>CM059585.1:69117500-73917500 GCA_030407085.1 Trichopria drosophilae
TCTCGGAGCACGATTCGTTGAGAACGGATGGCGCGCGAAGCATCCGCAGCGATGATCTAACGGTAGAAAGTGCCCCGGGTGAATCCGCCAATTTTCGACAACAACCAGCCCTGCAGGATGTTGCACACGAACCAGAGTATATCTGTATACGCTATATCGCAGCTATTAATAGTGGTAATGCTTTTTCTTATTTTTCAATAATATTGATACATGTACATTAAAAATATTTAACGTAATTGTTACATTTTTTATAATTTTCTTAGACTTTGAAAAAAGAAAGCGCTTGCGACTCGTGCAAGATAACGCCGAATATGGCCTTAAAATGGGGAGGGTGGCAAAATGGTTGGCAACCCATTATGAATATTCGGATGGAGATACCTTTCCATCCCTTAATCTCGGGATAATAATGCGATATGTCGATGCGACGTATTGCTCGAGTCTCGAGGAATAAAAATGTAACTTTTCGTGTTTTTTTTTCGAAAGTTATTATCATTGTCTAATGTATAAAATTATTTAGTAAGCGTTAATAATTTGTTTTCAGATCATGATGGCTCTCAAGGACAAGTCGGTGGAGGTTGTTCAGGTGCAACATCCGCCTATGAGGCCGACGACGAAAGCGATGATGACAACTACGTTTCCAACAGCAGTGTCAGTACCGGTGATGCAGCATATACCCGCTGACGAAGAATATGATGACGAGGATGATGACACCGACGTTGGAGAAGAGTCTAGAAATGATGAACCAGCATCAGCGTTTTCCTCATCATCGCCAGCAGCTTCATCATCATCATCATCATCATCATCATCAGGACCACCGGCAAGTAAAATTCAAATTGCTAAGGATACATTCCGGTACTATAAACGATTTCAACTGTCGGGTTGCGAGATTCGTTTTAAAATAATAAAACCGAGCGATGAAACGAATCCGATCAAATATATAGAAGGCGTTATACAAGAACTGTTTGACTTGATAACGTCTACTATGGTTTTACGCGACGATAGCGTTGATTCCGACTTAATAGGTCTAACTTTTAACGCGTCTAATTTTTCAAAACCTGCCGGTTTATCTTTCCGAACTATCAGTAATTTCAACGCAACGGACATGTTAAATCTTATAACGTCTGTTGCGCAAAGCGCGTCGGGTATTGAATTAAATGATGATTTTGTTATTGAAGTGCATCACGTTCGTGTACCCCGCGGTCGGGGTAATAACAAAATGAACGAAGCTGCTTTCCGTAGCAAATCAGTCGTGTCGATTCGCAACAATGACAATCTCTGCTTCCCAAGGGCTCTTGCTACAGCCGAATACTTTTAAAAAAAAAATTTAGTTTCCCCAGATATATGGCGTAAATCGTGGAAAAGCATATGTCACCCCAATAATAATTTACAATTAGAAAACGCGAAACGAATTATATCAGAGGCTAACGTTCGAATCCCTGAAAATGGTTGTTCAATGCTTCAATTTCAGGAATTTCAATGATATTACGCGGGTAAAAATGTTGCCATTGTCATATACGACAGTAATGGTATCGGCAACGGCGAATACTTAATATTTGACGGTCGACGAGAATTCCTCTCGTTTCGTGGTGATACTATAAATATATTCTATCACGCAAGAGCGTACCATTTCTCGACGATCACAAATCTAATGGGCGGGGTTGGAAAAAAATGCAGATATTGTCGATGTTATAATAAACGCTATACAAGACCCGACTCGCACTCGTGTCCGTATACCTGCAACATGTGTTTTTCGGAACCCGCATGCGAGAAGATTAGGAATAATTTTGTTCACTGCACCGTTTGCAACATACATTTTTACAACTACGATTGCTTCAATAAGCATCGTACCCCCGGTTCATATTCGAAATTGGGTAAAGGTATGCGTAGTATTTGCGGTACTATAAAAATTTGTAAAAGCTGCAACAAATGTGTAGATGTTAATTACGGGTCTCACATGTGCGGCTTAACGAAATGCAGACGTTGCAAAAGTCAACACGATATCAACTCGCATTGTTTTATGCAAAAAATTGCTACAAAAAATTCGAATCTTTCCTTGAGACCCCAACCAACATTATCATCACCGTTATCGTCGTCGTCGTCTTCGCCATCCCTGTCTTTGTCATCTTCCACACCTTTAAATACTAATGGGCGTGGTATCGATAATGGTGGTAGTATTAGTAGTAGCAACTCGCCGAATATTATTACAAGTCGCCCTCGTACACGTTTCATTTTTTATGGTTTTGAAACCCGACAAGACGTGGCGTATCGAGGAAATCCAGAGATCAACCTCCACATCGTAAACCTTTGCGTCGCGCATCAAGTATGCGAGTTATGCATCCATTTATTAGATATAAGCGGAATTTGTGAGTTTTGCGGACCACATGAATTTATTGTCAAACACGACCCAGTTAAAGAATTCATAGATTTTGCAGTACGCGAGAAATCGAGTTTTTCTAAAGTTGTTTGTATAGCGCACAACGCGAAGGGCTTTGATGCACAGTTTATCCTGAAACATTTGATCGAACGTGAAAATGCCTTTAATAAATCATTAAAGCCGAGTGTAATTTTAATCGAAAAAAGCATTATAAAAATAGAATTCGATAAAACAATTTTTATAGACAGTTTAAATTATTTCCATATGAAGTTAAGTGCTTTGCCTAAAGCGTTTGGCCTTCCAGAACACACCAAGAAAGGTTATTTCCCTCACTTATTTAATACTCTCGAAAATACAGATTATGTCGGAGCATTTCCTGAAGCGCATTTTTACGCCCCCGATCAAATGTCGCCTGATGAGAGAGGAAAATTTTTCAGTTGGTATAACGACTGTATCGCTAGAAATGAGGTATTTGATATAAAACGCGATATGGAAGTATATTGCAAAATCTACGCATGCTCTTCGTAAAATATTTCTCCAAAAAGGTAATGTTTGCCCCTTTAGTGAGGCGGTAACGATAGCATCAGCATGATCGCTATATCCGTATATCTGCAAGACCGGTCGCTTCCCCGTAGGTCATCCAACCATTTATGTTGGAGAAGAATGTGCTGCCATCACGAGTCTAGAAGATCCAATTAATTTAGACGGGGTAGAAGGACTTATCATGTGTAAAGTACTACCACCCCGAAATCTATATCATGCGGTACTGCCAGTTAAAATGAATTCTCGGTTGCTATTTCCTCTCTGCCGAAGATGTTGCGAGATGGAATGGCAATCAGACTGTATACATGAGAATGACGACGATAGAATATTAACTGGGACGTGGGTGGTTGATGAGGTCAAGAAAGCTATTCAGAAAGGCTATAAAATCCGAAAAATACTCGAAATTTGGCAGCATAATATAACGCAATACAATCTTCAGACTCGCGATGGTGGTCTGTTTTCAAAATACATTGATACGTTTCTAAAAATGAAGCAAGAAGCGAGCGGCTGGCCTGCAGAATGTGTCGATGAGCAAACAAAAAGCTTGTACGTAGAATCTTATGAGCGGACCGAAGGGATAAAGCTCGAACAAAATAATATATCAAAAAATCCCGGTTAAAGAGCCGTTGCAAAACTGTGTTTAAATTCATTTTGGGGGAAATTTGGGCAACGCGAAAATCTGCAGCGTACAGAGATTATTTCCACACGCCAAGACTTGCTTGAAATTTTCACAGATGTGACAAAAGAGGTTACTCAGATTCTTCCGGTAAATGACAAGATTATATTTGTCAATTGGGTCGACAGAAGCGAAACGGTCACACCATCAAATTGTACAAACGTTGTTATTGCGGCTTACACGACAGCTCAAGCGCGTTTGAAATTATACAGTTATTTAGAAAAATTGGTTCGTCGCGTGCTTTATTTCGATACCGATTCAGTAATATATATATATCTAATAAATCGATGACGTCACCCGAAGATTATGAACCGCCTTTGGGTAATTTTCTGGGTGACTTGACCGACGAGCTAGCGGATTACGGGTCGGGCGCGTATATTGAGACCTTTATCTCAGGGGGGCCTAAATTTTACGCTTTTCGCGTGCGAACTGAAAACGATCAGTATTACGACACGTGTAAAGTCAAGGGTATTTCATTAAATTACGAAAATGGGAAAAAAATTAACTTTAATTCGATTTATAAAATGATTATGGAAAGTGATTGTAATAATACTACTAATACCACTACGACCACTGGTACACGTCCAAAAATACGCATTAGATTTAACGCAATAGGACGCACCGCCGTACATGAAATTGTAACGCGACCGGAAGAAAAAACATGTCAAATAGTTTTGAAAAAACGGCGTCACGTTTCAACTCGCTACTCATTTCCTTTTGGGTACAAACAGTAAAGTAGATCACAATTGTAGCACACTTGGTAATTGTAAAATTTTGTACATACAAAAGATTTATCGTTTTTTGTGGAAAATTATAAATATAAGAGGTTGAAAATATATGTAATCGAATTAATAAGAATTAGAATAATGAAAAATTATTACAATATTTTATTTACCCTTACGATTGAACGCAAGTACAGCTCATTCATCCGTTAATACACGGTCACAGTCAACTCGGACGACTCCGGGCCTCCTACATATTACGCAACATATTTCCCCGCTGCTTGTCGACTCTACTCATAGGAATTCTTCGTATCTCCTCTTTCGTATTTTCAACGTTTTATCTCCCCTTCGTATTCAAATTTTTTCTAGAAAACTGGGTCCCCTCGAGTAAAAACCATGTGTGTGCTTCAACGTCGTATGAAATCACAGTCTCTCGTTTTCGACCTACAAGCGGACTGACACGTGCACAACAAGTATATAAAGGTCATCGGTGTTATGTATTGGTAAATCTTAATAAATAATAAGGAAGAGTGGAGGGCTGAACCATCATAAGAAGCCAAACACGAAAACTAACAAATAGTCGCCGAGAGGTCGTTGAACCGTGACCTACCTCACGTTCCGGCCAAAGGGACCCCGTACAGGTTTGTTTACGCCAGACTACAGAGCTACCTCGCAAGGCGGGGCATTTTTATTGTTTGTTTTGATATTAATTATCCATTAATAACCACTAACATCTCTTTACGAAGCCATTAACCCATGACCTATCTCAAGATTCGTCTGCCAGTCTCGCTTAGCGGCCAAAGGTACCTCGTACGTTTTTGTATACGTCAGAATATTGACAAAGCGAACGAGGTGGTGGTAGTGTTATTTACGACCGTAAATTGATAGGTATCTGGCTTTAATTACCCAATTAACATCATTTAGTGACATTTTTATTCTTTGTTTTGACATTAATTACCCATTAATAACCATTAACACCTCTTTATGAGTTCATTAACTCCTGACCTATCTCAAGATTCGTCTGCCGGCCACGCGTAGCAGCCAGAGGTACCCCGTACGTTTTTGTTTACGTTAGTCTATTGACAAACCGTACAAGGCAGGAGTAGTGTTATTTACGATAATAAATTGATACGTATCTGGCGTTAATCACTCAATTCTGTAGAATTTTGATCAAGCTTTCGTATAAAAATATTTATTTTTACGAATTATTACAGAAAGGCATACAAAAATCGTTTCGAAGTAATTAATTTGAATTTTACTATAGATCCACCCTTTTTAAATATCTGAAAAAATTCATAAAAATAGCTCTGTTTGGTACATTTCTAACAGCATATTAGACCTCTTGGGCTGTGACTATTTTATGTGTTCATTATCGATTCGAATTTAATAGCAAAAAATGAAGGCCTCTCAATTGCATGAAAAGCTATACAACACAGGGGCCTTCTTTCTCGAAAACTTAAAGTTAATTAACTCCGTCAATTTTGACCCTAGAATAATTCTTTTTTTTAATTTTAAAGGGAATTTCATGCTCTACACGACTTATTTATCCAAATTTATAGTATTGAAATGGTTCTGTGCAATTCCCCAAGTTGGAAGTTTTACATTTTTTGAATATTAAGTTTTTTATTGTCATCCGTTATCTTAATTCGATATTTACTTCGACCCATACCATAGGTCTGGCCTATAGGTTAGCCTACAGTTTTTCATGAAATGTCGACGTTTAAGGCCCTAAGGATCCCAAAGCAACAAAAACAAAATTGGTGTCCGTTATGTTTTACGTCCGTCCGTCCGTCCATCCGTCCGTCCGTGGGCAAAATTTTGTATACGCGATATCTCGCGACTGACAGGACGAATTTAAAAAGTACAAACGGATTTGGGTTTCTCTTGGCCAAACTTAGATCTGATTCGTTTTTGGAGACAATGCATACTAGATTATGGGGAGGTTTAACAAAAAAACGCTCAAAAAACACGTTTTTTCCATTTTTTAACAAAAAATACAAATCGTACAAAAAAAATGTTTCAAACAAAAAATATAGAACATCGAATTCTCTACAAAAAAGGTTGTATTCATTTCTTCGTAAAATCAACGATAATCCTGTAAAAGCAAATTAACATGAAATTAACATAAATTGTACATACACATATACAATGCATATGTATGTATATTATATACATTACATGAAAAACAGAGACACTAGGACGAAACGCAACTAGCTTGTCAATTTCGGAAGTTTTTCAGTTATAAATAACCAATCGAGCCAAAACCTTTCGCGTCCAGGGCGTGAAGAAAAACGTATTAATGTACTGGATCGCATGAACGGAAACCGAAGTATCCCACATATAAAAAAATTTATTTCCTGCAAACCGACCTGTCAAAAACTCGACTAAACCGCGTTTTTTTAAGCATCAGTGTGAACAAGACGTGCTCATTTATCAGTGCTTCGGCTGACCTGCGGTCGGGGTCGAAGTTTTGAAAATGCTCATTTTCAATTTTAATATAGGGTGAATATGCCAATGAATGGACGACTACCAATGAATGGACGATTTTCTACATATTTCTATTTCTTATGAATGTGTGATGCACAACATGCAACAAAATACATATTTTTATGTTCTTTGAACATTCAAAACAATATTTAAAGTACTATTGATCTTCCAGCGTTTATTATTTTGTAAAATCAAAGCAAAGTTTTAAAGCCATCCAAAACTGGTACTGAAAACGTCCCATTTGATTTAACCCGTCTATTCATTGGGGTTTAGCGGATTTTTTTACAAACGTATGAAGACGAGGTTAATAATTAAATAAAAGCAAAGGTTGAACTACCCGGTCATAAAGAGCAGAGTCTAACGATTCTAATGGTGGTATCATAATTAAATTTTCATAAAAGAATTCAAAAGTTACAATCGATCAAAGTGTGAAAAATGCTTAACCGTCCACTCATTGGCATATTCACCCTATTTAAGAAACAAGATATTGTTACAATATATGTATAGAAACTACTCGAACCTAACGATGCCAGAACGACCCTCTGCCGCCTTCTTTCCTGGCAGTGTTAAAATGGGAATATTCCCGGAAGCATCAGCCTTTCGTCAGGGAACTGCAATACGAATATAGTGCACTTCGCTTATCTAATTAATATTATATTGTCTGGAGCGCGAGTGCGAGCAGACCTTTTTCGAGAAAGCTTTTCACACGACGGTTACATTTTTTTGAATTCTGCGAGACCGAGACCGCGACGCGAGGGCAATTCCCCGGAATTGCCAAGTAAATCTAGGGCGATTCGTCGAGGTCAACCGCAAGACCTCGGAAAAGGAATCCTGGGCCTGTCCAGAGACCCACGTTGTCCCTGCGAGGACCAACTGCGCCCTATACGAGCCGGAGAGTGAAAGAGAGAGAGTGCGAGGGAAAGACATCACTCCGGAAGCCAAGATTTGTAAGTGGCTCCTGGGCTGAGTCGAAGTAAGAAATAATAATTAATTGTATCTTTTAATTAATATTGTTTCCCTTTATTGTTCCCTGGATTGCATGCGTCCAAATTCCCAGCGTCGCCGATAAGACGAGGTGTAGTGGCACCTTAGCGCGTCAAAGTTCGTGTTCCTCACATTTCAGGCGCGGCAGGAGGCGAGCAGAACTCGTCCTAGAGGGGGACGATTTCTCTTGCTCTCGTGAGTGCGAGTGCGAGTCGTGAAAAGACCCCGAGTCAGCCGGGCTCGGGCATTAAATTGTTCGGACGGGCGAACGACGTTGTCGGGCCTCTACCTGGCGCCGCGTCATCGAAGACGCGAAAGTCTCCCGACCTGAGACGGTAGTCGGCCCCGAGACGACGGCGGCAAAACGCCAAATAGTAACCCCGCGAGAAACGGCATTACAATGTGGCGCCCAACGTGGGGCCATATGAGAGTCGTTGAGTGTAATATCGGCACGGCAACAAGACCTGGGGAAGACGCGCCGCGAAAAACGTAGTCGCGGCCATATTGGGACACGTCGATCCTGCCAAAGCGAGGCGGAAGAAGAAGGTGCGGCCATCTTGGCAGCCATCTTAGAGTGACGGCTCACGTGACCGGCACTGCTTGGAGAGACCGTGCGCGCTCTAAAGTGCGAATTCATTGTCACGTGCGCAATTACAAACAATTCCGATCTTTAAAATTTTTTAAGCGAAATTGTGAGCTCAAATTTGTCGAGTTTTCGGAACTTAGATTTTTTTTCGAGTTTTGGAATTTAGTTTTTCCAACAATTTTTTTTTTCCGAATCTCAATTTTTTTGAAAATTTGAATTCATCTGCCGCCGAAACTTTGAGTGTTTTTTTTTTAAATTAATTTTTTTCGGAATTTCGAGTCTTCCGAAATTATGAATTTTTATTGAACATTGAAAAAAAAATTTTTTTTTTGAGAAATCGAGTTTTTGAAAGTTTGAACGCGAGTTCGAGACAAAGGGAGAATAAGGCGAGACACGTCTCTTGTTCAAAGACGGTGACCTGTCTAATATAAGATTACTGACTAATTGATCACTAGTAATCGGCTTCGTAGCTTAGGCAGTAGCGTACTGGACTACGAAGTCGTAGGTCGTGAGTTCGATCCCCGGCTGGGCAATTTTTCGAAATTGTTTTCAGGCAGCAGTTCGCTATGTGTAAGACGAACCACGCTGTCTGTTTGGCATTTTCGAGGTATTGTCTTCAGGCGGAAATCGAGCCATAGTCGATGCTGTACTTAATATGGGTTTCTGCAGTTTCCTACATTCTCGACAAATGTGAGTATGGCGCCATCTAAGACGACCTGCAGCTCTCGAAATGGTACTCACCTGTACCCGGACAAGCTCCCTGAGAGCTTTTGAGACACCTCGATCGAGGTGGAAGGTTGAGGGAAAAAAAATAAAAAAAAAAAAAAAACAAGAAAATTTATATTAGACTATGTAAATATAGGTTGTATAAAATATTTTAGGTTAAGTATTTTAAGGTAAGAAAAGGCCAGACGAACAAATTGTTTGTCTCTCAGCCCCAAAGATGTGCGCGATTGAAAACGGATCGCGAAATATTTAAGAGTGGAGGGATCGAATAGTAAATCGAGAACGCGATCTGCCAGTGAGACACCGCGATCGTTCTTTTTTTTTGAGCTAGTTCGCGGACCAATTGCCAAGGTCGTACCGTTAGGGATACGGCTGCTGAATGCGAGTAGAGAATGAACGGACGAGCAAAGCGCAGTGAGAGAAATAAACAGACAGATTATCCTGTCAATAAAGTGGTCAGTGGCTAATCGTGTGTGAACTGTGTTTTGCCGTTACGAGCGATACCAGCCGTATCAAATTACGGACCGAGCATAATAGCGACGAGAAGGAGTGAGTGGGACGTTCGGGAGGAAGTGGACCAAATTGTCGAGGACATTCGCGCGTTATCGCTGAATGAAGTCCGAGAGCAGCTTCGGAACGAAGGATTGAGCCTGATAGGCTCTGATGAGATCGTCCTCAACTGTCTGGTCCGTTTCCGAGAGAAGAAACGATTTCCAAAGGGTCCTTTCGACTGGGACCAAGAGTTAGACGAGGTCAAGTGACCTGCCAAAGCGATCAGTCCGATATTGTGAACGCCCGAGTTTCGGAGGGACGAATATTCATCGAAGACAACGAGGGATCGAAGGGGGCAGAAGAGGGGCATAATGTAAATACGAGAGGTCACTGTACGAGCTTCATGACCGAAACAGCTGTTTCGACGCAAGCGATGTCATGCATGGGACCGACACCGGTTTGGACCACCTCAGGTTCGGTAATGTCGTCCCAGGCACAAGCGCCATTCCTTTTCCCATAGGAAAGACGAAATAAGAACACGGCACATTTCGTACCATGGTCGCCAACGCGAGAAATAGACGATCAACGAACTTCCTGGGGAGCCCGTTCAGGTCTGGATACAGTGATTCGAAGACCGAGGCAGAACGAATACTAATTCGGCCTAATGCGACGAGAACTGGAAAACCATGGAATGCGAAACAAGACTGGAGCCGTACTCAAGACATATTTAGGACACGATGAAGCGTGGGGAAGAAGAGCACGCGAGAACGAGAGGGCTCACCAGAAAGCGCTATTTGCAGAGGAGTCAGATGAGGACTAAAATGTAGACTACCGTGGTAACATCCTCATCTCAAATGATGACGACAGTCGAGAGAAGCGCCGAGCAACGAGAAAGGAGCCACCCAGGGCAGCACCTGCTAGAACGAGACAAGTGAGCCCTGCCATAGAGAATATGCCGCGACAAAAAGGAGGATATACCTTAAAGCAGTTACGCTCTTGGGGTATAAGATTCGACGGCAACCAAGTGGACGAATATTTAACACTAACCAATGAGTGCATCGATTGCCTGGATTTGGAAGAAGCCGATGTACTCAAGGTTTTGCTAGGCGTGTTCTCTGATTCCAGGGCCGAGATGAGAAAATGTCGGACTTTGTCACCGAGATAAGACGGCAATTCAAGAAAATGAGAAAGCCGCCATCCCAGGAAGACCAAGTTAAGCGAGTGATTCGTAACTTATGACCGGATTGCCGAAGACACGATGGGGTGAAAAGCTGTCGAACGTACGGAGCATTAACAGCGGCTAGTGAGGAATACGAGAATACCGCTCGATGGGACAGCCGATACCGTAGTCAAGGAATGGCCAAATTCAGAGACCAATGGCCTAAGTCCCGCAGCGCCAAAATAGCGGCAGGCGAAGTCGACAAAGCCTCCTTCAACGAGACCACGAGTTCAGGAGAGAGCAGAGAGTCCCGAAATGAGAAGAGAACGAAGAAGAGAAATAATAAGGCGGGGGACGAGGCAAAGATTGCTGCCGCGTTATATTCCAAAGATGCGAAGGATGAGGACCAATCCTCCTCATCTAGGGCAAGCCCAAAATCAAGCGGGCGCCGGATAGACAAACGGGCACGATATGAGCAGATGCGACGTCAGAACCCACCATCAACGACAGAAGATATCCACCGACCCGTTGTACCGTCGCCGGCGTGGAGTCGTGCGCACCCCCCGACCTCAGAGCTAAGGAGGGGGGAGCACCGTATCCTGCCGAGCCGACGAACGTGTTATACTTGCGGCGGGACGGGCCATTTCGCGCGAGAGTGCCCGGTTCCCCGGCAATGTTACGGGTGCGGCAAAATCGGTACCATCAGGAGAGAATGTGACAGTTGTCGTAATATCGAGAGACAATTGCAGGGAAACGAGCTTAGGGGGTCACACCGCAGGTCCTCCGTACCTGGCCCGTAAGCCTCAGATTCCACCTGGAGGACGAGACGACTGGCGACACGCTACGACGAGCTGAGGAAGCATTAGTAAGGTTTACCTCCGCCAAGTGGCGTATTACAGACCCGAGTTCCCGAAGTAAGAAAGAAGACGAAGAAGCAGCCGCCGCAGGAGCTAAGCCTGATAGAAGGTTTTATTTCACCTTCGTCATTAGTGGAGTGCGAGTACGAGGGCTGTGTGACTCTGGAGCTACGAAGTCTTTTGTCGGACCCAAGATTGCGGAATTGTGCAAGGACCGTCTTAGGTCATTCACCGGTACAATGAAGAGTGCAACCGGTCATGCCGCAGGCATCGTAGGTAGATTACCGTTGATAATAGAAGTCTGAGGTCGGACCAAACAGGTCGCTGACCAAGCTCACGAGAAAGACGCAAGTTTGGGAGTGGGGCGAAGAACAGGAAGAAGCATTCCAGGAGCTGAAGCAAGCGTTGACTGAGGCCCCGGTATTAGGACGTCCGGATTTCAAGAAGCCCTTCGTGTTGCAGACGAATGCGAGTGATTACGCCCTTGGCACCGTCACGGTCTTAAGCCAAGAGTAGGACGACGGAGAGCATCCGATCGTCCACCTGAGCCGCACCCTCACGGCATCTGAGAAGAATTACGCCACGACAGAGAAGGTGTGTCTGACAGTAGTTTGGGGTGTAAAGAAGCTCAGAGCGTATTTGGATGGGTATGAGCTCAAGGTCATTACGGACCACAGCAGTCGGCAGTGGCTCCGAAATCTGAAAGATCCCAGTGGTCGCTTGGCCAGGTGGGCACTTGAACTCCGAGGCTGGAACTTCACGGTCCAGCATCGTAAGGGTACGTTACATCACGTTCCGGACGCTCTATTACGACGAGTAGAGGATGAGGTAGGAGCCATGAGGGTAACAGCCGAATCGGATACCTGGTACGATCGAAGATGAGAATTAGTGTTAAAATTCCCGGAGAGGTTTTCGGACTGGAAAGTCGAGAACGAGCGATTGTACCATCATCATGCTGACCCATTGTTAGACCCAGCGACCGGAGGAGAAGATCAGTGGAAACTGGTACTTCCGAAGAAGTTGCGCGAGGAAGCGTTAAAGAACGCACACCAAAAGGCCCACTACGGACGCAGATGGTAAGTCCATAGCGAAGGCCTTCGAAGACTTAGTCCTTTTTCGGTGGGAGACTCCCGAGTACTTGTTGACGGACAACGAGAAGAGTTTCGCAACTCGCATATGGATCGAGCATTGCAGGAGTACGGAGATCGAGCCACGACTACGCTGTCGTACCACACGCAGGCGAACCCGGTTGAACGAACCAACCGGATTTTAAAGACCATCATAAGGACGTTTGTTGGTGCAGACCATCGGGACTGGGATCTTCACGTAGCCGAATTCATGAGCGCAATAAATACCGCCGTGCATGCGAGTACCAAAGTGTTACCGGCGTTCTTAAACTGCGGCCGGCAACCAAGACCGGTGAAGAGCCTGCGAAGACAGCTGGAGGGGGAAGCCACTATTTTACGTATGGACCCCGAAGACTGGCAAGATCGGCTGAAGAGACTCAGCGCCCTTCGGGATTTGGTGCGTAGGACTGCGGATATGGCTAGCGAGCGTCAACGACGCAATTATAATAAGGGTAGGCGCGATATACAGTACGCGGAGGGCGACCTCGTGTTACGCCGCAATCACATCTTGTCATCGGGCATCGACAAGTTCGCCGCGAAACTCGCGCCGCGATATGAAGGGCCGTTTCGGATCGCGCGCGTTGTCTCGCCGGTAGTTTACGAACTCGAAATCGATGGGAAAAGACCAGGTCGGAAGGTGGCTAAAGCGCACATCTCCAATCTGAAACGATATCTAGCACCTCGAAGGCGGCCCCAGACCCTATAAAAGAGAAGTGACTTTTTTTGTTAAGGTCGTCATGCTACAGGGACCGAGAAACAGAGCTATGTGGCCTTATTGGAAGAGGTTCTTTTCCGTTATTGGGTCGAGCAATAAGAGACTGCCCTCATAAGACCTTCGAGTATGTCTTGGGAGGTCCCAAGAATTGATGACGAGGTGGAGATTAAGGAGATGAGCGAGACGTAGGAGGCCATGTGAGTTTATCGAGACGGAACAGTAATTAGTTCCGGCTAAGGAGGGGGGGTGTTGTAACACGCTGGTTACAGTGCCCTCTATTGTGGCCGCCTAGTCGGTAGGTTGAAACTGGTAACATACCGACTGCCCGGTTGGTATGTTATCCGAAACCCGCCGTCGATAATTGTCGGTTCATTAAGTTTAGGAACGGACCACAGGGAAGCGCCGCGACACCGCGAACGACGGTTATCTAATTAGTATTGTCTGGAGCGCGAGTGCGAGCAGACCTTTTTCGAGAAAGCTTTTCACACGAATGTTACGTCCCCTCTGGGACGAGTCCTCTTGCTCTCGTGAGTGCAAGTGCGGGTCGTGAAAAGACCCCGAGTCAGCCGGGCTCGGGCATTAAATTGTTCGAACGGGCGAACGACGTTGTCGGGCCTCTACCTGGTGCGCGTCATCGAAGACGCGAAAGTCTCCCGACCTGAGACGGTAGTCGGCCCCGAGACGACGGCGGCAAAACGCCAAATAGTAATCCCGCGAGAAACGGCATAACAATATATATATACAGAAAAGTAGTAATTTCAGAGCTCTTCGACAGTCATATTGCGTTCACAAAGGTCGACACTTAAGCAAACCAGTATTGACAGTTGCTCCTGATGGTTATATCTATAGGGGCCGTACTTTTGGACAGTCGTTATAATGACGCTGCGATATTGCAAAATGAATTTGATAGAGATACCGAAAGATGTTAAGATGGTTCCAAGAAGATGATATTCTTATAGTTGATAAACACTTTATTATTAATCGATGGTGCAAATATCAAATGACTTAAAAGTGATTATCCGCAGACCATTAAAACTTATCACGATTGTTTAAATAGAATGATATGTGACCCGCCGTCTACGAATTGCTACATAGGAATTTACTCAACGTGTCCTGGTACACATGATTTAGCAGAAACATTGGAAAACATGTTCGATGATAATTATATTGAATGTGTGACTTATAAGCAATGGACACGTGTTGATCGGACTACGTTGCAAACTCAAATAACGCCAGTAGATGAATTTTTACATATCTTAATAGAATCACTGAAGAAGTTATTACGTCATTCATTTCTTGTAAAAAAACAAAATGAATCTTTTAATTATACGAAAGAAAATTTGAAAACAAATGAATGCATTGTAATTTGCGACTTTTCTGAGAATTACGCCTTTGTTCTTCAAAATGCAATTCAAGGGGTGCAGTGGAATAATGACCAAGCAACTGTTCATCCCCTATGTTTTTCGAAGGAAATTTGACGAGGAATTCAATGGTATTTTTTTTAAATTAAAAAAAAATGGTAATCTTTGCGTAAATTAATTTAAAACAATTTATTTGTTATAAACAATTCTAATTTTTCATTCAATGCAATGGACAAATGTTTCACGAGAAAGCTGATGTTTTTAGCTTCAAAATGAAAAAGAAAATTTCATTTTTCGTCACAAATTGCCGTAGATACGATTATTTCAAGATGGCCATAAAACGCACAACGTTAAAATTTCATATGCCGATATTTCCGAACAAACAATTTTTTGCTCGATTTCCCGATACACGTGTTAACTTATTTTGTATCTAGATCGCGTAAAAAAATTATGAAGAGATTTAAACATTCGTCGGTCAGAAAGTGTCCGATTTGTAAAAGAATGTCTTCTAATACATTTATGCTTCAAGATATAATTTTTTTATTTGAAGAAGAATAAAACAAGTATATTTAAGACGAATTAAACTTCACAAAATTTTTTTGACTCAACTCTTGGTTGTTTCATTTCTGTGTTCATATTCTGTTCCACATTTAACAACTAGCAAGATGTGTCATTATACTTGAAAGCGGGTAAGTTTAGGAGTTTTTTTTTGACGTCAAAATTTTTGTAAATCATTGAATCATCTTAATGCTTTAGACAATTAAATATAAATTTACGCTTAGAAATTGTTCAAGATCGGAAAAAAGATACGAGAGTTCAAAGTTTCAACATTTTTCACTTTTCAACTAATTTTGATATACTTTATCCCTTTGTATCACAGTGGGACTCTCAGAGGCTCACATTTTATCCGCTAGTTTTTTCACATTTGAAAATAAGTTTCTTATGTTTTTTATGTTGTGATTGATTTTCTACATAGCTAAGGCATTTATGTAAAAAATTACTTTTTTTTTGTTGTTTGTGACAAATAATTCCGTACAAACATATACGGGAAACGTATTATTTATACGTTTTTGGGATCGCTGATACGAATCTGATGTCGGTTTTCAAAAATTCAAAATCGCGGACAAATAGTTCAAAAGGGACTTAATTCGATTGAAAAAAGTTACTCGGAGGTTTTCGACGTCACTGAATACGAATCTGATGTCAGTTTTCTTAAATTCAAAATGGCGGACCCAATATGGCGGACAAAAATTGAAAATCGACTGAATTCGGTTAAAGAAAGTTACTCGGGGTTTCCGAAGTCACTTGAGTACGAAAATGAGAATAGATTTTGAAGATTCAAAATGTTAAGTATATAAATGGAAGACGCTTGTATATGAGTTATGTATTTGATAATTCATTGTCCGGTAAACTTTGTAAAATCGAAGCCTTTTCATATTCATCAGTATTTTTATTTACAACCGTGGAATAGATATGTTATATGTAATCATACTATTATAGCCTTAGACGTAACCATATGTAAAAATCTATAGTTATATGATCATACGTAGTTGTATATGACGTTATATAATTATATATAATCAACTTTTGCCAGGAATAAATTTTGTATTTCACTTTTAGTTACTGAACCTAATCTTGCTTTTTTGACTATTACGTAGATTAGTTTCTTCAAGTTGAATGTCAATCAGTTCGTATGTAAACGAACCGTAAAAGATATTTAACGGATAAGTAAGTGAATCTGGCATATTTCGTTACAGATCAAGAAAAATGTTCCAGAGAAAAGTTGAAGGATTTTTCTTTGGCTATTTAATGGTACAATAGAATTTGACATTGAACATGAATTTGAATATTAAATAATCTTCACTATTCCTTATTTTTCTTTATATTCTACTAAAATACCGCCACCTCTAAGCATGGTGCCTCATAACAAAACACACAGTTAGAAAGTAATTTGTTATGGAAATAAAGGTTGTATTGAAACGGTCATCTTAAATTTTGAAAATCTGAGGTCGGATTCATGATCGGATTCCCCAAAAACCCTCGAGCATCCAACTATAGCTTGATCAAGTAACTTGTTTTAAATTTTGTCCGCCTTATAGGATCCGAAATTTTGAATTTTTAAAATGTGATAATGGTGTTACGTCCTCGTAACTAGCGGAATTAACCAATTTTCGGTGTACATACAAACATCAAAAAATATCGTAATTATATGTCGGCACCGGACAAACGAGTCCGTTTCTTACAATGTAACCTTCAAACCACATAGACAAAGCGTATTAGAATGTACCCGGTTCAAATAGCATTTTATTTAAACCTTTATTAGCCATAAATCAGCAGACGACTCACATCGCTTAAGCCGGAAAAATCATTTTACATTAGCGTAATTCTCGTCTCTTCCAAAATTTACGATAATTGAGGACGTAACTCTCAAGCTACCTGTTTTTAACTTTTCTTAAAAAACATAAACAGAGAAAACGGGTACATTCCAACGGGCTCTCTATAGCAATAATTTTTAGTTAATGTGTTTTTCCTCCTTGGCCCATTTCCGAAAAACCTGTCCAACATACAAATCCACAACCTTCAAAATAGGGGGGGGGGGGGGGGAGTACTCAAAGCGGAGATAAGAAAATCATGGACCACCATAAATACAGGTGGGGCACATCGAGAGAATCTCAGTCCATTTTTTTTTTTTGTCTGACGGGACATTAGTAAAAAGGGAAGGACAACTCCTCTACGTACATCGAGATTAATTCGGTCGATTTTCAAGTTCGCGAGTTGGTTACCCAAAAAGGAAGGCCAATTTTCGAGCCAACGAAAACCTTTCAGCATCGGACCCAAAAAGGGAAAGAGGACCATCAGCCCGAACCAATTCACTCCAGTCCGAAGAGAGGTCCATCAAAAACTTAGAGTAAGTATAAATTTCCCTCTTATATAATTTGTATCCAATTACCTCCCTTCTTTCCTACTTTTCCTTCGTGACATAGCGGGTCGGCCTGCGAAATCACACCAACTCCTTTCCCCTTCGCGACATAGCGGGTCGCCCTGCGAAATCGCTCCAATTCCCTTCCTTTTCGTGACATAGCGGGTAGGCCTGCGAAATCACGGCTACCTCTTTCCTTGCGACATAGCGGGTCGGCCCGCGAAATCGCATCCTCTTTTCCTTTCGTGGCATAGCTGGTAGGCCTGCGAAACCACAACCTTCTTCCCTCCTACCTATTGCCTATGAGCCACAGAGACGAAGTCGCCTCTCTCACGCGACTACTTACTCATAACCAAAATAAACATTTTGGTCCGATAAATTCTCTTTTCTTTTTTCCCCTTCCCCTAGACTTCGCATTTTCCCTCTAAACTCATTATACCATTTTTATTTTTTTTCCTTTTTCGTTTATCATCTTCCCTAATAAATAAACATTATTTTTTTTTATAGTGAAACGCCGCCGAGGAGGACAAAAGATTCAACGCCAAAAATTGGCAAAGGCTCTTCACCTCGCCCGAGAGGAAATAGAATCGCGGGCTGCCAAACCATCATCCCCAAAGGAAACTCCTCTTCCTTTCCCTTTTCCCCCTCTTCCAACAATTCCTCTACCCACACCGAAACAATTGTTTGAAAAAATAAATTGATTAATCAAATAAACCGTTTCCTCATTTTACCCTTATTTCCGACTTTCCTGTGTTGTTAGTAGCCCCCACTCACCTAAAGAACCCAGTAATTCTAATGAGTTACACGCCCGTGTTACCGTTCAGTTAATATCTCTTTCGAGATATTCACTGGGTCGTATCATAAAAATTTGGTGACAGCACAATTGAGTGGGAACTTAATTACACATGGAGAGTCATATGGCAGTCTGTCGATCAGTCCCTCTGCGGCAATAAAATACAAATAAATAAATAAAAAAAAATATACCTATATAATAAATATAATAATTAATCTTAACATTAAAAACGTTTCCATTACTAAATGAACAGTTTTAATACTAAATTTCCTACTTCAAAAAAAAAACATATATATATATACATACGATATAATAATACTTAGGAGCATCCACATTTTCATATACACATAAACTCATCACACAAACCAGTTTTTGAATTGTTGTTTATAATTTATTATCAACAATAATTAAAAATTGGACAATTCTTCGTTTGATAATTTCCTCGGAGTCATTGCAAACGAAAGAATTAAAAATCACAAAAACACTTCACACATAACCACTTTTCAATTATTGTTCATTACTGACAATAATTAAAAATTGGACAATTCTTCGTTTGAAAATTTCCTCGGAGTCATTGCAAACGAATGAATTAAATATACAAAAAAAAACACACATCACACGCTCATATTAACATAACAATTATTATATCGCTATTTTTTTTGTTAATCATTATTCTTTATCATATTTCTATTATATATATTTTTTATTTTTTCTCTCGTTCTATATTAAACACGTACAATTATGAAAATGAAAATTTATTTTATTATTTTTTTTAGATGACAACAAACGGGACTCTAACTAATTTAGATGACAACGAAGCTAAACAGAAAATTGAAGATCGGGCAATAAATAAATTACAGAACCAAATTAAATCAGAGAAAAATTTGAGACTTAAATCTATCAAGGAAAAACATCTTCGGAAAGCGGTCAATAAAAGAGAAAAATTACTAATAGAAATGCAGAAATTCGAACTTAGGCAAAAACGAACAAATAAGGTACAGCCTATTTTCAAGACGCGAATTATAAATGAAGAAAATATCGAAATAATAATTTTAGATTAAGAATAATAAAAAAAATATATATATACAATAAATAAAAATATATACTTATAAGCATCAAACTTATCGTATGTTTTATACCATTTAATCATCCTTTTCACATCCTTTTCGTCGTGTATGCGTATACATGAATACACGAGGTAATACACAGCATTTGTCCGAAAAACAAAGATCTGAAGTCTTGGGTTCGGGTTTACAACCCACAAAAAAACATAAAGATTTAAATATAATTTCTCCTATAAACAGTCCTTCCGACGATAACTGTAACAGCACAATACAAGATTCTGCCTTTTTCTCAGACGCAAATTTAACTTCGGATAGTTTGATCGATCCTTTTGCAAAACACGATCGATTAAATCGATCAACAGAATCTCTCTTTTCGCTTGACACGCCCCAACTAATTAAAAATCCAAAACAACTTCAAGAAACGACAAACACGGAAACCGGAAATAATACCTCAAAAATAATTGAAATAGATATCATTCCCAATAAAACCAATACTATGGATAACGTACGAGATAGACTAACATTAAAACACGCAATAGAGAGTGTACCGCGATTTGACGGATACCCAAAAACATTCTATCTATTCGTAGATGGATGTGAAGAAGCAAAAAAAAAATGCTCCCCCCAAAATCCGAAAGCGACTTAGTAAAATTGATAAAAAGCAGACTCGTAGGTGAAGCTCGGCGCACAGTGATAAATGGGACATTTGACACTATAAAATCCCTATTAAAAAGCCTACGCGAAATATACGCTCCAGCAAACTCCATCACAGAAATCCGCCAAGAACTAATAGGGATGTACCAACTTGACTTTGAAAACGTAGTCGTTTACGCCAACCGTGTTCGAGAAGCAGGAGACAGAATCTTAGAAACATATAAAACATTGAATGCAGATAATGACGTAACAAATGAAGAAAAAACCAGAACAGAGAAAGAAGTATTAGAAACCTTTTTAAATGGTCTAAAACCCGAAATAGAAATTAGATTAACTAACGAGTTATTCCAAAATTTATCTCCAGCTGTACAAAAAGCGATCCAAATAGAAAAAAGAATGAAAATCACAAATAATATAAGAGGTACAACACACGAAAATTTATTAGAAAAACAAAAAACACAAAAAATTAGAATGGTAAATAAAAACGAAACAGTATGTCAAATATGCAAAAAAACAGGACATACCGCAGACATATGTCGTTTTAGAAATAATAAGCCTGATACTAGTATACCAGAAACTAATTATCAAAATTTCCAACCTCGAAACAACCAAAATTTTCAACCACGAAACAATCAAAATTTCCAACCACGAAACAATCAAAATTTCCAACCTCGAAACAACCAAAATTTCCAACCACGAAACTACCAAAATTTCCAACCGCAAAATTTTCAAAATTTCCAACGTAATTATCCAAATTCTCAACAAAGAAGTTATCAAACACCGAATTATCAAAACAATACTAGACAAAATTGTCAAAATAAAAATTACCCAGGAAACTACTCAAATATAGTTCCACAAAATAATTATGAATCCCAAACAAACTATCAAAATTTTTCACAAAGAACGAACTTTAATACGCCTAGGAAAAACAACAGGCAAAACCTCTCGCAACCTAAACCCTTATGCAAATACTGCAATAACGTAGGTCATTGGGTAGAAGAATGTCGGCAGTTGAGAAATCAAAATTTAATTAACAACACTAGCGCGTCAAATCTTCAATTTTCGGGAAACGCCAGGAGTCTCCCCAATACTGACGCGCACCAGGAGACTCCACACAAGCGCCAAGTCAATATAATGCAAACGTCAGAAAACGAGAACTAAAAACTATTAAATTAAACAAGAATGACGTTCCAACTATAACAATAAACTCAGAAGACCTAATTAAAGAAATCCGCTTACTAGTCGACACTGGTGCCAACGTAAACATCATCAAAGAAGGATCAGTTAAAGACGAAACCCTAATAAATACCGACGAAATCATAAACCTAAAAGGCATAACGGAGCACCCGCTAATAACGAAAGGTACCTTGTCACTACGGATACTAGGATGCGAAACACAATTTCATTTAGTTAACGACGATTTCCCAATAGATTCAGCAGGCATACTCGGGTCGGAATTCTTTCGCGATAACAGGACAAATATTAGCTACGAAAACGATTACATCCAATGGGGAGATAATAAAATCTACTTTGACGTAGAATCAATCATAGTACCATCTAGATCAGTATCAACATTTTTTATCAATATTGAGAAATACGTATGGATACGTTCCTAAACTTAACGTAATGGAAGGCGTATTCTTAGGAGATGCAATAGTTAAAAACAATAACGGAAAAGGATTTTTACAAATATACAACACAACTAACAAAAAGGGAAATCCCGACTTTAACAATAGAAGAATTAGATAAGGATTTTGAAATCATCAAACAAACATCAGAATCTAAACAGAAAAGTATAATTAAAAATAAGAAGAAATTCAACAAAATTAAAAACAAAGAAATAGAAAAAATAAACTTAATTATGAAACATTTACCACAAACCACCTCTTCTTCAATATGAGAAAATCAAGATCAGTACAACGAAAATATAAAACAACTACTATCGATAAAATTAAATAACAAAAACACCAAACCTAACAAATACAATGAATATGAGAAAAATAAAAATGAAAATAACGAATTTAACGATGACGAAAATAAAAATAATGAATATAATGAAAATGAATATAATGAAAATGAATATAATGAAAATAATGAATATAATGAAAATGAATATAATGAAAATAATGAATATAATGAAACTGAAAATAATAAAAATGAAAACGAATATAATAAAAATGAAAATGAAAATGAAAATAATGAAAATGAAAATGAAAACGAATATAATAAAAATGAAAATGAATATAATAAAAATGAAAATGAATATAATGAAAATGAAAATAATGAATATAATGATGAATATAACAAAATTATGGATTCTACGAATACGAATCATACGAATATAATGAAAGTAATGAATATAATGAACATGACGGTAATGAAACCGATAACCATTATGAAATTGAAAATAAAATAAAATACACATATCAAGATTCGATAGACAGATCTGTCAGTTCTTATAAAAAGGGAACAATAAACTGGGTTAAAAACCTTGTAGGTAAATCCCCTCAATTACAAAAAAAATTCGCCAAATAACATTTCTCAAATTAAAAGAGACAAGACATCGAACAATTTAATAAAAACCAGAGAAACCAACTACAACGAAAAAGATATATTTTTAACATATACGGAGTTCTTAAAAGAAAAACAAATACTAGGGGCAACGAGAAGAAAGCCGACAGTCAAGGAAATAAGAGACGAAGAATGGTACTTGACTTCAGAAAATTGAATGACAAATCAATCGGAGATTCCTACCAAATTCCTAACATTGTTGACATTTTGGACCAATTAGGCGGTGATAAATATTTTTCAGTATTCGATCTAGCTTCTGGCTTTCTCCAAATTAAAATGGACGAAAACGATTCACACAAAACAGCATTTTCTACGCCACATGGGCATTACGAGTTCGATAGAATGCCGTTTGGTTTAAAAAACGCACCAGCTACATTTCAAAGGCTAATGGATATAGTATTATCAGGTTTGCAAGGCAACGAACTCTTTGTTTACCTTGATGACATCGTTATTTACTCATCCTCACTAAGAGAACATTCAATTAAATGCGAAAAATTAATGAACAAATTAAGAGAAGCTAACTTAAAATTACAACCCGACAAATGCGAATTCTTAAGAAAAGAAGTCTGCTACTTAGGACACATCATTGGAGAAAACGGATTAAAACCAGATCCTAATAAAATCAGCTGCGTAAAAACATTCCCAACACCTAAAAATCAAAAAAACATAAGACAATTTTTAGGCTTAGCAGGATATTACAGACGATTTATATCAAATTTTTCTGGAATTGCAAAACCTTTATCCAACCTTTTAAAAAATAATGTACCGTTCATATGGGAAAAAAATGAAATAAACGCATTCGAAACACTACGCGAAAAGCTATGCAACGCTCCGGTTCTACAATATCCAGATTTTAATAAACCCTTTATCATATCAACAGATGCATCAGGATTTGCAATAGGTGGAGTTTTATCTCAAGGAGAAGTAGGAAAAGATAGACCAATAGCTTATACATGTAGAGTTCTAAACGATTACGAAAAAAAATACGCAACTTACGACAAGGAAGCACTAGCCATATATTATGCAATCCGCCATTTAAGACCTTATGTTTACGGTCGTCAATTTACAGTATACACAGACCATAAACCTCTTATGTCTTTTAAAACCAAAAAGGACCCTAATTCGAGAGTAGCAAAATGGATGTATAATCTATTAGAATATGAGTTCGATGTAAAACATAAATCTGGAACATTAAATGCAAATGCAGACGCTTTATCAAGAAACCCAGTTGGAATATATCAAGTAAAAGGTGTAGAACAACAAACAAATCTCAATATTATAGCCACAAATATAATGAAAAGAATGGGATGGAAAGGTACAGGAATAGGTAAATATAATCAAGGAATAAGAAAACCAGTATCAGTTAAAAGCCAAACAGATAAAAAAGGATTAGGATACAAGAAGCAAAACCACGAATACGACTTTTTCAACTACGAAAAACCATTATCAGAAACTAAATTACCTTTCATTACATTCATAAAAAGTAACGAAATTATAAACAAACCCAATAGTCAGAAAAATATACTACCTCACAACTCAATTTACAAGTTAACATTACCAAAGGCAATCATTGAAACAAATTACAACGGACCTAAATACAACCTTTCTAAAGCAATACCATTTTGTACCAAATGCAATAAACTCAATCATACAATAAAAGATTGCTATACAGAAAATACGAAATACGAACCATATAACAAGCAACGGGATAACGGAAATATAAAAATAGAAACTAACGATGCAATACCTTTTACAAAAGAAGAATTACTATTAAAATCTAAACAAATTACAACTGCTGCACAAATAGAAATAAATAATAATCAATCACTACGGAGAAGTACACGAAATACAAGACCACCAGATAGACTAGATATTATAAACACAAAGAAGAAAAGATCACCCACCAACAATGCACAACCATGTAGAAAACGAGGCAGACCACCAAAAAATCACCAAGTTGATTTTGATAAAATTGATTATATAGACGAAGATGGCAACATAATAACGCAAGACGTCCTTGATAACGAAAATAAAGATACAAAAAACTAAGATGAATTACCCTCAGACCCTACAGAAGATAATTTTACATTTAAAAAGGATGAAGAAATAATTAATGAAAAAAACGATAACACAGATAACGATGACGAAGTTGATGACAGCAATGACGAAATGATGATGATGACGATGATAATAATGATGAAGATAATGATGAAACAGATAACGAAATCAACGAAACAAACAACTATTATAGAAATAATATAATAGAAATCGGAAACCAATTATATATGCAAAAAGATAACCTAACATATTTTCTAACTACATCTGGACAACCCTGCGACGAAGAATCAAATAAATTAAATGACAGGAATGAATTACCAAAATACAAAAATCTAAAACTAAACGAAATTTCAGTTATCAACAAAAATAACAAATATCACATAGCACTGCCAGTAACATCGGAATCAGGAGAAAGCCAATTAATAATAGAGAGAAATATAAAAAAACTCATAAAAAAGCTCAAAAACAAAGTAAATTTACTGCAATTATCCACAATTAGCATATCAAAATCAAATATGATAAAAGAAATTAATTGGGAAACTATCATAAAAATAATCGAAAAACAATTCAAACACTCGAATACAAAAATAATAATATGCAATGGAAATATAATACATGCAGACATCAAAGATCGGCCGGGAATAATAAGGGAATAACACTTAACACCAATAGGAGGACATAAAGGCATCGGGAAAACTCTGAAAAGAATAAAACAACGATATTTTTGGGAAAACATGAAATCAGACATAGAAAAATTCATAAAAAATTGCAAATCTTGCCAACTAAAAAAATTAACCAGAGTAAAAACTAAACAACCAATGATTATATCAGATACTCCTAAACAAGCTATGGAGAAAATAGCAATGGATATAGTAATTCCAAATAATAAAACAGAAGTCGGCTATGAAAATATACTAACTATTCAAGATAACTTAACGAAATATTTGATAGCGATTCCACTAAGAAAAGCAACATCTTCAGATATCGCCGAAGCATTAGTAAAACGTTTGTACGTTTGGTTCACCAAAAAAGATACTAACTGATCAAGGCAAAAATTTCTTAAGCAAAGTTATGAAACAAATAGAAAAAATTTTTAAGATCAAACATATAAAAACTACAGCATTTCATCCACAATCTAATGGGTCACTCGAACGTTCACACCACGTAATCAAAGAATACATTAAACATTTTTCAAATAAATACACCGATTGGGATAAATGGTTAGAACTCGCAACTTTCTCATACAATACTAGTATCCATGAAGGAACAAAATATGCCCCATTTGAACTAATGTTTGGAAGAATAGCCAAATTACCGTCTCAAAAAGCTATAAAAGATACTACCCAAATAACATACAGCGACAACATTCAACAGTTAGCTACCAAATTATATGACACACAAGAACACGCAAGAAAAAACCAAATATCTGCAAAAACAAAATCAAAATATTATTATGACAGGAAAATAAATCCACTAAAATTGGAAATAGGAAATTTAGTATTTTTACAAAAAAATCATAAAACCAGTAAACTAGATGATGAATATCAAGGCCCTTTCGTAGTTTTACAAGTGTTTGAAATGGAAACGTTAAAATTAAAATAAAAATTGAGGAAAGAATAGTACACCCAAATAGGCTTAAAATTTCCAAAATAAGAAGTAGTAAATAGACGAATTATCCTCATTTTTCTTCATGACATAAAACAATAAATAAATAATAATCTTCTCCAAACAGAGAAAAGAAAACAAGCAAGCATAATTTGCTAACTTCAAGAATAAACAGCAAAATAGATACAACAATGGATTATATGAAAATACTGATGATTTTAACATATGCAAAGTGTACAACCGCATTCATAGCATTTAATCGTGGAGCGAAAAACACTAAAACAAGAGATGAACTTTCCATTCCTTCACATATTTTTCTTAAATACTTTTTTTTTCTCCTATAACAAAATTTTGCAAAGACAATCAAATTTACTATGAAATTATATTTACCTTTAACAAACAATGATTGAAGACAAAATACAATATTTTTGTTATAACAATTTTTATTTTTTTCATAAAATAATGAAACAATATTTCATTTAGTCGCGGACTTCCAAATAGAAAGGAATAATTAAAAGAATGGAATATACATACATACAATAAAAATAATTATTGAAACGAATTCGCATGTGCATGCAAGAAAATTAACGAATTAACTACATTTTGTAACAAAGAAATAAAAAAAAAAAGATAACAAAAAGAAAATACGAAATAATTATTAAAAATATACCAAATGGCAAAACAAAAACAAAGAGAATAAAATAAAAACGAAAAGAATAATGAATTCAAGCTGGGGACATGCGAGATTGTTAATTTCCAAAGAATCTTTTTTATGTAAACGATATTTTGCCGTTAAGTTAGCCTTGCCACAAAATAGTGGAGCGCATATATCACATACTAGACAGTGCAAAAGTGACAATAAAACACTCGCCGTTAAGTTAGCCTTGCCACAATATGGTGGAGAGCGAGATGTCATGGCACTTGGAAAATTGACAAATGTCGAATTTGTCTTGTTTGAAAATCATTTATTTTAAGTTTTTAACAAATTTCAAAAAGTATTAACACAATAATCATTATACTCAAGTACTCTCAAGCTACCTGTTTTTAACTTTTCTTAAAAAACATAAACAGAGAAAACGGGTACATTCTAACGGGCTCTCTATAGCAATAATTTTTAGTTAATGTATTTTTCCTCCTTGGCCCATTTCCAAAAAACCTGTCCAACATACAAATCCACCACCTTCAAAATAGAGGGGGAGTACTCAAAGCGGGGATAAGAAAATCATGGACCACCATAAATACAGGTGGGGCACACCGAGAGCATCTCAGTCCATTTTTTTTTTGTCTGACGGGACATTAGTAAAAAGGGAAGGACTCTACGTACATCGAGATTAATTCGGTCGATTTTCAAGTTCGCGAGTTGGTTACCCAAAAAGGAAGGCCAATTTTCGAGCCAACGAAAACCCTTCAGCATCGGACCGAAAAAGGGAAAGAGGACCATCAGCCCGAACCAATTCACTCCAGTCCGAAGAGAGGTCCATCAAAAACTTAGAATAAGTATAAATTTCCCTCTTATATAATTTGTATCCAATTACCTCCCTTCTTTCCTACTTTTCCTTCGTGACATAGCGGGTCGGTCTGCGAAATCACACCAACTCCTTTCCTCTTCGCGACATAGCGGGTCGGCCTGCGAAATCGCTCCAATTCCCTTCCTTTTCGTGACATAGCGGGTAGCGAAACCACAACCCTCTTCCCTCCTACCTATTGCCTAGAAGCCACAGAGACGAAGTCGCCTCTCTCACGCGACTACTTACTCATAACCAAAATAAACATTTTGGTCCGATAAATTCTCTTTTCTTTTTTTCCTTCCCCTAGACGTCGCGTTTTCCCTCTAAACTCATTATACCATTTTTATTTTTTTTTCCTTTTTCGTTTATTATCTTCCCTAATAAATAAACATTATTTTTTTTATAGTGAACCGCCGCCGAGGAGGACAAAAGATCCAACGCCAAAAATTGACAAAGGCTCTTCACCTCGCTCGAGAGGAAATAGAATCGCGGGCTGCCAAACCATCATCCCCAAAGGAAACTCCTCTTCCTTTCCCTTTTCCCCCTCGCCCGATCATTCCACTACCTACTCCCAAGGAATTATTTCCTAATTTGTTCATCCCTTTTCCCCCTCTTCCAACAATTGCTCTACCCACACCGAAACAATTGTTTGAAAAAATAAATTGATTAATCAAATAAACCGTTTCCTCATTTTACCCTTATTTCCGACTTTCCTGTGTTGTTAGTAGCCCTCACTCATCTAAAGAACCCAGTAATTCTACTGAGTTACACGCCCGTATTACCGTTCAGTTAATATCTCTTTCGAGATATTCACTGGGTCGTAACAATGGATTCATAATCTGTGACCTGGATTGACTCTATGTACGATAGCTTGCATAAATCGTTAAATACTTTTCCTAGTAATGGATTTTTCTTGAAAAAATATTACTTTTAGTATTTGTTTATTTATATCAACAAATTGGCAGCACATATTCACTAATTACATGTCATTTTAGATTCTTTAACATGTTACGATATTGAAATAACAAAAAATCCCCAAAAAATTAACTTGAAAACGAAAAAATTTATGAACAAAGAGGTGGTATAGATTTCATACCATCATGCCGCAAACGGTTAAAATCAGACACCATGAAAAATTAAACAAAACTGGCCCAAATGAAAACAATCCACATATATAAACAATCATATGACTATTGAAATTAAATTTGCCAAAATTCAAACGCAAAATCTCGTATTAGAAATCATACGACACATCATATGACAATACATACCGGGTGATTAACTCAAGGCGGGCCATAGGGAAACCCATGTATAGCCATCAGCCAATGAGAAGCGAGACTTACCCATGTATCTTACATGAATCGACCAATGGCGTGAAAGCACTAGTACTGTCGTACAGTCTACCTAGGCTAGGGATGACCGATACATGGATGTGAGTATCGATACATCAAAATATCGGATCGCGAAATATCGATATTTTCGCCTCAAAGTATCGATACAATATCGCCCATCCCCAGTTGACGGTCAATCGCGTTTGACATTGACATTTCTGTCATATTCGCTCGTTTTTATCGTGTAGATTTTATCACCGGTTTGTAAATTGGTTCAATCCCGTTCTTCAGATAAAATTTACGTTCCGTTATAAATAAATACTGCTTGGAAGAACGATTCATCAGATAAGTTATAATAGACTTTTACTTAATATCTTATTTTAAAAAGGATGATTCTTTGGGGTTTGTTTTTCATTTGTTTCAGATTCACGGCTTCGTCAACGTAAAAGTGCGTAATTAGATCGTTGTGGAAATTGTTTTGTTTATTAGGGGTACGAAAATAGACCTTACCCTGTCTGGAATGTCCTTCCACGGAATCCAAATTTTCAATGCCTTGGCCCTGGTATTTTCCTTTTCAGCAGATTCTTGGTCCTGAGGTAGGTGAAAATCTTCTCTGCGGCAATCTTCAATTATTATTCCTGCACATGATTTTTTACCGAGTGTAGTTTACGATTTCATTCATTTTTAAATAGGTCGTTTTCAAGTAGGTGTTTTAGATTAATTAAATACGGGAATTAATTCTTGGTGTGACGGTTCGTATAATATGCAAACAAATCAAAAGATAGACAAAAATTAAATGTATATTTCGAGCTTGGACGTAAGCTACCTTTTTACAAAAAATTGAGAAGCCGAAAAATATGCTGGTTACCACTTCTGAAATTATAATCTATTGCAAGGTTTAAGACCGAATTAAAATACATTTTACTTATTCATTCAGATTCCATCTGACGGTAGCTAATTTAGCAGAATGCCATTTTTTTTTTTAAATACGTTTCGTCCTAGCTCCTCTGCATGGACTCGTCAGTAAGACTACGGAGGAACCTGCCGTATACATATCCAATTTGTTTAATTAAAATTGTAGCCTTTTAAAAAAATGGACATTTTTTGAAAATAGTGAAAAAGGACAGATACACAAAAAATCGGTAATGAGATGTCATTACTCAGTGGGTACCTATCGAGAAGCCAATGAATAAATTTATTAACGTATAAGGCAGGTTCCTCTGTAGTCTTACTGACGAGTCCATGCAAAGGAGCTGGGACGAAACGTATTTTTTAAAAAAATGGCATTCTGCAAAATTAGCTGCCGTCAGATGGAATCTGAATGTATAAGTAAAATGTATTTTAATTCGGTCTTAAACCTGAATAATTTCAGAAGCGGTAATCAGCATATTTTTCGGCTTCTCAATTTTTTGTATAAAAGTAGCTTACATCCAAGCTCGAATTGTACATTTAATTTTTGTTTATTTTTTTTATTTGTTTTTGTATTATACGAACCGCACACTAAGCACTGATTCGTTGCTTTGCATCGTTAATTGAAGTGTTTTAGTCTTCATCAAGAATAGTTGATTTTATGCACAGGAGAGATAATATGGATTTTAATTCAATTGATAGAAACACTTTCGTCGTTTTGGTGGAAAGCCTTATCATTTTGGCTAACAGTTTTAAAAGATACCATTTCGGTAGGACATAGTTTACTTGTATTTTAAGTTTGTAAGATTAGCTAAAATAAATACGATTACCCATTTTACATTTTCTTTATTATAGCACTTTCCAGAGTGCGAACTCAGTGCATTTTTTGAACATTGCACTTATGGGGTTCGGAGCACACTCAGACTGTGTAAGTTTGGGTTTTCAGTGACCCAATATCTATAATTTTGCCTATTTGGTAGACATTTGGCAAAAAAGTACACTCGTCGCTCAAGCAAATTCTTTGGAGGAAATGCTCATCTTCATTTACTAAATTTGTCTTTGTTTCGCAAAAACTCATTCGCTGGTCTTCGTCACTGTTACACTCAACTCGTTCAATTCTGTCCTTTCCGGTTTTTGTTGTCTTTGTCTTTCACATACAGTGATGCATTTCAAGACAAAGAAACAACAAAAACCCGAAGGGACAGAATTAAACGAGTTGGGTGTACATAACTCTTAATGAATGTGCGGTTTATACGGTCGATACCCATTTCTTTTAACACCATCCAACCAAACTGACGTTTGGATATAAATTAAAGAAGCGCGCGCTACTCGACGCATACGCCATATTGACGAACGAACCAATCACATTGCCAATAATGGCAAGATGGCGACGACATTATTTTTAAGTATTTAAAGTCTATTGTTTAGCCGTTGCGATTTCGGAAATTTTTATTGTTAAAATCACGTTTTCCAGATATAATGTTTAAAATAAATTGAATTATAGTTTAAATTTTTCAAATATGGATCTAGCGCAAAAAATTCAAATTGTAAAATGGTTTTATGGTGGAATGAGCACAAGAGAAATTCGGGATTATTTCTCAGTTCAGTACGAAGATTCCTAAATTCCCTCACGCTCTACAATCCAAAGAATTATTCATAATTTTGAAACGACAGGAAGTGTTGAGTCGAAAAAAAGGGAATGTACTGCTCGTGTGTTAAGAGAAGATGAGGAGATTTCGATATGTGCTGCTATTGAGAATGATCCTCATTTGTCGACAAGACGAATTTCAAGGATGCTTGGCATTCCCCAAACGTCAGTTTGGAAGGTGTTAAAAAAATGGGTATCGACCGTATAAACCGCACTTGCATCAAGAGCTATCTATTGGTGACGAAGAGCAGCGAATGATGTTTTGTGAGATAATGACAAATTTAGTAAATGAAGATGAGCATTTGCTCCAAAGAATTTGTTTTAGCGACGAGTGTACTTTTTTTGCTAAATGTGCACCAAATAGGCAAAATTATAGATATTGGGCCACTGAAAACCCAAGAGAACTATTACAGATAAAAACCACAGTACCCAATTAAAGTAAATGTTTGGGTTGGAATAATAGGTTCACGAATTGTAGGTCCAGTCTTCATTAATGACAATCTAAATAGTGAACTATACCTCCAACTATTAGAAAATATCGTTACACCATTTCTACATGAAATAGAACATGCGGTAAATAATTCAGTCCATAAATGTTGAAATACACCAACTATTCAAAACCAATCCATTAAAAAATGTTTATGCACTTGAGTTAATAAAATGTTATCAGTTCATAATAATACTGCATAATTTTTTGGCACATATCAATTTAATCAAAAGAATTGTTTAAATTGATATGTGCTAAAAAATTAACTTAATCGTGCGTTAAATGCTCGAATTTTCCAAATCACTTTATTCACCAAATAAACACGCGATAACAATTTCTTAGCATATTTCTAAGTAATTATACAAAAGCAATTCATGAATATTTGGAAATCATTGATTGTAATTGGAACATCTGAACTTTGTGAATTTGTACTACTTTGTAAAAAATAAACAAATTACGTACGTTTCTAACATGAACATATTGTTACATCCTAACGAAAATCGTAACTAGGTCATGCCATGAAACGCCGGCTTTTCTCCATGCATGGATAAAAATAGAAGAGATAAGAAAGAAACAAAGACGTTTTCCAGAAGAAAGATATTAGTGCACAAAACTAAAATGAACATTAATAATGAACATTTAGTGAACCTAGTGATTAGTGAATAGTGTTAAGAACTAGATCATAAACTTAAGTTAAGAATAAAAATGAAATATGATTAAATAATACTCAAAAACAATAATTAATTTTTGTTTCAAATTAAACCAAACTATTAAGTGTTTGGACTTTTTTTAACGATAATTTAAAACCTAATCAAATGAAGTTAATTAAATTTCATTTTTTTATTTATACAATAAATTAGAAATTAGTTTTTAGATGCCTTTGGTCGAACAGAGAAGCCGCCCAATGCACACACGATACTTGAGAGTTTTATGGCCTACCCAATAAAACTACTGCACTCGGCGGAAATTCATTTTTAACGAATAGGAAAATTTAAAAGATAGACTTCCGCTAGAAAACTCTTGCCGCCAAAAGTTTTTAACCAATAAGATATGTATTTCCTATCTCATCTTCTCTTTTCGTCCAACGCATGCAAGTATATGTAAAAATTCTGTATAAATTTAGCCTCCTCGATCCAGATCTTGACTGCGCTTTGAACGCTACTCAGCGGTTGAGGGGCAGTACACGACTTTGAACGCTACTCAGCGGTTGAGGTCGTTCCTAAACCACCCTAAATATTCCTTTCCCGTAAACAAATAAAAAAAGAAATAAAATATATATACATTTATAAAATGTTTTATTCATAATCTTCCTTTCCTTCCACTCATGATCATAGGCCAGCTCCCAGGTAAAGGGCTTAAGTGCCTTGACCAAAAAAATGGCCAACTAAATATGTTCCAGATCTGCTTCTCAGATTTGGGATATAACAATATACTACTTTAGGAAGGAACAGAAATATGGTTCCAACAAGATGGAGCACCACCACATGGGACTCGGAATATATCTAGGCATTTAAACGAGAACTTCCCAAATCGTTGGATAGGTCGTTTTGGTCCTGTAAAGTGGCCAGCTCGTTCACCAGACCTTACTCCGCTTGATTTTTTTTATGGGGTCATGTTAAAAATGAATTATACAGAGGACCACCGGTCACAACACAAGATGAACTTCGTGACAGAATCATTGAAATAATTCAGTCCATAAGTGCTGAAATATTAACCAGCGTTCATAGTGAATTCTATGACAGATTAGGTTTCTGTACGGCAGCAAATGGTCGACATTTCGAAAACCTAATCAACTAATAAAACGTTGCATTGAATTAATAAATTATTACTATTAACGCTATTAATACAAATTTTTAACTTTCATTGAAATTTATTAAATATTGTTCTCCAATAAATGTGAGTTTATAATACCATAAATAATTTATACCCTCTGCCATTTACTATAAAATTTCCTACACCTCAAAGTTTTAAATCTATTTGCTATTACGTCGTTATTTAAATATTTGATTGGGACATTTAGTTGTTTTAAATTTTATTGCATTAGTAAAATTTATTGTACATGTAAAATTAAACCAAACAACCCCTGGTTTGCGTAGGACAAACTTTTCGTAACAAGAAATTCTTACAAACAATTAGTATTAATTTTGTTACTTACGTTACATAGCATAGCATTTATTTTACTTAGCAAATGAAGTAAAAAAAAGTTCTGCATAAGAAAATGCAAATCAGAATACGATTTCACGAAAATAATCCGAATCAGTTTTCAGTTTAAATGTCAATTCAACAAAGCGTCAGCTTGGTGAAAAACCTTACTATTTCGGTTGGTCGTTTTAAAACAGACCATTTTGGAAGAAAGTGTATTGCTTCTATTTTTGGTTTGCATGACTTGCAAAAATAAATAAGGTCACGCATTCTGAAAAAGACGTGTTCATGTGGATGTTCTTTGTTTTCTTACCTCACTTTCCAATGAGACTTGCACTCGCCCAGTTTCTCCATTGGAACAACGTTAAAACTTGCACTGTCTGAGTGCGCATTGAGCCGATAAGGGCAATGTTCAAAAACTGCACTGAGTTTACACTCACTACGCCAATTAGAAAATGCTATTATAAAAAATGTATAATGGGTAATCTTACTTATTTTAGCTAGTCTTACAAACTTAAAATAGAAATGAAATACATCCTACCGAAATGGTATCTTTTAAAACTATTAGCCGAAATGGTAAAGCTTTTCACCAAGTCGACAAAAGTGTTTCTATCAATCGAATTAAAAACCATATTATCTCTCCTGTGCATAACGCTAACTACAGTCGTCCAAACTAAGTCAGCATCTGCTCAAACATTCTTGGTGAAGTCTAAAACACCTTCTCGAAAACAATTTTTTTAAAAAGGAACTCGGAAACTGCACTCGGTAAAAAATCATGCGCAGGAATGTTAATTGAAGATTGCCGCAGAGAAGATTATCAATCGCCTCAAGACCAAGAATCTGCAGAAAAGGAAAATACTGTGCTCTAAACTAGGCCAGATCCAATGCCAAGGCGTTGAAAATTTGGATTCCATGGAACGACATCCGAGATAGGGTAAGGTCTATTTTCGTACCCCTAATAAACAAAACAATTTCCACAACGATCTACTTACACACTTTTACGTTGACGAAGCCGTGAATCTGAAACAAATGAAAAACAAACCCCAAAGAATCATGCTTTTTAAAATAAGATATTAAGTAAAAGTCTATTATAACTTATCTGACGAATCGTTCTCCCAAGCAGTATTTATTTATAACGGAACGTAAATTTTATCTGAAGAACGGGATTGAACCAATTTACAAACCGGTGATAAAATCTACACGATAAAAAAGAGCGAATATGACAGAAATGTCAATGTCAAACGCGATTGACCGTCGACTGGGGATGGGCGATATTGTATCGATACTTTGAGGCGAAAATATCGATATTTCGCGATCCGATATTTTGATGTATCGATACTCACATCCATGTATCGGTCATCCCTAGCCTAGGTAGACTGTACGACAGTACTATTGCTTTCACGCCATTGGTCGATTCATGTAAGATACATGGGTAAGGCTCGGTTCTCATTGGCTGATGGCTATACATGGGTTTCCCTATGGCCCGCCTTGAGTTAATCACCCGGTATGATAAATCAATTATAATTCCCCCAAATACAGAATCTCATACGAGAAGTCACACGAGGATTCTAATGAAATTGTTCAAAATATAAAAAAATCCAAATCTCTTATAAGAAAGCTTATCAGAATTCATATGATAAATCGTTTTAAATTTGTCAAAATAAAAAATATCTCGTATGCGAAAGCATTAGAAATACAATTAAATTTTTTAAAAATTAAAAAAATACCAAATTTCATGAGAAATCGAATGAAATTTGCATAAAATTATAAAGTTTCGAATCTCATATATGAGAAGATGAAAGTCGCGTAAAATTATTAAGTCTCGAATCTCATATGAGAAATGGAATAAAATTTGTACAAAATTATTACAAGTCAAATCTCATAAGAGGGACAATTTTATCTCAATTTTTTTCTATATGAGTGACCAAATTCTCATATGATATCTCATATGAGTTCTCATATGAGATCTGAGATGGATATTTTCAGGATTAGTGCATATCCACACTGCGCAACCGCCGAAAGTTATCGCCTCAAGAATACGAAAGCGTTTAAAAAATGTCAAAATTAAATCTTTTACTTAAAGTATAGTAATAGAAGAAACGTTTAAGCCTACGTGGATTAAAAAAACAACATTTTTTTAAAGTTTGGGAATTTTTATCTCGAAAAGTCGTTGTCCTACACGAAAGTTACTAAGGACTTTTTTTGTTCAAATTACTCAAATTTGTTTCCGGGGAAAAAGGAACTAAATTACTAAATTGTTTTAAAAAATTGTTATAAACATTTAACCGACCACTTTTGAGCATTCCACCAGAAAAATTCGTGTTCTGCGGCCAAAAATACATAAAAGAACATTGTTTCAAGTGGGGACATATATAAGACTACGGCACCATAGGCTATATCTATCCACAAATTCCTAGTTAGAGTAGTAGTTTCTTCTATTGTTTTTTGATAAATTCCTGTACAATTTCTCTTTGCGTAGAATAAAGAAATAAAATAAATTCTGTAACCTTTTTTTTATTCTAAATTTTTTTGAAGAAATGACCGCAATCGTTCTCAACTTATTTGCAAAGTAGATCCATAATATCTATGGAATTATTTCTCATATCTTTAATGACCGTATAAATTCAGTAAATTTTCTATCAAAATCATTTTTCGTGTATTAGGCCAACGATGTACAGGAACTATGAAACCGCGAGGAAATACAATGAAAGCAGCGGTGCAAAGGAGATGGAAAACGGCAATTACCAATTATGAAGAAAGAATTTAATTCGCAAAAGTACGTAGGCATATATTTTCGCAATAAAAACCTTACTGCACCGATGTCTGTCCATTATTTTCTAGAAAAAAATCTTGATCTCATTGCCGTTACAAACCTTTGATTTACAGACGGACGAGTCCTTTAAAATAATTCGTTGCGTTGCCCCCTTCAGGGATATATTATCCTCTCGCGATTCTCTCTAGATTATGTATCTGAATTAGGAGATTTCGATAAATTTTTGGACTTACCTCTTCTGCATCCCTTTCATTTTACAGAAGCTTTTCCCAGTTATGGCATATTTATTGTTTTCAACATCAAGCAGTGCAGAACGTCTCAATGGTTGTGAAAATTCAAACAGTTTGTATAATAATAAATTAAAATGTTTGCAAGCACTGAACACATTTATGGTGGAAAGTGTGGGACAGTTGTAGATAAAATCAGCATAACGACTATATGGATTTAAATAAAAAGTAATAAAAATAGACTTTAGATGAGGTGAAATATCATCAGCAATCACATAACCCACATAATTTTAAATTTTATATAATTTCTATTAACAAACTTTATGTTCATCCTAAATTTGTTATCTATCCGGCTAGCATCGCCTTTGGGACCATAATGATCATAAAGGCTTCCACGCCGCGTCATTCAGCATAGGCAGGCAAAACTGCGCATTGGCGTATGTATTTGTTAATAATCATAGTAATAGTCATTGTAAGTCGAGCAGATGGCCATGCCAGTTCAAATCTTCATAAAAAATGGTCCAAATGTAACTTGCGCACACTCCCTCGTTTTGCATTCTTCAGTCGTGTGCAATAAGTTTAGCTCTCTCACACGCTTTCTCCTCCTCGCCCTTAAGCTCGCCCTCACTCATTTTCTCTGTGTCACTGTAAGGTGCACCTATCTGCATACCCCGTGAAAAGAATTCCGCCTTATGGATAATTAAGGAGTTCATAATGAGAGCCCATGGGATTGCAATGAACATAAAGAAGCGATGCCTAAAAAGGCAAAGAAATAATTTCCTGCGAAGAGTTGCGAATTTTACAAGCTAATTTCGTTTGAGAATATCGCGTCGAAATACATAGAATACAAAACTTATATAAAGTTGCAAAAAAATCAAATGTGTGCAAATCGTAGATATGATATATAGAATTTTTTTGAAAGGTTTTCTTGATGAAATATATACAAATATAAATAATTATATATTATTCACATATACTCACCCATCTATTTGCATTAAGTGTAATATATAAACTAGCATAGTCTTTTAAATGTATGTAATGAAAATATTATATTCTGCTAATTATGTTTACTGTAAATCGCAGTTAAATCAGTCCGAGAGTCGTGAGGTGATTACGTATACGAGAGGAATGACCAGAGATTTGCAGAGGCGGACAAAGAGAGGAATGCGGGAGGCAAAGAGAGAACGACGGGTTTCGTCATTTGATGAATATTGCAGTAGTGTTTGCATGCTTGAAACAATATTGGGTTGAATCGCACAAATATCCATTGGACATTATTTATCGATGTTGCTGCTATACATTCACAATGAGATATCTACTGTACAGATATACTGTTTAGTATTTTTCTTAAAATTTTCGAGTACATAAATTGTCTCCTACAACCAAATCTATTACACAATTCCAGGCAGCTTCATCCCAATATTCCATTAGAATGCAAGTAAAATATGGCACATGTAAATTTGACCGTATTAACTCAAAGATTAATTTAACTTGTCAAAATTGAAGGGACGAATAATATCAGACGCGGTATTCAATATAATTTTATATTTTATTACATTTTTCCATAATTTGTAAAAACACACGAATCATACATCACATGCGTAGAAGCTGAAAATCATGAAAATAAAATTGTCGGTCGTCACCCAATCAACACTGCACGTCCAAGATATATTCCACGTCAAATTGGAATTTTCTACGTTCAACTTTGTTTGTCAGATGCCACATCGATACTTTTTTTTTTTTTTGTCAGATGCCACATCGATACTTTTTTTAGTTGGTCGTTTAACTAAAAATTAGCCATATATAATATGATAAGAGTTTTTCAATTTTAATGCACCCGAGCATAATGCGCAAAAAACTTTAAGTACAAAGACGTTACATTTTTGTAAGATCTTTTCTTATATGAAATGCAAAATTGTATTAGAGCCATTGTAGTCATAAAAAATGGTAATTAAATTTATAAAGTAATTTGTTTAATAACATGGCCTATTATAATTTTGATAACTATTAAAGAACATTCTGTAAACATTTCAAAATGGTATTCGAACTGGGAGCCAAAATATTGCACGTCGCCAAGCGGCTCCAGACATCGGTCATACAAAAGTTTTAATAAACGTAAAATAACGCTTAGGTACAAGTATTCTGATAATGTATATTATTTCCTATATTATTTTGAAAACGAAGAAAATTCTTTTTTATACTTTTAACTCAAAACTATTATATATTAACTCAACGAATAAAATTTAGATATGAAATCTCATGCTTTTTTCAATCCAGTGCATTTTTTTGTTTCTGGCTCACTGGCTTACTTGAAAGTATTATAACATGTAAAAATAGTATTAAATATAAAGAAATAACATGAATAATAAAATAATTAATTGAGCTAATTGATAATTCGTCTAATTTTGTATTTTTTACAAAATATGTACGTCGAATGTACGTCCATTATACATCCATTGTACATATCCCGTGTACCCACAGAGCGTTCATTGTACGTTATATGTCTGTATCCTAGTACCGGATGCATACATTATGTCTTCAACTTCATGACAGGCTGCATTCTCTTCCAATCTTTCGTTTCTGATATCGATTCTTCTATATTTAAAGCATCAAATGTACGGCGAGTACGCACGAATGTCGCAGCTTCTTGGCCAATTGTAATGTTCATAACTTCCACGAATTTAAACAAAGTTTGATGACCTTCACTGATAATGCACACAGCACAATATGCTGCAATTTCAACAATTTTGTTTCAGCAACATATGCTTTGGAGCTAAATGCCAAACACATGTATTGTAACGGTCGTTGCTGGTTTGCATATTTGCACCCCGCAGCTTTCTAATAAGTCGTCGGTGGTAAAGTCTTCGTAAATGTTTTTCAATAAATATCAAATTTCTTCGTGCAATGCTGGAGAATGCTGAAAGTTTTGTTCGCTTCTGCTTTTCGGTATTTGCACCAGGAGTCAGGTCCTGCAGGGCCCCGCGAATATTGAGGTTTATCGCCAGTCAGTAGAAACTTTATTATAAAATGTTGCTAAATGACATTTCTCATGTCTAAAATTGACTCCGTATGTCGACGTACAGGTAATTCGAAATATGTTGTAATATGCGTTTATGAAAAAATGTCCAAAATCGCAAGGGGTAAAATTATATCTTACCGACAATCGCAAAGATATGGTTATAGGTCATAAGTACTAATATCAATCCGAAATCTATGTTGCGAGTACCTAGGAAGAACACAAAGAGGGCGGTGTAGCTGTTATATGTATAATACATTATTGTATTGACACCTCAAATAGACACACTTAAAATTTAACTCTCCTGGAAGAAGGATCAATTCACCGACGTGCAGATCAGTTCAGTTCCTTTTCGGATCCCCTGCTTAGTGAAATACGTTGGTGCCAATGGCCGCGACTACTTTTGAAGGAAGAACCATTCGGAATAACCTGAAGATATCGTTGTTCAATTTATTTTTCAATCCTCTGAATATCAACATGTAATTCACAATCACAATTTATTGCTAATTGAAATTCCAGTCCTTTCTCAGTACGTTTTGAAATTTGAATGTCATTCTTACACTTTCTACAAACTAGAAAATCTTATAAATTACTAAACACAGTGAAGTTTATAATACACTACTTCAAAAACTGATCGATATTTACTTAAACATCCTTGGCTTTATTTTAATATTTTCTTGGCAGATTTAGTTGTAGAACTTGTATCACATTCACTTGCATATGATTGCTTTGAAATTTTCTTTTTTTTTTGAACGAGCCGGTTTTGTTTCCAACCTATTTGTACATTTTCTATCCACTGTAGACACACTTTTAACAGATTTACTAACAACAATTTCGAATAAGCAGTGTTAGAAAGATAGCCTCTTCAACAGTTTGGTTAATTGTTACAACATAAAGCAAAATGCGTATACAGGATTATCTTCCAACCAATACTGAGCGGTGAACTGCGAAAAGGCTTCCCCTGCGAAAAATTTTAGGTAGGAATTCTCAAGAGAATCATATGAGCAATTTTCACATGAGAATTTGAAACATGATTCTTATGAGAATCTGATAAGAATCTTGTGAGATTCTAGAATTGGCTGTGAAAAATGGCAGCTAGGATTCTGATGAAAATCTAGTGAGTCTCTCGTGAGAATCCTTATATATTATATATCCAACATTAGCAGTGTTGATTATAGAAAAATCCTTAATTTATTTATGTAAAAGTAAATATGTACCGTAGCCGTTCCCTTATTCTAATTTCCCTTACTCTAATGTCTTCGCTTATTCTAATTTTTTTTCTTCTCCTATTCTAATATTTCCCCTCACGCGTTCTTCCCACTACCATGTGTGACGTGTGTATTTTCTATAAATACAAATAACGGCGCATGCGCAACAAAATAAAAAGAGACAAAAGTCTAAGTAGTGGGGGCGAGGAGAAAATTAGAATAAGGGAAGAAGGCTGCCATCTTGCCTGACTGGACAAATTAGAATAAGGGAAGGACTACTGTATACATATAGTACAAAAATAACACGGGTACGTCAATCGAAATCAGCGACGGAGGCGGGTAACGTTGTTTATTCATGTACCCAGACATATTCATTGATTTTTATTAAAAATACTGCTTTTTGTACTACATGTAGATTTATTTTGATATAAATAAATTAAAGAAATTTCTTTAGTTAACACTCCTAACCCTACGAAAAAATTTAGGAAGGATTTTTACGACTGCCTCACTAGATTCTCATACGATTCTCATCACAATCCTAGCTACCATTTTTGACAGCCGTTTCTAGAATCTCACAAAATTCTCATCAGATTCACATAAGAATCCTGTTTCAAATTCTCAAGGAATATAATGCAAAATAATATAACACAATAATTATAGAAATGAAAATAATAATATATTATAAATAACAATTTTCAATTATTCAATTTATTATTATTTATACATTATACAATTTACTATACGCCAGACAGGTATGATGCAAAACATCGAAGTGATTCTGATATTCTCCTAAGGCTTTCAATTTCAAGAAGAGTGTAACAACCTACAAATGGTGTTCCACTATGACTGTTAATTTTCAGTCTATAAACTATATTTTTAAATATTTTTTTTACTTGATATTCGAATAATTTTTAATTTATAAACAATAATAATAATAAATCGAATTAATGAAATATAATTCAATAAAGAGTGATTTTCCAACGAATACCGAGCGGTGAATTATTAATTAATTTTGAATAACTTATTCATTTGAAAAAAACGTCCGGCAAAGTAGCGTTTTCAAGTTATTCGGCATTGAAATCAGCCAATAGGAGCTCGACGTTCTTCATTGTCGGAAAGAACATCGAATGATAGCACTGTAGTCGAACGTCCAAAACGAAACCAAAATAAAAATGCGATGGATTAGGCGCTCGAAATGCAGCCAATTTTGTTTCCGTGTGTTATGTTCGAAATATTAATCGAAAGTCAAACCTGACTTGCTATTAATATCTCTAGCAAATTTCAGCTTAAATCGAGTACGACTGAACGTCGTAGAGTGAATTCGCTACTGAAGATTGTTATAAAAAAAAATCGGAAATTTATTTAATTTTTTTCTGTATCAGCTATTCGATTTCAAATGTTACTACTAAGGTCTTTACCGAATTTCAGCGTGAAACGGACAGATCTTGACGTCTTAAAGTTAATCCGCTATTCAAGAGTGGAAAATTCTTATGAACAATATAAGCGAAAATTTTTAAAATGTTGTCTGTCGGAACTATCCAGTTTGAAATGTTACTAGTAAGGTCTTTAGCGAATTTCAGGTTGAACCGAACCGATCTGAATATCTTATGTCAGGGAAGCACGTATGAACCAGGAAATGTCAATACTAAACATTTAGAAATTAAAAAATCTCGTGGAACAAAAAATATTATTGATGAGAAACTAGCGATAACACTTGATAAATGTTTAGTTACTGATCGGAATGCAACAAGATTGATCATTGCAGTAGCTGAAGCACTGGGTCATGATACCCAAGAATTAACAATCAACAAACGTTCAATTAATTCATACCGCCAGAAAATTCGAAAAGATTTAGCAGAAAAATTTAAAAAGGACTTTCAGCTTATGACTTAAATGCCATTGTCCTCCATTTTGATGGAAAATTAATGCAAGAAGTAACGTCTTCGCATAAAGTGGATCGGTTAGCAGTAGTTATCACCAATGGTGAACTGGAAAAAATTCTTTCCGTTCCTGGATTGAAAAGTGGGACTGGCTTAGAAAGCAATTACCACGCAAATTTACTATATTCAAATAATAGTTCTAATTTACAGCTTGTATTCTACACTTAAATTGAATTTGCACAGTTTTAATTTTAAAAAATATTACTAATTAAAAATCCTGAATTAATGGCCAAATGTTCGTGAAATTTTCTACATAATTTTGTATATAAATTTATTAACATTTATTTAGGTCATTTTTAACTGGGGTAGCGACATGATTAAAGCTATTTGTTGTGACACAACTGCCTCCAATCTTGGACCCAAAGAAGGCGCGGCGAAACAGTTAGAGACATTGTTGGACAAATACATTTTATATTTACCATGTCGCCATCATATATTTGAAATTGTCCTTGGTGGAGTTTTCGACGTATTGATGCCACTCTCGCCAGGGCCTACAATTATATTATTTAAGAGGTTTCAGTATAATTAGCCAAGTATAGATCAACATAATTACCAAGTTAGTATAGTCGATGAGAGAATTTTTGCTATTTCAGAACAACACATCGATGATATTAACCAGTTTATATGGGAAATTCAGAGTTCGAAAGTCCAACCACGCGATGATTATCAAGAATTCTAATTATTATGTTTAATTTTTATCGGCAAGGTTCCTTGTGAACAAGTAAAATTTTATAAGCCCGGGGGGTTTTTTCGAGCCCTTTGGATTAGCAAAGGCATCCACTCATCGAACATTTTTTTATTTCGAAATCAATTTTTCTTAACACGAAACGAAATCAGATCTTTGACCGAACTCTGTATTTTCATTATTTTTATTTATGTTAGAGCCTGGTTTACTGCTCCATTAGCAGCAATGGCTCCCAATTATGATTTGAGATGTTTAAAAGAATTACACAGTTGTAATAGTATAATCGAAAAAGTTTCTAAAATAGCGATAAAAAAAATTTGCAAATCATGTATGGTAGTATCTATGGTACCTCAGTTCTGATCGGCTGCAATGGCATTTTTTGACGAAAAAATTTGTGATGAAATGAAAGAAAGAATGGTTCTTAAAATAAAAACCATTGATGCATATGATGAAGGCAGTATCATTGTAAAAAGAATTCATGTATCAGACAAATTATTACCGGTTACTTTAAGCCAAAGTATTGATGATTTTGTATGTCCAATAAGTTTGAATTTCTTTAAAAGATTTAACATCGATAAATCTTTTATCAATATGGATGTTGCAAGTTGGGCAGAACATGAAATTTATAAATATGGATTAAATATAGTGAACAATTTTAAAGTTGTGAACGATGTTGCAGAACGTGTTATTTTTTTTTTTGCGATAGTTAAAAAAAAAGGAAAAGCTGCACGCAGACCATCAGTTGGTATCTTCCCAACCGAGGTCAAGCCGATAACCTACCGGTGAGACGGGTTCCACCAACCGCTTCAGGCCGGAATGGGATAGGATAAATCCAGACACATCCAGGACATCGGCAGCTGGGGCGACCGCCTAAACCCTCCCATCCATGGCCAAGGGTTACATGCAAACAGATGCAAGCAACACAAGGACATGGATGAGTAATATCCATCGTTACCAGCGGCAGATGTTGTTGTGGTAAAGCCACCCAGGAACATCCGTAAGGACTCTCATATCGGGGTGGCGCCGCTTTACGACTCCCTCAAAGGACCTCCGATCTAAAATAACAACAACAAAAATAATAAAACCCGATGTTAAAGAGAGGACCTACGACCAGCCCCCCTAACCCCCGGATTCTTACTGCCCGAAGTTATTGGGCAGTGCTCTCCACGATCTTCTTACGGCGCGCGCAAGACTGCTTCTATAAAAGCAGCCACCCGCGCCCACGACCGCTCCGACTCCAGCATCAGGCCGATGATGTTATCCGGTCCGACACCACCCACGCTTCCTTCCAGCTCTTGACGCAGCCCTCTCCACGTTTCGCATTCGAAGAACGTGTGGAGGGCATCGTCCCGGGGGGAGCCCCAATGGGTACATGCCGGTTCCGGTACTTTCCCCATTTTGTGAAGATAGGCCCGGAACAGGCCGTGTCCAGTGAGGAATTGGGTGAGATAGTAATTCACCTCCCCGTGGGGACGGCTGACCCACGCATCGATTCAAGGTATGAGCCGCGCGGTCCATCGACCCCACGTCCCTGCCTCCCACCGGGATTTCCAAACATGGAGGGATTCCTCCCTCGCACTCCTCGCTGCTTCAGCTCGTCTGAGCGTTTTTCTTCTTTGGTAGATGAGCTTGGGCTCCTGTGCTTGAAGGTCAATGGGGATAACCCCCGCAACCACCAGCGCCGCCGACTCCGAGACCGTGCGGTAGGAGCATGCGATGCGGAGAGCTTCCCTCCGCTGCACCGCGGCGAGACGCTTCCGATACCTCTCAAACTGCAATGCGTCGGCCCAGACTTCAGCTCCGTAGAGCATAATGGATTCCGCGACTCGCATAAGCAGACGTCGCTTGCAGGGTCTTGGTCCTCTTAAGTTGGCCATCACTCTGCAAAGCGACGCCGTCACCACGGCCTCTTTGTCCGCCGCTCCACGGATCTGATCCCAGAAGGTTAGCTTGTTATCTAGCATCACCCCCAGGTACTTGATGGAAGGTTTTGTCTCGACCATCGCGTCACCCACACTCATCGACTGGATCAAATCCACTCGTTTCTTCGTCAGCAGCACGAACTCGGTCTTCGCCGCTGCTAGCTCGAGCCCATCTTCCTCCAGCCAAGGAGATACGCGGCGCATCACCTGATTGAGCTTCATCTGAGCCTTCTCGATGTCTCTTGCGACGACACCGATCAAGACAACATCCGCATATCCGATCAGGGAAGTGTCCTCGGGCAGGTCTAGGCGCAGGATACCGTCATACGAGATGTTCCATATTTCCGGTCCCAGCACCGAGCCTTGAGCAACTCCTGATATTATCTCCCGTCTTTTCAAGTCATCTTCTGTCTCGTACACCAAGAAGCAGTCCTCGAGGTAGCTCTCAAACACCCGAGAAATATACTGAGGCAACTCGAGTCTTCTCAGCGCATTGAGTACATTTGTCCATCGCACATAGTTGAAGGTGTTCTTCATGTCCAAGGCGGCTGCCAGATAGACGGGGCGCGAGTAATGGTTACCGCGCTCCGTCGACCCGGCAGCAGCCACGGCCTCCGAGATAGCACCCACTGTCGACCTCCCTGTCCTGAAGCCGTGCTGGCTGTCGGTGAGTCCGCCGGCAGACATCACGGCCCCCTGAAGGCGAGGTCGCAGCAGAATCTCGAAGAGTTTTCCGGCGGCATCGAACATACAGAGAGGCCTGTATGCCGATGGGGAATCTGCCGGTCCTTTGCCCTTGCTTATTAGCACCAGTCGCACAGTCTGCCAGCGGCGGGGGAAAATTCCCGCTTTCAGGCACGAATTATACATGCCAAGCAAGAGCTCCGGGTAGCCCTTAGCAACTGGTTTCAACACTTCCGTTGAGAGTCCATCCGGGCAGAACGTGTTATTAAACTTGTTACAGATTATGATGATAGACTTTCGTATAACGCAGTTCAGAAACAATATATTATTCAAAGCCTCGACATGTATAAGAAGAAATATTCTAATGTAAATAAGGAAACATTGATGCAACCATTAAAATAAATAGAGAACCGTTATTAACTCTGAAAAACTCGATGCGATTTTTTAAAATCGAGTTGTAGTGGATAAAGTTAAAAAATTTGTCTCCGTTTGATTTTTTTCAACAAAATTACATTTTCATTCAATATTTTCTAACTTGCCTTAAAATCATATTTTGTGACAAAATTCGGTGACTTACGTGTAATTCCCTTAAGATGTTGAAAAAATACGGTTAATAATTTTAGTATACACGGAAAAAAGGCCGCATATATACAGTCAGGGCAGCGCGTGCGCTGGTAATAAGGATACCGCCTTTCCGTATCAACAATGGTGCACCGACCATGAGAGTACAGCGCTGTGAGCGCCACTGGAAAAAACGAACCCCCTTCCATTTAAATACGAGTTGGCGTATATTCATACGTTGTTTATCTACAGCGTAGTCTATGCGTGTGTTATTACTTAGACTTTGTTTCTCGCGGCTGAGTGAGCATCAGTTTTTCGAGTGCACACGAGCATCAAGATTCTCATTAGGGTTACCAGACGTATTCATTTATAACCGGACGCTCTAACTTTAAAACTATGAGCTTCTATAAGAAAATGCTAAGAATGAGTTCTTTTGAAAAAGTAATTTATTTGATAATAGGTGTTTGAGAATCTATCATCCGGCGTTGCTTAATACATATTTCATAATCATGTTGAATGCATCGATTGTCCGGATCAGTGACATATTAGATGAAATAATTTCACACCAATTTTTTTTTGACATTTCGATGACCATGTCCATTATTATGAGAACTAAATAGTTTATTAATTATGAATAAAAACATTGATAACGTATTTATACGTTTATATTAAACGTATTCATTTATAACCGCAGCTCTAACTCTAAAACTATGCTAGGAATGAGTTCTTTTGAAAAAGTAATTTATTTGATAATAGGTGTATGAGAATCTATCATCCGGCGTTGCTTAATACATATTTCATAATCATGTTGAATGCATCGATTGTTCGTTTCATTGCACGTTTGTGAAAAATTTCCATTTTCGTGATTAACTCATTTCTTTTACTTTTAATTTTTATACGCATAAGACCCGCAGAAAAAATAACACACGAGCAAAATTACTTTTGTAGCAAATAAATAAAGTTCTCAGAATGACAAAGTAGCTATTTACAGCTATATTTTTGAGTAATTTGAAGCTCTACACATATTTAACTGTAATAATATTACTTTGGTACTACGAAATTAACTGTTACATAAACTTTCAAAACTATTTTTTGTTGTAGCATGGGTGAAATATGGGGTTTTTCTTTTTTTTTTTTAATTTTTCCTCTACATTTTTCTCATCCTTGTAAAAAAAAGACATATTTTTTTCAAGAATATGTTTAATTTTACGTTTGTGGAAAAGTTTCCATTTTTGCGTAAAACTCCTTTCTTTTCATTTGTCACATTTCATGGATATGAGACTCACACAAACAAAAATATTAAAGAAAAATTAATTTTATATCAAAGTATATTTCGTAACAAGTGCGGAAAACAGGCACCAGTGCTGTGTGAATCCTACGAGTGGAGGAAACGTCCGCACGTGTAACGAACGATTTTTTTTGTAATAAGTGTGCGGAAAATGTGCCCACTACACGTAACATTTTAAATTTGTTATAGCATGCGTAATGTACGTTCTTATGAATGATGGAGAGATAAAGGGGGGGGGGGGGGGTCGTGGCGGGATCGTTAATAACGTACGAAAAATTCGGTGGCTAAAAAACTGAACAATTTTTTTTTTTCATTCAAATTCAATACGAAACTTCAAGTGCTCGGTGGCACCGGTTAAACATTTTTATGTTTCGTTTCCTTTTGGGAAACATTTTTTGTATTTATTTTAAACCACTTTTGCCTGGAAATGGAAAAATTCGAAAATCGACAAATTAACGTACAGCCTAATATATATCAGAATTTGCGCCTGCGTTTGTGTGCTTAGAGGGGAGATATATATATTCGAGCGTCTTTCACGATATAAATTCATGTAAACAAATTGAGAACTTTCAACGAAACAAACAAAATCAGAAAAATAATGCAAAATAAAAAATATAAAATATATACACAGCGTGTTACTGCAATAGCGCATGCGAGATATACCACGAGGAAGATTGTTTTTTCTAAAGCCGAAATGGCGCAAAAATTAATTTTCTTGAAGGTATGGTTCCTTTGTAAATTGAATCATAAAGTTTATTTATTTTAGGGGCATCCTCCCCTACGAGACAATTGGGTTTTCAACAGTCGACATTCACATGTTCACCAATTGTCTCGTTGTGGAGGATGCCCCTAAAATAAATAAACTTTAAAATTCAATTCTTCAGAAAAAAAAATCTTCCTCATGGTATATGTCTCATGCGCTATTACAACATCCTGTATATATAAAGGTATCCACGGAACTTTTAAATTTTGCTGTCAAGAAAAATGGGAAAAAATTTAATTGTATACTGTTGAAAAAAGCAATTCGAAATTAATTTAATGATTGCGTTGGTCTAATTAGGAAGCATTATTTTTCTGGTTTTGTTTGTTTCGGAGAAAACTTCTAACGTTTGTGATGCAGATTTATTGAACCTTGGAGACATTGCAGCGCCCTGTCAATACTTTGGATGATATTTTGGTTTATCTGATCGTGCAGCGTTTGGTTTCAGAATCCGTTAGAGCTTGTGAAGTTCATTTAGGGGTTCATTTAGGTGCTTCTAGGGATCCGCATTTCATGTCATGAAACCAAATTGAGGATTTTCTCATGACTCGGGTGTTATTTTTAAAGGCATTCGAAAGGTCCGATTACCCCAGAGCCACTCCACAGATTCAGCCCCGTACCTACCCCGCCCACTTTTCAAGCCAATCTCTTGAAACCCAGAATAGCCTTTCCGTTGAAGACATATGTTCCTTCTTTTCAGCCAATCACTATATCTTGCAGTACCCCCAATTTAAAAATCAAACTACGCATCAGAAAATCAATTATGTTAACTCACGGAAGCTATGTTATTATTGCTTGAGTACTCATATGACGATGAATTGTCCATCCCGCAAATGGTGCACCTGCAGCGGTGGCAAGCACCACACAACCCTTCATCGAAAAAAGGATTCAGCCCCTCAAAACTCCCAACGAACCTCACGTTCATGTTCTAGCTAGAATCGAACTTTAGACGAAACCGGTGTTTCTAGCTGAATCAATCTTATGTCAATGCCTACACTTCGCCGACCTGTTAGCGACAACAGAGGTTATGATTGTCGATACTAGGGAGGAAATTCTAAAGTGCATGTACTACTATATCAAGGTGCGGAAATTTCTATTATTTCGGAAAGCCTCGTTCAATTACTGCGACTGCCAAAACAATCGTCATCAATTTCTGTGTATGGAGTTGGAGGAAAATCATCTGCTATAACTCAGGGTACTGTGTCTGTTACTATCAAGCCTCATTTCTAATCATCCACTAAAATTAACTAACAGGCTCATGTTTTGCCTCATGTAACCTCCATCATACCCTCTGTCCATAATGTTCAGGCCCAGTAGCCTCACTTGGAAGGCTTACAAAGAGCCTATCCTCATTTTCACAAATTAGGGAAGGTTGACTTACTCCTTGGCGCCGAATTGTATGGACAACTGTTAGAAGGCTCCATCGTCAAGGAACTTGAACAATCTCCAATAGCCCAACTGATAAGCGTAGGGTGGATAAATTCTGGTCCAACGAATGTAATCTCTGATAAGCAGACTATTTCCAATTACCGCTACTCATGTGCCGTGAATTACATGATCTCATGCAGCAGTTTTGGAGACAAGTCGGAAACATCCTCCTTTCCTCCGCGCCTCGCATCCTACCATGCCAAGCCACCACCAGGATGGTAACCACGATGCGCTACAGGCTGGTCTAGCCTATAGTGCTCGATAGGGTCCGCCCCGAGTGCCGACCAGGACACAGCCCCCCTCCCCCTCGTAGGCAGACGTAACCACTAACATCCCGGCGCTACCCTACTTTGATCGAGGTCCGCCAAGACCAGTTTTTCGCCCTCGTTTCTATTTACATTATTCGATCTTATAGATTTCCAAAGCACATAATTTTTCCTTAACATTTAAATGCGTACGCGAATACATGTACCGCATAAACTATCTCGAATAACAAATAACTAATAACTAACAATAAATACTACAGTAATATTAATGCTCATCTTAGATTTCTAAATAACTCAGAACCTGTCTCCAACATCCTCCCCCTCGTAAAAAATCTACGTATTTCGTTCTCCTTTAGTGTAGTCAAGGGAGAGAGGAATCCAAGTGGGTCGAAGACCGACATCATGATCTTGAGGTCCTTTCTTGTGCGCCTGAACGACTAGTTCGTTGGTTTGTGTTTCCCACAAAAGTCCACCGCATAAACTATCGCGAATAAGAAATAACTAATGACAAACAATAAATACTACAATAATAATTACGATCATCTTAGAATGAAAAATAACTCAGAACCTGTCCGCAACAGCTCTCTTCAGATAATCAGTCGTGCGAGGATCATTTTCTTGCCACGCATTCTCACGATCAGCATGGAATTTATGTTGTTCTCTTACCGTTTAAGACTTCTGTTGCTAAACTAAGAGATTCAATGCCATCTGCTACACGAATGCTACATGGGCCACAAAAACGATTCGTTCCTGATCCAGGCTACTTCCACACGTATTCTTCTTTTATCGAAGAATATGAATCTTTGAATCACATGATACTTTACTGCAAATACGGCAGCAAAAATACGTTTTCTCTTCAGACATAGAGAAAATGTATCGACAGATTAATGTGCACCCTGATTATCAATGTTTTCAACGAATTCTGTGGAAGACCGGTAACACGATTCTTAAATACCAGTTGAGCGATGTTAACTATGATCTGTATTGTGCACCATTTTTGGCACTGCGATCCGTTCAGCAACTAATTATAGACGAGGGTTGCAAATTCTCATTGGCTGTTGACATCCTTTCACGTGGTCGGTACGTTGGCGATATTTATGGAGGTGCTGATTCAATCACGGAAGCTCAGGACAAAGCGGGTTCCCACCTATGAAGCGGGGAAATGTTAGTTCACATAAAAAAGCTTATTACTGTAAATATGGTAGAAAATAAAATTAATTAGTGGAAATAAATGTTGTCGATAAAAATATTCAAAGATATGGACCAGAGACCATAAATATCCCCAGACAAGATACGGCATTGCATATAACTAAGATTATCCTTCTTTTACGAAGCAACCGCTGATGTTATGAAAAAAAATGTCTACAATCTTTTTTGTAGAGAATTTCATGATCTACATATTTTGTCTGAAACACTTTTTCATCAGATTTATATTTTTAAAAATAAACGCCAAAAGTGGCAAAAATAACGCATTTTTATGTGTTTTGACCTTGGCGCCAATTTTTACTACGATTTTCATATTCAGCGCACCAAATTACGTCGGTAAACGGAGTTTCAAAGAGATTGAATGTATGGATCTTTCGCAAATACAATCCAAAATCTTGTCAAAAGTACCAAAAATGCTTCTTCTTCCACAAATTTCAATATTTTTCGATGGCTCCTTTTTATTTTGTTTCTGAAACCCTCAGGAAGAAATAAGGGTATGGATTTCGCGAAATTTTAATTTTATAAAAAATTACAATGTCAAAAATGCTGAAAAAAAAACTTAATTCTTTTTTTTTTCTTTTTTATGTTATTTCTCACCCAAAATAGTGTCAAAAAACAAATATTACGAATTTTTTAAATTGTGACTTCACATAGCTGAAAATTCGGGTATGGGTCCCCTTAACGCTATCCACAACTTTCGACGTGGACCCGTGCCATTGAAACACTGGAAGGTGTGATGAATATATGTATCCCGCGATAGCTCGGCAGCTTTCTAATTCGCGGCTTGAAATCCACGGGTTTTGCGATGCGTCCAATACCGTAATGGCTGCTGTGGTCTATATTAAAACTGCCCATGGAAACCACACTGTTAATACCGCGCTGGCCTGTTCTAAAACGAAAGTAACTCCATTGAAACGCGTTACCATCCCATGTCTGGAACTCTCAGCGGCTGTTATCTTGACAAAACTCTCGATCTTCAAAAGGCACCTTGTTATTTGTGGACAGGCTCATCAATTGTGCAAATGTGGCTCATCCATCCCGTTGGAAGGACTATGTCCATAATCGGGTCTGCCTTATTCAAGGGAAGCGCCCACATGCCCAATGGAACCATTCCAGGCAGAGCTGCCTGATCGCGACAAAGATTACTATTCGTCTCCCAGCACGCGTGGAAGGGGTAATTTCTCGTCGCGTTCTGGCACTCTGGTTCCAGGGACTACCAGTCCGGCCGACGAGTTTTGGCTGCTGCGGAATTACAAGAGTTTAGCTTATGGTGGAAAGGACCTTCATGGCTTCGCAAAGATCCGCCTAGCAGGCCACGACCAGTAAAGCGGATTATATTAAGATCGTTGAAGATCATGAAGTGCAAGTATCCTTGCACGTCGTGGGTCAGCCAGAATTCTGGGAGTTGTTAACTCGATATTCATCCTTGTCTCAACTTATTCGAATAACAACATGGTGCATACAAGCGGTCGTTTGTTTCAGGGCAAGGAACTGCCAGTGCGACACTCGGGGTCTCCCTCCATTATCTCCTGAAGAACTCAACGATGCTATACTTTATTGGGCCAAGGGAACCCAGAAACGACACTTCAGTACAGAATTGCATCTTCTTGCTTTTGGCAATGAGCTTCCTAAGTCGACTATGCTGGTTAGGCTGCTTCTATTCCTCGACGACCAAGGATTCATTCGTATAGGTGGACGATTGAGGAATGCGTTACTCCCAACACTTTTGAAGCATTCTTACATTCTACATAATTTCTCTCCGCTGACGGCACTGATTGTCATGGATGCACATCACCGCAATTTTCACGGATCAACTCAGGAAACGCTCTTTTATGCTCGTCAAAACTTCTGGATCCTTGGGGGATCCCAAAGGATTCAGGCCTCAAATGCGTGACCTGTGCTTCCTTTCGTGAGTACGCGCTCATCAAATCATAGGACAACTTCCCTCCACTCGAGTCAACCCATCCTTCGCCTTCCTCCACACAGATGCGGATTATGCCGGACAAATCGTAGTAAAGACATGGAAAGGATGGAACATACGCACATACAAGGGTTGGATAGCAGTATTCGTTTCTTTCATCACGTCTGCTATACATCCGGAAGTAGTGACTGACTATACCGAAAGCCGAACGCTTCATCGCTGCGTATAAGCATTTCTCGAGCATACGATGGGAGTGTGCAACATTGAGTAGTGATCATGGCAAAAACTTCATGGGCGCAGACAAAGAACTGCCAAAGTTGCAGTACTTGTTTCGCAAATCATCAAAGATACTTAACCGCATTGCATCTTTCGTGACTATTGATGGTACAAGATTGTGCTTCATTCCTCCTGCGTCTCCCCATTTTGGAGGAAAATGGGAATCGGCAGTCAAGCTCATGAATCATCACCTGCACCGTGTGAAAGGAGATGCTCTTGTTACGTCTTCGTAACCATTGTATTTCCAAATACATTTTTATCTCTAGCTCCCCTTGCAAGCTGAACCGAAAGAGAACGACCGACACCTGAGTCAATAAACACTAGTAGCTACTGGAGTAAAGCCGCGGCGCTCTATATCTTATTTCTTGTATCAAATACAGAATTAAGTCCTACCGTACAATACTATAGACCCTCTTCCAATCGTTCGAGTAGCGTTCATGTAGCGTCGCACCTCCGTCGCATTTCACGTATAAGCGTTAAACAAATAAATTCTCGATTTCCTCAGCGAAAAGAACCGTCGAATTCCAGGTGCGTTCTTATCTCTATCTCGCACTAGGAAGGCTAGGAACGGAGGAATTACCAACATCTAAATGAACGAATACCGGCGATAACAACCGTCGAGAAGGAACAGCGTTTAATAAACACAACTTTCAAAATTGTAGGATATGAGACTGCGGACGATTCCAATCGTTCGAGATAAAGCACGCGTGAGCTTACTCGTTCGCTATGTATGTGTCCCCTTTTCTAGCAAAATTAGAATTCGTCATAACGAGATGTTACCGAAATTACGAACAATGATCCCATTCTCCCCCTCCATCCCTTTCGATATAGATTCCTACATAGTCTTTATCAAAATACCTATGAAAGGGGGGAGAGGATATAAATATTACCCACTAAAACCAGAGGGGGTAGTAATCATCAATAGGCAATCAGGGAACCAGTAAATGAGACACCCACAGTCGGTCAGCAGATAATTAAAAGTGTCAGTGGATCCAGAAAAACATCGGCTCTCTTTCCTTGGCGCCACACATCAGTTACACCGGTTCAATTTGATTTGGATAACAGATCTTCGGAGACACTGATCACCGATCTGCAGGCCCCGTACTCTACCACACCGAACCTGGAAATCCAAAGGAACATCGGCTCTCTTTCCTTGGCGCCACATATCCGTTACACCGTTTCAATTTGATTTGGATACCATCCGGAAAAGTGAGTTTATTATAATTTTTCTTAATTTCCATTTCTTTATTATAAAACCTGCCCCCTTGCCTTTAATGAATTTGTGTACCCCTTCATAACCTGTCTCCTGTAAACCCTTTTTTTCCTCTCCAATTTCCTTCTTATTAAATAATGCTCAAGACGCGAGCGTTGTGGCAGGTCTCAACCGTGTCACTGATTCTTTCTTATGAGATCGTAGCTCGTCTCAGATATGCTACGATCATAATGAGTCAACATTTCTGAAGTGGGCCACTAAAAATCTAGATACTGAATTAACATTTTTTTTTTCGGTGATAATTGAAGATCCATACGTCAAAATTAATATCCTAAAATGTTGTTTTTTAATGTTAATTTTTGCAAAAGTTCTAAACAAATAAGTTTTAGGCTTCTTTATTTTAAATTGCGATTAATGGTGAGTAAAAAAATTGTAAAAGAATATGACGCTGTAATCGCGCTATTAAAAAAGTGTTATTTACTAATAATAAATTAATCTTGCAATAAACAATTTGTTATTTAATCACCTTCTGTAATAGGTAACATAATATTTTTTTTTTGTATTTTAATGCTTCAATGCTAAGCTAATGATATGTGCAATAAAATTTTGGTAATATATAAAAGAAATAAAGTTATGAATTTTTCAACGTCATCACGTACGCACGGCCGCGGCGGCGCCACGAGCCTCCGCCAGCGTTCGCTCATCTCATCTGTTCTAAATTTTTTCACTCTTACGCTTACGCAATAAATAAAATTTGTATATTCACATATATTACTTATTTACAAACTTTTAATACAACACTATTTGTATCATTAGAAAACAGTTTACATTCTAAATGTTTCATAGATACGGGTTTATAGCAATGGTATTGTCCAGTTCCTTTTGTAGTTCGGGCAGTAGAAAAACGAGATTCAAGTACTTTTTTATGCTTCTCGTATTCGTCCAAGAAACTAATGTCAGATAATAAGAAGTTAATTTTTTTTTTAAAATTAGAAGCCCATTCGTAAAGTTTTTTCGTTGTTAGAATGGTTTGATTTTGTAAGCTTGCGCGGTACGCGCTCCTCTTCAAGCATCCACTAATACCGTCACAAGCGCCATTTCCGTGTGGAGTTGCAAAAAAGTGCCACTCAGCTTTGACGTTGAAATCTTTTTCATGATACACTAAATTTAATAAATTAAAACGATTTTTATACTTCGATCCTGCGCTATCCGAGAAGTAAAAAATTTTTTTAACGTTTTTGACGTTAAATTTCGATTTTAAAAATATTATAAAGATGAACTCCTACAGCATCGTGATTTCCATATTCGGTAAAAACTACGTAATTTATGTTCTGAATAGTATTATTTTTTTTTTTAAATATATCACATACACATGTAACGTAGCTTGATCTTTACTCCAATGCTGCGACTGAATTGCATCTTGAACATTGAAGGAATAATTTTCTGAAAAATCAAGAGTGACGAGAAAGTCACCGTCTTCAAGTAAATTTTTTCTGTATTCTAAATAAGCTGTTTGGGATTTGTCAATGAAATCGTGTTTTACAATATCTGATATGTCAATAAATTGACACCTGAAATACAAATTAGAAATTTAAAATCATGTCTAAGGGAGAGATAAATTAATTTACTTATAGGAATATTAATATAAACACCGGTCAGTTGTGAGCCATTGATTATAAGAAATTTGTTTAATTTTGTACTTTTGCAAGGATGTTTTCAAATCTTTTATAATCTGTATCATTCCAGGACAATTACTGCACTTTCCCAAAAAACATTCGGCGGATGGTATGCTACAAGTCATTTTTCCCAAATAATCGTGATAAGTAGTTTTAAAATTAAATTTTTTACGGGCCAATTCTTCTTTGAGTCCTCGAATTTTTAGCCGAATATTACCGTGAATCTTACACACGCAAACATTATTCGTGCCCTTAGCTCCTACAGGAATACATTGTTGTGGTATCAGAATTCTAAATGCTGATAACGATATTTGCACGTCTGGGTATTTATTTCAAAAATTATCGCGTAAATCTTTTATGTTTCCCAGTAGAAGGCGTTTCTAAAAAAAATATTTTATTATTAAAAAATTTATTTTCATTTTAGACATTCTACCGTTATTGCAACTGTTACATCCTAACGAAAATCGTAACTAGGTCATGCCATGAAACGCCGGGTTTTCTCCATGGATAAAAATAGAAGAGATAAGAAAGAAACAAAGACGTTTTCCAGAAGAAAGATATTAGTGCACAAAACTAAAATGAACATTAATAATGAACATTTAGTGAACCTAGTGATTAGTGAATAGTGTTAAGAACTAGATCATAAACTTAAGTTAAGAATAAAAATGAAATATGATTAAATAATACTCAAAAACAATAATTAATTTTTGTTTCAAATTAAACCAAACTATTAAGTGTTTGGACTTTTTTTAACGATAATTTAAAACCTAATCAAATGAAGTTAATTAAATTTCATTTTTTTATTTATACAATAAATTAGAAATTAGTTTTTAGATGCCTTTGGTCGAACAGAGAAGCCGCCCAATGCACACACGATACTTGAGAGTTTTATGGCCTACCCAATAAAACTACTGCACTCGGCGGAAATTCATTTTTAACGAATAGGAAAATTTAAAAGATAGACTTCCGCTAGAAAACTCTTGCCGCCAAAAGTTTTTAACCAATAAGATATGTATTTCCTATCTCATCTTCTCTTTTCGTCCAACGCATGCAAGTATATGTAAAAATTCTGTATAAATTCAGCCTCCTCGATCCAGATCTTGACTGCACTTTGAACGCTACTCAGCGGTTGAGGGGCAGTACACGACTTTGAACGCTACTCAGCGGTTGAGGTCGTTCCTAAACCACCCTAAATATTCCTTTCCCGTAAACAAATAAAAAAAGAAATAAAATATATAATTATAAAATGTTTTATTCATAATCTTCCTTTCCTTCCACTCATGATCATAGGCCAGCTCCCAGGTAAAGGGCTTAAGTGCCTTGACCAAAAAAATGGCCAACTAAATATGTTCCAGATCTGCTTCTCAGATTTGGGATATAACAAAATTGGTGACAGCAGTGGGATAAATCAATGATCATGATTGGAAATTATGCCGGTCGAACACTCTCCAAAACCTCAAGATCGCGCACTTCGTTCTAATACCACGGTAGATAGATCAATTTTCGACCAAGATCCAAAAAACTTAGAAAAGAAAATACATGACAATTTAGAAACCGATATAAAAATTAAGGTAGAATATTCAAACGAAATGGCTCAAAATACACAAACAGTCACGCTTCGGGACGCTCTCGAATGCGTACCTATCTTTGACGGGAAAAATATTTCAGTCTACACCTTTTTGGAAGGATGCGACGAAGCATTGTTAATGCTTCCAGAATCTGCAGAAGCAAACCTCGTAAAATTAATTAGAACGCGTTTAACAGGTGAAGCTAGGCGCGTAATAACTGGACAAAAATATGAAAAACTGGCTGATTTTTCGAAATATATTAAAAGTATATATGCTCCGGCTTTATCCGCAAACCAAATTCGACGCGAATTAGGCAAAATATTTCAAAGGGAAAACGAAGATACGATTTCCTATGCTAATAAAGTGCGTGAAATAGGCAACCGCATCCCCGAGGCGCGAAAAATAGAAATTGAAAATGATTTAAGCGAAGAACAAATAGCTTCCATCGATCAAGAAATTGTCGATGCGTTCACGGATGGATTATTACCCGATTTTCAATTGCGACTTAATAAAAAATTTTCGAAACTCGATGAAGCCGTACCTTCGATCATTACAATCGAAAAAAAACTAGCTGCATTAAAACTGCTTCGAACCGATAATGAGAATACACGCGATAAAATTAAAAAAACGCATATGATACAAAAAACGGAATCAGTAACATGCCAAATCTGTAAAAAACCAGGTCATGACGCCACTACCTGCTGTTTCAGAGGTGCCGCGAGTCAAGAAGCAAACACCCGCAATTCTTCCCGTGTTTCGAATCCCTACCATAAAAGAAACGTTAGTCAACAACCTGAACAATTATTTCCTAGACAGCAAAATACACATTTGAGAGAAACTAATTTTGACCAAAAAACCCCTAAAAACCACTGGCAATTTAATAACGCGAATAATAACCATAATAATAACTATAATAATAAAAAATTCTGCAATTATTGCAAAAATCCTGGGCACACTATAAACGAATGTCGTAAACCACTGGGAATTTAATAACTCCCAGAAAACACAAAATCAGGGAAACTCGCACGGTCCCCTCCCAACGGGCGCTCCGAGGGAGACTTCTCAAGCCGAACGTCGCGTCCGAGCAATAAATGCCGAAACGAATTTGTCCGAACGGTCAATGTCCGAATAAAAGATTCTGCACCATCAATTCGAGTAGTAGCAAAACCATTAAAGGGTATACAGAGCTTTCTCCTAGATTCAGGATCAGGTTCCAATCTCCTTAGGGCAGATTCGGTTCCATCCGACATATTTTTTGATCAAAAGGAAATTTTAAAGCTGAATGGAATAACTCGTCACCTAGTGACTACCTTAGGGACTGTCACGGTCGAGCTCTTAGGATGTCTCGTGAGTTTTCATATTGTTCCAGCTGATTTTCCGATCAAACAAAACGGATTATTAGGAAACGAATTTTTCTGGCAATCAAATGCTAAGATAAATTACGATGACCGACGCTTGGATCTCTATGGAGATGAGAAGGCTGTGTGCTTTGATTTTTATGACACTCAACGCATTCCCCCGAGGAGTACCACGATTTGTTATGCTCAGGTTGCGAATCCAGAGTTACGAGTCGGACATTTACCGGACTTAAAGATAGGGTAAGGAATTTACGCAGGAAAGGCCCTTGTCAAGAATACACGCGGAAAAACATATTTTTCGGTATTTAATACAACGGAAGAAGAATTTGATTTGGAAATTCCTACATTGGAAATCGAAGAAGTAGGGAACATAAACGAGAGTCAAAATTCAAATACAACTGATTCACTATCAATAAAAACCTCCGAAAAAAATAGCGGAGCAAATCAAAATCTACTAAATCAAAATCCACTGAATCAAAGTGAATCAGCTCTAAAAACCTCCGAAGAAAATAACGGAGCAAATAAAAACTCTCTAAATCTAAGTGAACCAAAAAAGGATAATCCACAAATCTTCAAATTAAATAAAAACGAAAAATTACTAAATCAAAATGAAAACAAAAAATTACTAAATCTAAATAAAAACGAAAAATTACTAAATCAAAATGAAAACAAAAAATTACTAAATCTAAATAATAACGAAAAATTGCTAAGTCAAAATGAAAACGAAAAATTGCTAAATCCAAATAAAAAAATACTAAATAAAAATAAAACGAAAAACGAAATTTTCGATGAAATCTTGACATACGAAGAATATAAAAATCGAAAGAAACAAGAATCAAAAAACAATAGTATATTTAACATAAATTCGACAAAAAATGAAAGAATCAACGAATTATTAAAACTGATTAATTTAGAACATCTGAATCCTGAAGAAAGATACAGTGCCGAAAATATATTAAGGGAAAGTACTGATTGCTTTTACTTACCGGGTGATGAATTAAACGGCACAGATGTATTACAACATCGAATTATAACAACAGATGATGCGCCCATAAACACTAGGCAATACCGATATCCTGCAATCCACAAAGACGAAGTAAACAAACAAGTTTCCGAACTTCTCGAACAAGGCATCATAAAACCTTCCAAATCTCCATACAACGTACCCGTATGGGTCGTTCCAAAAAAGGCCGACGCCGAAGGAAACAAACGCTGGCGCATGGTCCTCGATTTCCGTAAAGTAAATGAGAAAACAATCGGTGATTCTTATCCCCTTCCAAACATTATAGATATCATAGATCAACTCGGTGGAGCAAAATATTTCTCTGTGTTTGATCTAGCAAATGGTTTTCACCAGATAAAAATGCATCCGGAAGATGCGCATAAAACAGCCTTTTCAACTCCTTATGGTCACTATCAATTTCAAAGAATGCCGTTTGGATTAAAAAATGCTCCAGCGACGTTCCAACGACTAATGGACGTTATCCTTACAGGTTTACAAGGGATAGAACTCTTCGTTTATTTGGACGACATAGTTGTATACGCATCATCATTAAGCGAACACGAAGTGAAAATGCATAAACTAATGGCACGACTTCGCGAAGCAAACTTAAAACTCCAACCCGAAAAATGTAAAATTCTACGACACGAAGTAGTCTATTTAGGACACGTTATCGGCAAAGACGGAATTAAGCCCAATCCTGAAACTCTGAAAGCAGTACAACAATTTCCAATTCCTAAAAATCAAAAGAATATTCGCCAATTCTTAGGCTTATCCGGTTACTATAGACGATTTATTAAAGATTTCTCAAAAATAGCTAGACCTTTAAGTAATTTATTAAAAGATGATGTTGCCTTTAATTGGACAACAAAACAAGAAATTGCATTTAACATTTTAAAAGATAAACTCATTTCTGAACCGATATTACAATATCCTGATTTTTCAAAACCATTTATTATTACAACTGATGCTTCAGGTTTCGCGATAGGTGGAATATTATCTCAAGGAGAAATTGGCAAAGACCGACCAATAGCATACATTTCACGAGTGTTAAATGATTGTGAAAAAAATATGACATTTACGAAAAGGAAGCACTAGCCATAGTATACGCGGTTTCACAATTTCGACCATATATATACGGAAGAAGATTTACCTTAGTCACTGATCGCAAGCCACTAATTTGGTTTCGAACAACAGAAAATGCCAATTCTCGTGTTTTAAAATGGAGATTAAAACTCGCGGAATACACTTACAATGTAGTCTATAAAGCCGGCAAAACTAATGTAAATGCTGATGCATTATCACGAAACCCGGTATTTGCTATAAACACTACACACAGTTTTGAACCACCTCGTCTGAGAGGCAGACCAAAGAAAACTGAACTACACCTTCTACAAAAACCCCAGATGTTGCGACGAAGTGAGCGTTTGAAAAAAAATTTAGAACTGTCAACAGTCATAAAAAAACTTCCTTCTACTTCTAAACCATATGTAGAAGAAAAAAATGTGAAACTGAAAAGTGATAAGGTATCCAACGAGACAATCACGAAGGATTATTCCAATGAAAACATAAAAATAAATGAGTATGATAACGACGATTACACTTCGGAAACGAATGCAAATTATTCAAACCAATTGACCGTAGTTGCCGAGGTACACGAACGGCCTCGTCAAAGCGACCAACCAAACAGAAGTGATCGTCATAAACTCATGACACGTCCAGACGACCGCGACGATCCCAAAATACAAAAACTATCCACCGGAGTTTCCCAGGAAACTGATTATAAAAGCGATAGTGAATCGGAAGATTCAGCTTCCGACGAAGGCAGTGAAAATGATGATTTGATATCACTAGATAACGCTGAATCTCCGACTCTAGAAAATACGTACGATTTAGAAAATGTGCAGCAAAATTATGAAAAGGTCCGTCGATTTTCGAAAAATATTATAAACTCTCGGGATCAGATATACATGCGTAAGGATAATTTCTTATATTTTATAAACGAAAACAATGAACCCGAGGATGCAGGTTCAGAAATATTAAAATACAGGCATGAAATATGCCAGTTTAAAACATTAGAAATAGGGAAAATTAGTTATACAAATAAAAACGGAAAATATCATATAGCTTTGATAGTACCAAAGATTTGCAAAAATTTGATAGATTCAGCTAAAATAATAAAAAATGTAATAAATGAACTAGAAAATTTATTAAGGGAATTATACTTGCGATCGATTAGCATTTGTAAATCAAAAAAAGTTAAGTATGTTGAATGGGAAATAGTACTTAATGAATTAGCTCAAGTTTTTAATAGAATTAATACTAAATTAATTATATGCCACGGTGATGTAAAATACCTAGGACAAGAAAATAGACAACGAATTTTAGAAGAATATCATGCGTCAATGATGGGTGGACACAAAGGCGTTACAAAAACATACAATAGAATTAGACAATATTATTTTTGGGAAAATATGAAAACAGATATTCAGGATTTTATACGTAATTGTTTAGACTGCCAATTAAAGAAATTAGTTCGTGTAAAAACAAAAAACCCTATGGTTATCACTGATACACCAAGGACGGCATTTGATAAAATAGCTTTAGATATAGTAGGGCCTTTACCTCAAACTAGTTCCGGAAATGAATGCATACTAACGATGCAAGACGCACTTACAAAATATTCTATAGGCGTCGCCTTGAAAAACGCCACTGCGGAAACTATATCAGATGCATTTATTAAAAACTTCATATGCGTATTTGGAGTTCCTAGAATAGTTCTAACGGATCAGGGTAGAAATTTTCTTAGTATACTGATGCAAAAAGTGTCAAAGAAATTCAGAATAAAAAATTGTCAAACCACAGCTTTTCATCCGCAATCGAATGGGTTCACTAGAACGGTCACATCATGTTTTAGCCCAATATCTAAAACAGTATGCTAATGTCGAAAATGAATGGGATGAGTTGTTGGAGTTCGCAATGTTCTCTTACAATACTAGCATTCACGAAGGCACTAAACATACACCATATGAATTAGTATTTGGTAGATTAGCGAGACCTATTTCGAGTGACGACGCTCTAGCCGATACCCATTCAGATACATATAATCAATATTTATCCGATTTAGTAACCAAATTACATAATATTAGACAGGTAGCTAGGAGTAATTTACAAGCAGCTAAGACTAAGTCTAAAGAATATTATGATAGAAACATAAATCCTCTTACTCTAAGACCGGGCGATTTTGTATTTTTACTCAAGGGTGGAAAAATTCATAAATTACAAAATCAGTACACAGGCCCCCATGAAGTATTAGAAATAATAAATAAGAATAACGTAAAAATCAATATTCAAAAGAAAGCTAGAAATAAGGAAAAAACAGTAGTAGTTAATATCAATAGATTAAAAAAATCACCTATAACATCATAATCTAATAAAAACCACGTCTGATTTTAGGAGATTTATCCAACAAAGACAAGATGATCAATTCACAGATTATATGGTCGATATTTTTATTAGCACAGTAACTTACGCGCAGATCTAATTGGGTATGACTGCGGGAGTCCGCAATTAAATATAACTACTTTATCATTGCTGGATGTTGGAGAGTGTGAAATTCCAGAACCAACGGTTAATTACACTTTATTATATATTCAGTTGTTGCAACTCGCAGAATATTCAACGACGAAGGCAATTCAGTGCAAAGTATTAGTTAAGAGACATATTACCTATTGTGGAATGCATTCACATGCATCGCCTGTATTAAACGGAATAACCGAATATATCGTAGAACTTTCGCACGATCAATGTAAAAATATTCATAATACCAATACTATAGTATTAGGAAATAATGTAATAATTTCGGGCCTGAGCGTTGGCCAGCTAAATATTAGAAATGTAATGCTCGCGGGAACTGTCACAGCCGATGGAAGTTGTAACGGCGCGCATTATTCTGATCCATACGGATCATGGAACAATGTAATAGTACAAGCGGTAGTGGAAATAATCCTACATACAGACACGGTATCTCTTAATTTAAAAACCGGACGGGCACATTTAAAAACTGGAACCACTTGTTCCATTAGAGAGGGTTCGTGTTTTGATTTAGAACGAGGTTACACTCACTGGGATCTTTTAGAGAAAGATAGTTGCGATTTCAATAAATATGACGTTCTGTATGAAGGAATATCCTCTCGTATAGAGGAAATTAACAATCGAGACGCACCAGTAATAATAACCGTAGAAACGGAAGATATTACTTTTGCGTTGACAATAAAAAGCGAGCGAAAATTATGCGGATATCCAATATTTCAAACCGAACATCCGAAATTGTTTATAGCGCCATTTTCAGGCAGACGACCAATCGTATCAACTGTAAAAAAAATCAAGGTAGAAAACGTTGACATTTTTGCATATGTTAATAGTAAGTTTATCTATGTAGAGAAACACATTCGTAGCGAGTTAAAATCTTTATATTACGATATTTTAGTACAACGTTGCACATTAGAACAGCAAGTTTTAAAAAACAGTTTGTCCATCGCCGCCAGCAATCCAGACGAATTCGCCTTCAACATTATGAGAGGTCCGGGTTTTATGGCTATGTCTGCCGGTGAGGCAATTCACATCATCAAATGCATACCTGTAGAAGTAAGAGTTCGACAAACATCTGAATGTTATATTGACATTCCCGTCACCCGAGGAAACCAAAGTTTCTTTCTACGACCACGCACGTATGTATTAGTAGAGTCAGGGGTAAAATAATATGTAATTTAGCTGCACCTCCAATGTACCGACTAAATGGAATCTGGTATAAAGTAATGCCCCATTATGTTGAGGCCACCGTTCCAACTATGCTCAAACCGAATGATCAAGCCACTTGGAAGTATACAAATCTGGAGAATCTTGGATCTACGGGAATCTACTCAGAAAAAACTCTGGGCGAACTGAGGAAACATATTATGTTCCCCGCCGAAAAAGCAGCCATCCTTAATTCTGTAGCTCGTGGAATCACAGGACAAGGCATGGTAGGCGCGGGTATATCGCTCAAACATCTATTGGATGCGGATTCATTAAATATCATATCCGAAAACACCTGGGGTGTTTATTGGGATAAATTTGTCAAATTTGGCAACGTGAGTGCAGGACTATTAATGTTGGTTTTGATTTTTCGATTGATAAAATTAGCCGTGGACACGATCGTACATGGTTACGCTCTACACTCCGTTTACGGATGGTCTTTACTGCTTATCGCAGCTATTTGGGACTCTTTCACTCACCTTCTGCTCCACCTTTCTAAATGAAAACCTAAAGAAGATAACGAAATGGAACTTTTAACTCCAACAAATCAGGAGATAACCTTCTCTCCATCTCAGAACGACGTAAACACATCTGCACCTCCTCGACCCACTGAAAACCTATATCCAGCTTTTGCATTAAAGAAATAAATATTTTAATTATAGATGGCGCCTCGCAGTGAAAATGTGCTTCAGATGCCTTACAAAATAAGTAAACGCATCAAGAACAGATATCATCGAATGGCTCCATATTTATGTATTCAATCCATAAATTCAACAATTCTGTGCCACATCTTCAATGATTACGCTCATCTTATATGCACATCTTGTTTCAACAATGCACCTATCGAAATTCAAGAAGAATTCACTCCTTTAAAATGGGCTCATTTTACAACCCCCGTTCAACAGACATTGATAAAACTTCATTGTCAAAAATGCTCAATTAAGCTCTTAAAAATCCAACCATCTGCTTCATGTCAAGACTGTTGTATTCATTATTTTGAAAATGAATCTTATTTAATTCAAGAGCAAACCGTACGTATAGTACCCTCATCAAATTCCCCATTATACCTTGGCGAACCATCAGGAATACCCAAAATTACAATTAGCGGACACCATCAATTATGCATTAAGGAATTATGTACCGTGATACAATATCGACGATCAAATGGCAGTATCATTTCTATTTGCAAAGATTGCCATCCAGCTTCACGACCTATACCAGAAACACTTCCGAAATTACATGCTGCTAAATTCTACTACGCATATACAAATTACGATTCTGATCAATTCAAAGACGAGCTTGGATTCTGTTGTCATTATTGTAATAAAGAAGTACTGTTAGTACAATGGGCAAATAGATGTAGAGACTGTATTTTTCGACTAACCCAAGAATTTGAGAATACGCCTTTACAAATAGGAGTTAATCACACCTTCTACATACAACCAAAAATGCATTAACAACCTCAGGAGAGGTTTGCATGCCTGGATACCCAGCCATATTTCAAGAGGGGAGGTGTTACATCCTAACGAAAATCGTAACTAGGTCATGCCATGAAACGCCGGGTTTTCTCCATGGATAAAAATAGAAGAGATAAGAAAGAAACAAAGACGTTTTCCAGAAGAACGATATTAGTGTACAAAACTAAAATGAACATTGTAAGGATACTATTTTTGAATTTCGCGCGCACGGAATACTTTGAATCTCGCGCGCTCCGGCGGAGCTCCGCGTGTGAGCCGCTGGCGCTGTCGCTGTTGATGGACTTTGTCGACCTCGTGGAATGTGGGGATTCGAATTTCGCGCGTTCCCCCATACAGCGTGGATGGTCGTGATGGAAAACAATGTTGTTGCGTGTGTGAGATGTTTAGGACTTGTAAGTCTGCTGGTAAGACGTATCGCGACGAGCCGTGAGTTTGTGTGTGGATATTGTTATAAAAGGGCCACACCGGTCGTCCTTTTCCTCTTTTCCGGCCATAAATCGAAGGAAGCTTCAGCGGATGCAGTTGAGCCCCGGGACGAAACGGACTTGCAAAGTGCAAGGGAAAACGTGCGAATTTGTGCCGATTGGGTGAGTCTGAGGTTTGTGTATTGGTGAACTCCGTTTTATTCGTGTCGGTATATTATAGGACAAATTTTGAAGATTTTCTCCAAAAAGGGCAATTAGTAACTTCCTCGTGCTTTCGACGAAGCCAGTGTATCGAAGTTGCCAACCAGTTCCGTGTTCTCGTTTGTTGGGCAAACGACGCATTCTACGGACATCTCAAGGCCACGTGGCGAGGAGAAATAGTGAATCGTGCACTGGATGACCATCGAGGAAATTGGAGTGTCGACAGTTTCTGGTGCCAAGTTTGCCAACAATCGCCAGGAGACGTATACGGAGCCACGTTTTTCTAACCTCACTTTGGATTTATTGCGCCGGAGAAGACCCATTTAATTGTCCTCAACCAGCCGTGGAAGAAACGAACGGGTAGCAATTGCTCGTGTCCTCCTGAACGATATCGTCGTAGGATACATCCACCGGAAAAGGGTATTGTCCTGTACTTTTTCCTTTTTAGAGCAATTTTGCTCCAGTCGAGTCAGTGACGTGGGGGTGGCACGTGTTGGAGTATTCCCTCATCGTATCAGGGTATTAATTTAAGCAACACAGTCGTGTTTTATTTAATGAATCTCCCCCGTTTGCTTAGTGTAGTGTGATAACGTTGATTAGTCGCGTGGTGAATCACCGGTGATCATGACTTATACGTATCCGTGGATATAACGGTGAAATGCATGAGCGCTGTGATAACGAGTCTTAGGATAATAAGTTAAAGTTAAGATATGACCAATGATTGTAATCACGATCATCGAATGAATGAATGCCGTGAAATTATTGTGCGAATATGACAGCTAAGGTTAGGTTCTCCTGCGAATGTGTCGAATGTGCGAGGTTTAGTGTGTGAATGAATGATATTTTGCGACCAGAGCCATAGAACGACAATTGTAATCATAGGTCTCTGATTTTGGAGTGTAGTTTATTACTGACAGATAAATTGTAAAAAATAAGAAAATAAACTATAACATTAATAATGAACATTAAGTGAACCTAGTGATTAGTGAATAGCGTTAAGAACTAGATCATAAAACTTAAGTTAAGAATAAAAATGAAATATGAATAAATAATACTCAAAAACAATAATTAAATTTTTGTTTCAAATTAAACCAAACTATTAAGTGTTTGGACTTTTTTTTAACGATAAATTCATACCTAATCAAATGAAGTTAATTAAATTTCATTTTTTTTATTTATACAATAAATTAGAAATTAGTTTTTAGATGCCTTTGGTCGAACAGAGAAGCCGCCCAATGCACACACGATACTTGAGAGTTTTATGGCCTACCCAATAAAACTACTGCACTCGGCGGAAATTCATTTTTAACGAATAGGAAAATTTAAAAGATAGACTTCCGCTAGAAAACTCTTGCCGCCAAAAGTTTTTAACCAATAAGATATGTATTTCCTATCTCATCTTCTCTTTTCGTCCAACGCATGCAAGTATATGTAAAAATTCTGTATAAATTCAGCCTCCTCGAACCAGATCTTCACTGCACTTTAAACGCTACTCAGCGGTTGAGGGGCAGTACGACTTTAAACGCTACTCAGCGGTTGAGGTCGTTCCTAAACAACCCTACATATTCCTTTTCCCGTAAAACAAGTAAATAAAAAAAGAAATAAAATATATATACATTTATAAAATGTTTTATTCATAATCTTCCTTTCCTTCCACTCATGATCATAGGCCAGCTCCCAGGTAAAGGGCTTAAGTGCCTTGACCAAAAAAATGGCCAACTAAATATGTTCCAGATCTGCTTCTCAGATTTGGGATATAACACAACTTACTGTTTCATGTTGCCGTTTCCCGTTAATGACGATTGACTTCATCTGTCAGGAAAAATGCTTCAACTTTTTCAATTAATTCAGCACTCAGAGGTCGGCCTTTTTTTTGGCAGGGCGAGCTGCGTATCCCTGATTAACACGTAAGTTTTTTTCTACAGAGACTATGCGCTTGCTTACACTTAATTGTTTTGCCGTTTTTCGAATCGACCAATTTACTGGTAATATTGTCAAAAGCGTAATTTTTTCATTACGAGTTTCTGCACGATCCAAAGCCACTTTTAAGTCACTAATCCACTTGTTCAAATCAACACTACTAGAATTATACGAACTGCTACCATGAATTGATTTATGTATAAGTGTGTTATCAGCATCTGACAAATGTAATACCAATTTTTCTGCAGGTGGCGCAGTAATCATGTCTTGAAATGCAGCTGCAAGTTTCACTCTTTTGTTTTTATCATCTACAGCTTTGCATACATAATTTTTATCTTCTTTTGACGATTCCGATTCTTCTTCTTCCACTTCTTCTTCCTTTCCTAAATTTGTATTTTCTTCTCGTTTTTCTGTTGTATCTTTTATTTTGTCAAACTGAACAGAGTTTTGACGTTGATAAAGCTGTACTTTATATACAGCACAAACATACGAACCGTATAACCCACTAAAACAAGTATCGTAATTTTCCGAAATAAAAGTTAAATTTTTATAAACACAATTATAACCTTTTTTTTTAAAGGATTGCAACAATTACGTGGCGGCGTCATCGTGAAAATAATAATACTTATTCAGATAAACGACACGAGCGTACAAGTATAAAGAAACACCGAAGGTGCATACAAGTTTCAACATGTAATAAGATGTTTCATGCGCAAGCTGTACTGCTAGGTGGCAGCAGGCCTGTAAATTGCTTAGATTTTTTTCTAATGATTCAAATAGTATTGTGTTAAAAGTTTGAAAATAAGTAAATATGCGTGAATATACAAATTTTATTTATTGCGTAAGCGTAGGAGTGAAAAAATTTAGAACAGATGAGATGAACGAACGCTGGCGAAAGCGCGTGGCGCCGCGCCGCGGCCGTGCGTACGTGATGACGTTGAAAAATTCATAACTTTACTTCTTTTATATATTACCAAAATTGTATTGCACATATTATTAGCTTAACATTGAAGCATTAAAATACAAAAAAAAATAATATGTTACCTATTCCAGAAGATAATTAAATAACAAATTGTTTATTGCAAAATTAATTTATTATAAATAAATAACACTTTTTTAATAACGCGATTACAGCGCCATATTCTTTTACAATTTTTTTACTCACCATTAAAATTTGGTAAAGTTTTATGAAAAACTCGCCGAGTAATCGCAATTTAAAAAAAAGCCTAAAAACTAATTTGTTTATAACTTTTTCAAAAATTAAAATTAAAAACCAACATTTTAGGATATTAATTTTGACGTATGGATCTTCAATTATCACCGAAAAAAGAATGTTAATTCAGTATCTAGATTTTTAGTGGCTAACTCTAGATTCTACAGATAATTCTGAACAACTTTTTCCTTTGAAAAAATGTCCGGGAAGGTAGAGTTTTTAAGTTATTCAACACTAAAATTTAGGAGAAAAAATCACATTTTTTGAAATATCTCGACTCTGTTTGAAGGTATCTTAACGAACCGGAGCTCATTTTAAAGATATTTTAAAGCTCTATAAATTGTCTGTGTTGGTTTTTGATCTACAATGAATATCTCTCTTGTTATAGCCATAAAAACGGGGTAAATGCCGATTTTTCAGGGTTTTCGCGTTTAACTCGTTTCGACACATAGTTACCGAAATATCACACAGGAAAAAGTTGTAGGCCTTGAAAAAACAAAAAATTTTTGCCCTCTAATACGATGCGATTAAATTAAAACTGAACCCTACAAGAGCCTCGTAAAGTCGACAAAATACAGTACGACAAATAAATCGATATTAATAACAAAATGTTATGAAAACGAGTGCAAATAGGGTTCAGTTTAAATTTAATCGCATCGTATTAGAGAACAAAAAATGTTTGTGTTTTCAAGGCCTACAACTTTTTCCAGTGTGATATTTCGATAGCTATGTGTCGAAACGAGTTAGACGCGAAAAACCTGAAAAATCGGCATTTACCCCCGTTTTTATGGCTATAACAAGAGAAATATTCATTGTAGGCCAAAAACTAACAGAGACAACTTGTATAGCTTGAAAATATATTTAAAATGAGCTTCGGTTCGTTAAGATACCTTCATACATAGCCGAGATATTTCAAAAAAAGTGATTTTTCCCCCTAAATTTTAGTGTTGAATAACTTAAAAACTCTACCTTTCCGGAAGTTTTTTCAGGGGAAAAAGTTGCTCAGAATTATCTGTACAATCTACAGTTAGCTGCTAGGTAATGGTTGGCCAATCACCCTGTATATACACTATACATACAGGGTGGACGCCGGGAAGCGGGACATAGGCATGGCGTGTTGAAAAAGTAACTAGATCAGTCATCTAATCATAGGGTGATTAGGTCTTGTCGGTCTTGCTACAATTCTCCATTGTATTTCGTTATGTATTTTAAGTAATGAAAAAAACTATAGCAAGGCCCAACTACCGCGGGATTAATCAACTGATGATCTTGTTACTTCTTTAACACGAGATGCTTATGTCTCGCTTCCCGACGACCACACTGAATATTGTCCTACATTGGAAAAAATGCTGGTGTAAAAGGACTAGGGAATTGTCGAAATAATTGTCATTAGTTCATTTAACTGTAAAAAAAATTCAAACAAAAAAAAATTATGTTTTTGAGAAAATTGGGTTTTTCGATTTTTCAAAAAACGGTCGCCATTTTGTTAATTTTCAACATTTTTCAAAATTTCAAACGGGATTCGAAAGAGCATTGAAAATGCTATATAAGACGAGAAAAAATAACAAAATATATATTTTTGATGAAATGACAGCCCTTTGGACAAAATTTGTCAATGTTTTTTCGTGAAAACGCTATTTTGACCTCATGGATGCACATGCTCGTAACTTCCCAAAAAAAAATTTGTTCGTATAACTAATAACAAGCCGTCTTTATACTAAGCATTTTTAACAACTTCTCAAATTTACAGAAAAATAGGACACCCCACCTGCAAATTTGGAAAAATTTGAGATGGAATCGGTCATATACAGTAGTCCCCGTCCAAAGTTACACGGACCGTTCTTTCAAAATGGCAGTTCACTTTCCTAATATTCGGTTCATATGCGCGAGTGTGTGAGTCACACACTGTAAAAAATCCTGTTGCAAAATTACCACTCTGAGAGTAGGTAACTAGTACGACCCACTCTATGAGTATGAGTATGAAATCATTTATTATTGTCCTGACATCAGAGTCCGCGGACAAACAAGTAATTACAAAATCGTTTTACAAAAAAGTACTAAAAAACTAAACCTAACTTAGAGACTCGCTTACCAAATGGTGGGTTCTACATGCTTAACATAATTAAAAATAGAAGTTCCTAAACTAGCCTAAATTAACCTAAATTAACAATGGATTAACGAAATTACTATAAAAGATACAATTTGAATTCGGTTAAGAGGTGCTAGACATGCGTACATAAGCATAGATAAAAGTGTTATGTAAACCCTGATACCTTAGACACGATTCAAAGGATAAATAGTATGTAACTAAAATAAAGTATAACTAAGATAAGCTAAAATAGATTCTCTCATTGCCGCAAATACTGTAAAAGCGTTGTTTTAAAGGCCGCTTGTGATGGAGCGTTACGAAGCTTAATAGGTAATGCATTCCATGACTTAATAGCTGAGGCCCAATAGAAATTAGAGAAAAAGTTTGTGCAACAGATGGGTACGTAACACGAACTGAAATTTAGACGTGATGATTGACGCGGGGGGATGGCCGCCCAGTGAAGCTGTCACGAATGTAAGTGGGTAATGAAGTGTTTAAGACTTGGTAGGTGAGAGTGTCACGAAAGTATTTATGTCGATTTTGTGTAGTAAACCAGTTCGCTTTAGACCAGTAAGGAGCTAATGATTGATCGCGTCGCTAATGAGCAGCGTTTAATAGTCTACGCAATTTCGTGATTAGGTAACCGGAGGCATCCAAAAAAACGAGGCAGGCAAAGTCCAAGTGGGGAACTATTAAGGCATTTACTAGCGATAATCTTACAGATGATGGAAGACTAGAACCATGGAAGTGTAATCTATACAATGTGTAGTGGTCTTTGGAGCTAATGGCAGCTATGTGACGATTGCAGGCGAGGTCTGCGGAAAGATAAACTCCGAGATTCCGAACCTCTGTAACATATGGCACTATATGATTATTTATCATAATTGGTGGCAGCACCATAGAATGCAATACTTGGAAATTATATCTTGATCCGAAAATGATGGCTTTTGTTTTGTTTTCGTTTAGCGTAAAATCAGATTGCTGAATCCAGCTATGGACTGTTGTGTCGCGACAGTAGCGTAGATGCCTGAATACAGTATTGAATACAATGGAAAACAGCATTGGTCCCAAACTTGATCCCTGGGGGTTTCCACTTGTAGTTGACTGAAGTTGTGAAAAGTTACCATCCAAACCTTTAATAACCTGTGATCTACCCGTTAAATAAGTGACCATCCACGTAATAGATAGATCGTTAAAACTTAGCTGTCGAAGGCAACGTAATATGAGTGGATGATTCAACAAATCAAAGGCTTTAGAGATGTCAAACTTAACCAAGGTAGTTATAATAAACCCTTTCTCCATTCCGTGGCGTATGTCGCCCGTAAGCTTCAGGAGGGCCGTCTGGATGCTGTGACACTTCCGAATCCCAAACTGTCCAGGATGGAGACGGTAATTGGATTCAAGATAAGAAACTATTATCCGAGTGACAAGAGCGTCAGGCAGCTGAGCGATATGTGCGAGGTTCGCTATCGGACGCGTATCGCCAGGAGTGGCTGGATTGATGACCTTTTTCGGCGAGATAATGTATGATATTTTCCACGTAGCTGGGTAGACCTCCGTAGCAAGAGAGATATTAAACAAAGATGTAAGTGGTTCAATGATAATGGACACAATCCTTTGAAGATGAATAAGCTCCAGACCATCTGGACTTAGAAAAAGACAAAGAGATGATATTCTGGACTTCCTCCGGTCGAATTATCGGAAACGCGAAACTTGGAGAATTTGAAGGTGGTGGCAACAGGAGAATCTGGTGAAGTTGTGGATCAGTACATTCAGTCGCCCCGTAATTTGTTAACCGAGCCTTACCCGCCTGTAGACTCTAAGGCTTAGGCCCCATGGCGCGGAGCCGGGATACGCCCGGACCAACGCGATACCCCTTCTTCCGGTAGTCTCTACCAATCTATCTCAAAGTGGCAAGACTTCTCGAGCTCCTCGGTGAGGAGGGGACCTTTCTAATCCCTACGACACTCTGCAGGGTCGCAGTCCTTCCAGTCCCAACAGAATGCTAGTCCAGCTTGCAGGCTTTTGAAACTACTACCCGCGCGAGTCCAACACCAATGGCTGAAAGGGACCCCTGAAGAGTTCCCCGCTTGGAACAGCCCCCGCGAGTACCATTTAATATGACCTGGTGAGACATTGCGAGAACTGACCATAATTCAAACACCAGCCCTCTTTACCAGTTGAGTACCAGTTGAGTACTTGCCTACACGGGATTGGACGCCCAGCTCGGTGGAATGCGGGGTCGCCAGCTCCCGAAGGACCGAAGCCCTCCCCTGCATACTGAACCGTGCACTCGCCATTCACGTTTCTAATAGAGACTAGGTATTCTCTACATTCTAGAAAATTGGAACCAAAAAAAAATCAAAGACATCGGCAAGTACATTACATTTTTTTAAACAATTTAACACTAATACGGATTTTTTAAAAACACATCTCACAACATGGGAATCGGAAGAACATTTTGTTAATAGCCGTCAGATGTTAAAACAATTGAAAGTGATATATGACATAGCTAAAAGAGCAGTTGCTCTTGCGCAGAATTACAATAATGTTTTATTCAAAAATAAGCAACAAAAACAGTCAATTCTGCAATTTGTTTGTCCGCATCGTCGGCAAATGATCAAATGTGATAAAAAAACATTCAAAAATTGATTTTGAAAACACAATTCGAAATAAATAAACTTTTTTTCCTAATAAATAACCCAAGAATATTCATTATGTAGGCAAAATTTTGAAATACAGAATATAAAATATAAAATGGCGGACCAATGCACAGTGGACGAAAATAATCAATTTGGTTGATTTTCTTTCAGACTTGTAACTCTAACTCGAAATTCAAAATTTAAAAGTAGATTCATTAATCATATTACATGTTAGACTATAACTTAATCGTGGAAAATGTAAACCTACATTCGTAATTTGCAATTCTTACGAATACTCAATCTGCTATTTTTTTAATTTCAAAAATATTCACGCCGTAATAGTACGGAAGACCGCAGAATCACGAAGATATCAAATTTCGCCTAATTGCAATCATATTTTCAATTTTCGTCGGCCATATTGTGTCCGCAATTTTGAATTTCGAAACTCTGACATCAGATTCGTATTGAGCGATCCGAAAAACCCGTAAATACTAAATTTCGTTAATTTCCGATGTTATTTTGAATTTTTTGTCCGCCATATTGGATCCGCCATTTTGAATTTTGAAATTCTGATGCCAGATTCGTATTCAGCGTCATATAGTATATTTATATCTAGCATCATATAGTCAAGTTATGGCCATGAGAACTTGTGATCAACTTGATATGAACAACATTTTCCTGCAGTTTAAAGAGAATCCACCGAAAGCCAATTTCCATAAGATCTGTGCGGGGTCCTTTGTTCGTTGGTAATAAATGTTACCATTGCTTTGATGATCGGTACAAATGTTTACAAAGTATTGTCGATGTAATAATGATAAGATCGTTGATGGTAATGAATGTTACCAATACTTCGATCAGAAAAAAGTTCCATGCTTGGTATAAAGAATAGGAAAATATTCCTGTTACTTGGAACCAGATTATACAAATATTAGTGTACTATAATGTAGTACAATAATAATTAAGTTAAAGCTGAGTCGTCGAAGGTAATAAATGATGCTGTTGATGGGTCATAAAAATGTCAAAAAGTTTCATTGACATAAAAATTTTGTTGCCGGTACTGAATGTTACCATTATTTTGAAGAATTATTGCCAATATAAAAAAGACGAGCTCGTTGATGGTAACGAATTTCATCACTACTGCCATCAATAAAAGTGTTTAAAAACTATTGTCCATGTAACAAATGCAATATCGTTGATGGTAATGAATGTTACCATTAGCGTGATCAATTCAAGGGTTGAAAAAATATTGTCGGTGTATGAAATATAAGATCATTGATGTTAATGAATTTTACCATTTCTTTTATCAGCATAAGGGTTGAAAAATGATTGTCGACATGTGAAGTAAAAGATCGTTGATGGTAATGAATTTCATTACTTCTGCGATCAATAAAAGTGTTTAAAAACTATTGTCAATGTAATTAATGCAACATCGTTGATGGTAATGAACGTTACCATTTATTTGATTAGCACAAGTGTTGAAAAATGATTGCCCCCCTGCTAAAAATATGAGCGTCTATTAGACGTTCATAAAGCGTGGAATTGAAGTTTTGGAAACGCGCAAGAAACCTACATTCCACTTCCATGAAAGTCCGACAGGAGTACTTAAAGCGTGAATATGTACCTTTTAAGAGTTCAACGTTTTGAATTTGTGAACGGGTACGAACGCTTTGGAAGCGTAGAGGAATAATTCCTGATTAATATATATGAAAAAAAGACTTACCTTGCAAACATTTTTATTTGCTTTATATTTTTTTCCATATTTTATATAAAAATTAATTTTTAATAATTTTTTTTTATGTAATTTAATTTTTGTAAAGATAAATTAATTATCATTAAATAAGGTCTTTCTCATTCGGTCACCTATCCAGTCGTAATCAAAGGCATGCGACGCATAACATGAAATAAAGACTGCACTTGACGCCAACGACTGATCTACTACCGTGAATCAATTTCTAAGACTTAATATGAAAATCGTATTACACCTGCATTCTACTAGAAACATACGTTGATAATGAATAAATAAAGCTTAATATTCTTCTAGTATAATGTGGATCAAAATCATTTTTCAATACTGAACATTATAAGGTTTCGTACAGAAAAATCACTTTACTTCTTCCTTCTTGTCGAACTTCTCATGAACTCTTCAATTTTGGGTTCCTCGTGTAGCGTACAAAAGTAAAAAAGGGTTTCATGCACTCTAGAAAGGCGCTTCACTTAAAAAGGCGTTTATATAACGCTTAACAGGCGCATATTCACGCTGCAGAACTCTACTCAATTAAGCGTCATTTAAACTTATTTTAAGCGTGCGGTTCGCTCCGTTAAGCGTACAATTTCGTAAAACCGTTTCTTGTACTCTCACCCGACGCTTTGCTGTACGCTTCATTTTTGGCAGGGCCGCGTATGAAATATATGATGGTTGATGGTAATGAATTTTACCATTACTTCACTGAGCATAAGGGTTGAAAAATGATTGCTGATGTACGAAATACATGTTCGTTTAATGGTAATGAATGTTGCCATTAATTCACATATAAAAAAACTTAGCAAATTGTTGGCAATGAGAAATTGTAAAAATATAGTGAATGCTACTATTGTTACATTCATAACCCAGTAAAAAAACTGTTTGACGACATAAAAAACTAATTATGTTATTAGTAATGGATGTTACATTAGCATATATACATAACCATCATGTAATGAGTTATCAGTAACTGAATTGTGGCGATTACACTATATATGTTTATTCTACCGCTATAACCTAAACGTCATTCCGAGCAGTTGATTCTGTACTGCGCCATATTGGATATTGTCTTGAAGAGAGCGCTCCCCGTGCCAAACCAGAAAAACATATATATCAAGAGCAATTTAAATGCCAGCACAGGCATTTAAATTTCGTTTAGAATCCCCTTAATACTTTATTCTCGTGTCATAGATTATAGATGACCATTGGCAAAATCCACGATTCGCAGAGAATATGTAACATGACAGGTACTCTAATCTGATGTTCAATTCGTATATTTGATTATCTATTTTTATATATTTCCTAGTGGCAGAAAAATATTTACCGAATTGTTGGCAGGTTAGGGTACCTGTCCAGTTACATACACTATAAAAAATCGTAATTAAGTTGCCCATGTACAATGTGGTAATTTTACATCTCGTTGTAATCTCCCTAACCTTAATGTTGTACAAAATCTCTACATAAAAATGACCAGGTGGTCAGTTTTAAAATAAAAAAATGCAGGATCCCGGGACCTCCGCACTAAAGTCGGACGTTTGCACCACTCGGCTACAAAGTGATGTGATTCCTAAGACGCTAGAAAGCGTGACTGCTTGAAATCATAAGTCCCATTACTACCTTTGCTACTTACGAGTTGAATCTGTAAGGAGTAGGTTAGTCTAGATGGGTGACGCGCGAAAAGTTGGCAACACTGCGGGCTCGTGACGATGAAGTAAAACTTGATTACGCCCATGTTAACAAATTTTTTCGTCATAAGGTGTTTAAAATTCGAGTTTGTAACTCGAATATGAAAACGGAAGGGTGGGAAACTCCTAACTTATCCATGTAATTTTCGAGGGAGTAAAACTCGAATTTTACAACCTTGTATAACGAAAAGATATTACAATAATTATACAAGCGAAATATAAAGTATAAACTGCCTAAATTAGTAATTATAAAAAGTAATTCTGATATCACGCTCATGAAAACTTATTTCAGTATATAACTTCTGTAAAGAACATGCCACATCATATTTTGGTCTAAAACGGTGATTTCATATTCTGCTCCTTTCTTAATAAATTTTCATAATGACGCTGAAGTTAGCGGAGTATTCGGCCACAGCGGATTCGAAAAGCACACGCAGAGAACTGTACAGCTCTTGAACCGCATGGCTCCCCGAGCCAAAATACTATAAGTCACGATTAGCTCTCTCACGATCGGTTATGAAGTGTCAACCCAAGAAACTTTCAGTCTCATACCGCGAAAGATTTTTAGGACTGGACTGCTAAACCGCCGAGGCGGTTTGTGCCTAAACTATAAATTGTAGACTAGGGCTCTCGGGGACTTTTTTGTAGAAAATTTCCTGCTCTACAAAAAAGGTTCATGACATTTTTTCTCTATCTTGCACCGATTTTAATACGGAAACGATAGATTGAAAAACGAGTTTTCAGAACATAAGACAAACATGGCGACGACTGCCGAAATTCATTCTTTTTTGTTCGATCGCCTAAGTGATATACCTTATACTGGCTCTGTATGAACGTGGATTTTCGAAAAAATCACGCCAATGCCTTTCCCACCATACACAACGATGGCATAGTCTGTTAAGCGTTGCAGCGATTCTTTGTTCGCATAACATTAATGAAAACATTTCTAAATAGTCGCTCAAATCTAGGCCCTGCAAGGACGTGGACTTTCTAGAAAAAAACGAATCTTTTCTGTCTTACAAATTTTTTGCATATGCATACCTCAGATCGCATTCCGTTTTGTCATATAAATTACCATTAAGTGACTGTGGAATAGAGAAAACGCAAGGTAAGTACTAACTATATTTGTAATTAGATGTAGTAATATTGCTCTCTTAATTTCTAAGAGCGATATTTCACTCTTACCAGTAAAAACCGAGCAACTTTTATACAGGGTGGCTCGGTTATCACTGCCTAAGAGTGCTAACCCTCTAAATTTCTTATTGCTTTTATAAAATTGCACTGATATCTTGTTTATAGAAAGACATCAAGTTTTTATTAGAAACCACCGAATAAGAGATTAAAAACCTATATCACTAATAGTTGTACATAAAATTACAAAATTTGGGTAAAAACTTCAAAATATCCTTGATATCGCAATATTCCATAATTTTCACTGAATAAAGTTTGTCCGTGTGGCCGCAAGAAAAAAGCAACAATCCCAATCATAACAAAAAAAATATTTTCGCAGACAGGCTCGCCATTAAATAAACTAGATGAGGATGATTTCAAATGAAAACTTGACGATTTATCGACAAAATCTGGCTACTCTGGTCTGAGATTTTACGCAGTTTAGTTACATAGGGTAAATGTTCCAGTGTCCGAACGTTTAAGGAACGGGTTGTCCTAGTACCCGATCAGACCGAATGAAAGGTTAGTATGCATGGAATTCGATTTATTCCAGAACGTCAAGACGACAGAATTTTTATTCTTTTTTTTAGATTTCTGGTACAATTAAAATTTTTCTGACAACCATTTAAAAACCAACTTTTGTTCGGGTACTGGGACATGTTCAGCTACTGGTACGTTTACCTTAAAGCATCATTAGTTATCACCGAAGTCCCACATGTGGGATATGTTTGACGGTTTTAAACTCAGCGACTACATCGTAATTTTTTTTCCTCTTACAAATCTTACAAATGTTAATATTTACGTGTGTGACAATCGAATATTCGAATATACTTACGCCACTACAGCAGTTTCCCCATTTACCCCACTAATATGAACCCCGCAAGCAACAGTGCCAAGAGCAAATTAGCGCAAAGATCGACAGTCCCCCCATTATAGGCCCTGCAGCATTTCTTCGGACTGATTCTCGCGCAGATCCACAACTGTAACGTGTTGCCATGATACAGTGAAAGACGAACCACGCTGTCTGTTTGGCATTTTCGCGGTATTGTCTTCAGGTGGAAATCGTGCCATGAACGATGCTGTACTTAATGTGGGCTTCTGCAGTTTCCTACATTCTCGACAAATGTGAGTATGGCGCCATCTAAAATTACCTGCAGCTCTGGCATTTGTACTCATCTGTACCCGGACAACCTCTTTGGGTGAGAGCTTTTGGGACACCTCGATAGAGGTGGAAGGTGGAGGGTAAAAAAAAGTAATTTGATTCGGATCCGGTTTTAGACCTTTTTCGCTGATTATATGACATGGATAACAGACTTCCTACCTAAAAAATTCGCATTTATCCAGTTGTAGTTTAAGATTTGCGTCACATAATCGTTCCATCAGTTTCTCGCATTTGATTTCATGTTCTTTTAAAGATGATGTGTATATAGGGATTCATGTTCTGCATTTATTTTGACATATGTGTCGTTCTCAGTTCTCTCTTGGCTGAACAACACCTGACACTGCTCAATTTTGACTAATTCAGTTGCATTTCGTGTTATATTTGTGTTTTTGTTAAATGTGGGTGCAATTTTGTTGAACTTTGAAAGCTCAGTGAACCTTTTGTGAATTGGCATTGGAAAGTGTCGCAATTTTATTTATTTCTTAAGTTGCTCATTTCGGTTAACCGTTGAATCGTCTGAAATTCGTATCTTAGTGTGTCATTATTATCAAGTCCTGCAAGTTTGTGTATATTCCACACACGGATATTGGTCTGAATACACTGCTTCTTCGGCGCACCGATTTTGGGCGAAATATTACGATTGCCCCTTCTACTTAATCTGCACCGGCTAAGGCATTCTACAGCTGTACACCGTAGGTGACGTATCGTATAACTATAAACGAGTGTGGCTCGTTGCAGTTTTTAAAGAATCGAGTATTTTTGTAACTACACGATCATGGTTAATAAATGCAAAATATGCGCAAAGGACATCAACCAAGATGAGCTTGTTCAATGTACCATTTGCACATCGGTTTTTCATAAAATTTGTTCACCGACTAGCTGTAGATTTACCGATCACGGTTCGCTTGTTTGCTGCGTTAAACCAATAGTTTTATCGAAAGGTGTGAAACGGACAGGCGCCCCGATTGCAGCTCACACCCGTCATCTGCGATTTTCTAATCTCACCGCTTTGGCATCGAATTCTGCAGAAGCCGTACCTCCCTATTTTAAAGCATTTGTCGAACAGCAGAACCGGCAATTTGCTGAATTGAATGAAAAAATCGATCGGGCACTGAATCTGGAACACCGTGTTGGTTGTATTGAAACAACAGTAACGAAACTGCAATCTCAAATGAATCAAGTGCTATATGATCGTGCTCAGCTCGGTTTTGAGGTGCGCAATTGTGATCTGGTTGTTTCATCTTTTCCGGAAGAGACTCAAGAGGATTTACTAGAGGTTTCGTTGAAAATCGCTGAATGTCTTAAAGTTACAATTGCTGCCCGAGATATCATCTCGGCTTCGCGAATTCAGCCTCGTACTAATCCTGCTAGGTCTAGCAATCAACCGGGCTCTACATCAACTTCTGCATCAGCTCAATGGCCAAGAACTATTATGATCCGCCTTTCGAACCCTGGATTGCGTAATAATTTCATGCAAGCGATGTGAGAACGTAAGTCGATTCTAGCATCTGATATCTATAGTCGGCTGCCAGCGACTAGATTTTATATTAACGAGCATCTCCCAAAAGAGACTCTTGATTTGTTTAAAAAGGCTCGGGCAATTATTAAAGGCATACCCGACAAACACCTGTACGTCAATCGTGGTATTATTAATTTTCGATCATCTAAAGGTGCGGCAGCTGTCAACATTTTATCAATTGATGATCTCAACATTTTAAATAATTGACGCCAGATATCTACTACTGAATCTCCTACTTTGGATATTTCTGTGCAAATTTTACATCGTGAAAATATCTCGTCAGGTGACCATATGGCATTGTCTACTGTTTCAACATCGTCCACGTCCACTGCCTACGGATCTTCTGCTCAAGAAGATATCGCCGATTTTTTTAATTCTAATGTGTAACGTATTGCGCATATTAATGTTAGATCGCTTTTGCTACACTTACCTGTTATTAAGGAAATTTTATCCGGGTATGAGTTTGATATTTTTTGCGTTTCTGAGACTTGGCTTTCGAATGCAATTCCAGATGATGTTAAAGTTATATATATATGTTTTGTGGTAATTTTGCGGACTTTTTTTTAAACAGATCGGTCATTTTGCGGACTTTTTGTCATTTCGCGGACCGTCCGCGAAAAGAAAGTATTTTTCTGGTCATTTCGAGGACTTTTTTTTTATACATGATGGGCATTATGCGGACCCTATGTTTTTGCTATAGGGATCATAATTTCGCACTAAACTTTAGGCACAACTAGGTCTAGGCGAGGTTTGGTAGGGTTGGGTTAGGATAGTTTTTAGCGGGGGGTCTGGGGGGCAGAGCCCCCAAGCGCACGCAGCCTAGTTAAGCTTGATAAGATCCAAATAGACCAAATTTAATTTTTCCCGAAGTCCGCAAAATGACCGATACATAGACGAGTTATATATAAAAAAATCGGGTCCGCGAAATGACCACATTACGTGTTTATATATATATATATATATATATATATATATATATATATATATATATATATATATATATATATATATATATATATATACATTATTGTAAAAGATTGCAACACCGCCACCTCGTCTACCAGACCTATCGGACCGAAAGACGGAATAATTGCGAATATATATATATATATGCTACAAATGTTCGGTAATTGACAATTTACTTGATGAAAATGGTCTGGAAAGTCTATTTTGTTCATTCAATTATCATAATTTTAAATTCATTATTAGCGTTATTTACCGACCGTCATATGTATCTTTAAACTGCCTGGACAATCTTCAAAATTTTATTAACTCGCTTTACCCAATTTCTGATCGTATTATTCTGCTAGGAGATTTCAACATTAAACTACTTGTTTCCAATAAACCTGATGTCTTAAGACTTCGTGAATTTTTACAGCAATCTAATCTCGTACACGTGGTTAATGACCCAACTAGAATTACCACTAACTCAATTTCACTAATTGACCTAATCATGGTCTCATCTTCCGTCAAAGTCCTTAACTCGTTCTCATCAAGTGAATTTGAGGTTGCTGATCATTGTATGGTTGGTTGCCTCATCGACTGTCCAAGGCCACCTCGGAACGCAAAACTTATTAGCTTTCGCGATTTTAAAAATTTTAATTCGAATGATTTTAGGCAAGCAGCATATTGTTATCCTTAGGGACTAATATCATATTGTAACAACATAAATGAAAAAGTCGGGTTTCTAAAATGCTATTATTGAGTTGTTCGATGCGTTTGCTCCCATTGAACATGCCAGAGTGACTAAACCTAGCCTTCCGTGGATCACCGACACGATTAAGATCTTAATTAGGAAACGAAACGCTGCTCGAACGATCATGCGAAAATCGAAACGGCAGTCTGATATAGACTTTTATAAAACTCTGCGAAATTTCACAACTTCTGCGATAAGGAGAGAGCGGATTGCTTATTTTAGACAAATTAATACGATGTCACATAAAAACTTTTGTTCATCCATCAAGAATCTTGATCTAGCTAAATCTAGATCTGCTGCTCTTCCAGAAATATTTAACGATGCTGATGCCATTAACGAACATTTTGTAAGTTGTCCTCAGAAAATGCCTAATCCGCATCTAATTGAATTTTTCAAAAACTCGCGGTCAGATAAACTTCCAAACTCAGCAACTTTTTCGTTTTCTGAAATCTCACTCTCCAATTTACCAATATTTTGCAAAAAATAAATTGTAAAGGGGCAGGAATTGATGGTATTTGAGGCGAAATGTTTCTAAGAGTTCAAGACTTCTGTCAGCGTGAAATACTCCAAATTATCAATAATATCATTGTGGATTGTGAATTTCCTGATATCTGGAAAATTGCTTCGGTATGCCCAATACCTAAAAAGGCAAACTCCTCTCTTCTTAGTGATTTACACCCTATCAGCCGTCTACCGCTTTTATCGAAAGTTTTTGAGGATATCGGTTATGAACAGCTGAAAATCGTTAAGCTATTTTAATATGTATAATCTGCTTCCTCTATTTCAATCGGGATTCAGGCGTTTTCACAGCTGTGAGACGGCACTCATTGACATATCTGATAATGTGTTGAAAAATTGGGACAATCGACTTCTAACAATTGCGGGACTCCTTGACTTTTCTAGAGCCTTTGATACATTGAATCACGATATGTTATTAGCGAAACTGGCATATTATGGTCTTTCGAAAAATGCGTGCGAGCTCTTGACTTCTTATCTCAATAATAGATCCCAAATTGTGGAATTAAATATTAACAACGATAAAATTACATCAACACGTAAAGTCTTAAAATGTGGCGTACCTCAAGGAGCTAAGTTAAGTGCGCTCCTTTTTATTATATTCTTTGCTGATATTTATGAGTGTTGTAATAATGTTAGCATTAAAACCTATGCTGATGATACGCAAATTCTTATGCCTTTTCTTCCTGAAAATTCCCTCGAGGCTGTTACCATTTTCAATAATGATATTGCGTGTATTGAAAAGTGGTCGGATGAAAATGCGCTTACTATTAATCCAAATAAGTCAGTGGTCCTTATTATCGGGAGTAGTAGTTTACGCATAAAAATTGCTTTGGATGATTTTCAAATTTCAATAAAAGGAAATGCAATTCCAATTGTTAATGAAGCTAGAAATCTCGGGGTATACATCGATTCTTCCTGGAGTTTCTCCTATCATATATCAAAAAAAATTCTATCTCGTATATGCGCTTACGACAACTTTACCCATTCCGTAAAGAACTTTCTTACGTTGCGAAACTGAAACTTTGTGAAGCACTTGTACTCCCTCATGTAACTTATTGTATTTCGGTTTATGGCTCGTGCATTACTAATAAGGAATGGAAAAGAGTCCAAGCGGTGCAAAATGCTTGTTTGAAGTATACGTATGGCATTAGAAATTTTGACCATATATCGTATGTGTACGCAAAATCTGGATGGTTAAAAATGAGAGACAGAATAGAAGTTCGCCTACTCTCTCTTTTGTGTAAAGTTCTGTCTTTAAATGTCCCCGAATACCTAGCTCATCGATTGAGCTGGCTGGGAAGAAGCTCGGTTGCACATAGACGTGAAGTTTCTTCTAGCCTTTTTCGTAGTGACCTTGTAGAGTGGAAAAGGCAGTTTTGTAGAGTCAGCTTCATGCATTTTTATTTGTTAGAATCCAGAGGCAAGATCAAAAGTCGAGAAGCATTTAGCGCTTCCTAGTTTGTATAATATATCTACAATATTTCGTATGGGACATGAATCACCTATTGATTTTTCGTTTAATTTTTAGAAATCTAATACCATTCTCCATCTTTTGTTTCGTTGAGTATCTGCTTTTTCGGGGACTATCTATATAGGCGTGTTGGACGGCGATTGTGTACAGGGAGGAATAGATATTGTATAGTATTTATAGATATTTCGTGGATTGTTATTATTTTATGTTTTATAAGCGTGTAACGTTTCGGGCTAATATACCACGTTAGCTAAAATAAAAAGAATTAAAATTCTGTCAGAACGGCAAATTGGCGAGATCAAAAAGATATCAACCCTGACCGGCGCGTCAGTACGCAGATAAAAGTACTCGCGACCGTGGAGAGGAATCGCGATCACGACGAAAGCCACCAGACAATAAAATACTCGGATAATTTATAAAATTGTGATGTATTTTAACGAATAATACGGAAAATAAATAATAACAAAGGAACTTGTAACTATTTAATTATTAAATAACTTTATTATTGAGGAACTTGTAAATATTTAATTGTAAAACGCAACTGCAGTTAAAGCGAATATATGGAATTATAAAATATATCGCCGGTTGAACAAGTCACGAGGCGAATTTCGCGGGAGAGAGAAAGAGAGAGAGATTGATTGATTGATTGGAAACAAATTTATTATTGCCCTGGCCACAACGAGCCGTGGACAAGATTCAAAACAGCATCCTGTCGTTACAATTTTTCGGACAGGATGCGATAATACAATAGACTTGTTGTCTCTGCAATATGGCGGTATAACGTAGACTTATCAATATAATATATAAACTATTATTTAGAACAGAAGGTAAACACATAACAAGTAAAATGAGAGCTTGATTATATAATTCGCTACTGAAGAAGCAAATCTATCTAATTCTAATAGTAAAATTGAGCCTAATATTAATTTCTTTTTTGAGCTGCTCAAGTGTTTCACTCCCGTATAAATATAACTTGTATCCTAGGTTAGGTCTGCCCTAACCAAATATCCAAGAAGGTTTGATCGAAAAGTGAGAAACGATATGAATGATGGCGAAATGATCGACGTAAGGAATCATTGATTGGTATGAATCTTTCAGCAAAACAAGAAGGCTGGCGGGTAGTAATGATTTTATGAGTGAGATTTCGAAGAAAAAGTTGCCTCCTAGATGCAACAGTAAGCCAGTTCGCTTTCTTTCGATACTGCTCTAGTCTCTCATCACGCCGCAAACGATACACATACCGTAAGGCAACGTTCTGTAGGCGTTTAGCTTGGTGTTAATGTAAGCTGTCAAATCAGCGGTAACAAGGGATGCGTAATCAAGATGTGGAATGACCAACGAATTAACAAGGGAAAGCTATATGATAGGTGATGGAAGAAAGGCACCGCGATAGTTTAACCTATACAGGACGTTGTGCACTTTGGACGAAATGGTGTTTATATGACGATTCCACGTTAGGTCAGAAGTAATTATTACATCTAAATCCTTTACTTCACGTGTGTAAGGTATTACGTCCATCCCAACAATTATCTGCGGTATGACAAGATCTTTGATGTAAGTAAGATTCTGTGAGGAACCAAGGATAATTGCCTGTATTTTACGTGTGTTTAAGGTGAGCCCAACGTCATGAGACCACTTTACTAGTTCTATGATATCGTTATTTAAGTTGGATATTGTTTCATTTAAGCGACTAATTGGTGCCGTTAAATAGAGTTGCACGTCGTCGGCAAAGATGATACAAGTGTTACGACAATAGTGAAGCCTGGCAAATAAGGTATTAATGACGATGATGAGTAGGATTAGTCCAAGGCTCGAACCTTGGGGTACACCAGATGTTGTATATTCGGGATCTGAGCAGAGGCCATCTAGACCAATTATTTTATGAGAACCGTTTGATAAGTATGAATGAAGCCATCCATCTCACCGCTGATTCGTCGAAACCTATGTCTCGAAGACAAGTCAAAATTAATGAATGATTTAGTGTATCGAAGGCCTTCGACGAGTCAAATAGCACTTCCCCACGATCGATTCCCAAACGTACGTCATCCATGAGATGTAGTAGTGCAGTTTGAGTGCTGTGGTGTTTTCGGAATCCGCACTGCCTGGGATGTAATAGGTTATTTTTCTCCAAGTATAGGGTAATTTTCTGAGTGATAAGTGAATCAATGACCTTGGAGAGATGAGAAGGGTTTGTAACTGGTAGAGTTTCAGGGGGGCTTAAGGGATTTGCAGTTTTCTTGAGTGGGGTAATAAATCATAATTTCCAAATAGGCGGAAAATGACCAGTAATGAGTGAAAGATTGAAAATGGCGGTTAAATATGGTGTTAAGGTTGAGAACATTGGTTTAAGGTGTTTAATGGCATATGGTTTAGATTAAGGAGAATTCCAAGACATTGAATTGGGGAAAAGGTGAAACTTGGATGAGATATAGGTAATGGCCGCTGGATGATGTTATTGAGAGTCATAGGATCACACGATGGATGAGAACATGATATTTGTGTGAAGTGACGATTTAGTGTAGTAGATGAGAAAAGAGGGAAAGCAGACTTAGAAGACTCATTTGCGAGTCCTAGCCTCCTAAGGCAGGACCAAAGTTTGTTGGTACTCGCTTGCTGGAGTACCTGATTAGCTGCTAATATTTTTTAGTTTGCGATTTTTAGCTGCTTTTAATGAGTTTTTAATTTCACGACGCATATTTCGATAATCTTCTAGTAAATGCGAGTTCCGCGTTCGTTTCGAGCGCATAAACAGTTTATCACGTTCTTTTATTCTAGCTCTTAAGTCCGACGAAAGCCACGGTATAGAACGATGCAAAATACGCTTCGTAACAATTGACGCATGCCGATTTAATACTTTCGTGATACATTCATATAATATGCTAAGACTCCGTGTACATTCATATTTATTATAATGGATTTCACATAAGTTACGATCGGATACTAAGAGGTTAGGAAGCTGAAGTTTAAGTAACGCGGCTAGATCCCTATTTAATTCTGTACAATTACATTGCGTAAAGTTACGGTAAGTAATAATCTGAGGTATGCGATCTAGGCTACTAAAATCATACAAAATTGATATAAGACAATGGCCCTCCGCGAAGGGAGCTGTAGTTGTAGAAAAGATTTTAACTTTATCACCTGAATCAACAATCATGACATCAAGTTGTGCAGATGAAAAACCGGAATAGTGCGTTGGTCCGAAAGGAAAAGAAAAAGTGAATAATCATAAATAAAATCTTTGAGATATTTAGAATCAAATGTATTATCCAAGAGGTTACAATTCAAGTCGCCGGTTACAATAATATTTTGGTATTTAGAGATATACGAATTAAATTTTATTATAAATTCTGCAAAAAGTTAATCCTTGGGGCGCCGATACATAACAATAAATAATAGATTGCTTGCGGAGGATTTAATATCCAAAAAGAGGTAATCTGGTGTATTTATACGTCAACCATGTTTCCGTGCGTGCAAGGATGTGCGTCGAGCAATCCGATAACTCATTTTCCACATCATGTAAGTGCGTAGGCAACGAGTTAATATTAACGCATGAAATTTTTAATGTAAACGTAGAATTTGACGACGATACAATATTACCTTTATCCAGAATGCTTTGCTGTGATTGTCGAACAATATTATTAAGGTCTTGATCTGTCGCAATCAACAGCTCGGGAAACCTCCATCTTTTCGAACAAAAACATTGCACAGTATTTTTTGCAGCAATTTTGGCTTTTTAAAATAAATTGTACGCGGATGATGGCAGCAATTCATTAACAAAGACAGGTTTATCCGAGGCAGTTTCATCCGATAACTCCGGTTATAATTCTTGGACAGTAATTATTCCCAACTTTTGCTTCGCTTCTACGATAAAATTTCGCACTTCAACAGACTTGAAGTGGATCTTAATAGCGAAATGATGTGCTGAGAAATTTTGAGTAACAGCTGAGGAATACGAGGTAGATGGGCGTTTCCAATCGATTTTATAAACACTGAGGGCGTTACTGTACAAACCAGGCAGTTTTAAGTGATTTAGTACCCGGAGTACAATATCGTTAAACTGCAACGAACATGTATTTGGAATGCCGGTTACTATAAAATCCGATGTTGATCTAGCGAGGGCATTAAAATGCTTCATGTAAGCAATATCGGCTTTGAGCGCGGTACATGGAGCAGTATTTTGCTGTACGGCAGCTGTTAGTTCGGAAAGATCTTTCCGAATAGCGTTAGTGTCATCACGGACGTTAGAGAGTTCGGAGCGAAGCCTGTTATCACTTCCATTATTTCCTGAAATTGCTGAGTAGTGTCCATCGTCGACTGCGCTCGATCGGACAAAGTAGGCGCGACGGGTAGTATGGTATCCGAAGCGGAGCTTGCCGAAAATAGTCGAGACGGTGTTAATACCGGCACCTGACTTCGCGGGGGGTTTAGGTGAGAGGATGAAGTACGAAGCTCGGAGAGGGGTAGATCGCACGTGAGGGCGTTACTTGCAACGGGGAGAAGGGGCGGTATCGAACGCACGCAGCACACGGACTCCGGTTTACCGTGACACTGTCTGAAATTCACGACGCGCTTATGACACTTCGCACAAATTGCGGAATCAGATGCAACGATTTCAGTTTTGCCGCATGCTGAACTTGAAAATTTCCCCATCGATTTGACGGACCTCTAGCTGATGTTTAATTCAATCGCGATGACAGGTAGTACTCAGCTGACAAGTTTCACCTCGTGATTCCGGTGGACCTGTGCAGTAACCACTTGCGCGAAATTGCCGTTGACACGTGCCCAACGAAATCGTTGATAAGACTTTTCGGTTTCCCAAAAAGGTACACCGTGGACTTTAGAGAAGATGTCAATCGGATTTAAATGCACCAATGTATTCGTCCACAGCTGATGCACCTTCTGGAAATAATTCTCGCTCCGGAGAATTGAGAAAATTGTGAGATAATTGCAAAAAAAGACGGAGCAGAACTTAGCACGTGCGGTGCGTATACCCACCAAAAGCAGAGAGAGAGAGAGAGAGAGAGAGAGAGCGAGCGAGAGTAAGTAGAAGCCAGTACTTACATTTATCGCTCGCTCAAATTAATTCAAAAAAATCGTACTTCATGAATGCGAGAGAATGAATCTGGCACGAACCCTTATGAACCCTTATGATGCTCAAAATAATAATTATATCCTTGCAATTTGAGTGCCCAACGCGCAAGACGCCCCGTCGGGTTATGCCCGAAGTTCTTCAGTCATTGAAGGTTACTGTGATCCGTGACCGCTTTATATCGGTAACCTTCAACATATGGCCTGTATTTCTCAATCGCTCATATAACGGCTAAACATTCGCGTTCGGTGACGGAATAGTTCCGCTCGGCATTACTTAAAACAGGACTAGTAAAACCTATCACTCGTTCTAGACAATCAACTTCTTGAACAAGGAAAGTGCCTAATCCTGTATCGCTGGCGTCTGATTCAATGACACATTCTTTGCAGAAATCTGGCCTCTGAAGCATAGGAGCTGTAAGTATTAAGCTCCTTAACCGCTCAAAAGCTTGCTGCCGACTGTCCGACCAATGAAATCGGACATCTTTTCTCGTCAGCATCGTTAGCGGTTCTGCTAATGTAGCGAAGCCTTCTAGAAATTTCCTGTACCATGAAGCCATACGGAGAAATCGGCGTACTTACTTAAGATTCCTGGGCTGCGGATAGTTTATCACTGGTGCAGTCTTGTCTGGATCCGTCCAGAAACCAGTTTCGTTCACAAGCACTCCTAAATATTTAGCTTCACTCTGACAAAATAAGCTCTTCTCCCGACTAATGGTGAGTCCCGCAGCTTTAATCTTCTTTATGACATTTTCAAGCTAATGCAAATGATCTGCGAACGTCTCTGAGATGATGATGATGTCGTCCAGATAGCAGAATGCATCTAATTCGGGGCCAATGAGGCTATCAAGCAATCGCTGAAAAGTGGAAGGAGCGCCTGATAAGCCAAAGGGCATCCTGACGAATTGAAACAGTACCGTCCCTAGTACTGTGAAAGTCGTGACCGGTCTCGCAGCTTTGCGCTCCTTTATTTGATGATAAGTACTCTTGTGATCCAGGGTAGATATATATTTGGCTCGTTGCAGCATTCGCAGAATATCATCCATGTATGGAAGTGGAAAATCGTCCACCTGCGAAACAGCAATGACTGTGCGAAAATCGATGCTAAATCTTTCCGAGCCATCCTTCTTCTAAACAAGTATGACTGGGCTGGACCAGCTACTCATTGACGGTTCAATAATACCAATCGACAACATTTCTCGAACATGCTGAAGCATGATTTCTTCCATCTTGGGCGATACTGGATAGTATTTCTGCTTTATAGGCCTCGCAGATCCAACATCAATGTTATGCTCTATGAGTGTCGTACAGCCAATCTCTTTCGAGCCAGATGGCAAGACTCTATCCAGCAGTTTACTCAGCTGACGCGTTTCCGCCGTGGATAATTTAGCCGAGCCGACTTGAGGCTCTTTCAACTCTTCCGACCAAGGCGATGCAACTTCGGCCACTACTGGTTCATCCAGCCCATTATATGGTTCTTACGTGGATGTAGAATGGCGTTGAATGAGGTCAGGTTACCATGGATTTCATGTTTTTTTAAAATAAATGTTATTCACACTAAAAAACGTTTTTGGAAATCGAACTTTTTATATCTTAAAATACATAGAATACATCAACAATTAAAATACATTTTTTCGTAATTTTTTTGTCAAAATGGCGGCTTCCAAAATGGCGGCTTCCAAAATGGCGGCTCAAAGTCGCTCCTCCTCCGGACCAATGACATGATTTCTCATCCAAAAATTATCTGCAAGCAAAAATGAAAATGGTTTCTTATTCTGTGTGACATTATAAGAATAAAAACTGTGAACTAGAATAAAAATTGTAGACCAACAAAAAAAATGGTGGGCTTTTCAATTTTTTTGCCCTTTTTTTCAGTTTTAATTGTTCTTAACTTTTTTAAATAACAATGAATATTTTAGATCCTAGTCCAGACCATAGAAAGGCATTTGAAGAGTAAAATTCCGTTTGGTTCATGTCGATAGGTGCAATAGTTTTTAAATGAGAGTGTCATTAGTTGAAAAATCGTGGTTTCGAGAAAAATGCGATTAAAGTTTTTAAAGTTTTTTTTTGTTTTATGCGTGAAAAATCGTTGTACAAAGTGATTTTTACTTACATATCCAATCAGGCTTCATACACTACTTGTTCCTGGTCTTCATACGCGTAATTTTCAAAGATTTTTGCGTTTCTTCTTGCAGTCAGCTGCTCTTTAGATGCTTCCGTCGCTTCAAGTTCCGCTCGATCAACACGCCTGTCATTGACTTTATCAGCATACTGGCTTGCTTGCGGGCCGATTGTAACACTCATAACTTCCATAACTTTCAAATTCGGTAAAAACCCTTCATTAAAAATGCAAGCAGCACTAAAAGCAGCAATTTCAAGTGTTTGTTTACCAACAAACTTGTGCTTAGGAGCTACGTTCCAAACACACGAATTATAACTTTCATTATTGTTTTGATTATTAGCGCCTAAGCATCTCTCGAGCACTTTTTCGTTGGTTAATTCCTCATAAATTGATTCTAAAAGATCTTTCACTTCTTCATCGAAAGCCGAAGGATGTTTGAAGTCATGTAATTTATCTATAGCTACTGCCTTTTGATAACCGCACCATGAATCTGCTCCGGCTGGACAGTGTTGCGGCTTTGCGTCGGTAGAACACTTGTGATAAAAAGAGGCCAGAATTGCCTTCTTCATATCTGCTGCAGAATTGGGGTGAGCAAGCACAGCTTTTTTAAAGTAGCCAGATAATTTTGCCAGTTGCGCTTCAGTGAATTTTACTGCAGGTTGGTCACTTTTGTTAGCCCTCTTCATTGTTAGTACTTTTTTACCTCCTTCTAATGCCTCTCTTTTTTCTTTTGCTTTCAGAGCTCTCTTACTTTCGCGAGTTTTTTTTGCTTCTTTTCCACGTCTATATATACTCATGCCTACGTGTAAAACACGTACTTTTTTCTGCACTTTGAGAGCCTTACCATACGGTTCAATTTCTTCGAGCCGTTTGAAAGTTTTACTGTCAACGGCACCAATATAATATTCGTAGATAACACCGTACGTCTCCACAGATCTCATAAACATGTCTTGCACTCCTTCAACTTCTATAAGACCGGCACTACCATCATGATCTCTTGTACAATGTCCGGCTTCACAGTGCTCCGTAAACCAAGCATCAAACTCTGGCGTATTTATGGGAAACTTTTGTGAATAATTACTGTATGCTTAACAAATTTTTGATTTCACGGCTACATCTACGACTTTGTTCGTATACTTGCAGATTAAACTAACAATTCCAAGTAAAGCTGTGAATCCTCTTTTTGGCCACGAACCGTCTTACTGGTGGAACGAGGACATCGCAGCTATTCGTAGAGAGTGCCTTCGGGCTCGAAGGCTGCAGCAGAGAGCAATTCATGAGCCCCGGTACTACCAATTCGACGCGGACTATGAAAAGAAGAGGAAGAGGCTCAAGATTGCCATCAAGGCCGCAAAAAGAAAGTGCTGGCAGGACTTTTGTGAGGAGGTGGACCGTGACCCCTGGGGTCGACCGTATAAAACGGTCATGAACAAGATCAAGCCCAGGGGACCCAACGCACCATCGTCTCCATCCCTCCTTGACAAAGTCGTCGGCCATCTATTCCCAGAACAACAGAAACGACCAATCGGCACTGGTCTGATGGCAATCGCTGGTGCAGCCGAGCCGCCAGACGTTACCGAAGCCGAACTAAAGATGGCTGCTGACAAGATCTCCATCCTTAAGGCCCCAGGAATGGATAGGGTACCTGGTATGGCAGTGAAGATCGCAGCGCTGAATGTCCTGACCATCTTCACATCGACATTCAGCGCTTGTCTGAAAGAAGGACGCTTCCCGGTGCAGTGGAAGGAACAGAGATTGGTTCTTCTGTCCAAGGGAAACAAACCCCCGGGCGATCCATCCTCGTTCCGACCTCTCTGCATGCTGGACATCCCCGGGAAGCTTTATGAGAGCGTTATCTGTGCCAGACTAGAAGCAGCCATCGAAGATGCAGAAGGTCTTTCCGACAACTAGTTCGGCTTTCCGAAGGGGAGCTCAACCATAGATGCGATCGGCCGAGTGAAGGCAAAGCCACGAATGCCATCAGTGGCAGCCGAAACGCCAGGTGCATGTGTGCCATCATTGCTCTGGATATTCGGAACGTTTTCAACAGATGGGATTGCATCACGCAGGCACTGATCTGAAGGTGCCGCTCTACCTAAGAGAAGCCATCTCAAGCTACCTTACAGACCGGACCCTGTATTATGACACCGATGACGGCAGGCACTCATACAACATCACGGGTGGCGTGCCGCAGGGCTCGGTTCTGGGACCCTTGCTCTGGAACGTCTTATATGACGGACTGCTCAGGCAATCCCTTCCAGACGGGGTGTCCATGGTAGCTTTCGCAGACGACCTTGCTCTAATCGTCGTCGCGAAGACCATCGACGAGGTGCAATTTAGCGGAGATGAAGCTATCGAGGTAGTAGCTAGGTGATTGAGGAACCATGGGTTAGATCTGGCGGCAGAGAAGACGGAGGCGGTGCTCATTTCTCGAACGAAGAAAAGGGTATACACCACCTTCACGGTGGAAGATACGCAGATCAGGACGGTGGACACTATTAGATGTCTTGGAGTCACTCTAGATGCGCAGCTGTCGTTCAAACAACACCTGATGAACGCAGGCGCAAAGGCTTCCAAAGTGGCTCGTACGCTCTCCACATCATGCCCATTATTGGGGGGCCGAAATAGCCGCGACGGTCCCTCCTTTCATCATTTGTAAGCTTCTGTCTTTACGGGGCACCGATCTGAGCTGATGCCACGAACATCCATAAGAGCTACGGAGCCACCTGTCGGCGGGATTATAGAACAGCCGCCCTAAGAGTAGCACGTGCCTACCCTTCTATATCGGACATCGCTCTCTGGGTGGTCGCGGGACTCCCTCCCATAGACCTTCTTGCTACTGAGAGGGCAGCAGTACACCGCGAAGGCAGGTGTACAAGGCAGGACATCGCCGACCAGGAGCTGAACCACGACAAATGGTCCATGAGGACCATAGAAGAGTGGCAAAAAAGATGGGATTCAGCGGATTCGGGGCGGTGGACCCACTGCGTCATCTCAGATGTAGCAAAGTGGACGGGCAGACAACACGGATACATCACCTTTCATCTCACCTAGGTGCTCACCGTGCACGGCTGCTTTCGCAGCTACTTACATCGTTTCCGCATTTACCAAAGCGCGGAGTGCCCGGCGTACCCTGGTGTCGACGAAGACGTGGCCCATGTCCTCTTCCACTGCTCGAGATCTGCAGCGAAACGGGAACAGTTCCGGATCTCGGGAGGAGGACCACTAACACCTGAGGGCTTTGGGGAATGTCTGCTCGCCTCACTGGAGGGATGGGACGCGGTGGTCATCATCGCCACCTCCATCATCGATAGGCTGAATGCCATCAGAAGAGAAGAAGAAGGAAGAGGCAACAACATCGCCCAGACCTGAAGAGCCAAAACATCGGCGGAGGGCCTTGTGAGGCATAGACTGCCCCCGTCGAAGTAATGCCTTCCGGCGGTTTCCGAGGGGGGAATCACAGTCTAAGCGGAGTTGGTTTTAGCGGGTGCGAGCCCTGCACTCCTGCTGGCGCCGGCCGGCAGGGATGGCTGGTAGAGCTTTCCATCGTCGCTTCGGGAAAAAAAAAACACACACACACGCACACACACACACACACACACACACACACACACACACCCACACACACACACACACATATATATACGCGCGCGCGCACGCACGCTCGGGTGGGTCGAAAATCTTTTTTTTTTTAAATGCTATGCGGCCGGTGCGGTGCCTTAGCCCGCACGAGCATCTCACCGCTTTTTAAATTTATACTTAATCTAATCGTATCCAAACTACTAAATGACTTAATAATATTATATAAATTATGACCATCTATCTTAAATTCAACTAGCTGTAAAATACATGTTTTCCGGGTATCTATTCGTATTGGTACATTGTTAAACATAAACTTTTACAACTCTTGATACGCCCCGGTGGATAACAGTCTACGAGTAGTATAAAATCACTTCTTTGGAGTAACCCCTAATTAATGATGACGAAACCACCGCGTTAAAACGTAAGCAATCGAAATATTAGCGATTCTACCATACTACTTCTCCCTTTAGTTGCCCCCATTCTTGCGTCTGGTGGCAGATGGCACCGTAACATGGATTGCAAAGTTGGAAAATACAATAATTATACTGTTGTACATTGTAAAGATACATAGTGATGTCGTTTTATGATATCTAATTGAATATTTATTAGAACTAGACTACCTTAGACGTTTCTTTTATTACATAATAGCAAAATGTTATGTAATTATTTCTTATTGTAAATATGAAAAAAGATATGAAAAAAGCCCAACTTGCTCGTCTTAAGTCATCATCCCGTCATTCGTTACCTGGCAGCCCTGAAGCACTGCTAATTTTTATGTTAAACCAACCGATTCAAGTACTGAAGATACCGAGGATGAAGAAACAAGAATAAATTAGTTAGACCCTTTCAGTAAGTCTTAAATGTAATTACTTTCAATATTGGGCACTGGGTTGATATTATAGTAATTAAAATCGTATTATAGCTGAAATAAGTGTGGCAAGAGTAACCGCAGGTATATGCGACATATTGGATTATACAGTTCATCAGACAACGATGTTGATCCACTTGTTATAACTAACACAATTAGAAGTTCTTTCCTTGATGATAGTGATGATGAAAACATGCAAAGTCCTCATGAAGATCCATTAAAGTAAGTTGCTGCGTTTAACTAATAAATTGCAATTAAATTTTCATTTGTAGTAACAATATTTATTTTAATAGTTAGTGTGTAGATGACGATACGCTAACATGCTTTAGCCTGTGCTTGGTTTCCTATGCTGATGCTACGTATGTTGATAGATTTTTTTTAATGTCGCTTATTTCTGCGCAACATTTTCATTTCGTGTTAAAATTTAATTAGATGCTAATAATATTTTACCTCGAATGCTAGAGTCAGGCAAAGGCAGGACGATATTATAACACGAAGTTTTTCTTTTAAACTTTAAGGGTCCACTTTGTTATTATCTCATACGTGTGTATTTATAGAAATACAGGATTATTAACCCATTACAGGCTAAAATAAGGTGAATATAGTTAAAAATCAGTTATGGGTCATTCCATCTCAACAATATCAAAGTTGTGGTTAATGTGCAATTCGATGAAAATGTGATATTCAATAGGCATAGACGTTGAGAATATCCTGGTAAAATAATTTAAGAAAATTTTCAAAATGGTGTCCGTAATATCATGATATACTAAATCTGCGATATCTATTTGTTTAATTATTTCGTTTAAATGAGATTATGTTCGGCTTCTTTCATAAAATTAAGAACTTGTATTGAAAAATAAAACAATTGAAAAAAATTTTAATTTTGTCAAGAATTTGACAAAAAAAAGGTTATTTTAATGCATTTTTGGACCCTGATGACGAATATAATGACAAAAATGAGGAGAATTCCAGCCGCCATTTTGAAAAGAATTTTTCCAATTCACGGCACCAATAGAATTTCATATCCAGACCAGTCACTTGCCGTATCCTGTCATGGTCGCCATTTTGTAACGTTGCATTTTTCCTTTATTTAATTTCTCTAAAAAATACAGGTACATAAAAAATAAACTGCACAAAAAAATTTATTTTTGGACGCAACCCGAAAATGCGGTTTCCACTGAACTGATCCGGTCAAAATTTACTAGGTCTACGTTGCCGAAAGTGGAACTTCCCGTTTTAACCTTCCTTGTCACCTCTTCCTACACCTCGCTATTTTCCTCGCGATCCACGTCAACTCGCCACCTCCGGTCTACTAATTAATTAAGAAAAACGATTTTTCAACGTTACGTTGGTCACTCGCCACTTCCGGTCTACTCATTAATTAAGAAAAACGATTTTTTTCCAACTTCAAGCCAGTCACTCGCCACTTCCGGTGTATTAATTATTCACTTCAATCATCCAACAGACAACAAAATCACACGTGTCTCCCGTCTCTGTCTCTCTCTCTCTCGCCACTTCCGGTCCGAATCATTAACTTTTTTTAGCAGATAATTATTCCTTTCATTACTCGGCTATGCAGCCTTACCTTTTCTTTCTTTCTCCTCTTCCTCTCTCTCTCTCTCTCCTTTTCTCGCCCTATCTTCCTGTCTCGCTCTCTCTCTCACTACTTGTTGCTGGCACCCTCGCCTATTTCCACACCATAACCAAAAAGACAACTCTTACACCACCGACGCGACCATATTCTTTTATCCGCAGAGTCTCGCTATCACGACCGTACTGAATTCGAAAATCGACATCGGTACCGACCGATGACGATTTCCCACCTGTCTCGCTAATTTTCCATTCAAATTTTGACTGCGTAATTGGTCGATTTTTGTGCATGATATAACGCTCTAGTATGTGTAGCACCTGTATATATGCACACACGCGTGGTCAGCTAGACGATTGTCGCCTCTCCGTCGCACCATGGGAGACACCGTCGCCGTCATAACAAACCGGCGATCGACGGGAGAGATCGAGCGTTCTTCTCCCCCAACTGCCCGGGCCGGCGCAACTCGCATGCCTCTCGCTCACACTGCCGAGAGAGAACTTGCAGTTCTTATGGCGCGTATTATTCTCGCCGAAATATTATTATTTTATGTCAGCAAATTGATATCGTGACTTCTTCACACGTTTTATCGCGGACACTGCTATTCATGTTAACATAATCATTCTTATAGGCAACAACTTTAGCGTCTCCGTAGAGACAGTTAGCCTGACGTACAAAAACATAACCAAAACACGGCACTACCTTCCGGCAGTGCTAGATAGCCTTGGCCCCACAAAGATTGCTCGTGAATCGGCAATCTAGGTAACTTAGCCGCGCGGAGGCCCCAGTCCAGTTAGGATCGCACGCATGGTCCTTTCCTTACCGACAGATCGGCTGGAGTATTACCCGAGAAAAACCTTCTTATTGCACAAAAAGTCTGCTCGTTAATTTGTAAGATAGTATCACCTCACAAGAGGGGCAAGATAACAGATAACGATCACAACAGATAACCACGTGACGGCTTTTTCCTGACGTCCTCGAAAGGACGAAGTTATCCTCTTACCGAAGCATTTCATGGAATTTTAAGAGAAGGATCTTCGATCGCGTTTCCGATAGCTAACCCTACCGACGCGCGTGGCCTTTGGGCTTCGTCTTTCCGAAAGTAACGAGAACTAGAAAATCGTAAGATAACCACATTTTTCCTGAATATTCCGAATAAAACAACGAGAGATAGCCACAGTCGCGTTAAAGAATCTACTAGAGATATTCTCCGCGAAAAGAAAGATTCCCGGAAGATAGCCATAGAGAACTTTGCGGCCAAAGTAGAAATTCACCGAAACACGATACGAAACGAAGACCCGACTCAGATAACCGAAAGAGATTCGCATTTTTCACTTTCACTTTCACTCGCGAAACAGCAGCGGACAATCGGAAAAGCGTATTTTATTTTCACAACCATGAGCACAAAGAATCGAATTATTGGCATACGGAAGGACTTCGTAACCGGAAAGTATTCGTGCTCAAGGCTGTTGCTATCTTTTTCAAGACCTCCAGGCTCCAGGGCTTCTACCACGGACTGACGATCTTGATGGTAGGAAGAGACCCCGCGGCTTGTACGGGCATACACGGCTAGACGTCCCCTCCCGTTACTCTTTCTTCATCCTTCTCGAATGTTCACGAAGTTTCGGCATGTCGCCTTCGCGTACCCTCTCGTTCGTGAACATTCCAGAAGCCCTACGCGTCGTTCCCCCCTGCACGGGCGTAATAAGCAGCGTGCTTGACGACATTCGATGGACGTTTACGTCTCGTACTTCGGAAATCGAAAACAAGGCCGTTCTTGATCCGACTTCCAAAACAAAGCAAATACGAATACCCATGCTTATGCCTATTTATCGCATGCAATATATTATTTCAGGAAGTAAACATAAAATTAAATAATGCATAATAGCCCGAATTACACTTACTTCTATAATTATCAATTATTAATTCCTAAAATACTAATTCTACTTCTAAATTGTTGGCATATTATAAATTAGCGCTTCTTCGGAGCAGTCCCCCTATAATGACAATATTTCCCCTTGGATAATAGCGTCCCGGCAGATTCATAACAAATATCAATCCTAATTCCAAATTGTTGCCATATTAAAAATTAGCGCTTCTTCGGAGCAGTCCCCCCTATAATGACAATATTTCGCCTTGGATAAAAGCCTCCCGGCAGATTCATAACAAACATCAATTCTAATTCTAAATTGTTGCCATATTAAAAATTGGCGCTTCTTCAGAGCAGTCCCCCCTATAATGACAACATTTCCCTTTGGATAAAAGCCTCCAGGCAGATTCATAACATATACTATTCAAAAAGAGCCGAATGACGTCATCACCAAAATAAACACTAGCGCTTCTTCGGAGCAGTCCCCCCTATAAGGTGATGAGATCATTTCGGAAATTACACCCATTCGAAATATTAACGGTTCTTAAAGACCAGTCCCCCCTTAAGTTATCCCCGTTGCGAGTCTCGTGGCAGATAGCACTGTAACGTGTTTTGCCACGTTACAAAGTTTGAAACAAAAAGTTCTAATGAGTTTTATTCGTAACATTCACCTTTGACGACGCAATCTTGGGTTATCATCGGCGTTCGAAGTATATAAGTATCATAGTCGAGACGCCAAGTTTTGCAATGTTGTCATATCGCAAACTAAGATTTCAAAGCGCAGGTTTTCAGACTCCTGACGATGCGTGATCTATTTATTGTTTTCGCTGCAACCTATTTAGCCCTTATATCAGGTGGTAGATCGTCAAAAACCGGAGCGAAATTTCCATACATCACAAATATGCGATAATAATTAATTTCAAAATAATATTAATTTAAAACGAGATTGATGAAAATGGGATTGAAATAAAGTGAGCAATTAGCATTGAAATTTCAACAAATCTTTGATTCCAAGTTGTAATAAATCGCGATTTAGGCCATATTAATATTCAATTTACGTATTTTAAACTATGCAAAATTAACTAACATGGAAGTACAGAATATATGTATATACTTAGAATTTAGTCCCTTACGGTATGTAAAAAACATATGACTAAAACTAACGGTAAAAAGGAAATTTTAGCCTTTCTGACACTATCGTAGTTTCGGACATTTGGCTTGCGCACACTTGGGCGTCTTTGATAGACGCCCTTCTATATAACTTCGTGAAATCGACATAGTAAGCATTTTTTTGGCGCACTACCTTCCTCTGCATCGTCTGAACCATTATGACCGAACACGAGTCTAAATGATCGGAGTAAAGGTACCTTAGGTATTTAAAGTTGCAGTAAAACCACGATTACGTTTAATTAGGTGAAAAGCGTTCGCCAATCAGCAATCGCGGGAAACCAAGAAAAAAAAAAGAGCGAATAGTGAGAGTAGCGCGTTTCGCGTATAATCATAGAAAATAACGCTTAGGCAACTAATTGTAAGCGATAGCGACAATCACAAAGAAACAAAAAATTGGAATTTCTATTGACCAATGAGAATTGAAGTACAATCATCCTCTTGGAGCAATAGGGTAAGAAGACCCTAAATACCCCAGGAAACACGCAGTAGTAGCTTCAGTAGTAATAACAAGCGACTCGTGCGACCTTCCAGTAGGCACCTTAAAGATATCCTGTTACGGAGATACTGCAGTGGGCAGATGTCTATACATTCGGTGGAAAAACACATACAGTTTACGACCCTCTGTAGGGTCATTGGACGAATTACTATCAAAACCGCCATGGGCATGATGCCTCAAAAACCCTAAGCTTCCACGCCGTACAGCTGTACATCTGCGATTTGACATAAGGAAAAATATTACAAATTAATAGTAATAGCAAACAGTATTGCAATACAATAAATAAATATAATTATAAAAAATGGAAAATTAGAAAATGTTAAATGAAGGGAAAAACAAAAGAATGTAAGCATGAAAATGTCAACATACTTCGTTCAAATGCGAATGAGTACGACCATATTAAAAATTACGAAACATATAAGGACCGAAAAAATAATTTTACTATTGGGACAATGAATAGAAAAACCCCATGTAATAATTAATAAACAAGATCTATGCATAAACAGCGTTTCATACTTGGCAACCGGCTTCCCCCCCCCCCCTAGGAGGGGAGGGATCCGCCATCTTGAAAATCTATCTTGAAATTCATGATCGGCGATCTCCAAAACCCCCCGTAAATTAATTTTAGCATTTATCTGAGGATTTTTTTTTAAATCCCGACAATTTAGAGATTTTAGGCGCCATGGCGGGCTATCTTGAATCCGCCATCTTGGATTTCATCAAACTATCTTACCAACTTTGTGAAGCCGTCATACACGGACAATTTGAGCCCCAAACCAATCGAATAGAAAGCCAATTTTCTTTCTTACAAGCGTTTTGATCCGAACTCTCAATTTTTCTCTGGTTTCCAGCCGCCATTTTGAGTCGACATTCTGAAATTCTGCAAAATAACACATAGGCCCGTAAAGAGGGGTCAATAAGGATCATTTTAGCCCAAGATCACTAAACTCCGTCGATCTGAATTTTGGGCAGGCCGGTGGCCCGGTTGTCAAATTTTCCCCCATGTATATATATATATATATATATATATATATATATACAGGGTGACCTAAAAGTTTGGAAACGGTCTTGTAACTTTTGAAAGAAAAAAAATTTTTTAAATTGGTGAAACACGTGAAACGATTTTTCAAAAAAGCTATCTTTCTTTAGGGGTTCCGACCCCCCCCCCCCTCCCCCAAGGGGGGAGGGCGTGGGACACGAGGAGGGATGAATATCTTAAATGGCAACATGGGTCGAGTGGGGGCTCATTCGAAAGGTCTCTTCTTTATTAATAGAGAAGTACTAATATTAATTGCACGAGGGTGCGGAAATCTGACTCGATCTTACGAGGAAGCCGCTACATTTTCCAATGATTCGCATCAGGACCGCCCGCCGATATCTTAGTCGACTGTGCAGAAAACAATACAACGATTTCATGATACAAGTACTGTAAAAGACCGTCCACGAAGTGGGCGATCAAAATCAGCAGCAAACAACGATGGAAGTTTGGAAGTTATGCAAACATTTGTAGAAAATCCACACGATAGTGTATGGAAAGCGGCACAGGCAATCGGTATTTCTAGAATGAGTGTTCATCGTCTACTATCAAATGAGAAATGGCATTCTTTTAAAATAAAATTAATTCAAAAACTCAGAGAAGTAGATTATGGTAAAAGAGTTGAATTTTGCGATACATTTATGCAGCGCCTTGATAATGATAATACTCGTATGATTGAATCGTATTATCTTTTCCGATGAACCCACGTTTCATTTAGACGGTGCAGTAAACCGTCATAATTTCCGATATTGGAGTGATAAAAATCCTCACTGGATGTCGGATATTCGCACACAATGGCCTCAAAAGTTGAATGTAAGAGCAGGTTTTTGTGAAAAAGGAATTGTCGGACTGTTTTTTATTGACGGGAATTTAAATGGAAACATTTATCTTGAATTACTTCAACATGAAGTTATACCTGTAATACGAAACATGTACAATGATGATATACAAAATGCTTAGTTTCAACAAGATGGTGCGACACCACATTATGTGACACCGGTTCGACAATTCCTAGATGAAACATTTCCACAGCGATGGATGGGAAGGCATGGTTACATCGAATGGCCACCCAGATCACCAGACCTAACTCCATTGGATTATTTCTTGTGGGGATACCTCAAAGACAGGGTATGAGCGACGAAACCCGCCAACTTGTAAGAACTACGAGGACAAATAATCCAGGAAGTACACCTTATTTCAAGAGATATGAGGATGAAAGTATTGGGCGAATTGCATTTAAGACTGGGGCAGTGTCAGAAAGTTGCAGGTGCTCAATTTGAGCACATGAAATAAATTATTTTGAAATACACTTTTTGAACGGCGATCAATACTATAGAAAATAAAACACAAAAAACGACAGAAAATTGAAAAAAAAAAAAAAAAAAAAATATATATATATATATATATATATAAAAGTAACAAAACTCTGCCTATGACGGTCCCAAGCCCGTGTAAAAGAGGAGGATGCTTAGGCATTTTTGATCGCTACAAATATTGTGTGGTATGTTGGATCCGAATATTGGTTTCTGAGATTACAGACCATACGACACCGGTATCAAAGTAAAATCCATGATATTTAAAAAAATATACACGTGAAAATAGTATTGCTTGAAAAAATGGTGGAAAGTCGATATCAGTAGTGGTTTTTTCCTAATTCTGACATCGGATTCGAAAAAAGCAACCCGAAACCTATAGGAAACGTAGTTTAGATCAACGTCCAACTTCATTTTCATAAAAAATTTTAAGGTTCGATTCATTATTGGTCAAGTTGGGCATTAATGGGTTAAGAAGATAAACGTAATAGATTATCCACAATTTATGGTGGATGGTTGTTCTGTGCCATACGCAGATGATATAAAGAATCTTGGAATAAAACTTGTTTCTACACTACCATGGAATGAACAGGTTAATGAAAACTAGTGTCGCACTAACACAACCCTATATCATCTTAAGAACAACAAGAACCTTTTGTCAGTAGAATTGAGAATACACTTAGTAACAATTTCAATTTTATAATTCAAATTTAATAGTTGTTGCAATACGTACAATGGTATTTCATAAACATGTAATACCAATCTCCAGCGCTCGTTACATTCTTCCGTACACATAATTTTTAATTTGCCGCGGGATTATCACGTTCCACCACGTAGGCTCAAATTCAACTGACTTCTGAAGAACTATCGACTTGTGTATTTTGTGTGATCCTTATATATAATATCATTAAGTGAATTGAGTAACATTAAATCTATGATTTATACACTCATCCCATACTACTACAATAGCGAGTAAATAATTTCCATTCATGATTTTGTCAGTAATGACTGACCCTGATAAGCGTATCAGTGTATATCTCAACTTAGAGTTATTTAGGATTACTTATAACACACTAAAGTTCATAAGAAATGGACAAAGGACAGGTAATTTTCCCCCGCGTTAATGACATTTCATCGTCTATTTGCGGGTCGGCTGTCGGGTGGAGAGGTACAGGACAAAGACGGTGCATGACAGAACTAGGCAGATACAACACAACACTCACCCAGAGCCAGTCCCCCCTACCCCAATATCGGTACCACCAGCAGATTCGGCGGTCTGGGCCATAGTGAGTACGACGCGGGGCTTCTCCCATCTTTATCCGAGATAAGACCCACGACGTACCGACCGCGGATAAGACGCTGACGGTACCGATAACTGCCGACGGAGGTCGGCAGCGGTCCCAAATTCGTACCTTCGCCCAGCAAAGTTTCCCGGTTATTCCACACTGGACATAAGCAGAGAAAATTGCACGGACAGGGAGTCAAACTCGGGACCTTCGCGACGTTCAGTTCGGGTGTTCAAGACTGACGCTTTAGCCCGCACGACCATCACGCGGACTCAATAAAATAATAATCTAGTAGTCGCTAAGAAAATTCGAAATATCCTATTCTTCGGGTCAAAATGATGAAACAGTCTATTTTTCGCGTCAAAATAATGAAATATTGGTTTTTCGCGCCGAGAAAAGTGGAAATCCTTTGCTTTCGGGCAAAAAATCGAAATATCCTATTTCGTGGTTATTTCATTTTCCCTATCGCACCGGGAAAATGAAATAACCTCCTTTTCCAGTAGAGAATGTGGAATAACTTAGTTTTCATATCAGATTTGAAATATCCTAGTCTTCGTATCGAGCATCGATATGCTGTATATTATCTGCTTTAAACGTAAACTCTATAAACAGATTTAAAATATAGTAAGTTTGTATACACACGCACATGCATACGCACATGCACACGCATACGCACACGCACGCGCACGCGCACACGCACCCACGCATCCACGCATCCACGCACGCACGCACGCGGGAGTAAAAAGAAATTATTCAGAAGTATTCATTTTCGACGAATCAAGACAATCAAATATAACTAATTGCATAAAAGTTATTAAATTAATTTTTTTAGTGAATTGTGGATTATACGCTTAAATACATTAAAAACAATACATATTTATTTGAAACTGCCTAGTTTTGTCATTCATAATAATTTTTTAAATTTCTATTTAATTCCCATCAATTCCATATAGATGTAGTAAATGTGTTTTGTTATTTTGTTTTAATGATTATTTATCGTTTTGTAGGTAGGGTATGTTAAAGGCATCTGCCATAATATAATCTATGAACTTTTCTAATAAACGCTAATTCTATACTATTGCTAACTATTAATTATTTTACGGAATCTTCCCTGTAAATCATGTAATGTAAAAACGCGACTCGCTGAAAAATAAAATGACAAATGTGTTCACATTGTAGCGAGAGTCTTTTAACCCATTAAGTCCGGAGAGCACGTAAATTCAACCTTGAATTTAACGCTCTAAAACGGAATCAAATAATCAAGTAAAAAAATGGACGCATATCATTTCTAACGTAAAATTTCACGCTCTTTCAGATTGCGTTGTCAGATTCTGAAAAAAACATCGTTTTTTTGAAGTTATAATCAATTTATTGCATAAAAACACGAATTTTTGCGCGAAATCGCCTAATAAATCGACTTTTTCACATTTAAAAAAATAGGGGACGGCTTTATATGCTAAAAATATCGCATTCTCGATACTTCAGCTTTAAATACCCGTGGTCGTTTTATGTAAAATTCAAAATGGCGGTCGCTAAATCGCCTTTGAAGCGTTGAATCGATGATAATCTGCCATATATCACTAGAAAATTACCAAAAAGTGTATTTATTCTCACAAAATATGTGTATAGGAGTGTTTTTGGGGTCGCTGATATAGAATTTGATATTCGTTTTTCAAAATTCAAAATGGCGGATCCAATATGGCGGACGTCAGATCGAAGATAGTGTCATATTGTCATGAAATTTAGTACACAGGGGTTTTTGGGGTCTCTGATCAAGAATTCGATATTAGTTTTTTTAAATTCAAAATGGCGGATCCAATAAGGCCGTTTATTGTTTTAAAATTTGGTTTGTAAGAGTTAACGGGATCGTTGATCATGATTCCGATATCAATGTAAGCACATTCTAAATACAAATGCAAATTGTTTTTATTTATTTTATGTCCGTTAGCCGTCAATAGAAATTGTCGTTGCCCAGCTCTTACCACAAGGAGGTGGACATTTATAAGAGTCACTTTTTTTGTTTGTTTTTTTTTTTGTAATTTTATATTTTATATTTTTTTTGTGTTTTTATATTTTTTATTTTTTTTTTGTATTTTTATAACAACAAAGTTGTTTATGCAAGGTTAGGATAATTTAGGTTAGGTTTGCGAATATGATTTTGGATAAAAAAAAATATAAAGATACAAAAAAAATAAAAAATATAAAATATAAAATTACAAAAAAACAAAAAAAAAAAGTTGAATTTAGAGAAACTAATATCGAATTTTTCATCAGAGACCCCAAAAACCCCTGTGTACCAAATTTCATGACAATATGACAATATCTTCGATTTGACGTCCGCCACATTGGATCCGCCATTTTGAATTATGAAAAACGAATATCAAATTCTATATCAGCGACCCCAAAAACACTCGTATACACATATTTTGTGAGAATAAATACACTTTTTGGTAATTTTCTAGTGATATATGGCAGATTATCATCGATTCAACGCTTCAAAGGCGATTTAGCGACAGCCATTTTGAATTTTACATAAAACGACCCCGGGTATTTAAAGCTGAAGTATCGAGAACGCGATATTTTTAGCATACAAAGCCGTCCCCTAATTTTTTAAATGTGAAAAAGTCGATTTATTAAGCGATTTCGCGCAAAAATTCTTGTTTTTATGCAATAAATTGATTATAACTTTAAAAAAACGATTTTTTTTTTTGAAAATCTGACAACGGAATCGGAAAGAGCGTGAAATTTTACGTTAGAAATGATATGCGTCCATTTTTTTACTCGATTATTTGATTCCGTTTGAGAGCGTTAAATTCAAGGTTGAATTTACGTGCTCTCCGGACTTAATGGGTTAAGAAAGAAACAAAATAAAAGTGTAAAACGCACATTAAAAAACATATTAGGTTGTATGTAAATGTATATGCTCATGTGTGAATGAAAACGAGCTATATATTCATGTCTGATCATACATTGGCATATATTTCCATATATGATCATATATTCTATCGCATTAGTGCAGACATGGTTTTGTATGAGCCATTGTTATATCATTTTAATCAGTATATGGGCATGCATTATTATACATGATCGTATATGTTACCAGACTGGTGCAGACAAGGTCTTATATCAGCCGATATTATGTCATTTAAATAAGTATATGTGCATGTTTTATTATGTAAGATCGAATATACTTTCATGTTTTACTATAAATGCTCATATATGATTACATGTATAAATACGCATGGTCTTGTATGAACATCCAAGATCATAAATCGTTTCATGTATAATATTATATAAACATGCATAATTTTGTATAATTTTACAAAATTTTTTATACATCATTTTTTCCCTGGTTGTTGAATCATTCAATCAGTATATGGGTATGCATTATTGTAAATGATCGTATATGTTACCAGTCCGTCAGACATGGTCTTGTATCGGCCGTTATTATGTCATTTAAACACGTATATCGGCATGCATTATGATGTAGGATCGAATTTACTTTCATGTTTCACTATAAATGCTTATATATGATTACATGAATAAATATGCATGGTCTTGTATGAACATCCAAGATCATAAATCGTTTCATGTATAATATTATATGAACATGCATAATTTTATATAATTTTACAGAATTTTGTATGGATCATTTTTTCCCGGGAGTAATAAATAGAATTATTTAATCACAAGATATGATTAATTCAATCTTAGAAATTACACCTAGTAATTTATGGAAATATAGAAAAAACAAGAAATATTATAAATTCGAAGTTAATTGGATATAAAAAAGAATAACGAAATGATAATGATATAATAATCTATTGATGAAAAGCATAATATCAAATAATAGGAAAAGATGAATATCTCAGTATTCGACAGTTTATATCTGCTGGAAGAAGCACGAAGATCGAGTTTTTTTTTAAAAGAGTTTGAGTTTCATAGAATCTCGATTTGTACATGGTAATGGGATCGTATATAATGTATGATTCCCTGTTTAATTGATGCACTTTATCGAGAAAACTCGATTTGAGGCATACCAATCATCGTTCATGAATTGACGAACAGGCTGGTTGCCAGAAAAAGCGCGCGTATCACCTGTAAGGGCGACCCCTCGTTTTTACCGTAGATGGAACTGGAGCACGGGTAAAGCGAGAAAGGCATATGCGTTACAAAATCACGTCGGGCCTCACTTACCTACCTATATTTGTACCCGTCTCTACATAATTGCGCTACGCGCTTTTTGCATCGCCTGTTACTTTAGTCCTACGAGTCTGATTATATATCTAAGCCAACGTAATTGTAGCTAGCAAAACCAGAACCGATCATCCTGTCTTGAAATTAAAGAGCAGACACTTCGTGTGCGTCTGCCATATGATTGATGCCTCGATGAGCATCGTCCGTAAGACAAGTTAAAAAACCTAGTTCCTTTATTTTAAATGCCTCGCTTCAGTTATGAACGAATAAAATAAGTAGTAGTATGTTTTTTTCCTCAGTGTTTTGAGTACTTCGTGTCTTCGATATCAACATGTAAAAAATTTCAAATTATATTAAACATATAAAATGGACGCTCTTTGACTGATTCAATAATATTTTCTTAGGTTATACGACACTGAAATATCTTGTTTATGATCGATAGACACAATTAGTATCTTGAATTTTTAGACACTTTGCATAGGAGATAGATCTATTGAGCCTTTTATTCTAACAAGAGTTTCTCGAAGAATCTAATGTTTTAAAATGAGACGTTTCGGAAACACAAATTGTCTTGCAGCGCGATTACGCTGTAAGAAAATTATTCTTCCAAATACTCCTCGACCTTTGAAATTGATTATAGATTTTCCTCAAGTTTTCCTGCATAGAGACGATCGGGAAATATTCGATAATTTCGAAGGTCTCAGGGTATTACAACTGATATTAATGAAAAATAGGGTTTTGAATACTAATGCAATGTGTTTTATTTTCCAAAACATTAAATATTAATAGAATAAGAGAATAATAAAAGAAATTAAGAAAATACAAAAATATCTTTTACAATAGATGGTGTTTTTATGTAGGCGGTGTAATACAAAAATGAATAAAAGGCCGCTTTGTACTCCTTTTCAAGAGACTAGTGCGTCTTTCTCAAGATGCTTTCCTCAAGACTGGTTATTAATGTTTGCCTCAAAAGATATTGTGCGATGCATTAATGAAAGATGTAAACATGAAATTTAAAAAATTAACGGATAAACGACTTAAGTTATTTAATAAATTAATTTAACAATTTCATTAAGAAACACCTAGTGCTGAAAATTATGAGTAAACAGAAAGTAATTTTAATACAAGTGATAGACGTGGATAAATAATGTGACATTGAACCAGAGGACAAAATACAAAGCGATTCTATTAAACAACTATTAATGAAACGATAACTTGCCATTGCTACTCGACATGGTTTTATGCCCGGATGAATACACGCGCAATGAAATGCGCAGATATGACGAATTAAATATCGCTTTGAAAATTACGACGATGCGTTATGATTTTGGTTCTAGGGGCTGCACCTCGGCGATCGTAACTTGGCGTCATAATAATCAAGACGTTCCGTATCACGTGGCCGAACTCTTAGTCCGATATACGGTGCAGTGCTGCAAAGCATGGTCATGGCTGTCATAGCTCCACACCGCACTTCGAATATCAATCATAACAAACCGAAGGCCTTCAAGACGCCAGGCTTGGATATTTTTATGAGTATACATTATCATACTAATTGAATAATTTCAGGTTGAAACAAATCCAAAATTTGAAATAATTAATGATAAAAGGAAAAAGTTTACAGAAATAATATTGGTAAAGAAATCAGGTGTACAGCCCAATACAGCAAAACTACCTGAATTATAAAATGTATTGCTAGAATATCATACACAAGATACTATTCTCAAGAAAAGTGTTCCTTCTGGGCAAATTATTTGCTGTCACCAACAAATTGTTGGCCAAATCAAACAGAATATGCAATTTATGCATCGATAATTGTTCAAACTTATCCCACTTTGGTAGGAGGTGCTAATGAATGTGCAAGTTATTTTATATGATTATTTATTTGCATAATGCCTGCCAGTACAGATATTTACTGATTGACGGATTTATTGCCTACGATAAGAACAAAAATGGTATAAAATATTACTAATAATAATACAAGGTGATCTTCCAACCAATACCTAGCGGTGACCTGCGGCTTCTGTAATTAATTTTGGATAACTTGTTCCTTTGAACAAACGTCCGGCAGAGTAGCATTTTCAAGTTATTCAGCATTGAAATCAGCCAATAGGAGCTCGACGTTCTTCGTTTTCGGAAATAAATTAGAACAATAGCACTTTCGGCGGACTTCCTGACCGAAACAAACAAACAAAAATGCATATCGGCGGCAATGGAGGAGTCGCGCAAAGTGCAGCGCGTTTTTGATTCCGAGAAACAACGTTACATTCAAAATATCGATCGACTGTCAAATCTAAAACTCGATTCTCGCCATAGATGTAAGTTTGAAACAATGTTCAAATTACATAGCGATTGAAACTGATTGGAAATACATTATTAAAAATATAATCATTCAGAAATATTTAAAAATAACGTAAATGAGCTAAAAAATAAAAAAGGGAAATTTATTGCAAGTGAAACTTCACGTGAGATAGCACGTAGAAATTGCAAAATGTAATTATACAAAAGTTAAAAAATAATTGAGAAATGGAACCCTCTGATTGAAATTGGATAATTTTATGCAGTAATAAGTTGCGAAGGTTCCATAAAGGTTCTTTCCGACAAAAATTTGAGAGATAAGGTCAAAGGTGTCTAATCTCCAGTTGACATAAAAAATAAAATAAATAAAATTCTCATTTCATTTCCCAGGTTAAAGAATAAAATTACTAAATACATGGCGTAATTTTGAGTGGACTAAAAATTTTCATATTTAGTTAATCCTTTGCAAAGTGACGGAATCACCGAAATAGCAATCTAATTAATTCAAACCAATATTTATCTTTTAGTATGTATATTACAATTTTTTCCCGGGATGAAATTTTGATTAAATTTAAAGTTGGAAATTCCATTCAATAAACCAAATTTACAATCTGGTTAGTATAAAATAGCATTCTTAATACCGGAAGCAATTTCAATCCAGTTAAAGTAGCCAAATTTTACCACTTCCGCAAAACTAAGTTTTTATTGAATTTAGAGAAATGAAAGTCTAGTTCTGTATTCTAAAATTTCGAAGATAACATAAATTAAAAATACTTAGTTTAATCAATGTGATGAATTACTAAAAGTTGAGTCACAATTTCTATTACGTCGAAAATACCGAACTAGAACTTTAATTAATTTAAAACGAATGGAGATTTGGAGAGAAGTTGTTTGGGGATTTCTAATGTATCAGCAAGACATTTTAATAATTAATAAGTGTTTTATGAATAAATCAATAATTGGACCCATACCTCCATGAAAACAAACGTCATTATTTATGACACTAAATTTCGCTGCCTCTGCGTTGAACTCAGCGCTCGATAATTTGGTCGGAAAGAAAAGAACAGCACGAACATGTGCTCGTGAATCCGTTAATAGAAATATGATTTCGCTTGATGTGGCAATCCGCCTTACGCCATTGGCAACAAGCGCGACCGCGCTCGAGTGACTTCATATATGCACCGTGCCTAAAGAACACAAAAGACCCCACTTCAAAATTCAAATCTGAACTTGTTTACCATCACGGACAATATAAATTCTATATACGTAAACAAGGGTTCGCCAGTACGAAATAGACAGATATAATCGACAATAAAATTTATTAATAATCAATTAACATTGCAGTATTTTAATTTATAAACAACACCCAATTAGCACAATAAACTGCTTTACCACTGTTTTTTATGTCGATAGTTTTCATAGAATGAGTCAATGAAATTGCACGACATCTCGCATCCTATAGTTTTCGAGCGTGTTTTTTTTTCGAATCTAACCTTCATTTTCTCATAAATTTAGCCGTCATTTCAACATGGCGTCTTAATGAGGAAAAAACTAGGTAAAAACTTAATATCTCTGAAACTCTTAAAAACTCTATATGAAGGCGTCAAGCAATCGAATCGCACTTCTGAATCCTGTGGCTTTATGCCTTGTGCTTAATGAAGATGTGACGTCTGATCAAAAATTGAAAATGGCGGCTAATATACAGAGCCATAATGACGAAAATTTTTCCTTTTTGTACGTACCTCTGTTATAAATGAATAATTTTTTATGAAAAGCAGTGTAGGGGATGCTTTTGCGATAACAGATTATGAATGCGTTGTCCGATTTTCAAAATGAAAAATGGCGGACCAAAATTTAAAAATTACCATCGATTTTTATAAAATTTTGTATTGAAGTATTTTTGGAATTCGTGACTATGTATCAGTTGTCCGATTTTTAAAATTCATAATGTTGGACTGCATTTTACAATTGTTCTGCGATTTTATAAAATTTGGTTTTAGTTTAATTTGGGATTGTAGATCATGAATCGCTGATTCGAATCGAAATTGACTTTAGACAAGGGAATTAATTAGATTGCTATTTCGGTGATTCCGTCACTTTGTAAAGGCTTAACGAAATATGAAAATTGTTATTTTACTCAAAATTACGCCATATATTTAGTAATTATATTTTTTAACCTGAGAAATGAAATGTCAATTTGATTTATTTTATTTTTTAGGTCAACTGGAGATTAGACGCCTTTGACGTTATCTCTCAAATTTTTGTCGGAAAGAACTTTTATGGAACCTTCGCCACTTAATACTGCATAAAAGTTATCCAATTTCAATCAGAGGGTTCCATTTCTCAATTATCTGTTAAGTTTTTTATAATTAAATTTTGCCATTTTCGTAAATTACCTCAATTTTTAATTTTTGTTTTGTGTCATTTCTACGTGATATCTCACTTTTTTATAGGAAATTTCCCGCTCTACAAAAAAGGTTGAGTTCATTTTTTGGTGTATGTCGCAGAGTTTTCGATACTGAAGCTTCGAAACAAAAAACTTGTTATGCATATAACTATTTGGTCCCAATCTCTGTTACGTAACTATGATGCATTTGAGGAGGACATTTTAATGTAACTATTACTTAACTGTGAGATAATTTCAGTGATGATTGGGCATTTTTAATTTACAGATCGCCATTTTGGATACGCCATTTTTAATTTGGCTGCTCCCGACGTTATCGGGTTAAGTAACAATTAACCTGGAATTGAAATTTCCTGTTCAAGTCACAACGTTCTAAGGCTTTAGAACAATTACTATTCATTTTAATTTAAGAATGTTAATTAACGTTTCGTACATTATAAAAAATAATCGATTAGAATGGTAGTTAGTTGAAGACTAATAAAGAATTGAATTTTTCTGTTCAAGTAGCGAAGTTCTCGGCCCTTTAAGCAAATTTTATTCAGATCAAGTTGCGAAAGGTGAATAAAGAATGTTACGGCGTGGCGTAAACTATTTATGATTTTAAATAATAAATAACTGCGGTAATTAACAAAAATCTAGTATGAAAAATAAACTAGTGCGATAACAAAGATTGCGTTATAACGGAAAATATAACTTCTGCTATCGTCTGTATATGGAGTCTGGCGGTTCATTTATTTTTAAGTGTATTGCTTAAGTCGGTGTGTGGTTTATATGTGGAAATTGGTTCACGTTACTATTCGAATGTTATTTGGGTGGAAAATAACCGGTCGGTTCATCAATGCAGGTCTTCACTCGTCGTCGGTATTGGGGAAATCTTCGTTGAGGAGGTTCTGTTGTCGGTAAGGGATTTTTCGTCGGTGTTGGAGGTATTTATAGGACGTCAATAAGGATGAGTCTTTGAATGTTCGTCACTCGGTTCCAATACATTAAAGTATACATTCATACGATCTCATTGACAACTCTTTCCGAGTTAAGAAAGAATCTCCACACTCACTACAAATGTCTTAAAAATTCTTGCAAATTCTAAGGACACAGTTACTTTAAAAATATCCCTTCAAAAATTTTTTATTGCATATCAGACGGCTTTTAATACCATGATAACTATATGATGTGTGGTTTCTGCGACCGTAGATTCAAATATATAATGTAATTATGTCGGTGTGTCGGTCTTTTTGAAAACATAAAAAAACACTTTTCTTGAAAAAAAAATGTATTTATTTTCTGAAAGGCCATGGACCCCGTGACGAGTTTTCAGCACTGGTGTATCCGAGTCAATTTTTACTCCAGAAAACTGGTAATTAACATTTTAGTTGACGTACGGTAAAATCTTTCTATTTTCCTCCGACTTCTTTCCTACGGGTTTCCCTTATGATTTCACTTGCTGCGAGTGACCCTATTCCAATTTTCTAGTCCATCGATCTAACATGCTCCCTCGAAAATGATCTAAATAAAAAATTCCTCAGTGTATCCCTCAATTCACTAAATTTCACTTCAAACGTCTATTTCTTTCCTCTCAATGGAAAAAAAACATGAAAAATTCTGTTACCTACCTTATCGCTGACCGACAGACTTTTAAATTGCAGTATTTACTATTTAATCGCTCGTGTATGACTTTTTAATATTTTATTTTGATTTTAGCATGCTCCGTAATTGCAAAGTTATCAAGAGAAAAAATGTATGAACTGCAAACACGTTCATTCGCGTCAAAACTTATTTATAAAATTATTTTTCAGAAAGACCATGGATTCCGGGACGAGTTTGCGACATTGATGTTACGGATCAATTCTTACGGAGAATGCTGGTAGGTAGTTCTGTATTCTAAAAACTGCGTCGATGAAAACCTTCTCTTTAAACATATTTCTTCCCGTTCGTTGGCAGAAAGTCTGAAAAATTCTTTGCTGTACCCCACATATCATGAAACTTCTCTTTAAGAATCCATTTCTTCCCATCCATTGGCTGAAAGCCAACAAAAGTCCTTCTTGTAACGCTTTTTTCATAAATCTTCTCTTAAAAAAATTATTTCTTTTTCTTCGACAGAAAAAAATACTGAGAAATTCCTCAACGTATTCCCCTTTCATTAATTTTGTCTTTTAATACCAATTTCTTCCTCTTCGGTGCCAGAAAACCTGAACAATTGTTTAAGGTTTTATCTAAAAGCCACATCTGGTAAATTTTTTTTAATTCTTGCAAAAATTACATTTTAACTGTTTTCTTCAGAATATATTCGATACAAAAGGTGTGACTGTGATCCAGTTCCACGTGACCCTCCAGAGACATTGGTAAGACAAATTTATAATAATTATATTACGAATCTGGCTTCTCTGCTTCCTGAAGTTTTCATTTTTATTTTACCTTTGCGTTCACGATTTCACGCATTATTTATCATTTCTATTAATTATAATAATATAATCAATTCTATTAATAATCATTTTTTCCATTTTCCTTTTAGAGTGGATGTCCATTTACAATTTTTACCTACTCCATATTGATTCCGCCATTTTGAATGATTAAAATATAATGTTACGCTCGCATTCAGCTTGGTAACTTGTTCGAAACAAATTTAGACATCTAAATGTCGTTTAAGTCCCAGAATTTGATAAATAAATAAATGTACTGTAGGTGAAATTCCTCCTTCATTTTCCAGAATGTCCAACGACACACCAGTTGCCGCTGCTGCTGTTTCAGTGATTGCTGGCTTATTAGCTGCAGCGAATTAAGCGTGAAAGATTTTGCCTTTAAATAATTATGGAAAATCATCACGGTCATTAGATAAAAATACAAATTAAATTAAATTTTCGACCAGGGATTATGGCCCCCGCCAGAATAATATATAAAAGAAAATATATTAAAGACTATTTCAGCGCGTTCCTTATATCTTAAATAAGGAGATATGCTATATATAATGAAGCAGGAAAATAGATTGTTTATAATATAACCGGTAGAAAATAGACCTGATTCGCAATGACCGCAATTATAAGCTCGGTGGAGGTGTTGCTATGTATATCCATGCCGATCTAAAATACAAAATTTTGGGAAAATCTGAATGCACCTCTGTTCACCCCCTCGAGTTTATGCTTGTTGAAGTCGGTTATAGCGGTATTACAAATCTCAGAGTACTACTCGCGGTTATCTATCGACCATCGAAGAAAGCTCTTCTTGAATTAATTGAATCGGTATTGCAAAAACATAGCTGTAACTATGATCGAATCATTATTATGGGTGATTTCAATATCGACATAAATTGTGCTAATTTTGAGTCTACATATTTACAACAGTTTGCCGAAGACAATGCTCTTCAAATCGTGCCATATCATCCTACTAACCATACAAACCGACCTGATACCTGGATCGACCACTGGAAGCTACGTCTGAAGCATGCGGCTCTGACTCGATACCTATTAGTTTTTACGTCAAATCATTTCCATTCATTGCCCCTCACTTAGTGCATCTCTTTAATGAATCGCTTAACTTATCCATTTTTCCTGCTGAATGGAAAAAATCATTGATGATACCCATTAACAAAATTACTAACCCTGCTTCTCCTGACCATTACCGCCTTATCGCGATTGTTCCTGCTCTCTCTAAAATACTAGAACGTATTGTTTTCAATCAACTACTTGGGTTCCTGAATAAGAATGATTGGTTCGATCCTCACCAATCGGGTTTTTGTATGGGCTACAGCACGCAAACGGCACTTTTTTATGTATCCGAATATTGCATGCAAGCGATAGACAATCGCATGATCACTATTATCGTCCTTTTCGACTTTAGCCGTGCGTTTGATACCAATAGTCACAGGCTTCTCTTGCAGAAACTAAAAAGAGCTAATCTGTCGGATACTGCCATTCGGTGGTTTGCATCTTACCCCTCGTGTAGATCTCTGTCACAGGAGTTGATGGCACTAGATCGTCGTGACTTCCAGTCGGTGCTGGAGTACCCCAAGGTTCTGTATTAAGACCCTTGCTGTTTTCAGTTTTTATTAACAATCTACCTGGGGCTCTCCATCACTGTAATCATATGATTTTCGCTGACGACACACAAATTTTCCTTAAACATCGTGTTTTAGAGTTTGCTACTGCCATCGCAAAGATAACATCGGACGTCGCTCGTATCCGTCAATGGGCGAATACCAATGATCTCATCCTTAACTTTGAAAAAACTAAGGCATTAATTGTGGGCAGTTCTTTCTATCTGAACACCCTTAATATTGATTCGATAACACCGATTGTCATTAATGATTCGGACATACCGTATGTTAAATCGGTGAGGAACATGGGTCTCGTGTTCGATAGGACGCTCTCGTGGAAGTACCATCTTATACAAATGTCCAACAAAGTTTTCTCCACTCTACGCCAATTACGCAGCAACCGGGCTCTACTACCATCTGATGTTAGGAAAACCCTTGTTTCCTCATTGATTTTACCCTATTTTGATTACTGCTGCGCTATTTACAATGACATTAATGTAACTCAAAAGATCTGGGTGGAACGAATATTTAATGCAGGCATTCGTTTCATCTCTAATCTACGGCGCGACTAACATATTACTCCATATCGTAATAAACTAAATTGGCTCACTACCAAATCGCGTAGGTTATCCTACATTGGTATCGCTACCTATAAGATTATTAGGACCCACACTGCCCTATATCTCGATGATCATTACCAGTGGCATGAAGAATCTTCATCCAGGACTCTTCGATCCGGCTCTATGCAGCAATTACGCGTACTGACGCATCGGCTGGAATCTTATTCCAATTCATTTGTTGTCACTTTGACTCGGTTATGGAATAAACTTCCCATCAAAATCCGTGCAAGTGGTAATGTTCATCTGTTCAAAACTAGACTACAAACTTATCTTATAACTCGGACCTTAGTGTAATCCTTTAAAATTTTTTATTATTTTCGTTTCGGGTATGCGTGCACCCCACGTTGATGTCTCTCGTTTATTGTTATTAACTATTGACTTGCTTACACCTTTTGTCTTAGATTCAAGTTAGCGCTTTTGTTCATATTTGTATTATGGCCTGTTATATTGGTTGGCCAAAGAGGTAACACTTCAAGCCATAATAATAGAGACAATCTCTATCTCTCTCTCTCTCTCTCTTTCTCTCTCACTCTCTCTCTCTCTCCCGTTCTCTCTCACTCTCTCTCTCTCCCGTTCTCTCTCTCTCTCTCTGTTTAACGATGTTCTTTCAGTTCGAAAAATTGATTTCAAGCGTCAATCACCTTCGTATTCCACCGGAGTTAGTCAATCTGCCCCTGACCAGTATTTTGGCATTTTAGTCCACTTTAAATCCGTGGAAGTGCATAATTTCATTGTGGATGCTAAGCGGAAGCTTGGAAAAGTCACTGTCCAAGAACTTTTTCCGGAACTATCCGATGAATGTAACGCGGATAAACCAGTATGCATCAACGAGTTCCTGTCCTCATCGTCGTACATTCTACTAAGAAAAGCAAAACTAGCGGTCAAAAATATAAGTTACAAACGTGTTTGGATGAGAGATGGAAATGTTTTCGTTCGTAAAGATGGTGTCGTTCCCGTGCTGTTGATTGCTACACAGCAAGATCTCAGTAAGATTTGTTTGACAATCACAGTGTAGCATTCCAAATAAATCTATTTTAAATAAACTGTGTTCATCTAATTCTAAGGTTTCGTTAAAAATGTTTAGTCTTAATGTTAATTCGCTGCGTGCCCACCTGCACGATGAAGAAAATAAATTATCGGATTGTACGACACACATTATGGCAGTTACTGAAACATGGTTAACACCTCTCGTCGATTCTTCTTGTGTTCAGATTAAAAACTATGATCTAGTCCAAAATGATCGTGTAATTCGCATGGATGGACAGACTAGCTTTATTCAAGGTGGAGGCGTCGCATGTTACCTTCACCAATCTTTATCGTATACTATACTAGAGTGCTCATTAAATGACAGTATTAACACCCCAGAATATCTCATTCTGGATATTAAATCTTCTACCAAGAATATGCTATTTATTGTTATTTATCGACGCCCTCAGGGTGAATTTTTAGTTAAATTTAATGCTTATATTTCCAAATATAAAAATATAATCGTAACTGGAGACTTAAATTGCAACTAATAAGATATAACTTGTAATAAATTACCTAATAAGGTAATACATTTGCTTCTAAATATCTTAAGCATTTTTTTCATGACTAATTTTTTTTCGGTGCCTTTCGGACCTACTCATCATTCAGGATTTTCTTCTTCGCAATTAGATGTTATGATTGTTGACTCCTCCGGTAAGATCATAACCTTTTCTACATCTTCGACTCCAATTGCTGCTGGTCACTGCCTCATCAGTATTCAGTACGAATTCGCAAATTTAAATTGTATCCCTCAGATCATTACATATCGTAACTTTTCTCACTGCGACTATTCCGTCTTAAATACAGATCTCGTAGTCTTAAATACGGCGTGATGGTCGTGCGGGCTAAGGCGTCAGTTTTAGTCCGCCCGAACTGAACGTCGCGAAGGGCCCGAGTTCGAATCCCCGTCCTGCAATTTTCTCTGCTTATGTCCAGTGTGGAATAACCGGGGAACTTTGCTGAGCGAAGGTACGAATTTGGGACCGCTGCCGACCCCCGTCGGCAGTTATCAGTACCGTCAGCGTCTTATCCGCGGTCGGTACGTCGTGAGTCTTATCTCGGATAAAGAGGGGATACGCCCCGCGTCGTACTCGCTAAGGCACAGACCGCCGAATCTGCTGCTGGTACCGATATTGGGGTAGGGGGGACTGGCTATGGGTGGGTGTTGTGTTGTATATGCCTAGTTCTGTCATTGTACTGTCTGTCTCTGTCCTGTACCTCTCCACCCGAGAGCCGACCCGCAAATAGACAAATCGTCATTAACGCGGGGGAAAATAACCTGTCCTTCCTTACAGATCTCGTAGCATTACGTCAGCGCAAGCTTCCTAACCTCCTTGCTCTCTAGAGTAATACTCGTGCAGTAAATTTGAAACCTGAAGATCTATTGGAAAATGTTAATACTATGTATGATTATATTACCGAAGTCTTGAATTTACACGTGCGCTATGTTACGAAGCGTATTACGCATCGCGATATTCTATGGCTCACGCCTGAACTGCGCAGTAGAAGTAAGGAATGCGATAAATTGTACCTTCATGCGAAACGATTACGAAATTAAAAATGTATTAAAAGCTGCTAAAAATCGGTACTTAGCTGATCTCGTGCTTCAGCAAACTAGTCCAAACAAACTTTGGTCCTGCCTTCGAAGATTAGGGCTTGCGAACCAGTCATCGCAATCTGCTCTCCATCATGTTTCACCCACTGTATTAAATCGTTAATTTGCACATATATCATTCTCTCATTCGTCTTGCGATTTAGCGACACTTAATAACATCATTCGGCGGCCATTATCTACCTCTCACCCAACATTTACATTTTTTCTATTTAATCACCATGAAGTCTTACATAGTCTTATTCTAGTTGCACAAAAATCGCGTGGGCTTAGTTCAGATCATCTTTCCTTAGCGCATATCAAATCCACGTTTTCATCCATTGCTCCATATTTAACAGCTATCTTCAATATCTCACTCATTTCTGGATTTTTCTCGCCCATTTGGAAATCATCGTATATCATACCGCTTAAGAAAACCTCAAATCCTTTAAGTCCATCAGACTCTCGTCCAATCACCAATCCCCCTCACCTCTCCAAAGTCATCGATTCCCTTGTCACTCAGCAAATCACCAAATACCTCGATTATGGCCTTATCCTAAACACGCGCAAAACTCAGGCTATCATACTCGGCTCATCGCCAAAACTCGCTACCGTCAGTGACCTCACTATACCACCGATTATTGTTGGGTCTGATGTAATACCTTATTCCAACCAAGAAAAAGACCGATATTCCCTTTAGATCCATTTTCAGACAAGAATAGACTTTTACGTGTCGGTGCACGTCTAATGAAGTCCAATTTAGAGTACCCGTTGAAACATCCTATTATCTTAAAGGATCACCCCGCAGTTGGATTACTAGTGTTATATGCGCACTCTCTCGGCAGAGGCGCGGCAGGGACTCCCTAATTCCGATGCCTTGTGACGGACTCAACCAGGACTTTTCAGACGCGGCGCCAGGAGACGACCTCTACCGGGACTTTCTAAAACGCCTTGCCCGTCGACAAACTCAGGGAGAACTTTCAAGACGCATTGTCTTGTGACGGACTCGAGCGGGACTGTAAACGCGGGACTCCGCGAAAAACCTGTCAAGGGACGACTACTCCATAGTCCAACTGAAACTCAATATTCCAACCCCACGACTCAATGGAAATAATGCACCCAAAAAAACTCAAACGAAACTGAAATATCCAGAAGCTCGACGGATATATTGAATAGTGCCGATCAATATTATAACTAAAAAACGCGCCCTATTCTGACGAAGCATTAAACAAAATGTAGGTTGCCCCTTAAGGGCCGAGAGCCTTCGAAGTAAAAGAATGCAAAATAAAACACGGGACGCACCTCAACAGCGGGTGCCCGCAGCGTATGTCAAGTAATGGCCGAGAATACCCGTATAAAACAGAAATAAGGTTCACGAAATCACGCGTGCGCACCAAATATATCCCCGTAACCGTAATTATCACGTACGGGTAAATGTGCGTCGTATCCGAAACTGCCGGACGAAAAAGAGACGATTAAACGACAACAATTTTGGGTTGCCCCGGAAGGACCGAGAGTCTTCGAAATAAAAGATACAAAAAGCACGCCACACCTCCACAATAGGTGTCCTTAGCCGCCTTGGCCGATAACCAAAACATAAGGAAAAATAATAATTCAGCAGTTCTGTGCACCCTCACAGGTGATGGTAATCCAAATTCCTAACCAATCCTATCACGCCGGAACCACCGCGAAAAGGACGTAAAACGTCCACTGATTCCGATACCGACTAGTCGAGCTTACTCTCCCTGTTTGTTGCTTCATTCGATTTTTCCGTTTATGGGAACCTCTGGTCATCTCGAATGATTCTTTGAACACGCACTCCTTATACATACATCCACGGAAATCGCGCTTACCCGCACATGAACAGTTAGCCGTGGGTGATCCCCTGTCTAACAAATCCAATGCCACATTCCGAATTGTTATTATTTAAATCCCCCGTTTAATTCAGGGTATTAATCCCGTTGAATAATAGTTCAAGCACGACCGCTCGTTTGGAATCAGGCTACTTAGGCTAGTATTGAAATCCCTCTGACCGAGTCAAAGAAGGAAGCGATCATATTTTATTATAAGTATTTCAATCTCCTTGGAGAATTATCTCAGAAAAGGATAGTTAGATTTATTTTCAATTAAGTAACCTTACTCTTCTTGAGCGAATAAAATGCGGTAGTAATATTATTTTTGTTTATATTATTTATTGATCTCCTTGAAGAAGTTTCAATGACGTGAATAGTTATGTTGTGACGAAACCCGTCACAGATCGACGCGCTTCCCGAACCTCGCGCCATCTATTGGGGCCGGGCGTAACCCCGCTACGAAGTCCGCCCCTCCCGGAGGAGAAACGGTCCTTTTTACCGGAGCGCGCCTCCACTCGTCCTCCCCCACAGGTCGTGCCGCAGTGCGCCTCGAGAGTTCCCGAGTAACGGGCCTCGGCCACCGCCGCCGACCTCTCTCCATCCCTCCCTATCGTTCTCTCTCTCAAAACAGCGACAGCTAGCCCGAGACGATACGGGGACGCACGAAGCACTTGTCAGCGCTCCGTGTCGTCCCTTCCCACCATGAAGACCCCGAGGACGGTGCTCGTCATCGCCCCGACGAGTACGTCCCCCAACTAGGACCCCCGGACGAACCCCTCTCTCACGCCGATCACTCAAGCGCGCCCACGTCCCATGTCCATTTTCCAGCGGACCTGACATATAGTATGTCCCCGCTGCAACCCCCCTACAACAGCACACGGATCGGTCAACCCCAAACCTCGCGTCGCCCGGAAGGTAACGCGTCCACCGCTGGAGGGTCATTCAACCCCAGCCTGTCGATGTCCGGTGTCCGATGGCAGAGGACTGCCATTGAACATTGGAGGACACACGGACCCCGTTACTCCGGCGAGGAGAGGGAGGACGCGGAGGAGTTCCTCGTCAAACTGGGCGAATACGTCACGAGTCGGGATCTGACGGAAGAGGACCTCCTGCGCGCCCTACCTGAAGCGTTTAAGGGATCAGCCCTCAACTGGTACCGGGTGGAAAAGGCAAGCTGGCATACGTACCCCGGCTTCGTACGTTACTTTCGCGACGCGTTCGGTCAACGCCATCTGGAAGCCAGCATCAAGAGGGAAATCACCTTGCGCACACAAGGACCTGACGAGCCCATCCGTGAATACTTGGTGGCCCTACGGAGCCTATTTAACTTACTTGCTTTCCCCCGTCTCAAGAAGAGCAGCTGGATATCGCAGTCCAAAACTTGCGTCCGGGTTTAGCTCGAAAAATCGAGAGGGAAGCCGTTACCGACTTTGCAGACTTACTGCGAATCGGTCGACAGGTGGAGGGGGCCGCCAATCAAGAGAGGGTCTACCGCCCCCCTCCAGCGGCTAACCAGTCCGCCTTCCCCGCCTTCACCTATACACCCAAGATGAGGAGAGGCAAGGAAAAGCTGGCCCTCGCGAAGCCCGCGGTAAAGATGGCCAAAGTTAGCGTCGTAACCCCACCCCCTCCGTCGCCAGCCACCTACGAGGAAGAGGAGGCGGCGCCGGTAGCCCGTGTAGAGCGGAACAGAGGTCGCAACCCCACGCGCTCGGTACCGGCATATCAGCAGCACCAACCACAAGTGGCGACCACTCACAACCCGCGGCTACCAAGAGTGCCACGCCTCCTGGATGTGGCGCCGAGAGAGCGCCCACCCTCCGAGACGAGATCGCCGCCGAATCGGAACCCGGTCCGGTGTTATAATTGTAAACAGTCGGGTCACATATACCGAGAGTGCCCCCATCCCTTAGGGCATTTTTGTAGGGTCTGTGGCTATCCAGGCCGTGATGCAAGCAATTGTCCCGTTTGCGCGCGTAAACGGTCGGGAAACTGTTAACGGGGGGGGGGGGGGGGAAGAATCCCCTACACCCCCCCTTACAATCCCATCCGCGATCACCCCTACTTCAAGCCGGATAGAAAAAAATGTTGACAAGAGACGGATCGCTTCGGCAACCCCTAAGCCCAGAGGGCTGAATATCGGGTCCGAGTCCATAGATTCTTGCGAAGATAATCAATGGACATTAGATTCGGACCCTCGCCCCCACTTTCGCGTAGCTTTGAATGGGAAGATTATAAGGGCACACGTTGATACCGGAGCGTCGCGCTCCTATTTAGGCCTCGCGTGTCGGGAGGTAGCTTCGCCGTTTCTAAGGTCAAGTGCGGAACAAGTAAGAGTTGCCAATGGCGCGCTAGTCCCATTAAATGGTGTCGTTACCATCGCGATGACGGTAGATAGCCATACGCGAAATTTGGAGATAAGAGTTGCCCCCATCCACTATGCATGCGTGTTGGGGATGGATTTCATGTGCCTATTCAGTCTGAAGATAGATACCGAGAAGTATCTACTAGCTGCGTGGAGTAGCTGTTGAGAACAACAACTCTAGTTCTAATAAGCATATATAGTTTATCCTTTACGTATTGTACTTTGAGTATGTGTTGATATATTTACAGCAGGGTTCACCTTCTCTTAATTAGTGTTAGTTCTGATTAGACCTTTGTAAGATACGGTTCTACGCGTCGTTATACACACGCCTTTCGATTTAAGCAATAAAGCTTTTTGTTGATTTCACCTCGTGCTTTATTTTTCTCTTCATAACTTCTCAGGTTATGGGCCCAGGCACTATTCAACAATTTGTATTTATTGAGTAAAAGAAAAAAAAAACGGGAAAGCGGAAAGTGAATCACGAAAATGGCTGACGCGGAAAAATACAAAATACCGTTATTCGATGGTTCGAATTTCAGTAATTGGAAGTTTCGAATGGAAACGCTCTTAAGTGAGTTAGAGTTAACGGAGTTTATTGAAAAACCGTATGGTGAGCGAGTGGTCATGCTGGAAACGGATACAGCGGAACAGAAAGCTCAAAAGGAGGAAATTTTGAAGAAACTCACAAAATCCGATCGGAAGTGTTGTTCGCAAATCGTGCAACGCGTGGCAGATAGCCATTTAGAGTACGTAAAAGACAAGCAAAATGCTTATGAAACCTGGTTATCGTTAACAGGGACGTTTGAATGAAAAGGAATTGCGGGTCAATTGTTGCTTAGAAAAAAACTTTTGTTGATGAAATTTAATGCGTCTAAACAAGTATTATCGGATCACTTTTTAAATTTCGACAAAACGATTCGTGAATTACGCTCAACTGGAGCAAAATTGGAAGAATCGGACGTGGTGTGTCATCTTCTGCTTACAATGCCTCCTGAATTCAATAATATAGTTATAGCAATCGAGACTGTTTCGGAAAACAATTTAACGATAACATTTGTAAAGAACCGCTTATTGGACGAAGAAGCAAAAAGAGCAGACGTAAAGGAAAGGAAACATGCGGATATTGAGCAACCAGTCGCGTTTTCGGCGCAACAAAATAGAGGACGCCGAGTAAATACAAATATTTCTCCGGGAAAAGATGGTTCCAAATCCAAATTTACGTTCCGATGCCACGCATGCGGTGCACCTGGACACAAGCGTGCGGATTGCAATAAAATACAGTCTAATACTAAGAAGAAGGGATACGGAAATGCTGCAACTACTTTCAACGTGGAGGATACGGAAAATGCATTTTGTTTTATGGCGGGTGAGTTTTCTGGACGAACATTCGAATTAGCACTAGACTCAGGCGCGACGGAACACCTTGGAAATGAATTCCTACCATTTTCAAATATAGAACCGTTGGATCGAGCTGTAAACATAAAGGTTGCAAAGTCTGGTGTTGTGCTAAAGGCGCTTCGTAAAGGTGACCTGGAAGTAAATAGTGTCGTAAATGGAAAACAAGTGAATATTATAATCAAGAATGTGTTGATTGTTTCGGGACTCGAATATAATTTGTTGTCGGTACGGAAACTTGAACGAGCTGGCTATCGTGTTGTGTTTGAAAAGGGATTAGGCCGTATTGAAAACAATGGACAGTCACTGGCAATTGCGAACTTAACCAGTAATCACTTGTACGTACTGAAAGTGCATATAAATAACTCAAGTGCCAGTCTAGCTTATGATAATGCGGAACTGTGGCATATGAGACTAGGGCATCTCAATTACGCAGATGTGAATCGCTTAAAATTACAAGTGGACGGACTTAGCAGTGTTGATTTAAAATCAAAACCAACAAATTTGTGCAAAGTTTGTGTACAAGGTAAACAAACTAGACTGCCGTTTTCACAAACAAGAGAACGGGGAACTAGGCCGTTGCAATTAATTCACAGTGACGTAATGGGTCCGATTTCTCCTGTTTCCTACGATGGCCGCAGGTTTATAGTCACTTTCATCGACGACTACACGCATTTTACCGCGGTATATATAATGAAGACGAAGGATGAGGTATTTCATTATTTTAAAAAATACGAATCAATGAGTACTTCGCATTTTAACTGCAAGTTGAGCAGATTCAGGTGTGACAACGGGGGAGAGTACGTCAACAAAGAAATGAAAGACTATTTTGAAAAAAAGGGAATTGTTTTTGAGTTCACTATAAGGTACACGCCTGAACAGAATGGAGTGGCGGAACGGATGAACCGTACCATTTGTGACAAAGCTAGATGCCTACTTATTAGTTCTACGATGCCAAGGAATTTTTGGTCTGATGCAGTAAGGACGGCGGTATATTTGTCAAATCGAAGCCCTACTAGTGCCCTACAGAACGAGGTACCAGCGACAATGTGGTTTGGAGTAAAGCCTAATTTGAAGAAGCTTAAGACTTTTGGATGTCTAGCATACTTGAGACTTCCAAAACAGCTGATTAGTACTAAATTTGCTTCGAGGACATTGCAGTGCTTACTCATCGGCTATTGTATCAATGGATATAAATTATGGAGTCCAGAAGAAGGACGGGTATCTATGGAAGAGATGTTCAATTTGATGAGACAAAATTTAAAATTGAATCTACTGAGACTGAGAACTGGATACCGGAACAATTGGGTGTTGAAGAACAAACAATTTCAATGCAGAGAGATCAGGGAGAATCAGATACGGATGAGAGTTCGGATGATGATGAGCAATTTGAGGATGCTGTACGGAGTCCCGAAGCGAATAAAGAAGAAGCTGAAGAACCAATTCTGAGAAGAAGTACTCGGAAGCGAACAATGCCATCCAGGTACAATGACTATGCAGTCACAGCATTTTCCGCTGAAACATATGTCGAAAATGTCCCTGAGAAGTTCGATGACATCTGTCAACGGGAAGATAAGGAAGCTTGGATGAAAGCCATTCAAGAGGAAATCAATGCATTGGAGAAAAGTGATACGTGGGAATTTTGTTTGCTGCCAGAAGGAAAAAAACTAATAGACAACCGATGGATATTTACAGTGAAGTTGAATGAAATGGGTGAAGTGCGTAGATGTAAAGCGAGACTAGTGATAAAAGGTTGCTCTCAGCGTTATGGTTTTGACTATTCCAAAACTTATGCACCCGTTGCGCGTTTAACGACTTTAAGGGCATTACTAGCGATTATTAACGAAAAACGTTTATACGCAGTGCAAATGGATGTTAAAAATGCGTTTTTGCACAGTAGCCTTAAGGAGGAGATCTACATGAAGGTACCTAAAGGTGTACGAGCACGTAAAGGTATTGTTTGTAAATTAAAAAGGGCTCTGTATGGGCTAAAACAGGCTCCATTGGAATGGAACTGCACCTTTGATACCTTCATGAAGAAACTAGATTTTAGACATTTAGAGGCTGATCGATGCCTGTATTTAGGAACATATGACAGATCCAATGTTTATCTACTCTTATATGTCGACGACATTATAATTGCGGGTGATACACAACATGCAATTAATAAATTAAAATGAGTTGAAAAATTAATTTCACATGACAGATCTTGGACATCTAAATACTTTTTTAGGAATTAAAATAACATACAATGAAAATGAAATGTATCTCAGTCAAAAGACTTACATTGATAAATTATTAAATAAATTTCATATGAGCGAGTGCAAAGCTGCCAAGACACCTATGGAACAAAAATTCATTGATCAAACTGAAACAAATGAGACTTTGGATAAACCGTATCGGGAATTAATTGGATGTTTATTATATTTAACCCAAACGACAAGGCCAGATCTTAGTTTTCCTGTTAGCTTCTTTAGTAGATTTCAAAGTAATCCATTGAAAAGTCATTGGAAGGGCTTAAAACGTATTTTGAGATATCTTCAGGGTATTCGAGATCTTGGACTTGTATACAAAAAGCTGAAAGGAAATGAAAAAAATCTGATTGCATATGTTGATGCAGATTGGGCAGGTAGCGCTGATCGGAAGTCAACAACTGGTTATGTATTTCGGTTATTTGGAAATACAATATGTTGGGCGAGTATTAAACAGCGAATAGTTGCCCAATCTACAACAGAAGCAGAATTTGTAGCTTTAGCAATGTGTGCATCTGAGTATATGTGGCTTAAGACTCTTTTATCCGAACTTAATATATTAAGCGATGAACAATTTATTGTGTACGAAGATAATCAGTCGTGTATTCATGCTCTGCACAGATGGGAACATAAACGACTAAAACACATAGACATTAAATATAATTTTGTGAGAGATCTCGTAAAACAAGGAAGTATAGTTGTAAAGTACATACAAACAGATGATCAAATAGCGGACTTATTCACAAAGTCATTGGGCGAAACTAAATTTAAAAATATGCGTGCACAAATAGGAATGCTAGATTATAAACATTAATAGGATAAAATCGAGTTGAGGAGGAGTGTTGAGAATAACTCTAGTTCTAATAAGCATATATAGTTTATCCTTTACGTATTGTACTTTGAGTATGTGTTGGTATATTTACAGCAGGGTTCCCCTTCTCTTAATTAGTGTTAGTTCTGATTAGACCTTTGTAAGATAAGGTTCTACGCGTCGTTATACACACGCCTTTCGATTTAAGCAATAAAGCTTTTTGTTGATTTCACCTCGTGCTTTATTTTTCTCTTCATAACTTCTCAGTAGCCACAACGGCACCCCGCACTCGTTAAACGATTCCGGCGTTTCAGTTACCGCCTTCGCTGTACACGACTGCGCCGGATTGGTCGCCCCCTCCCAAGAAGCCGGCCCACGATTAAAGAGGCTACTCGATAAATTCTACCCCACAAATAGGACCCCTACGATCGGAATAACGCGTCTGACGCAGCACGCTATCGACGTACAGGGTCATCCCCCGATTCGTCAAAAGGCTCGCCTACTCTCTCCTTACATGCTAAAAGTAGCACAGGACGCAGTCGATGAAATGCTAAGTAATGGCATCATCGAACGCTCCGCGAGCCCCTGGATGAGTAACCCCGTTATGGTCCGGAAGTCGAATGGGACTTTTAGGTTCTGCGTTGACTTCCGAGACGTAAATAAAATAACCAAGAAGGATGCTTACCCGCTCCCCTCGATGGATAGTATTCTGTCCGGGTTGAGTCGGGCCCAATGCATCACCACCCTCGATCTAAGCCAGGCCTACTTTCAGGTGCCGGTAGCACCTAACAGTCGGCCCGTTACCGCGTTCGCTGTCCCCGGGCGCGGTTTATTTCAATTCAAACGAATGCCTTTCGGGCTCACCAACGCGCCGGCGACTTTTCAACGATTAGTGGACCGTCTCATCGACCCCGCGTGGGAACCCCACGTCTTCGCGTATTTGGATGACATCATCATCGCCACGGACAATGAGGAGGACCATTTTCGCTATTTGAGACTTGTATTGACCAGTCTACGCAACGCCGGATTGGAACTAAACCCGGAGAGGAGTGAATTCTTCCGGGACGAGGTAAAATACCTCGGGTTCGTATTGAATAAAGATGGACTGAAGACGGATCCGGACAAGGTCGCTCCCGTTCTCGAATTTCCGCCCCCCAACAACCTCAAACAGCTAAGGCGCTTTTTAGGGATGGTGGGGTGGTACGCGCGCTTTCTCCCAGATTTTTCGCGTGATCGCGTTCATCTGACGAAATTACTAACAAAGAATACTCCCTGGATATGGGGCCCGGAGCAGCAATCTGCCTTCGAAGCCCTACGAGATTCCCTCACCCGTACCCCCGTGTTGGCACGCCCAAACTTCGACGTCCCCTTCACGATTCAGACGGATGCGAGCGACTTTCTTATCGGGGCGGTAATCACCCAAGAAATCGCCGGTATGAGCACCCGATTAGCTTTGGTAGCCGCGTGCTCACCAAGGCTGAACGGAAGTATACCGTCACGGAGAAAGAGTGTCTCGCCGTCCTCTGGGCCGTGAAAAAGTATCGACCCTATGTCGAGGGGACCCATTTTCGGGTGATCACCGATCATAGCAGTCTGCAGTGGCTCAGGAATTTGCGAGACCCAGCCGGGAGATTGGCACGGTGGGCCCTAGCCATGCAGACCTATGATATGAAAATCGAGCATCGAAAAGGCACGCTCAATGTGGTGTCCGATGCCCTCTCGAGAATGTACGAAAATGTCGATACCGCCCTTTGCGCACTGGGCGATACCACGGACCCGTGGTACACCCAGAAAATGGATAATATTCGAAAATTTCCCTCGAAATATCCGGATTGGAGGATCGAGGATGACCGGATATATTTCCACAAGCCCCATCCGCTGATAGAGTCCGCCCTCAATGACCTCGACGCCTGGAAACTCGTTCTCCCCGCAGGAGCGCGTGCCCGTGCCCTCAGCGATGCGCACGATAGCCCGCAAGCCGGCCATTTAGGAGTGGATAAGACGTATCACCGTCTCATCCAAGACTTCTATTGGCCCGGTGTTTTCCAGGACGTCACTACTTTCGTCGCACGATGCCCCGCCTGTCAGAAGCAAAAAGTTTCCCAGCAGGCCCCGGCCGGACTCATGCGCGAAAGAACCACGGAAGGCCCCTGGATGACGGTCAGTTCTGACGTTATGGGACCGCCCCCCCCCCCAGCATGCGTCAAAACCAGTTCGTAGTGGTTTTTCAGGATATGTTTACTAAATATGTGGAAGTGAAGCCCCTTCGAGCGGCTACAGGTGCAGCCATAATGGCCGCCTCCAATAGCCTAGTTATTAATCGATGGGGTTGCCCAAGATATTTTCTTTCAGACAATGCCAAGCAGTACGATAACACATACGTGCAGACCCATCTGAAATAGTTAGGCATAACCCCCGCTTGCACCCCCCCCCCCCCGTATCACGCCCAAGCGAACCCCGTCGAGAGGGTAAACCGGACCCTCAAAACGATGATGTGTACCTTCGTGTCACACGACCATCGCGACTCGGACGTACACCTAGAAGAACTTACGTTCGCCCTGAATACGGCTGTCCAGTCGTCCACGAAAATGACCCCCGTGTTTCTGAATTTCGGCCGCAATCCAGTAGCCATTAGAAATCTACGTACCGATCTTCCCCCTCCCCACTTACACTACCCAAGGATCCTGAATTCTGGCATGATCGAATGAGGAGGCTACCTCTCATTCACGACTGGGTACATCGCAACCTGGAGCGCGCCGCGACGCGCCAAGCCGAATACTATAATCGCTCCCATCGTGAGGTAGAATACAAGGTGGGCGATTTAGTGCTACGACGCCTACGGGTCCTATCGTCGGGAGTTCAAAATTTTGCGGCTAAACTTGCGCCCAAATTCAGTGGCCCGCATAGAATAGTACGAGTAATATCCCCCGTCGTTTTCGAACTCAGCGACCCGGATAGTCGTCGGAACCCAAGGGCGCATATCAAGGACCTGAAACCCTATCGCGCCACCGACGCCGAGGAGAGATCGAGAAGCGAACCAACCGCTCCACCCTCGATACCCGAAAACCCTACGGACCCTCAATTAAAAATGAGGAGTCCGGACTCGGTAGGAGAGGAACCATTGCCACGTCGCCGTGGGCGGCCATCGAAACAGCCCCGACCGGTCACCCAAGGGCCGAACGAGCGTACCCCCATGCCACGCCGCAGCGAGGTGCCCCGAGTGATAAGGTTAGTGGAGACGACTAAAGCGACCCCAACCCGTAGGCGCCCAGGTCGTCTACGCAAGACGGCAGCGCCGCATGTCTCCTTTTCGCCGGCGCACCCGGGCGGAAGACATCCCGGTCTACGCCCCCGAAGAGTCTAGATGCTACACTGGTACCTCTATTGTTGAGGTACCACCCCCCCCCCTTAATTATGCTTTCACTCAGTTAGTAGGTTATATTATTGAAATAAAAAAAGGATAAGGTTGGCCCAACTCTTAAAGTAGACCCAACCAATGTAGGGTAATCCACCTTTTTTTTTTATTTTACAGGTACTAAACAGCCAAAATGGTGAAGGTGGCACCGGGTAAGAAAAAGACCCGTTGGGCGAGGGTGCCCTGCCAGGTCACCCTCATCCACTCCAGGGGAGCCACGTCCTCGCCACCACCGACGCTGGAGCCAGCAGCACCGGTACCGCCATTCACCCCGGTGGAATTTCCGGCGCTGCCGACCATCCGCCCCCTGCCCCAGCAGGCAGAGGCCGGGCGGGTGGTGTTCGCGCGGCCAACCGCCGACCACCCGATTCCCCCGTGCCATGCCGGTCCGAGACCCCTGCAGTTGGGGACGGCGACAGACGAGTCGGATGATCCGTCGGGGCAACCGCGCCTCCGCCGCCCCTATGAGGCCCCCGGACAGCCCCCGCCCCCGGACACGGACCACTCCTCACCGGAGGAGATGGAGGAGGACGGAGACGATGCCGCGCAGCCCTCCATCGGGCAACCGGGGGAGAACCTCCTCGTTCGCCCCCCCTTCTCTCCCCTCCCAGTCGCTAGTCCCTATAGAAGACTTTTGCGCCTTGGTCTGGGAGGAGGAGCGGAGGGGTCGGCGGGGGCAGTTCTTGAGGGGACCCCCCGAGGTGCGAAACCCGCAACCGTGGGTCCCCCCGCCGGTGCGGGAATATGTTTGGGCCCATCCGGCACAGCCGCGCCCCATCTCCCCCCTTCCATTTGTGAGGGCCGAGTTCCTCCCGGGAACCCCGCCGACCAGCAACACCGACCTCGCGGAGCCGATGTGCGAGGAACCCCGCCGGGTTGGCGCTTCCCGCCGTCGTCGACGACGCCGACGAACCCGAAGGGGGAACCGCACCCGGGCGCTCCGCGGGGTAGCCCATTGCGACCCCTCGCGGACTCAGCGACCGGATTCCCCGGTCCTAATAAGGATCGCCCCAGACCGGGCACTACTAGTTCGCGTGCTGTCGGTAGACCCCGGGAGGACGGTCGCGGTAACGCAGCCACCTCCCCTGATGTCCCTACCACCCCCCCTCATGGCACCGCTGGTTCCTGTAGCGGCTCTCGGGGGACGTACCCTGGCCAGGGCCGGTCCGGGACCGTTACGGGTCACCCCCCCCCCCCCCCCCCCGAGCGCCGCTGCTGGAATTGTGGCCAGCGAGGTCACCCGGCGCATAACTGTTATCGGCGATTACTTGAGTGTAGTTATTTAAGGTGTCTTGCCTCCCGTTCGGGTTTAAAACACTCCCCCCCCCCCATGGGGGAATGGGGCCAAATTTTAGTGATGCGCCAGCACCGCTGGTTGTGCACACTTAAAAAAGATATACAACAAGTCAGCTACCACATTTATTAGCAACAAGCTGCCTGCCTTGATGCTTCTGTTGGTTCAGAGAACCTTTCTAACGTTGCCACGGCCCGCTAGAGGCCAACCCTTTCTGCGGTTACTGCCTGCACGGACACGGCACGCCGTAGCGCTCCCCCGTGTGGAACCCGCCGGCAGGGGCTTGACACCGCACCCTAGCTCCCCAGTACGGTGGGTCTCTCGAGTCGTTTCACGATCAGGCATTCGTCGGCACAGACCAGCCGAACGATCGGGTCCGTGAGGTCGTCAATTCTCAAAACTTGCTAAGAGAAGCGGATCTTTCAAAAGCATTGCTCCTCTTCGAGCTCGGGCACTTCGACCCCTCACTCTTCCATAATTAAATTGTGGACGGAGATAACCCGCTCCGCTCTCTTCCACAAGTCCCCTGCGGGGATCGGCGATTACTGTGGGGAAGGAGGTCTCGCGACGAAGGGGGCCGTCAGCCCCAATCGCCGGAGGCACCTGGCCCGGTAGCGGGTAGAGTAGCCTCCTCCTCCCCATCCCGGTATCAGGGACGTGCCGGTGTCGTGTGCGTGACCTGCTGTTCCTTACGATGATGTTGTCCTTCGCGAATTATTGTTACCCTCGGCTATGCACATGCCGGAGTGCAATAAAGTAATGAGTAAAGTCAAGTCGCGCTAAACTGTATAGTAATTGGGGAACTCGTCCTTAGAGAGACGTCCCGCAATCTAAAAATTTTGCTAATTCGCTCCCACGGTTTGTTTTAGTGGTCCGTCGCGAAATACTGGAGTCAGGCCCGGGGGTTTGTGACGAAACCCGTCACAGATCGACACGCTTCCCGAACCTCGCGCCATCTATTGGAGCCGGGCGTAACCCCGCTACGAAGTCCGCCCCTCCCGGAGGAGAAACGGTCCTTTTTACCGGAGCGCGCCTCCACTCGTCCTCCCCCACAGGTCGTGCCGCAGTGCGCCTCGAGAGTTCCCGAGTAACGGGCCTCGGCCACCGCCGCCGACCTCTCTCCATCCCTCCCTATCGTTCTCTCTCTCAAAACAGCGACAGCTAGCCCGAGACGATACGGGGACGCACGAAGCACTTCAGCGCTCCGTGTCGTCCCCTCCCACCATCAAGACCCCCAGGACGGTGCTCGTCATCGCCCCGACGAGTACGTCCCACAACTAGGACCCCCGGACGAACCCCTCTCTCACGCCGATCACTCGGGCGCGCACGCGCCGGCCCGACGGCGCACCGCTGAAGAGTAAAAGGAAGAAGACAGTCAGTATCCGTGAGGCTCTAGCCAAGACAGGAAATAGTTCGCGCCGCGAGCCAAAAGTACCGAGTGTATCCAGGACAACCAAGGAGTGACGTGCAATAGACGACCCGGCTACGAAACGGAGGAGATCCGTGCAGCGAATCTGCAGGGCAGCGTCGAGCACGAACCCGAGAGAGATAGAGAAGAGTCGAAGCGGCAACGCAACCAGACTCCCAAGTAAGTTTAGTGTTTTATAATAGTACCCCGCGAGTATTCGTGCCCCCCCCCCCGTCCCGGTCATTTAAAAAGAGGTTCCGCCGTCGCGAGATTTGGAACCCGCGCCCCCGTTCCCCCTTTTTTGTAGTTTTGGATAGAGAAATAAAGTTCGGCCTCGTCCTTGTAAGGGCGAGGTTATAATGTTTATTTTCTATTATTTTCTCGGAGCGAATCAAAGGCGGTAACAATGTTAATTTGGTTTCAATTACACAGGACCACAAACAAAAATTTTTGGGAGATCACTTTAATCAGAAGTATTGGATCTTATAGATTTTGACCGCAAAAAACAAATCCGGCGTCCGATTTCGCCTATCACGTCAGGTTCTTAAGATATCCTAACCTCAAATTGCAAAAGTGTGAATTTTTTAATATTTCGTGTAGGTTAATCCCGTTATTAATAAAATGTTCCCATCTACAACGTCAGCTCTGTTTGTAGTTATTTCCGAGAAATGAAACTACATAATATTGTTTGCACTGGAAAAAAAAACATATATTTACGAAATTACCAAAGTGAGAACCTTCCAAAAAAACAAATAATATGCGAAAAATGCCCTTTCTCGGTGTTCTAACTTCTTTAATTAATCAAGCCCACTGAACTGCGAGAACTTTCCAAATAACAGAGCTAACTAAATAAATAATACTTCGTACTAAACAAATGTTAGACAAATGATAGTACCCAAAAAGCATTTAATTAATGAAAGCTACTTTTATATTTCTTTAAATACTGAATCATTCGATTTAATGTTACCCTTTTTATAAAGAATCTTTACTTAATTTAACTTACTTTAAGTTAATTTAACTCAATTTAACTTAATTTGACTTACTTTGACTTAATTAAACTTAATTTAATTTACTCTAACTTAATTTAACTTAATGTCACTTAATTCAAGGACCTCTACTTAATCTAACTTAACGTCTTACGACAACATAATCTCAACACTCACAATGCAACGTCAGATATCAAGAAAATGAACGCCTTCACAGCAGTCCCCTCTTATATAAAAATATTACTGACCCCCGGATAAAGCTTCCCGGCAAGACAAAGTCTGTATCGATACGGAGCTGTAATCCCTTGCCACGGGTCAGTACAGTACCTTACAAAAATCAGCGCCATGAACGACAGTCGCTCCTATTATGGAACCATACAAATCCATGGTTTAGAGCCATATCCTAAAAAACCAACGCCACTACAGCAGCCCCCCCCCCCCTCCATAATAGTCCCTACGACATCTCTTGGAATCGATTCTCGTGCAGGTCCACAGTTACAACGTGTTGCCGTGTTACAAGGTATACCATGGAAATTTATTCCGTCTGCGGCATACCATTTTGGCGGCCTTTGGGAAGCGGATTTCCGCAGCGTCAAACACTATCTTCGACAAGTGTTAAGAGAGCACACTCCTACAGTTAATCAAATATCATTTTCATACTATTGTCCGTGCTCGAATATCACATCTATTTTAATTTAATGAAGTATTTAATGTATTCAATGTAACTTTTTGCGCTTGATAAAGGGGTTATTTAGATTTTTGTTTTGATCAGTATTTGCGAGTTATCCGTGATGCAGCTCGCGGTTTTGGCTGGTTCACTTTTCAAAAAAGGGAGAGAGTGGACTGTATTTATTTGTTGTGAAATTAGAAAGATTCAACTCCAAACCGTGTAGTTAAATATAATCAAGAAGCGATTTATTACTGTTATTGTACGGTTGTACACGGCGTTTGATGGACTTGTGCAAAAATGTTGGATTCGAACGATCGGATTTGTAGCGTCGCGTCCTTGGACTTGGCATCGCGCGTGCTTGAATTAACAAAAGTAACGATAGTACAGGAGCGAAACAGAAAATGTAGATCCGACACGATCGATCTCTCGCTGAGAACTGAACTTGGCGTGCTATGGAATTTTCCGCGTAGGCACGCGACGCTAGTGTCGCACATTTTGGCGGGATACACAAATCCTTAACAAGCCGCCCGCCATTGCGCGAATGCAAACTTTGCACAATAAGAAAAAAAATAAAAAAATATAAGTGCAATCAACGCTCGATACACATAACACACTGTAATACAAACTAAGGCTAAGTCGGAGAAGATGCGGACGCTTCAGACGCTCGAGCGATGGGCAAAAGGCAAAGTTGGGTGATTGGTCTCAAAAATATGGATTTTACAGTCCTGACTTTCACCACGCGCACTAGGGCATCTTGACAGGAATGACACTCCAAGATCCTCCCTAACTCCTATTTTGTGTGGGGGGGGGGGGGGGGTAAATTAGGATAACGCAGTAGTCCAAAGTTTTCCACGCGAAGGTCAGGACTGACTGATTCCCATTTGTACCTTCGCTGTAAGGTCTGCAAATAGTCTGATGACCGGATTTTCCAAAATCTTTCAGCAAGTTTTTGGAGCAATCGGCATCGTGAGAGCCGAGAATCCGCAACTTCGTACACAGAAAATTTTCGAACAGCGGTTATCGAAGTGCCAATAAGAAAATGGCCTGGCGTTAGAGCGTCGAAGTCGTCCGGATCGTGTCGCAAGGGTGCTGTAGGGCGCGAATTGAGACAACCTTCGATTCGGCAAAGAAGAGTGGTCATTTCTTCAATCGTAGGAGTCGTGGCACCGATGATTCGATGAAAATGCCGTTTAATATACTTTAACCCGGCCTCCCAGATACCGCCAAAATGAGGAGCGGACGGAGGGATAAAATGCCACTGAATTTTCTCCGAAGCAAATTGAGATATGTGATTCACATCTTCCGAGGCGATCCTGAAAGCCTCTCGCAATTCGCGGTCGTCACCCTGCAAGTTGCGACCATTGTCACTGTACATGTGAGGCGAGACCCCACCACGTGCAGTGAACCTGTCAAAGGCGGCTAAAAATGAATCCGACGTGTAATCATGTACTGACTCTATGTGTATTGCGCGTACACACAAACACACGAAAACAGCAATATAAGTTTTATGGGACTTGTAACCCCTGCCAGAACTAAAGCGCACATTAAATGGACCGGCGTAGTCTACCCCAACATGGATAAATGGACGTGACGGAGTAACGCGAAAATCGGGCAAATCCGCCATTTTTTGAAATCTTAAACGCGCTCTATTTCTTGTGCAAATTACACAGCCGTGAATGTGGGTTTTGACGATATTTCTTGCACCGAGTACCCAATACCGTTCTCTTAACATAGGCAGGGTAATTTGGGTACCTCCATGCAAAGTCCGTAAATGATATTCGGATATGATTAAGGAAGCTATTCTACCTTTAGGTAGTACGTACGGAAATTTCTCCCCGTCGGGCAGCGAAGAATTTCTCAATGTCCCTCCCACGCGAAGGAGCCCGGTCTCATCGAGGAAACAATTAAGCGACTTCAATTTGGAACTATTAGAAACGCAACTTTTTTGCTCAAAGGCAGCCAGTTCTTCGAAAAATTCGATCAGTTGAGCTTGGTGAATCCAGAAGAGTTCCGCGTCTATGACTTCCTGCACTGTCAATGCGATGGTTTTCGGAATCGTCCTTTTACATACAGAAGGACATAGTCGTCGTAGATACGCTGTCACACGTACCAATTTTAGCCAGCCAGAATACCGATCCATGAGATCCCAAGTTAGAGAGGGGGCGATTACGGAAGGTCCATGAGCGTGACGCCGGCTTTCTTCCTCCTTAGTTACCGTTATAGAGGGTTGTTTCGGCCAGAATTCTCTTGGCTGAGAAAGCCACTCTGGGCCTTCCCACCACAACGAAAAGTCAACCAACTTATTTGGCATTATAACACGACTCGCACAATCTGCAGGATTGGATTTGGAAGGAACATATAACCAAGTAGCCTCGATGAGGCTGGTATGAATCGTAGAAACCCGGTTGGCCACGAAAACGTCCCAAGTAGTGGGTGGCTTACGTAACCAAGCGAGTGTAATCGTCGAATCAGTCCAACAGAAAGATGCAGTTGGTTTGACAGATGAGATTTCGATCACGTACTTAACACAGCGCGAGAGCAGAACTGCCGCAGAAAGCTCTAGTCAGGGTATACTAATGATTTCGAGTGGAGCGACCTTCGTCTTTGATAAAATGAGAGAGATGTGCATTTCTCCTGTCATAAGGGTGGCCCGCGAATACACTACGGCACAGTAGGCATCTTTGGAGGCGTCTGAGAACCCATGTATTTCGACTTGCAGAAGTTCTGAGCCAATAAATATCCATCATGGAACCGAGCATTTGTTGAGCGACGGCAAATTGCTGAAATGCTGATTCCATGATTCAATAAGATCAGAGGGAAGAGGATCATCCCAGTCTAATTTTTGGAGCCACAAGGCTTGAAGGAGAATTTCAGATTTAACCGTCGAAGGAGACAACCATCCTAACGGATCGAAGACTCTGCTGATCATCGATAGAAGATTGCGCTTAGTTGGTTCGTGACGTTGGAGTGGAGAAACTGAGAATCTAAATTCATCTTTAATTGGACACCAGTATAAACCAAGGACTTTGATTCAGGCGAATTTTTACTTTAGCGAATTTTCCTGAAACGTTAAATTTGAGCTGTCTGCGGCAACGTCCTTGAGCAAGAACGGGCAATTGGAGCTCCATTTTTGCAGTGTGAAACCGGCTCGATTGAACAACTCAATCACTTGCTCTTTTATTTGGGAAGCTAATACCGGATCTTGTGCTCCGAAGAGGACATCATCGACGTAGGTGTCGTGCGCTATGACCGAGGAAGCTAAAGGAAAGTTGTCTCGCTCATCTTAGGCCAATTGGTGGAGAACGCGCTGCGCTAAGAACGGCGCGGACGCTGTGCCATATGTCACAGTAGTCAGCTTATACGTATTCATTTGTGCTTCAGAAAAATTTCGCCAGAGAATGCACTGGAAATTTTGATCTCGAAGATCCACCAGAATTTGGAGGAACATCTTCTCCGCGTCAGCTGTGAATACGTATTTATGCTCTCGCCACCGTAATAAGATAGCGGATAAATCATTTTGCAGCTTTGGGCCCCCCATCAACTGATCGTTCAAGGAGAAACCGTTCGAAGTGGCACAAGACGCATTAAATACGACACGTAGCTTTGTGGAAGTGCTGCTTTCACGAATCACAGGGTAATGAGGGAGGTACACGAGTGGCCCAGATAATGAATTTTCAAGCTTAACAAGCTCCATATGTCCGAGCGACTTGTACTCGGCTAAAAAGTAAGCATAAGATGTAGCGATCTTTTCGTCACGACTTAATCGCTTCTCTAAACACAGCAGCGAAGCTAAGGCAATTTGTCTCGAATTACCTAAATTCGGAGGTTCATTTTTAAAAGGTAATCTGACGACGTATCTACCATCGTCATTACGAGAATGCGTTCGCAAGAAATGATCTTCACAATGTTGGTCTTCCTTAGAAAGAACTGGTTCACACGTAACTTGTTCAATTTCCCAAAACCGCTTAAGAATTTCCTCGATAGAACTTATCGAAATTGTATGATGCATACAGGAAATAGAGGTCATGAGTGTATTAAGGGATTTAATCGGGCCGGTCAAAATTCACCCAAAAATGCGCTTCAAGCAAGAAGAAGTGCATGAAAAAATGGCCGACTTCTGCTTCAAGCCAAGAAACGCGCTCGAGCAAAAATGGCCGACTTCCCGTCGCTAAGCCAAGTTTAATTTTCACGCGCGTTTTCAGTTTTTGGAGCGAGAAATCGCGAGACAAGGTTCTGTCGGAACGGAGTCGAGCACTAAAACTGACACACTAAATGGATGCAATGTTTCATTCTCCTTTCCAGCACTTCTACGCGTTTATGAAACGACACTTTCGCCTCGTTCGAACACAATTTTTTTTTTTAATTTTAATTTTCCAATTGTCGAGCTATCCGGCTCGAAGGACCTTGTTTGCGAGTTATCCGTGATGAAGCTCGCGGTTGTGGCTGGTTCACTTTTCAAAAAAGGGAGAGAGTGGACTGTATTTATTTGTTGTGGGATTAGAAAGATTCAACTCCGCATCCGTGTAGTTAAATATAATCAAGAAGCGATTTATTACTGTTATTTTTTATTATGTTTATTGTACGGTTGTACACGACGTTTGCTCGACTTGTACAAAAATGTTGGATTCGAACGATCGGATTTGTAGCGTCGCGTCCTTGGACTTGGCGTCGCGCGTGCTTGAATTAACAAAAGTACCGTTAGTACAGGAGCGAAACAGAATATGTAGATCCGACAGGATCGATTTCTCGCTCAGAACTCAACTTGGCGAGCTATGGATTTTTCCGCCTAGGCACGCGGCGCTAGTGTCGGGTGCAGAGTGGCCAATCGTTCGCACATTTTGGCGGGATACACAAATCCTTAACTCTAACTATAATCATTAGTATCAATTAAAATTTAATGTGTTCGGAAAAAGATTTCAACGATGCAATAAAACATTTATTTCGATTGAAATATCCTTCGCGCATATGATGGAGAGTTTGCGATACGGGGGAATTTTTATTATGGAATTGCTCGTAATTTCGTGGTGTCTTAAGAAGAATATAATTGTTTCAAAGAAATAAATCATCTCTGCAATCAAATATTTAATACGTTTGAAACTTTCTACTTGAACGTAATTCACTATTATTTATTAGCTGTTAGGAAGTATTTTTTCCACTTGGTTAGTGTGTAAGGTATTGAATCAAGTTTTATACATGAGCATATTTAAACTTTGAGTAGATATATTTAGCATTGAATAAAATTAATTGAAATTATGTATGTTATAAGAAACCAAATTTCCGAATTTAATGAATAATTTTGTTAACTTGATTCTTCACTTGATTTTTCACAAATACCTCCTCTCCAAATATTGAGATGAGCTACGTCCAATCTCATTTGAGCACTCCTCATGTGCCATCTCATGTGGTTCTCCCAACATCGTGGGTGCTTGTCACAGCACCATCCAAACGTGTAGTAAAGTTGCGTTGTCTCTTAGATCACGGATCTACTCATACGTATATTACGCGGCAAGTAGCAAATGATTTGCGAGCCAAATTATACCCGACATCCACAGTCGTTCGTGGAATTGTAGCGGGCGCGACGGGCAAGGCCAAGCATATCTTTCCTATTTCCATTAGCTCAACTTCGAACATGTCTGTAGCGGTGTCCAGTGACGCATTGGTTATGGACTCTTTAAGAAATTATGTGCCACATTTTCGGTGTCCGGTCTCGCATTGGCCACATTTACGAAATGTGGAGTTGTCGGATCGCTACCCGACGGATGATGCTCCTATCCATTTAATAATGGTGCGGATTTATACCCGTACATTCTTCGTGACGGTATCATTAGCGGCAAGCCAGACGAGCCTGTAGCAGATAATACCATTTTCGGGTGGGTTCTCGGGTCGCACGGCTCATTCTCGGGATTCTTCCGCCGATAACACGGTTTATCAACATCACGCTCAAGCGAACGATGGGCTACACGCTTCGCTCTCGCGATTTTGGGAATTAGAAGCGTCGCTACCTCTCAACCTACCTCGGAAAGCGACGAGCTGTGTGAGAAACATTTTCGTGACATACACACACGGGATCCGGACGGTCGTTACGTGGTCCGCATTCCCGTCTATCAGCTACCTCCACTTGACATTGCAGACACAATGCCTCGTGTCACGCAGTGTTTTTATTCAGTGGAACGACGGCTTGCAACGCGTTCTCTCCAAAGTAAAACCAGTGTATTTGCCTCATCATTCAATCATTCAATCTCAAAGAGTAATAGCTCGACTATCAAAACGTGCGTTGTATTCAACGCCTCCGCCGTATCTACAAACGGCAAATCCTTGAACGACCTTCAACATATTGGACCCAGTCTCCAATTAGATCTCCCCTCGTTACATATGCAATGGCGCCTGTTTCGCTATATATACGTTGCCGATATTTTGAAAATGTTCAAACAGATTCGGATCAATGATCGCGATGTAATATTTCAGCGGATTCTGTGGCGAGACAGCCCTTAAACCCCCATTATTCCGTTCGACTTACAGTCACGTATGGGACCAAAAGCGCTCCACATCTGGCTAATCGCGTGCTACAGCAACTAACCGAAGACGAGGGAGACGATTTACCGCTAGGAAAAATCGCAACATTATTTAGTCGCTTTGTGCATGACTACTTCTTTGGATCCAAGAATATCGAAGGCGCAAGAGAGATTCGGAATCTGCTCATCCTGCTACTCGCACGAGGACGATTCACGCTTCGCAAGTGGGTTAGTAATTCCAGCGAACTGCTAGCTGACATTGACGAGCGAAATGTTGGCATCGCTTGCGATAAGACTCTACAGGCTTGACGATAGTATTAAGATTGTAGGGCTCGTTTGGCAACCGTCAACCGACTCTTATCAATTCAAATTTAATCCAGAGAACGTCAGTGATTTAGAGCCCACAACCTCGTCTGAACCCACAAAACGCACCGTCCTCTCACACATCGCCAGAATCTTCGATCGATTAGGTTGGTATCTCCAGTCGTTATTACGGCAAAAATATTTATGCAACAATTATGGTAGTGCGCGGTAAACTGGGATGATCCCCTGCTCACTGAACTCGTTTCATCATGGCGCCCATTTTGCTAGGCACTTCCCAGGCTCACGCAATTAAAAATTCCGCAATGGCTAGGGACCTCGCCTTCAACCGCTATCAAGATTCACGGCTTCTTAGACGCATCCGCAAAAGCGTACGCAGCAGTCATGTATTTGCGCACTACTTACTCATCAGGTCAGTATCGAAAGTTGTTTCTCACATCTGAAACACGTGTAGCCTCACTTAAACAGGTAACCATACCACGGTTGGAACTGTGTGGAGCAGTACTTCTGGCTCGCTTCCTCACTCAACTTCTCAAAATCCCTGAATTCTCTCAATTTAAAGTGAAGCCCTATACGGACTCAACCATTCTTGAGACGTGGTTGAATTTGCATTTGTCATAGTGGAAAATCGTTGTAGCGAATCGTGTCGCTGAGATCTACTCTCTTTTACCTAATGTGTCGTGGAGTCACGTGGCGGGCAACGAAAATCCCGCTGATCTGGCATCTCAAAGCGTTGCAGCCTCTGATCTCGCCCATTCGTCTCTTTGGTGGCATAGCCCAGATTGGCTTTGCAAACCCAGCAACGAGTGGCCTTTAAAACCTCAAACTGTTGAGGCTGTCATTTTAGAACGGAGGTTAACCGCACACCATGGTACAGCTGAACCAGATATTGCTGATGCCATATTCAGACGGTTTAGTCTTGGCTTCACCTTTGTCGTTCGTTGGCTGATGTCCTCAATATGTCAAAGCGTTGGAGAGCTACACGCGACAAGACGTCACCTGCACCTTTATGTGCGAGTACCCTTACTAAGGTTGCTCACCGGATTTATAGTTTAATACAAGCCAAACACTTTGATCGAGAATTGAAATTGCTCGTAGGAAATACGCCGTCGCCCGATGGATCACGCTATCTGACTATTGGTCAAACCTTTCCCCGAGATAATCCATTCTGTCGCCTTTACCCGGTCCTAGATAAAACGGGCCTGCTAAGAGTAGGTGGTCGCCTTGACTTAGCCCACCTTCCTTACCATTATCCTACCCGGGGGATACATTGCCCAATTATCAGCCCTCAATGCTCATGACCCCTGTCTTCATGGAGGCATAACCCTCACGCTTAGTACCTTACGCCAGGACGTATGGGTACTCCAAAGCCGGAAAATCGTGCAAACGGTAATTGCTCGGTGTTTGTCATGCGCTCGACAAAAGTGCAAGATCCCCGCTCAGCTTATGGGTTCACTGCCACCGGCTCGCATCAACCCGGCCCCTCGCGCGTACACAGAATGTGGTGTCGATTATGCGGGGCCAGTCAAGGTTTGCTTGGCGGGTGGTCGTGGACACCGTTCAGTCAGCGTATATTGCGTTATTTGTTTGTATGGCGACGCGAGCGATCCATTTGGAACTAATCTCGGACTACACAACACCGAAATTTTTATCGGCGTTCGAACGCTTTCACTCTCGCCGCTGGCTTCCGAGCGTGCTTTACAGTGATTGCGGCATCAATTTTGACGGTGCAGACCAGGAACTACGCGCACCGTATCGGGCCGCAATTAAATCTGACGATTCCTGGACTCGGGTTGCAGCAAATGGCGTGGATTGGAAGTACATCTCTCCAGCCGCTCCTCATTTCGGTGGCTTGTGGAAGGCGGGTGTGCGCTCTATGAAACGACATTTGAAACGTGTGTTAGATCCACACACGCCGACCTTCAAGGAACTCGTCACGCTTTTGTGTCGAGTAGAGGCCTGCAGAAAATCTTGATACGCTGATGCCTGGACACTTTCTGATTGGCGGTCCGTTAGTATCAGCTCTGTTACCATTCCCGGTGGCTTTCTCTTGTAATCTGGTTTCACGCTGGCGCCTTTATCAACAACTCCTGGAGCGATTCTGGACGCAATGGTCCCGTGATTACGTCACTTCATGCCAGCATCGCTGTAAGTGGTTGACTATCTCTAAGTCGATTTCTTCAGGGCAGATTGTATTACTACGAAATGATCGTCTGCCTCCCGCTCAGTGGGACTTGGCGCGTATTCTCGAATGTCATCCGGGACACGTTAGTTCGGGTAGTTACGCTCCGTAGAGCTTCTACTACACTCATACGGCCTATTTCAAAAGTCGATTTGCTTCCGATTGGAATCGAGAATGCATCGAAGCCAGTGTCTCGCACCGTTTCTTAGACATAGTAGATAAATTTAGTATTTTTAATGAGAAAAAGTTTATATATTGTTGTAATTTGAAATTTTAATGATTGAACAATTAACCTTCTAAATTGATCGAATATTTTTAAATAATTACGGGCTCCATTTTGATGTTACCTACTTTCGTTATTATTCGGTACTAATAAAGGTTAAACAATATTTCTATGTTTATTTTCTCAAAGCATACATGAATTTGTTTTGTTAAATTCCTCTGGTTGCGAAAATGGAACTAAAATAATTAGGTATGCATACAACACACTACAAACTGTTTTCTATTATTGTATTGTGAATGTGTGCTTAATCATTTAGTTCCATTTTTTGCATCAGAGGAACTTAATAGGACGAATAGCATTCTAGCGAATCATATGTACTTGACATTATAAATCACAATCAAAATTGCAGTTCTTCGTCTTTCATTCCCTACTACTTCAAGTCTATCAACTACACAGCGGCATTGATGTTATTTCACATGCACTCGCCTATCGAATTTCGAAATTCATTTACGCGATTGCTTGGGTGCATTACGATTTACCAAAGCAGTTTCTAAATTTCTATATGAAAACCTTCATTGCAGCAGAGTAAAGATATCGACCCTAAAATTATTTGGTATGATTTTTAAGCGCAAGTATGTCCGTAGTGTCCAGTAAAAGACCCGATAAAATCGTAATTAGGCAGCAGTTTACAACTCGCAATGCACCTGCGGTGCCTGAGAGGCATTACGAATTTAGTCGACATAAAGTAAATTTGTAACAAATTTTTAAAGGCCCCGAAAATTATTTAGTATTATATTTATTTTCAAGTATATCGTTAATTTCGAATATAAGGCACGGAAATTCATTAAAACTTTAATACGACTCCAAATTCAAAATTGCAATACACCCTCGGTGCCTTTAAGGCATAAAAAACTTATTCGCCGTATAGTAAACTAGTTAGTAATTTTTTAAACACCCTTAAAATCATTTAGTATCATTTTTATTCGAAAGTACATCTGTGATATCTAATAGAAGACCATGAAATTCGTTAAAGAGTCCCCATACGTTGGGTACACCCAGTCTAGGCACCGAGTACCCCTACTGGTGTTGGCAGATAACTTCCGTAAGGACGTGTGTTTACTATTAAAGGATTTATATCTGCGTTGATTACGGCAAGGGCAATAAGTACAACGCTAAAGTATTAAGTGCTTATTATCTGCTAACGCCATAACGACTTATGTATCCGTTATACAACATTCGAAATAATATCGAATGAAATATTGTAACGTTCCTGGAGTATAACTGGAATAATAAATGGTGCCAGCCTTGTTTTGACGTCCATTGAATTTTATTTTCATTTTTAGCTGATTTTTTCAAAATAGCCATTTTTACCGTGATCTTCTTCTGAAGTAGATAATCTATCACTTAAAGACTCCAAAAATAATAAAATATATGCGCAACTAATATACCTAACAAGTAAAAAACCCACATCAAATTTCAATTTTTAGAGGTGGTAAAAAAAATATGTACACAATTTTTATAGCGTTAAAAATTATTTTACGCCTTCAATTTGATAGAATGAAAAGATTTAATTTATATTCAGAAAGAACACCTATATAGGGGAATTTTAGGTTGCTGAATTCGAATCTGTACTCAGAATTGTAAAACTAAATTGTTTAAGCAAATAATACTGTTAATAACAATTACCCAGACAACCAGAGAGTTGCATTTTACCGCATATAAGGATAGAGTACAGCGGGGAATAAGTCGGCAGAATTCCGGATTTTGCGTCATCCCACAAGCAGCAAATTTGCTGGAAATTTTCCCCTGCGACAAATTTGCGAGGATTTTTCCGGATTTCTACCGACGAGATTATCGGGTCGGCGAAGGGACGTAAACACGCATAGGAACACAGAACCCTCGTCGGTGAGCTCCCACACATTCGCACACATGCATGCTCGAGGGATGTGTGATAGTGGAGTGATGACATGTGGAGAACATTTAAGCGCATGGGTTTCGCGCACCTTGCGCTGATTAGCCGAAGGTACGAGCGGTGTCCCGCTGGATTCACACGCCGCGACCTGCATAAGCATCTTACGGAATTTGTGAAGAATTTGTGTTATTTCACGAAACAAAACACATGCAAAATTCAAATTTTCACATAAATCATTCGTAAATACATTTTTTCAAATAATTATAAATAAACAAATATAAAATTTAAAGATATGTATCTTATATCAACTAACGATATACGCGAATCGAAGTTTCCGCTGTCAAATTCAATTCATAATGTATGAATAAGGTACAAATCCATTAATATTATCCATCAATTGAGCTTAAATTAATAGATCTATAAAGTTATTGTAAATAAGTTCATTTGCTATCGAAAACATGAGATTCCGAAATTGGATAGGCCATTTGAAATACACTCTTGGTGAATGAAGTATTTTTTTCTTTATAATTAATGTTTCATATGTATTATTTCAGGAAATAGCATATAATTTCGGAGATTCATATTGAAAATTGAATTTTTTTAGAACTTTAGTCAGTAAACTGACTTGTAAAATAAATTATATATTCAGTATGTTTAAATAGCGGAGTAGGGCAAGACTAATTCATTTTTCACAATACATCAGGTTGACTAATTTTCGGGTATTTTTCGCTAATATTAATATATCCTCAATGTGCTTACACATATACTAGGTGTCCATTAAGTCGCGGACCTAGCTAATAACTTGAACAAACATTTTTTTTATATATATACACGAAACACACTGCGAGAGAGTGAGAGTGAGAGAAAGAGAGAGAGAGAGAGAGAGAGAGAGAGAGAGGGGGAGATGGAGAATATATTATCCGTTTATTGGTCAATAGTGTATTATGTAACAAGTGCGCAAAGTACATTTTACCACACGAACAGCGAGAGTAAGCACGAGTCGGCGATGAGTGAGACGCTGTCGCGCGAGTGAGATGAAGTTGGGCATGCGATGTTTTCAATATATTATGAAATTCTACATTGGGCAACGTGTTAATTTCGAGTGTATATGAAGATTGAGGAGAGCGGTCGTGAATATCTTTGCTCTATCTTAAGTTTGCGTAAATTGTGGTTGTGGTGGTTAAAATTGCTTGAAGCTGTGCTATTCGGAACATCTACTTCGTGGTGTGGACCCCGCGATAATTGGGAGTGGTATTTTGGTGTCTAATTGAGTGGAAAGTGCAAATCAATTTTTGGTTAATTTTGGGCATTGCTAGGACATGTTGACACGTGGTGTTCACGAGAGGATAGTACGCGCATGCGTGGTGACGTGCAAATCAATTACTTGTTGAAGCTCCTTGTATTTCTTTATGACGTCACTACAATCAGTGTGCCTGAAATTAACTGTATGTGTCAATTACACCTTCTCATCCCGTGGTCGAAGCATTTACGAGTTAACAGGTTTACCCTACTCTGTGCTGTATGCGCATCAAGGAAATGTGTACGGTTCACGCGTATCCCTTCTTCAATACTAACTTATCTCGTCTAGTCTCAACGCTATAGCATCTAGAACAAATATTCCTGGAATTGCATCTTTCGCCTGTGCATTGAAAAGGTATATACAGGTATCAAGATACAACAGGCACTATTTGTCAGGTTGCATAGGTTTGTTCATAAAAATACCATATTAAGCGTGATACTCTCTTAACTGGGTAACATGAAGTCCATGTGTGTAACATGCAAACTTGAAATTGATGAAGACCAGCAAGTTGAGCGTGGCATCTATAAGTTTACATTTCACAAAGAGTGTTTGCCAGCTCGAAGTACTTTTTCTACTAATGGTACGCTTTTCTGTTGCGTTACAAGTGTAACTAACGGCAAAAAACCGTGCTGGTGAACCCATGTTAGCTCCACCTCGCTTAGTACGATCAGGTAGTCAATCATCTCTCGATTCTGAAATTAGCGACTCAATTTCTGCGACATCTGCTTGGTTCAAGGCATATGTAGATAAACAAGAGCAACAGAATAAAATAACTAATAGTAAACTGGATAAACTTCTTAATATACCAGACAAAGTGGACAGGATCCGGAAATCTGTTGAAACTTTATAAATTGCGTCACGTAAACATGAGCTAGATCGCTGTAGAATGGGATACGAAAATTGCAATTGCGACTTAATTATTTCTAATTATCCTACTAAACAAAAGGAAAGTCTGCAGACGATAACAACGCGCACTGTCCAGGTCTTAAATATAGCTCTCGATGACCGGGATATTTTATCTGCTATACAAATGCAAAAAAATCGAATTACAGCAATACTACTGCCTTCGTGAAAAATACGACACAACGTGGAGTGTCCGCGGAGAACGTTCGATCACCTACGATCATCATAAAATTCTCATCTCCGCGCATTCGCACTAGCCTTCTTAACAGCATGAGAAATTATAAAGTGATTAATACTACTGACATCGATGAAGCACTGCCTGCCACCAGATTCTTCATTAATGAGCACCTCTCATATGAAACGCTCCAACTTTTAAAACAGTCACGGGATTTTCTTAAGGGTGTCTCTAATAAATTTTTCTACATCTATCGTGGTATGATATGTTACCGTACATCTAGAGGCGCTCCAGTCTCTGAGATTGTGTCTTCTATTTACTATCTACTATCTACTATTGTAACTTCTCCATTTGTTTCAAATTCGAAACCCACTACTAACGTTGTTTGTAATTCCTTACTCTTATGTCACATTAATGTTCAATCTTTAAATGCAAAAAATAAATTTAATGAATTGCGAGATTATTTTCGATCCAAATTTTTTCATGTGATATTGGTTACGGAAACGTGGTTCAACCATAGTCTTGATGGTGGATATTTTAATTTGGAAAATTATAATCTGGTTATGTATATTCACCAACTGTTTAAGTGTAAGATTCCATTTACCTCTGCTTCACAAGTATCAGCCGCAGCAGAATTTATTTTTGCCGAGATAACTTCACCTCGTCTGTCGGGTATTCTAGTTATTGTAGTGTATCGCCCGCCTAGGAAATCACTCCAGGATTTTTTTGAAACTTTTCAGAAATTTAATACCAATTATAATAATATCATTATTATGGGCGATTTTAATATTGATTTGAACCGTGATGTTAGTGACTCGCTTAAACTAATTCAATTTGCTACTGAAAATGGTTTGCATATTATACCTTTTAATAATACCTTCCATAGTACGTCTGCAGAATCTTGGATTGATCACTGTTTTGTAGAGAGCCGTAATAATGTACTATGTACATCGCAGTACAATTTACCGTTCATCTATGGCCATGCTTTAATCAAAATTATTATGAAGGTCTAACCAAAATACCTGTTAAATGGATAACGGCGAGTCACGTTAGAAACTTTAGCTGCCCACTTTTGATTAATGATCTTGAAAATTGTGACTGGAGTGATTTCGCTGAACCAACGAGTAACAGTAATGATATTGACAAACTGTCGCGACTCATCTCCTCAAGGCTCTTATCTGCTTTTGATCTGCATGCGCCTTTAATAACTTTCATACCGAGACACAAACTTGCGCCGTGGGTCACGTTAGAACTTAGATCGTTGAGACATGAGCGCGTTTAAGTTCATTTATAACTGTTCTATGCTACATTTGAATATTTCAAGTTTAATAAATTTAGTTAGTTTTCACCGAGTCTAAACCTTTTATCACAAAGTCTTACTGGTCCTAGGACGCGGTTTTTGGTTAGTCGCATGAAGGTCGTACACAAGCGAATCGGATTCTACGTTGTTTATTCCGCTTTGTAAACTTTCTGATCGTTTCCGGACTTACTCGAAGATCGACATAATGCAATCCACCAATCCGTTTCGTCATCTTTTATTTCACATTAAAGGCACTACTTAACCACGTCAACAAGACGAATATCAATATTTGCAAAAAAAAAACAACATTTCCCCCGTATTTCTACTGGCATTTTCAACGCAATCGGTGTAAAATTCTCCCAAATGAGATAACTTTTCTTGGATGTTTTCCGAAGAAAATAAGCGTAGTCCGAACAAAAACGATTGATTTTCGGCCGAAGTTTTCCTCACAAAAATAGTAAAACCCTAAAATATCCCGAAAACTTTGTTCGAATGCATTCTAAAATTATATACCATGATATTACGACTTCCTTGTTGTTTTCCGATTAAAATGACCACCGGTTGAGCCAAAAACGATCATTTTTAGCCGAGATAGGCGGCACAAAAACTTTTTTTTAAGGACAGCCCTAGTGTGTATGTACGGATGTAAGCCCATTGAGGATATATGTTAAATATTAATAAAAATATCCGAAAATAAGTTAACCTGATGTATTGTGAAAAATGAATTAACCCTGCCATACTCCGCTATCTACACACACAGAATATATAATTTATTTTATAAGTCAGTTTACAGACTAAAGTATTAAAAAAATTCAATTTTCAATATGAATATCCGAAACGAACGGAGTAATTATATGCTATTTCATGAAATAATGGATGTGAAACTTTCGAGTTTTCACATAAATCAATTCTATCTAAATTTCCTCAAATAATTATAAAGACAATAATACTGTTCGTGCCATAATGATTTAGCCGATGGCGGGGCCGTGAGGGGCATTGTTGCGGTAGCCGTGCGAGCGTCGTGCTTTTGATCACCGCGCAGGCGCCTTTGTGTCGGACTCGGTCGCGCTTCATTGTTGCGGTCGTCCGGCGTACCGTCGTCGTTCGTCGCTGCGGTGACGGTCGGATCGAACGGTGATTCCGCGAGGGCCCAGCGAGTGGAGGGGCGGCGGATAAGGCCTCGCGGCCAGCCAACGCCGCGGGGCAGTCGAGTCAGTGCTTGTGTAACAGCGATCCGAGCAACATTGTCGAGCGATTTGAACGCCTCAAAGTTGTGTCCGTAGTCACCGTGGTTTTTCCTGGTTTGTCGATAGCGGTGAGCGACCTCGAGCGAGTGTGGCATCGAACGGCGTGGTTTTTTGTGCGTTAGCGTGAAATGCAAGTACAAGGGGGTGATACCCCGTTACGTGCGTTTTGTGCGGGGATGTGCTCTCGTGACAGAGCTTGTTAGGACCAGAGGAACAGGATCTACGGACGCTGCGTCGACGTGACCTGTTCCTGGGCGAGCGCAGCACGCGGCAACGTTATTGTTTGTTGCCCGGGCCACAAAGTCAGGTTCTCGAGACGTCGAGGTGCTTTGCTGGCGAGGTCATCGAGGACCATTTCTGCGCTCCCGGACGCGGCTTCCACCTTTTGGACCTTGGGTGAAGCTGCGGTAAACCATTTTGTGCAACGGTTTTCCTCGAGCGAAACTGCGGATAGGTAAGAGAGCTCTTGAAGTTTGCTTTGAATGATCATTCACAAGGGGATTGTGTTTCGTTTTTTTTCGCTTAGTTTAAATATTATTATTATTAATACACTTTTAGTATTTAGTCTTTAACTTTCCGTTATAATAACTATTAATAATTCATTTTGGTTTGATTTTGTTATCAATAAAAGTGGAAGCTTGTAACGTGTGATATTATTATTGAAACGTAAATTTAGTTATTGATGTATGTGGATGTGACGGAGAGAGAAAAAAACATAGAAAAAGAAAATGTAATAACGGATTCGATCAATATGAAATTCCGAATTCTATACTTGTATGCGTATATTATGTGAACGCGAAACGAAGTCATGTAAAGAGAGCGATAGGGCGAGAGAAAAAGAGAGAGAGAAGATTTGATAGAATAGGTAGATTAATATTTGTTTGAAAAGGAGAGAGAGAGAGAGAGAGAGAGAGAGAGAGAGAGAGAAAGAGAGAGATAGAGAAAAGTTGAATAAAGGACGTGGAAGAATACAATTATGAAAGAAGTAGGGGCATACGGATACTTTCCTAATACACACAAAATTGCCATCGATAACACAACGTGGGGCGTTGGTCATAGGACACGTTTCGGGACTCTCGCATTTCGGTCCCTCTGTGACGAAGACGTGTATAGTGCGAATAAGTAATAAAATATTGACTTGGAGCAGTTTAAATTCCATCGCGATCATTTCTAAGGAAATGAAAAACTTGTCGAGTGGAGGCTCCAAAATTTTATCGAAAAACGACGCCATTACTGGTTAAAGGTGAGTCGAGTGCTATTCGCCACGTGTTGCAAGTAATTTCTGAAGAAATTACTAATCTCCATATGGATTATTTATTTAGGCCGAAGTGATGTCCGTGGTCGAGTAGATGAAGATTTACATCAGTGGAGTCAAGTTGTCGAATGTGTGAAGCTATTCCAAAAGATCTGGAAGAAGGAAAATCGTGAAGAAGATAAAATCTCCAACATTCGGTTTCTTCGGGCCATCCCTTGCGATATCATTCCGTCTTCACCCCGGCCATTCGGATGAAAATGTTAAATCCAACGAAAAAAGGGACCAATGAGTGAGTTGCCAATTTTACTGAATGGTGCAATTATGGACGACTATAAGAAAAGACTTTCCGCGTGGCCATATAAGTCATTAATTATTGAGCGTGTATGTTAATTTAGTTTTTTGAGCGTTTTCTCTTCTCTCTCTCTTATGCGAATTTAATTTTATTGGATGTATTGCTCCGTTTTATTTTTTGTTCGCTTCGACATATGATCGAATGATAATCTTTAGGTGTTTCTCTTTATATACTTGAATAAAAAATATATACATATAGATAAAATTTATAAATGCATATTACAAGCTTGTTCGGGCTTTTCCCCTGCTCCGTTGGGTTTTGATGCCTAGACTTATTATTTTTTTATTATCCGCGAAATATATTGTGTTTTATTTGTAAGCCTGCCACACGCCCATCCTTTCTATTTAATTTAACTAACTTTTGAAGTTAGTATAAAATCTTGGTTCAAATACTTCATTCACGAAGAGCGTATTTCAAATGGCCTATCGAATTTCAGGATCTCATGCTTTCCATTGCAAATTAAATTATTTACCATAACTTTATACATCTATTAATTTGAGCTAAATTGATGGATAATATAAATGGATTTGTACCTTATTAATACATTATGAATTGAATTCATCGGCATCAGACATACACAGATCGGCACTCTCACTGAACTCCGCACCATCTGTTAGTGTCGTAGGCTCATAGTCGTCGCTGTTTTGGTAAGCCATCTGTTCTTTCTCTGCACCCCCCCCCCCCAAGAGGATGACCAGGTCGCACCGGAGTGCGCCTCCACTCGATTTCCCCCACATGCAGTGCCGCAGTGCGCCCTAGGAGTTCCCGCAGAACGGGCCTCGGCAACTGCATCGAACTTCTCTTGTCTCTCTCTCTCTCGCCGTATGCGCCGAGCCCGAGACGATTCGAGAAACCGGGGACACACGGATCACTTTTCAGCGCTCCGTGTCGTTCCCCACCACGAAGGCCCCGGAGACGATGCTCATCGTGACCCCGTCGAGCGCGTCGCCGCGGTAAAGTCCCCGAGTCGGGCTAACCGAAACCGATGCCGCGCTCTTCCATTGCGCGAGTCGCGTTGACGCGCATGCGCGGGCCCGACGGCGCACCGTCTCACACGAGAGAAGTCATTCACCGGCAGTCTCTTGAACGGAACTCCTAGGCTCCACCAAGCATTCTTCCCGTTCTCGCCATTTATCGCCCGAGAATCTCGACAAGCAATCGGTCCCGCGCCGCGCATCACGTGTGTGAGCTCCTACATTCACAGAAGGGTGTCTTTTCGGCGACTTCCCGTCGTACAAGAGGACAGTGCTGCGTTTTTTTCGGATTGAACGTGTCAGGAGAAAGAAAGTGTGCCGCCAACGCTACCCCATTCTCCAAGTGCAGGATCCAGTGGCTCTGTCGGCCTGCTTCCAGGACATCCTCGCTGCCTACCACGTCGACGTCCAGCGAATCGTAAGTCGCCCATAGGGCCACGATTTTCTTTGTGTACTCAGGACATTAATAGATAGTGAAGTGCGGTACCACCTTACCCGTTGCGTTTTTCGGTTAGTAATTCTGGTGTACTCCCTCCGGTCATATAAAAAGAAGCTCCGCCGTAGAGTGGCTTGGAACCACGAATCCTCGCGCCCGGTCATAGCGCCGCGTGTCTGAATTTTTTTTTCGGATATTGTATACTCGCGTAGCGTTGCGATTCAGAGATAGGAAATAAATGTACAAAATAAATAAATTGCGTAGAATTATTTTTCACCCCTCTCTTCCGAGAAAATGGGGAGATTACAATATTAATTACATCCTTTTAAATTTTATATTTGTTTCTTTATAATTATTTCAAGAAATGTATTTACGAATGATATTTGAATTTTGCATGTGTTTTGTTTCGTGAAATAACACAAACTCTTCACAAATTCCGTAAGATGCTTATGCAGGCCGCAGCGTTTGAATCCAGCGGGACACCGCTCGTTCATCCGGCCAATCAGCGCAAGGTGTGTGAAATCCATGCGCTTGAATGTTCTCCACCTGCCATCACTCCCCTATCACACTTCCCTCGAGCATACATGTACGCCCAAGACAATCGATTGTTTCCTTTCCGGTTGGCGTTCGAAATGACAAGTTCGGACGATTCTTCATAAAATTATGTGGTTCATGACCCATGTCGAGGAACATAATGTAAGGTTTGTTCGTTTTGCTACACCGAGTTTGCACTGGTGTAAACATGTGTGTGTGTGTGTGTGTGTGTGTGTGTGTGTGTGTGTGTGTGTGTGTGTGTGTGTGTGTGTGTGTGTGTGTGTGTGTGTGTGTGTGTGGGTGCGTGCGTGCGTGCGTGTGTGTGTGTGTGTGTGTGTGTGTGTGTGTTGTGTGTGTTTTTTTTTGCGCACCCGATAAAACCACCTTCGCTTAGACTGTGATTCCCCCCTCGGAAACCGCCGGAAGGCATTACTTCGAGGGGGGGCAGTCTATGCCTCAGAAGGCCCTCGCCGATATTTTGGCTCTTCAGGTCTGGCCGATGTTGTTGCCTCTTCCTTCTTCTTCTCTTCTGATGGCATTCAGCCTATCGATGATGGAGGTGGCGATGATGACCACCTCGTCCCATCCCTCCTGTGAGGCGAGCAGGCATTCCCCAACTCCCTCAGGTGTAGGTGGTCCTCCTCCCGAGATCAGGAACTGTTCCCGTTCCGCTGCAAATCTCGGTCAGTGGAAGAGGACGTGGGCCACGTCTTCGTCGACACCAGGGCATGCCGGGCACTCCGCGCTTTGGTAAATGCGGAAACGATGTAAGTAGCTGCGAAAGCAGCCGTGCCCGGTGAGCACCTGGGTGAGATGAAAGGTGGTCTATCCGTGTTGTCTGCCCGTCCACTTTGCTACATCTGGGATAACGCAGTGGGCCCACCACCCCGAATCCGCTGAATCCAATCTTTTTTGCCACTCTTCTATGGTCCTAACGGACCATTTATCGTGGTTCAGCTCCTGGTCGGCGATGTCCTGCCTTGTACACCTGCCTTCACGGTGTACTGCTGCCCTCCCCATAGCAAGAAGGTCTATGGGAGGGAGTCCCGCGACCACCGAGAGAGCGATGTCCAATACAGAACAGTAGACACGGGCCACTCTTAAGACGGCTGTTCTATAAGCCCGCCGACAGGTGGCTCCGTAGCTCTTATGGATGTTCATGGCATCAGCACAGATCGGTGCCCCGTAAAGAATAACGGAGCTTACTACCGATGAAAGGAGGGACCGTCGCGGCTGTTTCGGCCCCCCCCCCCATATTGGGCATGATGCTGGAGAGCGTACGAGCCACTTTGGAAGCCTTTGCGCCTGCGTTCATCAGGTGTTGTTTGAACGACAGCCGCGCATCTAGAGTGACTCCAAGATATCTAATAGTGTCAACCGTCCTGATCTGCGTATCTTCCACCGTGAAGGTGGCGTATACCCTTTTCTTTGTTCGAGAGATGAGCACCGCCTTCGTCTTCTCAGCCGCCAGATCTAACCCATGGTTGCTCAACCACCTAGCTACTACCTCGATAGCTTCATCTCCGCTAAATTGCACCCCGTCGATGGTCTTCGCGACGACGATTAGTGCAAGGTCGTCTGCGAAAGCTACCATGGACACCCCGTCTGGAAGGGATTGCCTGAGCAGTCCGTCGTAGCTATTGCTTTCACTCGGCCGATTGCATCGATGGTTGAGCGCCCCTTCCGAAATCCGAACTGGTTTTCGGAAAGACCTCCTGCATCTTCGATGGCTGCTTCTAGTCTGGCACAGATAACCCTCTCATAATATCTCATACCCGGAGATGTCCAGCATGCAGAGACGTCTGAACGAGGATAGATCGCCCGGGGGGTTGTTTCCCTTGGACAGAAGAACCAATCTCTGTTCCTTCCACTGCACCAGGAAGCGTCCTTCTTTCAAACAAGCGCTGAATGTCGATGTAAAGATGGTCGGGACATTCACCGCTGCGATCTTCACTGCCATTCCAGGTACCCCATCTATTCCTGGGGCCTTACGGGTGGAGATCTTCTTAGCAGCCATCTTTACTTCGGCATTGGTAACATCTGGCGGCTCGGCTGCACCAGGGATTGCCATCAGACCAGTGCCGATCGGCCGTTTCCGTTGTTCTGGGATTAGATAGCCGACGACTTTGCCAAGGAAGGATGGACAAGATGGTGCGTTGGGTCCCCTGGGCTTGATCTTGTTCATGACCGTTTTATACGGTCGCCCCCAGGGATCGTGGTCCACCTCATCACAAAAGTCCTGCCAGCACTTTTTTTCGCGGCCTTGATGGCAATCTTGAGCCTCTTTCTCTTTCTTTCATAGTCCGCGGCCAGTTCGTAGTACCGGGGCTTATGAATTGCTCTCTGGCGCAGCCTTCGAGCCCGAAGGCCCTCTCGACAGATATCTGCGATTTCCTCGTTTCACCAGTAAACTGGGGATCGGCCGCGAGGATTTGACTTCACGGCCATAGAGACATCGCAAGCCGCTGTGATGGCTCGGGAGAAGCATCGGGCTCTCTCCTCTGCTGTTCCCTCCACCTCCGCCTGTTCCAAGCTGTAGAGGAACATTTCCCGATCGAAGGTGGCCGGTGCCCATCTCTCTTTGCTTGCGCTCTGCACCTTTCCTGCTGCTCTGCCGGTCAGTTAGAGCTGGTGCACCAATGTTTGATGGTCATTGCCCGTTTTTCGGTCGCTAACTTTCCAGCCCAACCCTTCCCCCATCAATTTTGGGTCGACGAACGTCAGGTCGACTACGGAGGTCTTGCCGGCCTTGGAGTAGGTCGGCTTTCCCCCCGTGTTAGCAATCTCCAACTCCAGTAACGAGAAGGCCTCAATGAGGGCATATCCCCGATGGTTGGTCTTCGCGCTACCCCATTCCGTCGCCCATGCATTGAAGCCCCCCCCCCCCGATCACTAATGGGAGTCGGGAGGTTCTTGCACTGGCGACGATGGCCTCCAGGGATCCTTGAAACTCGTCGATGGTAAGACTGGGAGGGAGGTAGCAACTGTATAGTCTTATACCAGCCACCTCCACCCAGGTGAAGCTGGGCAGGGGGTCGGACATCTTATTGGTTATGTCGAGATTCCCACACACCCAGATGGCCGCCTTGCTGGTGGAATACTTCACCCAGCTCGGTTTACAAAGATCCCGGTAAGTCTCGCTGATGACGGCGATATCTCCTCCGCCTTCTCCTGCTTGACCACTTGAAACAGCAGGTCCTGGGCCACCGCACAGTGATTGAGGTTTATTTGGACCACCTTAGCCATTGTTGGTCTGTGCTCCAACCTCCTGCGTTGCACGATGTTTGGCTATGCAGTCCTCAATCTTGTGGCCCTCTTTGCCACACCGGAAGCACTGCGCTGAGCGATCGACCGCGCTCTTACAACCCCTTGCCAGATGTCCGCTCTCGTGGCACCTGTAACAGCGTGGGGGTCCCTCGCGCAGTCGAACCCGGCAATTAACCCAGCCAATTTTAAGCTTCCCCTTTTGCAGCAGTGTGTTTTCTACTGCGACGGGAAGCAAGATATTGGCCACCTGGGTTCCGCTATATGCTCCCCTGCACTTGATATTCTCAGGGGTCACTGCTTCCGGTGAACTGATCTCAATGATGGCCTGTGCCACCTCCTCCCTAGTTGTGGCCTCGTCCATATCCTTAATGGTGATGGCTTCCTTATGGGACAGTGCCTATACGACAGCTGTCCCTTTTAGGATGGACGTGGCCGCTGCTTGGAGCTCTTGGGTGCACACGACCGGCGTTGCAAGCTCTATGAGCAGTTCGCCTGCTTTCGTCCGCCTGATGGCGGTCACCCTTTCTCCTAACTTTTGCAGTTCTGGCGCAGCTTTCATGGTCTTCAGGATGTCGACATATAACGCACCGCCCGCTGCCTTGATCTTGATGGCATCGGGGCGGAAGGGTCGGAGGCCGGCTTTTGATTCCGGCTTCCCCCTGTGTCGCTTGTCGACATCCGTTCCCTGCTGTTGCGGTTGTTGTTGCTGCTGCTGCTTCGCCTTCTTCTTTAGGCCGTTTCTGACCACCGTAACCCAGTTCTGGTCTTCCGACTAAAGTTGCCGCCGTTGTTCTGCAGCTGGTGGTACGGCGCGTTCCTCTTTCTCCTCTTCTTTCCTGACCCGTTTTGTCGCTGGCTACTTCAGCGGCGAGGGTCCTCTACGCTCCGGACGTTCGGGGGGCTTTCGGAATAGGGGCGACGTTTGCCTCGCCCCGTCCTGGCAGGTGACCGACGCCTGCGAAGCCCCCGAACTTTCTCGTGCCTTGGCGTAATGGCTAAAGGCACGCAGTGTGCCTTTGGCCATATTCTTGAGCTCCTTGTGGAGATTTTTCTTTTCCTGGATAAATTCCACAAGGAGCTGAAGTTTCTCTTCCAGGCGCTCGAAACTTACAGTCTCGCGCGCCTTTCCTGACAGAGTGTCACTTGTAACATTTAATGCTGTTGGGGCCGAGTTACCAACCCCAACAACACTGCGGTTGCCTGATAACGACGCCGGAGAGCCCGCTTGCTCACTCGTACCCGACGCGGGTACTGGGGATCCGACCCCTGCACCGTAAGCTTTTATCTGCAGCTGATCTTCCATACTTGGTTTATTGTTCGGGGTTCCTTCCCCTAGCTAGTTCTATGGTCCGCGTCGGGTATTTTATTTCTCCGATCCCTATTACCAGCATTCCCCGATCCGCCACCTGGGGACGCGCCCGTTAGAAGGAACCAGCAAGACTCCGGCGTGTGTGTGTGCGCGTGTGCGTGTGCGTGTGCGTGTGAGTGTGCGTGTGTGAGTGTGTGTGCGTGCGTGCGTGCGTGTGTGTGTGTGTGTGTGTGTTGGCAAGGTAACCTCCAAATCACACCGAATTGGTGTATTATATTTTATTATTGTTACGATATCGGAGGAACTCGTAATCAGAATGTAGAAATGAGAAGATGCAGGATAGGAATCATAGCACGGTGAGGAGTCCAAGGGGTCAAATAAATCCACTGATCCTTGATTCAAAGCCATTCAATATTTCACTTAAACTCTCAATTATTACAATATTATGCAGCACTGCGCGTATGATGAAATTCGATCATGCACACAGTGCAAATATTTGGAATTATATTAAACCTAACGTGCCAATTTTTAGATACAACTGTCGCGCGCACCAGCGTTGCGTATCGTTCAAGCGACGTGCGAAAATTGAAAAAGAAGACGTGGCGTTTGCAACCTCGCATCAACGGAAGAACCACTAGAGTCGTTAACGAACTTAAAATATAAATAAATTATAGATGGCGCTACGGGCAACCAAAAGTGGCGGTAAAGTTCATTATTTCTATAAAGCGCGAATTACAAAGCGCGACATATCGCCCCCCATTGCAACCCTCCTGGGCTTGGAATAAGAGTAACCGAACAAATTAATCGAAGCTTTCAACTAATCCAGATCAACTGGTAAGAATGCTAACTGCGTAACGGGACGGTCATACACCGAAGTTGCTGTTGGCACGGTCACCGCTCGCGTAACATTATCGCGACCCGGGTAACATCGTATAATTCGCCCAAGAGGCCATTTAGATGGCGGATTGTTAGGCCGTTTTAACAAAACGAGTTGTCCAACAGACACTGAGTGTACTCCCCTGAAATTCTTTTCATATGAAATTTGACGCGCTTGACGCCGGCCTTCCACAACCCGCCAAAATGCGGTGTAGCCGGAGGGAGAAATTTCCAATCCGTGCCGTCTTTGGCCAGCAGGTCTTGGAAAGAGGCGTCTTGGATGGCGTCGGTGAATGCACGTTTTAATTCATTTCGTGCACCAACAAACGTACGCCCTTGATTGCTGTACATACGAAGTGGGATACCACATCGGGAGACAAAACGTTTGTAAGCAGCGATGAATTTACCCGAAGAGTAGTCAGAGACTAGCTCAAGGTGTATTGCCTTGACTGCAAAACATACAAATAACGAAACGAAAGCAAATTGAGACTTATGTCCGCGACCATTCCCAAGACGAACTGCAAAAGGCCCCGCGTAGTCAACGCCACAGTGAGTAAAAGGGCGTTCAGGTTGCGAAACTCTGGGAGTAGGAAAGTTACCCATTGTTTGCGTGAAGAGTTCGGCTTTCAAGCCAGCACAAGTAAGGCAGTGAAAGATGACCGAACGTATCAATTTCTTTGCCTGTACGATCCAGACAGTTTGGCGTATGGTGCGAAAGGTTACCTGGACTCCACCATGCAAACAATTTAAGTGAGTTTCAACAATCAACAACTTTACGACCGGGTGTGCGCGTAATGCGATAGGGTGTTTGACGTCATACGAAAGGCCGGACTGCTGCAGGCGTCCGCCAACACGAATCAGGCCATTTTCGTCGAGGAATGGCTGAAGCGTAACAAGAGGGCTCTTTTTTGTTACGGCACGCTTTGAATTTAAATCTACCAATTCAATACGACACGCTCTGAAATAAATGTCCACGTGGATCCTTGATCCAAAAGCGCTCGCAGACCAAGAGAGCGACCATTGTAAGCATGCAACCGAACCATGGCTGTAGCCAACAGAATTCGCGACGATTCTATCGGCTGATCAGCTGATAAATGCATAATGACGGTTTCGGTTTGATTATTATTGAAATTGAAGGAGGCAGACACGGGAGGGCCCAAATTTTCGTTTGAAGGACTAGAGTCCGATACTCGCTCCCGATGCAGCAGGGTATGGTGTCGATTATTGCATATAAAACAACATCGTTTACTAACGCATTTCGCTATATCGTGAGAACCGAGACAATTATTACATAATTTCTGACGTTTCACAAAGTCAGCACGTTTCACAACAGATAAATTTTTAAACCTTTTACAATTGTAAATATCATGTTCAGCAGAACAAGTGGGACATCGTTTTGTCGCGGAAGTTGTAGCATGAGAAACGACTGAGGGTTTCTACTTAGTCGAAAATAATTTCGGTGCAGAGCTAGATCCAGATTTGTACTGCTTTTCCGTCACAGCTGATTGTAAACTGTATATGCGACTACTCAAGAATTCCTTTAATGTTTCGAACTTTGGATAATCTCTGGTTGAGCCCAAACTAAGTGTCCAAGCTTTACGCGTTTCTGGATCGAGCTTGGAAGCGACATGAAAAACAAGAATTGTATCCCAATGATCTACGGGTTCACCGAGGGATTTTAGCGCGCCAACAATCGCAATTACTTTATAATATAATTCCCGAAGTTCAAGCGCGGATTCTTTTCGAAGCGTTGGAGTATTAAATAAAGTTTTCATGTGAGTATCAATAATGCACCGCTTATTAGAAAATTGCGATTTAAGAGCTTCCCATGCTACATCAAAATTGTCATTAGTTGACGTGAGATGGTCAATAATAGATAACGGTTCACCCGAAAGACATGACTTTAAGTAATGCAATTTACAAACGTTATCTATAGATTGATTTTTAATAATAATTGACTCGAAATAATCAGAAAATGAGTCCCATTTGCTGTAGTTACCTGCGAACTTAGGTAAGTCGATGCGTGGCAGACCAGACGATGATCGAGAGCCGGAACCAAAAAAAGTCATCATTGCAGGGTCCACATGTGCCGACTGATTCGGTGTAGACGTCGCAGGGCTAAGTGTAGAGAGAGATTCCTCGATTCCAGCAACAGCTTCCAGGAAATGAAATTCAGCATTCTCAAATTTGCGTTCCGAAAAGTATGGATGCCTCGTTTCTATTTAAGTCGCCGATTGGCATATAAGAATATGAGCGTCGCGACACTGTCTCCATATGTTCTCAATATATTGTTGATGAACTTTCAATTTTGCGACGGTTTGAGCTTCAGGCGGTGGCAAATTGGAGAACGTTCGCCGTATACTCTCAAAATGAGACGTTTGTGCGGTGATCAAATCTTCCAGAGAGACGGTATGAGACATGTTGAAAGAGTCTTCTTTACTCGGAGATGAACGTGAAAAATACGGTTGACAAGTGGCGTAAAATCGACGCACAGAAAAACCACAATTTGCAGGGTCAGAAATTAGACAACTCGCACGGTGTTAATAAGTTCTTAGTCCGTGTGATGTGTCTACGGCGCGGTAATGTTCCGTTGCTGGCAGCGACGAGTCGACTGACTGAAAGAGTCCAAAAGTATGCGCGCGCGCATGTAACGAGTGCAGACGCGTCGAAAGTCCTGGCGCGTGAACTGGCCACAAGAGGCGCGGGCGAAACGGCGCAGAAGGCAACAGCGCAACTGGGAGCGACTAATGGCGCGGTCCACGGGGCATTATGAAAGCCCAGGCGGGGAACTTGCGCACGATCGAAGAGATTCAGGATCGGAATCGTAGCACAGTGAGGAGTCCAGGGGCACAGGGGTCAAATAAATCCACTGATCCTTGATTCAAAGCCATTTAATATTTCATTTAAACTCTAAATTATTACAATATTATGCAGCACTGCGCGTATCACGAAATTCGATCATGCACACAGTACAAATATTTGGAATTATATTAAACCGAGCGTTGCGTATCGTTCAAGCGACGTGCGAAAATTGAAAAAGAAAACGTGGCGTTTGCCAACCTCGCATCAACGGAAGAACCACTAGAGTCGTTAACGAACTTAAAATATAAATAAATTATAGATGGCGCTACGGGCAACGAAAAGTGGCGCTAAAGTTAATTATTTCTATAAAGCGCGAATTACAAAGCGCGACAATTATTAATATATATATATATATATATATAGAAAAATATATCTAAAATTATCACGTAATCAATATCATGTTTTATTTATTGTTTTCTTTAAGTTTTTTGTGGGTATTTTGTTTCTTTTTTCAGGTGCAGGCTGAGGAGAACTGGAGTTTTATGAGCTATCAGTCATTGGCATTTTTTTTTCGAAACATAAGTCACGAATAACGGCGTCAGAATGAGTCAAGAATGGAACAATGCGTTGTATCCGGTGTGCAGTCAGGAATATACCAACCAGTCATGCTTTTATAACAGAGGTCGATACGGATGACAGGAGATGCAGTGACAATCGTGGTGGTTCACAGGGAGGAACCAAAGATTAGCTTGTAATCTATGTTGAGAGTGCTAAAATTGGAAGGATTATGGGAAAAGGTAGTTTCAATTTTTGTTCTTTAATCAAATATTCATCGGAATATCATAATATATATAGGCATAATATTAACTTTGCATTAAAGTTACTACAAACCAGAATGTTAGAAAATTAATATATTTTATCTATATATAATTAATGTCACGAAGTTAAATATTACAGATACTGAAATAACATATATACCTCCACCAAGTTTCCTACACCATCACCCCAAATCCACCCCCAAAACGCAGCAGTAATGCGACCACTAGCCATGTTGGGAAGAACGTTTACAGGATGATAACGTTCATTGACTCTTCGCCATAATGAATAACGTCCATCTTTATCCGTTGCAAACGTCTTCTCATCCATAAAAATTACCTGCCGCCATTCGACAAATGTTAATAAAATTATTACGCGCCGCGACTTCAGAAACTTTCGAACTGATAACTTTCTTGCTAACCTATCAGGAATAAATTGGTCACGGAACTCAAATATTGCGACTATTGACATGAAACAGCAAACAATCTCGTTTCTGTCCTCGATCAACATGCGCCGTTACGAACTCACTATTTTAGTAAACCCTCGACTCCGTGGTTAACTGCAGAACTTAAGGATCCCTAACCCCCAAGGTTCTGTTCTAGGGCCGCTTCTTTTTACTATTTTCATTAATGCTCTTCCTATGTTCTTAGTCATACGTATCATGTTATGTATGCAGATGATTTGCAATTTCTCATACGTATTGTAAGTTTTCTGCCATTGGCGAAACTATACGACTTCTTAATTCGGATATATCCGCCGTAAGTGATTATTCTCGTAAAAACGGATCAGTTTTATATTTATATTTCATATTTAATGCTCTAAAAACTAAAGCAATTTTCATAGCCACGCCCGTACTACGCCATAAATTTAAACCCGAAGATTATCCTTCGCTTGTTGTAAATGGTTCTATTATTCTTTTTGTTAATGGGATATTTAATCTTGGAAGAATTATGCAATCCACTCCCACGCGGACTGCTCAAGTAAATGAAGTTTCTCGTCGTGACAAGTTCGCTCTGTACCGAGTAAAATATAATAAAAACACTCTGACTACTGATCTCAGAATTAAATTAGTCATATCGCTTGTTTTACCACATCTTGATTATTATTCTGTCGCCTATGGTGATATCTCTAAGACTCTAAATAACAAGTAATAAATACAGAGGCTTATCAACAATTGTATTAGATTTATTTTAACCTCACATATGATTGTTATGTCTCACCATATCGGCGCAAGCTGGGTTGGTTGCCCATAAAATATCGAAGACTATATTTCCTGGGCTCAATCACATTCAACATTTTATTATATAGATATACATCTTATCTGTTTGCTCTGTTCCTATTACGCGAAACGACGTCTTTACGAACGAAACAACGTTTCAAATGAACCTCTAGTTGTTCCGATATCGCGGACGACATCCTATCAGAGGTCATTTGCTATACAAGCGGCTCAATTTTGGAATGGTCTACCAGCTGAAATACTCAACTTATCAAGTGCGAATTTGTTTAAGACTGAACTGTATACATTTTTGCGTACACGAGATCTCAATTAATTTAAATTATCATGGCCGTATCTATTTCTAATGAAGTCAAATCATATTTGTAAATACAATTAATAGGTATTATATTCTTACATAGGTATTTGCGTTTATTATACTGTTAGACAAATTTATACTTATTATTCTTTACTTAATTATATTTATAAGTACTGTAATAGTTTTTAAGTTTTTACATTATATAATGTATTCATTCTGTCATATACTGTCTCAAGGTAACATGGCCAAGAGGTCATAAACAAGACAGCAAATAAATACAATACAATATAATACTTATGGATTGTTCTTGAAGAGGTACCCAATTGCTGGCTTATTTCATTTATTGACATGCCAGAATCCCAAAAAGCGGTAAGTCTTCCTAAATTTATTTGAGTTGGAGTGAAGGGCATAATTATTTATTTATTGCCCTTTGTTTACACAATTATTAACTTTGTATTACTATTACTATTAACTCGACAAAATCTCTAAATAATTTGCAGCTCATTTCTTCTCAAATAGATATTTTCGCGGAGAAGTAGGTTTGATAATTTTCCGTGAATTTTGCAAAGGCCATTTCAAAGAATTCCCGGGAAAAGAAGAACCTTGTAACGCGACGTCCGTGTAAAGGAAAGGAGAGAAGGAGTGAAGGAGAGAAGAAGCAAAGATTTTAAGAAAAACAAACTGGAAAATAAGAAAACCGGCGCGGAAAAAATACGACTGATTCGCACGCGCGAAAAGACCATCGCCTCGACTAACCTCACTTGCCTTGGCGATCAACAGCGTGAAGACGAAAATACCCGAGGTTTCGGTCAGAGCGCTCGGTGTGCGGAACTAGGGCGAACCAGGCAGGATTGAGAGCGCATGTGCCGAAACCGGGAAATGGCGCGAATGGCGCGGGATTCGAATGTGGCGGGCGGGCTGTCAGTTTGAAACTGACGAATGACATTCTAAAAACTGACAGTTCCGTCCACAATTCCGCGTAATGACTGAGCGGGTTGGGTACACCCGGAGAGGATCAAAGCCTATAAATAGGAATCCCGGGGATGTACTCGCCCTCTCTTTTTCCGAACAACCACGACGTGGACACTGCAATCCGGACCTTAAAAAATTGGAATCACGAGGTCGTTGGGACGGGTCCGGAGTTCAAGAAATCGGCGGTGTTCTTCAAAAAACTTTGACCAACCCGGTCGAAGTTCAAAGGTTAGCGTAATCCAATCCTCATATTCCATCAAAAGGAACAAAATTAGCCGTCCGCTTCTCCTTTTGAGGGTTCCAAAAGTGCAGTAAGTAGATACGGCTATAGAACAAAAAGGGTACCCGGGGATACGCTCACCAACCTATGCAAGATCCACTTCGACCGGCGGATTATTGACGGTGCTCACGACAATAAACTTAAAACGAGAGAAAATTAAACTGGACGCAGCATCATCGAAGCAGCTAAGAAGACAGTGCTCCTTCTCTCCACGCAAATCGGTGCGGTAAACGTGGTATGTCAAATGCGTTATGTCAATGTAATTCTTATTCGCGTAATTTAGTCGTAGGATGTGTATACTTTTACCCGTGTAAATTATCCGATATATGACTTGTACATTTTATCCGAGTAATTTAACCGCATTATATGTTTATTGTTTTAAAGTTGACGTAGAATGATGATGAAAATAAGTCGTGTGAATTTAAAGAACGATTTTTATTTAAATGATAATGTTTGTTTTTGAAATGTAATATAATGAAATATGAAATTTGATAATTTAATGTGATAAAAATGTATGTGATTGCTCACGACTACAGTTTTTTATTGTGGTATAACAAGAAAATAAATATGTCTAAATAATCAAATCCTTCTGTTCCTGCAGTGACCTACAATTTTACATAATCTGACGAAAAAATATAAACGAATAATTGAACAAATAGACAATGTACATAAAAAATAATTATAATGGCGCTCAACTAAAGGGCTCAATAAGAAAAAATACACTTATCGAGAACCCGCGGAAAAAATAACGAGAGACTGGTCATTGCATGGAAAAATTTAATATTGTGTCATAATCAAAAACAGGTAGAATAACAAAAAACAAATACAAAAATTTAAATTCTGCAAACAAACGAACAAACAAATAAAAAATGCCGTTGTTTCGCGAAGATGAAATTCGCAACGTATCGCCGCCAACAACAGCAAACACGGCGAGCGAAGTTCAGGAACTCACAAAAATGCAAAAGCAATTAGACGATATGCGAAGTCAAATGCGGCAAAGAAACGAGAATTGCAGACAACAGCAGACGGAAAATCGGGAAAGTAACGACACAAACAATATCAAAACGTTCGCAAACGAATTAGGTGGGATTCTAACACAAAACTATAACAACATTCAAAATATTGACGTAATCGCACCTAAATTCGAAGATGAATTTAAAACGAATCCGGAGAAATTCCTTGAGGATTTGGATCGATACTTTAAATTAAAAAACATTCAAGGAATCCGAAAATTATTGTTCGTTGAGAGCACACTGGAGGGTAAAGCAAAAATGTGAATGTTACGACGAATTTAAAAAATTATTTATTGATAAATTTTATTCCATTTCTGTACAACTTGAATCCAAACAAAAAAGGACGAATGACCGATATCGCACTTCTGACGGTGATTCGCATGGTTATTTTTATCAAAAAATGACTGAGTTTGAAATAAACTACACAATAACGCAACAATTACTGTTTTCCGTTAGAGAATCGCTTGCTCCCTTACAGTATGACAATACTGAGGGAATAGGCGAAACTCTAACGAAAGTAGACGCAATCAGAAAAGATAAAGAAAGTAAATCTAATAATAACTATGCAAACCACCTGCGAAGGACGGTTGGAATAAGGCACATTCGATCAGATGAAGAAAATCGTCGTAAAAATCCATATATGCGCGAGAATAAAAGGAATCTGAAAAATCCACGTAATTCGCCAAGCGGGTAGCATCGCGAGGAGCGACTTTCGCTTCCGGACATTCGGTATCCGCCACCTAATTTCGAAAACCGAAATTTTAATTCGCGAAATGACGAGGAACAATACCGATGAAATCCAAATTTAAACTAACGACCGGCCGGCGCATTGCATCACGCCCCGACAGCGCGTCGTGATTGTAACTTCGCTTCAGAATTGGAAAACAAACTTGACAACATTGTCGTACGTGAAGGTCGCGGGGAATTTCAATATCCGCATATAAAGTTGACTATATGCGGCAGGGAAGTATGGTCTTTACTTGATTCAGGCAGCCAAATAACTGACATTTCTGAAGATTTCTAACGACAAATTTCTCACACTGGTAACATTCCGGAGTTACCAGTAATCAATCTGCTGATAACCACAGCGATTGGGAGAAAGGCTACGGCAATAAAAACACAAGTCTTTTTGCAATTTAAAATTGACGATGTAATGACCGACCATGCTTTCCTTGTAATTCCCCACCTGCCAACACAAATTATTTTAGGAAACGATTTTCATGTACGGTTCGGCAAGATTTTAAATTATTCTGAACGTGAAAGTAGGTGGGCTGATAAACCGATAAGAAACCACAATATACAATGTTCACTTGACCCTGCGAGTAGCATATTATGCTCGAATGAAATTTGATGAAACGTCGAAATTTGATGGAAAACTATAGGATAAATTTTTTGCCGAGGTGACCAAATTCAATACTTTGTCAAACAATAGTCATACGCATTTTAAAACAGTTTTTATGGTATTATCGTCGACGAGGAAGAAAATGCATAAAACCTTTTTTGTAGAGAATTTAATCTGCGCCAAAATCTAATCAGATCTAAGTTATGCCAAGACACGTATTTTAAAAAAAAAATATGTCGATACGCTTTTCCGTACGTGAGATATCACGAGACAAAAAAACGGAACGTTTGGACGTACGTATGTACAAGATCACGGACACAAATTCTTACTTCGACCCAGACCTTAGGTCTGCACGACGTATTGAATTTGGTCACTTCGCACACGCACACGCACACGCACACGCACACGCACACGCACACGCACACGCACACGCACACGCACACGCACACACACACACACACACAAATAACTAATACATAACATTCCAACATAGTTTCACATTCATACTTGCATACCAACCAGATGTTAGCGCTCTTCCTCGTCGATTCTCGCTTTACTAGGTAATACACGGGACCCGATGAAAGAGATAGAAGCCATGATTACATGGTTTTGAAAATATCACATCACATTTTAATTTATTCAATACTAATTCAACATTTTTTAGCAATCATATTTTCAATCGCTCTATTCTTGAAACAACCATGTATAATGGTCAAATTCCCAAGAAAATTGTTGTGCTTTTAAGAATTAAGGTACTAAAATAAGCTGCTCTGCTCATACCTGATGGTGCCTGGTTTTTACTTTAACTAAGAAATGTTTCATAAAAATTCATAATGGTTTAATTTTCTAGCACATAAAAAATGAATCTTTTGTAGGTACGAATATTATATGAAACGATTTATAATCGCTAATTTAAAGGATACATTTCATTTAAACCCCGATCATTATATGAAATAAATATGTCATTAAGGCAAATTGTTGAAGATTCATGTTAACAAAATGATTCATTACATTTGTAAATTTGGTTTCTTATACAATATATCATTTCAATTAATTTTATCCATTGCCCATTGAATCTACTCAAAATTTAAATCTGATCACGTATAAAACTTGAGTTCATTCAATAGCTTACACACTAATCAAATGGAAAATATACTTCACGAGTGATAACAATAATAGTGAATAACGTTGAAGTAGAAAGTTTCAAACCGAATAATCATTTGATTGCAGAGATGAATTATTTCTTTGAAATAATTGTATTCTTCTTAAGACACCATGAAATTTCAAGCAACTCCCTAATAAAAATTCCCCTATATCACAAACGCTCCATCATATGCAAGAACAGTATTTCAATCGAAATAAGTACAGAAGGTTTTATTAAAGGGTCATTCCACGTCAGAAATATCACGATTTGCAGGGGGTCTTCGGATTTTTTCGAAACTCGGTATACCTCTATATGAAAGATAAATTATGCCCAAAGAATTTTTGAAAATTTTCAAAATTACGCGCACAATGGAGTGATGAATTTGAAATCGAATTATTTTTCAAAATTAACTCTGGAAGGGTTAATTCGATTTTTATGAACTAAACATGATATTAAAGCTAAAAACATATAATTTCGAAATAAAACGAATAAATAAAAAAATTTTTCAATTTCGCCCAAAAAAAATGCAAAACAAACCTGACTTGTAACGGACAATTGCATTGGCCAGTCAGAGTCGCCCCGTGAATGACGCCGTGAACATCTCGGTGCAGAGTCGCACCGTTCGTAATCTGCTGAAGATCTCCGAAAGATTCGTCGGTCATCGGCGACTCTCCGCGAATTAAACGACTTTGTGGGATTTAATCCCAACGCGATCTTTTTGTAAAAACCTCAGTTGGCGATAGAAATAATAAATATACATAGTTTAAATCAACTCTCGCCTTTCACTTGGGGTGTCGATCCCCTTAACGCGTATCCCGCAATCCGATTCCTTTGGCTACCGGGAATCAGTAAAAGTAATTAAATTGTTACTTCGAAAACGTAACAAAGTTATGTAAGTAAATTGTTAGAAATATGAAAACAATATCACAAAATTCGAGAAGAAAAAAAAATAACAACTTGGAACAATTAAAAAAAAATAAAAAAATAAAATGTGCAAAAATTAAAAAAAAATAAAAAACGATAAAGTTAAATTAAAAAAATGACTTTCATTTCGTTCACCTCTACGTGGGGAGAGTTGGAAAACGTTATTGGCGTATCCCTTGTTGGCGGCAAACTAACGTATAATTCAATTTATATAAAATTTAAATTATTATTATTATAATAATTATAAAGATTTGAAATTTTAACTTGGCGATTTTTTTTCTTCTAAAAAATGTAATTTTCTTGGGCTTCATCAGAGTACCGGGCAATTAAAACACTGGAATGCCGCGGCGAGCCTCATCACATCCGCTCATTAACCCTTTGAGGGGCACATTTTTCATTACACGGAAAACAACAGAAATTTGTTACTAAGGGCTTTTTGGGGTCACTGATTACGAAACTGTTATCGGATTTTCAACATTCAAAATGGCGGATAAAATATGTCAAAAAAATTAATTCTCCAAAATTTTCAAATTTTTTGTTTTGAAAAAACTAACGTATCAAAAATTCTGAAAAAAATATATCTTATAAAACTATGTATGAAGAATGTGTGGAGAAAATTCCAGAGTCCCAGCTGTCTATGTTTCGGAGAAAACGATTTTTTTCTAAAAAATACGCGTTTCTTCCACGTTATTTGTTTATAACGTACATGTAAATAAATAAATTATTGCAATTTTTCACTAAATTCTAATAATTTATACTCCCAACAGTCAAAAAAGTACAGATACATTCACATAAAAGTAAAAAATATGAAATATTAAAAAAAGTGGATAGAAAAGGTGGTACATATTTCTACCACCGCCCTCAAAGGGTTAAAAACGTTCTCCATCAATATTTTTGTTTAAATTAATGGTGAAATCATAAGGAATCACCACATACGTATTAAAAAAAATAAAAAGGGTATAAGTTTAAAAAAAATATGTTCAAAAATTTGTTTTGCATTTTTTTTTGGGCCAAATTGAAAAATTTTTTTATTTATTTGTTTTATTTCGAAATTATATGTTTTTAGCTTTAATACCATGTTTCTTTCATAAAAATCTAATTACCCCTTCCAGAGTTACAATGGTTTGAAAAATGATTCTATTTCAAATTCATCACCCCGTTGTGCGCGTAATTTAAAAAATTTTCAAAAATCCTTTGGGCATAATTTATCTTTCATATGGAGGTATAATTATACCGAGTTTCGAAAAAATCCGAAGACCCCTTGCAAATCTTGATATTTCTGACGTGGAATGACCCTAAAGTATCACTGTTTGCTTTTCTATCATTTCATTCGGATACATAAAGTTATGACACTAAATGAAAACATTATTCGTTCGAAAATCGTAGCAAAGCGTCGTTCAGAGATGTGTTGATTATTACATGATGAGCAGTGATCACTGAAGGAGTGGGGGCAAATGCAGCGGTAGTCCACCCCGAGAGCATCCATCCAAAAATGGTTTGCTAAACAATGGGATCAGCGGGGCCACCCTTGACTACTCCGTCTAGTAAGATGGCGCCGCAGAGGTCGGAACCTATTATTAAATGAATAGGTTCAGTTCCATAAGGGCACGTATCCGTGAGAGGGAGGTCTTTGAGATGAGGCCACTCAGATATCGAATGGTTCGAAGTGGGCACATACGACGTGAGTGTCTTCATTATCAGCGCCTGCGTATGAAAGCTCGACGTGTCCGAATTATGCGGAGAAATCTGAATATCTGCTGCTCACGTGACGGAGCCGGCCGATACTCCGCCGATTCCGACAATTGACGTTGAGACGCGACATATGCGAGACTGAAGAGCATGGGATAGAATATCGGACGCGAACGTCCAAGTGGATCCTTGGTCAATCAGAACTCGTACTTCAAGAGCTCGTCCATTCGCGGAGTGAACCCGAAGAGTCGTAGTAGCTAAAAAAATACTCGCGGCCCTCGAATCGGACACTAAAGAATTTTCATTTAGAGAGACTGTATCGATCTGTTCGGAACCCTTGTCCCGATGCAGCAGCGTGTTATGCCGTTGATTACATGAAAAGCATGAATGTTTGTTTAAACAATTAGATACCGACTGTGGCCCGAAAAAATTAAAACACAATTGAAGCTTCTTAAGTTACGAAACACTTAAGTTACGAAAACGCTTACAGCTATATAAATAATGTTCGCCAGAACAACTGGGACATCGTTTTTTCCCGGTATCAATTGCATGTGATGTTACCTTTGTCTTAATTTTTATAGCTGATTTCGCGTTCAACTTAATATCAGTTCCGTGAGACAAATGTCGCCTGAGACTAGACGCAGCTGCTTGGAATCCCTAAATTCGATCTTTCAAAAATGCTTTGAATTCCTCAAAAGTCGGATACGCGGTTTTGGAGCCTAGTGAAGGGGCCTACGCCTTAGGAGAATCCGGATCGAGTTTCGTGACAAACAAATGCACTAATATCGCATCCCACGTTTTGATCGGTTGACCAAGTGAAGCTAAAGCGTTTACGATTGAAATGCCCGAGTGGTACAGTTCGCGTAACGTATCGACAGATTCGGACCGTAAATTCGGTAACTCGAAAAGATCATGCAAATGCGAACCGATAATATATCGTTTGTTTGAAAAATAAGACACAAACGTATCCCATGCAACAACAAAATTCCCATTGGTCGAAGTTAAATGATCAACCATATGTCGCCGTTTCCCCTCGAGACAAGTCTTTAAGTAATGGAATTTTCTCATATTATCTATGCCGGTATCACCGATTATAATCGAGGTAAATAAATCACTAAACGATTCCCAATTGTTATAATTACCACTAAATTTAGGTAGCACGTCCGATGACAGGAACTATAACAGGTTGAACCGGAGTCGTGGAGAATTCAGTTGACATTGATGGTGCTGCAGCTATCAAAGCCTCTTCGAAGTCTGCAGCCAAGTCCAGATACAATGTTTCAGCATTTTCGTAAAGTGGATTCGAAAAATATGAGTGTCTAAGCTCCACTGCCGTAGCGAGATGAGTGATTTTAGCGTGAGTAAGTCGACAACGTTCTCATATTGATTTGATATACTTTCGACGCACATGAAGTTTAGCGACGGTAGGCTGTACACTTTAGTGAAAGTTCGCACGAGCCCGTGTTGCTGCTGAATTTGGCTTCCTGAGAAGCGATTAACTCCTCAAATGTCCCCTCTACGGATACAAACGACATTGTAAATGATTACGATATCAATGAGGATACACTCAGGAAAAATCCTAATTGACAAGCCAACGAGTCGTGCCGAAATTAGCTGCCACAAAGATTTAGCAGCAAAGCTCGTCAGGTGCGTTAATCGAAATATGATCGATGATTGGAACGCGACGGGTCTGAATGAGCGGTGAAGCGTTCGAGAAGTGTGGGGACTCGTGGATACGAAAACAGGAGTGTCGAAGTATGAGTGCCGCAGGGCTGTGTATAGAGGCACAGCGCCGATGAACCAAACTTCGAATTTCACGGCACGAGTGGGGGCACAAAGAAGCCTCGCGAAAAGATAGCGATACCGCAATTGCAAAATGCCGAAAACGACAAAATTATTGTTCGTTTTGAACGATGAATGTTTTCCTATTTCTCTCACAGAAACACTCACGGTCCCACACAGGGACGCGCCACAGAACCGGAGCACTTTAATGTTGTACAATTTTTCTTTCAGCACACAAAGTCCACAGAATCCTGGCAGGATCGCCAAAATTTGTTGCACGACGCGTTGAACCAAAGCCGTGGCAACTATGTAGAAAAATGGCCAGGTATTAATAAATCCAGTGTCCTTATGATTTGTAATTTTTTACTTAATGTATTTCACACTATTATTGCGACCGTACAGGTTTTTACGCGAATGGAGCGGAAATAACTGAGTCCGATACATCTGTAAATACAGGTAATATAGGACAAAAACGACAAAGGACAAAGGACAGGAAATTTTCCCCCGCGTTAATGACGAATATGTCTGTTTGCGGGTCGGCTCTCGGGTGGAGAGGTACAGGACAGAGACAGACAGTACATGACAGAACTATAGGCAGACACACACAACACCCACCCAGAGCCAGTCCCCCCTACCCCAATATCGGTACCACCAACAGATTCGGTGGTCTGTGCCTTAGCGAGTACGACGCGGGGCTTATCCCATCTTTATCCGAGATAAGACCCACGACGTACCGACCGCAGATAAGACGCTGACGGTACCGATAACTGCCGACGGGGGTCGTCAGCGGTCCCAAATTCGTACCTTCGCCCAGCAAAGTTCCCCGGTTATTCCACACTGGATATAAGCAGAGAAAATTGCACAGACGGGGATTCGAACTCGGGACGTTCGCGACGTTCAGTTCGAGCGGACTAAGACTGACGCCTTAGCCCGCACGACCATCACGCCGACTAATACAGGTAATATTGGTGGCGTTAATGCACTCATAGAAAAATATTTGGGTCACAGTCTTCAATGGCAAATCTGTCTCTTACATTTTAATGAACTTCCTCTCAGGCATCTCATTATCCACCTCGACGGTGGTACAACAGGACCTGCTTCATTTTCTGGGACTATGGGGAAGCAAATTAAGACCTGTGAGAAGAAACCAGTGGTGAAATTTAAGAAAATAGTTGTTGACAATAGTTGGTTTGTCGAGTTAAACCACATAGTATATATATATATATATATATATATATATATATATATATATATATATATATATATGTTTGTAATCAACGTCAAAAAAATTTAAATTTTGTTAAATGACATCGTTGCAGAAACAAAGAAAAGATAATGATTAAAAAATTATAAAAAATAATACAAAAGAATCACCACAGGTTGAACGAACTGTGAAGCTAGTCACAGAGGTCGCTAAGCAAGTGTGTGAACTTGATGCGCGTGATGACTACATAAAGGCAACATTGCAGTCAAGACGCATGGTGCCAGTATTTAATACGAAGAATCAATTCAATGGCTGGAGTAGCGAAGATTCGGACTAAGATGAAACATTTTAACTGGACTATGGTTGGATGGTTGGGACGGGTTAGGGTGGATCCCGACGTGCAGCCACCTTCTTAAGGTGGGTCTTGAGTCGTTTTTCTTTATCTTTGTATGACTTAAACGGGCGAAGAGCTATATATGAAGAAAATAAGAGAGAGATAAAGATTCTGACTTTTGATGGACTGATACACATTTTCTTTCTCCGCCCATTCCATTCGTAAAATTAAACAAAAATTTACCATTTTCAACTTTTTCAACAATAACACAGAAGATACCTCTTCTTTTCCGTAAAGATATATCTCTTTGTTGACAACTTGGACAGTGCGAAATAGTATTTTAATGAGGTTTTTAGACCAAGTATGCTCAATTCATAAATAGGATAGAATATACCAGTACCCTCTACAAATCAATTTTCATGCAAACTTCGAGCACTTGGTGGAGATAGTAAATATTTTTCGATCGGGTTCAACATTGGGGCATTTGCATTTTATGGGGGACCACAACTTTTCTGCACCGCGCCGAATCCAAACTCTTAATTTAGTGTTTTTCGTACACCCTATTGTACAACTCCTCTCTTCGAGACTCCGTGGACGCCAAGTATTTATGCAGCCTATAAATACATATATAAATTTATTGTATTGGGGTTTGGCGTCCGCTTGGATGCGGAAAGGGGGGGTTAAGGGGGGGGGGGGCAGCGCCCCCCATGAAATTAGACTTTAAATTATAATGATATACACCGTGTATGATCAGATATTGAACCCCGTTTACTAGTAGGTAGCGCGTCAAATTGTAGACCGTGACTTGCATTGCCAACAAATTTTCACACTACCGATTTCAAGTTATTCAGCATTAAAATTAACCAATGGGATAAGAGCTCGGCGATTGTTGCGAACGGTAGCATTGTTGGCGAATGCCGAGAACGAATTTGAAGAAAATGCGCATCGTCGAAAGCCGCGATTTTTTGCTTTCCAGCGGCAACCGTGACGTGCGAAAGAAACTATATCGACGGGATTTGAAATGCCTAACCTGCAACGCGCATCTAACATCAGTCAAAAAATGGAAAAATCGCATTCGAATTAATAACAGATAGAATATTAAGAAACCATAAAATAAAATATGATTTTACAGGTAATAAATGCGCGAAATAATTTCGAGTTATATGGGTAACCTGGAAAAATATTACGTGTACATTTTATAATGAAAAATTAAAAAGAAAGATTCAAAGTTAATAGAGTGAATTGAAGTTCAAACGATATCACGACAAATTATAGTTTCAATAATATCAGTGATCAATTAGCATCAAAAAATCAATAAATGGTTTTGAAATTTTATTCTATGTTGTAATACATCTCTATTTAGGAAAAATTAATAATCAATTTATTTTTAAATATTAATTAACCTCTGAAACGGAAAAAGTTCCTCGCCGTAAGCCACTCTCACAAGAAGATGAGCACTATCGATGATTCGCGCAAGGCCGCTGTCAGCACTTTTAAAGCGTTCGAAAAACGTTTTGTTGGAAACGTTGAGACCGCCACATAGTACAAAAACTTCATGCGGGACTATGAAGATTAAAGTCATATGACACCCCTCTCTTCGAATGAATGTCAGGCAAATCGGTCTACTTACCGCATTATGGCGTTACTAAAATTACGAGCTCCACGACGAAGCTTCACGTCGTATTCAACGCCTCGTTTAAGATGTCAAACGCCACTTCTTTGAATGATCAGCTATTGGTAGGCCCGATTCTCCAATTCGACCTTATCCACGTCGTATTGCGGTGGCTTACATTTTGGCATGTCTACTTTGCGAATATCGCCCAAATGTACCCCCAAATTCTAGTCGATCCCCACGATCGAGATTACCAGGGAATTATTCAGCGTGACGCCCTCCACCATATTGTAAAAGACTACAGGCTCAACATAGTAACTTTTGACGTAGCTACGGCTCCGTTTCTCGCCTTGAGAGTTTTACGGCAGCTCGTGGAAGACCACGTGTCTGAATATACGTTAGGGGCAGAAGTCATTTTGGCGGGGTCATACGTTGATGACTGTCTGTTTGGTGATGACACTCCTTTACGAGGTCCATTAACTCGACTACAGTTAATAGCGCTTCTACGACAAGGCGGGTTTAAATTGCGTAAATGGGGTAGCAATACCTCTAAGTTACTGTCTGATGTCGATTCATTCAATCATGGACTAGCCTGGGAAAGGCCACTTCTATATACTGGTGGCATCAAAGTACTTGGGATAATTTGGAACCCACGCGTGATGTCTATCAGTTCACTGATACCGTCGGCTATTTGACGACATGTTCCAAGCGCTGACAATCCAGGTGATATGGCTTCACGAGGTGTACCAGCAAGCGAACTAGTGAATAACGAATTATGGCTCCGTGGGCTATTCTCGTTAGCACAAGACCAGTCATATTGGCCCTGCAGTACTCCTGCCTTAAACGGTGACGCCCAGTTTGAAGAGTAACAGCGAATCCAAGTCATCATAATTACACACTCTCTATGTTCACTGACCGTATCTCTACTTGCACGCAACTCATTCGCATTGTAGCGTTGTTGAAATGGCAGTATTTCGACTCTGACCCCCTAAATCGAGGAGGCTTGAGTGCCTGCGATCGTCAGCGTGCAAGAACTGTAGTTTTCTTCTGGCTACAAACATTCTTATATTTCGATGAGGTGACTAAGCCGCGCTTGGACATCGTATTGAGAGCAAGAGTCGTCTGGTGACTTTCGTCCCTTTCTTAGATGAAGATAGTCTCATTCGCGGGGGGGGGGGGTCGTCTAAAACATTCGATGTGTGATTTGAGCACGAATCAAGGCTAATCTTATATCTCAGCTTCTAGGTGATTTACCCTCGGCTCGAGTTACCCAACCTGAGAGACCCTTCATGCACTGCGCTGTTGATTATGCGCATGATTATGCGATTACCGCATTGCATCCGGTCGCGGTCGGAAGGCTCATTCGGCTTCGATTGCAGTTTTCGTCTGTTTCGCGGTAAAGGCCATTCACGTGGAATTAGTATCTGATTATTCTGCTCCGACATTTATTGCTGCACTCAAACGATTCATCGCTCGCCGCAGAATTCCAAAACGTATGTACAGCGATCAAGGGACAACATTCATTGGAGCGAACAATGAATTGATTTAAGTCTTCCACGCCGCGGTTAACGATAGTTCCTGTCAAAACCTGTTGTCCGCTAACGGAATTACATGGCAGTTCATTCCCCCAGCTGCACCTCATTTCGGAGGATTATAAGAGGTTGGTGTCAAAAGCGTTTTTGAAGCACCATACTCCCACCTATGAAGAGCTAACTACGCTCCTGTCTGAAATCGAAGCGGCTTTGAACTCGCGTCCGTTGGGTCCACTAACAACCGATATTGATGATCTTACCTCATTAACGCCAGGACATTCCTTGATAGGCGGTCATTTAACGCGATCTCTGAGCCTTCATTGTTAGTACGTCCCAACAATCGGTTGTCAAGATAGCAGCTATGCCGGGAGCTATACGAACGCTTTTGGCGTTTATGGTCATTGGATTACTTGGTCTTGTTGCAGCAGCGTTCCAAATGGCGATTTTTTGACAATACCGCATTAGAAGGCAAATTACTTTTAGTAAAACGTCCTAACTTGGCACCTACTCATTGGCCACTTGCGAGAGTAATTAAATGTCACCCGGGTAGCGGCGGTCTTACTCGCGTTGCGACGGTGCGTACCGCTGCGTCGGAACTTACACGCCCGACCACACTAGTAGCGTTGTTACTGATCGACCTGGAAATTTTAGACAAAAGATTTGTAACATTACCGATTGCGAGCCACGCACTGTGGCTAACGGGGGGCGGTTATTCCTATTCGCATGTGTTTGGCGATCCTTTATCGCGCACGCATGCGCGTCGCGTCGCAGTTTTCGGCGCACATTTTCCGATTTTCCAAGATTCCCGGTCAGAATTGAGAAAGCTTTCGATCGATGAGTATGAAAGCGTCGATCAATTTTCGAAAGTACGAAAAACGTCCTCGCGCCGCGTGGCGAAAATATCGGCGATACCGTGCATCCTTAATTTCAGAAAGATTTTCTCTAAATTAGTTGCCTTTAAAATAGTACGTTTATCGTAAGTAATCGGACTCAGTTATTTCCGTTCTATTCGCGTCAAAACCTGTACGGTCGCTATAATAGTGTGAAATACGTTGAGTAGACAAGTGCAAACCATAAGGACACTGGATTTATTAATACCTGGCCATTTTTCTACATATTTGCAACGGCTTTGGTTCAACGCGACGTGCAACAGTATTCCTTATGAAAATATTTTATTCTTTCAGTTACTGTTTTGTGAGATGCAGCAGGAATTGATGCTTCTTCGAACAATTCTACGATATTCGAATCAACAACTTGGATAATTTCAAGTTTTAGAGTTTTAGGAGGCAATTCTTTAATCTGTACAATATTGTATTTTTCCTCAAACCAAGGAAGAAGCACATCTTTATACGTTGGTAACTGATTTTTTGGAAAACTGCGTGACGTACCTAGTAGTGTACAGGTGAATGAACTTCGAGTGGAAGTCATGTTTATCTGAAATACTTGAAAGCAAATTCAGGCACAATGCCGAAAGGCTCGAGTAAAATGTAAGGTAAACCGTCGGAAGAGGCACATCCTTACCTACAAATTTTGGACAAGACATTTTTAACGTATTCAGATCTCCTGATTACGGGTATGATAACAAAAACTGGCGGTCGGACGTACTGAAGCAGCGAGACTTCCGTATGGCGGGTCACCGTCTCGGTCGTCCTCTTCGGCCGTCATTCAACGCTCAGCTCAGAACTGCCACGGACTAGGGGAATCTGACTGTCTAATTAAAACAAAGCATTGCGATGGCCCTCGCGGGTGATGACGCAATGTGATTTCTGCCTAGTGCTCTGAATGTCAACGTGAAAAAATTAAAAAAAGCGCGGGTAAACGGCGTGAGTAACTATGACTCTCTTAAGGCCTCTGAACGTTCGATCTACCTGTTGACGGTCGATTAAGAATATGATAAAGCGGTATGACCACGGCATTGTTGTGGTTATACCACTTTTGCTCGTTAAGCGAAATTTCAGAGTGTCGTGCCACCTATATTGGGTGGTACGTAGGCAATGCGCGAGCAGGCGCGCATTGCTTCTTTTTTTTGTGCCTCCCACAAAGCAATGCGCGAGGATCTTTTCATAATTTGTTGTGCCATCACTGCCAAAGCAATGCGCGAGAAACTTTAACATCTGATAGTAGCGGCGGGACCCCACATCTATACCCGCAGGCGCAGGAAACGAGCTAGCTACGGGACCCCCCACCATCGGGCCCCGAAAGGCAAACAATAGAACATCGGGTTCAAGGTCCTTGCGCGTTGCTAGACAAAAAGCAATGAGCGAGGATCTTTAACTTTTTTCGCGTTTTCTCAACTTTAACTTTTTCTTGCGCGTTGCCAGAAAGCAATTCGCGAGAAACTTTAAAAAATCCTGCGCCAAATCAAAACGCTAAGGTCACCTATGGGAAAGGGACTTATAAAATTTTCGCGCAGCTGAGGCAGGAAAAGAACATCGGAAAACACCTACCGATAAAATGAAAAGATCCTCTTAACAACAGCGCAAAATAAAGTGCGAGAAGGGTTAAACAGAGTATAAACCGGGGCACTTCAGGAAAAGCGAAGGGAAACCGTGAGAAGAAGCGGAAAACCCGGCATCAGCCTGAAAAACCCCTTGCACTTAAACCAACATCCATGCAAAAAGAGGGAGGCCGGAAGAAATGAAAACATCAAATGACACTCTGAAATAATCGCAAAGACAAAACGCCGAATATCGAAGCTGACAAAAAGGCAATCATCGAAGAATGGGCTACGAGTGCGGCAATAAATAACACCAAGAGCATAGTTACTAAGTACTAGAGAAGCGAATATAAAGCCGAGCCTAGTCAAGTCCAGATCGTTGACCTTCTCGAGGTCCCGCTGTTATAATAGATCTATTAACAAACGACGAGTGGGCGCCCCGATTAACACCTAGGGGTTTAAATAACCGGGAGTGCAAGTCTCCGTGCTACCGGACGAATAGACAGGGAGACATTAAATGGAATAGTAACCATCAAGGCTCGAATGGGAGCGGTTACTAAATAAGCAGTCGAAGGGCTAGCTCCCCCTCGACTGCTTTAAAACTATATGCTATGTATGGACTACGAAGTAGTGCCCCGGATGCCACAGAAGACGGTCTCCGTTCTTGCGGAAAACAGGCGTGAGACCAATTACGACGACCAAACTTTACCCGGGTTAACGATTATAAAGGTCCCCTTTACGACAAGAAGCTGCACACTGTCTGATCGATACCATGCTCTATCGATCGTCGACGAGATTGCCCACCTCAGTCGACAGCACAGTGTTGAAGAGATAAGCTTCGCATGTGCCACTTGTAATAAGATCTACAAGACGAAGCATGCAGCTCTTTGCCACGTACCGAAGGGCCCCGGACCGACCACGGAAGGCACAATGGTACTGCCTTTCACCTGCAATAAGTGCGGAATGTCCTACCGTACGCAGAGTGGAAGGTCCCAACATGAACGCCACGCACACCCCGAGGACAGGAACGCAGCCCGGTGCGAGACTATCCAAAAACAACCACGAACGGGGAAGATGTTCAGTGAGGAAGAGACCCTCACAATGCTGCAAATTGAAAAGCAGCATAAAGGGGATCCGCGGATCGCTAAGAGGATGCATGAACATCTGCCCGGGAAAACCTTAAAGCAAATCCGCGACAAGAGGGCCCAGAAATTTATAAGGACAGGAGAGAGGCCCTTTTGCAAGAAGAAGCCGCGGACATGGCCGCGGCAGAGGAAAGTGACGGGGTCGTCAACATCGAGACCCCGGACATGGAGATAGAAAATCTCCATCTACCAGAAAGGGAGCAAGAAAGTACGGCTCCCTTAATAAGTGTATTCGGAGACGGCGAGGAGCAAATTGAGCTGGATTTGTCCTCCTCGTCCGTCTCTACCTCCGCTTCGGCGCTGTCCGAAACCACCTTCGACGATTCGCAAATGGAGTTAGATTGGCGATCGGAGGTGGTGGACAGCTGCCTAAACGAAGCCGCCGAGAAAGTTCGTCTTACCCCCAAGGAGGCGGATATAGTGGCCCGGTTGACGTGTTGTCGGAGAATCGGGCCACTCGCAATTATAGACATGGTGATCAGCCGTTGGTGGACGAGGTTTACCTGACCCTCCTCGATTCCATCAAGGAAACGGCCGACACCCAGACAGGTATTAAGCGCAAAAGGGTCAGCAATCAAAAGGGCCGGAGCAGAAGGAAGTTCCTGTATGCGACGGCCCAACGTTTGTACGAGAAGTCCCCAGGCGTACTGGCGAGACATATCGTACAAAATTTCGACTGGTTGGATGAGAGCAAAGCGGATTTCCCTGGGCAGGAAATCCGCGATACATATGAAAAACTTTGGAGCGTTCCAACCAGTCCATTAAATGTAATGTCGTCCCCGAACAGAGTCGGGCCCTGCCAGACTCTGGTGAAAATAACGACAGAAGAGATTAGTAATAGATTGGCAAAAATAAAAGAAAATACGGCTCCAGGTCCGGACGGAATAAAGAAATTTAATATAAATAAACGCTCCACCCGCCGGATCCTGGCACTAGTATACAACATCATTCTAGTGGCAGGAAAGCAGCCGTCGAGCTGGAGAGTCAATCGGACAGTCTTGATTCCAAAGGCCGGTCAAGACTTGTCCCAGTTGAGTAATTTCAGGCCAGTGACAATCGGATCACTGCTGGGGAGACTCTTCTGTGGTATAATAGATACCCGATTGAGGAGCGCTGTCTCGATAAACTCCCGGCAGAAACGATTTGTACCAGAAGCCGGGTGTTTTAACAACATAAGGATTTACAATGAAATCCTTCGAGACAGCAAGGTGTCAAACAGACTAGCAGTGGCACAGCTCGACGTAAAGAAGACATTCGACACCGTACCACATCCAGCAATCAGGTCGGGATTGCTCAAAATAAAATGAAAAGAAAAGAAATAAGTCACGGAACAAGCGATTGAAACAAAAGGTAACCACGCCACAACAGCAAAGTGAGAAATGTACGCGGAATAAGCGTATAAAGCCAAATGCCTCGTCATCTAATTAGTGACGCGCATGAATGGATTAACGAGATTCCCGCTGTCACTATCTACTCCCGGAGGAGACAGCGCTCCACCTTCTGTGCGACTGCCCACTCTATGCCCAATACAGAGACACAGAGGCCTTAGACATTCAGTGGAACATCCAGGAAGGGGCCTGGACAATAAGTGGTGCAGTTGCGAATCGAGAAAGTTTTCGCGAACTCGAAGAGTTTGCACACAGGGCATTCCAAAACAGGCTGCGGATAACACGCGAAAATCGAGACGACGATAGCCCCTGAGGAGCTATAAAACAAATGTCGCGTTGGGCTCCTAAGGGTTATGGCACGCGCTACACCCTGGGGGGCCCAATGCGGGGTCGTCTGGCACCCTCTTGACGGACATGCGTCAAGGAAGCCAGACCCCTACCCTGGGATAAGGTACCGCGGGAGCTCGGGGTGCCCCGGGGCATCGCTGCCTGTGTTTTCGTCTCCTTGCCGGAACCATGGGTGGCGTGCCTCGCCCGAGCGTTGGAGTTGGACTCGCGGGGGCAACCCCCCCATCCGCATTAGACTCTCATGGCTTGCCATAGGGTCTAATGGGGATGGAGGGGCGTGGTTTCGCTAGGAAAGATACCCCACCCCTTCACCAGCAGGGGCCGGCGTCATGTCCACGCCGGAAAAAGCTGCAGCCATTGCCGTGCAAGCTTGCTTCACGGGAATGGCGGGTTAGGCAAGCCTTTACATCTTTCCCAGCCTCCGTTCGGAGGCTGCCTCATTCGAGGAGCGCCCGAATGGCGATGAGCTGTGGGCGCACCTAAATTCTGAAGGATTGTCCCTATCTACTTTCTAGCGAAACCACTGCCAAGGGAACGGGCTTGGAAAAATTAGCGGGGAAAGAAGACCCTGTTGAGCTTGACTCTAGTCTGGCACTGTAAGGAGACATGAGAGGTGTAGCATAAGTGGGAGATGGCAACATCGGCCGTAAATTACCACGACATTCATCGTTTCTTTACTCACTCGGTTAGGCGGAGCGCGTGCGCCGAGGATACTCATCGCGGCTGTCACGGTGTTCTAGTCCCAAGCGTGTAAGAGTGGCGTTCGACTTCGGTCGTCCGCCAATTATACTCCCGCGTGATCCGATTCGAGGACACTGCCAGGCGGGGAGTTTGACTGGGGCGGTACATCTGTCAAAGAATAACGCAGATGTCCTAAGGCCAGCTCAGCGAGGACAGAAACCTCGCGTAGAGCAAAAGGACAAAAGCTGGCTTGATCTCGATGTTCAGTACGCATAGAGACTGCGAAAGCACGGTCTATCGATCCTTCTGGCTTGAAGAGTTTTCACCAAGAGGTGTCAGAAAAGTTACCACAGGGATAACTGGCTTCTGGCAGCCAAGCGTTCATAGCGACGTCGCTTTTTGATCCTTCGATGTCGGCTCTTCCTATAGTTGCGATGCAAAATTCGCCAAGCGTCGGATTCTTCACCCGGAAACGTGAGCTGGGTTTAGATCTTGAAAAAATAGCCATAAAATGTTTTTCAGTTTTTCGCATTTATTTTAAAACACATTAATCTGACGACAAAATATTTCAAACAAAAATGTAGAGCACAAAATTCTCTACTAAAAAGTATGTATGCGCTTTTATTACCCCTTACACACACACACACACACACACACACACACACACACACACACACACACACACACACACACACACACACACACAAAGAGGCTCAAGATTGCCATCAAGGCCGCAAAAAGAAAGTGCTGGCAGAACTTTTGTGAGGAGGTGGACCGTGACCCCTGGGGTCGACTGTATAAAACGGTCATGAACAAGATCAAGCCCAGGGGACCCAACGCACCATCGTGTCCATCCCTCCTTGACAAAGTCGTCAGCTATCTAATCCCAGAACAACGGAAACGGCCGATCGGCACTGGTCTGATGGCAATCCCTGGTGCAGCCGAGCCGCCAGACGTTACCGAATCCGAACTAAAGATGGCTGCTGACACGATTTCCATCCGTAAGGCCCCAGGAATGGATGGGATACCTGGTATGGCAGTGGAGATCGCAGCGCTGAATGTCCCGACCATCTTCACATCGACATTCAGCGCTTGTCTGAAAGAAGGACGCTTCCCGGTGCAGTGGAAGGAACAGAGATTGGTTCTTCTGTCCAAAGGAAACAAACCCCCGGGCGATCCATCCTCGTTCCGACCTTTCTGCATGCTGGACATCCCCGGGAAGCTTTATGAGAGGGTTATCTGTGCCAGACTAGAAGCAGCCATCGATGAAGGCAATAGCCACGAATGCCATCAGTGGCAGCCGAAACACCAGGTGCATGTGTGCCATCATTGCTCTGGATATTCGGAACGCTTTCAACACGGCCAGATGGGATTGCATCATGCAGGCACTCGAAGATCTGAAGATGCCGCTCTACCTAAGAGAAGCCATCTCAAGCTACCTTACAGACCGGACCCTGTATTATGACACCGATGACGGCAGGCACTCATACAACATCACGGGTGGCGTGCCGCAGGGCTCGGTTCTGGGACCCATGCTCTGGAACGTCTTATATGACGGACTGCTCAGGCAATCCCTTCCAGATGGGGTGTCCATGGTAGCTTTCGCAGACGACCTTGCACTAATCGTCGTCGCGAAGACCATCGACGAGGTGCAATTTAGCGGAGATGAAGCTATCGAGGTAGCAGCTAGATGATTGAGCAACCATGGGTTAGATTTGGCGGCAGAGAAGACAGAGGCGGTGCTCATCTCTCGAACGAAGAAAAGGGTATACGCCACCTTCACGGTGGAAGATACGCAGATCAGGACGATGGACACTATTAGATATCTTGGAGTCACTCTAGATGCGCGGCTGTCGTTCAAACAACACCTGATGAACGCAGGCGTAAAGGCTTTTAAAGTGGCTCGTACGCTCTCCAGCATCATGCCCAATATGGGGGGGGCCGAAACAGCCGCGACGGTCCCTGCTTTCATCGGTAGTAAGCTCCGTTATTCTTTACGGGGCACCGATCTGGGCTGATGCCATGAACATCCATAAGAGCTACGGAGCCACCTGCCGGCGGGCTTATAGAACAGCCGCTCTAAGAGTGGCCCGTGCCTACCGTTCTACCGGATATCGCTCTCTCGGTGGTCGCGGGACTCCCTCCCATAGACCTTCTTGCTATGGAGAGGGCAGCAGTACACCGCGAAGGCAGGTGTGTAAGGCAGGACATCGCCGACCAGGAGCCGAACCACGACAAATGGTCCATGAGGACCATAGAAGAGTTGCAAAAAAGATGGGATTCAGAGGATTCGGGGCGGTGGACCCACTGCGTCATCCCAGATGTAGCCAAGTGGACAGGCAGACAACACGGATACACCGCCTTTCGTCTCACCCAGGTGCTAACCGGGCACGGCTGCTTTCGCAGCTACTTACATCGTTTCCGCATTTATCAAAGTGCGGAGTGCCCGGCATGCCCTGGTGTCGACGAAGACGTGGCCCATGTCCTCTTCCACTGCCCGAGATTTGCAGCGGAACGGGAACAGTTCCGGATCTCGGTAGGAGGACCACTAATACCTGAGGGCATTAGGGAATGTCTGCTTGCCTCACAGGAGGGATGGGACGCGGTGGTCATCATCGCCACCTCCATCATCGATAGGCTGAATGCCATCAGAAGAGAAGAAGACGGAAGAGGCAACAACATCGCCCAGACTTGAAGAGCCAAAACATCGGCGGAGGGCCTACTGAGGCAAAGACTGCCCCCCTCGAAGTAATGCCTTGCGGCGCTTTCCAAGGGGGGAATCACAGTCTGAGCGGAGGTGGTTTTAGCGGGTGGGAGCCCCGCACTCCTGCTGGTACCGGCTGGCAGGGATGGCTGGTAGAGCTTTCCATCGTCGCTTCGGAAAGAAACACACACACACACACACACACACACACACACACACACACACACACACTTTCGTTCACTGTGCACTCATTTCTCCCTCTCTCTCTCTATCTCTTTCTCTCTTTCTTTCTCTCTTCTAATTCGTTCTATCATTTCCATCCATTTATGTCCACGCCCGTCCTGATTCAAAATATCCATTCTCTTTCCTTCACATACTCACACCTTTTCTTCAGGTGCTCCATAGCTTCTCCTTCTCTCTCACACAACCTACACCTCCTATCTTCCCCTTTCATCCAATACTTGTTCGCCTTCTCCTCACCCTCACATCTCCATCTCGCAATCCTAACCAGCTTCTTCCCCTCGTTTCGTTTACATGTTCTTATGTATTCTGGAATGCCGTCCACCCTCTCATACTTTCTACATGACCTAGAACCCTTCACCGCCTCTCCTCTCATTTGTTCGTCTACTTCTATATCTCTCTCCCTCGCCACTTCCCATTTATTGTCCTCGTATTAGTTCAGCCTTCGTTCCAAACTTTCCCTTGTCCACTCTTCCCACCCTTTTTCTCGCTCCTCTTTTCTATTCGCCCTCATACACGCTTTCCCGATTTCACCTCCCCCTCCATTTTCCAGTCTCTCTTCAGACCTTCCAGCTCTCCACCCCGTCTCGACCCTTAGCTTAATCCTCTTTAGCTCTTCCCTTACTATATATCCTGGTGTTCTTCTATCCACTCCTAATATCCATCTTAAATATCTCTCTTGTATACTTTCTACTTCCTTCCATTCTCCATATCCCTATATCTCCCCATACTACAAACCCATAATACAAAATTGCCTTCACAATACTGTCGAAAAACCTCCATCTCATATCCTCCTTAAACTTTCTTTCTCCATAAATCCATATCCATCCCATCGCTACCCTTGCTCTCCTCGTCCTCTCTCTTATATGCTCTTTATCCCCCCCCCCCCCATTTCTTTCAATCACATATCCCAAATATTTATACTTCTTGACTTCTTCTAATCTTTTCTCTCCCCACCACCAAAATCTTTCCCTTTCTCTCCCCCCTCCATTCTTAAATACCATTACCTTCGACTTCTCTGCGCTCAGTTCCAATTTCTTTGTTGTCAGATACCTTTTAACCTCTCTCACAATATCTCTTAGTCCGTCTTCCTCTTCTGCTACTACTACTATGTCGTCTGCATACTATATTGACCACACCATATCTTTTCCAATTTTCACCCCTCCTCTGCCCTTTTTTAAATTGTCTTCCAAATCTACCATATAAATATGTTAAATAGAGTTGGACTCAGCGGGCATCCTTCTCTCACTCCATTTTGAACCCAAAATTTTTCTGACATCTTCCCTCCTATTTTAACCATACAGCTCGTCTCTTTATATTTCTCTCTCACTCTTTCTATCATACCGTCAATTATCCCTCTCTTTTTCATCATCTTCCACAGCATGCTTCTATCCACTTTATCAAAAGCGGCCTTCAGATCCATAAAAAATGCATACATCTTTTTCTTTTTCCTCAACCTTTTCCCCACTATATACTTTAAAATTTTAATGTTTTCTACTGTACCTCTTCCTTTCCTAAACCCCGCCTGTGATCTGCTCCACCCTTTCTTTTCATCTAACTCTTTCACCAGTTTCTTGTTCAAAATATTTGCATACATTTAATATCCCGTACTCGTCATTGTCACTCCCCTGTAATTTTCCCTCACTGTTCTGTCACCTCTTTTCCATATCGGCACTACTACCCCTATTCTCCATTTCTCAGGAAAACCCTCCCCTTCCCACACCCCCTTCATCACCTCGTATATTTTCTTTTCGACATTTTTACCACCTTCCTTCCAGGCCTCATTTCTAATATCATCTGCCCCCGCTGCTTTACCCTTCTTTAACCTCTGTATTTCATTTCTAACCTCCTCTTGACTTATCCCACCTTCTTCTATCCTATTCCTTCTCCTTCTCCATTCCACGTCCATTGTTCCTTCTCCCACTCCTCCTAAATTTTGTCTAAAATGTTCCACCCACTCCTCCATTTTAATTTCCTTGCATATCCCCTCCTTTTTTCTTCTCCCTCTACTTATGAACGCCCATGCTTTCTCTTCTGTCTTTATCTTGTCTATTTCCCTCTCCTCTCTGCATCTATATTCTTCCTCCTTCTCCTCACACAGACTTCTGCACTCCTTTCTCTGTCTAACAAAAATCTCATAACTTCCCCCCTTCCTAAACCTTCTTCTCGCTTTATTCATCTTTCTCTTTTTGTCTTTACACTCTCTATTCCACCATGGACACCACCCTATACCTCTCCTCTTCCCTCTTCTCTTTACCGGCACCGCTTCCTTCATTACCTTCTCCAATTCCTCCCACCCTTCCTTAACCCCTTTTTCTCTCCCGAAATTTCCTTGTACCTTCCTCCGACCAATCCTGCACCCACTCTTCCTCCATTGTATTCTTTACACTCCTCGCACATCCACTTCCACATTCCAGATTAAAGGTTGGTGGTCTGATTCCACTCTACATCCTACTATCATTTTCTCTATTCCTTCCCACGCCTTCCAATTTACCACACCAAAATCAATTACCGATCTCCCCTCCGCCTTCTCATATGTCCATTCGCCCTCTTCATCTCCTTCTTTCCCCCATTCATCACCATCCACCCTCTCTCCTCGATCAACTCAATCAAGTTCTTCCCCTGTTTATTTATCACTTATCCAGCACTCTTCCATACATAACTATCGCACTTTTTCCTTTCATTCTCTCTCCATTCGCCCATATTCGCAACTTTGTTTGTCTCACTCTTTCACTTCTATTCAAATCATCATCCACATACACATTCGTTCCTTTCAGCCTACGTCTATTCTCCATCACCATTCTCTTTTCCTCTAAATTACGTACTTTCACCACATACATCTCATTCTCGCCCCTATTCCCGATTTTAAATGCATCATCTACTGTTACTTTCACTTCTACCTCTCGTTTCTTCAAAACTGCTGCTGCCACCTCTCTTGTTGTTCTTCCTTCTGCTTTTTCACCTTTAATTACGAAATTACATCTCCTTTCTTTCCTTTCTTGGTCTTCTAATTTCTTCTCCACAATTTTCATTTTCTCTCTTAGTGCTTCATTTTCATTTTCACACTTTTCCATCACTTGTTTTTGTTCCAACTTCCATTTTTCCACTTCTATCTCCTGCTCTTTTTTCCATTTAGCCATTTCTTGCTTCTGTTCTTTTTTCCACTTCTCTATATCACTTCTTATTTCGCTTTTCATACTGATCATTTCATTTCTCATTGTTTGTAATCGTTATCTCATCTCCTCAAAAAACTCCTTTTGTTTTTCCATCATATTTTCAATTTTCTTTTCCATTTTTTCTTCACTCACTCCTTTCACTTTTTTACTCGCTTGATTTCCACCTTTTCCATCCGTCTCCCTCTCTTCCGTATCACTCTCTCTTCCTCTTTTCCACCACGAACTTGCCTTCGACGACGTACTATCTCTAGCCAGTCGTTCCGCGTTCGTCAATCGATCTCTCTTTCTTCTTTCTGGTTTCTTCTCGCTCACGTCACTAGCACTACTTCCTCTCAAATACCCAGATAACCACTTCTCCACTCGCCCCTCCGGCGCTTCTACCGGCAAGCTTTCCACACTCGCGTCCTCTCCGCTGCACGCGCTGCGTTGCTCGCTCTTTTCTACGCTGCCCCTCTCGTCCATCCGTCACACACACTCGTATTCGCGCTCTTACCAGGGGTACTCCTTCTCTCCCCGAACCGTTGTCTTCTCTCAGACGGCAGACCTCGTTGGTGTTTGTCCAGCCGCTCACAGGTGACGCCGCGGCCGCCTTCTCCTTTTCTGGAGACTCCGCATTGAAGGGAACGTCAAGTTGGAATCGATTCGATCAATCGTTCTTCGCGCCGATTTACACCTGTGTTGAGGTTAAGTACCCCAGGAAACACCCTTTCGACCAAATACTCTAAATTTGTAAGAATTTCTTACTCTTTAGGCCGTCGTACCGGGTTGCCGTCACCTAAGAATACTCTCTCTCTCAGTGGGACGGATGTAAAGGTGAGTATACTGTGCAAAAATGCTGGCCAAAAACTATTCTCAAAATTCTGTCTTCACTCACCAAAACCGTAAGTCCTCAATATTTGACTGCCTCCCCAAGCCACTTCTAGAGAGAAGAAAAATGAAACAAATTTTCGAGGAATGGGTCGGTTATTACCCCTTACACACACTTTTGTATTCTTGTTTACGAAGTCCTGATGCGGATGCGACTTTAATAAATGTTTTATCAGTTTCAATAAATATTTGATTGACATATGGGCAATCCAGGGTACTTTTCGCTTTTCGTGTGACTAAATTTTTTTTAATGTAGCCATGACTATTTTAGAAAGCACATAAATGGTTGAAATTGTAATCTTTTTATTACTAGAAGTCCGTTTTATATCCACATTACCAAATATTTCATTTATAGCATGGCGCAACTGAAAACCCGCGCGGAAATTATTAGTATGGAAGCAGTATGGTTTAGTGTTTTGAGGTGTCTAGAATAATATTAAATTCTTTGTTAAGTAGAGAAAAATAATATTTATTTATTAGACGTTGGTACACTAATTAAACGCGACAGTTTTCGCAATACATTAGCACCGGTTTCGTTTTGGTGAATCGGATAGCCTGTGTATCAAAAAGCTTTCGACGGACTTCTCGCAGCCTCGCCTCCTTTCGTGCTGTACGAAGTGCCGGTGGCGTCCCTGGCGGTGTATGCGGTGAGAAGGTGGCGTTGTCAGGTGGAGTAGCCGTGCTAGCCGGGACCTGAAGATGAAGGTCTCCGCTATCCGCTGACGGTGGACCTGGATGCTGCTTCTCGACGCCTCTCGTAATCCGGACCGCAGTGCAGACCCTGAGACGAGGTCGGAAGATGAAGTTCGGCCGTGTTGTCCCGCCTGCGATGGTGAAGATCGATGGAGCCGGATGTTGATTGGTTTCCGCCTGGTGTGTCGGAGGTTGCATCTGCTGTATAAAGGATAGAAAAAGAGCCAAAAAGTTTATCGCCGGAATTTGTTTCCTTAACTCCCTGGTGGGAAAGGCGATGTTGGAGCAAGATTCTCCTGTGCTCGACTGACGTAAAAAAATGTCGATCGAGCAGAAGCTGGTTTGATCGTCCCAATGAATTCCTTGTGCCTACTGGAGAACGCACTTCTCTTGTGGATTCGAGCCCCTGCAAAGTCGACGTTGGGCAACCCGCCATACACATATGTATGCGCGGTTGTCGTTCATCACGGGGTTGAATATTACTTGTTAATAATGCTTTCAAGTAGTGTATGTATATGGACGCTACAATGGCTTTAGTATTGGAAAGAGTATGGCTATGATATGGGTTTATACGCTTTGGAATGTGTCAAAGATATGGGATTAGGTTGGCTTGTGAGCGTTTCCCATACAATTTACCCATACTATCGCCCGATAAATTCCAAACTGGTGCCATACGAATGCAAGACTTTATTCTGATGTAGAAAACAATTAAATTTAATTGATTACATTTTTGTTTATTTATAAATATTTTATATTAAAGTCTCGCATTAGTTATTTAATTTTTACCTATTTTCTTACAATTATTAACGCTGGCAATTAAATTAAAAAATCTTTCGCTCAGGTGGGATTTGAACTTGCGTCCCTAACATCGCTAAGCACTCACGCTAACCACTACGCTACGCTCTATGTTACGAAATAAAATTTCAGAACTTCTATATTATGTTCGTAGATAGTCATTTTTTTATGTAGGGGAGACCGGGGCTAAACCGGACACGGGCTAAACCGGACAAGTCAAATTTCTCCGAAACCGTGGACAATTTCAAAACATATAAATAACCTTTGAATGTAGGCATACATGATGCATGTTCGGCAATAGGTTTTGGACATATTCCATGTTTCTAATTCTAATATTTGTTGTCAATATTTTAAAAAGTCGTATTTTTCGGTAAAAGTAATTTTTTCGTTTTCCAAACTTTTTGGGTTTTGATCACTATAAATATAGTGCACACATTGAAAATATTTTTTTTGTAGGTTTAAGGTATACCGAATTCAGCCAAAACGTAATTGAATGGAATTCATTTGAATTAAAAATTATATTCCGTGTTAATTATTAGATGAGCGTGTGGGGCTAAACCGGACGCAAATGGGTGGGGCTAAATCGGACGCTTCATTTGTGCTGTTGTGGTCTATTATGTGCTGGCGGTATGCTTGGGGGTCTTACGTGGACAATTCGCCTTGCTAAGTTCCTCTGTCGGCGAAATCTGAACTACTCAAAGTAAGAGATACACCCAACTCCATTAATTCGCGCAGGGAATCCCCGTGGTTTTCTTTGTTTCTCATATAAAGCCGTATAGGCAAGAACAAGGACAAAAGTGGGGATTCTCTGCGCGAATTAATGGAGTTGGGCGTACATGCGCACGGATGTGCATGTGTTACGCAGTTTTCATGTATGTATGTTCTACTTTGAGTAGTTCCGGTTTAGCCGACAGGGGCTTGTACAGACTCGAGCAGACTTCCGGCTTCCACGGCGAATAATACGGGGTTCGGCGTGCACCATAAAAGTTTTTATTGTTGATATTAAAATGGTTCGCACATACAAACGAAAAAACTCTGTTCTCTCCGTACGACGTGATAACATGTCGATAAGAAACGCTGTTATTTTGCACGGAGTAAAAAGATCAACATTATCAGATTGGATAAAACAATCAAATAAAGCTCAGATAATCCGCGATGATGTTATAATGACCAAGAAAGGACATAAAGCAGTAAATAATTTGGTTTAAATTTGTAATTTTACTAGGAAAAATCAATCTCTTTTATGACCAGAATTTCTTCAAAAAATTGCCTCACACCATAGCCTCAAATTACCTAAATTGTATTTTATTTGTATTTTCTTGTTATAAAACAGAATGTTGCTTTGAGAAAATGATTTTATTGATCATGAAGTAAAAAAGTAAAGGAGACGTTTTGGTTAGGATTTTCAGGTTATGTTATCAAGCATTTGGCCCCAGTAAACGAACAATTATTTTGGGATTCAAAAGCACTCTAAATAGACAAAATAAGGATTAAAAAGGATTAAAAGGATTAAAAACTGGGGAAGATCCAGAACCCAGAAACTAAGCAGACAACGCCACACGTGCATTCATTGCCAGAGCTCCATTGAGGCGCGCGAAATTCAAAAACCAGAAAACGCTCGCTACACATTTTATCTTTCTTTATTGGTTTTTATAAGTCAATAAAGAATGTATTTTCAGGGTGTAAATAAAAAAAGCATATATGTCAGTAATTCTTTACTAAATTTTCGATGTCCGGTTTAGCCCCATGCGGTGTCCGGTTTAGCCCCGACTTTTTTACATTTTCGCTTTTGAGGTGTCACCTTCAAAGCAATACTGCGCCAAAGGTACAATAAATTTTTTGTCATCGGCCAAATGCATTTCGTAGGTGAGGGTACAAGCTTTAAAACGGCATATTATACATTACGAAAAAACATATTTTTATATGAGTTTTTTTTTCCAATGACCAAATCTGTCCGGTTTAGCCCCGGTCTCCCCTACACAAGCTTCTAGTAGGCCTGACCGTAGTTTAAGGAAATCATAGGGAAATGGCTCTCAGTGGAATATCCTGAAATTGGGGCAATTGGGGCAATGTCAGCCACTTGTCAGCCACGCACTCGCACGCGCACGCGCACCCACGCACGCACGCACGCACGCACGCACACAAAATATTATTGTGAAAAATATTATTGTAAGAAAATATTACTGTGAAAAATATTACAATCAAAAATATGATTTGCTATGTAATGACAAATTATATATCTTATATGGGTAATTCTACTGAAAAGGACCCGTTTCCGAAAAATTTTCAAGGCAAAATTTTTTTATGAAATTAAATATTGTTACTTTTGAAACATGTTTAGGATATAATCTAAAGTGAAAATATGATGTTGCGCAAAATTCATTGTTATTATTATAAATTTTATAGCCCTTCTTAAACGTTAATATATTAACATGATTTTAACTTCGTATTACAAATTATTCCTTTTATCCAATTAATTAGAAATGTGTTACTCGGGGGTTTTTGGGGTCGCTGATTTCGAATCCGGTGTCAGATTTTTGAAATTCAAAATGGCGGATCCAATATGGCAGACCAAAAACAGAAAAATTGCTTGATTGACTAGAAGTTTGTTTAGGTGGGGATTTTTGGGGTTCCTAATAAGGAATCTGTTGTCAGATTTTTTAAATTCAAAATGGCGAATCCAATATGGCGAACCAAAATTCGAAACTTTTTTATTTAATATGAAACTTGATAGTCGCAGAATTTTAAGATTCATTATAACAATATGGACATTCGAAAATATGTTACTATCTTTCGTGAACTATACATAAAATATAAGAAAAAATCAAGTTTATGATATTTTAATAATTAATCCTTATTTATTAGCTTACATATTTACATGATATAAAATACTAAACTTGATTTCTTGATTAACGTGATTCCGTAACTATATGTGAATGCCGAACGTGATTCTGATCAACGATAAAATGTTTTGAGGCACGGTTAAACGAGGAACAATTCAATGTAACTATCGCCTTTCATATGTTTTCGCAAAATTTGTTATTACTAGTTTGCCAACCACACTGTAAAAACAAATACTTAAAATGATTACATCTTAAAATCAGCCAATGTATAGTGCATAAGTTTGTCCTTGTTTATGCGGTCTTGTTTACATTACACTTGACTTTCAGTCAACTTTCTTGCTTAATTTAAGTATTTCTTTTTACAGTGCACGTAAATAAAGTCACTGAATTTTATTTACATCAATTCACACAGCGAAGACAAAATTAAATGAAAACTTACCTTACTTCTCATAAGGATAAATTGAAATGATTGGTATTTTTATTTTTTATAAATTTTTTATAATCAGCGACGACAAAAACCTGCGGGTACTGATTTTCAGGTAAATCGGAACACTTTTACAAAATTGGTCCGCCATATTGGATCCGCCATTTTGAATATAAAAAATCTGACAACGGATTCGTAATCAGCGACCCCAAAAACTTATGAGTAACAAATTTCGAGTTCATCTGCGGGAAGGAAATATTATAAGTTAATCGAATATGCCTACAACTAAATAGGTATTTTCTGGAAATATTGTTGTTTATAATTATATCTGTAGTATAATTAATATACGATTTATAACTCCCGTATATGTTTACAGTAAGATTTTTTTAAATGTTTTGAATGATTAATTATAAAAATACAGGTAAATGAATATTGTATTTGCCGAAAATGGCTTCGGAGATCACCAAGCTTCGGAGATCACAAATCGACATATTATTAGATTTTAGATAAAAATCGAATGCTGTAACGAAAAATTCTTCTAACACCACTTTAGGACTAATTAGTACTTAAATTTTAAGGCCGTAAGATTCGATTTTAGTATGTTAATACATATTTATTGTTAAAAATAGGTGGCTTCGGAGATCACCCGAATTTTTACTCGCAAAAAATGATAATGTTTGAGTAATTATATAAAATCTAAATAATTTTTTACACTAAATTGGCCTTATACAATATAAGTAGTATACCTTAAAGTTATTTTTCATGCATTTTAAAAAATTATTTGTATTGTTTTTATACGTTATAATGAATAATTACAATGAAATGCAATTTTTATGAAAAAAATGCAACGACTTTGCAAACGCGTATTTAGCTATGAAAATGACGTATTAAATTTTCTCTATATACGTCAAAAGTTAGCTAATATATTCTAGTTCAAGAATTAATTTATTCAAAATTGCAAAAAAATATACGTTATATTGGAATTTCATTGCGAATGTTGGAAATAGCGATGGTGACGCATTTCGGGGTCCCTTTCAGGAGAATTACCCATATATGTATATCCTTGACCATACTTCACTGAGAATAAGGTGCACTCGACCGAAGAGTCGAGGATCACCATTCTGCAATTTGGGAAAATTGGCAGTTTCAAGTAGCTGTAACTCAAAAACTAGCCATCTGGGGACTTCGGGCCTATGGACACTTTTGATCTACATTATATGAACTATCATTTGTCCCAATTTCAGGACATTCGACTGAGAGCCATTTCCCTATGATTTCCTGCGGGGTCTTTTATAATATTCTCTTGCACATCGACATCAACTAACTCGTCATCCTCTTCAGCTGCTAGGCCCCAATTTCATAATTTAAAAATGTAATACAATAATAACCGAGGCTTTTAAGGTTAAAACAAAATTAATGCAAGCAGTTTTGCAAAAAATATATCAATAAATGCTATTATCATAATAATTAATGTACAGTATAGTGTGTCATTCTTTTAGATCGTCGCTTGCATTAATTTTGTTTTAATCTTAAAATGTTCCGTTAATATTGTATTATATTTTTTGTACATCGTATTTCTGCGAAATATATTGAATAATAGGTTCAAATTAAATTAAACAAATGAAGTTCGGGTCTAGCGGAGGAGGATGACGAGTTAGTTAATATCGATGTGCAAGCGAATATAATAAATTCTAAATATTTAATGTACAGTATAGTGTGTCATTCTTTTAGATCGTCGCTTGCATTAATTTTGTTTTAATCTTAAAATGTTCCGTTAATATTGTATTATATTTTTTGTACATCGTATTTCTGCGAAATATATTGAATAATAGGTTCAAATTAAATTAAACAAATGAAGTTCGGGTCTAGCGGAGGAGGATGACGAGTTAGTTAATATCGATGTGCAAGCGAATATAATAAATTCTAAAATATCTCGAGAACGGTAAGAGATATGCGAAATCTGACAAAATGTTAGGGGTGTATCGATAGGGGGCACGTTCTCAAGCAAATAAATACAACTTCGCAAATGGATTTTGCAAATACGCAAAATACAACATTTTCAAAATGTTTATATATCTTAAGCTACGGTCAGGGCTACGGGAAGCTTGTGTACATGGGACATTCTTTTACAAATCGAACGGATTTCGTAAAAAATATTGGTCGACATTTTTGATTTGCTTCTAAATTTTTTTATGCGTTCCTTATACAAAAAAAGTCGACACGTGTTTCTGGATTTTTTTTTATCAATATTTTCGAAAATATGGCGGTTTGAAATTTGTAATACTCTCCAATTCTGCACTTTTTGAAATTGCCATAACTCCGGTTCTATTTATCCGATTGACTTCAGCCGGGGCTCATTTCAAAGGTAATGAAATTGTCTTTATTTCTATATGCGTAGTTTTTAAAATTGTTGCTAAAAAGCGATTGTTATAAACAATTGAATATTAGAATGTCCATTTACTGCTCGAGGCCGACAGTATACAAATTTTATTATTACACCATTGAATTCCTCGGGAAATATCTTACAAAAAACATATTTTTCCAGAATGGCGATTTTACATCTACTATGTCAAATAAATTAATTTCCGACGGCAGATTACGCTCCATAGCGCGTAGCTATATGGCAAGACGAGAGAACACGCGTAACGAGTTGCGCAGTACATGCGTTCTTCTGTAAAGGGTACAAATTGTTACAAACATTACTAGTGTGGTATTAATAGTAATAAAAGTCATATGTCATAATGGATAATAGTATTATTAATAAATTGAAAGTCATTTATGGGAATAAAGTAGACGCAATCACTTTATTTGCTTTGTACTGTTACATTCGCCCACTTATCAGACAAAGAAACAACCTTCGCTTGCAGCTGTCTTGTGTTTATTGGTATCATAGTATGAAATGCTGATGTGCCTTTAATAGTTTTAGCTTGTAGAAAACGCTTACTCAATGTAATCTGGGCATCATTATACTCGTCATTAGTTGTATATTTACAAACTATATTTGGTAGCGATTCATTTGCCCAAGTAAATAGTTCTTGTGGTGTCCGAATAGGCTTATCAATCCTTTGGAGACTAGCCCTTGCAGCTAAACGTTTTAAAGTCCCACCAAATCCATCACAAGGTCCTTTGCCATGTGATGTTGGAAAAAAATGCCATTCAGCCTCAATACCAAAATCAGATTTATGATAACACAGATTTATAAAATTCTTTTTATTTTTGTATTGTGCGCTAGCTCCATCAAAAAAATACATTATTTTTTCAGTTCTCACTAAATGTATTTTTAAAAATTCTATTAAACAGCTCTGAAAAACATAAACTGCAGCAGTGTCGTGATGTAAACATTCAGAAATAATTACTAAATTTTTCATTCTTATTTTATCATCACTCTTGTCCCGGTAATATATTGCAAATGGATGGACTGTTGCCTGGTCATTATTCCAATGTATTCCCTGAACAGAATTTTGAAGAACAAAGGCATAGTTCTCTGCAAAATCGCAGATGACGATGCATTCGTTTCGAGATAAATTTTGTTTTTTATCATTCAAAAATTCATTTGGTTTGTTTACAAGAAATGCATTCCGCAATAATTTTGTTAAGCCTTTTTCCAGAATCGCTAAATACTCGTCTACGGGAGATATAATAGTCTGTAAGGTCGTTCTATCAACGTGTGTCCATTGCTTATAAGTTACAGAATCATGAATGATTTGGTAAACTAAACAGATTAAAGCATGAATCACCCCTTCGTTTTGACAGGCTAGATTTCTGCGGTACTTTAGGCATAATTCAATCTGCAGTACTACAGTAAATATATTATGCATGTCAAATTATTAAAGAAACGTACTGAATAAGACATTTAATTATTGAAAAGGACTATATTACTTACATTTTATTGCACAATATAAACCTTAAAAGTAGTTTTAGTCACTGCCCATGTGCGAAATGCCGATGCTGACCATACGGCCCAGTATTGGCCCAGCGTTGGCAGCCGACTTTCGGCTGCCGATGCTGGCCCACCGTCGGCAACTTCACCGTGCCAGAATCGGGCCAGCATTGATAGCCGATCGTCGTCCCAGCGTCGGCCCAATATTGGGCCCGAGTATCGGACCAAATCTGGCAAAGTGATAGTGCCAAATCTCGGCCCAGCGATGGAAACATTCAGGACCGAACGTCGGGCCAATTCTAGCAAATTTATTTCATACAAGGTACTGACGATCGTAGGCCCACAGTTGGTCCAAAACCGACCCGAGCATCGGACCAACCCCATCGAATTAATAGTGCCAAATCTCGGCCCAGCGTTGACAGCCGACTTTCGGTTACCGATGCTGGCCCAACGTTGGCAACTTCACTGTGCCAGAAGCGAGCCAGCATTGGTAGCCGATACTGGCTATAACAAATTGCCAAACTTCGGCTTAAAACTGGCCAACGCATCGGGCCAACCTGGCAAATTCATCTCATAGGTATTTCTCCCGATCGTCGTCCCAGCGTCGGCCCAATATTGGGCCCGAGTATCGGACCAAGTCTGGCAAAGTGATAGTGCCAAATCTCGGCCCAGCAATGAAAACATTTAGGATCGAACATCGAGCCAAGCATAGCAAATTTATTTCACACAGAATATTGCCGATCGAATATCGACCGTATCGAAAACGATGCAAGATAGAGCAAAAATTTACTAAACCTTTTTGGTAGAGGAGGAAATTTCCTACAAAAAAGTCCGGGAGAGTTCTAGTCTAAAAAGTATAACTTACGCGGGAGCAAGCCTCGAAGAAAGCATGGTAGTTTTGCTGTCTCATCCGTGAGCGTTTTCACAGTCTGAGACTGTGACTTTCTTAGATTGATATCTCGCGGCACAAGGTGCAGAAGCAGCTCCGAAATCTTAGTACAATGGCGAAGGATTCCCTACAGTTACATACTTGCACAGTTCTCTCCGTGTACGTGCCCTTCGATCTCTGGAGACTCGGCCCATAGCCAGCGGTGACGTTCGAATCCCCACGGAAACCCAGCAGTTAAGTTCCGGCCGTAGCCGCTAGGAACGCGTCGCCGAACCGCATATGAAGTAGCGCCCGCGTTCCTTGAAGTGTGGGCACCGACGCGGCAACTCTGGCCGGAGGGCGATCTCGCCACTTTTACCTTTTTTGGTGTCGGGGGGACTTTCCCTCCGACTAAGAACTAACTCGTCGTGATAAACGACGAATTAGAAATTAATATTTTTATTTACAGGAATACGATGTAACTAGTACGACGTTTTACGAACTTACTAATCAAACTCGTTGGAGTTCCAAATTTGGCCCCACCCAGGGGCTTACAACGTCAAACGACTCGTCAATAAGCAGGGATATATGCATATATCCATCGATGTTATATACATCTTCAAGGTTTCTTCCAATAACAATAAATTCGTTTCAACGTTTGTTTTTCTTTTTTTATCGTGCTGCTGCTGCGACGTTGCAAAGACAATAATGCCTGTAAAATTTAGCTGCAACAGGCTCTGTGCCATCGCCGACAATCAACGCCGCGCCAATACTGGCTTTGATGCCGGGCCAGTGCTGGCTGTCGATGCTGTGACAGTGCTGGCAGCCATTACTGGACCAAGACCGGTTGCCGAGTCTAGGCCGTAGTGTCGCGCCAAGACTCATGCCAGTTTTGGCCCAATGTCGCAGCCGAGCCTCGGCACCGCCGTTGCCAGGACTGGACCATGCCTGGGCCGTTACGAATTTCGCACATGGGTGTATACCATTTACGATAAACCTTTATTTATGCTCACACAAATCGTATATAAAATTCAACAGGCAAATATGTATTAGCTGTAGTCAACAGTTCAATGACTTCTAGGTAAAGAATACAGTACTAAAGACGCAACTACCACACATATCTCCGCTAACCGTGCCGATAACTACCGGACGGGATCGTATTTTAATTTATTAACGTTATTATATTAATAATAGATTAAATATATTTCATTATAAATTTCGTCATTTACAACAGATCAATATTTCGTTATCCCTTATTATAATTATATTATTACTTTTATTACTATTAATACCACACTAGTAATTTTTGCAACAATTTGTACCCTTTACTAGAAGAACGCATGTACTGCGCAATTCGTTACGTGTGTTCTCTCGTCTTGCCATAGCGCCACGCGCTACGGAGCGTAATCTGCCGTCGGAAATTAATTTATTTGACATAGTAGATGTAAAATCGCCATTCTGGAAAAATATGTTTTTTGTAGGAAATTTCCCGAGGAATTCAATGGTGCAATAATAAAATTTGTATACTGTCGGCCTCGAGCAGTAAATGGACTTTCTAATATTGAAGTGTTTATAACAATCGCTTTTTAGCAACAATTTTAAAAACTACGCATATAGAAATAAAGACAATTTCATTACCTTTGAAATGAGCCCCGGCTGAAGTCAATCGGATAAATAGAACCGGAGTTATGGCAATTTCAAAAAGTGCAGAATTGGAGAGTATTACAAATTTCAAACCGCCATATTTTCGAAAATATTGATAAAAAAAAAATCCAGAAACACGTGTCGACTTTTTTTGTATAAGGAACGCATAAAAAAATTTAGAAGCAAATCAAAAATGTCGACCAATATTTTTTACGAAATCCGTTCGATTTGTAAAAGAATGTCCCATGTACACAAGCTTCCCGTAGCCCTGACCGTAGCTTAAGATATATAAACATTGTAAAAAGAACGCATAAAAAAATTTAGAAGCAAATTAAAAATGGTACCCAATATGGAGTGTTCGATTTGTAAAAGAATGTCCCACATAAAGAATTGACTATCTACGATCATAATATAGAAGTTCTGAAATTTTATTTCGTAAAATAGAGCGTATAGGTTAGCGTGCGTTCTTTGGGATGTTAGGGACGCAAGTTCAAATCCCACCTGAGCGAAAGATTTTTTTCATTTAACTGTAAGCGTTAATAATTGTAAGAAAATAGGTAAAAATGAAATAACTATTGCAAGACTTTAATATAAAATATTTATAAATTAACGAAAATGTAATTGGATTAAATTTAATTTTTTTCTACATCAGAATAAAGTCTTGCATTCGTATGGCACCAGTTTGGAATTTATCGGGCGATAGTATGAGTATAGGAAACGCTCATAAGCCAACCTAATCCCATATCTTTGACCCATTCCAAAGCGTATAGCAATACTCTTTCCAATACTAAAGCCATACTGCTGCCATACTAATAGTTTCCACGCGGGTAAGTTAATAATTTTAAGTAAGTTAATAATACTAAGTTATAACATCTCCATTACCAAGTCCTTGTCAAGTCCACAATAACAAATGTTTTATTTCTAGCACCGCGCCATTAAACAATTAAGATTTGTAAAAATACTTTTCAGTAAAATACTTTTTAAAATACTTTACGCCATGCTATAACCCAATAAACATTTCGACGAGGGCATGTCTAAAAGATATCTAAAAGATGTCTTTTTTAAAGATAGCTTTCAAAAGATATCTAAAAGATGTCTTTTTTAAAGATATCTTGCAAAAGATATCTAAAAGATGCATTTCCTAAAGATATCTCGCAAAAAGGCTTTTCAAAGATATCTTTTCGAAATATATCTTGCAAAAGATATCTAAAAGATGACTTTCCTAAAGATATCTTGCAAAGAGACTTCTAAAAGTTATATTTCCGAAAGATATCTTTTTCGAAGGCATCTAAACAATATCTTTTACAGAGCGGGCGAAGGATGGGTTCCCTCCATTCCCTCCCGTTTTTTTTTTTAATTTTTCCAAACCTATGGTCAATGTTATTGTGTTTATATTAAAAGTTAATTAATTAATTCAGTTAATATTCTTTAATTAATGATATTTTTTTAACAAATGCTTGGCATTACTTTGTAACGTCGTTTATTTTGTTTATTGTTAATGTAGTATGTTGGATTCAAATAACTTTTTTATAAAAAGTTGTGTTCGGATTTATATTACGTATATAGCTATGAATTTGTGTTTGCAATTGCCGAATATTTCATTGTATACTTTCTTTGGTTCGAAAGAACCTGGCCACATCACATGATTTCACACATATATATATATATATATATATATGGGCCATTCCATGTCAACCGGATCACTTGCACGACCAGAATTCGATAGCACCAAAAAAATCGGGGTTGGGCTTAAAATTTAGCTTAACATGTATACTTTTGTTTGCCGAGTGGCGATTTTGAAAATTCAAAATGGCGGACTATGGGAAACACTGAAAATGAAGAAAGTCGGCAAATAAAATTGTGGAATCTAGCACTACCAGAATTCTATAGCACCAAAAAAATCGGGGTTGGTCTTAAAATTTAGCTTAACATGTCTACTTTTATTTGCCGAGTGGCGATTTTGAAAATTCAAAATGGCGGACTATGGAAAACACTGAAAATGAAGAAAGTCGGCAAATAAAATGGTGGAATCTAGCACTACCAGAATTCTATAGCACCAAAAAAATCGGGGTTGGTTTTAAAATTTAGGTTAATATGTCTACTTTTATTTGCCGAGTGGCGATTTTGAAAATTCAAAATGGCGGACTATGGAAAACACTGAAAATGAAGAAAGTCGGCAAATAAAATGGTGGAATCTAGCACTACCAGAATTCTATAGCACCAAAAAAATCGGGGTTGGTCTTAAAATTTAGCTTAACATGTCTACTTTTATTTGCCGAGTGGCGATTTTGAAAATTCAAAATGGCGGACTATGGAAAACACTGAAAATGAAGAAAGTCGGCAAATAAAATTGTGGAATCGAGCACTACCAGAATTCTATAGCACCAAAAAAATCAGGGTTGGTCTTAAAATGTAGCTTAACATGTCTACTTTTGTTTGCCGAGTGGCGATTTTGAAAATTCAAAATGGCGGACTATGGGAAACACTGAAAATGAAGAAAGTCGGCAAATAAAATTGTGGAATCGAGCACTACTAGAATTCTATAGCACCAAAAAAATCGGGGTTGGTCTTAAAATGTAGCTTAACATGTCTACTTTTGTTTGCCGAGTGGCGATTTTGAAAATTCAAAATGGCGGACTATGGGAAACACTGAAAATGAAGAAAGTCGGCAAATAAAATTCTGCTGAGTCTTTGTGTAATAAAAAAACTACAGACGCATTTGCTATAATGCGATAATACAGATTTGCACGTACAGTTCAAAGAGCAAAATACAGACATTGCAATTGCTTTAAGTAATTTTGCTATCGTCCGTAGCGGCCGTTTACGGCGGCCATTCTTTTCTTAAAATTCTTTTCTTAACCCTTTGCGGCGCACATTTTTCTTTATACGGAAAACAGCTGAAAATTGTTACTAGGGGGTTTTCGGGGTCGCTGATTACGAATCTGAATTTGAAAATTCAAAGTGGATTTTGGAAATTCAAAATGGCGGCTCCAAGATGGCCGACATAAATGTAAAAAATTTACTTGATTTTGATGAAAGTTGGTACTCGGGTGTTTTTTGGGTCGCTGATTGCGAATTTGAGAGATTATAATTCAGCAAACCTCAAATATCTCCTAGTACTGAGTTTCAACCAACTTTGGTAGTGCAAGTGATCCAGAATTTTATTTGCCGACTTTTTTCATTTTCAATGTTGTCCACAGTCCGCCATTTTGAATTTTCAAAATCGCCACTCGGCAAACAAAAGTAGACATGTTAAGCTAAATTTTAAGCCAAACCCCGATTTTTTGGTGCTATAGAATTCTGGTAGTGCTAGATTTCACAATTTTATTTGCCGACTTTCTTCATTTTCAGTGTTTTCCATAGTCCGCCATTTTGAATTTTCAAAATCGCCACTCGGCAAACAAAAGTAGACATGTTAAGCTAAATTTTAAAACCAACCCCGATTTTTTTGGTGCTATAGAATTCTGGTAGTGCTAGATTCCACAATTTTATTTGCCGACTTTCTTCATTTTCAGTGTTTTCCATAGTCCGCCATTTTGAATTTTCAAAATCGCCACTCGGCAAACAAAAGTAGACATATTAAGCTAAATTTTAAAACCAACCCCGATTTTTTTGGTGCTATAGAATTCTGGTAGTGCTAGATTCCACAATTTTATTTGCCGACTTTCTTCATTTTCAGTGTTTTCCATAGTCCGCCATTTTGAATTTTCAAAATCGCCACTCGGCAAATAAAAGTAGACATGTTAAGCTAAATTTTAAGACCAACCCCGATTTTTTTGGTGCTATAGAATTCTGGTAGTGCTAGATTCCACCATTTTATTTGCCGACTTTCTTCATTTTCAGTGTTTCCCATAGTCCGCCATTTTGAATTTTCAAAATCGCCACTCGGCAAACAAAAGTATACATGTTAAGCTAAATTTTAAGCCCAACCCCGATTTTTTTGGTGCTATCGAATTCTGGTCGTGCAAGTGATCCGGTTGACATGGAATGGCCCATATATATATATATATATTATTATTCTACAAAAAAATGTGAAATCATGTAAGCAAAATAAACGACGTTACAAAGTAATGCCAAGCATTTGTTAAAAAAATATAATTAATTAAAGTTAATTATAATTAATATATATATATATATATATGTGTGTAATCTTCTTGGTAACAAATTTGACATGAACTATTTTTTTCTCGTAATAAGAACCTGGCAAATTTTATTACATAGAAATGTAAACCTCTTAACGCATCAAATTTGCATATATACGTGTTACGACCCAGTGAACATCTCAAACGAGATATTAACTGAATTGCAACAAGGGCGTGTAACTCAGTAGAATTACTGGGTTCTTTAGGTGAGTGAGGGCTACTGATGACACAGGAAAGTCGGGAATAAGGGTACAATAAGGAAACACCTTATTTGGTTGAAATTAATTAATTTATTGCTGGTTCGATAACATTTCTTTAGGTGTACAAAGTGGTGTTGTTGGATGAGGGGAAAGAGGGATAAGGGAGGTTCTATTAAGGGGAAAAATTCCTCAGCAGTCTGTCGCTCATTTTCCTCCAGGATAAGGTGAACGACCTTTGGCAAGTTTGGGCGCTGACACTTTTGTCCTGCTCGGCGGCGTTTGACTGAAAAATATTTGTTTCTTTTTCGATATTCATTTTTTTTATTTTAGAACTCGCGAAAGTGAGAAAACAAAATATTATAAAACTAATCAATTGTATTGTTCATCTAGTTAACGCTCTGCTAGAAATCTTTGGAACATCGAATGTGAGGAAGGTATTTCCCTAAGAATTGGTCTTTAATATTAAATATATATTTATATTGTCTCTATTTTTAGAATTAAAAAAGATGAGTTATTTAGGAAAAAATAATGATAAAAACAGGAATATTAGTCGCGTGAGAGGGGCGACTTCGTCTCGGTGGGCTGTGCGCAATATGTAGGAGAGAAGGAGCTGTGGTTTCGCAGGCCTACCCGCTATGCCACAAAAGAAAAGGGGGGGGGGGTGCGATTTCGCAGGCCGACCCGCTATGTCGCAAAGGTAAAAGGTTTGTGTGATTTCGCAGGCCTACCCGCTATGTCACGGAAAGGAAGGAAGTGCGCTTTCGCAGGCCGACCCGCTATGTCGCAAAGGGAAAAGGTTTGTGCGCTTTCGCAGGCCGACCCGCTATGTCGCAAAGGGAAAAGGTTGGCGTGATTTCGCAGGCCTACCTGCTATGTCACGAAAGGAAAGGAGAAGAGAGGGATTATTTGTTTATTTATAAAATAAAGAGATACTTACCATTTCTTTTCGCTGGTCCCTTTTTGAACGGCGATCAGTTGTTCCGACGGACTCGTTCTATGGAAATTGGTTGCTTGGCCAGATGAACTTCTGTGACTGAAGAACTTGAATTCTTCTCGTGGTAGAGCAGACGAAGTAGTCTGCATCGTCCGGAAAATCTCCCCACGATCCTCTACTATGATTCCTACTATTCTCTAGTTTTCTCTGGCCTCTCTAGTCCACTCTCTGGTCCACTCGTCCTCTCTCTGGTACTCTCTAGTCTACACTCTAGTCCTCTCTCTAGTCTTCACTCTAGTCTTCTCTCTGGTCTACACTCTGTCTGATTTTCTGTACGCGACAGCGTATTTATGGTGAGCCATAGTTTTATCCCCGCTTTGAGTTTTTCCCCTTCTATTTTGAAAATGGTGGATTTGTGTGTTGGACAGGTTTTGGAAATAGGCCAAGGAGGAAGCATGCATTAACTAATGCTTTTACATTATTGTTATAACATACGGTGTCGTAGATAGCTATTTAGAACGTACTCGTTTTCTCTTTTATTCTTAGAAAAGTAAAAAACCGGTAACTTGATAGTTATAAGAAAAGTTTTTCGGCTTAGGCAACGCGAGCCATCTTCTGATTTATGGCTAATGAAAGTTAAAAGAAGGTCTAATTTGAAACGGTTTCGTTCCAACATGCTACGTCTACGTGATCTCAACGCTATATTAAAAAAAAGGAACTCGTTTGTCCGATACCGACATACAATTACGACAATTTTCGGATTTATCAATACATACAAAAAAAAGGGTAATCGCGCTAGTTACGGAGACGTAACACCCCCCACCTTGGTCGATCGTTGGTCCTCCAATGTTCTGTGCACGTGCTAAGTAAGGATTCGTGTTACAATTTTGAGTGACGCCCATACAGAATTTTGCAATTTTCATGTAATGTCAAATCGCTTATCAATGAAATCTCGTTCTAATTTAGTTTTCTTGGTATTGATATCAGATGTGTTCGCGAACATATTGCATGAATTAGTAGTGAGAAATAAAAGCACGGTGTTTTGAAGTTTCCGCTTATTGGTAATTGTGTTACATTATTTTGAAGATTGTACAATATTTTACATGATGGTTCTTCTTGAAGTTTATATACATGAATTGTTACTATATCTACGCTTTCTATGATATATATGTGTTATCGCTGTTTATATGGTATGACTATTCTTAACGATTGACATATGGAGTGAACAAAAAAAAACATTCCTGAGGGTAAACAATTTTCGCAGCGTTTTAACAGTGTGAGGTTGAATATTTCTAACATCACCGCAGCCGGCAGATTTCTTCTCTTTCCTGTCATACATACATATATAGTGGACTATTGTAGTGGTTAAATCGTTGGCTTAATATTAGTCTCAGAAGGAATCCGGAAGTATAGACAAAAAGTAATTTTGAAATTGTGCATGTTAAAAATTAGGAAGGTAAAAAAAGGGTGTATTTTACGTGACCAACAAAAATTTAGATTATAATCATTATTGTGTTAATACTTTTTGAAATTTGTTTAAAACTTAAGATAAATGATTTTCATACAAGACAAATTCGACATTTGTCAATTTTCCAAGTGCATGACATCTCGCTCTCCACCATATTGTGGCAAGGCTAACTTAACGGCGAGTGTTTTATTGTCACTTTTGCACTATCTAGTATATGATATACGCACTCCACTGTTTTGTGGCAAGGCTAACTTAACGGCGAAATATCGTTTACTTTCAAAAAAGAGATTCTTTGGAAATTAACAATCTCGCATTTCCCTCGTTTAAATTCATTATTCTTTTCGTTTTTGTCATTTGTTATTTTTGATAATTATTTCATATTTTCTTTTGTTATATATATATATATATATATATTTTCAATTTCTTGTGATATGTAAAAAAATGTAGTTAATTCGTTAACTTTGTTGCATGCGCATGCGAAGCAGAGGTTAGGAAAATAGTGCCGTTTGGGATGACAATAATACTTTATTGTGTTTTCAGAATTTTTATATTTTTATTAATCTGTGTTTGAAATGATTATTGTGTTAATACTTTTGGCATTCGTTAATAATTAAAAAGTCAAGACAAATGACTTTCAAACAAGACAAATTCGATATTTGTCAATTTTCCAAGTGCATGACATCTCGCTCTCCACCATATTGTGGCAAGGCTAACTTAACGGCGAGTGTTTTATTGTCACTTTTGCACTGTCTAGTATGTGATATATGCACTCCACTATTTTGTGGCAAGGCTAACTTAACGGCAAAATATCGTTTATTTAAAAAAAGATTCTTTGGAAATTAACAATCTCGCATTTCCCCAGCTTGAATTCATTATTCTTTTCGTTTTCTTTTTATTCTCTTTTGTTTTTGTTTTGCCATTTGGTATATTTTTGATAATTATTTCGTATTTTCTTTTTGTTATCTTTTTTTTTTATTTCTGTGTTACAAAATGTAGTTAATTCGTTAATTTTCTTGCATGCACATGCGAATTCGTTTCAATAATTATTTTTATTGAATGTATGTATATTCCCTTTTTTTATTATTCCTTTCTATTTGGAAGTACTTCCGCGACTAAATGAAATATTGTTTCATTATTTTATGAAAAAAAATAAAAATTGTTATAACAAAAATATTTTATTTTGTCTTGAATCATTGCTTGTTAAAGGTAAATATAATGTCCACATTGCATATGTTAAAATCATCAGTATTTTCATATAATCCATTGTCGTATTTGTGTTGCAGTTTATTCTTGAGGTTTGCTGAGTTTTCTTTGTTTCGAGAAGATTATTACTTTTTATGTCATTTTTTTTGTTGAATAATAATATATATATATATATATATATATATATATATATATATATATATATATATATATATATATATATATATATAAGGATAACTTGGCTATTTATGACTTCTTATTTTAGAAATTTTAAGCCTATTGGAGTGTACTATCTTTTCTCCATTTTTTATTTTAATTTTAACGTTTTCATTTTCGAACACTTGTAAAACTTCGAAAGGACCTTGATATTTATTATCTCGTTTACTGGTTTTATGATTTTTTTTGTAAAAATACTAAATTTCCTATTTCCAATTTTAGTGGATTTATTTTTCTGTCATAATAATATTTTGATTTTGTTTTTGCAGATATTTGGTTTTTTCTTGCGTGTTCTTGTGTGTCATATAATTTGGTAGCTAACTGTTGAATGTAGTCGCTGTACGTTATTTGGGTAGTATCTTTTATAGCTTTTTGAGACGGTAATTTATCTATTCTATTTCTATTTGTTTCATAACTTTGCTTAAGAAAGGTTTGCCTCGATTAGTTAGTATTTTTTTTTTTTGGTGAACCAAGCGTACAAATTAATCGTTTTACTAATGCTTCGGCGATATCTGAAGATGTTGCTTTTCTTAGTGGAATCGCTATCAAATATTTTATTAAGTTATCTTGAATAGTTAGTATATTTTCATAGCCGTCTTCTGTTTTATTATTTGGAATTACTATATCCATTGCTATTTTCTATATATTCGTATTCATTGCTTGTTTAGGAGTATCTGATATAATCATTGGTTGTTTAGTTTTTACTCTGGTTAAATTTTTTAGTTGGCAAGATTTGCAATTTTTGATGAATTTTTCTATATCTGATTTCATGTTTTCCCAAAAATATCGTTGTTTTATTCTTTTCAGAGTTTTACCGATGCTTTTATGTCCTCCTATTGGTGTTGAGTGTAATTCCCTTATTATTCCCGGTCGATCTTTGATGTCTGCATGTATTATATTTCCATTGTATATTATTATTTTTGTATTTGAGTTTTTGAATTGTTTTTCGATTATTTTTATTATAGTTTCCCAATTAATTCCTTTGATCTCATTTGATTTTGATATGCTAATTGTGGATAATTGCAGTAAATTTACTTTGTTTTTGAGCTTTTTTATGAGTTTTTTTATATTTCTCTCTATTTTTAATTGGCTTTCTCCTGATTCCGATGTTACTGGCAGTGCTATGTGATATTTACTATTTTTCTTGATAACTGAAATTTGGTTTAGTTTTAGATTTTTATATTTTGGTAATTCATTTCTGTCATTTAATTTTCTAAAGTCAAGTACCATTCTCCATCTCTTATTTCCTTGACTGTCGGCTTTCTTTGGTACTATCCATATTGGGGTATTATAGGGTGAATCTGAAGGTTTTATTATTCCTGTATCCAATTGTTCTTTAATTTGTTTATGTATTTCTTCTTTGTGAATTGGTGGAAATCTATACTCTTTAGTATTGATTGGGATGTCATCCGTAGTAGAAATGTTGTATTTAATAAGGTGCGTAAAACCTAAGGGTTCGTCAGGTAAGTGGAAGACTTCTGCATGAGTATTTATGAGTCTTTCTACACTCTCGGTTTCTTCTCGGTTTAAGTGTTGTAAACGTAAGAGGTTTTTAATTTTTGCTGCCCTTTTCATCTGATTTATGGTATGTAAGATGATTTCTTGACTAATACCTGTTGCTTTGGGTGTCATTGCCATTAGTATTTGTTTTTCTTCTAAGAACTCCGTATATGTCAAAAATATATCTTTTTCGTTGTAGTTGGATTCTCTGGTTTTTATTAAATGGTTCGATGTCTTGTCTCTTTTAATTTGAAAAATATTATTTGCCGATTTTTTATTTTGCAATTGAGGGGATTTACCTACAAGGTTTTTATCCCAGTTTATTGTTCTCTTTTTATAAGAACTGACAGACCTATCTATCGAGTCTTGACCTGTGTATTTTATTTTGTTTTCAATTTCATAGTATTTATCAGTTTTATTACCGCCATGTTCATTATATTCATTATTTTCATTTTCATTATATTCGTTATTTTCATTTTCATTTTTATTATATTCATTATTTTCATTTTCATTATATTCAGTTTCATTATATTCATTTTCATTATATTCAGTTTCATTATATTCATTTTCATTATATTCATTTTCATTATATTCATTTTCATTATATTCATTTTCATTATATTCATTTTCATTATATGCATTTTCGTTATATTCATTTTCATTATATTTATTATTTTCATTTTCATTATATTCGTTTTTATTTTTTTTTTTATTATATTCATTTTCATTTTCATTTTTATTACATTCATTTACATTTTTATTATATTCGATATTTTTATTTTCATTATATTCATTATTTTCATTTTCATTTTTATTATATTCATTTTCATTTTCATTATATTCGTTATTTTTATTTTCATTATATTCATTATTTTTATTTTCATTATATTCATTATTTTTATTTTCATTATATTCATTTTCATTTTCATTATATTCATTATTTTCATTTTCATTATATTTGTTATTTTCATTTTCATTATTTTCATTATATTCGTTTTCATTTTCTGTTTTATTATGTTCATTTTCATTTTCATTATATTCGTTATTTTTATTTTCATTATATTCATTATTTTTATTTTCATTATATTCATTTTCATTTTTATTATATTCATTATTTTCATTTTCATTATATTCGTTATTTTCATTTTCATTATATTTGTTATTTTCATTTTCATTATATTTGTTATTTTCATTTTCATTATATTCATTTTCATTTTCGTTATATTCGTTATTTTTATTTTCATTATATTCATTATTTTCATTTTCATTATATTCATTATTTTCATTTTCATTATATTCATTATTTTTATATTCAGTATTTTCATTTTCATTATATTCATTATTTTCATTTTCATTATATTTGTTATTTTCATTTTCATTATATTTGTTATTTTCATTTTCATTATATTCATTTTCATTTTCATTTTCATTTTTATTATATTCATTTTCATTATATTCGTTTTCATTTTCGTTAGATTCGTTATTTTTATTTTCAGTATATTCATTATTTTCATTTTCATTATATTCATTATTTTTATATTCATTATTTTCATTATTTTTATATTCATTATTTTCATTTTCATTATATTCATTATTTTCATTTTCATTATATTCGTTATTTTCATTATTTTCATTGTTTTCAATATTTTCATTGTTTGCATTATTTTCGTTGTTTTTATTATATTCATTGTTTTTATTATTTTCATTATTTTCATTAATTTCAATATTTTCATGGCATTCGTTGTATTCGTTACATGCTTGACGTTCATTTTCCTTGATGGTTTCATACTCGTTTTGATAAATACTCGTTTTGTGATCTTGACTCTTATTTTCGTAAACTTGTCTCTTGCTACAATATAGGTAAAAATGTTGATAATCGTAGGTAGATTCGTTTTCACAGAATATTCTTTGTTGTTCTTTATTTTCATGGTTATCTTCATAGTTCCAAGGTACAGCATTGTAATTTTGGGATTTCCATTTTTGAGAAGGTTTAATTTTCTTCTTTGCTGCGTGAAGGTTTTCATAGTTTTCAATTTTATAATCTGTGCTTGTTTTCCTTTTAATTTCATGACCGATGTGAGTGTAGTGCTTGGCTACATGAGTGTTGTCAGTTCTGTTCGCAGTTTCAGAATCATTAATGATTTCATTCCCAATTTCATAATAGTCAGTTTTGTTTTCTATTCCATCGTCGTTCACAGTGTGGTGCTTAACTTCGTAATGGATATTAGTTTTGTGCGTCGTTTTATTAACATTGTCGATGTAGCTCTCAGTTTTATAATTGTCGTTAGGCAAGTTCGTGGTTTCATGGTCGTCATCGGTTATACTCTCTACTTCATGATCATTATGGTCTTCAGTACCTGATTCATGGTCATGTTCTATTTCTAGCATGTTTTGGCTGTTAAATTCTGGTAATATTTCTGAGCTTATCTCCTCTCTAAATTTCTTGCATTGTTGCCAGTTATGTCCTATATTTGTGCAATGTGTACAATAGATTCTTTTTCAGTTTGATTTATATTGGGTGTAATTTTGTTGAACAGTTTGTGAATTCTTGCCCGTTTTGGTTTTGTAATCATTACCAGTATCGTTCTCAATTATGGTATATTCATTATAAGTATCATTCTCGAATTCATAATCGTCGTCAGTATTATTTTCGGTTAGGAATTCATTGCCTGTATCGTTCTTGTTTTCATAATTTTTGTTAGTTTTATTTTTATGATTGTTCTTGGAGTTGTTTTTAGTGTTATAAGACTCGTTCGTTTCATTTTCTTCTTCATAGTTCTGTACATATTTAGGTTTCTTATGTTTAGTTTGTTCCAAATTTCCGTCTGTAATTTTCTCGTTTTTCCACCTTGACAGCTTTATACCGTTAAATTCGTGTACTACTTCTAAGATGATTTCTTCATTAAATTTGTTACATTCTCGCCAGGTATGTCCTATACGTTTGCAATGCGTGCATTTGGTTTTTATTTGTCTTGATCTATTTTGTATAAAACTTTGTTGATGAAATTGTGTACATTGAGATTGAATTCGATTATTTCGACGATTGTTAGGTTGGTCGTATTTGAAACTATCCTGATAATTTCGCGACTTTAAGTTAAACTGTTGAATTTTTTTTCTGTTTTGCGGTTGGTTTTCTTCGTAGTTCCATGGTACTGCTTGATAATTTTCGAAATTCGAAGTTTGGGAATTACGCGTTTGGCGTTGATCTTGTTGATAATTCCAAGGTAATTTTTTGTAATTGTGTGTTTTTTTATTTCGAACTTGAAAATATTCATAATTTTGTGGTTGACATTCATTATAGTTCCAAGGTACTGCGTGATAATTTTGCGTTTGCATGGTTTGAAATTTGTGCATTTTCTTATTGCGGAGTGTCGGAGCTTAGTAATTTTGTGGTTAATAGTTGTAGGAATTATTCTGTTTGAAATCTTCAAATTCTTTCAATTCAGGATATAGAAATACATTTCGTTGATTGCTTTTATAACTTGGTATTTATTAACTATTGTTGTAGGCGATTTACTTATTTGAACAACTATTTATTTGTTTTATAACTATGTTTTACTTTTGACAAACTCAGACAAATTTTTATAATAATTCGTATAGATCCTCCGTAATGCCGTTTTTGTTGTTTATTGTTGATACATTTCATTAAAAGATTATTACCATAGAACTTTATTATTTATATAATTGCTTTAAAACTACGTGTTTCTGTTAAAATGTGTTTAAATATTGTCGAAAATTCTGAAAATTATTAATGATATCAAGAGAATTCGTTGATGGTTTATTAAAATTATATTCGATTTATTTACTTATTGCTTTTTTTGTTTTCAGTCCATTTTCTGAAAAGAATTTTTAACCAAAAATTGTTTAGGAAGAAATTATGTTTACGAAAAAGACTACTTATAAATACAAAATGATTTATAATTTAAAAAATCTATTTTAAAAGTCGTATTCAAATGAAAGATTGTATGTAATAATACGCACAAAAAAAATGTTTAATAATTGTTTTGAGCTAATAATAACTTTTTAAAACCTGTTTATAAATTCAAAATTGCTGGAAATTAGTAAGATTCGCAAAAAATAACCTTGAGCGAGGTTAACGAGACCATTTAAAAAATAAATTAATTATAATTTGAACTTATGTAAAAGTGGACCTTCAAAGGTTTTTTTTTTTAAATAAAAACCCGTTTAACAAATGTTGTAAGTTTTTAAAAGATGTTTGAACATAAAAATTTGTCAGGAGCGAAAATAAAGAATATGTTAAAAATCGACTGTAATTTAAATATAAGCTGTAAGTGAAAATGAACGGATTGTATAATCTAAAAAATATTGTTCATAGCTTAAAATAAAATAAGGTTAATTTTAAGGTTAATATGTATTTAATTTTACAAATGTTACTTTACATTCGAAAAAATTGCTTAGAGTCACAAGGAAATTGCCTAAAAAATGTTCCAAATTGTAAAAATTTAAATAATTAATAAATTTGTCTCCCCCCTTTTTTTATAAAATTGACAAAAAGATATCGAAAGTGTAGTAGGATTGTAATACTAATTCAAAAAGAAGTATTTTTTTAGGAAAAATGTTATTGTGGTGTTTTTCTGATATAATTCTGTTTTCTTTTTTGATTAATCAATAAAATAACCATTAAAATTTTAAATCTGTATAAAAATTATTAATAATGTATTGAACTTTTCCTTAATATCTAAACAAAAATGTTGTTAAAAATGTTGCTAAGATGTCAAAAATATTAAACTTTGTGTAAGTATTGAATATTTTTTTTTTTAATATATTCGTCAAAGAATTTGGAAAGGTTTTAACGCAATGTTAAAAATTTGTATATTGTATTAGAAATTGATTAAATTTTTCTATTTATATTGATTGTATTATGATTTTTTTCTTAAATTGAAAAATAAATGTTTTAAATGCCTGAAAATAAAGGATGAACAATACATAACTGGTAGTTATTGCTAAGCAAAGAGGAAGCAAAAAAAACATGAATCACCTAATATTGAACTATTAGTATTACTGTTCGTATGGTTGCTACTATTTTGATTTACTCTAAATTTCTGAAAACTTACTATTTTCCATTACTTTTATTTAAAAAGATAAAAAGGATATTATATATTTTATGCTCGAATGTATTTTGCCAGTAAAACTATAACCACTTTTAATATTTTAATACTGCTAACAGTTAACTATTATTAATGAACATTTTTACACATGAGGATTTCTGTTATTTGCAATTGTAATTGCAATTTTCTGGTAGTACTGCTTTTACTTCCTTTTAGCAATGTCAATAAAAGTTCATGACTGTGAAAAACAATTATTTTTTATTGCAATATTTTGTTGTTGTTCAAACTTCCTAGTCCTTTATTCTTTCTTTTGCATTAATAGTTTTTCCACGAATACTGCGTCACCACTTTTTTATTTATTTATATGTCATTTATTGCCGCCGAGGGATTGATCGACAGACTGCCATATGACTCCGTGTGTCATCAGGTTCCCACTCAGTTGCGCTGTCACCAAATTTTTATGTTACAACCCAGTGAACATCTCGAACGAGATATTAACTGAATTGCAACAAGGGCGTGTAACTCAGTAGAATTACTGGGTTCTTTAGGTGAGTGAGGGCTACTGATGACACAGGAAAGTCGGGAATAAGGGTACAATAAGGAAACACCTTATTTGGTTGAAATTAATTAATTTATTGCTGGTTCGATAACATTTCTTTAGGTGTACAAAGTGGTGTTGTTGGATGAGGGGAAAGAGGGATAAGGGAGGTTCTATTAAGGGGAAAAATTCCTCAGCAGTCTGTCGCTCATTTTCCTCCAGGATAAGGTGAACGACCTTTGGCAAGTTTGGGCGCTGACACTTTTGTCCTGCTCGGCGGCGTTTGACTGAAAAATATTTGTTTCTTTTTCGATATTCATTTTTTTTATTTTAGAACTCGCGAAAGTGAGAAAACAAAATATTATAAAACTAATCAATTGTATTGTTCATCTAGTTAACGCTCTGCTAGAAATCTTTGGAACATCGAATGTGAGGAAGGTATTTCCCTAAGAATTGGTCTTTAATATTAAATATATATTTATATTGTCTCTATTTTTAGAATTAAAAAAGATGAGTTATTTAGGAAAAAATAATGATAAAAACAGGAATATTAGTCGCGTGAGAGGGGCGACTTCGTCTCGGTGGGCTGTGCGCAATATGTAGGAGAGAAGGAGCTGTGGTTTCGCAGGCCTACCCGCTATGCCACAAAAGAAAAGGGGGGGGGGGGGTGCGATTTCGCAGGCCGACCCGCTATGTCGCAAAGGTAAAAGGTTTGTGTGATTTCGCAGGCCTACCCGCTATGTCACGGAAAGGAAGGAAGTGCGCTTTCGCAGGCCGACCCGCTATGTCGCAAAGGGAAAAGGTTTGTGCGCTTTCGCAGGCCGACCCGCTATGTCGCAAAGGGAAAAGGTTGGCGTGATTTCGCAGGCCTACCCGCTATGTCACGAAAGGAAAGGAGAAGAGAGGGATTATTTGTTTATTTATAAAATAAAGAGATACTTACCATTTCTTTTCGCTGGTCCCTTTTTGAACGGCGATCAGTTGTTCCGACGGACTCGTTCTATGGAAATTGGTTGCTTGGCCAGATGAACTTCTGTGACTGAAGAACTTGAATTCTTCTCGTGGTAGAGCAGACGAAGTAGTCTGCATCGTCCGGAAAATCTCCCCACGATCCTCTACTATGATTCCTACTATTCTCTAGTTTTCTCTGGTCTCTCTAGTCCACTCTCTGGTCCACTCGTCCTCTCTCTGGTACTCTCTAGTCTACACTCTAGTCCTCTCTCTAGTCTTCACTCTAGTCTTCTCTCTGGTCTACACTCTGTCTGATTTTCTGTACGCGACAGCGTATTTATGGTGAGCCATAGTTTTATCCCCGCTTTGAGTTTTTCCCCTTCTATTTTGAAAATGGTGGATTTGTGTGTTGGACAGGTTTTGGAAATAGGCCAAGGAGGAAGCATGCATTAACTAATGCTTTTACATTATTGTTATAACATACGGGGTCGTAGATAGCTATTTAGAACGTACTCGTTTTCTCTTTTATTCTTAGAAAAGTAAAAAACCGGTAACTTGATAGTTATAAGAAAAGTTTTTCGGCTTAGGCAACGCGAGCCATCTTCTGATTTATGGCTAATGAAAGTTAAAAGAAGGTCTAATTTGAAACGGTTTCGTTCCAACATGCTACGTCTACGTGATCTCAACGCTATATTAAAAAAAAGAAACTCGTTTGTCCGATACCGACATACAATTACGACAATTTTCGGATTTGTCAATACATACAAAAAAAAGGGTAATCGCGCTAGTTACGGAGACGTAACATACGCACAATAGAAGGGATATCTCGTGAAAATTACATTGATGTCTGTATAGACATTCAAACACTTTACTGTTAGCATACGTCGCATAAATACAAACTTTTGTGACGTCACATGACCCGCCAGATTTATACAAATGCAGCTCGTGATACTCAAACTACGATCTTACAAAAATGTATCGTTACAAACACACAGACACGTATTATTTTTTAAGGAAATACACATGTAACTTGTTTTCAAGTAGTGCATTCGTACAATTAATATAAATGTATCAATAATATTAAAAATTTTTTTTTAAAGTGTACATTAATTAACCTCGTTTAAAAAATAATATATAGATATCTTAAAAATGGTTATTTAAGTTGTAATAAATGACTGAAAAATATTAAAATAATAATAAAATATCATTATTTCTCATATAAAAATGCCAAAATTAATTAAAAAAATAATTCAAATTGTATAACATTTACATATGTTTTACGATAAAATTATTGGTATAAAATGTTTGCGTTTGGTATTTTGTAAGTACATATAACTAATAGCGGCTGCAAAGAATTGCTTAATTTAATGTTAAAGAATATATCTCTTTTTTTCACTAAAGCTGCATTTATGAATAACCCTTCTTCGATTGATATTTGTGTATATCCGAGCATAGGGTAGTGGTTAAGGCGTCAGCGTTTTAAGCGGGAGACCCGGGTTCGATCCTTGGTCAGGATAGATTTTTCTCAGGTTCAAAAATTTATTTGCTAGCGAAATTATACAACTACATTCCGCAATAACAAATCTAACGACACACAAATAATAATACAATTCAAATTAAATAAAATAATTCGCGGTAATTTCTGAATTTTTTTTTTATTTTTTAAGGCAACTAAAAGATGTCTAAAAGATATCTAAAAGACATCTAAAAGATATCAGAAAGTGTTGCATAAGATATCTAAAAGACATCTTAAAAAAGACTTAGTAATAAAGAGATTATTACAATTTTATATTATTTATGTGGCTTATAAAACTTCTTAAAATTCATGTTATACGAGTAAAAATAATTAAAAAATTTAGTACCGTGAGAAGTTAAAAGTTCCGCGGATTTGACCACATTCATTGTGTGCATGTATTGAAAGTACTCATATATTTGGTTAAATCTACCAAATATTTTATCAGCTTTACTGAATATTTGAACGTACTTAGTCCATGAAGTTTCATTAATTACCCATTTTATTACATTGACTAAACACGATGTTAACAAAAAAATGTATACCTATATTCTATTAAATGGATAGCACTTTATGCACTCATCTGCTGTGTAATGCGAACGTCGCGTCCAATCCACCTTCCTCACAATTCATTTAATACCATTCAATTTTTGTAGGTATACAAATATAAAAAAATATACCTATACAGTTGTATATTATTAAATAGTAATGTATAGAGGAGACTGGCCTAAAACGGGTCATTTTCTAAAGCGGTCCATGTCGATTATTTCAAATTTGGAGCCACGGATTATTATCATTTTTGTGTTTTAGACTCTTTATACGAGTTAGAACTTTCTCGAGGGCTGTGCACTTGCGCAGTAATCGGAAGGTATACTTAGACGGTAGAACTTACAAGTTCCAGGATTGCAAAAATAATATTTAATTTCAAAACGGCGCTCTTTCAAACCCATTCAGCCATCTGACATTATTTCTGCCGTAAGTGTTTTACCATCTTTAAGATATTACAAATTCGAATTTAGGTGCTTTTTTGCAGTAAACAATAGAAGTTTCGGTTCTGGCATTATTTTGTGGTTACTGACATGTGCCCTAAAGTGGGACATAGACTGTGGCCTACGGTACACCGACCCTTTTTGCTTTGTTTTTAAGCTTTTGCAGTGCATTTGGACACCTGGATATATGTTTTTTTTTTTGTTTGTTTTAGTTTAGTGCGAGTCATAGATAAGTAAGAAAAAGAGGAGAAACATTGGAAATAAAGAATTGGCCGTTATTTCCATACAAATCGGAACACCGCTGAGAGAAGCTGTTCGCGAATATGATCTTCCACGTATAAGTTTATTGTGGCAGAAGCGATTGAACGATGGGCTAATTATTGAAAATAGTTTAACAGAATCTACAATATCTGTGGACAATGTAAAAATAAGCATCTTATGGAGATCGAATGTGTTCGAAAAATGGTGAATTTTAAAATAATGTAATTTATACGATCAAAATGTATTTTCTCTCCGTCATTGTTTATTTTTTATTGTCTGAAAATAAAAGAGAGCGAATATTTTTGAAAAAGTAAGAAGACTTTTTGATGAACCCCGGTTCATTTTAGGCCCACATTTTTCAAAACTCAAAATTTTAAACCCTTTTTTTATTTAAGATACTTTTTCGCTTTTCGGATAGATATTGATGAATACCCTTTTGGGACACGTTGACGAAAGGAATCACTTGTTAATCGGTCTTAGCTTTGATAAAATCAGATGTAACGTGCATCTTTTGTGAGCGCAAAAGTAAAGTAGATCCGCTTTATGACAGTCTCCCCTACAGTTAAAAAAAATTCTATAAACGAAAAATTCATATATAATTGGATATATATTTATATATAATTATATACTAGTAATTTTTTCTCGGGATGTTTCATTTTTACTGAAACACAGTCCAACATTTTAAATCCACATAACTCCGGGAAATTTAACTTTTTGTTTAAAATCCTTTGAGCCATTTACTGAATTAACTCATAATGATTTTCTATTTTCCATATTTTCATATAAGTTCAGTAAATTTGACAATTTTGTGGTACGCTTCAGGAATTTTTATTCATATCGATCACAAAATATTTAAAAAACGTACGTCCTCCACCAATTTCGAATCAATCGCAATCAATATTTTTTGTATGCTTTTTTGAAAATTTCAACGAATATTAGGTATAATTTAATTTAAGTAGCTCATATGGATATGCAATAAGCATCCGAATATTAGTGCCCTCAACCTCACATGAAAGCCCACAGTGAAGAACGAGTTGGAATCAAATGGTATTCGAACTCGTATCGGCTGTTATTGGCCTCGCGATTGGTAAGATATTGCTAATAGTATTCGACATACCAAGAAAGATAACGTGGAAAGATGGTACCGCCCTCGCATTCACCGAAAAGAGGCGGCGCGGCGAAGAGGTAGGGAGCTAAATGTGAAAACGAAGAAACGAACGAGGGGAGTCAAGAAGAAATAGTAGGAATCGAAAGTATACCAGAATGGCGTGCAGTTGTCCACCAGATCCATGGAGAACTGCAAGACAAGCTGGACCATAGGGAAAAGAATAAAAAATTGGGAAAGTGAAAGAGACGAACAAGAAATGGGAGGAATCACGAACAAGCCGAATGCGGCGAAGAAGAGGTAAAGGATCAAAGTTCATAGGTGATGCCCAGCCTCTCGCCCTTACCGTGTGGAAAGAGATCCAATCGGCGTTTCTTGTAAATTCCCCGGCGTTAAGCTCGGCCTTATGTCCCGTTTTTTGATCTTATTAACAAATAGCATTATGGCCAGGAATGGTTTTCTTCGACCTTTGAGACTAATTACTGAATATTGCAAAATTTTTGTACATGTATTTTCGTTACAGGTATTTCCAAGCCTTACTTACCCGATCGAATGTCCACCCGTTACAATGTTTGTCGCCAACTTCATAAACAGTATGGAATAAATTAGTGTATACAGTTCGAGGGAGTCTGCATTTATGCCCCAGAAAATTGTACATAAAGTAGTCTCCCGCGTAAAAATGATTTGTATAGAGTCGTATAGAAATTATATACAATTGTATAGAAATTATATATAATATATAATTATATACTTTCATATATAATTATATATAAATTTAAGAAAGTCAGATTTTTTAGCATTTTTATAATTATCCAGATAAATGTTAGGGGCGATATAATGCAAACGAAGCATTCCAAAAATTTTGTATATAGTAAGATTATTTATATGAGCCCTGTTAAACACTGACCATACTTTTTTATTAGAATACTTTTTTTAACAATAACGTTCCTATGGAATTGTACGGAGACAAATATGCTATAACGTTATATACCGAGTGAGTGCGAGAGAATTGGCCATAGGGCAACCCATGTTAATGCTAGCGCGCTTGTGATTGGTCAATGTCTGATATCTGTATGTTTAAAGTCTCTTGGGATTGGTTCCAAGGAAACATTTGTTTGAACTATTACTAAATCGAATTTAAACATAGTTTGGAAATGTTAAAGAATTCTCAGGGCAAAAATTTAAAAGAAAAATTAAACAGGTTAGGTACTCCAGAGTCCAGACTCCAAAACACTCCAGAACGGCAGTGTCAGATGGTGAAAACGAACTGACGACCAGAGTGTCTGCCAGTGTCCAACTTTCCAGCTCTGTTACAGCCTGTCAAGTAGTCGATCTATAGAGTTTACAGTGAAGCTGGAAGATAAACAAACAAAAAACGACAACAATCAATGTGATCCTAGAAGGTGTTGATGTCAGATAAGTATTGAACAAACATTTAATACCAATATTTAACTTGCAAGAAACCATGGTTCGCGTTACTTTTGTACCATTTTTCTTTATTTCAGAAAGGTGAGCACCACCAGTCGAAGAAGAATTACCAAGTAATCACAATAGAATAGGAAATAAATCAGAGTTTGAAGACCATCCACGTAAATAGCGAGGCAAAATCACTCCTGACGATAAACAAGGAAGAAATGTGAAGAAAAAGAAATGTGGTTTTGTGAAGTGCGTTGGAATATGTTAAGGAACAGTAATTGTAAAATGTTAGTGTGTATTCTCCTTTAAAACTAATAAAGTGTTTGTGAATAATTTTTTAATAAAAACTATAAATTATAAACTATACATTATCTTTATAACGTTATCGTATAAAACATATTTCTAATCGAGAAGGTGCTCAAAGTGTCATCCACCAGCTGCAGTACAGTACCCCAATCTGTGGAAGAATTCATTTTCGCAATTTTCCAACATATCTGGTATCATTGATGTCATGTCTATTATTTTGTTCCGTAAATCTTGAGTTTGCAGATAACAAAATAAAAAATTCTATAATTTAATAATTTAATTTATTTAGAAAAAACACTATGTACTCGTTTATAATTTTAACTTCAAGTTTTAAACATATTTGTGATAGTGATACTGTTAGAATATCAAAATACATTGGGATTGCAATCTTCCAAGCCCATTTTAGGGTACTATTTTTTAAAATTTAGTTCTAGACTTAACATAAATTTTTAAAATGTATACCTTTTACAATAAGGAACAGCAGCCAATTTTGTTTCAATACGACGGTGCTCCTGCGCATGGAATTAGAGAGGTGACCAATCACCTGAATGAAAATTTTCCAGGAAGATTACGTAAGGAAGGCCCTTACATAAAAACAGCCGAAGATTTACGCAACAAAATAATAGACATAATGACGTCAATGACACCAGAGATGTTGGAAAATTGCGAAAATGAATTCTACCACAGATTGGGGTACTGTACTGCAGCTGGTGGACGACAGTTTGAGCACCTTCTCGATTAGAAATATGTTTTATACGATAACGTTATAAAGATAATGTATAGTTTATAATTTATAGTTTTTATTAAAAAATTATTCACAAACACTTTATTTGTTTTAAAGGAGAATACACACTAACATTTTACAATTACTGTTCCTTAACATATTCCAACGCACTTCACAAAACCACATTTCTTTTTCTTCACATTTCTTCCTTGTTTATCGTCAGGAGTGATTTTGCCTCGCTATTTACGTGGAAGGTCTTCAAACTCTGATTTATTTCCTATTCTATTGTGATTACTTGGTAATTCTTCTTCGACTGGTGGTGCTCACCTTTCTGAAATAAAGAAAAATGGTACAAAAGTAACGCGAACCATGGTTTCTTGCAAGTTAAATATTGGTATTAAATGTTTGTTCAATACTTATCTGACATCAACACCTTCTAGGATCACATTGATTATTGTCGTTTTTTGTTTGTTTATCTTCCAGCTTCACTGTAAACTCTGTAGATCGACTACTTGACAGGCTGTAACGGAGCTGGAAAGTTGGACACTGGCAGACACTCTGGTCGTCAGTTCGTTTTCACCATCTGTCACTGCCGTTCTAGAGTGTTTTGGAGTCTGGACTCTGGAGTGCCTGGACTAGAGTACACACCCAGACAACCAGCTAGCTGCATATTGCCGCATATAAGGGGAAAATCAGGCGGACGATATGTCGGCAGAACTACGGAATATGCGTCATCACATATACATCAAATTTGCTGGAAATTCTCACCTGCCGACTAGTCTGCGGCGATTCTGACGCATTTCTGCAGAAGAGATTAAAAGGGTCGGCGAAGGGATTAAAGACGCACACAAACACGGAAGCCGCGTCGGTGAACCCCCACACATGTGCACGCATGCATGCTCGAGACAAGCGCGATAGGGGGCGATCGGCGTGACCAGGAGAGAGGGGGTGAACAGGAGAAGAGGGAGGTGACGGACGTAGCCATTTTCTCTCGTTTATCAAGTATCGAAACTATTGAATCGAAAAGATGCGGCAGCAAACGTGTAAAAAATTTGAATTTTGGAGCAAGTCAGCGCAAAACTTGTTTCTTTCGCAAATCCTGAAGAATTAATTTAAGTTTTAATAAAATAACCTCCTAGCAATAAAAACTATTTATAATAATCATAAATTACGTCCAATTTGTCACAATTATAACGTCTATATTAGACTATAGACGAAACTCCAATTCTGTGAAAGTGTGTAGATTGTGTGCAGCATTAAAAACAGTTGAAATTAAAAAAAATGCAGTTGCGATTAAAAATTGTAATTGTAAAAAAATGTAATAAGTTCGAAGTATTTGTGGAACTATATTCGGAGTTTTAAAAACGATAAATTTAACATTTTATTAACAGATTAAATGTATTTAGTACCAAGTCTATTTCTTCTTACGGTGTCATAGTATTATCCGAAACCTGGTTACATGCAGTTACGGATAAAGTTAATGTTGTCCCTGTATAAATGTCTGCAAACTTGGATACGAATCTCATTATAGAAATCACGCAAAATGATGTTCTCAAAGAATGGGGTTCACCAGTAAAATTTTTGTATTATTTTTTATTATTTTAAATAATAATTTAGGTCATAAATAACACAAATAAAATCTAAAAAACAATTAATTCATTAATTTGAGTATTTTATTTGTCAATTAAAAACTCTTCCGTTTGAAAGCACGCCAGTTTCGTATGACATCACTATGCGGGTTCGGCTGTCAACCAATCCCGTTCGCATATTCTGCTGTGCCTTGTATGTCATGTTTAACCTCAATAGTTTGCTTGCTTCAAAGTTTTTATTATGGAAAAAAGGGACATAAGGCCTGCTGATTAGACCTATACACTTTATTATGCCGTCATTTGCGTTTTCTTAATTGCAAAAATAGCTTTAAAATCTATGTATACATTATGTGTAGGTAACATTTATCAGCTACAAGGATGCACCTTTGGACGAACGTCGTGACGTTACTGTTTGTCGTCTCGTGTATGTATATTGAACCTATTTGTAAAATAGCAGAACTTTGTCCATAGTACAAGTTTGCTTGTTCCGTTTTAAAATTTCGGAGCAAACTTTTGACGTTAAATATGACATAAATGCAGAGTATAGAATATTCGAACGGAATTGGTTGACGGCCGAACCCGCATAGTGACGTCACACGAAACTGTTTTTAGTTTTTTAATTGGCAAATAAAATACTCAAATTAATGAATTAATTGTTTTTTAGATTTTATTTGTGTTATTTATGACCTAAATTATTATTTAAAATAATAAAAAATAATACAAAAATTTTACTGGTGAACCCCATTCTTTGAGAACATCATTTTGCGTGATTTCTATAATGAGATTCGTATCCAAGTTTGCAGACATTTATACAGGGACAACATTAACTTTATCCGTAACTGCATGTAACCAGGTTTCGGATAATACTATGACACCGTAAGAAGAAATAGACTTGGTACTAAATACATTTAATCTGTTAATAAAATGTTAAATTTATCGTTTTTAAAACTCCGAATATAGTTCCACAAATACTTCGAACTTATTACATTTTTTTACAATTACAATTTTTAATCGCAACTGCATTTTTTTTAATTTCAACTGTTTTTAATGCTGCACACAATCTACACACTTTCACAGAATTGGAGTTTCGTCTATAGTCTAATATAGACGTTATAATTGTGACAAATTGGACGTAATTTATGATTATTATAAATAGTTTTTATTGCTAGGAGGTTATTTTATTAAAACTTAAATTAATTCTTCAGGATTTCCGAAAGAAACAAGTTTTGCGCTGACTTGCTCCAAAATTCAAATTTTTTACACGTTTGCTGCCGCATCTTTTCGATTCAATAGTTTCGATACTTGATAAACGAGAGAAAATGGCTACGTCCGTCACCTCCCTCTTCTCCTGTTCACCCCCTCTCTCCTGGTCACGCCGATCGCCCCCTATCGCGCTTGTCTCGAGCATGCATGCGTGCACATGTGTGGGGGTTCACCGACGCGGCTTCCGTGTTTGTGTGCGTCTTTAATCCCTTCGCCGACCCTTTTAATCTCTTCTGCAGAAATGCGTCAGAATCGCCGCAGACTAGTCGGCAGGTGAGAATTTCCAGCAAATTTGATGTATATGTGATGACGCATCTAGGGTTACGTTTGCAAATGTTTCCTTGGAACCAATCACAAGAGACTTTAAACATACAGATATCAGACATTGACCAATCACAAGCGCGCTAGCATTAACATGGGGTGCCCTATGACCAGTTCTCTCGCACTCACCCGGTATAAATTTTGTATGCAATTGTGCGGAAGGCTTTATTCTTAAGGTATTAATTTATAATATTATAAGACAGCTTTCTTAGGAAGTACGAGCTACTTGAATTTATAATTTTCTGCTTAAGTTAGATTGCTGAAACATTTACTATGGTGAGATATTTATTCTTATCTTCGTCATATACTCTCTTAAAAAATTTTAAATATTTTCTATCATGATTCATAATTTTACATATAATTTTTATGGCAAATAATACTCACAACAGCTACGTAATAATTACACTCAAGAAGAAAAGCATTTGATTGATTTTTTTACAATTAATTTAACATAATGAAAATAAGAAATTTTGTAAGCTTACAAAGTAATACATCGTTCAAAATATCAAAATTATTACTTAATCAACATTTTACATTTAGTCTCATTCAACCCCCTTTTAGAAGGGAGAGAAAATTCCAATTATATAAGATGACCAAGTGATATCGGATATGACGCTTATTTGAGTGGCTCCATACAAGAAGAGGATACGTACGGATTTCGCTGGAGAAATTTTGTCCAATTGATCAATTTTCAAAAGTGGTGAGATTGAAAATATAATAGCAGGCTCTTGTAGAGAATGTTAAAACGTATCTTTTTACCCTGTGATAGAAATATGCAATTTTTATAGTTTTTGAAATAAACGTTAAAAACAGCATTTTAATTTAATGCGAAATTTTTATATTTTTTCTCTTCAACTCGCAATATTGAGGTCACTTTTTTGAATATTTTAATGGCAAAATACCAAATTAATCGCAATGGTATTCCGTATCTAGTGGAATAAGAACATTTAGAAAATCTTGAAAAATAACAACATAAGTTAAAAATAAAAATAATATGAGTTATGAATTTTTTTCTGGTTCTGGTCCGTTCCCGCGCTTCCTTTATCGAGAAAATAAGCCTCGAAGTGAGAAAGTTGTTCATTAGGGGTTGTTAATGTTTTCTGGAATATCTCGCGTTAATCTAAGTAATAGTTTGTAAGTTGTGTAAGTTATAAATTTGCAGAAGCAAGCGCGTAGCGGCGCATCGAGAGAAACAAAGGCCAGAGAGCGCCTTATATACGGTGTATATATAATATGTTGAATCAAAACACGTGTCGTGAACGTAACACCTGTTTCGAGTCGTTTATACAATTTTGGTATACAGTTCAGTGTCGGTATATTTACCCACTCGGTTCGTCGCCTTCCTCTCTCGTCTAATTATATTTACCAAAAGGAGGAGAGCGCCGCTTCTCCCACTTTCCTCAGTCGGGATACGTTCTTGATGTCACAACAGGCCCCTCCTGATGCCTCGACCCGCAAAGTGGGGGAAAAATAGAACGGCGACACACGCATATATAACGAGACGGAACCGGGCAAATTTGCTAGGATGGAAATATTGCGAGACGCAAATATACCGGGATTCTAATGTATTTCGTTTTATAAAAAATATAAAGTATGAGCGGTTTGTAGTAGTAGTAATATTTTATTTGATCGCCCTAAGGCATTACAAATCCATCGGTTTTACATATATGTGTAATAAACTATATTGTATGTATTTGACATTGCTTTTTTGTTTTGATTTGCAATCACTTACTTGCAACTATTTATTTCCACACTTACCATTACCCGTTCTTAATTACTTTTCCATTTTACTTCCATCACAATCTTCTCATACATTTTTACAAAATGTTATAAATATACATTACGTTTATCTAGTTCTTATTCTCACACATACACCCTCTCTGCCATTCATTAATCTTCTCGCTTTCTCTCACTACCTCTCTCTCTCTGTCTTTCTATCTCTTTCTCTTTAGTCTTCATACAATGCCTTACATTTTCAGTCACGCATATCCATTTGCATCGTCATCTAGCAAATCTTTCACCCTTCGTCATCGGGTTACTTTCTCACATTCTTTCATCTAATTCTCCCAGCTTTCCCTTCCTTTCTCACACAATCTGTACTTCCACTCCGCTTCTACTCTCCAGTATTTATTATACTCCTCATCTTGCCCTGGCTTTCACATTTATGCTCTTATCACTCTTATTTTTCGCCTCTAATATATATCTGGGCAATTGCACCGTCCTTATTTCCTTGTATCTTTTTATACTACCTTGCATTCACTATCCTATTAGATGTTTCTTGCCCTTGCACCTCGATGTCCCGTTCTTTTATTTGCCCGACATTCCTTCCTATTCTTTCAAATTTCTCTTCACTCACTCCATATCTCCACATTTACGTCCTTCTCGCTTTATTGGCATTTGTACATACATTCCCTTTTTCATCATTTTTCCTTTCTTTCTCTTCACCTAGCTTCATGTTTTCTTCATATCTCAGTGCCCTTACTCCCGTTTCGATTCTTATTTTATTTCTATTTCCCTCGTCACTCACAATGTATCCTGGTATTTTTCAATCCACCCCTAACAGCCATCGTATATATTTCTCTCCGACCCCTTCCACCTCTCTCCACTTTTAATCCCTAGATTTCTACCCCATACTCCAATACACTCTTCACTAGCGAATTGAATAACTTCATCCTCCAATTCCAATCCTTATTCAATATTCTTTCTCCCAACCCCCATACACATCTTATCATCACATTCGCCTTCTTTATACTATCTCTTATGTGCAATCATCTTCAATGTTTCTTTGTAAAATATAACCTAGGTAATTAAACTCTTTCGCTTTTTCCAATCTCTGACCTTTCCACCACCATTCTCTTATTTTCTCTATTCTCCTCCTTATTTAAATACCTTCACCATCGATTTTTCTGCATTTAACTGTAGTTTTTTCTTTTTGACGTAGCTCCCCAACCCCCTTATCATCACTCTCAAACTATCTTCATTCTCTGCCAGCAGCACTACGTTATCCGCGTATTCAATGGATACTATTGATTCCTTTCCTATCTTAAATCCTCCCGGCGCTTTTCTTATCTCCTTTGTCCTCCTAAATCCGCTATACATAAATTAAATAACGTAGGGCTCATAGAACATCCCTGACTTATCCCTCTTCTTGTACAGAACTGTTCCGATGAACTCTCTCTTAGTTTTACTCTACACTTCGTTTCCTTATACACGGTGTTCAAAAAGTCCCGGACCGGGTGAATAACTAGAAAAACAAACGAAACACGTGAAACTATTTTTCAAAAAATTTATTTTTTGAGGGGGTCTGCAACCCTATATCTCCGACAGGGTACCAGGAGGTTCGAAAATCTTAAATAGGTAGTGGGGGCTGATTTGAAAGATCTTTTCGAGACGACTTAAAAACTAAATTTTGAAGATTTTTTACTCAAAAACATTAAAAATAGGTAGTGTTTCGATAATCACCGGATCACGTGAAGCGATTTTACAAAACGCCTATCTTTTAATCTGAAACCTTAAATAACAATATAGGTCAAGTGGGGGCTCATTTGAAAATTCGACGAATACAAAATACATCGCATAGAGGGCGCTGCCATAGACCATAGGCTTTTTGAAAAATCGCTTCACATGTTCCGGTGATCATCGAAACACTACTTTTTTTTTATGTTTTTCAGTCATAAATCTTCAAATTTTAATATTCCCACCAAAAGTGAATGCAGCACCCTCTATGAGTAGTGTTTTGCATTCGTCTCGAAAAGAGCTTTTAAATGTGCTCCCACTTGACCTATGTTGCTATTTATGATTTCCGACCCTCCTCGTGCACCACGTGCCCCGTCGGAGATGGGGAGTCGCAGCACATCTCAAAAAATAGATTTTTTTTAAATCGTTTCACATGTTTCGGGGTTTTCAGACAATACTATTTTTTTCTAGTTATTCACCCTGTCCGGGACTTTTTAGACACCCTGTATGTTTCTTTAATTTTCCCTATTAAATCTTCGTTGATTCCTTTCTTTTTCAGCATATCTCACAATATTTTTCCATCCATTTTATCATAAGCCTCCTTCAAGTCAATAAAAAGTTTACCATTTTACTTTTCAATTCTCCTACCTATTATATGTTTAATTCATTTTATTCAGTCTATGGTTCCCCTTTTCTTTCTAAATAAACATTGGGTCTCTCCCCATGCTTTTACTCCCTCCGCTTCCATGATCAATCTTTCATTTAAGATACTGATATATATATTTTATTGTATAAACCATTTATCCGCCATATTAACCTAACTCTGCTTTATATCATCTTTAACAACTTTCTCCCCCTCTAATTCCCTTATACCCTCTTTTATTCCCACAATAATTTCCCCACTTGTCCTGCCTTTTTTATTTTCTCTACTTGCTCCTGTACATTTCCACTCCTGCCCTTTTGGCATTATTTTCTCGGCTTCTTCCCACTCCTGTAATTCCAACCATGTTATAAATCGGCATAGTAGCGACGGCGCTAGCGTGAGTTCGATGCTTCAAGCAGCAGCTCGCAATATACGTAAGACGGGTCACGTTGTTTTGCGTATTTCGATGCGTGGTTTACAATGCGGGAATCGACTGATGGCCGCTGCTGTACTTGATGTGGGTTTCTGCAGTTTCCTACATCCTTGATAAATGTGAGTATGGCGGCATCTGAGACGATCTGCAGCTCTCGCTATTCCGACGTACAGGGGCTGTAGCGTCCAGGGTTTGATTCCGGCGTTCGTAGTTTCAACTACATGTCTCGAATTAAAATTCCGCCCGGTTGAATTTCGACAGGAGGTTCAGCCAGGGCTGGGGTTCTCTGACTGCAGGGCCCCAGGTCGTCCGGTCATTGTACGGTCGGTGTAAGGCCCAATTAGCCACAAAGGGCAGAAAGGGCGTAATATAAAAAAAATTCCAACAATGGCTCTAATAAGTATACCACATCGAACCCTTTTATAAACTTCCTACATTTCTACGCTACATAATTTTTGCCTAAATTGAAGGTCAAATGGGCAAGAAATCGTGTTTTAGGGCCTTTTTTAAGACTAGATTTTCTGTGTAAACGGACTTTTTTCAATTTATTTATTTTGGGGAGAATGCCCCAGCGAAACAACCTCAGACAAATGACTGTCGGCCTCCTACCGTTGCTTCAGCTCTCTCGCGCAAGTATAGACAGTTGAACATCCGATTATTCGTTCCCACGAAGGAAATATCAAAGTTACAAATGACTGGCACCTAACCAATGCTACCCAACGTCTTCATACAAGTCGTCACCAGAGAGTACCATATAATGAAATTAAAATAATTAATATTGAAGACCGTGAAACTTGGGACGTTATACGTCGTTGAAGTAACATTACAGATTATATCGTACAAATGTTTAATCGATTATTTAATAAATGAAAGGCTGTAAAAAGTATGAAATGTTCATTTTGTTGAACATGCAGAATAATGTGAAATGTAAAAATTTGTCTGCTTTCATTTTTATAAAACTGACAAAAAATCTCCATAATTGCAAAACTCCACATGGAACGAAATATTACTACTAGGGATGGTAGCATGACTGAGCGCCGTAGGATATATCTTTTCAATTTTCATACTACTGGAATACAAATTTCATATACTAATGAAACGATGTAACGTGGGTCGGTTTTTAACAAAATAAATACTTTCAAATACGGCTTATGCCCCACCTCTCTTGGCCGACTCGCATGCATTCCCGAGGAGGAAACATATCAATAATATTTCGAAATACGTTTAAGATCTAGGTCTAACTATAAACCCATCTAAAACAAAAGCCATCATACTAGGCTCACCAAAGTCCATTTAAAAAACTAGTGATTTAAATACCCCTCATTCAGAAATCGAAGGTACTGTGATACACTTTGTCAAAGAGGTACGTAATCTTGGTTTAAGAATAGATCAAACTTTGACGTGGAATGCTGCCCTGGTTTTACCGCACTTAGACTACTGCTATATTGCCTACTGCGACATTTCCAAGACTAAGAAAAATAAGTTGCAAAGACTTCTTAACTCATGCATCAGATTCATCTTTAACCTGAGACGCGATGTCAGCATCTCACCATATCGCATGATGGTATTTATGATATTAACCTACACAATTTTTTCGAATAAGAATCCTGATTATTTATTCGCTTTATTCCATCTCAGACTTGAATCGCAGCTAAGATCAACCAGAGTCACGTCAGAATCATTAATAGTACCTTATGCAAGAACGGCCAAATTCCAAAATTCTTTTTTAATTAAGGCATCCAGACTCTAGAATACACTCCCTGCCGAAATAAAAAATGTCGAAAACATCACAAGATTCAAGCTCCTTCTTCACGGACACTTTCATTCTTTCGAAAATATCAATTATGAGAGATCCTACCTTCAAATCTTATCATAAATTACTTTAAAACAATACTCTTCCAACGAAAGTTTAATACTTAATACTTTATGTTTCTTATACCAACGCTTTTCTTCATCATTCGCATATTTTCACTGCCACTTATTACTTACTTTTAGTTGGACTTATTGTTATTATTAATATTACTTTGCTTTATTAAATGTTAATCGTGAACTTAATTTTAATTCGTGGAAAATCTACTTATTATTGTAAATAAATAAATATTTGTAAGAAAATGTATGTAGCCAAAAGGTATCGCAGTTTTATGCTGCTACCAAGGTTTAATAAATTTATTAATATTCATATTCATATTCAATCACGATGAAAAATTGACCGATTTTTAATTGAAAAGGTTATTTTTTTATCATCAGACGAATGAAGCAAAAAATGAGAGAACTCCTTAATGTCATGGTCTACCTTGTCGAGTGACTGATTCTTTATCATTCACACATGGTAGATCGTCGACAGATGTCTTGCACACCGAATATTCGTTAAAATTTTTCCAATAATTTACATACTGCGATATTTCCAGTTTCTCGTCCGAAAGAATTCGTTAAGTAGATTTTAAGCTTTTTATTAGTAATTGTAAAAAGATATTTAATTGGCCATATAGGGGCAAATTTTAATATTCGTTAAATTTGTCAAATAATTAATCGATCCACTGCGATATGATTCAATTTATCATCCCAAAGAACTCACGAAATCGATTTTAAAGGTTCCATTAATCGTAGTAACGAGTTTTAATCCTACACGTTCGGGACTGATTGTAATATACGTTAGATTTTTCAAAAAATTGACCTACTGCGATGTTTTTCAATTTCTATCTCAAAGGAACTCGTTAAGTAGATATTGAACATCTTACTAGTCATTGTGAAGACGGAAGTAATCTCCCACATTCTGTACACCGCCAACTATTCGTTACATTTTTTGGAATAATTGACCGTTGGGGTTAATTAGGAACACTGCGGACTGACTCTAATATAATAATAATAGACCTTCTCTGTGATATTTTTCCATTTCACATATCAAGGAACTCACTAAAACGATTTTAAATGTTCCATTGATCATATTAAAGGTTATATTAATCCCCCAAGCTGGGGATTTATCCTAATATTCGTTGGATTTTTAAAATAATGGTTCTACCCAGGTAGAAATTGACCACCGGTACCGTCAGTACCGAACCAGTAATGGCCCAACTCCGACTGGTAACGCTCTCCAAAACTGACGGCCGAAGTAGAGCAGCACTGGACCAGTACTGACCGACAGTACTGGAAATCAGTACCGAATTAGTACGGGTCCGGTACTGCTTGCCAGAACGAAATTGGTAATGGACCAGAACTGACTAGAAATGCATTCGAGACCATTGATATCCATATGCACAACAAAATGTAAAAAACATTACAGATATTCAGGATGCAGCCCAAATAAATCTTATATAAATTATATGATATACAATATGTGTTAGTGGGAAAATTTTTATGTATATCCTCATGCTACTTTTACACCAGTAATCTAACGTACTCGCATATAAACATGTAACGCTCTAAAACAAGTCTGAAAAAATCTCGTCCCGACGGCGAATCGAACCTGGGTCTCTCGCTAACTACGCTGGCGCCCTAACCACTAAGCTACGCTCGTCCTACACGGTCACCCGTTATTTGGGTATACGGCTAATATAGCACCCGACGATTAAAAAATTTTCGTCGTCTTAATATGATTTTAATATTATACAATTTGTCAAATAATAATATATAAACATATATAGTGTTTTTTCTATGTTTCGCAAAATATAATGATTTGTATTTCATGGTTTTCCTTATATTGTTATTAATACGTCTAAAACTGTTATATATCTGTCGTCTGATATTTTATCCTTGCATTTCATATTACTAACGTATTTGACTTGGATGTAGTACAGTTTGTGTATTTATTGTTCAAAAAAATATATTTTGAAAGCAATTTGACTACAAATTATATCGAATAGAATTTCGTTTCTTTTCGGACATTATCATTGATTTTTAGTGCCGGGCCAATACTGATATAGTACCGAAGTCAATACTGACTCGACTCCGAATGCCATCATTGATATGGTACGGAAGTCGGTACTGATTAACTCATGATCACGACTACTGACTGCCAGTACATGGTCAGTACTGATGTGGTACGGTAATCGGTACTGTCTCGACTCCGTATTTGACTCTCAATATTCATTATATTCTTCAAATAATTAACTAACCTACTTTGATAGTTTTCAATTTCTCGCCCGAAGGAACTGGCTAAATACATTTTTAACATTTTATTACTCGCTTAAAAAGCGGATTGAATTGGCACATCGGGGACTGACTCTAATAGTCAATATATTTTTCACATAATTGGTAAACTGTGATATATTTCTGTTTCTCATACCAAGGAACTCACTGCATCAATTTTAAATGTTCCATTGACCATAGTGTTGAGTTTGAACTAGCAGACTCTGATGAGTCGAACAAATCCGATAGGATCCAATGCGGGCCGTCTGCTGGCTCGTTTTCGACTCTGTGCATAAGTTCGATATTATATACTAATCGACAATTATTGTTAAAAGCCCTAGACATCGTTTTCTTTGTGAAATCGCAAGTGATAATAAACATTGGTTTTTGTGAATCCTGTAAAACAACAAGTTCCATTCATTTATAACCTCACCAGGTTATGAGGTGCTTCCACTGCGCCAAAGCGAAATAAACGCTGGAAGGACTCGTGAAGAAGAATATAGCCAACAAGCTGGAAAAGATGACGAAATCGGACACATACAAAATGCCGAAGTCACGGGGTAAGTCCTACACACGTAAGCCGCGAAATTGAGAGTACTACGGGATAGTCATTGATTCGGTGTGAAAAGTTCGAAAAGAAAAATGTTCGACGTGCGCTTTCGTTGGAATCCGGGAGAAATTGCAAGCTCGTAAAACGTCGCGAAATTGGCGGGGACTTTTCGAGTCTCTAATGACCGCCATTTTCATGGAAAACAGCGGTTGAGCTAATAAGCGCGAGGGAGCCGGGCGAATATTGGCGGGAATCGATCCAGTCGCTGATGGCCGCCATCTTGGACGGCGACATATAGTAGAAATTTATTTGGCCCCCAGAGCTCATCGCCATTCGGGCGCCTCCTCCCACGAGGTTGGGGCCAAATTTGAGTGAAGCGCCAGCACCGCTAGTTGTGCAAATTAAAAATCTACAAGTCAGCTACCAAAATTAGTAGTAACAAGCTGCCTGCCTTGAGACTTCTGTTGGTTCAGAGAACCCTTCCTAACGTTGCCACGACCTGCTAGAGGCCAACCCTCTTTGCGGTTACTACCGGACGGACACGGCACGCCGTAGCGCTCCCCCGTGTGGAATCCGCCGGTAGGGGCTTGACACCGCACCCTAGCTCCCCAGTACGGTGGGTATCTCGAGTCGTTTCACGATCAGGCAATCGATCCGCTCTCTTCTACAAATCCCCTGCGGGGCTTGGACGGCGACAGGGTTGAGTCAGCACGTTGCAACCGGATGGCGAGAATCTATCGGGTCGCTGGGGGCGCGAGCGGCCAGGTTGAACAACGACGGTGGCCGAGCTGTTGCCGCGGGAAGGCACGAGATGCAGCGGCGCTCATGGAGCCCGGAATCCGTGAAAGCTCATACAATGCGAGTCGCGGAATTCTTGGAACGAAAATAAGTTCAGAAATTTGAAAGGCCAAATTAGATTGATTATTGAAAATTAAATTTAAAACTAGTGTTGGCGTGGTGCCTCGCTCGCTTCGCTCGCTCAGAAACTTCGACCCCGTAGAGAGTCGGCTATTGCTTAATACTCGTTTGTTTACTAACAGCTTTTAATTATATTATAAAATTATATTGATATTTGGGGGTACAAATTGGGGGTAAAAAAAAAAGTGTTTCTTATATGTATGAAAATTGAAAATGAGCATTTTCAAAACTTCGTCCCCGACAACAGGCCAGCCGAAGTATTAATAAATAAAAGTTGCAAAACACTTACTTCAAGCACTTGTATTCTAATGGGCATTTCCATTTCAAATCGAACAGCGAAAAATAGTTTGAAATTCAAAACTGTATTTTATATAGTTTATATTGTTTTATTCCATAAATAAAGAGATACGTGTTTTACCGTTTTGCGAAAAAAATTTTTTTCGCACAGTTACGAGCGATCGAAAATTTTTAGGGTTCGACCGGTTTTCGCGCGAAACAGGCACACAGATTTCTTGAAACCTCTCTCTTTTCCTCAAAAATCAATATTTTACCCATCTATTTTTTGCTCTTAATAGTCATTTAGATGCTCCTTCTTTTCGCGTTAGAAAATTTAAAAAATTTTGAATATCAACAAAATGGCGGCCATTTTTTGATTAAAAAAGAAACTCAATTTTCTCAAAAACAGAATTTTTTTTTTCCACGAATATTTTTTTAGGAGTAGATGACACAAAAAAGAACGTTTTCCAATAAGTTTGCTTTACGCCAAAAAGCTGAAAGGGGCGAAACAATTTTTTTTTTTGATTAAATAAAAACTCTTTTTTTATTTTTGGTTTATATTGCACCGTCTGTCAGTCAAAAAAATAAAATAAAAATTGTTTTATATATGTTCTTTGGAAGCATAGAACTATACGCAACGTATACCTATAATTCTTTATTCCATAGTGAAGCACGGGATAATTTTGAAATGGAAATGCCCAATAGACTATTCGATGCATATTGCATGTTTACAGTGTTTTACTAATTACTGTCTGTATCATTATGATCTTATACATATATACAATATATATACATATCATTGGTCAAAGATGTCTTGAAAGTGTCGAAAAGATCTCTGACGGATATCTTTTAGATACTATAAGACATCTTTTAGATATAGCGAAATAGTTATTTTCGTATCAAGGGCGTAAAAGAACTTATGCGCCCGTAGGTCATCACCGCGCCCGATCCGCTGGCGAAGACTACCCCTGGGGGTTACGGGGTCGAATCGTCGAAATTTGATGAAAAACTATAGGGCAATTTTTTTGCCGAGGTGACTAAATTCAATACTTTTTCAGACAATAGTCATAAACATTTTAAACCAGTTTTTATGGCATTATCCTTGACTTTAGGAAGAAAATGCATAGAACCTTTTTTGTAGAGAATTTCATGCTCTATCTTTTCTGTTTAAAATATTTTTTAATAAAATTTGTATTTTTCAAAATAAATGCAAAAACTACAAAGAAACTTAATTGGGGCTAATTTTTTTTAGTAATGGACGGTTGGATCTGCGCCAAAATTTAATCAGATCTAAGTTATGCCAAGACGCGTATTAAAAAAAAAATTTATGTCACGTACGGACGTACGTACGTACAAGATCACGGACACAAATTTTTTATTGTTTATTTGGGTTCCTGAGGGTCTGAAACGTCGACATTTGATGAAAAACTATAGAGTAATTTTTATGCCCGAAGTGACCAAATTCAATACTTAGTCCAGACTTTGTCTGAGTCAAAGTAATATCTTAAACTAGGGAAGTTGAGGACAATTAAGTTAGAGAGTGAAAATGGGAAAGGATGTATTGTTCCCAATGAAATCAATAAGGATAGAAATGGGCATAATTACTCAAATTGTGCAAACACTGATAAGTGCGTTTGCAACTAAAATACGTTACTACTGAAACCAAGCTACGGTATTGTACGCAGTAAATATATAGGCAATTCTACAGAACTTTTCACTGTCGAGTGAAATGAAACGTAAATTTTTTTTTTCAAGGCATAGCTTTAAATTTTTTTTGTGATGATAGATATGAGATGCCAAAATTAAGTTCTATGCGCGTAATTCATTTTTGGTGGAGGTTTGGGGATTTATAAAGAAATTTTGGAGCTACTATACAAATAGAAAATTGTAGATAATGCATAGGTCAACAATTGATCTACGCGAGATCGCCGGAAGCGCTTAGGTGCTGGTACGCGGTCGCTAATGACGATGAGAAGGTCGGTTAACCTCCATCACGTCAGATTAAAGGTCATTTAAAGGTGAAGTGGAGAAAAAACCATCGGAAAAATCTGAAAAAATGCATGCATATGTGTTTGAGGCCAGCAAATCTTTGTCTAAGATCAGTTAACCTTTATAAGGTCAGGATCAAGGTCATTTGATGGTTAAGCAAAACAAAAATTGTTATTTATTTTGTCAGTCTTTGTTTTGTTTGACATTTCTTGAGTGACAGATGTAGATTTTTCAATTACATTTTTATAAATAATTAAAATAAATCTACAGATATAAATAAATTAATAACTGTGATTCATATTATACACGGAAAGAGCGAAACAGGACTCACTCCTGTCTACGCAGGACTGGCTACTGCGTAGCCGGCACGCAAACATTTTTAATTTCAACTCGTTGTAGCATAGTCGATTTTGAAGGTTTTGAAACGAATAAAAAAAGAAATTAATCATTAGAGCTTTACGCATCTAATGAAGAAAGAATAAACGATATATCCCAATAAGTAATAAAGTTATTAATTGTTTTTTACGCAACTGCAAAATATATATTCAAACGCTTCGTTTATCGAGCGAATTTCGAGAATCCCAAAAATTTCAGCGAGAAAGTTGTTCATTAAGGTATAAACAAGTTTTCTGGACAGTTTCATTTTTATTGTGTTAATCGTTAAAAAGTTATGAAGGTTTATAGGCCCGATGGCCAGCGCGTCATGCGTCCCGCGGCGCTGAACAGCTCTGCTTCCAGCTTTAAACCTAAATTTCGAAATTCGCTCGATAAACGAAGCGTTTGAATATATATTTTGCAGTTGCGTAGAAAACAATAATTATCTTTATTACTTATTGGGATATATCGTTTATTCTTTCTTCATTAGATGCGAAAAGCTCTAATGATTAACTTCTGTTTTTATTCGTTTCAAACCCTTCAAAATCGACTTTGCTACAACGAGTTGAAATTAAAAATGTTTGCGCGCCGGCTACGCAGTAGCCAGTCCTGCGTAGACAGGAGTTAGTCCTGTTTCGCCCTTTCCGTGTATTTTGTTACATATATTTGTCAATTCTCAATTATATTGTTTTACGTGTATTGATATTTTACAAATGTTCCTGACATTTATTATTAATTCAAAATCATATTGAAAAACTTCATAATCTTGAAATGCTCAAAATATTTTTCTTCTGCTAAATTTCACATTCCAGAGGGAAACAACTTTAATCAGATAATCATACATCAATGATAATTGTTCAGCGTCCAAAAAAAAACAATACATGATTATTTATAATAATTTTAGAACTATTAATTTTAACAATACATTTCTCTAGTTATTTTTGACTGTTTTGCAGTAAGTATTACATATGCTACCCACATGAACAATCATTTTTGTGATAAGATGTCGTGTCAAAAACCATTTACAATCTGTCTTAAAACATGATACATAACTGTGGAATTGTGCCGCTAAAAATATACCATTTTTTTTGCGAATTACGCGAATTTTCTTCATTTTGCAGATGCTGCCTTTTCAACATTTTTTAGGGCACACACTTTTCTGACGGCTGATTTTCTTTGCTTTTATATATACTCTCTAATACTGTCGGTTTGACTTTATGGATTTTTTGAGGCCCAAAAAGTGAAAAAAGTAATAAAAATAGTGTTTGACAATAAATTGGCGACATAACTTCCAGATAGTGGCACACCGTGCAAACCTTTGGTATGGATCTAAAACTTGTAATATCTTATAGAGTATGGTTTTTTGATACTAAAAATATTCGGTTCATTTATTTTCACGCACTACATAGATCAGGAGAATAAAAAGTCTTTTTCAAAAATAGTCGGCGACACGTAAATTTTAGATGTTTTCTTAATTTTTCCACATAATTTTTTAAAATTTATTATAAAATGCAGACATTTCAGCATGCAAATATATTTAAATGTGTTGTTCCAGTACGTTTTTATGTGATTGTAGGCTTATACCTAATGAAAAATTGTTTCAGTTCGAGAAAAACGATGGCGACACTAAAATGAAAAGTTCTGTAGAATTGCCCATATGCGTAAATTGTTATAAATCTCTTATAGTTTATTGCTCGGCTATACATTACATTCATAAATATATGGGTTTGATAAATATATGCGACTTCGAAATTAGTCGGCAATCTAAGTGGCTTCCTAAATATTTAGCCACCTTACAGCACATATATGACATTTCATAAAAAAATCCGTAATGAAAGTTTTAAAAAACATGAAAATAGAAAAAAAAATTAAAAAAAAACAAAAATAAAAAAATACATAAAATATGAAAAATGTCCCAAAAAAGTAAAATATAAAAAACACAAAAAAAATACATAAAATACGAAACATACAAAAAAAGATTCTCAAGTTTGTTTATCTCCACGCGGTGAGAATCGGGCCACGTTCATTAGAAAACGGCAAAGCGACAATACCTTGCAAAGCTGCAATTTCGAAATTTGCAATATTATCGGCTGCATAGCCCATCAGCAAACTAAAAAAACCCACATTCGAATAATTTTGTATCTATTCGATGAAAACAATCGATTTTTACTTCAGGCAGCCGCTATTTTCCATCTGCAATCTGCAATTTTGTATTTTGCACATCGACATCCACATCCTTTTCAATGACCCCGACAATCCCTAAATGACTATTGTCTATCTAATTAAATATATTATAAATTATTAACCGACAGAAATGTAAATCTTTATAAGAATATAATTTGTTACGTACGAACGTATGCTCGTACGAACAACCAGAATTTTTTTATAAATTCCTTTTTGGATCGTTAGGAAACGATTCGGGATAGGAAATGTTTCACAGGAAATCGATCCTATACAGGCTTCGATCTACCGTTTTAAATGCGGATATTTGATTCACTGAAATGAATAGTCGGTGATTAACGTATATATGTATATATTTGAAATGTTACAAATAATCAGGATGAACAACTGGAAGAAAAAAAAAAGATGGATTTAAACCTACAGAACAATGTTCTAGTATTAGTCCGAAGACTAATTAGGTTTAATAGGGCAAAGGCGTTTGGAAGAAATGTTGATTAAGGAAAGATTTAGGGTTAATTTTGATAGTGAAAATGATTATAAAATAAGCTGGAAATAATAGTACTATAATTTAAATATAATGTTGCCCTTACAACTACCGGCCTGGTTAGCCGGGCGAGTCCGAAATAAAACGATGAACCGCTACTGAGTCCCTTAGATCTCGTATCACGCGAACTCCAGATTTTGCTCAACTATGTAGTCGGTGACTGTGGTACACGACTATTGTCTTGATCCTCCTCTTTGGAACGACCTGTTCACTTGAAGGGTGCACCACGAGTCACGACACTAACTTCAAGACCGAACGACATCAGCTTCGTTGGTTATCAACGGGGAATATCCCACGCTAAAAACCGTCAGCGCTGCATTTTCGAAAATAACGACAGTGTCCACATTCTAAGACGTCGCAACTGTGCGATCGTCAATGCATCCTTGTTCAATTAAGATGCACCGTATCAAATGTCCAGTCTAAGACCCGGCGTTCCCAGCACCGTCAGCAAGATCGCACATAAGAAGCAGAGAAAGATGACATTAAGACTTCCACGGGCACTCGTTGATTCCGTGTGAATAGAATGCGACTGTTTAAAAATAACGTTTACGTTTCACTTTCTGAACGATGGGAAAATAATTATGTAAAAATATTGAAGGTGCGTCTGCACGTAACAATCTCCCCCCCTTAATTTCTTGTCGTCCTCGACAAAACTTAATCATGCTGACGATGCTGATCCAGCCATCAGAATGTGGGTCCATCTCAGTCACGGTTCAAAAAAAATAATAAAGGAGACTAAATTTTTCCTTTTTAAGGTTAGGGTATATGGGAAATGGATTTCAATAGGCTTGTATGATTACATAAATACATAAAAAGCACAATAATGTCTTGAATTTCGCGACATGAGTTTTTCGTTTTCTGTCTAATATTCCTGACTGCTTAAGTTAAATACTAATAACTTCAAGAAGTTCATGATAAAATAATTTTGACACTACATTAACCTTTCACAACGTTATTGATCTCCCAAGAATTTAGATATAGTCCTTCTTCCTTGGATCAGCAATGATCTTCTTTTAGGCGAACGTTTTGATGTAAGATGAAGTGTCGGTGTACTGGACAGAAGAGAAAATAAGCATCAACCTTTTGGTTAGTGACTAATAGTCTTGCTCATTTTTAGTTGAATTCGCTGTCTTCTTGATCCAATGTTGATACCTGCCTTGGATATCAGTCGTTTGACTAATGACTGAAAGTCATATCCACAGTCTCAACTACGTCCATCTCTCAACGAAATCAATAATGCTGAGATTATCTGGTACTCTAGTTTCATGTCGGTAGTGATATGGAATGGATGTGAATGTTGCGTAATGGTTGTTGACATGTTTGGACCGCGGTAATTGATTTATTATGATCGTCCATGGTAATCTTCTTGACGATCGTTTTCCTATCACCTCCGTAACTGGAGACATAGCAGCGGGAACCAATTCTGGATTGTTTCTGGTATCGATATAAAGTAACCTTGGGAGGGGTTTAAGAATGATGTTGAATTGTCTCATTTTAATCCCTGGGCACCCCCTTATTCCGAGAGTATCCAGATGACCCAGGTACGGAATAGTGGACCCAGTGACGGAACCGAAGGATTCATCCACCTGTAATTTTGTCAAGAGTATAGATTTCAAGTAGGAAATTCCGGTATCAGTTATATTAGGACAGCGTGTGACACTAAGTTCTTTTAATTCCTTGGATTTTTCTCCGATTACTTTTAACAAACTATCATTCATCCACAAGACTCCAGCTGTAGTAACCTTCCGAAGGTTAGGATGTTCTTGGAGCATTTTTCCCACCTCTAGGCTGATATGTTCATGCAATGGATCAGATGGTGGGGGTATTCTTGAGATGAATGCGTCATTTATAGTTCCAGCTACTAAAGACAAATCACAAAAATGAGTATAACTTAAATCTAATTCAATTAATCTTCGACAATGGGACTTGAGGCAATGTAATATCAAGGTTGTAGTGAATGTTCGGCATTTAATTAATTCTAATCTTTGCAAATGAGTAAAATTTGGCATTGAACGATTTAAATTGTCCATCTGCAGGTGTGCTGTGCAGATAATTGATAACGAGGTTAATTTTTCTGTCAAAGATAATAATTCTTGACCATTCGATCTTACACCTAGCAACCGGAATGTTTGCAGGTTGTTGTTATTATCAACAACAGTAGTTAAATTTAAATTTTGGTAAGTGGTCGGTCCAATAGTTAATTCCGTAAAGTTATTTCGGCATTTTAATTCAGCAACCACAGATGGTGTGATAAGCACTCCACCTAGATCTAACTTGTGTAGAATCGGACAGTTAGAAACAATGCTAAAAATGTTACGATTCCGGAGAGCTACTGTGTCCTTGGCTGGTGCCAACTTCAAGGATCTAACCATATGTCCTATCAGGTTAGCGGCCGTAGATATTGCCTCAAATCCAATATGGTCTTTCCCATCGGTGTTAGAATACCAATTATGGGGGTTCATATCTAGACATTTATTTTTCCAAGATTCGGGGAACAATCTTCTAAGTCTCTTGCATGTGGCACTAAATTTAAAAAATCTATCAGAGGTAAATAACTCATGATTTTGAGAACACACAGGTCGGGAAGGAATTGCAGATAGGGTCCCTCTGGTGAATGCTTTACCGATCCCTGACACTGCTGATCTAACAATAAACTATTCTTCATATCCATCTTACATTTGTTATGAATCATTCGTTGATGAAACACTTGGTGTTTTGGATCTCCGGGGAGAGCCTTGAGTTTCCTACCCCCATGGACCAGAGTTCTATTCGCGCTAGCTTCTTGTACCCTGTCCGCTACCTCTGATGAAGCAAATGTAACATATGCACTACAAGTGGTTGCTCTCCCGCGCCTATGAGGTCGGTAACTGCAAATTTTTCCGAAACATTCTAAATAAGGACGCAGGGTATTAAGGGCATTAGGATTAATATTACAAATTTTTAAAGTATAGACAGTTATTCCATCTATTTCGCCCATCGGCTGCAACTTCCTATTCTCGGTCTGATTTTCTAATGGTCTATTCGTTCTATTCGCTTCTTGATCATCTATATAGATGGCCAATCTCCGTGTTACAGTAGCCTCCACACCCGGGGTCAAACTTTCTCGTTCAAACTGTCCTGCCATGGTTCCAAGCGACTAACTGTTGTTAAGTACGATTTACGTTCGCTCGGAAGAATGTTAAGTCCTGCTAGAATAAACAATAAACGATGTTACATTATATTTTACACTTCCCCGCACAAACATGATGTATCACTAATCAACCTGAGCCTCCTGTCGCGGTAGATGAGACGCCGAAGTACAAGGACGGTCTACGACAGGGTTCAATTGCTGTTCGGAGTGTTGTGTTTCCGATACCATACTTTGGGTAAATTGACTATCCACGTTTGATTTTGATATTTCCTGTCGTCGGATCCGTGCAATGGCATACCATGCACGTTTTCGCCCACACCCTTTAAGATACCAAATTACCAGAATCATTACCACCATTAATATTAAATTGCTAAATAAACTTCCATACGCCAAATTTTGATTATGCTGTTGACCACGATGGTGGGTTTTAATCTCTTCCAAGTGACTCTCTATTTCTTGTAAAGAATATCCTTCAGGATTCTTGTCATACCATTTTTTTAATTTTGTCGTTTCTGCATCCGCGTTAACATCGTCTGTACTTCCATAAATTTTCATAATTGAATTTGTTACATCTAATGGTATCTCGGGGGTATATACTAACTTTTGCTCTGTCTCAAAATCTCTTCGGCTTAATAGTGTTCTAGTTTCTTGCTTAACAGTACAATTTTGAGAAAATTCCAGTATTCCGGACCCATTTATCATGACTCGTTGAGTTTGTTCAGCACAGATGATATATATTTCCTCAGGACGAGTGGTAGAAAACAACCAGTTCCCGGCGGCTCGCAGGTATATCCAAGTAGGTCTTTGATAGGATTTTACTCGTAATGTGCATATTTTTGTAATGTCCAATTTTTGTTGTTCGAGTAAGGTTATTTCACATCCTATTCCGCTTCCTATGTTTTCCAACGGACGATTAGTTTCGCAGATGTAGTGATACGGCGTACTCTGGCATAATTCTAAATTATCATCAAGGTAATAAGTCCGGTGATCAGCGGAAATAAATATGTAATTTGTTCTTGGATTAATGAAAGCAGAGCAAATATAGATCCCATTAATGAATTGAGGGCTAGGCCAAGGGTACATCTTGAACAAATGGTACGGGGTTCTAGCTAGTAGGGGAAACTTCACCAGAATTTGAAGTTTTGAGTTAAAATGCATTATATTAGTAGTGGAAATAGTAGCTAGAGTGTCCGGGTTAAAATAAGAGATTGGGATTGGAACATCAAATTCCGGAACTTTAATTTGGATATCCTGAATTATCCTTTTCAACTGTGAAGCATCTATCAAATCCGGATGGAATTTCCCCAGGCTTACATATTCCAAAATATTTAATAAATTTTGACCAATTTCGATTCGATCCTCCAAATAAGCGTGGCACTCGGAGACATAATTGTTGATAATGGCAATGTGAACCAATCGGTGATTCACTTGATTGATCTTATCCCGCAATTGATTGATTCGAGCAACCCCGGTCTCAACTTCCTGTTGCAGACTATCAAATTTAGATTTTGTAATATGAATTTGATTTTTCGTTAGATCAATTAATGTCCGTTGATCTTGATACAATTTATCTATCTCGGCGTTAAAATACGTGGCATCATCTTCATTCATGGTACCAAATAAGGCCTTACTGAGGGTCCCGATTATACCGAAAGGAGTAAGTCTTTTATTCCTTATCACTTCATCATCAGTTCGAGCTATCGGTGAATTGAGCTCTCGAACAACAGCTCTTACTCTATCTCTTATGTTCTTTTCTTTATTAATTTTCCGCAGTATTAAATTTGGTTTAATTAAATCTTGACAGTTGATCTCTAGATCTTGAGGACAATTCTCTACAATGGAATTTACTTGAAGCATTCCATCGAATGTTGGTTCCAAATAAGTCTTCAGATTTAGCATATTATTGTTTAATTGAAAAATTCACTACCGAACAACTCATCCCAGCAACCAGGAGCATCAGAACAACAGTGACCATCATTTTGAAATCTTAAATCAGACACACTTGGACAATTTTATTTTATCCAAATGTTTCCTCATTCTACTACCATCTCCAGCTTCATGGATTACATTATTTTTAGGTGAAATATCTACAATTCTGTACGGTCCATGATAACGGTTATCGAATTTTGATAACCGCGGTTCCTTTAAAACGTACGCATAATCACCCCTTTTACCTTTAAATTGTTTACTTTTTCGGTCGTAATATACCTTAGAGACCTCTTTGGATTTCTTTAAATTTTGTGCCGCGATTAGATTGATTTCGGTTAAACGTTTGATTAAATCGGACACGAATATCTTATAAGTACTTAATTTTTCATCGCTAGGGAATTTACTGGGGTACCTAGCTGTTTTTCCGAATACTAACTCATGCGGGGTAAATCCTGTCGCTTCATGAACCGATGTATTATAGGAGAACATAGCAAAGAGGATTAGACTGTCCCAATCGTCATGACTATGGATATAGTGTTTCAAGTATTCTATTAGGACAATATGACTCCTTTCTAAAGCGCCATTCGTTTGAGGTCGATATCCAGAGGTAGTTGAGTGGTCGATTCTGAAAATTTTGGCTATCTGGTACAAGATTTCATTTAAAAACGACTTACCACAATCGGTAAGAATTGCCTTAGGAGCTCCGAATCGAGCTATCAGTTGGGTAGCTACAGCATATGCAACCGTAGGGGCTTTAATGTCCGGTATCGGCACGGCAATACTAAATTTTGTTAATTGATCCTGCATTGTCAGGATATGTCGATTCCCAGAAGGGGTTGCAGGTAAAGGACCAACAGTGTCCATCGAAACTTTATCAAATGCTTCTAAAGGAATGTCCGTTATTAGCATTTCTTCCCGATTTTTAACTCGAACTAACTTTTGTATTTGACAACTTTTACATTTACGAACATAATCTTGGATATCGTTACGCATATTGGCCCAATAGAATCTTTCTCTAATTCTCAGGTATGTCTTAGTAACCCCCTTGTGACATCCAATGATACTATCATGGTTTTCCTTAATTATCTCCTGACGCATCTCCTGGGGTGGTACCGAAATTTTGCCTTTACATATAGTTATTTTAATTTCGAACTTATTAAATACATTAGTTAATGTATTAGTAAGGTCCCCTCGTGGCATACAATCACTCAAATCTCCCGTATCCGCAATTCTAAATCCTCCTATTTTGAGCTTTTGAATAATTATTGCTAGATTTTCTATTCCCAAAACGAAATTCTTATGTTGCAATTTGTCGAAATGGTTGGAAGCTACGACGATAGAAAATATTTTATATTTACCCCGGGGTGTAATCAAGACCTGCCCGATTTTGGGACGACTTATTCGTATTTCTCGAGGATTTATGGCCTTTAAATCCGACAACAATTTACCGACGGTTGATGTTAACTCCCCGTCTCCCGAGATGAAATGTACAATGTTATCCTTAATGGACGTTAACCCAGTTCTACTTCTTATTACACTTAAAGTCCCTTTTTCAGATGGTATGTCTGGACCAACCTCATCATCGTGAGATTCCTCGCTATGCAGCCTGAAGCGAACTCTAGGGTTATCGGTACGAATCGTGGACTTCGAACTCTCTTCTTCCGGTATGTGGGGTAATTGGGGACCAGATAGTCGCACAGGAAATTTACAGGTTTCATTGAAATTCTCTATGTCTGATAACGAAGGAACCGAAACCGATCGTCGTTTAAATGAACTTTGGTTACCCGAAGGAAGAGGGGTAGATCTGGCCGTAGGTTGTATTTTGCCAGATACAGGGCAACGATCATTGACTTTTTCAATTTTATCTGAATCAGTGTCAGATTCGTCGCTTGAATAGCCTGTTTGTCGGGTCATATTTTGAATTCGCTTTTCCAAGATCTCATCTCCATGTTCATCACTAAAAGGATCCATCTCATTCAAAATTTCTCGAAAATTTTGATCGACTGTATCTCCTTCAGAGAATCGCCTTGAAAGAGCAAATCCAGGATGAGTTTCGTAACCATCCCATAAGAGTGTGTCATCACAGCTTCTAGCCGTCTGATTAAAATCTACTTCCCGATTGATCGACATAGGTTCGTCAATATCTTTCACTCCATACAATATATCATCGTCGGAGTCGGAATTAGAATCACTACAATTATTTGGACTTAATACTACCGGAATGTCGGAGAAATTTAGTGGTTTTGTTGATTCTACGAAAGGTGATTTATCTCTACCATCATATTCCTCAGCATCCGAATCAGTCGAAGAATAATCTGGTACTCCGGCGGGTATAATTAGTGGATTCATCCCCCTTATCATCTGTTTCCTTTCCTGTGCTATTGGGACTTCAGATTCCGAAGACGTAGATGACGGTTCACCGGTAGAGTCCGATATACCACCAGCCACTTCCTCTACTGGTAACTCAACCTGTTGAGGCACAGGAGAGGATGCTTTGGACCGCGTGCGGGATGCAATTCCACCGGTTGGGTCGGCAGGAGGAACGGAAGGTACTGTTGACTTGGTTACTGGGTCAGGTTTATTTTTACTACCTTTTGGCCTTCCGGGCCTTCTGCGAACTTCCGCAGGAGAAGTTTCCGAATTACTGACAGGTTGATAGGTTCGTAATGAAGATGTTCGCGTAGGCCGAGGTAAAAATTTAGGATTTCGCCTTAAAGGTAAAATTTTAATATCCGTTTCATCTTCTAAATCCATTTCGGAAGAACTCCCGCTATTAGGTATGGGATTACGAGATAATGCATCGGCGTTCGAATTTTTCTTTCCTGGTTTATATTCAAAATCATATTTATAAGTTAGTAATTTCAATCGCCAACGTATATGTTTCTGGCTAATATCACCCTTAGAATTAATCCATTTCAGGGGTTCATGGTCACAGACAAGAGTGAATTTCTGCCCATACAGGTACGGACGGAAATACAACATTGCGTAAAGTGCTGCGAGACACTCCTTTTCAGTAGTATCATAATTGGCTTCTGTTTTTTATAAGGTTCTAGATAAATAGGCGATGGGGTGTTCATTACCGTCGAAATTTTGACTAAGTACAGCTCCAATAGCGATATTGGAGGCATCGGTGGCCAATATAAAAGGTTTTTCAAAATCTGGATAGCGTAAAATCGGACTCTGGCATAATGCATCTTTTAATATTTCGAAACTTTCCTTCTGTTCAGTTTTCCATTGAAAGGTATAATTTTTACTGGTTAATTTTGACAATGGTTTAGCAATAGCGGAGAAATCTTTTATAAACCTACGGTAATACCCTACTAATCCTAAGAAACTTCTTACTCCTCGCGCATTCTTAGGACGTGGAAAATTTTTTACAGCTTTAATTTTATCAGGGTCCGGTTTTATGCCTTCTTTACCAATTATATGTCCCAAATATGTGACCTCCGTACGCAAAAATTCGCACTTGTCTGGTTGTAATGTTAGATTCGCTTCCGATAATCGACGGAGCAACCGGTGCATTTTAATACCGTGTTCCTTCAAGTTTCGCGAAAAAACAATTATGTCATCGAGATACACGAACATTTCAGTACCTTGTAATCCCATCAATATTTGATTCATTAGCCGTTGAAAAGTGGCAGCGGCATTTTTCAATCCTTCCGGCATACGTATAAATTCATAATGGCCGGTTGTGGTCGAAAAAGCTGTCTTCGCCCTATCCCTATTACTCAACGGTATTTGTTGGAATCCATTTGCCAGGTCCAGCACACTAAAGTATTGGGCCTGCCCAAGATGGTCCAAAATATCCAAAGAGTGGGGGATTGGAAAGCCATCTCCAACTGTCTTTTCATTGAGTTTACGGAAATCAATCACCATACGCCATCGCGGGTTACCGTGTGAGTCGGGTTTTTTTGGTACAATCCACAGAGGTGAATTGTAGAGAGATGAAGAGGGTTTTATTATCTTATTTTCTAATTTCTTTCGAATTTGATGTGAAATTTCATCGCGATGTATTGGCGGTAATCGATATTGTTTCGTCGTAATCGGTACATCGTCTACGGTTGGTATATCGTGAGATATCAAGTGAGTGCAAGGCAACAAATCTCCCGGTATATAAAATTGATTAGGGAATTCTTTAACCAATGACATAACGTGATGTTTCTCTTCATTATTTAAATGCTCTAATCTTAACAATCTTACAATTTCCGAAATTCGATCTTCAACAGGACCTTCGTCATCTGACGAAGTATAATTTAATTTAGATTCCTCCTCAAAATTATGATATTCGAAAGGAATAAGCTCTTGGGGTGTTAAACCTATTACGACGTCCCGATCAAGGGTGTTTATTGCCAATATAGGAGAACAATCACCATCGTTAGAGACAGCAGCCTCACCAACAAAAATTCCTTCGGCTGTTCTTAATCGCGGAAGATAACCTTCTTTCAGATTAGTTCCTTTAAGTTTAATATTAATAATATTTTTCATTCGAGATTTCAAATAGTGAAGTCGTATTTTGCAAGAAGATTTATTTAATAAATTTTGAGAAACAGGATCGACGAATCGTAACGGTTTAACCGGTAGGCTTTTAACTACTAGCGTTTGATGATAAAAAGAGATTTCCGCTTCTTCTTGACGAAGGATTTCTTTCCCCAAAATTCCGTCACACTCTATAGGGAAATTTGACGCAACTACGTGAAACCTCACAGGGTCTTCGAAAATTCTTATTTCAACCGTACCGTATGTTTGAATAGGTTCCGGAGTTATTCCATATATATTAATCGAATTACCAGTCCGAACGTTTAAATCCCGAATTAAAGTTGATAATTTAATAAGATTTATGTCTGCGCCTGTGTCTATTAGGAAAATACTATTTTTATTCCGAAATCTTACTGAACTTAATTCCACCGCTGGCGATTCATTTCCTCGCACTCTAGAGATTCCAAAAATCTCACTGATGCCGGTTGATTCTGATCTACATTTCGACTCGGGGAGGCATCTTTCCGTCGAGCCGCATTCTCGTTTAAATTGAGGGTTTTCAATGTTTCCGTAACTGCTGGTGAACGATTTCGCGCATATTCAGGGGAATTTTGAGGTGAACGTGATCCTGATTTTCGAGAATTTGAATAATCACACTCATGAACCGGTGACCTACCTCGATCATTATTTTTATTAATAAATTCTTGGTAAGGATAATCCGTTTTTGACCAACGCTCACGAGTAGGCGATTTTCTATCATTACTATTATTACCATACAAGCTTCGATTATAAGACAGATTGGGTGTTCGATTTTGAATTGGCGAATTATCTCGATATTGGTAATGGGAATAGCGATTACGCGATTGAAATTGACCAGGAGAAGGTGATCGATTTCTACTTAGTGATTTATCACCCCATTCAGTATAGGAATAACGATTGCGCGAATGAAATCGATTAGGAGAAGGTGATCGCACTGGTTGAGTTAACGCATAGGGTGGATGCTGGTGAGGATATGGATGTGGATATGAAGGATAGTAGTTCATATTAGAATAAGAATTAGATCTTGGCGAATCACCTCGAGATCGGCCAACATCACTGAGAGTTCCAGTCCGAGATTCACACTGAGTAGAATAAGGAGAATAATACTCATCTGGTTCATTTGAAAATCTAACCCTACGATCCCCGTAACCGAAACCAGAATTACCTCCCCTCAAAATACCAGGAATATTCTTCTCAACTTTTTCAAAGTATCGGCCACTGTCGAGCATATAAAGCATTCGTGATCCTCTAGTATCAGGTAAAATTCCCTGATCTATTTTAGATTCAATGGTTAAGGCGGTCTCCCAAGCTTCGTCCAGAGATTTTGGGTCTTTAGCATCAACGAACCTTACAATATCGTCGGGCAACCCTCTCATAAACGCGTTGAGAGCCGTTATTTGAAGTGGCTTGTAAAGAATATCATTTCGATCGCGGTTATTTCTGGCATTTTGGTCGGCGGGTATTTCCTTATTCAACGCGATTCTGGCACCTTCGACTAAAATATTAATTCTATCCCGAAAATCACTAACTGAATCGGATCTATACATACGGGCATTTTCGAATTCATGAATATAGTAAGAGTAAGTTTTTCCGGTCGCGAAACGTTTTTTTAAATGTTCAATTAACTCATCGACTGTATTAATCACTTTACCGTATGTACTGTTTCGCGTGGCACCTTGCAACTTTCCTAAACATGCCTTTACATAAGACGGGCGGTTTTCCTCTGGGATAAAAATTAAACCATTTTTTACATCCTGTATGAAATCTTTTAGAGATATGTTTTTACCATCAAAATATGGAATAGATGCTATGCTATTTTGCAACGTGAAACTTTCCGCCATGCTATTCATCAAAGCCAGTGAAGCATTTAATGCATCAGATTGTTGATTTTCCGCCATTTTTGAATTATATTAATGTATATAATAAATCTCGAAGAAATCAAATTAAAACACCTGCCAAAACAATTTACGCATATGACCAAACACCTGTATTTCTAAAATATTTTTACGTTTTATTTAAGAAAATATCGAAAAAAAAATTATATTAGATTTTACGAACCAACTATTACAATTTTCAAAAATATAAAAATCCGAAAACGTCGCAATTAAAGAAAATAAATTGGAAAAATCCCTTGTATGAACAGTACTGTGATAAAAGCAGGAAAAAAAGGAAAAGGAGAAAAGAGAAAGAAAAAAAAAATAATAGAACTAGTACTAAATTTATGCGAACCTTTCTACGGAAACTACTGTTGAATATTTTTCCATAAGAGAAAAGTTTAAATTAATTTACTGGATGTTTTTTTTTTTCGCGACTTGTCTTAGGTTAAACAAGTGTAATTTATTTATTATTTTATTTAAGCGCGCACGGATTAAATATATGCGACTTCGAAATTAGTCGGCAATCTAAGTGGCTTCCTAAATATTTAGCCACCTTACAGCACATATATGACATTTCATAAAAAAATCCGTAATGAAAGTTTTAAAAAACATGAAAATAGAAAAAAAAATTAAAAAAAAAACAAAAATAAAAAAATACATAAAATATGAAAAATGTCCCAAAGAAGTAAAATATAAAAAACACAAAAAAAATACATAAAATACGAAACATACAAAAAAAGATTCTCAAGTTTGTTTATCTCCACGCGGTGAGAATCGGGCCATGTTCATTAGAAAACGGCAAAGCGACAATACCTTGCAAAGCTGCAATTTCGAAATTTGCAATATTATCGGCTGCATAGCCCATCAGCAAACTAAAAAAACCTACATTCGAATAATTTTGTATCTATTCGATGAAAACAATCGATTTTTACTTCAGGCAGCCGCTATTTTCCATCTGCAATCTGCAATTTTGTATTTTGCACATCGACATCCACATCCTTTTCAATGACCCCGACAATCCCTAAATGACTATTGTCTATCTAATTAAATATATTATAAATTATTAACCGACAGAAATGTAAATCTTTATAAGAATATAATTTGTTACGTACGAACGTATGCTCGTACGAACAACCAGAATTTTTTTATAAATTCCTTTTTGGATCGTTAGGAAACGATTCGGGATAGGAAATGTTTCACAGGAAATCGATCCTATACAGGCTTCGATCTACCGTTTTAAATGCGGATATTTGATTCACTGAAATGAATAGTCGGTGATTAACGTATATATGTATATATTTGAAATGTTACAAATAATCAGGATGAACAACTGGAAGAAAAAAAAAAGATGGATTTAAACCTACAGAACAATGTTCTAGTATTAGTCCGAAGACTAATTAGGTTTAATAGGGCAAAGGCGTTTGGAAGAAATGTTGATTAAGGAAAGATTTAGGGTTAATTTTGATAGTGAAAATGATTATAAAATAAGCTGGAAATAATAGTACTATAATTTAAATATAATGTTGCCCTTACAACTACCGGCCTGGTTAGCCGGGCGAGTCCGAAATAAAACGATGAACCGCTACTGAGTCCCTTAGATCTCGTATCACGCGAACTCCAGATTTTGCTCAACTATGTAGTCGGTGACTGTGGTACACGACTATTGTCTTGATCCTCCTCTTTGGAACGACCTGTTCACTTGAAGGGTGCACCACGAGTCACGACACTAACTTCAAGACCGAACGACATCAGCTTCGTTGGTTATCAACGGGGAATATCCCACGCTAAAAACCGTCAGCGCTGCATTTTCGAAAATAACGACAGTGTCCACATTCTAAGACGTCGCAACTGTGCGATCGTCAATGCATCCTTGTTCAATTAAGATGCACCGTATCAAATGTCCAGTCTCAGACCCGGCGTTCCCAGCACCGTCAGCAAGATCGCACATAAGAAGCAGAGAAAGATGACATTTAGACTTTCACGGGCACTCGTTGATTCCGTGTGAATAGAATGCGACTGTTTAAAAATAACGTTTACGTTTCACTTTCTGAACGATGGGAAAATAATTATGTAAAAATATTGAAGGTGCGTCTGCACGTAACAAATTATCGGTTAGTACTGTCGACAATTCTGGCGGTCAATAATTTATAATATATTTAATCATAGCCAGGAATCCCCATATAAATACACTGTGTAACGACATCCCGCTACCACTTTGTGTGTTTATATCTTATTAATAAATTAAACATTCCTCCTCTGTTTTATTTATTTTAAATCTCTTATTATACCAAACCATCACGTAAAAGGCAGGGTTTTCGCGGTCGCCTTTCTGACGAGTCCACGCGAAAACCTGGGACGAAACGTGTATCTACAGTAGACATTACTTATTTATTTTGTCACTACAGGGATACAAAATCCATTGTAAGTTAAATCCTTAAATTTACATATAAGCAGTTCAGTAAATCGAAGATTCTGTAGCGGGCAAAATTACAAAATCTGGTTTATTCAACTTTCCTTTCACATATTCGGTGGCTTTCATCGGTTGGTGCTTGTATAGTGGGCGCTACGATTGACATAAAAAAGAAGAAGCAGTAAGGTATTTAGTACTGTACTATTGACACCGGGCTGTTCGATGTGAAGTTAAGAAAAACGAATAGCTGCCGATAATAATAGTAGAGGCGTCAGCCATTCTGATATATGTACGAAACTGTAGTGTGTACATGAAGTCTAAAATAGAGGCGCATCTCTTTTCCGAAAGTCCAAGCGTGCCCGCTTTCGTGAGCAAGTTTTACAAAGCCTTAAATCTGTAATATGTTGAATATAGTAGAAAACGTGCACATTTCTGGTAGTCTTAGAGACACAACGAAAAGTATAAGAATTATCATATTGCTTTACACTCTAGCGAGCTCTTATGTCTATTGTATGACGTATTGCGGGTGATTAGAGCGAACAATTTGTTAAAATTGTTTGATCATGCATGCAGAGTAATGTATAGAAATGGTTGAATTTATAATCAGAAACTAAAATGTAATTAAGTTATGACGCTAAAATCGATATTACACGAAAGTAAATCGAAATTCGGCTTATTAATTAAAGAGAACATCAGATTAAGTTCTATTCACCATGTGGCATACAGAGAGAATTCGATATTTCAATTATATTTTTTTATAATTGAATGTCACCAGTATTTTAATATATAGTTTCATTACTACTCTTATGAAAAATTAACAAACGCCTCAAATAGAATTGTTCAATTGAAATTTATTTCTTAAACGCGTGTGCAGAATCGCGTAGCAATAGTGCCATGATTCACGCTTTAAGCGAGAGCTGATTTATTGAAATCGAACCAGCTCGCTTAATACGAAAAAGTAAATGTATATGAAGTAGAAAATTGTCATTGATATTGAAACATCGAAGTGCAGCTCCTTGCAGCAAAGCATTAATACGACGAAACGGTTTTCCCAGAATCACGATTGCCAAAAAATTGCAAAAATCGTTTCATTTGATAGTAAGTCACTAAAAACTGCCAATTATGTAATAGAAATTCTTAATATCTAATAATAAAGTTTCGTATTAAGCTCGGTGCGTTCGTTGCATGCCCTAGTCGTTAACGCACGTGCGTAGTAATATTGCGCCTCAGGTTCGTATTCACCCGATTTATTAGGTTTATTAATTTATTTCTGAGTGTCATATAAATGTAAAATGATTATAATTTAGGCTAGGCAAGGTTGTTGGTGTCATTATAGCATTAACTTGTGGCGTTTAAAGTTGTGTTTTCTAATGAAGATAAGTTTTCTTGTAAATCCCCTTCAGATTGCTGGGAATCGCTTTTCAACCTTTCAGTTGTTAATATACAACATTTACTATGCACAAGCCGTTATTGTTGGTGTTTTTACAACTGAATAGTATTTTTACTAGAGAAGAGTATTTTTCGATGTAGGTTGTCAATTTACAAACTGTTTGTATTTTAACCTCAAAGCACGTATAACTCTATACATATGCAAACACTTATACTTGTTTTTTTAAATGAGTGTAAGAGAGAGAGATAGAGATGGAGAGAGAGAGAGAGAGAGAGGAAGAGACTTGTGTGAATACACTCAATGGCAAAAGTACCCACGACTGTAGATTTCTTGCCTAATTGTCCGAGCGGACCTCGGACGATGGTCGATGAGGCCGCGGTCGATGTACGGGCGGGCCTCGGACGATACTCGAGCGAAAATCGGATGGCGCTCGAGTGTACCTCGGATTGTTGCAATTAATAGCGAGTTCCAATCGATAAACGGAACAATCTGAGAACAGTACGGGATTACTGCGTAAAGTGAGAAACCTTGCTTCGTTGGGAGTACGGATCGCTTCGAGATAATTGGGATATATAAGGCTGGAATTTTTGGTCGCGACATCGAGCATCGTTCGAGGTCCACTCGAGCTTTGACACAGTTAAGGTCTGTTCAAATCTGAAAAACATGTATGAAAATATCTCGAAGCGATCCAAAGTTCCCAATGAAGCAAGGTTGCTCCCTCACACAGTACTCGTGGAGTGCTCGTATAGATCGATCCGTTATCCCCATTGGAAAACGCAATAAATCGCAATAATCCGTGGCCCGCCCGATTATTGCCCGAAGCCCCATCGAGCTCCGTCCATGGCCCGCGATCTGTTCGAGACTTCGAGCGTCTCCGAGCAGAATCGGGCTACCCCAAGAGGCATCGGGCGGCCCCGAGCTACCCCGAGCGACCTCGAGCGATTGGTGCTTGTATAGTGAGTGTCATGAATTGATATAAAAAAGGAGAAGTGAGGTATTTAGTTCTGTACAATTGACACGAAGGTGTACGATGTAGAATTAAGAAAACCGTGTAGCTGCTTAGGAAAGGTGAAGAGGTCAGCCATTCTGATACGTTTACGATACTTTAATTATATAAAGTCTAAAATAGAGGCGTATCTCTTTTCCGAAAATCAGAGCGTGACCGTGTTTTTCTAAGCAGTTTTTACAAGGCCTTAGATCTGTATTATATTGCTGCATATAATCGAAAACGTGCATGTTTCTTATATTCCTAGAGATACAAAGATTACTATAAGAATTATGACATTATTTTGTATTCTAGAGTGAAAAATTTGAATTGACAATCCGACAGTGCATGTAGAGAAAATCAAGTATAACATATACAAAAATAAATCGTTGCGTTTATAGCAAGCGAAATTATAATTGAATGATAACACTGAAATGGATATTATTCGAGAATAAATCGAAACGCGCCTTATTGAATAATGAGAACATTCAGACTGATGTCTATTTCTGCTGGAGCATACAGGGAGAATTCGATAATTTAATTATATTTTTCTATAACTGATTGTCATCGGTATTTTAATATATAGTTTTATCGATAGACTTTTTAAAATTTGAGAAACGCTTTATGCGCCTCAACTAGATTTGTTCAATATAAATTTGTTTATTAAAGGCGTGAGTGCAATCGCGTGCCAGTTGGGCCAGTATCCAAGCTATATAACCTTTCATTGGCAAGCGGGAGGGAAGTTGCTGCTTATCCTCCCTTGCATGAAGAAAAATCGTATACTTCCCTCGGGAGGTCAAAAAGAATGTCGCAGACTGCGCGTAATTTTGGCCCGAGGCGAATTTGGAGAGTTCGCTTATAATTTGAGAGTCCCCTTAAAAACATAATAATGTATACATTTTTTCACATGTATACAATGCGATGAAAAATATACCATTTATATAAACAAACCTTCATGTACAGCACTCTCGTGCCCACTCGTTGTATAGATTATAGATGTTATATAGAACACATCCCTAACCATCCGAGATCCGCTGGAGCGTCATCCAGTGTCCGCCTGATCGACGTCCGAGATCCGCTCGAGCGTCGTCCGAGCTCCCCCCGATCAACGTTCGAGATCCGCTCGAGCGTCGTCCGAGCTCCCCCCGATCGACGTCCGAGATCCGCTCGAGCGTCGTCCGAGCTCCCCCCGATCGCCGTCCGAGATCCGCCCGATCGACGTCCGAGATCCGCTCGAGCGTCGTCCGAGCTCCCCCCGATCGAAGTCCGAGATCCGCTCGAGCGTCGTCCGAGCTCCCCCCGATCGACGTCCGAGCTCCCCCCGAACGACGTCCGAGATCCGCTCGAGCATCGTTCGTGTCTCCTCGGTCTACTCCGAGCTCTTCCGATCAACGTTCGTCGCGCATGAGCTGATATGTTCGATCGACATACATCCGGGCAGCACGTTATTCAGAGCCTACCTACGTTACCGACCGATTCGCGACTGAGCTCGTGCGCACGCAACCTGGCGAAATTTGGCAATGCCGCACTGTCCGTGAGGTTTGAAATGCGTTTCCCGGCGTTCCCGGCAAACTCTCATTATACCCGCGACATTGTTCGACATAGATGAGAATAAAGTGCCACAACTTATTGAAGAAATTCAACGCAGACCAAGCATCTGGAATAAGTCGCTCACCGAAAATCGCTATAAGGGTTTCGTCGGCACCGAGTGGGATAAGGTTGCAGCTAGCCTTCGTGTATCGAGTAAGTATACTTTTGGTTTTTCATCGTCAGAGGGGGTTGCTTAAACCACATGATGATATAAAATATCAAAACAAAATTCACTACTGACGAGTAAAATGCATACATTTTATAGGGTTTTTTGAAAAAAGGCTATTAGTGATCAATGATGAATTTCACACCCAACAGCTTTTATTTTAGTCAACGATAGATAGTACAAAACATAAAGTTCTGAAATTCACTGTCGATTAATAAAATATATGCATTTTAGTGGTCGATGATGAATTTCAGACACAAATGTACATATTTTAGTTAACGATAGGTAGTACATAACATATAATTCTGAAATTAACTGTCGATGAATAAAATATATGTATTGTAGTGGTCGATGATTAAGATCTTACTTTTTTTATTCTAGTCAACGATGTGTAGTACTAAACATGAAGTTCTGAAATTCACTGTTGGTTAATAAAATGCATACATTTTTTATTAATCCCTTTTGTTTATTGACCCCTTTTGAGCATGAAATAAAAAAATTGTCAACCGTAAAAGTTGTCGCATTTAATGCGTAAAACAAGATTCTGGTTTAAAAGTTTATTGGTATCATTGAAATAAATCACATTAGGCCCGTTTGGGCCCAAACTGTCAGGGAAAACCGAGAAGTCCGGGAAAAGTCAGGGAATTTCAAAACTTGTCAGGGAAAAAATAAACGAGACAAATCTTTGAAAAATGAAAAAAGCTACGGTGGGCCTGAACAAACTTTAAATGGAGGGGAAAGGCACATGACATTTTTCTTCTGGGTTGTATTCTGGAACACTTTCTGAGTAATTTCCAGACAGAATTTAAAAAATCCGCTTGGCCGTTTTTTATTGACGTCGGTTTTTGTATGGTTTTATAATTTAACTTAATTGATGAAAAATAAATGAAATTTCAACGACAAAAATATTTCTTTCGTAACATCCAATTAATATATTTTAATTAATGAATTATGCACTTCGATGTGTAAACATTTTTATAAATATACCATAAATTTAGAAGTAAAAAACAAAATTAAATGTGCTGACTATTGTACTCTTTTATAGCCTTCAGGAGATTTATTGAAAAATTTGGATGATCTTTTTTTATTTTGTATTTCTCCCAAGTTTTCTTGAAATCTGAGTGCACCGACTCAATCGACTGTTCGCTGAAAAATCCAAGACCTTGTTGGATACTTCAAATGGCCACGAGGGGTTTTTAATTCTTCCTGGACATTGCTCAGAAGTGTCCTAGAATACAATCCAGAAGGAAAATTTCATGTGCCTTTCCCCCCTCCATTTACAGTTTGTTCAGGCCCACTGTGAAGCACATAAAACTTTTTTTTACTTTAAAAGTAAACATAAATGAACATTGGTATAATTATAATAATAAATCCCTGTTCATCATATCAATTGCAGCATAGATAATAGTTAGCGCACTTGTTTTATACCTAAAATTCTCCTCGCACTGAAAAAGTTCCACAGCGTTTGCAAGGAAGACTAATGCAGTTTTTACTCGAGCTACTCTAACGAAGATAAAAAACCGATTACAATTCGCACTCATAAAAATATATTTTTTTATTAAATAGATAAACTTTTTTTGTATCCTTAAGGGTATTTGTGCTTAGTTTGTAGACTTTTACTTATTTATATGATTTGCAAATGTCGTTAAAAGTGGAGAAATCCGTACTTTTTATAACTTCGGTGTCGAAAACAGTGCAAACAAAAAATGCACTGAAAACTTTTTGTAGAAGTGAAATTTCTTACAAAAAGACAGTCCTAGTCGAAAGTTAATCGGTGAGCCATTTTTTATCTATCGAATAAAGTACTCTAAAATATTTTGGGATTTTTTGCTGCTTTTCTTTTTTTTTTATGGTCAAAGGACTTAAACAAAATTCGGAAAAAACCAGAACAATCCGATTTATTGAACATATTGGTGAATTTTGTTCTCAAAAACTATTCATCTGGATCGGGTAAATGAAAAACGAAAATTTTCATACGACCTTCATCTATAACGGGATATTTTTTAAATTTGGGCGAGTGTTGTAAAAATCAGTGAAATCGCCATATTATCGGCGCCCTCTCATAGGTGGCGCGCACCCGTACTCCGCGCGCACTGCGGCATCGCGTGATAGGCTAAGTCCAAATTTAAAAAATAGCCCATTGTAGATGAAGATTGTATGAGAATTTTCGTTTTTGATTTACCCGATTCCGATGAATAGTTTCGGAGAAAAAAATTCACCAATATAGGCATTTTTCAACTTTGATTGTCATTTATCTGGTAAACTATTAATATTTGAAAAAAAGTTTATAGAACATAAAATGTTTATTTTTATTCAATTAAGCTTATAAAATTTTTTCAGATTTTTTGGTACTAATTTCAATTTTTTATTTACAAAAATGTTTATAACAATTAACGGCCCACTCAAAAGAAAAAAGTGTACATATATGTTTTTACTCAGAATAATATTACAAATCGATTGCAACCATTTCCAGCCACTAGTACTGCGTTTAGTCGGTTACTTTGAGTTTTAAGCGTCTTTTCGGGGGTAAACCGCTCGCCTATTAAGGGCCTTTAGTAAAAATGTGTCACGACAGTGAATTATTACTTGTAAAGGACATATGAAGACATATGCCCATGGACAACATTGTGCTTGAAATTATAAAAAAAAAAAATAATTGTGCCACCGAAAGTTAAAAGTTTCGTGGATTTGCCCATATATCAAAACCCTTCTTCTGATGAGAGATTTACCATCGAAACAAGATTTTAGTTCACAAACCTTCTTGCGATGAGTATTTTATTATTAAAACAAGATTTTATATCAAAAACCTTTTTTCGATGGGAGTTTTTCTATCGAAACAAGTTTGTAGATTTTGCAAATATTTAAAAGCGATTATACCACTATATTACTACTCGAGGCCCCCTATTTGTCTTATACAAAAATAAAATAATATAAATATAAATAATCAGATTTAGCTATATATGAATATATATGGAATATATATGCTCATACATGCTCATATATGATTATTACTATATCAGGTCAAAATCAATATATGAGCATACATAAAACATATCTGGATTATATACGAATCGTATATGATGATATATGAATCATATATGATGATGTATGATCATATATGGTTCATATATAATCTTATATGGTTCATATATCATCCAGATATAAATCATTTTTTCCCGAGTAATATCGGTGTGATTAAAGGTCAGTGCGAATTTGGTTGTAAAAAAAGAAAATATTTAGTATAAATGAGATTTTCAGTTCAACACGAGTCATCGACACAAATAAAACTCCACTCCGTAACCGCAGTAAATTGTATATTTTGGTATGTAAATGAAAGATATTATAAATAATGTTTCAAATATTCTTTTATTAGAATAAAATATTTCAAATACTATTGATTCTTTATTTATAAAATTTATTCTTTTAAATTAGAATCAACATATTTTCGAGCTGCCGCAGGGAGAAAAAACTCCACTCCGTAACCGCCAGTATATTTTCAGTTTTTTGTTATCTAAATGTTAAATAAATTTGAAAATCGTTTCTCGAGGGTTTCTGGAGTCGCTGATTACAAATTTGATGTTAGTTTTTTCAAAATTCAAAATGGCGGATTCAATATGGCTGACGAAATATTTAAAAATTTTGTGAAATAGCCTAAAATTTGTTATTCAGGGGTTTTTGAGGTCGCTGATTTTGAATTTGCTGTTGGGTTTAGAATTCGAAATGGCGGATCTAAAATGGCGGATGAAATATTCCGAAATTTTTAAAATATTGCTTTAATTTTGTTACTTGAGGCTTTTAGGGTAGCTAATTGCGAATTTGATGTTAGTTTAAAAATTTTAAATTTCAAGGTAGTGGATGTTTTTTGGAAATTTTAAAAAAATTATCAGTAATAATTTTCAAGGCAAATTAATGAATTTCTAAAAAATCATCCGCCACATTGCATTGACTTTTGAATTCTGTAAATTTGACTCCAGATTCGTAATCGCTAACCCCGAAAACCCCCGAGTTATCAATTTCAAGTGAGTCCAATCCATTTTTTTAATTTTATCCGCCATATTGGATCCGCCATTTTGAACTTTCAAAATATGATGCCAAATTCGTAATCAGCGACCTTCAAAACCCCCGAGTGACAAATCTCAAGCTGATTCAATCACCGCACTTGTAACAAAAAAATAAACAATTATTTTACATTAAACAATTATTTTTTAAACAATAATATTTATAAAGATTGTAACAACGTATTTTGGGGACTTATTTTGGTCCTCCTCTTTCCATAGGAACATTCACATCAATATTTTTGATACTTTTTTTTAAATTTTATCTTAACTCTGAATTTGTCCTTTTCGAGAGATTTACCCATATATATATATATTAGGGTGATTCAAAATAAAAAGGAACGGAATATGGACACGGCTGTTGATTTATTCAAAAGTACATAAAAGAACAAGAATTTTGACCCCTTACAAAACGAGATTGGTTAAATTTTAGAGGTGGCTCAAAGCGCCGGAAGTTTCAAACTTTTAATTAAAAATAACTTCTGCGACAAACATTTGTCTATAATAATAATAATAATAATCGACTTTATTGCTTATATCAGGAATACACTATATACATGGGAGAGTTCACTTACTTACTAAATATATATAAGCAAAAGGCGAGACACAGCACCACTAAGCTGTTTTACAGTCTGACCCTAAATTAACCCGATTATTTAAATCAATATATCTTAAAGGGTTTTCAAGGTCAACAATCACAAATCTGTAGTCAGATTTCCAAATTCAAAATGGCGGACTCAAAATGGCGGAAGAATTTTTGAAAAGCAATCCTATTTTTATAAAATTTAGTATACAATGGTTTTTGGGGTCGCAGATTATGAATCTGAAGTCAGATTTTAAAAATTCAAAATGGCGGACTCAAAATGGCAGAAGAATTTTTGAAAAGCTATCCTATTTTTATAAAATTTAGTATACAATGGTTTTTGAGGTCGCAGATTATGAAGAGGCCGAAGCATAATAAGAACTTTACCTTTTTTTTATTCTCTCATTCGTTATAATTAACTCGAAAATTTTAAAATCGAGTTTTATTTAACACGAAACTTTAACGTTAACGACGTTCTATCCTTTAATCTCTCATGCAGTTAGAAACGGGTAGAACGACGTCAAGGTTAAAGTTTCGAGTTTAAGTTCTATGGGCTTGGGTGGAAATGAGAGACAAATTGCAATGATCTCTGGGAAATGAAATCGGACATGTCATTAATGGGGTAGCTGCCCAAGTCTTCGATAACAGCTCTTTCATGAACGGTTGTGCTCGTTCCTTATTTTGAAATGCTTTTACCATTTTTAATTTGATCTCGACTGATACATCATCGTCGAAAAATGCCAGTGGAGCAAGTTCATAGCTCAAGTACCATAGATGCCCAGAAAATTTGTTTATTGCAGCCTGTGACACCTGTTTGTTTACTTGGTCATACTCTTGGAGTGACCTTAAAAGTCGGAGATCATTTCTCGGCGCAGAAATCGCAAGTGGTGCCCTAAACCAAGCTTTAGTGTATACTTTGACCACAAAAATGTACACTTCACTTAGGCCCGAAAGTTCACTACTTGTTAAGTGAAATTGTGATCGAAACATATATATTTTTAAACTGTACAAAGCTTTAGCCATCCATCTAGCGTGGTGTACTGCACCAGGTGTACGAAATTTTATCCCACACGGAGGAGTTTAGCTGATAAAAATTAAAATAAGTTCGAGAAACTCTTTATAATCATCTCGTGGTTGCGTGTTCTTAAACAAATAAAAATAGAACTATCAGTAATAATATAAATTAATGACTCTATCGTTTACATTATTCAACAAGAAATATTAATAAAATGTTGATATCTGCTTTTATTTAACCTCTAGAGTCACGACGTTTTTTCGGCACCTTTAGAGCCATGACCAGGGTAGTTTTCGTCCTGAATGTTCTTAAATATGCAAAAGTGATGTAAAAAATCTGAAAAAATTCATGCAGCTTTTTTGAACCTTCAACTTGAAGTCCCAATTATAGTGTTAATTAAAACTCGATTTTAAATTATTCGAGTTAATTATAACGAATGAGAGAATAGAAAAAAAATGTAATGTTCTTATTATGCTCCGGCCTCTTTATAATCTGCGACCCCAAAAACCATTGGATACCAAATATTATAAAAATAGGATTGCTTTTTAAAAATTCTTCCGCCATTTTGAATTTTTAAAATCTGACTTCAGATTCATAATCTGCGACCCCAAAAACCATTGGATACCAAATATTATAAAAATAGGATTGCTTTTTAAAAATTCTTCCGCCATTTTGAGTCCGCCATTTTGAATTTTTAAAATCTGACTTCAGATTCATAATCTGCGGCCCCAAAAACCATTGTATACTAAATTTTATAAAAATAGGATAGCTTTTCAAAAATTCTTCTGCCATTTTGAGTCCGCCATTTTGAATTTTTAAAATCTGACTTCAGATTCATAATCTGCGACCCCAAAAACCATTGTATACTAAATTTTATAAAAATAGGATTGCTTTTCAAAAATTCTTCCGCCATTTTGAGTCCGCCATTTTGAATTTGGAAATCTGACTACAGATTCGTGATTGTTGACCTTGAAAACCTTTTAAGATATATTGATTTAAATAATCGGGTTAATAGACAAATGTTTGTCGCAGAAGTTATTTTTAATTAAAATTTTGAAACTTCCGGCGCTTTGAGCCACCTCTAAAATTTAACCAATCGCGTTTTGTAAGGGGTCAAAATTCTTGTTCTTTTATGTACTTTTGAATAAATCAACAGCCATGTCCATATTCCATTCCTTTTTATTTTGAATCACCCTAATATATATATATATATATATAACAATACGAACATCACACAGTGATGTTATTTATATACGTATATAACCCCATGATGATCAAAACGATCCAGCTGGCGAATCCGTCCGTCATGCAGGATGGTGCCGTTTCGGCACCGACCTGTGAATCAGATCGCTACAGGCACGTATATAGCTAACTAGCGGCGTGCCAGTGCTCAGCTGATATGAAGTCTTGACCCCGAAACAGCATCTATCGGTACGGAGGTAATTCGATTTCGTTCAGCGGTGCCGGAACAGCATAATTTTATTTTCAGTGTACTGGGTCATGTTCGGCTACTGGGACGTTTATCTTACTGCCTTTCTGCGCTTGAACGTCAAGAATATTAGCATATTTTGACTTATCGCGATATATTGATTTTCTCCTTTTTTTAAAATTATTCTTAATAAAACAGGGAATCCCAATTGGTCAGAAAAAAATAAGGAAATTGGCGGAAAAATTTATTTTATTTTTATTCCACAATATGTTTTCTATATCAATTTGCAAATAAACTACAAAGTAAACGTACCAATTACTGGATGTTAGGAGCTATACCTGGACAGTTTATATATACTGCCGTGTACCGTAAGAAAAGTCGTATCTACATTTTTATGATTTTGAGTTATTCGTGAAATACAGTTTTTAGGCAAAATAATAATTTAAAATTATTAAAAATTATTTTTGTTAGCTGTATATTTTATTTCGATAATTAATGAATGTGTCCTATTGTTTCATAATAAACAAAGCACCCAATTGTTCAAAAATGTAGATAACGAATATTAATATCAATGGTATTGCACTGAGAAAGGTCGTATCTACACGAATTTGTAGATACAACCTTTTCATGGCACATTTGGATTATAATCGATGGCAGATGGCAAAAGGTCCTATCTACATTTTGTTGGTTTCGAGTTATTCGTGAAATACGATTTTTAGTCTAAATAATATTTTAAAATTTTGTTGAATTATTATTAACAGCTGTATATTTTATTTCGACAAATAATGAATATATTCCTATTGTTTTGTAACAAATCTGGGAACGAATCTGGCCTTGAAATTGCTCCAACCAGTCAGGATTTGTTGAACCTTTATCGTAAATATTAAAAAAATGTCTTCTATTTTCATGAATTTTATGAATCTTATTTTACCAAACCGTATTTTTCTGTTGATTTTCTACAAGTGCATAACATAGTTCTACTTCTCTTAGCTTAAAAAAAATGTTCCTAACTCATTCTATAATTTTTTTAAATGAAGATATACAATTTTAAATTCAAGGCTTTCAGCCGTGCAAGCTCACCCACTTTACCGCACCGAAGTTAATTTTTAATAAGTTTTTTTTATTGTTTACTCTCTAAATTTGAATAAGTGAAAATTCACTTATTCTACGTTATAAATCGTCCACCGACTTATGGATAAGTGAATAGTCACTCACAAATAAGTGAAGTGGACGACTTATAACTTAGAATAAGTGAATTTTCACTTATTCAAATTTAGACAGTAGCCTATTAGAGACCTCAAGATCTCCTAAATAGGAAGAATAATAAGGAACTTGTCAAAAAGTAAGTTCTGAGCAGTAAAACGGGTGAGTTTGCATGGCTGAAAGTCTTGAATTCAAAATTGTATAACTTCATTTCAGAACATCGTAGAATGATTTAGGAAAACAGATTTTAAAAGTAAGTAGTAGTGGTTATAGTAGTAGAAGTAGCAGTAGTAGTAGTAGTAATAGTAGTAGTAGTAGTAGTAGTAGTAGTAGTAGTAGTAGTAGTAGTAGTAGCAGTAGCAGTAGCAGTAGCAGTAGCAGTAGCAGTAGTAGTAGTAGTAGCAGTAGCAGTAGCAGTAGCAGTAGTAAGTAAAGATATGAACCGAGGGCACTTCTATCGAAGTACATCATATGTGATAAATTAATCACTTGGCCTATTTTTAAAACAAAGTATTTCAGAAGTATAATTAGAAAAATGTTGTTTCTTTATTAATTTTTTAACTTTTAATTTCTAACAAATGATACAATTTATATATCGTTTCCTTCGTGACAAAGATCGCGCACATCAGACACTGGCAAATTAATCCAAAAACTATGTCGATCTTTCGGCATTAATGGCACTAATTTTTTTATTATGTCTTGCTTTTTTACGTCCGGTATACCGCGCATATTTTCTTTTCGAATTGGAGCAGGAATACCAGTTTTCATGATTTTCTTTCTTAAAAAATTCAACTCTAAAAACGGCTGGTCATCATCAATACACGATTTATACGAGATCATGTATGACCCTCGTTGAACCATTAATTGTTTAATATCTCGCAGATATATCCTATCGGTCATTTTCTTGAGCTTAGCTTGTGATGTATAATCTCGCCACTCAGAAAAATCAGTCGCCAACATTTCCTTCACAATAACGTGCTTTGAATTTGACATTTGAACAGCATTTTTGAAATCAGTAAAATCGTAAACTTTCTGTACTCTTTTCATCGATAATGGTGGAATGAATCTACTGACATAAAAGTATGTCCGCTTTCAAAGTAAAAAATTTCAATTTTTTGAGACGCTATCTCATGAGATTTTGTAATATAAATTAAAAAATTAAAAAATGCCCAATTTTTATTCTGAGCTGCACAATTATCGAACCATATAATAATTTTTTCCTTGTCCCGCATTTGAAGAAAGAATGCATGAAAGCAGCTAATAATGTCTTCTTTATTTCTTCCAGCTGTGACTTCATGCCAAACAACAGCTACTGGCAGCACATTTCTGGACATTTTTTGAAGTGGTACAAAACTCTCATTGAATGCGATTATCCGTCTTGTAAAAATTGCAGTTTTGAAAGACTCCATTCTTGGGAGCATAATGACTTTTTGCAGATCACAAGAAAAATATACCGTTCCTTCTTCGTCAAAGGCTTGGTTGCTATGCTCTTTATATTTATTCCTTGCCCTGTTCGCATCATCAATATGCTTTGACCAACAGTTGCATGTATCGCATTGCAGATTAGTATTGTCTTTCGAATGGTTTACATCATGCACTGAAAATTTTTCGCAAACGTCACATTCTTCATGCCCTAACTTTGTGAAGGAAATATTCATTTCGGATATGACACTTCCATACTGCTTGTACGAACAGGGAGTAGATGGATATGTTTCAACATAGTTGGCGTGCATGGATTTGATGGTTAGGTCACTTGGTAAGTATCGACGGTATGGAGCATGTTCCCATCGATAATGGGATATGCTAGGATGGTAACATTCAATATGCTCTCTAATTTTTTGTTTACAACTTTGCGACTATGTCCTTAACCAGGTGCCCCGCAAATCTGCGTGTTCCTTATTTTGGCGCTCATTTTGTAAATTTTTGGTAATATTTTTAATCGCTTTATCATTGTTCTCTTTGTACCCCAGTGTTCCCCGCAGGGGACTTGTGGAAGAGAGCGGAGCGGGTTATCTCCGTCCACAATTTTATTGTGGAAGAGTGAGGGGTCGAAGTGCCCGAGCTCGAAGAGGAGCAATGCTTTTGAAAGATCCGCTTCTCTTAGCAAGTTTTGAGAATTGACGACCTCACGGACCCGATCGTTCGGCTGGTCTGTGCCGACGAATGCCTGATCGTGAAACGACTCGAGAGACCCACCGTACTGGGGAGCTAGGGTGCGGTGTCAAGCCCCTGCCGGCGGGTTCCACACGGGGGAGCGCTACGGCGTGCCGTGTCCGTGCAGGCAGTAACCGCAGAAAGGGTTGGCCTCTAGCGGGCCGTGGCAACGTTAGAAAGGTTCTCTGAACCAACAGAAGCATCAAGGCAGGCAGCTTGTTGCTAATAAATGTGGTAGCTGACTTGTTGTATATCTTTTTTAAGTGTGCACAACCAGCGGTGCTGGCGCATCACTAAAATTTGGCCCCATTCCCCCATGGGGTGGGGGGGGGGTGTTTTAAACCCGAACGGGAGGCAAGACACCTTAAATAACTGCACTCAGGTGTACCCCAGTGTTGTCAAAAAAAATATCTTACAAACTTGTATTTTTTCATTATTTGTCCGATAAAGATAATATTTAAAAGTATTACATCTTCTATAATTCTCATTTTCTGTGGTGCGTCGATTTACTGGTTCTGATATCACTAACTGGTTAATAAACATTCTCTTTTCCCAAAATTTAAGCTGCCAGTAACTTCTATTAATTTCGTCTCTTCTGTCTTTGCAAACAAATTTACTGCAACCAAAGCGACATACATTCTTACAGGGTGGACGAACAGGATGCTTTATGCACTGCGAGTTTGTTGAATCTTCCAAGACAACAGATGTGCTACTTCCTTCATTCGAATCCTCCATTTCAATAATACCTTTTTCGCAAAGAGTAGCAGATTCAGATGATGGATAAAATTGTTTCTCCATTACCATTTCACCAACTGACGTACTTAATGGAATGTTCATTTCTTCTCTAACCGATGAACTTGTGTAAGTTTCTTCATTCGAATTTTCCATATCAATGTAACTTTTTTCGCAAAGTGTAGCAGATTCAGATGATGGACAAAATTGACTCTCCACTATCATTTCACCAACTGATATATTAAACGGAATGTTCATTTCTTCCTCAACAGTATTACATTTTTCGCAATGCGTAGCAAGCTTAGACGGTAAACAAATTTCGTTCTCCACTTCCATAGTATCAATTGGCATATTTATTTGACCGTACATTTTTGTTTCCTCCTGTTTATTATTTCTTAGTATATCCAAATTTTCAATTGCAACACCTTCTCCAATTTCATGAGGATAAAAAGTTTGATCTAAAGCGGAAAAATTACGGGTATTTTTAAGCACCTATTATCGTCTTTGAATGCTTTGGCAGCTAAAGTTATTTATAAAAATGGTCTCGTTACATATAAATTACAATATTACGATGTTCACTTCATTAAAAAGATTATAAATACAAAAATAATTAAAAGAGAATATTAATGAATATGTAACGGAATTAAAAGCAAAATCTGATAATCTGCTTACTTAAATATTGTAATTTTGAGTTAGTTTGTAAAGCAGAGCAGAGCTGAAACTCGCACAGTTATTATTAGATTTTAGGTTAAGTTATAATTGGTAAATTATTTTGTATTTAAATGTATCTAATTTGCTACAATAATAACGTTTTTTTTTTGACGGAGGGGGGAAATGCATTAGGCACCATAGGGGGTCGAAGATGTTGTGTAACCCCCCGTGTGTCGGACTCCCTCACCTTTGATGTCAACGGCAAGGTTTACCGACTAAAACCCTAACCTCCCTTGGCCCTCCAGAATCCACGTGTGCAGTCTGCAGCAGAAAAGTGGCTCCGATATCCATCTCCTCCGCTGCAGACTGCACCGGACCATTTCGTTTGCAACTGTAACCAGTCCCTCTACCATTGGGTAAATCCTCGATACAGCCTGCGAATCTCGAACAATAGTTCCTGATATTTCATCCGTTTTTCGTCCTCTTTGCTGACTATATTTGTTTCGGCTGGTGCAGAAAACTCGATGACGAAGATGGATTTGTCATCGAAGTCAACCAGGACGATGTCAGGCTTATTGGCTGATATTTGCCTGCTCGTCGGGAATGAGTAATTCCAGTATATTCGGCACGACTCATTCCCGACAACGGATTCAATATCAGTGGGGAAGTACGGCAAAACTGGGGTTGCATCAATACCATAAGTGCTGCGAAGATGGTAATACAGCACTCGAAGAGCCGCATTGTGACGTTCGATGTATGCTGAAACTGCATACATTGGTCATGCTGCCAAAAGATGCATGAGTGTCTCAGCATGACATCTACACAATCTACAAATCATACTCTGTACCGCCTGGTGTAAGATGTTCTGGCGATACGCTAAGGTATTGATGACCCCATCCTGGCACGCGAAGATAAAACCCTCGGTCTCGGATTTCAAGCCGGCTGATCTTAAGAAGGAGAAGGTCATCTCTGCCGACAAGCCAAGTTGTTGGACATTTCGAAAGAATTGTCCATGCAACGGCTTGTCGATATGCCTTCCCTCCAACATACGGAGTTGTTCCTTCCGTATGTTAGCTCTGAGACGCACTGGGCACAGATTGATGACTGATTCAGCCTCCTGTGCACCACTACGTCCCACGTTGAAAACCAGACCGAGGTTTCGCGCCGCTCGTTCTGCCGCGTTGTACAAAAACGCCCCCTTCCCCTGAATTTCATCCTAATGTACTAGAATCATCAGGGGATCCTCCGTTCGATTAATCACGTCGCAAGCTGTTTCGAGGACCAATCGGTCATGCATACACTCCAGGCTTAAAAGGCCACGACCTCCCATATTTCGGGGCAAATGCAGTCGTTCCACGGAAGATCTTGGATGCAAACTGCGTTGCATACAAATCATCTTCCGTGTGCTTCGGTCAAGATCCCTTAGCTCGTCAACGTTCCACTTCAGTGCTCCAAAAGAATAGAGCACTGGTGATACGGCCAACATATTCGTGGCTGCCACCTTATTTCTCCCGGTCAATTCTGATGACCAGATCTGACGGAGAATGCGCCGGTATTTTTTAATGATGGTGGTTTTAGCAGCCTGCACATCCTGGACATGCCTTTGAGGTACGCCCAGGTATGTGTAGGCTTCTTCGGCGCTAAGGTGGCGGATGACATTTCCGTTGACGAGCTCCATATCGTTGTTATGGGAGCCTGACCTTCCTCTGTGCAAATGAACGACTGCACACTTGTCCAATCCGAATTCCATGCCGATATCTCTCGAGTATGTGAGGGCGATGTTCAGAGATCGATGTAATTGATCTTCGCCTGATGCGTATAATTTAAGATCGTCCATATAGAAAAGATGAGTGATCTTATGTACACGTTCACCAGGCGGTCCACACATGTACCCTTGAGATTTTCGGAGAGCAACGGATAGAGGCAATAGTGAGATGCAGAAGAGCAGAGGACTCAGAGAATCTCCCTGGTAGACACCTCTTTGGAATTGAACCAGTCTCGACATGGTTCGACGCTTGTCCGATGTCATGACAAAGCGTGTTTTCCAAAGAGGCATCAGGTCTTCTACAATTCTCACTATGTTTGGGTGGACATGGAGGCGTTTGAGCAACAAGCTTAAAAGCTCGTGCGATGTTGAGTCATACGCCTTCATGTAATCCAGCCAGGCTATCGACAGGTTACGCTTGTACTGGACTGCGTCCTGACAAACACACCTGTCGATAAGCAAGTTGTCCTTGCAGCCGGATACCCCCATTTTGCAGCATCGTTGTTCTACTATCCGTTGCCACACCGGTTTCACGGATTTCTCAATACGTTCGTTCAAGACGTTAGTGAACAATTTGTATAACGTATTGAGACACGTGATCGGTCTATGGTTTTCCGGATCGGACAAGTCTCCCGATTTTGGGATCAGTGTCGTTCGGCCGTCCACCAGCCAGTGCGGAATGGGTTGGTCTCCATTTATATAAGAGATGAATATTCGGGCTAGGTGTTGATGGACAGAAGTGAACTTCTTCCACCAATAGTTATTAATGCCATCCCAGCCCGGCGAGGAGAAATTCCTCGCTCCCGTGATGGAATTTTTCACCTCTAATGCACTGACGGGTGGGCAATCTTCACTTTGTTGTGTGACTTCGTCGCACAACTCGGTGAAGATTTCAATACCTGGAGTGTCTGCATTAAGCCTAGATGTTTTCTCGTAGATGCTCCCCCAGAATTCCTCAACTGCGGCCATCGACGGAAACTCGCTTGAGGCTGCGATACGATGTTTGAAGAGGTTGGAAGGATTCGTCCAAAATATTGCATTTTGTCGAATTCCATCCTCCCGTCTTTGCAGCCTCTTTTTGGCATCCGCCAAAACCCGAATTTTATCCGCCAAACGTTGCTTGATGTTGAGCAACTTCAGCTTGTTCAGTGTGTGATAGTACGTCCGCAGTTGTTGTGCGAACTTCTTGACTTTTGCCGTAAATGAACGGCCAGATGTTAAATAGTCGATCACACACTGAACTCGGGAAGCGAGCTTCCGTGTCAGTCGAATCTTGCCGTTCAATTGAGACATGCGTTTTGTAATCTTCCGACTCCCCGATATCTGTGTCAGATTTCGCGGAGTCGCCAGATCACTTGCAGCCTCGTAAACGGCACAATTAACTTGCCACAGGTCGCAGTCATCTGGAAGAGCATCCAGAAGTAGGCTATTTGCTCTGTCTAATTCTCGTTGTTTAGGCAAAATTTTCGTTGTCAAATTTTGCATAAACACGAGTGTCGTGCTTTCATAATGTGGAGCATCTCTCCCAGCACCGCGTACGGGCTCAGTTGTTATTGCCCGCACATCCGGTACCGGTTGACAGCTGGGAACAACGAAACACGTCCGCCTCAGATAGGCCACATAATCTCTCAGTTGTTGTTGAGAAAAGAGATCTGCCAGTTCGGGATGCATTACTGCAAACCGACTATGCATTCGCGCCATGTAGCCTCTCTGTTGCGGACAGCTCTCCTCGTAGAAGCGCATTAGATCTTGCCTGAGATCCTCCATCCACTGAAATCGTCCGTGGGCATTCGTTTGTCGTTGTCCCGGGACACCTGTTTCGGCTCCTCTAGCTCGGGACTGGGCTGCATCCGAAGCAGCCCGATGGTCAGGAGCCCTGCGCGTTGTACTTCGTCTAACCGCAAATACAGCGAGTAGGGTGGTTGGCCCTACTCCCCGTTGTTATGCCTCTCTCGTTTGTCTCTTACCTCGCCATCCACTGGGGTTGGTTACCCAATCTCTGGCAAGGTTGCTAAGAGTCCAGGACCCACCGGCTTTAATAAGCACACGTGGAGGTGCGAGTAGGCCATTTGGGAAGATAGGCTAAGATGCGGCTTTTTGCATAGCCGCATTGTGTTACGCATCATTCCCTTTGGGCCCCTATTGGGCACGGATTTCTCAATACGTTCGTTCAAGATGTTAGTGAACAATTTGTATAACGTATTGAGACACGTGATCGGTCTATGGTTTTTCGGATCGGACAAGTCTCCCGATTTTGAGATCAGTGTCGTTCGGCCCTCCTCCAGCCAGTGCGGAATGGGTTGGTCTCCATTTATGTAAGAGGTGTTATTATTATTATTATTATTATTAATAATAATATTATTATACCTCAACCGCTTATGTAGACTTACCAATTTCACCCTCAAATACCGGCAATAAACTAGATGCACTACTGCCAATAACTGGCAAATCATAAAGCACGGCCCAAGCATCCGACCATGCTTTTGTTACAGAAGAATCTATTTCTCTATTTATACACTCGCAACTCAATCATCGAATGATATAAATTTGTATATAAATTAGCTAAATAATCTCAGTAACCTCTTCCTGTACTTTTGTAAACTATATATCGGTGGTTATGGAGGATATGGTATAAAACTTTATTCATTTGTCTTTCTTGATGAACCTCCTTTATATGCCTATATCTCATGTATATTAAACTTGTGTGTTCTTCGTAATAATTGTCCATCAAATTTCCAAAAATATGAACATTATCTTGCATAATAATTTACATCTAAGCACAAAATACTTAATTAAAATGGTTTCTGAAATCAGAATTTAATTAGAAGATGTATATAATTGTTCAACAATCGGGTTGTACTATTGAATTGAATTTGTTTGTAGCCATATTTTTAAGCAAGATATATACTTAAAATATGCTACAATAGTAAAATAATGTATTATTTTTATTTTAATGACTGCGAGCGCAGTTATATATTCTTAGCTTTTGTCCCTCAGTTTTAACGTTTTGATTGTTATGGTTATAATTATTCAATTTACCAGCTGAAGCCATCTCACACACGTCAAAAATGATAAAAAATAAAAATTAAAGTTTTAATGAATGATATGTACAAATATAAACTGCTGTGTGCTGTATACCTTATAAAAGTACTAATAACTTAATTAAAGTCATAAGCGTATGTACAAATAAAAATAATCGTTATAGCCCACGTCCTCCTTACACTACAATTAAAATTTTTGCATAATTTAAAAAAAAAGGAAATTTGTTGTACACCAACATCAATAGTATGGTTATAAAAAATTATTGTTCTATTTTTCTCTCCAATTGTTAATTGCATGTGAGATATGTGATTATTATACATGTAATAAAACACAAATACAAATATTAATTCATATAGAAATGTCATATACGACCTTTAATAATCCTAAATTCGTTGCGAATTAGGGTCACAGTGCATTTAAAAAGGTCGTATCTACATGAACAATGCAGTTACGACCTTTTTGGAGTAAACGATGTAGATACGGCCTTTAAAATAATATTTCATGCACTGAAAAGGTCGTATATTTTAATAATTAAATTATTTTTTTTTAAATATTTAATAGCTAATAGCTAATGCAATTTTTTAAATCGGAATACATTAAGCATATTATAAAGATTCTACATATATTTTTATCTCCATTTTCATAAAAATGTAGATACGACCTTTCTTACGGTACACGGCAGTATACTTCTTAATAGGCATTAATAATTTTACAGTCAGTTTCCCAAGACTTTATTAAGCAGATTATTGGTTTTTTCTTGACAAGTGTTGATACTAATGAGTTTGTCCATCTATAGGGACGTATCCAGTCATTGGTACTTTACCTTAATTACCAATTTGGGAATATTTCATAGTGCACTTTTTAAAATATATAGGAATTCCACATCAACTAGGCCATGCCCTGACTATCATCCACTCAGATTTTGATGAGAATTTTCCATATGGTTTCTCCAGGGGAAAAAAGTACTCCCAAATTTGTCAGGGATTATTTCTTATTTTTCGTTTTCTTATGACCCAAAAACGAAAGAAAAAGGATTCTAAAAAAATTGTGAAAAATTCCAGAAAATATACATTTTTGTAAACTTAACAATCTTTTACATTATCACTATTTTTTAAACCTTTTTTAAAATTTTCATATTTTTTACCGAAATGTTCACCTAATTGGGGCCTAAAATTCCACGTTAGAAAAATGTTCAATAAATCGGATTGTTCTGGTTTTTTCCGAATTTTGTTTAAGTCCTTTGACCATAAAAAAAAGAAAAACAGCAAAAAATCCCAAAATATTTTAGGGTACTTTATTCGATAGATAAAAAATGGCTCACCGATTAACTTTCGACTAGGACTGTTTTTTGTAAGAAATTTCACGTCTACAAAAAATTTTCAGTGCATTTTTGGTTTGTACTGTTTTCGACACCGAAGTTATAAAAAGTACGGATTTCTCCACTTTAAGTACGGATTTCTCCACTTTTAACGACATTTGCAAATCATATAAATAAGTAAAAGTCTACAAACTAAGTACAAATACCCTTAAGGATACAAAAAAAGTTTATCTATTTAATAAAAAAATATATTTTTATGAGTGCGAATTGTAATCGGTTTTTTATCTTCGGTAGAGTAGCTCGAGTAAAAACTGCATTAGTCTTCCTGGCAAACGCTGTGGAACTTTTTCAGTGCGAGGAGAATTTTAGGTATAAAACAAGTGCGCCAACTATTATCTATGCTGAAATTGATATGATGAACAGGGATTTATTATTATAATTATACCAATGTTCATTTATGTTTACTTTTAAAGTAAAAGAAAGTTTTATGTGCTTCACAGTGGGCCTGAACAAACTGTAAATGGAGGGGGGAAAGGCACATGAAATTTTCCTTCTGGATTGTATTCCAGGACACTTCTGAGCAATGTCCAGGAAGAATTAAAAACCCCTCGTGGCCATTTGAAGTATCCAACAAGGTCTTGGATTTGTCAACGAACAGTCGATTGAGTCGGTGCACTCAGATTTCAAGAAAACTTGGGAGAAATACAAAATAAAAAAAGATCATCCAAATTTTTCAATAAATCTCCTGAAGGCTGTAAAAGAGTACAATAGTCAGCACATTTAATTTTGTTTTTTACTTCTAAATTTACGTAATATTTATAAAAATGTTTACACATCGAAGTCCATAATTCATTAATTAAAATATATTAATTGGATGTTACGAAATAAATATTTTTGTCGTTGAAATTTCATTTATTTTTCATCAATTAAGTTAAATTATAAAACCATACAAAAACCGACGTCAATAAAAAGCGGCCAAGCGGATTTTTTAAATTCTGTCTGGAAATTGCTCAGAAAGTGTTCCAGAATACAACCCAGAAGAAAAATGTCATGTGCCTTTCCCCTCCATTTAAAGTTTGTTCAGGCCCACCGTAGCTTTTTTCATTTTTCAAAGATTTGTCTCGTTTATTTTTTCCCTGACAAGTTTTGAAATTCCCTGACTTTTCCCGGACTTCTCGATTTTCCCTGACAGTTTGGGCCCAAACGGGCCTAATGTGATTTATTTCAATGATACCAATAAACTTTTAGACCAGAATCTTGTTTTACGCATTAAATGCGACAACTTTTACAGTTGACAATTTTTTTATTTCATGCTCAAAAGGGGTCAATAAACAAAAGGGATTAATAAAAAATGTATGCATTTTATTAACCAACAGTGAATTTCAGAACTTCATGTTTAGTACTACACATCGTTGACTAGAATAAAAAAAGTAAGATCTTAATCATCGACCACTACAATACATATATTTTATTCATCGACAGTTAATTTCAGAATTATATGTTTTGTACTACCTATCATTAACTAAAATATGTACATTTGTGTCTGAAATTCATCATCGACCACTAAAATGCATATATTTTATTAATCGACAGTGAATTTCAGAACTTTATGTTTTGTACTATCTATCGTTGACTAAAATATGTACATTTGTGTCTGAAATTCATCTTCGATCTCTAAAATGTATGGATTTTATTCGCCGACAGTGAATTCCAGAACTTCATGTTTAATACTACACATAATTGACTAGAGTATGTACATTTGTGTCTAAAATTCATCATCGACCACTAAAATGCATAAATTTTATTCGCCGACAGTGGATTTCAGAACTTGTACATTTATGTGTATTTATGTCTAGTACTACACATTGTTGACTAAAATAAAAGCTGTTGGGTGTGAAATTCTTCATTGATCACTAATAGCCTTTTTTCAAAAAACCCTATAAAATGTATGCATTTTACTCGTCAGTAGTGAATTTTTTTGTTATATTTTATTTCATCATGTGGTTTAAGCAACCCCCTCTGACGATGAAAAACCAAAAGTATACTTACTCGATACACGAAGGCTAGCTGCAACCTTATCCCACTCGGTGCCGACGAAACCCTTATAGCGATTTTCGGTGAGCGACTTATTCCAGATGCTTGGTCTGCGTTGAATTTCTTCAATAAGTTGTGGCACTTTATTCTCATCTATGTCGAACAATGTCGCGGGTATAATGAGAGTTTTCCGGGAACGCCGGGAAACGCATTTCAAACCTCACGGACAGTGCGGCATTGCCAAATTTCGCCAGGTTACGTGCGCACGAGCTCAGTCGCGAATCGGTCGGTAACGTAGGTCCACTGATAGAAATTTCCCAGCGTAGCGCCTTGGTGCTTTCGAAACATTCCGTTAGGATCTGTGTTACGAGCGCTGCGATTGGTCTGTTCGAGCCTATCGCTTTGAAACCCAAGACAATACGGTATGGATTCTGGTCCAATCGCTGCCCCTTGGCCTTGGCGATCACAGCCTGGTGTCGTGATCGCCGAGACGCCTTCTATCGAAGCCGGTCGAAACGTACAGCCTTCTGTATATCCCGGCCGTCGAGCGCGCGAAAGTATTAAACAAATGACGGGGGGTTGAACTTTATCAGATACTTCGAAAATTAAAATTGTGTATAATCGTCATAGTCGAGTGGTACAAGCGCATGAGTTGAAGCGCAGCGCGTTATTTTTTTAGTTCGATTTCGATGTCGGGGATTTTTTTTTTTTTTTCATTGTTCATTTGCTCAACATTTGTAACGAAAACAATTTTTTACTTGTTTACTATTAGTTATTTTATTTACAAAAATGAATTGTGAAAATAAATTTTAAAAACATTAAACAATATGTTTCTGCAGAATGACATTTGTAAGAATCGAATTCTCTGTAATATTAAAAAAAATAAATGTACAATATTTTATTGTAATTTCCGAAATAATATACAAAAATTTTTTCTAAAAAAGTTATTGTAGTTAAAATAAGCTTGTAATTCATTTTTTTATATGTTTCAAATATAATGTAGACCTTCCATCTAATTCCCAATATCGGGCGGTATCTTTATTTATATATACGGCAACAGTTTATATTGCATTTACGGTAAATGGAAACATCTTGTACAGAAAAAGGAAGAAACGAAAGTATCGTGGAAACAAATTTAGGAAACAATTATTTGGAATACTCGGTTAATATAATATTAAAATAAAAAGATGTTTTTTTACTTCTCCAATGAAATTGTACTAAATTACTAACTGCTTTTTTGAAATATTTCAATACTACTAGATAATAATATTTTTATCCCGTTAGAAAACTTTTATGAATACACTAACAGCATTCTGAAAATCAGTATATCTATATAGTATAAAATCTTATTTAAATTAGTTATAGATTTTCACCAATATTTATTTAAATATTTAAACCCTTTCACGACAATTTTACTTACTTTTAATTAAATTGATTTCAAGGATATATCATTCAGCAAGATCGTTATTCGTCATTCATTATTTACTTTGTTTTGCCTACATTATGCTATTATTTATAGCTGTGGGTTTTTTCCGTATTAATTAATTAAATAAATATATTATACTAATGTTATTGTAATACACCGATTAAGATATCGAAAATTGGTACATTATGTTTCAGATACTGATTTTCATTAAAAAACCTGTTAAAAAACCACATGTTTGGCACAAGACAGGATATATAGACTATTATTTATCAACAAATCGTCCAATTTCATTCCTCACTAGAAAAATAATTGATAATCGTTTCGTTAAAAAAATAGTTTAAATCTGATTTTTCCTTTTATAACAATATACAATGAATTTCGTTTACTATATTTATATCAAAATAGTAAAGAAACGTTCGCAAAATCCTTTTCACAAATGTATAAAGTGATAATTAAACTGTAAAACATTGGCAGATTTGAGGTTCAATACTCTACACCATATTTAACTATCGGAAAATAGTAAAGGCTATTAATAGTAAGTAATGCCCTTATAGGCATTCAGCTTGTGCAAATAATTTTTTTGTTGACTGTAATATTAAGTTTTAAATTCAATTTTACAATAATGAATCTGTTGAAAAGAAGAAAATTCGATTCAACGTAATTATCATAAATATTTTTAATGTGATATAATTGTTTATTGTCGGTATAAAAAAGTGTAGCACATTAAAAATATTTGTGATAATTACGTTGAATAGAAAGACCATTTAAAAAAATATTAAAATCTTAACAGAGGGCAAGTTAGGAAGAAAATATTTGCATTCCTCTATAAATCCTTGTGTATATATATATATATATATATATATATATATATATATATATTATCTAAGATGTCACTGTATAAGATGAAAGAAAGCTGAGTAGTCAGTAACTCCAATTATTATTATATTTCAATGTAGCTTCTCGTCTTATTTTATATATATTAAAATAAACCTACTTAAATGAACCCTTTAACGCTCAAATATAAACAAAGCTGTTTCATGGAGTATAATACTGCATTTAATTTATTTATTTAAACCCCACGAAGTGAAATTGTCAAGTAATTTCTTATTGCCCAAAATTAGCTGTCTTCAAATGTTGAAATAAAAAAGTTATACGCGTTCTTTTTTAGCGTGAAATTTTTTCTTTTATTTTTAATTTATCGAATTTTATTATGGGTAATGGCATTACCATATCTCTAAAAGTGACAAACATCATGTCAAAAATAAATTTTTTATCAGGGTCAATCTTCATGAAGAAATTGCACATTTGGGCGTCAACAATTTATACAGTAAACAAGACAATAATATGGCCCCTTTACTATTTTCCGATAGTTAAATATGATGTAGAGTATTGAACCACAAATCTGCCAATGTTTTACAGTTTAATGATCACTTTATACATTTGTGAAAAGGATTTTGCGAACGTTTCTTTACTATTTTGATATAAATATAGTAAACGAAATTTATTGTATATTGTTATAAAAGGAAAAATTAGATTTAAACTATTTTTGTAACGAAACAATTATCAATTATTTATCACCTTTTCAAGTGAGGAATGAAATTGGACGATTTGTTGATAAATAATAGTCCATATATCCAGTCTTGTGCCAAACGTGTGGTTTTTTAATAGGTTTTTTAATGAAAATCAGTATCTGAAACATAATGTACCAATTTTCGATATCTTAATCGGTGTATTACAATAACATTAGTATAATATATTTATTTAATTAATTAATACGGAAAAAACCCACAGCTATAAATAATAGCATAATGTAGGCAAAACAAAGTAAATAATGAATGACGAATAACGATCTTGCTGAATGATATATCCTTGAAATCAATTTAATTAAAAGTAAGTAAAATTGTCGTGAAAGGGTTTAAATATTTAAATAAATATTGGTGAAAATCTATAACTAATTTAAATAAGATTTTATACTATATAGATATACTGATTTTCAGAATGCTGTTAGTGTATTCATAAAAGTTTTCTAACGGGATAAAAATATTATTGTCTAGTAGTATTGAAATATTTCCAAAAAGCAGTTAGTAATTTAGTACAATTTCATTGGAGAAGTAAAAAAACATCTTTTTATTTTAATATTATATTAACCGAGTGTTCCAAATATTTGTTTCCTAAATTTGTTTCCACGATACTTTCGTTTCTTCCTTTTTCTGTACAAGATGTTTCCATTTACCGTAAATGCAATATAAACTGTTGCCGTATATATAAATAAAGATACCGCCCGATATTGGGAATTAGATGGAAGGTCTACATTATGTTTGAAACATATAAAAAAAATGAATTACAAGCTTATTATAACTACAATAACTTTTTTAAAAAAAATGTACGACTTGTAATTTTTGTATATTATTTCGGAAATTACAATAAAATATTGTACATTTCTTTTTTTTAATATTACAGAGAATTCGATTCTTACAAATGTCATTCTGCAAAAACATATTGTTTAATGTTTTTAAAATTTATTTTCACAATTCATTTTTGGAAATAAAATAACTAATAGTAAACAAGTAAAAAATTGTTTTCGTTACAAATGTTGAGTAAATGAACAATAAAAAAAAAAAAAAAATCCCCGACATCGAAATCGAACTAAAAAAAGAATGCGCTGCGCTTCAACTCATGCGCTTGTACCACTGGACTACGACGATTATACACAATTATAATTTTCGAAGTATCTGATAAAGTTCAACCCCCCGTCATTTGTTTAATACTTTCGCGGATGCCACGTTATGGTGGGGATTGTTTACTCAGCGTCTCGCAGCTCTGCGGATACCGATCCCGAACGAACGGGCTGTGATATAGCCTCCCAACGTTACGTTCGGAAATTTCTATCAGTGTAGGCTCTGAATAACGAGCTGCCCGGATGTATGTCGATCGAACATAACTGCTCATGCGCGACGAACGTTGATCGGTGTTGATCGGAAGAGCTCGGAATAGACCGAGGAGACACGAATGATACTCGAGCGGATCTCGGACGTCGATCGGGAGGAGCTCGGACGACGCTCGAGCGGATCTCGGATGTCGATGGGGCGGATCTCGGATGGCTAGGGACTAACGTGTTCGTAATGTGTTCTATATAACATCTATAATCTATACAACGGGTGGGCACGAGAGTGCTGTACATGAAGGTTTGTTTATATAAATGGTATATTTTTCATCGCATTGTATACATGTGAAAAAATGTATACATTATTATGTGTTTAAGGGGGCTCTCAAATTATAAGTGAACTCTCCAAATTCGCCTCGGGCAAAAATTACGCGCAGTCTGCGACATTCTTTTTGACCTCCCGAGGGTAGCATACGATTTTTCTTCATGCAAGGGAGGATAAGCAGCAACTTCCCTCCCGCTTGCAAATGAAAGGTTATATAGCTTGGATGCTGGCCCAACTGGCACGCGATTGCACTCACGCCTCTAATAAACAAATTTAAATTGAACAAATCTAGTTGAGGCGCATAAAGCGTTTCTCAAATTTTAAAAAGTCTATCGATAAAACTATATATTAAAATACCGATGACATTCAGTTATAGAAAAATATAATTAAAATATCGAATTCTCCCTGTATGCTCCAGCGGAAATAGACATCAGTCTGAATGTTCTCATTATTCAATAAGGCGCGTTTCGATTTATTCTCGAATAATATCCATTTCAGTGTTATCATTCAATTATAATTTCGCTTGCTATAAACGCAACGATTTATTTTTGTATATGTTATACTTGATTTTCTCTACATGCACTGTCAGATTGTCAATTCAAATTTTTCACTCTAGAATACAAAATAATGTGATAATTCTTATAGTAATCTTTGTATCTCTAGGAATATAAGAAACATGCACGTTTTCGATTATATGCAGCAATTTAATACAGATCTAAGGCCTTGTAAAAACTGCTTAGAAAAACCCGATCACGCTCTGATTTTCGGAAAAGAGATGCGCCTCTATTTTAGACTTTATATAATTAAAGTATCGTAAACGTATCAGAATGGCTGACCTCTTCACCTTTCCTAAGCAACTACACGGTTTTCGTAACTCTACATCGTACACCTTCGTGTCAATTGTACAGAACTAAATACCTCACTTCTCCTTTTTTATATCAATTCATGACACTCACTATACAAGCACCAATCGCTCGAGATCGCTCGGGGTAGCTCGGGGCCGCCCGATGCCTCTTGGGGTAGCCCGATTCTGCTCGGAGACGCTCGAAGTCTCGAACAAATCGCGGGCCATGGACGGAGCTCGATGGGGCTTCGGGCAATAATCGGGCGGGCCTCGGATTATTGCGATTTATTGCGTTTTCCAATGGGGATAACGGATCGATCTATACGAGCACTCCACGAGTACCGCGTGAGGGAGCAACCTTGCTTCATTGGGAACTTTGGATCGCTTCGAGATATTTTCATACATGTTTTTCAGATTTGAACAGACCTTAACTGTGTCAAAGCTCGAGTGGACCTCGAACGATGCTCGATGGAGCCTCGGGTGATGCTCGAGCGGACATCGGACGGCGCTGGAGCGTACCTCGGATTATAGCGAATTATAGCTTTTTGCAATTGAGGAAACGGATCGACCTGGGAGCACTCCAGTTTACCATTGGGAATTTTGGATCACTTCGAGATATTTTCATATATTTTTTCAAATTTGAACAGACGTTAGGTGCGTCAAACAGTTCACACGTATCTGTTTGGCTAGAATTTTTGGTCGTGACTCATTTTCAAACTCATGTCAAACTTGACTTTGGGTCGACTTTTGGGCAACTTTAAGACGAGTTTGAGACTGAGTCGCGACCAAAAATTCCAGCCTTATATATCCCAATTATCTCGAAGCGATCCGTACTCCCAACGAAGCAAGGTTTCTCACTTGACGCAGTAATCCCGTAGTGTTCTCAGATTGTTCCGTTTATCGATTGGAACTCGCTATTAATTGCAACAATCCGAGGTACACTCGAGCGCCATCCGATTTTCGCTCGAGTATCGTCCGAGGCCCGCCCGTACATCGACCGCGGCCTCATCGACCATCGTCCGAGGTCCGCTCGGACAATTAGGCAAGAAATCTACAGTCGTGGGTACTTTTGCCATTGAGTGTATTCACACAAGTCTCTTCCTCTCTCTCTCTCTCTCTCTCTCTCTCTATCTATCTCTCTCTCTTACACTCATTTAAAAAAACAAGTATAAGTGTTTGCATATGTATAGAGTTATACGTGCTTTGAGGTTAAAATACAAACAGTTTGTAAATTGACAACCTACATCGAAAAATACTCTTCTCTAGTAAAAATACTATTCAGTTGTAAAAACACCAACAATAACGGCTTGTGCATAGTAAATGTTGTATATTAACAACTGAAAGGTTGAAAAGCGATTCCCAGCAATCTGAAGGGGATTTACAAGAAAACTTATCTTCATTAGAAAACACAACTTTAAACGCCACAAGTTAATGCTATAATGACACCAACAACCTTGCCTAGCCTAAATTATAATCATTTTACATTTATATGACACTCAGAAATAAATTAATAAACCTAATAAATCGGGTGAATACGAACCTGAGGCGCAATATTACTACGCACGTGCGTTAACGACTAGGGCATGCAATGAACGCACCGAGCTTAATACGAAACTTTATTATTAGATATTAAGAATTTCTATTACATAATTGGCAGTTTTTAGTGACTTACTATCAAATGAAACGATTTTTGCAATTTTTTGGCAATCGTGATTCTGGGAAAACCGTTTCGTCGTATTAATGCTTTGCTGCAAGGAGCTGCACTTCGATGTTTCAATATCAATGACAATTTTCTACTTCATATACATTTACTTTTTCGTATTAAGCGAGCCGGTTCGATTTCAATAAATCAGCTCTCGCTTAAAGCTTGAATCATGGCACTATTGCTATGCGATTGTGCACACGCGTTTAAGAAATAAATTTCAATTCAACAATTTTATTTGAGGCGTATAAGGCGTTTGTTAATTTTTCATAAGAGCAGTAATGAAACTATATATTAAAATACTGATGACATTCAATTATAAAAAAATATAATTGAAATATCCTATTCTCTCTGCATGCCACATGGTGAATAGAACTTAATCTGATGTTCTCTTTAATTAATAAGCCGAATTTCGATTTACTTTCGTGTAATATCGATTTTAGCGTCATAACTTAATTACATTTTAGTTTCTTATTATAAATTCAACCATTTCTATACATTACTCTGCATGCATGATCAAACAATTTTATCAAATTGTTCGCTCTAATCACCCGCAATACGTCATACAATAGACATAAGAGCTCGCTAGAGTGTAAAGCAATATGATAATTCTTATACTTTTCGTTGTGTCTCTAAGGCTACCAGAAATGTGCACGTTTTCTACTATATTCAACATATTACAGATTTAAGGCTTTGTAAAACTTGCTCACGAAAGCGGGCACGCTTGGACTTTCGGAAAAGAGATGCGCCTCTTTTTTAGACTTCATGTACATACTACAGTTTCGTACATGTGTCAGAATGGCTGACGCCTCTACCATTATTATCGGCAGCTATTCGATTTTCTTAACTTCACATCGAACAGCCCGGTGTCAATAGTACAGTACTAAATACCTTACTGTTTCTTCTTTTTTATGTCAACTCGTAGCGCCCACTATACAAGCACTAAGAGCTCCAATGTTAACATTTATAGCTTGTTTTTATTTTTATTTTTAATTAGTCCATCGACCTTACTAACCGATTATTATATTGTCTATCTAAGTTGATAAGTAGGCATTATTTATATTTCAGACATCCGCCATACTATGTTCGCCATCTTACATTTGAAATGTTGACATCGATATCGTATTCATCGATCCCGAAAATACCCTAAACTGATATTCTGATCATGGAAGCACGAAAAAAGGATTAATAAATTCATAAATTGAACGCCATTTTAAAACGACGGGTTGGAAAAACAATTTTTCTGTGGTATATTCTTGTTTTTTAGTTTGTAACGTGCAGGTAAGGTAAAAATAATTGGACTCGAGAAACTAACTTGTATATAGAAATCAGTTTTTATTATTCTTTTTAAGAGCAACTCCACCTGAAAGGATAAAAAAAATCATTCATTAGATTATAAGTGGGAACTTCCTACCCGTACTGGACAGGGACACCAGACTCTTACCCCCCCCCCCCCCCCCGCCCCACTGATACTTGGATAGCCGGGGAATCAGAGCGAGTGTAAGTCGATCGACGGACTGGGCTAGACGGTCTGGCGATGACTGTCCCTCCCTCGGGAATTTCCCCCAAATTTATAGCCCGAAGTCTCGCCTCATTACGCGACACTCGCTCTGTCATACACGCACATTTCGCTCTCACTCACTCGCATGCATTGTTGATTTTTCGGAGCACCTGTCCGTTACATAGCCCCCCCCCCCCCAGGAAATTAGCTGCGGAGAACTAATCTTAAGACCTCTTGCGGAACCGAAGCGATTTTCCGGAGCAGAGGAGGGGTTAAAAAAAAATCGACATCTTTAAGATACATCTCGCGTTTATTCATCGAGCCATTAGCGACAGAACCCAATCGGGCTCCGCCCCGCATAATCGTGTATCCACAAAATATCCTCGGACAGGAGATCAATTTCGTTTACCTGTGCCATGTAATTAAACTCCCGGACCCTTTGGGAGGCTTCGAGCGCTTCTCTCAGTTGGTCATCTAATTGCTGGTAAAGCGCGTCCCATCTCGAATCCGATTCCGCTCGTAACTCCTGATCTAACTTCTCATATAGCAAGTCCAGGGAAACGTCTTCTAGATCTGGATCTCGCCTTTCTCTTTCCTGTCGCTGTTCTAGCTCTCGGACTTCTTTTCGGCGAGCAGCGATTTGACGGGTCACTTCCTCGAATACCCGTCCCAGGTCTTCGTATTTTCGAAGATCCGCCGGAAATAGACTCGGTGGAAACTGGCACTCCTGGTGTGCACACTTTCAATTTTTTTTTTGTTTGGAACCCTTTTCCAACCGTACGCACTCTCCCTTTCCGTCCACAGAAACGGGACGAATTTCCGGTAATGCACCGGTGATTTTCCCGGTCCCACATTACACATCACACCTGACACTGACAAGTGACGTCATGCCGGGCCGTTTGGGTGGCCACATGTCGCCCGTTGTGGAAAAGTTCCGTATTTGTTCCGATCTCAGGCATTATTATTACCAAAACTAGCGAATTCTAGTTTGGTGACGTCTGTTTAAATGCGTTTGTTTACCCCGATTGTGTTTATTAGAATCTTCGCTTCGATCTCGGGAACTTCCCCTTGTACCCCTATCTTTCTTTTGTTTACTTTTGATCGCCGGTGGTAATATACGATTTAAGATGCTTTACATGGAACATTCCTCGCTAATAGTAATTTATACTCGTAGCTTGGTTCATTCATCTCATTCTAGTTCTATAGGCGTGAATTCCGTTGATTCTTGGTATGTTTCGTTCATGCATTGTTGTACAATGTCAACCCAGGCTGCCAACCGGTATGTTTGTTACCCACGAAGTTTCTAAAAATTCGGCCCAGCTCTTGGTTCACCCGTTCCAAGATATTTCCTTGCGGACGCCGTATCGATGAAAAGATACCTTGAATGTTTTCATCTTTTCGTTTTTTCAACCGCTTGTTGGAGGTAAACTGTGTACCGTGATCGAACTGTATTCTCTCTGGTTTACCATAAGTCGGGATGTAATTTCCGAAGATTTTCTTAATTACAGTTGATGTATTTGCCTTTGTTATCGCGTAAATCACTACGAACTTACTAAAGGCATCTATCGTAACTAAGATGTAGTTTGCTCCTTCTCTGGATGTTGGGATTGGTCCATAAAAGTCGATGGATAGTAGGTCACATGGTTTTTTTGGTATTATGGATTTTTCTGGACCCCGGGGGTGAGGGTAGTTGACTTGGTCCCGGTCGCGCTTATTACTTGTTTCCCGGTGATGGGTAACGTCGGACACTTTTTAAATGCTTGCGGCATTCGTATTGTAAAATTCTTCCGAGATACACGTGATCTCGCTCCCTGTGTCCCATAATGCTTTCGTTCGGATTCCTTCGATTATGATCGGTATTTCCGGGCAACTTATTTTTTCTTTATTCGTAACAATACTTTCTTCATTAGTCAGGAATTCCCTAGGATCTTCGAAGATTGATGCCCTACCTATATGTCGGTCCTTATTGCCGATTTTCCAAACTTCCTCCTCCGGCTTACTGCCTTCCGTGCCTTCTGAGAGTTTTATTTCTTCAAGTGTAGAAAGTTCATCTTCTTTGCACTCCCTAGGCACACATTTTTGTGGATTCGCTTGTTGATGGCGCCACGCCGGAAGTTGTCTTTCTCCTCGCTTCGCTTCATTTTCGTAACTGTTTTGAATTCTGGGTCTCATAAGACGTCGTTTTGCGCCAGGTCTCTCTTTTTTCTTCAATCGGGTTTCTTCTTCGTTCGTGGTTTATCATCCTCATTCTGTCACCCTTATTTTCGTACATTCCCTTAATTGCATTCGACGGCCCCATTTTGTGGGGCGTATTATTGGAGTACGTCCAATAAATCGTCGTATTTACGGATATCCCGATTAACGATGGCATTCGTTATTTCTTGCTCAAAATTTCGAGATATCATCGCAATTAGTTCCTTGTTTGATAAGGACATATTCGCGTCTATAAGCTCGTTACATAAATCGATGGCGTACTCAACGAGGCTTGCATTTCGCTGGGATTGGTAATACCCGAATTCAATGTGTCGTTTTAGTTGGTATTGTGATTCTTCGTTTCACACTTCGACAAAATATCACCAGTCCAAAACGGGACCCTTCAAAATTTGGTACATAATCATTTTAAACTGTGGCGCATTTATTTTTAATCCTTCGCAATAGTTGCGAAGTGCTTGCAAAAATTTTAGTGGTTTAAATTTTAAATTTTTAAATTTTTAATTTCGCAAAGGGACACGCGTATAAAATAAGAAACCCACCTCTGAAAAATATATAATAGTATATTATGCATCAAGTGCGTAAAGTTGGGCTTTACGCACGTGTTGTATATCCTATTTTTTGCACGTCGGTGCGTAAAGTTCGGAACGGAAAATAAAAATATCGGAACGGAATTAAAAATAAAAATTTTTGAAATTTGTTTGCTTGAACTTAGTTGACTAAATGAACGTATTACTGTTGCGGTTCGTTTGGGCGCGGAAAGAGGGGGGAAAGAGATGCGGTTCGTTTGGGCGCGGAAGAGGGGGGGATGATTTAACAATATATTATTCATAATCATAATATGTGGATTGCCATTTTGTATATATTTAAACTAAACCTGCTCCTACATTATGTTTTTAATTTTGTTCTCTATCGTCATTATTATATTTATTTACAAAGACATATTATTGCTTCTTTTGTTATTGTTTATGATAGTGTAAGTTTATTTACGAAGTAACATCTATGTATGTTCCAGGAATTGAAAAAAATTATATGTACGTTAACTGGAATGACGGGGGATATTTTTCAAATGAAAATAATGTGAATAATTTGTTGTTTCATAGAATATATTTACGCTCGTGTCAGGAGGGTTCAGTGTTATCAGTTTGAGAGGATTTTGTACGATAGTGGGAGAAGCTTACACAAGCATTACAGTAGGTAGACATTCTATCACCATCTCCCAAATCCCCCTAAATTGGCATCACTGCTTTTACTTTACGCCCTAGTTTCACTTTACGCACAGTATTTACTTTACCCACACGTATGCGCTAATAGAGTACTTTACGCACAGAAAAAGGCACTTTACGCACGAACTTTACGCACGGGCGTGCAAAAATGATATTTCGATTAAAATACCTGCCCTTCTCTGTTGCTTGCCTCAGACGAAATGGCCTACGATTTGGATCCTTTTCGCGAAGGTCTCAAAATCGTGACGTCATCGGAGCAACAGCGCTTTCACAAAAATTAAAACTAACTATAAACTGCTCTCGCCGCGTCGGTAATAGACCAAATGATAATAACAATAGAATGGATATAGCTATGCCAGTACAAGACCGAATATCGATACCGTTACAACATCCCCCTATATTTAAATGGTATTAATAGTAACATTTCAATATACATAGAAAAGGTAAAGGGATATCATTACAATCATATATATTCAAACATTCTATCTAGGACAGTTCTCGTCTATTTTATTTTTAATATTATAATAATATTTTCGTAAATTTACACGATTATATATACCAACCCATTTTTTAGACTTTTCGTTTATCGAAAGAAACGCATTTTTGCCAACCTGTTTATCAATCAAATACGGCCCCTGGTACAAATGAAAGAATTTATGCGTCTGATGACGCAATGCGGAACCCGCAGCAAAACCAAGTCATTCACATTCAATTCTATACGAGCGATTCCCTTCTGTCCGCGAGCCCTACCTTTGAAAGCCCTACACGCATGTTTTCGTTTGCAAGCATCAATTTATTTTCTGCCTCTAATGAGATAGCACGTGGAAATTTAACTAAATTAGAAATTACATCATTATACCGTTTTCCAAATTGTAATTCAAACGGGGTATAACCGCTACTAGAATGCACGGTTATATTTAAAAGTTACCGTATCTCCTTGACATGTTTTGCCCACTTTTGATGCCTTTCCGCGCAGAAAGTTCTGAATAGTCGCCCTAATTTTCTCATGGTACGCTCTACAGGGTTAGACTGGGGGTGCCTTATTGAGGAGTACAAGACAGTGATTCCTTCCTGTTCTAAAGTTTCCTTCCATTTTGGCGAAGTGAATTGGCTGCCATGATCAGAAATAATCTTACGCGGTTTCAGCACTTTCACAAAATGTTCATTTTGCAGTCTATGGTCGTAATTTCCTTTAGTGGGTAAAGTGCCACATATTTCGTAAAAACATCTTGCGCTACCAGTAAATATTCCACACCTCCAATGGATCGTGAAAGGGGTCCGTAATAATCAATTGATATTATATATCCCGGTCCTTCACTCTCAACACGACCATATTCACCTTCCACTGAGACTGTCAAATATTTTACCCTTCGACATACATCACACGTGCATATCCATTTTTTAATTTTATCTCTCATTTTGGGGCATTAGTAATATTGTCGCAAATAAGTGTATGTCTTATAGCATCCTGAGTGTCCTAATTTTACATGTGCAGATTCCATTAATTCGTTAATCAGCTTATAGGGGACAACAAGCTTCCATTCAGTACCTTTCTTTTCTTTGACAAACAACACATCATTATTTAATTGGTAATTTTTCGGCAAATCCCCATTTTCGCATTTTTTATTTCATTTAAAATTTCATCATCTTCCCTTTGCAATTTATGAATTTTCTTTAAACATTTTACAAGTTCCGGCACAAGTGATTCAAAATGACCACCTTTCTTCAAAATGCACACATTTGCAAGTGCAGATATCAATACCGAATTCTTATTCCTTTCACATTCGACACCATTTACGTGTCGACTGAAAAAGTCAGCTACGATATTGTCCCCGCCATTGCAATGTGAGATCCTGAAGGAAAACTGCTGTACAATTAAGCTCCACCTTGCCAACCGAGCATTGTTGTTTGCGTAGAGAAATTAGGCAGGCTGATCTCGTAGCACTCGGATACAGGCTGGTTAGGCGAAGATCAGGAATCGTGAGAGGAGAAAGTTAGAATAATATATTCTAATGTCTCCATGCCTCCTGGAAGTTGCGTCCGTTGACATCTATATTGGCGATAATTGACAAGGCATTTCCTATCAGGCTTGTCTTCAGATAGTGAAGCTTCTGTACATCAGACAGTTCCGGCGAGTCCACAACCATAGTAGAGAACAGGTCTCTAAAGTTCGGCCACTGCTTTCGATCACCGGAGAACAGCGGGATTCGAATTCGTTCCAAAGCTGGAGGCATCTGTGTCGGAATTGAAACTCGTTCCGGTGTAGGAGTTGGAAGGAGGTTTGCCACTTCCCGACATGATGACCAAACAGTCTCTAGTTTTGATAATAAATTGTTCACTCGCGTGACATGAATTACATCTGACTTGAACGCGTCGATCGTTGTACAAATTCGACTTAACGTGTCGAATTGCAATTGTTGCATTGTCACCATGCGCGCCAAAGAAGACGGCGATTTTGCGCGAGTGAACCTGGCCGGAAGCCCGAGAGACGGGGGGGCCTCATGATCTGTCATCTCGTAAAATTGAATAAAGTATTAATAAATAACTCGAAATTAATGTATAGTTATTTTGTGTACAATACACGAGTTTTTAACACTGTTTTAATTAATATAAAAAAGGAAAACGCGTTCGAAAATGCAATCGAAATCATAGACTTTTATGGTATTGCATAAACAATACGTGTTAGAATGCGCAGCCGAGAAGAGAGGGCAATTTGTCAAGATGGCGACAAGTGACCCATGAGCGTCGGCTCGATCTCACCTGTGTTATCCGTGTCACATATTTACGTCTCGTATGACTGCAGCAAGGTGGGGTAGATTTTCCAAAATGGCGGCAACTGGACAAGGAGCGTCGCGTGGATATCTCCTTGCTGTAATCGGCACACGTACGTGGCAGGAGTTAGTGTGAAGCTTCGCTGCGAAGGTGGGAAGAGACTCTTGAAGACTTCGAACGCTGCTAATGACGTCACTCTTGTTAGTGTAGGATGATAGCGTCCTTGCCTCACCCCTCCGCGCCAGCAAACTTCTTGAATTCCCTTGCACGTGGTTCTTTAATATCCTACATGCACTAGCGATGCGCGAATAAATACACCAACAGAATAGCGTCCGAAAGGTCGATACGCGGTGAATAAATGTCGTATTTTCGTTCCTTTCGCGCACTAACACTGTCCGAAATATACCGACACCATTTGCACTATACACTTTTTTTTTTAATAAAATATGCGTGTACGGTTCAAATTTAATGTTCACGACCCCTACAATCGTTCGAATCCTCGAGTATCCGGCTCGAAGGACCAATGTTTGCGTAGAGAAATTAGGCAGGCTGATCTCGTAGCACTCGGATACAGGCTGGTTAGACGAAGATCAGGAATCGTGTGAGGAGAAAGTTAGAATAATATATTCGTATCAGAGCTATTTTATTTCTGGCGAATTATACACTTTCCGCGGAAACACGAGCAATTTTAACTGCGTGTAATTCCACCGATTTACACTTTTATACGGATGAAAAAAAGCACGTTTTAGTTAGAGTTGGCGAAGCAGGTTCGCTTGGTTCAAAAGACAGAACGGAACTAAGAGGCCGGACATGTGTTCCCGCTTTCCGGAATTTGCGAACATATTTCGATAGATGGGCGTCCTACCGCAGAAAAAGAGGACCATGAACGAACCTTTGATTCAAGCGCCGAAAAATAGGAATCGTCCCAGTGCCGAGAAACGCATTTTCAAGCTACAGGTGTCGCTCGCACGCGAACAATTGTTATAAATCGATTCATTTAAAAATGTGAGTCCCTTATGGTCAATGATGATTTCGAAACTCACACCTGATAAATAAATACGAAGTTTAACCACGGAATAAACAATACTTACAAGAGAAACAATTTTGTGATCTTTATTCTCATCTGGTTGGTATAGTACACCACTAATACCTCTGTCACTTGCATAGGTCTGTAAGTAAAATGTGTCACTCGAGTTCCAATAATTTAATGTAACACAATTTAAAAATGCTTTCTTCAAATCAGAAAAGGCCTTCTCATGAATACCTTCCCACTTCCACGTTTTAGTACTACTAAGTAATTCACGAAATGGGTATATGCAATTGGAATATTAAATACGGAATTGCGTGTAATAATTACATACACCTAATATGCGTTGCAGTTTGCGATTTTTAGGAACAGACAAATCTTGAATAACCTTGATTCTTTCCGGGTCCGGAACAATACCCTTATCCGAAATAACAAATCCCAAAAACGGAACGGTTTTACGCACAAACAGAGATTTTGAAAGTTTTAGGGTGAAGTTATGCAAACGTAGTCGTTCGAAAAGTGTTTTTAAATGTGTCATGTGAGCAACGAAATTCGGCGAAAACATTAACAAATCGTCTACATACCACACTAAGAAATCCCCGAAAGAACTATCAAGAGCCATACTCAGGACGCGGATGAAAGCGCTGCTTGCAGTTTTTAGTTTGAAGGGTACTCTACGAAACTGGTATAACGTGTTATTATGCAAAAACGCCGTATACTTTCGTGAGCCCTTCTCGAGAGGAACCTGCCAATAACCCTGAGTTAGATCTGTTTTTCTTAATAATTGAAATCACTTAATTTTATGCAATGTCTCGTCAATGGTTGATGGTCGTTCATTGTCTGATTCGATCATTTGATTCAGAAAGCGAGCATCCAATACCAATCTTACACCACCGTCCCTTTTGTCTACGACGTGCATTGGATTGCAATACTCACTTTCTGATCTCTCTATTATCCCATTGATCTGCATGGAGTCTATTTCCTTCCGTACTTCTCCACGTTTTGCATAAGGAATTGGATAAGATTTTTTCACTATTGGTTGGCCCGTTTTAACCCGAATCTTATGTTACATCTCGCATTATTCGAAAATATATCTTTATATTCATATAACAAATTCAATACTTCCATCATTTTTCAACTCGGACATAGCTTCAAAAACTAATTTTAATTCGCAAGCAAACTCCTCCATGGTACTCATATCATGAACCACATTGATTTCAGTTTGCCTCACTCGATCAAAAGCTATCCCTTGCTCATAAGACATATCATCCTTATTACTATGAATTTTATTTATATCTTCCAATATTGCACATGCATGTTCATTATTCTGATCATAATTACATTGACCCATAGCACAATCATCTTGTAAATTTATGACTTCAATAAAATCATTCGAGAGAACGTCATTTCATTTACATGAACAAGCACATCGGCCTTCGGATCTGTGTCGCTGACCCTTAATTGAATTCGATTTCCCTTTTTATTTGTGGGTTCTTCGAACTTGTCAAATCTGTCTTCATTTGCCTTCCGATTCTCATTACAGATTATAACATCAACAATCAAAATTCTATTTATACATTGAACATTTTCGTCAGCAATTATCATATCAGCTGGTACATCGGTATGAATCATTTCAACCGGTACGTCGGTATTTATCATTTCAACCGGAACACAATCTTCATCACCACAATAAAGAGAATTCATATATTCATCCCAAATTAAAATTCGAATTCATTATAAGATGATCGCCAAGGAATGGTTCATCATCATTGTCATCATTTATATCATTACAATTATTCATTCTCAAATTAATCCTACAGAGATCACGCAAATTGTTTTTATCAAAATTAATGTATCTATTATTAAGAGCATTCCTAAAAAATAAGGGTAAGTCAATATTTCCAAATTCAAAAATATCATCAACTTGAACCTTAACTGAGTGTCCTACTTCATCCCCCACATTAATATTCTCAAAAGATTTTTCAACCAAACAGTCCATATTACAACAAGCTTTTCCCCCTTTATATTTATTCAATTCATTATTATCAATATTCTCGGTTCCATGAAAATCTGTTTGTCTAGGCTTATCATATTTACTAGTCCCTTAGATCTGCAATTATTTTTTTTTAAATTGACCTTGATCTTTTGTTGGTCCATTACATTTACATGACCCTACCATATTCTCCATAACCCGGAGATCATTCACCTTAAAAGATATAACTGCCTTCTCTGATTTACCATCATTTCCCCCAAATATTTTAGCAATAATATGATTTCGAAAAAGCACAGCCATTCTTTCATAATTTGTCTGAATCTTATTTCGGCACATCCAATCACTGCCCAATATTAAACCACACGTTAATCTAGGGGCCACCAAGAAAATTGTATAGACAATCATATTTTCAATAACTATTGGAACATAAATTTGACGAACAATAGTGGTTGGTTTTTTACCAATTGCTGTAATTACACTTAAATTTGTCACTGGCAACTCATCAAATTTATTAATATTACCGTCTGAACGAATTTCTTGATAAATTTCGTCCGAAATGCAAGTAATTGCACTACCGGAATCAAGAAGGGCTACCAATTTGTTACCAAATAAATCTATCGTAAGTCGAGGACATGAATCATCCTTCCATTTTGTCATTTCATTTTCTATTTCGTCAAATTGTATGTCCCAAACAAGATTCTCCGAAACATCATTATTTACACAGCTCGGCACTGGAAATTAGTTTAAATTTTCTTTACCCGTTGCATTATTTTGATAATGTCAAGGGGGAGGTGGGCGACTAACATCTGGAAAATTAACCGGCCGGTTGATAATTGATGACCCCTCATTATTCACATTATTCACAATTACGAATTTGTCACCGTATTAAATCTAGCAATATCATTACTTGTATTATCACCATAAAATTGTCCATTATTTTGAGGATTGTCATATGGTCGTCGATTACATCTGCGATTATTTCCTCGTACCCCATACTTGATACTGCGTATACCTCCACGATTATGTGAAATATTCATTTTCATGTCAAAAACTTGATCTTGCTTTCGCTGCGAACTCCCCACATCAAGAAATGCAAGCGCCTCAGACATAACCTCATTATTAGAAAAATCTACAGCAGTCAAAGACAATCGAACGTTTTCCGGGAATTGCAGAGCAATCTCCTTATTTGACATCTCTGGAAAAATGTATTTTGCCTCTCTTATCTGTTTAAAATAATATTCTTGCATATTCATATTTTTGAAATATTATTTACGCAAACTCCAATTTATTCGAGATTGCATTTTATACGAACAGCAATTATATTTTTCCAGAATTGCAACTTTAACCCTTTGAGTTACACATTTTTCATCTTATCGAATTTAGCTGAAATTTGTTACTCGGGGGTTTTTGTGGTCGCTGATTACGAATCCGAGGTTAGTTTTTCGAAATTCAAGATGGCGGATCCAATATGGCGGACAAAAATTTAAAATATAATTCGATTGGGACAAAAATTGCTACTCGGGGGTTTTCAAGGTAGCTGATAACGAATCCGAGGTTCGTTTTTCTAAATTCAAGATGGCGGATCCAATATGGCGGACAAAAATTTTAAATATAATTCCTGATGAATTTTGAAACTGTAACATCTTATCTATAATCAACATAAAATTCATATTCAGCGAGGCTGAAAATTCCCTAACACGCGTTTTCATAAAAAACTCTCGATTTTTTGCATCTTGCTCACAGCCATTTTGAATTTCGTAAAGCTGATATTGGATTCGTAATTATCGACTTCGGAAATCCCCAAATACACATTTTCACCACAATTCGCGCTTTTTTACATCTCGATCACCGCCATCTTGAATCAGCCATCTTGGATCCGTCATTTTAAATTTTGTAAAGCTGACATCGGATTCGTAATCAGCGACCCCGAAAACCCCCTAATACGCATTTTCATCAAAATTGGCGATTTGTTACATGTTTCTGACCGCCATATTGAATCCGCCATTTTGAATTTTATTAATCTGACACAGGATTCGTAATCAGCGACCCCAAAAACCTATATACTCCCGAACTTCAGGTCAATATCTTTCAAAATAGCGTAAAAAATGAATTCTTTCCAAAAAAACATGATTTTTTGTGTTTGTTTATTTATATAAAGTAAACAATAAACAATTATGTATTTCTAGTCATGTGGATATGTTCTTAAAGTACTAAGGTAACAGAAAATAGCAAAAAGACCGATCGGAATACGTTAACGAGAACGTAAATAATTAAAATTCAAAGAAATCGAGGTAGTAACGTGGGTTACTACCGTGACACAAAGGGTTAAAATCAGCATAATTACTAAAACTTTGATTTCGCGATTCCATCCACAACTTTGCACTTCCCTTCAAGGCATTATCTAATACCATTATTTTCCCCAGTTCACTAGTTCCTGTTATTCTATAGTATTTTTCTAAACTTTCCATGAATTCAATTGGATATACAGCATCATTGCCCAGAAATTCCGGACATTTATGTTCCGGATTCAACCTTTGTAATCCCCCCCATGAGGCCTTCCAAAAAACTTGCATTTACATTTTGATTTTGTACCATAGGATTCCGATTTGATTCTACTAATTCTTTAATGCGTTTTTTATTATTTTCATTTTCCTCATTGATCCTTTTTAGAATTGCACCTCTTTCAGTAATTTGACCTTGCATGCCCAAAATGACATCTTTAAAACCTTGAAGTTCAGTAGCAAGCCGTTTATTAAGATCTTCCATTTTTTGCTCCATCTTGGAAAATTTCAAAATATTTTCATCAACTTTCTTTTTATTCAATCCACTATTTATTTTCGCTTTAACTGGTCTGCCTCCGATTTTTGATCGCTTAGAAATTATTTTACTGGTTGCAGGTGAATTTACATGAGCTCTTTTACGAGTAATTATATGGTATGGAGTCTCTTCCATTCATAATACAAGAAAGAGAAAAAGATCAATATTGAACACAAAAATGTGTAATTCAATACATCTAACTAATTTTTGCGATTCTATATAAAAACTCGTGACTATCAAATATCACAACATATAAGACCTTTTATCCTTGTATACAAGATTCACGACTTTTATGTATATCGCTGTCTCTGTTGTACGGGCGCCAATTGTAATTAAACTGATTTAATTCATACAAATTATAAATAAATCAAGGGTATATAGCATTTAATATTGTAAATTATAAATTTTATCATTTTTCTTTTTAACAAACATATTAGAATTGTATATAAAACGAATATTAAATATGTTATAGTTAATCCCCAATGAATTTAAATTGTATACATATACAGGGTGGCCGATTTATCTGAAGACATCGAAATATCTCGAGAACTATGCACAGAATCAAAAAAGTTGTCGGATGAAAGTTGTTCGACACGAAGGGGGGCATCCAGTGATAATTAAATTTACCCCCTCCCCCATCCCCTGGAGGTGGAGTGGGGGCAAAAACAATAAAACTTAAATAGGAACCCCCATTTTTTATTGCAGATTTGGATTCTCCGGAAAAAAGTACATGAATTTGACCTAGGAGCTATTGCATTTTGGTCCACAGGTGGCGCTGTAATCGATAAAAATCCAAATTTATCCGAAGACATTGAAATACCTCGAAAACTATGCACAGAATCAAAAAAGTTGTCGGATGAAAGTTGTTCGACACGAAGGGGGGCATCCAGTAATAATGAAATTTACCCCCTCCCCCATCCCCTGCATTTACTACAAACAACATTTGGAGTAAAGCAATTTTCAAAATAATCATTTTCTATTGCAAAGCATTTATTATATGTTTGTGTAATATTTCTGCGAATACGAATTTATTTTTATTCCTAACCACTTGGTGGTTAACTAACCTTAAATTCAGGTTTACTGATCATGAATACATGTGACCACATCAGGCAGGGCCTGAATGCTCCGCCAATCGGCGGCACAGTAGGAAACGGAGGCAATGTCCGATAACAAAAATCGCCTGTGACGTCAATTCTCGACCAATTCCAATAATTTTTTTAAAGTCTGAGGAGAAATTGTACTTTATGGATCCCTTACGGCATTTTGAGTTTCTACATAAATACGTGCAGTAGATGGCGCCACAGTGGAACGAAGCATATGGGTGATTCTCCGGAAACAGGGCATTTTCGTGTCTTTACGTTATATCTTTCAAAAACTTTCACAATAAATTATTAAATTTCGATAGAAATGTTAAATAAATATCCCTGGCCCATGTTAATTTGAAAAAATAATACTTTTGTTACAAAAAACTGGTGTAAAATGACATTTAAAGACTAAAAGTAGAATTTTTTATATGTCCAAACCTCTAAGTTCAAAACTTTAAAATATTAACGCTATTAAGAAACCGAATTATTTTAATTTATTCAAATAATATTTCTATAGTACAGATCAAACTGTACAATTCCTCTCTGTATAATATTTAATAAAATCAATATATATACTTATAATTATTGAAATATTAATGTCTTAAGAAATTTCTATGAGGTTACGACAATGCGTAAACTGGTATAAATGAACTGGAAATAATTAACTTTTTTACTAAAACTTATGAGAAAATCAAAGAAAAAACACTACACTTTACTAATCCTCCATAGAAAATTGAAAAGAGAACATATTTACCTCATGAACAAGTAAAAACTGTATAAAAATACCACGTATTTTTATTAAATTAATTGTCGTCACCCGTCCTAATTTTGGTATTTTGATACAAACAGCAATTAAAAGACGATGAAAACTTAAAGATTAAAGGAATAAACGTTACTGCCAATTTGTTTTTTAATTTATTATTGTTTAAAATATGTAAAATTGGATTTTTTACAAATTTTCATTGTCGTCACCTTCGTTGTCGTTACCAAACATTTGGCGTATCAGGTACGAAACAAGAACAAAGTGTAACCCGTAGCAGAAAATATTTTTCAAATCATAAATAACATTTATATTTCTCTTCCTCTTAGACATTTATTTAAATATAATTTAAAAAAACACAAAATTAAACTTTATATTTGTTACAACGTTATGAATCAAGTTTATTATGAAATAATATTATTTATTAAAATTAAGAATATAATATTATCATTGTAGTTACTAACCAATGACACATTAACTTTAATAAATTTATTTTGTCTAAAACTTCTTCAAAAATTCATGTGTTTTTCTTAATTTTTTAATTATTACTTAATAAATAATTTTCATTTATTCACAAAAATGCACGAAATCAGATACGTACATTATGTTTTTGACTATTTAGAGTTATTTTTTTGAAGTTTTTAATAAGCAATTGTTGGTTTATATAGCCGTATGAAAATGCGTTATAGTAAAAGTTCCTTTAAAATAATTTTGTAGCGTGACTACTTTAACAATAACTTAACTTGGTGTTAATAAGCAAGAATCCATTAAAAAAAACGAATTTACAGTAACTTAAAAAAAAAATTTTCATTCTTGAAAATGCCCTGTTTTTGGAGAATCACCCATATGCAAAATAGACTATTTGTAAAACAATTTATTTTTAGTTTATCGGTATTCAAAATATGAAGATTAGGGAGTCGCTCAACCTTAAGTAACTTCACCTGAAGTAATGTTACCTAAAGAAAAAAAAACCTAACGCGACCAAACGTAGACAAACTGTACCGTATGAATTTTTGTAACTGAAACCAATACATCCTTCGAAACTAACTTAAAGTATGTTATCCCGAAGCATCCTAGTAACGTCCCATAACCTGAAGCAATCTAATCTGAAACAACCAAACCTAATGCTACCAAACCTAGACAAATTTTGGGGAGCCAAGATATGTAACTTAACCAATACAACCTATGATAGTACGAGTAACCTAGATTATTTTAACCCTAAGCCACCTAACCTAACCTTCCATAATATGAAGCAATCTAACCTAAGGAAACCAAACCTAATGCAACCAAACCTAGGCAAACTGTATCGTACGAACCTTTGTAACTTAAAACAATACACCCTTCGAAACAAACCTAAAGTATCTTATCCCGAAGCATCCTGACCTAACTGTTACGATCCGTCGATCGTACATCATCTAAATTCCTTATAACCACTAATAATTATACATATCAGATTAAATATAAGGTAACGCCGCGCGTCCGGTCTCTTGTGACGACGTGGGACCAGTCCCGAACAATTCGGCTAACTGCGTTTCAGGAACCGATCAGCATTTTTCGGCTGGGAACTTGCAGAAATCGGCAATTCGCAGGACTCGACGACGGTCGCCTGCTCGCGTAAACTACAAGTTCAGCAGGTCCCCAGGCCAGGAAATGCTGACGGTGTGTGAGAACGACGTCGATCCGTCCATGGACACGTTGACGGATCTCGAAGAAGTGGGATCTCAAGACAGACAGTTTGTAGCTGCGGAACGAGTAACTTCGTCGGCTCGTGTCCGCAAAAACTCGTAGTAACCAACTTCGAGCGGAACGCCGGAAATTGTAAGTGCGCGCTCCGGTGTTCGACTTCGCGCGCCATTAGAATAACCACAAGTTCGCGTTTGCAATCGAGGTAACGCTAGATCGAGAAGGGACGCGGGTGCTGGACCCACTAATAAACCATAGACTATTTTAGGATATCTTTTCTGTCATTCGCACCCCCCTTCTTCCCATTCGCGCCTATTACGCATCACCAATCCGTACGTAACATATAAATATTTTGGTGTCAGAAGTGGGATCACGCGCGTGTTCGGGCAAAAGAAATTTTTTTTTAGACTTTGAACTTTTATGCCCGCCCCCTGATCTTCGGATCCACACGTCCTGACGTGGATCACCTTCGTGGAAATGAAAACAAAAATGTGCGAAAATAAAAACTCAAAAGACAAAGTGGAAAGACTGTACAAGTGACCTTTTGGATCATTCAACCGTAGCAGCTCACCACCAGCAACTTAAGAGACGGACAGGATGACTACCTGGCCAATCTGGTGGGCAGCAGTCTACGTCATAGCTGTCGTCGGGGCCAACGACCCACATGCACGAGGGTAAATCGCTACAGTTTCCACTCAGTGCATACTTATCATTCGCCCTACATATGTACATTTTATAGCATTTATGCGCTATAACTTTGTCCGCGTACACTCCATCTTCGCGAGTTGAGAAATCTTTCGCGATTGAATGAGCAAGGCTAGCAACGCACTCGGGTCACCTGTGGTTAATAAAATCAGGAATCGCTACCGTGCCACGTACGAAAACGAATCAAACACGTCCGACTTGTCGAACGGGAACCGATCGGGTTCACCCGAAGATTGGACTGAGGACCCAGATGGAATATTCGTCATGGCGGAAGCAGGCGTGAACGCGGGGCCGGAGCCGACGTCGACGTCGACACTAACACTATGTCCGTCGGCAAAGGACGTAATTTATACAATTCCCGATTTCTACGGAAATCGTGAAACATACGCGAAATTTGCAAGCGCGTGCAAAGGTGCGCTTGCTTTGTTAACCGACGCTAACAAGCCGCTTTTCAATTTCCACCTAAGAGGAAAGTTAAAGAGCCGCGCGGAACGATATGTTCCAATACTTGTCGAGCTTGGAAGCGTCGAGGAGCTTTTGGTCCAATTGAACAAAACCTATGGGGGACACGAAAGCCCCCACATTTTCCTCGGCAGAATCCCCAGTTTGATCCAGAAACCCGCGGAATCTGTCGAAGATTTCGCAAATCGCGTAACGGACCTGTGTGCGGCCGGAGTCGCGGCCGCGAAAGCCGCGACTAACTTTTCCGCGGAGTGTCGTGATAACTTCGCGAAAGAGATCGAGGACGGATGCCTTAAGCAGTTCGTCATCGGGTTGCGCGGACCGATGGAGTTTAGAGTCCAAAATGCGTGAACGAAAACGCTAGGAGAGGCCACAGAGCCCGCGATTAGCTTTGATCGCCAATTCTCCGCAAAAGATGCCACGACAACCGAAACCCAGCCAAACCACCGTACCGAACCGCCACGACGCGCATTCGCACGCGTCGTTACTGCGTGCGACGAGACTCGCTATTTAGACGAGTGCAGTTTTTCCGATTCTAATACGGACACGTGTCCGTACTGCGAAAGGTCGGGCCATGACGAAAACGACTGCCCGGGGCGATTATACAATGAGACACAGTGCACTCATTGTAAGCGAATCGGTCACACGCGCGAGCCCTGCATCACGTTAAGGCAAGATCTTCAAAAGACTCAGCCATGCGCCGAAGTGCCTTCGAAGCGTAATGAAAATTACTCGCACAGTAGGAATCGGGAAAGATCCGGGAAAAAAGCGCCAGCGAATCGAAATACGCCCCAATTCGAAAAAAAAGTGTCCGACCATAATACTCGTCAGTCCGAGAATAGCGCGCGTGAAGGGAAAAACCGAAATCGAATCGGCAGCTGTAGAGGACATTTAAACTCGAAAAGCGCTCGGACCACGACTGGAGGTCCGAGCGTTCCGGAAGTCCAGTCTCAGAATCTACCCAGAAAGGTGCATATTCTGAGAGGAAGCGAGCAGCGGTCCGTCTCGGGACTGCCGACTACGTAGTTTTTGCTAAATGTTCCATTTAGGCAATCGAAAAATGCCTTTTGCGGACACGCAATTTGTTGAGTTGCCCCCGCGCACAAGGAAAGTAATCCGCGTGAAAATCGGTAACGACGTAAAGACGGGAGTGCTGCCAAAAATCGACACGATCGATGGAGTTTATTTAGGCAGAGCCCTCGTCAATAATTATAACGGATACGCGATTGCAGTAGCGGTAAATACCCATGAGGAATCAGTACGCGTAAAAATCCGAAATCGAGCAGGAACGAGCGACGCCGCGACGCGCGAAAGTCCGCGCAACGAAGCAGCATAGAGAGCCCGACCACTCCCGAGCTGAGAAGGTGTTGGCGCTCATGGATTTGAGTGACTTATTGCGGGAAGAACAAGAGCATGTGCGCGCTCTTGTTACAAAGCACGCGGGACGTTTCCATTTACCGGGTGAATCGCTAAAGGCGACGCCAATCTTTTCGCACAGAATACACACCGTCGACGATATTTCGGTGCGTGCGAAACGATTTTGCCACCCTCCTGTGATTATCCAGGAGATGCAGCGGCTCGTACTAGAGCAGCTGAATGCTGGAATCATACGACACTCGAATTCGCCGTATGACTCCCCCGCCTGGGTCGTGCCGAAGAAGGCAGGCCTGAATGGTGAGAAAAAAGTGGAGGCTCGTGATCGACTTTCGTGATTTAAATGAAAAGACGATCGGCGTTGCCTACCCAATCCCGAATATCGCTGATATTTTCGATCAGCTGAACCAAGCGAAATACTTTACTACGCTGGATATAAAGTCGGGATTCCATCAGATAATGATGGACGAGAGAGATGCCCACAAAGCGGCATTCTCTACGATAAACGGGCATTTCGAATACCTTCGAATGCCCATGGGCATTAAAAATGGCCCTGGATCACTTCAGAGGCTTGTGGATTTGGTTTTAACCGGTCTGCAAGGCACTCAAATGCTAGTTTATCTAGACGATCACCTATGCAAAGAATTTACTTGAACATCTTAAGAAATTCGTTAGACTAATGAAACGCCTAGCTGCAGCGAATCTTTCGCTAGAGCCTCAAAAGTGCAAATTCTTACAGAAAGATGCCAGCTATCTGGGTCACATAATCTCCGAGAACACCGTGAAACCTACTCCAAAAAAGATCGTTGCTGTTAAAAACTTTTCACCGCCCATAAATCCAAAACAAATCAAACAGTTTTTGGGCCTCGCCGGATACTACAGTCGATTTGTGGAAGATTTCTCGAAGATCGCGAATCCCTTAGTTTTCCTGCTGAGAAAAACGGTTCCTTTTGATTGGACGGACGAACAAATCACGGCCTTCGAATTATTAAAAGAAAGGCTGTGTTCGGCTCCGATCCTCCAACTGCCAAATTTCGAGCAGTCCTTCGTTGTGAACACGGACGCATCCGGGTACGCACTAGGTGCAGTCCTGTCACAAGGCGAAGAGGGGAAGGAGAGACCGATAGCTTATGCTTCCAGAACTTTGCGAGGTGCAGAAGTTCGATACCCCACGTGCGATAAGGAAATGCTCGCCGTAGTTTTTGGTATAGAACACTTCCGACTATATCTATACGGTCGCCAGTTCACGATCTATAGTGATCATGAACCTTTAAAATACCTCAAAACGATGAAGAACCTCACAATTCGGCTTCATCGTTTACGCAATAAACTGGAAGACTACGATTACGTAGCCAAGTATAAGCCCGGAAAGGAAAATGCAAATGCGGACGCATTGTCGAGAAATCCGATGGATGGTGTTTATATCTACAGTAGCGATCAGAACGAGGATGTCGAACCCCTTGTGGTAAAGACTGTGCTACCCCTGCGGAAGAAAAAATCCGTAGAACGAGGGTTTAAGAAAAAGAAGGAATTCCACCAATACAACACTCGAAAACGATCGGATTCGAGTTCGGGAAATCCTGCAGACAAGTAACTACGTCGGAACAATAACGACACTATTGCCACTAGTACCGAGGTCGATGAGATAACTGACAAGTCGGAAAACAAGAAAAATTTATAACGGAAGCCGAAAAGGTCGTCCGTAAGCAAATATTGGGGTTGGCGATTAGTTGATCCCGCCGCGCGATCGCCTCCACAGTGGGTCATTGAACCCGGGAGAACGCGGTCGGGTAAAGGATATGTATAAAAGCGACTACACCATAGGCGTCGCATACGCGACGGACCGAAGAGCGAATACTCGCGAATAACCGCCCCTCTACGCCGAACAAGGCGAACGAATCACAAGTAGATTCGACGGCAATCATGGACACGGATTCCATTGCAGAACATTCTGCCAGTTCTCCGAAATTAGTGTCAGATATCGACAAATTCATAGATAAGCGAACTAAAGATTATCGTACTCGGTGGGAAGATCGGATATGTACTTTACCGGTCGGAATGATCATACCCGAAACGGGCGAATCTTCGTTCGAAACCGATCATGTCAGCAGGATGGAGGACAAAAAACTTTCCTCCCCGGAAAATAACATACGAGGTAAATCTCCTAGAAAACAGGAAAAAACCATTCCGACCGGAAATTGTAGTCATCGCGTATGGGGAAAAATCAACACTCAACCCTTGGACGATGACGAAGGAAATTCAGAGAGCTAAAAATTGAACGAGAACTGGAGAAGGCGTCGTAAGAAAAAATCGCGGACGCCCGAGCGACGGCGCAAAGAGCGCGAAAAACAAAATGTCTCATTGGACCGCGAACTTCGTCGCAGAGCACCGTCAGAAGTCGACGAAATTCACGAATCCACGCCGGGTGCAGCGGAAACGGAAAATCTCCGCGAACGCAGTGGCACGAGGCATAGAGAGAAATCACTGTCCTCGCCGATGAACAGGGACAGCGAAAGCGAGAGAGAGAGAGGTACGGAGCGAGTGAGAGCACACGCTACAGCACAGATGCTAGTAGCCGCTCGCATCTTCGTCCGAGCCACACTGGCAATTCGGGTACCCCTTCTCCGCGCCACTTAGTCAGAGAGCACGAACAAGCGCGCGAGAAGGATAGCGCTACCCCAGCCACATACGGGTCGAGCAGCGAGAGGAACTTCACGTCAATGGATGCTCATGCATCCCACTGCCGATCGAGTGGGACTGACGCTCAAATGCCCCCCACTCCGGTCACTGAAGAGAGCCACATTAAGACGCGCGACGGTTCTAGCATTTCGAAACGAACTCAACCTCTCGCGCACCCCTCTCCTCCACTCTCCGTGCACGATACGCAATGCCAGAGAGACGTGACGTCAGACAAAGCTCCGTTGTTAAACTATCAGCAGTCGGAGCACTGTGCTGAACCATATGCAATTCTGATGAGAGACGAAGGAGTCGTAACTGACGGCAACTGCTTATTCGATTCACTCATCAAGGTTCAGAAGCTGACAATGTCACCGAACGATCTGAGAAGGCTTCTCCTGCTGCGAAGCAATTTTAACATTATTGCCGAACCCGGTCGAGCGCGCAGCGTCTTACTCGCGCAGTATGAATACGGCGATGGCAATCATATCAGCCTATTCGCGCATCTCTACGGCGTAAATACCTGCGTTCATTATGATCATCGTGATGAACAAACCAGATATTTCCACGTGCGAGTCTCCGATAAAGCAATATGGCATCACCTGCATCTCGAGAGACAGCACTATACGCCGTACCTAAAACAGAGTGGCTCAGAGCAATTCCATCAGCCTTGAGGATCCCCGGATCCAGGGGGAGGCTCGTCCAAAAACACGCACTCGGAGCCATCGGAAAGCGACGATTCACCAGAAGGACCGGAAAATCATTGCCGACATCGTCCACTGAGGCAGAGGCAACCATTATCAGTGATTTACCAAACGGGCATCAGAATGCGCCCGAAAAAGGCGAACCGATCGTGAAATTTTCAAATCGTCATATGACGAGTGAAAAGGGCAACGTCGCCTATTTTACGACGGCCGACCGTCAGTTAGACTGCGATGTCGGGAAGCTGCTTCGCGAAAAACGACGCGTAAGTATCGAGCAATTATCTGCTCAAGACACTCCAAAAGTTGGCGAAATAATAGTAACCAACGTTGGAAAATATACGATGTTCGCGCTTCTAATAAAGCAATACATTGACGAAAGAGCATCGATGTCCGCAATAACGTTGTGTATTAAAGCGCTAAACAGGCACATTCTGACAGCTCAAATCAGCGCCATACATGTCGCGTATGACGTCGACATGATTCCCAAACAAAAGTGGCCGACTATTACTGAGCTTTTCCGAAAATGGATAAAATACAGAATAACAATTCTTCAAATTATTCCTCAAAGATTCCTTGGCTGTACCAGCTGACCGCTAGCGATATCTGTTAGTTAGAGAACATCATTTGCTCTGCGAGTGGTGGCCATACAGGAATTAAGAAAACATACCGCCGACTTTCATGCACCCGTTATTGAAGGAATATGAGAGCCGACGTGACCGAAGTAATCAACAGGTGTGGCATCTGTCAAGGCAAAAAGACAGTACGAAAAAAAACTAGACTACCTATGATCATAACGGATACACCAGCAGATGCATTTGACAAGGTATCAATAGACATCTGGGGTCCAACAACGGTATCGGAATTGGGAAACAGGTTCGACCTTACAATGCAGGACTTACTGACCAAATACTCATTGGCAGTATTCCTCCCCGATGTTACAGCCGAGACAATAGCTTCGCGAGCACTCCTTACTGATCAGGGCAAAAATCTTATGTCTAGCATCATTTGAGAGCATACACGTCTGTTCAGGATATCGAAACTGAGAACTACTACATATCATCCGCAGTCAAATGGAAGTATTGAAAGGAGTCACCATCTGCTTGCCGAGTACCTTAGGTGCTACGTTAAGAAGCGCGAAAGATGGGATGAATACATTCCATATGCGATGCTGGCGTATAATACCAGTGTACACGAAGGTACTAATTACACCCCGCACGAGCTGGTATTTGGCAAAATTGCCCGATGTCCGTCGAGCACGTCGCCGAGAGATTCACTACCAATGTACTCAGGTTACGTCGGAGAGCTCGCAGCAACTCTCGAGGAAATTCGAACATTAGCCGGGCTGAATCTCACACAGGCAAAATATTGGTCTAAAGCCTACTACGGTCGGAAGCTGAACGTCATTACTTCCACGTAGGCGAGGTGGTAATGCTGGCTAAAGAACCAAGATATGGAAAGTGGGACGACACGTTCGTAGGTCTCTATGAGATACTCGAGATTCTAGAACCGCCTAACGTACGCCTAGAAATAGACGAGTCTCATACAAAAGTAGTACATGTCGATAAACTGAAAAAGGGATACGACCCCCTTATATTCGTCGACGAAGAGAACTCGTACGATAAACGAAGTTCGTCGTTCGAAGAATTTTTAAAAAAGGGGGAAATCGGTAACGAGAATAAGTGCAAAGAGGTGAACGCTCACAAATTATCGGCCTCCGTTTTGTGCGGTGCTACGCATAAACAAATACAGTCCCATACGTAGGTGAGGCCATATTTGAGTAATGCACCATACCGCTGGTTGTGCCCATTGAAAAATAAACAACAATTCAGCTACCAAATTATTAGTAACAAGCTGCCTGCCTTGAGACTTCTGTTGGTTCAGAGAACCCTTTCTAACGCTGCCACGACCAGCTAGACGCCAACCCTCTTTGCGGTTACTACCGGACGGACACGGCACGCCGTAGCGCTCCCCTGTGTGGAACCCGCCGGCAGGGGCTTGACACCGCACCCTAGCTCCTCAGTACGGTGAGTATCTCGAGTCGTTTTACGATCAGACATTCGACGGTAACAGACCAACCGAACGATCGGGTCCGTTGATTCTCAAAACTTACTAAGAGAAGCGGATCTTTCAAAAGCATTGCTCCTTTTCTAGTGCGGGCGCTTCGACCCCTCCCTCTTCCTTGCGAACGGAGGTACCCGCTCCGCTCTCTTCCACAAGTCCCCTGCGGGGACGAAATTTTATCTATAATAATTCTCTCCACAATAACCAGGGTTAAATAGTCTGATGCCAAAATGGCGGTGCCAAAACATCCGACGCCAAAGCAGAGGGGCCAAAATGTCCTAATGCCAGAATGGCGGCGGAAAAAGACTGACATGAATTTCCGGGAGTAATGTCCAATTTTTTTGAGCTGGTTTTTTGCATTATTGATATTTTTGTTTATGGTTATTTGTCCATGTGATATTTTGTCGTGCGATCAATTGCCGTGTTCTATTTTGTCGTGTGATTAGTTGTCATGTCAAATAAAGACGTGGAGCCCTCTTTTACAAATCCACGACACACTCCGCCGTAAACTTTCGTGAATCAAAAAATAATACTACCGAGCGTAATCATCGCGTTATCTATTCCGTGCGTATTCGAAAAGATGCAGTCAGGTAGAAAACAGAATAATTTAGTCTCGATAATTATATAAGGGCGATCGAGGGAAAGCCATTGGTAGGGGCGGTAGTGACGAACCCAGTAGGCGAAAAATAGAAAATAACCTACATTCAAATTTTGCGACAAATATTCAACAATATTGCAGGTCTGTACTCTGAAAAGATTGGACCTATGCGGCTCTCGCATACTGAATGGCGGCTGATATCAAAGCTGCAGGGATACTTTCACAAAATGAGCGATTTTCAGGCCCGCCTATCGAGAATAGAGGAACAATGTCACGAATTGAAGACATGCACCCTATACGCCCTCATTCAAGAAGCAAGAATGACGCTTCACGAGATCGCCCGCAAGAATGGCAACCTACTGGAAATATTATCAGGTCAAGAACCCCGGAGAAAACGTGCCATCTTCGGAGCAATCGGGAAACTGAGCAAGGTACTGTTCGGTACGGCCGAAGAGGAAGAGATCGACGTATTACAAGATCAAATAAACGTGCTAAACATTCAACTGGACAATACGGCGACACTAATTTCTGATCAAACCAAGATGATAGCGTTGGAATTTTCGGGTTTGCATCAAGAAATGAAAACTATTAATATCTCACTGAACCAGCTGTGGAAAGAGCATAGCATAACAGAATCAACGATAGAACAATCTTTTCGAAACGAGAAATTATCGCACATCATGGCGGTCGCTAGCGCCGAGGTGCAACGCTACGTCATGGAAGCCGACCAGCTGATTAACGCGGTCCTCGTCGCAAAGGCCGGACAGATTCACCCCGAATTTGTATCGCTCAGCAACCTGACTACCTACATCAACGAAATCGCCGAATTCACCCCGGAATGCGAATTCCCGATTCCTTTGGCACAGATCACATTGGACTCACTGCTGGAAGTATCAACGATCAAGATTGCATACTGGAAGACGTCCCCCATCTACATCCTGTACATACCTTTGGTATCGTATACGCGGTTCACCATTTACGAGCACAACTCCGTGCCGGTCCCACAGCACTTCGGAAATCAGTCACGATCGGCATTCATCGTACCCTCCACCCAATACTCGGGCATAGCAAACGATCAACACAAGTATGTCCGACTATCAGCGGATGCGTTCCGCCAATGTCGTAAAAGCGGAGATACTTACGTTTGCCACGGGGAGCTACTGCTGCACGAACGAGATCTGGACAGTGACTGCGAAGTTCGCATGATCACAGAGTTGAAGTTCAGCGGCTTCAACAATTACGACCTCAGATTGCTCAAGCAGAAAACCGCTTTTTGGCTCAAACTCCGCATTACGAACCGATGGCTGTACTCAGTCACCACCCAAGAACCGTTAAGGATAATGTGTGGAGGAAATATTATAGCCACGGTTTTTCTCAACGGACCAGGTCTGCTTGAGTAAGCGTTAGGCTGCAAGGCACAGACGGATAAAATCACGCTCGTGGCCTAGCGCGTAATAGAATCTGAAATCACAATGGATTACCGAGGACCCAGACGCCTTAACCTCACCAGACTGCTTGACGGAAGTCTGGTAACGCTAACAGACCTAGGTGAAATCATCACCAAAGAGGACGCAAGATCAGGTGACACCCGCACCAGCAACGATTTTGTGACCAGTCTCAAGTTCAGCGACCTCGTCAGCAGAGCTTGGCTGATCGCCAAAACAAGACGAATGCAGGAGCGAGTAACGCTAGTAGAGGGAGCCACAATATACGGCGGGCCCTCCTGCATATTAGCCATTTTACTCGTAATCGCCTATTGGAAATGCCTACGCGGGAGAAAGTGGTTCCGGCAGCAACGACAGAAACGCGGAATGGCAGTGTCATTTCGTAAAACTCCGGATAATGACTGTGTAGTGAACGTACGGTCCGCGGACAGGGATCCCTCACCCGAAATGACGGAAATAGACACTGCGAGTCCGTCGGTGAAGGGTTCCTCGAGCTCTGTTGTACGACTCGTTGAACCGTAGATTTTAAGAAATCTTTGGAAAATTATTGTAAAAATGGCCAGCACCCGTGCGACATAAATGTAACGCGTGAATTCGGATCCCATATACGCTCACACATGCGTACACACACACACACACACACACACACACACACCCACACACACACACACACACACACACACACACACACACAAATGTAACGCGTGGGATCGGATCCCTCTTCATCTGCCTTCGCGCTTCGCTTAAACCTTCGGGGGAGGACTGCCGATTTTTTTTTAAGAGAGGACGTGTTACGATCCGTCGATCGTAGATCATCTAAATTCCTTATAGCTACTAATAATTATACGTATTAGATTAAATGTAAGGTAACGCCGCGCATCCGGTCTCATGTCACGACATGGGACCTTTCCCGAACAATTCGGCTAACTGCATTTCAGGAACCGATCAGCATTTTTCAGCTGGGAACCTGCAGAAATCGGAAATTCGCAGGACTCGACGACGGTCGCCTGCTCGCAAAAACTACAAGTTCAGCAGGTCCCCAGGCCAGGAAATGAGTGAGAATGACGTCGATCCGTCCACGGACACGTTGACGGATCTCGAGGAAGTGGGCTCTCAAGACAGACAGTTTGTAGCTGCGGAAAGAGTTCGCAGACACAAAAACTCGTAGTAACCAACTTCGAGCGGAACGCCGGAAATTGTAAGTGCGCGCTCCTGTGTTCGACTTCGCGCGCCATTAGAATAACCACAAGTTCGCATTTGCAATCGAGGTAACGCGAGATCGCGCAGGGACGCGGGTGATGGACCCACTAATAAACCATAGACTATTAGGATATCTTTTCTGTCATTCGCACCCCCCTTCTTCCCCTTCGCGCCTGTTACGCATGACCGCTCCGTACGTAACACTAACATCCCATAATCTGAGGCAATCTACTCTGAAAAAACCAAACCTAATGCAACCAATCGTAGACAAATTCTGAGGACCGAAGCTATGTAACTTAACCAATACCATCTAGGAAACGAACCTAGATTACTTTAATCTCAAGCCACCTAACCCCCCCCCCTTCCTGAAACAATCTAACCTAATGAAACCAAACTTAATGCAACCAAACCTAGATAAACTCTACCGTACGAACGTTTGTAACTTAACCCAATACACCCTTAGAAACTACAATCATTTACTTACATATATGGAATTTTTTATATATGGGCGATTCTCAATTAGCTCGAATTTTTGCGAGACTCTAGAATTTTTATTCGGATACATAATTTTCGCTCATTTATTTTCAAAGAGTTATCAGGTTATATATGTTGTGTAGAATATGTAAATCCAAAAAAAGGACTACCGGTATATACTTTCAAAAGAAATATGCACACAATACACAAATAAAAGTAAAATATTTGCACAAAAAAAGAGCGTAACTCTTGTTATTTTTTTTAATTTTCACGTTACTAAATTTTGTGCGTTAATTGTTCATGTTTGAAATGGCAATGTACTGGTGTTATGAACGAAAGACGTCCGCAACGGGTCCTTGGTGGGTCAGGTCAGGTTCTGACACCAGCCCTGTCGTATGTAGGTCGAGAATATTTGGGAAAAGTGATATAGTGATGTACGATCACCAGTTTAGGTGATGAAGGGCCGGTTTTAACCCCACCTGAAAAATCCCTTTGCCGTGCGGACCAACACCCGTACAGAGGCGACGGCGCGCTACAGCGAACGCGCGGGGCGCGAACTTAGATTTCCCATCGTTTCTGACTCGCGACATTTGGTTATGCGGCTTCTGGTTATAATACTCTAGCTTAGTTCGTTAGTGTGTATTGGTTCTGTTACATAGCTTCGTTCCCCAGAATTTGTTTATTTGGTTATTTCAGATTAAATTGCTTTAGGTTATGGGTTGTTAGGTTAAGATACTTCGGAATAACATACTTTATGTTAATTTCGAAGGGTGTATTGGTTTAAGTTACAAAATATTCGTACGGTACAGTTTGTCTACGTTTGGTTGCGTTAGGTGCGGTTGTTTCAGATTAGATTGCTTCAGGTTATGGGTCGTTAGGTTAAGATGCTTCGGAATAACATACTTTATGTTAATTTCGAAGGGTATTGGTTTAAGTTACAAAGGTTCGTATGGTACAGTTTGTCTACGTTTGGTTGCGTTAGGTTCGGTTGTTTCAGATTAGATTGCTTCAGGTTATGGGTCGTTAGGTTAGGATGCTTCGGGATAACATACTTTACGTTAGTTTCGAAGGGTATATTGGTTTCAGTTACAAAGACTCATGCGGTACAGTTTGTCTACGTTTGGTTGCGTTAGGATTGGTTTCTTTAGGTAACATTACTTCAGGTGAAGTTACTTAAGGTTTAGCGACTCCATAATCTTCATATTTTAAATACCGATGAACTAAACAAAAATTGTTTTACAAATAGTCTATTTTGCATATGCTTCGTTTCGCTGTGGCGCCATCTATTGCACGTATTTCTGTGGAAACTCAGAATGCCGCAACGGATCCATAAAGTACAATCTCTCCTGAGAATTTTGAAAAAAAATTTATTAAAAACGGTGGAGAATTGACGTCACAGGCGATTTTTGTTAACGGACATTGCCTCCGTTTCTTACTTTGGCGGCGGTTCGATGACTTTTTGGATCATTGGCGTCCTGTTTTCCGCCGCAAACGGTCGTCCCTTGTCGCGAACAATTCTCGTGTACTTTGTGTATTAAAAAATGGAACCTTTAGAAGATATTCCTGTGAGTACATTACCCTGTCCGTCTAACGTACAGACCAGATTGCCGCCAGGAAATGGGGAAGCATCGAGACGTACAGTGGATTTGAGTAGTAATTCATCGGAAAGAAGATCAAGACAGTCCAACATATCTACAGAGTCTTCGGGGGGGGGGGGGGAGAAGGAAATATTTTCGTCGAAGGCGTCATATACAAAAGCAGCGAAGGAGAGGGGACAAATAGGAACTCAACTCGGACAAAGCAGCCAACTCGATGCCCTAATTCGGGAAGTAAGTAAACTGCGCAAACATGTTTATAATAATTACAATACTTTGTCAACAAACTTCGCACCTTTCTCAAGTAATATTAATAGGGAATGCCAAATAAATGAAGATCCCCAAGTATATGTTGATTCGGATAAGTCTGGTACAGAGGAATTGATCACCGCAACGTTCCCGTTTGATTTAAATTTTGAAACAAAATTAAATGAACCATACGTACCAAAGGCGTCGGGAAATTAATTAAAACTACTTCACGATGTTTAATATTTCGATAAAGAGGAGTGGTGCGAAGTATGGTATGCCGAGGTCAAAAAACAATACAACTGTGCTCCCGGCTTTATTGACCTTGATGTAAACGAGGAAATTCGAGCATATGATGAAGCAGGACATTTAGCGTTTTCAGACAAAGCTTACGCAGCTCTTACATTTTGTGCATTAAAACAAAGAAATGTCTTATCATCGAATCTGAGCGAGCTTATTTCCTGGGCTCACAGTGAAGGTGGCTTTAACATTGGGGGGTTACACAAAAAAAAAACTATTTTCAAAAGAGGAGTACGCGAAGGTTTCGGTGGATTTATTACAGTTAATTTGTGGTCACAGAGTTGAAGTGATCGATATGCGCCGAGATGGAATCATCCCTTTTACAGGCCGAACGTTCTGGGCAATCCACCAGAAAAAGTGAGAGTACTTTTAAGCATTCTCGGGGTCGCTGATTACGAATCCGAGGTCAGATTTGAGACAGTGAAGTTGACGGAATCTATATGGTGGAGCTGTTTTGAATTTCAATAAATATATTGTAGATCACATATAATAACTTCGTTCGAAAAATACTCTGATTTTTCAAATTTGTAAATGCCTTCCACCTCCTTGGTTACAGTAACTAATTTACCTACTTACGCACAATACCACGTGACGGTTGAAGTTCCCGTCTTTCATATGCTATTCATTTGTTAATTTTCATATTTTTTTTTTGCAAAACATATTTGTAAAGCAAAGAAAAAAATAAAAACTACCAAACTAAACTTTTTTTTCGTGTATATTTTTTTTTCACGGACATTGCAACTTAGAATTTATGCTCGCTTCTTTGCAACAGTTTGTAACGTTTCAGCATTAATCGTCTCCGGCCATCGTAAATATTTACTAATTGTTTCGCTAGATTGGTTCGCTATGATAACTGATCTCCGCATACATCTTTCTTGTAGCATTTGTGTAATATTTAGGAATTTACGATAGCCATGTGAATATAGTAAAACATGATTGGATGCCACCACTTTTTTGACTTTCTGCCTATCATATACCTTTCCCGTAGTTGATCAAACCGATCAACACCACCCATAATGGCATTATAAGCTTGTTGTACGGTAGTTGGGCATTGCAAAGAAATTTGCGAACCATTTCTCAATTTTCTGTTGATTTCTACAGTATGCGATGGGTTGAAAGCTGAAGTGAGTAAAGTGGCATGTTTAGTATCCATCCATTTGATAGCAGCGACGTTTCCTTTAGTCTCGTATGTGTGTTCTCCTCTTTGCATTTTTTCTTTACTTTTCATCATATCAGGCAAACCTTTCCGATTTGTACGAACTGTCGCAACGGAGTAAATTCCTCTTTGTACAAGTTTTTCAACAAGATTGACAGAAGTAAAGAAATTGTCGAAAGCTACCAAGTGTTCATGCCCGATCGTACCTGTAACTAGATTCAACACTACACGTTCCCCAGGAGGACCTTTTGTATCATATTTTTTGATTTTCCAATATACATTTCTGTTTTAAGCATAAAGCCTGTCTTTGAATCAGCCAAACTCCACACTTTGTACCCCCGTTTTATAGGTTTCTGTGGCATGTACTGCTTCATGGATGATCTTCCTTTGAAAGGGATCATAGATTCATCAACAGAGACCGTTTTCAAAGGGTTGTATACCTTAGCAGATTGATAATTCATATGTTCTAAAACAGGCCTTACTTTATGAAGTTTATCAAAGTTGGGATCGTTCCGGGGAAGCATAGTACTATTGTCGCTTATGTGTATCATCTCCAATAATTTGAAAAAGCGTTTACTTTCTCTATTATTTTAAGTTTACTTACTCGTCATAATTTTCGCAATGCAGTCAACTCTCAGATCACTATCGGTTGTCCAATAATTTTCTATTCTAGGCATTTTATGAATTCCCATAAGAATCAGTACACCAATGAACGCGTATAATTCATTTACATTAGTATCATACCAATTCACTGAGTTCTCATTTTTCTGACGGGCATATCTGTTAGTTTCATCAACAATTTCTTGCATAAATCTTTCACAATTTTTTGTAGGAACAGAAAGTATATTGATCGTAGAAGATTGTTCAAAATCGTGTTCAACAGCAAATTTTTCTGTATTTTGAGACCATTCAGAAGTTGAGTCAACATTTTCTTGCAGGACCAAGTCATCATCAGCTGAATCCACATCTGAATTCTCATCATACTCTGAATCATCGTCCACATCAGAATTTTCAGGTTCCAAGGGTAAATTGTCTTTACCGACAAATTTTTGAGGCATTACAATAACAAATGAAGTAATTACGGATAAATACTTATACACACATTTATTTATCGTAATATATATTACCACGTAAATACGAATAGATATAAGTTCCGTAAGAATGATATAAATATTCGCAGTAAAAAAGATGCACTACAGTACAGAGCACATATGTATTTTCCAGAAAACAACTTCGCTTGCGAGAAACGAACTTTCAGTGAAGACTGAAAAATTTCTCATTTTTTACCGTGGAATTTATACAATTTAGGCAAAAAACACAAGAGATATTTTTTACTCAGAATTTCGCGTAGAATATAGTAATATTTTTTGTTGCAAAAAATTGAAATTTTCAGTTCGACGGTCGCCATATTGAAGCCGCCATTTTGAATTTTTCTAATCTGACCTCGGATTCGTAATCAGCGACCCCGAGAATGCTTAAAAGTACTGTCACTTTTTCTGGTGGATCGCCCAGAACCTTCGGCTTGTAAAAGGGTTAACTCTGTCCGTGAGCCTCTAGTCAGATCTGGATTGCATAAGATCCTACCATCAGATTCCATGTTATTTAATCCTGAAAGTCTTGCAAGTACACTAGAGAAAGCAGGTGGGGTTGAGAAAACATTCTTGCCCTTATATAACCCTAATAACAAGAGACCTGCTGCGCAAACAGGGAATAGTAGGGGTGATCGCCATCCCTCGCAGGGTACGGCTCGTCAAAACGTACTCTCGCAAGGTACCACTCCAGGGTATTATAAATCAACTTATCCGCAAAGAGGTAACTAAACATCATGAAATGACCATCCCTCGCAGGAATTCGGTAATCGAAATGCTGGCCGAACTGACGGAGAAAATATAAGGACCCCCTTTCGTTTTCGCAGAGATCGAAACTGTGGACAACTTTTTGACAAGAGAAGCTACAGAAAGCGACCAGGAACCACCAGGGACTGCAATGTAGAGCGAAAGAGACAAACATTTTGACTCGAACAGGTTCAAAGGAGGTCCGCTAGCGAAGTATCACAGAAGATGACAAAAAGTCGGAACTCCGATCTCCTTAGTACGCATAATACAAGGGTATCGCATACTCTTCGTTCAAAAACCGCCACTGAGTATACCATACTTAAAAAGAAGCATTTACTCCACAACGGAATCAGCAAAAATGTCTGTAATTATAAATCAAATGAAAATTCAGAATGTGCTCGAAGATGTTCAATGCTCTCCAAGTTTTCTGTCCAAAATGTTCTTGGTAATGAAAGAAGACAGCCCCCCCCCCCCCCCCAACCAATTTTCAACATAAAACCTCTAAACAAATATGTAATCCCCAAAAAGTTCAGTCTGATTAATGTTTCCCGAGTCCCGGATTTTTTGCAACAAAACGATTGGCTTTGCAAAGTGGACCTATCTCAAGCTTACTTCCATTTGCCGGTAGCACAAAGTCACAGCCGTTTTTTACGTCTGATGTACAAAGGGGAATTGTTGCAAATGACATGTCTCCCGTTTGGCCTCAGTTCAGCACCATGAGCCTCTGTAACGAATTGGATCGCAGAAATTTTGCGGCAAAACCAAATGCGGATAATTGTGTACCTAGACGATTTCTTAGTGGTTCATCAAAAGAAAGAAGTTCTGCAAAATCATGCTCAACTATTGTTAGACCTATTGCAGTACCTAGGATGGCAGGAAATCTGTTATAATACCGCAAAGAGCATCGTCTTTCTGGGGATACTGTGGGATCTGTGGAGGAACAAAAAATCTCTCCCAGAAGACAAGTCTCATACTATCACCACAAAAGTGACTACATCGTTGAACAAAGGCAAAGGATGCCTGAAAGAGATGCAGCGTCTGATAGGTCGTTTAAATTTTGCGAGTATTGTGGTTCAAAAGAGGAGATTACATTTTCGGGGAATTCTTACCTTTCTCAAGGTTCTGCTAAACATGCCAGCAACAAGGCTATTTCGAATTACGGAGAAGGATTTACAATTGCCACCTATCATCGGCAATACATCCCCAGGCAGCCAGTCATTTCATCACGACGGATGCATTCGATGTAGCATAGGGAGCTGAAGTGGAAAATATACCGTTTTCAGGAGTATGGACCGAAAGCGAACAGCAATTGCATTGCAATCAAAAAGAAATGATGGCTTTGTTAATTGTCCTATAACGACACAGTCACAAACTACATCAATCTACGACCCTTTTATAGTGCGACAACCGAACAGTTATTGCCTATCTGAAGAACGAAGGTGGGACAAAATCGCCAGACCTATTGGGCATAACAATAGAAGTTTTCAGAATACTGGAACTGTACCAGATAGATTTGACCTCGCACCATATTCCCGGTATTTACAATGGCCATGTCGATCATCTCTCCAGGCATAAAATTCCTCCAGAGTGGCATATTTTGCCTCGGTATACGGAAACAATCTTCCGGAGATTCGGTGTTCCGTTAGTGGACCTTTTCGCATCCAAGCATGCACACGTAGTTTCCAATTACGTATCATTGGACCTGAACGACACACAGGCAACGATGCTTTCTCCCGATTATGGAATTACCAACTAGCATGGATTTTTCCACCACTATACCTCATTCCCAAAGTGTTGTCTCATCTCAATGTGGCGACCGAAAGGTACTGGATTGTTGCCCCTCGATGGAATCAGGTGTTTTGGCGAGCAGACTTGTGGTCTCGAGCGTTGATAGATCCAATTACCGTTCCCAACCTCAGTCTGAATCTAGTGGATGTAACGACCGGTCTACCACCTTCCAAAGTTCAAGAGATGACAATAGAGATATGGCTTTGTGGAGGTGGTCAAGGAATCTAATGGAATGAAGCGAGGAACACACAATTATTACCATCTTCCTGGCGTTCGTTTACACGCAAAACATATGATGTTGCGTGGAATAGATGGGTTAATTAGACTAGGAGAAATCAAATAGACCCCTTACATCCAACCGAATCTATGCTGGCTAGGTTTCTACCAGATTTACATCTTGTCAATAAACTATTCTATAATACAATTCTGGTACATAAGTCAGTTGTCGCCACCTTATGTAATGTAGAAGATGTGGCTCAGTTAAGTTCACATATCTTAGTTCGGCACATTTGAAAGGTCATCGCTTCAAAGAAACCCATGGAACGGATATATTCCACCAATCTGGAATATAGATATTTTAGTCTCTTCGCTAAGTTCCAATGTTATTGATGAGAATAACGTATTTCCCACTTGCAGGCATACATCATATCTGTTATTATTATGTTCATGGAGAAGAGTTCACGATTTAACACTTGTAACGTGGAAAACACGCTACGGTGCTATCTGTCACGAGACTCAACACGGAGATAACTTAAGAGGGGGACTGGTCTTCAAGAACCGCTAATATTTCGAATGGGTGCAATTTCCGAAATGACCTCATCACCTTATAGTGGGGACTGCTCCGAAGAAGCGCTAGTGTTTATTTTGGTGATGACGTCATTCGGCTCTTTTTGAATGGTATATGTTAAGAATCTGCCGGGAGGCTTTTATCCAAGGAGAAATGTTGCCATTATAGGGGAGACTGCTCCGAAGAAGCGTTAATTTTTAATATGGCAATAAATTAGGATTGATATTCGTTATGAATCTGCCGGGAGGCTTTTATCCAAGGGGAAATGTTGCCATTATAGGGGGGACTGCTCCGAAGAAGCGCTAAATTTTAATATGGCAACAAATTAGGATTGATATTCGTTATGAATCTGCCGGGAGGCTTTTATCCAAGGGGAAATGTTGTCATTATAGGGGGGAGTGCTCCGAAGAAGCGCTACTTTTTAATAAGACAACAATTTAGACGTAGCATTTTAGGAATTAATAATTGATAATTATATAAGTAGGTGTAATTCAGGTTATTATTCAGTATTTAATTTTGATTTGATTATTTCCTGAAATAATATATGGCATGCGATAAATATTTCAGGCGTAAACATGGGTATTCGCATTTGCTTTGTTTTGTAAGTCGGATCAAAGACGGCCTTGTTTTCGATTTCCAGAAGTAAGAGACCTAAACATCCAGGGTATATCGTCAAGCACGCTGCTTATTACGGGCGTGCAGGGGGGAATGACGCGTGGAAATTCTGGAATGTTCGCGAAGGAGAGGGTACGCGAGAGCGATGTACCGAAACATCAAAGGATTAAGAGTACCGGGAGGGGACGACCAGTCGTATATACCGTACGGGCCGCGGGGCTCTCCGTACCATCACGATCGCGGTAGAGAAATTGTAAACGGCGGCCGGCGCGGCGCAAGCGTCGCGATTACAACCGACGCGTCGGATCGCTAGTCCATTGGTAGCAGTCCTGGAGCCTACAGGTACGCCTGGTCATCAAAAGGTACCAACAGCCCTGAGCGCAAATACTTTTCGGCTACGAAGTCCTTCCGTATGCCAATATTTTGTTTGTGTATGTCTGTTTAATCAAAATGCGCTTTCCCGATTGTCCGTTGCCGTTTCGCGAGTGAAAGTGAAAGTGAAAAACGCAAATCGCCTTCGGTTATCTGAGTCGGGTCTTCGGTTCGTATCGCGTTTCGCTAAATCGCTGCTTTTGCCGCGAAGTTGTCTATGGTTATCTTCCGGGAATCTTTCCTTCGCGGATAATATCTCGAGTAGATTCTTTAACGCGACGGTGGTTATCTCTTATTGTTTTATTCGACATATTCGGAAAAAAATGTGGTTATCTTACGAATTTCGTTTATTCTTGTTACTTTCGAAAAAATGAAGCCCATGGGCCACGCGCGTCGGTATGGTTAACTATCGGAAGCGTGATCGAAGATCTTTCTCTTACAATTCCGTGAGATGCTTCGGTAAGAGGATAACTTCGTCCTTTCGAGGCCTTCAGGAAAAAGTCGTCACGTGGTTATCTTTTGTGATCGTTCGGTATCCGGGAGAAATAACTAGCGGTTCGGGCGAATGTAAGATCGAATCTAGTGTGGTTATCTTTATTGTCTCGAAAGTGCGTGTCCGGTGATCGGAAATAAAGACGGTAACAAAAACAGAAATACGACGCATGAAAAGCAAACTCCGCCGACCGTGATGCTCTGTGACGTCACACCCCGACGCCGACTTGTTGGCCGCCGGTTCCGAACCGCGGTCCGCGACGCGATCACCAGTTGGCTTGGCGAGCCGTTAACTAGCATGGTCGACGCTGTGTTAATTTTACCTAGGTTCGCTGGATCGCTCGTATGAGTGATCGTATCTTGAACTTCTTGGTTATCTTTTCGCTCTGTTATAGTGAACACTGTGGTAATTTGTTATCTTGCCCCTCTTGTGAGGCGGCGCTATCTTACAAATTAACGAGCGGACTTTTTGTGCAATAAGAAGGTTTTTCTCGGGTAATACTCCAGCCGATCTGTCGGCAAGGAAAGGACCATGCGTGCGATGCTAACTGGACCGGGCCCTCCGCGCGGTTAAGTTACCTAGATTGCCGATTCACGAGCAATCTTTGTGGGGCCAAGGTTATCTCGCACTGCCGGAAGGTAGTGCCGTGTTTTTGTTATGTTTTTGTACGTGAGGCTAACTGTCTCTAAGGAGACGCCAAAGTTGTTACGTATAAGTGTGAGTGTGTTAACTTGAATAGCAGTGTCCGCGGTAAACGATAGCGTCCGGGTGATCCGTGTCAATTTAGTAACGAAAGTGCAGATGGTTAGATTACGGAGTTCGGGAGTTCATCGGTTGTTAATTCACGAGGTAAGTTCGAGTGTGTCGCGGGTAGCGTAATTTCGGTGAGTGGTTCGCGTTAATTAGATTTCAGTAGAGGGGTATAATCTGTCAATTTGGACGGTTTCGGTAAAGTTTCGTGGGGGTCGGATAACGTCGTTCAGTGTAGTTTCGGTGTGAGATTCGTGTAGATTCGTGTAGGTAGTGTAGTGACGTATTGGGGAGGGCGCGTGAGTATCGGACGAGCACGGTTACTCGACGGGTTCGTCGCAGGGCGCCGCGACCGCGTGCGAATGTCCCGACCGAGTCCGTAGCAAGGCAGCGCGCTTCGGAAAGTCCGTGTCGAGTTCGTCGGCGGGCACCCCGTCTTTAGGAAGTCCTGGTAGAGTTCGTCGCCAGGCACCGCGTGCGTAAAGTCCCTGTTGAGTTAGTCGCAGGGCACCGTATTTAGAAAGTCCTGGTAGAGTGTGTCGCCAGGCACCACGTGCGAAAATTCCCTGTCGAGTTCGTCGCAGGGCATCTTATTAGGAAATCCCTGTCGAGCTCTCCGTCGGGGAATCGCGTGTCGTCGCGTATCGGGGAATCTAGTATGGAATTTGGTGTCCGTGATTTGGGGCGCGAGAGAGGGCGCGATATACGTGGTGAACCGTCCTCGTCGGCCGTGGTCGCGGAATCGTTAGTCTGCGCCAGAGAATACCGCCCTCTCCCTTGCAGAGCCGGGAACTCGGGGCTGAGCTAGCGGGCCACCAGCGCGTGCGGCGCGCCTATAAATTTGTCGAGCTTCCGCTCGGCTGGCGCCCTTTCTCACCATCCGGCGCGCCGTGCGGAATCTTTGTGGCCCGTGATGCACTTGCATCCGTGGACAGAGAATTCCTCTCGCTACTGGACCCATATGTGGCCGCAGTAGTGCCATCTGCTTACTGCGCGCGGTTGCTCTCTCTCTCTCTCTCTCTCTCTCTCTCTCTCTCTCTCTACGTTACGCGTAGAAGGGGTACCCGATTTGCCAGTGTGGCATGGGCGATGATGCTCGACGCTTCCAACGTCTTCGCTTGGTCTCTATTTCTTTCCTGCTTTGATTTCGCCGACCGTGTTACTCATTGAGGACAGCGATCTCGTATGCTCTGTGCTATATTGCGCGCGAAGTTTTTCTGATTTCGTTGCACTTGACATGGATTCATTCGTTTCATCACGTTCTTTGCGTACTTGATGACGATTTTTGCTACTATCGTTATCTTCTGACGATTCTTTGTCATTCTCACGCTCTTTACGCCTTCGCTCTGGCGTGCGTGATTTTTTCTTGCGACGCCTCTTCCAATTCTCGCTCAATTTAGAGCTTTCGCTGTTTCCTTCGACATCACCTACGGATTGAATGTTTTTTCAACAAAACATTCCCCAGATGCAATAACTATAATTTCTGTTAGGAGAAATTTTCTCGTTTTTTCTAGGAAGACAACTTTTTGGGAGGGGAACCTTTTTATCCTCAGTCCTGCTGACGTGACCTATCTCGGTCGCAATCTCGTCCATTTCAGGAATAATCATTTCGATCGGCGTGGTACCCACTCGGTCTTCCCACCGAGTTCGATAATCATTGTTGTGATTATCGATGAATTTGTCGATGTCTAACACTGGTTTCGGAGAACAGTCTGATTTTTCAGCTACGGAATCTGTGTCCATGATCGCTGTCGAATCTAAGTATGATTCGTTTGCCTGATTCGGCGGAAGGGGGTGAGCAACTGGGCGTATTCGCTCTTATTATGTATAGCTGATTTTTTATAGAGTTTACCCGACTTCGTCCTCCAAGGTTCAATGACCGACTTCGGAGGTGAGCGCGCGGTCAGCTCAACTACTTTCCAACCCCAATATTTGCTGAATGAAGAGCCTTTCAGTTTTCGTTGCAAATTTTTCTGATTTTCCGACTTATTAGGAACGTCATCGACCTCAGTAGTAGTGGCAGTAGTATTGCCATGTTCTCGGCGTGATTATCGATCTGCAGGATTTCCCGAACTCGAATCTGATCGTTTTCGAGTGTCGTACTGGTGATATTCCTTCCTTCTCTTAAAACCTCTTTCTAATGTAAATGTAAATTCTTTGCATAGACGAGATCATCTAGATAAACCAACATTTCGGTACCTTGTAATTCAGTTAGCACAAGGTCCATCAGCCGTTGGAATGACCCGGGCCCATTTTTTATGCCCATGGGCATTCATATGTATTCGTAATGCCCATTAAAGGTCGAGAACGCTGTCTTGAGTGCGTCACGATTGTCCATCTTTATTTGATGGAAACCCGATTTCATGTCAAGCGTTGTGAAGTATTTCGCTTGACTCGGCTGATCAAAAACGTCAGCGATATTGGGAATCGGGTAGGCATCGCCGATCGTCTTTTAGCTTCCATAGCTTTTCTCCATTTGGGTCAAGAGCTCTTCGACGGTCGCTAATCTGTCGAGAATTAGTACAAACCGTTCGGCTGGGCCCTTTAATTTTCCCCGAATGACAAACTTAAAGAGGCCTTTGCTATTTTCTGACAGCAAAGCCAACGCGCCTTTGCACGCGCTCGAAAATTTTCTGTAATTATCACGATCCCCGTAGAAGTCAGGTATCGTGTGAATAACATATTTTGCTGACGGCCCCAGTGTTAACGTCTAGGTCGTCACAACGTTCGCCGTATTTTCCGCCATTGTAGGTTTCCGATCGGGGTCCTTAATAGAACCGTCGCGTGACTCCGATGTACTAGACTGTTGATCGTCCGACGTATTGGAGGCGCTTCCTTGGGTTCGCCGATTGCGACCCCGAATTTTATGAAATGCTGGAGATCCAAGTACGTCGCGAACCCTACGCATTAACTCGCGAAGTATTTAGTATTTTATGAGTCGCGAAGGATGCAGCGTATGCCGACAACTTTGAATTTCATATATGGTTATTATCAACAACAGCTATCGCGTGCGCTGTAATCCACCACGATTGTCTGATACCCATACTGTTCTTTGAGGTGCTATGGTGGACAAGCCGCCAATTTAAGGGATCACTTATACAATCACTTTTTTTCACTTATATCGCGAACACGCGGGCTTTTCTTTTTGATACGCGGGCGAGCGCACTGAAAGTGTACAGTCTGTTTTGCCCGAACACGCGTGTATCCCGCTTTTCTGACACCAAATTATATGTTACGATCCGAGCGGTTGGGTGCACATACAAACGAGTTGATATGAACAATGGTTTATTATATATATATATATATATATATATATTATCAGTACCCGTTAACTCGACGCAGTGGCACGCTAATGTGGACTTTCCGTGGTCCTACCCGAAGCTCGTTACTTCGAGTCTAGTTGACGCGGTTCCGAGACTAAGACAAAGGTTCCGAGTCAAAAACAGGAGGTAAACTAAAAAACTCATTTATGCGTCGCCGGAACCGTCGACGCGCTCGTTGACGGATCGACGCCGTTCCCACGCGTGGTTAGCGTTTCGTGTCATTCGAACCTGCTGAAATTGCAGTTTCTTGATGCGAAGGCAGTTGTAGACTGGTGTGATGTGCCAATGCCCGCAGGTTCCCAACTGCTAAAAATGCTGACATCCTCCAGCTCGCGTTTAATTTGATGATGATACATGAGACCGGATATGTGCCTTATCGTAGCTTACATAGTATGATAGCAATGAATAACCAATCTTAAGAAGTAGGAGATGTACGATCGACCGATTTTAACAGTCAACATTTTTCACTTTTCATTAAAATATTTTAAAACCTGAAAAATAATTATACAGTAAGCGCTCGATATAAGAACCATCGCTATATGAACCGATCTGTAAAAGAATCCCATTTTAACACTGCCAGGAAAGAAGGCGGCACAGGGTAGTTTTAGCATCGTTAGGTTCGAGTAGTTTCTATGCATATATTGTAACAACATCTTGTTCCTTAAATAGGGTGAATATGCCAATGAATGGACGATTAAGCATTTTTCACACTTTGATCGATTGTAACTTTTGAATTCTTTTATGAAATTTAATTATGATACCACAATTAGAATCGTTAGACTCTGCTCTTTAGAATAGAAACATCTTGTAAATACATCGAACTTATTAAAAACTCCCGGACTCCCCCATTCACAATAGTTGAGAATGCACAAAATATTATTCATGATTTTGAGAAATCCTTTAAAGGTATTTAACTATACCAAAGTGTGTAAAGATAAGCAAAGCTCGTGTTATTCATTATTTACCTACCGGTGAAGTAGAGTTCTTTAACAACTACAAGAATGAGAGTCCATCTAAAGTCATGTTTAAGCCCCTACTGTACCAAAGAAAATAAAATTCATAGATATTAAAAGAAAGTGTCCTCCGTTAGTTGGGCTAACAAAAGCAAAAATGGACGATCTCAGAAGCCTGATGAAATTCCTTTCGTCCGAAGAAAAAATTTTCTTTAATGAATATTTTAAAGTTTTGGAAAATGCAAAAACACCTAATGATAGCCCGATTTCGTCAGACAGTGAATAAAACTTCGATGTTACGATTTGATGATTGTAGTCATTGTAAAATATGAACGTACAAATTATTATACATTTCACTGTAATTATAAAATATATACGTAATAATATTATTAACCTGGCTTTCTTATTTCGTGCCTTCTTTTAACAAAAATAAAATCAGACAGTCTTGCGAACTGGCTTAAAAATACCAGTTTTAATGGTTATTACCATTGTTAATGATAGTTTTTCGAAGTTTTCTTTTGTAATCAACAACCCCAAAAACCCCCTAGTAATAAGTTTCTAGAGCAATCCAGTTGATTTTACAAAATTCGTCGGCCATGTTGTATCCGCCATTTTGAATTTTGACAATCCGATATCAGATTCGTAATCAGCTACCTCGAAAACCACCGTGCAATACGTTTCAAAAGAATCTGGTTGGTTTCATAACTTTCGTCCGCCATATTGGATCCTCCATTTTGAATTTTGACATTCTGATTTCAGATTCGTAATCGGTGACCTCGAAAACCCTCGTGCATTATATTTCAAAAGAATCCGATTGGTTTCATAACTTTCGTCCGCCATATTGGATCCGCCATTTTGAATTTTGACTATCCGATATCAGATTCGTAATAGGCGACCTCGAAAACCTCCGTGCAATACGTTTCAAACGAATCCGATTGGTTTTATAACTTTCGTCCACCATATTGGATCCGCCATTTTGAATTTTGACATTCTGATATCAGATTCGTAATCGGCAACCCCGAAAACATAAGAAACCGTTGTCTAAGGTATATATTAGTAATCGAATTATTGATCCCGTAGCAAATGAAAGTATCCATCTATAAACCATTATTTATTAGAAGCAAAAAGCAATGTTATATCTTTTTAAAATATTTTTTCGTTTGTATTATTATTCTCAGAATACTATAAGAAGTATTCAGTTAAAATTACGAGTGAAAAGGTTGATAATTGGCTGAGTTATAGTCGGAGAAATCCAGGGGCCAACTAAAATCCCACAGGGCCGGTTCTACGATCCGGCCCCTCAATTGTCGAACCGGTGTCACATATTGTGGTATCGCACCATCTTGTTGAAACCAAGCATTTTGTATATCATCATTGTACATGTTTCGTATTGCAGGTATAACTTCATGTTGAAGTAATTCAAGATGTTTCCATTTAAATTCCCGTCAATAAAAAACAGTCCGACAATTCCTTTTCACGCAAACTTGCTTTTCACCCATTCATTCAACTTCTGAGGCCATTGTGTGTGAATATCTGACATCCAGTGAGGATTTTCATCACTCCAATATCGGAAATTATGACGGTTTACTGCACCGTCTACATGAAACGTGGCTTCATCGGAAAAGATAATACGATTCAACCGAGTATTATCATTATCAAGGAGCTGCATAAATGTATCGCAAAATTCAACTCTTTTACCATAATCTACTTCTCCGAGTTTTTTAATTAATTTTATTTTAAAAGAATGCCATTTCTCATTTGATAGTAGACGATGAATACTCATTCTAGAAATACCGATTCCCTGTGCCGCTTTCCTTACACTAACATGTGGATTTTCTACAAATTTTTGCATAACCGGCTTCGTGGCTCAGGCGGTTAACGCACTGGACTACGAAGTCGTAGGTCGTGAGTTCGATCCCCGTCTGGTGAACAATTTTTAAAATACAAAAAAGGAAAGAAAATTAAAAAAAAAAAAACAAAAAAGAAAAAATGTAAAAAAAAGCAGCAAAACTCTGCCTATGGCGGTCCCAAACCCGTGTAAAAGAGGAGGGTGCTTAGGCATTTTAACCGTTACAAATATTGTGTGGTATGTTGGGTCCGAATATTGGTTTCTGAGATTAGAAATTTCAAAGGATTAATAATTCGGCGATAAATTATTATAACGCCATCTATAACCAGTGTTCTGTATTCGTCTCGAAGAGACTTTCAAATCAACCCACATTGCCATTTAAGCTATTCATCCCCCCTCGTGCCCCACATCCCCCTTGAGATGGGGGGGTTGGAACCTCTCACAGATGATAGCTTTTTCGAAAAATAGTTTCACGTACTTCAGCGATGTTCGAACCCTTCATTTGTTCAGAAGTAACTAGATTAAAATTCGAATAATTCCGCGATGAGTGATCGCAGCGCCATCTATGACCAGTGTTTTGTATTCGACCTTTCAAATGAGGCCCCACTCGACCCATGTTGCCATTTAAAATATTCATCTCCCCTCGTACCCTACGCACCCCTTGGGGTGGGGGGTGGACCCCTAAAAAAGATAGCTTTTTTTAAAAATCGTTTTACGTGTTTGAGCAATTTTAAAAATTTTTTTTCTTTCAAAAGTTACAAAGCCGTTTCCAAACTTTTAGGACACCCTGCATATACATATACAGGGTGATCCAAAAGTCCCGGAACAGCAAAATATCTCAGCGGGAGTGCATTTTCGAGGAAAATATTTCAGACAAAAGTTTCAGGATTTTTCCCTGGCTATTTAATGGCGATATTGAATTTGACCTTGAACATGACCTTGAAGGTTATTTCAAGGTCAAGTTAATTTTTTTAAATGGGAACCCCTATTTTTTTTCATGGATTCTGAAAGAGCGGGAAATTCTACGTCCGAGTATGATATGATCGATTTTTCCGGCAAGGTCATTTCAAGGTGAAACTTAAAACTTCCGTAACGGCGAAATATCTCAGAGGGTGTGCATTTCTTTGGAAATTGTTTCAGACAAAAGTTTAAGGATTTTTCCTGGGATATTTAATGGTAGCACAGAATTTGACCTTGAACATGACCTTGAAGGTTATTTCAAGGTCAAGTTTGTTTTTTTTAATGGAAACTGCTATTTTTTTTTACGGATTCGGAGAGAGCACAAAATTTTACGTCCAAATATGCTATGGCCGTTTTTTTCGGCAATGTCATTTCAAGGCCAAACTTAAAACTCCCGGAACAGCGAATTAACTCAGCAAGAGGCACCATTGAATTTAACCTTGAAAATTACCTTGAGGCTTATTCTAAGCTCAAGACTATTTTTTTTTAATTGGAACCCCGTTTTATTTTCGTAATGTTTCCAGAGTTTCCAGAGTGCAATGCATTATCATTGTTCCCGGATAAAAATATACATTTTTTTTTTACATCCGATACGTTTATAAATACCGTATGTATGGGTAACATTTTTACATTGTTTCCAATGCTACCGCCGGCTTTAGCATTACCCAAGATGTACCGCGTGGAGGTAGCACGGTCGGGTTTACACCTCTTCGGGGTGCTTTGTTCAGGTGGTTCCCCTCGCCGTCACCTGTGCGTGTGCGTGTGCGTGTGCGTGTGCGTGTGCGTGTGCGTGTGTGTGTGTGTGGGTGTCCCCAGGCAGTTAAGGCAAGATGGGTATACTAAGATTTTGATGAAATTATGTATTTTACTAAAGCTTATGCTCAAAGTGATTGCCATGAAATTCTTGGCAATATCCCAAGCGATTATAAAAAGTCGATACGACTTTTTTAATCATATCTGGTTCTATAGCCGCGATCTCATCCCGTATTCGTTGTTTTACTTCCTCAATATTCACCGGTTTCGTTCGATACACTCTATCTTTGAGATAACCCCATAGAAAATAGTCAAGGGGCGTAAGATCCGGAGATCTTGGTGGCCATTCTATTACACCCCTTCGACCTATCCACCGTTCTGCGAATACATCACTCAAATAATTGCGAACATCTGTTGCATAATGGGGTGCTGCACCATCTTGCTGAAACCAAGTCTGATCGAAATCCTCGCCTACAATAACCTGAATAGCAGGGATGATGTCGTCCCTCAACATATCGTGGTATTTTTTACCAGTAAGGGTACCCTCGATGAAGAAGGGCCCAACTACCGCATTGTTTATAATACCTGCCCATACGTTTACTTTTTCAGGATATTAAGTAGAACGACTATCGACCATCCAATTAGGATTGGTTTCACTCCAATAAGACATGTTATGTCTATTGATTGCCCCATTTAAGAAGAATGTAGCTTCATCAGAAAATACGATGCGATTCAAGAAACCGGCATCAGCATCTATTCGATTCATCATTAATTTCGCAAACTGTAGGCGTCTATCAGGATCGTCTTCATTCAATTGTTGTACGAGTCTAACTTTGTATGGGTGAAATTTTAAGTTTTTAGTTAAGATCCGTTGTACTGTACCGTAACATAAGTCGTGCTGCTGTTTAACTTTCCTGATGGAAGTATGAGGATCTTCCGTTATTGACAGCGCGACATTCAACTCATTTTCTTCAGTTGATGCTGTTACTGGACGACCTGCTCTTGGGAGATCCTTCACAGTACCGTGAACTTCAAAACGATTTATTGTTCTGCTAACAGTAGATTTAGAAATCGGTTCTCGTCCCTCTCTAAATGATGCGTTAAATAAGGTTCGCACATTCTCTAAAGATCGCTGGTTATCACCCCAGCCTCTCATCATGAGAATGGTTATTCTTTCTCGTTCACTTAGCGCAGCCATTGCTCTTTGTACGAAATATACGTATGTATTTTGTTACTGAAATGATGCTTAATACGTTTAGATAGGAAAGGCGTTTAGATAGGAAATCCATGTATCTCACAAAACGATAAAGTTAAGACCAAAATGTAACCTTATAAGACTGTACACGTATGTATAAATTCAATGTGAATGTATGTTGTTTATTTACTTCGCTGGTGACTCGTGCTCTCTGTCGCTGTTCGCGCGCCCAAGTTCACTTTGCACAAGTGTTGCGTAAGATGTATACACTTTTTTTAAACAGTTTATTATTCTATTTACAAAATTAGAGGACAAGCGAGGGACAGGAACTGATTCCTAAATCGACTTTTGGCAGAACAATAAATTGTTTCGAAGTTTACGGCACTGTAAAGGATCTCCCTAGAGCAGATCGTCCAGTAATAGCATCGACTGAACAAAATGAATTTAACCACTCTCAATACCGGAAGATCCTCATAACTTCGTTAAGAAAATGAAACGGGGTTCCAATTAAAAAAAAAAAATAATCTTGACCTGAGAATAATCTTCAAGGTAATTTTCAAGGTCAAATTTTATGCTAGCATTAAATATCCCGGAAAAAATCCTGAAACTTTTGTCTGAAATATTTTACCCGAAAATGACCTCTTGCTGAGTTAATTCGCTGTTCCGGGAGTTTTAAGTTTGGCCTTGAAATGACATTGCCGAAAAAAACGGCCATAGCATATTTGGACGTAAAATTTTGTGCTCTCTCCGAATCCGTGAAAAAAAATAGCAGTTTCCATTAAAAAAAATAAACTTGACCTTGAAATAACCTTGAAGGTTATGTTCAAGGTCAAATTCTGTGCTACCATTAAATAGCCCGGGAAAAATCCTTAAACTTTTGTCTGAAACAATTTCCAAAGAAATGCACACCCTCTGAGATATTTCGCCGTCACGGGAGTTTTAAGTTTCACCTTGAAATGACCTTGCCGAAAAAAACGGCCATAGCATATTCGGACGTAAAATTTTGTGCTCTTTCCGAATTCGTGAAAAAAATAGGGGTTCCCATTTAAAAAAATTAACTTGACCTTGAAATAACCTTCAAGGTCATGTTCAAGGTCAAATTCAATATCGCCATTAAATAGCCAGGGAAAAATCCTTAAAGTTTTGTCTAAAACATTTTCCCCGAAAATGCACTCCCGCTGAGATATTTTGCTGTTCCGGGACTTTTGGATCACCCTGTATAACGATATTTAGCGTTAATCAAGTTCTTACCTGCAATTACTGGCATTTCTGTCATTCTTAATTAAATAGAAAGGTAGCCGGAGCATTTTTCAATCCTTCAGTCATTCTAACATATTCATAATGACCATTCGGAGTAGAAAAGGCAGTTTTAGCCTGATGTTCAGGATTCATCTTAATTTGCTGAAAACCTGAATTCACGTCTAACACCGAAAAATATACAGTTTCTCCTAACTTATCTAAAATATCCGTAATGTTTGATAAAGGATCAGCATCACTTATTGTTTTCTCATTTAATCTTTTAAAGTCTATAACTCCTTACCACCATAGATTTCCTTGATTATCCGGTTTCTTAGGTACTATCCAAAGAGGAGAATTATAAGGCGAAGAAGATTGTACTATTGCGTTTTTTTTTAATTTTTATTTAATTTAATTCTATCTCGAGTTGATGTATCTGTGGATATCTGTATTGTTTTAAATTAATGGGCACATTATCTGTCAAAGGTATAAAATACTGTCTTTTAGCGGTAGCAGGCAATATTTCAACCGCTAATGCAATCAAATTAGAAAATTCTTTAATTAAATAAAAAATATGTTCCTTTTCTTCATCGTTTAGATGGTTTAATTTTAAATTATCTATTACTTTACTAATTCTTTCATTTAAATATTGCAACTTATGATTATTATTTACTTTTGTAAAGGTTTCACATTCCATGTATATATATATATATATATATATATATATATATATATATATATATATATATATATTCTCCTGATGACAATAGTAGTTGTAAAATATTCACTATTAATATATTCGATAAGGATATTCAAGTAGAAATCCCTCCCCAAGAATTAATTCCGTTTAATTCAACTAAAACCATGGAATGTGAAACCTTTACAAAAAAAAATAATAATTATAAGTTGTAATATTTAATTGAAAGAATTAGTAAAGCAATAAATAATTAAATTTGACAGATAATGAGCCCATTAATTTAAAACAATACAGATGTCCACGGATACATAAACTCGAAATAGAATTAAATTAAATTAAAATGAAAAAAAAAACGTAATAGTGCAAACTTTTTTGCCTTATAATTCTCCTCTTTGGATAGTACCTAAGAAACCCGATAGCCAAGGAAATCTATGGTGGTGAGGAGTTATAGACTTTAAAAGATTAAACGAGAAAACAATAAGTGATGCTTATCCTTTATCAAACATTACGGATATTTTAGATAAATTGGCAGAGACTGTATATTTTTCGGTGCTGGACGTGAATTTAGATTTTCAGCAAATTAAGATGAATCCTGAACATCAGGCTAAAACTGCCTTTTCTACACCGAATGGTCATTATGAATATGTTCGAATGATTGAAGGATTGAAAAATGCTCCGGCTACCTTTCTATTTAATTAAGAATGACAGAAATGCCAGTAATTGCAGGTAAGAACTTGATTAACGCTAAATATCGTTCTAAGGAAAATTATGACTTTAAAAGAAATTCGTTTGTGGCGGATGCATTTTTTGCATCGTATCATATTACAATAATTACGAAAGAGTTGAAAAGCAATTTAAATGCCCAGTATATATTTCATTATTATACGAACGCTTTATTTCGAAATACACGTTTAAATGTACTTCGTAGTACATGACGTCAAATTCCGAGAATCAAAACATAATAAATAGGTTATCTGTTCGAATTTTTCCATCGATCTGCACTGAGAGAAGTTTAATATAACATATGTATTACCTATAGTACAACAGTTGCGCCAGGGGTTTAATACAGCTGCCGCCCTGTCTATAAGCGGTCTGCCAGTTCAAATCCTAATACATATATTACCCATGACTCTTGAGAAGTCTGCTGTCACAAAACTAATACGGGAGCCTTATCATGCACCGAGAAGACTTTTCACGGTCGCAGAACATCGAACATAGTATTGCGATTGAAAATGGAAGAATATATACATCAATTAATGAACAATTCTTTATTTTATACACGCTAGCATGAAATATTAGTGCTATAGAAGAATGATATCATTGTATAAAGCAATATGTAGTTTCTATGTTAATTGCATATAGTCCGGGGGTATATATCGTCGCCTTAATGCAAGAAGGATACATGTGGGAATTTCGTTCCAAAAAGGATACGTATGGAAATTTTGTCTCAAAAAGGATACATATGGGAATTTCGGCTCGAAAAGGATCCATGTGGCAATTTCGTTTGAAAAAGGGTCCATATCGTGAGCTGTATTTTTCTCCTCCAATTTAAGTTGGCAGCACGTGAACAATAAGATCGCTGCCTTGATGCAAGAAGGAGCCATCTGGAGATTTCGTAGTTTTTGATCATATTAGTTGAAATACGTGCACCACGTGTTCGGGGTCGCCGATTATGAAGTCCAGGTATCGCGCTTCGTGGTTTTTGATCATATTAGTTGAAATACGTGCACCACGTGTTCCCGGTCGCCGATTATAGAGTCCAGGTATCGCGCTTCGTGGTTTTTGATTATATTAGTTGAAATACGTGCACCAGGTCATCGGAGTCGCCGATTATGGAGTCCAGGCATCGCGCTTCGTGGTTTTTGATCATATTAGTTGAAATGCGTGCACCACGTGTTCGGGATCGCCGATTATGGAGTCCAGGCATCGCGCATCGTGGTTTTTTATCATATTATGAATTGCTCTCTGGTGCAGCCTTCGAGCCCGAAGGCACTCTCGACGGATATCTGCGATTTCCTCGTTCCACCAGTAAACTGGGGGTCGGCCGCGAGGATTTGACTTCACGGCCATAGAGGCATCGCAAGCCGCTGTTATGGCTTGGGAGAGGCATCGGGCTCTCCCCTCTGTTGTTCCCTCCACCTCCGTCTGTTCCAAGCTGTAGAGGAACATGTCCCGATCGAAGGTGGCCGGTGCCCATCTCTCTTTGCTTGCGCTCTGCACCTTTCCTGCTGCCCTGCCGGTCAGTTGAAGCTGGTACACCAAGGCTTGATGGTCACTGCCCGTGTATCGGTCGCTAACTTTCCAGCACAACCCTTCCCCCATCAATTTTGGGTCGACGAAGGTCAGGTCGACTACGGAGGACTTGTCGGCCTTGGAGTAGGTCGGCTTTCCCCCCATGTTAGCAATCTCCAACTCCAGTAACGAGAAGGCCTCAATGAGGGCATATCCTCGACGGTTGGTCTTCGCGCTACCCCATTCCGTCGCCCGTGCATTGAAGTCCCCCCCGATCATTAGAATGGGTTTGGCCATTTTTTGCGTTTGTATTGATGTACGAGTGCGTTCCGATCAAAGGAAAGCGTTCAATGATTCAGACGAAGACGCTGAATCGAAGCATCCACTCGTTGATTATTGCAAACCTTGATGCAAGATTTGCCGCGGTATACAAGTTTCGGAGCTCGGAAAAACCATACCTTTGTTCTTCGCTAAAAGCTCGTGAGCGTACCATGCGAACGGTCTCCCATCAAGTTCGTACTTACCGTGTTAGAGACCAAATGGAAGCTGTCACCCATAGAATTCTACTGTAAATGAAATCTGAAATATCCGACTCGCATGTATAGAGTAGATCCGTGATTTCTGTCAGTACACCAAAAATATCAATCTGCATCCGGGACTATAAAAAATCAATATGGTCCTTTGCGATATAACCGTAATATTCCGGATTCGAACACAATTTTTATGTACGTCTTTTCCTCGATGGTTGGTCTTCGCGCTACCCCATTCCGTCGCCCATGCATTGAAGTCCCCCCCGATCACTAATGGGAGTCGGGAGGTTCTTGCACTGGCGACGATGGCCTCCAGGGATCCTTGGAACTCGTCGATGACAAGACTGGGAGGGAGGTAGCAACTGTGTAGTCTTATACCAGCCACCTACACCCAGGTGAAGCTGGGCAGGGGGGTGGACATCTTATTGGATATGTGGAGTTTCCCACACACCCAGATGGCCGGCATGCTGGTGGAATCCTTCACCCAGCTCGGTTTACAAAGATCCCGGTAAGCCTCGCTGATAACGGCGATATCGGCCTTCTCCTCCTTGACCAGCTGGAACAGCAGGTCCTGGGCCACCGCAAAGGGATTGAGGTTTATTTGGAGCACCTTAGCCATTGTTGGTCTGTGCTCCAACCTCCTGCGTTGCACGATGTTTGGCTACGCAGTCATCAATCTTGTGGCCCTCCTTTCCACACCGGAAGCACTGCGCCGAGCGATCGACCGCGCTCCTACAACCCCTTGCCAGATGTCCGCTCTCATGGCACCTGTAACAGAGCGGGGGTCCCTCGCGCAGTCGAACCCGGCAATTAACCCAGCCAATTTTAAGCTTCCCCTTTTGCAACAGTGTGTTTGCTACTGCGACGGGAAGCAAGATATTGGCCGCCTGGGTTCCGCTATATGCTCCCCTGAGCTTGATATTCTCAGGGGTCACTGCTTCCGGTGAAGTCATTTCAATGATGGCCTGTGCCACCTCCTCCCAAGTTGTGGCCTCGTCCATGTCCTTGATGGTGATATCTGCGCAATACCTGGACTTCATAATTGGCGACCCCGACACGTGGTGCACGTATTTCAACTAATATGATCAAAAAGCACGAAGCGCCATACCTGGACTCCATAATCGGCGACCCTTAACACCTGGTGCACGTATTTCAGCTAATATGATAAAAAACTACGAAGCGATATACCTGGACTTCATAATCGGCGACCCCGAACACGTGGTGCACGTATTTCAACTAAGATGATCAAAAACCACGAAGCGCGATGCCTGGACTCCATAATCGGCGACCCCGAACACGTGGTGCACGCATTTCAACTAATATGATCAAAAACCACGAAGCGCGATGCCTGGACTCCATAATCGGCGACTCCGATGACCTGGTGCACGTATTTCAACTAATATGATCAAAACCCACGAAGCGCGATACCTGGATTCCATACTCGGCGACCCTTAACACCTGCTGCACGTATTTCAGCTAATATGATAAAAAACCACGAAGCGCGATACCTGACTCCATAATCGGCGACTCGGAAGACCTGGTGCACGTATTTCTACTAATATGATCAAAAACTACGAAATGCCCAGATGGCTCCTTTTTGCATCAAGGTGACCATGTATCTTATTGTTTGCGTGCTGCCAACTTAGATTGGAAAAGAAAAATACAGCTCACGATATGGACCCTTTTTCAAACGAAATCGCCACATGGATCCTTTTCGAGACGAAATTCCCATATGTATCCTTTTTGAGACACAATTTCCATATGTATCCTTTTTGGAGCGAAATTCCCACATGTATCCTTCTTGCATTAAGGCGACGATATGTAGACGAAAATCAATCTCACTTTCTGATACGATAGTTGTCTCTGCGTTTCGCATAGCAGTTGTCTTTTGCAGTATGTCATTTGTCTCAAACTTCTCTCAGTGTGGAATAGATGGCTATTATAGTTTTTTATGAGAAATGACACGAAAAATCATGTCCCAAATAACTGTCTTAAAAGGCTGGTTAGATTCACCATAAAATATTATGGAACACATATCTCATCTGCCTTTCTTAGCCGAGATAATGTTTATTTTTTTATAGGATATCGGTTCCGTTCCAGTCTAAAGAAATCTTGTCGTCAAAAGTATTTTTCTTTTGTTTTTTTCTTTTTTTTTAAAGAATTGTAATTCCATAATAAAATTTATGATTATCTCTTTGATGAAATACAAGTAACCGTTACGTGTCAAGTTGATTTCTAATTCTCATTTTCGTATTCTGTTATTTTTGATTATTTTCGTTAAATCACTTTAGAAATACTTGTCATACTTTTTGTGGATTAAGGGCAACTTGAGAAGAGTCCCTATAGGTTAGTTTAAAAGAAAAACTTCCTTTTTTATGAAAATTATGTTTTTTTTAAACTAAATCGAATTCATCATACACGAAGACTTTTTTTATCAGTTTTTCATCAAAATTTCTTCTGTATCATCTTTATGTCTGTACGCTCTTGCCCCTTCCACAACGTGTTCGTCCAATTAAATTATATTAAGCGTTGTAATAGCATAACAATTAGAGCACTTTCGAGCGGACTCTCAGTGTGTTTCCACAATCGGATCTGTAAACTACATAGGAAAGCCTTAAGGACAAACCATTTCGCCAATTCCACTAGAAGATCTTCAAGGGAAGCTGAGCTGGAACATCTGAACTAATCATTCATTGCGGGAACTTATCAGTCCTTTCCAGGACTACTACTAATCTCTTATTATTACAGCATCCGAACTGACTGCATGGATCAGCACAAGCTCTCTGGTTGAGGCTCAACCGTTCTGGCAATGTGTTTGGCTACAACTAAGGCATAAGCCGTTCCAGGCTCACATGGAGTAAAAGTCGTTGCATTGAAACGGTAGTGCCGCTTGAAAGGCAACCGTTCGATCTCTTATCGCTTCGCTCTCAGCCGTTCGATCTCCAATCCCTTCGCTCTCAGCCGCTCGATCTCCAATCATAGCGCACTTATTTCTCCAGGACAATGTCGTGAACGAAATTGAAGCCCGAGAAGCAGGTGTCCGTACTTCTTCGGATTGCTGCGATCATGTTCCGTCTGCTAGGCTGAAATAAGCGATGACGGTGCATTAGAAGCCACCGGCTGGGTTTGGCCATTTTTTGCGTTTGTATTGATGTACGAGTGCGTTCCGATCAAAGGAAAGCGTTCAATGATTCAGATGAAGACGCTGAATCGAAGCGTCCACTCGTTGATTATTGCAAACCTTGATACAAGATTTGCCGCGGTATACAAGTTTCGGAGCTCGGAAAAACCATACCTTTGTTCTTCGCTAAAAGCTCGTGAGCGTACCATGCGAACGGTCTCCCATCAAGTTCGTAGTTACCGTGTTAGAGACCAAATGGAAGCTGTCACCCATAGAATTCTACTGTAAATGAAATCTGAAATACCCGACTCGCATGTATAGAGTAGATCCGCGATTTCTGTCAGTACACCAAAAATATCAATCTGCATCCGGGACTATAAAAAATCAATATGGTCCTTTGCTATATAACCGTAATATTCCGGATTCGAACACAATTTTTATGTACGTCTTTTCGGTGCGTAAAGTAAACTTGTGCGTAAAGTAAACTTTACGCACTCGATTATACTTTACGCACGAAAAAGCCGTACGTAAACAATATTTCGGCACACGTGTGTGTGTGTAAAGTTCTTTACGCATACGCCCTCGTATCGAAAACTACTATTGTCGATTCTTCAGAGGCCGACGACTTCGAAAAATTGCGCACATCTAAAAACTTCAAACGTCATTTGCGAGCAAAACGCACTAAATTTAAGACATTTTTGTTAAGTTTATTTTAATAAATTCCATTGTTTTAAATATTGAACCTTAGTTAAAAGATTTTATTCTAATTATTTTAAGAAGCATTTATTTTGAGAGCAGTGTAACGTTAGAGTGGTTTTCGCGGATCTGTTTGTTTTGGAGTTCTCAAGTCAATTATTCACTTTTGTAAATACTGCATCGTTCCAATGTCCAATCGGCTAATATGCTTTAATTTCCGCATTGAAGTCATTTCGAAAACTGCTCTTTAAACGGAAGTTTCCCTTTTATTATTTTTTTTATAAAAATTGTTTTGAGAAGAACACCTGTATCCCATAATTGGTAACCCCGAACGCTCAACGGATTTCGATTATTTCTTACGCATAGAAGTTACTCTTAAAATTAAGATGGGGAAGAGGACAGGATGTTCGTTACTATCCGCAGACAAAAACGGTTCAGTTAATCGTATAGGCATACATGCGCCGCCATTTTGGACCAACGACCTGGAACTCTGGTTCCCATATCTAGAGGAGCAATTTACATTAGCTGCGATAACAACCGAAGAAACTAAATATGAGCATTTTGTAAAGCATTTAGATCACTCGGTTGCTTCGGAAGTAGCAGATACTATTAAAGCTCCTCCACCAAATAGATATACGTCCCTTAAAGCTGTACTTATAATGCGATTAACTGAATCGAAAGAATAAAAACCGGCACATTGTTAAAATGCGAGGAACTTGGTAATCGCACACCATCAGCCCTCTCACATGACTCGCTCGACATCCTACACCGACAGATATTATTAAGACTTAATAATCATATTCAAACAGTTTTAGCAGCAATGAGTACACATCGTATTTCGATCGAAATTTTAGCGAAAACCAGAGATAAAATAAACGAGATTCCGATTCGTACTGTACTATTATCTATTGACCTTCCAAATATGAGTAACTCGACGAATGAAATGCTTACGCAACAAATCAAGGTTTTAACTAAAAAAGTAGAACAGTTGTTGGCAAAAAACGTAAACAATAGACCGTATCCACAAACTGAACGTGGTCGAATTAAATTTAAACGGGATTTCAGAAACCGTAGTAGGCCGCGTAGCAGGGGTGACAGCTACGAAAATTATAATTGGCAACAACATAAATAAAATGGAGTATGTTAGTATCACCGTAGGTTCGGAAAAGATGCACAAAAATGTACATATCCTTGCACTTACAATTCGGAAAACGATCAAAGAGGGTTGTAAACGCGGCAGTCGACTCGAATCCCGCAAATAGCCGCATCTACATTACCGACGCGAATACTAAGCCAAAGTTTCTTATTGATACGGGTGCAGAAATATGCGATTTTCCTATCAAATTTACTACCGCGGAGACAAGCAACCAAATATCAGCTAGCGGCAGCACATGGTACAGCGGTTCGAACATACGGTGCATATGATCTCGAATTGAATCTTGCTTTGCGGCAGAATTTTATTTGGCGTTTTACGGTTGCTGACGTCTCACAGCCTATTATTGGTACAGATTTTCTAGCTTTTCTATTATAATGTCTTAGTACATGCTCGTAACAGAAAATTAATAGACGTGATGACTAAATTAACTATTACAGAAAAAATACCGTCGGGAAAAATGGAGGAAATTAAAATTCCTATGTAGGATTCAATATACCATAAAATCCTGGCAGAGTTTCCCGATATTTGTAAACCTACAATTTTTGACGAGGAAAGTAAACATAATACGATGCATCACATTCAAATTACTAAAGGACCGCCAGTTGCAGCTAAAGCTTAACGCCCGCACGATACCTGATCGGTACACGATAAAAAGGCTAGAAGATTTTTCGTCAAATTTAGTAGGGAAAAAAGTTTTCTCTTCACTAGATTTGGTCAAACCATATAATTAAATTGCGGTTGCAACCGAGGATATACCGAAAACTGCCATAATTACACCATTCGGATTATTTGAGTTTATGAAAATGCCTTTCGGTCTCAGACATGCAGCACAAACGTTCCAACGTTTTATCGAGGAAGTGTTGTAAAAATTAGATTTTATATATGTCTATACGACATTTTGATTTTCTCCGAAACCGAAGCACAACATTTCGAACATTTACGCACCGTTTTTAAGCGATTAAAAAATTAATAGAGGTTAAGCAGTACCTATCTCGACCTCGGCAATGGACCAACTATATACATATGACGGATTTCGTGTCAAGTGATCCAGGCCAGAATTTGAAACATGTGGGATCCGGCTGAAATTTGCACAAACTATAGTCCTATTGGATACAATGTTAAATACCAAATATTAGCTATTTTTATAAAAAATTGCAGGACGTAGAGGGGGTTGAAATTTTGAAATTTCATCATACAAGGTATATTTCGACTGTTCGTAACTTTGTTAAACTCAAAAATTAAAATAATATAAAATATGTTTCAGATAGGTTTTTTCCCGCCCTTTTTAATGGTGAAATCCATTTTTTAAACAAATTAATTTTTTACCTTGAAAAATGCAAATTAAAGATATAATTGAATATATCTCAAAAACTACACGTTTTTTTAAATTTTTTTATTATTTCATCGGAAAGATGAGACTTTTTACTACAAAAAATATGTGGTTCAAAAGTGGGATCAGTTTTTTTCGCTAGTGAAATCGAACGATGCTTACCGCAAGGCACCGGGCCGCTGACGTATCAGATTGGAGCTATAGGAATTTGAACTAGCATTGTTACCGACATACCGACACTACGTGAAATCGAATTTTAGATGCTTGAGCATTATTCCAATGGGCCAAACGGAGCTGCAAAGAAAGTGAAATTATTTTCAGTAGCAAAGAAGATCGCAGTTAACTGCTGACAACTTAAAACGGAGGTTCGAAGCGGCAGTTACTATCAGAGGAACATATACTGATGATGGTAGACTTAAATTTAAAAAATTTTCAGCATCTCCGGATTGTGATTATTTTCCAAAAAATAAAAAGCGGCCATCAACTACCTTAAAGCCGCAAACAATTACTAAAAAACAAAAAAGAATAAATTAAGATAGAATGAAACACAAACACGCGCGCACACACACAAACGCACATAGGTGAGGACAAGGGGAAACACCTTAAAAAAGCACCCCGAAGAGATGTAAATCCCACCGTGCGAACTCCGCGTGGTACATCTTGGGTGATGCAAATGCCGGCAGTACTTTTCTTGAAATTATTAGAAATTATTAAAATTTTCAATTCTTGTATGTTAATTGACAAACCTCCTATTTCGCTGCAAATGAACGATTAGCAGCCTAAAAAATATTTCGACCTTTTTGTAATTTTGCCCCACTATGCGCGAGAGGTGGCGCGACGCAGATGCGGTGCGCGGCACCGTGCGGTAGCATCGTAAAATTTGACTAGCTAAACAAACTGATCCCACTTTTGAACCACATATTTTTTGTAGTAAAAAGTCTCATCTTTCCGATGAAACAATAAAAAAATTTAAAAAACTTGTAGTTTTTGAGATATATTTAAGTATACATTTAATTTGCATTTTTCAAGGTAAAAAATTAATTTTTTCAAAAAATGGATTTCACCATTAAAATGGGCGAGAAAAAATCTATCCGAAACATATTTACCCAGACTAAGTCTGGACGAAGTATTGAATTTGGTCACTTGGGGCATAAAAATTACCCTATAGTTTTTCATCAAATGTCGACGTTTCAGACCCTAAGGAACCCAAAGCAACAATAAAAAAATTTGTGTCCGTGATCTTGTACGTACGTACGTTCCGTTTTTTGTCTCGCGATAACTCGCGAACGGATAAGCGTATTGACATAATTTTATTTTAAAATACGCATCTTGGCATAACTTAGATCTGATTAGATTTTGGCGCAGATCCATCCGTCCATTACTAAAAAAAATTAGCCCCAATTAAGTATCTTCGTAGTTTTTGCATTTATTTTGAAAAATACAAATTTTATTAAAAAATGTTTCAAACAAAAAATGTAGAACATGAAATTCTCTACAAAAAAGGTTCTATGCATTTTCTTCCTAAAGTCAACGATAATGCCATAAAAACTGGTTTAAATTGCTTATGACTATTGTCTGAAAAAGTATTGAATTTGGTCACCTCGGCAAAAAAATTACCCTTTTCGCCAAGATATCTTTGACGAATTATATGTATATACAAGGTGGCCGATTTATCTGAAGACATAGAAATATCTCGAGAACTACGCACAGAATCAAAAAAGGTGTGGGATGAAAGTTGTTCGATACGAAGGGGGGCATCCAGTGATAATGAAATTGACCTCCTCCCCCGCTCCCTGTCGGCGGGGTGGGGGAAAAACAATAAAACTTAAACTTAAATAGGAACTCCCATTTTTTATTGTAGATTTGGATTCTCCGGAAAAAAGTACACCAACTTGATCTAGGAGCTATTGCATTTCGGTTAACAGGTGGCGCTGTAATCGATAAAAATCCAAATTTATATGAAGACATTGATATACCTCGAGAACTATGCACAGAATCAAAAAAGGTGTAAGATGAAAGTTATTCGACACGAAGGGGAGCATCCAGTAATAATGAAATTGACCATCTCCCCCACGTCCTGGGGGTGGGGTGGGGGAAAAACAATAAAACTTAAATAGTAACCTCCATTTTTTATTGCAGATTTGGATTCTCCGGAAAAAAGTACACCACCTTGATCTAGGAGCTATTACATTGTGGTTCACAGGTGACGCTGTAGTCGACAAAAAGCGAAAGTAAAAAATCCCTAAAATTCGACGTCGCCAGAATTCACATCACATCTGATAAATCATAGTAGACGTATTTTATTTTAAAAATACTATTCAATGCCACCACTACGAAATGTTCGATTTTCTTTGACTTTATATTATTCTTGTAATGTGTTTTCTAGCCGCTACAATGGAAATTATCTGAAAAATAATCATGGATTTGGTTGTGTGTAAAAAATAGTATATTATGCTTTAAGGGAGGAAAGAGCGTGATCCCTGAGTGGAAGGTTTGCTGCGGGAGCGAAGCGAGGTTCACAGGTGGCGCTGTAATCGATAAAAATCCAAATTTATCTGAAGACATTGAAATATCTCGAGAACTATGCATCGAATCAAAAAAGGTGTGCGATGAAAGTTGTCCGACACTAAGGGGGGCATCCAGTGATAATGAAATCAACCCCCGCCCCCGTCCCTGTGGGAGGAGGAATTGGGGACAATAAAACTTAAATAGGGACCCCCCATTTTTTATCGTAGATTTGGATTCCGCAAAAAAAATGCACCAATTTGATCGACGAGTTTTTGCGTTTTGCTTCGATGATAAAATGAAAATGTGTAAAATGCTGTTACAAATTGAGAATGTCACCAGAATTCGTTTCAGATCAAAGAAAGTAAAATGGTTGCCCAGCACTTTTTTCAAGAGTAGCAAGGAAAGTACTAGACCGTGATTCCAATGGTCGGTGGATTAGTAGAGTTGGCCCCATTAATTGGCCGGCGAGGTCACCTGATTTAACATCCTATACATCGGATTTCTTCCTGTGGGGTTACCTAAAAGGTAAGGTTTATGAACAAGTATCAACGACTCGTGAAAACATGGTGGAACGCATTAGAACTGCTTGCGCAGAAATTTCTGCAGATATGATACTATCCTCAATAAAGTTATTTGAAGAAAGAATAAATAAATGCATTGAAGTGGAAGGTCAACATTTCGAACACTTACTCAAGTAAATGAACAGTGAGAGGCAAGGGGACTCACGTAAAACAAGCTTCCCAAAGGGAACAGAAAAATACTACGTCCACGTCGTTGTTCCTGGGTAACGCTAAATGTATTTTTTCCCGGCTTTGTTAGAATGACCGTATTCCATATCTGCTACGCGGGGCGAAAGTTGTCAATTCCGTCTGAATGCCCGTGCGCATGCGCACTTTGTTCTCATTACTCCCATGGGACGAAAAGTGCTGCCCTCGGGAGTAATGGATGCGGCCAGGAAAAAACTATCGTATGATTCACGAGAGGAATGCGCGCGCACCTCGTGAGAGGGCTGCCCTTGATTCGCTCGCGCAGCAAACCTTCCACTCGGGGATCACGCTCTTTCCTCCCTGAAAGCATAATATACTATTTTTTACACACAACCAAATCGATGATTATTTTTCAGATAATTTCCATTGTAGCGGCTAGAAAACACATTACAAGAATAATATAAAGTCAAAGAAAATCGAACATTTCGTAGTGGTGGCATTGAATAGTATTTTTAAAATAAAATACCTCTACTATTATTTATCAGATGTGATGTGAATTCTGGAGACGTCGAATTTTAGGGATTTTTTACTTTCGCTTTTTGTCGACTACAGCGTCACCTGTGAACCACAATGTAATAGCTCCTAGATCAAGTTGGTGAACTTTTTTCCGGAGAATCCAAATCTGCAATAAAAAATGGAGGTTCCTATTTAAATTTTATTGTTTTTCCCCCACCCCACCCCCAGGAAGTGGGGGAGGTGGTCAATTTCTTTATTACTGGATGCTCCCCTTCGTGTCGAACAACTTTCGTCTCACACCTTTTTTGATTCTGTGCATAGTTCTCGAGGTATTTCAATGTCTTCAGATAAATTTGGATTTTTATCGATCACAGCGCCACCTGTTAACCGAAATGCAATAGCTCCTAGATCAAGTTGGCGGTTCGCCCGCCATTGCGCGAAACCCTGAGTGCAATAAGATAGAACAAAAGGACTTAAACTTAAAATACAGTTTGGTTCGAATGTTATTATACTGACGAAGCAGATGGCTCAGAATTTCTCGCGATGGGTAGAAGGCAAAGTTGAGTTATAGGTCTGATCCGAATCTTTTTTGCCGTCTTGATCCTAACGACTCGCACTAGATTATCGGAACCCGGGTGACACTCAATAATTCTCCCAACCTCCCACTTAGTAGGCGGCAAGTCCGGAGTACGTATCAGGACCATGTCGCCAACCTGAAGGTTGGGAGCTACTGAGGTCCACTTGTGAGTATTCTGTAGCGACTGAAGATAATCAGATGACCAAATTCTCCAGAATTTTTCGAACAACTTTTGTATGAATTGCCACCGAGAGAGTCTGCCATCTGCCACGTCGTAGACCTACATTTTAGGTACCGCATTGATCGAGGCGCCAACTAAAAAATGGCCTGGAGTTAGGGTGTCGAAGTCCTCAGGATCGTCTCTCAGGGGTGCCATTGGGCTCGAATTCAGGCATCCTTCTATATTGCACAAGAGCGTCGTCATTTCTTCGACCGTGGGTGTCGCATTACCGAGGACACGCCTCAAATGAGTTTTTACGCATTTCACTCCTGCCTCCCACAAGCCACCGAAATGAGGAGCGGAAGGAGGAATGAAATGCCATTGAGTTCGATCCGAAGCTAATAGAGATAGAAGGTTGGCATCCTGAAATAACTCCGAAAACCTCTCGAAGCTCGCGTTCAGCACCCTGAAAATTGGAGCCATTGTCGCTGTACAAATCACTGGGAATACCGCGACGGGCAGGAAACCTGTCAAATGCTGCCAAAAACGCTGTTGCGGTGTAATCTAATACTAACTCGATGTGAATCGCTCGCACGCACAGACAAGCGAATATAACTATGTAGGTTTTGAACGATTTGTGACCTCTGCCAGACCTGAACCTTACATTTAAAGGACCGGCATAGTCCAGACCCGTATGTGAAAACGGACGCGAAGGAGTAACTCTAAAATCGGGCAGGTCGCCCATTTTTTGGAGGTTCAAGCGAGCCCGGTCGCGCACGCAGACTACACACCCGTGAATTTGGGTTTTGACGAGGTTTCGGGCTCCGATGACCCAATATCGCTCTCTCAACGCTCGCAACGTCATTTGGGTTCCTCCGTGCAAAACCTTTTCATGATAATATTTCACGATCATTGACGCTATGCGACCTCGAGGTAAAACGAAAGGGAATTTTGCCGTATCGCCGAGCACTGAATTTTTTAACCTCCCACCGACGCGAATAAGGTCGAATTCATCAACGAAACAATTCAAGGATTACAACTTTGACCTGCTAGACAGTCGAGAGTTAATTTTTAATGCGAGAAACTCTTCGGCAAAGTCGTTTCGTTGTGCTTCACGTACCCAGAATTGCTCTGCATTGTCGACCTCACTCACGCTTACTGCGAAGGTTTTTGGAAGTAGCCCACTCTTGCGCACCGAGGGACAGATGCGTCGTGTGTACGCAGTGATGCGTAATAGTTTGGGCCAAGAAGAATATCGATGCATAAGATCCCAACTCGAGCTTTGAGCTGGCAAGGAAGCTCCGTGCGCGTTACGTCTTCGCTCTTCCGGTACGTCGAGAATTATCGAAGGTTGTTTCGGCCATTACTCCCTCGACCCCAGCAACCACGACGGTCCGTTCCACCATAATTAGAACTTGGACAATTCATTTAGGAATAAGCCCCGACTGGCACAATCAGCGGGGTTGGATTTCGATGGGACGTACAGCCATGTAGCCAGTGGCAACTCTGTCTGAATACTAGAGACTCGATTGGCTACAAAAACGCCCCAGGTGGTAGGTGGCTTTTGCAGCCACGCGAGCGTGATTGTCGAATCGGTCCAACAATTCACGTCAGTAGGTTTGACCGAAAGGTTATCTATCACATATTTGACACAACGTGTAAGAAGACTAGCAGCACACAACTCTAACCGAGGAATGCTGACAGTTTTTAAGGGAGCTACCTTTGTTTTGGCCATAATAAATGAGGTTTGGATTTCCCCTGTCAGTTTCGTGACTCGCAAATATAGGACCGCTGCGTAAGCATCCTTGGACGCGTCTGAAAACCCGTGTAGCTCGCAGTGAACGTCGTCAAAATCAAGACGAGTCCATCGAGGTACAAGACACTCGTTTAGCGCTGGCAGCAGGCTAACGAACTGGTGCCAGGTGTGCACTAAATCAGTTACTGATACTTTTATAATACAGTTACCACAGCGCCTGAAGGAAAATTTTCCTTCACGATTACCGGCGCAATCCACCCAAGCGGATCGAAGAGTTTCCCGATCATGGACAAGAGATTTCGCTTGGTGGGCACAGGTATTTCGACTGAAGTAACGGAAAATCGGAATTCGTCCTTGACAGGACACCAGAACAGTCCTAAGATTTTGGTGCTCGTGGAGTTTGACGAATCGTCTTGAAATATTAAACTCGAAGTATTCGTTTCTTCTCCGTCGAGCAAAGAGGGGCAATTTGATTGCTATTTTCTTAAATTAAATCCAGCACGTTTAAACAGCTCAATAACTTGGGACTTCATCTAAGAAGCAAGCACATAATCTTGTGCGCCAAAAAGTACGTCGTCGACGTAAGTATATTGAGCTACGACTGACGATGTAAGAGGAAAGTTGTCCCCTTCGTCTAGAGCCACCTGTTTGAGAACGCGCTGGGCGAGAAATGGAGCTGCCGCAGTACCATACGTGACCGTAGTCAATTTATACGTACTTAATGGAGCATCAGCGGAATGTCTCCAAAGTATGCATTGGTACTGTTGATCACGGCCATCGACCCAAATTTGTCGAAACATTTTTTCGACATCTGCGGCGAGCACGAACTTATGCTCTCGCCAGCGCAACAGAACCGCGGGTAAATCACTTTGGAGCTTTTGACCTATATGCAGCATGTCGTTGAGACTGTTGCCCTTTGAGGTCAGATAAGATGCATTGAACACCACTCCCAATTTAGTGGTGGCGCTACTGTCTCGTAACACTGGGTGATGGGGGAGAAAAACTGGTGATTCTAATGAACCATCGGCAGGCTGAACTAGCTTCATATGCCCAAGGTCACGATATTCTTCTAAGAAGGAGGAATAAGTGTTTGCAATATTCTCATCTCGCATGAGTCGTTTTTCTAAACGATGGAATGAGGAAATAGCTATTTGCTTAGAATCGCCTAGTTCAGAGGGATCGCTCTTGAACGGAAGTCTAACGACATATCTTCCATCACTCTTGCGGGAGTGAGTTTGTGCGAAATGAGCTTCACATTGCTGCTCTGCCGTGGAGAGAAGTTTCTCCTGCGGTACTTCTTCCAGTTCCCAAAATCTTATGAGAGCCTCTTCAATAGAATTGACAGAGATAGCATGATGCATGCAAGAAATGGAGGTCGAGAGCACGTTTCGAGAGTTAATTGGTCCGGACAGGATCCATCCAAAAATGGTTCGCTGAGCGATAGAAGAATGAGGGGGACCCGTACGTAATCCTTCTAAAAGGATTTCTCCGTAGAGATCGGCACCAATTAGTAAGTCCACCTTGCCTGAATCCGTAGATGTTGGATCCGCGAAAGCAAGGTCACGCAAATGAACGTACTCGCGATGTAGAGCAAATTGTTTGGGAACGTAAGACGAAATTTTTTGTAAGACAAATGCTCTAGCAGAGATCACTGAACCTTCTTGGTTATAATGCGATAAATAAAATGATACAGAACTCTTTACTTCAGTGGTAGAACCACCGCCCACGCCGTTTATTGTTACATGTTCCTTATTTCGTGGCAATCTTAATAATTGAGCGACGGATTCGCTCACAAACGAACACTCCGAACCTTGATCCACTAAAGCTCGAGCTATAGTAGAGTTTCCATTTTGCGCAGTAATACGAACGAGCGCAGTTGCCAACAGAACTGAAGCATGCATAACTGCATTTCCGGTACTAAGTTGTTGCGTAGGGCAACTGGGTTTAGGGGAATCACGGCCGACAGACTCGGCTCTGTTCCTCAGATCAGAGGTCAAAGGGTCCATTGCTTCAGTTCTATGGACAGCTGGCGAATTTATCGGAGTATTGTTTACCCGGTGTAAATAAGTGTGATGTCTGCGCGCGCAGACTGAACAGGTACGTTTACTCGAACAAGTCGCAACTTTGTGCGACGAACTTAAGCAATTGATGCACATACCCTGTCTGTGGACGAAGTCATCACGCTTCTCGACTGGCATCGTTCTGAATTTGTTACAATCGTAAATTCGATGATCACGTTGACAACACGAACATTTAGCTTTCGAATTAGTGACCTGAACGGAATGAGAATTTTCGGCGCGTAATTTACGAGGACCTGTATCCCGTTTGGATACGGTCGGCATAGCGACCGATAATGCTTCCAAGGTTCGCACGCGAGCGTTTAAGAATTCTTTGAACTGTTTTAAAGTGGGACAATCAGACGTACTACCGAGCGAGATTTCCCATTCTTTTCGCGTTTTCCTGTCTAACTTCTTTACTATTAGAAATATGAGCAAATCGTCCCAATGTTGGACCGGACGCTGAAAGTTCACTAACGCATCGATCACCTCGTAACTAGTATCGCGAAGGCGCTTCAATTCTTTTAGGTTGTCAATTGAAACCGTCGGAATTTCGTATAAGGCTTGTAAATAAGCAAACACGAGGACACGCGTATTCTCGTACTGTGACACGAGAGTCTCCCATGCACTATCGTAATTCGCGTTCGAAATGATTACATTTTTAACTAAAGTCGCGGCTTCCCCGGTAAGACTTGCTTTCAGATACTGAAGCTTTTCTGATTTCGGTAAATGTGGCAAATCATGAATTAACGCGCGAAAAAGATTAGAAAAATTATGCCAGTCGAGATAATTACCCGAAAAGGTCGGCAGACTTATCTTAGGTAATTTAGCAGAGAAGCTTCTCGATGACCTTGGATTGTCGTCGTTCGTCGCAGGGGCTGCTTCCGCTTTCAGGGTTTGAATTAAATCCAAGGCTTCAAAAAAGGCACTTTCGGCTCTCTTCACATATCCTTGGGTGAAATACTCAAGGATGGTTTTATCCGTTGAAGAGGCAAGCAATTCCAACTCGTCGTGGATAGTCAAAAATTTATCCCAATCACGTTCTAAATATTGAAGTCGACCATTGAGAACTGCGATCGACCGATCCGCTACTGGAATTTCCTCGAGACTTGCATCAACACGCTCGAGTCGCGCGAGTAATGTTGATTGTCTTTGCACCAATTGTTCGAGAGCACACTCGTCACTGTCTTCGGAGGTGTTCGTCCTTTTGAGTTTTGGCGCCATATCGTTCTTTCGCACACACTTCCAAAATCGGAATGTCACTAGAGCACACGTGTGTCGTTCGGGATTTGAGATCGCTCGATCGAACGGCTTAGCGAGAGACGTCACGCGCGATCGTGAAAATCGCACTGGACGAGCGGCAACAGAGGGGAAGCTCCCAAAATGGAACTCGAAATTCGCGAACGCGCTAGAAGAGGCGTCGAGTGCACCGTTCGCGCCGAGAAGCTAAGGAGGGAGAGGCAACTGCCTCACGATGGCGTATGACGTCACGACTAGAGATGCTCGGGCACGATGCGAAGACGCAAAGGTAAAGCGTCGCGAGTTCGGTTTGCCGCGAAGAGATGGCGCTACAAGCAAGAAGACGCTTGCTTAAGCAAAGATGGCCGATTGCCGTTGCGCGACCACGTTTTCCCGTGAATTCTACCAAATGCACGCGGGCAAAATTTCGCGAACGGAATCGAGCCCCGATTCGATCACTGCATCGAATAAATATGCGCGTTTCCCTTTTTAGCACTCCCGATTGTTCGATTCGAAACTTTTCGATATCCCGAATAGTTCAAATTATCTTGACTGGTGAATTACTCGACTAATCCAATTCGCTTGTATCCGATTGAATCCAATTGTATCCGATCGTATCCGGCTCGAAGGACCTTGTTTGCGAATGAATTGAATCGAATACACTTTCAATATTCACTCGCGAGGTATGCCGGTTCAGGATCGGATCGGGAGATTGAGTGGACTGTATTGATTTTTGGAAGTGGAAGTTTACTTGAACTGCTAATTTATTGAAACGCGAATTTTGTTTCGTAAGCACTAGGGTTTTACAATTTTCGATGGCGAAACGGGTGATAAGATTTTTGAGTCCTGGACTGCGAATCGTCGCGAGGAGGCGTAGCGTCGCGTCGTTCTGAGGTCGCGCTTCGATTTTATCGTAACTGTACATCCGAGCGCGATTACTAACTCATCGAGAGTGTCCGCGTGGGCAATCGGAAATGAGATCCGTAGTTTCGCTTGAAGATGGCGCCATCGATGGGCGCAGGGTTGCCACTAGCGCGATATTGGCGTAAGAATACATGTTGATCGTGAACAAACCCCCTCTACGTCCTGCAATTTTTTATAAAAATTGCCAATATTTGGTATTTAACAGTGTATCCAATAGGACTATAGTTTGTGCAAATTTCAGCCGGATCCCACATGTTTCAAATTCTGGCATGGATCACTTGACACGAAATCCGTCAGGTACTAAAAGCTGGCCGAGCACTTTGGGCCGAACCGATCCAAACTAGGACCAACATTTAGTGCTCAATTGTTGCTCAAAAGTTGCTCTATTCTTGAATTTGTTGCTCCCTATTTAAAAAAAAAACCAGCAGGTTCGGCTAGCTTGCATACAAGCCAGCCGAATATAGCTCTAAAAGTGGAAAAAACAAACCCTATCGAAAAACCGAATATGCAGCTAATTGTTGCTCAAATAATGCCCAAGAAACATTAAGATCTGCCCTACGGGTTCCGAGTTACCCGGTTCAGCTAGTAAAATCAAAAGTGATACGTTCTTCAAACACGGTAAATTAGCGGAATAAATGGGATCGAAAAATATCTTAATTTTTGATCGGTGATAAATAGCCGACATTTGTTGCTCAGTCCCAAAATGTTTTTGGAATACAAATAAAGGATTTAAGCGAGGTCCAAACCCGTTCGGCTGGTAAAATAAAAAGTTATACGTCTTTTAAACGCATTAAAGAAGCGAGCAAAATGGAGGTGAGAAATGGCTTAATTTGAGGTCGGTAACAAAAAGTCGACATTTGTTGCTCACTTCCGACATGTTTTTGGGATGTAAATAAAGGATTTAAACGAGGTCTAGACCCGTTCGGCTAGTAAAATAAAAAGTTATACGATTTTCGAACACGATAAATTAGCGACCTAAATGGGAACGAATAATGACTTAATTTGAGGCCGGTAACAAATAGCCGACATTTGTTGCTCACTTCCGACATATTTGTCGGATATAAATAAAGGATTTAAACGAGGTTTAGACCCGTTCGGCTAATAAAATAAAAAGTTATACGATTTTCGAACACGATAAATTAGCGACCTAAATGGGAACGAAAAATGACTTAATTTGAGGTCGGTGATAAATAGCCGACATTTAATGCTCAGTTCAAAAATGTTTTTGGGATACAAATAATGGATTTAAGCGAGGTCCAGACCCGTTCGGCTAGTAAAATAAAAAGTTATACGTCTTTTAAATGCATAAATGTAGTGAGATCCTCCTAATTTACCGCGTTTGAAGAACGTATCACTTTTGATTTTATTAGCCGAACCGGGTAACTCGGAACCCGTAGGGCAGATCTGAATGTTTCTTGGGCATTATTTGAGCAACAAATGAGCAACAATTAGCTGCATATTCGGTTTTTCGATAGGGTTTGTTTTTTCCACGTTTAGAGCTATGTTCGGCTGTCTTGAATGCAAGCCAGCCGAACCTACTTGTCTTTTTTTGAATTTTGCGGAATCCGTAGGGCAGATATCTATGTTTCTTGGGTATTCTTTGAGCAACAAATGAGCAACAATTAGCTGCCTATTCGGTTTTTCGATAGGGTTTGTTTTTTCCACTTTTTGAGCTATGTTTGCATACAAGCCAGCCGAACCTGCTGTTTTTTGTTTTAAATAGGGAGCAACAAATTCAAGAATAGAGCAACTTTTGAGCAACAATTGAGCAACAAATGTTGGTCCTAGTTTGGATCGGTTCGGCCCAAAGTGCTCGGCCAGCTTATAGGACTTAAATCCGTCATATGCTTAAATCTGGTTTGCGACATCGCTACGTCAAATAAAAGTCCTTTCGTCCGAGTTTCTATGGGATATAGAATTTTTTAATTCTTGAACAATTTATCACACCTTAGTATTAAAGCAACAATAAAACTAATTGCATAGAGATACGTGCGGCCAAATATGAATAAATAAGTTACTGAATGGTTCAGAACTTGCAGTCCGTGTCAAAAGTAAAAAATTCATAGACATACTTTCTCCTAACTTAACTTAACCCTACTTCCCTATAAATTGGGAGGTGCACAGACGACTCTCAGTCTCCGCAGTGGGTTCGAATGAACCACACTCCAGTAGAGAGAGAGAGAGAGAGAGAGAGAGAGAGAGAGAGAGAGAGAGAGAGAGAGAGAGAGAGAAGAGAGAGAGAGGAGAGAGAGAGAGAGAGAGAGAGAGAGAGGAGAGAGAGAGAGAGAGAGAGAGAGGAAGAGAGAGAGAGAGAGAGAGAGAGAGAGAGAGGAGAGAGAGAGAGAGAGAGGAGAGAGGAGAGAGAGAGAGAGAGAGAGAGAGAGAGAGAGAGAGAGAGAGAGAGAGAGAGAGAGAGAGAGAGAGAGAGAGAGAGAGAGAGAGAGAGAGAGAGAGAGAGAGAGAGAGAGAGAGAGAGAGAGAGAGAGAGAGAGAGAGGAGAGAGAGAGAGAGAGAGAGAGAGAGAGAGAGGAGAGAGAGAGAGAGAGAGAGAGAGAGAGAGAGAGAGAGAGAGAGAGTGAGAGAGAGAGAGAGAGAGAGAGAGAGAAGAGGAGAGAGAGAGTGAGAGAGAAGAGAGAGAGAGAGAGAGAGAGAGAGAGAGAGAGAGAGAGGAGAGAGAGAGAGAGAGAGAGAGAGAGAGAGAGAGAGAGAGAGAGAGAGAGAGAGAGGAGAGAGAGAGAGAGGAGAAGAGAGAGAGAGAGAGAGAGAGAGAGAGGAGGAGAGAGAGAAGAGAGAGAGAGAGAGAGAGAGAGAGAGAGAGAGAGAGAGAGAGAGAGAGAGAGAGAGAGAGGAGAGAGAGAGAGAGAGAGAGAGAGAGAGAGAGAGAGAGAGAGAAGTTCGGCAGTGACGGAAATTTCCGATCGCTCCCGTAACTAAACCCCAACGCGGCTACTCCAAGCTACTATTAGCTAACAGACTAGTCCGCTTAAGAAACTAAAGGTGGAGTCGACAATACTCATCTGCCTGAAAATAGGAGGAGGATTCCTTCAAACCCACAAAAATTAATTCTTTGTTCGATTCGACCGGTGAATACCGTGTCGACTCGTACCGTAAATAAATAAACTAATATATCTCTTTAAATTGCAGGGCCGCTAGTTTGCAAACGTGCGGTGCACCACGCACCAAAATAAATAAATAGATGGCGAAAAGCCGTAGTGTATGTATATATTTATAAACAGATTTTAAATAAAGTATCTTTATCACCTTATCGCTCTCGAGTCGCTTCTTTTACTTACCTTGTAAGTTACAGGGGCCTACTCTTTGTTCCCGATTTGTGTTCAGCTTATCAAAATACATACAAATTGAGTGATCTCATGCAGAGAGAAATCGTATTCTCTTTTTTTTTTTTAATTTTACCGCTATACAATCGCTTTTCTTGATGTCATCTCTGAAATTTCACGTGCAAGGCCCATTTTTCTTGGCCGATTTAGTGTATACGCATACAAACAAAAGGATATTTGCGCTAAATATGAAGATTTAAGGCTGTAGATGAACCAATCAGATGGTATTTTTTTTGCACTACTAATTTTTGAAATTTTCTCTAACGTTTGCTTCTAAAGCCAGAAACTCGCCTGGATTCATCAGAAGAATTGGAAATATGTCAGAGAAAATTTTAATTTGTAAAGATGGAAACGATGGAAACGAACCCCGGACCTTCCCGGCCTGTCGAATCTCTCGAGTTTTTTCGAAAATCGATAACAATCCAAAAAACAGTTTTGTAAAAAATTCCATCCTTTCCATCTTTACGAATTAAAATTTTCTCTGACATATATGCAATTCTTCTAATGAATCCAGGCGTGAGTTTCTGGCTTTAGAAGCAATCGTTAGAGAAAAATTAAAAAATTAGTAGTGCAAAAAAAATTCCATCTGATTGGTTCATCTACAGCCTTAAATCATCATATTTATTAATAATTACTACGAAGTGAACCAAAAAACTTTAATGATAATTGCGCTAGTTACGGGGACCTAACATACTAGTAAACCTTGTTGAAAGAAGATTGTAGGTTTAAGTCATCTGTCGATGGCACAATTTTTATGAAAAGAAGGTTTTTCATCAGCTTCGATTTAATTTCAGTAGAATGGTTAATTCGCAATTTACAATGTCGATGGCGTGTTGTTGATCTCTACTATATTTCCACGAGGATTCCAATTCAATTTAATTCGTGAAAATATATGATATATGAATGTTTATCAATTGAAGTCAATTACTTTTGATTTATAATTGTAAAAATTAATTAAATTAAATTCTCTTCAATTAATTACATATTATTTTTCATTAAGTAAAGCGAACAGAAGGGGATTAAGAAGGTTTACACTGCTCAAATAATTCCAATTTGACAGACATTTTTGGAGTCATTCGATATCACAAATTTATACGACAAAAGTTCGCAACGATTAAAAATTTAAATGGTCGGATCTAGAGTAACTGGGCGACATCAACTTAAAATCCAAAAGTAACTATATAATATTCAGTAAATAAACGTGCAATTAGTCAACTTTAATGTTCGTAGACTGTGACACTAAATTCGTGCACCTATTTATATTTTTTTATTATTGATCGACTGACAGCTTATTTAAGAAAAGAGAAAACACTTTGTTCCAAATTATTTGAACATTAATTGTTTGTCATCACACGATTTTCTTCCGTGTACCGACATTCGAGACCGACACCGAAGAACTGAAATTGACCTTGAAATAAAACAAAAATTACTCGGACTCATCGCAGCAAGTGACGAAAATAAAAAACTGGCTAAGTAGCCAGTAACAAATACTCTCGCAACATCCCGCTGAAAGCTCACTATTACAAATTAAATGAAACGATGAACAGATTTTCCACATTGGCTGTACAATAATCTTAATTAAATAACGTGCTGCACAATATCTTTAGCATTCTACGGTCCGCTGTGAAGTGCCGAAAATTACGAGTGCCCCGTGGAAACACGTGAACTTTCTCTCTCGCACATACTCGGAAATTCTCCCACTCTCCTGGTCGGTCGGAAAACAATGTCGCTGAAACAAACATTCAAGCAGAAAGCATTAGGCGTACGCCTAATCTAATTTTTCGACGATAGGAAAATTATAATCGGTGCTGACCAATGATTCGAAGGAGCGCCGAGTCGTGTGGCGAATAATCTAAAATAAATATTCCGTCAAAAGTAAATATATGACGACAGTAGAATAGCATCCATTCCCCCTTTCCTCGACGAAATATCAGCATAAATATTCCTTGATTTTTTGATCATTGAGCGGGGTGTATTCAAATTATTGAATCCTTAGAAAGTCGTATGAGCAACGAAAGCTGGGAGTGATTAATAGAAAATGAACAAGAGCGATTTTTCTAAAAATCGGGTACAGCAAATTTTTCTATTTTTTCGACCGATTATTGGGGTAGATTACGTTCGCTGAATACACAGGAAGTCATATTAGCAGCGACCGCTGGGATAAATTCATAGAAAAGGAACCAGTCAGAATTTTTGAAAAATGCAAAAACGCTTTTGCAAATTTTCCTACACTTTTTCGATCGTTGATCGGGATCGATTACATTCGTCGAATACACAGGAACCCAAGAGTAAAATAGGGCAAAATTACCTCTTTTCGAACTTCCGTCAGGGCGAGAAATTTTTTCGACCTCATCTTATATTTACCTAAAATATAAGTGGAATTACGGTAAGCAGTGACAAAAATAGAAGTAATGTTTTGATCGAAATTTGGTAATACAGGGTATTTGTTTCCAGTAGGTCGTAGTCTGAATTTGGTAAAATCGACCTGTACTTGGTAATATTTAGGTAATTTTTACCTCTTTTATACATAATTTTGATCAAATCCATACTCCTTTTGTTTATAGCATTTCTTCTCTGCATGTGGCAAGCCTGACTGTGTACTTGTATCCTTATATACTCATATCAATGTACAGTGATGCAATACTTTGAAGCTTTTGTCAGAATACAAAGCAAAGAAAATAAATATACAGATTATGTCAGTTTTCAGATAATGAAATTAACCTGTTAACGTCAAAATTGTACATTCCGCCTGGTAAGACTTTCGTCGCTTGTATCATTGCAAAATAATTGAAGTATTCGTTTTAAAGTAGCTTACCGACTATTTCCAAGGATGCTCTTTCTAATGGCGTGGTCAAAATTTGCAAAAAATTAATGTTTACACTAATTAATGCCAAAAATATCTGGAAAAGCATCAATTTTTTGAAGTATTTTTTTTTTTATTTGAAATTTATATGGGAAAACGGACGATAGGCGAGTGGAAAAGTTCATAAAAAGTGCATAAAATGTCTGTACTGAAAAGATATGAAATAGAATTGGTTTATTTCATCATAAAAAATAAAAAATGGCGGCATTGTTGAAGATAGATTTCGGAAGTTTTCGGAGATCGGATTTTAAAGGAATTCTTTCACGTTTTCAAACAAGTAAAATTATTTTATAGGTTTTTGGGGTTGCTGATTACGAATGCGATCTCAAAATTATGAAATTCAAAATGGCGGATCCAATATGGTGGACAAAAAATGCAAAATAGCCTGGAACAAGATGGATCTTGGTAGTCGGGGGTTTTTGGGGTCGCTGATTACCAATCCGAACTCAAAATTAATAAATTCAAAATGGCCGATCCGGCGGACGAAAAATGCAAAATGGCCTGGATCAGGATAGATCTTGGAAGTCGGTTTTTTTGGGGTCGCTGATTACGAATCCGAGCTTAAAATTCTGAAATTGAAAATGGCATGAAACAGATCACAAAATATTGACATGCAAAATGGCGGTTCCAATATGCAGCACTAAAAATGGTAAAACAACTTGATTTTAATGAAACTAGAAAATAACAGTACTTCAATAATATTTTGGGATTGTTCTCTTCCGAAATTACACATATATTCATTTATTTTTTTATTTATAACTTATAAACAAATGCAGAGGTGTTCCGATGATCCATTTATTTTATGTAATAGAAAGTATGAATGAAAGTACCTTTAGCCGTTTATTGTATGTTAGTAAACGTAGTCTATTGAGAATCGCTTTGTTTCGCATTTGATTTTTTTAATTTTTTATTAATTTTTTTATATACTTTTTCTTAGAGGCCATAACAGTAATAAAATTGATGCCACTATTTGTGTCATCCGCTCTCCAAAAACTTCAAAAATCTATCTTCAAAAAACACGGCATTTTTTATTTCTTATGATGAAGTAAACCAATTCTATTGTCATATCTTTTTAGTACAGACATTTTATGTACTTTTTATGTACTTTTTCACTCGCTTATCGGCCGTTTTCCATATAAATTTCAAATTAAAAAAAAAATACTTCAAAAAATTGATGCTTTTTCAGATATTTTAGGCATTAATTAGTGTAAACATTAATTTTTTGCAAATTTTGACCAAGCCATTCGAAAGAGCACCTTTGAAAATAGTCGGTACGCTACTTTACAAATGAATACTTCAATTATTTTGCAATGATACAAGCGAAAATCGTACTAGGCGGAATGTGCAATTTTGACGGGTTAAGCTTGTTATAACGTTAAATTTACGTGCGACGGAAGATTCCCTGTTCAGAATTTTATTCTACTCTGTTAAGAATTAACTCGCCCTGAAAATAAGCAATTTAAATAAATAATGAATTTACCGTGGAAAACTCGGTAATTTTATTTTACGCTTAAATCACCTTGAAATATTTTTTATTTAATTCGAAAAGCTAAAGTGATAAAAAATATGTCTTCTTTAAAGAGGAAATAGAACAGCAGAATTAATTAATTATTTACTACGCTGAAAAACAAAAGGCAACTCTACCGTACCTGTCGGTAGTACCACCGGCTTTAACGAGTTACGCCTACATTACCGACCGTTTTGTGTTGCTATTGATCTCGAAAGGGAGCATAGTCTGTCCACGAACTTAGTACATATACGATGGAGTTACCACGTGAAGTAAGACTGCAGGCTTTCGAAAAGGGACGTCTGCCGTACCTTTTCAAAGTACGATTCATTTCTGTTTGTGTGAAAAATTTTCTGCTGCAATGATTTTGGTGCCAAATCCGTTACGTTCAATGTGATTCTTAAATGTTAACCGCTTTCATTAATATGCATTGTTGGTATGAACATGTACATATTTGTCATAAAAAAACGAAATCGTTTCTAAACAAAAAACCGATAATAATTTTTTATTTTCAAATTGAAATTCTTACGCCTTCCATCTCCCTCTCTGCTTTACTTAACAAAGAGTACACGATATACATTTCATAAATAGTAAGTATATTTATATTATCGTTTGCAAAATTCAGTATGCTACTTCAATGTAGAATTTATATTAAAACATTTATATTAAAATCACAGTCAAGTTCTGACCGAAAACTGCATACAATTGATTAACCGAATGTATTAACGCGTATTAGGTATAGCCCCACGTTTAGGTAGCGCGAACGTCTAATTCTTAAGTAACCGTATTCTACCGGCGATTTGGATCAGCTGCCCGACCAATTTGGGAGCGCTGCCGCCCCGAAGTCGAAGTCCGATGATCGTACTCGTCTAGGAACGGTAGAGCTACCTTTTGTTTTTCAGTGTAGCGAATTTGAGAGGTTATGCTACATGCTAATGGCGGACATCAAATTATGCGCGATTCTGACTGTCGGCTTATAAGTCGAATTTCCCTCACATTCCCTGCCTTCAAAGCAAAATTTCCGTATTTAGGGGATTTTTACTTCAAAGATCACAACTTTCAAGTCTAATTATCGACCGATAGGGAATTTGAATATACATATGTGCACATATACATATAAATATGTATCGTGGCTGCTTTGATGACAAAATTTGTGATTCGGTGGCTATTTCGATGACAAGTGGCTACTTTGATGACCGTCATCGAAAAAAAAATAAGTCTGGTAGTAATTTCGGTGACTATACATTTGGGTCATCGAAATAACATCTGGGGTTTAGGCAGGTTCTGTAAGTGTTATGTTAGGATAATATAAAGGAGGGTGTGGGGAGAACTACATAGTTTGTTCGTCGTGAAATAGTCTGTAACATCTTCAGGAAAATTGCCTGCAGGAACATCTGTAGTCGAACTTGTCGATTGTACAATATCGCGACTGATACCTACAGTTGTCTCTGTTTCACTACGCAGTTTCTTTTTCTGTCTTTAAAACGTCGATAAAAGTCGGAACGGTCTTTTTCAAGTCATTGTCGTTTATAAACATTTACTCAGGACGATCAGTGCTGTCGTATATAGTTTGAGGTTAGGTTATTTTCGTTATTTTGAATAAAAGTGAGTTACATCTGCGCATGTGTCGTTGACTATAAATTTATTAATCGAAATGCTTTATAAGTAATTTTCCGCGGTAAATGCGACACACCATTAGGTCTTAATTTTAACCTGTTAGTCAAAATATAGACTTAGAAAAATGGGAAACGTGCAAGGTCATATTGACTTAAAAGTGGGCATGATAATATCTACTTTACTCGACTTTAAAGACATATTTTTGTTCCAGATAGGGTAATTTCGACTTATTACATGACTTTAAAATCATGGGACTTTAAATGTATTTCTTAGGATATATTAGGTGATTTTCAACCTGCTTTTAGGTCTTTAAAGTCTATTCGGCTTACAGGACAATTTTCTAGTCCAAAAGTGGTAAATTTTGCGCGATTAGGGCATTCTGGCTTTGTCTTGGTCAAAATATTTCTCTTGCTGCTTGGGAAGTCATATGAGAAGCAAGAGCTGGGAGAGATTCATATTTTTCGAAAAATCGAAATTCGGATGTAACAAATTTTCCTCGTTTTTTTCAACTGTTAATAGGGGTCGACTACGTTCGATATATACGCAGGAAGTCGTATGACTGATGCGATTGGCAACATTCATAAAAAATGAATCTGACAAATTTTTGGAAAAATGGAAAATTGGCTCTGGCCAATTTTTCTCGACTTTTCTGACCTTCGAGCGGGGCAACTACATTCGTTGAGTACACACGACGTCATATTAGCAGCGAGTGTTAGGTGAGATTCATAGAAAAGGAACCAGATAATTTTTTCGAAAAATCGAAAATCGGCTTTAGCAAATTTTCCGTGTTGTTTCTGACTGTTGAGGGGCGATTACGTTCTTTGAATAAATTGGAAATCATACGAGGAGAGAGAGAGAAAGAGAGAGAGAGAGAGAGCTGGGGGGGGGGTTTATAGAAAAGGTTCCAGAGCGATTTTTCGAAAAGTCGAAATTCGGATAGGGTAAACCGGCCACTTCGCAAATTGTAGTGCTTAATCACGGTAGCCTTAAAGCTGCGATAGGTTTGTCAAAAATGAATAAATAATATGCAGATTAAAATCCCGTTTTAATCGAAATCCTATCAGTCCCGGTCATTGTTTAAACTAACTTTTAAGGTTTGACGCGTTATCCGTAATGATCCCGGTAAAAAAAAATTTTTATATTTTTTACACTTTTTGCCAAAATATATTAGCTTTCATTAATTATAGTTATAAACAATCGTATAATGTATAATTTTGTATATAATGGTACAATTATAAACATTTGGTAAGTACTCATAACATAGTTATAATTACAATGCGGAATATTTTTTTTCCTTATTGGCGCAGAAGTATTGCAATAATAAAAAAGTGTTTCCAAATCAGTGCACAAATACGGCAAGTTCTTACACACTTCCATTATAATACATTATTACGAATTACTACATTATAAGAGAAGCAAATGATATAAAATATTGTTTGTTGTAAAATAATTTTGATACCTTCATAAACAAATTTAAGTTTTAACAGGTTAATTATTTTTGTATACTATAAAAGGTGGCCGATTACTATACGTGAAAACCACGTAATATAGAGTTGTAGGCTACTTAATGTTTTAAATACAATCGTGTACAATTGCAACATTAATATGTATAGGGATCATTTTCCACTGAGTTTTAAAGATGAAATGGATGCACAGAAGGAAGATCGCCTACAAGCAGCCTTATCGGACGTAAGAAAACAACTCGGTTTAAATACAGCGGCCAAATTCTATGGAATTACCAGACTGACACTTCAATCACGGGTAAAACAAGAGGACTCTAAGAGGGTAAGCATTCAGCAAGCATTTATACGTGTGCGTGTGCGTGTGCGCGAGCTATTTCGATCTTTTTCGATCATTCGTAATCTTTCTCGATCTTTCCCGTTCTTTCTCGATTTTTCTCGATCTTTCTCGATCTTTTTCGATCTCTTTCGATCCTTCTTGATATTTTTCGATCTTTCTCAATCTTATTCGATTATTCTCGATCTTTTCCAATCTCTTTCACTCTTTTCTCTCCATATCTACAATCTCTTCATCTCACGAAATCAATGGAGATCAAGACATATCAAAAAAGAGTTGGAAAGGATCAGAAACATCGAGAAAGATCAAGAAAAATGAGAATGATCGAGAAAGTTCGAAAAAGGTCAAAAACGCCGAAAAAGAATAGACAGAGCGAAAAAATCAATAAAGCTCGAAAAATATGAGCAAAGATCGAGATACATCGAGAAAGGACGGTGGATATCGATAGAGATTGAAAAAGATCGAGAAACAAACAAAAATTTCGAGAATGATCGGAAAAGCTGGAAAAAATCGAAAATGATTGGGAAAGATCAACAAAGATCGAGATAGATCGAGAAAGATCGAGAAATATTGAGAAACATAAAAAAAAGTTCGAGAATTATCGAAAGAGCTCGAAAATGATTGAGAATGATCCAGAAGGATCGAGATTGATAAAAAAAATGACCGTAGAGAAATACGCGTATTTATCAATGATAAGAAATCATTTTGTTAGTAACAAAAATTAAATCCTTTTCTTCCTGTTTTAATGAATTTAAATGGTGGCCGACTAGTGTCGGATTGATGGCCTACTAACGTCCATTTGCTGGCCGACTACTGTAATTTTGTAACTCTTTTTTTTGCGATTTTTTTTAACGAAAAATAAATTTTTTTAAATTCGCGTTATCAAATAGTTTCTCATAGCCCCAAGGAACCTGAGGAACCTAAGGAACAAATATGTATTATTACAATTAATTAAATATCACATTAAATTTTTTTAGAGCATTTTCATAAAAAAGATTGCCTTAAATGGCCGGCTACTGTCGGGTTTACCCTATAGCAAATTTTCCTAGTGTTTTTCGACCATTGATAGGGGTCGATTACATTCGATTGATATGCAGGAAGTCATATGAGCAGCGGGAGCCGGGAGACCTTCATAAAAAAGATACCAGTGCCATTTTTCGAAAAATCGGCTGCATAGAATTTTCCCATTTTTTTTTCGATCGTTGATTGGGTCGATTAGGGTTGATTGGAGTCGACTGGGGTCGATTACGTTCATTGAATGCATACGAAGTCTTAAGAGCTGCGATTGTTGGGTAAGATTCACAGAAAAGGGAACCAGACAGATTTTTCGAAAAATTGGCTATAGTAAATTTTCCTTTTTTTTCCGACCCATATTCGGGATCGATTACGTTCGTTGAATACACAGGAAGTCATTTGCGCAGCGGGAGCACAGAAAAGAAACTAGAGCGATTTTTCGAAAACTAGAAAATAGGCTATAACCAATTTTCTTTGCTTATCAAATCAATTGAGCTTTCTTTTTATTTTTCGACCACTCCCTTCACTTCTCTGCATTCTCCGACTGATTAGCCGCGGAAAGTTTGTCCAACGCCATCGCTGTAATTCTCTAAAAATTTAACGGATAGTAGCACAACGAGGCTGCAAAATGGGTGTATCCGGCTGCAAGGACAACTTGCTTATCGACATGTGTGTTTGTCAGGACGCAGTCCAGTACAAGCGTAGCCTTGCTGGATTACATGAAGGCGTATGACTCAACATCGCACGAGCTTTTAAGCATGTTACTCAAACGCCTCCATGTCCACCCAAACATAGTGAGAAGTATAGAAGATAAGATGCCTTTTTGGAAAACACGCTTTTTCATGACATCGGACAAGCGTCGAACCATGTCTAGACAGGCTCAATTCCAAAGAGGTGTCTATCAAGTTGATTCTCTGAGTCCTCTGCTCTTGTGCATCTCACTATTACCTCTATCCGTTGCTCTCCGAAAATCTCAAGGGTACATATGTGGAGTGCCTGGTGAACGTGTACATAAGATCACCCATCTTTTCTATATGGATGATCTTAAATTATACTCATCGGGCGAGGATCAATTACAGCGATCTCTGAACATTGCCCTCACATACTCGAGAGATGTCGGCATGGAATCCGTAGTCGGAAATTAATTGTGCCGAATATACTGGAATTACTCATTTCCGACGAGCAGGCAAATGTCAGCCAATAAGCCTGACATCGTCCTTGTTGACTTCGATGACAAATCCATCTTCGTCATCGAGTTCTCTGCACCAGCAGAGACAAACATAGTCAGCAAGGAAAAGGAAAAACGGATGAAATATCGGGAACTGCTGTTCGAGATTCGCAAGCTGTATCGAGGATTCAAAATGAAGCTCGTCGTGCTAATAATTGGAGTGTTGAGAGGAATGAGACCAACTTTCCGATAACATCAAAAGTATTCCGGCCTGCCAAAAACATGGAAATTCCATCGCTGGCCGAATGCAGAAAGCAATGCTGCTGGGATTTCTCAGTCTGCTGAGATCACACAAGATCCTGCAACCACTAACCTGAAGGTAGAGGGAGTGGTTGCAGTTACCGTCGACATGGTCCGGAGCAGCCTGCAGTGGACGGGATGGATATCGGAGTCACTTTTCTGCTGCAGACTGCACAAGTGGATTATAGAGGGCCGAGGGAGGTTAGGGTTTTAGTCGGTAAACTTTTCCCAGAACACCATGGGCAAGGGAGTCCACACACGGGGGGTTAACCAACATCTTTAACCCCCTATGTTGCCTAACGCATTTCCCCCTCTGTAAAAGAAAAATAATACACGTCTTTATTGAATAAAAAAAGAAAATTAGATTGCTGTATTTTTTTTTAAATATACAATGGGCGAGACACAGCATCTAATATGCTGCTTTACAGCCTGACCCGCTGTAAAAGATATCTTGAGAGTGTCGAGAATATCTCTAATGGATATCTTTTAGATATATCGAAATAGTTATTTTCCCATCAAGGGCGTAAAATAACTTTTGCGCCCTTAGGCGACCACCGGGCCCGAGGTGCTGTCGAAGATTCAGTTGTTTTAGTGTCGACGTAGTTATACCTCCGGGAGGGGGGGGGGGTCGAAACGTCGAAATTTGATGAAAAACTATAGGCTTATTTTCTTGCTGAGGTGATCAAATTCAAATTCAGTTTTTATGGCATTATAGTTGACTTTAGGAAGAAAATGCATCAACCTTTCTTGAAGAGAATTTAATGCTGTATCTTTTTTGTTTGTAACATCTTTTAATCAAATTTGTATTTTTACAAGACAAATGCAAAAAAATTCGAAGAAACGTAATTGGGGCTGATGTTTTTTAGTAATGGACGGATGGATCTGCGCCAAAAAAAAGTAAGTTAGGCTGTGATGAATCAATACGTAGGTCAACATGTTTTCTCCGCCCTTTCGTTAGCGAGCTAAAGCACACTAAATATGTTGACACATACGGACGTACGTACATACGTATGTACAAGATCGCACACACAAATTTTTTTTTAATTTTTTTTGGGCTTTGTACGGTCTGAAACGTCAACATTTCATAAAAATATGGATCGAAATTTTTTGGCCTGAGTGACCAAATGCAATACTTCGTCCAGACTTTCAGTCACGGTCGAAGTACAAGACATTAGTCGTACGCCTTTAATATCCCATATGCCAACCACAGGATACTATTTTAAATTTTCAGAAGCTCTAATTTTAGAAAATGAGGCACATTGGAAGAAAAGAAATATCAAGGAAATGATAGATATTAAAAAATAGAAAAATGCCATACATTTTAGAACTGACACCGAAAACCTTAGTAATATCTACTATATGTTAATTAATAATTTTTCCTTTAATAAATTCTATACTTATCGAACCTTTGGGCAGGAAATAAAGTTCAAGGGAATGAAGTTTATATTGGCGTGTATCATAATTATACTTCGTTCCCCGAGAAAACTCGTAAAAAATTACGTGCGAAGTGTTTATATAGGTGGAATAGAACGTATGCGAAATGTAAGTTATATTGGGCCCACAAAACAAAAATTCACACTATAAATGTAATTTTGTAATAAAATGCAATCATTTTCGGAATAAAATGTCGTTGCATCTACCGTCAATATTTTAACTTATAAACTATGTGGATTTAACTATAATTTTTAATATTATATGTGTATGGAATCTGCAGTATGTTATAATTTAAAAATTTTGTAATACAGTTATTTTACAAAATTTAATAATGTCACATATTAGCTTTTATTACTAATGTTAGAAATGTACTTATATCCAAGGAGTTATTAAAAAATAATATATATTTTAACATTGTCATTTTTTCTCACTAGTGACTTTTTCTAGTAGTACCTCGTATATCCCAAAATAATTCCTCCTTTGTTGCAGTTACTATCAGGCAATTTAAGAAAAATTGATATAAAATGTCTTTCATTGTGGATATGTATACTTCACTTTTTTATGTACAAATATTTCAGTAGTAACTGAGTGACCTTTATGTGCTAATCTTTCTTGAAGATTTAAATGATATTTTTTATGAATTAGGAAGATTTTTTATCCATCACTTATTTAGCATCCTAGAAAATATTAAAAGTTTACCTATAAAAGATGAAATACGGCTATATATACGTAATTTGATAACACAAACAATTCTAGAATGTTGTTCGTATATTTAAATTTGGAAACGTGGCGTTCAGAATTACACACGACAAGCAAGTCGTTCGTTAAAATATGCGCATATTGGATAATACATCATCGGATGAACCTTTCATATAACTGGAGAATAAAATAGTTTCACTATAAATTTTCATTCAGCAGTGATATAGTTTTGAACCCAGGCGAGTTCACGTCCGCTAAAGTGGCACGAAATAAATAAATTACTCATTCTGTAGCACGTCTTATTCAAAGGACAGTCTCAAGAGGCTTCATTATTCACCGTATGACAATTATATAATAATAGGCAAATAAAAATCACATCGCTGATGCATCACCTTATCAACTCTTGTTACCGACATGGATATATAAATTAAGGAGTTATTTCCCTCTTGCATTAAACGTCACAAGACTCCCGGACATTATAGGGACATAACGGATTTTTTACTGCAGGAAACAATGATTGCATTCAAATAAACAACAGATCTATTAGTTTGCTTTCTTCTGCAAGACCCATGCAGATGAAAAAATGTGGGGTATTTTCAAAAATTTTACTCATTTCGAAAAACGCCGTTGAGCCTCTTTAGTTAGCCACATGTATTTAATTAAATTTATACGGTATTAATGGAAGTTAACCTTAATAAATAAATAGTTATTAAATAGTTATCAATACTACGTTCTTGCAACGTGTTTTGCGCAAAAATGGATACAAGAGTTGGTCCGCTTTAATAAATATTTGTTTAAAATAGAAATGAAAGTTTTACATGAGCTCTTAGTATACAAGTAACACAAATAATAAGGTTTAGGGCAAATCAGTTATGAGGCTGATTCCTTCGGCGTAGCCTCACTGACGAGTTCAGTCGCTGAGGGGGTGAACGAAACGCCATGTACGTAATTATTTTTTTCTATCGTTGGAGTTTTTTAATATTTGTTCTTTCCATTCTTTTCAATTATTTTTTATTTTTTATATTTATACCATAATTTAATTTGCATGCTTCCCAATCAGATTTATTTTTTTAATTATTAATTTAATTTGTATTATTATTTTTAATATTATCAATATTGGTAATGTTTTTTTATTTATAACAATTTTATTTACACCATACAATACACATGCATACATATACAAATATCTAATATATAATTCGAATTCAAATTTTTTTTGTTTTTATTTTTATTTTATGTTAGCAAAGTGTTCAGGACGACGGATTTAAATAAAGAGACATAAATATACGGTCGTTTATCAATCTTTATCGATGTTACAAAAAACACTCGTGTGCACGCATCGACGGACGCAACGGAAGAGAAGAAGGGGCGCAGCCCGCGCAGAGAATAGAGAGAGAGAGTAACTACCGGAGTCATGCGAGACTCCCTTCCACAAGGCGGGAATATTCAAATTCCTACACTCCCTTCCGAGATGGACTCGTTTCGAAAGAACACTGATTTACTAGCAATCGTCTAAAACAAAATGAACTTAGAAATGATTCCGGTTAACATAAAATAAACTTTGACTTGGTGTAAGTGTTAATCTGCAATCTTCTCAAGATGATGAGGATGCCTTCATTATCTAGAGCCTCCTGCGTTGCTGGGAGCTATTAACATAAAATATAGGGATTAGAAACACATCTCAGTCATTTATTATGCTGTCGTTGTACTATTCGTAAATCCATTTTCTATCAGAAAAATTCGTAATTCAAAATTTTATCTCTTAGTCTCACGTGAGTTTCGTAACAAAGGGGCTTCGTCATTATGTCAGCTAATTGTTTCTTAGTCGAAACCTACTTAATAATTACACGGTCGTATTTAACACATTCTTTTACATAATCTTGATGAACTTCTGTCATATGTCGTAATCTATTTCCTCCATTAGTTTTAGCACAAATTGTTGCAGCTTTATTATCATATCTAAGAATTGCCGGAAGAAAATTCTTATCAGATATCCTCGATAATGATTTATTGATTGAAATCATCTCTTGACAGGCCTGACTCATAGCAACATATTCAGCTTCGCAAGTTGACAGGGCAACATAACTTTGTTTATTATTTCGCCAAGAAATTGTATCGCCAAACAGTCGTATAACAAAATCCCATGTCGAGATAGAAGATTTGCAGTCTGCAAAACTTGCATCAGAAAAGGCTAGCAAATCATCCCTTCGACTATCAAAATTTAAACCTAGTTCTTTAGTGCCCTTCAAGTACTGGAAAACTTTTTTTTACCATTTTCCATTGGTTTCAGTCGGATCAATTTGATGTCTGCTTAAAATATTAACAGCATACGCTATATGGGGTCGCGTAGCTCCAGCCAAATACAAAAGACTACCAATTGTTTCTCTGTAAGGAATGTCAATGTCTTTTTCCATAGAATCGTGAATGTCATTTTCCCGTTCTCTTCGTTCGCGGTTTGATACCTGTCGTGTTGTCATAGGTGTACTTTTCGGAAAGTCGTCGGCGAAGCCGAACTTCGTTAAGATTTTATTTATACACTGATAGAAATTTCCGCAGTCAGCGCTTAGACGCTCTCCTTACCTACGGCTATGAAGGGTGTTCGAGGCAATGCGCCTTGACTCTCTATACTTATCGGTTAGAAACTCACAGGGCTAAGCTAAGACCGATGATCCAATCGCAGCGTGTGGAGAAGCAGGTGTATCAATCCACTTAAAAAGAAAAAGCATAATAAAATAACAGGTTTGATTAGTGTTTCTAAGAGTTTACGAGAGAAATATCCTGAACTTCCAGAAGGTTCAAAAATTTGTACAAGGTGCCACTTTGCACTTAATAAATCTGAAGAACTCAAAATTCAATCTACAAATGAAGAAACAGTTTCCCAATCTACCGATGAAAAAATTGCATTTGATCCTATAGAGGAAAAAATTCTTTCTGATGAAAAGTCAGAAACGGATCATGTTGATTCGGATTTTAATGTTCCTACAAGATATAACAAACAAGAACTGGAAAGCTTGCGATAATGATTATTGTAAAGCAGGAATAACAACCCTGAATTAAATAAAACAAAAGTTTCTAGAATCAAAATCTAGGTCTGAAAGAATAACATTACTTACACTTGCACCGTAAGACTGTGGGGTCGTATAAAATAATCAAAGAATTTAATGCAACTGAGCGAAAAGCAAGAACTGCTATTGAATTGGTGAAGGACCATGGAATTTTGACTTACCCAAATAACAAAAAAGGAAAAACCTTGCCAGATGACACTGTTGCTGCGGTAAAAAATTGTTATGAACGTGATGATATAAGTCGTTTGATGCCAGGGAAGAATGATTTCGGGTCTATAAAGCAAATCAATGGAAAACGTAAACATGTTCAAAAACGATTACTACTTGCTAATTTGAATGAAATATATGAAGTGTCTAAAGAGTAACATACAACAGTTAAAATAGGCTTAACTAAATTTACACAACTTAGGCCATTAAATTGCGTTTTTGCAGGAAGCAGCGGAACTCACACAGTTTGTGTTTGCGTGTACCACGAGAACGTAAAATTAATGCTCGATGAAATCAATCTTGAGTATTTAACAAAAGAATCCCCAATTCGTTTTAAAAGATTATCGCGACTGCTTAAATGCCATTGTCTGCTCCAACCCTTCCAGTTCTTACTTTCTAGGCGAGTGCAGAATTTGTCCACGAACTACAAAGATCAGGGAAGTGCTAATTGCACTCTTTGACCGGTATGATATCGAAGAAATCAAATTCCACTCATGCTTGCAAACTGATAGGAGCACATTACAAACAATTGTCATGAAAACTGATGAATTTGCAAACGATATTTTGATTATATAATAATTAATTACTATTTAATAATCATTATAATGATAATTGGAAGATTTTATTTAATTTTACCATATTTTGCCACTTAGCAAACATAAATTCTCAAATGACTATACGGAATATACATCTCTGTCTTACCTACAAGTAAGCACATGAGATATTGTGGGGCCCAAAGGGAATGACGCGTAACACAATGCGGCTATGCAAAAAGCTGCATCTTAGCCTATCTTCCCAAATGGCTTACTCTCACCTCCAAGTGTGCTTATTAAAGCCGGTGGGCCCTGGACTCTTAGCAACCTTGCCAGAGATTGGGTAACCAACCCCAGTGAATGGCGAGGTAAGAGACAAACGAGAGAGGCATAACAACGGGGGGTGGGGCTAACCACCCTACTTCCTGTATTTGATGCGGTTACTATGAATAAAACGCGCAGGGCTCCTGACCATCGGGCTGCTTCGGATGCAGTCCCGAGGTGGAGGAGCCGAAACAAGTGTCCCGGGACAACGACAAACGAATGCCCACGGACGATTTCAGTGGACGGAGGATCTCAGGCAAGATCTAATGCGCTGGAGAGGAGAGCTGTCCGCAACAGAGAGGCTACGTGGCGCGATTGCATAGTCGGTTTGCATTAATGCATCCCGAACTGGCAGATCGCTTTTCTCAACAACAACTGAGAGATTATGTGGCCTATCTGAGGCGGACAGGTTTCGTTGTTCCCAGCTGTCAACCGGTACCGGATGTGCGGGCAATAACAACTGAGCCCGTACGCGGTGCTGAGAGAGATGCTCTACATTATGAAAGCACGACACTCGTGTTTAGGAAAAATTTGACAACGAAAATTTTGTCTAAACAACGAGAATTAGACAGAGCAAATAGTTTACTTCTGGATGCTCTTCCAGATGACTGCGACCTGTGGCAGGTCAATTGTGCCGCTTACGAGGCTGCAAGTGATCTGGTGACTCCGCGAAATCTGACACAGATATCGGAGAGTCGGCAGATTACAAAACGCATTTCTCAATTGAACGGCAAGATTCGACTGACACGGAAACTCGCTTCCCGAGTTCAGTGTGTGATCGACTATTTAACATCTGGCCGTTCATTTACGGCAAAAGTCAAGAAGTTCGCACAACAACTGCGGACGTACTATCACACACTGAACAGGCTGAAATTGCTCAACATCAAGCAACGTTAGGCGGATAAAATTCGGGGTTTGGCGGATGCCAAAAAGAGGCTGCAAAGACGGGAGGATGGAATTCGACAAAATGCAATATTTTGGACGAATCCTTCCAACCTCTTCAAACATCGTATCACAGCCTCAAGTGAGTTTCCGTCGATGGCCGCAGTTGAGGAATTCTGGGGGAGCATCTACCAGAAAACATCTAGGCTTAATGCAGGCACTCCAGGTACTGAAATCTTCACCGAGTTGTGCGACGAAGTCACACAACAAAGTGAAGATTGCCCACCCGTCAGTGCATTAGAGGTGAAAAATGCCATCACAGGAGCGAGGAATTTCTCCTCGCCGGGCTGGGATGGAATTAATAACTATTGGTGGAAGAAGTTCACTTCTGTCCATCAATACCTAGCCCGAATATTCATCTCTTATATAAATGGAGACCAACCCATTCCGCACTGGCTGGTGGAGGGCCGAACGCCACTGATCCCAAAATCGGGAGACTTGTCCGATCCGAGAAACCATAGACCGATCACGTCTCTCAATACGTTATACAAATTGTTCACTAACATCTTGAACGAACGTATTGAGAAATCCGTGAAACCGGTGTGGCAACGGATAGTAGAACAACGAGGCTGCAAAATGGGTGTATCCGGCTGCAAGGACAACTTACTTATCGACAGGTGTGTTTGTCTGGACGCAGTCCAGTACAAGCGAAACCTGTCGATAGCCTGGCTGGATTACATGAAGGCGTATGACTCAACATCGCACGAGCTTTTAAGCTTGTTGCTCAAGTGCCTCCATGTACACCCAAACATAGTGAGAATTGTAGAAGACCTGATGCCTCTTTGGAAAACACGCTTTGTCATGACATCGGGTAAGCGTCGAACCATGTCTAGACTGGTTCAATTCCAAAGAGGTGTCTATCAGGGAGATTCTCTGAGTCCTCTGCTCTTCTGCATGTCACTATTGCCTCTATCCGTTGCTCTCCGAAAATCTCAAGGGTACATGTGTGGACCGCCTGGTGAACGTGTACATAAGCCGAACAAGCCTACAAGCCTACACATACCTGGGCGTACCTCAAAGGCATGTCCAGGATGTGCCGGCTGCTAAAACCACCATCATTAAGAAATACCGGCGCATTCTCCGTCAGATCTGGTCATCAGAATTGACCGGGAGAAATAAGGTGGCAGCCACGAATATGTTGGCCGTATCACCAGTGCTCTATTCTTTTGGAACACTGAAGTGGAACTTTGACGAGCTAAGAGATCTTGACCGAAGCACACGGAAGATGATTTGTATGCAACGCAGTTTGCATCCAAGATCTTCCGTGGAACGACTGTATTTGCACCGAAATATGGGAGGTCGTGGCCTTTGAAGCCTGGAGTGTATGCATGACCGATTGGTCCTCGAAACAGCTTGCGACGTGATTAATCGAACGGAGGATCCCCTGATGATGCTAGTACATCAGCATGAAATTCAGGGGAAGGGGGCGTTTTTGTACAACGCGGCGGAACGAGCGGTGCGAAACCTCGGTCTGGTTTTCAACGTAGGACGTAGTGGTGCACAGGAAGCTGAATCAGTCATCAATCTGTGCCCAGTGCGTCTCAGGGCTAACATACGGAAGGAACAACTCCGTATGTTGGAGGGAAGGCATATCGACAAGCCGTTGCATGGACAATTCTTTCGAAATTTCCAAAGACTTGGCTTGTCGGCAGAGATGACCTTCTCCTTCTTAAGACCAGCCGGCTTGAAATCCGAGACCGAGGGTTTTATCTTCGCATGCCAGGATGGGGTCATTAATACCTTAACGTATTGCCAGAACATCTTACACCAGGCGGCACAGAGTACGCTTTGTAGATTGTGTAGATGTCATGCTGAGACACTAATGCATCTTTTGGCAGCATGCCCAATATATGCAGTTTCAGCATACATCGAACGTCACAATGCGGCTCTTCGAGTGCTGTATTACCATCTTCGCAGCACTTATGGTATTGATGCAACCCCAGTTTTGCCATACGTCCCCACTGATATTGAATCCGTTGTCGGGAATGAGTCGTGCCGAATATACTGGAATTACTCATTCCCGACGAGCAGGCAAATACCAGCCAATAAGCCTGACATCGTCCTTGTTGACTTCGATGACAAATTCATCTTCGTCATCGAGTTTTCTGCACCAGCAGAAACAAATATATTCAGCAAAGAGGACGAAAAACGGATGAAATATCAGGAACTCCTGTTCGAGATTCGCAAGCTGTATCGAGGATTCAAAATCAAGCTCGTCGTGCTGATAATTGGAGTGCTGGGAGGAATGAGACCAAGTTTCCTCCAAAACATCCAAAGCATTCCGGCCTGTCGAGAACATGCAAATTCCATCGCAGGCCGAATGCAGAAAGCAGTGCTACTGGGATCTCTCCGTCTACTGAGGTCACACGAGATCCTGTAACCACTTACCCAATGGTAGAGGGAGTGGTTACAGTTGCAAACGAAATGGCCCGGTGCAGTCTGCAGCGGAGGAGATGGATATCGAAGCCACTTTTCTGCTGCAGACTGCACACGTGGATTCTGGAGGGCCAAGGAAGGTTAGGGTTTTAGTCGGTAAACCTTGCCGTTAACATCAAAGGTGAGGGAGTCCGACACACGGGGAGTTACACAACATCTTCAACCCCCTATTGTGCCTAATGCATTTCCCCCTCCGTCAAAAAAAAAAAAAAAAAATTGGAAGATTTTATTTAATTTTACCATATTTTGCCACTTAGCAAACATAAATTCTCAAATGACTATACGGAATATACATCTCTGTCTTACCTACAAGTAAGCACATGAGATATTGTGCATCCTTGTCTCACCATCAAGAGAGCGCAGATGACTGTATTGCGTCTTTGTCTGGCCATCAAGAGTGCGCAGACGACGGTTTGCGTCTTTGTCTTACCATGAAGCAAGCACAGACGATTGCACCTAAACCCTTTGCTTAATATATGTATACGATTTTTGTTTTATAAATTGACCTCTAATGCGACAAAAAATAATTTGTCTGTTTCCGGCTTGTCACAGAAAGCTAGCACTAAAATTTTTATTACACTTTGCAACCGTGATTAACAATTTTAGACTTACAACATTGAGCCATTCTTCTTCCATAACCTCATTTTCGGGATTCTCTCGAAGCACGGGTACAGCCTTCGGTTACAGCAGGGCCTAATTTTTTAATGCATATTCATTATTAAATAATTGTTTGAGACCTAAATATTTTAATGTGGTAATAGTAAAACTTTCATTGAAAGAGCTAGTACATTTCGGTCATTTGTCGATATGTCGATATATCAAAATTAATATATATATATATGGATCATGTTTATGCATGTTTTGACACAACATATATCCTACTGTTCGAGGTTATGTTTATTCGGAGGGAATGGCCTCATCTTTTAGACATCTTTTAGACATGGCCTCTTCGAAATGTTTATTGTGATGAAGATGAAAGTACATACGAGTAATACATACCATAATACGTACATACAGGGTCATCGAAAAGTATCGGACCCCCCTAATATCTTCAGTTAGAATGCACTTAGGAAAAAATGTCCAATAGCAAAGTTGTATGGTTTCAAGCGGGGAGTAAGATGATGACCTTGACTTTGACCTTGACCATGTCCATCAAGGTCATTTCAAGGTCAATCTTATTTTTTTAAATAGAACCCCCTACATTTTATTGCATATTCTTATAGCTTATCTCGAGAGCTTTCCAAAACACTATAATAAAATATTTTTTTATTAAGTACTTTTTGAGTTATAAAGGTTTGAAGTTAACAATTTTTTGACACAAAATGCAGAATATCTTGTAAAATATTATTTAGTTTTCAGTAATCATAACCTTAATACTTTTGTGCGCGGAATAATGAGACCAATTAATTGGTTTAAAGAAAATACATCAATCGGATCCCCCTAATATTTTCAGTAAGAATGCATTTTGGAAAAATGTCTAATAGCAAAGTATTGTACGGCTTCAAGCAATTATGCTAATAGGCTCTGGCGAAAAACTGCCCGAACGTAATCGCGAGAAGCTGCTCGAATGCGTGATTTCCGAAGGCGTTAGCGGGAATCTGACCGATAGCGTTGGCCAATCTTTATTCTATCACTCTCGCAGGCACCAATGTACGAGCTCTTGAGCAAACAATACGGATCACTGATTTGAAATTTTGATGCAGTGCTGTCTTCTTCTTAGCGAGCAGCAGTCACCTCGTCGACGAAAACGAACAGCCTCAAAAATTTTTTCTGTAACAAAAGAAACCATTGCGCTTCAATTGATTATCCCAAACATCTTCATTTTGTTTCCAATAGCCCAGAAATTTTTCGTAAATATTATTAATTGATCTATTCGATTTTCAGTTGCTCAACGAGCTTTTTGCTAGTCCTGGTTAAAATAAACAAATCGATAGTTGGACCAACACTTAATAATTAGTATTTTTCTCTACTTAATTATCTAGATCAATTTCCTATCACATACCTGATTAATTCTTCTTCGCTCTAATTAAGAATGGCGGAGCTTTCTGAAAGAGATCGAATAACACTGTTAATGATGCGAGGATGGGGAGATCAACAAAGAGGGTATAAAACAGTAACGCGATTATTTAATGAAAATTTTCGGAATGAAAATAATAGGATCTCCAAAAGTACTGTAATCCGTACTATTCAACGTTTCGAGGCCATTGGTAGCGTTAAAAGCCGCCCAAAATCTGGTAGACCTAAAACAGCAACAAATAATGATAAGGCATTAGATGTTTTACAGTCTTTCGTTGAAGATCCCCATATTTCCATCAATCGCGTTGCACAAGAACACGAAATCGGTCATGCATCTGTCAGTAAAATTCTGAAATTGAATAAATGGCATCCATACAAACTCCATTTGGTCCAAGAGTTGTCCGAAGACGATTTTGATAGACGCATCGAATTTTGTGATCTTATGATGGAGATGATTGTCGACGATCCTCTATTACTTGATAATATTGTTTTCTCTGATGAGGCAACATTTGAACTGACTGGAAATGTAAATAGACACAATTGTAGATACTGGAGTGACGTTAATCCTCACTGGAAAAGAGACAATCATACTCAATATCCACAAAAAGTTAACGTATGGGCTGGTATTCTTAATGGTAGACCAGTTGGCCCTTTCTTCATTGAAGGCAATTTGACAGCACAAGTATACCTAGTCATGCTTCGCGAACAAATTGTTCCAGCTATTCGAGACATAGCTGGTGGAAATATGGATGAAATTTATTTCCAACAGGATGGAGCTCCACCTCATTATGGTGTCATTGTCCGTCAATATTTGAATGAGGTCTTTCAGGACAGGTGGATAGGGCGAAGGGGTCATATTGAGTGGCCACCTCGGTCTCCGGACTTGACCCCACTTGATTTTTTTTTGTGGGGTTACTTGAAAAGTAAAGTTTATGCCACCAAGCCTCAAGATTTAGATGATTTAAGAGGGAGAATAACTCGAGAGATAGAACTAATACCGCCAGAAACGTACCGGAATGCGGTGCCGGCTGTTTATAACAGATTGGCACATTGCCAGGCTGTTGAAGGGCAACAATTTGAACATTTGTTGTGAATTGTTTGGTACAATTAAATATTTTGCCCAAGCTAACCAATTGGAATTAAATTTGCCTTAACTGGCCGGACTCACACACCACTCTTGCCTTAACTGGTCGGACTCGCACACCACTCTTGCCTTAACTGGTCGGACTCGCACACCACTCTTGCCTTAACTGGTCGGACTCGCACACCACTCTTGCCTTAACTGGTCGGACTCGCACACCACTTAACAAATTGTTAACTTCAAACCTTTATAACTCAAAAAGTACTTAATAAAAAAATATTTTATTATAGTGTTTTGGAAAGCTCTCGAGATAAGCTATAAGAATATGCAATAAAATGTAGGGGGTTCTATTTAAAAAAATAAGATTGAAATGACCTTGAAGGACATGGTCAAGGTCAAAGTCAAGGTCATCATCTTACTCCCCGCTTAAAACCATACAACTTTGCTATTGGACATTTTCTCCTAAGTGCATTCTAACTGAAGATATTAGGGGAGTCCGATACTTTTCGATGACCCTGTATGTATGTACGTGTATCGTATTCATACGTAGTTCTGACAATAAACATATTCTTAGTTGTTGCAAATAATTATCTATTTTTACTTCTATTAACCCTGTTGCTAAAAGAGTAATACTATCTTTATCATAACGGTACTTTTTTATTGTTAGATGAATCAAGAAAACTAAGTCGAACAATGAATTTCCCTATTATTGTAGTAAGGTTTTCCTTGCTATTTTAACAAGGATCGATTAGTTGGCGCCGTATTCAATAAGGCAACCTTATTGAATCGTTGCACACGGGTGCAAGGAATTTTGTTGAGTGTATACACCTGTACATCCTCCAAGTAAAATGTAAATAACAAAGATTAAATGGGCCTTGATGAAATATTAATTCGAGAACACATCTAAAAATTGTGAACTCCATTATATTTTTGCACTTGACTGTTTCACGTTTAGCTTACTTATATTTACAAGAAATGTATATAATACACGCATACAGTATAAGCAACTGATTTCATAACCTTAAGAGCTTAATAAACTTTCGTATATACGCACATTTCCAAAAAATTAGTTCGCGCATGTGCGGATGTTGCCCATTTATTATTATGTCTATGATGTTACGGAATAACATACAAAAGCTAACATCTGTATATGGGTTTTGGTATCATCGTAGATTGTAAAAAGTAGATAGTAGATGATAGTTAGTAACATCTTGATGGTATCAGATAACATATTTATTTTTACCATCCATTTCTCTCCGTGATAGCCTTATATATTTGCGTAACTGCTGCAAAGTATGCAACTTTTCTGAAATCTTAATCGCCACATTTTCGGTACAAGGTTTCAGTTGGATAGTCTCTTTTTTTTCAAAATAATTTTCAATGCCGATTTTTGTATTATAGTAACTTCCTTCATCACATTATCGTATGCTCCACCCCATAGAATAATTCCATATCTTATAATTGATTGAAACAGAGCATGGTAAATTTGTAATAGTGATTTTATGTTTAAGATGTTTCGTAATTTTCTGAATAAAAACTTAAGTAGCCTCAGTTTTTTTAGCAGCATATTTACATATCTGTCCCACCTAAACTTGTAATCTACTATAACACCTAAGTATTTAATACATTCCGTCTTTTCGATTATATATACGGTTTGTCCATCTTTCACATAGAGCTGATCTAAGTTAAGTCGTATACTGTCGCTGTAGCAACTAAATGGTATGAATTAAGTTTTGTCTATATTCACAGTAAGAGATTTATGGATTAACCATTCTTCAATTAGCCTGAAGTCTTCAGATGCTATTTGTACTAATTCAGTCCATGTATTGGCCTCAAGTATAACTACCGTATCATCTGCAAATGATTGTATTTTCCCATTTGCCTTTATCGTATACAAATCATTTATATACAGTAAAAACAGAATAGGGCCAACAATTGTACCTTGGGCCACTCCAAATGTAACCGTTTGTGTGTTACTTATGCAGTCATTGTATACAACCTTTTGCTTTCTGTTTTTTAAATAGCTTGCGATTAGTGTACCACTAAGGCCTCTAAATCCTAGATTGTCCAGTTTGTAGATGAGCTTGTTGTGGTCTAACGTGTCAAACGCTTTTGCCAAGTCAATGAATATCGCCATAGTCGGTTTTGATGCATTAAGGTCGTTGTGCAATGTTATAGAAAGCGAAGCTAGTGCATCTGTTGTCGATAGACCTCTTTGAAAGCCAAACTGCGCTCTGTTTATTATTTTATTGTGTGTTATAAATCTAATCATTCTCGTTTTCAAACATTTTTCGAAGAAATTGGATAAGTTTGATAATAGCGATATGGGACGATAATTATTTACTATGCGGTGATCTCCATTTTTTAATATTGGTTTAATTATTGTACTTTTAAGGTCCTCAGGCACTTTTCCACTTTCAAATATACTATATTAAATAAGTTATTGGCTTGGCAATAACATTCCCAATACCTGTTAAGAACTTAGCTGTTATTCCATCCGGGCCCGGAGCTTTTTTGTCTTGAAGCGCTTTGATATACTGCATAATTTCGTTTTCGTCTACTGGTGTAATAAAAAAAGTATCCTGAATTTTTGAAACATACAGAGATCTGTATGTTGCTTGCTAAATTTTTACCGACTGATGCGAAGAAGTTGTTAAATTCATCCGCTATGTTGTGTTTACCTGTTAAAACCTCGCCATTTGATTTTATTATTACGGATGGAGAAGAGCTTTTAGTTTTTCTGTTAGTTACCTCACTTACTATGTTCTATAACGATTTAGGGTAATTTTTTTTATCGAAGTGCTTTATCCGAATAATACATTTGTTTAGTTTTGTTTCGGGTAGGTTTAGGTGGTTTCTATAGTTTTTATATTTATGTGTTGCTTCATTTGTTTTAGATTTTCTCTTGTGTGAATGGAGTTAATTAAGCCTGTAGTGATCCATATTTTCCTTTTGTATTCTTTACGCTTTACTATTTCCGTTGATTCCGATTGTATATTTTTTATTATTTCAATTAGTTTCCTACAACAATTTTTCGGGTCAGGATATTGGTATATTGCGTCCCATGAAGTGGTATTTGAGAGACTTTTCGCATGTTTGTAATTTATTTTTAGATATTTGTTGCTTTCAATGTTTTTATGCCTCATGCTACTTCTTTCCGTTAGTATGATTGGATAATGATCAGTCATATCTGTTGTACGTATAAATGCTTCGAATAGTCCGTGCTGTTTATTAGTTTTCAAAAGAATATGATCCATACACGAGCTACTAACATTGGTGACTCTCGTAGGTTTATTTATTGCCGATATAAAGCCGAATTCGTTGATCATATTTAGATATTCTTGTGGTATGATGTCGTCCTTAAGGATATCTATATGTAGATCTCCTAGCAGGATATGTTCCTTTACGGGTTCACAGTTTTCGAGGTACTGTTTTAAGTATTGTATAAAGCTTTGCGGACATATGGAGGGAGAACGATATACTGCTGTTAATAAGGTTGTGTAACCCCTTACGTTAAAATTCAGCTTAATTAGGTAAGGTAAGGTAAGTAATTTTATTTATGGCTCGTGCTGATGCTACGTAGCCAATCAAATAGAATACAAGTAAGATAACAAGTGTTTCAATACAAGAGTTAGTTGAGAACGAATTAATACCATCAGGGATGAAGAGCGTGGAAATAGTAGATATAATGGTGAGCTGAGGGTACGGTCGCAAAACAGAAAATATCAAAGTTTAAATGTTGAACTATAGATAAAAATAAAATTAAAAATAAAATTATGTATTGCATTACAAAATCACGCGGTCAAAATACATTGATTAGAGTTTTCAGCCTTTAGTAGCTATTCGTAAAGCCTATTCTTAAAAGCTGACGAGGTAGATGACCTCCGGATATTTACCGGAATTGCATTCCACAATCTCGATGAAGTGATTACAAACGAGTTCGAAAGGCGTTTGGTACGGTGTTTATGGATACGTAACATATTTGTTCCGGGTCTTAATACTCGCGAAGTTTGGGATTCCCGCCCAATGTATCTTTTGTAAAGATAGTCCGGTTTCCTCTCCGTAACTATTTGGAAGACCAAAGAACCTATAAAGTAGAGCCTGCGGTTCACCGAAGATAACTAGCGAAGTTCTTTTCTAAAGGGTGTAATGTGCTCAAACTTTCTACGGTTAAATATAAAACGGATGCAAGCATTGAGCATGCGTTCAACCCTCAGGCAAGAGTCGTGGTCAAGATCATTAAAAACAGCACAACAGTAGTCAATATGTGGAAGAATTAACGAAATGCACAAACGGGTTTTTAGTTGACGGGATAATGCACGAGAATTCTGCCAAAGTTGTCTGAGCGAACCGTAGACTCTACGAGATATTAGCGTGACGTGCTTCTTCCATGACAGCGTGTGGTCAATCACAAATCCCAGACTCCTAACCTTATTTGCCCAAGGAATAGTTTCACCTTTGACAACCAACGGCGAGACTCCTTCGAGGTTGAGACCGCCAACGCACTGCTTGGTACCGAGGAGAATGGCTTGGGTTTTACCGATATTCAGAGCGAGATTATTCGCGAGAGCCCAGTCCGCGAATCTATTAGCATCCTCAGAGATCCGCTTAATGCCATTTTCCAGTTCAGAAGGTCTGCATTTCAACAAAATTTGTGTATCGTCGGCAAAGATATTATGGGAACTGTATCGTAGAACAGAAGGAAGCTCATTAATATAGATCGAGAACAGAAGTGGACCCAATACGGATCCTTGGGGCATTCCAGATAGTAGGGGAAACCAGTCGGACTGTTCACCCCCAGGTCCCACAATAGTCTGCCGACGGACCAACAAGTACGAAGCGAACCACTGAATGGCTCTATTAGAAAAATTGGCTGCTCTTAGTTTTACCAACAAGAGAGAATGGTCAACAGTGTCAAATGCTCGACTGAAGTCGAACAAAATAACAATGCTGACCATTCCTCGTCCATAGCAAACCGTATTTCATCTGTGACATTTAAAAGTGTAGACTGGATACTGTAACCCTGTTTAAAACCAGACTGAAAAGGGTCAAACCACTGCTTACTACCAAGAAAGCCAATAACTTGTTCATAAACTATTCTTTCCAGAACTTTAGAAAGCGCGCACAGGATCGAGATCAGTCTGTAATCAGAAGGATTGATCGGATTGTTCACCTTAGGTAGAGGTACGAGAAGGGCATCTTTCCAGATCTGAGGAAAAACGGCCCCTTGTAATGACTCATTGAAAAGTTCTAAAAGGAAGGGAAAAATTGCAGGTAGAGCCTTAAGTAGGAAGCTAGACGAAAGCTGATCAACACCTTTAGTGTCCGACTGAGTGCGGCGTATATGTCTGTGCAAGATATCAGGCGTTATGATAGAAAAAAAAACATTCTTCATCGAAAGTGTCATGGAATAGTTCTGGTGGTAAGTTGTTTAAGGAGATCGGAGCATTGAGTGTAGTTTTGGTGGTACTATACGATGCTATTTCATCGACCGAGCAACTTAGCGAAGCTTTCGTGGCAGACGAACTTAAGATACCCATTTTACGGATCTCGTTCCAAAGTGCTTTGGGATTTTTTATCGAATCTAATTTATTCAGAAAGTATGAATCGCGTAATAATCAAAGCTTAGACTTATACATCTGGCGGGCTCTTTTAATGGCGACTTTTAGTTCGGGCAAGCGTGTTCTTCTATAAGCTCGTAGCAAGGTATCTCGATTTCGTTTAAGAACTCGGAGTTCTGGGGTATTCCAGGGAATAGTGCGTTTGCCAGGGGTAAAAACACGTTCAGGGGCATGTCTGTTGAGAACCTCTAACAGGCCATCGCTAAGGAACCTGCACATTGCGTCGGTATCGCCCAAGCCCATCATGAAGTCGGTCCAGAGCAGGTTGTCAATATCCAGTAATAAATTATCGGTATTAATTACAGGAATGTCGCCGATTTGCACAATCTGTGCATTATGTGCAATTTCTTCTTTTATGTATACTATTGTTCCATCATTTTGGTTCAACGTTCCATTATTATAGTATATTTTATATCCCTTGATATTATATAAATAAGGATTTTTTAATATCCACGTTTCAGTACATATAACTATATCCATGTCCCCTATTTCATGAATCAACAATTCCAAATCTTCAATATTTTTATCCAAGCTTCTTATATTAAGGTGCATAATAGAAAGGTTATGGTTAATGTCCTTATGTTCCTTTAGATCTAGTCTAGAATTTAAAACATTACATCTGATTTCCACTTGCTTAAAATTATCTAAAAAGTTCGCCATTTGAATGTTAGATTGTAGATATGTCTGTTGTATAATATCGAATTATGTATTTCGTCGATGTATGGCAAATTTATATAAGTTTATGTTACAATTGTTGGGTAGTTAATCTGTGATATCATAAATTTTCTTCTGTCACTATATGATAAGCAGTTCTTCTCATCATCCGCGTAGTGGTCTGCAGGTCGGTTTGCTTTATATCGCTGATTAGCTTTAGTACAATTGATGAACTTCTTTTCTGTTTTGTTGGAGCAAACTTTAGGATCGTGGTATAGTGAATAAAAATTACAAATGTTATTTATTCTTTCACATTTGGTGCTGCTATGTTACATTTGAAACATCTCCTCATATTGATGTCATTATACACTGGACATATTCGCCATGCCAGCGCTATCTTAAAGTGATTTTGAGCGATATGAAGGTAAACACCAGGACTAACCTCGGTAAAAATAGTTTTAACTTCACTGTTTCTTTTCTGTTTAATATAAGTTACCTTAAAGTGAGGATCTGTCATTTCAGCAAGGTTTTGACTCAATATCGTCTTGAATTTCTTCGATGGTCTGGTCTCCAATTACACCTGCAATTTTGATTTTGGGATTTTGAAGTAATGATTTTGTCAAGTCATATTGTTGATTAGCAATTTGCTAAGTTCGTTCTTGAGTATATTTACATCTTGTTCCATACCACATTTAATAACTATAGATCCATCCTTGCGTTCAAAAAATTTCTTTACTTGGATTTCTCGTTTAGCTCAACTTAATGACTGAACATTTTTTATTTAAAATTAGATGCCTTCGACCCGGGTGCCTACAATTTTGGCTAAATTCGTATTGCAGTTCCCTGACGAAAGGCTGATGCTCCCGGGGATATTCCCATTTTAACACTGCCAGGAAAGAAGGCGGCAGAGGGTAGTTCTAGCATCGTTAGGTTCGAGTAGTTTCTATACATATATTGTAACAATATCTTGTTCCTTAAATAGGGTGAATATGCCAATGAATGGACGGTTAAGCATATTTCACACTTTGATCGATTGTAACTTTTGAATTCTTTTATGAAAATTTAATTATGATACTACCATTAGAATCGTTAGGCTCTGCTCTTTATGACCGTGTAGTTCAACCTTTGATTTTATTTAATTATTAACCTCGTCTTCATACGTTTGTAAAAAAATCCGCTAAACTCCAATGAATAGACCGGTTAAATCAAATGGGACGTTTTCAGTACCAGTTTTGGATGACTTTAAAACTTTGTTTTGATTTTACAAAATACTAAACACTGGAAGATCAATAGTACTGTAAATATTGTTTTGAATGTTCAAAGAACATAAAAATATGTATTTTGTTGCAGTTGTGCATCATACATTCATAAAAAATAGAAATATGTAGAAAATCGTCCATTCATTGGTAGTCGTCCATTCAATGGCATATCCACCCTATATTAAAATTGAAAATGAACATTTTCAAAACTTCGACCCCGACCGCAGATCAGCCGAAGCACTGATAAATGAGCACGTCTTGTTCACACTGATGCTTAAAAAAACAAAAATTAATGAAATATTTATACTAAAATAAAATTTAATCAAATTTTTATACTAAAATAAAATTTAATCAAATTTTTATACTAAAATAAAATTTAATCAAATTTTTAAAGTTAGCCCCCCCCCCCCTTGATACCCGCCTGTTCCCCTGCTTCCTCTGTGTCTCGGTTTTTCATGTAATGTATACAGTATATATACATATGCATTGTATATGTGTATGTACAATTTATATTAATTTTCTTTTTACTGCATTATCGTTGATTTTACGAAGAAATGAATACAACCTATTTTGTAGAGAATTCGATGTTCTATATTTTTTGTTTGAAACATTTTTTTGTACGATTTGTATTTTTTGTTAAAAAATGGAAAAACGTGTTTTTTGCGCGTTTTTTTGTTAAACCTCCCCATAATCTAGTATGCATTGTCTTCAAAAACTAATCAGATCTAAGTTTGGCCAAGAGAAACTCCAATCCGTTTGTACTTTTTAAATTCGCCCTGCCAGTCGCGAGATATCGCGTATACAAAATTTTGCCCACGGACGGACGCACGGACATACAACCTAACGGACACCAATTTTTTTATTGTTGCTTTGGGTTCCTTAGGGTCTGAAACGTTGACATTTGATGAAAAACTATAGGGTAATTTTTTTGCCCGAAGTGACCAAATTCAATACTTCGTCCAGACTTAGTCTGGGTCGAAGTAATTAGAGATCTTTGGTACGCTCAATTGTATTATAAATAGATCGAAGCTTCTATTCATAAGTCTATGTACATTTCAATGAGATCGAATATCGTAGAAAAGATTTCTTCAATTATAAAAGTGTGGTGACCATCATACTGTTGCTAGTACTTGAATCGATTTAATATTGCGTTTAACTTCTTCGCCATCTGAGTATGGTAACTCGCAAACGATCGACAATGGGCATGTATGGGATCGTCTACCCTAATCTCGAGAGTAACATTGGATAATTGTCTATCTGTTTTTGTTGCACTCTGATTTGATTTCCGATTCATAAGATTTGACGAAGAGATACTACGATCTAGAGAGAAAGGTACGTCGTATATCCATAAGTTAGAGGTACCACGCCATATGTGGAAGTGGTAAAGAGTGTGTGAGAGAGAGAGAGAGAGAGAGAGAGAGAGAGAAAGATGCGTCAATTAATGAAGGGAACAAGCAAATCAGTATTAGGTACTAGAAATGTAGTATATCGCAAACGTGCAAGGATACCCCGGACCTGGTAATCGGTTTATACCGAAGGAAATGTGCATTATGGATATTTCCGACAGTGATGTTGTAAAGTACGTTTTGAACGTAAAACAATTGGTTAATGCACAATAATCATAGTCTACGATGTGAATCGGGCGATATACCCTTTGATTCAATCAACGAAACGTTGGAAGACATCGTTACATGTGCTCGCAAGATATCCATAAAAGGCGCAGACAAAAAATAAGATATAGGTTGCATGAAATTTTAGATGCTGACAATGTTGCCGACCTAGACATATTGGCCTGTCTATCTCTACCGAAACTCATAAGACAACAACAACATCGATTGTCTATAAACTGTGAAAATCATACATTTAACGGAAAGTGTGCACAAAATGTTAAAATACTTCAAAATTGCATACTGGAAAATCATCAAGACCGGCCTGCATCTCTTCAAAGGTCAATGAGAATTTACTATGAAGTGAAATGTTTTGCATTAAAGAAAACGAAAGACATCGAGTGTCTACCTATAGATTTCATCTCCACGTTTGCAGAACGTAAAATTAAAGAAGCATGGTTATGCTCACCATTCACAATGCAAATGCATTCAGATTTACGTGAATGTCGTTAATAAACATTTTGAAACGAGTGATAATACCGTAGATAGAGAACCGTCGATGATTAAAGACTGTGCAAAGTATTAATTTCAGAGGGATGCATAATAATAGCAATATAGGTATTTTAAAAATAAGAAATCGATCCTCGAGATTGCGCAGAAATATTTAAAAATTTGACTTTCATATTCTTCTGTATGGCGATAATAAGGTTAATTGTCAATTTTCAAGAACGTCATATTCAATTGTAATCGCTCTATAACCACTCATATCAGTAAGTGTATGATCGCAGCTTACGCGATGAATCCATGAATTTTAGGTGCACCCGCATATTTCATTCTGCCATACACAGATTCTGCAATCTTTTTAAACATACCAAAAGATGGCAGCATTGTCACTTCCTTTAACTTTTTACTTAAAAGACACAAAACTGTGCGTGAAGATAGAAAGAAACTGTTGAATTTTACATGCTTCTCTTAGATTTTTACATGGACATTTCAATCTTATTTTAAAAGTGGGAAATATTAAATGAAGGTTAATTAATTACATTAAAAGCAAGTCGATACTCGTATGTCTTCGTTACTTATGGGAAGTCAGATTCATTGTTACCGTTGCCGACGATCACCTGACGCTAATAAAAGCACGCTTCGAATAAGAGAATGGAAATCTAGAAAGAGCACTTTCGAGGAGGGAGAGATAGCGTTGCAAAAATATTTAAGATTTAATTTTGATAATCAACTATTTGAATTTGTCTGCTTTTCATTTGGCCTTGCAACGGCTCCTTTAGTTTTACAAAGGTTATGCGTCCAATAATTACATATTTACAAAAATTAGGATTCATATCAGTAATTTACCTTGATGACATTTTAACGATTGGCTCAAGTTTTGAGGAATGCAAAAAAAATGTAGATTTTACAATTGCCACGCTTAATAAGTTGGGATTTTTAATTAATTATAAAAAGAGCAAACTTATACCCCAAAGACATTGAAAATTCCTAGGTTTTAATTTTGATTCTGAAGAAATGAGGATAACCCTACCTGACACAAAAGATCGAATGTTATTACAAAATTGGAAATTTTTACTAAAATTAAATCATGCAAAATTAGAGAATTAGCCGAACTGATAGGATTGTTAATTTCTTGGTGTCCTGCAATAAAATACGGTTACCTTTGCACAAAAAATTTCGAGAGAGAAAAATGTTTAGCTCTTAAAAGATGTTATGGAAATTACAATAGAAAAATGGACCTTTCTTCAGATGTACAGTTAGATTTTCAGTGGTGGATAAGAAATATAAAGTGTAGTTTTAACCCGATTAGAACAAATGTCTATGATTTAGTAATTTCTTCAGATGCATTCGATAGGGTGGGGTGCCTATTACAAAGATTAAGGGGCTCATGGTAACTGGAAACAATAAAACGAGGAAAATATGCACATCAATCACTTAGAATTAAAAGCAGCCTTTTTGAGACTGCAATGTTTCGCTAAAACGAAATTGCCAATTACTTCTTCTTATAGATAATACTACTGCTATTTCTCAAATTAATCGAATTGGTAGCGTCAAATTTATTATTTTAAATAAGTTGGCAAGACAATTGTGGCAATGGTTAGAAACGAGAAATATATGAGTATTTGCGACATATATTTCTGCACGAAATAATACAGAAGCAGATAGGGAATCTAGAAAAACAGATACGAAACATGAGTTATGTGAAGATGCATATAAGAAAATAATGGATTCTTTTGGTAAACCTGAAATTTATTTATTCGCATGTCGAGCGCAAATGCAAAATGTATACGATATATATCTTGGTTCAGAGATCCTGAGGCTGAAGCAGTCGATGCTTTTACTATAAAATGGAGCGATACTTATTTTTATGCTTGTTCACCATTTGCCTTAATATTAAAGGTTTTAATAAAGATCAAAACTGAAAAAGGTTCGGGTATTATGGTTGTTCCGTATTGGCCGAGACATATATATTTTAAACTTTCAAAGACACTTCTTTCTTCTAACCATTGCCCTCATCCTCTTTACAGATCACTTTCACTAGTTGCAGGGAAAGTATCCTCAGGGCTTACATATTAAAAGGAATGTCAGAAAAGTCAAGTGAAATAATTATTAATTCTTCAAGCGAGACCCACTTAACGTCGTTATTCCTGACATCATAGATTTTTTAACAATTCAATATGAAAAAGGGGCGAAATATGGCCCCTTAAACTCCTTTAGATCAGAAATCGTATTAATTTCTAAAATAGATGTTGGTCAAGAAGAAAGTATGAAAAGATTTTTCAAGGGTTTACATAATCTCCGACCACGTTAATTCTAGACCACGTTACGAAACACATGGGATCCAAAAATTATGCTACATTTCATTGAAAACTTACATCCACTAGAAGAACTTACTATCAAGAATTTGTCTCTAAAGTTGATTGCTCTACTAGCTTTATGCACTGCGCATAGAATGCAGACTTTCTCGGTAATAGAGATAGAAAATATCATTTTTAATGAAGAAAGAGCTGAAATAATTATTAACAGAAAGATCAAAACGTCCGGTTTAAATAAAAGACAACCAGTACTTCAGTTACCATTTTATTTGGAAAATAGCAAATTATGTGTTGCGTCTACTTTAAGACATTATTTAGAGAGAACAGAAAATATTAGAGGTAAGAACAAGAAACTTTTCTTAACCTTAAAGAAGCTAATTAAAGAAGCTTAAAAAGAGACAATTAGTCGATGGTTTAAGGAAGTGATGATTAAGAGTGGCATAGATGGAAAGTTGTTTAGTTCACACAGCGTAAGGCATGCATCGAATTCGGATGCTGATAAATTTGGTGTAAGTTTGGACATAATTAGATAAACTGCAGGTTGAACTAGTAAGACCGAAACGTTTGCTAATTTTTGTAAATTACCAATTTGTGATAAGGATATTTATGCGAAGCAAATTTTGAGTTTGAGCAACAAAACAGCAAATAGAGATGAAAATAAATAAACTCTATAATCTTTGTTTAATTAAGAAATGTATGGATTTCTGTTTATCACTTATCTAAGTGAAGTTCGATTATAATTGTAAGGGCGCCTTTCCTGAGATACACATTCCCTCCCTACCCTTAATATTCAGTAAAATTACCCAATCATATTATAACGGTTATCTTTAAACTAATGAAGTTACAGCATGAATATCGGACAAATGAAAACAAGATATATATTATATATGTGATATATATTTTTCAATTCTTTATTTGAACCTTATGGCTAAGTCTAGCGAGCTATGAGTACTACAAGTTTAATTATCTCAGGAAAGGGTCCCTTACAATTACAATCGAACTTCACTTAGGTAAGTTCGTTTGATTATTTAATAATTATTTAACCTTACAAGAATGTTGTTGTAACTGGTGATCTCAACTGTGATCTACTAGGAGTGGACCATAACACTAAATACTTAATAGATTTCATCTGTGATATGTCCTTTTACTCTGTGCCATTCGGCCCTACACACCACACTCTACATTCAAATTCGCATACTCATATCGACGTGTTTCTAGTAGATGCAGAAGAAAAAATTGCTAGCTATACCAAGACTGCTAGTCCTTTCGCTGCAGAACATGATTTAATTGTTATAGTTTACATAGTTACCACCTTTTTGCACCACGCAAAGACCGTCTCTTACCGTAATTTCAGTCACTGCCATATTGATGAATTAGTCCACGAACTACCGTCTGTACTGTATCTGGACTCACCGGAACTATACAACGTCGATGCAGTGCCCACACAGCCGGTCTTTGATATGCTCTCTCGTTTTTATTTTTGTGTTAACCAAGCCTTTGATAAGCATGCCCCGTTTGTTACTCGTGCTTTAAAGAAAAACGCCGCGCCTTGGATCAATGATGATTTAAAACGTCCAATTAAACGTCGCGAACAGCTCTATAGCAAAGCCAAACGTTCCGATAGCAGGACTCTCTTGGCTCAATATCGAGAACTTTGAAAGACTTTCAAATCTTCCCTAAAAATGGTCAAGAATTCGTATCTGCGAAATGTCCTTCAGAACCGAACTCACTCTGCGAAAATCTGAGCTCTACTAAGGAAATTCGGACTTTCAGCACCATCGACACACTCTGCATCAAAGCACTCTGCTTTGCAGCACTTTTCACCAGATGAATTAAACGAGCATTATACCACAATAGCCTCTACTCACCCTGCGTGTACTGACTCACAGCTTCGTCAGATTTTTTTGTCACAGCTTGAATACCTACTTAATACAAAAATCAAGTTTGAATCACTTAACCCGAAACGTGAAATACCACAGTGCACAAATTGCACAAATTGTCAACGTTATGGACACACAAAAAATTCCTGTTCGCGTTTGCCACGTTATGTCAAATGCGTAGGCAGTCACCGAACATTAGACTGCGAAATAGTAGGAAGATCTGATCAAGTGAAATGCGTTTTATGCGAAGGAAACCACCCGGCCCACTACAAGGGCTGCACAGTATATAAAGAATTACAAAAAATCAAATTTCCGACCCTAAGAAATAAGCAAATAATAGCACCGGGACACAAGATAGGTCACGACGACAAAATAAATAAACCGCAACCAATGAAGCGTACCCGAATTGGGTACTCGTTCGCACAGGCGACAGCCGGCAAACAAAATCAAGATCACAGTGGGATCAACTCTGAACGTACTAGTCAAGATCATCAAACTAATGACATTCAAGGGTTAAAGTCATGATAAAAACCCTCACGGGACAAATGAGTACAATGTTAAACCTATTAACAACGCTGATTTCCAACATGTCACAATGGCCCAGGTCTTACAACTAGCAATCTGGAACGCCAGTGGGCGATCCCGACATAAACTAGAATTAGAAAATTTTATTAAAAATAATGACATAGATATAATGCTTATATCTCAAACACACTTTACCAAGAAAAGCGATATAAAATTTTCAAATTACGCAACATATCACACTATGCATCCAGATGGTACTGCGCATGGCACTGCGTGGATCCGCTATTATCATAAAAAACACAATTAAACATCATCTAAATAATAACTATCATACAGAGAAAATACAAGTGACATACGTAGTAATTGAAGATTGGATTAGTCCGATCACTGTTTCAGCTATATACTGCCTGCAAAACATGCAACCAAACTAGAAGACTTCGAATGCTACTTTGAAAAATTGGGAAATCGTTTTATCTCTGGAGGAGATTTCAATGCTAAGCACCCCCAATTGGGATCGCGATTGATGTCACCTAAAGGAAGGGAATTATACAAGACCATAGAAAACTTAAACCTACTCTCTAAATTTCCTGGAGTGAAATATTCACTCTAATTCTGGAGTGAGGCTTATGTTCACTCTAACTGGAGTGATAATTCACTCTTTAGGAGTGAGGTCCGTCACTATAAATGAAAGAGTGAACAAATTCACTTCAAAAATTAAAGTGAATATTCACTCCAAGTTTAGGGTGAGATATCACTATAAAAAGAGTGATATTTCCCAGTATTTTCAGCGAAGTAATGTTCAAGAAATTGACATTTTCTTCTCTAGAATTTTTTTCACGAGATAACGACTTTTAGAATTTGATTCTGTATCGTTAAAAAAAGAAGCTTTTCGTTGATCGTTTCAAAATATTGGTTAACCTAGCCCAATTTGGAGAGTAAATAATAAATACATATATGTAATTGTTACTATACTGCGTGTAATATTTAAAAGATTTACACATAACCTTACTGACAAACATAATGGACAACGTATTGCTTGAGATATCCAGACAAAAATTACCACCGGTAAGTATAGTAAATAATCTGTGACTAAGAGTCAACATTTATAATTCATGTTTTCTTTTTACAAAAAAATTTTTAATTCTTAATCTTATATTGCATTACTTTAAAATGATTATTTATATATTGCTATATATAATATATTAACGTGTTTTTCAGGTCTATTATTATTAGTATGTTGGAAACGATTTCTATTGTTCAAAACGGAATAGGCAGAAATAGTAACGATTTGCTCTCTGACTATATATACCTATATAAGTCGGCGTGATGGTCGTGCGGGCTAAGGCATCAGTCTTAGAACTGAACGTCGCGAAGGTCCCGAGTTCGAATCCCCGTCCGTGCAATTTTCTCTGCTTATGTCCAGTGTGGAATAACCGGGGAACTTTGCTGGGCGAAGGTTCGAATTTGGGACCGCTGCCGACCCCCGTCGGCAGTTATCGGTACCGTCAGCGTCTTATCCGCGGACGGTACGTCGTGGGTCTTATCTCGGATAAAGATGGGATAAGCCCCGCGTCGTACTCGCTAAGGCACAGACCGCCGAATCTGCTGGTGGTACCGACATTGGGGAGGGGGGACTGGCTCTGGGTGGGTGTTGTGTTGTATATGCCTAGTTCTGTCATTGTACTGTCTGTCTATGTACCACACAGTTGTCCTGTTCCGTCATGTATAATGTATATGTGTTGTCCATCCTATACCTCTCCACCCGAGAGCCGACCCGCGAATAGACATCTAAGTCATTAAAGCGGGGGACAATTCCAAATCCTTTATCCTTTTATATATATATATATATATATATATATATATATATATATATATATTCATAGTACTTAGGATCTAACAATTTTACAGAGTGACTTTTTACTCCAATTAAAGTGAATTTTATTTTTAATGGCAATGACCTTGCACTCCAATTTAATGTTTTTTCACTTCAATTGAAGTGACATTTTACTCCTAGTATATAACAGTGACTTCCGTCTCCAATTAAACTGACTCTTCGCTCCAACTATAGTGACATTTCACACCAAATTGAAGTCTTCATTCGCACCAAGTGAAGTGAATTTCCACTCCAATGGAAGTGAGCTTTCACTCCAATTCGAGTAATAACTTCACTTTAATGTGAGTGAATAATTCACTTTATCATTGGAGTGCAAAATTCGCTCTTACGGAGAGTGAGAATTCACTCCAAGGGTAGTGGCTCGTTTTTCACTCTTCTTTAGAGTGAAATTTCACTCTTCTGGAGTGAAATTTCACTCCAAGAAATTTAGAGAGTAGAATCAGCATTCAAAGGCGAACCAAAGTATTGGCCCACCAACAGAAGAAAAATTCATAACGTGATAGATTTTTATATCATTAAAAACATAAATAAGCGTTACATAAAAGTGTAAGCGTACCTGGAGCTCTCGTCAGATCACTCTCCCGTGCTATTATCATTGTGTCGCAAAGTGTTCAAAAAAGAAAAATCGTGCATACTGTGCAACGGTAGAACTGATTGGGTGTACTTTCGTGAACAGGTAGAAAAGACCTAAATACATCTATATCCTTAAAAACAGAAAATGAAATTAACGAGTCAGTGGAATACTTTAACCACAGCATACAACAACCAGCATGGAACGCTACTCCCCTCAGTTACACACAAGAAAAAGGTAGTGAGTGAATGGTCTGAATTGACTAAACAAAAAGCGGCAGAAAAACGTCAAAAGTTCAAGAATACCTACAAAATTTGGGAGCAACTCAAGCCACCGACTACTCCTTGTGGAAAGCGACTAAACGGTTAAAACAACCAGTAGCCAGTGTACCGCCAGTTCGTCGATCCGATGGTACGTGGGCAAAAAGCGCAACCAAAAAGCGGACACATTTGCTCAGCACAGGCAGTATTTACTCCACACGAGGTCGGGCAAGCTGGAGAAGAAGATACAATATGTGCAATATTAAATGAAACCTACCAACTGGAGCTTCTTTTAAAAAAATTTAAAGTCAACGAAGTAATCGATGTCATTCGGACACAAATAAATCCAAAAAAAGCTCCAGGATATGATCTAATAAATAGACAGGTTCTCCAAAATCTTCCAAGGAAAGGTTGGACATTTTTGACACAGCTATTCAACGCAATTTTACGAATCGGTATATTTCCAGCCCAATGGAAACTGGCTCAAATACTCCTCATATTAAAATCAGGAAAAAATCCGGAAGATGCCAAATCATGTCGGCCAATCAGCCTATTGCCAGTCCTCTCAAAGGTTTTTGAGAAACTATTGTTCTCGAGATTAAGTGCAGTCATAGAAGAAAAGCATCTAATTCCAAACCGCCAATTTGGTTTTCGCAAAAAGCACGCAACTATTGAACAAGCTCGCCGAATTTACAACAAAATACGTGAAAGCTAAAAAAAAGAGTACGGCTCGGCAGTTTTTTTAAACATTACACAGGCGTTCGATAAAGTTTGGCATATGGGACTTCTGCATAAAATTAAAAAAAGTTTGTCCTTGAATTATTACATCCTGCTTAAGTCGTACCTTGAAAATAGTTGCTTTTATGTCAAATATCAAGATGTAACTACGAACCTTCACCAAATAAAAGCTGGAGTACCACAAGGTAGTGTCCTCGGACTTCTACTCTATCTCTTATTTACTGCTGATTTGTCTATAACAAACGGTGTTATGACTGCTACATTTGCGGATCATACAGTAGCCCTAGCCTTGCATGTTATTCACGAAATAGCCTCAGATATATTGCAAACTAATCTTAACAGTATTCAAAAATGGTTAGCAAAATGGCGCATTAAAGCCAATGAAAACAAGTCAGTTCATGTCACTTTTACCAATCAAAGAAGAACATGTCCTCAAACAAATATATTGCTAAATATCTTGTACAGCAAGATAGATTGTAATAAATAAATGGGAAAAAAAATTATATTTCTGTTTCACCCACGGACTTTGATGTCCAGGACGTTAATAAACGATTTCATACTCAATGTGCTAACAACATTTATGTAAAAGGAGTCGATAAAAAATTTTGGTTGGAGGATATATTAAACTCTGAAAATGTTATCGATCTCGAAGTTTTGGACTGCGCATCTCTAATAAAACTGAAGCAGCAGCAGCAATATCAATTGTTGGAGAAGTGTGAAAATCATACGATTAATGGAACATGAGCTAAAGAAAATATAAAAATACTTAAAAATTAGGTATTATTATATATTGGAAAATCTATGAGAACAACTTGCATTTCCACAACGTTCATTAAGGATTTAATACGAAGTAAAACGTCTCGCATTGATGGAAACAAAAGTTATAGAATGTCTGCCGATCGATTTCATTTGCATGTTTGCTGACCGGCAAATTGAAGTAGCATGGGCCTGCCGGCCACCTTCTGTGCAAATGCATCCTAATATACGCGAATGTCGTCGATGTTATAAACATTTCGAATCAAGCTATGATACGATAGATGGTCAACCACCTGTGATTAAAGACTGCATCAATTGTCAAGTTAAAAGCGATGGATTAGTTGATGATATTGAAAATATGAATTTAATTTGATTGCTATTGTGTACTGTTCTGTATGAATATGAGAAATAAAAAAATAAATAAATAACATTTGTTAAATATATCTTCTATATTTTCTTCATCTTCCTTCTGGCATGATATTGTACAAAAAAAGAAAATGGGTTAATATTTGAAATGGTCATATTTAACAAAGGGTCCATGAGTGAGCATTCTTAGTAACGCGTTGAGACTTGCATGGCGACTTTTATGCACCTATCGTAGCTGCTAAACGCGTTCAGACTTGGATGGCGGCTTTTATGCACCTGTCGCAGCTGCCAGGCCCGAGCGTCAGTAGGTCTTCGACACGTCTCGGGCGTCGGCCCAGGTCGTTCATCTTAAAAGCAAGGTTGAAATGAGATCATGGAAACGTAAAAACTAATGGGTTTTACACGAGTCTCAACTCGTATACCATCTTTAAGAGATATATAGGTCCCGAGACATTAGATAATATACTTAGAAGTTACATGTGTTTTCCCAAGGATGGGAATCTAGAACGAGCGCTTTCGAAGGGGAGATGTAGATAAACAGACCTGCTAGGCCGCGAGCGTCAGGGGGTCGGCATCGTGCCGATTACCACCTGACGCTATTAAAATCACGCTTCGAATGAGAGAATGGGAATCTAGAAAGAGCACTTTCAAGTGGGGAGAGGTAGCGTTGCAATATTAATTCGCGCAATCAAATCATCGAATCAAATCGCGGTCTTAATTCGTGATCTTAATTCGCGAGATACCCCTCGCGGTCCACCCAACTCGCGGATGGCGCATAAGCCTCTTTGTGCATTTACTTATGACAATGAAAGAAAATAGACTTGAAGATTGGGTAGATGCCGAGAAACAGGTTGAAACTGGCGTTTTAAAGGAATGAAAAATGATTAGTAACGTTATCATAAAAGTAATGGCCGATGGCGGTCAAGGTTTTTTAATGATGTCTTATAGATTACAAGTTTACCAGAAAACTACTCGTCTGTCGATGGTGTTGACAATCTCGGCTTAGAAACAGATTGAAATTCTTCAGATAAAAAGAGAAGATTGTATTCAGAATATGACAATACTTGTAAAAAGGCATAGTTAACTTGAAACAATCGTTTCTACGCCTATCATATAGATTACAATGGGCGATATAATTTATGTCGGCGTGATGGTCGTGCGGACTAAGGCGTTAGGCTCTGGATGGGTGTTGTGTTGTCCTGTTCCGTCATGTATAATGTCTGTGTGTTGTCCATCCTATACCTCTCCACCCGAGAGCCGACCCGCGAATAGGCATCTAAGTCATTAAAGCGGAGGAAAATTCCAAATCCTTTATCCTTTTTTGTAATACTTGTAAAAAGGCACAGTTAACTTGAAACGATCGTTTCTACGCCTATCATATAGATTACAATAGGCGATATAATTTTTCAATTATCGTGCGCTATACGCATATCGCCATCTATATCTTCAAGCGGCCCTCTATACGCATCGATCCGGAACGGCGCGCGCAGCGCTTCTTCGAGTGGGGCCTAGGCCAAGTGGGGCTTGGACTATGTATAAAAGCCAGGCGCAACGGAGTGGCAGCAAGCAGTCGTCCGCCTCCTGTGAACGACAAGCCCGGAGCTCCATTTCGCGGGTATCGCCCTCGTGAAAGCTCGACCCTCCAGCCCGCACCCTAGGACAACCTGAGTATCGCTCTCGTTGATCATCCAACGTTGCGCACCTTGAGTATCGCTCTCGATGAGATCCTACACCGGGACAACCTGAGTATCGCTCTCGTTGCCCCTCCGGCGCCGCTCATCCTGAGTATCGCTCTCGATGAAATCCTGCACCACCGGGACAACCTGAGTATCGCTCTCGCTGACCATCCGTCCACCGTTCGACTTGGGTATCGCCCTTGTCAAGGTCACCTGTTCCTGCTGTCTTGGGTATCGCTCTTGACGGATACCTCCCCCGCAACTGGGTATCGCTCTTGTCGTGGCCGCCTGTTCCTGCGTCTTGAGTATCGCTCTCGATGAAATCCTGCACCGCCGGGACTACCTGAGTATCGCTCTCGTTGACCATCCGTCCACCGCTCGACTTGGGTATCGCCCTTGTCAAGGTCACCTGTTCCTGCTGTCTTGGGTATCGCTCTTGACGAATACCTTCCCCGCAATTGGAGTATCGCTCTTGTCGTGGCCGCCTGTTCCTGTCATTTTGGGTATCGCTCTTGACGGATTCATAATTGCAGTAATCTTCTCATCTAGAAACATCTCTAACCAGCAGTTCACTACTTTTTACTTTTTTACCGTTATCATTTGCGCCCAGATCGTTCTTATCGTGCATACGGCTATAGAAGTAGGGTCTCAATATGTAAGCGTAGGGCTTCTTGAATAATAACGGTCATTTTGTAATCTTAAATTCTCTGTGTCACTTTACTTGTGTTCCTACCCTGGCAGTTGAAACTACAGCCCCGACGTACCCTGGTCTACCGACGCGAGCTGGGCACGGGGCGGCGGGAAAACAATGTGAAATAATTCCCCAGATTTCAATATCCCGCGGAGTTTGATGACAATGTCAGCTCGGTGTACCAAAAACTATTTCGACAGCTATAACTACGGCTCTAACCACAGCAGTTACTTCAATTTTTACTTCCATGAGTAATCTCATGTCTCTTGCTCAACCGCGGAGTATCCTTACACCATCCCGCCGGCTCCTCATACTGACGGCGGAAACCTAACAGGTTCCATCCCTGCTTCCAGTACTTCCGGAATACATTCTCCGCTTGCATATACAGCGCAAACTGTTCACCCGTACGTACCGAATCTTGCACCTCGACCCCCACCCATCGACCAAATCCATCGATGGGGATGCCACTTTTCCGGTAAAGATCCGGTATCTTTTTTAGAACTAGTGGAGGAACTCCGACAAGCCTACGGCCTGGCAGAAAACCAATTACTGACCGGATTACCGGAAATGTTACAGGGAGAACCGCTGCTCTGGTACAGAAACCGCGGTGACCAGTGGAGGCAATGGACTGATTTCGCCTCAGAACTCATACAGTGGTATGAAGATCCGCGCCTACGGGGGCAATCCGAAAGGCTCATCCGTGATCGCGTCCAAAGGGCTGATGAACCATTTGCCGTATATTGCAATGAATTGCAAACATTGATGAGGCGGGCCCAGACCTTTTCCCCTGCTGAACAGGCCAAAAGGATTTATGACAATATGCAGTCCGGATATAAACTGTATATGCGCAATCCTGACATACCTACCATTGCTGAACTCTGCCGATTAGCAACGGATTACGAAAATATTAAAAAGGCCGAAAGATTGGAAGTCACGCAAAGCCGACCCCGTCCTCGAGCCCTAGAGAAGGTTGACTCCAAACCGAAGTCATCAACACGAACTCCTCTAGAATATACCGCCGGTACCCAAGACCGGATGAACTTCACGCCACCCAATCCTGAAATTTCGCCACCTTGGGACCGAGATACTATGTGTTGACGGTGCCGACAAGCCGGCCACACACGATATCAATGTCGTAACGCAGCTATCATTTACTGTTCGCGTTGTGGGCAAAAAGGGAAGATGTCCCAAGAATGACCTTGTAAACCGGAAAACGATGGGCCGGCAGGGAAAAGACCCAATCTACCGGCACACGCTTCAATGGTGACACACGACCCCAAGTTATGGTAAACGTGTTTGGCGTCACCTGCAGAGTCCTCCTAGATACTGAGGCTGTCGCCTCCTACGTTAACCCTGAAATAGCGGATCTATGCCAAAACAATGCAGTCTGTCTCGAAGCCAATCCTAGTAATGCTCGATTAGCTGACGGCTCTTATATCGAGGTACCCGGAAATCTCTTAGTCTCGATGCGTCTCGAGCAACGAAACATAACACACCGTTGTTCCATATTACCAGGCCTAAGGAGTGACATATTATTTGGAATGGACATATTAAATCGATTAGATATTAATTTGAACATCCTAACAGCGATCAGTGAGTTAGCTCTGATTCCAGTGAAGTCGCCCGACTCGGCTGCCACGGTAACTCTAAGCGAATTGGACAAATTCCAGACATTATTTAAATCAGGAACGTTTCGACGAAGAAATTCGCAACAATCACAGGCATAACTTCAAAAACGGCACATGTGATTCAGCTACAGGAAGGGACACTACCGATCAAGCAACGGTATCGCCCCAGAAACCCGGCCATGCAAAGGGTTAAAAATGGAAGGGGATGGTGTTATTGAAAAATCCAATAGCCCCTGGAGCACGCCTGTCGTTATTGTGAAAAAGAAAACCGGGCAACCGCGCTTCTGCATTGACTTCCGACGATTGAATGCTGTAACTAAGACAGACGCGTACTCGTTACCGTATATACAGGCAACGCTCGACAAACTCCGTGGAGCACAATACTTCTCCACCATAGACTTAAAAAAATGGGTACTGGCAAGTTCCCCTGTCAGTAGGAAGCAGGCCACTCACCGCATTTACCGGGACGAGGGCTCATGCAGTTCCCAGTAATGCCCTTTGGCTTACACTCAGCCCCGGCAACGTTTCAACGACTTCTAGATGAGATTCTAGGGCCAGAATTAGAAGGTTGGGCGATGTGTTACCTAGATGACATCATTGCCTTTAGCACGACTCTGGAGGAACACATGTGCCACTTGCGGGAAGTCTTTCGTCGTTTACGCTCCTGCAACTTACGTATCAACGTCGAAAAATGTAAGTTCGGCCAGAGGACGCTATCTTACCCAGGGCATGTGTTAGTCGGTGGGGGATTTACCGTTGACCCTGGAAAGGTTAGGGCCGTAACAGACAGGCCAGCGCCAACCACACTACGTCACGTAAGACAGTTTTTAGGCATGGTCTCGTGGTATAAGCGTTTTATCCCCAAGTTCGCCATGATTGCCCAGCCGCTAACGTCGCTCTTGCGGAAAGATGCTAAGTGGCAGTGGGATAACGCAGCGGCAGAAGCATTCCAGACCCTGAAGGAAAAACTCACGGAGGCACCAGTCTTGACCAGCCCCGACTTCACACGGGAATTAGCCTCCAAACTGATGCTTCGGATGTTGGTCTAGGTTGTGTACTCACGCAAAGGTGAGAAAGCTGTAGCGTATGCCTCCCGAACACTGCAAAGGGCCGAAATGAACTACTCTGCAACAGAAAAGGGATGCCTAGCGGTAGTATGGAGGATCAGGAAAATGAGATCGTATCTCGAAGGGTATCATTTTACAGTGCGCACCGATCATCAAGCCTTGCAGTGGCTACACAAGATCGATAACCCTTCCGGACGCCTAGCACGTTGGGCACTAGAGCTTCAACAATACGATTTTCACCCTCAATACTGCAAAGGAGCTTCTAACTACGTGGCAGATGCTCTTTCACGCAATCCAGTAAACGCGGTGGATGAAATCGTACCGCAACCAGATTGGTACAGCCAGAAGTATCAAAAAGTGTGTGAGTCTCCGCAAGACCATCCCGATGACTACATTGAAAAGAAGGAAATGTATCGGAACATGCCACACTCTTTCGCGCACGATCCCACACAGGCATGGAAATTATGCGTACCTAAGCAGCATAGGGCACAAATACTACATGAATGCCATGATGCACCCACTGCCGGTCACCTTGGGTACACAAAAACCTTATTAAGGCTGTACCAAAAATACGATCATATGGAACTTGTGCACGATAAAAGCCGTCACAGCAACTTCCGCCAGGAAAATGATATGCCATACCGGTTAATCACCCCTGGCAACACGTAGCTACCGATCTCATAGGACCCCTACCACTTGCCACCTATGGATACCATTGGATCCTTACTTACCAAGATCGATTCACCAAATGGCTAGAAGTTCGGTTATTACGAGAAGCTACATCGGAAGCTGTAACTCGCGCTATTTTTGAATACATGCTCCGAGATGATACTCCCGAGGTACTGACTAGCGATAACAGGAAGCAGTATATCTCAAAGGAGTGCACCAAAATGTTAAAACAGTGGGGAACGCATCATCGTCGAACGCTCCCTTACACCTCACAATGCAACCCAGTAGAAAGGACAAATCGAGTAATTAAAGTAATGATTTCCCAATATATCAACAAATCCCAACGGAAATGGGCAGATCAATTGCACGAGTTCCAGGCAGCGTATAATTCCGCCGTTCAGGAAGCCACCGAGTTTTCATCACATTTTTAAACCACGCCCAAGAAATCCGAATGCCGGGGCAACAGTTTCGCGGGGCTCAAGGCCACCCTTCAGGTAACCCTGTCTTAATCTGGTCCAGGTTAACATGGCGCGAGCATTTCATCGCCAGGAAGGGCATTACAATCGGAGACACCGAACTTGGGTACCCCAAATCGGGAAGCAGGTCTGGAAGAAAGAGAGAATTCTGACAAAGAAAAGTGAATATAGGAGTGGCGCACTCTGCCCAAAATACAGCGGTCCCTATACCGTTACGAAAATCTTCTCACCCGTAATAATGAACCTAATAAATAACCAGAATAGGGTAATTAAAATTATACACGTTTCCGACCTTAAACCCTCCTATAATGAATTTCCGACGAACCAGCAACCTCTTGCTGGAGACAATTCAGATTCCGAACGTGCTACCTTCCCACTCCGAGGGAACGGACTCACACGAGGAACACCGAACCCTCTCCAGGACTTACCCATACCAGGTCGATACAACTTTCGTCCCCGACCACAGACCGTGGTAACGCAGAAACCGATTGCGCAACTCCCACGCGTTTCTCCTATTGACGCGCCCCTGAGACGTGGTCGTCCAGCGCGCATTGTCTCATTCGTTTCCGCAACGCCGAAGGATGAGCAGCCGAGACGACAAAATTTCGACAATCGTGTGTTCACGCGTTCCAACGCGTCCTCGCAAGATCCCCACGCAGCCGCGTTCCAACGACACCAAGATCCGAGGGATTTCGACGACAACCGCGACGATAACGACGATGACGCTCCACCCAAGGTACGTCCAGAGACGATAAGTGTGAGAAGCACCCTGGTGGTATCACAACGAACTCAATTCACCGAGCCCAAGACACTTCACCCAAAAATACGCAGCGTCGTCACGATTCCCCGCGAATCAGCTTGGCCGCCTGTCCGACCGAAGAATCATGTCGTACTGGCACCCGTCACTCCTGCACCCGTGTGCTCCGTGCATCAGCCCGAGTTACTGAAAGGGTATCGAATTCCGCGCAAAAACGATCCCGACATGAGGCAGAAGGACGGGAAACGCCAGAGACGACCTCGCCGAAACCGCCGAATCAACAATGACAAATCGAGCAGCAGCAATTCTGGCAGCAGCCCTAGCCCCAGCAGGAGCCCTTCAAGGAAACGGCCTGCCACTCCGGAGCTACACATGCCAGACCAAGAGTCTCCGGCGCCACCACTTGCACCCACTCGCCGAGCGTCTGCGCCATCTTGCTGGATATGGAGATGGAAAGACCGAAGACCCCAGAACCAAAAATACAGGTACGAATGGGGCCCGATTTGGTGGATGTGCCGCTTAGGATCCTAAAATGCAGACGACTCTGGAGACACCGAGGTCCAACCAGAATGTAGACCGCCAGATGGGACAAAAACAGAAACCTCAAAAACGTGCTCTTCCAGCCCCGCTTAAATATTTCTTTGTTTTTTTGTTGACTCGGCCCTTTAGCCGTTATATTCTTTTCTTTTGGGCAACGTAAAGGAAAACGTTAACCTCGGATACAGCAAAATCTGTAATTTGCAATTGCTTTTGATTCAATTAAAAGACACTGAAGTCTATTTTCTTTTAAAGAATATATTACATTTTGTCTAATATGATGCTTTGTTATTTTAACCACACCCCCGAAGCTTTCCACGAACGGTCAGATTCGGTTTGTTACTAACTTTTTTGGTACGCCGCCGATATTTCATAAGATTGTTTATTATTACTTGTTACTCATTCTTTTTTTTGTCTCGCCGAAGTAAGAGGGAGGTGAAACGATCGTTTCTACGCCTATCATATAGATTACAATAGGCGATATAATTTTTCAATTATCGCGCGCTAATAGGATAGCGCCATCTATATTTTCAAGCGGCCCTCTTTACGCATCGATCCGGAATGGCGCGTACAGCGCTTCTTCGAGTCGGGCCTACGCCGAGTGGGGCTTGGACTATGTATACAAGCCAGGCGCAACGGAGTAGCAGCAAGCAGTCGTCCGCCTCCTGTAGATGACAAGTCCGGAGCTCCATTTGGATATCGCCCTCGTGGATGCTCGACCCTCCAGCCCGCACCCTAGGACAACCTGAGTATCGCTCTCGTTGAACATCCATGGGCGCTCACCTTGAGTATCGGTCTTGTCAAGGTCACCTGTTCCTGCTGTCTTGGGTATCGCTGAGATCCTACACCGGGACAACCTGAGTATCGCTCTCGTTGCCCCTCCGGCGCCGCTCATCCTGAGTATCGCTCTCGATGAAATCCTGCACCACCGGGACAACCTGAGTATCGCTTTCGTTGACCATCCGTCTACCGTTCGACTTGGGTATCGCCCTTGTCAAGGTTACCTGTTCCTGCTGTCTTGGGTATCGCACTTGACGGATACCTCACCCGCAACTTGGGTATCGCTCTTGACGAATACCTTCCCCGCAATTGGAGTATCGCTCTTGTCGTGGCCGCCTGTTCCTGTCGTCTTGGGTTTCGCTCTTGACGGATTCATCATTGCAGTAATCTTCTCATCTAGAAACATCTCTAACCAGCAGTTCACTATTTTTTACTTTTTTACCGTTATCATTTGCGTCCGAACCGTTCCTATCGTACATACGGCTATAGAAGTAGGGTCTCAATATGTAAGCGTAGGGCTTCTTGAATAATAACGGTCATTTTGTAATCTTAAATTCTCTGTGTCACTTTACTTGTGTTCCTACCCTGGCAGTTGAAACTACAGCCCCGACGTATCCTGGTTTACCGACGCGAGCTGGGCACGGGACGGCGGGAAACTCCGTTACAAACTATACAATGATCACGGGCTAATCATGCTGTGCATTTATCGATAATGTAAGAAAGGTATGAAAATATCGAGTTTTATATAGTCTAATTGACTAATATTAATAACATTTTATTTAAGTTTGCTGTAGATTTCCAACTTTTAGTGATTGTCAATGGTCAACAGACCGCATCATCAATGTATCCTTGTTCATACTGCTTTATGTTGCTGGAAGTTAAGAGTTCGTCAATATCTGCAAGATAGAGTTCATCATAATGATCGCAAAGACAAACAGCAATGTTTCAGAGGGTCTGGAGGCTAACCACGAATACTTTCGTTTAAAAACTTACGAATATTTAAGAAGTGATTATGAAACGTGATGTTCCATGGGGAAAATCAACAAGTTTGCACAGCAACGCCATAGCAATTTCTCTTCAATGAAAATGACTATATCTATGCAGTTCCGAAATGTGTACTTCCTGAGCTACATGTATTGCAAGCATTTGTCAACGACTTATTTTGGAATGGCTTCGTGCCCCTTATTGGTCGAGAAAGGGCATTAATCTGGACGAAGAAATTAATGGTGTTTGTCGTTAAAACGACACGAGGCGGATGCCCCGAAAGGAAGGTTCAGGATCGAAGATGAATGCGCTAGAAAAAAAAGAACACTTGGTGTTTCACTTATAATTTATTTTTCACAAAGGAATCGTTGTTCTCCGGTTATCGATTCGTATTGCGGTAAACGGAGTAAATTGCGAGGAACCAAAATAGAAAGGAATTTTTAATTTGAACAGTACTGTGAGAAGGCGTATTTTGCAGCGTGCTGTACTTGAACGCGTCGCGTCTGTATCGATTGGAGAAAAAAAACCGTAACACGATGTCGTCTGTAGCTCGTTCAGAGGCAGACTGGCGTCCCTAGCGATCAGGGGGACCCAAGACGAGAGGTGGGGCGCGAGGAGGGCGGATGGAGAAGCGCGTACCCCGCGAACGCCGTTGATTTATGAAATGCTCGCTACATGGCGCATAATTGAAACGGCGCGCGAAGATTTGAAATTATCACGAACCAAGTGACGCATATTGCGACAAATGGTAAAGCAAAAAATTATCACGAAGAAATTTTTCGGGCAAAGTTCTCGATTTTGAAGTTTGTGGGGACGTTGGTTGTTTGCAGCTCATTCCGTTCATACATGCATTTAACGCCCGGGACAAAGTTGTAAGCATCGATTTAGATAAAAACTGCGCATAAGAAAAAGTTATTGCAGAACTAGAGATTTAGAAACCGTTAGAAATTCACGTACTTTCAGAACATGTTTTTTTTTCTAAAAATGATCTAGGATTATGGTCAGAACAGTTAGGTGAATCGACTCACCGATAATTTTAAAAATTCTGGGCGAGATACCAAATAAATCTGCTTGAATACGCCAGTTATCTAACCAAATGGAGAATGGCAGTAGTTGAATTATCTACACGGCACATAAATGTAGTTTAGTCTTTAATCTAATTACATTTCCGATTTTTTTAAAACAAATAAAAAATACGAAAATATAAAAATACAAAAAAGAACGAAAACACAACAAAATAAAATATCGGCTTCGTAGCTCAGACGGTTAACGTACTGGACTACGAAGTCGTAGGTCGTGAGTTCGATCCTCGTGTAGTGAACAATTTTTTGATTTCGTTTTCATGCAGCAGCTCGTTGTTGGTAAGAAGAACCACGTTGTTTGTTTATGTTTCGATAGTATTGTTTATCTGACGGAAATCGACTCATGACCGCTGCTGTACTTGGTGTAGGTTTCATACACAAATGTGCAGTATGGCGCCATTTTCATAAGTCGATCTGCAGCTCCCGCAAATCTTACGATTAATTAATATGGCAACAAATTAGTAAAAGGCCGATCCGCCCATTAAATAATAATATTAAAAAAAATGGGACCACGTCTACGTTGGTCCTGGAGCAGTCAGTGGTATATTCGCAATTAATTATATAAGCACGCAGAATTATGTGCCCTCGCACGCGCATATACAAACACGCGCGCACACAAACGCATGCGCGCACGCGTATATATGCAATTTTAATTCATAAAAAAGTTAGCGTAGATGACAGTCCAACAGTGAAATATTGATAAAAAACAGAAAATGAAATTTTGAGATATTTTGAAAACTCTATCAGCTGCGATTTTGGGTTTTCTGTTTTTGGAGTTTGTAATGCATACGAATCACGTATTGATTCCTTGCTGGAAGATGTTGGGAGTTCCGAGTGGAGTATGTATGAGAACCCAATGAGTACTCATAAATTTGAGGACCCAGTCTGCAGTACAGCAGTGTAACTGCTTCATTAGATTCGTTTGTTGCTATGAAATCATTCACTCCTAAGCATAAACTGGCGTAGGATTTTTTCTTTGAACAAAACCAAAAAAAAAAATTGTAGGGAGAGGTATATGCAACTAAAGACTCAAAAAGTCAAATTAATAAAAACTAAAGAGCCTGAGCTTAGTTAGTAAAATCCTCCTACAATAGTCTTTCTCCTTGCTGTACCTGTAATGAAATAAACATCTGCTTGGCTTCGCTTTGAAATAACATATCTCTATTATCGCCTCGCTGTCACACTACCGACACGAAATTATTGTTTAGAAGCATCATAATCCACGATTTATTAGTAAGCATTCTGAGTACCAGGTGTCGACTAGCATCATATTAGCTTCTATATCAAAGTTATGACGCTGGTTTCCGTGCGGATTTTGTAACTTCTGAATTCTTGCTGAAAAAGTTATATCGCGAAAATCTATTGTTGATCTACAAATAAAACAATGAATATGACTGATAGCAACCCATTTGAACGGCATGACAACGGTTTCTACATTTCGGGATTCACCGCCTACAATGAAACTAGAATTTGAAAATTGTGAAGGCTTATAATAACGTGTACGGCAACCGAATTTGGAAAAATCCATTCAGTCATTTTTAATTTAGATTTTTTTAGCGTAGGTTACTACCTTATAGAACGAGGAAATAGAACCTTATATAGGCGACCGCATAGACGATGTCGTAGTGTCTTAGTTACCATTTTGGCCTGCAGCCAAGAATACGACAAAGCCTGTGCATTGGCCTACGGCTACGTCTTAAAACAGCATATGGCAGCAACATTTTACCAGAATGGAGAACAATGGAACTATATGTTTTAAAACAAAAAATAAAACATTTTTATTGTGTCTTCAAATTCCGGCTCTCGTGCTATAAAAGCAAATGTATCATGCGTTCTACGGCAGAATATACGCCTTCTTTCGTGCATTCTCTACAACTGGGGTTATGAACTGTACATATGTATGAAACTAAAATTTCCCAATATCTGCATAAGAAATGCCTAATATTTGAAATCAGAATTAAAATGCGTCTGAGGAAACGAGTGGACTTGTTTTAATATTCGTTTAAATGATTATCGGCATAGTGCATTCCATTTAATTAACCAAAGAATGACAATAAAAAGTTAGTAATACAGACATATAAAGTGTCTTACTGAATAATTGTCTACGTGGCGAGGTATATATAAAGTAATAAGATCGGAAACAGGTCCAAAACAATAAACACGTTGTTTAATTCTAAACAGTTTCATTTGCTTCTGTCGAAAATACTGCGGATACCGCTAAACTTATGGCGGTGGTTACTCAACGCGCCCGTCGCTTCTGTGTCGGAAATCAATTGTGCCACATTGTATGATTGAACGTTCATAAATAATTCATAAATAATTGCCTGCATGTCAACTATATATTAAATATTTTTTCTGATTTTTAGAAGTACATCGAGCTAGGATAAAGGACAAAATATGCTAAAATAATGCTTTTTTTGCATTTTTAACAGTGTCGCACCAATTATATCAACAAAACAAAAATTACACTCTTTAAAGTACCTAAAAATACAATTAACAAAAAAAAATTGGTGTAAATTCTTTGAATTCGAAGTTATAGCCGTTTAAGAACTTTTCGAATTTTTTTATACTGAAATTTTGAAAATATAATATGAAAAAAATTTGGATACATTCTCTATTTCGTAAAGTAAGAGCATAAATTTTTGTAAAATTTTATACAGTACTGTTCTTGAGATAAAAATTAATATATAAAAAATTGAGTTTTTCGCTCCCACCTGAGGCGGGGGAGATGCGGGCACTAGGAAAATTGTTGCAAACTTATTTTTTCTGATATATATAAACAGATTTTGATAGGTATTTTGAAATAAGCTTACTGGTGACATTTTGCCTATTATAATGCCCAATACCATTTATCTTCAATAAGGTTTGCACAAGTTGTGCTGTTATTAATTCAAGTAATGTAATTACTTACTTTGATAGTGAAGAAAAAGATAAATTGTTATTTGGATATAAAGAACTCAAAACATATTTCATACTGTTTGAACGTTAAATTTTCAAATGAAGCAATTAAACCGGTATTGCTTCTTCCGGAGTCTTTTTCAATGGAAAAGCTCCCACACAAGCGTCCGACCGCCAGGGAAAGCTTCTCCGCTAATGGATGTACTTCTCTAGAAGGTGAACTTAGTAAAATCGGACAAGAATTAAAAATTATAATTGGTTTTACATGTAACATCATAAAAAGTGGGAACCAATCATGAGTTGGTAAGTTAGGAACGATAATTATTCCGTCTGCTTTGTCCGTTATAACCTTTCATAGACTTCTCAGAATTAATGAAAAATGAGAAAATGCATAAAAATAAAATGGAAACCAGGAAATTGTAAATACATCCCCACAACATATGAATTTGGATCGGAATGCCTATTTATCACATTTTGCGAATAAATCAATTTCAAATTTCCCGAAATTCTGAACAATTTCTTGATAAACCCAATACGAGATACGAAATTCTTCGTCTGCTTCCTTGTTTTCTTTGGAATTAATGTAAGAAACATGTATACAAATTTGTCTATTTTCGCACCATTGCCAAATATATCTGGTAATAGAATTTAAATTTGCATACTGAATACTTCCCATTTTATTTATACACGCAATAGAGGTTGTATTATCGACACGCAGAAGAATTTGTATTTGTATTTGTATTTATTTATTGATTAAGCCTTGGTAGCGACTAGTTGCGTTACCTTATGGCTAATAAGATACAAAATACAGATAGAAAAAATGTTGCACAAAGATAAGTGCTTATAAACTAAGTTAAGACTAATTACAATTTATAGTATAATTGGGATGAAATAACAAAATGATGAAAGAATTAATGTACGACGTATAATATAGACATGAAAAAACGTTATATATTGATTAAAGTAACTTAAGTCAGAATATGGGAAGGTGCGTTGATGCGTTAGACGTGAAATGACTAAGATGTGAGTGATTATGTGAATGATTATGAGTAAATGTGCAGTAGCGAGGTGTTAGGATTCTGAGTGTCGAAGGACATGAGAAAACTAAAGAGAGATGATTTGAATGCAGGTGAGGAAGATGATTTTCGAATGTAGTGAGGTAGGGATTCCATAGTCTAGTGGCTGTGAGCGAAAAGAATTTAAAGTAGGGTTTGCTTCTAGCTCTCTCTAAAACGAGTTCACCGCAAGCGAATCTTGTAGAATGAGCAGTAGAGTCTGATCGATGGATGAATGAAGCATACAGGTAGGCGGGTTCATGTTGTCTTAAAATGTTAAAGGAGAGACATCGAATGAAATACAGATGCCTATACTTAATAGGGAGCCAGTTGAGCTGACGGCGGTAGGGTGAGATATGGCAATCATGTTTAAGATTGAAGAGGAACCGAACACATTGGTTGATCAGTCTTTGACATTTGTCTCTGCGTGATTGACAGATGTCGCTAAAGACTGCTGAACAGTAGTCGAGATGAGGAAATACCAATAACACCACCAGTCTCTGTCGAAGCTTGGTCGATAGAGCGTTTTTATTAAATTTCAAACACGGAAATTGAATTGAAGCACGGAGTTGAGACGTTTCAAGATATTACTTATTTGAGAATTTCATGTAAGGGAGGAATGTAATTTTAGAACCAAGTTTGTGATTTCGTTTAAAGTTGGAATAGTCTCATAGTCAACAACGATAGGGATATGAGCTTTTGTGGGGATAGTCCTGAGGTGGTAAGAAGAACCCAGGATGATTGCCTTGGTTTTTGTAAGGTTTAGTGTCAGCTTATTTGCTTTATATCTAGAGACTGCCGAAGCATCCGTGTTGATGTGATCAATAGCTATGTCCAAGTCTGTTGGTTTGCATTGAGTCATTATCTGTAGATCGTCAGCATAGAGCATGTGAGAGGAGTATATCAGGAAGTCTGAGATGTCGTTTATCAGAATGGAAAAGAGTAGCGGACCTTGGGTGGTACCCTGAGGTACTCCTGCGAATGTCTCGGTCGAGGTGGAGAGCCCCCCTTCCCAATCCCGCAACTGTCTGTCACCGGTTAGTGAGGTAAGATGTAAACCATTTTAGAGCTAATGATGATATATTTAAGGACTTAAGTTTGAAAAGGAGTATTGGAATATCTACCGTGTCAAATGCTTTCGAGAAATTAAACAGGAGAAGAATGGTGATCATGCCCTGTTCGATTCCCTTACGAGCATAGTCGACAATAGATATTAACGCGGTTTGAGTGCTGCAGCCTTTGCCGAACCCGGATTGCATTGGGTCTAGTAGCCCATTTAATTTCAGATAGTAGGAGAGTTGGGTATAAACGATACGTTCCGAAATTTTAAACAGAAAACAGAGATTGGCGATCGGGCGATAGGCTGATGGGTTTAAAGGAGATGGAATTTTATTAATGGGTTTTATAAGGGCGTATTTCCAATTACAAGGAAACGTACCGGAGCTAAGACTTAGATTTATTAAGTCCAGAAGTGGTCTTGCCATTATAGGCCATACCGCTTGAATGCAGTTAAAATCAATCTATAGATTTAAAGGATTTTTCGAGATCGTTTGCGGAGATAGTAGCAAGTTTAAACGGTGAGTTGATAAATTAAAAAGTTTAAGTTGATATCAAGCCCCCATTTCGTTCGAACTTGGTGTAGAGTTTGATTCTCTGTTTGATGAGAGACTTAATATCATCTGTGATCCAAGGATTATGATGCTTTGAGGGGACGATAGTGGTGAGTGGGACGTAAGTATCGTATAACCTTTTGAGAGCATTGGTGAGGAATTCTTGTTTGTCCTCTACTGTTCCCATGATGGAGTACAGGTCCTAATCAAGTTTAGCTAAGTCGCTGCAGTAGGCTGCAGAGGTGAAATTACTGAAGTTTCTACATGTAAAAGGGTTTGCAGGAGAGGATGGAAGTTTTATATCGTATTTGATACAAATCATATCATGATTAGATGTCGACGGACACGTCGTCTGGTTGTAGGAGCGCACTTTGGATATGTCACTGACAAGATAGTGGTAAATCCAGGATGACGAGGTGCTAGTGAAATGCGTGGACGAGAATGGAATGATGGATAGATTGTAGGTAGTGGCAAATGTTTGTAGATATAAATAATAATTTCGCAATAGCAATTTCGCAATTTTACAAAAGATTTCTTTCCGAAAGATTTAATTCCATATAAAGCGATCTTCAACTCTAGATAATTTATATGCTCATTTACATAATTATCTTTTCACCAACCATGAGCTCCTGTTTCTTCGCAGAAAGCCCCTCAACTAGACAAAGAGGCATCTGAGTAAGTATCTAAAACAAATTTTAATTACCTTACAGGGTTGACGCTAACCATTATAGTATTTGGCCACCACTGCACAGAGAGAAAAGTTATAGTTAACTCTACTTAACACGTTTAGTCAGCTAAAATGTAGTAAAAACAACTAAATATCAAGTAGAATTTACGAAACATAGTTTAGTTCCGTTCTGTTGATTTTACTAAACAGCTTAGTGCTAGGGACTTTCTGTTTAGTAAAAGTGACTATTCCCTGCGCAGTGTACAATTTTATCTACATATATGGCGGAATTTGAAAACAGCTGTTTCTAGCTGAAACAGCTTTTTCTAGTTGACCAGCTGACACTGCCGTCTTTATAAGAACGGGGACCCTTGGCCAACCTTCAGCAGGGGGCCCTTAGTAATAGCGACATTATTTTTCAAACCACCCAAACTTACAACATAAATGTGCGTGTGCGCGCGCGCGTGTGTGTGGGTGTGAGAAAGAAATCTGCACTCAGTGAATTATATATTAGTGGGTACTTTATTTAAGAATGTAATATATCGAGAAATAAAATATGGATATTTATACTCTTTCTATAATCATTTGCCAATGTAACCAGAAGTAAAAGAATCGTATCTACACATTATCTCCGGGAATACTTTGAATAATTTGCAATTACAAGTATAAGATAATATCGACATCTTATTAACCGAATTAACTCCGAAACTGCTCTCTGCGTTAAATAGGGTTGATACTGCCATTGCATTTGTGAGCTCCGTGAAGCCCGCATTACATTTTTTTTTGTAATTTTTCAGTTTTTTATTATTTTTTCTATTTTTTATTTTTAATTTGTCTTTACATTTCATTTTCTTTTATTGTGTATATTATTATTTTTCTCAAACTTTTATTATTGATTTTTTCCGTTACTTCTTATGTGCAAAATCTTTAATTATTTCATCAAACGTAAATTTTTGCAATCTATCATTTTCAATATACATTAGTGATAAGTAATTTAACCTTTCCTGGCGCATCATACTTCTGAGTTCGTTTTTTATTCGACTTAAGTGGGAATAAGTGAGCGTTCACCAGAGCAATTGATAACCAAGAGTGAAAGAAAAATTCTTAGGTATATTACAATATTTGGAAACGACTCCTCTATTTCATCATTTCGTAGTTGTTTGTATACAATTCCGATATTGGGATTTCTCCATTTTCAGAAATCGGAACATCGGAGTTTTGCAAATATTGGGCAAAATATATACATTTTAACTCTAGTTCTTATGCATTAACGTCATTATGGTAATAATCTGCAATTTTTTATATCCCGAGGACAAATCATCGGAATTCATCGTTTTCAAATGAGTAAAAAACTTCCATACATAAGTAGCAGCGAACTTTTGCACGCTGAGATGAATTTTTGTAATCAGTGTTTGGAAACTTCTCTTTAGAGACAGCTTCAAACCGATCAAATTAATTCCTTAAGCTGCCAAGAAAGTCAACGAGAGATGTCAGTTTTACCGCAATATCCATTGATAAAATATCTTTTTGAAAAGTAATATTTGTCATATTAATTATTGTTAATATATGGTCCTAGACTATGAGCTTCATTTCTGGTCTCACCAGGTTGATTCTAATCTTCACAAATAATAATCTTCACAAATAACTAAAGCTTCCAAAATTTGATTGTAACCTTTCTGTAAAGTGACAACAGCGTCAGCACGGCTGACCAACTGGTTTGAGAAAGGGATTTGAGAACTTTACTAGTGCCTAAACATTGTTTCATGATTTCCCAGCGATTTGTAGAAAATGAGAAAAAGATATATAATTTTTAGATAAACCTAAAGAAATCGACCTCCTTAACAACATATCCTGCTGAGTGAACCCCTACCAAATTCAAGGAATGTCTGGCACATGGCACAAATATGGCACATTCACATTTCTGTAAAGAAAAAGAAAATTTACATTATTGAAAACGATTATCTGCAGCCAAAGGTTGACTATGTCAAATGTAAATAACCAACAAATCCGAAATTTAAATCAGGAAAACATCGGAACTTACATTATATCTGGAAAATATCCAATTTGTGATTACACTGTGAATTTATTGAATTAAACAACGTAATAAATTATATAAATAGTTATACCTTCTTAGACGTTGTAATTAATTAAGACATAATGTCTTAATATTTGACGGCAACAATTAAACAGAAATTTATAATATTATAAATAGAAGTCGCAATCCTCCATTTATACTTTATATATTTTCGTTAGCAATATTTAGTTTTCTTAAAAGGGTCTATGCGTAAAAAATAAGAATCTGGACATAAATTGACATTTTCAATTTTTGCATGGCAATATAGTGAATTTTCGATTTTCATTTTGGTTAAAAAACAATATTTTTGATATATTTTGATCCATAACATTGAAACTAATGCACGGGTTGGAAAACAATACGGAAGCGCATATGATGAATTGGTAAAAAATTGACTGTTTATGGAGAACAAATTTTTTTTGACAATGCTTGAAAATGATTAAATTTTTGTACTAGTTTATTGCAGTAGATATTTCTTTTAATATGAAATTTGAGCTTGAGCCCTCATGAGTACTTTAAAACGAGTAGTCCAAGTTAACGGAGTTTACAGTTTTACAAACAATTATAAAATTTTATAAAATTAAAAATATTTAAAAATCATGCAATAATAATGATATATTCGTTCCGATTTATTGCGTTTAACGTAAATAATACTCTTAATATGAAATTTGAGCTTTGCCGCACATTAAAATAGCCCCGCATAAGGTGTATCCCTCAAAAATTTGAACCCTCAAAAAACACTTTATGTAACAAAAACTCGCCAAAGTTCTTATTCTAAAAAAAGAAAACAACTAAAATCATGTAAGAAAGCCAAGTTCTTTCCATCGAAATAACCATTGTCTAATGCTACATAAAAAAGTTAGGAAAACAAACTTTCTGTACATTGTTTACTCCACCAAATCATTTTAAAAAGTAATGAAAATTCAAAACAATTAATACACAGTAATCCTAAACATTTTCTTCCATAAAAATAAGATTTAATGAAATATTATTCCATTAAATGTTACTTATTGAAGTTAAAAATATCGCTAATATATTTATAAGCCCTTATTCCAAGCATCCCTCGCTTTGTAGCATGACGCCAACTACTCCCACTGACGTGATCGTAGTTCCTACCTTATTCTCGAGGGAGTTTTTGAACTCCACCCATCTGCCACACTCAAAGAACATGTGCCTAGGTGTGTCTGGTTCTCCACAACCGTATGTACATAACGGGCTCCGTCTTATCTGTCTCCGGAATAAGTAGCTCTCAAAAAGTCCATGTACTGTAAGGAGCTGAGTAAGGAAGTAGTTGACTTCTCCATGTCGCCTGCAGTACCAAGGAACAACGTCGGGAATTAGTGTACTTGTGTCCTTGGACCAGCGATGTTTGGCATAAGCCTTGCCAGCGATGCGCTGACTGTAGCTGCCTTTTCGACCGCTTGGGACACATGCCTCCAGTGTGTGAGTTTTGCATCGAGCGTCTCTCCGAGGTATTTGAGGGGTTCCCCAGCCTTGATTGTCGTACCGAAAATATCCACCGTGAATGGTTTATGGAATACTCTCTGCCTACCTGCACTACCATTTCGGTCTTGGTCGTGGCAAGCTGAAGGCCGTGGTCCTACAACCAGTCGCTTATGCGGGTCATGACCACCGAAACTCTTCTCTTTGCTTGATCTGCATTTCGGGCAAGGACCGTGATCGCGATATCGTCAGCATAGGCGATGATTCTAGCCCAGCATGGCAGGTCAATCTGTAGCACTCCATCATACATGATGTTCCACAGGTCCGGCCCCAATACCGTCCCCTGGGCGACTCCACCCGTGACATTGTATGTCATAGGGAAGTCTGATGTTTTGCAAATTAAGACCCTGTCATCCATGTAGCTGTCCAGGACCCGCCTTAGGTAAGCTGGTACTTGGAACCGGTGCTCCAGCGCGTCCATGATATCGGTCCACCTTGCTGAGTTAAAGGCGTTCTTCACGTCCAGCGCAATTAATACGCAGGTTCCCCTACTTCTGTTGTTTCCTAGCCACGCTGACCGTGCGATGTGGACTACCTCTTGGATCACACCAATTGTGGAGTGCAGTACTCTAAATGCGTGTTGCGACTTGGATAGACCACCTGAGTTGTGAACCTCTGCTTGTAGTCGCATCATTAGTAGCTTCTCGTAGATCTTCCCTGCTTCATCCAGCATGAAAAGAGGCCTGAATGATAAAGGGGTAATGGGAGGGCCTTTCCCCTTATCAATCAGGACTAGTCTCTGTCTTTTCCATATGCTAGGGAAGATGCCTGTTTCCAGTGACGCATTATACATCCTGAGGAGAAGATCTGGCTGCTCTGCCGCAACCATCTTCAAGGCCTCTACGGGTATACCGTTAGGACCTGAAGCCTTCCGGGTTCCAAGTGTATCAGCCACCTGCTGAACTTCCTGCACGCTGAATAGGGGTATATCGCCGTGTACGTGGATATGCCTATGGTTCCTCGCAAGTTGTTCAGGGAATAGTGCACTAACTATCGCATTCAAGGTTAACATGTTGCCTTGTACAGGGGTCGCTCGGTATCCAAAGCGTCGCATGACTATGCCGTACCCGAGACCCCATGCGTCACGGTTGACCTCATCGCAGACTTCTTTCCAGCATCTTACTCCTGCGTATGACGACTCTCAGCTCTTTCTTAGCTGCTTTGTATTTTCCTACGAATTTGGTATTCCGGATTCTATTGCGTTGCGCTAATCGTCTACATCGCAGCGCTTCCCTTCTTTTTTCGTCGATTTCTTCGGTCCACCAATACGCTGGTTTACGGCGGTAACCCATTGTCCGTCTAGGCATGGATGCCTTACAACACTTAGCTATGATTCTCATGATCCGTCGCACGAGCTCTTCCGTTTCTTCATTGTTCCTTGGTTGGGCAGATATCATGGATTGAGGGGCAGTCATCCTCCGCATTGAGTCCCGGAACGCTGAGCGATCCAGTTCTGCTGCATTCCATCCGGGCACGGATGCGATGGTATTGCAGTTTCGGGAGATTCTCCTAGTATGAGCTGGTTCAAGTAGGAGGCTAATATGTTGGTGGTTACTACCATTAAAATCCTCCAGTACCTGCCAATCCTTTTCTAGGTGACGCATGTGATGTCAATAACTGTCCCTCTGCAGCCACTTCGTCTAAATGTTGGCGTATTGTCCTCATTCAGGAAGACGGCATCGATTCTTGCGACCATCTTAACAAGCACAGCATCTCTAGGGCACGTTCGCGGTTCTCCTCATTCCATGGTTTTGGCATTGAAGTCGCCGGCGATTATGAAGTGGCCGTTTATCCCTCGCACGATGTCTTCCACAGCTGAGAGTTTTATACGGTAGGTATTGATACCTTCATTGGGTGAAAGATAGCAGCTTATGAAGAACATACCGCCACTATCCACCCAAACGACCCCGTCGCCCTTGCCTGTAGAGGAGATTGGGAATTTATTACGATCCTTAACCCAGATCGCAGTAACACCTTCGTTATCTTTATACCAATCTCCTCCGTCGAGGTTTCTATGTTGTCCACTCAGCATAAAAATATCCACTCTGTGTTCGTGGTCTAGCTGTGTCAGTAGATCCTGGGCATGTCTTGAACTAGACAAGTTCCCTTGCATAATTACCTCCATTTTTCTCTAATTGCTTGTGCCGCTTTGCAGGCTGCCAGGTATGCCGCGCATTTAGAGGACTCTGGGGCATGGTCAACAGGTGTTCCCACTCCATGATCGACGCAGACGAAGCAAGTCGCGCTGCCAGGGCATATGGCAGCCTTATGTCCAGCCCTCGCGCATCTCCAGCAACATTCCGACCTATCCGGTAGTTTACATCCCATGGCCATGTGCCCAAAACCCTGACACCGATAACATATGTGGATAGTTTCTTTAACACGGATTCTGCAGCTGACCCAGCCGATTTTTATATGGCCCGCTTTTTCAAGCTTGACAGCCACATTGGAGTCGAGTTCCACGTAAGCCGTTATATTGCCTCTGAGGCTCTTTTTTGACAGCGTAATCCTAACTTCGTCGGGCATGTCCTTGGCCAAGAGGATTGTTAGAGCGTTCTTTATCTCTGCAACTTCCGTCGCAGCGTCCAGGTCCTTGATCTCGATCGTTGTTCTGGGCACAAGGTGTTTGACGGTGCCACCTTCGCCTATCACTCTCTGCACTTCTTCTCCAAAGGTGGTTCTGTCTTCCGTGGATGCTCCTAGTTCAACCAAGATGTCGCCTTTTCGGGTTTCTCTAATGGATCTAACATTGACTCCAATTTCATCCGGTTTAACATTCCTGCGAATGTCTTTGAGGACATCCGTATACTTTTTTCCCTCCGCAGGCATTTGATAAGGATTGCGTCGGAACGTACCCTTTTAACATTCTACTTGGGTTTTATAAGGTTATTGCAGGCGGAACCGCCCGTAACAAATGCATTCCGGTGTGATGGTTTTTTTTACGGTTTGATACTTCTGTCCAATTGTTATTCTTATCCATCGGTGAATCCTGCCTGTGGGTTGGTAGATCAACTAGGGCGCAAGGCACACTGGGAGCTTCTCTGCTAGACGCCTTCTTCTTTGATCTTCTAATTCCTGGACTTGGAGTGTCATTTCCCCTCTTTCGCTTCTCGGTGATCTGCCTCGTGCCACACCACTTCAGCTGAGCAATAGCTTCATCCTTCTCCCGGAGCGAGCTGCACTCTATTTTTGCTCTTCCTCGTATTCGGTATAACGAGCAGCCTTCCATCTTCTTCTACAACGCCTCATATTACTCAAGCAGTTCTCCAGCGCTTCTAACCCATCTTTGATCTCGTTAAATATGTTCTTCTTGGATTTGCAGAATCAAACCATGCTCATAACTATTGAGGTCAGGGATGTCAGCTGCATTTCTTCAGAAGCGATGTTCTCTAGTACGCACTGCCGTACCTTTTCCAGGTGCATCGTGGCAAAGTTCTGACGGTTGTCTGTAGTTGCCGCGCAAGGCTTCGCCAATACGTCTGTTACCGTTCCACTCCCTGGAGAATCTACGTGTACCCTGCCACTTTTGGCCAAGGTTAACTTTGTAATTGTAGTAACTAAAGATTACTAAATAGTTATTCTGATTTATTCGCGATCGTAAAGAACCGCAATCGGAGGATTAAATTATTTTTGATCCACGACCAAGATGGATCAGGACTGGTAGAACGAAACCACGGAATTGTGAGACAGACAATTCTATGGGTCTGAGAATCTTGAAGATCCAACCTGCGGAGAGTCTCCTTAGATCAAACAACCAATTCTCTACCAAGAAGGAAGGAATACGAATAACTTACGCTTATCAAGTAATATTATAATGATTAAATGTATTATCGAAAATTGGATGAATAAATCTTATAAATTTGTTACCGTCGAGTCGTGTCGGGGATCCCTCACTCTAGAGAGAAGCAACTGCATTCGTTACTTCTCTGAGAGATGCCTAACTTTAGAGCAATGAGGCCTATCCGCCTAATTACTCGGAAAATACCGACTCGTGTCGCTTCCTCGTTGGGGGAACAGTCCGTTCCCTTGCGACTGACTTTGGTCGCTGGTTGATGCCAAGTGCCTCCCGTCGTCGTTCTCTCTGGCTTCTCCGCGTCTCTTCGATGGCGCGCATAAGAAGGGGCACGAGCAAGAAGGGAGCGACGCACGAACGAAAAATCGCGACGTCGTTCGATCACGCGCAAGCGAGAGAAGAAGCAGAGGGGACTCCGCTGTCAGCCCCGTAAACTTAAATTATGGTGCCCTTTCGGCAGGGCCGTCGCTATTATATAATCTACGAAATTTCATAGGGTACATAACCCCCCCCCCCCCCCCCCAGAAAATATGCGCCGATTACTCCAATTGTCGACCGCGGATTTTCGATCCGAACCCTAATGACGGCCCGTGAACAAAAAAAAAATCAGAAAGTACGATCGCGTAATTACATAATGATACAGGGAGGGCATACTGCAGACAATCATATTGCGATGTCGCCGCCCCAGCTACTGGACCATTCATGTTATTCCTAAATCAACAGAAAAAGACAACATTGACTACATGATAATATATATATATATATATATCTACCTTTAAGATGAAGTTTCATGAAAGGAAAGCGGATGATTCAAGGACATAAGGAACGGTATAATGATTCATGATGTCACCACCACGTCAACCACCCCGTACCCAATCTCCCTCGATATCCGGCTTCCATTCGATTTCGAGGACATCGTCTTCGGCGAAACTCGAAGGATTCGCCCACATAGATTCGAACTCGAGATCCTTAGATCTCGCACGCCGTGAATCACCCACATCTGGGGTCGGCACTCCGGACTCACACAAGACTCGCTGACGACCGACCTTCGCACTTGAGATTCGACGAATCATCGCGGACCGTTCTCGTTGGATACGTCGGCGTTCGGTGATATCACGAGCAATCCGGGATAACGACGCCTCAGCACGTGCCTAGAGCGCTTCGAATTTTTCTCGCCGTACCTTCTCCCGATTAACCTGACACTTCGAAAAACACCCGTCCGGTTGAGGAAACTGGAACGCTTTATCCTTAGTCGAAAGTTGATAGGTTTGCATCCCCCGACCGCATACTGGATATAAGGTACTGGATCCTCCAATAAATCGCGCAGCAACACCCCGAACTTCGAGAGGAGGCCAAACGCGTCGTCTTTGGATATCGTCAGCATCCGACGATACTGCATCCGGATATTCGATCTCACCCGTCTGAGTACCGAAACTCCGTTTTTCTGGCCACTGGACCGACACATCGCACGTAACCTTAACGCGAATCGTATCCATCTTGGAACTATTCCGAGCACCGATATTCACGAAACTAATTAGAGAAACACGACAATTGTGTACCAATGCGCTTTGACGCATTACAATATTGATATCCCAGAGCCATAAAACCATCAAAACAGATTAGACCTTTTAGGGTTTGGACTACCTGATAACGGGCCATAAATATCATGGAGTATCCTAATTACCAATATCAACACTATTTGTCTCTTAGAAACTAAAGTAAGTATTATTAATTACGAAATGAGAGTGGTTTTTCTCTCTGAGTAATTTATGACTTAAGACGATTATTATATACCAAAGAAATCGTAAAAGGAATTAATGCGAATGCCTATTGTATTCGACTTTATTTACGATACTCTTTAAGTAATGAAGCGTGGAACATACCGCGTTCGCCACCTTCTTGGTTTACGAGGATATATGTAAAACGCCCGATTACCTTGCCGATTCTATACGGACCTTCGTATAACGGCAAGAACTTTGCTATGGTGCGGTTTTCAGCATTCGAGACATTGATTACTCGAAGCAAAACCTCATCACCAATACTAAAACGTCGATGCATAATTCGCCTATGGTTTTGCCGAAGGAGTCGCTTCTTGCTGCGTTCCTTAAGATTTTTAAAAACGAGATGGAGCATTCCCTCGTACCCTTTGGGCTTACCAACGTTATCGGTTATTTTTAAGAAATCGGACCAAATTCGCCGAGGTGATTTTCCCGTATGCACTTCGGATGGAGTGAATCCTGTGGACTCGTGATAAGTGTCATTAATGCAAGATTGTATGACATTAATCCATAGCGCCCAGCCACTATGACTACCCTTGATTAGTGCGCGAAAGAATCGACCTAACTCTTTATTCACCCGCTCAACCATGTTGCCTTGCGGATGACGGATTGAAGAGAAAACCGGGGTAATTCCACCATCTCTAAGAATTTTTAACCACCGTTCCGCAGTGAACTGCGTCCCGTGATCGAATTGAATCCGGCGAGGACGACCGTATTTCGGGATGTAATCGTTAAAGATTTTATTAATCACCGCCCTGGTAGTCGCCTTTTTCAGCGGGTAAAGAACAACCCATTTACTAAACGTATCTAACGTGACCAAAACGTATTGAACACCGCCTCTCGAGACCGGAAGTGGACCGTAAAAATCGATCGATAGAAGATCATTCGGCTCGGTCGGTAATATCGATTGCGACTCAACTTCGATATATTTCAACGGATATTTAGTGCGTTGACATATGTCACATGCACCTATGACCTTATTAATTAAATGACGCATGCGCCGAAAATGGAGAGCTTCGCGCAATAGTCGTAATATTTTTTCGGAGCCTACATGACCGTATAATTCATGCATGCATATGGAGTGTCAGGCGCGTAGCAAAGTCACATGGCAGTAAATATCGCCAGCGATCGTCCTCTCCTCGTTGCATGACAATATTGCTCTCCATGCGGAGCCGATTAGACCCTTCACTACCGTGCTTCAACCGCGCTCGTATTTTACTGATAACGGGATCTGCCGCTTGAAGTTCGTCTAAATTTGTTAAGTCGGCAACGATTTGCCGATTCGGTTTCATGGCAAGACACGTTGCGATTAAAACTTCGTCAAGTCGTGGCACATTGCAGACATCGGACTCGTGTCCTCCACGGCTTAGATAATCAGCAACGACATGGCACCGACCGGGCATATATTCAACATCGAAATCGTAATCCTGGATTCCCAGAATCCAGCGTGTAATTCGAGCACCTACAAAACTTGAGTTCTTTAAAAACTACAAGGATTTGTGATCAGTTCTGATGGTGATTCGCGCACCCAGTAAGTATATGCGGAATTTTTGCAGTGCCCATACAACGGCTAATAGTTCCTTTCCGTTGTATAATAATTAATTTCACCGCCTTTTAAAGTGCGGCTCGCGAACGCGACAATCTCTTCCTCTCCTCTCGTGTTCAATTGCGATAGTACCCCCCCCCCCCACCGCATAGCCGCTCGCATCCGTCGTGAGAATGTACGGCGCGTGAAAATTCGGGTGGGCGAGGAACATGTCGTTCGCGAAAGCATTTTTCGTGGCTTCGAACGCCGCTTGATGCATCTCTTTCCATTTCCATCGGATACCCTTCCTCAATAGTTCGAGCAGCGGAACCGTGTGATGAGCGTGCATCCTAACGAATTTCGCGTAGAAATTCACGAATCCGAGGAATCCTCGTAGTTGCTTCGGATTCTGGGGGGCCGGATAATTAACAATTTTTTCTATTTTATTTTCCTGAGGACGTAGACCATCAGGGTAAGAATATGTCCTAGAAACGAGATTTCGTTGAGACAAAAGTTAGTTTTTTCGAAATTGATCGTCATACCATGCTTACGGAGACGTCAAAAAACACTCTCGAGATGAACGAGATGTTCATCGAAAGTATATGAAACGCACAAGAGGTCGTCAACGAAATTAACCAAAAATTCCTCAATTCCATGAAATACGCGATTGAGGGCACGTAATAAGCTTGCACCGCTGGTTTTGAGGCCGAATGGTGTGACATTATATTGGTACACTTGTCCGTCGAACATAAAACCGGTGTATTGCTTCGATTCATCGGTGAGCGGGATTTGCCAAAAACTACTGGTCAAATCGAAGCTCGATATGTAGCGTGTCCCACGACACTTGAAAAAGATGTCCTCCGGACACTGGGGGCTTTCATGATCGTTTTCCATCTGATCGTTAAGCGTTCGGGCGTCGAGACATAACCGAACTGATCCGTTCTTTTTAATCACAGTCACCATCGGACTGATATATACACTACGTGACGGGCTTATGATTCCGTAATCCAACATTCGCCTAATCTCATCCGCTACTTTTGACTTGTAGGCCATCGGAATTGGATAGGCCTTCTTAAAAAATGGCGTCTGATCTTTCATAATGAGCTCATGGCGATGTGTCCACAAGACCCGGTTTTTTATTAAAAATTTCACGATATCGTATGATCAATTCACGTAATTTTTGTCGTTCATTATCATCGATTCGATCACATAAAGACACTTTCCGGTCGATCTCACGATGACTCGGTTCCATAAAACCCTTTACCTCTCGTATGTCGAACCGAACATTATCATCATTATGTACTGACTCCAACTCGATGGAATTAACATAATACCGATGATCTGCTGAATTTTCTCTTAATGATTGCGTCGCGTATTTCACTTCGGTAGTTCTTCCAGACTCGTCTTTTACAACCAAGAGAGAACGCTCGATATCAATAATCCTACCCATGGCCTTTTGAGCGTCGATTCCAAAAATACACGGTTTTGCGAGATTTGCGATAAGGAACATTGTAATGTTGAAACTGCATTGGCCAATATGGACACGACAGAAAAGCTGTTTCCGAATCTTGGTCGTACTTCGACCAGTGGCAGTCATAATAGTCATGCCAATAACCGGTAACAAAGGGCATTTTTCAAAACGGGTAATATATTTATTATATATCTCTTCGGATATACAGGATAATTCACTCCCGGTATCCCAAAGAGCACGGATTAGGCATCCTTCGAGCGCAATCCCGATTTCCGGGCATACTATGACACTTTTTGGACGAGGATTTTCTTCGGTTAATAAATACTCACGAGGACTCTCGAAAAGTGTGAAGATTGGTGCCTGAATATCAGTCTTTTCACCCCCCAGACCCCCGGATGCGTTGACTTCCGGTTCCATAAAATGGACATCGTAATTTATTGATTTAGGAATCGCGCCTCGTTTTCCCGAATATGTGTCGTCTTTCCGCGCTTCGCCCTTATTCGTTTGCTGCGGCGTCGATTGTTGCCACTGGAAATCGCCGTGTGCACGATTCGCGCTCTCTTTTTTTCGCGGCGAGTACGCGTTCGGGTAATTCCGTATATCGTCGCTCGGTCGGCCCGCTGCGCTGGGAATCCCCTTTCGATCGGTTTCAGCAGACACCAGCGAATTCTTGGATTTCGAAAAGTCGTTTTGCTTATGCGACGGACTTTCCTTCGGTAATGCAGATTTTGCATTTAGTGAACCCGTTTGGTCAAACTTTTCCAAAACAGGCAATATTTCGTCGATAGATAATATGTTTCGTGACCTTAACGCGTCACGGACATATTCATCAAAATGACGAGACAATATATTAACCGTTTCGTCGATCTGCATCTCAATATTCAGATCTTTTATGTCATTTAAAATTTCGATAGCATAAGTGACACGATTACTTCCCGGTGTCGACTGATATGCTCCGAATTCAATTCTTCGCTTTATCGCGTATTGAGTTTCGTAACTCCAGTACCGTTTCCGAAATTGTATTTCGAAATCGTCGTAACTATTTACACGATCCTCGATCAGATGCCACCATTCTCGACAATTTCCACCGAGAGCTTGATCGATGACTATTTTTACTTCTCGCGCGCTCAAATCATTTCCGGCGATGTATTGATGCAACACATTAAGGAACCGCAATGGCTATTCTCCTTTTTTACTGGAGAATTTTGGCACTTCTCCTCTAATGCGATGATGATCATTTGAGCATGATCGTCCCGACATCCGATGCAAACCGCGACCAATACCACTATCTGACCTTCCATTGTCTGATACGTGGCTTCGAGTTGATCGACTTTTCTCAATTTCTTTTCAAATTCGTCTAATTTTCTTTTCAAGAACGAATTTTCCAAAATTGTCGGCATGTCGTCCGGGAACAATACCGGTTCATTTTCGAGCGTTTCAATGCGTGTATGCTAATTTTCAACCACTCTGCGGACTTCACTCATCTGCTCGACCAATCGATCAATGCTTTCGCCCGTTTTGATCAAGAATTCGCATTGGTCGCTTTGAGTTTTTCATTTATCTGATCATCGATACATTTTCTTTGTTGATCAGGTGTCATGGAATACTGATGAACAAGTTCACGGCTTTCTGCCCTAACCTCCTCAATATCGTCGTCAATCTTTTTCCGAAGCGTTTCTTCGCAATGCTCGATATTCTCCTGAATTCGAGAAAATCGAGTTTCGTTGTGGGTATTTCGCGTTGTCAAATTTCGTAACGCCTCCAATACCTCTTCTTCGAACGACTTTCGGTCTTTTGGAATATTGGCTCCCTCTGGAAGATCGGTAATCTTCCCGGATAGGATCTCGCCAATATTTTCGAGACTGCCCTGATTTTCGAGATCGATCTGATCATCGATCTTTTGATCAGGATCGACTGGATACCGTACTCGACGACGCGCACGCGTTTTTTCCGACGCTTTCTCCTTTTCACGAAGTTCCGCGACATTCTCCATACTCACCGAACGTTTTAATTTCGGCATTTCAATTTTTTTTTTTTTTTTTACTATTACAATTAATTTAAATTGTAATTTGCGTATCTTTCTCGTTTGAAAGCTTCCCGCCTTCCAACCGAGTGGAATATTCAATTTCGTTGTGCCAAGATAACAATTTAATTATATATATGTATCTATCTAGCCATATATATATTTACATACATAAATACATGTTTACATCCATGTATGTGTTATCGTAGCACACAATTCTATTATTTATGACACCGCGTCGTCTTATTTTCGCGCGCTTGTTTACGCCGCGATCGTAAATCACGCGCGTGTCGTATTTACGCGCCGATATTACTACGACCCGTGTTTTGATTTCGCGAGTCCGAAAATAATAACGAACACGTGTTTTTCGCCAAACACGTGTTTTTCGCCTAACACGTGTTTTCGTCACGTATTATTTTCTAAATTCCAATTTCCACTATATTGGAAATTAGATTGATTTTATCTATGCGAAAATAAATTCGCACAAATTTTTATTGATTTTCAGCTCTTTCTTGCCGTGCTATTTACAGCCACGACAGAGTGAAACACAATCTTTGTTTTTACCCTATTAACTTATAAGACCATATAGAGATGGAATTACGAAGTAAAACACTTTATTAACGACGACTCGATATCTCGACGTTTTATCGAGTCTGTATTTTGGGGTCTTGTCGTGCCCCACGTTGAGCGCCAGATGTAACCTGCCACTTTTGGCCAAGGTTAACTTTGTAATTGTAGTAACTAAAGATTACTAAATAGTTACTCTGATTTATTCGCGATCGTAAAGAACCGCAATCGGAGGATTAAATTATTTTTGATCCACGACCAAGATGGATCAGGACTGGTAGAACGGAACCACGGAATTGTGAGACAGATAATTCTATGGGTCTGAGAATCTTGAAGATTCCAACCTGCGGAGAGTCTCCTTGGATCAAACAACCAATTCTCTACCAAGAAGGAAGGAATACGAATAACTTACGCTTATCAAGTAATATTATAATGATTAAATGTATTATCGAAAATTGGATGAATAAATCTTATAAATTTGTTACCGTCGAGTCGTGTCGGGGATCCCTCACTCTACAGAGAAGCAACTGCATTCGTTACTTCTCTGAGAGATGCCTAACTTTAGAGCAATGAGGCCTATCCGCCTAATTACTCGGAAAATTCCGACTGGTGTCGCTTCCTCGTTGCGGGAACAGTCCGTTCCCTTGCGACTGACTTTGGTCGCTGGTTGATGCCAAGTGCCTCCCGTCGTCGTTCTCTCTGGCTTCTCCGCGTCTTTTCGATGGCGTGCATAAGAAGAGGCACGAGCAAGGAGGGAGCGACGCACGAACGAAAAATCGCGACGTCGTTCGATCACGCGCAGGCGAGAGAAAAAGCAGAGGGGACTCCGCTGTCAGCCCCGTAAACTTAAATCATGGTGCCCTTTCGGCAGGGCCGTCGCTATTATATACTCTACGAAATTTCATAGGGTACATACGGGTGCCAGGCTGGTGCCAGTATCCATCGTTTCCTCGCTTGTAGCATTGTATGACGTGGTGGCCAAATCGACCACCACCACGTCAATGCGGTCGACGGATAACGACGCCCGGGAGCCCACTTGCTTACTCCCTGTCGGCGCCAGTACTGGGGTATCCCTCCTTTACACCGTAAACGGTTTTTTGCTGTTGGAATTCTCCATATTTGGTTTTTGGATCGGAGTTCCTTCTCCTAGGTTATTTTTTCGTGGTAGCCTTCCACTATATGGTTTTGGTCCGCCCCGAATATTTTATTTCTCCGATACCCCCCAAATCTGGCGAGCATTCCCTTATCCGCCAACTGGGGACGCGCCCGAGGGTGTCCAGCAACACCGCACAAGAATCATAATAATATTACAATTACGTATAATGCACTATAATTATAACCCAATAATTTGAAAATATTGTAATAACACAAATGGCTTTAGAATTACAGCTGAACCCCGTCAATCTCACCATAAATTGGTCCATGCAATGACAAATATAATTCTTTTAATCCGTTTAAAAACTTACTTCATATTCGTTAAATTTTTGAAAACTGACTTCAAATTCGTAATCAGCGTCGTCGGAAACATAAATATCCACATTTACACAAATTTCAAATTGGCCAGAAACATGGTCACATTTTGAGCCCACTTTCGAGTTTTTGGTCTCCACAGCGAAAGGGTCAAGCTTGGGTAGAATAAAAAAAATCATACGTTATAGATGTGGTAGTGTGTCGAAAATAGCAAAAATCGATTTTTTTAGAATTTTGGGAATTTTTATCTCGAAAAGTTGTCTTCCTACGTAAAAGTTACTAAAGACCTTTCTGGTCCAAATGACCCAAAAAACATGAAAACATTTTTTCCTGAGCAAAAAAAAACAAAATTGTTAAATTGTTTAAAAAAATTATTGTAAATTCGGCTTCGTGGCTCAGGTGGTAACGCACTGGACTACGGAGTCGTAGGTCGTGAGTTCGATCCCCGTCCAGGGAACAATATTTCGGAAACGATTTTCAAGCAGCAGCTCGCAGTTCGTAAGACGAGCCACGTTGTTTGTTTATGTTTCGCAATGTTGTTTACCTGGCGGGAATCGACTCATGACCGTTGCTGTACTTGGTGCAGGTTTGTGCAGCTCCTACATTTCATATACAAATGTGAAGTACGGCGCCATCTCTGAAGTCGATCTGCAGCTCTCGCAAATTCAAGATATATGTGTATAAAATTCTGTAAAAAAGCGATATCGCCCCTTAATATGATAATAAAAAGAAAAAAACAATTAACCGACCACTTTTGTGCATTCCACCCAAAAAATTCATGTTTAACGGCCAAAAATACATTAAAAACACTTTATTGCAAGTTCGGACATATAAACTATATTTTATTTTTAACTATAGACATTTACTTAACACTTCCATTTATTAACTCTTCTTAAAAGAAAAGCACTAAGCAGTTAAGATTTTTAAAAAAAAAGTCCCCAATTATAACTCGAAGAGTTTTGAATTAAAAATAGAATGTTTGGTACGACATTTTATTTCATTGAGAACTACCAATAGACAAAATTTGAACCTTTTCTGAGACATGAATGATCCGTTTCACGTGGAATTGCTCATATCGGATGCTGGAATTGAGGTCTTGTACAGTTCAATTCGACATTCACTTTCCAACCCAACCGAGCGTGAGATTGGCCGATTATTTAGAATTTGATGTGCTGAGCAACACACGAAATGGGCTTCATTTGTTCCGAAGATAGAAAGGTTACTCAATATGACAACGCACTACTCTACGGGGATGTCACCGTAAGAAATCCATTTCGGAAAGACTGTGGATGATGAAATAACAAAGTTTGTCTAATTTCCCCAAGGGTCAGAGAGGTCGCGAGAGTATTTAATTACGTTGGCTAGAGAAAATATGTTGACTAATTTTCAAAAAAAGAAGAATGAAACAGAAGAAGGTATCGAAGGTGGAACTTAAGGAGGGTGATTTGGTCTTACTTCGCATAACTCACCTGTAAAATGCTATTGATAAGACGATCTCTAAGTTCTTCCATCTCTTCAAAAGACCTTTAAGAATTCTAACTGACCTCAGTAACAATGTATTTCAATTATGTTTTATGAATAACAAATCTCTAAACAAATTGTACTATGGCTGCAGATTAGGGCGGTTCTTGTTTTGCGAAGTTTCAAATTTCTTACCGCCCCCCCCCCTCTCCCCGGAATTTCTTAATTTGTGTGAAAAACTGAACTGGTGAAAATTTTAGCCCGATCAGTTAAAATTGAGAGGTCGCTCAAGAGCCTTCAATTTTAATATTGTTTTCCCATAAAAGAAACGGTTTTTTCAGTACTTTACGTAGCATTTTTACCGCAGTCGTTCTGAACATCTACAAATTTCGGTATCTTTTCGTGGATGTTTTCCGAAGGCAATGGCCCTAATCCGATCAAAAAATATTAATTTTCGGTCGAGTTATTACGTTTTGAATATTAATAATTTTTCGCAAAAAAAATCGTAAAAGACTAAATTCGTAATTAAATAGCTATAACTTTGTTCGAATGCATTCTAAAATTATGTATCCCGGAATTTCAAATTCCTTACTGTTTTCCGTTTAACATGACCCCCGGTTGAGTAAAAGATGATAATTTTTAACCGAAAGATAGCATTTTTTATAAAGAAATTTTTTTTGCTAAAATCAGGTAAAAGAAATAAATTTCTAGTTTATTCACTACAATTCAGAAGAAAAAAATCCGAAGATATTACCCCATGGACGATCATTTTCTTCACCCTTTTCCGGTTTGAATCGCCTTCTGTTGAACTAGAAATAAAATTCTGACGTAGTAGAGCTCACTTGAATTTTGCTTCGCTTGGAGTGCACGAAATCTGTAAATAGCCATTTTACTTTAATTTGTTTAAAGCGTGCATTTTTCTCTTGTAGCTTTATTTTTATTTATTGAGGTACCACCTTGAGTCTTTTTTCATAATGTTTCGTAAAATGCGAGTTTAATTAAATTTTATAGCAGCCGCCAAGAGTATATGTGCTTTTCGCATGATAATAACATGCATTTTCATAAAAATGCCAAAATAATTCTTGTTTTACAGCATTAATGTTTTTATTGTGTGTTTGTAATATTTTTTAATGCCATCCCAATATCTTCCATTTTCAAATGTCTTGTAGATTGTGGCTTAAGATAAGTTCCAATTGTGTCGAAAACGATAACTTGGAGCAGAGTTATCGCATTTCTCTTCTTACATTACATTTTCCATAAGAAAAAACATTTTTTCAATTCTTAGAATAAAATTTTTAACACTATTAGTAGGAGCTAGGGGCGTTCTTATTTTGCAATATTTTAAATTTCGTCCGGGTCCCTCCTTGGTTTTATTTACTAGTATGAAAAAAGGAACTGGTAGAATTAAAAATGTCGCTTTAGAGCTGAGTAATCGTAATTTTAATATACAAATTTTCTCATCTAAAAATAGGAAACGGAAATTTCATTGCACAATATATACTCTAAATTGCGTAATGATATTATTACCCTAAAAGGCACTGAATTCCTTACCTTTGACCGCATCGAATAACCTAACTAGTGACTTATAATGAAATTTTTTCATCTATGTATCGGTATTTATTAATTCCTTCATGTTTGCTATCTGGTTATATGGTCATTGGATATTCGGGCGTTTTGAAGAATGAGGGATGGTAAATTTTATAATTTTTGGGTCATCAAAATACCGGAACATAAAATACATACTAGATGTCCAGATTTTTGATTTCGTCGATTTTAAATGCTCAGTAGTCACACACTTGAACGATGGAATGGAACGATAAACGGTAGTTTATTGCCGAGATGCTAGGAGCGAACGCGGCGCTCGCGGCTGAATTTTCCACCTGCTAACGAAACGGATTTCCATTTGATATATGTGAAGAGCCAAGGGATCGTTTCAGCATGATTGCATTATACTTATTATTACCTGAAACACTTGCCCAAGGTCCTCATATATATATAATATTTAATTTTACATTTCGTTTAATTTCACATTACTTTAATTTCCCATATTGTTTTATAAAATGAATCTTAGAAGTCGGAAAAAAGCCTATTTGTTGGAAAAATACGAAAATGACATTAATATTAATGGATCAAAACTCCCATCTAATAAACAAGTCCTAGGATACTTTCTCTTTCTCCATAGAATTAATAAAGAGTTTGTGCGCGATGCGTCGAAAAAATGTATCGAAAAAATCGAATTAATATGGACAAGATTGGTATTCCAGTACACCGACAAGTAAAATCAGTGATGAAATCAGAGGCACTGTTTAATCGTTGGCTTACGTTGAAAAAGAATTCATTACGACGTAGTAAAACCCAAATGGAAAATGAAAATAAATTTCGTGAATATTTGCGCGAATTATTTGATAGTGCTGACGACAATGCATTAAATATTATAAAAGTTGATGAAGTGAAAGCGTTCTTGTTAGCACAACGGGAAAAAAGTCGCCAAGGGTCACTGTCATCTGCCACCAAAAGGAAAGTTCTTAAAAGAAAAATGATAAATGATGAACATACCCTTATAAAGAAAAGACGGAAAATAAATGGAACCAATGATAGTTTAGAAGAAAAGTCTTGTATGGAAGTCAGTGAGGTTAATAGCAGTTCTCTTACTTCAAGTTCAGTAACATGTAATTCTACTTGGAGCCCTACTCTCGGTCCTTCTGTTCCTGCACGTGGTCGAATAAAAATTTTGACTCCATCTCTACTGGCTACATTAGATCGAACGAAGACTTCCAATCAAACAGCATTCATGATTATTGGAGAAACTGCCAAAGCCCTTGGTCATGACATTAATCATTTTTCTTTAAATGAAAGCACCATTCGTCGAGAACGTCAGAGGTATAGAAAAAGCGTTGCTACCAATATACAGTTAAACTTCAAACCTGATGTTGCCTTAATTGTTCATTGGGATGGGAAGATTCTGCAAGACCTCACTACTCAAGATAACGTTGATCGACTACCAATACTGGTATCTGGTTTAGATGGAGATTCACAACTACTGGCTGTACCTAAAATTGAGTCTGTCACTGGAAAAGCGCAGGCTGAAGCAGTCTTCGAAATTTTAAATAAATGGAGTATTCACGAAAAAGTGCAAGGGATGTGCTTCGATACAATAAGTTCTAATACTAGCCGAAAGGCTGGCGCTTGTATCATTCTTGAACAGTTACTCGAACGTGATTTACTTCACCTTGCCTGTCGACATCATATTCTGGAATTGATAGCTGGTGCAGCATTCTCGGAGATCATGGGCCCTTCCTCGTCTCCAGAGATCCTTCTCTTTAAACGATTCCAAAAAAAGTGGAATACATTAAATCAGCTGCAATATAATGATGCTTCCACAGATCAGGTTACGTTTGAAGCAATTGCTGAAACCAAAGAAGAAACAGTGAATTTTTTAAATGCTGTTTTAATGGAAAAACAACCTCGTGATGATTATCGCGAATTGATTGAACTCACCTTGGTATTTCTTGGCGCGCCACCAGTTCGTGGTGTACATTTCTTAGCACCAGGACCAATGCATCAATCTCGGTGGATGTCTAAAATTATTTACTCCTTTAAGGTGTAGATGTTTCGTACACAATTCACCTTAAAACAAAGTGAAGAAAAAGGCCTTCGAAACCTTTGCATTTTTTTGGTACACTTTATGTGAGAGCTTGGATAAATGCACCGATTGCTGCAAGAGCTCCTCATGATGACTTGAAATTTCTTCAGTCTCTTGTAGCATATAAGACAAAAAATCGAGCAATTTCCAAAGTAACATCTCAAAAAATGTCTAAACACCTCTGGTATTTATCTGAGGAGTTGGTGGGGCTTGCAATATTTGATAATAATGTCAGTACCGAAATAAAAAAAATGGCATGGTGGAAGCTATGTTTCATCAGGAAGGGGAAGATGAACCTCTGAAGCGGGCTAGTGTAGAACTAGAAAATATTAAAGATATAAGTCTGTAGATATTACCACAAAAAACAGTATGTCATTATTTATAAAACTAGGCTTACCTCATGGCTTCCTGTCATTACCTGCATCCCAATGGGAGGAAAATGCTGAGTTTCAAGAAGCTAAAAAAAAGTTAACATCTTTGAAGGTAGTAAACGATCATGCGGAACGAGGCGTAGCGCTGATTCGGGAATATTCTGGAAGATTAACAAAAGATGAAGAACAACTGCAATATCCACTACAAGTTGTATCCGATCACCATAAACAGTTACCCAAAATTAATTAAAAAACTTTAACAAAAACCCAAAAATAAAAAAAGAATGAAAAAGAAAATTACAAAAAAATTACAAAAGATAATAGCGAAAAAATAAAAAAATTAAATAGTCCAAAAATGGAAAAAAAAGGAAATAATCATAAAATGAAAAAAAAATGGAGTCGATAACCGCTACGTCCTCGATTCGTGACTCCGGGTTCGGCAGAGAGCGGAATATAATGGTAACTCAATAAACAATTACATATTTTCAAGCATAATAAAATTTCATTTTTGTTATAGTGTGCGTAACCTGTGAATTACGCAAACATACAACTAAAGATATTGTTCGCCTTCGGTTCGGCCGGCAATCCGCACATTCGTAGAAAAAAATTTTACCCACTTGCATCAAATAGTACTATATTCTAATGCACATCAACAATGCGTGAAACTTTCCCTAATTTTCCAGATTTTCGATTCCATCAACGGATTTGGTAACGTTCTCGGATCGGTTCTAGAGAGATATGGTTTTGAATTTTACTATTCTCAACTTTTTATAAAGTTTTAGTTATATACACGAAGAACTGAATTTTAGAATGCATTCGGACAAAGTTATAGCTATTTAATTGCGATTTTTAGGTTCTTACCATTTTTTTTTTCGAAAAATTATCAATATTCAAAACGTAATAACTCGACCGAAAATTAATATTTTTTGATGGGATTAAGGCCATTACCTTCGGAAAACATCTAAGAAAAGATACCGAAATTTGTAGATATTCAGAACGAATGCGGTAAAAATGCTACGTAAAGTACTGAGAAAAGTGTTTCTCTTATGGGAAAACAATGTTAAAATTGAAGGCTCTTGAGCGACCTCTCAATTTTAACCGATCGGGCTAAAATTTTCACCCGTTCATTTTTTCACACAAATGAAGAAATTCCGGGGGGGGGGGGCGTAAGAAATTTGAAACTTCGCAAAACCAGAACCGCCCTACTGCAGACGTTAAAAAACAAAGCTGAAATTTATGTTTTGGAACTTAAGAAGTGTCTTCAATAAAAAAGAAGAACTCGAAAGAATCCTCACAAAATTGGACTTGTTTATCTGTGTAGAATCCTGGTTGACAACAGCGGAAAAGGAATTTAACTTTGCTGGATTCAAGACGTTCCGCAAAGATCGACAACATAGTCGCGGAGGGGTATCCTTATTTTATTATGAAACAATCTAGCATATTACGAGTTGAAAACCCTAAAAATCTATCGCTTGGTCGAAATAGCAGGGGTGACACTTATCAACTTGACAAATCTATGTTCAAACAGCAGACTGCAATCGTGGACCGGACATAAACATATTCTCCCCAAATGTCAAACTGGTTTTCGAAAAGGACAATGTGCCATTGATAATTTGACATTTTCACTTTGAGCGTAGAAGATTCACTTGAGGTGGCTCAAGCTATGGTCTTGACATTTGGAGGGTGCTTAAGGGCCCCGTTCAATTTATTAATTTTTAGTAATTTTTTTTCCTACTAGTGAATTCGTATAATTTATTTTCATCGATTTATCCAAATATTTTTCAGTATTAGTTGTAAACTTTACATATTATATTAAAAAAAAATTTTTTATATCATCCCTGAAAAGGAAAACGTGACAAGAGCGCTTGAATATCTTTTCTAATTATTCGGTGATCACATATTTTTAAAATCGTATCGAAATTATTATTAAATGATTGATATACTGCATATTTACACTGCATTACGTGCATTACCGTGCAGTTCCGTGTAAATGGGAGTTACTTTAATATTTGTTTTCTCATTAGTTACTTCGGTAACACGGTCTGAAACTTTGCAGGCTGACGAGTGGGATTATTAACTAGATTATAGAATATTTTTACGCAATTCTGTCGATAGTCAAATTTCGCTCGAGCCACCTTAACAACAAAAAAGACGTATTAGCTGCTTTCCTTGGCATTAGCTGGGCATTCGATAATGTGAAATACTACAACAACGACTGTCCGAGATAGCACCCCCCCCCCCCCCAAGTGTTGCCACCTTGCCGGGGGGGGGGGGGGGGGGCTCTGGTTTTCGATGATCTGTTCGAGCTATACCGGTAATGTCGACCATGCCGGGAAGGCCGACGGGGAGAGACGGGCAGGTTCAACGCGCCCACGAGTTGTGGGCTTCCACTAATGTCGGTATGGTCGCCGACCTGTGTGTTGCCCGTGCGCGGCAACCCGAGAAGGCGCGAGAAGGGTGTCCTGGACATTGAGGGAAGCGCATACTGCGGGGTGCATGGACCGACACATGTCTTTAGCCCCTGCTTCGGCCGATGTGACGCGACGGGTGGTCCTGGGAGCGGACCCCGCCTGGGATCAATCGAGTATGGGCAGAAGCTTCCTGTCTGGCGCCACCCTGACTTTCTGTCTTGGGGCGTTCTGGGGGGAGGGGGAGGCTTGGGGGAGACCCGGGGAAGGTGCGGTGCTGGTGACGGCTTCTCCAGAGCAGGAATCCCGGTTTTGCGGGCCGGGGACCTGCGAGAGGGCCAGAACTTCGGCGCCTGCCCGGACCCTGGGACTATATCCGAACATACCCTTCCGCCCGGTACCGCCTGCTTGCAGGCCACTACCGGGCGCCCCGTGTGTGGGGTCAGAGTAGGGCCACGGGAACGCTAGGACGAAGATCAAGGCCCAATCGTATGGAGACCAACTTTTCTGCTGGGGTTATGGGGAGAGGTGAAACGGACGTGAGTCGAGTGGACTTGCCCCTGAGCGGGGGCAGTAGCCCACTCGGCAGTGATGATGAGCTGGGAGGCACCGCCCGCCGGCAGTGGCGTAGCGCCGTCCACCAAGGCGAGGAAAACAGGCCATCTGGCAGACAGCGTCGCGAGCGAAGCACGTGACTGGGCCCAAGCCGACATCGGCTGGGCCTAGAGTAATTGCACGTGAGGTGGTAGCAGGCCCTTCGAGGGCCATTACTACGAGTGCCCCGACTACGCCTCGGACGATCTTCCGCCCTAAGCCGTGACCCTGCCGTCCGGAGTTCGGCTACTGCGTAAAAGTTAGTAAAAATTAGTACTAATAGAAGAACGGCCAAAGTATTTAGGAAATTGCTATCTTTACAAAATTTTATCGAATAGACAATTATTGGCGCATGAAACTACAAATGGTATTCCTGTTACTACATTACCCTGTCCGCCTAACGTACAGACGAGATTGCCGTCAGGAAATGGGGGAGCAATGAGACGTACAGTGGATTTGAGTAGCAGTTCATCGAAAAGAAGTTCAAGAAGTCTTCGGTGGGAAAAAGGAAATATTTTCGTCGAAGGTATCATAAATACAAAAGCAGGAGAGGAGACAAACAGGAACTTGGACAAAGCAGCCAATTCGATACCCCAATTCGGGTAGTAGGTAAACTGCGCAAACATGTTTATAATAATTAATATACTTTGTCAATAAATGACTCACCCTCCTCAAGTAATATTAATAGGGAATTCCAAATAAATGGGCAATACATCCCCAGGCAGCCAGTCATTTCATCACGACGGAAGCATCCGACGTAGCATGGGAAGCTCAAGTGGACAATATACCGATTTCAGGAGTATGGACCGAAAGCGAACAGCAATTACATTGCAATCAAAAAGAAATGATGGCTTTGTTAAAAGTCTTACAACAACACGGTCATATTCTATGTCAATCTACGACCCTTTTCCAGTGCGACAACCGAACAGTTGTTGCCTATGTGAAGAACGAAGGTGGGACTAAATCGCCAACGATTTACTCGTATTGGAACAACTAAGTTCCAATGTTATTGATGAGAATAAGGTATTTGCCACCTGCAGGCATAAGTTTTTCTTTGTTGTTGTTGATAATAGGGTTTCGTTGTTTTGAAAACTTAATCATAAAAATTATCCAGAACGAATGAAAATAAAAAGAACTTTGAATTTGTTTTGCTGGAACCAAACTTTTTTTTTAATTTCAGTTTAATCTCCCTGATTCAATTTTCAATTAAGAAGATTTTGTCAATTTTCGAAAGTTTCAGAAAATTTTGAATTTGCTTCACACTTGTGATTTTTGAGAATTGAAATTCAACTATTTTTTAATTTGGTTTTCACTTATGATTTAGTAACAAAGTGCAAATAATAAAATAGACAATTTCTGAAATTCAATTGAAAGCATTTTTCTTTTTTTTTTCCGAGAAGTAGTTAACGATTTTCGCGCTTCACAGGGATAGGATTCTCCTCCCCCATCAACGAACTAGAGTGCGACCCGCAGCTCCTGCATTGATTCGAAACATCTTTCGATTGATGATATGTGTTCTTTTAATTGGTTGTTGTAGTAGTAATTTCCTTAAGTTGCAGGCACCAGTGCAGCGACTCGAATATTTTTCGAGTGAAAATAAAGTTTCAGTTCCCCGTCGCGTTTCGCGCTCCCGTATCTTTTTCGATTTGCAAGAGTGCGCCCATCATTTCCTTATCGAGTATTACGGATAATTTTCGCTCGCTATTCGAAGTAAAAAGTTTTTGGATTTGGATTTCCCCTGTTTGATTTTGAGTTTATTTTCAAAATATTGCGTTTTGAGTAGAGAACACCATAATTACCGTTTTCGTCCACTTTGAGCATAGTTAAAGAAAATATCAGCTCCCTGAACGATTTTCACCAAGTTGATTTATCGTTTTTTTTTTTGCTTTTGAGATTTGCTTGCATCGGACTGCAGATTGCTCGATCGGTGAATCTAGTAGCTCGACGTAGAACCTCGAGCTGCATCACGACCTTGAGAAGTGTCCGATCTTTTTGTGCCTTTTTAGATTTGAGTATTTCCTGTATCTACCCCCATTCCCGCTCGTCAATCTCTCGCCGTTCCCGTAATTGCATTCGTGTTGCTTCTTAAATTCGGTAATATGGAATTTTTAGTATTTCCTGTATCAACCCCCAAACCCGCTACTTCTCCCGTAACGTCTGAACCCACGTTGACGGTGATGACTCCCAACACTGCATTGAGACTCTTCACCATTACGTCCGTGTCGTTTGCGGCAACCGCAACTGACGTCACGCCATCTTACGCGGCTGGGCGACGCATCGCCAGCCTTGAGCAAATCTCCGCCATCCGGGCGGAGATAGACAGAATAGTCGATTTGCGTGACCTTATCGGCCGCTGTGATAGGGCTGAATTACGAATTGCCGGGTCAATAGAAGTAATTCGTGATCGGTACACGATTTTGCGGATGTTCCCGGACATCCTGGTCGTATGGGACACCGATACAGATGGACGCGGCGATCACACCCCCCCCCCCCCCCTCCCCCTATACGTTGGCTGAGGCATTCAGTTGTCCGTCTCTAGAAAGTGTCCTAGGAGGACACTTACCGATCGGTAAAAAACGAGTCCTCTCCGTCCATTGCGTCCAACGTTCTCCTTATTGCAGAATAATCTATCAGAGGGTTATGTTCGAACTCCGAATTCAATTTCCCCCTTGGAAGGAACTTTCTCGGGTGGTTCTACAATGACATTCAATACTGATCCAATTTCACTTGCAGAAGAGGGTCTCGTTGTTCACAAACACGAGGATTTAATACTCCCGCTCCAAGCACATCTGTCGGAACCCGGTCGAAGGGATCATATCTTCCATGAATTCGACATTCCCCGCTCTTTACCCACTTCGGGGAATACGTCCCGCAAGGCGCCTCCACACCAGATTGCGCGGCACCCCACTCCTGTAAAAGAGAACGCCCGCCAGGGGAAAATTCATCGGTCCCCCACTCCGTATCGCGAGTAGCTTCTTACGGGTACCCGCACCCCCCACCGCGCCGGAGAATCAGGAAGCAATTAGCTACCGCGCCGATTGAGAGGAAGCCAAGGCGTGGATTCTCATATTCAGCCACCACTCCTGGGATTAAAAAGGCTATTTTAGCCCATGCAGCTGGTAGTGCACGTACCCGGCCTCAATGGCGCGGGCCGCCTAGGATCTCCATGGAAGGGAGACGCGCACGTATTGCGATGGTGTATTCGCAGGCTTCCTTCCGGATCGCCTCTTTGGCGGAAGTTGCTCCAAGATACTGCCCTAGACCCGATTACTATTCCCCTGCGAGCAGGATTCGAAATCCCTGTTACCGGCAATTAAAAAAGTGGAGTAATCAGGACTCATCTAATTATTTTTGCAAAATACGGAATGCGCAGAACGGTACTACAATATTAGTCCTACATGCAGGCGTAGCGGAACTCGGTGGTACCGATATTGGGGTAGGGGGGGACTGGGTGTTGTGTGTGCCTATAGTTCTGTCTTGTACTGTCTGTCTCTGTCCGGTACCTCTCCACCCGAGAGCCGACCCGCAAACAGACATATTCGTCATTAACGCGAGGGAAAATTTCCTGTCCTTGTCCTTGTCCTTGTCCTTGTTCTTGTCCTTGTCCTTGTCCTTGTCCTTGTCCTTGTCCTTGTCCTTGTCCTTGTCCTACTTGTTTTATATTGCGTATATCTACGAGGTTCACCATCTCTCGCTTGGCGAGTTGACGCCGATGATATTAATTGTTAGTTTGGTTGGCCCATTGCGTTATATTGCTGTCCCGATCGTGCAGAGAACTCACGTATAACTCACCTGAAGGTGTACACACCTCCTCCCATGCCTTCGCACGTTAATTCGGTTAAGTTCATATTATGTTAAAACGTAGAGTTTCAGAAAAGTCCGTTCAGTTTGCGCTAGATAACGCATTTAACGTCGATTACGCTAATGTCGTAACCTCTATTTAAAGTTTAAGTTTGATCCGCGCCAATTCGCGCAATTTATTTAAGAATCCTGAGTCGCGTTAACCGGTCTGTTTGTTGACCTAAAACGAAGTGCATTGAGGCATACCCCTTAATAAAATTCAATTTTTACTTACGACAATATGCGCGTACGTGATGTAAGTTTAATTCACGCAAGTATTGAGTTCCCTTTAATTCGCGCAACTATTGAGTTCACTTTAATTCGCGTTAATTCGCAAAAGTATCAAGTTTAACTTGAATCACGCTAAGTCGCGCAAATTATTTAGTTGAAATTGATTCGCGCTATGCCGCGATTATTTTTACATAGTATATTTTTGTTTGGAGCTAAATCGCGCAGTTAATCAGTTTTATTTTTCTTTCAAACTCCATCATACAGTCAATGACGTTTGGTCTAAATTGTGCTAATTCGCGACCACAATGTGTTTCATTTGGTATATGGCGTTTCTTAACGGAAATCTTTGTAGGAGAAGTGTAGACGAAACATATGTGTTCCATGTTGTGACATTTGAACTATATTAGCGGTAAAGGAGTAGCGGTCGCCGCGCTATATATATGTACACCATGTATAGGATGTTGCGTGATAAGAATTTGGCGCGAGGAGCGACCGCTCCTCTTGATATGGCGTTTCTTAAAAATGTCCGAATTGTGCTTGCAATACATTTCTCTAGAAGTTTTGTGTTGATTGATGTTCATTCAAAAAATTCCTTACACCCATGTGCAAGGATTGAATAAGGTTACCTTATTCAATGCGGCCTCAATTGATCAATCCTTGTTAATGAAACAAGGAAAAACTGAGTGAAATGTTTGTAACAGCTTTCAATTATATTATCAAATTATATCGATATTTGGGGGTCCAATCATATTTAGGTCCAAGGGGCTTCGATAGATATGTTACATCAATATATTGTTTCTTATATGTATGAAAATTGAAAATGAATTACAACTGTGACCTATGGCCTGAGTCGACGTAAAATTGAAAATGAGGATTTTCAAAACTTCGACCCTGTAACGAGCCGTTTAACTCGACCGCGTGGAAGAGAAAGAGCGACGGAGAGAAAGAGGGCCGTTACAATTTATATCGACACGCGTAATCAAGAAATTACAAAGGACGCGATGCGCGCTTTTTCCGGCCGGTCGGCCATTTTGGATCCCAAGCCCACGTGGGATCCGAGCGCGCATCAAGGGACATGCGCGCGCAATGACAAGGCGCTGGCGCTGGTGCGCCTCTACATGCGCAGAAGAGGAGCAATGGCGCCCTGGCAGCGCAGCATGGAAAGTGGAAACAACGGGCCGAGTTCCAAGTTCGGAGCGCATGTGTCGCCGCAATGGGGCGCATGCGTTCCAAATTCAAATAAGGGGCGGGCTGTCAAACTCAAGTCGAGCAATGAACATTTGACATTCAAATGTTTGACAGTTCCCGTCCCGATTCTCAAGAAAAAAAGGAACTCGGCGACATGACTGGACATAGGGATACTTACCGAGGTATTATAAGACCTGGTAAGTATCCCTCAAACTCTCTTGCATTTAGACTCTCTTCTACTGGACTCTCTTCGTCGTGGACTCCTGTTGACGACTCGCTGCCTCAACGACGATCCGGAGGTCTGGCTGCTCCGGGAATAAAGTGGGCCCACAAAGATTCACAGCCAGCATCACATTCAATTAAAATGGAGGCGGCGAGGATAAATTTCTGACGAAAACGAACCCAGGAACTGACGACGGAACTCCGTCCGTCAAGGACACCAGAGGCTGCTGGTCCTCTCCCTCGTGGTCGCGAGGGAGTGCGACACCTAATCAGGTTCACCAGGTGACAGCAGCCGAAGAATCCAAAATCACCAGACGGATGGAGGACCCGAAAATTAACAAGAGTTATTGAGAAAATTAACATGTTATTGTGTAACGCCCTAAATTATTTATGTGTAATATGTATAGATGTATGTGTGTATGTATGAGATGAATGTGTGTCCGCGTTAAACTAAAATATTGCCGCGGTAATTTATTCCGTCGTTGATGACATGACAGTGTTATACCTACTGACTTCACACCCTTTACCAACGACTCGATGACTAATTTTATTTTAATGACTGTTATTTTATTTATATTCGCGTTTGACCGAGGATGTTGGTATGTGTGTGATTTGATTTTTATGACGACTTCAATTATTTGTGGATTCAAGGTTATAAAATACATTTTAATTGAATGACCAATGATCTAAATGACTTTTATTTCAGCACCAACGATTCCTGTCTATTATTTTGAGTATAATGACGGACTATAATTGACTTTATAATTTTTACATGTTTGGACGATTCTTTAATGTTTTTATTCACTTGACTACGAATCGTTTCAACCCCGACGACAGGCCAGCCGAAGTATTAATAAATAAAAGTTGGCAAACACTTACTTCATGCACTTGTATTGTAATAGACTATTCGATGCATATTACATGTTTACTATGTTTTACTAATTACTGTCTGTATTATTATGATCTGGTATATACTATATATATATACATATAATTCATCAAAGATATCTTGAAAGTATCGAAAAAATCTCTGACGGATATCTTTTAGATATCTATAAGACATCTTTTAGATATATCATGATAGTTATTTTCGTATCAAGGGGCTGGCGAAGACTACCCCTGGGGGGGGAGGGGGGGGGAAGGTCGAAACGTCAAAATTTGATGAAAATCTATAGGGTAATTTTTTTGCCGAAGTGACTGAATTAAATACTTTTCAGACAATAGTCATAAGCATTTTAAACCAGTTTGTATGGCTTTATCGTTGACTTTAGGAAGAAAATGCATACAACCTTTTTTGTAGAGAATTTAATGCTCTATCTTTTTTGTTTGAAACATTTTTTAATAAAATTTCTATTTTTACAAAATAAATGCAAAAAACTTAATTGGGGCTAATGTTTTTTATTAATGGACGGATGCATCTGCGCCAAAATCTAATCAGATCTAAGTTATGCCAAGACGCGTATTTAAAAAAAATATTATGTCATTACGCTTATCCGTACGCGAGTTATTGCGAGACAAAAAAGAAGGTCTGGGTCGAAGTATATGGTTAAATTTAGAAAAGAAATTTGTAAATGCAGTGGCTGTTGCGTACATAATTGCGGGTACATTACTTTATAAGTTTGCGATACTCGGTGTAGGTTTTTCTGCAGTTTTCCCTAAAGCATTGCACATCCGAATGGGGGTACTCCTCAAAGGAAGTCGGCTGCGGACGCAAAAAGGGTGCCTAACTGCCTATATTGTTATCATGTACGGGCTCATCACGAATGGTGACGAATCGGTTAATAACTTCTCGGTTTTGTCGCGAAAGAATGGAGATACATGTTAGTTCGTGTATAGACTGCAACTATCCATATGAATCGACGGTGGTTCCTCACAAGGGAATGTTCCTTCTTGGAAGGAAATACATAGGGACTTCCATTGGAGGAGTAAAGACTAGGGATTCCTCTTGGTGGAATAAAGACATACATACCCTCTTGGATGAAAGAGACAGACATTTCCTTTTGAAGGAAAAGGTCAAGGACGTTCAAACTCTCAAAGCTGTCGTTAAACAGATTTCAATTTCGATGTTTCGAGTCGTGTACGGTTGCTTAGCGACGATCTTCATTCTTTTAACATCGCGATCCAGGCTGTACGGTTCGATTCGACGCCGCGGCAGAAGTGTGCGACTCTTCACACGGGTAACTTCGGTAATTTGTCACCATTCGCTATCTCTTAAATAAAAGCGCGTTCTTTAGTGTTGCCAATTGTGTTTCATTGAATGTTCGATATCTCCCATTAGTAACACTGGCCATTCTAAATCTGACATCGAAAATTTCAAATATATACTAGTGTATCTTCTAAGTTCAACTATCGAGTGCATCCTTGCAATTGTTACGTTTTTGAAGTAACAATTTAATTATTTTTACTGATTCCCGGTAGCGAAAGGAATCGGGTTGCTGGATACGCGTTAAAGGGATCGACACTCCAAGTGAAAGGCAAGAGTTGATTTAAACTATGTATATTTATTATTTCTATCGCCAACTGAGGTTTTACAAAAAGATCGCGTTGGGACTAAGTCCCACAAAGTCGTTTAATTCGCGGAGAGTCAATGATGACCGACGAATCTTTCGGAGATCTTCAGCCGATTACGAATGGTGCGACTCTGCACCGAGCGTAGTTCGATATACGGGGCGACTCTGCCTTCGGACATTGCAATTGCCCTTTTTATATGGTAGATCTGTTTTCAAATATTAGATGTCGATGAGATCATCGTTCCTTCGGGACGACCACCTGCACTTGTTGTTGGACACGTGTCATCTTCCACAAATCGCTTACCTCATTGACCTATTCGGGACCTCGGCGATTCAGGGCACGTGTACTATGGTGTGCTCGTGTGAGTGACGATTTTATGGATCATTTTACTGCGAGCTTCGGCGTGGCACATTCCTTTCCTGATTGTTTGGGCTTGCAGCTAGAGGAACCCTGTGTGTAATCTATGACGACGCCGAATCGGGCCCGTCGGTGTGCGTCTTGTGGATCTTACAAAGGCAAGTATTGTCTATGTTACGAGTGCTAATATGTGCGTAGCCAGCATCCGTAACACAATATATTTTAGCTCACTCAAAGTAAGATATTGTATCGAAAACTGGATATTTGTAAAAAATGCGCTCTGAAAAAATCATGTTTTTCTACTATATAAATTTTCTACTATTCAATTTTTAAAAAATTGTATTACTAACATTCCAAAGAGCGGCCTTGAAAAAGATAGAATTTTATAGTTTTTGTTTGTTCCAAAATCTTATAGTTTTTACTTCCTTCGGCAGTACATATACTAAAATTGGAACGATACAGAGAAGATTAGCATCGCCTCTGCACAAGAATGACACGCAAAATCGTGAAGCGTTCCACATTTAAAAAAAAAAAAACCAACAGCAATTGCCCTGTGGTCGGCGCGAAGCATAGTCGCCGTTTCAAGTAAAGCACCTGGTTGGGAATGCATACTTGGAAGGATGACTATTAAAATAAAAAAAACGAGCCTTGCGCCCGCTACGGCAAAGATAGCAGGCCGATTGCTGAGTGGGAGACGTAGCTGCTTTACCGTCAGAGGGTAACCCTGATGATAAAGTAGTTCGTCGAATGTATCTATCTGGGTTTTCCGTAGTTTTCCCAGACCAAATGCGATACAGAGGGGTCGAGACGTTCTACGGGGCGCAGTAATGGGGAGACTGGCTCTGGGTGGATGTTGCCATGTATTGTCTCATGTATTGTCTTATAAATGTCTTCGATTGTCTGTCCGACCTATCCACCCCAGAGCCGACCCGCGAATAGGCAAAAAAATGTCATTAAAGCGGGGGATAATTCCTTTCCTTTATCCTTATTTGTTTCAAAATTTATTTCATATTGAAAATAAGCGTTAAAGTTGACATAAACTTTCTGTGCATTTGGTTGTTAATGGGTTAATTTTAAAGAAAATATATTTTAGGTTAAAAAAATGTCATTTGCGCCAATTATTATTAAATGCCACTAAGTTTATTTTTTCTTTTTCTTTATTATTAATTAGTTTCTAATAAATTTTCAATAACCCTGCTAAAAAGCTTCCCTGAACGTAATAGTAATTTCTTGAGAAAATTTTGAATCCACACACTTTGAAACTAAAGAGCCTCAGCAAAAAACGTCCGTTTTTCGTACCTCGAATTTTCAAACTTTTTTAATGCAAAATGGTTATATATATCAATAATCCCTGCAAAATTTTAAGATGAGTATATGCTTCGTTTATGAAATATTGCTGATCATGTCTAAAAAATATAGCAGCTTTATGTATTATAGTCCCCTTTGAATCAATGTTTAACCCCCTATATTTCGTTAACGGAGCAGATGCTCATTTTGAAATTTTGCATGGATTATTGAAACATTATAAGTAACGATTTTATACTAGAACGGTTTTAAATGTCGAGGTACCGAAAACAGCCATTGAAACCGGCATTTTTTACATGTAGCTTACGGAGGCTCTTTATGTTAAAACACGAGAAATAAATCTCATTGCTTATAAATCTGTATGTTCGTGTTTCTGTTGTTAATAAAAACCGTTTGGCTCCATACCAAGATAAAAATGTAATGTTTGCCTTACATTAATCAACAGCTATATTTCTGGGTACATTTTGCTACCACAAATTTTGAGGAATTTCTTTCAAAATGATTGGTCACAGTTACCATGTTTATAAAGGTAAAATAAAATAATAGGAAATTTAACACCGAATCTACAAAAAGTACATTTGACGTTGAAGTTGAACTAACTGTAGAGCTAAATAGTTTTTATAACACCTCTAACCAATCGCTTTGTGACAAATTCCTCCTAGTTTTTTATTTCAAAATATTTCCAAAAATATAAATGTAGATTAATTTAAGGCCAGGATTACACTTCATCAATAGTGAAATTTGGATATAATTGTTTCATTCGTAAAAGATTTTAATACATTTATGCTTCGAGACATACCTGTCATTTTTCCATATCAAAGATCTATATATCATCGATAGTGGAATTTACATATAACTTTTTTATTTGAAGAAGAATAAAACAAGTATATTTAAGACGAATTGAACTTCACAAAAATTTGTTGACTCAACTCTTGGTTGTCTCATTGATGAGAGTTAAAGTATGGTACTTAAAAAATGATATTTTATTTTAATTATTAATTAACGGGCGGAATCGCCCTTTTACTTAATTGTTGCCATATTATTATTAATCGTAAGATTTTTGCGAGAGCTGCAGATCTACTTAAGAAGAGGCGCCATACTTCACATTTGTGTATGAAATGTAGGACTGCAGAAAACTACACCAAGTACAGCAGCAGTCATGAGTCGATTTTCGCCAGATAAGCGATATTTTCGAAACATAAACAAACAACGTGGCTCGTCTTACCAACAGCTGCTTGAAAACGAAATCGAAAAATTGTTCACCGGACGGGGATCGAACTCACGACCTACGACTTCGTAGTCCAGTGCGTTACCGCCTGAGCCACGAAGCCGATATTTTGTTAATCATTACATATTACAGATCTATACTAACGCACAAAGGTGCTAGAACCTTAAAATAGGACTTTTATCGATGACATGGGCCTTATGGGGCGGCCATTTCTTAAAGTCTTAAGATAAGTATCAATTTTAACGGGTAATATATAATTAAATAAAAAACTAATATGAAACGCGGCAGGAAAAACGAAATACAATGCTTTTTGAAAAACCAAACATTGCCGTTCATTTTGAAGAAATATGTAATGTTGAAATTCGCGGAACGTGACATATTAGGTTAGGAGCATATAGAAATAATGAATAATTAGAAATGTGGCACTTTTATTTTCACACGAACACATTTAATAAAAGATAATACTTAGATTCATTACATATTTTATATGCTTATGTTCCAAGTTACACTCGAAAAGGTCTATTTGCAAAAATAAAGGATAAGGAACGGAGCGGGACCCTTTTACATACGGTCTTTCGTGACCGAGCCACTTAAAGAAGTTATTCCTAATTTCTAGATGATTTGATTATTAATAATGAAGGTGCATCCGCCATATATCCAAAACCAAATTTTTGCCAAAATTAGAAAAGGAAAACAAACGTTATAAGAGGAAGAAATGAATTTTGCTTTATTATTTTTGTTCTATACGTCGCAAAATTTTTTACGCGATACATCAGATTAGATATAAACTTTCGTCCATTTAACAATAAAACATTGGATATTACTGGCAAGAAGGTAACAAAATTAAAACTTCGCGGTTTCCCAAGTACAGCCACGGTTTAACTCCAGTTCCTCGACCTCCAAGGGCCACCGCCGACAACCTACGAAACCTGCAGGAAGGAAGACATCTCGCTCAGCCACGAAGGAAGGAAGGAGGTCATTTCGTCCATCCACGAAGGAAAGAAGCCATCTCTCTCATCCAAGAAGAAAGAAAGGAAGGAAGCCATTTCGGACGTCTACGAAGGTACGAAGGATGTCGAACCTATCCATTCATTCCCGAAGAAAAGAAGGAAGGCATTTTGACCATCCACAAAAGAGGGTAGGAGGTCGCACCGATCCATTCACTCCGAAAGAAAGGAAGGCCGGAAACTATCTCAAGCATCCACGAAACAAGGAAGGAGGGAAGCCATCTCGCCCATCCACAAAGGAAGGAAGAAAGCCATCATGCACATCCCGGAGGGAAGGTAGGAAGGAGGTCAAACCTATTCATTCACTCCTTAAGAAATGAAGGAAGGAAACCATCTCGCACATCCACGAAGGAAGAAAGGAAAGAAGGAAGGAAGGAAGAAAGGTAGGAAGCCATCACGTCCATCCACGATAGAGAGAAGGAAGGAAGGACGTCGTACCTATTCATTCACTCCCTAAGAGAGGAAGGAAGAAAACCATCTCGCCCATCCATGAAGGAAGGAAGGAAGGAAGGAAGGATGTCAGCACGCCCATTCACGAGGGAGGAAGGATGTCGAAACAATCTATTTACTCCCGAAGAATGGACGGAAGGAAGCCATCTCGCCCATCCACGAAGGAAAGAAGGCAGGTAGCCATCACGCCTATCCACGACGGAGGCGAAAAAGAGTGAATGTAATGCATATGTCGGCTTCGTGGCTCGGGCGGTAGCGGACTGGACTACCGAGTCGTAGGTCTTGAATTTGATCCCCGTCCAGGGAACAATATTTCAAAAACGATTTTCAAGCAGCAGTTCGTAAGGCGTTGCTGTACTTGGTATAGGTTTCTGCAGCTCCTACATTTCATACACAAATGTAAATTATGGCGCTATCTCTGAAGACGAACTTCATCTCTCGCCAATTTAAGGAATCCAAATTGATGTACAAGTTCTGTAAAAAGGCAAAATATCCCGTTGATACAATAATTTAAAAAAATAATATTTAAAAACGGATTCGTACATACAGAAAAATTATGTACACATTTATCAACTTGCAAGATGTGTCGTGACACTTGAAAGCGGGTAAGTTTTGGAGTTTTTTTTTTGATGTCAGAATTTTAGTAAATCATTGCATCATATTAATGCTTCAGGCAATTGCATATAAATTTACTCGTATAAAATATTCAATTAGTAAAAGAAGATATTGGGATTATCAGGTCATGATACTTAAGTAGAGAAAATAAATGTTGTAAACAATAACATTGTAAATAATTGCGTAACTCTGATATCAGTTCACGCGACCCTCATAACTATTATTTTAATATATGTAGCCAGAAAAAGGCATTTTACTATTGTGAATGTTGACAAATATCCCAGTATTGGGTGTCATTAAAACTGTTAAAAAAATGCGTTTCGTACGAACGATCAATTGTGCTCATCAGCAGGGTCTTGATCGTCTTCCCTGAACGCAAACAGTGATTTAATTTTGTGAATATTACATAGTTTTTTTCAATTTCTTATTGTTTTAGGATGAAACAATAGAAATAGCAAAAAAAATCTTTAAGAAATACGAACTAACTTCAACATTGTAATTAATTATTTAATTTCTGTTGGTTATTCCAGAATTAGGCACAAAAAATCTATTTACCATTAAAATATCGAATAACATTTTAAGTTCAATCAAAATCAAATGTGGTTTAAGTGTTGAAATCAATATAATTGATACATATTGCATGAAATGTCATAAATTAATATATTTCATTAAATATGTATCGTACAATTTTATTTTATATTTTATTTTATTTAGATGAAAAGATTGGTTAGACGACAGTCTTTCAAATAATTCTACTTTTCATCACTTTCTGTCGCAATTTTCTACGATATCATTCCACACACTCAAATGATATACTACAGATTATTTCCATAACAGAGAAACGCGTCAAATAAATTGCCGCCAATAAGTCGCATCGCGAAATTCATACTTTTGTTCGCGAATTCTTTTCAAAATAGTATGTCATAATAATGATATAAGGCGATTAGTCAATCTTAACATATAATCACAAAAAATTGTTTCACTAATACGAAATAACGACGAATAAAAAAAAGGAGGTTATGAATCATTACCGCCGCTTGCACTTTCATAATAAAAGTCTAATTTTTCTTTAGAATCTAAACGGAATTCTTGCTGAAATGTCTCGGCCGGGGTCTAGATTTAATTACTCACTGCACTTCAGAAAATCTAGTGAGTGAGAAAGATACGACTAACCTCACAAAAATCGTTCAATTTCACCACATCATTTCTTTTCTGGTCTGGTAAATGTCTTGAAATCGTAAATGAGACGAAAAACTGATTGAAGTAGACTGGTATACAGCGATGAGGTGGACCCAACCTCGCAATGGCCATTTGCTCTGCTTAACCCTTTCTCCATCGATGGTGATTATTCCTTGGGCATAGAAGGATTCGCCAGAAAACACATTTTACGAAGGCAATTAAGGAACTAATGGATAGGAAATCTAATAGATACCTGGTTCCTTATGCAAGAAGAATGAAGGAAGACGTCAACGAAAATAGTCATTCCAATCATTGACGTTTTGAGGACTAATGGTCTGAGCAGTGAAAAATACGCCCGGTCCACTGGCAAAGTTGGACGAGTTACTGTGGAAAATTACTTCGGCCATTACGCCGAAGTACAAGGTATCTATTAAATTTCCTATCCATTTGTTTCTTAATTGCCTTCGTACGATGTGTTTTCTGGCGAATCCTTATTATATGGCTTCGTGGCTCAGGCGGTTAACGCGTTCGACTACGAAGTCGTAGGTCGTGAGTTCGATCCCCGTCGGGTGAACAATTTTTCGATTTCGTTTTCAAGCAGCAGCTCGCTATTGGTAAGACGAGCCACGTTGTTTGTTTACGTTTCGAAAATATTGTTTATCTGGCGGAAATCGACTCGTGACCGCTGCTGTACTTGGTGTAGGTTTCTGCAGTCCTACATTTCATACACAAATGTGAAGTATGGCGCCATCTTCTCAAGTCGATCTGCAGCTCTCGCAAAAATGTATAATGACTCATAATGCAAAATTCTGTAAAAAGGGCGATTCCGCCCGTTAAAATAATAAATAAATAAAAAAATATGGAAATAATATATCGATGGCCAGTTATGCGAGATCCCCCAAAATATTCCTTGGAACTGCGCCGCACATCCAAAATGTCGAACAATGGGGAAGACTACGACATGCTTCTCGCGTCGTGTAAAGATTCGAGAGAAGTGGGGCGGACATCTTTTTAACTCACGAATTACACCACCTATTTCCCCACGCTTACCGCCCTATTATCGCATCCCCATGACGCGACTGTCTTTCTAGACTACCGAATATGGCACAGCGTACATTACTAAGATCCTCTCATTGGCGGTCCTATTATCCCGCGTTTTTAGAGCTGCGATACCTCTATACAGTAGACCGTCGCTTATTTTGCCGTTGCTTATTTGGCCTGTTCGCTTATTTGGCCTACCTATGCGTTGCTTATTTTGCCTTCCCCTCAATTCCTTTCTCCCCACTCTTCTATTGTCAAGTATGTAAGAATTGGAAGCAGCTCGCACTCGTTATGCGCAAGCACAGTGTAACGTCAGAAGGACTTAAATCGGGGATCAATTTATCTCCCCTGAGAGGCCAAATAAGCGATGGAGAAGGCATTACTATATCGTATGTACATCGAGATCCTAACTACTGCTACAAAATGTCATAGTTCGAACGTGCGTTGCCATTTATTTGTTTTCTTAGGATTTTCAGGTCATTATACTAAATAACAACATTTATTATTCTCTACTTAAGTATAATGACTGCTCCGAAGAAGCGCTAGTGTTTATTTTGGTGATGACGTCATTCGGCTCTTTTTAAATGGTATATGTTAAGAATCTGCCGGGAGGCTTTTATCCAAGGGGAAATGTTGTCATTATAGGGGGGACTGCTCCAAAGAAGCGCTAATTTTTAATATGGCAACAATTTTTAAATTAGGATAGATATTTGTTATTAATCTGCCGGGAGGCTTTTATCCAAGGGGAAATGTCATTATAGGGGAGACTGCTCCGAAGAAGCGCTAATTTTTAATATGGCAAAAATTTAGAATCAGATGTTTGTTATGAATCTGCCCGGAGGCTTTTATCCAAGGGGAAATGTTGTCATTATAGGGGGGACTGCTTCAAAGAAGGACTAATTTTTAATAAGACGACAATTTAGAAGTAGAATTAGTATGTTAGGAATTAATAATTGATAATTATAAAAGTAGGTGTAATTCAGGTTATTATTCAGTAATTAATTTTATTTTGATTATTTCCTGAAATAATGCATTGCATGCGATAAATATTTCAGGCATAAACATGGGTACTCATATTTGCTTTGTTTTGGAAGTCGCATCAAGGGCGGCCTTGTTTTCGATTTCCAGAAGTACGAGACCTAAACATCCAGGGTATATCGTCAAGCACGCTGCTTATTACGGGCGTGCAGGGGGAACGACGTGTGGGGATTCTAGAATGTTCGCGAAGGAGAGGGTACGCGAGGGCGACCGACGTGCCGAAACTTCGCGAACATTCGAGAAAGATTAAGAAAGAGTAACGGGAGGGGACGTCTAGCCGTGTATGCCCGTACGGGCCGCGGGGGCTCTCCCTACCATCAAGATCGCGGTAGAGAAAGGGTAAACGGCGGCCGGCGCGGCGCGAGCGTCTTGATTGCAACCGACGCGTTGGATCGCCAGTCCGTTGGTAGCAGCCCTGGAGCCTAGAGGTACGCCCGGTCATCAAAAGGTACCAACAGCCCACACACACACACACACACACACACACACACAACCACACACACACACACACACACACACCCACACACACACACACACACACACACACACACACTCACACACATCCACACACACTCACACACGCACACACACACACACACACACACCCACACACACACCCACACACACACACACACACACACACACACACACACACACACACACACACACACACACACACACGCACGCACGCAGCAACAACAGCGTCAGCAGCGAAAACCACAGCAGGATGTGCACGTCGTTATGCGACACGTGTGAAAGCCGGAATCTAATGCCGGCATTCGAACCCCTCACTCTGATGCCATAAAGATCAAGGCATCAGAAGAGATGTCGTATGTCGACATACTCGAAAAAATTATAGCAGCGCCAGAACTGCGAACCCTAGGAGAAAGAGTGCCCGCCATCAGGCGTACAAAAGCAGGCGAATTGCTCCTAGAGCTTATGAAGCCTGATGTGTGCACCAAAGACCTCCAAACAGCGGCCACGTCCATCCTCCAAGAGACAGCGGTCATGACACAGCAGACACTTTCCAATACTGAAGTCATCACTATCAAGGACACGGGCGAGGCCACAACTAGGGAGGAAGCTGATCCCGCCGGGAGCAGTGACCCCTGAGAACATCGAGCTCAGGGGATGATATAGCATAATCCAGGTAGCCAATGTATTGGTTCCCGTCGCAGTGCCCAACATGCTGCTGCAAAAGGGGAAGCTGAAAATTGCCTCGGTTACCTGCCGGGTCCGACTGCGTGAAGAATCCCCGCGCTGCTACAGGTGCCACGAGAGTGGGCACCTGGCGAGGGATTTTAAGAGTGCGGTCAATTGCTCGGCGCGGTGCTTCCGGTGTGGTAAAGAGGGCCACAAGATCCTGGTTTGCATGGCCAAACATCAGGCAACGCAGGAGGCTGGAGCTCTGATAACCTTAGATAGATAAACTTCAACCATTGTGCGGTGGCACAAGACCCTCTGTTCCAGCTGGTCCGAGAAGAGAAAGCCGCCGTCATCAGCGAGGCTTGCCGGGACGTTAGTGAACCGAACTTGGTAAAGGATTCCACCAGCGAGGCCGCCTTATGTGTGTGGGAATCTACACATATACAACAAGATGGCCGACTCCCTGCCCAGCTTCATGTGGATGGAGGTGGCTCGTATAAGACTGTACAGATGCTACCTCCCTCCCAGCTTTACCATCGGTGAGTTCCAAAGGTCCCTAGAGGCCATCGTCGATAGTGCAATAACCTCCCGACTACCATTAGTGATCGGGGGGACTTTAATGCTTGGTCGACGGAGTGGGGCGGCGCGAAGACCAGTCATCGCGGATGTACTCTCATTGAGGCCTTCTCGCTACTGCAGTTGGAGATCGCAAACACGGGGGGAAGGCCGACCTACTCCAAGGCCGGCAATTTCTCCATAGTCGATCTGGCCTTCGTCGACCTAAAATTGATGATGAAAGGGTTAGACTGAAATGTCAGCGATCGATGCACAAACAGAAGCCATCAAGCTTTGGTGTACCACCTCTAACGGACCGGTAGAGTGGCAGGAGGCGTGCAAAATTGGATTGGCACCAGACAACTTCGATCGAGAGATGTTCCTCTACAGCATGGAACGGACGGAGGTGGCGGAATAGCAGAGAAGAGAGCCCAATAACACTCTCGAGCCATAACATCGGCCTGTGATGCCTCGATGGCTGTGAAGTCAAATCCTCGCGGCCGACCGCCGGTTTACTCGTGAAACTAGGATATCGCAGCTATCCGCAGAGAGGGCCATCGGGCTCGAAGGCTGCACCAGAGAACAATTCATAAGCCCTGGTATTCCCAAATAGCCAAGAATTATGAAATTAAGAGAGAGAGGCTCAAGATTGCCATCAAGGCCGCAAAAAGAAAGTGCCGGCAGGACTTCTGAGAGGAGGTGGACCGTGATCCCTGGGGGCGATCGTATAAAATGGTCATGAATAAGTTCAAGTCCAGAGGACCCAACGCACCATATTGTCCATCCTTCCTTGACAACGTCGTCGGCCACCTATTCCCAAAACATTCGTCGGTGGCAAGACCGGCTGGGTCCCTCGATCAGGGTTGGGGCACTTTCCAACCTCTACGGCCCAGCGAGGCCGCGTCCGAGCTGAACAATGCACAGCTCACTCGCCGGGGCCCGGGAAAGGGACCCTTAGCCCAGCTTGCGGGCTTAAACCACTGCCCCCAGGACTGCTACACCAATCAGCCGCAGGATGGGACAGTCCCACCCCCGAGCAAAGCGGCCCCCGTGGCACCGTCCATCGTCAACGGTGGCACGTTTGTGGGTCAACTTGGCGCCACTACCAGTTGCGCCCCTGCCGGCGCGGGACTGGGGGTCCATCGGACTCCGGGCCCCCAACCCTCCCCCCCCCCCATGCCCTTCTCGGCACGGAAAATTGGGGACATCCCTACTCACTCCACGGTGCAACCGAGTCCTCCCTGTCATTAGCGGCCAGACGGCTCGCTCTGTAGGAGAAGACCCAGTTCGCGAGGTCTCTGAGGGCTGCAAACGCTGCCGGGGTCGTAACGGCCCGTCCCACATTCCAGCCCCTAGCTGAACGGGCAACGATGCCCATGCTGTCCATGTCCCGGCGGGTGCCATAAAAAGGGCACTCGCACAGGACATGGACCCAATCCTCGGCGCCGAGCGAGCAGTCGCAAGCGGACGACTTGGCGAGTCCCCTCCAGTGATGGAACGCGCGGAGCGAACCATGGCCCGTCAGGAGGAAGCCGGCGTTGACCCCGAAATCGAGATGCCGAAGATGCAACTCGACTGGGCACAGGGAACATGCATTGGCTCGTAGACTCTTTGCCGCAACCCTGCGACCGGTCCTTCCAACGAGACCACAGTGCCTCTTCAAGGCACCGCTTAGCGCACTCCAACTCGGTACCCTGAAGGTGGGCGAACCCCCTGTCGGCCCCGACAGTGCGCGCTCTGGGTACACCCACTGGATCAGACAATGCTTTGCGCGCGCAGTAGCCGAACTCCAGCATTTGCACGTGAAGGTCCCAGGGGTGAACCCCTGCTAGGACGGTCAACGGCTCCGTGGACACGTTGGGTAGACGGGTAGCATGGCCAGGAGCACCGACCGCTAGGTGTGGTTTAGTGCCATTGCAGCGACGGAGCTGTTCCGAATCAGCTCCGCCCATACCGCCGCTCCGTATAGTCGACAGGAGGTAAAGACACCCCGGTAAAGTTCCAGCTCAGTCGTTCTCCCAGCATGATGCCGAGGTACTTGACCGTGGTCACTTGTTCGATGCCCCCCCCCCCCGCCCGCCACCGTCGAGCATAAAGGAACATACACACCGTCTTGCGGAGAGATATCTCGACACCCGCCCATACACGCCATTCAGAGACAGCTGCCATGCCCCCTCCGGGCCGGTATCCAGCTCTCGCCGGGTCTCTGCGCTCGTTATGAGAAGGAGGTTGTCGGCAAAATCCACAACCTCCTTCCCACAACCGTCCAATATCCGCGGGAGTCGATTCATTGCCGGGTTCCACAAAATTGGACACATCGGCTAAACACAGCGGACATCCCGGCCCATCTGTCCTTGAAGAAGTCTGCGCGCCTCCCGAAGTATCCCGAGGATCGTATCCCAGCGGAGATGGTCGAAGAACCCCTTAAAGTCAATGAACGTCCCAAGGACGTATTGACCCGGGAACGATCGAACCACCCCCATGGTTGTAAGCCACGTGTCCTCGGTGAACCTGCCCGCGCGGAAGGCGTACTGGCGGCCCGAAAGGGCATGCACCGACTGCTCCCCCAGCGGCAGGACAAGGACCTTCTCCAGGAGTTCCCCCAGTACGGACAGCAAGCTGATGGGTTGGTATGAACCAACCTCGTCAGTCGGCCTGCACGGAGAGAAAGATCTAGGTTATAATGCCATTCGATGCGACCACTTGAAAAGTAATGCTCGGTTCGACCGCGGTACGGCGTGCGGAGCGTGGGAAGAAGGCTTACGCCGTACCTAGAATCTTGTTGGCTCGTGATCATGCCTTTCGGGGTAGAGAAGCACGACAAAAGATCGTGCTAGCCAAGGCGAATTGACGTATCTATATATGTATCAGTATAGAGGCTGAGATTTAAAATACATAGTGCGCGAAAATGGTAATCAAACGTCTTCGGTAAATAAAAGTAATTATAACAATTACAATAATGTGCGATATAAATGATACAAAATTGCATTGTAAAATTTAATTGTATTTTATTTTATATTTTATTCTTTTACAAGTTTAGCATAGAAATAAACTTTGAAATTAAAGTAATTTTATTATTATAAGATATTTATATATCTTAAATTCGTGTGTCAATTAATAATAATAATAATAATAATAATAATAATAATAATTTATTTAGGGGCCCAAAGGGAATGATGCGTAACACAATGCGGCTATGCAAAAAGCTGCATCCTAGCCTATCTTCCCAAATGGCCTACTCTCACCTCCACGTGTGCTTATTAAAGCCGGTGGGCCCTGGACTCTTAGCAACCTTGCCAGAGATTGGGTAACCAACCCCAGTGGATGGCGAGGTAAGAGACAAACGAGAGAGGCATAACAACGGGGAGTGGAGCTAACCACCCTACTTTCTGTATTTGATGCGGTTACTATGAATAGAACGCGCAGGGCTCCTGACCATAGGGCTGCTTCGGATGCAGCCCAGTCCCGAGGTGGAGGAGCCGAAACAGGTGTCCCGGGACAACAACGCACGAATGCCCACGGACGATTTCAGTGGACGGAGGATCTCAGACAAGATCTTATGCGCTGCTACGAGGAGAGCTGTCCGCAACAGAGAGGCTACATGGCGCGAATGCATAGTCGGTTTGCAGTAATGCATCTCGAACTGACAGATCGCTTTTCTCAACAACAACTGAGAGATTATGTGGCCTATCTGAGGCGGACGGGTTTCGTTGTTCCCAGCTGTCAACCGGTACCGGATGTGCGGGCAATAACAACTGAGCCCGTACGCGGTGCTGCGGGAGATGCTCCACATTACGAAAGCACGACACTCGTGTTTAGGCAAAATTTGACAACAAAAATTTTGCCTAAACAACGAGATTTAGACAGAGCAAATAGCCTACTTCTGGATGCTCTTCCAGATGACTGTGACCTGTGGCAAGTCAATTGTGCCGTTTACGAGGCTGCAAGTGATCTGGTGACTCCGCGAAATCTGACACAGATATCGGGGAGTCGGCAGATTACAAAACGCATGTCTCAATTGAACGGCAAGATTCGACTGACACGAGAGCTCGAGTGCTGTATTATCATCTTCGCAGCACTTATGGTATTGATACAACCCCAGTTTTGCCGTACGTCCCCACTGATATTGAATCCGTTGTCGGGAATGAGTCGTGCCGAATATACTGTAATTACTCATTCCCGACGAGCAGGCAAATATCAGCCAATAAGCCTGACATCGTCCTTGTTGACTTCGATGACAAATCCATCTTCGTCATCGAGTTTTCTGCACCAGCAGAAACAAATATAGTCAGCAAAGAGGACGAAAAACGGATGAAATATCAGGAACTCCTATTCGAGATTCGCAGGCTGTATCGAGGATTCAAAATCAAGCTCGTCGTGCTGATAATTGGAGTGCTGGGAGGAATGAGACCAACTTTCCTCCAAAACATCAAAAGCATTCCGGCCTTTCGAGAACATGCAAATTCTATCGCAGGCCGAATGCAGAAAGCAGTGCTACTGGGATCTCTCCGTCTACTGAGGTCACACGAGATCCTGCAACCACTTACTCAATGGTAGAGGGAGTGGTTACAGTTGCAAACGAAATGGCCCGGTGCAGTCTGCAGCGGAGGAGATGGATATCGGAGCCACTTTTCTGCTGCAGACTGCACACGTGGATTCTGGAGGGCCAAGGGAGGTTAGGGTTTTAGTCGGTAAACCTTGCCGTTAACATCAAAGGTGAGGGAGTCCGACACACGGGGGGTTACACAACATCTTCAACCCCCTATGGTGCCTAATGCATTTCCCCCCTCCGTCAAAAAAAAAAAAATTTATTTATATTATTTATTTGTATATCCAGCAAACGAAAATTCATTGAAATTCATTAAATGATTTTGAATGAATCTCAATGGATTTGAATTGGTTTTCTTAATGATTAAAATGTAAATTAGAAAGTTCTGAGTCATTTTTTTTACATTTTTTATTGCAATACCACTGACTTCCGCATCAATAGTTACTCGAAAAGAAGTTTCTTTGACCCCTTAAAATTCGCTAAATTAATTTAAACATTCAAAAAAAAGTTTGGTGAACATAAAAATGTATTTCTCAAATAATTACCCATAGTTTTTAAAAAATACCATTTCTTTTCGAGGAAAAAATTGTTTCTGATCAACAAACTTTTTTACAATTTTTATTATATTATATTATCTTCGAATTCCTCGTCAAAAATTACTAAAGAACCAATTTTTGGGTATATTTTGAACCATTGTTTCATTTAAATATTTTATTTTCATTCAAGATCATTTACCTCCCAACCTTGCTATTGGTAATACCGATTCGATTTCATTCATATCATTTGCATTTTCATATAATTTTTTTTTAATTCAAAATCATTAAATTTGTAGTCCTGTAATAATTAAATATCTATTAAAATTCATTCCAGGCAAATATGACTATTTTTTCATTCCACTATTTTCCCGTTCAAAATAATTAAATCTTACAATTTTTTATGAGCTATTAACCATTCAAAATCATTGAAACATACTTTCTCATTGAAATTCATTGCAGAAGATAAGATAACGAATTCAGAAGTGTACATGAAAAAATATGAATGCTTCACAATGCTTTGAAAATTGCAAAAAAATGCATTTATGTGAATATTTTCAATATATCTGCATATTGTCTCCAAACTTCTGAAAAGAAATGAAATTTTTTATAATCCATGCGTAATTGTTTGGGAAATACTTTTTTCTGTTCACCAAGCTTTTTTATGAATGTTTAAATTAATTTAGCGAATTTTAATGGGTCAGAGAAATTCTTTTTTGAGTAACTATTGACGCGAAAGTCAGTGGTGTTGGAATAAAAAATGTAAACAAATTTTTTTTTTAATATTAATTTCTTTCAATTCATTCGTAATTTAAAACAAAAATTATTTTTATGTTCACCAAAATTTTTGAAAATTTTAAATCAAATTAGAAGATAGTAGTAATAGGGTTTTGACATGATCAGCCGATAGGGTAGTAATCTACTCTTAAAAATCGAAATTAAAAATTACTGAATCGAATTTTCAAAATTTTAGTTTCATAAAGTCAATTCAAACAATTTTGTATACTCTCTTGAAAAAATCAAAGAAATTTGTTGAGAATTGACCGAGAATTTTCTCCAATATCGAAAAATCATGTATTGCAGAAAATTCTCGGATAATTCTTATTAATTGTTTTTGATTCTTGTCAGAAAATAGTAAACAATGCATTGCAATGGTTAAAACTGCTTTAATAAAGCCTGAATTTAAACAAATGAGTCAGAACTTATTAATTTACATTTTAATGATTCAGATAACCAATTAAAATCCATTGAAATTCATGCAAAATCATTCAATGAATTTTCGTTTTGCTGGGTATACAAATAAATAATTTAAATAAATTATTTTTTATTTATTAATTTATTTATTTTTTTTACGGAGGGGGAAATGCGTCAAGCACCATAGGGGGTTGAAGATGTTGGTTAACCCCCGTGTGTCGGACTCCCTAGCCCATGGTGTTCAGGGCAAGGTTTACCGACTAAAACCCTAACCTCCCTTGGCCCTCCACTTGTGCCGTCTGCAGCAGAAAAGTGGCTCCGATATCCATCCCTTCCGCTGCAGAATGCACCAGGCCATGTCGATGGTAACTACAACCACTCCCTCTACCATCTGGTTAGTGGTTAGAGGATTTCACATATACTTTTAATGTTATCGAGGAAAGTTGGTCTCATTCCTCCCAGCACTCCAATTATTAGCACCATGATCTTGATTTTGAATCCTCGATACAGTTTGCGAGTCTCGAATAGGAGTTCCTGATAGCTCATCCATTTTTCGTCCTCCTTGCTGACTATATTTGTCTCTGCTGGTGCAAAGAACTCGATGACGAAGATGGATTTGACATCGAAGTCAACAAGGACGATGTCAGGCTCATTGGCTGATATTTTCCTGCTTGTCGGAAATGAGTTATTTCAGTATATTAGTACGACTCATTTCCGACTACGGATTCAATATCAGTGGGGACGTACGGCAAAACTGGGGTCGCGTCAATACCGTAGGTGCTGCATAGATGGTAATACAGCAATCGGAGAGCCGCATTGTGGCGTTAGATGTATGCTGAGACTGCGTATCTTGGACAAGCTGCCAAGAGATGCATTAGTGCCTCAACATGACATCCAAGCGATCTACAAAGCGTACTCTGCACCGCCTGATGTAAGATGTTGTGGCGGTACGCTAAGTTATTGACGACCCGATCCTGGCATGCGAAAATAAAACGCTGGGTCTCGGATTTCAAGCCCGTTGATCTTAAGAACGAGAAGGTCATCTCTACCGACAAGCCAAGTTGCTGGACATTTCGAAAGAATTGTCCATGCAATGGCTTGTCGATATGCCTCCCCTCCAAAATACGGAGTTGTTCCTTTTGTATGTTACCCCTGAGACGCACTGGGCACACATTGATGACTGATTCAGCTTCCTATGCACCACTGCGTCCCACGTTGAAAACCAGACCGAGGTTTCGCGTCGCTCGTTACGCCGCGTTATCCACAAACGCATCATTCGTTTAGTCAAATCGCAAGCCGTTTCGAGGACCAATAGGTCATGCATACACTCCAGACTCAAAAGGCCACGACCTCCCATATTTCGGGGCAAATACAATCGTTCCACGGAAGATCTTGGATGCAAACTGCGTTGCATACAAATCATCTTCCGTGTGCTTCGGTCAAGACCCCTTAGCTCGTCAACGTTCCACTTAAGTACTCCAAACGTATAGAGCACTGATGAAACGGCCAATATATTCATGGCTGCCACCTTATTTTGTCCCGTCAATTCTGATGACCAGATCTGACGGAGAATGCGCCGGTATTTCCTGATGATGGTGGTTTTAGCAACTTGCACATCCTGGGCATGCCTTTGAGGTACGCCCAGGTATGAGTAGGCTTCTTCGGCGCTAAGGTTGCGGATGACATTTCCGTTGACGAGCTCCATATCTTGGTTATTGGAGTCTGACCTTCCTCTGTGCAAATGAACAACTGCATACTTGTCCATTCCGAATTCCATGCCGATATCTCTCGAGTATGTGAGGGCGATGTTCAGAGATCGATGTAATTGATCCTCGCCTGATGCGTATAATTTAAGATCATCCATATAGAAAAGATGGTTGATCTTATGTACACATTCACCACATGTATCCTTGAAATTTCCGGAGAGCAATGGATAGAGGCAATAGTGAGATGCAGAAAAGCAGAGGACACAGAGAATCTCCCTGATAGACACCTCTTTGGAATTGAACCAGTCTAGACATGGTTCGACGCTTGCCCGATGTCATGACAAAGCGTGTTTTCCAAAGAGGCATCAGGTCTTCTATACTTCTCATTATGTTTGGGTGGACATGGAGGCGTTTGAACAACAAGCTTAAGCAGGGAATGTCTGCTCGCCTCACACGATACAGCGGTTACCATCGTCACGTCCATTAGCAACAGGCTGAATTCTATCAGAAGAGACGAGGAAAGAAGAGGCAACGCCATTGGCCGAGCTTAAGGAACCAAGACATCGGCCCAGAGCCTTCTGGGGCATAGACTGCCTTCCTCGAAGTAATGCCTTACGGCGGCTGCCGAGGGGGGGGGGGGGGGGGGGGGGCATAAAATCGCGGGCTAACCGGGGGCGGAGTGGTCTTAGCGGGGGCAAGCCCTGCACTCCTGTTGACGCAGAATGGCAGGGAAGGCTGGTAGAGCTTTCCATCGTCGTTTCAGAAAATATATATATATATATATTACGTGAGCGCGCTCCGGAACTAAACGTTAATTTAAGGGATCAAAACGGTTTCAGCCCACTTTTTGACGTATGTATTCTTATATAGGAAAAAACCTGCTCTTTCTATTGAAAAAAAACGCAAATTAATAATTGACATTCATTTTTCAAGATCAAACAGTTATTATATTAAAAAATACATATGATCATTCGAAAAAGCATGACAAAATCTACAAAAACCATATTTTTAATCAATTTTATTATTGACGGCGCATGAATGACATAATGTTGAAGTACATGTTATATGCATAACATTCAAAAATTAAACCGCCTCCCTTTCAGTTAATATTTGATTAATCGACAAAATTTTTTTAGCATAAACTACTATTACGTAGGACAATATTTTGCCCAAGTTTGAGCCCGATCAAAGAACGTCGATTTTCAAAGTGGGTACACTTCAGAAATAATGCCCCATTTATATCACGTTTTTTGTTTATTCTTTTTTATTTCTATTCATTTCCATTGAATTATATCAATCAAAAAACTACATTTTGTTTCTTACCTGTATAGATTTCTTACATCCTGTGTACTTGTAGTACATACATAGTATAAACCACTGCAAAAGTCGAACCGACATTTTGTATAAGAGCATTGGTTTTATGAGTATATAATGTAATTAATCTAAATAATGAAAGGTGTTAAAAAAGCAGGTGTGGTAAAACTATTTGGAACTCACCATTTATTTATAATTATTACAATTAATTTCTTTAACACTTAGCTTACTTACATGTATATTCAGAAGAAATATCATGAGTCAAATTTTAAATAGAGTTACACATGTATGCAAATTTAAAAAGCTTAATCTCGGTTCAGCGTAGAAAAAATTGAAGGTATCGTAGTCCTTCCTGGCTAAAAATTGCTTAAAAAATGTTTCTTAAAATTACTGTTTACAAAGGGATATGACATTTTCAATGCAGAAAAATGCAATTTTCCACCGGTTTCGAGAGAAATCCGGCTGATATGTCTATACAACTCCGATAGTAATAGAATTGTCTAACGGACAGAACCTAAAAAGTTTCAAGAACCCTTTTAGACCTTTAATTTATAAATTCCCAATTCGGTTTTTATAATCAGGAAGGGCAGTCGAATTACAAGCGAAGGAACATTTTATTTTACGCCATTTCATTAAACCAAAAATGTTATTATTCTTACAGATTACATCCGCGACATTCTTCATTTCTATATTATAGTAATATACATATATATTCCATAATAATAACAAACGCATCTATAATATGATACCAGATTTATTTTATTATAGAGGAAGGCGGGGCGAAGCGGCAAGGATTTGCCCGTGTATCATATCTCTCCTTGAATTTCGTATTTAGGATGATGCAAAGTGTCATTTGATAGGTAATTCCATTTCGAATATTTATATACATGTTACTTATGGTATATGTTTTATAAATGGCCAACTATGGCTAGTTTAAAAAAACTTAAAAACACGGGGCGAAGTGGCGATACCGGTGTGAAGTGGCGAATCCTTATTTTTAGGGGTCTTTGAGGGGATTATCATAAAATTAAGTGCAAGTCGGAATATAATAAGTTTTTATTGTTTGTTTTAATAAAAAAAAATTCCACGTTGGCGGAATGGGCCTCTTCATATATAGCAAAGTTTCCAACAGCAGCAAGAAAAGAAATAGCATCTTCGGAAGATTTGAATACTCGTATTATATCAGGATCACATATTTTAACTTCGTCTTTAGTTACTCAATGCATTCATCAAAAGGGAATTCTAAATTTAAAAATAATCACGGAATAGGGTCATCCGGGAAAAAATTTCTCCGCTTCACCCCAAAGTATCATTTGGACCCGGGTACGATATCTCATTATAAACGGACAAAAAAAGGAACAATTCATGTTTTATAAATAAGTCCAAAAAATACACTTTTAGAATAAATACATAAATAGTGATTATTAAACTGCCAAAATGAAAATATGGACCAATCTGAGAACAAAGTACAGAAAAATGACTTTAAAAATTACATTTCTCACTCCCAAAGGTAGGTAAGAGAACGAAAAATGAAATGTTATGCCTGGAAATATGTAAAATGTTGTAAACAAAGAGACCTTAGATGATATTTTACAATCAGTATGATCATAATAAAAATATTTGAGATTCACGACTTCGCCCCGTTCGCCGCTTTGCCCCGTGCTCCCTATATATTTCATATTTATGAAAAATCGCTCGGATGATTCGCGATGCGCGTTGTTCTCCATTGCACAGCAGGTAAAAAGAAATGGGGATTACCGAATATAGTTAAGATGTTTCCCGATTTCGTAAGCGAGCGTGGCCTTTATCCGACTTTAATTTTTCTCTTTACAGAGAAATCGATCACTCGGAGGAATGATTAAATTTCCTTGTTCTGAGTTAATCAGTCCTCTTCAGAGAGAACTGAATTAACTGGAAAAATAATTAAAAAAATAAAACGAGTAATCGATTTTCTCTTCACAGATTAAATTTCTTTTGTTTTGTGTCTCAGTTAATCAGCTCTCATTAGAGAGAAGCTATAATTATTGACTACATCTGAGTTAACGAATTAACTGGCAAAATTTACGTAGACTTTTTCTTTTGCTAACGAAATCGGGTTTTTATTTAAATTATTTAAAAAAATATATACTCACATTAGAAGATATTCCTTCGTAAGCTGATGAAATCAAAAGAGAAAGGAAAGAGTGTTTGTATGTGTTTTCCGATCTTAGCATGTTGGAGATCCCCTCCTCACGTTTTTAAATTCTACACGAAAATTTGGTTACATACTATCCCCACCGCCATAATTCCCACGTCATAATCCCCACGTCATAATCCCCACCGCCATAATTCCCACCGCCATAATTCCCATGTCATAATCCCCACGTCATAATCCCCACCGCCATAATTCCCACCGCCATAATTCCCACGTCATAATCCCCACGTCATAATCCCCACCATCATAATTCCAACCTAACCTAACCTAACCTAACCTAACCTAACCCAATCTAACCTAACCTAACCTAACCTAACCCCACCGTCATAATTCCCACCACCAACATCCCTACCGCCATAATTCTCACAACCACAATTTCCACTGCCATTATTCTCCCCATCAAAATTACCGAAATAAGATATATAAGGCCCAGTCAATTATTGTTGATCAGTTGGTAAGTTGTCTATAACATTTCAACACGTCCAATATTACGATGCCTTTACATTTTGTACAAAATCAAAAAGGCAAACGGGATTTAGTGTTAAATTGATATCTTCTACACCAGCAACACGTGGGAAAAACACAAATAACATGGCGATGTTTGATATTAGGAATTATGGCGTTGGGTATTATGGAGATGGTGATAATGACGGTGGAAATTATGACAGTGGGAATTATGACGTGGGAATTATGACGGTGGAAATTTTGACGTGGGAATTATGATCTGTCACCGAAAATTTAGAAGCCCTGGCCTTGGACCAATCAGAGCTCTCAGCTTTTATTGGAGGCTGGAAGAAATCTTATTCTCACGATGTAAGGCCCGGGTAATATAAGAAAATATGCTGACGTATGGAATATCCTACAATGAGATGCGAATGTTTATGCCGACTACAAAAATTAAATAAATAATTAGATTAAACATTTAGCGATGTGATCGAATGTTAATAAGGACGAGATATATTCTTTTCTTTTCCTTTGTGTATTTTTATATTTGTTAATTTTCATTTAGTGTTTTGTTACACTTTAATTATTATTCTTTCCTTTTCTTTATTAATATTGAATCTCGCTAGGTTATCTTCATAATATATATAACATAAGTAGTTGCGCATTATCATTAAGCAAACTCATTCTGGTACAGACACATCACTGTAAGTATGATTGAGCGTGACTTCGGCGTGGGTTTTTCTGCAGTTTTCCCCACGCCATTGCACACACGAATGTGGTTACTCAGGTAAAGACGGCTGCAGACGCCCAGGTCTATTCGCAAGTGTGCCTTCGGTGTGTTATTCGTTTTCAGAAATATGGCGTTTTTGGGTTTTATGCTGTTACTGATGTTTCATTTCACTGCGATGTTTTCTCATGATGAAGGAACCTGTTGTCCATGGTGGAGATAGTGATGATTGAGAAGTCCGTGTTAGTCCTTGCACTCACCTTGGATGGATTTGCCTGGAGGGTCATGAGGACAGGGCAGATGAATAAGCGCTATCATACTGTGCCTGTTTCTCGCTTTCGGGTGAAAGAGAAATCCAAGGGTCGTGAGAGAAGGCTAACCCGGCCCGTCGAAGTTGGCCGATGACTCCTATTGAATTTGGTAGTGATGTATCCCATTGTGATCGGGGCGCCGTGAAGTCGGCGCTTACGATAAGGAGTCATTCGGGGCTTGACGGTATTGCATTGTGATATCTACGATGGGAACTCGTGTGCGTGTCCGGAGAAATTCGCCAATCTTGTGATTGTTCGAAATTTCACTTTGAATTTGAAATTCGATTACGACGCCAAGAACCTAGACGTGGAAGTACCACCCGTTGACAGATGCAGAAAAGTGGCAGATCGTTGGTTAGCAACGATACATGTTTATTTTTGTCTGGTTTCACTTTTTGCTTCCTTAGTGGCTTGGAAAAAAGCAGAATCGTTTAGGAAGTCGATGTGATCGGAGGGCAGCGATCGAGTCGAAATATATACGAGGCTCGCTTGCGAATCGGCCATCTAAACTCGAGAAATAAAAGTTCGATATTTATAAACAAAACGGAGTTCATTATTTACCCGAAATTTTCCGGTCGATTATTTAGACATTGCAAGACATCAATAATTCAATTACGTTATTTTCGCATGTTATAAATAATTCGCACAAATAACTAGTGCTTTCATTAAACCTCAATATTATCTTTCATACGTAAAGATAGGGTTGTAATTTAATTATAACCAACAATAAAAATTGATTTTAACTCATGGGAAAAAGGCAATGAGCCGAGACAGACAAATACAAAACTTCGTTGGGCGCCAAAGTGTCCACGTCGGTTTGAAATTTGAGATATTGTTTGTGATTTTCATCCGGTAATGTGTATATATTTAGTACTTTAGATTACGAGATCGCAGCTGTGTAACTTGTGGGAAATATATATATATATATATGATAAATTTAGATCCATTTCTGTTCGGCGCGTTACAGATGAATATTTTTCCAAATTTTTTTATTTCATTCTGTTTTTGTACCCGATAATAGACATTTTTTGTCTTTCCACTTATTAAGCGGAAAATTGTTTTCATTGTATCCGAAAAGAGGATACAATTACGCTATTTATTATAGTTTAATAGATAACGGTGTATATTAGCAAAAAAATGACGAGAACAAAAATTTCTTAAAATAACTGTTTACAAGGAGATATGCCATTTTCGATGCAGAAAAAAACAATTTTCCGCCCGTTTCGAAGGAAATATAGCAGATATATATTTTTAAAAATTTTTTCAAAATAATTCTTCTTTTGTACCCGATAATTGACATTTTTTGTCTTTTGTTGTTTTTTGATACATCGGCTTTTTAAGCGGTAAATTGTTTTCATTGTATCCTATAAGCGGATAGAATTGCGTAATTTATTGCAGTTTCAATAAATAACATGCAACAAAAACTGTCATTCTGGTTCGAGTACGGTGCTTCCGGTTCGAGTCCCAGCACGAGGCTTACATTGGCGGATCTTTCGTGAACTCCTAACATGGGCAAAGAACTAATCCGCTTGGTGACGCTAGAGTCGACTGGGAGTCTCCCCACTCCTATTAGTACATGCATATGTAAAAGCTTTCATGTTTGCTTTGAAGGTGTAGAGAATCCATTTTCGCTTTGGCGGCTTTGTTTTCAATTTGAATATTAGGAATGAAAATATAGATATGTATTTATGTATAAAGATCATGTGCGTTTAAATATAAGACACATTAAAAGAATAATTGAATACTTCTCTTCATTAACAACATTCTTCAGTACGTTATCCAGTTCTGCGACATTCTTGACACTGTTCACTACATCATTATATCTATTTCTTTATATCTTTTTGTAGCTTTATATATCCTATATTAAGACTAAAAATAGTAATTCTTCACTAAAATTAATTTATAACCGTATTTCTGGATACATTTTGTTCTCACAAACTTGCGAAAAATTGTTTCAGACCGATTGCATCAAGTTATCATACTGAAAACGTTGATACAAAATAATAAGAAATTTAAGCGCGACTCGGTTATTTGCACATCTCTACAAAAACTGACGTTTTCTTGTCCAAAGGCTGTTTTCACTAATCGATATAGTATTGTTATATACATTAATAATCAAAATGTTTTATTGGGAAGACGGCATACATACTGAATGTAAACAAAGGAAAAATAAACAATGCGTCGTTCTAATGCGAACAACCGCAAAAGATTTAACTTAAACGGAGATATTTAAGGCCAGAAAAAGTTATTTTACTATTGGTTTCATATGGAAAACAAACTCCACCTGTATTTAATTTTATTAAAACTATTGCATTATATAAAAAAACGAGTTTCGCACTTGACTGCTGACTGTGTGCTCATCAGCAGGGATCACAGCAGCCTTACCCTGGACTCGATTATTTAATTTATGTGTAATTTTATAAATGTACACGGTTTTTCGAGTTTTTTGGGGAAAAAATACTAATAAAAAATACTAATAAAATTAAATACAGGTGGGGTTTGTTTTCCATATAAAACCAATAGTAAAATAACTTTTTCTGGCTTTAAATATCTCCGTTTAAGTTAAATCTTTTGCGGTTGTTCGCATTAGAACGACGCATTGTTTATTTTTCCTTTGTTTACATTCAGTATGTATGCTGTCTTCCCAATAAATCATTTTGATTATTAATTGTTTAAAATAAGCGGCGAAGAAGAAATACAATTTTAATGCTTTCTCTCAACTAGAGAATTGCATTATTTTATATATATATATATATATATATATATATATATATATATATATATATATATATATATATATATATATATATTTATCAGGGTTCCCCAAGATTTTAAAACGTTTCTCGTTTAAAATCTCTATTCTAAATGTACGTTTCATCGAGTTTTCTCCCCCAAAAACTCGAAAAAACGTGTACATTTATAAAATTACACATAAATTAAATAATGGAGAGCAGGGTATGGCTGCTGTGATCCCTGCTGATGAGCACACAGTCAGCAGTCAAGTGCGAAACTCGTTTTCTTATAGAATGCAACAGTTTTTATAAAATAGCGACGGCGGCCGGCTTATCAATGGCGTCCAGCGATTGGTCGGGCGAGCGACAGCTCAGCGACGGCAGCCGGTTGTCGAGGGCGTCCAGCTATTGGTCGAGCGAGCGGCTGGAGTCTGGAGAGGGGAGAGAAGGCCCGGGAATTTTAGGACCCTGAGAACGATAGGTTGTTGCCTTCCGAGAGCCGAAGAGTCAGGAGCATTTCGGAACGAGCGTAAAGTATCGAGCGTTTTTTTTGTTTAGCTATATCGTCGACTCCTTTAGATTGCGGCGAAGTCCAACGGGAGAGTGCGTGCGTTATTGCGGATTAAAGAACCCTTGCGTGGGACAGTGTGTATGTGAGGACGGTGTCCACGTACGGAGTGTCGACGTGACCTGTTCCCCGGGCGGCCCAGCACGCGGCAACGTCTTGTTCTTGTTGCCCGAGGCCGCAGCGTCAGGTGCTCAAGACGTTGAGCCGCGCTGCGTGCACGGTCAATATGAGGACCATCTCTGCGCTGCCGGAAAGTGTGTTCGACCAACAGTTTGTGGTGGAAAATTGGTAAGAGAGCTCTCAGGTCCCTTTGCTACGTTCTACTTTACTTGGTAAATAATTCGATATATAGCTGTTACTATAGATTAATTTCCGTTGCTTAGCGTTCATAACTTTATGTATTGTAATGTATTAATAATTTAATTCTTCTTGTTTAATAAAGTTTGATTTGTTCGGGCTTTTCCCCTAAATCGTGGGGTTTTTATGCCTAAACAAGCTTCTTTTTGTTTACCGCGAAAAGCTGTTATAATTATTTGTTCAACCAGCCACTCACTCATCCTTTATCCTTTTAGAACGGACTAAGTTTTACGATACTCACAATCGACATGTTCACTTTTAACGGAAGTTTAACCATTAATAGAAGACTAGGTACAAAACTGTTTTTCGGTATGAGTTTAACTAGATCAGGAGGGTTGTCCGTTCCCGGAACGTGGCGCCATGAGATTTCTGGGATCAGTGTATGGACCTCAGCCACACGATTAGCGATGAACGTCTTCCAGTCATTAGACTGGCCTCTAAGCCATGCGAGTACAATCGCTGCGTCGGTCCAACATTTTACTGTATAACTGGCGAAGACAGGGATGGTTCGGATCTGACTCAGCAAGCGAGCCAGTATAACAGCTCCACAAAGTTCCAGACGCGGGATACTTTGCTGCTTTAACGGAGCAACTCGCGTTTTTGCAGTTAGTAAGTGAACCCGAACTTCACCAGACTGTATCATGGTTCGAACGTACACCACGGCGGCGTACGCTTTCATGGATGCGTCTGAGAATCCATGAAGCTCAAACTGGATTGTGGGAGAGGTACTAAGCCACCGTGGGATCGAGATTTCGGAGAGCGACGGGAGAGCGTTGTAGAATAAGACCCAAGCGGATTGCAGTGATGCGGGAACTGGCGAATCCCAGGGCGCTTTGCAGCACCATAGCAGTTGCATCAGGTGCTTGGCAACGACCACAACAGGCGCAAGCCATCCTAGGGGATCGAATATGCGAGCGATCTGTGACAAAATTGTTCGTTTCGTGACGAGCGATGGAGGGGGCAAGTTTAATATGAATCCGTAAGTATCGGTGGCGGGTCGCCAAGCGATACCGAGTATCTTAACACTGTCATCAGTCTGAAGTGTTTTATCGCATGACAGACCATGATTGGACGGTTCAATGTCTGCGAGCAAAGCTACCGAATTGCTAGACCACTTGCGCAACGTGAAATGGCCTTTGTCCAGTAAAGCGACGGTCTCGTCTCGGATGGCGATAGCGTCATCAATGGTGTCCGCTCCAAATAGAGCATCGTCGACGAACATGTGGGATAACACGACTTGTCTTCCTAAGGAGAACGCGTCACCTTCATCGTCGACTAACAAGCGAAGGACGCGTAGCGCGAGGAAGGGGGTGCTCGTTTTCCCGTACGTGACGGTCAGTAACTGGTATGCACGAATGGCGTCAGCGGGATGAGTACGCCACAAAATGCATTGCAAATGAATGTCCCGATAATCCATCAAAATTTGCCGATACATCTTCTCAACGTCGGCAGTATAAACAAATCTGAAGGTGCGCCACTGTAAGTGGAGTAAGGGTAAATCAGCTTGCAATTTAATACCTACGTATTGCAGGTCGTTTAGTGATTTGCCCGATGTGGATAACGCAGATGCGTTAAAAACTATTCGCGTCTTGGTAGTCGTACTCGAAACTTTCACAACCGGATGGTGGAGGAGGTACACTACAAGATTCGCGGTTGTACACGGTGGGGCAATTCGCATATGCCCAAGCTCTTCATACTCTTGCATGAATGCTTGATATGCATCGCGTTCCTCGGGTCGCGTGGCGATGCGTTTTTCGACTGAAGTTAAACATTGGACGGCACGTCGGTATGTATCCCCAAGAACGCGCGAGGGGTCATCGCGAAGAGGTAAGCGCACTACGTATTGTCCATCACTGGTGCGTGAGTGTGTATCTTTAAAATGACGCTCACAAATAGAATCATCTTCCGAAGCCGGACTAACAGTACAAACCTCCTCGATTTCCCATTGTCACGATTTTTCGTGACAATGACGATTCAAGATCGTTGTCAGACACATGTGTATGATGCACCTGTACGAAAGGGGTATGATCCGCGGTATCGCTCGTACCCGAGAGGACCCACTCAAAAATGGTGTTCAACGCGACTGGCTCGTCGCGTCGTCCACGAATGATTCCATCGCTAAGCGCATACGCATATAAATCCTCGCCAAGAATGACATGAATCGGTGTATCCGCGGTTGGACTTCCATCCGCGAATTCAAGCCCGTCAAGATGTGGCCAATGTGATAGCGGATATCGAAATTTAGGAACGTACGACGTCAGCTGATCAAGAACGAGTGCGTCGGTACTTAACGCGACTTCTGAATGTTTAGTGGAGCTAATAGTAATAGGAACCACTCGACTAACGATGTTTGTTTTACTTGGACCGATTCCGTTAACATTCATTGACGTGGCGTACGTCTTCGCGCATAATGCTTCGACTGCGGTTTTCGAAACAAACGTGTGTGTAGACCCTTGGTCTAAGAGAGCTCGCAACTTCACGACGCGTTACTATATTAGAGCAAAAATTTTAAGTGTGAAACCTTGTTCCATTGTGGGTTTTAACATCGACAGATGATTTTTTATTTGACACCTTCTTTCGACCACAGTTTTACAGTAAATGACAGATGAGATGTAATTAATTATCAACCATCTATTCTATCAAATGCTGATATCCGCGCGAGCCTCGCCGCGGCGGTCCGAGTATCGACCGATCACACGAGGACGTGAAATCTTACAACCGAGTGACGAACATTATTTATTGGACCAGAGCCGGAAAATTCATATTGTATAATCTTGCAATTTGATACACCGAAACATTCGGCAATATTTTGGCCGCCATCTTGAAAAACAAAACTCAAAAAACCTGATTTTTTCAATTTTTTTTTCGCATTTGTCTAAAAAGACGCGACTATTACTTCGGACGATTAGGTATCACCTTTAATTCACCGTAACCGTAATAGTTTAATTTTACGAAATTTGAGAACTTTGATCCTTAAAAAGAAATTGACAAAGAAAAATAGGCTTCATTTGTGGTCGTAAACATCATTAAATTACCCTGGAAAGTAACTGCAGTAAGCGTCGAAATGCATTAAATATTATTTTCAGCCAATATTTTCAGAAAGTCATAGCCTTTCACCAGTTTGCGCTCTGCACCGATTCAACATATGATGACTTCTTTCCGTTCCGTATCTACGTTCTGCCTCCAATAATAGCGTTCCAAAAATACGAACTAATTTCTAAATAAACATTTACCGGATAAAGTCGGTTTGCAAAGCTATTAAAAAAATAAACCCGTGTCCCATATGTTATTATGATTTCATCATCTTTTTGAAATTTCTCTTACGTCCACAGATGGTGCATAACCGGGACACCAACCAAGGCGATTCATAATCAGTGGTTAGTGGTGGATAAGTTTTGTGCAATATGTTTACATTATGATCATATATGGGCATATCCCTACAACTTTTAACTTTCGTGTGGGTGAGTTCTTCAAGACCTTTCCCGCGATATATTTCATATAGTAATAGCATAAAATATAAGAAAGTATTTTTAATGAGAAGAACACCATTCTTTAAAGTCTGTTTTATATAATTGAAACATACAAAAAGTTCCAAATCCATCAAATATTGCTGATTCAGTAGTGCAGATATTAAATTTGTTTTCAATTAAACTGCTATAACTTTTTTAAGTCATTGAATAATAACCTGACAATTCTTTTACAGCTTTCCTACTACCTAAATAATACAGGATCACTTAGTATTGATGTATGCCGAAATATAAGAAAGAGTTAGAATGAACTAAACTATGAAAAGTGATTTCTTCGAAAATCCAACCTTTATGACTATTTGTGCTATATTTTTGTAAAGTTTTGCTTTATCTAAAATACGAAAGGCTGGTCTTATTCTACATGTAAAACGCTAAAAAATGATGTTCAGTATTTTAGCGTGCCTAAAAATTACCTTTCTATCTGGCACACTTTACTTAAAATGTTTCGCTAACCATTGCTCCTGCTAATTTACATGTCAAACATTATATAAGCAATTTCTTCCATGCTGATTTTTATATTTAAGGTTTTAAACAGTGATGTTGACTTTTAAGTTGTTAATAGTGATTTTAATTCTTCGGTTTATAATAGTGATATATTCATATTAAATCGCCTTCACGCAACTTATTTTCACTCATTACACGAAATATTGTATATTAAAGGTATGTGTGGAAATAACAGTAAATATAAATATCAATAGAAATATAAACTGGAAATACAACCAGTAAACATTTTCATTCTTAAGGATTCATAGTTCAATGAACTTTTATCTTCTGTTTATTATACACTCCTGTGATGTCTATTGTGCGTACGAGTCTTGCGATCTGATATAAAGATTTTGTTGAATTATAAATTTATTAGTAAGTCTTTTTATTAATAATTAATTTTGACCTTCATTAAAAATTATACTGCAGAATGCCGGTATAATTGCGTCTCGCTAAATTAACGTCCCAGCATATCTCGGTTCCGTCTCGTTATAATTATCTGTAGCCGCTTCCTTTTTCCCGCACCTTGCGGACTGGGGCCTCAGAAAGGGTCTGCCGTGACGTCACAAACATAAAGCGACTGTGGGGAGTGGGTGAAGCGAATATCCCTTTCTTTTGGTAAATATAACGAGATGGAAGAGGAAGGCGAGGACCCGAGCAGGTAAATATACCGGGTCTCTATTGAACGCTTACACTGATAAGGGAACCTACAGTCAGGGTTGGCTATTGGCTGAACATTTTTTTATTGATTCTAAGTTAAAAATAGAAATACACGTGCCTAAGCGTTTAATATAATATATCAAATAATATATTATAAAGCATGCTTTAACTGTAAATTGGAAAGTCAGAAGCTAATCTTTTCGAAAACTTTTTTGGCTAGTTTTTGTTGTCTGTAGAAGAGCTGATTTTGTTAAAGCACCATTTTAACTTTTTAAGCAAATAAATATGCTCAAAAATGATTAGCGCAGAATTTTTCTTACATTTTATAGGTGTGAAAACATAGAAAGTAAGTTTTGATGGCGTGTATGAAAAATTAATTTTTTTTTTAAGTGAAATGTTAAAAGTTCTAGGGTATGCCCATATGAATTGTTATAAGAGTGACAAAGTTTGTTAGATAAGGATGTAATTTAAGTTGTACATGTCATATTTTTAATACAAATTACGAACTCTACAAAATCTATTAATACAATGTAGTTTACTTTAAAAGTTTTGAGGTTATATTATAATGGAATAGCATATTAAAGGAAACTAATTCAGCGTGTTCGGACAGTTTGCGGGTATTTTTGTTATTTTTTATGGAAATGTGCAAATAAGATTCCAAACCATTACGTACTACCGAGTTTGAATTAAAATGCATACTTGTCAACAAATTTATGTTGTTTAAATGTAATGTTTTCTTTCAAATAAAAATTTATTATTTAAAAGTTTTCAATATATTTTGTAAATTGAAGTTACAAGTTGAAAACAAATCTTAGTGTTTCTGCGCTGATAAATTTCTCTAAAATACATGTATGTGTGTATGTATTTATTGAATGTCTGCACACCAGGTGTGAATACATTTTGACTTCCGTACTTTCCTCTACATTTTTTATCACGCACTATCTATTCTTACATTTACATTAACATAAACATTTAACACATGAGACATTCTTTTAAAAGCGAAACAATTTTTGACCATCGATTTTTTAAATCGCTTCATAATTTTTTTATGGGCTTCTGATACAAAATAAGCGAACACGTGAATCAGGAAATTGCGAAAAAAAATGTTTATTTTGTGGTAATTTTAAAGACGTGGTAATAAGAGTACCGATAATGCAGTTTTCTTCATTCGAAGCACTAGCATTCGATTAAACATGCAACTATCAGTATCCATTGTTGACGTTAACCGATTAGCGCATACGGCGGACCAGTGGTGCGATTTTGGACACACACGATTTTAACCGTTAAAATCAAACTTTTTCTTTTTGGAAACTATGTACCCTATGGTTATAAGGGTCGCTGATCACGAATCCGTAGTCAGAATTGCAAAATTTACAACAGCTGATCCAATATGGCGGTTCAAACATAGAAATACTGTTTTTCAATGAACCAGTTGGACAAATCAACCTTCTGAACGTTCTATATAAACGACAGTTGGTTTCCGTTGGTTTTTGGGGTCGCTAAATACGAATTTGATATCAGAATTGCAAAATTCAAAATGGCTGATTCAAAATGGCGGACAACAAGAAGCTAACTCCTACATTGTCAATCGGAATTTCACAAAAATCGATGTATATAAGTTTTCGAGGTCGCTGATTACGAATCTGAAGTCAGAATTACAAAAATCGAAATGGCTGATTCAAAATGGCGGACATCAAGAAGCTAACTTTTACACTGTCAATCGGAATTTCACAAAAATCGATGTGTATAAGTTTTCGGGGTCGCTGATCACGAATCCGATGTCAGAATTGCAAAATTTACAACAGCTGATCCAATATGGCGGTTCAAACACAGAAATACTGTTTTTCAATGAACCAGTTGGACAAATCAACCTTCTGAACGTTCGATATAAAGGACAGTTGGTTTCTGTGGGTTTTTGGGATCGCTGAATACAAATTTGATATCAGAATTGCAAAATTCAGAATGGCTGACTCAAAATGGCGGACATCAAGAAGCTAACTCTTACACTGTCAATCGGAATTTCACAAAAATCGATGTGTATTAGTTTTCGTGGTCGCTGATTACGAATCTGAAGTCAGAAATACAAAAATCAAAATGACTGATTCAAAATGCCGGACATCAAGAAGCTAACTCTTACACTGTCAATCGGAATTTCGCAAAAATCGATGTGTATAAGTTTTCGAGGTCGCTGATTACGAATCTGAAGTCAGAATCAAAATGGCTGACTCAAAATAGCGGATATGAAAACGCTAATTCTTACATTGCCAACATGTAATTCGTGAAAGTCGATGTATGTAAGTTCTTGAGGTCCCTGTCGTGTCTCAAATTTATAAACGGGATATGATTTTGTGTCATCCGTTAGCCGTCGAATACGTTTCCCAGCTCTCACTGCGTGGAGGTGAACGAATAGAGAGCCTTTTTTTTTAATTTTTAATTTTTAGTTCATATGTGGAAATAATGCTTTTCAACGAACCAGTTGGACAAATCAACCTTTCAAACGTTTTATATAAGCGAAAGTTAGTTTCTGTAAATTTTTGGGGCCCTGATTACGAATTTTATGCCAGGATTGCAAAATTGAAAATGTCCGAATCAAAATTGCATACTTAAAGTAGCTAACCTTTACGTCATCAATCATAATTTCATCGTAATTGGTTTCTGTCACATTTTAGTCGAGACATGACCGACTCTTGTAAAGAGTGAATGTTTATTTTATTTGTTATTTCTCTTTTATGATATATGTCAAAGCAGATTGTGCATATATAAACTTTGCATTGTTTATTTTATTTATTTATCTATTCATATACGGGCCAATTGGTCCATCACAAAGTTGGTAAAATCGTTTGCTAAATTTCCTGGTCCTAGTCTTCCATCCGTCATTTACAAGTGTTCTTTTCAAGGAACTTCTGGTCCATGCATAATTATCGTTAGTACTGTGAAATTTATCACAAGAATCAGTGCACATAAAATTATACATTTTACGCGTTGCTTTCTCATTATAACTGTACAACTTTTTGCTAAACAGTGCCTTTCTATCTCAGTGTTTACCACAATACGGTTCTCATAATCTCGCACTTTATTGTGAATTCACTTTTTGTTCAAGTTAAAATTGGCTTCTTTGTAGTGCAAAATGATTCATTTCTTTTTCACTTTATCACTAATCCGCTCTACATTCCATAGTAAAGTACACGGAAAAAAATATTTTGGTTATTTCAGCAAAAGAACATTTGCTACAAATTGATTTGCTGAATTCGCGAAATATTGGCTATGCCAGCGATTACACGCTTTCAGCTTTGCCTTCGTGCTACTGTGGCTCTCGTTATAGAAATGGATTTCCATTTGAATATAAGGCGCACACTCCCCAAGTACTGATATTTCATAAAGCATTTCATATGCTAAGTAGCTGTATGCTAATCATTTCCATACGGGAAGCGTAATATATATATATTGTAAAATATCCCAAATTACTTTGTTATTTTAGGCATAATCAGAACAATACTAAAAATAAACAAGATGTCTAAAAGACGATGTGTCCAAATCCTATCTGAAAATACTATGTCTGACAGATGTTAGGAATCAGATAGCGATGAAGATGATATAGCATTTATTCCTAATGACGATTCCGATTTCGAATCAGAAAATAATTCAGACGAATCAGATTACGAATGTCCACACGACGAATCTTACAGTAGTGATCGATTTCAACAGAGTTATGAAAGAATATATAATAATTATAATAGTGCTCAAAAAAAAAATTGGAAGAAAATCATAAATACGAGTGGGAACTGGGAGAAAATGTTTATGAGATACATCCCGAAAATAACCTAATATTATCTAACGAAGATAAAAGAAAAATCCACGATATGAATCCAGTTCAATTATTTGAATTATTGTTTAGTGCAGAGCTGAAACAATATATCGTCGATTCAATGCGAGAAAATAACTTTGAAATTACCTTTCAAGAGTTGAATGTCTTTCTTGGTATTATAATCCTATCATCCTACAATTCACGAAAATCGCAACGCGACTACTGGTCGACAGATGAATTATTAGAGTGTAAGGCCGTAAAATCGGCGATGTCGCTAACGCGATTTGTTTCGATAAAGCAAAAATTAAAATTGTCCCAAACACGCGATCAAAATGCAGCGGATAAAGCTTGGAAAGTTCGGAATATTCTCAACATATTTCGTAAAAATATTCAACAATTTGGCTTCTTTTCAACAGCATTAGCCATTGATGAGATGATGGTGAGATTCTTTGGGAGGCTCGCAATAAAACAGTACCTTCCCATGAAGCCAGATCGTTACGGGATAAAACTTTGGGGTTTGTGCTCAAGTGAAGGGTATTTATTTGACGTAGATATTTATTGCGGGAAAACTGGAGTAGTCGATGAAAAATTGAGCAACTGTGGTCTTGGTACTCTTGTTGTAATGAAATTACTTCAACCATTACTTCTGTCAGAGCCTTCGAAGAATCTAAGTCAATACCACATTTATTTTGATAATTTTTGTTCTAGTCCCGATTTGATGATACATCTAAAAAACGTAGGATTAAAAGCTACAGGAACCGTGCGGGGAAACGGAGTTTCTGAACTAAATACTCTGAATAAAAAAGCCGTCAGAGGTACGTATGCGGTAAAATACGAAGCAAATAGTGGAATAAATTACATATCAGTGATAGATTCAAAACAAGTCTCATTGCTTTCAACTGCAGATGGTGTTCATCCTACATGTCATGTCAAGCGATTTGATAAAATGAAAAATACTTACGTACAACTTGAATATCCTGGTGCTTTCAGTATTTACAATAAATATATGGGAGGCGTTGACTTGCATGACCAACACTGTAATTCGTTATTGCCTTGAATAAGAGCAAAAAAATGGACGTGGGTAATGTTTCTCAGAATAATTCAAAGTGCTTTGACAAATACCACTGTATTATGGAATGCAACTCGGAATGTTGATGAAGTAAAAAAAGGAACAAAGCATTTTGCATTACAAGCAAGTGAATTTTATCTTGAATTAGGAAAAGAGCAAAATACAGAGCTAACTATGAACCACAAAACGATAAGAACTGAGATAAAACGGCAATGTTCATCAAAAGGTTGTACAGTTATAACGAAGAAGCTCTGCATAAATTGTACAACCTTTATGTGGAATGACTGTTATTATAAATTTCACGATATTCAAAATAAGCATATGTCCATCAGACATTCCATGACAAGGGTATGTGTAAACGCAGGATGTAAGATTACGACCAGGAAATATTGCGAACAATGCAAGGCTCATATTTGCACAAGCTGCTTTGGTACATATCACGAACAAAAAATAAACACCCTTCAACATGTATCAACCTTAAAGATAAATAAAAGAAAATGTATCAGTAATGAATGCCAAGTCCGAACACAAAAATTTTGCGAGAAATGTAACGTGCACATTTGCGATACGTGCTTCCAGAGTCATCTCAAGTAAATAAATAATAAAATACAAAACACAAAAATATAACCTGAAAAATTGAAAATCACATGTAAAAGTCAGAAAATGAACAAAACAACGAAAAAAGTAATAACAATTTTAAAAATATAAAAAACAATGAAAATTTTAGAAAATATAAAAAACAATGAAAATTTTAGAAAATATAAAGAACAATGAAAATTTTAGAAAATATAAAAAAAAATTAAAAATTAAAAAAAAAGGCTCTCTATTCGTTCACCTCCACGCGGTGAGAGCTGGGAAACGTATTCGACGGCTAACGGACGACACAAAATCATATCCCGTTTATAAATTTGAGACACGACAGGGACCTCAAGAACTTACATACATCGACTTTCACGAATTACATGTTGGCAATGTAAGAATTAGCGTTTTCATATCCGCTATTTTGAGTCAGCCATTTTGATTCTGACTTCAGATTCGTAATCAGCGACCTCGAAAACTTATACACATCGATTTTTGCGAAATTCCGATTGACAGTGTAAGAGTTAGCTTCTTGATGTCCGGCATTTTGAATCAGTCATTTTGATTTTTGTATTTCTGACTTCAGATTCGTAATCAGCGACCACGAAAACTAATACACATCGATTTTTGTGAAATTCCGATTGACAGTGTAAGAGTTAGCTTCTTGATGTCCGCCATTTTGAGTCAGCCATTCTGAATTTTGCAATTCTGATATCAAATTTGTATTCAGCGATCCCAAAAACCCACAGAAACCAACTGTCCTTTATATCGAACGTTCAGAAGGTTGATTTGTCCAACTGGTTCATTGAAAAACAGTATTTCTGTGTTTGAACCGCCATATTGGATCAGCTGTTGTAAATTTTGCAATTCTGACATCGGATTCGTGATCAGCGACCCCGAAAACTTATACACATCGATTTTTGTGAAATTCCGATTGACAGTGTAAAAGTTAGCTTCTTGATGTCCGCCATTTTGAATCAGCCATTTCGATTTTTGTAATTCTGACTTCAGATTCGTAATCAGCGACCTCGAAAACTTATATACATCGATTTTTGTGAAATTCCGATTGACAATGTAGGAGTTAGCTTCTTGTTGTCCGCCATTTTGAATCAGCCATTTTGAATTTTGCAATTCTGATATCAAATTCGTATTTAGCGATCCCAAAAACCAACGGAAACCAACTGTCGTTTATATAGAACGTTCAGAAGGTTGATTTGTCCAACTGGTTCATTGAAAAACAGTATTTCTATGTTTTAACCGCCATATTGGATCAGCTGTTGTAAATTTTGCAATTCTGACTTCGGATTCGTGATCAGCGACCCTTAAAACCATAGGGTACATGGTTTCCAAAAAGAAAAAGTTTGATTTTAACGGTTAAAATCTTGTGTGTCCAAAATCGCACCACTGGTCCGCCGTATGCGCTAATGGGTTAATACAGTCAACACTCGTACAAAATTGGAGCACAGGCATCCAAAGTTCTCATACATACCCGAAATGCATTTCATTGAAAAGATGCACTAGCATTCAGTTCTTCATGCAAATCAGGCGCAATATTAATTTGACGCGTTCGACATTCAATTGCAAAAATTAATCAAAGATTACATCCCGGATTGTTTAACAAAGCATTAGACTGAATTCTTATGTATCCATACTGCCGTGACTCCTTCGTTACATAGACTCTTTTAAGTTTTAATTCGCGATATCGTCGCCATTTTAGAAGGGTCCGTACAATAAGGTGCCCTTCTTTGCGGCTGCAGCCGACTTCGTGAGGAGTACCCCCATTCGGGTGTGCAATGGTGGAGGGAAAACTGCAGAAAAACCTCCACCGGGTACCGCAAATTAAAATACATTGATTTAGTTCGCAACAATAATATTATTAGAACAATGAAACAAATTAAATTAAATACGGCTTATGCCCCACCATGGAAAAATCTATAGATTCCTCCTCTCGGCCGACTCGCGTGCATTCCCGAGGAGGAAACTTTTTATTAATCGCGATGAAATTAAACCGATTTTTAATCCTTAATTGAAAAGGTTATTTTTTATCATCAGACGAACGAAGCAGAATTCCCTCACTGAAAGAATGAGAGAACTCCACCTCTGGCGTTTCATCCCGATCTGCACCTACTGGAATCATCAGCAGGGCTTGTTGGTGCAGATCTGCCTTATACGCCGCTTATTATTCTTCACGATAGAAAGTCTTATGTACAGAATAGGATGGACCTCGCTAGATGCGAAAATCCAACCCCCGTACTGAAGACATCTGTCAACGATCTACCAAGTGTGAAGAAACAAAGAGTCACTCACTCGACAAGGTAGACATCGACATTATCGTCTGATGATAAACAGATGTTATCGATTAACCTTTTCAATTTTTACTCTTTTTCGCCCAGAGCTCATAATAATAATAATGAATAGAAGAAAACGTGAGTCGGATTCTAACGAATGAAACAAATTAAATTAAGACTTTCTATCGTGAAGAATAATAAGCGGCGTACAAGGCAGATCTGCACCAACAAGCCTTGCTGATGATTCCAGTAGGTGCAAATCGGGATGAAACGCCAGAGGTGGAGTTCTCTCATTCCTTCAGTGAGGGAATTCTGCTTCGTTCGTCTGATGATAAAAAATAACCTTTTCAATTAAGATTAAAAATCGGTTTAATTTCATCGCGATTAATAAAAAGTTTCCTCCTCGGGAATGCACGCTAGTCGGCCGAGAGGAGGAATCTATAGATTTTTCTATGGTGAGGCATAAGCCGTATTTAATTTAATTTGTTTCATTCGTTAGAATCCGACCCACGTTTTCTTCTATTCATTATTATTAGAACATTGTTATTGTAGAGATCTACAATACAATTATTTGTTCATTGTAACTCTTAGCTGCTGTTGAAAATTGTTACGACCCTACTGAAAATGTTCGTAATATCATTTGATAAATCATATGAGATTTTTAAAATATCGGACGATCCGGGAAACTTTTCATGTTATTTCTCATGTAATTATAAGACATAATAATAATATGAGAAAATGAATTACAATCATCTGCATTCCTCTAAGATATTAAAGAAATTATAAAAATCTCATATGATTTATCATATGATTTTACGGAAATTTTCACCAGGGAAAGGACTACGATCAGGAACAATATTATTTTACGTAATAAAAAAATATACCATTTATATTTGATATTTTTGTGTAAATGTTTTTACAAAATTAGCTACTACTTAAACGTATAAAAATTATAACTTCTGAAATTGTACATTTTTAACTGACAAGAATGTCAACCGTCAGAATGGCTTTTTTCGGAGCATTTCAACGGACTAATTTCGTGCACGACCCAACCAAGCGGCGTTCGGGACACATAGGGAATTCCAGGACCACCGATTCGAGATTCGAGAGTGGCCAATAAATGAGCGTGATCTTGCCCAATAAAAATCGTAGGGTTAGCTTCGTTATACAGGGTGATCCAAAAGTCCCGGAACAGCAAAATATCTCAGCGGGAGTGCATTTTCGAGGAAAATGTTTCAGACAAAAGTTTCAGGATTTTTCTCTGGCTATTTAATGGCGATATTGAATTTGACCTTGAACATGACCTTGAAGGTTATTTCAAGGTCAAGTTAATTTTTTTAAATGGGAACCCCTATTTTTTTTCATGGATTCTGAAAGAGCGGGAAATTCTACGTCCGTGTATGATATGATCGATTTTTCCGGCAAGGTCATTTCAAGGTGAAACTTAAAACTCCCGTAACGGCGAAATATCTCAGAGGGTGTGCATTTCTTTGGAAATTGTTTCAGACAAAAGTTTAAGGATTTTTCCTGGGATATTTAATGGTAGCACAGAATTTGACCTTGAACATGACCTTGAAGGTTATTTCAAGGTCAAGTTCGTTTTTTTTAATGGAAACTGCTATTTTTTTTCACGGATTCGGAGAGAGCACAAAATTTTACGTCCAAATATGCTATGGCCGTTTTTTTCGGCAATGTCATTTCAAGGCCAAACTTAAAACTCCCGGAACAGCGAATTAACTCAGCAAGAGGCACCATTGAATTTAACCTTGAAAATTACCTTGAAGCTTATTCTAAGCTCAAGACTATTTTTTTTTAATTGGAACCCCGTTTTATTTTCGTAATGTTTCCAGAGTTTCCAGAGTGCAACATTTTTTTTTACATCCGATACGTTTATAAATACCGTATGTATGGGTAACATTTTTACATTGTTTCCAATGCTACCGCCGGCTTTAGCATTACCCAAGATGTACCGCGTGGAGGTAGCACGGTCGGGTTTACACCTCTTCGGGGTGCTTTGTTCAGGTGGTTCCCCTCGCCGTCACCTGTGCGTGTGCGTGTGCGTGTGCGTGTGCGTGTGTGTGTGTGTGGGTGTCCCCAGACAGTTAAGGCAAGATGGGTATACTAAGATTTTGATGAAATTATGTATCTTACTAAAGCTTATGCTCAAAGTGATTGCCATGAACTTCTTGGCAATATCCCAAGCGATTATAAAAAGTCGATACGACTTTTTTAATCATATCTGGTTCTATAGCCGCGATCTCATCCCGTATTCGTTGTTTTACTTCCTCAATATTCACCGGTTTCGTTCGATGCACTCTATCTTTGAGATAACCCCATAGAAAATAGTCAAGGGGCGTAAGATCCGGAGATCTTGGTGGCCATTCTATTACACCCCTTCGACCTATCCACCGTTCTGCGAATACATCACTCAAATAATTGCGAACATCTGTTGCATAATGGGGTGCTGCACCATCTTGCTGAAACCAAGTCTGATCGAAATCCTCGCCTACAATAACCTGAATAGCAGGGATGATGTCGTCCCTCAACATATCGTGGTATTTTTGACCAGTAAGGGTACCCTCGATGAAGAAGGGCCCAACTACCGCATTGTTTATAATACCTGCCCATACGTTTACTTTTTCAGGATATTGAGTAGAACGACTATCGACCATCCAATTAGTATTGGTTTCACTCCAATTAGACATGTTATGTCTATTGATTGCCCCATTTAAGAAGAATGTAGCTTCATCAGAAAATACGATGCGATTCAAGAAACCGGCATCAGCATCTATTCGATTCATCATTAATTCCGCAAACTGTAGGCGTCTATCAGGATCGTCTTCATTCAATTGTTGTACGAGTCTAACTTTGTATGGGTGAAATTTTAAGTTTTTAGTTAAGATCCGTTGTACTGTACCGTAACATAAGTCGTGCTGCTGTTTAACTTTCCTGATGGAAGTATGAGGATCTTCCGTTATTGACAGCGCGACATTCAACTCATTTTCTTCAATTGATGCTGTTACTGGACGACCTGCTCTTGGGAGATCCTTCACAGTACCGTGAACTTCAAAACGATTTATTGTTCTGCTAACAGTAGATTTAGAAATCGGTTCTCGTCCCTCTCTAAATGATGCGTTAAATAAGGTTCGCACATTCTCTAAAGATCGCTGGTTATCACCCCAGCCTCTCATCATGAGAATGGTTATTCTTTCTCGTTCACTTAGCGCAGCCATTGCTCTTTGTACGAAATATACGTATGTATTTTGTTACTGAAATGATGCTTAATACGTTTAGATAGGAAAGGCGTTTAGATAGGAAATCCATGTATCTCACAAAACGATAAAGTTAAGACCAAAATGTAACCTTATAAGACTGTACACGTATGTATAAATTCAATGTGAATGTTATGTTGTTTATTTACTTCGCTGGTGACTCGTGCTCTCTGTCGCTGTTCGCGCGCCCAAGTTCACTTTGCACAAGTGTTGCGTAAGATGTATGTATACACTTTTTTTAAACAGTTTATTATTCTATTTACAAAATTAGAGGACAAGCGAGGGGCAGGAACTGATTCCTAAATCGACTTTTGGCAGAACAATAAATTGTTTCGAAGTTTACGGCACTGTAAAGGATCTCCCTAGAGCAGATCGTCCAGTAATAGCATCGACTGAACAAAATGAATTTAACCACTCTCAATACCGGAAGATCCTCATAACTTCGTTAAGAAAATGAAACGGGGTTCCAATTAAAAAAAAAAAATAATCGTGACCTGAGAATAATCTTCAAGGTAATTTTCAAGGTCAAATTTTATGCTAGCATTAAATATCCCGGAAAAAATCCTGAAACTTTTGTCTGAAACATTTTACCCGAAAATGACCTCTTGCTGAGTTAATTCGCTGTTCCGGGAGTTTTAAGTTTGGCCTTGAAATGACATTGCCGAAGAAAACGGCCATAGCATATTTGGACGTAAAATTTTGTGCTCTCTCCGAATCCGTGAAAAAAAATAGCAGTTTCCATTAAAAAAAAACAAACTTGACCTTGAAATAACCTTCAAGGTCATGTTCAAGGTCAAATTCTGTGCTACCATTAAATATCCCAGGAAAAATCCTTAAACTTTTGTCTGAAACAATTTCCAAAGAAATGCACACCCTCTGAGATATTTCGCCGTTACGGGAGTTTTAAGTTTCACCTTGAAATGACCTTGCCGAAAAAAACGGCCATAGCATATTCGGACGTAAAATTTTGTGCTCTTTCCGAATCCGTGAAAAAAAAATAGGGGTTCCCATTTAAAAAAATTAACTTGATCTTGAAATAACCTTCAAGGTCATGTTCAAGGTCAAATTCAATATCGCCATTAAATAGCCAGGGAAAAATCCTTAAACTTTTGTCTAAAACATTTTCCCCGAAAATGCACTCCCGCTGAGATATTTTGCTGTTCCGGGACTTTTGGATCACCCTGTATGGTTGAATTCCGGTTTCATAAATATGCGAATATTTATCGATAAAATCGCGACTTAGCGATTGAGCTGGAAGAGCTAGGTCTTGTACAGTATGTACCCCGTTCAGTTCGAATTTCGAATCATTTTTCGACAAACCGGATATTTTTAAATCGACTCTTTTACTATTCGACAATAAAGTAGAACAAGACGTGATACTCGATAATGAAAGGGTTATGTTAGAACCTTGCGCACCAAGCGCCCGTGCTATCTCAGCATCCACTAGGGTTATAGTGGATCCTTCGTCCAATAAAGCGTAAGTTCGTATATGCAAAGTCGAACCGAAAAGTGTCACAGGTACAATTTTTAAAAATACCTCGTTCATATACTGTAGCAACAAAACATTCTTATCTTTATTGACATTTTCATTCAAACCATCGGGTACATTATTGGTAGGGTTATCACAAGTATTCAAAATAGTTTTCTTCGGTTTCGGCGGTACATTTTTCTTATTTGAAAACTTAGTATTTGTCGAAAATTTGTTCGGCGTATCGTACAACATAAAATGGAACGGTTTCCGATTATCGCATTTCGAATTATTTCGAACTTCGCGGCAAACTGCAGCGCGATGTCCCGACGAGAAACATTTGAAACGCCGTTTTTCATGTCTTACCCAATTCCATCGCTGCCTGACCGATAAATTCTTAAATTGAAAACAATTTACAACATCGTGCCGAACGTTTTTACAAAATCTGCATCTATTTTCCTTATCGGAATTACGGAATGTCGTAGATCGCGCATCCGAAGTCGTAGCGTATACGGCACTGTAGGCATTTTTATTTTGATTGACGCGTATAGGCTCTCAAATTTCCCAAATTTCTTTATTCGAAACAGTACCGATCCGACCCGATAACTCCGCTCGCTTACTCAAAAATTTCGACAGTGTGATCAAATTCGGTTCTTCAATTCTCTCGGTTTCTAAATACGTCTCAAACCCGCAAACAAATGAGGCAATTTTTTAACTATATCATGGAACAGTTCCGAAGATTGCAAATATCCGACGTTATTTAATTTTTGCATTGAGGTTACACTGCCCGTTAATTTCGATGCGAACGCCCCGAAGTCGTCTGCGGACGCGCCTATCTTCGGCAATTTCCGTAAATCGCTCGCTAATTTACTGGCTATGTTCTGGGGTTTACCAAAACGTTTTTCTAGGAGGTTAAAAATTTCCGCCGCTCTATCGGATGCCATTAAAAGACCTTCCACCGAAGAATACGCATCACCGACTAGGGATTTGGATATACGGGCGACATTTTCGCGATCTGAAAATCCCCCTAATTCCGACGACAGCTTGTAAGCTACTTTAAATTTTACCCACTGTCGAGGATCACCGTTGAATTTCGGCAAAGGACACGTCGCGAGTCGATTAACGATTTGTCGCGATTCATTTCGAGAATTTGCACAATTGAGGACATGGATCATAAAAGGGGTCGCGCTCTCAAACGGTCGGAAAAGTATTGTCCACGCGTAACAATGAAATCTGAGGGAGACTTTATTCAATAAATGTTGTTGACTTGAACTCGTCATATCTCCTCAAAAACTGCATGAAAAATTCTGAAATTTTCAGGGTACATGCACAAGATAGTAGCGAAACAGATAGATGAAGTTAAGTTAACACAATATCTACCGAGTTGTTAAGAATAATTAACAAAAGTAGAAGTAAATTAAATTCGCCGTTTGCGAGCTATATCGAGAAAAAGTGTGTTACAAAATTTACGTTAGAGAAAACTTCCAGTGGGAAAGTTGTTCGTCAATATATGACGAAGATTTCTGCAAAGTTTCAAATTTTTTGAAACTAAGATGCGTTAATTATACGACGTTATTATCTAAAAAACGCGTGGGGCGCTGATGCCGGCGTTTCTGCACGCTTCATTTCATACACCACATACAAGGAACATACGAACAACAAAACATTCTGTATAAATTTATGATTGATATTGATTATAAATTAATACTTATTAGTTAATTAGCAATTTATATTAGATTAATATTAGATGTAATATTTTTAAACTTTCCGCCTCTTCTATTATACGACAACAATGTTTTACAAGTTCATGCACGTCGAGTCCCGTAAGGACAGGGAAGTCGTTTTGTTTTGTCTTATGAAATATTGTATTTAATATTATAATAAGTATTTTTCATAATGTGATCAGTAAATTTTGTTTATAATGAGCGACAAAAACAATAATTCAAGAAGAACGGGAAGAAAAAGAAGAAAAAATCCCAATTCCTATGAAGCAAATGTTATTAAAAAGGCTAAAAATGAAGTAAGTTTTGTGTACATGTTTAGTTATGTATTTTGGAATTTATCTTACAAAATATGCGTTGCAAATAAATATAGGTTTCTTTTTAAAATTTCTTGTTTCTAATTTTCGTGGTAAAATTCTTTCAAAACATTATAAAAAACAGCTGAATTAAGGTTGGTAAAAAGACGTCTAAAAAGAAATCGTCTGACATTGATTACGAAAAATCAAAACAAGAAAGCAAACCAAAGTCGAAGCGAAAGCCATGGCGATTACTGTAAACCATTGACGTCTGAAAGGAAATAACTAATCTGCGTTGAAAAAGTACTGTACATAAATTAAAAATACAACAAAATATTATTAAGTCTATAAATAAAGTAATATTAATCATAAATTTATACAGAATGTTTTGTTCCTCGTATGTTCCTTGTACACCCAAGAGCATCGATTGGTTCCCTTCCGGTTAGCATTCGAACCATGTAATTTTATGAAGAAGCGTCCGCACTTCTCATCAGGGTAGCCAGATTTTACCGAGAAATCGCCAAATTCGCATTTGAAATGTACATCCCCACTTAGCCTATCTGACAATCCTGCTTCTCATGTCGAATGCTAACCGGAAGGGAAACAATCGATGCTCTTAGGTGTATGTGGTGTATGAAATGAAGCATGCAGAATCGCCGGCATCAGCGCCCCACGCGTTTTTTAGATAATAACGTATAATTAACGCATCTTAGTTCCAAAAAATTTGAAACTTTGCAGAAATCTTCGTCATATATTGACGAACAACTTTCCCACAGGAAGTTTTCTCTAACGTAAATTTTGTAACACACTTTTTCTCGATATAGCTCGCAAACGGCAAATTTTCGAGCTCATTAAATTTACTTCTACTTTTGTTAATTATTATTAACAATTCGGTAGATATTTTGTTAACATAACTTCACCTATCTGTTTCGCCACTATCTTGTGCATGTACCCTGAAAATTTCAGAATTTTTCATGCAGTTTTTGAGGAGATATGACGAGTTCAAGTCAACAACGTTTATTGAATAAAGTCTCCCTTAGATTTCATTGTTACGCGTGGACAATACTTTTCCGACCGTTTGAGACCGTGACCCCTTTTAAGATCCATGTCCTCAATTAATCGCGTTAATAATAGCATCGGTGAATTTATCTATGTCGGTTCGAACGGAAGACGTTAAAGCATGATCGGACGCATCCACGCGTTCTTCTCGAAGCGCGAGCACCGATTCGGAATTCAATTCAACCCGATTATTCGAAATTTCATTTTCGCCATCAATTCTGGCTAAAAGCGCACTATCGCGGGTTATTCGCTCTTTATTTTTTTCGATATCCGACATTAATTTATTCCGAACACTGGTAATTTCATCGCTCACCGAATCGTCGTTCAATTGTTCGCTCACAGTGATGTTCTCGTCGTTGGCGTCTTCTCCCATCAGAGGTTGGCTTCTGTCGACGTTCATTTGTTCTTGGTGGCCGCTAGCTCTCGTCGTCGTTGAAGTAGGCCATCTTGGAAATTCACGCCGCCCGGCGTTCGTTCGTCCTTCACGGATCGAACCTGCAGCCACCGATGATGATGGATCCTGTCGATTTCCTTCGCACCACTTCTCGGTTTGACGGACGTCGCATGTAGCTCGTTGGCATTTGGCGACGATTGGACAATTTCCAGGGTTCGTCGTACGGTTCGACCATCTTCTCGTCTCGCCTCCTGGCGCGTCTGCGGTTGTTCGACATCTGCATCCTCCTCCGGGTGCCTGGTTCGCGTCCTTTTCGAAACAGCGGCTATCGCAGTCGGTCTTCCTCTCTTTTTAGCAGCTCTCGGTCCCATTTCGAATCCTTTTTTTCTTTTTATCACTCGACGCACAGGAAAACTTGAAAATTCTTTCCAAAACTTGTGCACTACACTTTGTCACACGCGAAAGATTAAAGTATTTTATTCGCGTAGAGTATTTAACGGCGTATCTCGAAGTTGTCCCACTGTACTATGGCGTTGTATGCGAAACTTCACTGGACGCGATTCGCGATTTCGCCCGTAATAATAACCGGCAAGTGTCCCGGGTTTCGGCACCAAAAATTTTCAATAACCGAGCGAAACGCGAAATAAAACCAGAGATTCTTGAGCAAACAACAAACTTTATTGCTTCTCGGAGCACAAGCATCCGTCTTCATAAATTGTCCACCAATTAGAGCGCAAGCATTTATTGGATTCGTGATTTCCATTGGATCGGAGCACTAGCATCCGCCAAACTTGTATTTCCCCGAATCAAAGCACTTGCATCCGATTTTCAATACAAGTTTCCTCCAATTAGAGCACAAGCATCTATTGGGTTCCTGGTTACCGCTAAATCGGAGCACTAGCATCCGACGAAATCGTATGTCCCTGAATCGAAGCACTAGCATCCGATTCTCAATACGTCTCGTTTTCCTCTAGTTAGAGCACAAGCATCTATTGAGGTCGTGGTCGCCACTAAGTCCGAGAACTAGCATCCGACGATCTCGTATGTCCCTCAATCGATAATGCAGTTTTCTTCATTCGAAGCATTTACAATCGATTAAATATACAACTATCAGTATCCATTGTTGACGTTAATACAGTCAACAGTCGTATAAAATTGGAGCACAAGCATCCAAAGTTCTCGTACATACCCGAAATGCATTTCATTGAAAAGAAGCACTAGCATTCAGTTCTTCATGCAAATCAGGCGCAATATTAATTTAGCACGTTCGACATTCAATTGCAAAAATTAATCAAAGATTACATCCCGGATTGTTTAACAAAGCATTAGACTGAATTCTTATGTATCCATACTGCCGTCACTCATCCGTTACATAGACTCTTTTAAGTTTTAATTCGCGATATCGTCGCCATTTTAGAAGGGCCCGTACAATAATGACCTATAGGTGCACTTCTTTGCGGCTGCAGCCGACTTCGTGAGGAGTACCCCCATTCGGATGTGCAATGGTGGAGGGAAAACTGCAGAAAAACCTCCACCGGGTACCGCAAATTAAAATACATTGATTTAGTTCGCAACAATAATATTATTAGAACATTGTTATTGTAGAGATCTACAATACAATTATTTGTTCATTGTAACTCTTAGCTGCTGTTGAAAATTGTTACGACCCTACTGAAAATGTTCGTAATATCATTTGATAAATCATATGAGATTTTTAAAATATCGGCCGATCCGGGAAACTTTTCATGTTATTTCTCATGTAATTATAAGAAATAATAATAATATGAGAAAATGAATTGCAATCATCTGCATTCCTCTAAGATATTAAAGAAATTATAAAATGATTTATCATATGATTTTACGGAAATTTTCACCAGGGGAAGGACTACGATCAGGAACAATATTACTTTACGTATAAAAAAAATATACCATTTATATTTGATATTTTTGTGAAAATGTTTTTACAAAATTAGCTACTACTTAAACGTATAAAAATTATAACTTCTGAAATTGTACATTTTTAACTGACAAGAATGTCAACCGTTACGTTTAAATTATTGTTGTTTACCATTTTCTAATAATCATTACAATTAATAAAACAATAATTTGATCTCGCAAAAAAATAATATATATATATGTATATATATGTGTGTATAAGTAATATATTTTTGCTGTCATTTTTACGACGAAGTAAATGGTATATAAAATAACCTCGTATTTTTTAGAATGTACTAAGTAAATTTTATTTATTCTTTTTCAAGTAGGTAGCTGCATCTGTCGAAACCGATGTATCATCAACGGAAGAATCAAGTGAAGAACACTTTATAAATAGTGACACATCAGAATTATCCAAAGAAAGTGCACTACATGCAGAAAAAGTTGCAGGTCTTAACAAAGCATTAGGCTTGATTGGAGTTTCCCCTATCAAATTGAACAAAATTAGTCAGACAAAACAAATACCGCATAGAAAAATTAAAAAATATCTCGAATGCTATAAGACACACAATTGTTAACTCATTCGATGATGAATCACTTAATGAAGAAGTTGAAGAAACATTGATATTAAACGTAATCTGAACACGTATTATTAGCGTAGCAAAAAATATTGCAGTTGAGAAAGGCATTCTAAAAGGGCCGAATCCCAAAAGTCACCCTTCACTGCACGAAGAAATGCGGTGATAGCCTTTTATCAATTAGATGAGTTTGGCCGACTTATGCCTAGGAAAAGGGATTACGTATCCGTAAAAATTGACGGAGTAAAACATTAGATACAAAACAGATTATTGTGAAGGGAGGCTATTAATTGATGGTGCCAATGTCAAACGTCTTACAACTCACTGTCCCCAACCCATTGAAACAATCTATGCGGTTAAAAATGTATATGAGAGATATTAATGAGTTCGTAATGTCTTCAAATACGTTCAAATCTGCCGATTAGAAAATGAAATCGTTCAAATGTGCATTATAAACAACGTACAATCAGCTTGTGCAGGGCTGGTTCGCGAGACTCGAATTATTTTTTTTTCAAACCATTGTAACTCGGGAAGGGGTAATTCGATTTTTATGAACGAAACATGATATTAAAGCTAAAAACATATCATTTCGAAATAAAACGAATAAATAAAAAATTTTTCAATTTGGCCCAAAAAAATGCAAAACAAATTTTTGAACCAATTTTTTTCAAACTTATACCCTTTTTATGTTTTTTAATATGTATGTGGTGATTCCTTATGATTTCACCTTTAATTAAAAAAAAAAATGATGGAGACTTTCATAGAACTCGAGATAACGGGTTTTGAATGAGCGGACGGGACGCGGCCGCACCGTGCGCCATATCACGTCGTCGCATATCGCTTTTAGAGGCCCTGAGGTATCACGTTTTTAACCCTTTGAGGGGCGGTGGTACAAATATGTACCACCTATTCTATCCAAGTTTTTTTAATATTTCATATATATTTTTTAATTTTATGTGAATGGATCTGTACTTTTTTACTTTTGGGAGTATAAATTATTAGAATTTAGTGAAAAATTGCAATAATTTATTTATTTACATGTACGTTATAAACAATTAACGTGAAAAAACGCTTATTTTTTAGATAAAAATCGTTTTCTCCGAAACATAGACAGCTGGGACTCTGGAATTTTTTCCACACATTCTTCATACATAGTTTTATAAGATATATTTTTTCAGAATTTTTGATACGTTAGTTTTTTCAACAAAAAAATTGAAAATTTTGGAGAATGAATTTTTTTGACATATTTGATCCGCCATTTTGAATTTTGAAAATCTGATAACAGTTTCGTATTCAGCGATCCCCAAAAACCCCTTAGTAACAAATTTCAGCTGTTTTCCGTGTAATGAAAAATGTGCCCCTGATAGGGTTAATGAGTGGATGCGATGCGGCTCGCCGCGGCATTCCAGTGTCATGAATTGTCCGGTACTCTGATGAAGCCCAAGAAAATTACATTTTTTAGAAGAAAAAAAACTCGCCAAGTTAAAATTTCAAATCTTTATAATTATTATAATAATAATAATTTAAATTTTATATAAATTGAATTATACGTTCGTTTGCCGTCAACAAGGTAACGTTTCCCAACTCTCCCCACGTGGAGGTGAACGAAATAAGAGTCATTTTTTTTTAAATTTAATTTTATCGTTTTTTCTTTTTTTTTTTAATTTTTGCACATTTTATTTATTTTTTTTAATTGTTCCAATTTGTTGTTTTTTTTCTTTTCGAATTTTGTGATTTTTTTATACCGCAAATTCTAAAAATTCTGTAGTTTGAGCATTGCCTACACTCAATATTTTTATCACCAGTTAAGATGAAGGAATGGAAGCTTCTTGTACCCGGAATTGCCTGATCTTTTTTGAAACGCTTTTTTAAACTTCGCGCTTTTTTGTCTGTTCTTTTTGAGAGCAAAATATCATTTTAATAAAATATCATCCATATTGAATATTATTTGCATTTTGGGTATTACGATAACCTCCTTTATTTTTTTAATTGCTGTAAACCCCATTTATACGAATTTACGTACCTGTAGGTTCTGCATGTATATAAGAATACATATTCATTTTATGTACTGTTTTCTAAATTTGATTTTATCTCGTTTTTTGAAGATTAACTCTTTATTAAAAACAACACACGTCAGAAGAAAGTGTTAATCTCGTTTATCACAAACGATGTTTCGGTAAAAAAGTCTCTTGGGAATTCTTCGCAACTTCTCATGGTAAAAGTCCATATAACGGGATAGGAGGAACCGTCAAATGAGAAGCTAAACGAGCTAGTTTACAACGAGCTAGTGATAAACAAATTTTATCAGCTCAAGATCTATTTTTTTTTTTAATTATAGGTGAAATTAAAAAATAATAAAAAGGATGTAGTGCAGCGCGCAACACATATCGGGAGTAGCCGCATGCGGGTAACGCGTTATACGCGAGGCCGTGATAAAGCGCACGGCGCGGCCGCGTCCCGTCCGCTCATTATATAGTAGTATATTTTTTACTCTCTTATGGGGTACAACCTGTTGAGAGGTGAGGTGAGTTCCGGAATAGACCGAAAACTTAATTCGCAGATACAAGGATAAAAACCATAAAATAAACGCAAAACGCAGGGAATATAAAATATTAAAAAAAGATAAGAATAAAGCAGAGCAAAAGCGCAGTACATTTAGTAAAACTAGAACTAGTCGCCAGACAAGAATTGTCTTCGCACGAGTATTGCTCTTATGAATTTACATAAGGTTTTCGCTGAGAAAAGGTCAGGTTTACAGATCAAAGTACAAAAAATGTTATTCGGAGAACACGCGGATACATTTGCAACAAAATCACGTCTCACTGGTGCGAGTAGGGGGCATTCCGTAAAAATGTGACATAGAGAATCGGGGACATTCATATTACATAACGAGCATGGTGATTGGGGATTATAGATGAGACGCATACCGGCGAGAGAAAGCGAACGCGTGAAGACTGTCGCTAATCTGAGCTGAGCTCTTACTCTTAGATAAGGGAGAGGCAGACGAGGCGGATACAGCGTATACGACGAGTCGCTGAGCTGACGGTAGAGTGGTAGCTGAATATTTTCGGAGTTAAAATATCTTGCTAAATCTTTAGCTCTGCCAGAATCTCCATATTTAGCAATTAGTCGCGGACCAACGCTCGCCCAGGACTCAGCATCAAAGCTGCCCCGCAGGACATCAACCTCCGCTTCATCCAATAGGGAGAAAAGCTGCGTGAGCCAGTTACGGGGCTCTTCTGGAGATATCACGGATAATTCTCTTAAGCGAATAAGTAAAATCTTGGGCAGCCTTGAGCCGGGAAGTCGGAGGGTCTTAATTACCCATTTTATCGATCGATTTAGTATCTCAACCGCAATCGGAGTGATACCGAGTTCTAATCGTATTATATAAGCCGGGGTTTTTCTTGGCAAATGGAGAAGTCTTTTGAAAAAGTCGATTTGCACCGACTCCAGCCTATCCAAGTGGCGGAGAGCCCAAAACGGAGCCGCGTATAATAGTACCGATGTAACCATAGCTTTGTACAGTTTCCAGTATGCGTCCCATGCGTCGATTTTAGCGGAATTTATTACGGCTAGGGACGCGGCAGCTGCGGCCCTTGTTCGAGTAACGGCGTCCTTGGAGGGCTGAAGGCCTGACGTTGATGATGAAAACACTATACCTAAAAACCTGTAGACGCTTTTTACTTCGACTGGAATATTATTGAAAAGAAAGCCTCTTGAGAACTGATCGAGCGGACCGGCTCTTCTGAAACAGATTATCTTAGTTTTCTCGACATTTACAGTGAGCCGGTTAATCGAGCAGTAGTCAGAGAGGATTTTAAGCTTACGGCGAAGGTCTGAGGGGGAAAAAGCAAGAATGGTAAGGTCATCGGCATAGAGGAGCATTAGCAGATCCGTGGATCTGGTAACATCCACTCCGCGTACCTTATTGTCTCGAAAAAAAGTAACTATGTCTGACAAATATAATATAAACAACAACGGACTCAGAATTTCGCCTTGAAGTACGCCTACCGTTACGTTAAATCGCGACGTTTCCCCGTTTTCCTTGTTATACAGCACTGACGCAGAGCGATAAAGCGCACTAAGCACCCTGACGAATTTTGCGTTAACACCTAGTCCAAGTATCTTTCGCCATAGCAGATCGTGAGGGACGGAATCAAAGGCTCTCTTAAAGTCCACAAAAAGGCTATAAAGTTTCGCGTTCCGGCGCCTCAAAACGACCTGCGCGGAGGCGAGAAGGCAGAAGATATTATCCTCCGTCCCTCTCCCACCGCGAAAGCCGGATTGTTCCTCCGGTAGGATGTCTCTCTGCGTAGCCCACTTGGACAGGCGTGTACATAGGATCTGTGAAAAAATTTTCGCTAGTGCGTTAGTTATTGCGATTAACCGGTAGTTAGAAGGATCGTTACGGCGCCCTTCTTATACAAAGTAAAGATCGCCGAATCAGCCCATCCTAACGGGAAGGCTTCCGCCGTAAAAATTCTATTAAAGAGCGAAAGAAGGAGAGAAAGCCATTGATCGTCCATATGCTTAAACAGTTCCGCAGGTATTTTATCTGGACCAATGGCCTTTCCTACCTTCAGGGTCCTTAGACTTTCCCTAAGTTCAGACACAGAGAAAGGTGAGTCGAGCGCGGGATCAAAAGTACCAAAATACTGCACGGGCGGCAATTCTATCTCCGGAAAGATCTCGCGGAAGAACGCATTCCAGTTTTCGTCTGACACTTGATGGCATAGTGTAGGTTTCGAACGAAATTGGCGTACTGCAAACCAAAAATCTGCTGATTTACGGACTTCCGCGAATCTGTCGGCAATATTAGAGTCGTAAGAGAGTTTTTTGGCAGCTAGTAAATTTGAGTAACACCTACGGGATTCTTTGAATTCTTCCAAAACGGCCGCGCTGCATCCAGACCCCCTCATATGTCTCAGGGTGCGAGCTAATGACCTCTTAGCGGAAAGACATTCCTTGTCAAACCACTTTTTCCTGAATCCTAACGGCGAGAGGTTATTGCTAATAACATAGTCTTTTAAAAGGCCGGAAGAAAGCGCCGAGCTGCGAATCGTTACAGTTAAATTGTTATAGCACTCGTCGAGATCATTACAAACAGCAGAAACAGTGGTTTGAAACGAGGCCGCGAGAAACGCATGATATAATGTAAACGCACTAGTTGCCCCGTCCGAGGGGTTCTGAAAACGAGTCACACGACGCAATACAGAGCTTTGAGCAGGTGTCTGCGAAGAAGAGTTATCTTCGAAGAGATAGAGTTCCACTGACACTGGCAAATGGTCAGAGCCATAAAGATCATCGCCTATCACAAGATCGTGAATATAATGAACATGCGGTATCGAGATCCAGACAAGGTCAACAACACTGAAACCCCTCTGTCCGAGAAAAGTATAATGCGCAGGAAAATCACTTAACGTTCGACCGTTTAATAAAACAAAATTGTTTATGGACATAAAATCGGACAAAATGGTTCCGCGTTGGTTGAGATTCACGTCATAGGATCGTCTACAAACTCGCACAGAGGACTCTTCAAAAATTTGAGCTACGTCACTTAATGGGTCAGACGGACCCATCCGACAGTTAAAATCGCCTCCTAAGATGAAAATACAGTCTGGAAACTGTTCATTCAGTGAGTCTAGAATAATTTGTAGGGAGGAGAGCAGTGGTTCTAAATCGGAGAGAGGAGAGTAATAAAAGGAGCCGACAATTTAATTTAGCGGATTCATATTTAATTTATAAAAGAGCCAATGAGGTGACGAATTTAGCAGAGTGAAACTAGAGTTAGGATCAATTAAAGACAAAAGGCCTCCGCTACAACGGCCAAAATTACTGGTGCGGATGGCTGGTGAATTAATCACTGAATGATCAGTAAGCAGATCCCCTGCGCGAATTTCGAGATCCCGCCAAGTTTCTGAAAAGTTCATAATTTTGTGTGCGGAATAAAAACAATTCTTTTTAATGTTAAAAAAACCATGAGCGTTCCAGAAAACTATTTTTAATAAATTCTGACGAATAGGCGACTTAATACAGACAGGCGATGATACTGCATCCGGTGACGATGACGATGAAACGTTGACAGAAGACGAAGGACGGGGACAAATTAAAAACCCGTTTCTATGGATGATGAGAGCATGTCGGTGTCCATGGATGACGGTCTTGCGTAGGCATTTGCGTTTTTCTTACTAGAGCTGGCTTGCGCTCGACTTGCAGAGGATGAGCGAAACGAGGCCGAATTTCTTTCCATTACCGGCTCAGGACATGGAATATTGAAGTCCTGGTCCGCATCCGACCATTTCAGCCATACGCTATTGGTGGCTATGGCATCGCCCTTTTTTTTGAATAACGCGCCACTAGAAGCGGCAGCGCGGCGAGCCACTCTGACCTTATAGGCCTTGAGGCGTTCTCCATCTGTATAGTCCGGATTGATGAAGATGTTTGTGGACTGGAGCGCCGTTTTTTTAGACGACATAATGACGTATTTGTCCTCTTCCAGCATTAACTCTGCCAGGTACGTCTGAGGATTGATGCGGATTTGGCGCGCGGCGGCGACCGAAGATTCCAGTGGAAACTTCGCAGAAAGGAATTTATAAATTTCCTTTCTTAGCGGACCCGGACCAGGCACAAACCCGGTAAGGATGATGTTCTTCCTCTTGAGTATTTTTTCCTGAGCCTCAAGTTTAGTCTTAAGCGTGTTGATTGTTGATTCCTGAATGTCCACTCTTTCCTGTAGACAGCCTCCGTCCGCTCATTCAAAACTCGTTATCTTGAGTTCTACGAAAGTCTCCATCAATATTTTTTTTTTAAATTAAAGGTGAAATCATAAGGAATCACCACATACATATTAAAAAAAAATAAAAAGGGTATAAGTTTGATAAAATTGGTTCAAAAATTTATTTTGCATTTTCTTTGGGCCAAATTGAAAAATTTTTTTATTTATTCGTTTTATTTCAAAATTATATGTTTTTAGCTTTAATATCATGTTTCGTTCATAAAAATCGAATTACCCCTCCAGAGTTACAATGATTTGAAAAATAATTCGATTTCAAATTCATCACCCCGTTGTGCGCGTAATTTTGAAAATTTTCAAAAATCCTTTGGGCATAATTTATCTTTCATATGGAGGTATAATTATACCGATAAAATCCGAAGACCCTTGCAAATCGTGATATTTCTGACGTGGAATGGCCTAAATCATAAAATAATAACAATTTATGCCGATACGAAATTACATTTCACTGGACAGACAACGATTTTCGGAAATAAATTACGCGGTTAAATATATATATATATATATATATATATATATATATATATATATATATATATATATATATATATATATATATATATATATATATATACATAAAAACGGGATAAATACGCGAATAAAATAAGTGGTCATTACGATAATAAATTACGCGGAATTTCTTCTTTCTTCTTTCTTCCTGTCGTCATTTGATTCCTTGGGGCCCCAAGAATTCGTGGTCCGTCCCTGGTGGATCTCGTCGATCGCTGTTGCTTCGCCGTAGATCGACGTCGGCGATGGTCAGATGCGCAAATCCTTCCTTTAGCGCCTTGGATCCGCCGCACCCTCGTTCCGGACTTTCAATTGTGTGAAAGGGGAATAATGGCGGCAGAATTATTGAACATAGATGTTTGATTAAGTAAGGAAAAAGATTTGGCTTACCGAGAACTTCGACCACTGGACCGAAGTCGACGAGATCCAGAGCGTTGTTTTTTTATAAAATTTTTCCCCGGCACTGGATCGATCCGTGTCCTTATTGATCGGCACCCTCGAGATTCGTAGCGGATGCCGTCTTCAGATTGACGTGCCGGGTTGTCCTCGGATATTCCGCAAGAGAGAGCGAGTTCCTCCGAGGAACTCGCTTTTATATCCCGTTAAAAGCCAAGGAATGACTGCCGATTGACTTTTTACTTGAAAAGGACGGAACTGTCAATCATTTAAATGTCATTTGTGCATTCAAATTGACAGCCCGCCCTTTTACATTCGAATTTCCCGCGTCGCGCTCTCCTGGTGACGATTCTCGACTCTCCACGCTATCATTTCAGCCGCGCGATTTTGCCACCGATGCGCTGCGGGCGCTCTTGTTTTCCACCCCCGATCAGGTTAGTTTCTTCATGGCGGGCAAAGATTTATATCGATCCGGCACGTTTTTTAGTCGATTCGTTTGTCCTTCTCTCCCGGCCTTCTCTCCTTACAATTGTGTTCGGGTAAAACGATCACCGCGTTACACTATGTAAATTACATTTTAAAGATTGATTTGTTAAAAACTGCGGTAATTCGTTAACTTAGATAACGGAGAAAATGTTTACTGGAAAGCTGAAGTTTTTCCCTTCAAAATGAATAAACAAATTTTTCTACGATCAAATCTGACGGAGATATGAACATTTCACACTTCTCTTCAACCATCGACAGGTCGAACAAAAATGTGGGCAAAATCGGGTTTCACGGTTTTATTCCTACTATATTCCAGGTCGAAAATTTGCAAATTTCAAAATCGCAGCTGATTGTATTTTCGAGATATATGACAATGTCTTACTTTATCAGCTGAAATTGTGACGTATTTAAACAAATATAGGACAAACATAAAAAAAGGCTCCAGAACTGCACCCACTCATACGCGTGCATGTACGTGTGCACGTATTCATACACAGAGAGAGAGAGAGGGAGAGAGAGAGAGAGAGACGCGTACGCACGCACACACCAGTCCATATATTACTCTTTTATTCTACAACCTTCAGCTAACCCCAGGATCAACGACGAGGACGTAGTTGTAATGTGATCCCATTTTTTTGTTCTTTTTTCGTTTATTTGCTTTTTTTTAATTTGTTGTTTTATTGTTTTTTTTTTGTTTTATTTTGCAAATTTTATTATTCCCGTTTTAAATGTGATGCGACAAGAATGCCACTACAGCCTTTTTCAGTCTCGGTAAATAGGAGGGATCATTGACGGCATTTATTTTATATCGATCCCACAATTTCAAAAACTCTCCGTACCCAGTCCAGTGTTATTAAAAAATGCAACGCAATCTTTTATATGCTTTAAGGCAACGTGGATTTTTAAGGTTTCAGAGATACCTAAAGCTTTAAATGCGTTATGCAACTCTTTTACGAGTTCATCGAGATCGAATAGCAGAAAAGCAATAATTGACAACTTTATCCATTGCTTTTAAAGCGCTGACAAATGGTACCAATCGTAAACTGCCAATATCTGAATAGATTTTAGAGTCCATTAACTAATCTACCTCCTTCAAGAGTTTTCGGCAGGCATTCCCTTCAAACAATTCTCCTTAGTAATTTTTTGTAACGACTTTTAATTTTAGTGGCCATATCAGTGCCTTCTCTCTACCAACAAGTGGTACTAACTCATTCCAAAATGATTTATAATTCCTTGTAAGACGTGAAGTTCGGGATGTAATGTTATCTTCAATTAAAAGAGGAGGATTTCTTGAATTATGACACTCCTTGGCTTGCTTCTTGTCTTTTCCTTGGTGACAAAACTGCTCGTAATCATTTTTCAAATCGCCGTAAGTTTTTAATCGTAGATAATTTTCACTGAACAATACATTTTGTACGTTATTAGGGGTGGCAACATCATCCCTTTCATCTTCGCTATCATGTAAGTCGCTGCGATTTTTCAAATCTTTTAATGAAATAAAGCAATGCGGGCAAGGAAAAGAGAATGTCGCAGTTTGTCGACCGTTTACAATCAGTAGCAATTTGAAGTCAGAAACAAATTTCAAAGGTATATTATTTATGTTCGTTAGATCAAATAAAAGTTTAATATTTTGGTAAGTTTTCTTTATTCCAGATACAACGCATACCATTATTAATCTCTGAACACTAGTTAATTTGGCTTTAGTACCAAAACTACCGCCTTCGATGTACAGCTTTCTCTTTCTGGTCTTTATATTACAATTTTCATCGAAATCTGAGGCACTTAAAGTATTGTCAAATTCAGAAGTATAGTTTTCTGGAAGTACAGTCATGGATATTTTAAAAAATCCTTGTCCACCACCTGTCATAATTTTAATGATGACGTTACCGATTATGTTTCGTTTTTGCAATAAAGTTTCCAACAGCTCTTCTGCATCCGCCCAAATAGCTGGCCTTTTTTCTTTTATTATCGTTATTCCGTTACCTCCACACTCAAATTCGTATATACCTTCTTTATACACGTTTTCTATAATTTTTTATTTTTCAGAAACATGTTGCGCATAATATGAGGGTACATATTTTTTACCAGCATTAGATTGTATAAAATTGGCTAGTTTTTTCATTTCGTTCCCGGGTGCACCAGTATTTACTTGATAATTGTCTAAACTGTGTGGGTTGAAAAATACATCGTTATTAGAAGCAGGATTCATCAAGATTCTCAATTTTGATCCTCCAGTGCTCAAATTCAGCTCTACATTTTTTTGAAGAAACGCCTGAAACTTTTTGCTCGTTCAATTTTTTAGTTAAAATGGAGGTAACGATTTTCTCCTGTTGCTGTTCGGGAAGCTTTTGAACGATTTGCAGTACATTAGCTGAAACTTTATGGCAAAAATGATTTTTACCTTTGCCTGTTTCTTGCAGGCAAATTTTGCAAAGCTGAATCGAATTCGTTACCTTGTCAGCACTATTTTCTGCTTTTACTGGTAATTGATTAATATTTGAAGAGCCGTATAACCCATTAGAGGTATTAATTTGCTTCCATAAATTACGTTCATGTCCTCTACCTTTTTTACTTTGTTTATGTCTCTTAAATCTACCCGTTAAGCAAATGTATCAATTGCATTCATCAGTTTTAGTGCGAGTGTCTTTTGGCAACTTCATATCCTCATAATTTGGCATTTACTGCAGAGGTGTTTTAAAGTTGCCGTTCTCGTGTTCGAGCAAAGTAACGTGACAACTCTGACATATAATTACTGGAAAATTGAATGATCAAACGAGCCCACTCTTTTTCCCCGACACTTTTCCCATACAGCACAGGCATGTTTTGTTATATATCGGAAACGTTTCAGAAATGTTTCCGTGAAAATTTGAAATCATTTCGGATACATAACGGATATGTGTCGGAAACGTATCGGAAACCTTTTAAATTAGTATCCATGGCCGTTTTAGATAGTTCCGAAAACATAACGATAAGCTCTTTGTTACATTACAGAAACGTAAAGGAAACATAACGGAGACGTAACTGGGTAAACTGTGTTTTATTGTGGAAATGTAACTGGGAGATATCGGACACGTTTCAGTTATGTTTATAATTACGTTGCGCAATGATTACAGAAACATAACGGATATATTTGCTCTCTTAGTGGCTGAATGTAGCGGAAATATAACGGTAATGTAACGGCCACATAACGGGGGTGTTTAGTAATATGAAAAGCGGGCTATTCTCCCACCAATATATAACCTGTACAAATTTCCGCGAGCGACGAATGAGTCAGTTGGATCAAAATCGCGCTATCGAATTCTTGTAAATATTATGTATCCGAAAATACATTGTTAATTTGAGATGTGCAGACATTGTGTTCTTTTTATTGCATTATACTTTCAAATCTATTAAATATTAAGAAACATAGTTGCTTATGGCTTCAGTTAAAAAGAATAATAAGATCGACAATCAACGGGATCGGGTGATCGTCGTGTATGTGTATCGGAAAGACGGAAATTTCTTCGCGTGCGCGAGTGTGAAACTCTTTATGCTAAAAATCGAATAAAGAAAGTGTTTTGGAAATTTTACAAGGGGCGAGCACGTTATATTGCTTACGTGCAACTGGAATATAACCGATACGTAACAAACGTAACAAACGTGAATTTCGTTACGTAACACAGTGATGACGGTGACATTTGCGGAATGTTAACAGAAACATCCCATACAGCACAGGAATTTTCTGTAATGTATCGGAAACGTTTCAGAAAAGTTTCCGCGAAAATTTGAAATCATTTCAGATACGTAACGGATATGTGTCGAAAACGTATCGGAAATCTTTAAATGTAGTAACCATGGCCGTTTTAGCTAGTCGCAGAAAAGTAACGTTAAGTGCTTTGTTACATAACAAAAATACAACGGAAACATAACGGACACGTAACTTGATAAAATGTGTTTTATTATAGAAATGTAACTGGAAGGTATCGTACACGTAATAGTTGTATTTATAGTTACGTTACGGAATGATAACAGAAACATAACGGACATATTTTTCCCCTTAGTTTCAGAATGTAACGGAAATATAGCGGAAACATATCGACCACGTAACTTGGTAACGTTTCTAGGAAATAGCGGTCGTAATATTCAAAAAAAGTTTCACATCTGCAATTATAATACATTTCTGTAATGTTTTCGAAACTTTTCGTGTTGTAATCGAATAAGTAAGAATTTTCTTTACCACAATTTTTTTTTAAAGTGAAAGTAATTTTTTTTAATATAGAAGAGATCTTGGGATAGCGGAATAAATTGAACTAAGTCCGAAAATAGAACTAAATTAAAATAGATGTTATTTGGCCTTCATTCCAGCACCGATTTGTGCTCGCGGAGTGACCATTACCTTAAAAATTGAGAAAAGTTTATATCGATCGTTCACACTAGTCAGACGTGTGTTTGTACTCGCTCCGGAGTTTGTTTACTAAAATTACAGCTGTTAATTCTGAATCAGACTTTGTGCTTTATTGTGCTAATCGCATCGACTTTTCTTTTTAGGAGAAGTACAAATCGATTAAAAAATAAACAAAAAAATTTTACTGTATATATATGATTTTGGATTCGTAAAACATTACCGTTTCGGTGTTTAATAATTATTGAACCTTCGGCGTTCCAGTAATGTGAAAAAGCTGTGAAGTGACCTGTGCATAAAACTTTTAATTCGTTTTTTACTTCTGTGATTTCTTGTTTAATTTTTTGGATTATTACTTGGATTACTCTATCAAGATATTATTAACGGCATATTTTGTACACGAAGAATTTCGAATAAGTGTTACCTCAGTGTATGTGTATTGTGTTTATTGTTGACAGAATTTGAGCGTTTATGTTTTTTTGTATTGTCAACTCGTCGAACTGTATCGATATAATTTACAAGTGCCGTTACCAAATCACTATTCAGAAACTTTCAGTTTCTACATCTGCACGTTCACCATATGCAAATTTTTAGATTTGATGCTATCAAGAATAATAATTTTATTTTATTTCATTGACTAACGACGTTTTTTATGTTTGTATACATTTGAGTCTTGCTAGCATCATTACTTTTACTCAGTGTAGCAATTATTATTAGATGCTAGATTTTTTAAAATTATTTACGGTATGACGACTTTGAACTATGCGTGCAGCTCTTAAGCGTAAGGCCAAAAACTCATTGGGCACATTGGACTCTCCTTTGGAATCAACCTTGCACTCACCAATCACAAAACGCCTCCGCTCTTATAGGATTTCTTCTTGTCCTAGCCCTGCTAGTAAGAATAATTTGGTGTTGTGTACAGGCGGTTGCAACAAACTGGTGGACAATCCATTAAATTGCTGTCTTTGCGCCGCTTATCTGCATCCCGGCTGTGTGTTTAAAGTGCGTTCTGGATATATTTTGACTTGTAACGGGAAACATATTCATTTGTGTAACAGCTGTGTCAACGAGAAAAAAGGAATTCTTGAAAATATTCGTGGAATCCCTATATTACAAATGAAGTGCCACAAGACTGGAGCGAAGATTCTGAATTCGTCAAATCTTATTACATGTCTTAGTATTTCTCCTGTTATTCACACTGAACGTGTTAGCACATCTATTGTGACAGAAAAATTAGTTGCTACGGAAAATATGTTACCAGTTCAACCCAGCACTACTAGCGCGCCCGTTGTTGAGCCAACTAACATCGCAGATTTGGCCAATTTCATTCGTGGCTATTTTGAGACCACCAACTCTACTCTGGCCTCTATTGACGCTCAGATGTCTCAGTTTTCCGCTCGAATGAATATTATGGAGACCCAACTTCCATCACTCCTATCTCTAAATGAGAAGGTCTCTACCATAGACGAAAGAGTTTCTAATTTGGAGAAAACTGCTCAAAATCATAATTTAGATGCTGATGATTATGCAGATGAAATTGAGGATCGCATTACTTGTTCAGCTAATCTCATGATATATGGTATTCCTAAAGCAACGCCGCCTAACGAAAATAATGCAGATCTTCAGAGTACCAAAGAGTCATTAGCTAAGATCAGTAATATTACTACATCATCAATAACTATACGCCGTATCGGGCAGTCATCTGCCTTAAAACCTCGTCCTATTATAGCCAGTCTTCATTCCCGGGATGAAGTTTTGCGTGTGGTGAAACATCGGAATCTTCTTCCACAAGGCATCTCAGTGACTACGGACAAAACCGCAAAGCAGAGAGAGCGCCTATCCGCTTTAAAATCAGAGACAGATAATTATAATAAACTTAATAATGAAGATGTTAAAATTATAAAATATGTTAAGAACAAGCCAATTTTGATCACTGTGCCTAAAGCTTCAACATCTTACTCGGGAGCTAGCAATACTTTTCGTAAATGATGGTCTTTTTAAAAATAATAATTTGATTATATATTATCAGAATGTGCACTCCTTAAACAATAAATTAAGTTTCTTGAAGTCAAATCTTCACCAATTACCTGTGTCACCGGATATCTTATTATTTACGGAAACGTGGCTGAAACCTCGTACTGTGGACTCTGAATTGGGACTTTTTGATTTTTCAATATACCGTCGAGATAGGCTTCCGAAAGATTCTTCGGTTTCTCGAGGAGGAGGAGTTTTAGCTGCCATCAGAAAGTCCATTAATGTTACTCGTCTAGAGCCAACAACATCTTCTGAATCGTTATTTCTTCAACTCAAATTGGCATCGACTAAAGTCATTCTCATTGTCGTTTATATACCACCTGGATCAGATTTTGATGTTTTCGAAGACTTTCTTACCACCGGTGATAATCTGTCATCACAGATGCTGGGGTACGAAATTATTGTGTGTGGTGATTTCAACCTTCCACACCTTCGGTGGTCGAACAATCCGCTTTCGATCGACGTGATTAATTATCTTACACCAGGTCGTAAACGATGTGCAGAATTGGTTCATCCAACCTTCCCCTTCTTGGGTCTTAGTCAACTTTATGAGGAACACCCTGGTAAAGGATATTCCCTGGATTTGCTGTTTGCACCAAATTCTCACGTACGAAATCTCGGACTTCATGACCAGTTGCTGCAATCTGATGAACATCATTCGGCGTCTTTTTTTTGAAGTTTTTGTACCTGTGAGTTCGAACTTACCGAATCGCGTGTTAACTTTTGATTTTTTGCGTGGCAATTATGATGCAATTATTAATTCTCTTGGAGATATAGACTGGAATGTATTGTTTTGTGATTTTAATGTTAATATTTATTTAGATAAATTTTATAATGTCTTTCATTCAGTAATTAATACTTTTATACCGCGTAAGAAGGCAATTACTAGTACGTACCCTCTATGGTATTCCGCTGAAATAATAAAACTTATTCGCGATAAGAAATTAGCACATATTAAATGGAAAAGTTCACATTTATATGCTGACTTCTTGGAATTTAAATGCTTGCGTACTAAATGTGTTAGGTTATCACGTTTGTCATTCAAATCATATATTTCGGGTATTGAAACAGGCATTCACAGGAATATTAGATCTTTCTGGAACCATATTAATAAACTTAACAAAAATTCGGGTTTACCGGGCAATATGTTTTGGAATGACAATCTAGCCACTGATAGTCACAGTATAGCTGATTTATTTTCTGAATATTTTTCATCGGTTTATCGTACTCCATCGCCTTGTAGCTTAAGCTCGGTACCTTGCGATATATTTATAGATTCGATCAGTTTCACGGCGGAAGAATTAAAACTTATTATAGCAAATATGGAAGACAATGTCAACTTGGGTCCTGACCAGATTCCACCTTATTTCGTAAAACGATGTGCTAATGTATTAATTGAACCCTTGCTGCTCCTCTTCAATAAATCTCTCCGTTCTGGTATATTTCCTAACGCGTGGAATCCGCATTTATTTACCCTATCTTCAAGTCGGGTAATAATCATGATATATTAAATTATCGACCAATATCGCTACTAAGTTGTTTTTCCAAATTATTTGACGCTCTTATTACTAAACATCTTTCTAAATTTTTTTCCCGTATAATTGTTGAGGAGCAGCATGGCTTTGTTCGCGGGCGCTCAACGGTCACAAACCTTTTGCTTTGTAGCGACTATATTATTTCATCGTTTAAGCAGCAGTATCAAGTTGATTCGGTTTATTTCGATTTTTCAAAAGCCTTCGATTCTATTAATCATGGTCTATTACTGCAAAAGGTTTGGAACTCTGGGATACGAGGTATGCTCTTTTCTTGGCTTAGGTCATATTTGGTTGATCGAACTCAGTCAGTGAGGATCGCTGGCGCTGTTTCTGGACTTGTTACAATTACATCTGGGGTCCCTCAGGGCTCCCATCTTGGCCCTCTATTGTTTATTCTTTTCATTAATGATCTACCTGACTGTTTCAGATCAGCCAAATATCTCACGTATGCGGATGACATTAAACTCTTTTACACTATTAAAAGTCCAATGGACACGTCGAAATTGCAAATGGACATTAATAATTTATTTACGTGGTCTCAAGAAAATGATCTACCCCTCAACTTAAAAAAATGTCATGTAATTACCTTTTATAGGGGTAGATCTCATTTTATATATGATTATTTTCTAAATGATACTTCATTGACTTTAGCTGAATCCACGTTGGATCTAGGTGTCCTCTTTGACAAAACACTGTCTTTTTCTGGACACATTAATTCAATTATTGTGCGAGCCCTACGTGTGTCTGGCCTTATAAAAAGGGTTACGATAGATTTTCATAAGCCTGAAACAATTGTGTACTTGTATAAAACGCTTGTTGTACCCATCCTAACATATGCGTCTGTTATCTGGTCGCCATTTACGCGAGCTATGTTTGCCCAACTTGAGGCCGTACAGCATAAAATATTAAGATATATTTCATATAAAACGAAAAATCCAATGCGTTTTGTTGATCATAATTATGAACCAATTATGACTGATTTAAATTTGATGTCTTTGCGACAACTTCATTCATTCTATGATTATATATTTGCATTTAAAATCGCTCGTTATTGGTTTAACTGTACTAGTGTATTTGCATTATTTTCTCATCGCGAGATATTGTATAACCTCCGAACTCCGCGTATTCTTTACGAATTACATAATTCTGCGAATTATGAATTTAATTCATCTGTCCATCGATTGCGACGCCTGTGGAATATTGTTCCACCGCATCTAAGAGAGTGTGAGTCTGTTAGTGCCTTTAAAGCACAAATTCGTGCCTTTGTTATGTGTACGTGATGGTAATTTAAGACTTTGATTATTTTTTGTTTTTTTTTTTATGCGTTTTGTATAGTGTGCCGATGTTTTACTTTGTATGTTTTTCGTTTTCTTTACCGGCGATCGATTATTTTATTTTGTTCTGTAAAAAGGGCCTCTAGCCCGTTTAATTAAATAAATAAATAAATACATAAATAAAAGTACATAATTATATAAATTGAAAAATTTGTTTATCATCGAACGGACAGAAAGATACAATATGTATATTAAAAATATACACATTGTCTCTTTTTTGTGGTGTTTCATTGTGTTGTAACATTTTAAAAACATTACAAAAATCTATTATAAACATTGTTGATTTGAAACGTTTTGAAAATGTTTTTGTAATGTTATATAAATTCATTAACCTATATTTCCTGTAAACGACTAATTTTTGTTTGCGTACTGTAAAAAAAACAGTGTATTTTCACTACGTTTATGGTTGGAAATAAATCAATTATTTATTTAAAGTTATTTTTTGGTGCTACCACGGTATAGTTATATCACCAAAAATAACTTTATATTTTTAATTAAACCTATATTAGGTTATAGAACTTTATGGTTAATAGGAAATATATGTTGGTGGGTTTATAAAACGTTATAATAATATTTTCTAAAACATTTCAAGGCGGCTATATTTAATAGGTTTTTGCGTACTGTACAAAAAAATCATTGTATTTTCACTAAGTTGATGATTGAAAATGAATTAATTATATTAACACATACATGAAATACAAGAAAAAAGAAATATATTGAATATAAGAATTGTATACCTCGATCTTCGCCAGTTTTCGTTTTTTTTTTTTATTTATTTATCTTTCAAATCTGAATTCCTCATCTTTTTCATCTTACAATAACCTTTTGTAAATTGTAGATTTGTAGATTTTTTGTAATTTATAGATTTTTGTAAATTGCAGGTTTATTTATTACGTTCTCTCCAAAAGTTTATTAATAATTAGGATCGCAAATCTGCTAATTTAATTTTCAACCAGTCACTATATTTGGTTGTCATGAGAAACACGATCTTCATATACGTTTAAATAATAAAGTTCAGTAGATGGTCAATAGGTGGCAGGAATTCAAAATTGCCGCTAGTACAGTCTAATGTGATAATGTGACTCTATACTACTTTCATTTGTATGCCATGGCAACGAAAAAACACATAAAAAATGAATTGAATTAACTGAGTTATTGCGATCCAGATTATCATTCAATTATTGGAGAGTGAATATTAGAAAAATATAAATAGACTGGAAAAAAAAACTAACAAAGATCGAGGTTTGTAATTCTTATATTCAACATTTAGTTTTTCTTATATTTCATGCAGGTTTAAATATTAATTTATTTTCAATCATAAATGCAGTGAAAATACACTGATTTTTTTAGAGGAGGGGAAAGTGAGGAGTCTTGAAACACGGGGAGTCGCGAAACACGGCCACAGATGTCGCTGGTTGTGATTTTCATAGGGTTTGCGTACTGGTAAACGTTTGTCTGCTTAATACATTGATTTTCTTGCAGCGTTTATACCAACAGCACACTGTTATTGTACCTTTTCAGACCGCGTGTTGAACATTTTGTGCATAAAGTTTTTTTGAGCATTCGTGTTTGTGTCAGTTTGGAAACATTTTAAAGCGAATCGTAAAGGTAAGTGCACATAAATTATTCAATAATTATTAGGCTTTCGACGTCCAAATGTAGTTAATTTGAAAACATTAAATGTGTTACTGACACGGTGGCAATTTTAAAAAAGTCGTGAATGGAGTGAAATGAAACACATCAAGTGGGGAGTTGTGAAACATGGCGAATATGCCACATGTGAACCTGAAATTGTATTTTACATGCGTATTACGCATTACTTGTTAAAAATTCGAATGTTTAAGGAGGATACTGCTTGCAGAACCGTTTTTCATATATTTACATTTCATATACAGTGGAGTCTCGATAACTCAAATTCTTGTTATTTTTTGTTGCGTATGGTTTGTACCATTTTCAATGGCTTGTTAAAAAACATGCAATGCCGAAAAATGTGTCAGCATTTTTGTCAGAATAAAGAATTTTCACCTAAAAATGAAATTTGCTGTAATTTTTAGCCGTGTTTCACAACACCCCATGATTTTTGAAAATTCCGAAAAGCTACTTTTTGGGCAAACAGCTATAAATTACTGATAACTTTGGATTTTATGCAAATCAACCTACCAGAAGTTGTATTTTAAGTTGCTCTAGAGACTGCAAAAAAAAAATTCGAAAAAAAATTTTTTTTGACGTACTTTCGACCACCTGAAAAAGTGTGTTTAAAAACTCCCCACTCTCCCCTACGCAAAAACAAATAGTCGTTTACACGCAATATAGGTTAATGAATTTATATAACATTACAAAAACATTTTCAAAACGTTTCAAGTGAACAATGTTTATAATAGATTTGTGTAATGTTTTTAAAATGTTACAACACGAAAAGTTTCGAAAACATTACAGAAACGTATTATAAACATTGCAGATGTGAAACTTTTTTTGAATATTACGACCGCTATTTCCTAGAAACGTTACCAATTTACGTGATCGATATGTTTCCGCTATATTTCCGTTACATTCTGAAACTAAGGGGAAAAATATGTCCGTTATGTTTCTGTTATCATTCCGTAACGTAACTATAAATACAACTATTACGTGTACGATACCTTCCAGTTACATTTCTATAATAAAACACATTTTATCAAGTTACGTGTGCGTTATGTTTCCGTTGTATTTTTGTTATGTAACAAAGCGCTTATCGTTACTTTTCTGCGACTAGCTAAACGGCCATGGTTACTACATTTCAAGATTTCCGATACATTTCCGACACATATCCGTTATGTATCTGATAAGATTTCAAATTTTCGCGGAAACGTTTCTGAAACGTTTCCGATACATTACAGGAAATTCCTGTGCTGTATGGGTTTCCTTGTAATATTTTCCTAATAACATTTTTTCCTTGAACACTTTGTCCTTGTTACTTTTTCCCCGTTACTTTTCCCCTGCACTTTATCCCTTGTTGATGTGTCAATAAATGTGAATAAAAGTATTCCACGCTTTTAGGCATTATTAGAGGAAGGTGGAGTTTTGACTAGTTAGGTTAGTTTAGTTTCATAGGGGTAGGCAGAGTTCTGACTGGTTAGGTTAGGTTAGTTTCAGGACTCTCCCTAGCTGTCTCAGGACCTTGTCGTTGGTGGGGGAGCTTGTGAGCCGCCGCTCGCCTCTCGATAAATCTACCAGTGGAGACCACTGTCGTGGGCCTCCAGTCCACTATCGGGCTCCCCGAGGATTATGACCCCGGCAGGGGTCCAACCTCAGAGATCCGAAGGTGATCCTGGGTACTATGACACGGTCTCACGTGTCCGATCCTAGGCGTCACAGGAGTGGAGGAATCTCCACAGGTCCTTCCAAGGGCTGTGACATTGGACGGGTGTCCGAGCTTGGAGGATCACCTAGGCAACCTGGGGACTATGACACTCACAAGTGGCCGATCTCAGGTTGCGAACCCAGTGTACCCATCCGGTGCGGCTTTGACTGCTCGGCGGGCACATTCCAGCTGGGTCGGTAGGTGGGGGTTAACCCCGCATCGAGGGGTAGAGGGGCGGGTCCAACTAAGAAGAGACAGCCCCAAAGTCGGAAGGTGTCTAGGACACCGTGCTGGAAACCGACAAACTGTGGGGGATCGACTTATCATTCGAGCCATGACCCGAATGTCTTGGCACCGGGGGTTATGAATGTGTCGTAAAACGATTCCTTGGGGCACCAGGCGCTACCCCTCGTATTAAGCCTCACCTCGGCATGCGGGGCTCTGTCGGGGGGAAGACTACTTCCCGAGCTACTCGGGGGAATCAAATGAACGACACCACTACAAACTTACATAAAAAAACCGACAGACGGCTCGGGGACCATGGAGGTCGAAACGGACGCTTCGGCGGCCGGGACGCCTCTTGGAAACCAGGCTGAACGTCCAACCGTCGGTGCCCTCCCAGCGGCTGCGCCCTCGCAAGAGGGTGTGACGGCCCAGGAGTCGCCGACGGCTATATCTAGGAAAAGACCCTGCGGAGCTGCAAAAAAGAGGCTCCGCAAAGAAAGAGAGCACCTAGAGGCCGCCAGTGGTGGCCCGGGTGCTAACATCAACACCGGGACGAAAGAAACTCCGAAGAGGGGGAGGCATCCACAGAAGACTCCCCCGTCTGGGCAGAAAACGTCCAAAAAAAGTAGGGGGGGGGGGAGGAGCGAATCAAGCGGCCTTAGACAGGGCCATGGGTTCGGGTCTCACTGCCGCCCAGAGGGCGAACCCCCTTCCTCCCGTCGTGGTGAATGAGGATTACCCCGATGCCGAGCTGACAAAGGAGCATCTCGACACCTTCTGCCGGGTCTTCTCGAGGCGTGCTGAAGAGCTGCCAGAGTAGCAATGGACGAAAATCTAGGCCTCCTTTTGCAAGGCCGGGGCCATCACGTTCATCCCGGCGAACCAGGCAACCAGGGACCGTCTCATGGCTGAACTTACGGCCGAGGGGGGGGGGGGGCCCTGGAAGGGTCAAAAGATCAGGACCGGGGGGGGGGGGGCTGAACTCCTCCAAAAGACGCTGAAGGCTACAGCCTGGATCCCAGATGAACCAGAGGATCCGACGGTAATACTTCGGCGTCTGCGTGGGTAAAAACCCTCGTTGAAGACGTCGTGCTGGAGGGTTATCCGTCAGCCGGCGCCTTCAGCCAAGGCTCCAGCATCTGGGCAGCAAGGTGGTACAAAAATGCTGCTGGTTGTCCAGATTCCGGAAGCCCAAGCAAGGGCGCTTGCGGCCCTTGATAATCGGCATTACTACCGGTGTACCCGAGTGCCATTCAAGGTCACCGGGGGCACCGGCCAGTAAGGGCCGATCATGGTAAAAGAAGAGACGCGACATCTCACAATGGCGCCCGGGCAACTTCAGTTTACCCAGATCAACTTGCACCACATCAAGGGCGCCTCTGCTTTTTACAGAGGAGCATGGCTGTGGCGCACACAGGCATAGCGCTAATCCAAGAACCTTGGATTGTCAAAAATGCCATTAGGGGGCTGGGGGCCTTCCACTGTTTTAGCAAAACAGGGGCGGCCAAACCCAGGGCCTGTATTCTCACTAAGGGAATCAACGCAGTTCCACTGATGGATCTGAGTAATAGTACTGATAGGCTGTGACGCTAATTCACGCCATCAGATATGGGACAGTACCGACATTAACGAAAGAGGACAGGCGCTGCTAGAATATCTGGTCACCACCGACATGGATATCCGCAACACCGGCAGCACCCCAACCTTTCGCAACGCTATCAGAGCTGAAGTCCTGGACCTCACACTCTGTAGCAGTAGCCTCCTCCACAGGATTAAAGATTGGAGGGTTAAAGATGATCCGTCACTCTCGGATCACATGACGATTGCATTTCATCTGGCGGCTGATGTAGGCGCCAATATGAAATTTATTAGAAACCCCAGAGGTACAGACTGGGAGGGTTTCAAAAGAGACCTATGTGTAGCCCTCGAGGATGTGCCAAGGGCTAGGATCAAGAATCCTCTGGCACTAGAGGAAGCAGCCAAGGCGTTCAGCGCAGGTATTAAATATGCCTTCGAGCGAAACTGCCAGGAAACCCCTGTCAGGGATAGGAGGCTGACCTGGTGGAACCGCAGCCTGGAGGCTAAGAAGGTTAACACTAAAAACTTTTCAGGTTAGCCAGGAAGAGGAATTATCCCCAAGCCTGGGACAGCTATACTATAGCAAGAGATGACTTCAGAGATGCAGTCAGGAAAGCCAAGAAGGACAGCTAGGAATCCTTCTGCTCGAAGGTCGAGAAGGGACCTCCGGCAGCCAGGCTTGCAAAGGTTCTGGCGAAGGACCCGGCTGCAAACATGGGAGTACTAAAACTACCAGATGGCACCAGTACGACGACAGACGCGGAGTCACTGGACTGCCCGATCCGAGCCTACTTCCCGGGCTTTTATAGGTCTGGGAGTGGGAAGGGGGGAGACGAAGACCTGAACCGAGCCGTTCCCGGCACGGGAGGTGGGATGTCCAAGGCCCGCAGAGAACTTGGACGCCGAATCGCTAGGAAAATCGTCATCTCCGTGCGGATGAGGTGGGCCATACACTCCTTTAGTCCGTGAAAGTCACCGGGGCCAGATGGAATTTATCCAGTTCTTCTCCAAAGAGCTGGCGATGTGATTATAGGACCACTTATGGGACTAACTACAGCTAGGTTATGAATCGCCCAAGGACTTTAGATCAATCAGTCTAACAGAGTTCATACTAAAGTTAGTAGAAAGACACGTGGGTACGTACATGCGGGAGACGGTCCTAGCACGATGCCCACTGCACGGGAGCCAACATGCCTACAGAACGGGTCTCTTCACTGTGTAACGTGGCAAAACACGTTACAGGGCTATCTGCCACGAGACTCACAACGGGGATAACTTAAGGGGGGGACTGGTCTTCAAGAACCGCTAATATTTCGTATGGGTGCGATTTCCGAAATGATCTCATCACCTTATAGGGGGGACTGCTCCGAAGAAGCGGTAGTATTTATTTTGGTGATGATGTCATTCGGCTCTTTTTGAATGATATTTGTTATGAATCTGCCGGGAGGCTTTTATCCAAGGGGAAATGTTGCCATTATAGGGGGGACTGCTCCGAAGAAGCGCTAATTTTTAATATGGCAACACATTAGGATCCATATTTGTTATGAATCCGCCGGGAGGCTTTTATCCACGGGGAAATGTTGTCATTATAGGGGGGACTGCTCCGAAGAAGCGCTAATTTTTAATATGACAACAATTGAGACATAGAATTCGTAGTTTAAGAATTAATATTTGGTAATAATAAAGGTAGCTATAATTCGGGGTATTATTCAGTATTTAATTCTATTTTGATTATTTTCTGAAAATAATATATTGCTTGCGATCAATATTTCAGGCGTAAACATGACTTTTCTATTTGCTTTGTTTTGGAAGTCGGCTCAAGGACGGCCTTGTTGTCGATTTCGAGAGGTACGAGACCTGAACATCCAGGGTATATCGTCAAGCACGCTGCTTATTGCGGCGTGCAGGGGGGAACGACGCGTGGAGATTCTGGAATGTTCGCGAAGGAGAGGGTACGCGAGGGCGAGGTGCCGAAACTTCGCGAACATTCGAGAAGGATGAGAAGAGAGTACCGGGAGGGGACGGCCAGTCGCGTATGCCCGTACGGGCCGCGGGGCTCTCCCTACCATCACGATCGCGGTAGAGAGGTGGTAAACGGCGGCCGGCGCGGCGCGAGCGTCGCGATTCCAACCGACGCGTCGGACCGCCAGTCCGTAGCAGTCTGCAGGAGTCTGCAGCAGTCCGTGGAAGGTTGAATAGTCCGCTGGTAGCAGCCCTGGATCCTAGAGGTACGCCTGGTCATCAAAAGGTACCAACAGCCCTGAGCGCAAATAGTTTCGGCTACGAAGTCTTTCCGTACGCCAATAGTTTGATTCTTTGTGCTCACGGCTGTTTAAATAAAATGCGCTTTTCCGATTGTCCAGTGAAAGTGAAAGTGAAAAACGCGAATCGCCTTCGGTTATCTGAGTCGGGTTTTCGGTTCGTATCGTGCTTCGGTTAACTTCTGCTTTGGCCGCGAATTTCTCTAGGGTTATCTTCCGGGAATCTTTCTTTCGCGGAAAATATCTTGATTAGATCCTTTAACTGTGGTTATCTCTCGTTGTTTTATTCGGCATACTCGGGAAAAATATGGTTATCTTACGCTTTTGTTCGTTCTCGTTACTTTCGGAAAGACGAAGCCCAAAAGCCACGCGCGACGGTAGGGTTAACTATCGGAAACGTGATCGCAGACCGTTCTCTTAAAATTCTGTGAGATGCTTCGGTAAGAGGATAACTTCGTCCTTTCGAGGACTTCAAGAAAAAGCCGTCATTTGGTTATCTTGGGTGATCGTTCGGTATCCGGGAGAAATAACTAGCGGTTCGGGCGAACGTAAGATCGAATCTAGTGTGGTTACCTTTATCGTCTCGAAAGTCCGTGTCCGGTGATCGGAAATAAAGACGGTAACGAAAACGGGAATACAACGCGTGAAAAGCAAACTCCGCCGAACGTGATGCTTTGTGACGTCACTCCGCGACGCCGACAAGATGGCCGCCGGTTCCGATCCGCGGTCCGCGACGCGATCTCCAGTTGGCTTGGCGAGCCGTTAGCTAGCATGGTCGACGTTCTAAATTTATAGAGTGGCTTCTTATGATCGAAAACGCAAGCTCGTTAATTTTACCTTGGTTCACTGGATCGCTCTTGTGAGCGATTGTACCTTGAACTTCCTGGTTATCTTTTCACTCTGTTAGAGTGAACACTGTGGTTATCTGTTATCTTGCCCCTTTTGTGAGGTGGCGCTATCTTATGAATTAACGAGCGGACTTTTTGTGCAATAAGAAGGTTTTTCTCGGGTAATACTCCTGCCGATCTGTCGGTAAGGAAAGGACCATGCGTGCGATGCTAACTGGACCGGGCCCTCCGCGCGGTTAAGTTACCTAGATTGCTGACTCACGAGCAATCTGGTGGGGCCAAGGCTATCTCGCACTGTGGGAAGGTAGTGCCGTGTTATTGTTATGTTTTTGTACGTGAGGATAACTGTCTCTACGGAGACACTAAAATTGTTGCGTATAAGTGTGAGTGCGTTAACTTGAATAGCAGTGTCCGCGGTAAACGATAGCGTCCGGGTAATCCGTTTTAATTTAGTAACGAAAGTGTAGATAGTTAGATTAGGGAATTCGGGAAGTACTCGGTCTTGTAATTCGCGCGGTCAGTTTGAGTGGGTTTCGGGTGACGTAATTTCGGTTATTTGTCCGGGTCTAGCAGATTTCAGAAAAGGGGTAGAATCAGTCAATTTGGTCGGTTTCGGTAAAGTTCGTGTGGTTCGTATAACGTCGTTCAGTGTAGTTTCGGTATGAAATTCGTATAAGTTCGGGTAGGTATTGTAGTGTCGTTTTGGGGAGGGCGCGTGCGTATCGGGCGAGCACGGTTCCTCGACGGGTTCGTCACAGGGCGCCGCGACCTCGTGCGAAAGTCCCGACCGAGTCCGTCGCAAGGCAGCGCGCTTCAAAAGTCCTTGTCGAGTTCGTCGGCGGGCACCCCGTATTTCGAAAGTCCTGGTAGAGTTCGTCGCCAGGCACCGCGTGCGCAAAGTCCCTGTCGAGTTCGTCGCAGGGCATCGTATTAGGAAGTCCCTGTCGAGCTCTCCGTCAGGGAATCGCGTGTCGTCGCGTATCGGGGAATCGGGTGTCGTCGCGTAGTTGGGAATCGCGAATAGAACAAGACGTCCGTGATTTGGGGCGCTAGAGAGGGCGCGATGAACGTGGTGAACCGTCCTCGTCGGCCGTGGTCGCGTAATCTTTAGTCTACGCCGGGAACTCGGGGCTGAGCTAGCGGGCACACCAGCGCGTGCGGCGCGCCCATAAATTTGTCGAGCTTCGGCTCGGCTGGCGCCCTCTCTTACCATCCGGCGCGCCGTGCGGATTTTTGTGGCCCCCCGGAAAGTTCGGTTTTTTTGCAGGCGGCCACGAGCGACGACGACGGACGGGTGGAGGCGAAGATGAAGTCGAGGGGGGCGGGGGTCACAACTGAGACGGCACTGCATCAGGCTGTATCACTGATTGAGACCCAGCTGGAGAACAGGGGCTTCGCAGTGGGCGCTCTGCTGGACATTGAGGGGACCTTCAATCACACCGCACGAGGAGTGATAAGGAGAGCCCTCAGGACGTACAACACACCGGAACCAATCGTGGACTGGGTGGACCACATACTGGCGAATCGTAGTCTGCGAGCGGAGAAGGGTGATACGAAAATCCGGGGCTATGTTGACTCCGGATGTCCACAAGGAGGGGTTCTTTCGCCACTACTATGGAATGAGGTGATGAATGAACTCCTGGTCGGAATCATGGAGCTTGGACTACACGTCACGGGATATGCGGACGACGCTCTGATAATTGCCAGGGGGCCGTTCTTGAGTCCGATGACAAGTTTAATGCAGCGTGCACTTACATTTGTGGAGCACTGGTGTCAGGAAACGGGGCTCTCTATTAACCCTAGGAAAATAGAGGTGCTGGTGTTCACCAGAAACTACAAATGGGACCGTGTCTGTCCGCTCACTCTCTCTGGACACAGACTATAGTATGCGGAAACATCCAAATACCTCGGGGTGACCCTAGATAGCAAGCTTAGCTGGAAGAAACATCTGAAAGACAGATGTGCCGGATTCACAGCTTCCCTATGGCTAATGAGACGAACCATAGGCAGCAGCTGGGACCTCAAGCAGGCTACTGTGCTATGGATATACGAGGCTATACTGAAACCAAGGTTAACCTATGCTTCACTGGCCTGGTGGAAGAGGTCCACTATGGCTACAGCTGTGAAGGACCTAGAGAAAGTGAGAGGGCTCATACTCAGGAGTATCACGGGCGCTGCGAGGTCAACTCCCACGGCGCACTAGGTGTTCTCCTGGATATAGAACCCTTTCACATAACTTTGAAAGCCGAAGCCGCAAATGCCTGGCGCAGGATCAAAGCAAAGAGTGGGTACAGGAGCTCTGTCAAAAAACAGGACCACTGGATGCCTACTTTCGTGGTAGCGTCTTAGACGAGATCGCAGATCGAGACCCCGCTATCTTTTTGACAAAAAAATACAAACAGCCTCCCGACCAGAGAAGACTGGGAAAACAACCATGCGACACTACTCAACGGCAACAACTGGTTCACAGATGGGTCAGTTGGGGCGCGGGGGAGTGGAGCAGGGGTATACAAAGGAAGAGGTGGAAAAGGGTCCACATACCCCTTGGGAGCCTACACCACTGTTTGGCAAGCAGAATTAATGGCTATCATTCAGTGTTCCTATAGAGCGATAAATGAGGATAACGGTAATAATACCACCATTTTTTCTGATAGCAGGGGAGCCTTACAGGCCCTCAACAACTTTAGCACAAGGTCAGGACTAGTCTGGGACTGCTACCAGTCCCTGAATAGACTAGCTGCGAAAACCCGCGTCACACTGCGCTGGATCCCAAGCCACTGTGGATTCAAAGGCAACGTAATGGCGGATAAGCTAGCCAGACTGGCAGCAAAAAAGAATTTCACTGGCCCCGCACCCGTGGTGGGCGTGTGCAAAAACCTCGCTCGGGAAGCATTCCGGACGAAGGTTGTGCTCGAACATCAAAGGATATGGGGTTCCACACCGGGATGCAGGCAAGCCAAACTTTTTATTGGCGACAGCTGGCCCTGTGGATGGAAACCGGTATTCCTGAATGCCAAAAGATCGGCGGCCAAAGATCTGGTGGCAATGATCACTGGGCACGGGGATCTCCGGGGACATCTCCACAAAATAGGACTGTCAGACTCGACGGCCTGTAGGTACTGTGGAGAGGCGGTAGAAACCGCCGAACACATTCTTTGTGAATGCCATGCCACCACTAGACATAGAGTGGAAGGGATGGGCAAACCTGCACTGACAAGGCAGGATATCACCTCCATGGAGGCTGCGACCATGGCCGCGGTCTGGATGGCTATGCGCCGTGCCACATAGAAGGAGGTCATAGGAGGAGTGCAAAGGGACTACTCAAGCACTCTGGTTTTTGGTCTGTGTGACCAAACCAACTCAAATTTTAAATTATTATTAGTTTCAGGACGTGCATATGCTTTTAGGCCTTCTTATTGATAGACGGAGTTCTGTCCGGTCCTCCTTTATATAAGAGAAAAGAGCATTGGTATACATATGCCGTATCATTATAAACATCAATAATGGAAGAGTCCACTGGGAAAATTGTTCGGGAAAAAGGGTCGGGGAAAAAGTGACGAGGAAAAAGTGTTAAAAGAAAAAATTTACGAGGAACATATTACAAGGAAAAAGAGTTAGGGAAAAAGGGTCGGGGAAGAAAAGACATGGAACCATGCCTGTCATGCCGAAATTCACAACGTTTAATGTTTAGATTTAAAATATTTTTGCGCCTATCGCCATGTTATCCTTGCGTGACACTTCACTACCTTCATATTGTTTAGTTTAATAAAAATATTGAATTATCACTGTTTGGCAAGAAGATGATAATGGGTACATACAACATTTTCATTTATTTATTTATTTATTTATTTATTTATTAGGGGAAGGGAGGTTTCGAGGGAACCTTTGGTGAGTATGTGATAATTCATAACAGAAAATTTATAATATTTTAAAACATTTTATTGAAATTGACACTTATGGATCAAGCACAAAGAATAACGTTGAGATGAAAACTATTACTTTAATATTGCCCGTGAGAATTGGTCATTGGGTGATTGGATGGGTCTATTATAAAACTTACAGAAGGTCTGCGATCTTGGTGCCCAACTAGCAGTACGTCTTATAGTGTCGATATCCTCTCCTCGCTTATGAGCAGCCGATACCGACGCATGTCTTGTATTATATGCCGTAAATTGGTTCATATCAATACCTGCTTTAACTAATAAATTCTTTATCCAATGACCAATTGTCTGTGCGCTTACAGCTTCAAACGGTTTCACCGTCGCAATAAACAATTTTTTAGTTCTTTGGCTCCGCAAACCTTTGGTTATTTCAATATATTCTAAAACTAAAGAAGCCACACACAAACTGGGGTTTTCTTTGAAAAAGGGTAGGATCAAACAACTTTGACTTCATTCTACTCTTGAAGTCTTGATAAGATCGGTGATTTTATGCTAATGCCAGATTCAGATCTGAAAATATATTATCGACCTTGATTAAAGACAATGTCTGAAGTCTCTGAGCAGTCGTCAGAGGTAATAGTGTAACCACTTTTTCACTGGATTCTTTTAATTTTAACTCCTTAAGGGTTCTACGATTTTCCAAATAATGCCCCACGTTGTCCGATGTCTTTGGATTGAAGGTATTTTTCATGTGGGTATAGTTCCACTAATGTTTGAGCTGACATTCATATTGCTTGAGCATTGTTGATGCAATGGAATTTACTAATATATCAACAGAATCTTCATTAATCCCCCTTCTCAAATAAGCTGATCGGATAACTTTCCTACCACCAATGAAAGGTGGGATGGCAATGGATGGCTCTCGTTGCTACAAGGAGATATTAATAAATATGTATCTGGATAAAACGTAATTGGAGATAGGGTAAGAAGAGAGGTAAATAATGTGTACCATGGCTGTGTGGGCCAAAATGGTACCACCAGCGCCCCTTCTGACTTTTCATCGATAATTTTTCTTAAGGTTTGTAGAATAAGTGTGAATGGAGAAAAAGCGTAAAACCGTTCATCCTTCCAAGAAACTGTGAATGCATCTACTAACTCAGCTTGAGGGTCAGGGAAACAAGAATAAAATTTTGTACATTTATTATTTAATCGAGATGCGAATAAATCTACTGTAAATAGTCCAAAAGTTTCCTCAATCTGTTTGAAATAGAATTGAGAAATTTCCCATTCTGTATCTATGTTAGTAATACGAGATGCTCTGTCTGCTTCGACATTTTCTGCTGAACGAATATACGAGGCCACCACCCACAATTTCCTCTCTTCGCACCAACTCGATAATTTACTCAGATGAGGGTACTGTACACCTCCTGATCGATTAATATAAGCTATTGCAGTAGAACTGTCCAAACGCAACAATAATTCACATTCAAAAAAATTTTAAGCAAAACATTTAAGTGCGAAAAAAGCAGCTAATAACTCCATATAATTTATATGATTTTTCTTCTCCTTCTCGTTCCATAATTCATGGGAACTTATATTATTACAATGACAGCCCCAGCCTGTCCGAGATGAATTAGAAAATATTTCTATAACAAATTTATTAATTCTTATTGGATTTGAACTAATGGCTGCATTTTTTATCCACCAATCTAAATGTTCAATCATATTATCATTTATACACATTTTCCCCTCATAATTTCCACCATTTAATTTTAGCATTAAAAACTTTTGTCTCTCTAATCTCTTGCAGTGAATAAAACTGTAAGCAACAGCAGGACAAGTTGCTGTTAAAACACCTAGAAATGATGCAAACGTACGAATTTTAAAAGCAACGCCTTGCTTTAATTCACTTGCCACTTCTATTATTTGTTTTTTCTTTTTATCGGGCAATTTTAAAGAATAGTCTATAGAATTAATAATGAAACCAAGATATTTACATGATTGACTAGCGATCAAGGAATTCTTATCGAAATTTATAATGAAACCTAATTTTTCGAGAAGTAATATAGTATCTTTTAAATTATTCTCACATATGCTTTTTAATTTATTTATAATTAAAAAATCATCTAAATAAAGGATTACCGACATTCCTTTCAGTCTTAATTTATTAACAATGGGTTTCATTATCTTAGTAAAAACATAAGGACTTGTGGTCAGCCCAAATGGCAGGCAGCAGAACTGATATAGTTTACACAAAACTCTAGTCTAAGAAATTTCTTGTCATCTTCATGAATGGGTACTACGAAATACGCATCTTTCAGGTCTATCGTACCCATGAAATCTCCCGTTGATAGAAGATTTAAAGCAGATTTTATGTCTTCCAATTTGAAATGAGGGGAATTAATAAATTTACTTATAATTCATATTTTTCAAGGCTTTCAAATTGCAAATAAAGCGATCAGTCCCATCAGATTTTGAAATTAAGAAATATGATAAATTCACTATCGGCATGTAAACACTCTTCAATAGCTTCTAATGATAATAATTTATCAATTTCGTATTAAAATTCCATTAATTCAGAAAATGGAAGATGATATTCCTTCACATAACTTAAAATATGTTTATCAGAACTTAATTTATTCCAATTTTTTAAGTAAAAACGTAAGCTTCCCGCTGGCTTATCTACCTGTATTACTTCTTTAATGCAGATTGGTTCATCGCCACAGAGCTCGACTTCGAGGAATTATGTGAAGAAGCTTTCGATGGAACCCTTTTCGATCGGAAAAAGCGAGGTTTTTGTTGATGTCCCACCTGACGATAATTGGCAGGTGGGTATTTCAAGTTTCCCTGGACTCTCATTTTTTGAGGCGCTTTTTGTTGTTGTTTGTCTTTTATTTCCGCAGAAGCTCTCTCAATTTCCCTTTGCATCTTTAATCTTTTCCTTGAGGATATTTCCGTATAACCGTTCATTTGAAACCAACGAATCCACCGTAGATTTCCTATTTTTATTAAAATGGGGAGTAATCAAAGATTTTCGATCTACTGATTGTTGATAATAAACATCAGTAAGGATCTGTACATTCTCCCCACTCTGCCGCGCGAAATTTCTCCAATAGTCGGACGATTTTCAGACCTGGCTCGGATGATTTTCATGCGGCAGTCGGCAGTCTCAAACGATTACGTCATGCATGGCTTAACCGTGCAATAAATATGTATTTTATTTTTGTTTGCCTTATACGAAGTGTTATTTCCGAAGTATTTTTTGCTGCCGAAAACAATGGTGGCCTCAAAATTTCTTTATCCTGCATAATTTTTTAAAGAAATGAGGTGAAATATGTCAAAATTTTGTTTTTTACCAAATGAATCATTTTTTTTGTAGCAAACAAATAATTGCCTTAAATTTATAAGGTATCATTTTGGAAGTACTTTTTCGTGCAGACTTTTCTATTGCATCATGGTAGGAAAGTGACACTTTGCATAAGGCAAACAAAAATAAAATACATATTTATTGCACGGTTAAGTCATGCATGGCGTAATCGTTTGAGACTGCCGACTGCCGCATGAAAATCGTCCGAGCCAGGTCTGAAAATCGTCCGACTCTTGGAGGAATTTCGTGCGGCAGAATGGGGAGAATGTTTATAATCCGCACGTTCGATTTGGCCACGGAGTATGCACGATCTTTATGCACGCCTACCTAGATTTTTCGTCCGGTGGTCTAGTACCTCTATTGCGCGTAGAGGGCCGGACGAAAATCTTGCCTCTAGTCTCTCCGTGCAAGCAAAGATACTGCAGCACCTAAAGCAGCGAGAGCTGTATCAACACAGTTTTGTGTTTCTACAAAATGATTGTTTCGTTTCTTTGCAATGTCCGAAAGCAATGGAATAATCTCTGGATTAATTTTCAGGGCTTCCACAAAGAATTCACCACTGCGATTATATAAATCAAGAATCTCTTTCTTATTCTTGTCGGGTAAACCTTTTTTGGACCATTTTGACCAAATATTTATCAATCCTGAGTGATATTTAACCTCTTTAAATATTGATTGCACTAAATCCATACCAAGTGCTTTCGGAACGGTCTCACTAGCTGAATGATCGTCAGGCTGAGATGGTGAATACTCCGTTAACTCCAGCCCTTGCGAATTTTCAACATTTGTCATGGAAACGGGAACATTATTTGACTGGATCTCAGTTTCTCCATTCTCTTCATTTTCCCATTCTGTAATAGAAAGGTAAAAGAATAAAGAAAATAGTCTGCAAAATTATAACACTTGTTGTGTATATTGTGATTTGATATTGCAATACCCAACACCACCTTTTCCGTCACCCATTCCTGCCCCTTTTTTTCGTTTACTCGCGTGCCTCTCCTTCACCTCTTCTTTCCCACTATCTGACCCACTATCTCTTCCTTGCTTCGACAACCACGATATTACGCTCCCGCTAGAAGCGCTTCCTTCTCTTCTCTCCATCCTGAGCAGTTCCACCTTGGTCGGTCTCCCCCTCCTCGCCTTTCCTTCTACTTTACTCGGCTCTGCACTCTGCTGCTCGCTTGCATTCGTTTCATACATCCCGCCGCACTTCCCTCCCCACCTTACCCACTCTTCCACTCGGTTTTCGCCGGTCTCGCTTATCTCCAGCTGCTCGGGACGGGTATCTACTTCTTTATTTTTCTTCCTGCAACTCACTCATTCCCTTCTCTTACCATCTGCAATATCGTTCTACATTCTCGTTGTCAATATCCTATAGTTGGGCTCGGTGCTTTCCGCAGCTTTCTCCTCGGCCAGTTCTCGAAACACACTCGCAAAAATTTTCGCTCGATTTCCGTCACCCTTTGTCCACACTTGCGCACATTGGATTTTCTGCCACGTGCTCCGTGCCGTCAGTAAACTTTTTTGCGAATACTGTCACCACGCATACAAATATGCCAGGCTTACCTTCCACCCCTGTCACCTAAACCGCTTCTTCTCACCGTCCGTTGATTTGGATCCGATGACTTCTGCTGAAATCGGTCGAAGTCTCGAGGATAGGTTGAGGTTAGGTTCCCCTTTGCAAATTTGCCCTCCCCCGAACATAGCTCGCTTCCTGATGAAACGAGATATTTCTTTTCGTCTATCTCTTAGATTTAACGACTCTCGTCGCTGCAACAGGTAAATTCCCGTAGGGAAATCTCTTACAGCCTCAAATTCTTAGAAAAAGCTTCCACAGATTTGGAAAAGGGCCTCGCTATAACTCACCTCAACCGGAAGTCTCTCTAAAAGACATATTTGAATCTAAATTTACAAAAAGAAAATGATCTGTGAATAAATTTGCCATTTTCACCTCATCGAGCACAAGTCGTTGTCATTGTTTCGATTTGGCCTCTTCTTATAATCACTGTTTGAGTAACTTAATCATAACCAATTGGTTTTACTGATTCGCCTAGGTAAATAGAACTTTCAAGCCACTCAGAAAACAGTTACTGATTCATTTTATGCATAATTTGTGTTTTTGGTAGTAATGGACAAGCAAAGTCAGTTTTGCCGTTGTTAACGATACGATGCTGAATCTATATAATAGCATATTGTTGGCAATTTGGGTAAATTATTATGGCTCCTAAGCACTAAAATAGGTATGAAATAGCTATAGGCAAGCTTGGTAAAACTGAGAGTGTTCCGAAAGCGTCCATAAAGCGTCAAATAAGGTGTCCCAGAGACGTACAACAGGCGTTCGAAGCGGATATGAAAACGTCCGCGGAGTGTGAAATTAGACACTAAAGCGTGTTCTAAGCGTACAATTAGAATAAATTAAAAAATTAAAAACCGACCGAGAATCGAACCCCGGTCCTCCATGTAGCAAATTTGAGCCGAAACCACCCGGCCGCACTCGGTGTTGTTGAAAAATAACGAATAATTGTAACAGAAAATATGAATTTTTCTACATGTATATAAAATAACGCATTCGGGCAGACTGAAATATGTTAAATCCCAACATTCACAGCAAACGTATGCTGAATGATTTACTAGAACTTTCAAAATAATCGAAACAAAGATAGTAGGCCTTTTTCGTAGTAGTATAAGATATCGCTTATTTTTAAAATATTTGTAAAGAACTCAATGAAACTTCGATAACATATTTGATCTCATCCGAACACTCTATTGTATACATACGCAGAAAAAAGTCCAACTTGCTGTTTTAACCGTTCGTTATTTTTATTTTCTTACACAACAGCAAGTGCGGCCAAGTGGCTCCAGCATACAACCGACTTTTCATCAAAAGGCAAACGTAATCTTGCTCAGTTGAACCAGTGAAATGGTTGCATGAGACTTATCAGTACGACCAGTGATAATACGAAAAATATAGCAGATATTTCGACATAAAAATATTGTAATCGACAAACCAACCTCGAAAACCAAAAACAGCTGCGGGGCGGGAGTGCGGCGAAGCTGCAGTCAAAACCCGCAGGTTCGACGAAGTAACCCTTAAAATTGAAAGATAGTGCCACCAGCAAAACTAAAAGCCGAAATCGGCAAATCATTACCAACGTTAATGCAAACAAAAAAGCAAGCCAAAAATGACATCTACATCAATAATTGAAGTTCAATACAAAGCAGCTCCCAAAGAAACAAAAATGCAACGTCCAGCCTAACCTGAACACCGCTGGACAACGTCGTAAACAACGTGAATCATCAAAGATGCATACAGTTGAAGTTTTACAAGACACAATGAAATCCAACCACCCAACTTCACAGCCAACAATTCCAACCCAAAATAAGTTCGACCCGCTCTCTCAACTCAATTCCATCGACGACGATTCAAATCTCACCCAAGGAACTTCAAGATCTGCTGCAGTGTAAACAAACCCGGTAAATAACATAAAAATAAATGTACGCGATCACAAACCTATCCATACATATGACATATCCACCAAAGAATTAATAGCTCTTCTCAGTTCTCTAATATTAAATCACAATCAATTTAGAATGAAAAACTCATCAAACACTAGTGACAATAAAAATCATTTATGTAAACAGTGAAGCTTTGAAGCAATCAGTGAACGATATTCTAATCAAGGACACAAGATCCAAAATTTTTCTTATACACCCATCCACTTAAAAAACAAAAACATTGTTCTGAAAGTCATCTACGACCGATTTTCTGTAGAAGAAATAAAAGAAGAAATACTAGAATTGAAAATACCAAGCATCAAAATAATTAAAATCACCAAACTCTCAATAAAATATCAACTGCAGCAACCCCTGATTCTTCGTAGTGCAGCTCTCTGCTGACAGCGACACCCAGGAATTCTCAAAAATTAGCAAACTAGCATGTCAGTCAGTAAGACGGGAACGGTTCAGGAAGTTTTCAATGCCACCGCTGCCAAAGACTAGGGCATAGCAGCTCCAACGGCCACATAAAATTTAGAAGCGTTAAATGCAATTCAAATCATAACCCTCATGAATGCGATAAGAACAAAAATGACAACTCTGTTCCATATTGCGTAAATTGTGAGATAGCCTCATACAGAGGCTGCCCTTACTATAAATTCGCAAGCGACATTCTGACCCAATCAGAAGAAAGAAATACTCTCAATAAAATTACGAAACTTCAAAAACATGTCACACCCTCGATTTCCTTTGCACAAATAGCCAAGTCAATCATTTCCACATAACCCAGAAACTATAGACATGCAAAATGTAACTGGCCTTTTCACTAAATTTAAAGCCGACATTCGACAATCCATAGGCCCCCAATTAACCGTCAGTCACGAAACTGTGCAATCCAAAACCGCAAAAATCAACAATCTGTATAATATATTGAACCTATCATGGCCGTAAATAATAACTCTAGCCAAACTTCAAACATATCTAACTATGCTCATTACTCCACAGCAAATAGACTAAAACTAGCCCCAGTCAATGTTAACTCTATTATAGCTCATAGAAACACAAATTATCTTCTGGAAACTACACCTTGATTCTAAACGACTGAACTCCAGTCAAGGAGGAGGCAATGTTATATTAATACACTGCAATATAGCCTACAGCCTTGTTACCCTGGCATCGCCCGCCAACAATAAAATTATTGAAGCCATGAAAATTAGCAATCTATATAATCGTAACTGATTAATAATAAGCATTTATAAATTAATTTAAGAAATTTTCATAGAATGAAAATTCTAATGAGTCTTTTCTTGGTGAAGTCGGTCCCTCGAATAAAACAATTTAAATTTTAAAAAACGTTTCGGCAACCTGATGTGTGCCCTCTTCAGTTTATTTTTTTACAATTCTAAAACAGGTATAACATAATTCATTTGTAAAAACATAATGATAATTCTTAAAAGTTTTACTACAGTCAAAAATAAAAAGTTACTCACATGGTTGTAAAGAAATAGAAATTAAAATCACGCGATGCAGTATTAACATGTCAAAGTAGTGTTGGTGAGTGCAGTATGAATTTTGACAGCATCTGTCAATACAATTATGATGACTTTAAATCTACTGACGGATAAAAGTATGATAACATATTGAAAAAAAACTACCAAAAAAACTTACTGCTAGAAGTGGAAAGACCGATCTTAACCCTTAAGGCGCACACGTACCTCAGAATAGCATAAGACGCATACGGGGGCTCTGTGACCCCAACGTCTAAAATGATCTCTGTAACGTACAGTGTTTAGAATTTCCTTGTAAAAAAATGATGGACTGTTGTTTATAACGTCATTCATAAGTTGTAATGGTTAGAATGACTGAAAATCAATTCAGTCGACCAGGAAAAAATTGGTAGCACGAAAGTATACAAAAAGTGACTTTTTTGGAGTAAACTATCATAACTTTTTTCATTTTTAATATTTTAAGCTAAAATTTGAACTGGATACTCTTGTATAGTGAAAAATGGTATTGTGATACCAGTTGTCAAAAACAGTATTTATTTTGCAATGTGAAGTTAGTCATTTTTGACAGAAATGGAAATTAATAAAAATGCTTTAAACCTTTCAAAACACTTTATTTTATTTTACATATATCGTATATAAAAATGAAGTTGGAGTGAGATATTGTAAAGTCAAAGAGAAAAGAAAAATCCACAAAAATGTTAGTCGGTGCCGAAGCAGCCTGTGTGGTGATCGAAACAGATTGGGCGCTCGCAAACAGCGCATACTTCTTTGGTTTTAGAGTCTTTTCGTCGGTCGCACAAGGCACATCGCAGGCGTTTGTTTAATTTTGGTCGTTGCGTAGTTTGAGGTTCAGAAAGTCTGTCTTTTTTTAATATTTCTTGAATGCCTAATCTAATAGGATGTCGCAAGGATGTATTGGAGTACCTCTGTGTAAGGTACGGGAATAATAAATGCGGGTATAATGCCCCAAGACACTCAAAGGCTTTAAGTACAGGAATTTTTATTTTTTTAAATATTATGGGGATAAGAACATTACCGTTTGTTGTTTTGGAAGCACACTCAAAAACACTAATAAAAAATAAAAATTTCTTTCTCCGTATTACGTGTGACGCATACGGGGGCTCGACGTACCCCAGATTTTCAACGTTCGACTTCAACGTCAACCACGACACCACTGAAGGCTTCGGGATGCTTACCGACCGTTCTAATGCCTAGTAGGGAGCTTCAAGAAAGTACAGATGGTGGCACAGGGGCATTTCTCTCCGACACTTAAGCGCTGCTGCGCTTTAAACAAAAATTGGGGGATCCTGATCCCCCGTGTGCGCCTTAAGGGTTAAGGTCATTTCCCGTCGATGAGGTTAATTGACGTTTTTCTAAACTCACTGACACTTTACATGATTTGACATTTGATGAAAATGGTTTGTGTATTTCAAACATATATCGCGGAATTGATTGTCAAAAGTAACTAATACCGATTTATGTATATATAAAGTGTGTGTATCCTCCTCTCTTAACAACATTCGAACCCACTGTACAGTGAAACAGAAAGAAAACAATTAAGCGGCGATTTAACTATGTTGATAATATAATAATACTTCCTATTGCTTTATGTCATTCTAATCCTTAACAGAATAGAACATTATATATTTCTGGTAAAAAAGACTCTTCAAAGCGTTCATTTACTGTGTTCTTTTCTTTTTTAATATAATAATTTTCAATCTCTTTACGTTTGCGGTTATTCGTTTCAGATGCTAAGATTTTTACTTTAGGATAATCGAAATCATGTCCAGTTTCTTGTTTATGTTTTGTTAGTGCTGTATAGTTAGATTCTTGTCCAAAAATATTGCGTCTATGTTCTTTAAGTCGTGTACCAAGGAGTCTACCAGTTTCTCCAATATACACACAGTCACAATGATGGCAAGGTATAGAATAAACTACACCACTTTTTTTAAGTTTTTGTAGTCGATCTTTAAAAGGCTTTTTTCTTCCGATGTTAGTATTGATCGGTTTGTTGACAACGCGAACATGTTGTTTTTTCAAAGTTTTCGCGATTCTCTCAGTTAACCCTTTGACATATGGAAGTGATGTGGTGGTTTCAGGTTTAGACTCATCAATCGGGTGTTCTATATTTTTATTATAATGGTAATGAACACGTTTTCTAATAATCTCTTGAATAAGGTTCAATGGATAGTTGTTTTGAATTAGGATCTTTTTAACCAATCTTAAATTTTTTTCTCTGAATTTTATCTCAGATAATAGGACAGCCCTGTCTATCAACCCATACATCACTCCAATTTTGTAATTTAGAGGATGCTCCGAGTAAAAATTGAGATACCGACCCGACCACGTGTTTTTGTGATACCAATCAGTTATTAAAGTGCCATCTTTCTCTCTTATAACTTTTAGATCTAAAAAAGCTATAGTGTGATCGACCTCGGTTATTTATTTAAATGCATTTATTAGTAGTGATAACACTAGACATTTCTACTCGGAGCTTACCATCATCTTCGAAGAACTGCAACTCTTCGGCCCTTACAACTACTTTTTAACTGCGGGTGATCTAAATGCCCGCCAAACAAGGTGGGGCGACTTTACCATTAACAGGAAAGGAGCATTACTCTCACAATGGTCAGATGCAAACTCCATTGACTACAAAACCGAAATAATTCCACCGATAAATTCTAGTAGACCCATTCTAACTCCTACTTAGATCATTGCCTCATTGACACCCGACTTCAACTCGACAACCTAGTAAACAACAAAATACCAGTTTATACCTATGACAGTGATCGCAATGCAATATTCATGGTTTTCAATCTATAATCTAATATATCGATATCAATTCCTCAGCCCAATCCCAAACACTCATATATATGAGACATTTTTTTACAAATCGGACACTTTCTGACCAACGAATTTTTAAATCGCTTCATAATTTTTTACGCGATCCAGATACAAAATAAGTGAACACGTGTATCGAGAAATCGTGCAAAATTTTTTTTTTTCGGAAATATCGGTATTTGAAATTGTAACGTCGTACGTTTTATGACTATCTTGAAATAATCTATGGCAATTTGTGACGAAAAATGATTTTTTTTTATATTGAAGCTAAAAACATCAGCTTTCTCGTGAAATATTTGTCCATGGCATCAAATGAAAAATTACCATTGTTCATAACAAATAAATTGGTTAAAGGTAATTTACGCAAAGATTACCATTGTTCATAACAAATAAATTGTTTAAAGGTAATTTACGCAAAGATTACCATTTATTTTAAATTAAAAAAAAAATACCATTGAATTCCTCGTCAAATTTCCTTCGAAAAACATATTTTTCCAGAACGGTTGTGAAATAGTTGCTATTCGAAATAAATTAATTCTTCCGCCGCACCTCTAGTACAGCGCGCCTGTGTCGCGCTATACCGCGCCGACCGGGTCGGCAACATTGTAACGCTTAGTGTGCTACCGTTTGCATTCTTTGCTGGGAGCTAATACCGATGGCAACTTTCAATTTTCACCCTCCTCAGAAATGCCGGTGTTTAGTCCTCTCTTGTCCGTTCGTAAGAGCAGACGTGTTCACTTAGTACAGAGTGTATTTTTTTTGCGTTTCATTGTTGGTGCAGTATTCCGTGTAATTACGTTCTACGAATAGTGTAGATTTGTAAAAGGTGAGTGTTATAATACATAGTTCCATATTTTGGAAGTATATATTTTGTAATACATAGTTTTTTAATAAATTATATATTAAACTTTTAGCACAATGCCCAAACGCCGGTCGAAGAAGAGTGATACAAGATGGCGGTTTGACACATGCGCTAATCCGCATAATTTGCCTCCGCATATTACGAAGAGAGGAGCACCCTTGAGAAAAATTACAGAAAGGCTGCTGCGTGAGATGAAGTTGCCGATAAATGACGAAACTTTGGAGATGATGATTTGTAACTCCTGTCGTACTCGAGTTCCGTTGCCATCTACTAGCGTTGAAAATGAAAACAGTCGACTGCGTGAACGACCCTCAGGCTGCTACAGGTGCAATGAGAGCGGACACCTGGCAAGGGATTGTAAGAGCGCGGTCGATCGCTCGGCGCAGTGCTTCCGGTGTGGTGAAGAGGGCCACAAGATTGAGAACTGCATAGCCAAACATCGGGCAACGCAAGAGGTTGGAGCACCGACTAACAATGGTTAAGGTGATCCAAATAAACCTCAATCACTGTGCGGTGGCCCAGGACCTGCTGTTCCAACTGGTCAAGGAGGAGAAGGCCGATAACGCCGTCATCAGCGAGGCTTACCGGGATCTTTGTGAACCGAGTTGGGTGAAGGATTCCACCAGCAAGGCGGCCCTCTGGGTGTGCGGGAATCTCAACATATCCAATAAGATGGCCGACCCCCTGTCCAGCTTCATCTGGGTGGAGGTGGCTAGTATAAGACTATACAGTTGCTACCTCCCTCCCAGTCTTATCATCGTCGAGTTCCAAGAATCCCTGGAGGCCATCGTCTACAGTGCAAGAACCTTCCGACTTCCACTAGTTATCGGGGGGGGGGGGGGGGGGACTTCAATGCATGTTCGACGGAATGGGGCAGTGCGAAGACCAACCATCGAGAATATGCCCTCATTGAGGCCTTCTCGTTACTGGAGTTGGAGATCGCTAACACGGGGGGAAAGCCGACCTACTCCAATGCCGGCAAGTCCTCCGTAATCGACCTGACCGTCGCCGACCCAAAATTGATGGGGGAAGGATTGGCCTGGGAAGTTAGCCACCGATACACGGGCAGTGACCATCGAGCCTTGGAGTACCAGCTCCAACTGACCCATAGAGCAGCAAGAAGGGTTCAAAGTTTGAGGACAGAGAGATGGGCACCGGCCACCTTCGATCGAGAGATGTTCCTTTACAGCTTATAACAGATGGAGGTGGAGGGAACAGCGGAGGAGAGAGCCCAATGCCTCAACGGAGCCTTAACAGCGGCCTGCGATGCCTCTATGGTCGTGAAATTAAATCCTCGCGGCCGACCGCCAGCTCATTGGTGGAACGAGGACATCGTAGCTATTCATCGAGAGTGCCTTCGGGCTCGAAGGCTGGTCCACAGAGCTATTCACAAGCCCCGGTACTACCAACTGGCCGTGGACTATGACAAGAAGAGGAAGAGGCTCAAGATCGCCATAAAGGCCGCGAAAAGAAAGTGCTGGCAGGACTTTTGTGATGAGGTGGACCGTGACCCCTGGGGTCGACCGTATAAAACGGACATGAACAAGATCAAGCCCAGGGTACCCAACGCACCATCTTGCCCATCCTTCCTTGACAAAATCGTCGGCCATCTATTCCCAGAACAACGGAACGGCCGATCGGCACTGTTCTGATGGCAATCGCTGGTGCAGCCGAGTCGCTAGACGTAACCGAAGCCGAACTAAAGATGGCTGCTGAGAAGATTTCCATCCATAAGGCCCCAGGAATGGATGGGGTACCTGGTATGGCAGTGAAGATCGCAGCGCTGAATGTCCCGACCATCTTCACATCGACATTCAGCGCTTGTCTGAAGGAAGGGCGCTTCCCGGCGCAGTGGAAGGAACAGAGATTGGTGCTTCTGTCCAAGGGAAACAAACCCCCCGGACGATCTACCCTCGTTCCAACCTCTCTGCATGCTGGACATCCCCGGGAAGCTTTAAGAGAGACTTATCTGTACCAAACTAGAAGCAGCCATCGAAGATGCGGGAGGACCTTCCGACAACCAGTTTGGATTTCGGAAGGGGCGTTCAAGCATCGACGCAATCGGCCGAGTGAAGACAATAGCCATGAATGCCATCGGTGGCAGCCGAAACACCAGGTGCATGTGTGCCACCATTGCTCTGGATATTCGGAACGTTTTTAACACGGCCTGATGGGATTGCATCATGCAGTCACTCGAAGATCTGAAGGTACCACTCTACCTAATAGAAGCCATCTCAAGCTACCTAACCTAACTTAACAGACCGGACCCTGTATTATGTCATCGATGACGGCAGGCGTTCATACAAAATCACGGGAGGCGTGCCACAGGGCTCGGTTCTGGGACCCTTGCTCTGGAACGTCTTATATGACGGACTGCTTAGGCAATCACTTCTAGATGGGGTGTCCATGATAGATTTTGCAGACGACCTTGCTCTAATCGTCGTCTCGAAGACCATCGACGAGGTGCAATTTAGCGGAGATGAAGCTATCGCGGTAGTAGCTGGGTGGTTGAGCAAACATGGTTTAAATCTGGCGGCAGAGAAGACAGAGGCGGTGCTCATCTCTCGAACGAAGAAAAAGTCGTACGCCACCTTCACGGTGGAAGATATGCATATCAGGACGGTGGACGCTATTAATTATCTTGGGGACACTCTCGATGCGTGGCCGTCATTCAAACAACACCTGATGAATGCAGGTGCAAAGGCTTCCAAAGTGGCCCGTACGTTTTTCAGCATCATGCCCCATATGGGGTGGCCGAAGCAACCGCGACGGTCCCTCCTTTCATCGATAGTAAGCTGCGTTATCCTCTACGGGGCACCGATCTGGGCTGATGCCATGAACATCCATAAGAGGTACGGAGCCTCTTGCCGGCGGAATTACAAGACAGCCACCCTCGCGTCTACCGGACTGTATCGGATACTGCTCTATCGGTGGTCGCGGGACTTCGTCCCACAGATCTTTCAGCGACCTAGAGAGCCGCATAACACCAAGAAGGCAGGGGCACAAAGCAGAACATCGCCGACCAGGAGCGGGACCACAGTAGATGCCCAGGAGGATTATCGAAGAGTGGCAACGAAGATGGGATTAGCAGCTACTTTTATTGCTTCCGCATCTACCAAAGCGCGGAATGCCCGGTATGCTCTGGAGTCGAGGTCGAGGAAGTCGTAGCCCATGCTCTCTTCCACTGACCGAGATTCGCAGCGGAGCGAGAGCAGTTCCGAAATTCGGGAGGTGGGCCATTAACACCTGAGGGTATTGGGGAATGTCTGTTCGCCTCACAGAAGGGGTGGGACGCGGTTGTTACCATCGGTACGTCCATCGACAGGCTGAATTCCATTAGGAGGGAAGAAGAAGGTACCAACATCGGCTACACTTGAGAAGCCCAACCATCGGCGCAGGGCCTTCTGAGGCATAGACTGCCCACCTCGAAGTAATGCCTTGCGGCGGCTGCCGAAGGGGGAGTCTCGGTCTAAGCGATGGTGGTTTTAGCGGGTGGAAGCCCCGCACTCCTCTGACTTTAAGGTATATTCAAGTTTATGTCCTGAACGTAGAAGTTTCCCCACTTTCCAAATTCGCGGTAAAAAATAGTGTTTCCCACTTGAAAAATTGAACTTGACCTTAAAATGACCTTCAAGGTCATTAACAAGGTCCAATTCACTGGCACCATTAGATAGCCAGGGGAAATCCTTAAACTTTTGTCTGGAACATTTTACCCGAAAATGCACTCCCGCTAATATATTTAACCGTTCCGGAACTTTTTCTTATCACTGCATAGGGGGAGTGGGACAGACTGTGACACTTTTTTTCAATGTCAATTTAATATACATTGTATCCTGTAAACATTTATTTTTATAACAATAATCGATAGTGTGATTACTTAGGTTAATAATAAAATAACAAAAATATGCATACAACAATAACGTATTTCAATAAATATATTCATTTTTAACAAATTTCGTTTTGTCACAGTCTGCCCTATACGTGGGGTAGATTGTGCATAGCTGTGGGGTCAGGTGTGACAGGTAGTAATTTATACTGTTGGGTACATTGTGACGTATGCTCTAAGGCAGGAAAATAATTTTGTTTAAATACATTACGATGTTATTATAATCATTTTTACAAATATATATTATTATTAATTTTATATTTATAAAATCTTCATCAAAATAATAATAACGAATTTTTTATCTTATATACTTACTTATTCGTTACAAATTGACTTTTTATCATAGCGACATTTTTGTTACATTTTGTATTTAATTCCAATTTACAAGTGTTAAAAACAATATTTTGTTAAATAATACAATCTGCAGGTTATGTCACACACTACCCCACAATTCTGTGTCACAATGAACCCCACATGATGATTTTTACAATTTTCATTAAATTTTAAGAAATTTAATATTTTTAGGTTAATTTCTTAACTGGGTTATTATCTTTGATTATTCTATTATTTAGTTGCTGCCTTACTAGAGATACAGAAGAAATATATGTAAATTTGTAACAAAAGGGAATTAAGGCGAAAAGGTTACTTTAGATACTTCGAAACTCATATTTATCTATTACTCACCGCCACCCTTACGAACCCCGTTATTTTTACGTTTTTTTGTTTGGCAGTGATAACCTTAATATTATACAAAAATATTGGATTTTCTCGGTGTACAGGTTTCGAGAAATCTTGAGTTAGAACAGTGTGTCACAGTCTATCCCACACTCTCCCCTAATGTGAAGTTAAAACTGAGCGAGGTAAAAAGTGTCGAAAGTTGAAAAATGCCCATATATACGAATTTTTTTCACGAAAACTATTGGTCGAAATCACATGAATAAAAAATTAAAATGTTCAGTTATTCGTCACCTACACTGATGTATTTTTTAATATTATCATCGCTAATAACATTTTACTAATAACAAGCGCGAATCCGACCGCGCGCCCTGACTTGCTGGGATACGCGCCTCTTACATCCATTATCATCAAATGTTGTGAACGATTATAAAATTAAAAAACACTTCCTTGTAGGTGATGAATCACTACCAATATTTTTCGAGAAAAACAATGGTAAATATGGACATTTTTCAACTTTCGTCATTGTTTATCTCGAAAACTATTGACTTTAGGCTATATACATAATTAACAAAAAAATGTTTGTTTTTGTTCAAACTACATAATAGAATTTTTCTAGATTTATTGGATTGATTTTAACTTTTCTATTTAAATAATTGTTAATAACTTTTTAACGACTGCGTGAAAAACAACCATTGAAAATAGATTTTTTGTAATTGGGTGTGAAAAGTGGGGCGTAAAGTACTTTGAATGACAATGTTTAGCATCTAAAGTGAACTTTTACGCACCGCCAGATACGAAATGCGTAAAGAAAAGAGTAGTATGTCAAGTGAAAAAATAGCGCGTAACGTGAAAAAATCCTGCATATAATCAATCCTCCTTTCATTTCTTTCTACGCTTATACATAATAATGTTAATTAGTTTTCATTGAAATTGAAATGATTAAATTATCACTATGACATGAAACTTTTCCTTATCTCTCTTTCCGCTCCCGCACGACCACCACACTGAAAAAAGTTTAAGACAGAAGTCGTATAATACGAGACAACTGCTATACGAAAGCAGGAGATGTGTTTTATATTGACTCTCCGCAGTGTTTCTCTTAGCTTGACAGCACTGTCGCACCGTGTGGCTTTTTGGACAAAAATCTTCAATCCGAACAGTTATAAACGGATCGTAATAATTGTGTTTTGTAAATTCGTATAAAAATATACCCGATATCATGTCACTGCGACTTCTTTGGCAAATGAGGCATTTGCTCTAGTAACAGGATACATACGCTTTTTTTACAATCAATATAGCCAATCCAGCTAATTCTGCGCGGATTGTAATTTTTGTTGTTGTAAACGAGGATAATAGTATATCCGACATTAAGATACAGCACATATTTTATAAATGAGGCGCTTGTCCCAGAAACTGAACGCGTACCTTCTTTTTTGGATAAAATCTTGAATCTAAGCAGATCTAAACGGATCTTAATATTTTGTTGTTGTAAATTCGTATAAAAATATACCCGATATTACGTTATTTCGACTTTGTTGATACATGAGGCATTTGTCTCGGTAACTGGACGCATGCACTTTTTAATCAAAAAGTTTTAAATAAAAATAGTTAATCCAGACAGTTCTGCAAAGATTGCAGTGATTTTTTGTTGTTCTAATCGTGTATAAAAATATATCCTATATCAACTCGCAGCAGATATTTTCATAAATAAGGTAGTTGTCCCAGAAACTGGACGCATACATCCTTTTTTGGATAAAAATCTTCAATCTAAATATATATAAACGGATCGTGATATCGGATATATGTTTATACGAATTTACAAAAAAAAATATTAAGATCCGTTTAGATCTGTTTATATTGATGATTTTTGTCGAAAAAAGGCGGTACGCGTCCAGTTTCTGGGACAAGTGCCTCATTTATTCAAATATTTGCTGTAACTTGATGTCAGATATACTTTTATACACGTTTACAAACAAAAATTGCAATCGTGCAAAATTGGCTGTATTGGCTATTTTTATTTTAAAAAAGCGTATGCGCCCTGTTACTGGTGCAAATAATTCATATATCAAAGAAGTCACAGTGGCATGAAATTGGGTATATTTTTTTACGAATTTATAAAACAAAATTATTCCAATCTGTTTAGAACTGTTTGGATTGAAGTTTATTGTCCAAAAAGCCACACTGTGTGTCGTCTGAAAACAATACAATAGCTGTCTCACTGTTTACATGACATGCGGCAGTAATCTTACTATTTCCAAAGACCCGGGAGTAATATTTTTATCATGATTTTGAAACACAGTTCGCTTCCAATCTGAGCCACTGTTATCTCTAAGGCGCCACGCTTAAGCTTGGCCGGCGACAGTGCGTAAAGTTCCCATTCGTGCGTAAAAGTTCACTTTACAACCTTGTTAGCCACTACAACGATCGTGGTCGGTTCAATTTCTTGGCGCTTTTTCGGGGGTAATCCTCTCGCCTATTATTTCAGGGATTTTTCGTATCTCTTACGTTAGGTTATTTTTTTAAAACTTGGGATATTGAAAATGAATTGTATTGAGTTGGGAAAAATACGAATCGTCTAATATTTTGTGTGGTTTTCTCGAGTAGCGAGGCAACCCGAATCCACAACAAAATTTAAAATCGTGTTTTTATAGTGATTAAAGGCTGAAAACAATGAAACTAATAATTGTTTCAGGTTCAACCCATACTATTTCTATGTATCTTGTCAGAAAGTATAAGGAACCGACTGCCACACATTGATAGGGGCACCTATCAATTATATATGATCATTTTCTTAATTATTTTATTATATAGTATTTTCACAAACAGTTGAAATAATAAAGAAAATAATCAAAAAAATTGGGTGCGCCTATCAATGTGGGACGGACAGTATGGAGGTGAAAATATGGCTGACATTTAAAAAAATGCATATTGGGCTCGTCGCTTGCAAGCATGAGTATACAAGCTCAAAATTAAGCTCCTACCCGACATGCCCATTGAAACTCTCATATGAAGCAATTGTAGTATGACATTAGAATTTTTGTCTTTGGGTATGAACTTTTTATTGTCACTTTATCTTACAATATATTACCTATAAGTGTTTTTTGCTAATACTATCAACTACTTTTGTATGCGTGGGGGCAATCTTTCATACCCTAAATAAACGAAAATAAATAAATACATATATTTCTTTGTAGTAATAGTTCATTTACAATAGAATTTAATAATTATGTAGAATTGAACTTCTGTATGGTAGACTCTATTTTAGAAACATATTGAGACTGTTAAATAGAAATGATAATGCTATTGAATGTAACGTCGCCAATCTTAATGCAACTAACATGAGTTATTTAGCGTTATTATTCGCATATCGTCAATTTGTAAGGGATGAGGTTCGATTATGAACACCCTTCCAGATATTACTATTTCAATGACATCAATTATGTGTGTAAATATTATAAATAACTTAACTTTTGCCTTAGGGCAAAACCTGCGGGCGCGAATTATTGATGCTCCACGTCTGTCGTATTAAAAAGTTTCGTATGCAACACAGCGATATACGCTGAAACTATTGTTGATTAAGGGGGGATATAAAATTAGATTAAAAAAAAGTCATTTTTGAACATTTTTGTTCAAGGGGAAGTTTTTATTCAAATCAATCAAAAATTTGTCAACAAACAAGTCGTTGTGATTTGCTTGTGCCGGCTCTCCTGATCGCAATTTTGATCTAAAATAAAAAATCAACAAAATTACATTAATTACATTCACAGTTAGTACATGAATTGAAAAAACAGTGAAAAAACAAAAACTTGCACTTTTGGCGTAACTTTTTCAAAAAAATCAACATTTTTTCTGAAATTTTATCACACTTTTTCATATTTAATAATAAATTTAGTAAATAAGTTTCAGTTTAATCGGATAATTAGTTTTCGCGTTATCACCGACATAATCTCCGAAAATGCTGTTTCGTGAAAAACGCATTGAAAGTTTTAATTATCGAAAAATCGTACTTACACTGTAATCGGCAATCCCGGGACCATATAACAAGCCTTCGGCTTCTTCAAACATTTGTCCGAAATCTGTTTGAGCTCTTTCCGAGCCTTACCTGCTGCCACAGTGCACAGAGCGGTCCGGACGTCCTGTCTTGTAACTCTTTCTGCATCCTTGCTTTCGGCATATTCATGGCTTTGCCTCCCAACAATGATACCCATGCTGTCCATGATACGCAGAACCGTTGAGTGCCCTTCGTTGAAAATCGAAGCAGAAATAAGCATGACGATTTCGAAAGTTTTTAGTCAACAGTGCAAATGTTTTTGTGCTAAACGCCATATGGTACTATTGTAACTCTTGTTGGCATTCTGCGTGTGACTGCCGAGGCAACGTTGGAGCAAGTCATCTTTCGATAAATCTTGATAAATTACTAGTGTGAGCTTTTGCACCTCTGGATGCAGCGGCTCTGGATGCTTTAACAGATCCTTATTGCTTCCAAGCGCTTCCGCCTTTTTCCATTCGCACCAGCTATCCTCTCCGTCCGGGCAGAACGAATGGTTATGCTTCAGTCGAGCAGCAGTGGTAATATGTCGCGAGGATTCCTTTTTTCATATCTTCAACTCTGTTGACATTTCGTCGAATCTCTAACCCATAGTAAGTTGTTAACTTTTTTATGAGTGGGTCGGCAAATTTGCCTCTGCCGCCGATTTTTTCCTGCGTTTTGACATTTCTGAGGAGAGTACCCATTCGCTTTTGCATGTAGCCAATACACGCACTTTTTTTAACAATAAGTTCTTCACCGCATGGAGCAGCATTAAGCCTTGAAAGTTTTAGAATCTCCGTCTACAATGTAATTCGAGTATTTTACTCCGCACTTTTCCTCGGACCTTAGAAATATCTCCAGTACAGAATCAACCTCTATTTTACCTACAGAGCCCCCGTGATTTTTTTAACAAGATTCTGCATGATCATCGTGCCACTTCAAAAATTCTTCAGTGTTCAATCCTTTTTTTATGAACACATTCAGTGCAAAAACTACTTTTAACGATAAAGTCAATGATTTCTCCAGAAAAGTATCGAATAAGGGTGGTAACACCGAACAAGGACTTGAAGCCTCTTTTTTCCAGCTACCATCCCCTGATACTTTCAGTTGCGCAAGAGGAAGTTCCCGTTTTTCGTTTTTTTTTTGCTCTTCTTCTACAGCTTTTGAACAGTAGTAATTAAAAATAGACTCACTGTTGTTCAAGTACTCTATCCTATGACGATTGCGAAATACCTTTGCAAATATCCATGAAGCTGCAAAATAAATCTATTCCATCCGTACCAACTCCAAGCAAACGCATAACAGGCACTGTACGTCGATGAATTTCGTAAGTAGTTTCGACGAGAGGACCAGATTGCACAAAACTTTTTGCACACTTGCACACAACGACTAATTTGAATCCTAAACCACGGACTGCTGTTTTTTCTAACCGAATTTTTTGTTTACAACTTTTGCACACCAAAATATCAGCCAGTACATTGAAAATAGTATAAAACTCAATGATTTGATAAGCGAGACGCGAAAAAAAAGATACATCGTGGTCAGTAGTCGCAATTTTTCCGCTCGCACTCGAAGACGAGTCTAAATCGGAGCTACTATCCGAACTGCTCTTTTTCCGATGCCGTAAAATTTTCTTTTTTTCGGTTCCGCTGCCCGATACCTCTCACTTGCCTTGCCTTTTGAGTACGACGACATTTTAGGTTTAGAACAAACTCACACGTGCTCTCGTTAGTCGACTGCTAGAGCTAGACTGATTATTACTGAGGATTTTCGCACGCATACAGATACGATGCGTGCGCAGTTCCATACCATGCTATGTGAATGCAGCTGTATGTAAAGGTGCTTACACATACATGTACACGCATATAAACGTGTATAATATACTCAGGTATAAAAATTTGTCCCTGAGGATACTTCAAAGCAACACACAATAGTAAAAAGGTCGTTTCGGTCAAGCGTCTCTTTATACCTGCTGCTCGCAAAAAAGGCGTCTTTGAAAAACGACGAAAAAAAACACTTGGAGTTCGAATTTAAAAAAAAAGGTTGTCAGGGGCGTATTCTACGGGAAATTTACTAACTTTTTATGCAAACAAAATTCAATTTTTTGGTAATTCTAACTGCATATACCCCCTTAATAATTAAAGCCGCAATACATAAGGTTATTAGTTGCAAAAATCAGTTTTACGTGACGAAACCTCTTCTTTGACACTCCAGGCGCGATTTTCGGCTTCGTGCCCTGGAGCGACACCCATGACCCCGAATTTTCGAACCCACCCACATCTTATTAAAAAATATCCTATGCATTATGTGTGAAAAATATATCTCCAACGAATGTTATTGTTACTCTCACTTCATTTTGCAGGTCCTGTTGAATGGCCTGCTAGATCTCCGGATCTGACATCTCCGGAGAAGAGCTGATACGGTAGAGCGGATTACGACCACCTGCAAAAATATTCCGCATCAAACAGTTTTAAATACTTTTCGCCACTTTCAAACACGAAATGTGCTTTGCTAAGAAGCGAAAGGCACAATTTTTCAGCACCTAATTTAAAAAATAATACCTATTAGTAAAAATTGGTCTATAATATGATAAAATAATGACAATGATCAAGTAACGCAAAAAATAAAACAAAAAAAATAGGTCAAACTAAATGTTCAACAAACCAATTTAAAAAATAAAAAAAAAAATAAAAGACTAAGTAAAAAAAGATTTGAAAAAATGAAAAAGAATATAAAAATTAACATATTTAAAAAATTAAAAACAAAAAAAAATACTCAAAATTCAACCAGCACACCTCCTCGTAATGAGTATGGGTTACCGCTGATGCTGGCGGTGTTCATTACCAAAATGAAATTAATGAACACGAAATCTTGAATAACTATAGTGCTGTAACGAGAAAAAGCATTTTTGTTATTCCCCAGGCTCCGGCGGTGGTTCCGTATTATGTAATAATTGTATGGCTAGTAAAATTTCAGAACTAGCCGGATGCCAAGGCGACGAGAGCTGGCAACATTGTAGAGAGGCACGTGGGTACTCGCCGGTAACCGGGAAGTCAGATTTCTGCGTACCTTTGATCCGAACGTAAAAAAAAGAAATTATTGTAAGTGCTTTGTTTTGGCTTCCGATCGGGAAATCTTTTGTAAAGACAGTCGTCTATATTGTTTGTGATTTGGACGACCGCGTTTTTGTAGTATTTGTGGACAACCGACGTCCATATTATTGTGCGATCTTTCGAGATTTCAGCGAACGGACAGGGCAAGCGACGTCCACAATTGGTTGAGACAGAGAGAGAGAGCCTTTTTCAAAGCGTGTACGAAGCACCAAATATTGTAAGTACCGGCTCTGTCCCGGCTTCTCATATCTCTCGGGCAATAAATACATTTTTTTAATATTGGCAATAAATTTATTTATGTTAAGTCCTGTTTTATCTTCTTCCTTTGAATTTTCTCCTCCTCCGTTGTCTCACATGATCTCATTCTAGGAGTTGTGTGAATACGTATTAGTTGTCTTGTGTTTTCCGGGTATTCGTAAGTTTTGATTTGGGACAACCGCGTGTTATCTTTTATAGTGGCACACGTCACTCCTAACTCAAAATTGCGGGCCGTGCATTTTTTTTATTGAAAGTGCGCGACTGTTGTAACTGTCGGCGCGAGATCAACTTGTCTTGGAGTTACACGCATAGACGTCTTATTAAAATTATTAACCAACCTAAAAGACGGTTACAGTGCATGTTTGAACGAAACTCACTACTGCACTGAAATGCAGGAGTTCAGCATAAAAAGACGATTTGATCTTCAATGTTTGTTAGAGAAGCTCATTTTTTTCCTCACATATTACAAATTAAAATGCTCACCTCTTTCCATATTCGGAGTAAAACATTAGGATTTCCATTTAAAAACTTCGATTTGGCCTTGAGTCTGCCTTCAAATTTTGCCCCAAATTCAAAGGCAAGGTCACCATTTATTGCCCCCAGTTAAATCTTGGTGTGACTTTTTTACCTTCGTCGAGTTAAACTTCTTAATATTTGTGCGGGATGTGGTAAGGAAATTATGTCAACAGTGTCGGTATGTGGTAAATGTAAACTACCACATCACCCAAAATGCACTACATTTAGAAAGGTTCTTAACAAAGATAAGAAATTAAACTCGATATGTACATCTTGCATTGAACATGCGAATCCTGATTATACAGTACTGCCTCGCTCCCGTGCAATATCAACTTCATTAGTCTCATCAATAAACTGTAATACACAGCAAACAGGAGAGCATACACAACCGAATTTTGCCGCACTTTTACTAGCCATCAATAGTTTAAATCAAACCTCATGTTAAGGAAACAGTCCCCACTTCCCCTCACTTTTTCTTCTCTTTTGCTCGTTTTGTTTTTGTTCCGCGAATCCGGAGTGAAGGATCTTCTTCCTAACTGCGCCGATGATAATAAACCGCGTTTTCCCCTTTGTCTGCGTATGTTCGTATTTATCTAATTGGATCATCGCGGGATTTGGCTATCCTCGTTCGGAAAGGGTTTTCCACAAAAGCCGCAACTCCTCCCCTTTGCAGTTATGTGTATATATATACCGCCTCGAAACAGAAGGCAGTGAGTCGATCGCAGTGACCAGTGCAAGCTGACTCGGGCTGAATCTGTGAAGAGAGAATCCACCTCGAGGTTCTCACCGAGTCCGGACTGTGGAGGCGACCAGAGGAGCCGAGATTAGTGAGTATTCTACATTAAGCTGCATGATCGCGTTTCATAAACTCATTCGCATTGCTCTTTGCTCATTAACATTACTCATTATCTTCTCACCTTGCCCTCGCCGGCTGAGTGGAGAGCGCACCCCACCTCCTGGCGGTGCCCCACCCCCCATCGAACCTTACGCAATTAAATATTATCAATATAATAAACGTTCTCCTCTTGATCGACCGTGTTATCTTTTGCTTCCCCTCCCCGGACCGTTGAGCGAGTTATGCGAACGAACCCGCCGACTGAATCCACTGGATTCCGAAACATCTCTACCAATCCGTAGAAAAACAGGAGTGGCACAATTTGAAAATGTCACAATAATATGCGCATCAATTTACAGAGGTACAAAACAGTATGCAGGATCTTAAAACTCGAAAATGAAAATGCAGAACTTAGAAATGATATTAAGCTCCATACCAAGCTCAAGAAAGTGGAATACAAACAGAAATAAAATACACTGCTTCTTTCTGGATTGTCTCAATCGGAAGATGAACAACTGCCGGATGTGATCAACAAAGTTGCCACTTTTCTAAGTTTTAACCTAGTCACTTGTGATCTTAGAGAGGCTACTCGGATTAATTCGACTGGACGAAATTAAAAAAACCCACGATGATCAGGTTTACCTTTAAAAACTTGAACAACGTAACTTATTCTATAAGCTATTTAAATACAAAGGTAAAATTATGGCGACACAAATTCTCAACTTCCTCTCTATATAAATGAATGGCTACTATCAGATACATTTGCCCTGCTCAAAAAAATGCGAACTATAGCGAAATAACGGGGTTTCAAATATGTATGGCATAATTAAGTCGGTAATTCGAGTCAGAAATGAGGATGAGTTCTTACAACTACCATCGTTATGACTACAGGATCTGCAAACGCGGCGAACATCTGATACTTACATACAGAGAAATGAAATAGAATCGGTTTCATTATCATCAACTTCGGCAAGGTTAGCGGCGAATTTTCATATGGCAAATATAAATTGCGTAAATTCTGTACCAGTGCGAAATTCGTATAATGTTAATAGTAATATTTCTGAGAATAAAATTGTCCAATCAACATATCTAATTGCTAAACCGTCTTCGGGATATCACCGACTATGACATTTGAATGCTCAGCCTCTGCTGTCCCAGGGTCGCATGTATATATAACATTAATCAATATTTTTCTACAAATGTTTATCATGCTATCTGCATATTTGAAACATGGCTTAGCGAAAGCATCCCGTATGAAGTGGTTGCACTGGTTCATTATATAATCCTTAGACATGATAGACAAAATAGAAGGGGAGGAGGAGTGGCTATCTATATCCATAAGCCTGTTAAATCAAAACTATTATCCTCTAATTTATCTGCGACTACATCGAAAACCAAAACCTAGTTCTTATTTGTAGAGATATCCTTCCAAACCACTTCTCTTTTATTATTAATATCAGTACATTATCCACCAGATGCCACATTGTTTAAGGAGTTCGAATTAGAGCTTTTGAAAATAATTCATATGTTCTCGAACATAGTGTTCATGGATGATTTAAATATCAGTCTTTGTAACGATAGTTATGCCTCCTAATTTTTCCGAGATTTCGCAACATCACTGCACTTCTACATTATGCCATTTACACTCATACATTTTACTGCCACATCATTATCGTGGTTCGATCATTGTTTAGTAGATGGTAAAACTAAGTTTATGTCTTTTAGCCAAACAAACCGACTATCCACCTCAAATCATGAGTTAATATCTGTACAATATAAGTTGAAAGTAGTCACATTGTTAAATAGTACCATTTACTTGCCGAAACATAAAACGATTTTCAACCGAGCGCTTTGGTAATGAACTTAGGACAATAGACTGACCACCGGTAGTGGGACTCATTACCTTCTGCCACTTGACCTTCCCCCATTTGGCCCTCTACCGTTTGACCTTCTGGACACTTGACCCTCTAGGACACTTGACCCTCTGGGACACTTGACCCTCTGGGACGTTTGACGCTCTGGGACGTTTGACCCTCCGGGACATTTGGCCCTCCGGGACGTTTGACCTTTCGGGTAGTTTTATCTCATTTTGGGACTACAGGATCAAATGTCAACTAATCAAATGAAAACTAACGAACGGGATACACAGCGGATCTTGAAACATTTGGCCAGTGATTTTATTGAAATGGTAAATATTTAACGAACATATTTAATATAATAATGTACATTTACAGTAGAACCTCTCTTACTTGAACTCCCGCTTACTTGAACACCCCGTCTGCTTGAAAGAATTAACCTCGTTTACTTGAACATTTTCTTCCTCCCCTTTCCCCTACTCCGAGCTTATGCGTACAGTAGGACTCCCCTTAAGTTATCTTCCCGTAAGTTATATGCTTCCCTTAAGGTATATTTTTGGCTCCCTCTACGTTATATATTTCCCCTGACGGACACTGAGAAAATGTCGATGTCGAAATAGTATATTATGTAACTAATCGAATTTTACGCCCGAGTTACATACGATATTTTTTGCAATGAGGCGAGTAAAATTCGGAACAAATATTTAAGCGAACGAAGGAGATACATATATAAGGTGGGATGGGGAGTGCGGGCGCGGACGGAGGGTTCGGGGGGGGGGGCGTAGCCCCCCTGATAATAAACTAAAATCTCTTAATCTGAATGATACAAATATATAAATACGCATAAATTAATTATTTTCGAAAGGAATGTCATAATAGTCCATTTTAGGCAGTGCGTAAAAATGGGAAGTAGAGCGGAGTCAACTATAATCGGATATTTTACGCACGCCTGGAAGTGCATAAAACCGAATTTTATGCACCGAATTGCAAAAAACTATTTACCCTTGTGTATTGAGTTTCAGAGCATGCCGGAGGAAACTTACACATATACCTATATGCTTATGTACTCGCATTCCGTAGAAACGAAACTTGTCCAAAAAAAGTGCACACTTGCACATATGCCTATGTACTCGCCTTTTTGTGTCGAATTGCGCATACATGTATATATGTGCCTTTAGGGGTAAGACACATAAAAAGACGTGAGACGTAAGATTTAAGCGTAAGAATTTCTATTGGCTAAGCGGAGACGTAAGCCTTTACTTATAGCCAATAGGAATTCTTACGCTTACATCTTATGTCTCACGTCTTTTCATGTGTCGTAGCCATTAGATGACGCTTAGGGGCTTCCATACCAACACCCCGGGAAATCACACTGTTCTTTTGAAAATTTTAGCTATTGACCTCCTTGGCTCTCACTATTGTTATACGTTTTGAAAAACATCACGTCTGGTTTTTCAGTAAGGGTGAGTGTATGACATTAAATTCTACGCTGTAATTAAATAGTTTTAAACGTTTATATATATTTGTATGTGTAGCATTTTGCGACATTCATAATACCGCTGACGGCACGGATAATTTTTGTAAGTAAATATTTTTTCAATATAGGGGTGAAGGGAGGGATGGCGAATACACAATGACAAATCAATATTTCTTTTTTTTTACTTTTGAAAATAAAATTTTTTTTACGATATTACCCACCGGTTGGAATAATAACGAGCAGTGGGTAAAAGCGAACAATACTATAGTAGTATATACATTAGCACTTTCCATTGAGAACTACATTCCTCTAGTTTTTTCTTGTATGTATATACATATTTACTTTTCTGCGCCAGCGAAAGTTTTAACCACGGTTCGATTCTCGAATCTCGAATTATTAGAACATGGCGTCCTGTCTACATAGCTGGTAATTTGGCAACATCGATTTTAACCCCAAATAAGAAGACACTTTTCATCTTAGTATGAGTTCTGTGGTTTTCATCGTTTTCATAATTCCCAATGCATCGTGCAATGCTTTCTAGCATCATTTTGTGATAAAATGTAGTCAGGTTATTATCCTGTGCCAGGTACCATTCCTGCGACAGTTGGGATTTAGATTTGATGCTAATGTAAGTATGTATCGTATTAACTAAAATATATTTCGTATACTTGCTTCTTTTTATTTTAACTGGTATGACAGTGGTTTGCTCTTACAAAGCCTCAAAATTTCAATGGTATGCCCTCTTTTCACTACTTCTCTTCTCGCTGTCCAAATTTTTCCTTTCGCTCATAGACATCCTGAAAATTTCCAGATCGTACCATAGTTTACATTAATTTCCTCCCCTATAGCCAATTCTGCCACTATTTTTTCCTTTCGCTCATAGAAATCCTGAAAATGTCCAACTCGTACCCTAGTTTACATTAATTTCCTTCCCTAAAGCCAATTCTGTCACTTCGCTCTTACAAAGCCTCAAAAGTTCAATACGATGCACCCCTTTTCACTACTTCTCTTCTCGCTGTTCAAATTTTTGCTGTCGCTCATAGACATCCTGAAAATGTCCAGATCGTACCCTAGTTTACATTAATTTCCTCCCCTAAAGCCAATTCTGTCACTTCGCTCTTACAAAGCCTCAAAATTTCAATGGGATGTCCCCCTTTTCACTACTTCTCTTCTGGCTGTCCAAATTCTTCCTTTTGCTCATAGAAATCCTGAAAATTTCCAGATCGTACCCTAGTTTACATTAATTTCCATCCCTAAAGCCAATTCTGTCACTTCGCTCTTACAAAGCCTCAAAAGTTCAATACGATGCACCCCTTTTCACTACTTCTCTTCTCGCTGTTCAAATTTTTGCTTTCGCTCATAGACATCCTGAAAATTTACAGATCGTACCCTAGTTTACATTAATTTTCTCCCCTATAGCCAATTCTGCCACTTCGCTTGTAGAAAGCCACAAAATTTCAATGCGATGCCCCCCTTTTCACTACTTCTCTTCTCGTTGTCCAATTTTTTCCTTTCGCTCATAGAAATCCTGAAAATTTCCAGATTGTACCCTAGTTTACATTAATTTCCTTCCCTAAAGCCAATACTGTCACTTCGCTCTTACAAAGCCTCAAAAGTTCAATGCGATGCACCCCTTTTCACTACTTCTCTTCTCGCTGTTCAATTTTTTCCTTTCGCTCATAGAGATCCTGAAAATTTCCAGATCGTACCCTAGTTTACATTAATTTCCTCCCCTATAGCCAATTCTGTCACTTCGCTTGTAGAAAGCCACAAAATTTCAATGCGATGCACCCCTGTTCACTACTTCTCTTCTCGCTGTTCAAATTTTTGCTTTCGCTCATAGACATCCTGAAAATTTCCAGATCGCACCATAGTTTACATTAATTTCCTCCCCTATAGCCAATTCTGTCACTTCGCTTGTGGAAAGCCTCAAAAATTTCAATGCGATGCCCCCCTTTTCACTACTTCTCTTCTCGCTGTCCAAATTCTTCCTTTTGATAATAGAAATCCTGAAAATGTCCAGATGGTACACTAGTTTACTTTAATCTCCTTCCCTAAAGCCAATTCTGTCCCTTCGCTCTTACAAAGCCTCAAAATTTCAATGGGATGCCCCCTTTTTCACTACTTCTCTTCTCGCAGAAATCCTGAAAATTATATTGGCCATAAAGTTGGGAACTACTATTGTGATCTCGAAGAAGAGGCACGAAATACAATTCACCGATTAAACGAACTTACCTGTAAGTGAAAAAAAAATAAATAAATAAATAAACTTTTTTCTAAACTTCTGAGGCTCGTCGTGACTTGTGTATTTTAACAAAATGAGTTTTGGACGATTACTCCCACGGTAAAACTGAGCGAGTGCAGTTCTCATTGAAAGTGAGTTCTATTCTTTGCACACTCTCCATATTTTTGATTTATCGAAGTATGGAACTAAGAATGGTCTCCAGTTAATATATATCATTTATTATTCTTATTATTACATAAATCTTATGTACATAAATAGTACCTGACATTTGTGTTGCATTTACTTATTATAAGTAGCCTATTGAATAGCTAATTAAGTAAAAAAAAAACAATGATACCTATGCAGTGATATGAATTTTCGTGGAGTTTATATTTTTAAAAGTGTTTATTCCCTAACTGGTAAAATTCTATAAGACTTCATAATCAACATAAATTCATTTTTCTGAACTGTAAATTATGCATTAACATAACAATTTAAATTATTATTCGACATGTTCTATGAAGTAATAGAATATTTTGTATTTACGCCAATACTATATATATTTACTACATAATTAGACGGGTGTTCAGCATTACTCATTGTTCGCCATCCCCTCTTCTTCCTTATTGTGAAGTATTTAACAGGATTAGTTGAAGTTTACTAAACTATTTTTGGCAGGTTCCTGTAATGCACAATTGCTACGTCCATTGAAACGTAAAATGGCATTGACATTCATTCGAAAAATAAAAATATTTTATCACAAGATAATTATTTATATTATCATAGTTATGATAAAAATAGTAAGACTTATTGGAACTGCATTTATTTAAAATCCACTAAGTGTCCAGGTTGATGTATTACATCGAATAATACGTTTTTGGGAATATCAGTTCAGCATAACCATGTGCCGGAGCCCGAAAAAGTTAATGTGAAAATGACTTTAGCTACTATCCGTGAAAATGCATCACAGATGGTCTCGGCACCTCGTCAAATCATTGCAGCTTCCATTGCAGGAACATCCCAAGTAACAATCGGTACCTTGCCTTCCATATCGGCTATGAAAAAAACTGTTCAAAGAATGCGATATAAATTGAACTCACCTCTTTCAAATCCATCAACTCTTGCAGAGTTAGAAATTCTTCCACCATATACCACCACTTTAAATAATGAACAATTTTTACTTTTCGACAGCGGATCTAGTGACAGAAATAGAATAATTATATTTTCAACAGAGAACGATTTAGACACATTAGCAGAATCAAATTGCCATTGGTTTGCTGATGGAACATTTCAAACAGCTCCTGTTATGTTCTTACAGCTACTCACGATCCATTCGATAAGAAGCAATTCCGTTATTCCTTTGGTATACTGTCTGTTACCGGATAAAAGTAATGACACATATAATCGAGTAATGACAGTTCTGAAAGAGCATCGACAAAATTTACAACTATTATCAGTTATGACTGATTTCGAAACTGGACTGTTTAGTGCTTTCTCGACCAATTTTGAAAACATTCAACTAAGAGGGTGTTTATTCCATTTTAGTCAATGCATATGGCGAAAAATTCAGACTATACCTGACGTAAGGGATTTGCATTGCAATGACGAACAGTTTTCTTTGCAATTACGTCAACTGTTGGCCATAGCCTTTGTTCCCACTGCTGATGTTGTCGCCAAATTTGAAGAACTTTTAAATTTTAATTTCTTTCGTGAAAATGAAGGAATATTAGAACCATTAATTAATTATTTTGAAGATGTTTGGATTGGACGCCCCACCCGGAGAGGTGCTCGTAGACCTCCACGTTACGCAATTGAAATGTGGAACCAGTACGAAGGGTGTTTAAACGATCTTCCAAAAACGAACAACGCAATAGAAGGCTGGCATCATGCTTTTAGTACCTCCGTTGCTGCGTATCATCCAACAATTTGGAAGTTCATAGACGCACTGATGTTGGAACAAAATTTGGCAACAATTAAGAAGAACCAGCTAATAGCCGGTCAACCATCTACGGAAAATAAAAAAATATAAGTATATACGAGAGAATATAAAGAAGATTGTTAATGAATATTCTGTTCGACAATTGAATGATTATTTATTAGGTATAGCATATAACATTCAAATGCAAATTTAAACGAAATAATTATAATCTTTTTTAATATTTGAAATTTTTATTATTTGTAAAATATTAATTAATTAAAATTGTAAAAAATAATATGTTTATTACCGTTAATAAAATATAATTATTGAAAATTAATTGATAGAATTATTTCCTGCACCTTACGATATTGCAAGTATGATTTAAGCATTTTTAGATTGCGGCAAAACCAATATTTTGGCTTTCCAATCTTCTAAACAGTTTTTAATCCAATATAAGGTAAATTTATATTTTGTCAATTATGAATGCTTTATTAAGATTTTTCAAAATCCGTACGTAATTATATAGAAAATGTGTTTTTATGTGCACCCTAATTTTTTGAATTTTTAAAGTAATTTAGAAAAAAGTAATAGTATTTTTTGTATTAAAACAAATGTTCTTTCACGATAAAATATATGAGTCAAAAAAATTATATCTTTAGTAACTTTTAATGTGGAATTCAGTGATGCTAGAATAAAATTTAAAAAAATTTGTTTGACCTATAAAACGTATATACCCACGCAAGCACTCTCTAGTTCCGCGCATTGGTAATTGAGGGGACGCGTAGTTCAGGTGGGTTCAATTATTACTAACATCTATCGGTTAGAGGTTAGGGTAGCATAAAAGGGGGGTCTGGGGGGCGGGCCCCCCCAGCACGCAAGCACTCACTAGTTCCGCGCATTTGTAATTGAGGGGACGCGTAGTTCAGGTGGGTTCAATTATTACCAACATCCATCGGTTAGAGGTTAGGGTAGTATAAATGGGGGATCTGGGGGGAGGAGTCCCACAGCACGCAAGCACTTCTTAGTTCCGCGCATTCGTAATTGCAGGGATGCGTAGTTCACGTGGGTTCAGTTATTACTAACAGCCATCGGTTAGAAGTTAGGATAGTATAAAAGGGGGGTCTGGGGGACGGAGCCCCCCAGCACGCATGCACTCCGTAGTTCCGCGCATTGGTAATTGCAGGGACCCGTAGTTTACGTGGGTTCAATTATAACTAACATCTATCGATTAGAGGTTAGGGTAGTATAAAAGGGGATCTGGGGGGAGGAGCCCCGAAGCACGCAAGCACTCCTTAGTTCCGCGCATTGGTAATTACAGGGACGCGTACTTCACGTGGGTTCAATTATTACTAACATCCATCGGTTAGAGGTTAGGGTAGTATAATGGTTGATCCCCAGGCCGCAAGTTACCCACAAAGCATCATGAGTGCATGCATTATTAGTTGGAATGTGAGCGCGTGGAATTTACCAATTTTGGAAATCCCCAAAATAACCATTTAACCCCGACATGTCCGCTGTGCATTTTGATGACGTTTTGGCATTACGGGAACCGTAATCACAGTTCAGAGGTATCTATCGGACATTTCGAGGATGACTCGCGTTAAGACAGGTTAAGCAAAACGGAAAGATTTGGTATTTTTAGTAGAAGGGGGGGGGGGTGTCGAGATCGGAAGGGATCAATAGGGTTTCGAAAATTGTCGTAAAAACAGATAGAAACGGAGGGAGGATCAACTGTTATAGTGGGTCACACATTTCAGAGGGTCAAATGTCTCGGAGAGTCAAACGCCCCGGAGGGTCATATGTCCAGAGGGTCAAACGTCCCAGAGGGTCAAACGTCCCGGAGGGTCATGTGTCCAGAGGGACAAACGTCCCAGAGGGTCAAGCGTCCCAGAGGGTCAAACGTCCCAGAGGGTCAAGTGTCCTGGAGGGTCAAGTGTCCAGAAGGTCAAACGGTAGAGGGCCAAATAGGGTAAGATCAAATGTCAGAAGGTAAAGTGTCCTATAACCGTCCATTCAATTGCCGGGGTGCGACCAATCGTCGAAAAACTGACGTCGACCAAAAAAAAAGAGTAAGTAAACCTCCATTACATTTACCCCTTCTCCGTTTCCTTTTCCTCTACATTCCTTGTGAGATAATTCTCACTGCCCGTAAAGAGACGAAAGTTTGATTAGTGTTTCAGCACTAATCCCTTTATTTTTTTTATTATTATTTTGTTTTTTGAGACGACAGTGCTGAGTCTCCCGTCAATATTTTTTTAGTATATACATTCCTTCTTTTTTTTTCTACAAGGGAGGACAGCACCGCAGGGAACATTTTTTTTATTTTTAATGATTCAGGCCACTCTTTTGCTAGCCCATAGCAGGCGAATAAGTAGCACGAATCAGCAGGGAAATTAGGCACCCTTGCCCTTCTTTTTTTTACATATTTATTTTTCTACCTTTTATTATTCCAAAAAAAAAAACATACCTATTCCCACAATAAATTTTTACACCCGTTCCCTTAATCCCTAAAAATCCTTCCGTAATCATCGTTTCAACATAAAAAAAAGGAGAGAGTATTCTCTAAAAATCCTAATCATTTCGTTCTCGTTTTTCAGTGGGACGAACAAAACCACGCAGCTTTTATAAAAATCAAAAGCGCGCCCGAGAACGTGCCATTCGGGAAGCCTCCGCCGAATTCGCCTCGTCAAAAAAAATAAAATTACCGACACCTCCACGTAAATTTCCCGAAACAAATAACTACGTCCCATTACTTCCCCCGCGAGATCCCACTCTCGACCCTCCTCTTCCTACTTCTCCCTTACCCTCACCAAGAGAATTATTCGCTCCCAATAAAACAATAATTTAATTAATTTGTAAATTTACCTTTTTTTAAAATAAATTGTATTTTATTAAAATCGAGTTTAAATTATTGTGTTCTTCCCTACTGACTTCCTTTTCAGAGCAGCAGCCCCGTTCACCTCTACCCGAAGTCGACCTCTTGGTCGACTCGCCCTTTTCACGGCCCATACCTGGGATACACGTAAGTATCGCTAGTCTGGACGTAACATAGTTACCGTCACGTGGTGAATCCTGAGACTTCTTCCTAAAATTATATTTTCTGAAAGAAGGGCGAAGAACTACATGCACATTGTAGGAACATGTACACATATTGGATGGTTCTCCCTTTTCAGCGATTTCTCCACAGTTTGATGCGCTTGCGCTTCTTTTACTTTGAGGACCTCTTACCAGAATGCCGCCAACTCCTTCGGTATTATGGAGGTTCATCCGTCTTGTGGTGTTGTACCTCCGCAATTTTGGGCACACTTTATGCACTACTGATGAGGTCAGTCTATAAAACATCAACAGCTGTGGCTCGCCTTTTGGCACATCTGTATAAATTCTTGCTATATCTATTTTATGAGGCCAATAAGTTTTTTTTTTTGTTTTTTTTTACGGAGGGGAAAATGCGTTCGGCACCATAGGGGGTTGATGATGTTGGTTAACCTCCCGTGTGTCGGACTCCCTTGCCCTTGATATTCAGGGCAAGGTTTACCGACTAAAACCCTAACCTCCCGTGGCTCTCCATATTCTACTTGTGCAGTCTGCAGCAGAAAAGTGGCTCCGATATCCATCTCTTCCGCTGCAGACTGCACCGGGCCATGTCGATGGTAACTCCAACCACTCCCTCTACCAACGGGTTAGTGGTTGCAGGATCTCATTTGATCTCAGCAGACGGAAAGATCCCAGCAGCACTGCTTTCGGCATTCGGCCTGCGATGCAATTTGCATTTTCTTGGCATTGTTTGGATGTTCTTGGCGTTTTTCCAAACAGGCATCAGGTCTTCTACAATTTTCACTATGTTTGGGAGGACGTGGAGGCGTTTGAGCAACAAGCTTAAAAGCTCGTGCGATGTTGAGTCATACGCCTTCATGTAATCCAGCCAGGCTATCGACAGGTTACGCTTGCACTGGACTGCGTCCTGACAAACATTCAGGATGTTAGTGAACAATTTGTATAACGTATTGAGACACGTGATCGGTCTATGGTTTCTCGGATAGGACAAGTCTCCCAATTTTGGGATCAGTGTCGTTCGGCCCTCCACCAGTCAGTGCGGAATGGGTTGGTCTACATTTATATAAGAGGTGAATATTCGGGCTAGGTGTTGATGGACAGAAGTGAACTTCTTCCACCAATAGTTGTTAATTCTGTAGCGGTCCTTAAACATTGGCAGACCGCAACAGGTATGCAACGCAGAAGAATATAAACGCGTCAGCCCCTGTGCTAACGGCAACCACGCGTACACATATATACTAGCGAGTTGCGCAACATAAACATTCAGGGGAGCTAATCCACTAGTGAAACGCTTCCTGACGCGAAATATAAGGAGTTCTCTGGGTACGATTCGACAATTCCTCGTTGACCGCCTTCTACAAGGAACATAGGGAGATAACTCTCCGGCGGTATTTTTGGCTCCCTTCCTTTCAGCCTAGGCTTTATGCAGGTCCCTACGAAGACGATTTCATCCAGCTTGGTGAACCGGCCGACCCTCTACTCTACAGCGGTCCAGCGGCAGCATCCAGCTCCTCTTCAACTACGTCTTCGGGTCTGCGCTGCTGTCCGAGCCCCGACCCAGCCTCCTGGTCCAGTACTCGAGCCACCTCAAGTATTCAGATCGGAATATAAACTTTGGGACCGAGCTTTCTGTGCTAAGAAGAAGTCACGAACATTGGTATACATAGCTCCGACATCCTCGCTGCAACACAGCCTGTCGACCTGCAAATTTACGGAGGAACGCCAATATAGTGCCTCCACCGTCTCGCCGCATCCGCCACCAAGGACTCCTCCCGCGCTTCGCTACAAGCGCAAGGAAGCCAGATCACAACTACTTTGTCGCAGATTATTTGACACGCCCGTAATCAAATTTACGCGTACCAAACCGTCGCTCATGTATTGCGAAAACAACGTTTCATAATGTATTTCTTAGAATTATTTAAATAAATATTGAAAGTTAATTAATAAGTGTTCTGTTTCATGATAATTACACTACCGAACACCTTAAAGTCCATCCCAGCCCGGCGAGGAGAAATTCCTCGCTCTTGTGATGGCATTTTTCACCTCTAATGCACTGACGGGTGGTAAATCTTCACTTTGTTGTGTGACTTCGTCGCACAACTCGATGAAGATTTCAATACCTGGAGTGTCATCAAACGTTGCTTGATGTTGAGCAACTTCAGCTTGTTCAGTATGTGATAGTAAGTCCGCAGTTGTCGTGTGAACTTCTTGACTTTAGCCGTAAATGAATGGCCAGATGTTAAATAGTCGATCACACACTGAATTCGGAAGCGAGTTTCCGTGTCAGTCGAATCTTACCGTTCAATTGAGACATGCGTTTTGTAATCTGCCGACTCCCCGATATCTGTGTCAGATTTCGCGGAGTCACAAGATCACTTACAGCCTCGTAAACGGCCCAATTGACTTGCCACAGGTCACAGTCATCTGGAAGAGCATCCAGAAGTAGGCTATTTACTCTGCCTATTTCTCGTTGCTTAGGCAAAATTTGACAACGAAAAAACACGAGTGTCGTGCTTTCATAATGTGGAGCATCTTTCCCAGTACCGCGTACGGGCTCAGTCGTTATTACCCGCACATCCGGCACCGGTTGACAGCTGGAAACAACGAAACCTATCCGCCGCAGATAGGCCACATAATCTCTCAGTTGTTGTTGAGAAAAGCGATCTGCCAGTTCGGGATGCATTACTGCAAACCGACTATGCATTCGCGCCATGTAGCCTCTCTGTTACGGACAGCTCTCCTCGTAGCAGCGTATTAGATCTTGCCTGAGATCCTCCGTCCACTGAAATCGTCCGTGGGCATTCGTGGGTCGTTGTCACGGGACACCTGTTTCGGCTCTTCCACCTCGGGACTGGGCTGCATCCGAAGCAGCCCGATGGTCAGGAGCCCTGCGCGTTGCATTTCTTCTAACCCCAAATACAGGGAGTAGGGTGGTTAGCCCTACTCCTTGTTGTTATGCCTCTCTCGTTTGTCTCTTACCTCGCCATCTACTGGGGTTGGTTACCCAATCTCTGGCAAGGTTGATAAGAGTCCAGAGTCCACCGGCTTTAATAAGCACACGTGTAGGTGAGAGTAGGCCATTTGGAAAGATAGGCTAAGACGCAGCTTTTTGCATAGCCGCATTGTATTACGCATCATTCCCTTTGGCCCTTTTTTTTGTCGGAGAGGGGAAATGCGTTGGGCACCATAGGGGGTTGAAGATGTTGTTTAACCCCCCGTATGTCGGACTCCCTCACCTTGGATATTGACGGCAAGGTTTACCGACTAAAACCTACTCATACCATAATCCACGTGTGCAGTCTGCAGCAGAAAAGTGGCTCCGATATCCATCTCCTCCGCTGCAGACTGCACCGGGCAATTTCTTTTGCAACTGTAAGTGGTTAGAGGATCTTGTGTGACCTCAGTTGATGGAGAGATCCCAGCAGCACTGCTTTCTACATTCGGCCTGCGATGGAATTTGCATGTTCTCGACAGGCCGGAATGCTTTTGATGTTTTTGAGGAAAGTTGGTCTCATTCCTCCTTCACGACGAGCTTGATTTTGAATCCTCGATACAGCTTGCGAATCTTGAACAGGAGTTCCTGATATTTCATCCGTTTTTTGTCTTCTTTGCTGACTATATTTGTTTCTGCTGGTGCAGAAAACTCGATGACGAAGATGGATTTGTCATCGAAGTCAACAAGGACGATGTCAGGCTTATTGGCTGATATTTGCCTGCTCGTCGGGAATGAGTAATTCCAGTATATTCGGCACGACTCATTCCCGACTACGGATTCAATATCAGTGGGGATGTACGGGAAGACTGGGGTTGCAGCAATCCCATAAGTGCTGCGAAGATGGTAATACAGCACTCTAAGAGCCGCATTGTGCCGTTCGATGTATGCTGAAACTGCATATATTGGGCATGCTGCCAAAAGATGCATTAGTGTCTCAGCATGACATCTACATAATCTACAAAGCGTACTCTGTGCCGCCTGGTGTAAGACGTTCTGGCGATACTCTAAGGTATTGATGACCCCATCCTGGCATGCGAAGATAAAACCCTCGGTTTCGGATTTCAAGCCAGCTGATCTTAAGAACGAGAATGTCATCTATGCCGACAAGCCAAGTTGCTGGACATTTCGAAAGAATTGTCCATGCAATGGCTTGTCGATATGCCTTCCCTCCAACATACGGAGTTGTTCCTTCCGTATGTAAGCCCTGAGACGCACTGGGCACAGATTGATGACTGATTCAGCTGCCTGTGCACGACTACATCCCACGTTGAAAACCAGACCGAGGGTTCGCGCCGCTCGTTCCGCCGCATTCTATAAAAACGCCCCCTTCCCCTGAATTTCATGCTGATGAACTAGCATCATCAGGGGATCCTCCGTTCGATTAATCACGTCGCAAGCTGTCTCGAGGAACAATCGGTCATGCATACACTCCAGGCTTAAAAGGCCTGGCTATTCGGGGCAAATACAGTCGTTTCACGGAAGATCTTGGATGCAAACTGCGTTGCATACAAATCATCTTTCGTGTGCTTCGGTCAAGATCCCTTAGCTGACGTATTATTATTATTATTATTATGATTATGATGATTATTATTGTGGGACTATTTTCTTGGCCGGTCATAGGGCACATCTAGTACTAGAGAATCCTCGGGAGAAGGTGGCTCTTTATATAAGCGCATCGTCTCCTCCGCACTTTCAGCATTGATTGCGGCCACCATGAAGTCCTCAAATGTTCTGATCTGGGAGTTCGCAATCCTCCACTGTAGACCAGGCTTCAGATTCTTGTGTAGAAATGCCAGTCTCTGTCCAAGCGTGAATAGATCGGGGTGCAGGTCGAAGATAGTCATAAGACACCAGATATAATCTGGTATGATCTCTTCGATGCTCTGAGTCCGGGAATCCGTCTCTGCATAAAGCTTCTGCTTCTCTAATTGGCTAAAGCCATAGCATCTCCTTGCAGATCGAGAGAAATTATTTCATGCCCTCCAGGTGTCCTTCGAGATCCTGTACCATCTCTTTGCCGAGCTTGTGAAGAGTCCTGGCAAAGCCCTTACTAACTTCTTGTCTGAGAGATTTGACGTCCCTCTACATTCTACTATGCGGGCCATAAATTACTCTATTCGGCTCTCTTTCGAGCCAGAGAAGGTTATTCGCCATTGGCGTATGACTTTGCTTACGTCTGTAGGTTCATGTCCCATCAAATACTGAACTGAACCTCGTTCCCGAGTACCTTACGTTCTGGTGACATCCCCCTCTCCCAGGGGCGTACGCCCCCCGGCGGAGTTGGCTCGAATATATGTGTGCGAAGTTCTTCAAGTCTGTGCTGATCCGACAGCTGAGACGTATCTTGAAAGTGGACCCGTCTTAGTTTAGAACTTAGGTTTGTTTCTGGCCTTATGTTTGACCTTCTATCGAGCCTGGCGCTCAAGAATGGCATACTTCGCGCATTTTCTTCTTGCTGGCCTAAATGGTTTTCCACTATTTGGCCAGTCGTTCTGACTTATCTACCAATTCCCTGATGTTCTCCTGCTGCTCTTAAATAGTTATAGCCACTTCGAATGCTGCTGTTGCCTTCCTGGATATGACAGTTGTTCCGGATCGCCACGCGACGAAGCTCCTAATAACCGTTTAGGTCGAGTGTGATAATATTATAATAAAATTCCTATAGAATTAGGAGGAAGATATGAATTAACTTCTTTGCAATTAGTATGTTTTGGGGCGTGGTTGTTGTTTTCCGAAGTCCTGCATCTAGTAAACAAATAATCCGAACCCGAATAGACGGGCCTGTGGAAGGCACCTTCAGTCAGTTGATCGTTGGGTTCCGAGACGTTCGGACCATTTTTATCATTATAGTTCGGGTATAGCATAGAGACAGAACCTTGGGGTGCGTTGGTGGTGACTTCCCGGGTCGCTTCGCGGTCTCATCGGTGGGTGAGTAATATTCGATATATCTGTTATATTGTGTATTATATTATTTATTTATATATTATATAAACATGATATTTATTGGCGAGATTTGTCTGGGGCAGGGTCCGCTCACAAGCCCCACTGAAGAGTCCGTGAGCGGACCCGGGACGAAACATGGGGACGTAGTAAGAAAATACGGTATCGTTTATCAAAATATATATTCGACCTCTAAACCGCGTGACAACCCCCTTCCCTGTAAGTAACAAAATGGTGCCGAAACCCGGGAATCAATGCCGGTAATCAGGGAAGTGGGGTTGGAGCGAATTTGTGATTTATTTATTTGTTTATTTATTTATTTGTTTATTTGTTTATTTATTTATCTATTCCTTATTTATTTGGATATTTATTTTGACGAGTAAATTATTCTACATTGTAATTCAGCGATTTAAGTCGAAATATCGATCCTGTCGAGTTTATTGAATATCAAATGCAAAACAGCGCCTTTGACAGGTGTTCTGGCGAACATCATCTTTCTCTAGATGTCCGCAAGAACATCGCGCCTTTATAAATGTTGAAACGAAACTGTTGCGATCAGTTCGAATCGTTCTAAAGATACCCGGTTGCATAGTTAAATTAAGAGACGAAGTAATAATCGAGGCTAAAAGAAGACGGCTGCAGACACGACGTGAGGGAGATAGCGATTCGAGTCGAGAAATTGTTTATAAGAAAATCGTTTTCGGGGCGGAAAAAACGAATTGATCTACGATAAGTAGACTAAATCGGGTCGAAGGATTCAATGGGTGCTACGTAGTCCGCAACAATCCGCGTCGGGGCGAGAGATTGGTTCGCAGCGCGGAGCGGCCCGTGGTCCCAAGCTTGCTTTTAAAAGGAGAGTAGCCCGAACCGTTCCGAGCAAACTGGACTGGCGCTAGGGTGAACAAGAAGTTTCTAGGCTGAAGCGGGAATCGGTGTCTCGCCTTCGAATGGAAGTACCCAGGCGTTTCGAGCTGACGGCTACGGCGTCGAGCTAAGCTGGCGTCTGGCGAATATGAAGTTCGTTGTTTCGCAGCGTAGAAATTTGAATTTGCCTTCGGCGCGCGCGTGCGCTAGTCGTATTTCTTTCCATGATACGTGATCATACGTGGCGGTTCGTGTCAATTTCTCGGCTTGGTGGCTGCACCCTTTCGTTTCTTTTTTTTAATAAATGGATCTTATTGCCTAACATTGTGCCCGTTATTCGTCCTTCGATCAACAACAATAATAATGTATAATTAAAATGAAGAAAACAAAAAAAAAAGTGTAAAGTGAGGAGATAGTAAATATTGAGAGGAATAACTTGCCTACAAAAAGTATTAAAATACTTAGTTCGTCTTAATAAACGAGATATATGGGTGGTTAATAGAAGGGTTTCCTACCGGAAAAAAATATATAGTAGTGACTATAAGAAACGTTTTGAATAGAAAGTTTCTTTTAATGGTTACTAACCGCTTCTCTCAGTGTAACGATAGATTTTTACGATTCAAAGGAATCGCGCCTTTGCTACTCTGACTTCGTCAAAAGAACATGTTGCGAACAGAATTGACGCCTCGCGTATTAGCGGTACCCGGCGTGTTTTTTTCACTATGATGGTGTTTTCCCACGACATCGTACCTAATGGGGGGTACTTCTCCAAGTCGAAGGGTGCCTCTAGGTCCTAATGTATGGGCCTTTTGAAAGCCGTAGTACTTTCCAGATAGATAGATAGATGGATAGATATAGATATATATATATATATATGGATAGATAGATAGATGGGTAGATATCGAGGAAAGTGCCGATACGATTTATGACAAATTTGAATTTGAATTTAGTCGGTAACTCGGTGCCGACAAATTATATTGATCGATAAAGACAAACGAGAGATTCGATTTGACAGTTAGTCGAATTCGGACATTCGGGCGCGAAGGTATCACGGCGAATTTAGGAATAAATAAAACTTTTTGAATTCGGATCGTCGAGTTTTAATCGCGAGTCATGTCCGGTTATTTTAGTCGTAAACAAAATGGAATTTAAGAAGATTATGCGATAGAAATATTTTACATAAAATGAAATTTGATTTGTAATATTTTGAGGCATCGTTAATTTAAAAATAAAATTCTGAAAATAATAGTACATTACGATACTATTTTTCCTATTAAGTGCGCAAAGTTCGGCACCTATATACAACATTTAAAGTGGCAGTACAAGGGCGGTGGGGAAGGGGGGGTTCGTTATATACGGAATACGAAAACAGTATTTGTAAATGATTTTGTAATAAATAGACTAAATTTATAAATATCTGTGTAATACATTATTTATTATCGTTATTACTGTTAATGGTTATTAATATTTTATATAAATTTTAATGAATTTAAATATTCATTCGCATTCGCGTTTTCGGGTACATTTTCAATTACATTACTATTTTACATAGAATTAACCTATACCTATCGTTTTCCGTACTGAAGAACAGCGATTGAAAAGTAAAACAAATGAAAGTTTTGACAGGTCTATTCTACATGTCTGTATACCTATAGCGCTACTTTACCGCACGCAGAACTTCATTACCGCACGCTAAATTATAAGATCAGTAAAGTGTGGGAAAGTGGCACTTTGCACACGCAAATACGTGCGCAAAATCGAACTTTGCGCACTATAATAGGAAAAAGTATAAATATAATTTCATATAGCCACATAATTGTGACTGATAATATGTAAGAATGATTGGTCCAAGAGAGGCGGCCAATCATTGATTGTTATTGATGAAACAAAGAAAAAAAAGGAGTGTTGGTCCATCCCTGATTTGCTTAAGATGAATAATTAATTAATTTAGAATCGATCGGTCCTACTATTTAAATGCGAAATGATTTAATTGTATTGTTTACCGGATTTGACTTCCATTGTCTATTGTTGTGGATTATCCCTGACTGTCTTCGCCTTCCCGTTATTTTTGTTCGTTGTTTATTATTTTTTCTTATTTTTGTTTTTATTCTTATTTTTCGTTATTATTCCCTTCCCCCTCCCCGTGGATCCACGTAGCGCGGAAGGACATTGGTCCAACCGTCGTCTTCGAAGCCACTCAGGCTGGGGTGCATTTTGCACTTGGGGCCGTTCGACCCCGCCGTGGAGCTTGGCTCTGACATGTGGGTCACAACACACTGGAGAAACTACGTGCTCTCCAGGCAATTTAGGCTGTGGGTAGCTACGGGGGGGAGGAGGGAGGTAATCAAAGAAAATATAGTTTTATTTCTTGTTAAATTGATTTACAACTTTATTTACGACTTCGTTATGAGATCTTGGGCGAGGCCAGGAGAGGAGTAACGTTTGAGAATCATAATAGACTTGAAGCTTATGAAATTTAGTTTAGACAAATTTAAATATCTGGAGGTCAGGGTGGCAAGGAGTGGTCCTTTACAATCCGTGTTCGTTCAAAATTGTTATGGTAGGTTTACTTGATAGGACAGAGACTCAAGTAGGAAGCAAAAACAAAATTGAATGCCTTGTTTCTTATTTGTTTTGTTATTCAATGTATTCAGTTTGAGTAATATATATACGATGCATTAGTTTAGAGCGACTTGCATCCCTCCTACATGTTCAGGCCTCAGTCAGTGAATAATAAAAGTATTAAAAATTAAAATATAAAGAATTTGATTGACTAGACGTTCATGTTTGCCAGGATAGATTTATCGGAATGTCTATTTACACTCACGAAATGACTCCCACCGCGCGTACTCCGTGATGCCCCTCTCGCGGTTAGGTTAGCGGATAGTATCCGGCGCGGCTCCCCGCAGGGGGGCCGGGAGGCAGGGTGGGGGTTGTTCCATACGTGGATATAGACTCAGCCTAGATTTATAAAGCGGAAATATGGCGAATTAAATGTACTTTAATTGTTTCTCTATTTTAATCCGTTCCTAAATATGGGGGAGAATATCGACGAGTTCTGTGGGAAACGGAAAGACAGACAATAGATTTGTGCGCCGATTGTAGCAGACGTCATCATTGGCGATAAGACGTCTGAAAGTTATAATTTCCCATGAATAATAAAATCATATTTATTATAGTATCTACGCGATGAAGTAACTAAAGTATCTAAATTTACTTGTCCCCAGAACTATTTTGACTTTTACGAACGCATGTATATAAAGACTTAAACATAATTCACAACCCCACGAAAATCTTTGGATGTCATGATGGAAGTGTTGTCACGGCGACCACTATAAAATATCGCGTTTTTATTATCGCACAGCCGAAGTAGGGATGTCGACACGTGAAATTTAGATTTATTTACAAACATATTTCTCCGAGAAGTTCATACGAATCATGAATTGATAATCTTTTGAATTCGGGTGTAACTAGTTTCCTACATAAATGGGCATTTGAGATATTGGTCAATATTGAGAACAGATTTCAAAATATAGTACCATGAATTACGTTGACGGGAGATGAGTTTGTGCGCCCGATTCCAACAGTAAAAGGCGCGACTTTCAGCTGGGGGAAAAAGGGAACTAACTTGATGAGATTAATGTTCCGAATTATACAAGAGTGTCGTATAGTACATGTTTGCATTTTATGATTTTTACATGTTTGTATTATCGGCCTTGCTCTGAAGAAAAGAAAAGGGAACACTGTAAAAATGGAAAGAAACTAGACGGACAGAGTGAATTGCTTACTTAACCCTTCTCTCTCGCATGGGCCACACTGCGCGGGAGGATGCGAATCCGACCGTGGCCTACGCCGACCAGGCCCGAGTGCATTTGCATTCGAGGCCCTTCGACCCCACCGTGGAGCTTGGCTCTGACATGTGGGTCACCATAGTTCGGGGAACCAGGTTCCTCCGAGACAATTCCGGCTGTGGACAGACATGAGGGAGAGAAGTAGGTAGCCAAAAAGGCTTGTAACTATAATATACGGTGATGTATTGGTTAAGCTGAGGATGTAATCGCAAGAGTCGGCCAAGACAGAGCAAGGACGATAATACCGAGATGGATGATAAATAAAACGAATAAGATCGAAAATAATTTGAAGGCAAATCATTGATAACAAAACTAGAGTATTAGAGTAAGATGGACATATAGTGCCAGTATGTGGGCAACAATAGTTTCTCATCATGAAAAATAACGCGGAAATAAGTAACTGGCAAGTTTTAGAATTTATTTACTTTATGTGTCGACTCCGTCTTCGGGAATTTTTTCGAGATATCGACTTTAGAACTTAGTTATTTATATTGCGGAATAATTTGACGACGGTTCAGGTTACACCTTGGCCCGATCCGGAATAAATGTTAAAAATTTAAATTATTTTAAATTTGTGGGGGAGAATGTTCCGGATCGCCACGCGACGAAGCTCCTAATAACCGTTTAGGTCGAGTGGGATAATATTATAATAAAATTCCTGTAGAATTAGGAGGAAGATATGAATTAACTTCTTTGCAATTAGTTTGTTTTGGGGCGTGGTTGTTGTTTTCCGAAGTCCTGCCTCTAGTAAACAAATAATCCAAACCCGAATAAACGGGCCTGTGGAAGGCACCTTCAGTCAGTTGATCGTTAGGTTCCGAGACGTTCGGACCATTTTTATCATTATATATATATATCACTTGGGGTGCGTTGGTGGTGACTTCCCGGGTCGCTTCGCGGTCTCATCGGTGGGTGAGTAATATTCGATATATATGTTATATTGTGTATTATATTATTTATTTATATATTATATAAACATGATATTTATTGGCGAGATATGTCTGGGGCAGGGTCCGCTCACAAGCCCCACTGAAGAGTCCGTGAGCGGACCCGGGACGAAACATCAGCCAACCTGTTTATTTATGTTTTTTATTATTTGCACGTGACCTAGCATGACGTAGTAAGAAAATACGGTATCGTTTATCAAAATATATATTCGACCTCTAAACCGCGCGACAACCCCCTTCCCTGTAAGTAACAACAGTCGTTAATCCAGCCGGTAACACGTATGCCGCTACGTCGCCCGGTGATATTGTTGCGATGCCGTTGTTATCCGGCATCAATTATTTGTGTTCGTTTGGCCTTGTAAGCCTAAGTTGTAATTGCAGAATATTGCAGAATATTGATAATGATGTGGCCGTTGTCGTTATGATCGATGTCGTAACCGATGTTGGCACCCCGGTGCTCGTCGGAATGTCTTCGAATGACCTATTGGTATATCCTTCTGGGATTGAGTCATCATTCTCCCGGAACATCGGAATGGTCTTCTCTAAAAATGTATACAGTAGTGAGTTTCGGTACACTCCGGCTTCATTTTCATCTCCGAGTCCCGTTTCTACGAAATCGGATGGCGTGTACTCCCCCATTATTTGTCGGTATAGTTGTTCGACTGTTGTAAGCCTTCTATCAGTCGTTTGAAGACCCAGTTCTGATAAGGTCTCTGTGAACTCATCATCTGTTCGGTCCATTGCCCTTTCCTCTATTGGTCAATTCTGCTGCACCTTTTCTACTGTTATGTTATTATTACGTTGGTGTGCAATTTTTTCAATTTTATTGGCTGGTTATGATCCAACATTATTCGAGACAGAGACCAATTACAATTTTTCAGACAGTTGCTCCCAAACGTATTGTTTTTTTTCCTAGTAGCGTACGGGAAGGTCACATGGTGCCAGTAAAGCAAAAAAAAATAAATTCTGTTTTGCATATTGTTACGGGCGATGGCTTGTACCTCGCCTTATCATATAGTTATATTATAATTTTCTATAATATTTAAGCCGTTATAATAGATGTCATGTTGCAAGTGGGATGAGCGAATATCGTATTTAACGCAATACAACATTCATTAATCCGTTGCACGGTTGCGACGTGGTTCGAACAACCACAGCAGTTAATTCTTTATAAAGTGTTTAAATAAATGTTCGAGAAAACTGTAAGCAGTTTTCAATGGCAACATGCTAGTGTTTGCAAATCGCACGGCCACACTAGGTGGCGACGAGCATCCTAAAGGAGCTGTCATCGGCGTGTTCCCAGCACGAAAACTGCATATGACGCGTATGACCGGAGGGACAATTCGTCTTTATCGTCGATGGATCCCGAAAAGCGCGATAGTCTACAGTCAGTCAGATCACCGAAAGCAGAGAGGCAACTTCGGGTCGTTCGCAACTTTTCGCGCGAGTGACCTAGATCGCGAGCCACTAAGCTTGCCGATAATCAATTCTGTACGGGTGCTGGTCGGGGCGATAATAATAAATAATAACTGTGCGAAGAGCATAAACGAGTGTTCCTTAAATCCCGACCCAAAGAGATCTGCATCCGTAACACGTATATTTATGTTGCACTTCATGTGCTTTGATCGTGCCTTAATATTTACTTTTAGAAACACTATTAAAATTGATGCGTAGAGGAAAGGGATATTAAAAAAAAAGTTTGCACTATATTTTATTCGGCCTCTTCCAGCCAACAGATTTTCCTCTTTTGTCTTGCCGTTATCAATTTTCGAAATATATATTGCGCTTATTTCTTTTGACGCCGTATTTACATGTAATTTCCTTAACAACTACTGCGAAAACATAATAACAGAAAATTGTAGTTAAAAAACAAGCAAAAAAAATATAATATTCTTCTGTATTTTTACACGAAATTCAATTAAAAAAATTAGCTGTGTTTAAATTATTATATATAAATTAATTATTGTATAATATTTAAGAATAATTTGCAGTGAATTTTCAAAATTTGGTTTCTTATTTATATTTTTGTTCTCGAATTTAAATTTGTTCAGTACATATTATATTTTAATCGAATATATATTTCAAAATTATGTGACATAATATTGTTTACGCGCAATGTAAACACGCTGGCTTGGCCCAAAAATACTGGCCCTATCGTTCTAATTAATATTCAAATATATTTATTCGTTCCCTTATTTTTTAAGAATATAGTTTTGAAAAAAAGGAATGTTTGAAAATAAAACTAGTGTTGGCGTGGTGCCTAGGTCGCTTCGCTTACTCAGAAACTTCGACCCTGGGCAGAGTCGGCTATTCCTTAATACTCGTTAGTTTACTAACAGCTTTCAGTGATATTATAAAATTATACTGATATTTAAGGATCCATTCATATTTAGGTCCATGTGTCTTCGATATATTACAACAATATAGTATTTCTTATATGTATGAAAATTGAAAATGATTTTCAACTCTGACCTATGGGTCAGACGTCAAATTGAAAATAAGCATTTTCAAAACTTCGACGCCGACGACAGGCCAGCCGAAGTATTTTTTTTTAAATTATTGTCTTAATGGGCGATCTCGCCCTTTTTATAGAACTTGAACTATTTTTCGATTTTTATTAAAGTTGCGAGAGCTGCAGTTCGTCTTTCAGAGATGGGGCCATACTTCACATTTGTGTATGAAATGTAGGAGCTCCAGAAACCTACATCAAGTACAGCATCGGTCATGAGTCGATTTTCGCCAGGTGACAACATTGCGATTTTCGCCAGGAAACAACATTGCGAAACGTAAACAAACAACGTGGCTCGTCTTACGAACTGCGAACTGCTGCTTGTAAATCGTTTTCGAAATATTGTTCCTGGACGGGAATCGAACTCACGACCTACGACTCCGTAGTCCAGTGCGTTACCGCTTGAGCCACGAAGCCGATATTTCAAAGTATACACTTTTTATCTATATTTTTTGGGGACTGTCCCCAAAAAGACCATATGTGTATATTATTTATTAATAGTATTATTTATTAATAATACTTGTAAAACACTTACTTCATGCACTTGTATTGTAATAGACTATTCGATGCAGATCACACGTTTACTATGTTTTACTAATACATACACCATACTTTGTTGGTGGCAAGTTCGGTACACGCAGCAGAACGAGCTGACCGATTGTCACATTAATCTGCGGGTTATGCCATTTAGACCGGTGTTGCAGATAATCTGCTGACCAGGTTTTCCAAAAACGTTCTACCATCAGCCTGTGTAGCTGCCAACGTGATAGTTTATTCTCAGACAGATCCAAGCGGGAGGGACTAGGAGGAGCCGTTAATGCAGTTCCGATTGAAAAGTGACCAGGGGTCAGTGCCTCAAGGTCATCTGGATCATCAGTGAGTGATGTCAAAGGCCGTGAATTTAAGCACGACTCAATCTCACACAAAAGTGTCCCCAATTCTTCGAAGGTAGGCGTGTGAGCACCTATAATTCGCTTTAAGTGCGATTTTACACTTTTTACCCCCGCCTCCCAGAGTCCACCGAAATGAGGGGCAGATGGAGGTAAAAAGTGCCAAGAAATGCCATCCTCCGCCAGAAGTGCTTGAAAAGAAGAATCCTGAATGACCTGATCAAAGGCAGCGGTTAATGTGGAATCTGCGCCACAAAAGGTGGTACCCCGATCACTGTACATATCAGTGGGCATTCCGCGACGACTGATAAACCGTTTGAAAGCGGCCAGGAAAGTTTCCGCAGAGTAGTCGGAAACAACTTCCAAATGGATTGCCTTTACCGATAAGCAGATGAACAGGGAAATATACGCTGGGTGACGCTTTTGACGCGCGGAGCTGGAAGAGCACCCATGAGTTGTTTAGCTGATTCAGCCTTGTGTCGAGTACAGGCCACGCAATGAAATATTACAGAGCGCGCAAGTTTTCGAGCTTGTAAGATCCAAACGGAGTTTCTCAAGGTTTGGAGGGTCAAGGTGATGCCTCCGTGCAAGCAGCGTTGATGTGCTTTTCTTACAAGAAGTTGTGTCACCGGATGTGTTTTCAAAATTATCGGGTGTATCTAGTCGTAATGGGCATCAGCATGCTGAAGACGACCACCGACACGGATAAGGCCGTCCTGATCCAGAAATGGATTAAGGCTTTTTAGGGCACTGCGCACGGAGACCGGAGACTGGGTTTGCAAAGCACGCAGTTCATCCGCGAAGAGAAGCGATTGAAGCCAGCGAAACCATAGTTTTGTCGCCCGAGCAATATTAGGAGCCGGAATAACAGAAGTCAACTTTCGAAATGATCGATTTTTAACACGCCATGACAGAGCAATTGCAGTGATTCGAAGTAATCGATCCCAATCCGATATTTGAACAGAAAGATCGGTTAAACTATCATTTTCTTGAATAAGATCATGGGTGTGAATCCTTTCCTCAAGCGGGGCATCTGTTTCGACGGCTGCTGACATGTGAGGCCAATGGTCATCAGAATATTGGAGCCAGGTAGGGCCTTGTAACCATAAACGGGAATTCATTAATTCTCGAGCGGACATGCCGCGGGAGGCCAAGTCTGCCGGATTTTCAGCCGTGGGGACTTGTCGCCAGATAGCTGTGGGAATCGAAGTCTGAATGGCAGACGCCCGATTTGCCACAAAGGTCTTCCATTTTGTCGGAGACTGATTGAGCCAAGCGAGAACGATCGTGGCATCAGTCCAGCAATATTGTTTGGAGGTTGCGAAGCGGGGGAAAGAAGTAAACGAGCGATAGTGGAACGAGTCTGATGACGGGTTCCAGAAGACACCGAGAATTTTTATCCCATCGCTGTGGTGGAGAGCTTTACCAGTCGCGAGCCCATGATTAGCGGGATTAATTCCAGTGAGTAACGCAGTATCGTTGCTAGTCCATTTACGCAATTCGAAGCCACCGCCGCGAAGGAGGGCAACGACTTTCGAACGCAGGAGTAGGGCGCTTTCCTGATCGTCGGCTCCAAAAAGACAGTCATCGACATAAATTCCGGATCTCAAGCTGGACATTGCTCGTGGAAACTGAATTCCATCGTCGTTTATCAGCTGACGTAGAATACGTTGTGCCAAAAATGGCGCACAGCAGACGCCGAATGTCACTGTGTTCAACCGATAATGTTCGATGGGTTTATCTAAGGAATCCCGCCAGACAATACGGTGGAAATCGCGATCTCGTGAGTCAATCCAAATTTGTCGGTACATTTGACTGATGTCTGCACTAAATACGAAGCGTGGGAATCGCCATTGAGTTAAGACGGAATTTATGTCAGCTTGGAGTTTCGGGCCTACATGTAAAGTGTTATTGAGAGAAACACCATTAGAATTTTTGTGGGAAGCATTAAATACCACACGAAGGGGCGTTGTAGAGCTACTCTCCTTGATAACTCCGTGATGTGGGAGGTAACAGGTGGACAGAGAAGTCATAGTCTTTGACGAAACAACAGTCATATGCGTTTGTTCTCTATAATCCTTCATGAATGCGTGATAGGCTATCTGTGTGATAGGATCTTTTTGGAGACGGTTTTCTAAAGATAGGAGGGATCGAATAGCATGATCAGAACTGTGGCCAAACACTGGGTTGTTTTCCTTAAAAGGAAGCCGTACGACGTAACTACCATTAGATAATCGCGTATGGGTTTCAAGGAAACGTGATTCACAATATGCATCCTCCGTAGATACATGACATTCGTTGGAGACTTCTTCAATTTCCCAGAATGTGCTAAGAAGTTGGGAAAGCTGAGACTCATCCGAACATGTATGAACACGAACATGGGATGAATGGGTCTCTGTGGAATCAGAAGCGTAACCCGATAAGATCCATCCGAAAATGGAGTTTTGTGCAATGGGTTGCCCTAGGGGGCCTTTGCAAAGACCGTCGAGGATGATTGAGCCATAGAGATCGGCTCCAAGGATCATCTGGATTGGAGCCTTGTTAAAAGGACAGTCGTCCGCAAGTTGCAAGTGACGCAAGTGTGTCCATTGGGAAGGAGAACCCAAAAATTGAGGTGTATAGGATGTGAGTTCCTTTAACACGATAGATTTCGTCGTGAGGACAGGCTCCTCTCTGTTAACGGGGGTGATCGACAACGAGGCGGCAAATTTCGCGACCCCAACGGAGATGCTACCAACGCCTGAAACTTTCGTGTTAATACGTACCAATCGAGGATTAAGAGCATGAACGACTTTCTCAGTCACAAGAGTCGCTGTCGATCCGGGGTCGATAAGTGCCCGAATTTGAAGACTTCTACCATTCAATGTACGCACCAATACTTGGGCAGTGGCCAGAATAACTGGTGACAGGCTCGTGTCCATATCCGACACATTATGAGACTGGACTTCCGATTGTCCGGTTTGCAAACCAACAGAGGAGGCAGAAGAGGTTTCATGATGCTGCTTAACAGGTGACATAACCTCAGATTCCTGCGAGCGGTGCAGCATCGTATGGTGTCTTTGTTTACATATAAAACACGAAAATTTGCTAGTACACGCTGATAACAAATGGTTGGCGAAACAATTTGAACATAAATTGTGTCTTTTGATAAATTCAAAACGCTGCGGTATTGACATATTTTTAAACCGATTACACAGACGCAAAGGATGCTCGCCTGTGGAAGCAACGCATATTCGTCGTTTTGTCTCGACACTAAGTGTTTGAATGTGGGCTTTCGATTTCGATGTGCTAGAAATGAACACGTGTTTTTTCGATGACCCTGCATTGATAGATTCAAGAGCTCTCGCGCGAGAAAGTAAAAAACTGCGAAGTTTAATATACGTAGGATACTCGGTTTCGGTACACAAATTCAATTCCCATGCTTTCCGAGTGACAGGGTTCAATTTTAGCACGATCAGATATACTACAATCGCGTCCCACTGATCAACCGGAAACTGTAATGATTTTAAAGTGGCGAGTGCTTCACTTGACTTATCGTGTAAATGTAGTAAGCCCGCGGCACTTTCTTTTTGCAAAGTTGGTATCGAAAACAACATATCAAAATATGCATTCGCATTCGTAATTTTGCACGAGTAACGGTTCTCGAGAACTGTCCAAGCGTCTATAAAAGAAGTTTCAGACAGCATAATATGATTAATTAATGCGGCTGGTTCAGAGTCCAGCGATGATTTTAAATAATGGAATCTTTGTAAGTTGTCGAGAGTCGTATTATTTATAACTAAAGATTTAAAATAATTACAAAAATTAGTCCAACTATCGGGACGGCCATTAAATTTAGAAAGAGAAATAAAAGGTAAAACCGTGTTTCGTTGAACATGGTGATGGTTGAAGCCGTGGAACGCAGAGTTAGACATTGTCGGACTGGAGATCGCACGTGACGGGAGGTGGTCAAGGGCGTCTTCGAGGTCACCCAACATGTCGAAATAGGCATTCTCAAATGACAGGAATCGCTGGTCGGTGAAATAAGTCAGAGTGTTGATTTCTTCTTTGGAAGCGACCTCTCTGGTTCGTTGGTGGAGGTCACAGCATTGAATCCAAAGTCCTTTCAGATGATCCATGCGAACCTTGATTCGGCCCGCAGTACGTTCTGTTTCGATCGGCACACGTTGGGATACCTTCTGGATCTCGAGCATGATCGCCTCAATTTGGATGATAAGGTCAGAAGCCGTGACACCAGCAGCCATTTCGAGATCGAGTTTGGTGCTCTGTGTAATGTCACCGAAATTAATAGATTGATACAACTCCGACTCACCAAACAAAAAGGTTAAATCCTGATCAAGAGAATCATTCATGAAAGTGAAAATAATTGAAAACTTGTACTATTTAGAATTTGAATCATTAACTCGAATTTTATAAGATATCACGAATCAATGCAAATATTAAAATTTGAAAAAATCTGCAAACCGTATAAAAAAACTGGTTCGACCAAATTTAGAAAGAAGTTACCGACCAAGCAGAGTGACATCGATAATATCGAGGCTGCGTCACTAACGTGGATTTCTCCTATAAAGACTGAAGATTGATCCAAGCTGTTGAAATTCACTGGCAGTACCGGGGATCCAAACAGCAACGAAGCAATGACAGCTGGAGTACACGTCGTAAAGCAGGGTTCGGTTTCACAGCGAACGTCGGAGAAACAACAACGTGGCGAGGCTCAACTGCTATCGAAAAATCCACTTGAGCGTCGAGGTATTGGCGAACGTCGGGGCCCGAGCGGCAGCGGTGACGGCCTGGTGTAGCGGCGGCTTAATATGGCGGCAAGCGGAGAATCGGCACTGGAGGGGATCAGCAGGCGCATGAAGAAGAAGCGGACTCGATAACGTCAGCAGCGTCCTCAAAATGGCGGTTTTCGAAGCGTAGCGTAGCCAATATGGCGGGCACGTTTTCGGAGAAATTAAATGTTCGAAATCGCACAGCACAAAGAGCGTAAAAAATGAATGTATCACAGAGTATTCGTGTTGTTCACTAGGGCACTCACACACAAAATCCGTCACGATCCTGGCAGGATCGCCAAATGCTCTTGAATGGGTTAGGTGGTCGCCGAATCGTGAGCGTCTTCACATGCGAGAAAGTGAGAGAAAGTGAGAAAAAACTGCGACGAGGGAACCGAGTGCCAATGAATTGACACAGGATGTAATTTCACAGTACTTTTCTTTATTAAGTCCACTGAGATACAACGAATTAATTTTTATCGATTTGCGTATATAGATCGTTCGGAGTTTGTTCTGCTACTAACTTGTTCCCACATCGATTGCGTGATTGAACCGAATCGGAGTGGGCGCCGCACGCCTGCGCCAAACAAACTGTAAAATCGCCGCGAACGACAAAGTAATACGTTCGTACACTAAAGCAATTAATGGATTCGCGCAGAATATTCAAACGTATAATTCAACAAATACACTTATTAAATATATATGATATAAAGGTGCCCTTATAATGAACAAAGAAGATGGAATTGTGCAACTAACATATTTTTTTATTTTTCGACTTTATTTCCTGCTAAAGGCGGAATCTTGTCTGCCCATATAGAAGAGTTTCGAAAAATTGCCGAAAAATTATATTTCATAAATACAGATGGAATTTATATTATTTTTTTTTTTAGAAAATTTATTTTTTTCACCAGACGAAATGAGAGAGATTCGTTCCATTAAAAATGGAAATCGTCAGTAAGGCTTAGTGTTGTAGACCTGTCTTATACGCCGTTATTGAATAATATTATTGAGAAGTCTTTTATATAGATGGTATACTGGATTTCTCAAATTACGAGAATCCAGAACTCAATATTAAATCATCTATCATTAATCTCAACAAGTGCGAAGTACAATGTACAATCACACTCCGGGACGTCTTACGAGGCCCCCTGCTAAATGTTAGTTGCACAATTCCATCTTCTTTGTTCATTATAAGGCCACCTTTACATCATATATATTTATTAATAACGTGAGCATTATAAATCCATTATAATACACTTATTATTATTAAGACGAGCTGTAAATAATGGATGTGTAAAATATATAAAATTAGCGATACAAACATAAATTTAAATGGCCAACGAAATGATAGCCCGTTTTGTTTTATTTATGTTCGAATGCAGTCGTTTTTCTTTTTTTTCGAACATCGGCTGTTTTTTTCACTATTTGGTGTAACGCAGTCAAATAGTACCAGTACTTGTTATAAACATTGCACACTTTTAGCGGATAGACGATCCGCATTGAGACAATGGAACACACGGAAAATGTGCACATCGGGCACAGCACAAAATAAACCCGAAAAAGGCCAATCGAGCACACTTAAAAATTCGAGAAAACTTCCGGGAAAAGAGAAGAGGGAGAGAGAGCGAGAGAATAGGATTTTGCCGTTTCACGCGTACAATTCGCCGGTACTTACTTTGGGACTCCTCGTTAAATCCTCCCCAGGACACTGGCATAAAATTTGGTGCACACAAACCGATGGGCCAGGATCCAAAATCGGCACACGCGAGAGAATGCTCAACCAATTGTCCCCGAAAAACGAACGCCCTGAACAATGATGAAATTTCGGATCTCAAGAGCGTCGAATTCCTCTTTTTCCGCGGTTTCCACTTTTAGTTCTATTCTCTCACTCTCTCGCCCTCCAAGGTTCGGGCCATAGTCGGCCTTAGGCCTCTGCATCATAAGTACAAGTTATAGTCGTAGCATTATTGATTGGCAGTCGATCGCGACAATCAATTTAAATAAAAAACGTGATATTGATAAATGTTTAATGTAATAATTGCGTTGAGGGAGGACAGGTTGGGAACGACAAATAAAATCACTTTTATGAAAACAAAATTATTCACTTATTTATTTGAGTATACACAAAGGTTTCTTCGATTAAATTTCGTGAGAGGAGGTACGCACCGATTAACGCAAGCGCGTCGATGAGACGAGTGAGACAACCGAGTCTATAATAAACTTATAACTCAAAATACGCAGCCACCTCGCGGCTTAATAACAAACTATACATGACCGTGTTTAAATTTACAGTACAGTATAATTGCGGTAAGTATAATGAGTATATTTCTCAACACCCCCACTACGTGAGTACTACTTGACAGCAAAATTCTAAATTTATCAAAACACAGAGCTTTTGTGAACATATTGTGAATAGCTCGTTGGTATTTACATATAAAGTATAAATATGACATCAATATCTTTTGACCGACGGTGAAATTCAAAATTCTTTGTCAATCTAATGGTACTCTCATTGTCTACATGTATAATTGTAGGATCAACTCATGGATGTCCGATATCTATTAATAATTTTCTCAACGAAAGCGCTTCTTTGGTTGCTTCGCTTGCTGGGATGAACTTGGCTTCTGCAGTACTTAGAGATACGGTCGTTTGACGTTTTGAAGCCCACGCAACATATCCGCCGCTAATATAAAAATCATAACCCGTAGTGGATCGTCGTGTATCAAGGTCTCTAGAGTAATCTGAGTCAGAATAACCCTTGAGTACATAGATTCCACCTCCGGTATGAAAAGATATACCAAAATCGCGTGTTGTTTTCAGATATCGAAAAATCCTTTTCACTGCGGTCCAGTGCGACTTATCATGATTATCCAGATACCTACTAACTATGCCGACGGCATATACGATGTCTGGTCGGGAGATAATTGAAAGAAATAAAAGTGAACCGACCGCTTCACGATACGTACATCTGTGTTTTCGTATTGACTTAATTTTGACCGCCATTGGCTGTTTGAATCCGCAGGTGTCTTCAAAACATTACGAATTAAATTTCTTTAATATTTTGTCAATATAATTCTTTTGACTTATGATAATAGAATGAGGACTCTGTTCTATTTCCATACCTACAAAGCATTTCAAATTCTCAATCGTGACGTTAAACTCCTTTTTCAATATATCTACGAGTTTTTTTTTAAATGTCATGACTTGATGCAAACAGTAGCCCATCGTCAACATAAGTGCTAAGAAGATCTTTTCTCTGTCAATTGTGACTGCATTCACACACTTATCAGCATTACTCCGTGCAAAGCCTAGTTTTTTCATAAAACCGTTAAATTTCGCGTTCCAACATCTTCCCGACTGGAGTCCCGATCTGGAGGGGTCGAAACGGATGTCACGGGACCGCGACCTGTACATGCCCACGGACAATTTCGGTGGATCGAGCCTCTCAAGCAAGATCTTATGCGCTGCGACGAAGAGAGCTGCCTGGCTACATGGCGCGAATGCATAGTTGGTTTGCAGTAATGCTTTCCGAACTGGCAGATCGCTTTGTTCAACAACATCTGAGCAATTATGTGGCCCATCAACAATGAGAAATAGATAGAGAAAATACCAACTTCTGGATGCTCTCCTGGAGGACCGTGACCTATGGCAAGTCAATTGTACCGTCTAAGAGGCTGCAAGTGATCTGATGACTCCGCGAAATCTGTCAACGAAATCGGAGATCCGACAGATTACAAAACTCATATCTCAATCGAACGGCAAAGTTGGATTGACGCCGAAACTCACTTCCCGAATTCAGTGTATGATCGACTATATAACATCGGGCCGTTCATTTGCGGCTAAAGTCAGGACGTTCGCACATCAACTGCAGACGTACTATCACACACTGAACAAGCTGAAGTTGCTTAACATCAAGCAATGTTTAGCGGATAAAATTCGGGTTTTGGCGGATACAAAAAAAGGCTGCAAAGACGGGGGGGGGGGGGTCAATTCGACACAATGCAATATTTTTGTTGAATCCTTTCCAACCTCTTCAAACATCGAATCGCAGCCTCACATGAGCTTCCGTCGATGGCCTCGGTTGAGAAAATCTAAGGGAGCATCTTCGTGAAAATATCTAGGCTTAATGCAGGGACTCCAGGCACGAAAATCTGTACCGAGTTGTGTGAAGAAGGTTGTCCACCCGTTAGTGCATTGGAGATGAATAATGCCTTCAAAAGAGCGAGGAATTTTTTCTAGCCGGGCTGTGATGGAATTAACAACTATTGGTGAAAGAAGTTAACTTCTGTCCATCCACACCTAGTCCGAATATTCACCTCTTATATAAAGGGAGACCAACCCATTTTGCACTAGCTGGTGGAAGGCCGAACGACACCAAAAATCAGGGGACCCGTCTGATCCGAGAACCCTAGACCAATCACGAGACTCAATACGTTATACAAATTCTTCCATGGAATGACTGTATTTGCCCCGAAAAATGTGATGAGAAACGCCGCTATCCAATAACCATACATATTTTTCATCGAATCGAGAACATTTCGAACGCTCGTATTATGTAAATAAGCTTATTGTTTTCCCTTAGACAACTGAATTGTTTATCAACAACGAAGGTGCTAACGTTTGCCGAACTTTGATAACAATTTGTAAGGTCACAAAGTGCAATATGCCTAATTATTGTATTCTGCTACCGATGTATGGTTTATGTTTTAGTTTTGTAATCGAATTTTATCCAACCGATGGTAATTTATCAATGTATGATATTGAATGATGGTTTTAATTTATTTATACAGTCGTCGATAAGTTGGATTTCTTTTGTTTTGGTTCGCGATTTCTTCGGCGCCGCTAGCTTTGTTTTTGGGCGCGCGTCGAATGCTCTCCCATTTGCGATCTAGTCATCGCTGAGGATAGTCGACCCTAGAAAACAACAAGCAACGGTGTTGAATAATTGGAGGTAAGACAGTGCGCACGCTGTTTAACGGCTTGAATAACTATTCATAGGAAAGGTCGTGAAAAGAGTCGTTAATGTTATGGTTACAAATACCGTTGCGATTATCCTGACGGATATCTTGCGGAAACGTTTTATCTCAATTCATACATGGGCATAGTTCTTTGTAATCTATTTATCGGTCCGCGGCCAACTGTCCTGGGCCCATAATCTGTTGAGGGAGGACACGTTGGGAACGATAAATAGTATCATTTTTATGAACACAAAAATTATTCACTTGTTTATTTGAGTATACACAAAGGTTTCTTCGATTAAATTGCGCGAGAGAAGGTACGCATCGATTAAGGCAAGGGCGTCGATGAGACGAGTGAGTCAACCGAGTCTATACTAAACTTATAACTCAAAATACGCAGACACCTCGCGGCTTAATAACAAACTATGCATGATCGTGTTTAAATTTGCAGTACAGTAAAAGTGCGGTAAGTATAATGTATATATTTCTTAACAAATTGGGTAGAAATTGATTAACACTGATTGAGACTTTTATCAAAGTTAATCAATTTTCGTTTGCTTGGTTACTGTCGCGATATCGACTATCACGACTATTCCAATACCCGAATGGACGTTGTGCGTGGTGGAGACCGAGAAAGGGGAAATTGATGACTCCAAATTAAATGTCAACGAATTTAATAATAACAAATGCAGTTTACACCTTTGATAAGAATCGCTACGTACGTAAACTGCGTGTAAACGAATATTAATAGTTGCTTAATAACTATCAACTTTCGAATGGCTTTCCGTTTTGAGTGCTTTTGCCGAACTGAACATTTCGCACGGAAGTCGGAGCGACAATAGCAAAACTAGTGTTAACAATAATTTCCGAAATCGACGGTCAGTTATAATGGAAATTGTAACATCCCGCCGCCTGTGAGGCCCACTAGGGTCTGGCAATTTGCTAGAACACGTAAACCCAAACGAAATTCCGCTAACGCTTACACGAATGTACCTAGCACCTGACCTATAACAATATCCTTAAACTAACCTAAATCACGAATTTGGTGCTTCCAAATCAGGAGGAAGCAAAGTTTGCTGGCGCAGCGGGCGAACAAACTCCGAATGTGCGGTGAGAACCGTAACTACCCGCGTAAGAGTGTCATCACCCTGAATTTACGGGCACGCCGATTAAAAAAATGCCATGGCGTTAATACGTCGAGATTATCAATATCAGTGAAGAGTGGTCCTTGAGGTCGGGAGTTCAAAGCGCACTCAATGTCACACAATATGGTCGAGCATTCCTCGAATGTGGGTTTGTGAAATGAGGTGAAATGGGAGGCATAAAGTATCAGGGCGTGCCATCCTTCGAAAGGTATTTTCCGCGATCGCTTTCTTAAACTGTAAGGTACTTCCTCCTCATCTCTTTATTTATATCTTGCACGGAATACTGGTCAGTCAATAGTGGACTAAACTAGTATATTATAGTTCTCATTTATTAATTAAATACTTAATTAATACAGTGAAAGTTTACTTTCATCTACAATACTTTGTTATATTCTTCCTGGTATGGATTAAGAGCTTTCTCCAAACGGAATTTCCTCCGCCTTGAGCGCACCGATATTTAATTTTCCAATCAAACATTGACGCAAACGTGATATATATGCAACGCAATATATGTATACGGTCACGCGCAGAATTCGAAGCTACGTTGAATTTCTAAGAGCTATGTGATCAAATGTTTCTAGAAATTTGGTCGCAGCTAAACACGCTTATACTTCATGCTCTAAGGGAGCATAAGTGGAAATAGGTGACAAACCATCAGGCCAGGCTTCTTGATTCCGCGATAGTCAGGACGGACCATATTTCTAGAGCGAACTTTTGAGTAATTCTTGTGCGGACAAACCTCGAGACGCGAGATTTGTCCGGATTCCTGACAGAGTATGTGCCTCCAGAGAATGTTTGGCAGTAGGCTTGAAGCATGCAAAGGTTCCATAAAAATGTCGACAAAAACGGTCTTCAGGACTTCATTCGTGTACATATCAAGGTTCAAAATCCGTTAATATCAAAATCGAAAATGATTCTATTTTCGAGTTATCGCAAAATGAAATTTTTCCAATAATAATGTCTGCTAAAATATCGTTTCAGTTAGTGTCTTTAATTTTTATGTATTTTGTATATTTGTTTATATATTTTTATATATTTTGATGAACTGGACATGAAGTTAATAGCTGCACTTCACAGTCTATCGCGATTTATTTAAAAATGTAAAAAAACATCATTCAGAAATGTATTGTTCCAAAATTACATGTTTTGCAAGGTTTCGTGAATCATGTATTTGGGATCGGACTCGTTCCTCTCCTTAGGCGAGAAACGGCGCTTCTATGGCCAATTAAATTTAAAATAGTTTCAAAACATTAACAAGCAGACATTTTCTAAGGCAAGAATGGCGCAAACTATGTGACGTTCTTCCGCGCGAGCTTTGCGACACTACCGTCGCGCGCCAGCCGTGTCCGACCTCGTGGCGAAATATCGAAAAATGCAAAAGATTCCACGGTCGGTAACGGCGCTCACGCGGGTTTCTCGGTCGGCTAGCACGGCTAGCTCTTTTTCACAAGGTACACGAAAACACTCCCGAGCCTTTGGCACGGGCAAACCCACGGTGAATCTCGTGGACGGAAAGCACGAAGACGCTCACCTACCGGATGAGGGCAAGCCACGGCTTCGCAGTCTGGCGTGTCGGTATCCCGCTACGGCGGGGGTACAAAAGGCACAAAAGGGAGAAAGGTATTGCCGACGAATACTCTTACGTTTATTCACTACCTTTACCTTTAACTTTATTAGAATTTCAAACAAAAAAAGGGAAACAGTCCCAACTACAAAAAAATCCGCGAACCACGAAATGTCGCCACCGGCGGCGTGAACACGCAGTAGCGGTGCGGGGAGAGGAGGCGCGTGGCGCGAGCCGAAACGGAGCGGCACTGTACCTTTATTGGAGCTACCAATGAATCCGTGGCCCTGGCGCTTTTCTTCCTCTAATGAGGCCTGACACCCTTGGCGTGGTTGGGGCTGCCGTATACAAAATTACTCCTTGGATGGAGGTGATTTATTACCAATGACTTTTGGCGTTGCGCCGAGCTGTATCTAGCGGTGTCCAAATCGCACTGAGTTGCTGCGGCGTGTCCTGGACCCAGGACGAAGGCGCTGAGCGCACCCGCTAGCGGCGGACGATCGAAACAGCATTGTGCGGCCACATCTCTCCCACACCGCACGTCTATATGGGCTTAAGTCCCATGTACAATACACCGCATAATGCGGATCACCGTTCGGTGATTAACGTCGCAACGACGGAATTGCAGTTACATATATGGACTCGGCCATGATACGTAATGCGCGCGAACTTACACTTTAGACCACTAGGTGGCAGATAATCGGTAAAATATATCAACTTAAGACTAACGCTCCGTGTTCCGCGGGAAATATAAACAACGGTAACTACTAGCAAGTTATACAAATTAATAGCGTAATCTGTAGAGTATACACCATCGAGATGAGTAGCGTGTAGCGAGGATGTTCCTCCTCGGTGAGGAGAGCACGATTTGGCACCTATTGATATTCTCAACAGAACGACGCGAAACCTACTTTACCGGTCGGTGACTCATGGTAGGACTTGCCCCTGCCCCCGTCTTTTGGGATCGCGACAGAAGTACAACCGATAAAGTAGGGGTTGCTTGTGGCGTGGCGAGTGTGCCACGTCACAACTATTAAAAGAAGCTGATAAACTTAAATGCTGTTGGATACATGAAATTTGTGCCATTTGTATAAAATAATGGATAAAATGTAAAATGTTGTTTCTCGACGCTAAAATCGGAATCGATTTCGATATATATATATTCGCGAATTACACAAAACGTTCAGTGCTCTTGAAATTTCAGAAACGTACAAAATACATGTTATTTTAAAGCATTTGCAATAATGTTTACAGTTCTTGCCAAACAATGGGCTGGGCATTTTGTCTGAACAAGCCGGCGAATGTGTTCATACCAATTTTTTAAAATATTGGAATCAGTACAAAATATATATAATAAAAGATTAATCGCATCCTCTTAGGTTCAAAAAGGCAGTTGTAGAGTTTTCCTCCGAACATATTTAATTCTTAACATGACGTTATAGTTTTTGTTCTGATTCAGATAATAATAACATTGAAATAACAAAACAGTAGCATAGCACAAACATTAAAATAACAACTAAAAATATAAAAATTTAAAAAACGTAATAAAAATATAAAAATTTTAAAAAATACACAAAAAAATGAGCCTAGTTTACCACCACGTCCTCATTGTTAGGCCTTAGGAAAGCTGAGAGTGGTATATGCCACCTATTTCATATTCACGATAAAAGATACATTGTGCATTTGGGTTTATTTCGTTTATTTGATTTCATATTATCTGTTATTTTTAAAATATTACATGAACTTCTATAATACTGAATTAAGTATATTTTTATTCCAATTTCTTTTTTATTATAAGCTTCATATTTTCAGAGTTACATTTAACAGCATTTTTTGGTTTGTATTTTTTTTATACATTTTTAAATTAATCATTGACCGTCAAGAATAACTACCAACTTCATGTCCAGTTTATCAAAATATATAAAAGTATATAACAAACATAAAAAATATATAAAAATTAAAGAGGGTAATTTGAAACCAGACGTTATTATTATAAAAATTTAATTTTACGATAACTCGAGAAGAGAATCGGTTTTGATTTTGGTATTAACGGATTTTGAACCTTGGAATATACACGAATGAAGACCTGAAGGCTGTTTTTGTCGACATTTTCATGGAATCTTCGCATGCTTGAAGTACACCGTGAGAGGGCAAGCTCTTTGTAAGCTGGCATGGAGGCTCCACGGTTCTCGAGACTTCAAAATAAAATGCACCTCTCAAAGGGCTCCATTGCAGACTGAGAAGTTTTGTGCCTTCATCAGTTTGGAACATTTTATCTGATACGAGACCATGATTAGAGGGAGCGATCCCTGCGAGTAACTCTGTTGAGTTACTAACCTACTTTTTTAATGTGAACCCTGCCAGGAGCGGCACTACTGACTGATCACGTGTTCGGGTCGCTTCGCGAATAGAGTGTGCATCGAAAAGAAAATCGTTCACATACAAGCTGTGCCATAGCACGGGAGACGCCAATGGATATTGAGCACCCTCATCGTCGTTGAGCTGCTGAAGCACTCGAAGCGCAAGAAGTGGAGCGCACATCGAGTGCGGCAGGAGGTGGTGACGTGCTGACCCGGTCATAATCCATCCGAAAATAGTGTTCTGAAATGCGATTATTAAATGTATACGATCCGAACTCGTGGGATCCAAATCCGCTAGACGTAAGTTATTAACGTGCGATCAATCTGACAACCGCTGTTTAGTCGTAGGGCCATACAATGTAAGAGTTTTCGTGACCATAGCGCGTATGCATAGAGCAGGATCAGTGGAATTGATTGAAGATATTGATACTTCGATTGCTCGATTAATTGGATCCGCGGAGGAACCTCCAATCACGTGTATCCCGTGTATCGACACTTTTCGAAGCACTGAAAATCCACATTAAATTGCCACTGACTGTCGCGACTATTCTAATGCCCGAATCGACGTTGTGCGTGGTGGCGACCTAGAATGGTGAAATTGATGACTCCAAATTAAATGCCAAGGTATTTAATTTAATAGTAACAACCCGCATGGAAATGAATGGTATGGCAGCAGTATTGGTAAGAGGATGCCTTTAGTATTGGGAAGAGTATGGTTATGATATGGGTGTTGTATACCTTTTTGTGAGGGTCAATAATCTCGCCTATGATAGTTTCCCACACACTTATTCATACTATCGCCAGATAATTTCCAGACGGGTGCCAGACGAATCTAAGACTTTTCCGATGTAAAAAAAATTCAATCCAATTCGTCACATTTTGTTTATTTATAAACATTTCATATTAACCCTTCTTTGTACGATGACGAGTATACTAGTCCAAACTATACATTCTTTCCATATAGGAAAAGAAAAATCGTGCTCAGGAGGGTTAAAGTCTCGCATTAGTTATTAAATTTTTACCTATTTTCTTACAATTATTAACGCTCGCAAATAAATTAAAAAAATCTTTCGCCGGGTTGGATTTGAACTTGCGTCCCTAACATCGCAAAGCATACACGCTAACCTCTATTCTCTTCTTCTCAGTTTCTTTCTTCTAGCACTATTTCTAAAACAGAATTTTTATTCAATTTCTATTATTAGAACCGCTTCTCCTATTAATTTCAGTGTATCACCCTCTTTTAAACGAATTTGAATCGGAGCTGAACAAATGTGTTCATCTTTACAAGAATGTCATCATCATGGGTGATCTTAACATTGATCTTAATAAAGATAACTACTTATCACACTATATACACAATGTTGTTACTATATATAATCTTCATATCATACCGTACTCGGATACTCACATCACCAAAACTTCATCCGTATGGATCGACCACTGCGGGGTTGATGATAAGGACAAAATCCTGTCTCATGGTCAACACGCTGGACCCGCTCTGTCAAAGCATGAACTTATTCATCTAACTTACCAACTTAAGACCCAAAACGTACTACCGCAAAAAGTCACTTGTCGGAGCCTACACATTTTCTCTGAAAGTGATTATTGTGCAGAACTAGCAAATATAAACTGGGAAAATTCTATTGATATGCAATCTGTTAATGAGAAACTAGCTTTTCTGTCACGATCGCTTACCAAAATCTACGATGTACATGCATCTATAATTTCATTTACCCCCAAATCAAAATACAATCCATGGATTACAGATGACATAAAATCAATGATAAAAAACGCAACATTTTATACAAACAATACAGGAGGACAAGAGACCTGATTGATTATGCTGACTTTAAATGCATCCGAACTAAATTTCATAGACTCGCACAAAGAGCTCACCGGTATTACTGTAAAAACCGCATAAGAAATGTAAATACCCCTAAGATTCTATAGTCAGAACTTAAAAGACTTCGTCTTGTCAAAGACAAGAAAAGTGATTTACCACTCATCTGCTCTGTAGAAGTTCTGAACGCACATTTCACTTCAGTATCAAACAAAGAGTGAACTGAGATGGTAACACTTCCATCTCGTCTTTTTGATGAATCAGAATGGTCATATTTTCAGACTTTCCATTTTCGTCCAATTGAGAGAAGGAATATCTTAACGTACTCCCTACCAGTCATGGTCGATGTGCTAATCGACATCTTGAATAGCAGTTTGAGTAATGGAGAATTATCTATAGAGTGGAAAAAAGCTCTCGTCAGACCTATCAATAAAATACTTTCACCAACGTCACCACTTGACTACCGACCAATAGCAAGTCTATGTCTGTTAGCAAAGCTTTATGAAAAAATGGTATTTGAACAATTAATAGAATTTTTTAATAACAATAATCTGCTAGATCCCAAACAATCCGGATTTCGTAAAGGTCACAGAACGCAAACTCTTCTCATCTTTCTCTTGGACTATATGAGATCTGGAATGGAGAATCATAAACTCACCATTCTTATACTGTTCAACTTTTCGAAAGCTTTCGATACTATGGATATTTTATTATTACTTTTAAAAATGAAAAGTTTAGCTATAACAACACATGAACTTCGATGGTTTTCCTCTCATCTTCTTGGTCGTCAACAAGCGGTATATGACAATGAATTTACAGTCTCAAGCTGGAGAAAACTCTTTGCCGGTGTCCCTCAAGGTTCAGTTTTGAGCCTTTGCCTTTCTCAATCCTTATTAATGATGTCTCACGCGTTTTAACTTTCACCTCGCTCTTACTGTATGCCGACGATCTATAAATCATGATCCAATACGACCCTTCGGAATTGGTAGCTTCAATTGAAAAAGTCAACCACGAAATGACGAAAGCCATCATAATAGGGTCACCAAAGTCCATTTCAAAAACTAGTGATTTAAATATCCCTAATTTAGAAATTGAGGGTACTGTGATACACTTTGTCAAAGAGGTACGTAATCTTGGTTTAAGAATAGATCAAACTTTGACGCGGAATGGGCTCGTAAGCGACGTCTCTCGTAGCATAAACTACTCATTATATAGATTAAAGTACAACAAGAGCCTAATGTCTTTCGAATTAAGGAAGAAACTGGTGACTGCCCTGGTCTTACAGCACTTAGACTACTGATGTGTTGCCTACTGCGACATTTCCAGAACTAAGAGAAATAAGTTGCAAAGACTTCTTAACTCGTGCATCAGATTCATCTTCTACATTCTGCATTTATCAGACGCGATGTCAGCATCTCACCATATCGTCCCATAATGGGATGACTTCCCCTCAAATATCGACATCTCTACTTTATGGGCACATTAACCTACACTATTTTTTTGAACAAGAATCCTGATTATTTATTCCATCTCAGACTTGAATCTCAGCTAAGATCACCCAGTGTCACGTCAGAATCGTTAATAGTACCTCATGCAAGAACGGCCAAATTCCAAAATTCTTTTTTAATTAAGAGATCCAGACTCTGGAATACACTCCCTGCCGAAATAAAAAATGCCGAGAATGTCACAAGGTTCAAGTTCCTTCTTCACGAACACTTTCATTCTTTCGAAAATATCAATTATGAGAGATCCTACCTTCAAATCCTATCATAAATTACATCAAAACATTACTCATCCGACGGAAGTTTAATACTTTATCTTTCTTATATTAACTCTTTTCTTCATCATTCGCATATTTTCACAGCTACTTATTACTTATTACTTCGACCCAGACCTTACGTCTGGACGAAGTATTGAATTTGGTCACTTCGGGCATAAAAATTATCCTATAGTTTTTCATCAAATGTCGACGTTTCATAGCCTAACGAGCCCAATTCAACAATAAAAAAATTTGTGTCCGTGATCTTACACGTCCGTACGTCCCGTTTTTTTTGTCTCGGGATAACTCGCGTACGAATAAGAGTATGACATAATATTTTTTTTAAATACGTGTCTTGGCATAACTTAGATCTGATTAGATTTTGGCACAGATGCATCCGTCCATTAATATAAAACATTATCTCCAATTAAGTTTCTTCGTAGTTTTTTGCATTTATTTTGAAAAATACAAATTTTATTTACAAATGTTTGAAACAAAAAAAGTAGAGCATGAAATTCTCTACAAAAAAGGTTATGCATTTTCTTCCTAAAGTCAACGATAATGCCATAAAAATTGGTTTAAAATGCTTATAACTATTGTCTGAAAAAGTAGTGAATTTGGTCACCTCGGCAAAAAAATTACCCCATAGTTTTTCATCAAATTTTGACGTTTCGACCCCCTACCCCCCAGGGGTAGTATTCGCCAGCCCCTCGGGCGCGGTGATCACCTACGGGCGGATCAGTTCTTTTACGCTTATTTTCCTTGATATGAAAATAACTATTTCGATATATATATATATATATATAGGTGTGTATATTGTATATATAAGATCATAATAATACAGACAGTAATTATTAGTAAAACATAGTGAACATGTAATATGCATCGAATAGTCTATTACAATACAAGTGCACGAAGTAAGTGTTTTGCAACTTTTATTTATTAATATTTCGGCTGGCCTGTCATCGAGGTCGAAGTTTTGAAAATGCTCATTTTCAATTTTACGTCGAGTCAGGCCAAAGGTCATAGTTGTAAATCATTTTCAATTTTCATATATATAAGAAACACTATATTGTTGTAACATATCTATCGAAGCCACTTGGATTTAAATATGATTGGACCCCCAAATATCGATATAATTTTATAATGTAATTGAAAGCTGTTAGTAAACAAACAAGTATTAAGGAATAGCCGACTCTCCACTGGGTCGAAGTTTCTGAGCGAGCGAAGCGAGCGAGGCACCACGCCAACACTAGTTTTTAATTGGATATATTGTTATTATTAATATTACTTTACTTTATTAATGTTAATCGTGAACTTAATTTTAATTAGTACAAAATCTACTTATTATTGTAAATAAATAATTATTTGTAAGAAAATGTATGTAGCCTAAAGGTATCACAGCGTTATGCTGCTACCAAGGTTTAATAAATTTATTCATATTCATATTCATGTATAAGGGAAGACAGGGCGAAGCGGCGAGCGGGGCGAAGTGACGAATCTGAAATATTTCCATTATGATCATACTGATTGTAATAGTATATTATGTAATATGGAACTAAAACTTTAATTCTTGAACGGGCATGGTGTTCTCGGTACGAGTCGCAGACGAGTCACCAATGATGGTGAAATTGAAGACTCCAAATTAAATGTCAAAGAATTTAATAATAACAACTGTAGCTTCACCTTTGAAAAGAATCGCTGCTTTTATCGTACGCAAACTGCGCATAAACGAATATTAATAGTTGCTTAATAGCTATCAACGTTCGCTTGGCTTTCCGTTTCTTTTTTCTCTTTTCTCACTCGTGTTCTCTACATAACCGGAAGTCGGAGGGACACCAGAGAACTAGTCTTAACAATGGAAGAGTTACCGAAATGAGAGGATGCGATACATTTTGGACAAGAGTCATTAAAATAACTCTTTAATTTCGAAATTTTGTTACTTAATGAATATAAAAAATTGACTTTCTACTTTTTATTAGTAATATCAAAATGAACATCTGTGATAAATTATAGACCTGTTTTTAACTTTTCTATGTGCTAAATGAATCATTTTTATATCTGATACATTTTGCATTTGTGAAATCTTTACCTTTTAATTAACTCCTGCAGCGATTAAGGTGAAAATTAAAATTGTTATTTCCTATAAGTTTATTAATGTTATATCATTTGAAATTCACGGGACTAAAATATTCAGGTGCGTTCCTTTTCAGTTTATAAGGACTTTTAATTTTTATTTATAATTTTTTGTTATCATCATTTTTGTTATCATTGTTTTTAATGTTTATTATCGCTTGCATAACTTTTCTAACAATTTCAAGAAATTTTCCTTCTAAGTTTCGTTTCAAAATTTTTAGCTTTGTTTATCATCTTACCCGATTTCATTTATTTTTGCCCTTTAATGCTCTTCTATTCTTTTCGATTTCTATTAATTCCTTGTAATTCCTTTCTGTTTGCTGGGCACTTCTTGAAATATATTAGCAAAGCGTAAAATTTCATTATGGTCGCGAATACATTTCATAATAATACTGGTCCATATGTTCTCGTTTACTGGGATCTGTTAATTCATGACAAATTTTTGCCATTGATGGGTCGGTTTATTTCCAACGTCTCTGACTCAAAAATATCAAACGTCTCTAATAACGCAATAATTATACAAACTTTTTTAATTCTCCATGCGTAGAACTCGATTTTGCGCCCTTCAACGAAATCTTTGGGCGCAAATTATTGAGCCCGTTGCATAATATAGTATTTTGACATTGTATACCTAAAAATATAACATACACCCAGTATCATTCATTTGTTCTTTTTACATCCTTGTTTTCCCGCATGAACATATTTCATTTAATTATATATATTTACATTTCTTTTTATTTACACGTTACGCCATGGTGATTCATGGACTCACGCGAACGACAATATTAGAACGAATCACTCATGGACAAACCAAAAATTATAAGACTTATTCTTATATGTTCTTTGCTTAAAAGAAATTAAAATTTTTTAAATCACTATATCACAGATATTATATTTGTTCTAAATATATTCGCAAAAAGTTGTGAAATCTCCCAGAAAAAAACACTTTAGGTAGGCAAAACTCGCCAAGTTCTTATTCTACAAAAAATGCACTGAAATGACGTAATAAGACCAAGTTCTTTTAAACGAAAGGAACCATTACCAAATGCTATATATCAATAATTAGGAAAACAATTTTACTGTACATTCTTAACTCCTCCAACTCTGTTTAAAAAGTAATGAAAATTTAAAAAAAAATAATACATAGTAATCCTACACATTTATTTCATAAAAATAAGATTTAATGAAAAAATATTCTCACATTAAATCTTAATTAATGAAGTTTAAAAATGGATACAACTTCGCAGATATATTTATAAACCCATATTCCAAGCATCCCTCCAAAAAAACGTGGCTGCCTTTATTCGAAATGTTTTCGATGAATTTTGATGAGACCTAACATTCAACGGCTCTTCGTTTTTTGTAAATTAATGAAATGGCATATGAATTTTAGACTGCATTCAAGAGTTTGTCGATACATTCTATATTATTGTATTAAGTTGGATTTCCTTTTATTGCATTAATCTTGTCAAAAACTTGGCTGCCTTTATTGGAAATGTTTTCGAAGAATTTTGATGAGACGTAACATTCAACGGCTCTTCGTTTTTTTGTAAATTAATGAAGTGGCATATGAATTTTAGACTGCATTCAAACGTTTGTATTTTTATTTTTTTTGGGGGGGGGGGGGTTTACAGAAATCAGTAAATAATGTATGCATATGGCGATATTAGATATATATAGTATATCAGTCTATACTTTGTTACGATTCGTTAAAGTTGGCAGTTTTGTTTAAAATCTTTGCTTTGTCATCTTCGTAAGCCACCTAAATTACTTTTAATACTACATACAATGCAACAATACTCTTGTCGGCGGTGTATAAGTATCCATTGCGAAAGACGAGGATTTTTGTTTAATTTCGACTATCCAATGTTCTTGGCAGAAAACCATAGAGATGTCTCAACCAATTGGTAATTAAATCGCGATTTTCGGACGAAATCTTGGAAGATGAAATGGGTAAGGGGGGCTAAAAGGGCCCTAAAACAAAGGCACGATCCATTTTAAAACGATCGTTGTCGTTACAACGAATGTAAATGCGAGCCCCGCGCAACCCCGGTTTTATTAAAAAACTCCTTTCAAATTATAAATATCTTCGGCATGCGCAGCCCTTTAAAGACACGGACCCCAATTTGGTTTCTAACGAGCATAATATTTCAGCTGGGACCGTCCCGCATAAAGATCTTTATCAGGCCTTCGAGTCGCCATCCGATGCCCGCGGGCTCTTTTAACCTGAAAACTCAACGAAAGCTTCTCTGCATGAGAAAACTTACAATTCCGGAAATATAGCTACGATAATATATAATCGTTGTCACTCACTCTTACGTTTACATCGGCTTCGACAGTCGACGCCAGCCTTATGAATGAATTTCTAATTTTAATTTTAAAATTGTTGTTTTTATTTCGAAGTCTTCATATATCCAATGAGTTCTTTCCTGTGAATGGAATTCTAATTCGTTTTGTAATTTTCTGTGAATAATCTCAACCACTGTAAATATATTATGTGAATGAGTTATGTCGGTAGCTTTTCCCTTCTAAACCTGGATTTCAAACTACCGTTATTTGTGTTAATGAGTAATATGATATTCCACAATAATATCAAGAATTTACACTGCATGTATAAAAGTTCTAACAAACAAACAAAAGGAGATTATATTTACAAGTCAGCACTTTAAAAAGGAATGCGGGTTTGGATCATTAAATACTCTCAAATGGCAGTAAACTGCTTTTAGTCATTATTTTTTTTAGAAATGAAATATTCTTCATATGAAATCGCATTTAAATATGAATGGTCCCAGTATATATTGAAGAGCGAAATCCGGTTTTTCGTAGGTACACTGTGATTGATCCAACCATTTTAAATTAGTTGACTCATTAATTATAAAAAAGAATAGAAAATGCATTTGTAGAACTTAAACTTCATTACTATATATATATTAAACTTAAACTTCATTGCTATACATATGCGTGAAAGTAGGTTATTTAATATAGTTATATATATATATATCAACTTCTTGTTTTAAAATAGTACAGAATAAAAAACAAAGGTCAGTTGATACCTACTAATAATATTATTGGCGCATATTTCCATCGGCTACCCATTGGTATCGAACAAAATCTTTCATTCCATAAATTCTGTAATTATATTACTTGACTTGAGAGATTTTTATTAAAAAATCCAAGATAAATCGAAAAGAATATACTCAAGTAAATAATGCAGTACTTTAAAAGAATTTAATGCTTAATTTCCTCGCACATGATGATTGGTTAATGGGAAATGATTGAAAAATCAATTTTTCGTTGATAACTTTAACGAAAAAAAATTCTGACTTTTCTGACTAGAAAATTTCTATAGAACTAAACGATGCTACATTGGAAAATGAGATATGAGATACTGAACTCTAAATTAATAGTCCCCTAATGAAAATATCCTTAAAATGATATGAGATTTTTATACCCTATTAGCACGAAAATCTTCCATCAACCTTAACCCATTAGCGCAAAGCGGACTAGTGGTGCGATATTGGACACACGTGGTTTTAACTTTTTCGTTGTGGAAACTATGTACCCTATGGTTTTAAGGGTTGCTGATCACGAATCTGAAGTCAGAATTGCAAAATTTGCAACAGCTGATCCAATATGGCGGTTCAAACATAGAAATACTGTTTTTAATGAACCAGTTGACAAATCAACCTTCTGAACGTTCGATATAAACAACAGAAACGGTTGGTTTCCATAGGTTTTTGGGGTCGCTGAATAGGAATTTGATATCATAATTGCAAAATTAAAAATGGCTGACTCTAAATGGCGGACATCAAGAAGTTACCTAGTACACTGTCAAATCGGAATTTCACAAAAATCGATCTATGTAAGTTTTTGAGATCGCTGATAGAGATTGAGATTGAGATTCTGAAGTCAGAATTGCAAAAATCAAAATGGCTGACCCAAAATAGCAGATATGAAGAAGCTAATTCTTACATTGCCAACATGTAATTCGTGAAAGTTGATGATGTAAGTTCTTGAGGACCCTGTCATATCTCAAATTTATAAACGCGATGTAATTTTGTGTCGTCCGTAATTTTGCAGTTCCGACTTCAGATTCGTAATAAGCGACCTCAAAAACTCATGTACATCGATTTTTGTGAAATTCAGATTTTCGGTGTAACGATTAGCTTCTTGATCTAATAAAATGTCGTAAATATTTCTTGACCGTAGTTAAATACATTAAATTCATTAAAATGATTGAGTTTCTTGGTTTTTATCGGTCACCATACAATTAGATGTTTAATAAAAATATAAACCTGCAACTAAGTACAGTTACTAGGTTTAATTAAAAATTGAACGTTTCGTCCTTGGGGGCGCATAGGACTTGTCAATAAGGTTCTGCGCCTCCATCCTTAGACGTTCAAAAAGTTAATAAATTTTGAATTTAACAATGTGTTGAATATCAAAATTTAGAAAAAGTCTCAAAATGCATCCGGATTTGGATGACATGTAGAAACGAAGCAAAAAAAATATGAATGTTTCATCATATGAAGAACATACAACGTCGGGCAAATTTTGAACGATATAAATTTCGTTCAAAACCAACCAGAAGTCAATAACGTCCATCATATGTACAAACAATAACATATTTCACTTGCGAAAATATAATTTTGAAAAAAATGAAAATACACAAGCCGTGGAATTATGTGTATACATATAATATAGATATAAAAATGAATTTTCTCAACTTTTTGCAATTGAGACCAGATTTGTTTTCTATATTTGCAAAATTATTTAGAAAATGATAGTAAAAAGCAAGTCTGTTCACAAAAATATGAAGATCCACTTGCCTTTCATAGGAAAAACCAGAATGAATTAATAAAATGTCGTAAATATTTCTTGACCGTAGTTAAATACATTAAATTCATTAAAATGATTGAGTTTCTTGGTTTTTATCGGTCACCATACAAATAGATGTTTAATAAAAATATAAACCTGCAACTAAGTACAGTTACTAGGTTTAATTAAAAATTGAACGTTTCGTCCTTGGGGGGGGGGGGGGGGGGGGGGGGGGGGGGCATAGGACTTGTCAATAAGGTTCTGCGCCTCCATCCTTAGACGTTCAAAAAATTACTAAATTTTGAATTTAACAATGTGGTGAATATCAAAATTTAGAAAAAGTCTCAAAATGCATCCGGATTTGGATGACATGTAGAAAAGAAGCAAAAAAAATATGAATGTTTCATCATCTAGCTTCTTGATCTCCGCCATTTTGAATTTTGTAATTCTGATATCAAAGTCATATTCAGCGACCTCAAAAATCTATGGAAACCAATTGTCGTTTACATAGAACGTTCAGAAGGTTGATTTGTCCAAGTGGTTCATTAAAAAACAGTATTTCTATGTTTGAACCGCCATATTGGATCATCTGATGTAAATTTTGTAATTCTGACTTCGGATTCGTAATCAGCGACCCTTAAAAGCATAGGGTACATAGTTTCCATAAAGAAAAAGTTTGATGCTAATGGTTAAAATCGCGTGTGTCCAAAATCGCACCACTGGTCCGCCGCGCCGTACGCGCTAATGGGTTAAGAGAGCCCTAAATTGTAATGCGTTGTAACATTCACAGTAATCTTCCGTGAATCCCCGTGTAGTACGAAATGTCCTCGAAAATAGGTGCACATTAACCTTAGATGACATATTGTATTAATATTAACATCCATACAAAGTAACAACAATCTTCCATTAACGTTCCATTATACTGTTACATTGATTAGCATTCCTTTGTGTCATTCCTATATGTGCTAACAACCTGCCCTTAATATTATCTTATAAGGTGCCTTTAACAGTGCAAGTTAATATCAATGATAGGTTGTTAGTACATTGTAGGAGGTTGATGCAAGGCTACTATAAAGGTTACAATCTTAAAATTGAAGGTTCTTTTAAAGTTGCTGGATGGTTTTCCTGCTATTGAGATATACATTATTTATTTTTAAATGAATTTAACTTTTTCTGTTCAAATCCGCAAACTGCATTTACATTACATTAAAAAGTGTTTTGAATGTAAAATGTAACAAACAAATCTAATGAATAATAATTCAGTACTAATTATTCAGTAATAATTAAGTAAATGAACATTTATGGATATTAATACTCGGAATACCAGTCAGTACCCGGAAAATAAAAGTCGAGGAAAATTTATACTACAGTTGATCACTTTTGGCCAGGCCATTAGATTTATAAAGTTTATTCCACTTTTGTAGAAAGATTAATGAACTTTATACGGAAAATAAGAAAGAAGTAAAGAACTGTTATCAAACAAGTAAACAAGTCGACGAATAAGTCGTCAACTGACGAAGACTGATTCATAATCTGGAATTCAGTTATTATTTTATGTACTATAGTCGACCCAGACACTGAGATGCTCTCGGAGTTTCGTCGGCTGACAACCGTTGTATCTTGTGGTGGGGACGGAGCATCTCAGTGTCTGGCTCCACTATACTCGAAATCAACAATATATGAAATAAAAGTGCATCATTATAACGCAAATGATAGGAGAGCCGCATGTGCCTTTATCGCGGCCATGGCCTCCTATTGGCCAGAAGCGCGACTACTCAAAACTCCCCACATGGGTTAATTACAGTAGCCCCCCCCCCCGTATTTTATCTTCCTGTATTCGATTCTCCCCCGCTATTCGGTAATTTTTTCCTTGTATTTTATATTTTCTCCGTTATTGCCCCACTACCCACTTCATATGTTATGCATAGTACTTGGTGGCGCGTGCTCGTTGTGTAATGTTTGAAGTCGGCAGTTTTGGCAGTTTGTATATAACCTTTGAGCCTTTTCACACTTAAAAATTCCGCAACCCACAGGTCTCTTTTGCTTCGTTAAACTTTTAACTTTAATTTGTCCTATTAATAAGCAACAAATCTTGATGACATTACTTGACCCGGTAGTCCTTATGATAAAAAATCTATTTCTATAAAGAATTTCGAGAACAACTGCCTAGAAAGTGAACGATAAATGTGAAAAGTTTCCTCATTTTTTGCCACGCTCAAACGTTCTTGACAATTTTTACCGACTACGATATGTTACCAACCGAGGCGACGGCGCTTCTTACAACGGTAAACTCGTTGACAATTGCATGCGATCGCGTTTCATCTTCATTCTTTCTCGAAAGCACCATGAGTTCGTAATGATCCGTTTATATGGACGTTCAGTCACAAAGGATGTTATGGTAACTTGCACCACCAACTAAAGATATAGTGTTAACTAGCATGATAAATACAATTTTTATAAAGCAATTTAATACCAACAATTGTCGATATCAGTGTCATCTATAACTGTTTGTAGTTTCACGTACATTATTCTAAAGGCGAATCGCAAGAATGAAGGTTGAGTCATTTACTTTCTTGTACCCCACTTGATAAAACTAATAATGATAACCGATAGTATTAGCTACATTCCGAAAAAAGTCGAATGAAAACAAATGTTTCGGTTTTGTAGGAATGATTTTTTTAGCGAAGAACTTTATCCATTATGACGGTAATTATTTATTAACGATAGTTAACTACTTTTGTATAGGTTATTACATCCACAGACTATTACCTATCCTTCTGAAATGATTAATCTTCTGAAACGGATTTACTTATATGCATATTAGCATAATGGTAACAGCAATATAGTTATTTTCGTACCATGAGCATAAAGTACAACTTCACGCCCGCCGGCGACCCACGTGCCCGAGGGACGGCGAAGCTGGCCCGAAGGGTATGGTGGTATCGCCGCAGGGGGTTTAAGTTGTACGCCCGCGGTGCGAACATTACTTTTCGTCGTATGTAGGCGGAAAGACATACCTCTTTGCGCATAGATTTGCAGGAGTATAACTGACACGTCGTTTCAACTGCCGACGGGGGTAACTTTACGCCCGCAAAACAGGCGTAAAAACGTACTTTACGCCTACTATGACGAAAATATTATTTCAGTTATTAAATAAATACTGAACGCTCAGTATTGATACATAAATAATTAACGTCGAAATGATTTCTGCTTAGAATAGAGTACTTTTGGTGTATGTATAAATCTCTAACAAAAATATAGATTCACATAATGCATTTTGCATATTATACGATACGCTTTTAAAGACTATCCTTCTATATACATTCGTAAACAATATTTACATGAAACTGTTCAGAATGTGAAACGTTATTAAAAAAATTATAATAATAACAGTTCTCAGATTAATAACCAGTAAGAAAAAAGAGCACACGCTAATGTTTTAATTGTTCATAATAATTAAAAGTGGAAATACTGGTTTTAGTTAGCTGTATGCACGAAAAAAAAAGATAGTAAGGCTTGCTGCCCGAGTAGTAAAATACGGACCAGACATCTTTCGTAGTTGGCGTTACCACTTAAATGGCTGGCTTTACCAGCTGAATAGTAAGAACAACTACGAAAGATGTATGGTCCATATTTTACTACTCAAGTAAGTAAGCCCAACTACAGTGCGACCTTCCGGTAAGGCGACTGTCGGTTCCGACGTGATTCTCGTGAAGGCCAGAGTGAGGGATGGAATCTTATCCTATCTACTGCAGCTCTATAGTATCGATAGTTTTCAGCGCGCATACCCGGTATTCCTCAATGCGACGTTCCAGACTACCAGTGGTAGAAGACTGGGGGGAAGGAGAAGCATATGTTCGGCCTAAACGAGAATCACGTTTCTACCTTATTGAGAACCTAGATTTAACGAGAATCGCCCTAACGGGGGGTCGCACTGATTTTATTTTTTTCCGTGCAGGAATTCAGGATATCCTTTGAGAGATAAAGTTATGTAGAGGAAATTGATATTCGTAGCGACAGATTCACAAAAGGAGGGGTTCGAAACTTTTCTTATGGTAAAATGGATTATTGGATTAGATAAATATCGCTTAACGTCGGATTTCTTTTTTTTTGAGAGCAACTAATACTACCAGTTGTGAATATTAATATAATTTAGGCAGGATGAACAAGTACGGTATTATTAATAAATAATAAATTTATATTTATATTTTATTTAAGCCTTAAGTAGATTACATTGCGTTATCTTATGGCTAAATGAGACGATATAAATATACTTTCAAAGCATTGAATTAATTAATATTACGATTTACAGTATATTCCGTAGTTTGATTTATATGGTTATTAGCTAATAAATAACAGTAAGTCAGGAAAGATGGGTGTCATCTGTGGCACCCAAATGTCAGATATGAACTAAGCCTGTTTAATGATCTAGATGCAAAAAAGATCTATCAGAAAATGTTTGTTCACATGACATAAGAAAAGAATAAAGATTACATTTGAAGGTTGTTTTTGCAGGAGATGGACATATGAAGGGCGGAATGGAGTTCCAAAGTCTGGGTGCCACAAGTGTGAACGACATTGAATACAATTGAGACTTTCAGAAGGGAACCAGGAGGTCCCCCTGCGTAACCCTTGTTGTACGTCGTTTTGTCGAATGGCGACATATAAACACAGCGAAAAGGTATTGTGGCTCTCTATAAGTAAGAATTTTGTAGGTAAGGCACCTCATAAAATGTAACTGTCTATGCTTCATAGGAAGTCACCCAAGCTTTCTACGATAAGGCGTAAAATGACATGTCGGGGTTAAATGGTTATTTTGGGGATTTCCAAAATTGGTAAATTCCACGCGCTCACATTCCAACTAATAATGCATGCACTCATGATACTTTGTGGGTAACTTGCGGCCTGGGGATCAACCATTATACTACCCTAACCTCTAACCGATGGATGTTAGTAATAATTGAACCCACGTGAAGTACGCGTCCCTGTAATTACCAATGCGCGGAACTAAGGAGTGCTTGCGTGCTTCGGGGCTCCTCCCCCCAGATCCCCTTTTATACTACCCTAACCTCTAATCGATAGATGTTAGTTATAATTGAACCCACGTAAACTACGGGTCCCTGCAATTACCAATGCGCGGAACTACGGAGTGCATGCGTGCTGGGGGGCTCCGTCCCCCAGACCCCCTTTTTATACTATCCTAACCTCTGACCGATGGATGTTGGTAATAACTGAACCCACGTGAACTACGCATCCCTGCAATTACGAATGCGCGGAACTAAGAAGTGCTTGCGTGCTGTGGGACTCCTCCCCCCAGATCCCCCATTTATACTACCCTAACCTCTAACCGATGGATGTTGGTAATAATTGAACCCACCTGAACTACGCGTCCCCTCAATTACAAATGCGCGGAACTAGTGAGTGCTTGCGTGCTGGGGGGGCCCGCCCCCCAGACCCCCCTTTTATGCTACCCTAACCTCTAACCGATAGATGTTAGTAATAATTGAACCCACCTGAACTACGCGTCCCCTCAATTACCAATGCGCGGAACTAGAGAGTGCTTGCGTGGGTATATACGTTTTATAGGTCAAACAAATTTTTTTAAATTTTATTCTAGCATCACTGAATTCCACATTAAAAGTTACTAAAGATATAATTTTTTTGACTCATATATTTTATCGTGAAAGAACATTTGTTTTAATACAAAAAATACTATTACTTTTTTCTAAATTACTTTAAAAATTCAAAAAATTAGGGTGCACATAAAAACACATTTTCTATATAATTACGTACGGATTTTGAAAAATCTTAATAAAGCATTCATAATTGACAAAATATAAATTTACCTTATATTGGATTAAAAACTGTTTAGAAGATTGGAAAGCCAAAATATTGGTTTTGCCGCAATCTAAAAATGCTTAAATCATACTTGCAATATCGTAAGGTGCAGGAAATAAATCTATCAATTAATTTTCAATAATTATATTTTATTAACGGTAATAAACATATTATTTTTAACAATTTTAATTAATTAATATTTTACAAATAATAAAAATTTCAAATATTAAAAAAGATTATAATTATTTCGTTTAAATTTGCATTTGAATGTTATATGCTATACCTAATAAATAATCATTCAATTGTCGAACAGAATATTCATTAACAATCTTCTTTATATTCTCTCGTATATACTTATATTTTTTTATTTTCCGTAGATGGTTGACCGGCTATTAGCTGGTTCTTCTTAATTGTTGCCAAATTTTGTTCCAACATCAGTGCGTCTATGAACTTCCAAATTGTTGGATGATACGCAGCAACGGAGGTACTAAAAGCATGATGCCAGCCTTCTATTGCGTTGTTCGTTTTTGGAAGATCGTTTAAACACCCTTCGTACTGGTTCCACATTTCAATTGCGTAACGTGGAGGTCTACGAGCACCTCTCCGGGTGGGGCGTCCAATCCAAACATCTTCAAAATAATTAATTAATGGTTCTAATATTCCTTCATTTTCACGAAAGAAATTAAAATTTAAAAGTTCTTCAAATTTGGTGACAACATCAGCAGTGGGAACAAAGGCTATGGCCAACAGTTGACGTAATTGCAAAGAAAACTGTTCGTCATTGCAATACAAATCCCTTACGTCAGGTATAGTCTGAATTTTTTGCCATATGCATTGACTAAAATGGAATAAACACCCTCTTAGTTGAATGTTTTCAAAATTGGTCGAGAAAGCACTAAACAGTCCAGTTTCGAAATCAGTCATAACTGATAATGGTTGTAAATTTTGTCGATGCTCTTTCAGAACTGTCATTACTCGATTATATGTGTCATTACTTTTATCCGGTAACAGACAGTATACCAAAGGAATAACGGAATTGCTTCTTATCGAATGGATCGTGAGTAGCTGTAAGAACATAACAGGAGTTGTTTGAAATGTTCCATCAGCAAACCAATGGCAATTTGATTCTGCTAATGTGTCTAAATCGTTCTCTGTTGAAAATATAATTATTCTATTTCTGTCACTAGATCCGCTGTCGAAAAGTAAAAATTGTTCATTATTTAAAGTGGTGGTATATGGTGGAAGAATTTCTAACTCTGCAAGAGTTGATGGATTTGAAAGAGGTGAGTTCAATTTATATCGCATTCTTTGAACAGTTTTTTTCATAGCCGATATGGAAGGCAAGGTACCGATTGTTGCTTGGGATGTTCCTGCAACAGAAGCTGCGATGATTTGACGAGGTGCCGAGACCATCTGTGATGCATTTTCACGGATAGTAGCTAAAGTCATTTTCACATTAACTTTTTCGGGCTCTGGCACATGGTTATGCTGAACTGATATTCCCAAAAACGTATTATTCGATGTAATACATCAACCTGGACACTTAGTGGATTTTAAATAAATGCAGTTCCAATAAGTCTTACTATTTTTATCATAACTATGATAATATAAATAATTATCTTGTGATAAAATATTTTTATTTTTCGACGATCGAATGAATGTCAATGCCATTTTACGTTTCAATGGACGTAGCAATTGTGCATTACAGGAACCTGCCAAAAATAGTTTAGTGAACTTCAACTAATCCTGTTAAATACTTCACAATAAGGAAGAAGAGGGGATGGCGAACAATGAGTAATGCTGAACACCCGTCTAATTATGTAGTAAATATATATATTATTGGCGTAAATACAAAATATTCTATTACTTCATAGAACATGTCGAATAATAATTTAAATTGTTATGTTAATGCATAATTTACAGTTCAGAAAAATGAATTTATGTTGATTATGAAGTCTTATAGAATTTTACCAGTTAGGGAATAAACACTTTTAAAAATATAAACTCCACGAAAATTCATATCACTGCATAGGTATCATTGTTTTTTTTTACTTAATTAGCTATTCAATATGCTACTTATAATAAGTAAATGCAACACAAATGTCAGATACTATTTATGTACATAAGATTTATGTAATATTAAGAATAATAAATGATATATATTAACTGGAGACCATTCTTAGTTCCACACTTCGATAAATCAAAAATATGGAGAGTGTGCAAAGAATAGAACTCACTTTCAATGAGAACTGCACTCGCTCAGTTTTACCGTGGGTGTAATCGTCCAAAACTCATTTTGTTAAAATACACAAGTCACGACGAGCCTCAGAAGTTTAGAAAAAAGTTTATTTATTTATTTATTTTTTTTTTCACTTACAGGTAAGTTCGTTTAATCGGTGAATTGTATTTCGTGCCTCTTCTTCGAGATCACAATAGTAGTTCCCAACTTTATGGCCAATATAATTTTCAGGATTTCTGCGAGAAGAGAAGTAGTGAAAAGGGGGGCATCCCATTGAAATTTTGAGGCTTTGTAAGAGCGAAGGGACAGAATTGGCTTTAGGGAAGGAGATTAAAGTAAACTAGGGTACGATCTGGAAATTTTCAGGATTTCTATTAGCAAAAGAAAGAATTTGGACAGCGAGAAGAGAAGTAGTGAAAAGGGGGGCATCGCATTGAAATTTTTTAGGCTTTCCACAAGCGAAGTGACAGAATTGGCTATAGGGGAGGAAATTAATGTAAACTATGGTGCGATCTGGAAATTTTCAGGATGTCTATGAGCGAAAGCAAAAATTTGAACAGCGAGAAGAGAAGTAGTGAACAGGGGTGCATCGCATTGAAATTTTGAGACTTTGTAAGAGCGAAGTGACAGAAATGGCTTTAGGGGAGGAAATTAATGTAAACTAGGGTACGATCTGGACATTTTCAGGATGTCTATGAGCGAAAGGAAAAAATAGTGGCAGAATTGGCTATAGGGGAGGAAATTAATGTAAACTATGGTACGATCTGGAAATTTTCAGGATGTCTATGAGCGAAAGGAAAAATTTGGACAGCGAGAAGAGTAGTGAAAAGGGGGCATCCCATTGAAATTTTGAGGCTTTGTAAGAGCAAACCACTGTCATACCAGTTAAAATAAAAAGAAGCAAGTATACAAAATATATTTTAGTTAATACGATACATACTTACATTAGCATCAAATCTAAATCCCAACTGTCGCAGGAATGGTACCTGGCACAGGATAATAACCTGACTACATTTTATCACAAAATGATGCTAGAAAGCATTGCATGATGCATTGGGAATTATGAAAACGATGAAAACCACAGAACTCATACTAAGATGAAAAGTGTCTTCTTATTTGGGGTTAAAATCGATGTTGCCAGATTACCAGCTATGTAGACAGGACGCCATGTTCTAATAATTCGAGATTCGAGAATCGAACCGTGGTTAAAACTTTCGCTGGCGCAGAAAAGTAAATATGTATATACATACAAGAAAAAACTAGAGGAATGTAGTTCTCAATGGAAAGTGCTAATGTATATACTACTATAGTATTGTTCGCTTTTACCCACTGCTCGTTATTATTCCAACCGGTGGGTAATATCGTAAAAAACATTTTATTTTCAAAAGTAAAAAAAAGAAATATAGATTTGTCATTGTGTATTCGCCATCCCTCCCTTCACCCCTATATTGAAAAAATATTTACTTACAAAAATTATCCGTGCCGTCAGCGGTATTATGAATGTCGCAAAATGCTATACATACAAATATATATAAACGTTTAAAACTATTTAATTACAGCGTAGAATTTAATGTCATACACTCACCCTTATTGAAAAACCAGACGTGATGTTTTTCAAAACGTATAACAATAGTGAGAGCCAAGGAGGTCAATAGCTAAAATTTTCAAAAGAACAGTGTGATTTCCCGGGGTGTTGGTATGGAAGCCCCTAAGCGTCATCTAATGGCTACGTGAGATATAAGATGTAAGCGTAAGAATTCCTATTGGTTATAAGTAAAGGCTTACGTCTCCGCTTAGCCAATAGAAATTCTTACGCTTAAATCTTACGTCTCACGTCTTTTTATGTGTCTTACCCCCAAAGGCACATATATACATGTATGCGCAATTCGACACAAAAAGGCGAGTACATAGGCATATGTGCAAGTGTGCACTTTTTTTGGACAAGTTTCGTTTCTACGGAATGCGAGTACATAAGCATATAGGTATATGTGTAAGTTTCCTCCGGCATGCTCTGAAACTCAATACACAAGGGTAAATATTTTTTTGCAATTCGGTGCATAAAATTCGGTTTTATGCACTTCCAGGCGTGCGTAAAATATCCGATTATAGTTGACTCCGCTCTACCTCCCATTTTTACGCACTGCCTAAAATGGACTATTATGACATTCCTTTCGAAAATAATTAATTTATGCGTATTTATATATTTGTATCATTCAGATTAAGAGATTTTAGTTTATTATCAGGGGGGCTACGCCCCCCCCGAACCCTCCGTCCGCGCCCACACTCCCCATCCCACCTTATATATGTATCTCCTTCGTTCGCTTAAATATTTGTTCCGAATTTTACTCGCCTCATTGCAAAAAATATCGTATGTAACTCGGGCGTAAAATGCGATTAGTTACATAATATACTATTTCGACATCGACATTTTCTCAGTGTCCGTCAGGGGAAATATATAACGTAGAGGGAGCAAAAAATATACCTTAAGGGAAGCATATAACTTACGGGAAGATAACTTAAGGGGAGTCCTACTGTACGCATAAGCTCGGAGTAGGGGAAAGGGGAGGAAGAAAATGTTCAAGTAAACGAGGTTAATTCTTTCAAGCAGACGGGGTGTTCAAGTAAGCGGGAGTTCAAGTAAGAGAGGTTCTACTGTAAATGTACATTATTATATTAAATATGTTCGTTAAATATTTACCATTTCAATAAAATCACTGGCCAAATGTTTCAAGATCCGCTGTGTATCCCGTTCGTTAGTTTTCACTTGATTAGTTGACATTTGATCCTGTAGTCCCAAAATGAGATAAAACTACCCGAAAGGTCAAACGTCCCGGAGGGCCAAATGTCCCGGAGGGTCAATCGTCCCGGAGGGGAAAATGTCCCAGAGGGTCAAACAACCGAGATGGTCAAATGTCCCGGAGGGTCAAACGTCCCGGAGGGTCAAACGTCCCAGAGGGTCAAACGTCCCAGAGGGTCAAACGTCCCAGAGGGTCAAGTGTCCCAGAGGGTCAAGTGTCCTAGAGGGTCAAGTGTCCAGAAGGTCAAACGGTAGAGGGCCAAATGGGGGAAGGTCAAGTGGCAGAAGGTAATGAGTCCCACTACCGAATGGACTGTTGAGAGGTCTTGATGTTGCCGATATGGCAGGTGAAAGATTTAGTTGGGCGGGCCCCACCAATTCAGTGGACTATTGAAGTCCTGATGTAGCCGATGCCAGGTGGAACACTAAGTTGTGTTTATGCCTTGGTCCGTAGTAAAGAGGTTAAGGTGATTAGATGTCGAACCCTCGGAACGACGGGAATGGTAAAAAAAAATTCGGAACGATGAGGTAGGAATGCCGAACTCTCGGAACGACTATGAGTGTAGGGAATGAGGGCCAGGAACAGAGTGTAGAACTCAGAGAGTGGAATACGGAGTGCAGAATAAAGAGAGTGATTGAGTCTTTGATCGTGGTATTTATACTATGTGTCCCACCAAGAAAATTTTCGGGTTTTCATAGGTGGGAGAGGTTTCCTATTACGACAGTAGTCGTGAACATTTTTTTACTATTTTCTGGCGATTTTCAATTGCTACTATTTACACTAATTTTTGTTGATTTTTTATATTGGATAATTTTGTGATATTTTATCGGTAGTTCATACAAAAATGAACGGAAGTTGTAGGATTTATAGAACTATTGTTATGGAAAAAAATGATTTTGGTAAAATACTAAAAAATGCAACAATTTTGTTAATTAAAATTTGTTGCTGTAAAACTGTACATTTTTTTGTAGATGTATTTTTGCAATTTTAAATTATGAATCTTCTACTTTCTCCATTTATTTATGTATATTTACATGTTTTACAAATATGAACGGTGGTGTTCTCTATTTTTTTAAACAAATTGTCTTCTAAGCTGTTCTGAAATCTGCTGGTTTCAGTTATATAATTTAGTACTATTTTTAGCGGTAGTTTATACAAAAATGAACGGAAATTGTAGGATTTATATAGCTATTGTTTTTTTAAAGAATGATTGTTGTAAAATATTAAAAGGTGTAACAAATTTTGTTAATTAAAATTTGTTTCTGTAAAAAAAATGTCGATTGTCGTGTAAACACGTTTTTGCAATTTTATATTAACAATTTTTCTACTTTTTCCGTTCATTTATGTATATTTATTTTTATAGATTCTATGAATATTAACGGTGGTGTTTTCTATTTTTTTTAAACAAAAAATGGAATCCATATTTGTCTAAGCTGTCCTGGAATTTGTTGGTTCTTTTTATAATAAAAACGGATGGTATTTATTTCTTTTTCTTATTTTTAGAGTTGACGTAAGCGTTGGGTGTGGTCGACTTGTATGTATGTGTGTATGTATGTGATTTTTATTGCTTTTAGGACTGTCGAAGAACAGTGGGCTCTTTATACGTGTTCTTTTTTTAGAACGTAGCATTTTGAAGTTTCTCTTTGATTTAGGTCGTGGAACAGTTTTTAAATAATAATGAATAAAGAAATTGTTTAGATTTTAAAATTATTTATTTCTTAATAGTAAAAAAAAAGGAAAATTGTCAGATGCGTATAATTTTTGGATTTGATTTAATTTTTTATTTGTAGGTAATGCAGGGATTGACTTTGTCCGAGACTTGGAAAGGAAAAGGTGTTTGATTTACCATCGAATTTTTTTGGGTTTGTAGTTCATGGGACTTGAGGGCGCTATAATGGTATTCTCTATGTGGTTTCGGGGATTCCCCTAATTTGTAAATTTGGAAGGTTACGTAGGACGTAACAACTACATATCGAATCCCACCCACTTCCTGCCCAACCAACCATCCATAAGGGAGGTTTGCATCTTAAAAGTTGCAAGCATAATCTTTCTTTGTTCCAAATTTTTTCATTTTAACCCGAGAAGATATGGTATTTCTTATAAAGCCATTTCTTTCTTCCTGACCACACACTTTTTTAAGGCCTGTGTGACAAGTTGCACGGAGCGCTCTACTTCCTGTGTATGGCAGGGATAAGGAGAAAGGGTTTCCTTGAACTTATCCAAGGAATTAATGGCACCTCAATATCTTGTTCTAAATGATCAGCCAGAGCACGAGGAGGAGTTAGTTACATTGCTCCAGTGAATGAGTTCTGGATAATCTTTTGCGTTGAAGTTAATTGTAGGAATAACAAATTTTCTACTACTCTCTTGTTGATTTTATCGAGCTTTTTTGATAATATCAGCAGCTTGTCTTCTTATTTCCTGCCTGGGATCTACGAGCATTGCCTTGAGTAATTTTTCTGGATGCAGTGCAAACGCATTCGTTTGAATTCAGAGATCCACTGCGGCTTCACGCAATTCTTTTAGTAAGAACCTGGACCCACGGATGGTTTGCTGTACGTGAAAGCTACTATGATAAAACTGCCAGTTCTTTTTTATCATGAACCATACGTTTGCGAAAATTCTCATTTTATACTCTGCCAGGATTCGTAGGTTTTTGGAGTGATTCTGCTCAGGCACGTATAAACGAAGTATTCTATTCGTAGCAGTGAGCCACCGAGCATGACAAAGTGCACCTGGATCTCTATTCGCAAGATTATCTGGAACAATGCCGCTGCAAACAGCTTGACACATTTCCAAGAGGTATTTTTGATCAGTACTGAGACTTTCTGGGTCTATATCAGGTAGGTCAACAACTATTTTTTTAAATTTCACCACTGGTTTCTTCTCACAGGTCTTCATTTGCTTCCCTACAGGATCAGAAAATGAAGCAGGTCCTGTTGTACTGGATGCCTTGCATCACAGTTCCTCAAGTGGTTTAGCAACGACATCAGCTACTTTATTCAAAGACGGGTTTTGTTTATTTCCGTTTGCGGCCATGATCTCATAACGAAGGTGGAGGATAAACCTCAGCACGTCACCGGCTGTACGGAGTACCCGCTCACTCAGCTCAGACGGGGTTCCTACTACAAAGCACTTCTGTTTTGCCCTGCTGATAACAGACATCATGTCTAAAAAAAGGCACCCATGGGAGCTTTTTGAAGGAGACCATACCCCTCCGTCCACCGCCTATCAGCACACCAGTGATATATTGTAACGTTTCTTCCGGCTTATATACCACGTTAGCTAATATATTAAAAAAAAGAAATTAAATTCTGCCAGAACGGCAAATTGGCGAGCTTAAAAAAAGACTATTAGCCCTGACCGGCGTCAGTACGCGGAAAAATGTACTCGCGACCGCGGAGAGGGATCGGGATCAGGACGAAAGTCACCAGGCAATAAAGGACTAGAAAAATTTATAAAATTAAGATATAATTTGTAAAATATTGTGATAAATAAATATTAACAAAAAAAAGGAACTTATTATTTGATTGCAGATGAAACGAATATACGCGAATAATAAAATTTATCGTCGGCGAAACAAGATAAGTGACGAATTTCCCGCGAGAGAGAGAGAGAGAGAGAGAGAGAGTTATCGGATGCCGGTACTTACATAATTCGGGAAATCTGTTATTGTTCCTCGCACGAATCCTAATTCCGCCCAGTAGTGGCACAAACTAAACTTAGCAGTTCACAATCGACAGTAACGCGGCTTTCGCAGAGATCTTTCAAACCCAAAAATTAAAGGCGCGTGTCGCTATACAGAACCGATTCCTAGCGTGTTTTTCGCTCGTCTGCCCTTTCTTTCGGTAATTAACCTTTCTCTGGACGCATTGTTGTACTGCCTTGTCTCGTGCTCTATATACGCTGAAACAAATTACTGTTATTCTAATCAGCTATATAAAAAAAATAATACATTAAAACAGCTGTATAAATAAATATTGTTGCAAATGGCCCGAAGGTGGCCTGTAAAGTTCTCGTGAACGTTACAATATCTACTCAGACTTTATTTCCAACTGTACAAAATTTCAGGTGTTTCATGGTTGGCTTTTATTTTTTATTGTGCCCAACTTGAAGTTGGGGCATATACAGGGTGGCCGATTTATCTGAAGACATAGAAATATCTCTAGAACTATGCACAGAATCAAAGAAGGCGTGGGATGAAAGTTGTTCGACATGAAGGGGGGCATCCAGTGATAATGAAATTAACCTCCTCCCCCACCTCCTGGGGGTGGGGTGGAGGAAAAACAATAAAACTTAAATAGGAACCCCCATTTTTTATTGCAGATTTGGATTCTCCGGAAAAAAGTACACCAATTTGACCTAGGAGCTATTGCATTTTGGTTCACAGGTGACTCTGTAATCGATAAAAATCCAAATTTATCCGAAGACATTGAAATACCTCAAGAACTATACTTATAATCAAAAAAGGTGTTAGATGAAAGTTATTCGACACGAAGCGGGGCATCCAGTGATAATGAAATTGACCCCCACCCCCATCGACGCTGTAGTCGACAAAAAGCGAAAGTAAAAAATCACTAAAATTCGACGTCTCCAGGATTCACATCACATCTGATAAATAATAGTAAACGTATTTTATTTTAAAAATACTATTCAATGCCACCACTACGAAATGTTCGTTTTTCTTTGACTTTATATTATTCTTGTAATGTGTTTTCTAGCCGCTACAATGGAAATTATCTGAAAAATAATGATGGATTTGGTTGTGTCTCAAAAACAGTATATTATGCTTTAAGGGGGGAAAGAGCGTGATCCCCTAGTGGAAGGTTTGTTGCCCGAACGAAGCGAGTGCAGCCCTCTCACGAGGTGCGCGCGCATTCCTCTCGTGAAGCATACGCTAGTTTTTATTACTCCCGCGAGCAGCACTTTTCGTCCCACGGGAGAACGAAGTGCGCATGCGCACGGGCACTCAGACGAAATTGACAACTTTCGCCCTGCGTAGCGGATATGGAATACGGTCATTCTAACAAAGCCGGGAAAAAATACATTTAGCGTTACCCAGGAACAACGACGTGGACGTAGTATTTTTCTGTTCCCTTTGGGGTGCTTGTTTTACGTGAGTCCTCTTGCCTCTCACTGTTCACTTACTTGACTGGGCCGCCTGTCGTCCTTGACGTCCACGCGTCACAAAGGCAGGCCCCTACCCTGGAAAAGGTACCGTGGGAGCTCGGGGCCCCGAGGCTACGCTGCCCCTGTCTTTGCCTTTTTTGGCAGAGCCAAGGGCAGCGGCTCTGCCAAAAAAGGCAAAGACAGGGGCAGCGTAGCCTTGTCCGAGCAGTTGGGTAGGTTTCGCGGGGACAGTGTTTCGCTAGTAGCCGATAATGTACCCTATCCGCCCACATGGACGTGCAACCATGGGGGTGGATGGGCAGCTCGCCGGTGAGTCTCGTCTTCCCGGTGGGCCGACAGGTGGGATAGCCACCCACCACCTCTCCTGAAAGGTAGGAGGGGTGGTGCCCAGAACATCGGGGGTGCCCGCATGGCGCGAGCTTTGGGCACCTAAAATCTACTCACTAAATGTTCACTTACTTGAGTAAGTGTTCGAAATGTTGACCTTCCACTTCAATGCATTTATTTATTCTTTTTTCAAATGACGTTATACAGGATAGTATCATATCTGCAGAAATTTCTGCGCAAGCAGTTCTAATGCGTTCCACCACGTTTTCACGAGTCGTTGGTATTTGTTCATAAACCTTACCCTTTAGGTAACCCCATAGGAAGAAATCCGATGTATAGGATGTTAAATCAGGTGACCTCGCCGGCCAATTAATGTGGCCATCTCTACCAATCCACCGACCATTGGAATCACGGTCTAGTACTTCCCTTTGCTACTCTTGAAAAATGTGCTGGGCAACCATTTTACTTTCTTTGATCTGAAACGAATTCTGGTGACATTCTCAATTTGTAACGATATTTTACACATTTTCATTTTTATCATCGAACCAAAACGCAAAAACTCGTCGATCAAATCGGTGTACTTTTTACCGAGGAATCCAAATCTACAATAAAAAAAGGGGGTCCCTATTTAAGTTTTATTGTCCCCCCTCTCCCCTCCCACGAGGGGCGGGGGAGGGAGTTAATTTCATTATCACTGGATGCCCCCCTTCGTGTCGGACAACTTTCATCCCACACATTTTTTGATTCTGTGCATAGTTCTCGAGATATTTCAATGTCTTCAGATAAATTTGGATTTTTATCGATTACAGAGTCACCTGTGAACCAAAATACAATAGCTCCTAGGTCAAATTGGTGTACTTTTTTCCGGAGAATCCAAATCTGCAATAAAAAATGGGGGTTCCTATTTAAGTTTTATTGTTTTTCCCCCACCCCACCCACCAGGGGTTGGGAGGGAGTTAATTTCATTATCACTGGATGCCCCCCTTCATGTCGAACAACTTTCATTCTACACCTTTTTTGATTCTGTGCATAGTTCTCGAGATATTTCTATGTCCTCAGATAAATCGGCCACTCTGTATATACAGACCCTACAGTTTACAGTCGATTCCGAACCACTTTCATTTAAGTATAAAGAATAATTATTATAAAAATAATAAATTATTCCTCTTGGGTTTCCTCTGTCAGAGAGGTAGTTTGATTTTATTTCTAAATTCTTATTTCTAATTATTTACAATTTTTACTATTTTACTATTTACACTGTTAAAATTCTGCGTTTCAATTTTTAGTGAGGACATGGACATTGCCTAGCCACGCTCCATTTTCTCTATTATTTCGGAGCACATCTTTTCATCCAATAGTTCCTTTGCGAAACGGGTAAAGGTTTCATATTTATAAAGGTTTCATATTTTTGCCCAATAAGAACTCGATGATTTAATAAAGTTTAATTAATAGTATAAATCTGGGATATAACACGTCATAATATACCATTTGTTAAACGTAGTATAAAGGTTAATCTTAAACGTATTAGATTCGTGTATCGCAAACGTTTATATATTATTATTATGCGGTATTCGTTTATTATACATTTAGTAAAAACCATTAAAAAGAATACAACAAATTTTTTTTTAATTTCTTACATTTTTGCATTGCACTATTTAACTATTAAATAATTTTTCTATACTCAAATAATTAGAAAAAAACCTGAAATGAAAATTGTACCCATTGGGATTCGAACCCTGGCCGTCCGCACGCTGATCTGGTATTGTATCCACTGGACTACGCTGTATGGATGACAACAGCAGCATAGATACCGGTTGAGATTACATCATTTAGATCCTATAGTAGTCATTATTTATATAACTTCATCTTTATTATATTTTTGAATACAGAACTAGTAAATTCAATTACTTAAACATTAATATAAATATATTTGATCTATAATATATTTACATTAAATTTCTATTTAAACGTACATATCATATACTATTTTGATGCCTACGTATTTTCCGTGTGATATACTTATATTGCACAATCACATTCTTATTGGGTTTCTACATTACACGATTTTTATGCGTTTTACATACTTATACTCAAATGGGATATTTCATACGTTACATTTAAACATTTAATAAACGTTTCGCATTATATTTTCTTGATTGGAAACAATAGAATTAATATTTGGATATAAATATGCTATATATCAAACGTTTCATTATCATTTAACACCCTCTCGTAATAACCGTATTATTAAGGCGTTTATTAACCTTTTTTATTTCAATCAATTATGAATGTTTTCCAAATACGTTTATACAACTCGTCTATTACACGATTTTTATACGTTTTACACATGTAAACTAATATTTCCGGTTGTGAGGTGAGTGAGAATACACGCTAAAGAGTTGAGAAGTATTGAAAAGCAAAAAAGAATAAAGGTGCTGTAATGATCTGCCCTGTGGGGAGTTTTTGTTGTAGGATGAGATTGAGCTAGGCGAAAAAGTAGCTTGTATTTCCGATCGGAAGGCGAGCTAAAAAGAGGAATTTGTCGAGAAGCCACTTCTAACCTAGAAACGTCAAAAGTCAACCTTCAAAAGAAGCCAAAATCATCAGGAAGCGGAAGAGAGGACGGCGAGAGAGTACAAAGGAGAGGTAGGCTGGAACATCGGCGAACCTGTAAGTTCGTTTAACCATCAATTTTCGCATATTGCCAACTTATGTATTGCTAGGATAATATTCGTGGCCAGGAGTTAGTCCGCGCAAGCGCGGTCTATCAAGCGGAAGTGACGGAACGTAATATCTGCCACCGTGAGCGCTAGCGTAGGACTGGCATACATGGGCCGCGGAAAAATCGGCGCGTGCGACGATAGAACGGGGGGCGGAGAGCGGCACGAGCACAGAGGAAGGCGTAGAGGAGGAGGATGAGTAGGAGATCGGAGGAAGAGGGGGACGAAGAAGAAATCTTCACTGTGCCGCTTGAGTCAGGTGGGGCAAAAGTCGAGAAACGGCTTAGTGGCGAGTGGGGCGAAGTAAAGGGAAGGGAAGAGCAAAAGATGGAAGCCAAGAGGGACGAGACGAAAGCAAGAAGAGGTAGACCCAGAAACGCGGAAAGCTTGGGCCGAGGGAAGAGGGAGAGCAGCTGTAGCGGTAGTATAATTTCGCTACTGTCGAAATGAAATAGAGAAAGCGATTCCGATCCGGAACAGGAGGAAAAGAAGAAGAAAAAGCAAAGGGTGAAGAGCGCGGAAAACGCAGAGCGAGGTGAGGTAGTGCGAAAAGAAAAGGAGAAAGACAGTATGGAGGTAATGGAGGAGATGATGAAGAAGCTGCTGGAAGAAGCGAAAGTGGATATTATAAAGAAGTTGGAGGAAATAGGGGAAAAGATAAAGAGAGATATAAAACGAGTAATGTGACAAGAAATGAAAGAAGACATTGAAAAATGAGAGGAGAAGAAAGAAAGGCAAGAGAGAAATTACAGATAGTGATGCAGAGCATGAGAAAGAAAATGCAAGAGATGGACAATAAGAACATAGATGAAGAAAGAAGAAGAAGACGATTAAACATTGTGATAAAAGGGGCGGAAATAAGGGGGGGGGGGTGTAAAACCGGCGGTGGTAGGCGTTTTTGTGAAAATGGGAGTGAATGAGAATTCGGTAAAAAGGAATGATGCATATGCGATCGGTGTGAAAGAGAAGGAGAGTATGACAGTGGTGAAATTAAATAGTATAGATGATAAACGAAGGAAAATGCAGAAAAAGAGGGCGCAGAAAGGAACGAGAGTGTCTGTAGATGATGACATGTCGAAGAGTGATAGAGAGATGCAGAGGGCGATTAGAGTATGGGCAAAGAATGAGAGGGAGAAAGACAGAAGTGTGCATGTGAAAGTAGGGTTTGGTAGAGCGTGGCTGAATGGAAAAGAGTGTATGTGGGAGGGTGAAAGGGGGTGTATGAAGGACAATTTTTAAGGAGTGCTTACAGGGCGGTAGAAAGAGGCGGGGAGAAATAAGGGGAACCAAGCGAATAGGGAGAGGAAACGGGGTGGGGGTGAGAAAAGAGTAAGGGGGATAGTGTGGAATGTGGCAGTCTTAAAAAAGAAGGATGAAGATTTTTGGAAATTTCTGAAGGACTTTGATGTGATAAGACTGGTAGAAACGTAGGGAAAGAGAATGGGGGAATATAAACGATAAGATGCCAGTAGGATGGAGGTGGAGGTGCCAAGTGGTTAAGGAAGAGGGGAAGATAGGAAGGGCGAAGGGGGGATTGTGACTGAAGTGAGAGTGGAGTTCGAGAAATGAGATATTGAATATGAGGAAAGGGAAGGTGTTCAAGAAAGGGAAGTGGTCATAGATAGGGAGAGGTGGAGGTTTGTTGCAGTGTATAATAGCAAGGTAGGAAAAGAAGGCTTAGATAATATGAAAGAGGTGATTAAGGAAAAGGAAGAGGGCATTTTAATAGTAGCCGGGGATTTTAATGCTAGGATAGGGAAAGAAGGAGGTTGGGGGAAACAGAGTATAGAAGGAGAGAAAATGAAGGAGGTAACTAGAGAATCAAAAGATAGAGTAAAAAATAGGCAAGGACATGATTTGATGGAGGTGATAGAGGAAAGAGGATGGATGGTCCTAAATGGAGATAAAGAGAGGGATGAGGAGGGGAGTGGACTTATGAGAAGGGAGGAGGAAGGTCAGTAATAGACTTCGGCATAGTGAATTGGGAAGCATAAGATTTGAGGTGGGATGTAGGGGAGAGCGGACCACCAACCAATTTTGATCGATTTGGGGACATGGTATAAAAGAGGAGAAAAGGAGGGGGAGGAAGAGAAAAGGGTACCGGATTGGTCAGAGGATGGGACAAGGAGGTATCGGAATGCAATGGACAAGATAGAATGGAAAGAGGTACGGGTTGAAGAGGGGTGGGAGGAGTTGGAAAGAGAAATATTCGGGGCAGTGGAGTGGAGAAGAAAGGGTAAGAGAAAAGGAATAGGTTGGTGCCCGTGATGGGACATAGAATGCAGGGGAAAAAGGAGAGAAATGCATAGAGCGAGAAGGAGATACAGGAGAGAACATAACGAAGAAAGGCATGAAGAATTTATATATTGTAGGAAAGCGTACAGACAGCTCTGTGAAAAGAAGGAGGAGGAACAGAAGAGAAGGGAGGAAAAGGAGATAGAAAAGATAAAGACGGAGTCAGAGGCGTGGAGTTTTATAAACAAAGGGAGGAAGAAAAGGGAAGGGGTAAGCAAAGAGATTGAAATGGAGGAATGGGTGAAGCACTTCATTGGAACACTGGGGGGAGGGGGGGTAGAGGAAAAGATAGTGGAGGGAGGAAACCGAAGGGAATTCGATAAAGTAGGAGACGAGGGGATAAGTGACGATGAGATAAGAATAGAAATAAAAAGGCTGAAAAAGGGTAAAGCAGCAGGTCGAGATGGTATAAATAATGAGGCATGGAAGGAAGGAGGGGAAAGAACGGCGAAAAGATTGGGAAAAATTTTGAAGGGGGTGTGGGGAGGGGAAGGGTTTCCAGAGAAATGGAGGATAAGAATAGTGCTACCAATGTGGAAGCGGGGTGATAGAAAGGAGCCGGGGAACTACAGAGGGGTAACGATGAAGAGCACGGGATATAAGTTATACCCAAATATATTGAACAGAAGGTTGGTGAAACAGCTGGATGAGAAGGGATGGTGGTGTAGATCGCAAGCGGGATTCAGGAGAGGAAGAGGGACTGTGGAGAATATTAAGATTCTGAAGCATATAGTGGGAGGAAGGTTAAAAGAGAAAAAGAAAGCGTGGGCCATATTTATGGATTTAAAAGCAGCCTTTGATAAAGTGGATCGAAAGGTGTTGTGGGAGATGATACGGAAGAGAAGGATAAGTGAAGGTTTGATAGATAGAGTAAGGGAGGTATACGCGGAGACGAGATGTATGGTGAGGATAGGAGAGTAAACGTCAAGGGAATTCTGGGTGGAGAATGGAGTAAGGCAGGGTTGCCCGATTAGTCCGACTCTGTTTAATATATATATGGCGGATATTGAGGAGGAGTTAAAGAGAGGGAAAGGGGGAGTTAGGGTGGGGAAACGTAAGGTATGGTCCATAGAATACGCCGATGATATTGTGGTATTAGCAGAGGAAGAGGAAGGATTAGGCGACATGATAAGAGGAGTGAGGAAGTATATAGCAGGGAAAAAATTAGAACTGAGTAGTGAAGTCTAAGGTAATGGAATTTAAAAATAAGGGAGAGCGGGAGAAGAAAAGATTCTGGTGGTGCGGAGGAGAAAGGATAGAGGAAGTGAAGGAATACAATTACTTAGGGTACGTGGTAACAACGCATGGAGGGGAAAAAGAACATATCAGGGCATGGTGAGAAAAGCTAGGGTAGCAATGGGATGGGTATGGAGTTTCGGGGAGAGAAAGCTTACGGGGGATGTGAGGTGGAGATTAAAACTGTTTTACAGTATAGTGAAGGGAATCTTATTATTTGGGTGGAGATATGAGGGTTCAAGGAGTGGAAGGATGTGGAGGCGGTTCAAGAAAAGTATTTGAAGTGGATTTTGGGGTTGGAACGGAGGGCACCGGGGTACATAGTAAGGGAGGAGTTAAAAAGAAATAAAATGAGAGTGGAAACGGAATGGAGGGCGGGCAGGTTTGAGGAAAAAATAGAGAAAGGAGAGGGAGGAGATAGCGATGAAGTGCATAATAGAAAAGAGAAAGATGAAAGGGAAAAGGTTAGGAGTGAATGGGCAAAAGAGAGCGTTGAGAGGGGCAATTATTTATGGAGAGGGGGCATGAGTCAAATGGCGTTGAATGATTGGGGAGAAAATAAATGGGAACTGTTAAGAGAAAGAGACATAGAGGTTGATGAATAAGAGAGAGGGTAATAGGTGAAAGCGTTAAAAACTTGTGGGAGACATACAAGAGTGCTTGGTATACCAACGTAAGAGTACGTAAGAGAAATGAGGGGAAAAGACCGATGACAATAGCGAGGTGGAGATGTGGGAACGAAGAGAGCGGGTATATGTACTGGGTGAATGAGGATGATAGAAACTGTAGACTGTGTGCGAAAGGGAGAGAGAATGTTGAACACTTGAGATATAACTGCGAGTATGTGAGAGAGGATGGAGAAATCGGTGTGGATGTTCTGAATGAGGATGGTAGAGGAATCAGGTGGATGGAAATGATAGAGCGAGTGAGAAGAGAGAGAGAGAGAGAAAGAATGAATGGTTAGCCGGCTGCCTGCTGTACCTTGTAAATGGCATTTTTTTATTTTTATATTTTTGGAATGTATATTTTCGTATTTTGCTTTCGTGTAACTTGTGTATTTTGGATCATTAAGAGAATTGATATGGAAGTCTATGTAAGCACATGGAATGTGGAAGCATAATAAACTACTACTACTACTATATGTAAACTAATATGCTATATTTTGTACGTTATTTTTTAACGATTAATAAACGTTTTGCAATATATGTTTCTGAAGCGAAATGATGGACTGGATATTTTAATGTAAATATGGTATACCTCAGAAGTTTTATTAACATTTAATATCTTCTAATAATAAACGTAGCATAAAATCATTTTTTAAACGTTAAGAAAACGAGAATGCCGATGAAGAAGATGAAATATGAAGGAATGTAGGTTTACCAAAAGATGACGTACCATTTTCTCTGGATTTTGTCCCGAATATTCCCGATAACATACAATCACCAAAATGTAGAAGGCATATACTTATCGCAAAGTAATTATAAAAGCGAGGAAAAATTAGTTTTATGCTGGTTTTTGAGTTCTATGATTACGATTCTGGCCCCAGATTTGCAAAATTCAAAATATCGGCTCCAATATGGCGGATCGAAATGTAAAAACTTACTTGATCGAACTGTAACTTTGTCCCCAGGGGTTTTTCAGGTCGCTGAGTACGATTCTCGCCGGAGATTTGCAAAATTCAAAATGTCGGATCCAAGATGGGGGATCGAAATTTAAAAAGTTACGTTATCCTACTGTAACCGGGTACTCGGGTGATTCAGGGGTCGCTGATTACGATTGCGGCGTCAGATTTACAAAATTCAAAATGGCGGATCCAAGATGGTGGATCAAAATGTAAAAACTTACTTGATCGAACTAAAACTGTGCACTTAAACTTCGGGGGTTTTTGAGGTCCCTGATTACGATTCTGTCCTCAGATTTGCAAAATTCAAAATATCGAATCTCATATGGCGGACTGAAGTGTAAAAAGTTACTTCTTCCAACTGAAACTGGGTACTCGGCAACAAAGAATTGCTGGATGATGGTAACCATGGGGTTGATGATGATGATGATGATGGCAATGTTGACGTGGATGTCGATGAGGTTGATAATGACGATGATGTTGATGATGCTGATGGTGGTGATGATGATATCACTGATGATTGTTATAATAATGATAATAATGATGATGATAATGATAATGTCGATGACAGCGATGATGACAGGAGTAATGGCGACAACGACAGTGATGACAATGAGGATGGTGATAACGGTGATGGTGATGATAATGACGATGTTGATAGTGATAATGATTATGGTGGTGATGATGATAGTGACGATGACGACAGTCATGATATTGGCGACGATGATAATGGCAATAGTGGTGATGGCGATGGTGATGATAGTGATGATGCTGATGATGGTGGTGATCACAATAATGACAATGATGGCGTCGGTGGAAATGATAATAATTAGGATGATGATGAGGATGGTGTTAGTGATGATGATCATAGTAATGATGGTGGCAATGGTGATAGTAATAACCATGATGATTATCATTATTATTATAAGTTTCCTCTATCGGTCTGGTCTCACATAATGCGGTTTCCGAATAGGCCGTGCCTGCATTGAGCATTGTTTTGTTATCGAAAACAATGAAGTTAGTGAATCACGTATTTTGTAAACATTGCCTTCATCTCTACTTCTTGGAAAAAATGTATTTATGAATTTTACTCTTTAAGAGATATTTCTAATATAAATCTCATGACTAAGAGATAGCTTTAAATAATTTTTTCCTAAACCTATAATATCTTGACCTAAAATTTAGAAAATGAAATATGTATTCGGGCCGTAAATGCCTCACCCATTAAAACCGCCTTATTTTCATTTGTTTTATAATACAATAATAACATGCCGTCATGATTATTGCACCAACAGACATTAAGAATAATCGAAAATAATGTGCTAAGCTTAAGTATTCATCAAAAGTTTGATCGAAGGTCAACGCGTTTCGAAAGAATGTTCTATATTAGCGTTATTCCTTTGACAAGAAAATTAATAGCTGTAGATCAAGTAAGTTATTACATTTCGATCCGCTATCTTGGAGCCGATATTTTGAATTTTATAAATCTGAGCACAGAATCGCAATCAGCGATCTCAAAAACCCGCGGGTACCCAATTTTAATTGGATCAAGTAAGTTTTTACATTTCGGTCCGCCATATTGCATCTGCCATTTTGCATTTTGCAAATCTGAAGCCGGATTCGTGATCAGCGACCTCAAAAACCCACGAGTAACAAATGTCAGCTATTTTCCGTTGAAAGATAAATGTATGCTTCAAAGGGTTAAATGAGAAAACTTTTTATGCCTCTTCGGAACCTCTAAATATCATCCGATCGCCTGCAACCAGGTACCAAAATTTTTGTTATTTTTTGTGCTTTCGATTCATGACTAGACGTTTCCACATTTCGAAATTTCAGAATTCGTGAGCCACCCTAATATATATACAGGGTGGCCGATTTATCTGAAGACATCGAAATATCTCGAGAACTATGCACAGAATCAATAAAGTTGTCGGATGAAAGTTGTTCGACACGAAGGGGGGCATCCAGTGATAATTAAATTTACCCCCTCCCCCATCCCCTGGAGGTGGAGTGGGGGCAAAAACAATAAAACTTAAATAGGAACCCCCATTTTTTATTGCAGATTTGGATTCTCCGGAAAAAGTAAACGAATTTGACCTAGGAGCTATTGCATTTTGGTTCACAGGTGGCGCTGTAATCGATAAAAATCCAAATTTATCCGAAGACATTGAAATACCTCGAAAACTATGCACAGGATCAAAAAAGTTGTCGGATGAAAGTTGTTCGACACGAAGGGGGGCATCCAGTAATAATGAAATTTACCCCCTCCCCCATCCCCTGGGGGTGGAGTGGGGGCAAAAACAATAAAACTTAAATAGGAACCCCCAGTTTTTATTGCAGATTTGGATTCTCCAATATTGACGATTTTCGCCCGCGTAGCGGATATGGAATACGGTCATTCTAACAAAGCCGGGAAAAAATACATTTAGCGTTACCCAGGAACAACGACGTGGACGTAGTGTTTTTCTGTTCCCTTTGGGGTGCTTGTTTTACGCGAGTCCCCTTGCCTCTCACTGTCTCACTGTTCACTTACTTGAGTAAGTGTTCGAAATGTTGACCTTCCACTTCAATGCATTTATTTATTCTTTCTTCAAATGACTTTATACATGATAGAATCATATCTGCAGAAATTTCTGTGCAAGCAGTTCTTATGTGTTCCACCATGTTTTCACGAGTCGTTGGTACTTGTTCATAAACCTTACCTTTTAGGTAACCCCATAGGAAGAAATCCAGAGATGTTAGATCAGGTGACCTCGCAGGCCAATTAATGGGGCCACCTCTACCAATCCACCTACCATTGTAATCACGGTCTAGTATTTCCCTTGCTACTCTTGAAAAATGTGCTGGGCAACCATCATGCTGAAACCACATTGTCCGTCGGACGTCCATACCAATATCCTCAAGTAGTAATGGTACTTCTTGTTCTAGGAAATCTCGATATTTTGTTCCATTCAAATTACCTTCAATGAAATAAGGACCAATGAGTTTATTTCCTATGATTCCACACCAAACGTTCACCGACCAAGGACGTTGATGATTAACTTGTCGTAACCAATGGCGATTTTCTACGCTCCAATAATGCATATTATGCCTATTGACGCCACCATGGTTCGTGAATGTAGATTCATCTGAAAAGAATACATTAGCAAAGAAATTGTGGTTCGTTTGCATTTTTTGAAATGCCCATTCACAAAACACCACGCGGCTATGAAAATCATCGCCATCTAGTTCCTGGTGCAGTGAAATGTGATATGGGTGAAACTTATGACGATGCAATATTCTTTGAATACTGTCTCTGGAAATGCCGGAATCGCGATGTAATTGTCGTGTGCTTACATGTGGATTTTGGTGAATAGCTGCTAGTACAGCTACTTCGTTAGCTTCTCCTGTAACTGTTAATCTTCGCTTCCTTTTTTTCATTTGTACGCTGCCATCAGAGTGAAAGGCATTCACAACTTTGTAAAAAAAAAAGAACGCGAGCGAGCATTATCTGGAAAACGCTCAGCATACAACGCAACAGCATCGTCAATATTCCTCTTACATTCACCATAAATAAGAATCATTTCGATTTTTTCGGGAACTGTAGCAGGATTCATTTTTAACTTGCAATTCGATTTAAGCAATGAAGGGTAGACAAAAAATAGTCACGTAAACGGAAAGTTGTTATTCTAAAAGCAAAGTGACCTCCGACCGAATTACTACCAATACAATGGACTTCAAAAACAGTCTTACACTGAGAGACCGTGAATACTAAATTTTAATATGGGGATTAGAAAGTCGCGATATCCATTTACTTCCCTTCAGGAAAGTAGAGAAAAATGTAGGTGAACTGGTTACGTGTGACTCAACTTATGTATAAAATGATATGCTACTTTATTTTCGAGTTATGTCACCCTCTAGCGTTATGTAACAGAACCGGCGCCGGTGATGGCCGAAATGCAAGCGATGTACATGTATGAAACCACGTGAGTTCTCTCGGGGTCCGGTAGATGGCGACGAAATCCCCAAATGAAGTAAGAGTTTCGTTTTGTTTAATAGAAGCTGGTTTGACCGTCAATGCTCTGCTTATTTATTCTCATTTCGGAAAAAACATACAGAGAGAGAATGAATGAGCTGAGTGAAGGGACATGACGCGTTTTTTAATGGATTGCGTGATGTCCTCTTTTTTTTATTAAATAATAGATTTAAAACCTAAAATGTAATTTTATTGAAGGTAGAAAACTTATTTATAAAATTGCTTCCATATTGTATGCACAATTTTTATGTAATCGGTTTTGATTTTTAATATGAAGAATATCAATTATTCATAATCTTAATTTTTCGAATGGACATTATTAAAATTTCATATTCAGAATAACAATTTTCGCAATTGATATTACTAAATTCTAATATTAAAAATTCTAATATTAGAATTTTTAATATTAAATTTTCATAAAGGGATCAAATTGTCCCTATTTGCCCCCTGGATGCCCCCCTTCGTGTCGAACAACTTTCATCCGACAACTTTTTTGATTCTGTGCATAGTTCTCGAGGTATTTCAATGTCTTCAGATAAATTTGGATTTTTATCGATTACAGCGCCACCTGTGAACCAAAATGCAATAGCTCCTAGGTCAAATTGGTGTACTTTTTTCCGGAGAATCCAAATCTGCAATAAAAACTGGGGGTTCCTATTTAAGTTTTATTGTTTTTGCCCCCACTCCACCCCCAGGGGATGGGGGAGGGGGTAAATTTCATTATCACTGGATGCCCCTCTTCGTGTCGAACAACTTTCATCCGACAACTTTTTTGATTCTGTGCATAGTTCTCGAGATATTTCGATGTCTTCAGATAAATCGGCCACCCTGTATATATACATGGTCATCGAAAAGTATCGGACCCCCCTAATATCTTCAGTTAGAATGCACTTAGGAGAAAATGTCCAATAGCAAAGTTGTATGGTTTCAAGCGGGGAGTAAGATGATGACCTTGACTTTGACCTTGACCATGTCCTTCAAGGTCTTTTCAAGGTCAATCTTATTTTTTTAAATAGAACCCCCTACACTTTATTGCATATTCTTATAGCTTATCTCGAGAGCTTTCCAAAACACTATAATAAAATATTTTTTTATTAAGAACTATTTGAGTTATAAAGGTTTGAAGTTAACAATTTGTTAAGTGGTGTGCGAGTCTTACTGAAAATATTAGGGGGATCCGATTAATGTATTTTCTTTAAACCAATTAAGTGGTCTCATTATTCCGCGCACAAAAGTATTAAGGTTATGATTACTGAAAACTAAATAATATTTTACAAGATATTCTACATTTTGTGTCAAAAAATTGTTAACTTCAAACCTTTATAACTCAAAAAGTACTTAATAAAAAAATATTTTATTATAGTGTTTTGGAAAGCTCTCGAGATAAGCTATAAGAATATGCAATAAAATGTAGGGGGTTCTATTTAAAAAAATAAGATTGACCTTGAAATGACCTTGAAGGACATGGTCAAGGTCAAAGTCAAGGTCATCATCTTACTCCCCGCTTGAAACCATACAACTTTGCTATTGGACATTTTCTCCTAAGTGCATTCTAACTGAAGATATTAGGGGGGTCCGATACTTTTCGATGACCCTGTATATATACAGGGTGTCCGAAAAGTTCGGAAACGGTCTTGTAACTTTTGAAAGGAACAAAATTTTTAAAATTGCTGAAACACCTGAAACGATTTTTCAAAAAAGTTATATTTTTTTAGGGGTTCCAACCCCTCCACCCCCAGGAGGGGCGTGGGACACGAGGGGGCATGAATATCTTAAATGGCAACCTGGGTCGAGTAGGGGCTCATTTGAAAGGTCTCTTCGAGACAAATACAATACACTGGTCATAGATGGTGCTGCGATCACGGTTACTTCTGAACAAATGAAGATTTCGAAAATCGCTGAAGTATGTGAAAATATTTTTCAAAAAAGCTATCATCTCTGAGGGGTTCCAACCCCCCCCCCCTCCTTCCCATCCATCGCTGTGGAAATGTTTCATCTACGAATTGACGAACCGGTGTCACATAATATGGTGTCGCGCCATCTTGTTGAAACCAAGCATTTTGTATATCATCAGGGTACACGTTTCGTATTGCAGGTATAACTTCATGTTGAAGTAATTCAAGATAAATGTTTCCATTTAAATTCCCGTCAATAAAAAACGGTCCGACAATGTCTTTTTCACAAAAACCTGCCCTTACATTCAACTTCTTATGCCATTGTGTGCAAATATCCGACATCCAGTGAGGATTTTTATCACTCCAATATCGGAAATTATGACGGTTGACTGCACCGTCTAAATGAAACGTGGCTTCATCGGAAAAGATAATACGATTCAACAGAGTATTACCATTATCAAGGCGCTGCATAAATGTATCGTAAAATTCAACTCTTTTACCATTATCTACTTCTCTGAGTTTTTGAGTAAATTTTATTTTAAAAGGATGCCATTTTCTCATTTGATAGCAGACGATGAACATTCATTCTAGAAATACCGATCGCCTGTGCCGCTTTCCTTACACTAACATGTGGATTTTCTACAAATGTTTGCATAACTTCCAAACTTCCATCGTTGTTTGTTGCTGATTTCGATCGCCTACTTCGTGGACGGTCTTTTACAGTGCCTGTATCATGAAATCGTTGTACTGCTTTCTGCACAGTCGACTTAGATATCGGCGGGCGGTCTGGATGCGAATCATTGAAAAATGTAGCGGCTTCCTCGTAAGATCGAGTCAGATTTCCGCACCCTTGAGCAATTAATATTTCTATTCGCTCACGTTCACATAAATTCATTTTTCCTTTTCTAATGGATGAAATATTTTTGTATCAATAATAATATGAATAAAAATATCAGTAGAAAATCCATTCAAACTATGTATACGAGTCGGAACTCACTTGTCTGAATGTAATATTTGGTATAACGAATATGTGGCGAAACGCTTCTTTAATATTCCAAATGAAAATCCCTTCCTCTAACGGACGCAAAACGCAGGATAGCGAAAGTCACGCCTGTGACTAGCGGCGAAATAAGGAACTACAAAGCGATTATTTTCTTATGGGGATACCTCAAAGACAGGGTATACACGACGAAACCCGCCAACTTGCAAGAACTACGAGGACGAATAATCCAGGAAGTACATCTTATTTCAAGAGATATGAGGCTGAAAGTATTGGGCAAATTCTATTTAAGACTGGGCAGTGTCAGGAAGTTGCAGGTGCTCAATTTGTGCACATGAAATAAATTATTTCGAAATACACTTTTTAAACGGCGATAAATACTGTATAAAATAAAACACAAAAAACGAAGGAATATTACTAAAAAAAGAAAAAATGTAATAAAAGTAGCAAAACTCTGCCTATGACGGTCCCAAGCCCGTGTAAAAGAGGAGGCTGCTTAGGCATTTTTAATCGCTACAAATATTGTGTAGTATGTTGGATCCGAATATTGGTTTCTGAGAGTAGAAATTTCAAACGATGAATAATTCGGCGATAAATGATTGTAACGCCATCTATGATCAGTGTTTTGTATTCGTCTCGAAGAGACTTTCAAATGAGCCCCCAATCAACCCACACTGCCATACTTCAGCGCTTTTCGTAATCTTAACGAAATGTTCAGAAGTAACTAGATTAAAAATGTTAAAAGTCGATTAATTCCTCGATAAGTGATCGCAGCGCCATCTATGACCAGTGTTTTGTATTCGTCTGGAAGAGACCTTTCAAATGAGCTCCCACTGGACACATGTTGCCATTTAAGATATTCATCCCCCCTTGGGGTGGGGGGTTGGAGCCCCTCAAAAAAGATAGATTTTTTGAAAAATCGTTTCAAGTGTTTCAGCAATTTTTAAAATTTTTTTTCTTTCAAAAGTTACAAGACCCTTTCCAAACTCTTGGGACACCCTGTATATGTATATATATATCTTCAGTGCTGCCAGCCGTTCATTTTGGATTTATTCTTGGCAACTTGCATATTGCAGATAGCAATAAAGAGCCCAAAAGAAGGGATCCAAATGATGATAAATTACATAAATTGAGACCACCATTGACTATGCTAAACGAAGTTTTATGGGAAAATAATAAAATTCTTGCTTGCGGAACTATACGTTAAAATCGTTCAGGTTTACCCAAAAACTATACAACGGATAAAAAGTTGTGTCACGGTGACAGTACGTTTGTGACGTCTAACATAGTTCTTTGAAAGGTAAAATGAATGCATAAAATAATTGTTCATTTTTAATCCATCGACCATGAACCCTGGGATATAACAACAGTGCCTCGTAAACAAAAATAAGGCTCTATAAAAGGCATAATTTCACAAGTGATGTGTGCTGATTATTACCACTACATGAGGTATGTTGAAAATGCTGACCTACTATTGTCGATTACATGCCATAATATTAAAAAAATATAATATTAGACAAAAAAATATTATTGTGAATAATTTTTTTTTGACGGAGGGGGGAATTGCATTATGCATCATAGGGGGTTGAAGATGTTGTGTAACTCCCCGTGTGCCGGACTCCCTCACCTGTGATGTTAACGGCAATGTTTACCGACTAAAACCGTAACCTCCCTTGGCCCTCCCGAATCCACATGTGCAGTCTGCAGCAGAAAAGTGGTTCCGATATCCACCTCCTCCGCTGCAGACTGCACCGGGCTATTTCATTTCATTTCCAGTGGTTACAGGATTTCTAGTGGTTGCAGGATATCATGTGACCTCAGTAGACGCAGAGATCCCAGCAGCACTGCTTTCTGCATTCGGCCTGCTATGGAATTTGCATGTTCTTGGCAGGCCGGAATGAGTTTGATGTTTTCGAGGAAAGTTGGTCTCATTCCTCCCAGCACTCCAATTATCAGCACGACGAGCTTGATTTTGAATCCTCGATACAGCTTGGGAATCTCGAATAGGAGTTCCTGATATTTTATCCGTTTTTCGTCCTCTTTGCTGCCTATATTTGTCGCTGCTAATGCAGAGAACTCCTATGGGCATATTGCTATAGGCAAGACTCATTCCCGACTACGGATTCAATATCAGTGAGGACGTACGGCAAAACTGGGGTTGCATCAATACCATAAGTGCTGCGAAGATGGTAATACAGCACTCGAAGAGCCGCATTGTGACGTTCGATGTATGCTGAAACTGCATATATTGGGCATGCTGCCAAAATATGCATTAGTGTCTCAGCATGACATCTACACAATCTACAAAGCGTACTCTGTACCGCCTGGTGTAAGACGTTCTGGCGATACGCTAAGGTTTTGATGATCCCATCCTGGCATGCGAAGATAAAACCCTCGGTCTCGGATTGCAAGCCAGCTAATCTTAAGAACGAAAAGGTCATCTCTGCCGACAAGCCAAGTTCTTCGACATTTCGAAAGAATTGTCCATGTAATGGCTTGTCGATAAGCCTTCCATCCAACATACGGAGTTGTTCCTTCCGTATGTTAGCCCTGGGATGCACTGGGCATAGCTTGATGACTGATTCAGCTTCCTTTGCACCACTACGTCCCACGTTGAAAACCAGACCGAGGTTTCGCGCCGCTCGTTCCTCCGCGTTGTACAACAACGCCCCCTTTCCCTGAATTTCATGCTGATGAACTAGCATCATCAGGGGATCCTTCGTTCGATTAATCACGTCGCAAGCTGTCTCGAGGACCAATCGGTCATGCATACACTCCAGGCTTAAAATGCCACGCCCTCCCATATTTCGGGGCAAATACAGTCATTCCACGGAAGATCTTGGATGCAAACTGCGTTGCACTTCAGTGCTCCAAATGAATAGAGCACTGAACTGCATCCTGACAAACACACCTGTCGATAAGCAAGTTGTCCTTGCAGTCGGATTCACCCATTTTGCAGCCTCGTTGTTCTACTATCCATTGCCACACCGGTTTCACGGATTTCTCGACACGTTCGTTCAAGATGTTAGTGAACAATTTGTATAACGTATTGAGACACGTGATCGGTCTATGGTTTCTCGGATCGGACAAGTCTCCCGATTTTGGGATCAGTGTCGTTCGGCCCTCCACCAGCCAGTGCGGAGTGGGTTGGTCTCCATTTATATAAGAGGTGAATATTCGGGCTAGGCGTTGATGGACAGAAGTGAACTTCTTCCACCAATAGTTGTTAATTCCATCCCAGCCCGGCGAGGAGAAATTCCTCGCTCCTGTGATGGCATTTTTCACCTCTAAAGCACTGACGGGTGGGCAATCTTCACTTTGTTGTGTGACTTCGTCGCACAACTCGGTGAAGATTTCAATACCTGGAGTGTCTGCATTAAGCCTAGATGTTCTCTCGTAGATGCTCCCCCAGAATTCCTCAACTGCGGCCATCGACGGAAACTCGCTTGAGGCTGCGATACGGTGTTTGAAGAGGTTGGAAGGATTCGTCCAAAATATTGCATTTTGTCGAATTCCATCCTCCCGTCTTTGCAGCCTCTTTTTGGCATCGGCCAAAACCCGAATTTTATCCGCCAAACGTTTCTTGATGTTGAACAACTTCAGCTTGTTCAGTGTGTGAATGTATGTCCACAGTTATGCAAACTTCTTGACTTTAACCGTAAATGAACGGCCAGATGTTAAATAGTCGATCACACACTGAATTCGGGAAGCGAGTTTTCGTGTCAGTCGAATCTTACCGTTCAATTGAGACATGCGTTTTGTAATCTGCCGACTCCCCGATATCTGTGTCAGATTTCGCGGTGTCACCAGATCACCTGCAGCCTCGTAAACGGCACAACTGACTTGCCATAGGTAGCAGTCATCTGGAAGAGCATCCAGAAAAAGGCTATTTGCTCTGTCTAATTCTCGTTGTTTAGGTAAAATTTCCGTTGTCAAATTTTTCCTAAACACGAGTGTCGTGCTTTCATAATGTGGAGCATCTCTCTCAGCACCGCGTACGGGCTCAGTTGTTATTGCCTGCACATCCGGTACCGGTTGACAGCTGGGAACAACGAAACCTATCCGCCTCAGATAGGCCACATAATCTCTCAGTTGTTGTTGAGAAAAGTGATCTGCCAGTTCGGAATGCATTACTGCAAACCGACTATGCATTCGCGCCATGTATCCTCTCTGTTGCAGACAGTTCTCCTCGTAGCAGCGCATTAGATCTTGCCTGAGATCCTCCGTCCACTGAAATCGTCTGTGGGCATTCGTGTGTCGTTGTCCCGGGACACCTGTTTCGGCTCCTCCACCTCGGGACTGGGATGAATCCGAAGCAGCCCGTTGGTCAGGAGCCCTGCGCGTTGCATTTCTTGTAACCGCTTTTCAAAGGAGTAGGGTGGTTGGCCCTACTCCCTGTTGTTATTACTCTCTCGTTTGTCTCTTACCTCTCCATCCACTGGGGTTGGTTACCCAATCTCTGGCAAGGTTGCTAAGAGTCCAGGGCCCACCGTCTTTAATAAGCACACGTGGAGGTGAGAGTAAGCCATTTGGGAAGATAGACTAGGATGCAGCTTTTTGCACAGCCGCATTGTGTTACGCATCATTCGCTTTGGGCCCCTTATTGTAAAAAATATTACTGTTAATAATATTATTTTTTTAAATATTATTGTAAAGAGATAAACTCTAGCATACATTACTTTGAAAACATTAAAAACAGATATTGTAAGATTAGAAATAGGTTATTGAGAATAAATTTAATAATGTACATATCATTTTACATTATGAGCAATGCCTCGTAAGTATTCAATTATATCGCAATCGTCGCACCAAGTCCCAACTAATTCTCGTAAACGTTCGTCATAATGATAATATTTTTTTCGTTTTGGGGGAGCAATCAATTGTCCACTATTTAATTTTTCGTAGACAGCATCTGAGTTACTTTGCTCTATTTGTAGTGATGTGAGGAATTTTCCCAGTTGCTCATGTGCTTTTCCAATTCTGATTGTAAATCCGTTGTGCCATCCTTTGACGCTGTTACAATTTAGTGTTTATACACGTTTTATTACTTACATATATATATATTCTAATATACATTTGTGTTCAGATATTTTCAGTTTTATAATATTAAATCATTACAACATTTATCACAGTATTATGTAGTTTCATATTTTTTATTGTCATATTTTTCGCAGTGATATTTCTTTACAGTAATATTTTTCACAATAATATTTTGTAATAATATTTAAAAATAATAATATTATGGCATGATACCACTATTGTCAACTTACAAAATCGATCGGAAGTAAAAAAATGGTGGCATAGAATATTTTGGCATTTCGTAGACGTTGCTGTGGTCCTTTATTTTGTACGTGAAAAAGGATTTCAATCCCTTTTGTCGTTAAAAAAATTCAAACTTGTAATGATAGATGAGTTACTTAGAAGGAAATCAAAAACTCAAAGGGGCAGCATACGGAAGACTATCAATATTTCTACTTTAATACTGCAAGTATTCAGTGATAAAAGGCATTCCCTCGTTGCGCATTTGTCTGTATGCATTGCAAATTGCAGACGCTGTGCAAATTGCAGCACATAAATTAATCAAGTACGAACTGCTTGGATATGCAGAACATGCAATGTGCCACTATGTTTATCGTCGAAACAAAACCGCTTTCTCATTAATTAGTCGTAATGTACAAGAATTTTGTTTCTGTAATATTGTATATTATTGTATTACTCATATACGACTGTATACGATTGTATTGGATTAGGTACTATTCGCCTATAAACGATTGTTTAAAAAATGTATGCCACCAGTTTCTAACTGCAGTCGCATTCCAGGTAGTGTAAACATCAAAACTCTACAGCAGGTCCAATTGTTTATAGCGTCGGCAGTATTTGAATACAAACGATCATTTAATAAATGTATGCCACCAATTTCTAACTGGAGTCGAGATGCTTTCGGTTAGCCCCCTATACAATTTCAAGGTAGTGCAAATAACATAAGTGTACGGCAGGTCCAATTATTTATAGCGTCGGCAATATTTGAATATATCACAGATTTACAAAATAAAAACAGTTTATGCATCCATAACCACACCTACGTGATCTTGTGTTTTCGAGGTAGCTGAATCCGAATCCGAGATAGATTATTCTCCACCACGCCGGGTTCAAAGTCATTTGGAGGTAAAATTTAGCAGAAACGTAAAAAAAATCGTGAAAAAATTTTTATGTAGGTTTTTTGGGATGCTGAATCGGAATCCAAGGTCGGTTCTCTTTCATATCTTCGGATTCAAGGTCATTTCGAATTCAAATTTTGCAGAAACGGTTGAGAAAAGTTGTATTTACAGTTAGGCCACTCGCTTATTTCCACGAATAGTTTATAGTGATGACTGAATAATTTTTCCGATTTTCGAAAAAATCGGATTAAAGGAAGTCACCGTTAGAGGGGAAAAAATGTCGAGAATCGGTGAAAATCACACACAACGGTTGATAAAAGTTGCATCTACAGTTCGCCCACTCACTTTTTTCCTCGAATATTTAATAGTGATGACAGTGAATAATTTTTCCAATTTTCAGAAGAATCGGATGACAGGAAGGGACCGTTGGAGAGGAAAAAAAAATATTCGAAAAACCGTGAATATCACACACAACGGTTGATAAAAGTGGCAATTACGGTTCAGCCACTACTTTATTTCTTCGAAAAGCTAATAGTTGTTGCAGTGAATAATTTGATCGCCGACTACAGGGTCGATGTAGTACGCTCCGTGTTTTTCTGGGAGAAATTATTTCAGAAATTGTTAGAGAAATCATGTGAGAAATTGTATGAGGTCTCATATGTATGTGGCCTCTCATATAAAATAGACATTTTTTAAACTTTTTAAATGATAAAATGAAGTTGAAAACTAGATGCCTTCGACCCGGGTGCCAACAATTTTGGCTAAATTCGTATTGCAGTTCCCTGACGAAAGGCTGATGCTTCCGGGAATATTCCCATTTTAACACTGCCAGGAAAGAAGGCGGCAGAAGATAGTTCTAGCATCGTTAGGTTCGAGTAGTTTCTATACATATATAGTAAAAATATCTTATTCCTTAAATATGGTGAATATGCCAATGAATGGACGGTTAAGCATTTTTCGCACTTGGATCGATTGTAACTTTTGAATTTTTTTATGAAAATTTAATTATGATACCACCATTAGAATCGTTAAACTCTGCTCTTTATGACCGTGTAGTGCAACCTTTGATTTTATTTAATTATTAACCTCGTCTTCATACGTTTGTAAAAAAATCCGCTAAACCCCAATGAATAGACGGGTTAAATCAAATGGGACGTTTTCAGTACCAGGTTTGGATGGCTTTGAAACTTTGCTTTGATTTTACAAAATAATAAACACTGGAAGATCAATAGTACTGTAAATATTGTTTTGAATGTCCAAAGAACATAAAAATACATATTTTGTTGCATGTTGTGTATCATACATTCATAAGAAACAGAAATATGTAGAAAATCGTCCTTTCATTGGTAGTCGCCCATTCATTGGCATATTCACCCTATATTAAAATTGAAAATGAGCATTTTCAAAACTTCGACCCCGACCGCAGGTCAGCTGAAGTACTGATAAATGAGCACGTCTTGTTCACACTGATGCTTAAAAAAACGCGGTTTAGTCGAGTTTTTAACAGCTCAGGTTGCAGGAAATAAATTTATTTATCCTCCCCATGGCTACCCGACACCAACATTACAGTGAATATTTTTTTATGCCCCCCCCCCCCCTGATAAGCGCCTCACTCCCATGCTTCCTCTGTGTCTCTGTTTTTCATGTAATGTACAGTACCTCTCAAAAGTATGAGCTCACCCTTGCGGAATTTTGGCTAAATTAAAATGTTGATATCTCATCGCCAAGTTAACGTACGGGAAAAATGAAAAAAGGGAATTAAAGAGGAGACTTTCAGCTTCTCAGTCGTGGTAGTTTCATTTCTATATATATACATTTCCTCACGAACTATGCTCAATTTACTAACGTCATTTTTTCGTATTATTTTTTTCTTTTTCAATCAGCTCCCATTTTTTTTAAAATGATTGCAACAGAAATGTACTACGTGTAATCGAAAGGTAATCCCTATAGCTTTAATTTGCCTCTTCGGGATTTTGTCTAATCTTTCTTTACAAATACTTATTTAATTTTGAACAAATTAATGTGATTTTTTTTCAATCTGCTATATCTCGGAAAATTAATGTGATATAAAAAATGTTTAAGAAACAAAAAGTTTCATTTTTTAATTATCTATTGGCTGAAATTTTTTCTGTTGCAATAATGTTTAAAAAAATGGGAGGTGATTGAAAAAGAAAAAAATAATACGAAAAAATGACTTTAGTAAAGCAGTCGAGCATAGTTCGTATAAAAATGTATATATAGAAATGAAACCACCACGACTGAGAAGCTGAAACTCTCCTCTTTAATTCCCTTTTTTTATTTTTCCCGTACGTTAACTTAACGATGAGATATCAACATTTTAATTTAGCCAAAATTCCGCAAGGGTGAGCTCATACTTTTGAGCGGTACTTACTGCATATAATATACATACATATGCATTGTATATCTGTATGTACAATTTATGTTAATTACTTCGACCCAGACCATAGGTCTGGCGAAGTATTGAATTTGGTCAGTTCCCGCCAAAAAATTACCCTATAGTTTTTCAACAAATGTCGACGTTTCAGGCCCTAAGGAACCCAAAGCAACAATAAAAAAATTGGTGTCCATTAGGTTGTACGTGCGTCCGTCCGTCCGTCCGCGGGCAAAGTTATGTATACGCGATATCTCGCGACTGGCAGGACGAATTTAAAAAGTACAAACGGATTTGGGTTTCTCTTAACCAAACTTAGATCTGGTTAGTTTTTGGAGACAATGCATACTAGATTATGGGGAGGTTTAACAAAAAAACTCTCAAAAAACACGTTTTTTCCATTTTTTAACAAAAAATACAAATCGTACAAAAAAATGTTTCAAACAAAAAATATAGATCATCGAATTCTCTACAAAAAGGTTGTATTCATTTCTTCGTAAAATAAACGATAATGCCGTAAAAAACGGAAACCGAAGGATCGCACATGTAAAAAAAATTATTTCCTGCAACCCGACCTGTCAAAAACTCGACTAAACCGCGTTTTTTTAAGCATCAGTGTGAAGAAGACGTGCTCATTTATCAGTACTTCAGCTGACCTGCGGTCGGCGTCGAAGTTTTGAAAATTCTCATTTTCAATTTTAATATAGGGTGAATATGCCAATGAATGGACGATTTTCTACATATTTCTAATTCTTATGAATGTATGATGCACAACATGCAACAAAATACACATTTTTATGTTCGTTGAACATTCAAAACAATATTTACAGTACAATTGATATTCCAGTGTTTACTATTTTGTAAAATCAAAGCAAAGTTTTAAAGCCATCCAAAACTGGTACTGAAAACGTCCCATTTGATTTAACCCGTCCATTCATTGGGGTTTAGCGGATTTTTTTACAAACGTATGAAGACGAGGTTAATAATTAAATGAAATCAAAGGTTGAACTACACGGTCAGAAAGAGCAGAGTCAAACGATTGTAATGATGGTATCATAATTAAATTTTCATAAAAGAATTCAAAAGTTACAATCGATCAAAGTGTGAAAAAAGCTTAACCGGGGGTGGGTTTCGAAATCCCAACTGAGGCAAAATTCCGAATTGAGCAAAATCCCGAAAATAAGTATTCCTAATGATACTTTACCGTAATGTTCAAAGTACCAAATAGTATATAACCGAATGTTTACAACCCCGAATGTTGAAGAAGACGAATGTTCATAATTCCGACTCCCAACTAACCGAATATTTACAATTCCGAATATTAAAAACCCCGAACGGTCATAATTCCGAATGCTCAAAAATCCGAATTACTGAAATAGTTCTAGGACATCATTCGTTCAACAGGTGGCGCCACAGTACCATTGAGAATCAAAACATTGAATTTCACGCAGCTGAGCTCAGCTAATAAAGCCAGCGACGATAGCGCAAACGCGCTAGTACAGGTCTGCATTTGATATGCGTCAAACTATCAATAATTCGTGTTGATACAGTTACTCGTTTACTTTATATTAGCGGTTTGAGTGATATCGTATCGTATCTAAATAACTTTCTTAAACTTCAATCGGTTTTAATGGGAGGGTCTAGTATTTTGGAAATTTCTTCTACCATTTTTTTTTATTTGTCATCTAAAAGTACAATGCCTGAAGAGTATCCAGTCATAAGATTATGCTAACCTGAGTGACATAAACAGAGATAAAATCGAACCGAACCTTCTTCTTTTTAGTTTTCTTTCGATCTTATTTTTTATTTGACAATGTAAAGTGTTTCATTATTTTTTAAAACTTCAAAGTATTACCATACGTTACAAAAATCGATAAAAAATAAAAACTCGCCTGCGTTAATTCATTAAGTAAATTCTATGTGTTTTTTTGTTTCTATAGTAGATCGGCTAAGACCCTGCAGCGCCCATAGCAAAAAACTGCTGTTTTTATTTGCCTCCGCATATCGTCTGCCATTTTGTAACGGCAGCATATGTTTGAGTGAAATTTGTACCGAGTTTACTTAAGATAGTAAAAATTATTTTCAACGAGTAGTTTTATCACAACTTTAAAAGAAATGCTATAAATTGCCTATTTTTCAACAAATTAACCAGACCAATAATTGATATACAATGATCATTTGAGATACTTTATCTCAGTGACAGATTAGAAAAGAAAAATTCTATATATGTGAGACATTTAGTGGAATAAGGTCCATAAACAATAATTTTTTTAGAGATTTTAATACATTTAAATGAATTTATAGACCTTTCCAGGCTGCTGATGACGAATAAGCCCTTAGATATAAGCCAGAATTGGTACAAAAACCTTCTTAAACGCTTAATGAATATGATAACAAATTCTAGAAATTAAAACTGAAGAAGGCACACATTACATTATGTGCCGAAACGCATTAAAAAAAAAAGGTACTGCTTTGTTTTACCGTAACACCTAAAAATTCCGAATTTCTTTTACGCATTTTTACTTAAATTCATTAAGCGGTCAAGAAGAATTTAAAGGCGGCTTTTAAACTAAATCTTGTTTATAATTATGGGACTAGTTGGAACAAAAACGTCAATCGTTTTTGGGAGTGGGTGGAAATCCATTTCAGAATCAATATTTGTTCTCTCATCATGGATTGGACCAAGTTTTCGACAACCCTTGCAAAATTAAGTAGCCAAGGCATTTTTTTCTTCTTCTCATCTCTCTTTTTTTCATTTCTCTTCTTAGATGCCGAAAACACGGAGTATTTTCGTCAAAACATACCAAATATCAGCGTAAAAGTTAATAATCACAATGAGTTTTAACACAAAACGACATTTCAATGACATTATTACAAATCTTTCTTGGAGAATAGTGAACCTTGAAATCGAAGATGTAATTGATCGTATTAGAAATATTAGAGTCAAACGTGGTACTTACCATTGGATAACTGTAATAAATTTTATACTTCGAAAACAAAACATTTCAAGTAATTTTAAGATCAAATTCAGTAAGACTGCAGAGGAAATTTAATTCGACTTTAAATAATACTAGAAAAGGAAGTACAAAATAGAACGGTAGTCCAAAATAACTGTAACCTTAATTTAACGAATACGGATATATCTCAAGATATTGTTAACATCTTAAGCCATGGTCCGAAACATTCATTCCCTCTACAAAGTGACAAAACCATACCGATTCACAATTTTATACCGGGAATTGAATTAGGTGTCTACAAAATTCGAGACGTTTACGACAGCGGTAACAAAATTAAAATCATTAAAAATAATGTTCGCTTTTATTAATCCCTTGACTGCCGGTGACAAAGATTTTGAAAACAATATAAAAACTGCAGTTTTAAATATTTAATATTTTCTGTTTTATTCATTTCATTTATGTAATATACCTTGGACAATCTAGAAGTGGTCGTATTTTTCATTTGCATAACTTAATGACTTCGAGTGCCTAAATTGTAATTTCGGGGAAAAATGTTCGACATGCGTGGCAGTCAAGGGGTTAATCATATAAAAACTACCGATATAAGGAATATTAAAAGTGTTATCTTGTGTCCGAATTTTAAAATAAAAATGTCTTCGGAAAAAAAATCGCGAAAAAGTAAAAAAGAGTCACTACTCAATATTGAAAAAGAAAAGCAAATTTAATATTATACTATTCAATCATTATTGATTTCTTTTGGAAGATCACAATGTAAAATATTCGAAAGAAATCAGTAATGTAAAGAAAACACAATAAACAAGTATTGCTGTATTTTTATTGTCAATCACAGGCTATAAAATCTTAGAACTATATTTAATAAAATTACTTACAACTTCAACACTTAATGAGGTGTATTTATTCAAAGTCATTAATATATATACTAAATTATAACATATTAACTCCAACTAAACGTCAAAATTATCATTTAAATTTCTTGTACGATTTGGATGTATGATGTGAACGAATTCAATATTCTAACAAAGGGTAATTTCTAAATTATAATTCACATCAATTCTAGAGTAGATAAAGTAATTAAATTTTGTAACAGTTACCACGAAATTGTCGATATTTTAAGAAAACAGAGACATTTTCTCTCGTTTCAGCTTTATGTCAACCAAATTATCCAACTTCGAAATAAAAAAAAATGAAAATCCGAATAAAACCAAAATAAAATATTCTACTTCTCTCGCACTCATTATACGGTATAAGGAAGGGATAGGGCATAATAAATATTATTTACATTCTACGTATATATTCTATTCATGGAGGTTTCTAAATATAAGAATAGGTGGGCACGTTGACTCTCGCCTACATAGTGGACACCGTCGTCTCTCATTATATGTGCGATTACCACAAGTCTCGCAGAACAACATGTGACCACACGGTACAAAAGCGTGCGAAGCTATTGCGTCGAGGCACACGACGCAACGTCCTTCCTCGGTTGCCGTTGGAGTAGCGACAGGTTCCAGAGCCTCAAATGGCATCTCTAAAAAATGTAAAACAAAAAAATAATACATGTCATAAACAAAGGATAACATATTTAGTCTGTCTAAATAGGTAGACAACAATATACAGTCAGCGACACATAAAAACCAAGTATCTTAAAAAAGCATTCCATTCCTTCGCATTATGTAACGGGCACGAATGTGCAAGTATTACAATCCATCAATTTTCATTATCATGATGTTGTAGTAGAACGAAACGAGAATCCTGTAATCGACATTGCCATATCCTACCATGCACACGCATTCGATTCAACGTGCGTCGTTTATCGGTTAAACGTAATGACCGCTGAGAATCTACCTCAAACTCTTTGAACGACGCTGATCGTTGATGACAGTAGTGATCCTATGCAATGAGAATCCATTAATCGAAAACGGGTCTTCCTACTTTGAGCAACCATTCTAATCCGCGTGTGTCGTTTGTCGGTTAAACGGATGATCGCTGCGATTCTACTTCGAACTTTTTGAGTGACGCTGACCGTTGTTGACCGTAGTGCTCCTACGGAAGGAGCCCAAACGTGTCGCCGCGGATCATCGCACCCTGTTCGAGTAGATCGAAACGAAAATCCTTTAATCGAAAACGCGCCTTTCTACTGTGCGCAACCATTCTAATCCGCATGCGTCGTTTGTCGGTTAAACGGATGGTCACTACGATTCTACTTCGAACTTTTTGAGTGACGCTGACCGTTGTTGACCGCAGTGCTCCTACGGAAGGAGCCCAAACGTGTCGCCGCGGATCATCGCACCCTGCTCGAGTAGATCGAAACGAGAATCGTTTAATCGAAAACGCGTCTTCCTGATCGCGATTGTTCTGCTTCGAACTTTTTCAGTGACGCCTACCGCGGTTGATCTTTTACTTATAGCTTTTTGAGTTTGATTTATTGACTTATTTTCGTGCTATATAAATTGTTATTACGTAATTTAATTTTTATAGCGTCTTCGACCCTTCTATATTGCGTCTAGATACACTCTGAAATTCATTAAAATTAGCCCTTTTTTAACACTGTTTCGTTCTCTATCTCCAACGCTGGAGATTGATCATTTTTTTTCCTTGTGTGAACATTAACTGTATATAACCTGAATATATTTGAAGCCAACTGTATTTTGTTACTATTCGCAGTTAAAATAGATAACGTTGTATTGCGGAGCAAAACTGGTTCGTTGAATTCACATGGACTTTATATTATTGCAGCATCATTTTTTTTTGAATGCCCGATTTTGAGTTATGATCGTTTCATTAAATGTGAAGCTTCCTCGCTTAACTAGGCTTTTAAAATACTTTATATGCGTAAAACTGGTGTAATTGATTTTGCAAACGTGGCACTTTGCTTCTTTCGGGTTTTGAGATCTGAATAGCTGCAATTGACGCTTTATGAACGAGGAAACCAGATAATGTCAAAGGATGAGTAGTTTATCGGAAAACGACACATACGAACACATCCTAATAATGAGCTCTCCCGCTTCATCTATCCTACGAACAAGCGAATACAAAAAGGTCTTCCATACCTTAGGGCGATGCACTATCTTAGAACCACTGTAAATATACAGCGAATGAACTCATCTGAAAAAATTGAAACCAAGAAATCCTGCAAGATATAACAATGTAAACAGAATGTTCTCGAAAGGAATCGCTGATAAAGTCGTACTAATGAATGACATGTGAACAATATTTTGCTTTCTCAAATTTTTTATGCAGAACTACCGATATCTCTATGAGGTGACACTCCCTATATCAGAATATGTGCGAAACAAACGAATGCCTTATCAAAGTATCGGAATTTTCAATACTAGTCGACGAAAGTAACATTAAAAATCTGTTAGCAGGATTAAATATCTTAACCAGCATCGAAGAAATGAATATTGCCAAACAAAATTTGAATTCAATAGAAATAACCGTACAACCAAACAAAACAGGAAAAAGCATACTGCTAAGCTTGCAAAACTCCGGCAAACAAAAACATATCCAGAATAATTCTGTTTCCGTAGATTCTTTTAAATGAAATGTCATTACGAAATGTCCGCGACCATTTTGCCCACAATATTATTATGAACGGCATGAAAATCTTGTGTTCAAAATGTATTTGTAATTATATGTACGAATAGATGGTTAACTTACAAGTGATATTCGATTATTCAGAAAAAATATCTTTAACACTATTTTTTCAAAAATTGCATTTTGTCATAAACAGCCACCATGACCATTTTGAATGCCATACCAAGATACTTCACTCTTTCCGAAAAATCATATTCGGGATTTCCGAGATCCCTGCTTTAACGACATATTTATATAGTTATATCGCAACAGAATATCATCCGAGAAGCGTTCCTCCTTCCCTCTCACTTTCCTTGGCCATGCTGTTTCTCCGATAACATGTATATAAATATAGAACGTCAATTTTACGCTATTTATAGTCACGGTTCTTGAAGCAAATATTGAAAATCATTTAAAATAAAATTTCTCCCTAAAGAAGCCATTCGAACTCGTAACGTACGGACCAGCGTGCTAGCCACTTGCCCAGTCTACGACGTTCTGTGCAGCATTTTAATTATAACGGTTAAACTATGTCAGCGGAAAATAATTATTATTTACTGCATCAGCATACTTATTATTTCTTATTCCACAGAATTTTGATATATGTAAATTATATAATTTCATATATAGAAATATAAATTGCATCAAAAGAATGCTACTTTGCGAATTTATTCAAGTTATATGAAATTCTCCATTGTAGTTGTTCCAAAATACCTTAGTTTTGTATTATTGCATAAAATTGTCCCAAATTTTCGGTGACAATTAGATATACCTGTAAAATGTAGAAATCTTATATTCTATGATTTGTTATTTTTTTTCACATTTTCTTTTGTTGGTATTTTTTAAAATTACTTATTTTTACTTTTTTGTGTACTGATTTTATAGAATTAAACAAAACAAATGCGCTGGAAGATTCGATGTTTATTCGAGGAGAAGATAATATCAAATTCGGCAATGGAGAACAAGATACTTTTCATTTTATTATTTTTATTATTTTACTCTTATTTTTACACAAATTTGGTAAAGGTGATTGTTACTAATAGTAGTTAATATTCTTATCAGAGCTCCCAAAATTATTTATTCAATTCAAGTAGGAGGCGAATAAACTTTCATGGTTAACAAAGGACTCCTAATGACTTTTCGCTTTGAATTCAGTTATTATTGGAGATCTTAAATGTATTTATTCGAGTCTGGAGATAAGCAAATACACTCTTATTATTCAAAAAGTAGAAGTAACTACTTAACTGCATAAATAACGGCCTACTTACTTCACAATTGGACAATCACCTGCAAAATGACACCGAATTGCGGATGCCGTTGTCAATAGAACCGTTAACAAATAATGGAAATTCCAATAGTTGCATTTTCAAATGCTACATTCTTTTTATTATATACTAAACGATGGATTTCCTAGTTTTTATGGAATATTAATTGCTTCTTAAAACATGGAATCGACTCGATCGGAACTTTTTATTATGTAAATGTAAACTATTTACCGTCACAATCAAAATTCAACTTGATTAACCATCACTCGTACATCACTATGAGTGTTTCAATTGTGAATCTCTAATACTGTATGTTGCACCCATTTAAGTTTGGTTGCAACTAATTTATTGTGTATAATACGTAAAATATGACAATACTGAAATTCGGCGCGTGTATATATTAGGGCGGTCTAGAAAAAGGTAAGGTCAAAACGGTTAAAGGGACCTCGCGGCTTTAGTCGATAACAAAAAAAAAACAAAAAAAAAACGAACCAATAAAGAAAATGCGTTAAATAGCCTTAAAGGCCGTGCAATGAATTTTATGCTTTTTTGATCTACAATATCTCGGCGAGAAATCATTTTATGTAGACTAATAAACCTCTTTTAAAATGAAAAGTTGAACTCAAGCAAGGAGCCCACGCAGGTCAAATGTTCTCAGGGATTAATTGTAGGACTTATAAACAGCTTGAAAATGAGCCCTCAGTCATTGAATTAATTTTAATGCAAAAAAGTATTTTTTTGTAAACATATTCTGAACCTCAGATCCAAGTTTGGTATAGGACTATTCTGTTTGAAATATAAAGGAGTCACCTCCTGAAATATTGCTGGTCAGTTCTTAGACACCCTGTACAAATTACTAGATTTTAATAAATTTTCAAAATCCACATTTTATTAACTATTCGATCGTTTATACAATCGGCCATTCGTAACTTTAATAACGATTAATGAGATATACTAATCTTGTTGTTATGTTCTGTAAGTTCAAATTTTTTCTAGTTGGAGAAAACAACTCTAGGTATCCTTTGACCCTATTACAACGTTTTTTCCTAAAAATGATCTCGAATTGGAACAAAATAATTATTTCATTCGTATCATTATTTCATATCGTTAAATCGAACAATTCTGATTTTCCCAGCGCAGTGTTGGCAAGTGAGTTTTGTGACCCCTGAACAAAGAAGGTAATTGACCCATTTTTACGGCATCATTCGTAAATTTCGCATTGGGAATTGACTGCTTCGAATAGGAAAGAACTTTGTCGAAAATTTCTTTATACTTTATATACAAACAAATTCCTTATATAATTCCTTATACATTCTTTATACAAAAACATTCCTTCTGTAAGTTTTGACTACCTTATATTTAGTAACACATGTTGATAAATTTTGTAATTGAATTTTTTATTTTGCTATTCTTTTTATCGAATATGAATAGACTGATAATTTTGAAGTGATATATCACAATCTGATTCAGCAATATAAAGAAGTTTTTGAGACCTAATTTCACTTTTTAAATTTGAACCGCCACATTGGATCCGCCAATTTTAATGTTGTAAATCCGACTTCGAATTCCTAATCAGGACACGAAAAGCGCCCCAGTGACAAGTTAACATACACATTCTAGGCCACTGCTGTTTTTTCGGGGGCTATACATAGCGAATGTCGTATTTTCGAAGCAAAAAGCTCATGCATTACTTTAAATTAAGTTTTATCAGTCTATGTACATACATTCATGTTTCGCCGAGATATTGTCGATAAAAAAAAAAGCATAAATCTAAATTGATTCCATTCAAGTCTGTATTTGACACGTTTACGAGATTGTGCGATTCATACAATTTCAAGGGATAGCTAGAAACTTATTAAGAAAAACGTCCGCTATGTTCAGAGATGTATATTCTTACAAAAATATTCAGGTTCAAATTATCTTATTTAACGGTTTCCAACAAAAAACAACTGACAATATGCCGTTTCCCTACATTATTAAAATGGAAACCTTCAACACAAAACCTCTATCTCTAAATGCCTTGTAATAGAAAAGTGCCAACTAGATTTTTTTTATCGTTGAAGATCCCGCTGTCCCGATTACTTATTTTCATGATCACCCTAATATACATGCATTAAAGAAATAAATGAAGAAGATGTGCAATCCTCCATTTAGCAAGTTTCAAATAGTGCATAAGACCAGCATTGCTGGGAACAAAACACTCGATAAAAATTAGCGAAAAACCTGCAGAATCACCTTCGAGATTCACAATTAAACTACTCCCTAGTTTTATATTACCTTCATTTATAGTTTCTGGTCCAATTGGCTGTGCTTCGCGTCGTCGAGCACCTCGATTCCGCGTCTTAAAACTACCATCTATTAACCGCCTGGCTAACAAATGTCGGCGATTGTTTCTGTTGTTTCTTCTACCGCGAGCTGCAAATTAAGATTGTTTACAAAATCAAGCTTTTGCTCGGTACACACTTTGCATTATAATAAATAAGGTGTATCTATGAAATAGAAGCACTTCGATGGTCTTTCAAGTATACCTCGTTCAGCATTTACTTCTTCATCGCGTCTCGGCAGTGGAATTTCGACGCTCCTGCCTTCTTCACCGTTAACTATGCCTAAGAAATTTCCAAAATAAAAATAACTTTTAATAAAGAAGTAAGTGAATTCGTGAAATAAAAGTAATTGTATTATCTTTCAAGTACCTTGCAAATCATTTGCTTCCACGTTATGAACGTTGTTCGGTTGACGAACCTCGGGTGGAAAATCCACGTAGATGTCTTCTTCAGATGACAAGCTCCTGTCTTCTTCACCGTCAACTATGCCTAAGAAATTTCCAAAATAACAATAACTTTTAATAAAGAAGTAAGTGAATTCGTGAAATACAAGTCATTGTATTGTCTTTCAAGTACCTTGCAAATTGTTTGCTTCCGCGTTCTGAACGTTGTTCGGTTGACGAAACTGGAGTGGAAAATCCACGTAGATATCTTCTTCTGATGATACCTCATCTACCGCCATCATACGTAGCGGTGAAGAGACAGGCAAGTCCTCAGCAGCTTCATCAGCGGACAATGAATCTACATCACCGATGCCTTCTTCTAAAGAATATAACAAACGTCATGTTTACGCACTCACACATAAGTATGCATAACGTACCGTACGAAGCAACATTGTTACCTATATCCTCATTTAAATCATTATGAACGGAAACTTGTTCCGTTGGCGGGGTGTCGTCCATGTCCTCCCGCAACAAGCCATTAACATTTCCCTTGAGCAGGATGCATCGTAGCAACAGCATTTCGAGCGACAGCTGTCCATTTTCATAATCCCGCCAAGCTTAAAAGAAGTAAAAATAATAATCATAATTTTTTAATTGCCTTAAACAAAAAAATATATTTGACACTATTCTTCGATTTTACCTCTTTTCAGGCTATTGTTTTTGAAGGTAGTGACGGAGCGTGGCTGACGTCTCACTCTGCCACCTCTTAACAGAATTTCGACGTCCATTTTGGCACACATTATCAGCTTCCTCAGCTTTCCTTTAAATATATAATTGTGCGCATAATCAGTGCGATTATACTCGTGTTTCGTTTAAAAAAATTAATAATTTTACCAATAAATTCCCATGGACTGGGATGCACTGGCAACTTCCTGCCAAGCTGAGCGTTATAGGGTTCACTGACATTGTTTGTTCGGCATTCCAGACCGTAAACTGAAAATCTTTCCGGACGAATGATTTCCAACCAGAAGGAACGAAAATATGTTATGAAATCATCTAATCGCAATCGCACCGAAAGAGAACAAGAATCCAGGATTGCATCAAATTGCCGCTCAATTTCGTAGCTTGGAAGAAAAGGCAGGCACATAATCTTTCTGAAAACGCTTTTGGCCTCTTCGTTTTGAAAGATGTACCTTCTGCGGTTCAACGACTTCATTTTTCTTGAGAGGGCCTGTAATAATAATAATAATAATAATAATAATAATAATAACAATAACAAATAATAATAAGGGGCCCGAAGGGAATGACGCGTAACACAATGCGGCTATGCAAAAAGCCGCATCTTAGCCTATCTTCCCAAATGGCCTACTTTCACCTCCACGTGTGCTTATTAAAGCCGGTGGGTCCTGGACTCTTAGCAACCTTGCCAGAGATTGGGTAACCAACCCCAGTGGATGGCGAGGTAAGAGACAAACGAGAGAGGCATAACAACGGGAGGTAGGGCTAACCACCCTACTCCCTGTATATGCGGTTACAAGCAATGCAACGGGCAGGGCTCCTGACCATCGGGCTGCTTCGGATGCAGCCCAGTCCCGAGGTGGAGGAGCCGAAACAGGTGTCCCGGGACGACGACCAGCTCATGTCCACGGACGATTTCAGTGGACGGAGGATATCAGGCAAGATCTAATGCGCTGCTACGAGGAGAGCTGTCCGCAACAGAGAGGCTACATGGCGCGAATGCACAGTCGGTTTGCAGTAATGCATCCCGAACTGGCAGATCGCTTTTCTCAACAACAACTGAGAGATTATGTGGCCTATCTGAGGCGGAAGGGTTTCATTGTTCCCAGCTGTCAACCGGTACCGGATGTGCGGGCAATAACAACTGAGCCCGTACGCGGTACTGGGAGAGATGCTCCACATTACGAAAGCACGACACTCGTGTTTAGGCAAAATTTGACAACAAAAATTTTGCCTAAACAACGAGAATTAGACAGAGCAAATAGCCTACTTCTGGATGCTCTTCCAGATGACTGCGACCTGTGGCAAGTCAATTGTGCCGTTTACGAGGCTGCAAGTGATCTGGTGACTCCGCGAAATCTGACACAGATATCGGGGAGTCGGCAGATTACAAAACGCATGTCTCAATTGAACGGCAAGATTCAACTGACACAGTGGCTCGCTTCCCGAGTTCAGTGTGTGATCGACTATTTAACATCTGGCCGTTCATTTACGGCAAAAGTCAAGAAGTTCGCACAACAACTGCGGACGTACTATCACACACTGAACAAGCTGAAGTTGCTCAACATCAAGCAACGTTTGGCGGATAAAATTCGGGTTTTGGCGGATGCCAAAAAGAGGCTGCAAAGACGGGAGGATGGAATTCGACAAAATGCAATATTTTTAATGCAGACACTCCAGGTATTGAAATCTTCACCGAGTTGTGCGACGTAGTCACACAACAAAGTGAAGATTGCCCACCCGTCAGTGCTTTAGAGGTGAAAAATGCCATCACAGGAGCGAGGAATTTCTCCTCGCCGGGCTGGGATGGAATTAACAACTATTGGTGGAAGAAGTTCACTTCTGTCCATCAACACCTAGCCCGAATATTCACCTCTTATATAAATGGAGACCAACCCATTCCGCACCGGCTGGTGGAGGGCCGAACGACACTGATCCCAAAATCGGGAGACTTGTCCGATCCGAGAAACCATAGACCGAACACGTGTCTCAATACGTTATACAAATTGTTCACTAACATCTTGAACGAACGTGTCGAGAAATCCGTGAAACCGGTGTGGCAATGGATAGTAGAACAACGAGGCTGCAAAATGGGTGAATCCGACTGCAAGGACAACTTGCTTATCGACAGGTGTGTTTGTCAGGACGCAGTCCAGTACAAGCGTAACCTGTCGATAGCCTGGCTGGATTACATGAAGGCGTATGACCCAACATCGCACGAGCTTTTAAGCTTGTTGCTCAAACGCCTCCATGTCCACCCAAACATAGTGAGAATTGTAGAAGACCTGATGCCTCTATGGAAAACACGCTTTGTCATGACATCGGACAAGCGTCGAACCATGTCTAGACTGGTTCAATTCCAAAGAGGTGTCTATCAAGGAGATTCTCTGAGTCCTCTGCTCTTCTGCATCTCACTATTGCCTCTATCCTTTGCTCTGCGGAAATCTCAAGGGTACATGTGTGGACCGCCTGGTGAACGTGTACATAAGATCACCCATCTTTTCTATATGGACGATCTTAAATTATACGCATCAGGCGAAGATCAATTACATCGATCTCTGAACATCGCCCTCACATACTCGAGAGATATCGGCATGGAATTCGGATTGGACAAGTGTGCAGTCGTTCATTTGCACAGATGAAAGTCAGGCTCCCATAACAACGATATGGAGCTCGTCAACGGAAATGTCATCCCCCACCTTAGCGCCGAAGAAGCCTACACATACCTGGGCGTACCTCAAAGGCATGTCCAGGATGTGCAGGCTGCTAAAAGCACCATCATTAAGAAATACCGGCGCATTCTCCGTCAGATCTGGTCATCAGAATTGACCGGGAGAAATAAGGTGGCAGCCACGAATATGTTGGCCGTATCACCAGTGCTCTATTCTTTTGGAGCACTGAAGTGGAACGTTGACGAGCTAAGGGATCTTGACCGAAGCACACGGAAGATGATTTGTATGCAACGCAGTTTGCATCCAAGATCTTCCGTGGAACGACTGTATTTGCCCCGAAATAAGGGAGGTCGTGGCCTTTTAAGCCTGGAGTGTATGCATGACCGATTGGTCCTCGAAACAGCTTGCGACGTGATTAATCGGACGGAGGATCCCCTGATGATGCTAGTACATCAGCATGAAATTCAGGGGAAGGGGGCGTTCTTGTACAACGCGGCGGAACGAGCGGCGCGAAACCTCGGTCTGGTTTTCAACGTGGGACATAGTGGTGCACAGGAGGCTGAATCAGTCATCAATCTGTACCCAGTGCGTCTCAGGGCTAACATACGGAAGGAACAACTCCGTATGTTCGAGGGAAGGTATATCGACAAGCCGTTGCATGGACAATTCTTTCGAAATGTCCAACAACTTGGCTTGTCGGCAGAGATGACCTTCTCCTTCTTAAGATCAGCCGGCTTGAAATCCGAGACCGAGGGTTTTATCTTCGGATGCCAGGATGGGGTCATCAATACCTTAGCGTATCGCCAGAACATCTTACACCAGGCGGTACAGAGTACGCTTTGTAGATTGTGTAGATGTCATGCTGAGACCTTAATGCATCTTTTGGCAGCATGCCTAATGTATGCAGTTTCAGCATACATCGAACGTCACAATGCGGCTCTTCGAGTGCTGTATTACCATCTTCGCAGCACTTATGGTATTGATGCAACCCCAGTTTTACCGTACGTCCCCACTGATATTGAATCCGTAGTCGAGAATGAGTCGTGCCGAATATACTGGAATTACTCATTCCCGACGAGCAGGCAAATATCAGCCAATAAGCCTGACATCGTCCTTGTTGACTTCGATGACAAATCCATCTTCGTCATCGAGTTTTCTGCACCAGCAGAAACAAATATAGTCAGCAAAGAGGACGAAAAACGGATGAAATATCAGGAACTCCTGTTCGAGATTCGCAGGCATATCGAGGATTCAAAATCAAGCTCGTCGTGCTGATAATTGGAGTGCTGGGAGGAATGAGACCAACTTTCCTCCAAAACATCAAAAGCATTCCGGCCTGTCGAGAACATACAAATTCTATCGCAGGCCGAATGCAGAAAGCAGTGCTACTGGGATCTCTCCGTCTACTGAGGTCACACGAGATCCTGTAACCACTTACCCAATGGTAGAGGGAGTGGTTACAGTTACAAACGAAATGGCCCGGTGCAATCTGCAGCGGAGGAGATGGATATCGGAGCCACTTTTCTGCTGCAGACTGCACACGTGGATTCTGGAGGGCCAAGCGAGGTTAGGGTTTTAGTCGGTAGACCTTGCCGTTAACATCAAAGGTGAGGGAGTCCGACACACGGGGGGTTACACAACATCTTCAACCCCCTATGGTGCCTAACGCATTTCCCCCCTCCGTAAAAAAAAAATATCGAATATTTAGATATCTACAGCGAGAAGAACGTAACAAAACACGTCGATAATGACATTAGCCTGCACGTACTCTGTCGAAATGCACATTGCAGCCAGTACACCTAACGTTAAAAACGCGACGGCATGCGTTTATTAAACTTTGTTCAAAGTCGGCCATTATTGATATAATTCGCATATTGGACATGGCGGTGTTTTTTAGCTCCCCAAATACAGCGTAGTACGCGTTTTCCGATTTGCGTGACATTATCGTCCATACAAATGGAATTGCCTGAAATGAGAGACCTTTTAATCTCGAAGGTTTTTCAAATTTCCGATTTATTGTCTTAGCTTTACAACTTACATGATTTAAAATCATTCCTATTACTGTTAATACCTGATACGCGCCTCGTATACGCGGTGTACACTTGAACGTGCCGTCGACGAAAATTGTATCGACACCTTGCATTCTGTCTCCAACGAATCTCTCATCCATAAACATGAGGTGCTCGTATCCATCATTATCCACAACCAGTTTTGCCGATATTTCGGTATCCCTGCTCACCGACAGTGACAGGTAGGCCGGATTTACCAACTGGTTGTAGAATTCGCGAATGGTACTCGGGTTTGCAGGAAAAATTTTTCTGCGACACCGAATAAGAAAACTTCGCACGTTTTGGAAGGATACAATGCGCGCAGCATCTGGATATCTGAAAGTAAAATGTATACAATAAATTTTAAGGTATTCGTGAAATATTGTGGCATTGTAATACAACTGAGACTCACAAATCAATTGTGGTATCGTACAGATCGCGCAATCGGGACCAATGAACGCCCATTCGTTCCTGAAGGCCGATCTTAAATCTTGCGATTATTTCGGCGTCGTCATCCGGTCGGCATGCTTCATTATGACCATTCAGCACAATTAACTCCCCGTTTACAAATTTGGCCGTCGCATGGCATAGCAACGGGTAATTTTTGCATCTAAGGTATCTGCAATAATATTCAAATATCACGTATTATTACAGAAACTACTGTTAACAAATACCATATCGGAAGAACATCTCAACTTCTTCAGCGGGAGATATTTTTTATAACAATTTGTAACAATGCGGGGAAGAGCAACTTTTTAAATCTATCTACTTCGTAATTCTCTGGAAACAAATTATATGTATTGGGAAAGTCCTAAAAATGCGCAACGTTGCGAAAAAATACACCAATCAGGCTGAAACGCAGAAGTAGAGAACAACAAGAAGAATGTCCGCTTCAGGTCCAAGTCGAGTAAATCACTATAAGTGAACGCGCAAACGGGTTAAAGTTTTATAAACAAATCACTGCGACATTTAAAGCCAACTAATTCCCGAGTATCCTTGAATTTATTTCAATTTTTTAAATTCCTTTTTAAATGTATAACTCCTGCACCGATAAGATCCCATTGAAATGTAGAGCACTTTGAACGAACGCAAACAACATATATAAACAACCATTGTCCCGATAGAACTTAGAAACGCGAATTATACAATTTGTTTACCTTCGTAAAATAAAAAAAGGAAATGTATATAATTATGTCAAAGATTATAATTACAATTACGGTTACAATTTAACGACTACATCCTTTAATTTCAATATTATACTTTAATATTTTAATGGTAACATTTGAAATAATGTCTATCTGGTATTTATAAGAGTATATACTTACACCACGCTACCTTTCCTGTTGCTAATGTTGAATACATGACCATCATGTATTCGGTCTATTAGCGTTATATCTGCACCTTGTTGACGATGCATGGTAAAGGCAGTGTATGCTACCTAGAAGATGATGAGGATCTTATTACTTGATATATTCATAAACTGCATAATTTTATACTTATTACTTATGATCTTTAACAAATAATTAATTATATGTTGAGCAATATAATATGCAAAATTGAATAGAATAACAATTTCCGCGCGTTAACTACCAATGCAGAAACGATATTATATTTATAATATAGAAATTCTTGAGCGTATAGGTCATATAAAATACATTGCATAATTATAAGAAAAATACTTCGTCAATTCAAAATAGAATCAATTGCTATCTATTTGTTGTACATTCAGCAATATACGTGTACAATTTGTATAGAGTACAATGAAACCATCATCATGCAATCTTTCTTTTACTTTTATAGTGTTGTATATTAACCTTAGAAAATTACAGTTTCTTCGCTCTGTTGATTTGTTTCAAAGTAACAGGTAAATTTTTACCTATTAAAACATTATAAATATAGTCGGAATAAAGAAGATAAAACCATACGCGTGGACACATTCTACTAGATAAAAAATGTAACCGTCAACATGGCATGCTCCGGTACCTCGGGGAATCCCCTATATATATGCATATATGTTACTGTTTTATACAAAAAGGTTCTTTTTATTCGAACATTTTGAAATAAGATTCTTTATTACGCCTGAAATGCGATGGGCTATATAAATCGTAAATGTTTTAATAGAAAGATGGTACAAAAAAAATGTAATACAACTGTTTTTCAACAATGTAATAACAACTACTTTACAGTATCGTTAGAACGTACTGAACATACGCTTCTACATTCAAGCGTAGACACACACACTCCTTCAACAACGAAAAAGTTTCTTCAATAATTGAAAGAATAAATAATATGTGATGGATAATGGTACCTTGTTATTATCCAACACTTCATTATCATCACACCATCTTATTACATGCAACAAATGTGTATAAATGTTGTCAATGTTATAAAAATATGTATTTCATAAGAGTTATTGTAAACTGCAACTGCACTGCAAAGTCGAAATGAAATTTACCACGTGAAACGTAGGGAAAGTACAACATAGGGGAGAGCGGTGTGGAATAGGCAGCGGGGCGGGAAGAGTTTCACGATTTAAAAAAAAAAACAAAGTTTCCTTGCGTTCCCGTTACAATGTAGTTCCAAAGGTTCCGAGTTACGTAGATGTCGCTGCGTTGATGAAAGGAAATCGCGGCCTTGTTTATTAACATGTTGAAATTGCCGCAGGATAGACCAGTATGGGATTGGTGCTTATGCAGACCAAAACAACGCACATTTACGATACCCATGCATGAACACAATTTGCATTTGAAGATATTCAGTTTATTACTTAATTGTTTTGTGTACTAAGAAACGTAAAGATTCAAGTATGAAACACATTTTTTGATGTATTAACATTTAATAGGAATATTTATTTATGCAATGGCACTAAAAGATGCATGTGTAACGAACCTGAAATTGTTAATCACGGCCATGTAATAACTTGTTTGTGAATGGGTAATTGGTGGTTTTCTATTCGGTCAAATCATTTCTCATGGCAGAAACTAGCATATTATGTATCAAGGGGTAGGAGGAACTCCTCAAGTTGGGAGAGAATTCCTCAAATTGTTTTAAGTCTCCGTCTCCGAGTTGTGAGGAATATTTTACGGAATGAAGGTACAAACATGAAGCAGAAAAATCTCCCTGGAGAGGGCTGAAGAATGAAGTATTTTATGCATATCATTCGCAAAATTGACAATCAATTAACTGAAATAAACCGGTAATAATAAGATATATCCATCCAATGTAACGCTACTGATAACTACCAAAATATTAATAGACAAAGCCGCGCTTTCCATTTATCGACGCAGCGACACCTACCTAACTCAAATCCTTTGGAACTACACTCTAACGGGAACCTGTTCTCCCTATTCAGTTGACTCCCCCTGCTTTGAATTACGGTTTTTAAATAATTAAAAACAGTGTTATTATTAAATAAAAAATACTCATTTTTTAGGGGCGGTATGGGTTCTCGTTTTTGAAACTTAGCATACAAAAAATACTGATTTTTTATTTTGTAACGAATTTTTGCATAATTGTCATGGCAGACGAGTTCTTTAGCTTTAAAATGCGCACTCGTTTTTTGACATTTAATTTTTATTTTATAAGCATAACTGCATTTAACTTGGAAGGTCGTTGGTTGGTCATTGATACGGGCACTTTTGTCCCGTTTATTAATGTTGTTACAGGTTATGGAGGCAAGAATCAACTGCTCGTACCGCCCCACTGTGCAATATTGCCGGATGTTACTTACGAACCACCGCCACAACCCAATCTGGCAACACTGCCACTGGTGTGCCCACCACGCCCCACTAAGCAGTGCATATCTCGCCGCACCTCGTGCCCATTTTACCCCATCGATGGGGCGCAATGGGCCATTTTGCCTCTCCGCACTAATTACCATCCTATTAAATATTATTGCATTTTTACTAGAAACTAGGTACAGACATTCATTCTTGAATAGTTTAATAAAAAAAATGCAAATGCGACCAATTCATGACTTTCAATATTAAAAAAGAAATTTCACTACAAAGCCAAAATTGCCCATAACGCCGCGCTCTCCCCTACATTAAAACGATAGTAATATTGAGAACCTGGGACTGCAAGAAAGAGGATACGCGCGGATTCCGCCGGAAAACTATTATGTAAACTACGAATTTTAATAGTGCTCGTAGTGCTCTATTTGCTGTTATTTTAAGTGTTCGTAGTGGAAATGTAACAGTAGGTTTTTGTACAGAGTTTTGTTAAGTATAATTTTTCCCCTTAAACAATAGTTTTTAGGTTGTGCAGGTTTTAAGTTACTGACTACAAGTTGCGTCACTAGCTCTTATCAAATTCTGTGCGCAAAGTGAATTTTTCCAATCTCCGTGAGCAAAATTCGATTTTTAGCATGCAAATGAGTGAGGAAAATAGTACTTACTCAAAATGGTCGACTTTCTATTTATTTGCTGCCCGCAAATGAGTGCGGAAAATAAAATGCGTACGGGAATATTATTTTTCATCACACTGGGACGAAAGCAGCAACTTTCCTCCCGCTTGCGGGAGGAAAGTTACTTCTTTTCCTCCCTGTTATGAAGAAAAATCGTATACTTCCCTCGGGAAGTAAAAAAGAATGCCTCAGACTACATGATTTTTAACCTCGGGTAAAAATTACACGCAGCCTGAGACATTCTTTATTTTACCTCCCTCGTTGAGTAATATACTATTTTTTAACTCCGTGCGCTAAGTGCTTAGTTAGCGCGCTGTTTTGCGTGTGCAAAGTAGAACATTCACGCACTGTACATTAGCGTGCGCTAAGTGCTTACTTAGCACACTGTTTTACTTTGCACACTGAAAACTTACGATACAAGTGCACGGAAAAAACAGTGGCATAAGAATTACGAAATAATGGGGTATTTTCTACTCCAGCGCTGGTGTAAAACATAGTAGCGTTGAATCTACGCCAAGTTCTCGTAATCGATACGCCAACCATGGCGTAGCATGTGTTGTCGTTAATACCGCGCAAAATTGCCTCTTTTGATATGTTTATCGTGAGCTTGTTATTTTTATTTGAAATGAATGAATTATATACCAATTGTGTGTGAATATGTGTTATTTATGTTTTTTTCAGGTTAGTACATCTCAAATTAAGGTTTGAGGTTAACTGACCTGTCAAATAAAAACCCCATATTTTCTAAATCCTTCTTCCTATTCTCATTATTGCAATCTACAATTCAAGCCCTTTACATATTCAGGACATCTTAAAAGTTCTTTCGTTTTTCCTATTCAATGGCTGCCAATGATATCAGAGGAATATGTTAAATGAACTATCCGCACTGAAAATAATGGTACAGTCATGGTGTAATTTTCGGTCACCGTGTGTACACTGTGAGAGCCCAATATTAATTAGATTAATTGGATTAGGGCAGCAATATTGTGGTACCTCTACGGCTATGACACCAGTCACTTAAAAAAAACATAGAAGCAAAGGTAACGTTTGAAAGAGTTCTGTCGACGAATGGGCCTATTTACTTAATGTTGTTATATACTTGCATGGTATATATCTTATCCATGTCAATACACATACATTTCCTTCATATTTTGTACAAATATATAATGTAAAAGAAATAGAATTGATACTTCAAAATAGGTGCATAAAAAACTTAGAACCGTTGGAAACGTATCACTGAATTTTATCGACGGATTGGAGAATTTGCTTATTTATTTATTACTTTATTTATTTACTTTAAACATAAAAGATTTTAATATGTATTTATACGTATAATATATCTACCATGCTGTTTTATATGAATAAATAAGCAAATTCTCCAATCCGTCGATAAAATTCAGTGATACGTTTCCAACGGTTCTAAGTTTTTTTAATATTAAAAGTCATGAGTTGGTCGCATTTGCATTTTTTTTATTAAACTATTCAAGAATGAATGTCTGTACCTAGTTTCTAGTAAAAATGCAATAATATTTAATAGGATGGTAATTAGTGCGGAGAGGCAAAATGGCCCATTGCGCCCCATCGATGGGGTAAAATGGGCACGAGGTGGGGCGAGATATGCACTGCTTAGTGGGGCGTGGTGGGCACACCAGTGGCAGTGTTGCCAGATTGGGTTGTGGCGGTGGTTCGTAAGTAACATCCGGCAATATTGCACAGTGGGGCGGTACGAGCAGTTGATTCTTGCCCCCATAACCTGTAACAACATTAATAAACGGGACAAAAGTGCCCGTATCAATGACCAACCAACGACCTTCCAAGTTAAATGCAGTTATGCTTATAAAATAAAAATTAAATGTCAAAAAACGAGTGCGCATTTTAAAGCTAAAGAACTCGTCTGCCATGACAATTATGCAAAAATTCGTTACAAAATAAAAAATCAGCATTTTTTGTATGCTAAGATTCAAAAACGAGAACCCATACCGCCCCTAAAAAATGAGTATTTTTTATTTAATAATAACACCGTTTTTAATTATTTAAAAACCGTAGTTCAAAGCAGGGGGAGTCAACTGAATAGGGAGAACAGGTTCCCGTTAGAGTGTAGTTCCAAAGGATTTTGGAAATATTCCTCACAACTCGGAGACGGAGACTTAAAACAATTTGAGGAATTCTCTCCCAACTTGAGGAGTTCCTCCTACCCCTTGATACATAATATGCTAGTTTCTGCCATGAGAAATGATTTGACCGAATAGAAAACCACCAATTACCCATTCACAAACAAGTTATCACATGGCCGTGATTAACAATTTCAGGTTCGTTACACATGCATCTTTTAGTGCCATTGCATAAATAAATATTCCTATTAAATGTTAATACATCAAAAAATGTGTTTCATACTTGAATCTTTACGTTTCTTAGTACACAAAACAATTAAGTAATAAACTGAATATCTTCAAATGCAAATTGTGTTCATGTATGGGTATCGTAAATGTGCGTTGTTTTGGTCTGCATAAGCACCAAGCCCATACTGGTCTATCCTGCGGCAATTTCAACATGTTAATAAACAAGGCCGCGATTTCCTTTCATCAACGCAGCGACATCTACGTAACTCGGAACCTTTGGAACTACATTGTAACGGGAACCTTTTTTTCCTATTCAGTTAACTCCCCCTGATTCAAAGCGGAATACAATTTTGCAAGTACAAAAAAATTATGAAGGCGCAAGGAAACTTTGTTTTTTTTTTAAATCGTGAAACTCTCCCCGCCCCGCTGCCTATTCCACACCGCTCTCCCCTATGTTGTACTTTCCCTACGTTTCACGTGGTAAATTTCATTTCGACTTTGCAGTGCAGTTGCAGTTTACAATAACTCTTATGAAATACATATTTTTATAACATTGACAAAATTTATACACATTTGTTGCATGTAATAAGATGGTGTGATGATAATGAAGTGTTGGATAATAACAAGGTACCATTATCCATCACATATTATTTATTCTTTCAATTATTGAAGAAACTTTTTCGTTGTTGAAGGAGTGTGTGTGTCTACGCTTGAATGTAGAAGCGTATGTTCAGTACGTTCTAACGATACTGTAAAGTAGTTGTTATTACATTGTTGAAAAACAGTTGTATTACATTTTTTTTTGTACCATCTTTCTATTAAAACATTTACGATTTATATAGCCCATCGCATTTCAGGCGTAATAAAGAATCTTATTTCAAAATGTTCGAATAAAAAGAACCTTTTTGTATAAAACAGTAACATATATGCATATATATATAGGGGATTCCCCGAGGTACCGGAGCATGCCATGTTGACGGTCAGATTTTTTATCTAGTAGAATGTGTCCACGCGTATGGTTTTATCTTCTTTATTCCGACTATATTTATAATGTTTTAATAGGTAAAAATTTACCTGTTACTTTGAAACAAATCAACAGAGCGAAGAAACTGTAATTTTCTAAGGTTAATATACAACACTATAAAAGTAAAAGAAAGATTGCATGATGATGGTTTCATTGTACTCTATACAAATTGTACACGTATATTGCTGAATGTACAACAAATAGATAGCAATTGATTCTATTTTGAATTGACGAAGTATTTTTCTTATAATTATGCAATGTATTTTATATGACCTATACGCTCAAGAATTTCTATATTATAAATATAATATCGTTTCTGCATTGGTAGTTAACGCGCGGAAATTGTTATTCTATTCAATTTTGCATATTATATTGCTCAACATATAATTAATTATTTGTTAAAGATCATAAGTAATAAGTATAAAATTATGCAGTTTATGAATATATCAAGTAATAAGATCCTCATCATCTTCTAGGTAGCATACACTGCCTTTACCATCGTCAACAAGGTGCAGATATAACGCTAATAGACCGAATACATGATGGTCATGTATTCAACATTAGCAACAGGAAAGGTAGCGTGGTGTAAGTATATACTCTTATAAATACCAGATAGACATTATTTCAAATGTTACCATTAAAATATTAAAGTATAATATTGAAATTAAAGGATGTAGTCGATAAATTGTAACCGTAATTGTAATTATAATCTTTGACATAATTATATACATTTCCTTTTTTTATTTTACGAAGGTAAACAAATTGTATAATTCGCGTTTCTAAGTTCTATCGGGACAATGGTTGTTTATATATGTTGTTTGCGTTCGTTCAAAGTGCTCTACATTTCAATGGGATCTTATCGGTGCAGGAGTTATACATTTAAAAAGGAATTTAAAAAATTGAAATAAATTCAAGGATACTCGGGAATTAGTTGGCTTTAAATGTCGCAGTGATTTGTTTATAAAACTTTAACCCGTTTGCGCGTTCACTTATAGTGATTTACTCGACTTGGACCTGAAGCGGACATTCTTCTTGTTGTTCTCTACTTCTGCGTTTCAGCCTGATTGGTGTATTTTTTCGCAACGTTGCGCATTTTTAGGACTTTCCCAATACATATAATTTGTTTCCAGAGAATTACGAAGTAGATAGATTTAAAAAGTTGCTCTTCCCCGCATTGTTACAAATTGTTATAAAAAATATCTCCCGCTGAAGAAGTTGAGATGTTCTTCCGATATGGTATTTGTTAACAGTAGTTTCTGTAATAATACGTGATATTTGAATATTATTGCAGATACCTTAGATGCAAAAATTACCCGTTGCTATGCCATGCGACGGCCAAATTTGTAAACGGGGAGTTAATTCTGCTGAATGGTCATAATGAAGCATGCCGACCGGATGACGACGCCGAAATAATCGCAAGATTTAAGATCGGCCTTCAGGAACGAATGGGCGTTCATTGCTCCCGATTGCGCGATCTGTACGATACCACAATTGATTTGTGAGTCTCAGTTGTATTACAATGCCACAATATTTCACGAATACCTTAAAATTTATTGTATACATTTTACTTTCAGATATCCAGATGCTGCGCGCATTGTATCCTTCCAAAACGTGCGAAGTTTTCTTATTCGGTGTCGCAGAAAAATTTTTCCTGCAAACCCGAGTACCATTCGCGAATTCTACAACCAGTTGGTAAATCCGGCCTACCTGTCACTGTCGGTGAGCAGGGATACCGAAATATCGGCAAAACTGGTTGTGGATAATGATGGATACGAGCACCTCATGTTTATGGATGAGAGATTCGTTGGAGACAGAATGCAAGGTGTCGATACAATTTTCGTCGACGGCACGTTCAAGTGTACACCGCGTATACGAGGCGCGTATCAGGTATTAACAGTAATAGGAATGATTTTAAATCATGTAAGTTGTAAAGCTAAGACAATAAATCGGAAATTTGAAAAACCTTCGAGATTAAAAGGTCTCTCATTTCAGGCAATTCCATTTGTATGGACGATAATGTCACGCAAATCGGAAAACGCGTACTACGCTGTATTTGGGGAGCTAAAAAACACCGCCATGTCCAATATGCGAATTATATCAATAATGGCCGACTTTGAACAAAGTTTAATAAACGCATGCCGTCGCGTTTTTAACGTTAGGTGTACTGGCTGCAATGTGCATTTCGACAGAGTACGTGCAGGCTAATGTCATTATCGACGTGTTTTGTTACGTTCTTCTCGCTGTAGATATCTAAATATTCGATATTTTTTTTTTACGGAGGGGGGAAATGCGTTAGGCACCATAGGGGGTTGAAGATGTTGTGTAACCCCCCGTGTGTCGGACTCCCTCACCTTTGATGTTAACGGCAAGGTCTACCGACTAAAACCCTAACCTCGCTTGGCCCTCCAGAATCCACGTGTGCAGTCTGCAGCAGAAAAGTGGCTCCGATATCCATCTCCTCCGCTGCAGATTGCACCGGGCCATTTCGTTTGTAACTGTAACCACTCCCTCTACCATTGGGTAAGTGGTTACAGGATCTCGTGTGACCTCAGTAGACGGAGAGATCCCAGTAGCACTGCTTTCTGCATTCGGCCTGCGATAGAATTTGTATGTTCTCGACAGGCCGGAATGCTTTTGATGTTTTGGAGGAAAGTTGGTCTCATTCCTCCCAGCACAACAATTATCAGCACGACGAGCTTGATTTTGAATCCTCGATATGCCTGCGAATCTCGAACAGGAGTTCCTGATATTTCATCCGTTTTTCGTCCTCTTTGCTGACTATATTTGTTTCTGCTGGTGCAGAAAACTCGATGACGAAGATGGATTTGTCATCGAAGTCAACAAGGACGATGTCAGGCTTATTGGCTGATATTTGCCTGCTCGTCGAGAATGAGTAATTCCAGTATATTCGGCACGACTCATTCTCGACTACGGATTCAATATCAGTGGGGACATACGGTAAAACTGGGGTTGCATCAATACCATAAGTGCTGCGAAGATGGTAATACAGCACTCGAAGAGCCGCATTGTGACGTTCGATGTATGCTGAAACTGCATACATTAGGCATGCTGCCAAAAGATGCATTAAGGTCTCAGCATGACATCTACACAATCTACAAAGCGTACTCTGTACCGCCTGGTGTAAGATGTTCTGGCGATACGCTAAGGTATTGATGACCCCATCCTGGCATCCGAAGATAAAACCCTCGGTCTCGGATTTCAAGCCGGCTGATCTTAAGAAGGAGAAGGTCATCTCTGCCGACAAGCCAAGTTGTTGGACATTTCGAAAGAATTGTCCATGCAACGGCTTGTCGATATGCCTTCCCTCGAACATACGGAGTTGTTCCTTCCGTATGTTAGCCCTGAGACGCACTGGGCACAGATTGATGACTGATTCAGCCTCCTGTGCACCACTATGTCCCACGTTGAAAACCAGACCGAGGTTTCGCGCCGCTCGTTCCGCCGCGTTGTACAAGAACGCCCCCTTCCCCTGAATTTCATGCTGATGTACTAGCATCATCAGGGGATCCTCCGTCCGATTAATCACGTCGCAAGCTGTTTCGAGGACCAATCGGTCATGCATACACTCCAGGCTTAAAAGGCCACGACCTCCCTTATTTCGGGGCAAATACAGTCGTTCCACGGAAGATCTTGGATGCAAACTGCGTTGCATACAAATCATCTTCCGTGTGCTTCGGTCAAGATCCCTTAGCTCGTCAACGTTCCACTTCAGTGCTCCAAAAGAATAGAGCACTGGTGATACGGCCAACATATTCGTGGCTGCCACCTTATTTCTCCCGGTCAATTCTGATGACCAGATCTGACGGAGAATGCGCCGGTATTTCTTAATGATGGTGCTTTTAGCAGCCTGCACATCCTGGACATGCCTTTGAGGTACGCCCAGGTATGTGTAGGCTTCTTCGGCGCTAAGGTGGGGGATGACATTTCCGTTGACGAGCTCCATATCGTTGTTATGGGAGCCTGACTTTCATCTGTGCAAATGAACGACTGCACACTTGTCCAATCCGAATTCCATGCCGATATCTCTCGAGTATGTGAGGGCGATGTTCAGAGATCGATGTAATTGATCTTCGCCTGATGCGTATAATTTAAGATCGTCCATATAGAAAAGATGGGTGATCTTATGTACACGTTCACCAGGCGGTCCACACATGTACCCTTGAGATTTCCGCAGAGCAAAGGATAGAGGCAATAGTGAGATGCAGAAGAGCAGAGGACTCAGAGAATCTCCTTGATAGACACCTCTTTGGAATTGAACCAGTCTAGACATGGTTCGACGCTTGTCCGATGTCATGACAAAGCGTGTTTTCCATAGAGGCATCAGGTCTTCTACAATTCTCACTATGTTTGGGTGGACATGGAGGCGTTTGAGCAACAAGCTTAAAAGCTCGTGCGATGTTGGGTCATACGCCTTCATGTAATCCAGCCAGGCTATCGACAGGTTACGCTTGTACTGGACTGCGTCCTGACAAACACACCTGTCGATAAGCAAGTTGTCCTTGCAGTCGGATTCACCCATTTTGCAGCCTCGTTGTTCTACTATCCATTGCCACACCGGTTTCACGGATTTCTCGACACGTTCGTTCAAGATGTTAGTGAACAATTTGTATAACGTATTGAGACACGTGTTCGGTCTATGGTTTCTCGGATCGGACAAGTCTCCCGATTTTGGGATCAGTGTCGTTCGGCCCTCCACCAGCCGGTGCGGAATGGGTTGGTCTCCATTTATATAAGAGGTGAATATTCGGGCTAGGTGTTGATGGACAGAAGTGAACTTCTTCCACCAATAGTTGTTAATTCCATCCCAGCCCGGCGAGGAGAAATTCCTCGCTCCTGTGATGGCATTTTTCACCTCTAAAGCACTGACGGGTGGGCAATCTTCACTTTGTTGTGTGACTACGTCGCACAACTCGGTGAAGATTTCAATACCTGGAGTGTCTGCATTAAAAATATTGCATTTTGTCGAATTCCATCCTCCCGTCTTTGCAGCCTCTTTTTGGCATCCGCCAAAACCCGAATTTTATCCGCCAAACGTTGCTTGATGTTGAGCAACTTCAGCTTGTTCAGTGTGTGATAGTACGTCCGCAGTTGTTGTGCGAACTTCTTGACTTTTGCCGTAAATGAACGGCCAGATGTTAAATAGTCGATCACACACTGAACTCGGGAAGCGAGCCACTGTGTCAGTTGAATCTTGCCGTTCAATTGAGACATGCGTTTTGTAATCTGCCGACTCCCCGATATCTGTGTCAGATTTCGCGGAGTCACCAGATCACTTGCAGCCTCGTAAACGGCACAATTGACTTGCCACAGGTCGCAGTCATCTGGAAGAGCATCCAGAAGTAGGCTATTTGCTCTGTCTAATTCTCGTTGTTTAGGCAAAATTTTTGTTGTCAAATTTTGCCTAAACACGAGTGTCGTGCTTTCGTAATGTGGAGCATCTCTCCCAGTACCGCGTACGGGCTCAGTTGTTATTGCCCGCACATCCGGTACCGGTTGACAGCTGGGAACAATGAAACCCTTCCGCCTCAGATAGGCCACATAATCTCTCAGTTGTTGTTGAGAAAAGCGATCTGCCAGTTCGGGATGCATTACTGCAAACCGACTGTGCATTCGCGCCATGTAGCCTCTCTGTTGCGGACAGCTCTCCTCGTAGCAGCGCATTAGATCTTGCCTGATATCCTCCGTCCACTGAAATCGTCCGTGGACATGAGCTGGTCGTCGTCCCGGGACACCTGTTTCGGCTCCTCCACCTCGGGACTGGGCTGCATCCGAAGCAGCCCGATGGTCAGGAGCCCTGCCCGTTGCATTGCTTGTAACCGCATATACAGGGAGTAGGGTGGTTAGCCCTACCTCCCGTTGTTATGCCTCTCTCGTTTGTCTCTTACCTCGCCATCCACTGGGGTTGGTTACCCAATCTCTGGCAAGGTTGCTAAGAGTCCAGGACCCACCGGCTTTAATAAGCACACGTGGAGGTGAAAGTAGGCCATTTGGGAAGATAGGCTAAGATGCGGCTTTTTGCATAGCCGCATTGTGTTACGCGTCATTCCCTTCGGGCCCCTTATTATTATTTGTTATTGTTATTATTATTATTATTATTATTATTATTATTATTATTACAGGCCCTCTCAAGAAAAATGAAGTCGTTGAACCGCAGAAGGTACATCTTTCAAAACGAAGAGGCCAAAAGCGTTTTCAGAAAGATTATGTGCCTGCCTTTTCTTCCAAGCTACGAAATTGAGCGGCAATTTGATGCAATCCTGGATTCTTGTTCTCTTTCGGTGCGATTGCGATTAGATGATTTCATAACATATTTTCGTTCCTTCTGGTTGGAAATCATTCGTCCGGAAAGATTTTCAGTTTACGGTCTGGAATGCCGAACAAACAATGTCAGTGAACCCTATAACGCTCAGCTTGGCAGGAAGTTGCCAGTGCATCCCAGTCCATGGGAATTTATTGGTAAAATTATTAATTTTTTTAAACGAAACACGAGTATAATCGCACTGATTATGCGCACAATTATATATTTAAAGGAAAGCTGAGGAAGCTGATAATGTGTGCCAAAATGGACGTCGAAATTCTGTTAAGAGGTGGCAGAGTGAGACGTCAGCCACGCTCCGTCACTACCTTCAAAAACAATAGCCTGAAAAGAGGTAAAATCGAAGAATAGTGTCAAATATATTTTTTTGTTTAAGGCAATTAAAAAATTATGATTATTATTTTTACTTCTTTTAAGCTTGGCGGGATTATGAAAATGGACAGCTGTCGCTCGAAATGCTGTTGCTACGATGCATCCTGCTCAAGGGAAATGTTAATGGCTTGTTGCGGGAGGACATGGACGACACCCCGCCAACGGAACAAGTTTCCGTTCATAATGATTTAAATGAGGATATAGGTAACAATGTTGCTTCGTACGGTACGTTATGCATACTTATGTGTGAGTGCGTAAACATGACGTTTGTTATATTCTTTAGAAGAAGGCATCGGTGATGTAGATTCATTGTCCGCTGATGAAGCTGCTGAGGACTTGCCTGTCTCTTCACCGCTACGTATGATGGCGGTAGATGAGGTATCATCAGAAGAAGATATCTACGTGGATTTTCCACTCCAGTTTCGTCAACCGAACAACGTTCAGAACGCGGAAGCAAACAATTTGCAAGGTACTTGAAAGACAATACAATGACTTGTATTTCACGAATTCACTTACTTCTTTATTAAAAGTTATTGTTATTTTGGAAATTTCTTAGGCATAGTTGACGGTGAAGAAGACAGGAGCTTGTCATCTGAAGAAGACATCTACGTGGATTTTCCACCCGAGGTTCGTCAACCGAACAACGTTCATAACGTGGAAGCAAATGATTTGCAAGGTACTTGAAAGATAATACAATTACTTTTATTTCACGAATTCACTTACTTCTTTATTAAAAGTTATTTTTATTTTGGAAATTTCTTAGGCATAGTTAACGGTGAAGAAGGCAGGAGCGTCGAAATTCCACTGCCGAGACGCGATGAAGAAGTAAATGCTGAACGAGGTATACTTGAAAGACCATCGAAGTGCTTCTATTTCATAGATACACCTTATTTATTATAATGCAAAGTGTGTACCGAGCAAAAGCTTGATTTTGTAAACAATCTTAATTTGCAGCTCGCGGTAGAAGAAACAACAGAAACAATCGCCGACATTTGTTAGCCAGGCGGTTAATAGATGGTAGTTTTAAGACGCGGAATCGAGGTGCTCGACGACGCGAAGCACAGCCAATTGGACCAGAAACTATAAATGAAGGTAATATAAAACTAGGGAGTAGTTTAATTGTGAATCTCGAAGGTGATTCTGCAGGTTTTTCGCTAATTTTTATCGAGTGTTTTGTTCCCAGCAATGCTGGTCTTATGCACTATTTGAAACTTGCTAAATGGAGGATTGCACATCTTCTTCATTTATTTCTTTAATGCATGTATATTAGGGTGATCATGAAAAAAAGTAATCGGGACAGCGGGATCTTCAACGATAAAAAAAATCTAGTTGGCACTTTTCTATTACAAGGCATTTAGAGATAGAGGTTTTGTGTTGAAGGTTTCCATTTTAATAATGTAGGGAAACGGCATATTGTCAGTTGTTTTTTGTTGGAAACCGTTAAATAAGATAATTTGAACCTGAATATTTTTGTAAGAATATACATCTCTGAACATAGCGGACGTTTTTCTTAATAAGTTTCTAGCTATCCCTTGAAATTGTATGAATCGCACAATCTCGTAAACGTGTCAAATACAGACTTGAATGGAATCAATTTAGATTTATGCTTTTTTTTTATCGACAATATCTCGGCGAAACATGAATGTATGTACATAGACTGATAAAACTTAATTTAAAGTAATGCATGAGCTTTTTGCTTCGAAAATACGACATTCGCTATGTATAGCCCCCGAAAAAACAGCAGTGGCCTAGAATGTGTATGTTAACTTGTCACTGGGGCGCTTTTCGTGTCCTGATTAGGAATTCGAAGTCGGATTTACAACATTAAAATTGGCGGATCCAATGTGGCGGTTCAAATTTAAAAAGTGAAATTAGGTCTCAAAAACTTCTTTATATTGCTGAATCAGATTGTGATATATCACTTCAAAATTATCAGTCTATTCATATTCGATAAAAAGAATAGCAAAATAAAAAATTCAATTACAAAATTTATCAACATGTGTTACTAAATATAAGGTAGTCAAAACTTACAGAAGGAATGTTTTTGTATAAAGAATGTATAAGGAATTATATAAGGAATTTGTTTGTATATAAAGTATAAAGAAATTTTCGACAAAGTTTTTTCCTATTCGAAGCAGTCAATTCCCAATGCGAAATTTACGAATGATGCCGTAAAAATGGGTCAATTACCTTCTTTGTTCAGGGGTCACAAAACTCACTTGCCAACACTGCGCTGGGAAAATCAGAATTGTTCGATTTAACGATATGAAATAATAATACGAATGAAATAATTATTTTGTTCCAATTCGAGATCATTTTTAGGAAAAAACGTTGTAATAGGGTCAAAGGATACCTAGAGTTGTTTTCTCCAACTAGAAAAAATTTGAACTTACAGAACATAACAACAAGATTAGTATATCTCATTAATCGTTATTAAAGTTACGAATGGCCGATTGTATAAACGATCGAATAGTTAATAAAATGTGGATTTTGAAAATTTATTAAAATCTAGTAATTTGTACAGGGTGTCTAAGAACTGACCAGCAATATTTCAGGAGGTGACTCCTTTATATTTCAAACAGAATAGTCCTATACCAAACTTGGATCTGAGGTTCAGAATATGTTTACAAAAAAATACTTTTTTGCATTAAAATTAATTCAATGACTGAGGGCTCATTTTCAAGCTGTTTATAAGTCCTACAATTAATCCCTGAGAACATTTGACCTGCGTGGGCTCCTTGCTTGAGTTCAACTTTTCATTTTAAAAGAGGTTTATTAGTCTACATAAAATGATTTCTCGCCGAGATATTGTAGATCAAAAAAGCATAAAATTCATTGCACGGCCTTTAAGGCTATTTAACGCATTTTCTTTATTGGTTCGTTTTTTTTTTGTTTTTTTTTTGTTATCGACTAAAGCCGCGAGGTCCCTTTAACCGTTTTAACCTTACCTTTTTCTAGACCGCCCTAATATATACACGCGCCGAATTTCAGTATTGTCATATTTTACGTATTATACACAATAAATTAGTTGCAACCAAACTTAAATGGGTGCAACATACAGTATTAGAGATTCACAATTGAAACACTCATAGTGATGTACGAGTGATGGTTAATCAAGTTGAATTTTGATTGTGACGGTAAATAGTTTACATTTACATAATAAAAAGTGCCGATCGAGTCGATTCCATGTTTTAAGAAGCAATTAATATTCCATAAAAACTAGGAAATCCATCGTTTAGTATATAATAAAAAGAAAGTAGCATTTGAAAATGCAACTATTGGAATTTCCATTATTTGTTAACGGTTCTATTGACAACGGCATCCGCAATTCGGTGTCATTTTGCAGGTGATTGTCCAATTGTGAAGTAAGTAGGCCGTTATTTATGCAGTTAAGTAGTTACTTCTACTTTTTGAATAATAAGAGTGTATTTGCTTATCTCCAGACTCGAATAAATACATTTAAGATCTCCAATAATAACTGAATTCAAAGCGAAAAGTCATTAGGAGTCCTTTGTTAACCATGAAAGTTTATTCGCCTCCTACTTGAATTGAATAAATAATTTTGGGAGCTCTGATAAGAATATTAACTACTATTAGTAACAATCACCTTTACCAAATTTGTGTAAAAATAAGAGTAAAATAATAAAAATAATAAAATGAAAAGTATCTTGTTCTCCATTGCCGAATTTGATATTATCTTCTCCTCGAATAAACATCGAATCTTCCAGCGCATTTGTTTTGTTTAATTCTATAAAATCAGTACACAAAAAAGTAAAAATAAGTAATTTTAAAAAATATCAACAAAAGAAAATGTGAAAAAAAATAACAAATCATAGAATATAAGATTTCTACATTTTACAGGTATATCTAATTGTCACCGAAAATTTGGGACAATTTTTTGCAATAATACAAAACTAAGGTATTTTGGAACAACTACAATGGAGAATTTCATATAACTTGAATAAATTCGCAAAGTAGCATTCTTTTGATGCAATTTATATTTTTATATATGAAATTATATAATTTACATATATCAAAATTCTGTGGAATAAGAAATAATAAGTATGCTGATGCAGTAAATAATAATTATTTTCCGCTGACATAGTTTAACCGTTATAATTAAAATGCTGCACAGAACGTCGTAGACTGGGCAAGTGGCTAGCACGCTGGTCCGTACGTTACGAGTTCGAATGGCTCCTTTAGGGAGAAATTTTATTTTAAATGATTTTCAATATTTGCTTCAAGAACTTTGCTTACTATAAATAGCGTAAAATTGACGTTCTATATTTATATACATGTTATCGGAGAAACAGCATGGCCAAGGAAAGTGAGAGGGAAGGAGGAACGCTTCTCGGATGATATTCTGTTGTGATATAACTATATAAATATGTCGTTAAAGCAGGGATCTCGGAAATCCCGAATATGATTTTTCGGAGAGAGTGAAGTATCTTGGTATGGCATTCAAAATGGTCATGGTGGCTGTTTATGACAAAATGCAATTTTTGAAAAAATAGTGTTAAAGATATTTTTTCTGAATAATCGAATATCACTTGTAAGTTAACCATCTATTCGTACATATAATTACAAATACATTTTGAACACAAGATTTTCATGCCGTTCATAATAATATTGTGGGCAAAATTGGTCGCGGACATTTCGTAATGACATTTCATTTAAAAGAATTTACGGAAACAGAATTATTCTGGATATGTTTTTGTTTGCCGGAGTTTTGCAAGCTTAGCAGTATGCTTCTTCCTGTTTTGTTTGGTTGTACGGTTATTTCTATTGAATTCAAATTTTGTTTGGCAATATTAATTTCTTCGATGCTGGTTAAGATATTTAATCCTGCTAACAGATTTTTAATGTTACTTTCGTCGACTAGTATTGAAAATTCCGATACTTTGATAAGGCATTCGTTTGTTTCGCACATATTCTGATATAGGGAGTGTCACCTCATAGAGATATCGGTAGTTCTGCATAAAAAATTTGAGAAAGCAAAATATTGTTCACATGTCATTCATTAGTACGACTTTATCAGCGATTCCTTTCGAGAACATTCTGTTTACATTGTTATATCTTGCAGGATTTCTCGGTTTCAATTTTTTCAGATGAGTTCATTCGCTGTATATTTACAGTGGTTCTAAGATAGTGCATCGCCCTAAGGTATGGAAGACCTTTTTGTATTCGCTTGTTCGTAGGATAGATGAAGCGGGAGAGCTCATTATTAGGATGTCTGTTCGTATGTGTCGTTTTCCGATAAACTACTCATCCTTTGACATTATCTGGTTTCCTCGTTCATAAAGCGTCAATTGCAGCTATTCAGATCTCAAAACCCGAAAGAAGCAAAGTGCCACGTTTGCAAAATCAATTACACCAGTTTTACGCATATAAAGTATTTTAAAAGCCTAGTTAAGCGAGGAAGCTTCACATTTAATGAAACGATCATAACTCAAAATCGGGCATTCAAAAAAAAATGATGCTGCAATAATATAAAGTCCATGTGAATTCAACGAACCAGTTTTGCTCCGCAATACAACGTTATCTATTTTAACTGCGAATAGTAACAAAATACAGTTGGCTTCAAATATATTCAGGTTATATACAGTTAATGTTCACACAAGGAAAAAAAATGATCAATCTCCAGCGTTGGAGATAGAGAACGAAACAGTGTTAAAAAAGGGCTAATTTTAATGAATTTCAGAGTGTATCTAGACGCAATATAGAAGGGTCGAAGACGCTATAAAAATTAAATTACGTAATAACAATTTATATAGCACGAAAATAAGTCAATAAATCAAACTCAAAAAGCTATAAGTAAAAGATCAACCGCGGTAGGCGTCACTGAAAAAGTTCGAAGCAGAACATTCGCGATCAGGAAGACGCGTTTTCGATTAAACGATTCTCGTTTCGATCTACTCGAGCAGGGTGCGATGATCCGCGGCGACACGTTTGGGCTCCTTCCGTAGGAGCACTACGGTCAACAACGGTCAGCGTCACTCAAAAAGTTCGAAGTAGAATCGTAGTGACCATCCGTTTAACCGACAAACGACGCATGCGGATTAGAATGGTTGCGCACAGTAGAAAGGCGCGTTTTCGATTAAAGGATTTTCGTTTCGATCTACTCGAACAGGGTGCGATGATCCGCGGCGACACGTTTGGGCTCCTTCCGTAGGAGCACTACGGTCAACAACGGTCAGCGTCACTCAAAAAGTTCGAAGTAGAATCGCAGCGATCATCCGTTTAACCGACAAACGTCACACGCGGATTAGAATGGTTGCTCAAAGTAGGAAGACGCGTTTTCGATTAAAGGATTCTCGTTTTGATCTACTCGAGCAGGGTGCGATGATCCACGGCGACACGTTTGGGCTCCTTCCGTAGGAGCACTACGGTCAACAACGGTCAGCGTCACTCAAAAATTTCGAAGTAGAATCGTAGCGATCATCCGTTTAACCGACAAACGACACACGCGGATTAGAATGGTTGCTCAAAGTAGGAAGACGCGTTTTCGATTAAAGGATTCTCGTTTTGATCTACTCGAGCAGGGTGCGATGATCCGCGGCGACACGTTTGGGCTCCTTCCGTAGGAGCACTACGGTCAACAACGGTCAGCGTCACTCAAAAAGTTCGAAGTAGAATCGCAGCGATCATCCGTTTAACCGACAAACGGTGCACGCGGATTAGAATGGTTGCGCACAGTAGGAAGACGCGTTTTCGATTAAAGGATACTCGTTTTGATCTACTCGATGAGGGTGCGATGATCCGAGGCGACACATTTGGGTTCCTTGCGTAGCATCACTATTGTCATCAACGATCAGCGTCACTCGGAGGGTTTGAAGTAGAATCGCAGGGACCACGCGTTTAACCTCTACAAACGATGCACGCGGAATAGATTGGTTGTGCGCAGTATTAAGACGCGTTTTCGATTAAAGGATTCTCGTTTTGATCTATTCAAGCAGGGTGCGATGATCCGCGGCGACACGTTTGGGCTCCTTGCGTAGGATCACTACTGTCATCAACGATCAGCGACGTTCAAAGAGTTTGAGGTAGATTCTCAGCTGTCATTACGTTTAACCGATAAACGACGCACGTTGAATCGAATGCGTGTGCATGGTAGGAAATGGCAATGTCGATTACAGGATTCTCGTTTCGTTCTACTACAACATCATGATAATGAAAATTGATGGATTGTAATACTTGAATATTCGTGCCCGTTACATAATGCGAAGGAATGGAAAGCTTTTTTAAGATACTTGGTTTTTATGTGTCGCTGACTGTATATTGTTGTCTACCTATTTAGACAGACTAAATATGTTATCCTTTGTTTATGAAATGTATTATTTTTTTGTTTTACATTTTTTAGAGATGCCATTTGAGGCTCTGGAACCTGTCGCTGCTCCAACGGCAACCGAGGAAGAACGTTGCGTCGTGTGCCTCGACGAAACAGCTTCGCACGCTTTTGTACCGTGTGGTCACATGTTGTTCTGCGAGACTTGTGGTAATCGCACATATAATCAGAGACGACGGTGTCCACTATGTAGGCGAGAGTCAACGTGCCCACCTATTCTTATATTTAGAAACCACGATGAATAGAATATATACGTAGAATGTAAATAATATTTATTATGCCCTATCCCTTTCTTATACCGTATAATGAGTGCGAGAGAAGTAGCATATTTTATTTTGGTTTTATTCGGATTTTCATTTTTTTTTATTTCGAAGTTGGATAATTTGGTTGACATAAAGCTGAAACGAGAGAAAATGTCTCTGTTTTCTTAAAATATCGGCAATTTCGTGGTAACTGTTACAAAATTTAATTACTTTATCTACTCTAGAATTGCTGCGAATTATAACTTAGAAATTACCCTTTGTTAGAATATTGAATTCGTTCACCTCATTAACCATTGAAGTTGTAAGTAATTTTATTAAATATAGTTCTAAGATTTTATAGCCTGTGATTGACAATAAAAATACAGCAATACTTGTTTATTGTGTTTTCTTTACATTACTGATTTCTTTCGAATATTTTACATTGTGATCTTCCAAAAGAAATCAATAATGATTGAATAGTATAATATTAAATTTGCTTTTCTTTTTCAATATTGAGTAGTGACTCTTTTTTACTTTTTCACGATTTTTTTTCCGAAGACATTTTTATTTTAAAATTAGGACACAAGATAACACTTTTAATATTCCTTATATCGGTAGTTTTTATATGATTAACCCCTTGACTGCCACGCATGTCGAACATTTTTCCCCGAAATTACAATTTAGGCACACGAAGTCAGTAAGTTATGCAAATGAAAAATACGACCACTTCTAGATTGTCCGAGGTATATTACATAAATGAAATGCCGTTGTCCGTTTTCGAAATCATTGTTTAAAACAGAAAATATTAAACATTTAAAACTGCAGTTTTTATATTGTTTTCAAAATCTTTGTCACCATCAGTCAAGGGATTAATAAAAGCGAAAATTATTTTTAATGATTTTAATTTTGTTACCGCTGTCGTAAACGTCTCGAATTTTGTAGATACGTAATTCAATTCCCGGTATAAAATTGTGAATCGGTATGGTTTTGTCACTTTGTAGAGGGAATGAATGTTTCGGTCCATGGCTTAAGATGTTATCAATATCTTGAGATATATCCGTATTCGTTAAATTAAGGTAACAGTTATTTTGGACTACCATTCTATTTTGTACTTCCTTTTCTAGTATTATTTAAAGTCGAATTAAATTTCCTCTGCAGTCTTACTGAATTTGATCTTAAAATTCCTTGAAATTTTTTGTTTTCGAAGTAAAAAATTTATTACAGTTATCCAATGGTAAGTACCACGTTTGACTCTAACATTTCTAATACGATCAATTACATCTTCGATTTCAAGGTTCACTAATTTCCAAGAAAGATTTGTAATAATGTCGTTGAAATGTCGTTTTGTGTTAAAACTCATTGTGATTATTAACTTTTACGCTGATATTTGGTATGTTTTGACGAAAATACTCCGTGTTTCAAAAGCAAAAACTTCTTTTTTCTCATCCCCTAGCGGAAAGTTCGCACTTTCGCAGAACTAAAAACTAAAATAAAAATATGGCATCCCCGTAAAAACTCCAAGAAAAACAAATTGTATGACGTAATTGTTTTTAATATAATAAGAAACATGTATGTACATTTGATACATAATATTAAAATACATTAATTTGCATATGTATTAATCTATTAATATTGTTGTAATTAACCTACCATTATAATTAAAAGTATTTGTTTGGGAAAACAAATTTCATGCAACTAAGGAAGAAAAACCGTGCTTAGAATGGGTTTTTCTCATTCGTTTAAATATCGAATGCTACATAGTAATTTTCTCTTCGACTGTGATTGTCGCACTCGCCTTCGGCTCATGCTTGTAACCCTCATATTCACAGAGAAAACACTTTCACCCTTGTAGCATAATTTAATATATTCAGTTGAGAATACGAGAACGACGCTTTGCAAAGTGTAGATATAATGTGTGTTACATTACACCATCGCTATTTGTCTTATCGGGGGGGCTTCGCCCCCCCCGAACCCCCCTTCCCACCCCCTAACTCCCTCCGTAACCCCCCTTTCCCGTGCCCTAACCTTTCATAAAAATAATTGTACTATTTAATTAATGTAGAAACGAACTTTCCGGTGGGGATGAGAAAAAAATGTATATTGCACTCGGCGGAAAGAAAGTGGGCTGTGCGCTCCGGCGAACAATTGCCGCCCGAGCGAAGCGAGTATCGGTGCATAATATACTATAACCACCCATAACCGAAAACAACCCCCTTAATCCGAAAAAATCGATTGTCCATGATATATAATATTATCTGATGCCTCCTCTCCTTGTACAAAATTCTGCACAACGTGTTATACGTTGCAAAAGGTATCAGCTACAAGGCGGAATTTTTTCAACCCCTAATAACGGGAAACATCCATCTTTTCCACAAAATATCGATTATCTGTGATGTATTATGTTATCTTCGGCCTGCTCCCCTTGTACAAAATTCAGCAATACATATTATACGTTACAAAAGGTATCAGTTACAAGGCTAAATTTTTTCAACCCCTAATAACCTGAATAACCCCTAACAACCCCCTTATCGCGACAAAATTGATTGTCTGGGATACATAATTTTATCTGATGCCTCCTCTCCTTGTACAAAATTCAGCACTATGTGTTATACGTTACAAAAGGTATGAGTTGTAAGGCAGAATTTTTTCAACCCTTAATAACCGGATGAAACCCCCTTACCCCGAAAAAATCGATTATGAATGCAACATGTAATATATAATTATTTTTTACATATCGTTTCCGACAAAAATAACTAAAACAATTTTTGCATAATTACTCCGTTCTTTTTATATGTCGGTCGTTTCATTTACTTGCTCAGTTTGATCATATTGTATTATGAATGCTAAATCAAACTCCTATTACAGAATCAGCTGTATTATATTATTATTTCAGAAACACTTCTTTTAACAGGTATATATAAACAAAAATTGTTCTTAAAAAGCTACAAAGCTCATGATTATTTCAGTTGTTTACAGATTACTAATTTCAAACCTAATGCTTTCTCAATAATATAAATAAAATCCTGAGAAAAATTAGATATATAGTTGAATTCGCTGGCAGTGCATTCATTATACTAAACGATATCGCTCTACCGAGCTTCGCCGCGCGCTTTACTAGAATCGCTATAACTTTGCGAATTTAATTCCAATCGACCCCAAATTCTTCAAAAGAACTTCCTTTTCTTGTAAGGAACTAATCTCTCGCTCGAAGTTTGTAGAAATCGAAAGTGTCCCACAGACTTTTCGACGGCAAAGCTGCCCATATGCAGATTCCGACAGTCGAGATTTAAAAAATAATTCGTTATTAACCAAATGAACTTTTACAGTATTTTATTGTTTTATAGTCATCGCTAGGATATACTCCGTGTACATTGTAAATTTCAAACAATTTTATAAATAATTGTCAGAGATATGATGATTTGTGTTTTAAAATGTTATTGATTTTATTACAAATCGGTTCGATTTTTTTTTTGTTTTTATTTTCTAAAACTATGCCAATGTTTAAGTTCGAGATAGAGCTGTAAGACAATAACGCGGGCGCCAACCGCTTCCATTTTAAACATCATAGAATAAAAATTTGTGGTTCGATTAAATTGAAATTTTCTAGAAAACTTCTTCAATCCCAGATGAACAACTTTGTCACTGGAAGTTTTCGCAAACTTAAACTTTGTAACACACTTTTATCCGTCAAAGGTGAAAGATACAATTTCATGCGCGCGGTAATTTGTTATTCAATATTAATAAACAATTGATATTTTTAATCACATAAATTAACTTGTAGGCTTCAAATATGTGTAATGAGTATACCATAAAAATGTCAAGTGATTTGGTGCATTTTTCAACGATCTACGTCGAGTTAACACAAGCTTTCTTTATAATTAAAAAGTCACAAATGAAGACCTGGCTAATGTGCTATATCTTCAGAATTTTTGAAAACACGTTTTGAATTACAAGGGAGCACAGAAGAGTAACTTAGGTGTAGGTTGAAACAATATTTCTTACCCGTATTTTTGAAAAAAATTTAAAAATGTATTTTTCTCCCGACCGCGTCGGAATGTCCGTATTCCATGCCTGGAACGCGGGACGAAAGTTGCCGAATCCGCCCGGCGCGCATGCGCACTCCGTTCTCATTACTCCCTAGGGACCGAATGTGCCGCCAGCGGGAGTAATGGATAGGGGTCGGGAGAAAAATAGCGTATGCCACACGGGAGGCAAGCTCGCGCACCTCGCAGGAGTGCTGTCCTCGCGTCGCTCGGGTAGCAAACCTCCTGCTCAGAAATCGCGCGCTTTCCTCCCTTGACAGCATACATTTATTATTCGATCGGAAGGGTTCTTCAAGAAAATTGTAACCGGTTTAATAAGATGTGTAACATCATGCTTGACAAAACGTATACTCGGAAACTAAAACCATATGAAGAGTGTAGCCGATCTTAAAAGAAAAAAGGCTAAACTCTATACTTTAAGATATTCCTTTAAGCGATATGCTGGACGCATGTAATAAGCAACTTAGGGTAAGTTCCGGACAGGTTCAAAACCAGGGGGAGTTAATTGAATAGGAAAACTAGTGTTGGCGTGGTGCATCGCTCGCTTCGCTCGCTCAGAAACTTCGACCCAGTGGAGAGCCGGCTATTCCTTAATATTTTGTTCATTATTATATATTTGTAACATTATTTTTACATTAAAAAATTTTTTTTTCAGTTTTTCCTCTGTCATATTTTCCACAATTTTTCCAAAAATCTACAAAATGAGATATCTTTTCTTGGGTGTTTTCCGCATCCAATGAGCCCTGGTAGACCAAAAACAAACCATTTGCGGCCAAGTTATTTCATTTTGAACTTTGGTAAGTTTTACACAAAAAATGGAAAAAATCTGAAATATTTCACAAAAATGACAACATCTCTGTACGAATGCACTCTAAAATCATCTGCCATGTCATTTCGAATTCTTTACTATTTTCCGATGAAACTGACCCCCTATTGAGCTAAAAACAATAATTTTTAGCCGAGTTACGACATTCTTTATGAAGACATTTTTTAAAGCTAAAATCAGGAAAAGGAAATGAAATAGACACGGTCACTTCCATTTTGCTTCGATTGGAAAGCATGAATTCTGCGAACAGGCAGTTTATTTTAAATCGTTTAACGCGTACATTAATTTTTAACTATTACATTTTTTGTGTATTGAGGACCACTTTGAAACTTTTTTATAATGTTCCTTATACGCGAGCAGTGTAATTCGATTATATAGCGTGCTACAAGAGCCTACATACTTGCTTTTCCCATAACAATACATTTTCATAAAAATTACAAAAGAGTGTTGTTTTTACAAAAAGTACCGTTTACTGAAATTAATTAAAAAAATTAACAACCCTCCATTGGTTCTCATGAGATCCTTTTGTTCAAATGTCACGCCAAAATGATTGTATTAGTTTGCCGCCCGCAATGGCGCGAGCGCTGCACGGTCAGCTATTCGTTACTCTCCAGTGTTCCATGATCTTGGTAATGGATCTTGTGTTTTGAACAACTGGTTTTAAGTGAATTGAATAATTTTCTGTACGCATGTCACGAAAACAATCCCTACGACACAACAGACATTTGATAGGTGATGTTGATGTGCAAATTTGTGGTAATAAATTGCCCTCAAAAATGCAAGTGTTGAAGTTGCTATTCTACAACTTACGAGAAGTTCAACTGTCATTGCGTGAAAGTTCAAAATTAGTCTTGCGAGAAGTGAAAATATTTTGGGATAAAGCACGTCTCCCCACCAAAAAAGACAGTCGACGTATTGTCAAAATCGAAAAACTTCACGAACAATGGACTAACTAACAAAAACATCGAGACCTAGAAAGTAATTGTCCCAAAGAGCAAGATTTCTTGTCTCAGTCAGATAATTTGTTTGACATTGCTCACGGAGATGTTTCGAACATGATCGCACAGGACCAGCAGATTTTTTTGGAGAATCAAAGAAACGGACGAATTGGTTATATTAATAATATCCAGTCAACGTATGACAGAATGAAAGAAGACTTGTCGAGAAAAAATCAGCTGATAGCAGAAAGGCTTGAAAAAAGTAATAAAGAAAAAGCCCGATTGGGTAAGTAATTATTTAATTGTTCGATTTCCAATCCTGAACGAATTGTCACCCAAAGGTGGTGTTTCTTAAGGGAGGAGGGGGGGGGGGGGGGTCGGCAACAAAATCAGCTCTATGAAATACACCTTTAAAAAAAATGAACAAATTATTTCTGTAGAAATTTTTGGCGAGGAATTCAGTGATGTTAGAATAAAAAGCAACAAATATTTTTTTGACCCTCAAAAAAATTTTTTTTTTTTAATTAATTTTTTAAAATCCATCCGTAGTTATTTAGAGAATGTGTTTTTATGTTCACCTAATTTTTTTTTAATTTTTGAATTAATTTAAAAAAATGTAGAAGCATTTTTTCGAACAAACCAATTTTTTTTTAAATTAAAATTTATGGGTCAACAAAATTTTTTACATTTTATATCCCAGAACGTCTGAATTCCACGTGTAAAATTACTACAAAAATAGCCTTTTCAACATTTTTAAAGGTCTGTATTATGGAACTAATTTTGTTACCGAACCCTCCCCTTAAGGACGTTCCCCATCAAGAAAGAGATAGAGTTCATAAACATATTGTTTTCTCACTCGCTCTCTTACATACGCAGTCCATCCGAGGTGGTAAAATTTGCTATATAGTTAAACGTACTTTCACTCATTTCTGCGATTCTAGCCTGCGGAAAAAGCAGCTGTTAAAAATGCGACGTTGCCAGATCGCCTTCGTTGCAATCGTCGAACTAAAATACCGTTCAGTCGCAAACTTTACATAATGATAGTTCTAACATTAATGTAAGCCAACTTGAGATTTCAACATAACATTCCTAATACTATTCCAAATCATATGTTATTTTTTTAAAGGATTCTGTAGATTATTTGTTTCACAATTCCAAAAAATTACCTCGCAAAACAGCGTTTCCTTATAACGCCCCATATAAAACCTTGCAACTTTAACAACAAATATCATGGAATTTAACGTAGATTACTATACTGAATTTTTGGCCAGTGATAATGAGTCGTCCATAAACCACGTAACGCATTTTTCGACCATTTTGGACCCCCCCTCCCCCCTACGTAACGCGATGTAGACATCGGCTTGACCCCACCCCCAAAGCGTTACGTGGTTTATGGACGACCCCTAAAGCATATTGAAATAAACGTTTTCACAAAGTTTCAGGAAAATCTGTAGATTTTCATTTTTTTCCAGGAACGTCCTTAAATGTAGGAATTGTTAACAATGCAAGTATCCGAATTATGGACATCCAATATTAATATTTTATCGATATCTTTCAGAGAATGTTGTCGAATTAGCGTCAAGTGATGGAACTCCCGTCGAAGATTTAAGTCAGAGGAGTGTAGGGGCGTTCAGGGGGTTTCATTCGAAGATGAAAACGAGACGTCACCAGCAGCGAAGAAACGTCGATGACAAATCAGCATTTCTACAACCAAGGTAGTTGCAGCTCTCGATGCGTGCCAAGTAAGTGACCGAAAGGCCGTGCATTTGATTTCTGCGATAGCTGAGGCTCTAGACATAAATGTAGAATCCTTAATCCTCAATAAATTTTCCATTCGAGAGCATCGGCAAAAAATACGCGAAGCCAAAGCTTTAAGCATTAAGAAAGTGTTCCAAGATATGGAATTAAACGCTCTCGTTCTGCATTGGGATGGCAAAATGATGACCGATTTTCTTCGCCACAAAATCGTTGATAGACTACCTGTCGTAGTTACGAACGGCGTCGTAGAGAAGGTGTTAGGGGTTCCCAAGTTAGAAAATAGCAAAGGATCTACCCAAGCGAATGCTGTGTTTGGTGTTTTAGAATACTGGGGCATCACTCAAGGCGTCAAAGCATTGTGCTGTGATACAACAGCTTCTAATTTGGGGAATAAAGCTGGGGCAGCAATTTTATTAGAGCGTTTAGTGAAGAAAAACATGCTATTCTTACCTTGCAGACATCATGTATTTGAACTAATTCTTCGTAGCGTTTTTGAATGTAAGCTACCCTTAACTACTGGACCAAATGTACCTGTTTTTTTAAATTTTCGAGCTAAGTGGAATGAGATTGATCCATTGATGTTCCAGACTGACATTGAAGATGAAAGAGTACACAGTGTCATAACATCTGATGACGTTCAAAATATAAGTATATTTGTTCGTGAGAAATTAGAAACTGTTCAACCTAGGGACGACTATAAGGAGCTTTTGTATTTGACTCTTATATTTCTGGGTTGTCGATCGTCCGAGAAAATCAAATTGTATTATCCAGGCACATTTCATCATGCGCGATGGATGTCGAAAGCGATCTACTGCCTGAAGATCTTTATATTCAGAAGTCAATTTCCAATGAGTTCACAAGAACTCGACGCCATTCGGGAAACTTGCATTTTTGTCGTAAAATTGTACATTGAAGCCTGGTTTACTACTCCAATAGCCGCTGCCGCTCCGAATCATGACTTAATTTTCCTCAAGAAACTGCGTCATTACAAAAGAAGTTGATGAACAAATATCAGACGTTACAGTAAAAAAATTCGGTAATCATTTCTGGTATTTAATTGCCGAAGCAGTCGGATTATCTTCTTCGATGAAAAGATACCATTGGATGTAAAGCGTAAGATGCTCAACAAATTAAATCCTTACGACGAAATTGACGAAATATTTCCTAAAAAAATTCAGTTACATTTAAGATCCATTGACTCTTATTGTAGTACAGAAATCGACGATTTTGTAACTCCACAAACACGAAGCTTTTTCCGTAGATTTGAGATTGACGACGAATTTTTGAAATTAGATCCTTCTCTTTGGAATAAAGATGAGCGATACCGAAAGGGTTTGAATACTGTGAAAAAAATAAAAGTTGTGAACGATGCAGCCGAGAGAGCAGTTCACTTGTTTTCCGAACACAATAAAATCCTCACATCGACGAAGATCAAAAACAATATATTGTGCAGCTTGTGAGCGATTATCGAAAACATTTCTCCGATGCAAATAAAGGAGCAATGATGAAATCTTACGATTGAATTTTTAGAAAGTATTATATAATTTTTGTAGAATGTATAATTATTTTTAAATAATAATAATATTGATAATTTTCCTGTCCTTACTTGCAAAGTAGTCACCTGAAATCTATACTGTTACTATTTTCGCTTCTAATTATAAACGTTATTCTTAAAATATGTTTCTAATTTTGTTTTCAATATTTTAAAATTACAAAATTTTAAAATATATGTATCAGTTCAAGCATTCTTGTAAATTTATTCTACCTATAATCGATAATTATTTCATCATTGGTGTAAAACAACCGATATTTTGCTAAATAAGAAACTTTACTCCGTAACCTTTTTGGATTTCTTAGAATATTTTTTTTTATTTTTATTCATTTATTGACTTTATGATGTTATTCACTCATATAAAGCCCCACAGTCACAAGGAGCACTTGGGGGGGGGGGGGGCGAATACAATCGTATACGTCATAACAAAATGGAACATCATAACAAAAGTTTCAAAGTGGTACCTTAATACAAAAAAAATGTAATAGTTAAAAATTGTACAATCAAACGAACATACCTGTGAAGTTCGATTGGAATTATCCGATGAGCCTCGTTCGAAATGATTTTACAATGTAGTACCGCTCAACTATACTGGGTGACGCACCAACTTCAGAGTAAAAAGTTTGACAATCGTCATACATTCCAACCTAACTATCATAACGTTTAAAGCTGTAAACAAATACTGTTACCAAATGATAACTATCATGATTATGATTATTATTACTATTATTGTTGTTATTATTATTTTAGGTAATGGGTAGGGTATACAAATTTGGGAGGGAACTTAATCATTTCGAACGAGGCTCATCGGATAATTCCAATCGAACTTCACAGGTATGTTCGTTTGATTGTAAAATTATCCTTCGAGCCTCGTTCTCATGATTTTACAATGTAGATGTTTAGAGAAATTGAGAACAAAATAGTAATAATAATCAAACCAATAATAAAGGCGTTTGCAGAAGATAATGTTACATTTATTAATAAAATAACAACTCTATTAATTACTCAAATAGACAAGAAACCATTTCAGATGGTTCACTAATTAAAGGTCTATTATAATGTTTTAGAAAAACTTGGGAATCTTTCGACCACCCAACAACTTTTTTAATGACATTAATGTCTAAACCCTTTTTTAAAGCTGCAGATGATGAAGCATGCCTGGTACTGTGTGCTGTGAATTTGTCATCAACACCACATTTTTTCAATAAACAACGAATCCATCGGCTTAAAGTTTGTTTTGTTGCGGTTTTGAAAGGGATTCTTGATGTTATAAATAAATAACTAATATCGCCTCTTAAATCCTTAGTTATTTCTAAATATTTTGATAGCGTGCAAGAAATGCAGATTTCTTTCTTTTCTTCCAAGCAAGGTATGTTTATAATTGGATGGCTTGTTCCCGCACGAGATGTCTTAGTTAAATCGGTTATTCTAATCTCGTATCCTCTACGTATGCGTTTTATATTTTCTATTCTAATCAGTGAAAGAGTCTGAACACGTTGACCTGTACCTATTGCCAGCAAACCCGCTAATTTTTCTGATATCATAGGTAATGTAAGAGAATCTAGAGGATATAAAATACCAACTTGTCTAAGCACTGGATCGATATCCCAAATTTCACTATATTTTGAGTTAGTAGGGCGTGATCTAAAAATTCCTCTAAAAAATCTCGTTAATAATGGAGATTTACTGATATTATTAATAGAAATTAGAGAGATCGCTGATCTGCAGGTATTCAGGGTCCCATATGCAGCCCCTTTCTCAAATTTGTTTGTTAAAAAGGACAATATCGTATTAATATCAGCAATAAAAGGGTCAATCTTCCGACTTGAACAATATTTCCACCATTCCTTTAAAGGAGTGGCGTACTGCTTCATTGTCGATTCAGCCAGAGACGACATAATGATGTCTATTGATGGGTCGTTGATGTCCTTCCTTCGATAGGCCTCCCTGATAATAGACCTACCATCAGGGTTAATTGACGAGATAGTGGATGACGAATAGACCTGCAGGGTGAAGGAGAAGATATTCAGATGGTTCGCACATAAAAGGTTTTTCAATGCACAAATTTAAAAAGAGTGGGAACCATGGCTGAGAGGGCCAATAAGGAGCCACTACAATCCCAGAGGCTCTTTCTCGACGTATCTTATTAATCACGCGTAAGAGCATTGCAAACGGTGGAAATGCATAAAATTTCCAAGAACTCCAGTTAACAGTAAACGCGTCGATTGCAATAGCATCGGGGTCACGTTTCCAGGAACAATAAATATCGCATTTAGCATTACATCTCGATGCAAATAAATCAATATTAGGAACCCCATAAAGATTCGTTATCAGTCGGAAAACTTCATTCGACAATTCCCACTCAGTGTCAATATTAGAAATTCTAGATTGTTTATCTGCATCTTTATTATCTGTAGAACGAATGTAGCTTGCATAAAGAGTAATATTTCTAAATTCACACCAACGCCAAATATCTCTCGAAACTTGATTTAATTCTAGACGCCTTACACTGCCCATGCGGTTAATGCACGAAAGAGCTGTCGTATTATCTATTCTTAAAAGAATTTCTTTATCTCGTAGATTCTTAGCAAAGCTTTTCAATGCCAAAAAGGCCGCTAATAATTCCAAAATATTAATGTGGAATTTACGTTCTGAATCTAACCAAAAACCACCGATAGATTCATTATTATGTGAAGCTCCCCAACGAATCCGAGAAGCATCAGAAAATAACTCATGATCGTGTCTTGGTCTTATTATACGTTTTACTGAAGATTGAATGTTGATTAACCACCAATCAAAATCCTCCTTTAACAAAGCTGATAAACTCATTTCAGCTTCAAATTTACCATTAGACTCTAAAGTGCTAAGTATTTTTGTCTCTCAAAACTTTTAGTATATAACCAACTATAATCTAGAGCTGGACAGCATGCAACTAGAGTACCTACAAAACTCGCAAATTCTCTGATACTACAGCTGTGTTTTTTGGAAAAAAGTTGTAAAAGATGAAAAACTTTAACCCTTTTTTCCTGAGGTAGCTCCAAAATCATTTTATCAGAATCTAATACAAAACCTAAAAATTGACATCTTTTCTTAGGGATTTTAACACTTTTTTTGTCATTAATAATGAAACCTAAGCTGGTTAATAAATTCTCTGTTTCTTGAACATTAATCATGCAATCATCTAATGTTGTTCCAAAAAGTAAAATATCGTCAAAATAAGAAACTGATAACCAACCTTTTTCTCTTAAAAAAGAGACTACTGATCTCATGACTTTTGTAAAAACTAAAGGCGCTACATTCAGGCCAAAAGGAAGACAAACAAATTCGTACATTTGATTATCGAATATGAAACTCAAGTATTTTCTACTGTTACAACCCATCGGAATTTGAAAATAGGCATCTTTAAGATCTAAACGAGCCATAAACATTCCTTCGTGTAAAATATGTTTTGCTGTACGAATATCTTCCATCTTGAAATGTTTACAATGAATGAATTTATTTAAAGATTTCAGATTTAGCACAAAACGTTTTGAACCATCTGGCTTAGGTACCAAAAAATAGGAAGATAAGAATTCACCTGGAGTAGAATTACATTTCCTTATTGCTCCTAGAGACAATAGGTTATGTACTGCAATTTTGCACTCATTAAAATCATTCACCGAACTGAAAGATGCAACTTTAGGCAAACCTGCTTGATGTACAGGACCAGAAAATTCTATTTCGAATCCAGTAATAGCTTTCAAAACCATTTTATCTTGGGTTATATTAGACCAGTTTTCAATAAATGATTTTAAACGACCAGCCATTAAGCTTACCTGAATTACTTCGGCTGAGGACTTTTTCGAGAGCTGGATGCCCTCAGATTCGATCGGACATTGGATGTTTGAACCTTGGAACGAATTGGTTGCTTGTTCAATGACGGAAGTTTGTAATTGCCCGCCCGGTAAGGCCGCTGTTTTACCGGCGGGCCCTTCCAGTTTCCCGAACTCGAAGAGTGAGGAATAATCTTCTTCGGAGCTTGTAATTTAATATCCGCACCCAATTTTTCCACAGCTTTAGCTGATTTTAACTTGTCCGCAAGATCTTTCCCAAAAAGAAGAGAATCCGTTTCTGTCTTTTCCAAGACAAGTTTTGCTTTTCTTTCCATACTAGGTAAGATTAAAAATTTTTATTAGTAAAACATAATTACCACAAAAAAAGCTATCAGAATTAAATTATGTGCATATTGCACCTAATTTAATAGATAATAAAAAAATACCATGTGTAATATCGTATTTTTGAAAATGTAAACTTCATGTAAATTAAGGTCGTATAAATCCTTAGAATTTCTTGGACATATTTTGTTTGTTATAATGTTGCCGTATACATGCATACTAGACTTTCCATTGCGTAACATACTCGTGTGCCCTTATTTACAGGTATCTCCAACACATACAAAGCCGAGTAGATTATTTGACCTTGAAATTACCTCCAAGTGTAACCGCAAGAACTTAAATACCTTGTGGAGATATTTGGGCTAATGAGATAAACTGTGGAGCGGAAGACCTAGACCTTGACATCAGTGATCCTTTTCTCCAGGTATTCGCGACTACCCTGTTAAGACCCGGCACAAATATTTTATTTGATCAAATGAAAAATTAGAGAGCGCGATACCTGGACCCCCTAATCGGCGATCGTTAACAATTGGTGAACCTATTTTAGCTGATTATATAATAAAGAACAAAATTTTCATTCCTTGCAATGGTGATGATAAAACTGATATATGTAATTGTTTTGGATACAGTTTTAAATTAAATAAACAGAGCTGTTTAAGAAAAAATAATATGTTTATCATAAATGAAAACTATTCAGATAAGAACATATATTAATTTCATACATTTCAAATTAGTGTACAAATTTTAAATAAAATAACATACACATTTATTTATTTATTTATTTATTATGACAACATACATTGTAAGCATTCAACTGGCCCACAATTTCGGAAACACCTTCGTAGACATAAAAAGTGAAGTCCAACTATGCTGCCTATGAGATGACACAAAACTGGGCTCTGCTTGAAGCATAGCTTGAAAATGGAAATTTTGTAGCTTCTGAAATTCTACGAAAATGTAAGCGATCTTTTTTCAAATGTGATATTGAAACGAGCTTGAAAATGCATTTTTTAATTTACAAAAGATTCTGCATACTAGATTTATGAGCGAAAAGAAATCGAAAACGATTAAAAACAAGTGCGAACATCCGTATTAAGAATTTGAATCGTTTCTCGTAATGTCATATGTTGTTATTATTTTCAGCTCTAAAGTTCATCCATCTTCATGCATGTTTAAAATTTTTGAAGCATCGTCTGGCATTTTGAGTATGGAATGTACTAGAAATATTTTACAGAAATAAATTAACCCATTGAGTCACGCATTTTTCTTTTTGTCCAATTTAGCTGAAAATTGTTACTCGGAGTTTTTTGGGGTCGCTGATTACTAATATAATTTACGAAATTCAAAATGTTTCATCCTATATGGCGGACAACAATTTTAAAAATAACTGTATTTGGACAAAGTTTGGTATTCTGGGGTTTTCGGGGTCGCTGATTACGAATCTGGGGTTAGATTTGTGAAATTCGAAATGGCACACCCAATATAGCGACAAAAATTTAAAATATAATTCTATTTGGACAAAATTTGTTAATCGGGGCATTTCGGAGTCGCTGATTATGAATCCGAAGTTATTTTTTCGAAATTCAAGATGGCAGATTTAATATGACGGACAAAAATTTAAGATGTAATTCTATTTAGACAAAATTTGTTTCTCGGGGCTTTTCGGAGTCGCTGATTATGAATCGGGGTTTTTTATTGCGGCTGATTAAGTATCCGAATTGGTTTTAAAAATCTGAAATCGAATATAACATGTGCCCATTGTAAAATATTACTCCATTTTAACGATATCCGGTATTCCGGCAATTTTCAGGTAGCTGATCGTAAATGCGATGTTACCCGCGTGGAAAAATATATGTGTGAAGGGTTAGGTAAAAATTGAAGCTAATTGTATGCAACATATATATAATAAATAATTGTAATATGTCATCATTCGCCGATTGTTTATAAGCATTTATTATAACGTAAAACAGAGGAAATTGAAACTATTTAGATTAATGGTCATAAATGAATTATTAGCAAATACTGTATCCATGAAAAAATGTCGAAAATCTTTAAGAAGAGGAATGAATTGTCGGAAACCTCAAGTTTTGCTAGTATAACGACAAGCAGATGCAGAACACTTATCTATCATGTTACCGAATAAAATGCGAAGGAGATGTGCTCAATGTAGCACTAAAATTAATGAATATAGAACACAATTTATGTGCAAAGTTTTCAATTTTCCGTTGTGCTTGACATTTAAAAAAAACTATTTTATTACATATCATAAATAAATCTTAGTATGATAACATTTAAATATTAAAATTTTTTTTTTAATTCTTAAAATTCAAAAATTTAAAAACTAAACTAGATGCCTTCGACCCGGGTGCCTACAATTTTGGCTAAATTTGTATTGCAGTTCCCTGACGAAAGGCTGATGCTTCCGGGAATATTCCCATTTTAACACTGCCAGGAAAGAAGACGGAGGAGGGTAGTTCTAGCATCGTTAGGTTCGAGTAGTTTCTAAACATATATTGTAACAATATCTTGTTCCTTAAATAGGGTGAATATGGCAATGAATGGACGGTTAAGCATTTTTCACACTTTGATCGATTGTAACTTTTGAATTCTTTTATGAAAATTTAATTATGATACCACCATTAGAATCGTTAGACTCTGCTCTTTATGGCCGTGTAGTTCAACCTTTGATTTTATTTAATTATTAACCTCGTCTTCATACGTTTGTAAAAAAATCCGCTAAACCCCAATGAATAGACGGGTTAAATCAAATGGGACGTTTTCAGTACCAGTTTTGGATGGCTTTAAAACTTTGCTTTGATTTTACGAAATAATAAACACTGGAAGATCAATAGTACTGTAAATATTGTTTTGAATGTTCAAAGAACATAAAAATATGTATTTTGTTGCATGTTGTGCATCATACATTCATAAGAAATAAAAATATGTAGAAAATCGTCCATTCATTGGTAGTCGTCCATTCATTGGCATATTCACCCTATATTAAAATTGAAAATGAGCATTTTCAAAACTTCGACCCCGACCGTAGGTCAGCCGAAGCACTGATAAATGAGCACGTCTTGTTCACACCGATGCTTAAAAAAACGAGGTTGAGTCGAGTTTTTGACAGGTCGGGTTGCAGGAAATAAATTTTTTTATATGTGGGATACTTCGGTTTCCGTTTTTTACGGCATTATCGTTGATTTTACGAAAAAATGAATACAACCTTTTTTGTAGAGAATTCCTATTTTGTAGAGATGTTCTATATTTTTTTGTACGATTTGTATTTTTTGTTAAAAAATGAAAAAAACGTGTTTTTTGAGCGTTTTTTTGTTAAACCTCCTCATAATCTAGCATGCATTGTCTCCAAAAACTAATCAGATCTAAGTTTGGCCAAGAGAAACCCAAATCCGTTTGTACTTTTCAAATTCGTCCTGCCAGTTGCGAGATATCGCGTATACAAAATTATGCCCACGGACGGACGGACGGACGTACAACCTAACAGACACCAATTTTTTACTTCGACCCAGACCATAGGTCTGGCGAAGTATTGAATTTGGTCAGTTCCCGCCAAAAAATTACCCTATAGTTTTTCATCAAATGTCGACGTTTCAGGCCCTAAGGAACCCAATGCAACAATAAAAAAATTGGTGTCCGTTAGGTTGTACGTCCGTCCGTCCGTCCGTCCGTGGGCAAAATTTTGTATACGCGATCTCTCGCGACTGGAAGGACGAATTTAAAAAGTACAAACGGATTTGGGTTTCTCTTAGCCAAACTGAGATCTGATTAGTTTTTGGAGGCAATGCATACTAGATTATGGGGAGGTTTAACAAAAAAACACTCAAAAAACAGGTTTTTTCCATTTTTTAACAAAAAATACAAATCGTACAAAAAATGTTTCAAACAAAAAATATAGAACATCGAATTCTACAAAAAAGGTTATATTCATTTCTTCGTAAAATTAACGATAATGCCGTAAAAAACGGAAACCGAAGTATCCCACATATAAAAAAATTTATTTCCTGCAACCCGACCTGTCAAAAACTCGACTAAACCGCGTTTTTTTAAGCATCAGTGTGAACAAGACGTGCTCATTTATCAGTGCTTCGGCTGACCTGCGGTCGGGGTCGAAGTTTTGAAAATGCTCATTTTCAATTTTAATATAGGGTAAATATGCCAATGAATGGACGACTACCAATGAATGGGCGATTTTCTACATATTTCTATTTCTTATGAATGTATGATGCACAACATGCAACAAAATACATATTTTTATGTTCTTTGAACATTCGAAACAATATTTACAGTACTATTGACCTTCCAGTGTTTATTATTTTGTAAAATCAAAGCAAAGTTTCAAAGGCATCCAAAACTGGTACTGAAAACGTCCCATTTGATTTAACCCGTCTATTCATTGGGGTTTAGCGGATTTTTTTACAAACGTATGAAGACGAGGTTCATAATTAAATAAAAGCAAAGGTTGAACTACACGGTCATAAAGAGCAGAGTCTAACGATTCTAATGGTGGTATCATAATTAAATTGTCGTAAAAGAATTCAAAAGTTACAATCGATCAAAGTGTGAAAAATGCTTAACCGTCCATTCATTGGCATATTCACCCTATTTAAGGAACAAGATATTGTTACAATATATGTATAGAAACTACTCGAACCTAACGATGCTAGAACTACCCTCTGCCGCCTTCTTTCCTGGCAGTGTTAAAATGGGAATATTCCCGGAAGCATCAGCCATTCGTCAGGGAACTGCAATACGAATTTAGCCAAAATTGTAGGCACCCGGGTCGAAGGCATCTAGTTTATTGTTGCTTTGGGTTCCTTAGGGCCTGAAACGTCGACATTTGATGAAAAACTATAGGGTAATTTTTTGGCGGGAACTGACAAAATTCAATACTTCGCCAGACCTATGGTCTGGGTCGAAGTAAAAGTAAAAACGGGACTTAAAATAGGACTGTGGAACGTCTACGTAGTGAGTCTTGGACGCCCTGGAAGCTTCTATGAAGTAACGAATCCCAGCCCTTAGTCTCTTTTCCAATGTGTAATACGAATTAAATATTTCATAAATTTTGTCTAGAGTTACATTTAACATTTTTGCCGTCATATTGGATCCGCCATTTTGAATTTGGCAAATCTAACCTCGGATTCGTAATCAGCGAACCCGAAAACACTCGAGTACCAAATTTTGTCCAAATACAGTTATATTTAAAATTTTAATCCGCCATTTCAGATTATTTTCAATTTCAAAAAATTAGCCCCGTATTCGTAATCAGCGATACCAAAAATCTCTCTGAAAAAATTGTCAGAAAAAAATAATGGGAGGTTTTCTTAAAACTGCATTTATTCGAGAAAAAAGTCATTTTTTAAACTTGTTTTGTTAGTAACAATTGTATTTGTAATGAAGGGAAACAATATTTTTTACTGATTATTAGGGTCTACATAAGTAACAGAGAAAGACTTGATCAAAATGGGTCTTAGATTTCACGAGAAAAACAGCAAAATTTATGTAAATGTAAGTGGGACGAGTCTGTTCCACTGAGACGCAAAGGGTTAATAAAGAAACTATCTAACGATACACATGTCTATTGCAGTCGATTGTTGATACGTAGCCATGGTTCCACTGACAGGTCCGGTTTAACACGAAACAGTCCACCTCGTTGGATTCGATGCTCTTTACCATAAGAAACTATTGAAGTGTAGCTGGGAACAGCTGGGAACTTGGTGTTTTGACAGCACTTCTACGAAATCCTTGCTGGAAAAAAAATTGAATTTTTGAAGGTCCTGAAAAATTACTGAAACGTAAGTAATCATTTCTCAAATGTAATCTTTGGAGTATGTTTTTTAATGTACAATAGAATCTCCGTAGTTGACTTACGAAAGAAAGGAAATTAAAAATTGATTGAAAGAAACTGTGAGCAATCGTACTAAGAATTTAAATCTTTTATCTTAATATGATATATTGCTATTATTTCGAGCTCCCAAGTTCTTCCAGCATTGACTATTTGTACTTCTTGTAGCATTCCCTGTCATGGAAATTGTGACAATCGACTGTAGAAGATATATATCAGGAGACACTTTCATTATGAATAGTTGCGTATCACAATTTTATCGCAAGAGCACTTCAAGCTTAATATGACAGAAAATATTTAAAAAAATGCAAATGACAAAGATGGAAGAACTTCGGTGCTTGAAATAACAGCAGAATATATCATTACGTGTAAAGACTTAAATTCTTAATACGATAATTAGAAGTAACACATGCTTCTATTCGGTTTTTCCTTTATCTTATAAGTCAATTACGGGGATTCCTTTCTAAATGAAAAAATGTACTCCCAAGATCACAGGAAGATTACATTTCAGAAATGTTTACTTATGTTTCAATAAATTTTCAGAAGATGCAATATTTTTAGTTTTTCAACAGCCAGGATGTCAGAAAACCGATGTCAACACACTAATTTCGTCAAGCTGTCCCCAGCTACACTTCAATAATTATTCGTAGTAGAGCATTGAAGCCAACAAGAGGGACCGTTTTGTAATTAAATTGTTTCATATCATCGACAATCGACTGTAACAATCAAGTATATTATTACACTGAGGGAAAAATCATAGCCTAGTAGTACCAACCTTAAGCATGCGTTAGTGGTATATTAGCTTTTGTAACAAGAGGCGTATCAAAAGCGGCTTTGTGCGCAACATTTCTTCTATACCAACAAAGTGTAAAGAAAATTCCTGTAATAGTTACAAACTCATGCCTGTACCGCACGTTTATGGTCCTATGCAGGTACCCCTTCCCTAATGCCGTATTCGCTAGAAGTTGATACCGTAAGAGTATGTGATGTTCATGCGATCGGGCACGCAGGAGTAAATTTAGTAATTGCGTATTAAACTTTGAAGTATATTCAAACGAATCCACTATTTTATTAAATTTTAAGAACCTGTTATTTTTATATTCAACTGAATTCAAATGTCAACTGTATTTTATATTTTTTGAGATTTCATTATTTCCGGATTCAATTGCATTTAAGATCTATTTTCTATATTTATCATGTTTAGAGAAAAAGGAATTCATAATTCTATATTCTTATGTTTAGATTCGTTTTTATTCAAATAGATTATTCAATTTCAATTTGTATAATAATAAGCATTCGGTCTACACAGAAAAAACATACTGAATGTCATGGATTTCGTTTTTTCTGTAATGCGTTGTGATGTAGATCGATAAAAACTATTTGATTCTACACTAAAACCAAAAATGTAATTCTTGTCATAAATTATCGATAACTGTATATCTGGATATGGTTTGCTCTGATAAACTGGAAAAAATTACTTTCAAACAGATTGGTTGAAGTTATCATATTTAAAAACGTAAAACAAAATAATAAGAAACATCGCGTCGACTCGACTTTTTGCACATGTAAGCCAAAAGTACAAATCCCCTCGAATAGTGATCATATAAATCAATTTGTATTTAAATAGACATTTTAAATCAACATTCATGGTAAAATGTCATAAATGAATCCCACTAATGACAAAAGTGTATGTTCATGTCGCTATTATCGTTAAAAAATAATTAGTCCTACAGGAACACCAAACATATAATTCTTGCTCTAAATGAAGCTGTGACTATATATCCGGGTACGTCTTTCTCTAACAAACTTGATGGAATGAGTTTCAAAGCGATTGGTTGAAGTTAACATGTTTCAAAAGGTAAAACAAAATAATAAGAAACTTAACGTCGATTCAACTTTGGGCACATGTAACAAAAAGCACAAGTCAGATTCATTTCGGAACATTTACAGTCAATTTGTAATCGAACGTACATTTTGAAACTTAATTTGGGACTAAATATTATCTAAATAAACAATTTTTTGTGAAAATGTTTATTATCTGCTGATTATTCTTAATTAATCATTATTGAACTCCTGCTATAGCAAAGTATACTTTGCACTACTGTGTAAAACTATTAAATAAGTTCTTTTCAAAATATCTTTTTCCTCTCAGATCTGAGATTTATATAAACTTAAATGAGTTTAAATAAACTGAAAAACCTATAAGTTCTAAAAATTATATTCATGCATTTCTTTACTATTATTTATAATTTTTTATTTTATAAGTGCAGTGATGATATGTATATATCATTTATACAAATGGCGCAACCCTGTATACCTATATGTAATACAAACGCATGAGCCTGCTACTCTCACGGTATCAATCTGTTGCGAATGCAGTAGCATGGAGGGAATGCTGCTAAAGGTCCGGTGGTATTCCGGAAAAGTAGCAGTTTAGAGTATTTTAGGTTAATAATGCTTACATTTTCTGCATGGTTAGAGATATACTCTAGTTGGCACACTCTGTAACTGGAGTGGTCGCATTCGGTGCTGCCACCGTAGGGCGAAGCATCTTACGATATGAGTAACCATCTTACATACGGCAGATCTATGAAAATTCCCTCAGTGTAGATACTTTCTTTATTAATTATCATATATTGCAAATACATTTCTAGCGCATTTCATACTCAAAATGCCAAGAAATGCTTAAAAATGTGTAAACATAGAAGCTGGACGAAGTATGGTACTAATGATCTTGTAAGTGTAGTTTATAATTTACAAAAGAATCTTCATAGTTGATTGCTAGAAAGAAATTGAAAACGATTATAAAAAAGTGTAAACAACGGTATTATGAATTTAAATAATTTTTCGTAATGTCATGTGTCATGTACAGAGAACAGAAAATACTAGTGGTTTGTCTTTCCGACACAACTGGCTTGTGTCTAATAATGTTTTGTTTTCATAGACAAGTAGTCATTGAGCACGCTTTTTTGAAATGCTTCGAGTATCCGGTAGAAAACGCCTGATTAATGATATTAAGAAAATTTTGTATGCTGATATAGAGCCAGAGATAACAGCCGATATACCTGTTGCATTATCGAATAATGAAGCCTTAGCTTTATTAACTGACTGCATTTATTAATTGATGACATTTTGCCGCCTTACTATAAAGTCCTTAATGCCAATAACGAATGTTATCCTACAGAAATCACAGTAAATGAAACCAGTGCATCGATTGGTCTTCAGTCACTTCTCAAGCACACAACAAAAAGGTTGTTGACGATTCCAGAAATTTCTGTTCCAAATGAAGCCGCTAAACTTATGCTGGAGTCCAAATGGGGCGCGGATAGAACTAGCGGACTAAGTCAATATAAACAAACATTTACGAACACTCAAAATACTGATAAATATATATTTTTATTGTCATTAGTTCCATTGCGACTTAGAGCTGTGATGGAAGACTCAACAGAAATTGATATCTGGAAAAAAACTCGAACATCTTCCACGAACTACTGCAGTATTCCTATAAAGTTTCAATTTGTTCAAGAGCTAAAGGCGGTAATAGTGTCAGAAATTGGGACAATAAAACAACAAATTCAACAACTGACGTGCACAACGGTTGAAAGTAATGATGACAGTATTAATGTATATCATGAACTTGACTGCACAATGGTAGATGGCAAAATATGCCAAATCGTTTCCGAGACACCTTCATCGAGCGTCTGCCCAATTTGTAAAAAGCCCGAAACGCATGAATAAGCTGTAAGAAATATACGAGTTTGGATTGTCCTCTTTACATAAATGGATAAGATTTATGGAGTTGCTGTTACATGTGGCATATAGAATGACATTCAAAGTATGGGCAGTTAAAACCGAAGAAAATAAAAATTTACTCAAAATTTCAAAAGAAGAAATCCAATCAAAACTACGAAGTGAATTAGGATTGTTGGTAGACATGCCGAAACAAGGAACTGGATCTACTAATGATGGAAACACCGCCCGACCTTTCTTTCGTAACTACAAAAAGGTATCCGAAATTACAGGTTTCGATGAGGAATTGTTGAAACGAATTTATGTTCTCCTGCAAGTGATGGCATCAGGAAGATACATTGATATCAATCGATTCCGTGATTACGCAAAAGATACTGCAAGACTGTACGTGGAAAAATACAACTAGTATTACATGCCGGTAGCGTTGCATGTAATTCTTTTCCATGGTGCCGATATAATAGAGCTTTTTGTACTTCGGATTGGAAGTATGTCTGAAGAAGCTCAAGAGTCAAGAAACAAAGACTTGAAACGGACAAGAATATCCCATTCTCGTAAAGGATCTAGAACCGAAACGAATCAGGATATATTCAACTCTTTGGTGGTATCTTCAGATCTATATATTACTTATCACAGAAAAGTAACTTTTAAAATACAGCAACCGTAGTTGCCAGACGCAGTCGAACTATTGACAGAGAAAGACTTCAATACGGACAGAATGCTGCGCCAGAGGAGTCGTCCGTTTAATTTTTTTTTAATTAAAACATAAAATGTTTCAATGTATATTGTTTACAGTTCTCTAGACAAATTAAAAAACAAATAAAAAAAATATAGAAAATAAAAAAATAAAAAAAAATTCAAAAAATTCAAAAAATAACAAAATAAAAATAAAATATAAAAGACAAAAAACCCTGGCAGAAATTGCTGAAGATGACGCGATTTTTTTATGTTGTAATTATTTTCTACGAGGAAACAAAAAAATGACTCCCCATAATCGTCAACCTCCGCGTTTGGTGGGAGTCGGGCAACGTACGTTTTACGGCTGATGGACGATCATTTTGAAAGATTTTGTTACGTTGAAATTTTTCATGCCATACTCGTCCGAGATTTTGAATTTTCTAAAACTATTGCATTCGTAATGAACGACCCCAAATACCCGAGTAACAAATTTCCTCCAATTTCAGGTATTTTTTAATTTCTCATCCGCCATTTTGAATTTGCTAAAACTAACATCAAATTCATAATCAGCGATCCCCAAAACCCCCGAGTAACAAATTTTTTATTTTTTGTCCACCATATTAGGTCCTTCATTTTCAGTTTGGTAAATTAACATCAAATTCATAATCAGCGACCCCCAAAACCTCCGAGTAACAACTTTCGTTCAATTTCAGGTATTTTTAAATATTTTACCTGCCATAGTGGATCCGCCATTTTGAATTTGCTAAAACTAACATTGCATTCGTAATCAACGACCCCGAATACCCCCGAGTAACACCTTTCGTTCAATTTCAAGTATTTTTAAATTTTTTTATCTGCCATATTGGATCCGCCATTTTGAATTTGTTAAATCTATCCTCAAATTCATAATCAGCGTGCCAGAAAACCCCCGAGTAACAAATTTTAAGTTAATCAGACGAAGACAATAATTCGAACTTAATGTTAAATGCACATGAATATACAGGGTGGCCGATTTATCTGAAGACATTGAAATACCTCGAGAACTATGCACAGAATCAAAAAAGTTGTCGGATGAAAGTTGTTCGACACGAAGGGGGGCATCCAGGGGGCAAATAGGGACAATTTGATCCCTTTATGAAAATTTAATATTAAAAATTCTAATATTAGAATTTTTAATATTAGAATTTAGTAATATCAATTGCGAAAATTGTTATTCTGAATATGAAATTTTAATAATGTCCATTCGAAAAATTAAGATTATGAATAATTGATATTCTTCATATTAAAAATCAAAACTGATTACATAAAATTTGTGCATACAATATGGAAGCAATTTTATAAATAAGTTTTCTACCTTCAATAAAATTACATTTTAGGTTTTAAATTTATTATTTAATAAACAAAAAGAGGACATCACGCAATCCATTAAAAAACGCGTCATGTCCCTTCACTCAGCTCATTCATTCTCTCTCTGTATGTTTTTTCCGAAATGAGAATAATAAGCTGAGCATTGACGGTCAAACCAGCTTCTATTAAACAAAACGAAACTCTTACTTCATTTGGGGATTTCGTCGCCATCTACCGGACCCCGAGAGAATTCACGTGGTTTCATACATGTACATCGCTTGCATTTCGGCCATCACCGGCGCCGGTTCTGTTACATAACGCTAGAGGGCGACATAACTCGAAAATAAAGTAACATATCATTTTATACATAAGTTGAGTCACACGTAACCAGTTCACCTACATTTTTCTCTACTTTCCTGAAGGGAAGTAAATGGATATCGCGACTTTCTAATCCCCATATTAAAATTTAGTATTCACGGTCTCTCAGTGTAAGACTGTTTTTGAAGTCCATTGTATTGGTAGTAATTCGGTCGGAGGTCACTTTGCTTTTAGAATAACAACTTTCCGTTTACGTGACTATTTTTTGTCTACCCTTCATTGCTTAAATCGAATTGCAAGTTAAAAATGAATCCTGCTACAGTTCCCGAAAAAATCGAAATGATTCTTGTTTATGGTGAATGTAAGAGGAATATTGAGGATGCTGTTGCGTTGTATGCTGAGCGTTTTCCAGATAATGCTCGCTCGCGTTCTTTTTTTTTACAAAGTTGTGAATGCCTTTCACTCTGATGGCAGCGTACAAATGAAAAAAAGGAAGCGAAGATTAACAGTTACAGGAGAAGCTAACGAAGTAGCTGTACTAGCAAAATCCACATGTAAGCACACGACAATTACATCGCATTCCGGCATTTCCAGAAACAGTATTCAAAGAATATTGCATCGTCATAAGTTTCACCCATATCACATTTCACTGCACCAGGAACTAGATGGCGATGATTTTCATAACCGCGTGGTGTTTTGTGAATGGGCATTTCAAAAAATGCAAACGAACCACAATTTCTTTGCTAATGTATTATTTTCAGATGAATCTACATTCACGAACCATGGTGGCGTCAATAGGCATAATATGCATTATTGGAGCGTAGAAAATCCCCATTGGTTACGACAAGTTAATCATCAACGTCCTTGGTCGGTGAACGTTTGGTGTGGAATCATAGGAAATAAACTCATTGGTCCTATTTCATTGAAGGTAATTTGAATGGAACAAAATATCGAGATTTCCTAGAACAAGAAGTACCATTACTACTTGAGGATGTTGCTATGGACGTCCGACGGACAATGTGGTTTCAGCATGATGGTTGCCCAGCACATTTTTCAAGAGTAGCAAGGGAAATACTAGACCGCGATTACAATGGTAGGTGGATTGGTAGAGGTGGCCCCATTAATTGGCTTGCGAGGTCACCTGATCTAACATCTCAGGATTTCTTCCTATGGGGTTACCTAAAAGGTACTCTACTCAAGTAAGTGAACAGTGAGACAGTGAGAGGCAAGGGGACTCACGTAAAACAAGCACCCCAAAGGGAACAGAAAAATACTACGTCCACGTCGTTGTTCCTGGGTAACGCTAAATGTATTTTTTCCCGGCTTTGTTAGAATGACCGTATTCCATATCCGCTACCCGGGCGAAAATTGTCAATATTGGAGAATCCAAATCTGCAATAAAAACTGGGGGTTCCTATTTAAGTTTTATTGTTTTTGCCCCCCACTCAACCCCCAGGGAATGGGGGAGGGGGTAAATTTCATTATCACTGGATGCCCCCCTTCGTGTCGAACAACTTTCATCCGACAACTTTTTTGATTCTGTGCATAGTTCTCGAGGTATTTCAATGTCTTCGGATAAATTTGGATTTTTATCGATTACAGCGCCACCTGTGAACCAAAATGCAATAGCTCCTAGCTCAAATTGGTGTACTTTTTTCCGGAGAATCCAAATCTGCAATAAAAACTGGGGGTTCCTATTTAAGTTTTATTGTTTTTGCCCCCACTCCACCCCCAGGGGATGGGGGAGGGGGTAAATTTAATTATCACTGGATGCCCCCCTTCGTGTCGAACAACTTTCATCCGACAACTTTTTTGATTCTGTGCATAGTTCTCGAGATATTTCGATGTCTTCAGATAAATCGGCCACCCTGTATATTAACATATAAGAAGGGCTGTAAAATTGATAACAATAATAATCACCTTTGTTCAACTTTAGATCTTCACATTCTGATGTATCCGTAACGTACTGTACAAATATAAATGTTACATATTAAAAAAAACTATTTTCTTAAAAGTTACGCGGCAATGGGACACTTTCATTAGAATCACCCATATATATGTAATAATTTATATAAACAAACTTGAAAAAACAATTTCTGGCTCCAAAAAGTTGTTCAGAATTACATTAGCTTTAATACAAGGCAATCTATTTATTGGTTCTCTCTGAAAGTTGAATTACCCAAAAAATTGACTCTTGAAACAATGTGCGGTGGGAGCGGTTGTTTGGTTGTAAATCCTCTACAGGCATCAATTCTTAACCGATGTTAATAAATAAAAATCCAAAATTCTCAGCACAAAATTTAGAAAAGATTGTTGTGGCCCGAATTTTGAAAAAAACTAAACAACTGTAAAATTCAGTGTTTTTAAGTAATTTTTTTACAGCGCTATTACTCCTTTGAACCATACATTTTCTTTACGTGGAAAATAGTTGAAATTTTTTATAAAGTGATAAAGTGAAGTGCCTAGAGTAATTATTTCATTTTGTTAACTGTGAATGGTTGCCCATCTGCGCGATCGCGGTATGCGTGGAACGAAGAAAAATTCAAAAATCAATTTCTCGCAAACGAAGCAAAACACGATTTTCAAATTTTTTTGTCGCATACAATAACGTTCAAAGTTTATTAATAGTACATTACGATACAAGTGCGCTAAGTAGGTGATTCGCGTACGAGCGGAGTTGGCGCCCGAGCGTAGCGAGGGTGCCATAGACGCGAGTGCGGGGATCACCTACGCGCACGCGTATCGTATACTATTTTTTTTAACGTGTGAGCCAAGTGCCCAGTTAGCACACTGTTTTTCGTGCAATTTCGAACATTCGTGCACCGTGCACACGGAAAACAGTGTGCTAAGTGAGCACTTAGCGCACGGAGTTAAAATAAATAATTTTTCTAGATTATTTGATGGTCCCCTTGACAGTTAAAAAAATTATTTAAGTATATATTGTTAAATAAACAATAGAATAACAATATTTCTTCCATTGAGTTTAATTTTATTTTAAACTATACATTTACTTACAACTTTCATTTATTAACTCTTCTTAAAAGTAAAGCACTACGCAGTTACGAATTTAAAATAAAAAGCCCCCAAATTTTGGATTGCGTGTGACTCGAAGAGTTTTGAATTTAAAAAAAATGTTTGGTACATTTTATTTCATTGAGAACTACCAATAGACAATATTTGCCCCTTTTCTGAGACATGACTGATCCGTTTCACGTGGAATTGCTCATACGCATATCACTCAAGCAAAATTTCAATGTTATCTTGAATTAGAAGTTGCAGAGACAAGTGCTACAATAAAAGTACAAGACATTGTTTGAAACGTTTCGTTATAGTTTGAAAAATCCATCGATTGAATTAATTTGGAAGTACGGGTGCCATTGGAACTATTAGGAACATTGCAATTTCAACAAAAGCTCACGAATCCTGCTGACCTTGAAAGGAATATTTCTGATTTGTATGGTTCTTTGTGATGGAGATGAAGGTTTTGTTGTTTGGGAAAATAAAAATCCATCTTCAACAATATATTGTCGGCTCGTAAAAATCGCATATGAAAAAGAATCGATAGATACAATCAAGTTAGAATAACAGACTTAAAAAAACAAATATTCGAACTTGTACCGACTAGAAACCAGTTAACCGATAGCTATTCAATCACAATAATTCACAAACTGCATTGTACCATGATTGACGGTAAGGTTCGACAAGCACTGACTGATACTACATCGTCGCAAAGGTGTCCCCGTATAGGATGCTACTCCGTCGGAAATGAACAACATTGAAATTGTTTCTAAGAAAGAAGCAAATTTTGATTCGTATCAATATGGTATTTCTAGTTTGCACTCGTCGATTTGGAATATGGAGTGAATATTACACTTAGCGTACAGAATAGATGTGAAGAAGTATAATGTCGGATAAACTCCAGAAGAAAAAAAATGATAAGTGATAGTGTTGCGCGTTACTTGCCGCGCTTCCTAGACATTGCGAAATTCACCGCGTATCCTGCGTCGTCGCTGCGATCGTATTTGTCGACCCCACGCCCGGTCTCGCCAGACCCGCTTTGGCTTTTGCACACGTCAGACGTATGAATGGCAATCGGCACGGTATAGTAATTCGACGCACGTTTTTTTTTACGAGGGCGTTACGTTTCGGTGCATATCGACGCGTGCGAGTTTTCGTACAAAACGTACATCTCTCGATCGCCAGTGAAGTGTGTAATTTTGTGATTTGAAGAAAATTCGAAAAGCAATAAAAGGACATTTTATTGGCCAAGATCCGATTTAATTCGACGCCTTCCAATCCACTCCAATTTTTGTGTTCACGCTTCAGCCGACCCGATCCTGACCACCTCTATGCTTGGTATTCCGAAGAACCTTCCGAAATAAACGAACAGATAGAAAAAAAGCCATTCAGGAGAAAATTCGTAATGAGTTAGGCATACTAGTCGACTGCGATGCAAGGTGTAGGTAGTACCAATGATGGAAATGTCGCAAGATAATTTTTCCGCTATTACATTCCAATTTCTGAAACTACAGGGGTCGTTGAAAGTTTTACCAAAAATATTTGTCATCATATAAGTTGTGGCATCAAAACAATGTATAGATGTAGCTGCATTTGAAAGATACTGTGTACATACTGCACAAAACTATGTGAAATTATATTCCTGGTATCCGATGCCATCATCGTGCAACATGAATAATAAGATCCTTCCTTATAATCCCAATAGGCGAATTATCAGAAGTTGCACAAGATTTGAGTAACAAGGATGTCAAAAGATGTAGGCAACATCGCACAAAAATATCCGCTTCGAAGCAAGGTAATGAAGACATTATTCATTATCTCTTATATTCATCGGATCCATATATGACTCGAAAAAGACATTCCGACTTTTATCGACGTTTCATAGACAGAAAAAGAAACTGTCTAGTGAAACAGAGACAACTGTAGAAACCTGTCGCGATATTGTATAATCGACAAGTTCGATTATAGATCTTCCTGCAGGCAATTTTCCTAAAGATGTTACCGACGATTTCACGTCGAAAGAACTATGTAATACTCCATTACTAGTGGAAGAAGCAATAGCAGCTGATGACACTATTTTTAAAAGTGACGAGTGTGACGCTGCCGAAGAAAAGTCAATAATTAAAAAAATGTCACTGTCAAAATACATATTGTATCGAATATCGATTTACCGAAGAATCGATACTGAACTACATTAATCGAACACATACATACACATATTTATATGTATATGTGGATAAATAAGGAAATTTGACTTATAGGTCGAATGTTTTACTGTACTTCATGGCGCGTAAATTCTTAACGGAGTAGCATAAAATTTTGAACAGGAAATTTTCCGTCGCACGTAAATTTAACGTTATATCATGTTTAATTTAATATATATTAAATAAATTAAGGCCAACTACCCTACTCTCTGTAAATGCGGTTACAAACAATGCAACGCGCAGGGCCCCTGACCATCGGGCTGCTTCGGATGCAGCCCAGTCCCGAGGTGGTGGGGCCGAAACGGATGACCCAGGACCACGACATGCAAATGCCCATGGACGATTTCAGTGGACGGAGGGTCTCAGACAAGATCTTATACAGTGCAACGAAGAGAGCTGTCCGCAACAGCGAGGCTACATGGCGCGAATGCATAGTCGGTTTGCAGTAATGCATCTCGAACTGGCCTTTTCTCAACAACACCTGAGAAATTATGTGGCCTACCTGAGGCGGATAGGTTTCATTCTTCCCAGCTGTCAACCGTTACCGGATGTGCGGGCAACAACAACTAAGCTCGTAAGCGATGCTTGGAGAGATGCTCCACATTATGAAAGCACGATACTCGTGTTTAAGTGAAATCTGACAACGAAAATTTTGCCTAAACAACGAGAAATAGATAGAGCAAATAGCCTACTTCTGGATGCTCTTCCGAACGACTGCGACCTGTGGCAAGTAAATTATGCCGTTTATGAGGCTACGAGTGATCTGGTGACTCCTCGAAATCTGACGCAGAAATCCAGCGAGAGCCAACAGATCACAAAACGCATGTCTCAATTGAACGGCAAAATTCGACTGACACGAAAAGTTGCTTCCCGAACTCGGTGTGTGATCGACTATGTAACATCTGTCCGTTCATTTACGGCTAAAGTTAAGAAGTTCGCGCAAACTTTGGACGTACTATCACAATCTGAAGTTGATCAAAAGCAAGCAACGTTTGGAGGATAAAATTCGGGTTTTGGCGGAACGAGAAAAAGAGGCTACGAAGCCGGGAGGATAGAATTCGATAGAATGCAACATTTTGATTGAATCCTTCCAACCTCTTCAAGTAGCGTATCGCAGTCTCACGCAAGTTTCCATCGATGATCTTGGTTGACGAATTCTGGGTGCGCAACTACGAGAAAACGTTTAGGATTAATGCAGACAAATCAGTGCATTAGAGGTGAATAATGCCGTCAAACGAGCGAGGAATTTCTCCTCGCCGGTGTGGGATGGAATTAATAACTATTGGTGGAAGAAGTTCACTTATGTCCATCAACACCTAGTCCGAATATTCAGCTCTTATATAAATGGAGACCGGCCCATTCCGCACTGGCTGGTGGAGGGCCGAAAGACACTAATCCCAAAATCGGGAGACTTGTCTGATCCGAGAAATCATAGACCAATCACGAGTCTCAATACGTTATAGAAATGGTTCACTAACATCTTGAACGAACGTATTGAGAAATCCGTGAAACCGGTGTGGCAGCGGAAAGTAGAACAACGAGGCTGCAAGGACAACTTGCTTATCTACAGGTGTGTTTGTCAGGACTCAGTATAGTACAAGCGTAAGATGTCGATAGCCCGGCTGGATTACATGAAGACGTATGACTCACGCACGAGCGTTTAAGCTTGTTGCTCAAACGCCTCATATCCACCCAACCATAGTAAGAAGTGTAGAAGACCTAATGCCTCATTGAAAAACGCACTTTGTCATGAGATCGGGCAAACGTAGAACCATGTCCTGGCTGGTTCAATTCCAAAGAGGTGTCTGTCAAGGAGATTCTCTGAGTCCTTTGCTCTTCTGTATCTCACTATTGCCTTTATCCGTTGCTCTCCGAAAATCTCAAGGGTACATGTGTGGACCGCCTGGTGAACGTAAACATAATATCATTCAAAGAGCGGGGGTGACTCAGTTGGTAGAGTATCGGCTTCATAATCAGAAAACCATGGTTCGATCCCGCCCTCTGCCATCGGTCATCGGGACACATGTGTATTTGTTTATAAGCGTCTAATAACGCTAAAGCTCAGGTAGTTCGAATTCCGCCTGAATAAACTGTAGGTCCCGTCGCGATTTAGTCCCATATAGGTTCAGAAAACTCGACGTAAAATAATATAAAAAAGAAAACAAAAGATCACTCATCTATTCTACATGGATGATCTAAAATTATACGCATCAATTACCTCGATATCTGAATATCGCCCTCACATACTCGAGAGATATAGGCATGGAATTCGGATTGTGTAAGTGTGCAGTCATTCATTTGCACAGAGGAAGGTCAGACTTCGTTAAGAACGATATAGAGCTCGTCAACGGAAATGTCATCCGCCACCTTAGCGCTTAGGAAGCCTGCACATACCTGGGAATGCCTCAGAGGCATGTCCAGGATGTGCAGACTGCTAAAACGACCATCATTAAGAAATACCGGCGCCTTCTTCGTCAGATCTGGTCATCGGAATTGACGGGGAAAACTACGGTGGAAGCCACGAATATGTTGGCCGTTTCAGCAGTGCTCTATTTATTTGGGACACTTCAGGAACGTTGACGAGCTAAGGGGTCTTTACCTATGCGCACAGAGGATGATTTGTATGCAACCCAGTTTGCATCCAAGATCTTCCGTGGAACTACTGTAGTTGCCCCGAAATATGGAAGGTCGTGGCCTTTTGAGCCTGGAGTGTATGCATGACCGATTGGTCCTCGAAATGGCTTGCGACGTGATTAAAGGAAGGGGGCGTTTCTGTACAGCGCAGCGGAACGAGCGGTGCGAAACCTCGGTCCGGTTTTCAACGTGGGACGTAGTGGTGCACAAGAAGCTGAATCAGTCGTTAATCTGTGCCCAGTGCGTCTCTGGACTAACATACGTAAGGAACAACTCCGTATGTTGGAGGAAAGGCATATCGACAAGCCATTGCATGGACAATTCTTTCGAAATGTAAAGATGACCTTGTTGTTCTTAAGATCACCCGGCTTGAATTCCGAGACCGAGGGTTTTATCTTTCCATGATGGGGTCGTCGATATCTTAGCATACCGCTACACCACCTTACACCACGTGGTGCAGAGTACGGTTTGTAGATCATGTGGATGTCATGTTGAGGTACTAATGAACTCAGTACCGATACTGCAATCACCTACCTCATGGTTTGGGGCGTAGTTGCAGTGAAATTTCACGCTGATCTGGTGCAGATTTAAGCAAAATAATTCCCCACTTTTCGGATAGATTGATCGGTATAAGAAACCAAAGTTATTGTTAAAATAATAATAATAACCATAACAACAGCAACAACAACAACAATGACAATAATCGCAATCATAATCATAATCATAAACGTCATCCATTGACCTTTATATCAAATAATTTCTCACAATTCATATATTTTTTGCATGCCGAGATTTGTTCAGTGCCAAAAAATACATTAAAATTACAACAAGTATAAAAATAAATATTTTTTCATATTTATCGTTCATATTTATATTACATAATCCACAATATTCTTATAAAATTATTGTCACAATTGTATCTAATTTCATTTCTGACTAGGAATTTGTTAATAAAAAAAGTTGCTTCGTAAAGTGCTTCCAAATCAGATGTTTCCGATTAACAACCACAAACAAAGATTCGATTGCCTTATATGATATTTCTACTAGTAGTTACATATTCCTAAATCCAGAAATTTTGTTAAGATATGCACACAGTTACATAGGTGCTGGAGTTAATTATTATTCCTACATTTGTATAGGTGTAAGAATTTAAAATTCAAATTATATTCATTTGGCTATGAAGTTCTCTGGATTTTGAGTTCAGATATCCATATGGTTATGTAGGGATAGAAATTTGGCGCTTAAATTAATATTCATATGGTTATATATGTGTAAGAGTTTAAAGGTCAATTATAGAAAATTTCTTAGAAAAATTTGTTCTCTGCTAGTAAAATTTATAAATTAAAAATTAATTCTGCGAAAAAAATATCTATTTTATTCTTATCCTTTAGTTTTGACTTTCCTTAAATATATCTCCTTCATAACACCTCAAACTAGATATTCCATACAACAAAAATGTGCAGATATTTAAAGCTGTAAAGCAAAAGTTCCCTAACCGCATCAAAGTCGGTGGAAAACATGTTGCTTCTTTTGTTGCTCTATTGCCGATTTTGATGATCCCATATTTAAAATCAATTCACTTTGGGTTGCGAGCATGAATTGAAGCCACCAAACCCTTAGCCAAAAAAGCGGTAGCACGTCTTTATTTCACGGACAAATAATCACACGAGAAAATATCACGGACATTTGATCACATGTCAAATTATCACAATGATAAATGTCTCGCATAAAAATATCACAATGACAAAATATCACATTAATAAAATATCACCAATTAAAAATTTCCCGGTACAGCCATATTCATTTATGCATTATCAGAAGTAAGCGGAGTTCTGACTGGTTAGGTTAGGTTAGTTTTAGGACAATCATATGCTTTTAGATATTATTGGGAGTGGGCAAAATTCTAAGTAGTTAGGTTAGGTTAGTTTCATGACGTTGCCATTTCTCTGTCTCTCCCATTTTAGTATACGAATCTTTATCTAAAATAATTCGCAACAATAACCAGGGTCAAATAGTCTGATGCCAAAAACGGCGGAGCCAAAATATCCGGGGCCAAACTGGGGGGACCAAAATGTCCTAACCCCAAAATGACGGCGACAAAAGACTAAAATGAATTTCCGTGTGTAACGTTCAAATTTGTGTGGACTGGTTTTTTGTCGCAGTGATATTTTTGTTTATGGTTATTTGTCCATGTGATATTTTGTCGTGCGATCAATTGTCGTGTTCTATTCTATCGTGTGATTAGTTGTCATGTGAAATAAAGACGTGGAGCCAAAAAAGCATATCTACAATCACGATAAGAAAAAAGTAAATGCACAGCACTTTACTGCTCCAGAAAGCAATAGGCATTACACTCCTAGCATACCTATTACTGGTCAGGTGCCAATTAACAAAACAAGAACACGATTATATTGACTCGTGAAAAATCTGCTAAGCAAATAAGTAGGACGCTATTTTGCTCATTCTAACACCTTCTTCCAAAAATTTCAATAGTTTTGATGACTAGAAAACCGGAAGTAAATAAAATTCAAATAAATTGGGAAAAATGCGATTTTTGACATAAAACGTAGCATTTTTTTACACGTACCCACTGAGGGGTTAGACCAGAGATTTTCAGACATTCATTTCTATATTAATTTGTATTAATTAATTAATTTATATATTAATATAATTTATTATAATTACAACATTTATTCCATTCAGTATTATTAATTATGGCTTTAAAATATTTTTATACAAATATATTTAAGTTGCAAACCTAATTAAAAGAATTATTCTAGTAGTTTTCGATACAACGATACAAGGGGAAACGAAGATGCAGTGTGTAACCCTGATTTGGGATACAACTGAGTTAAATCCAGATTTGTAGATAGGTTTAGAAGCGCAGTGGCATTATTGTGATGTTGGTGAAACATAGTTATTATGAGACAGGCTGGGTGGATTAGAAGTCCAGGTCAGATTCGGCGAATTAAAGTCCCCAAAAATGATGATTTTATGATCTGGATAGACAGTTGCCAAGTGATCGGTGAGATCCGAGAAAGTTTCTTTAATATAATAATTAAGAAATTAAAAATTTAGGACATATCAATAAGTTAAAAATATTTTAAAAAAATAAATTATTAAAATAATTTCTTATAAATAATGAATCTTTTAGTTAGGGTTAGAATAGTTTTCTAAAAATAATTCAAAGCCATAATTAATAATATTCAATCGAATAAATGTTGGGGGAAATAAAATTTTTTCATTTGCTTTAATGTTACATTTGTCAAAATAAATGAAGAAAACATAAACATATATTAAATTGTCTAATAAATAATTTTTATATGCACAATCTTTATTATGCAAATAAATCAGAAAAAAAGAAATTTTGTTTTAAAAAAATCAATAAATCGTCCTGTACTGGGCTCGAACACCAAAAACAGTGCGACATTCCAGCGCTTTAACCTCTAGGCTACCAAGCATTACGAATATATATATATATATATATATATATATATATATATACAGGGTCATCGAAAAGTATCGGACCCCCCTAATATCTTCAGTTAGAATGCACTTAGGAGAAAATGTCCAATAGCAAAGTTGTATGGTTTCAAGCGGGGAGTAAGATGATGACCTTGACTTTGACCTTGACCATGTCCTTCAAGGTCATTTCAAGGTCAATCTTATTTTTTTAAATAGAACCCCCTACATTTTATTGCATATTCTTATAGCTTATCTCGAGAGCTTTCCAAAACACTATAATAAAATATTTTTTTATTGAGTACTTTTTGAGTTATAAAGGTCAATCATACGGGCACGTCGACTTTGCTAGTGTGAGAGCGGAGGAGAAATCACACGGACGAGCCACGTTTGCATGTGAATTTTATGCGGCGAGTCCTCGGGAAGCATGGAAGGGGACGATGATCTCCGTGGCCGGAACGCGGTGGGGGTGCAAATCCTACGCCGATCGGCGGTGACGAACCAATCGCGACGCGGACTTCCTAACCCGATGACATTCCGAAACGTTCGGAAAAAACCCTATCGTCACTTTTTCACATCTTAGTTCGACTTTTTAATCTCTCTAGCATTTAAGTAGACTATAAAGTCATATATCGATATTATAATATTCGAATTGCAAATAATTTTAGAGATCTTCAACATTTTGAAGGGTCTTTACATCATTTTCATAACAGGAAACCTTTATTTTAAAAGGTACCCCCATTCAGGTGTGCAATGGCGTAGGGAAAATCAACTTTGTGGAAAGAAACCTACGCCGGGTACCACGGACGATAAAACATCGATTCTGTCCGTAACAGCATTACGAGTACATCAAGTTCCAGAGTTTAGAAAGCGCTATGAATTTTGGCAGATTTTTTAAAGCGGTTCAAAAAGGCGCTGCTCTGCAGTAATAAACGTGTAATTGTGATCCAACATTGAGAATTGTGCGACACAAGTGAACTACGCCCATAGTATTAATAACATCGATTATTACGGTGGAAAGAATTACTTGCCTCGTGTGTCTCATGCCAGAGTTTAAGGCACATTCAGCATTAATCGGTCGTAAACAGTTGAAGCAGAGTCCAGTTTTCTTTATGGCTTCTACTTTCTCAGCATGAGCTAATTTACAGAATTTGTCGCAATTCTGCAAATTATGCCCATTTTTCAAACCGGAGATTTCAATTTCCGTTTCAAATACCTTAAAATGAATCAGAATCGTAGACGCGACAGTTGTATTTAAAAGTTAAGGTGTTTTTTTTTAAATTGCGGTTGCGCAACCAAGATGGCGCCCTAATTGACAATATTTTTACCAGATATTCTCGTATACAAATATAGCATGCTTTGAAATGAATTTAGCTGGAACAAAACGTACGTTTCAAAGGTCGCTGACCACGAATCTGAAGTCAGCACTTTAAAATTCAAAATGGCGGATCCAATATGGCAGTCGAAAATGCGACAATTGTCTGCATTTTGTTGAAAGTTGGTACGGGCGGGGAAGAGGGGGGGGGGGGTAATTGAAGTCGCTGCTCACGAATCTGGAATCATTACAACGTTTCGCATAAGGAAAAAGAAAATACTAAAATATCTTTAAATGGTCGTATAGCAATAGCCTGTTTATATCGAAGCAGTCTCCGACGAATCCGATATCGCTGTAAAAGGCGCATCGCCTAAAGATTCATTTTATTTGTAACAAAAAGCGATTCAATACTTCATGTACCTTATCCCTCTGCGTCGTATAAAAATGTTTTAAACAATTACGTCTCAAAACAAACAAAAAATACAAATTTACAACAAAATTATAAATAAATTTAAATTTGAGACATATTTGAACTGCACCATTGGAAAGAGCAACCTTGAAAATAGTAGAATATGTTTCTTTCAATTTTGTATAACTTTGGTTTTATTACCAAATTCTCCATTAAAATTGCATCCAGAAAAGGGCCCTTTTTTATGTTAATGAGTTAAGCAATGTAGCAAAGACACGTTATACAGCATAGCATCCGGAACTTTTAGAGCTATCGATATAACCCCTGTGCAATCTACGGTGCTTGTATAGTGAGCGTCATGGGTTGACATAAAAAAGAAGATGAAGTAAAGTAACTATACTGTATATTTGACACGGAGCTGTCCGATGAGAAGTTAAGGTAACCGAATAACTGCTGACTGAAAAGTTGGAGAGGTCAGCCATTCCGATACGTTGACGATATTTTAGCCCATGAAGTCTGAGAAAGAAGGACACGTTTTTTTCGAAAGCTGAAGCTTTGTCAGCTAAACTTTTGTAAGCAATTTTTACAAGGCCTTAAATCTGTAATAAGTTGAATATACTCGAAAACGGTCATGCCGCTCTTAGAGACACAAAGAATGATATAAGAATTATCATATTGCTTTGTACTGTAGCGAGCTGTTATATCTATCACGTGACCTATTGAAGGTGATTAAAGTGAAAAATTTGAAAAAACTGCTTGATCATGCAAAGAAAATCAAAATGTAATGTATAAAAATCGTAGAGTTTGTAAGAATCTAGGATATAATTAAGTGATAGCGATAAAATTGACAATATTCGAAAATAAATCGAAACGCGGTTTACTAATGAATGAGAACTTCGGATGTGTTTCTATTCACCACGTGGCATACAGGGAGAATTCGATATTTAAATTATATTTTTCTGTAACTGTATGTCATCGTTATTTTAATATATAGTTTCACTTCTAGTGTTATATGAAAACTTCAAATACGCTTCATACGCCTCAAATAGATTTGTTCACCTTAAATTTGTTTCTTAAACGTAGTTACACAATCGCGTAGCAGTTGTTTTTTATTAATTTCATTTGGGCTGGCGAACTAGTCCGCTTAATATGAAAAAAAGAAAGATGTAATATCTCTGCCTCTCTCTCTCTCTCTCTCTCTCTCTCTCTCTATCTATCTATCTATCTATCTATCTCTCCCGCTATCCGTCTTTCATTACCATCCAGCTACAATTACTAAAAAATTCTTCTACCGTCTATTTTCGTTTGAGAAGATTAGGTCTTTCAGTGGTTGTACCCAAGCCAGCTACTCATCATATCTCACTTTCAGAACTCAATTCGTATTATGTAGGTATTTTCTCATTTCACTTTCCGTGCATCGTCACAGACCGGCAAGAGATTCGTGAAGGCACTAATCGATTGAACATGCCTCATTTTACCATGTCCTCTGTGATGATGATCCTCTGACTGATATGAAATTTTTAGGCTACGCTACTGCTTGAATAAGTCCTTAGGTCATAGGTCCCGGATATCATGGAATTATCCTATACACAATACATACGTGAGTCTCTTTCGGTTCATCTGGCTGACATTTTCAATCTACCCTTTCACTGTTGTTAGTTCCTGTGTCATCCGCTGATATTCGTCCAGTGTCGAACCCAACAACAATTAAGAGTATTGTACAACGATTAGAACCAGCAAACAATCTAATACTGAATAACATGATCTCCTAATGTTGTGAAGAAAAATGATCAAAATACATATCATTATGAGAAAGCATAAACAATTTCATTTGGTAATAAATTACTAAAACACTTTCTATTATATAATATGAATTCTTAGTATTAAATAATAATATTTCGTATTAAGCTCGTTGCGTCCGTCGTATGGTCTATTCGTTAACTTGAATTCGTATAGTAATGTACGCTACATTACTCCAGGTTCGAATTCGCTCGGTGCTCCATGTTATTCAATTTATTTCTGAACCTCGCAAAAATGTACAATTTTTGCAATGTAAGCTAGGCAACATTGTTCGCGTTGCTAATTGTACGAAATTGTAACGTTTACAATTGTATTTTTAATAATGATTTTTTTTTTGTAAATCTATTTCAGATTACCGGGGCTCGTTTCTTAACCTTTAAGTTGTTAGTATACAAATTTAATATAAGAATAAATGTGCAAGCCGTGCAATTGTGCTTATTGTTGGTTTTTTACTAGCTTATAGTACTTTTACTAGAGAGGAGTATTTTCCAATGTAGGTTTACAATTCACGAACTGCTTGTTCTTTAACCACAAAGCACGTGAAATTCTACATGTACATGTTGTATCTTTACGGTGTAAAACGCGAATCACTTAATTTCCTTAAAATAAGTTGAAATATTTTTTTTTTGCAATGTGCTATTTCATATGGAAGGATACGTTTGAATTCCGCGGCCTATTTTGTATTTCATACTTTTTTTTCATTCTGTTAATTACTTGTACATATTATTTTACAGGTTGTGGTGGAAATAACCGATTAAGTGATAGGTTGGACCGTAATTAAACATAATCTAAAATTAGTTTCCTACGATTCGGATAATAAAACTAGTTTGAGTTTACAAGTGAACGAAACTTGTTCCTTTTAATTATAATACATTTATATATAAAAGCGAATACCTCCGTGGAGCTCCGTGGATTCGCATTGAAACCAACGAATATTACAATCTTTATGTTTTAATGCCATTAAGAAATCGAAAGTGATTACAGGTTGATGAGAGTGAGAGAGACAGACTTGTTTGAATGCATTACAAGTGTTGATTAGATATCAGTCCATCCTTCGTATATGCTCGATGAGCTCGTGGCTTCTATGTATGTCTATATTCGTTGGTAAAACTAGTCACGATGGCGGATTTCATGTCGAATTAAATTGCAATAATACGAAGTACGATAATCGGGGTGTATTCCATTAGGGTTCCCAACAGTAACCGAAACTTTTGGTAGGTTGGCACTACTGACACTTACTGCTGGCGTTCGGTTCCAAGTCAGCTGTTCTCGCATAACGTGACTAATGACATATGATTGTAGTGTTAGATTTAGAAATGCATTATGGAATAAATAAAAAAATAATAATATGTTACTCCCCCCAACTTTAATCTCCCGAAAATATTTGCTTTAAGTGTTAAATGAGATTCGGTTCGTTAAGATTTTTTCAGTTACTGCCAATAACCGGTAGACAAAGTGAAAAATAGTTCAATAAATATGAGTATATGAATCTGCAAAATATAAATGGTACTTAACGATCTTACAAAATATCTATCTATTGTTTTAATTTTATTCAACTGTTTTAATTTACTTAATTCTTACAGTATACAACATCGTGCTTCACTTCTGTATCAACATTCAATATTTAATAAATGATACTTTTTAATGGTATTAAACTGCGTATAACAATTTTATACTGTTACATAACATAGAAAAAAGAGTATACCTACTGTATAACATTACACCGTATAATGAAAGTAGTATCAGATAAATAGTGAGATGAAGTATCTTCTAAGATCATAAGTGTCATTTATTTTAAGAATTAACATGCTTACATTCAGAGGCTTCAAAATCTCCAAACACTGCCTGCATAAAACAAAAATTATCATGCTATTGTTTGAAGTTGTTTTAACGCAAATCCTCAGTTCTTCCCCTGGCAGAAATTTATCCATTTATTAGATATTTATTGTCTAACATTCTTATAAAATGTCCAAGAAAGAGACATTTTTATTGGCCATTGTAAACAATTATTAAACAAATACGTAAGATTTTTTTCAACATTTATTAGGCAGTTTTATTAGATCATTTTTGTACACTTTTTAAACAATTTTAATGGCTTACGCGTTTTACGAATTTAAAAAGAGATTTTCCAGTTTTCGGAGTATGCTCAGCAACACGGGGGAATGTTGCATAGTCGGAATACCGAAACCGCTTCTACGAGTCTAGAAACGCCGTACTTCATATGCCTATGCATATACGTATATGCTGCAGTGAAGCGTTCATCCTAATGTACTCGTCTGAGGTTGCTTGTTTACTAGATACTTTCAAGCTTGTGCGCTTGCGGGAAAGTGTTGTAGTCGCCAGAACTGAACGAGCGCATCGAGTGCTACCTTATCATACAGGGAAGAGAACTAAGTATAACAAGTTACCGTCAGTAACTTACCGACATGGTTTATGTTGACATTTAGGAGACTCTTAACTTACAACATAAATGTCAAACATTCCCAGGTCAATGGTCGCAGCAAGGCAGCATAACCCAATCAGATAAGTATTTTAAATATGTAAATAATAAATTACATAATTAGATGCTTTAGAGTAGACACTTTGTGTGTCTTTTAATTCGTTTTTTTTTTTCAGGCCAATACTGTTTTATGAAGACGAAGAGCAGGATGTCAATCAACTTGGTTTGTGCAATTTCCCAGTCCAATGATACTTACTCGTGCTGGACATCATGAATTCTTCGATAATTATAAAATTATCATCTGAAAGTGCACAAACTACAAACTCGATTGATGTCGTTTACAAATCAGTCAGTGTCTTTTTTTCAATCAAGACTATTTCACAAAAGTCAAGGATGTATAAATCCTATTATCAGTACCCTATGCTAAGTGCATTATAAATTGTCACTAAATGGCAGGTTTCTGTTGTTAATTTGAAAAATTACAAATTAATAACTTGTAGCTAATTGTGAGTCACGAAAAGAATAAAGGTGTATTCCGTGCAACATATAAAAACAAGAACGGCCAATTACATTTGCGACATTCGAATTTTAATATCTTATATCATGAAATATTAAATAGTGATGTCAGAATAAATCTCATAATGTATAAAATAGAAATCTGGGATCTGCAAACCTGATTGATGGCTCTTGCAAATTTATATAATTTTCTTGCTAACAGTAACATTTTAGTAATAATTAATTTTATATAATTGTCTTATTACCAGCATCGTGGTTAAAGTTTAGACACATTTAACGAACGATGTTAGAGATATAGAATTCAAATCGTAATGCCGCAAGCAGAATTAGCTCCATACATTTTCATAGAATATTTAAATAGTTGCAAAATGTTTCCACTTTCTTTCCACTGCATGTGTTAGGAAGTACTAGAATATAATGCAACAGAGACCTGTCATTGAAATTTGGTACAACAAAATTTGACATCAATAATGTTTGGATTGGTTGGATGAAGTATTAGTACAGTTTGTTTTGACTCGCGTGAAGTATAAAATTTACATTTGAATGCCGTAAATGTAATTGATCGATCTTGTATTTTTATAAGATGTTCATATTGCTTTCAACTTGCTTATATACGAACTTCAGTTCTCATTGGGTTACGACTCATGATTTTATGTATAGTATTAGTGAATAATAAAAAACGGAAACCTGCTGATGACACTGGGTAAAAGTTTACGTTCATAAAAACTGATACGACTAGTACGACAATAAATCCTCGGTTTTTGTGGAAAAGGCTAGATCGTAGGAAAAGAGTTATGGGCTCAGTATGAACATTCGTGTTCGCGGTGTGAGTCAACGTGTGTATTAGCGTGTGCGTGATTAAGCAGTAGGGAATAGTGTCAACGTGTTTGTGACCTGTTCCTGGGCTAGCACAGTCAGCGGCAGCGAGAAATTGCTGCCCAAGGCCATCGCTTCGGTCCCCGAGACGTCGGGGCGAACGGTGCGCATTTCGTCAACCCTCTGTGCTTCCCGGGTCCGACCCTCTCAAGAGGCGAATTGAGACAAGGATGCGACCATAGACGCGTCATCTAGCCCCGGTGCACGGCGGCGATATTCGACGGAGGACGTGCCGACGTTTCCAAGGTGCGAAACAGCGGGTAAGAGAGCTCTCGACCACGCGTGCGACGTATAGATTTGTATCGAAAAGTGTCTGTCGCGATCGCGTTCTTTTGTTCTTATTTCTGGCGAATTCAATTGTAGAGTCTCTTTATTATGTAAAATTTCCTTCTTTAATAAAGTTATAATATTCCACTTCGGGAGGGTTTTTATGCCGAAGCAAGGTGCTTTTTGTTTTCCGCGAAAATCCATGTTTTATTGTGTTTAACCCTTCACTCACTCATCCCATTTTCTTTGCTGGAACTCAGCCTTTAGCTGTTTTCATAAACATACACATTGTGAGAATTAATCTGACGTCGCTATTTAATCGCTATTTGATGTTTCTGTTGATCCAATGGTACGTTAGTTAAGTTTTGTTGCAATTCTCACTACAAATGATATTGAAATGTAAATGTCGCAAATGTAAATGGCCGTCCTTTATTTTTATGTAATATTCATATTGCACGGATTACGCTATCATTTTTAACAATTAGCTGCAAGTTATTAATTTATAATATTTGAAATTAATAACAGAAACCTGTCATTTGATAAAACTTTATTACGTACCTAAAATGCAGTACTATTGTCTTCTGGGAAACAGTTTAAATTGTATGAAAAAAAGATACAGACTGAATTGAACATTGTGTAAAAATTATTTTGGGTCATTCGAACATTGTATAAAATAACAAATGCCCATCGACTTTGGACTCTTCCAGATCACAATTTTATACATACCTAGAGATTTATGATGTCCAGCACGACAAAGTATCATTGGCTCCAAAAAGTTAAATCGGTTTGGGAGATTGGACCAATCCAACTTTCTTTTCATCGACATCCTGTTCTTCGTCCTGATCGAAACGATTCTTAATCTGTGACCTTGAAAATCCCCGAGTACGTAGTTTCACCTTGATCAAACAAGTTTTTAGATTTCAGTCCGACATATTGTATCATGAAAATCTGAGGGCAGATTCGTAATCAGCGACCCCGAAAACCCCCGTGTAACAGATTCCAGCTGGTTTCCACGGAAAGAAAACTGTATTCTTCAAAGGGTTGCAACATGCGGTGGGCGTCGAATAAATATACTTAAAACCTGTGTAATTCAAGTCTTTCTAACTTATAAACTATAATAGATAGAAAAATTTCTTTTTTTAAGAATAGTTCAGAAATACGTCTACTCGAACTTGTTTTTTCAGCTTTTTCAATTGACATTTATTAACAAAGTTAATCGACAATATGTGAAAGTTGAGGCACATTCTAGTAAATACTTTCCTTAGAATGTAACTTCAAAGGACTCTAACTTTGCAACGAAATGAGATACAGCAATCTTTTTTTTCAGTTTTACAGATAATTGTGTGTACTTTAATTTGTCCATGAGCTATTTTGTCGCAGAATGCCTAGAAAATAATTATATTTACAAAAAACCAATAAAAACGACTTTTTTGCCTATTTTCGTAAATATTTCAAGTTTAAAACTATAAAAGTATTCAATCCATTCTGGGATTGTCTTTCTAGAGCCAAAATATAAACGCTCGTGTAAAAAAACTGGATCTAAATGTTATTAGGATGAAAATATTTGCAATAACCTTTAAAAAAATACGAAAAATCAGGATATTTTGGGTTTCCCTCCGGTGATTATTTTCATTTATGGCTTAAAATAATCGTGAGACAAATAAAAAAAGATGCCTACAAAAAAACCGCGAAGTTGGGGGACTTTTGAGTTGAACTCATTCGAAGCTCACCGTGAGTAATTGATATACGCAGTTTTCTGATAAAGGCGATTCTACAGCTATTAAATTACAAAGTAATTGACATAGTTGACACATTTCGTTTTCTGAAAGATATGTAAAATATACTCTAAATGGTTTTTGCTTGGAAGTCATCGATAATGTGGATACAGGGACCTACGTTAAGAATTGTAAATTAAAGATTCTAGACAATTTTCAAAATTTTAGTCTTGTTACTATGAAATGAAGCCTTATATGGATATTTTAAAGAAAATTACTGTCGAGATGTCTTCGTAGATTAATTGTTCTGATACGAAGGTTGTCAGCGATTGAAGTATGTCTTTTATATAATCCTTAGCAATACAGATCTATTTTCGACCTTTTCAATGAAAATAATACAAAAACAACAAATTGATGCACATAGGCCTGTGAGAAATACGTTATAACTAGTACATATGAGAACTGAGCATACATGAATTTTGTTATAATTGCGGTTTTTGTTGGTTTAGTTCATGTTCTTAGATATATTTCTTATATATTCAGATCTATTTTCATTTTGTTGAATATGAATAATATAAACTAGATAGAATTGGTACACACATGTAACTCCGAGAAGTTACATTCGATAACCGTTCTCGTGTGAACGTAGTTGTAAAGACAATTTATATTCTTTCCTATTTTTCTTAGACATACTACTCTATTCTCGTATTTTTTAAAATATGTAATATAAAACAAAAGGACTTCATGTATAAATATACTTGTGAGGAATATACGTCTAAACCACTTAATGTCTATTAGCCTCCTGACATAATTTTTCTATAACGTACGTTTTCATTGATTGAATTTTCATTCATTAATTTATTTTTTTCAACACTGATCTATTTTCGACTTTTTGGTTGAAATACACTAATACGCATATATTGCTGCACTTATCATTTACACCTTTTTCCGCAAGTTTCAACTTTTATTTTTCTATTTGCGTACCATTATGTACCGTTTTTTATGTGTACAAGAAATGTACATTCCTGGAATTTGTTTTTCTGCATTCTTTATAATTTTGAGTTTTTTGGGTAAGTTTCTTTACCAACATTATCAACGCTTTAGAAGACTTTTGCCGAAATATTTTAATACTCATGCTCCATATCGTGACTAATTAAAAAAAAAAATACTTTCAAAATTAGAAATGTTACGGTCATATACAGGGTGTCCCATTTTAAATAACGGATTATGAATATCTCGGATAGTAAGCATTTTGGAGGAAATTTGTTTAAACAAAAGTTGAAGGGGACAGACAGGGCTAACTTATGGTGACCTTGACATTGACCTTGACGATGGCCTTCAAGGTCATTTCAATATCAAGTCAATTTTTTCAAATGGAACCCTTTATTTTTTAACTCGGAAGTGGAAAGAGCGGAAGATTTTACGTCATAATGTGACCTTGACCTTGACCTTCGCCGCTACCTTGAAGGTCATTTTAATATCAAGTCGATTTTTTTAATGGAAGCACTCATTTTTGCTATGGAAATGGCAACAGAGGACAATTTCACGCCCGCATGTGACGTTGACATTGACCTTGACCTCAACCTTCAAGACCATTTGAAGGTCAAGTCGTTTTTTTTAACGGAACCCCTTATTTCTATCCCGGAAGTGGAAAGCGTGGACCTTAACAGAAATGATCGATCCGTCATCCATCCAGATGGGGAAAGATGGTGAAAACACACAGCCAGTTAATCGGTCCTCCTTGTATTTTCGCTGTGCCTCGCTTGTCTGTGCCACTTTAAGGCACACGCTCCATGGCGTGGTGCTATAGTTTTTTTCGGTTTGTATCACTTAGTTTGGACCTCCCTGCTGGCCAGCATTCAGCATGGTTGAACCTTAGCTGATAGAGCCCGAGCAGATCGTAAGCCACAACACCCCCACCACGAAAAGGTGGACACATGGGGGCACCCAGCCAATCAAGGCAAGGTCGTAAGAATCCCAACCACTTAAGGCAAGGTAAGTGATGACCCAGCCGGTCAAGGCAATATCGAGAATGACCCAGACAGTCAAGGCAAGGTCGAGAATGATCCAGCCAATCAAGGCAAGGTCGTATGGAAAGTCACGACTACCGATTTTCGATCTTTCACGATATTTTCCGATCTTTTTCGATCTTTTACGCTCTTTTACCATCTTTTTCGATCTTTTACGATCTTTCACGATCTTTTACGATCTTTTACGATCTTTTCCGATTGAAAAATTGACTTGATATTGAAATGACCTTGAAGGCCGTCGTCAAGGTTACCGTAAGTTAGCCCTGTCTGTACCCTTCAACTTTTGTTTAAACAAATTTCCTCCAAAATGCTTACCATCCGAGATATTCTAATCCGTTATTTAAAATGGGACACCCCGTAGGTAAAATAATATGAAGAATTTATACGCAAATAACGTTTGGCCAATCACTGTTGGTTCTTATTGTTATTACTACATTTTATTGTCTGTAAAAACCTAGTTTACGAAAAACTACAATCATCATTTCCAAAGGGGAGTTTTATTGTCTAACTCTGTGAGATCGCAAACGTGAATATTTTGAAATACTTTTCATATTAGATTACCTTTATTTCTGCATTTTAGATAGAAGACTCTATATATAAGAATTCTTTTTAGTTGTTAAATGAATCAATAGATATAGATCAGAAACTCACAGCAGTATCCTCAACTTTGCAATATAAATTCAGAAATGTATAACAAATTGTAAATAACACTTTCGTTTCTTAATACGTTCTGTTAATGAAATAGTAAGGGTAATAAACAGTCCAAGTTCTAAAAATTACAGTCCTAATTCTGCTTAAAAAGCTTATTGCTTTATTAAACATACTCTATACATATATGATATGTGTACATATGCTAGTAAATTTATTTTGTGATGCACTTGTGAGGGCAAGTGTAAGAATTGTCTACATGTACATACAACATATATATGTACTACGAGATTATGGAGTCTTCGCGCCTGGCAAATAGTTTTTTGGAAAGTTTCAAGATTTTCGAAAAAAATGAGGACCGCACTCAAGAGATTCCAGGCCGGGAATCGAACCCGGGACCTTCCTATTGCCGGTAGAATGCTCTTCCAACTGAGCTACCTGCCCGCTCGTAAAGCGCTATACTAAGGCAAAGCGAGAAATTCAAATTGAATAAATGATATAATCGATCCTCATTTTTTTCAAAAATCTTAAAACTTTCCAAAAACTATACGTAAAAAATTCCATCTTTCCATCTTTAGGTAATTGTTAATTTCTCCAACATATTTGCAATATTTCTAATGAATCCAGACGAGTTTCTGGCTTTAGAAAAAATAGTTGGGAAAATTAAATAACTATTTGCACCTATTTCCACCAGGATTTGCTCGGTATAAGGCGACATCTCATTTATGTAAATGTAAACGATATTTAACATATTTAAATAATTTCGTATATTTTTAAATATAATTTTTGAATGGATGCAAAGTATTTAATGATGAACATTCATAATTTAAGTATAAATAGATCTTCCCAAAAATGTTCTAAACTTATTTTAAGCTTTAAGTAAGAGGTGTGATAAACAATATCTAAAGAGTTCGCCTGTAAAATGGAAAATATTTACTATAAAAATATTATTTAAATTTTATCTCCGAAAACGTATTTTTTAAAAATCTGAAAAAATGTGACCAGATACATTTTCAAGAATGGCTTTTTATAAATTTTTTGAAAAAATGGTCATATTTTTATTTCGAAAAAAAGTTTTAATTTTAAAATTTTTTTTTAAAAATAATGTAATCGACAACAGATGTTATAAAAACACAACTTTTAAAGCTTCACAGTTGTATAAAGCTTTAATGCAAAACAAAATTAAAATTCCACAAGCTGGCAAAGTAAAAAATTCAAACTTATATCTGCCGTACTTTTTTATTGGAGATGGGGCATATCCTATTTCCAATTTCTTAATCAACCCATATCGTGGTATTCACCTAACACAGCCTCAAAAAATATTCAACAAGCGATTTTCTGCAGCTCGTGTTGTTGTGGAAAATGTTTTTGCTCGCACCAGTCAGAAATGGCGTATATATTATACCAACATTGATAAAAGACCCGAAATAATTAATTTAATAATAAAAACGACATGTTGGTTGCACAATGTAATAATTGATTTGGAGCAACAAAGTAATGGTCATGATCTAATTGTTAATGAAGCGCTGTCAATCGATGATGATCCGCTTATCGAGATTGTGAAAGGTGAAGACATTCGCGATGAACTAGCAAAATATTTTGTAAATAACCCGTAAACATAATACAGGTATATTAAGTTGAGTTGCCGGGTCGTCTTGACTCCCAAATAGTTGTAGATTGTAAGTATTGATGCGCACGCTTCTCAAGGATGTGTAGAAAAATAAACTGATATAACTCAACTACTCACATATTTGTAATAAATTGTATTTAAACGTTGTAACAAAGTCTAAAGTTGTAATAATTTTTATCTATTTCTAATATAAAACATTACGTAAATAAGTAAGATATTTTTTTAAATTTAAATACTTTATCGAAGAAACACTATATAATATTAAAATTCTTAGCAAACATTTGTCAATGGAACCATTCATGAGTTTTATTATGTTGATCCAGTATATTTAAATAACATCAGTGTTATCTTTCTCTTCATTCTCTTGAAAAGTATCACAAGTCATCGTTGTAATGCCACTTCCGCCTGTAGCAAACGCTTGGGTTGGAAAACCTTTCGCGGCAGTAGATGTCGGGACTGAGACAAGGCCCGCTGCAAATGCGGGAGAAGTTGCTGCAATTTCTCTTGCGACCGATTCAGATCTTACTGAAGTTGATGCAGGGATTGAGCTTGAGATACTACCTTTGCCGTGCCCTTGCAGATTTTCCATAGAATGAAGTAGGTGCTGCCCAGGATATGGATGTATCTGATGTTGGTAAATATTGTCATCCCACATCCCTATTTGTTGAGAAGGGTATGCGTAGTACCCTTGTCGCATATTTTCTGAAAATTTTATTGAAATATTTAGCATTGCGATTAGGACTTGAACTTGAATATGATAATATTCCCTTTTAGGAACCTAAGATTGTGGGCAATCCAACGGAGAAAACAATGATTCATTTAACGGTTTTTGGGGTCACCAATGGCCACCTTTAGCCGAAGTAACTGTACCAACGTTCTGGAGCATTTCGGCTGAATGGAACTTTCAGCTAATTTTTCGTAACATGTTTACAAAATAAACCAACCTCAGTAAAGTGTTACCGGTTACCTGGGTCGGCTTAATGTGACCAATTACGAATCCGAGGTCAGATTTGCAAGATTCAAAATGGCGGTTTCAATATGACGGGCATACTATCTAAAATTTTATTTTTAAACTAGTGTTGGCGTGGTGCCTCGCTCGCTTCGCTCGCTCAGAAACTTCGACCCAGTGGAGAGTCGGCTATTCCTTAATACTGGTTTGTTTACTAACAGCTTTCAATTATATTATAAAATTATATTGATATTTGGGGGTCCAATCATATTTAGGTCTAAGTGGCTTCGATAGATATGTTACAACAATATAGTGTTTCTTATATGTATGAAAATTGAAAATGAGCATTTTCAAAACTTCGACCCCGACAACAGGCCAGCCGAAGTATTAATAAATAAAAGTTGCAAAACACTTACTTCAAGCACTAGTATTGTAATAGACTATTCGATGCATATTACATGTTTACTGTGTTTTACTAATTACTGTCTGTATTATTATGATATTATATATACAATATATATATACATATATATATATATATATATATATATACATATAATTCGTCAAAGATATCTTGAAAGTGCCGAAAAGATCTATGACGGATATCGTATAGATATCTATAAGACATCTTTTAGATATATCGAAATAGATATTTTCGTACCAAGCGCGTAAAAGAACTTATGCGCCCGTAGGTGATCACCGCGCCCGAGGGGCTGGCAAAGACTACCCCTGGGGGGGTAGGGGGTCGAAACGTCGAAATTTGATGAAAAGCAATAGGGTAATTTTTTTGCCGAGATTACCAAATTCAATACTTTTTCAGACAATAGTCATAAACATTTTAAACCAGTTTTTATGGCATTATCGTTGACTTTAGGAAGAAAATGCATACAACCTTTTTTGTAGAGAATTTCATCCTCTATCTTTTTTGTTTGAAACATTTTTTAATAAAATTTGTATTTTTCAAAATAAATGAAAAAAACCACGAAGAAAATTAATTGGGGCTAATTTTGTTTAGTAATGGACGGGTAGATCTCCCCCAAAATCTAATCAGATCTAAGTTATGCCAAGACGCGTATTTAAAAAATAAATTTCATGTTTATTCGTTTTTACGACATTACTGTTGGTTTTTCGAAAAAAATGTATAGAACCTTTTTTGTAGAGAATTCGATGCTCTATCTTTTTTGTTTGAAACATTTTTTTGTGTGATTTGTATTTCAAAACGAAAAATGCAAAAAACTTGTTTTTTTGTTGTTTTTTTAACCGACCATCCAGTAATCTTGTATGGATATACTCCAAAAACTAATCAGATCTGCGTTTTACCATGCCAAACTGAAATATAGCAGCAAATTTTAAATCGGCCTTACCGTGTGCGCGATATCGCGAGACATAAAAACGGGACGTACGTACGGACGTACGGACGTACGGACGTACGTACGTACAAGATCACGGACACAAATTTTTTTTTTCGTTTTTTGGCTTCCTTAGGGTCTGAAACGTGGACATTTGATGAAAAACTATAGGGTAATTTTTTTGCCCGAGGTGACCAAATTCAATACTTCGTCCAGACTTAAGGTCTGGGTCGAAGTAATTATGATAAGTACTGTCGTGTTCTACGTGAAGTTGTAGATAAAAAGCCTCTCTTAACGTTTTTTTTCTAAATTGTATGAGTAAGGAAGAAAAAAATGTCGGTTTTTGGGTTGTTGTGCATAGAGTTTCCGCACTTTTTTTCTCGGAATCCATACGATTCCCGAAAAATAACAAATATAGAGTATTATGTAGAATACGACAGTATTTTTTATATTTCAAAAAAATTAAATTTTTTATGCTGGGTCCGCCATACGCGATTGTTTTATAACTTTGACATTTTTTTACTCATTTAGAACGCAATTTACGTAAAAGCCACTTTTTACTCACGATTTCACGTATAATACGAAAGTATTTTTAATATTAAATGACAATTTTCATAGTATGTTCGCCGAATTGTGGTCGTAATTTTGAATATTGCAAATAAGTTGGGATTCGTAACTAGCGATCCCGAAAACTGTGAAATGTATCATCGTTTTCTTCGCTGGATTTCTTAGAATCTACGGCCTGGAAAACTATCAAGATTATTTACCGCCATATCTATTTTCGATTTCGCGTTCATGTATAGTGATCGGTTTGTACTTTTTCTCCTTCTTCATCATTCTGTTGGGCTGCAAGTTTGGATTAGGTGGATATGAGCATACAATCCTGCAATCTAAAACAACAAGTATGATAGTAAATAAAATTCAAATATTGATAATCCGTCAATGACGCTAATGAGGCTGAAATTGGTCGCATATTCGTAGCCGCTGATTCAGGAAAGTATTGATTATTTCATTGCCATTTTTTATTGATAATTGTGATTATTTACGACTTAAGTGACATCCCGGAATCGTTCCGCTTTCAAGAAATAAATTTTTTAAATAGAAAAACTTTCTTTCCTGAATCTGCGGCTATGAATTTGCAGCAAATGTCAGCTTTATATTATGCTACTTTTCGTACCATCATCTTCATCTATTACTTCTCTCTTCCTTTTTGGTGGGCTAAAATACTTGGTGCCACCGGACTTCCTTTAAATGATTCCTCATTTATCGACTTCCATGTCGCAGTTTTGTAGGCATAACTAAAAATAACCCTTGAAGTCAGTACGGCAGAGCAAGATGTCTTCTTTACTCACTTCTCTCATAGTTGGCAGAAGTGTTTCAAAAAATGCCAAATTGTTTTTATCTTGCTCTATTGCACTACTGACGCGTCCATGCTGGGTCAAGGATTTCTCTAATAATGCGTATTGTTCGCGGTGCATACGCGTTTCCTCTGCAATGTCGCTTGGTTTCTTACTCATTTTAATGTCTGTTTCCTCGGAGTCGATGGTGGTTGGCGATGGCTTTTTATTAGCCACAATGCTCTCCAAGTTCCCACTTGATGTATTGGGAAGTACAGACCCGGCTAAGAACGAAAGCGATTCGTAGAAGGGCCAAGTCGACTCGTAAACGTCCTCTAGACCGTCGCCCGATCGGTGCAATTGAACACGGGAATGTTCTGCTTTAAATTTTTTCACTAAAGCTTTCCACTTATTTTGCGCTTGATTTTCTGCAACAAGAAAAATCGAATTTCAAATCGTATTGCATTATTTAATCTCAAGTTACATTCACACTGCACGTGAGAAAAATTCTTATAGGATGTCTGATACGGTCCAGCGGACACAATTAATTGAGTGAAGAGCGAAATAGTTTTGTTTGTTCAGGATCAACCGAGTTCTTATTTTAATTGAAAAGTAAGGTACGAAATTAAATGGTAACCCGGATCTTATCATGCACAAAAAGTTTTTGGAGTTTATAAAATTTATGTATATAACTTTAAAATCTATAACTTTAAAAATTTCCGAAAATAACAATAGCCATAACTTTTTTCCGTCAGTACTTTGCGGGTTTACAATTTTTTTACACACGCCACCAAATAAAAATGAACAGTCGATGCGGCATCCTTTTCAAGGTGGAAAAAACAATTTTCCTGAAATTTTCAGCTCCCCACCCACTTTATTAAGCGCGCTATGCTAAAAAATGAGTATTTTCTGTTTTTATTATTTTTCTTCGCCATTACAGTATTACAAAAATAGAAAAAATTGAAGTACCTTCAAAACATCTCAATTCCAGTATACAAATTTTTTATAATATCTGTTGTCGATTACATTATTTAAAAAAAAAGGTTTAAAAATTGTAACGAAATACGTTACAGATCTTACCCCACCCTATTTAAATTATAAGTTTCCGCCATAAAAGACTCCCCAGTGAGTGATTAAGTGTGACCAGGCAAGAGGTCAAGAAGATGCACCTGCTTACCAGTACGTGGACAACAGGGGAATCCCGATAAAGCCGCGCAGTGGCAAGCATCGGTGACCTTTTTTCAATTCAAGGTCACGTGGATAAAAAACCCTAAGGCTAGAGCATCACCTTGATTTTACCACCCTAATTCTCATCTCTCCCGTTTCATTTACCTGCATTATTTCCTCCCACCTCCCATTTGCTGTCCGTGAATTGCAACTCAAGCAATTGAACGGAATCACCGATTGCTCGTAAAAGCATCTGTTGCGCACGAATATTTTCGTCACACACTCGTTGTACGAGTCCCCTTCCCCCTCTGTCGCCCCTTCGGCGCTCCATAGTTCGTCGTTTTCACGACGCTTGCCCGTTCCACACCCCCCCCCCCTCCTCCACGGCTACGCATCCGACAGCCGTTCGCTTCGTTCGTTACGAACTCTCCCCCCCTCTCCCCGCTGGATCTTTCCATGTAACTTCGTCGCAGCCGCGACACGCGAGAGTCCGGTTCCGATTTTCGTTTCCTCTCCCCACCACGGCTACGCATCCGCCAGCCGTCCAAATACTTCGAACGTCAAATGAAGGTTACGTGCCGCGCGCCCGCGCGCCGATTCCCTCCCCTTGGCTCGCCTGCGTTGCGCAGCCCCCACCAATACTTATTCTTCTCCGTCGGACTCATGCAGCCTTTGCGGCGTCCACCTCACTCCCTACCACTCTTTTCTTACATGCATCCATGCATGTTCGGCGACTTTGGTTGCCGCCACCATTTCGTGCCCGAGTTGACAGTCGTCCCTCGGCAAAACTCAACGGCAGACCTTATGCCGCATTCTTCGCTGGCTCCACCAGGAGTTTTTACATTAAGAGACGATATCCCGTCCGTCTCTCTCCAGGACACGGAAATCTCCGCCGTCCCGCTTCGTCGCTCTGAGACGTTTCCATATGCTCTCTCTCTTTCTTACTTATTAGGAAATGTAATTACCCTCTCCTTATCTCCTTATGACGACAAGTCTTGTTACGTCACATCACCCTCCCCCCCCCCCTTCTTTATACAGCCGCCACACATTTCCTACTTTCGTTCGGTATCGCTGTCCTTTTCCGTCAGCATGCCCGTGACATATTGTCTTCCTTATCCTCCTTACCCATGATGCTTTACGCCGATGGAAAATTGGCAACACCGTGCCCGTGGGCAAGAACCTCGAGGATTTCGTCGGGAGCCTCGACACATTCCGTCCGGCGATCTACAAGCGTGCGGTATACCTGTACAACATTTCCGATCTCCACTAAAGTGTCTAGCGATTTTCCCAAAAGTGCGGTCCCCAAAGATTGTTTTGCGAATCCCTATTTTGTTTGTGTTCGGCCCCTCGAAGTTTTGTGTGAATGTGTGCTGCAGATAATTGGATCCTGAGGACCAATTGGCGATTATCGCGCCTGGACTGACTGCACCATTTCAGACTGCGAGATTCTGATCATCTCTTGTAAGTACCGCCGCACCGATCCTTTTTGTACCCCTCCGCGATTTCCGGTCATTTCACAAGCAATTTTTCCTTTGCGTGATTTGCGAACTCGCCTCTTTGCTGTTTCCGCCGCCCTTTGCGTATTTCTGCCGTCCGTTTATCGCGCCCCAAATTAATGTACCGTCCCCTTTAGTTTGAGAAATATATTGAGTTTTGTTTCGTAGATTTTGGAGTTCCGTTTTTATATAACCCTTTTTTCCCATCCGAAAATTCGGGTTACCAATGGCATCCCTCATGGGAACCATATTTTGAGTTGAGTTGCGTTTATTCTTATAAAATTTTTGTTCAGCCATTTTCCAATCCGGAAAAGGGATACAAAATTAAAACTTTTTTTCGAAATAAAAAAATGACCATTTTTCCAAAAAATTGTATAAAAAGCCATTCTTAAAAATGTATCTTGTCACATTTTTTCAGATTTTTAAAAAATACGTTTTCGGAGATAAAATTTAAATACCATTTTTATAGTAAATATTCTCCATTTTACAGGCGAACTCTTGAGATATTGTTTATCACACCTCTTACTTAAAGCTTAAAATAAGTATAGAACATTTTTGGGAAGATTTATTTATACTTAAACTATGAATGTTCATCATTAAATACTTTGCATACATTCAAAAATTATATTTAAAAATATACGAAATTATTTAAATATGTTAAATATCGTTTACATTTACATAAATGAGATGTCGCCTTATACCGAGCAAATTTTGGTGGAAATAGGCGCAAATAGTTATTTAATTTTCGCAACTATTTTTTCTAAAGCCAGAAACTCGTCTAGATTCATTAGAAATATTGCAAATATGTTGGAGAAATTAACAATTACCTAAAGATGGAAAGATGGAATTTTTTACGTATAGTTTTTGGAAAGTTTTAAGATTTTCAAAAAAAATGAGGATCGATTATATCATTTATTCAATTTGAATTTCTCGCTTTGCCTTAGTATAGCGCTTTACGAGCGGGCAGGTAGCTCAGTTGGAAGAGCATTCTACCGGCAATAGGAAGGTCCCGGGTTCGATTCCCGGCCTGGAATCTCTTGAGTTCGGTCCTCATTTTTTTCGAAAATCTTGAAACTTTCCAAAAAACTATTCGCCAGGCGCGAAGACTCCATAATCTCGTAGTACATATATATGTTGTATGTACATGTACACAATTCTTACACTTGCCCTCACAAGTGCATCACAAAAAAAAAATTACTAGCATATGTACACATATCATATATGTATACAGTATGTTTAATAAAGCAATAAGCTTTTTAAGCAGAATTACGACCGTAATTTTTAGAACTTGGGCTGTTTATTACCCTTACTATTTCATTAACAGAACGTATTAAGAAACGAAAGTGTTATTTACAATTTGTTATACATTTCTGAATTTATATTGCAAAGTTGAGGATACTGCTGTGAGTTTCTGATCTATATCTATTGATTCATTTAACAACTAAAAAGAATTCTTATATACAGAGTCTTCTATCTAAATTGCAGAAATAAAGGTAATCTAATATAAAAAGTATTTCAAAATATTCACGTTTGGGATCTCACAGAGTTAGACAATAAAACTACCCTTTTGTAAATGATGATTGTAGTTTTTAGTAAACTAGGTTCTTACAGACAATAAAATGTAGTAATAACAATAAGAACCAACCGTGATTGGCAAAACTTTATTAGCGTATAAATTCTTCATATTATTTTACCTACAGGGTGTCCCATTTTAAATAACGGATTAGAATATCTCGGATGGTAAGCATTTTGGAGGAAATTTGTTTAAACAAAAGTTGAAGGGTACAGACAGGGCTAACTTACAGTAACCTTGACATTGACCTTGACGACGGCCTTTAAGGTCATTTCAATATCAAGTCAATTTTTCAATCGAAAAGATCGTAAAAGATCGTGAAAGATCGTAAAAGATCGAAAAAGATCGTGAAAGTCATTTAACGACCTTGCCTTGATTGGTTGGATCATTCTCGACCTTGCCTTGACTGGCTGGATCATTCTCGATATTGCCTTCACCGGCTGGGTCATCACTTACCTTGCCTTAAGTGGTTGGGATTCTTACGACCTTGCCATGATTGGCTGGGTCATTCTCGATCTTGCCTTGACCGGCTGGGTCATCACTTACCTTGCCTTAAGTGGTTGGGATTCTTAAGACCTTGCCTTGATTGGCTGAGACATTCTCGATCTTGCCTTGACTGGCTGGGTCATTGCGTACCTTGCCTTAAGTGGCTGGGATTCTTACGACCTTGCCTTGATTGGCTGGGTTCCCCCATGTGTCCACCTTCTCGTGGTGGGGGTGTCGTGGCTTACGATCTACTCGGGCTCTATCAGCTAAGGTTCAACCATGCTGAATGCTGGCCAGCAGGGAGGTCCAAACTAACTGATACAAACCGAAAAAAACTATAGCACCACGCCATGGAGCGTGAGCATTAAAATGGCACAGACAAGCGAGGCACAGCGAAAAAACAAGGAGGACCGATTAACTGGCTGTGTGTTTTCACCATCTTTCCCCATCTGGATGGATGACGGATCGATCATTTCTGTCACATGCGGGCGTGAAGTTGTCCTCTGTTGCCATTTCCATAGCAAAAATGAGTGCTTCCATTAAAAAAATCGACTTGATATTAAAATGACCTTCAAGGTAGCGGCGAAGGTCAAGGTCAAGGTCACATTATGACATAAAATCTTCCGCTCTTTCCATTTCCGAGTTAAAAAATAAAGGGTTCCATTTGAAAAAATTGACTTGATATTGAAATGACCTTGAAGGCCATCGTCAAGGTCAATGTCAAGGTCACCATAAGTTAGCCCTGTCTGTCCCCTTCAACTTTTGTTTAAACAAATTTCCTCCAAAATGCTTACTATCCGAGATATTCATAATCCGTTATTTAAAATGGGACACCCTGTATATGACCGTAACATTTCTAATTTTGAAAGTATTTTTTTTTTTAATTAGTCACGATATGGAGCATGAGTATTAAAATATTTCGGTAAAAGTCTTCTAAAGCGTTGATAATGTTGGTAAAGAAACTTACCCAAAAAACTCAAAATTATAAAGAATGCAGAAAAACAAATTCCAGGAATGTACATTTCTTGTACACATAAAAAACGGTACATAATGGTACGCAAATAGAAAAATAAAAGTTGAAACTTGCGGAAAAAGGTGTATATGATAAGTGCAGCAATATATGCGTATTAGTGTATTTCAACCAAAAAGTCGAAAATAGATCAGTGTTGAAAAAAATAAATTAATGAATGAAAATTCAATCAATGAAAACGTACGTTATAGAAAAATTATGTCAGAAGGCTAATAGACATTAAGTGGTTTGGACGTATATTCCTCACAAGTATATTTATACATGAAGTCCTTTTGTTTTATATTACATATTTTAAAAAATACGAGAATAGAGTAGTATGTCTAAGAAAAATAGGAAAGAATATAAATTGTCTTTACAACAACGTTCACACGAGAACGGTTATCGAATGTAACTTCTCGGAGTTACATGTGTGTACCAATTCTATCTAGTTTATATTATTCATATTCAACAAAATGAAAATAGATCTGAATATATAAGAAATATATCTAAGAACATGAACTAAACCAACAAAAACCGCAATTATAACAAAATTCATGTATGCTCAGTTCTCATATGTACTATTTATAACGTATTTCTCACAGGCCTATGTGCATCAATTTGTTAACCTTTTGTATTATTTTCATTGAAAAGGTCGAAAATAGATCTGTATTGCTAAGGATTATATAAAAGACATACTTCAATCGCTGACAACCTTCGTATCAGAACAATTAATCTACGAAGACATCTCGACAGTAATTTTCTTTAAAATATCCATATAAGGCTTCATTTCATAGTAACAAGACTAAAATTTTGAAAATTGTCTAGAATCTTTAATTTACAATTCTTAACGTAGATCCCTGTATCCACATTATCGATGACTTCCAAGCAAAAACCATTTAGAGTATATTTTACATATCTTTCAGAAAACGAAATGTGTCAACTATGTCAATTACTTTGTAATTTAATAGCTGTAGAATCGCCTTTATCAGAAAACTGCGTATATCAATTACTCACGGTGAGCTTCGAATGAGTTCAACTCAAAAGTCCCCCAACTTCGCGGTTTTTTGTAGGCATCTTTTTTTATTTGTCTCACGATTATTTTAAGCCATAAATGAAAATAATCGCCGGAGGGAAACCCAAAATATCCTGATTTTTCGTATTTTTTTAAAGGTTATTGCAAATATTTTCATCCTAATAACATTTAGATCCAGTTTTTTTACACGAGCGTTTATATTTTGGCTCTAGAAAGACAATCCCAGAATGGATTGAATACTTTTATAGTTTTAAACTTGAAATATTTACGAAAATAGGCAAAAAAGTCGTTTTTATTGGTTTTTTGTAAATATAATTTTTTTCTAGGCATTCTGCGACAAAATAGCTCATGGACAAATTAAAGTACACACAATTATCTGTAAAACTGAAAAAAAAGATTGCTGTATCTCATTTCACGGGATGCTAACAGTTATTCGCATAATGCACCATACTTATTTCTTTCTATTTAAATTAAACATTAATACAATATGATTAGTTTGGTAATCATCGGTTGCTTCATTTCAAGAAAAAATGCGTTTTTTGATTCTTCGCCGAAAGTCCACTCGGAGCCCAATTTCACCAGTGTTTTGTATTAACTTTTTCACTACCTTAAAAGCAACTGTTTGACATAAAACTACTTGGAATAGTTTCAGAAGAGCAAAATCTACCAAGTTTCATGGTTATATTAGAATTTTTAGCATCATTGTATGCCAAGCAACTGTTTTTTATCAGGTTTGGTTAAATCAGATAAACATGGAAATGGTGCTAAAAATTCAAATATAACCATGAAACTTGGTAGATTTTGCTCTTCTGAAACTATTCCAAGTAGTTTTATGTCAAACAGTTGCTTTTAAGGTAGTGGAAAAGTTAATACATACAAAACACTAGTGACATTGGGCTCAGAGTGGACTTTCGACGAAAAATTAAAAAATGCATTTTTTCTTGAAATGAACCGAATCTAGTATCATATCTTTTCATGGGCGGATTTTTCCGCAAAAACACAAAATAAAGAGGCTTGATTGACCTGAAGAGAATATCCGAGTATCCAAAGTACCCAAAAAAAATTCAAAAGACTGAACGTTTTTGCGGAATAATCCGCCCATGAAAAATCACCCGCCAACAGATAAAACATTAGTGTACTTACTTAATACCCGGATAGTGGCAGCCACCTTGTCCCACTCGGTGCCAACGAAACCCTTCGCTTTGTTGACGTTCAGCCATTTATTCCAAATTGCCGGTCGATTCTGTACCTCGTTGATCAATTGATTAACTTTACTCTCGTCCATGTTCAAACATGGTGTGGACTCGCCGGGAAGCGCGTTTTAAAAATGCTCGGGCAGTGCAGCGTTGCCAAGTTTTGTACGCGAGAAAAGTGTGACATCGGTGTACATCGGAGTAGCTTGGAGTCGCTCAGCATCATACGGGATGCTTCGAGGCAGCTCGGTGTCGCTCGGGTTCGTTCGAAGGGTTCGAAGCCGCCCGGTATTGCTCGGGATCGTTCGGAAGGCGCTCGAGCGGCATCGGAAGGCGCTCGAGCGGACTCGGCTCGGACACGGGGGTGACACTAGTTACTTACACGGTACCACTTAATGTCGCTAGGGACACACCTGGCCGCCTACTCACCCCGACTTCCCGATGCACGGCGGCAACGCGCATGCGAGCTTCCCTCCGTCGCTCGTGCCTTGTTGTATGTGTATGTCATTTTCAAAATTTTTGTATGTCCGAGGTAAACAATTTTCAAGGGTGGAATTCTTCATTAACATTTAAGGAAGAAGCTTTTGAAAATAGCCACTATAAGAAGTTTGCTGGTCAACATGTTTTAAAGAAAACAGTAATGTATTCATTTGCTTATTTACACATAAATTACTGTATTGTGCGATTTGACAGTATCTATAGCCTTATATATTTATTTATTATTATTATAGCAAAAAAAAACTGTGGAACAAACTGTCATTTTTAAATAGTCCAAAATTTCCCGGGACAACCTTCGTACTATGAATGTCCTTTTGTCTAGACTATCCAGGTTAACCTTCATATCGCATCGTTCTTATCGTATCATAGCGTATTCAGCTGAAAATTGCACTCGATTAGTGCACATAATCGGCTCTTCAGGGGCAGTACAGCATCCCGAATATGATATTATGAATGTGTCCATTCTATAGATAGAATGACAATAGATGTTATAAAATTACACTTGCCATCCGAATGTCATTATTACAATTAAACAGTTAATCAAACTTATCAGCTTTTATAATTTGACATACTGAATGTACTTTGACTATGTTGCACATGAATTGATATATTTCTAATGTGATAAGTTATAACAATACATCGAAAATGATTTATCTTGAGATACAAAAAGAAAATGTCTCACTTTTACCTATATAGTTTCAAATTTTTCGGCTATATAACAATGAGATTAATTTGAAAAAAATAACATGAAAGTAGGCAAAAGTGAGAAGTTTTATTTTCTTCTTGTGTTTCAATTTCATTTAAACGTCAATTCGCGCTTTTTAATAAAGATCTTTATAATAAAAATTTATTTGAAACAAGAAAAACACATAAATAGAATAAAATTTATTTACATTTTTATTGAACAATTGATAGAGTTCAAACTTGAATTTAAAAATATATAATTATATACAAAATAAGCTTTGACTGGTTGGGCACATCTGGTATGATTTTCAGATTATCGTCATCGACTTTACAACCAAGAATGTTGACATGGTAACAAATGTTGTCTTTGTCTTCAAAAAGAATTATTTCTTTTTCACAGCGCAGTGAAATGGTATTTTTATTACTATCTGTCACAAACGTACTTATAAAAAAATCTACCATGCTTTTATTTTTCAATTTTTTTTCTGTCATTAGCCATGAATTTGGTAGTTGAACTTTTTCTGTTAAAAATTTTAGATTTATATTTGACTCCTGATCCTGTACATCCTGTATTTGTTATAGAAAATATAAAGAAATGTCAAAAATAAAATGTTAACAAAGTCTACAACTTATTTGAAATATACTACCATGCACATAGTTGACAATCTTGAAAATTCAGAAAATAAATCCATTAATTCTGTTCCTGTGGTTTGTACAGATTGTTTAAATCCAATTTGGTCAATCTCCATCGGAGGCGAAATTGTAGCCTCTACTTGCAGTTGCAATTCAGTCAGTCTTAGTCCTATACTCGTTCTGCTGGAAGATAGGTGGTTTCGGCGAGTCCTACACGGAGAGAACTTTCAGATAACAGTCGCCAGGGCTATAGCAGAGCGCTCACCCCTGCCTTCTAGCACGGCAACCGTGCCAGACTCGCGACAAATGTCATACGCACATCTAGCAGCATTGCCGTACTTCTCTCTTTTCTAACGGCAGCGATGCCAGACTTTCGTATGACACTTGTCGCGGTCTAGCACGGCTGCCGTGCTAGGCAAGAGCAAAAGCTATACGAATCGCAGAACAAGAGAGGCCACCCATTTCGAGTAGCAGCTCTGTTTACAAACACAGTATACACTCGAATGTTCTCTGCGTGTAGTCGCACTTGAACATAACTTCTAGGACCTCCAGGATTTGTGTTCATTAACTCGGTCCAAGGAAATAATATTGGGATTGTGCCCGGTTTTAGTCAAGGAATTTCGTATGGTTCATACTTTAAATTAAATTTTAAACCGTTTTCTTTAAACAAGATAAACAATAAAAAGAAAAAAGAAAGTAAAATTAGTAGAACTCATTAATTTAATATTAACAGTTAAAAGTAATAATAAAGGAGAAAGACAATTTTAAAGTTCAGTATGTGAAGTAAATAGAACATAAAAATTTTTTCGTACTCTAATTGGGTTATTTTTCTTTTTTCTTTTCGAAGATCCATATAATCCCCATAATATACTATCCTGTAAAGAGTGTTTCTCACAAAGTACATGGCTAGATTTTGGTTCAATATCTCTCCTTCGAATAGCATCTTGCCATTTTTTACATATTGTCTCATCTTTTGGGACACTGAAAAAGTGTACCTTCTCGTAATTGGAATTATATTCAAATGTACAACCGAGAGCTATGCGTCGTGGCATTTTTAGATTTTTGCAAATTCTGCAAATACTATTATTATTTAAATGAAAAAAATCACATGCATACATTAGATGTATTCAGTTATATGCACATACTTCAAACTCCAAAATGTTTATACAATTAGTTATTATATAAATTCATTTATTTATTTAAAAATGTATAATATTAAAAAGAAAATCTTAAAAATATCCTTCATCTTACCGAAAATGAGCTAAATAAACATTTTTGTCAACCGTCGAACGTTTAAATTGAAACTGAATTGAATTCCGCGCACGTCGCCATCATTGGTCACGTGATGCAGGGCAGGTATGGGTGAGCGCGGATTGGCGACATTAGGAGCGTCATAAGAATGCATGGGAAGCATAAGGCAGAGTCACCCCCGTGGCCTCGGACTATGCTCGAGCGGACCTGCATTAGGGTTCTCAACAGTGACCGAAAGTTTTGGTAGGTTGGCAACACTGACACTTACTGTTAGAGCTCTGTTCCAAGTCAGCTATTCTAGCAAAACGTGACTAATGACATGTGATTGTAGTGTTGGATTTAGAAATGCATAATGAAATACATAAATAAAATAAATAATAATTAAATTTTATTCCCCAAACTTCGATTTCTCGATAATACCCTTTTCAAGTGTTTAATGCGATTCGGTTTCATTTACTGTCTGTAACCGTCTGAAAATTATAATCAGATATGAGAAATGTCATGTCGCATTGAAGCGATTTATCAATTGTTATAAATTATGTGTCATTTCCTTTAATTAGTTATAAATGTACACATTTATCATATCCCAATTTTTTAAATCCGATAAATCATATGAAACCATTGGGAAATGTAGCTTGTTAAATATAGCTAATATTAATCATTGTGTAATATTAATGAATTTGTCTAATGTGACAAGTACAGTATTGTTACCTACAACTCATCTGTCAACATCGTCAAAAGTTGTCAAGCAGCAGGACAGCACAACTACAATTATGTCAGATGAGTATTTTAAATATATAAATAATAAATTACATAATTATATGCTCTTGAGTAGACACTTTGTGTGTCTTTTTATTCGTTTTTTGTTTCAGATCAATGTCGTTTCGATCAGGATGAACAACAGGATGTCGATGAAAAGAAAGTTCGATTGGTCCAATCTCCCAAACCGATTTAACTTTTTGGAGCCAATGTCGTGCTGGAGATCATAAATCTCAGGGTATGTATAAAATTGTGATCTGGAAGAGTCCGAAGTCGATGGACATTTGTTATTTTATACAATGTTCGAATGGCACAAAATAATTTTTAGACAATGTTCAATTCAGTCGGTATCTTTTTTCATACAATTTAAACTGTTTCCCAGAAGACAATAGTAGTGCATTTTAGGTACGTAATAAAGTTTTATCGAATGACAGGTTTCTGTTATTAATTTCAAATATTATAAATTAATAACTTGCAGCTAATTGTTAAAAATGATAGCGTAATCCGTGCAATATGAATATTACATAAAAATAAAGGACGGTCATTTACATTTGCGACATTTACATTTCAATATCATTTGTAGTGGGAATTGCAACAAAACTTAACTAACGTACCATTGGATCAACAGAAACATCAAACTATTAAATAGCGACGTCAGATTAATTCTCACAATGTGTATAATTGCAATTTTAAATGTGCAAACCTGATTGACACGGCTCTTGCAATTTTAAACAATGCTCAAATTTTAGAGTATAATCTGTTATTGCTTGCATTATTTTCAGTGTTGTGATTAAATTTTATAAATATTTCACAAACCATGATAAAACTGTACAAAATTTAGATCGTAATGCCACAAGCAAAATTAGCTCGGACGTTTTTATATAATATTTGAATAAATTTTTGCATAATGCTTCGACTTTCTTTGCACCGCATGTATTAAGAAACACTAAAAATGAATACAACAACCGAGACCTGTCAATGAAATTTGGTACAACTTTGTGTACTTAACACATTATACGAATAGTACAACCATCGGTTTTTGTAAAGAAACAGATAGTACTAAAAAATTGACAGTTCTTGCAATTTTACATAATGTTTAAATAGCAGGGAATAATGCGTTTGACATTTCATACTGAGCCCATAACTCTTTTACTACGATCTAGCCTTTTCCACAAAAACCGAGGATTTATTGTCGTACTAGTCGTATCAGTTTTTATGAACGTAAACTTTTACCCAGTGTCATCAGCAGGTTTCCGTTTTTTTTTATTATTCACTAATACTATACATAAAATCATGAGTCGTAACCCAATGAGAACTGAAGTTCGTATATAAGCAAGTTCAAAGCAATATGAACATCTTATAAAAATACAAGATCGATCAATTACATTTACGACATTCAAATGTAAATTTTATACTTCACGCGAGTCAAAACAAACTGTACTAATACTTCATCCAACCAATCCAAACATTATTGATGTAAAATTTTGTTGTACAAAATTTCATTAACAGGTCTCTGTTGCATTATATTCTAGTACTTCCTAACACATGCAGTGGAAAGAAAGTGGAAACATTTTGCAACTATTTAAATATTCTATGAAAATGTATGGAGCTAATTCTGCTTGCGGCATTACGATTTGAATTCTATATCTCTAACATCGTTCGTTAAATGTGTCTAAACTTTAACCACGATGCTGGTAATAAGACAATTATATAAAATTAATTATTAATAAAATGTTACTGTTAGCAAGAAAATTATATAAATTTGCAAGAGCCATCAATCAGGTTTGCAGATCCCAGATTTCTATTTTATACATTATGAGATTTATTCTGACATCACTATTTAATATTTCATGATATAAGATATTGAAATTCGAATGTCGTAAATGTAATTGGCCGTTCTTGTTCTCTCTAAATTTCACTCTAAAGAAGAGTGAAAAACGAGCCACTACCCTTGGAGTGAATTCTCACTCTCCGTAAGAGCGAATTTTGCACTCCAATGATAAAGTGAATTATTCACTCACATTAAAGTGAAGTTATTACTCGAATTGGAGTGAAAGCTCACTTCCATTCGAGTGGAAGTTCACTTCACTTGGTGCGAATGAAGACTTCAATTTGGTGTGAAATGTCACTATAGTTGGAGCGAAGAGTCAGTTTAATTGGAGACGGAAGTCACTGTTATATACTAGGAGTAAAATGTCACTTCAATTGAAGTGAAAATACATTAAATTGGAGTGCGAGGTCATTGCCATTAAAAATAAAATTCACTTTAATTGGAGTAAAAAGTCACTCTGTAAAATTGTTAGATCCTAAGTACTATGAATATATATATATATAGGTATATATAAAAAAGGATAAAGGATTTGGAATTGTCCCCCGCTTTAATGACTTAGATGTCTATTCGCGGGTCGGCTCTCGGGCGGAGAGGTATAGGATGGACAACACATATACATTATACATGACGGAACAGGACAACACACACCCACCCAGAGCCAGTCCCCCCTCCCCAATATCGGTACCACCAGCAGATTCGGCGGTCTGTGCCTTAGCGAGTACGACGCGGGGCTTATCCCATCTTTATCCGAGATAAGACCCACGACGTACCGTCCGCGGATAAGACGCTGACGGTACCGATAACTGCCGACGGGGGTCGGCAGCGGTCCCAAATTCGAACTTTCGCCCAGCAAAGGTTATTCCACACTGGACATAAGCAGAGAAAATTGCACGGACGGGGATTCGAACTCGGGACCTTCGCGACGTTCAGTTCTAAGATTGACGCCTTAGCCCGCACGACCATCACGCCGACTTATATAGGTATATATAGTCAGAGAGCAAATCGTTACTATTTCTGCCTATTCCGTTTTGAACAATAGAAATCGTTTCCAACATACTAATAATAATAGACCTGAAAAACACGTTAATATATTATATATAGCAATATATAAATAATCATTTTAAAGTAATGCAATATAAGATTAAGAATTAAAAATTTTTTTGTAAAAAGAAAACATGAATTATAAATGTTGACTCTTAGTCACAGATTATTTACTATACTTACCGGTGGTAATTTTTGTCTGGATATCTCAAGCAATACGTTGTCCATTATGTTTGTCAGTAAGGTTATGTGTAAATCTTTTAAATATTACACGCAGTATAGTAACAATTACATATATGTATTTATTATTTACTCTCCAAATTGGGCTAGGTTAACCAATATTTTGAAACGATCAACGAAAAGCTTCTTTTTTTAACGATACAGAATCAAATTCTAAAAGTCGTTATCTCGTGAAAAAAATTCTAGAGAAGAAAATGTCAATTTCTTGAACATTACTTCGCTGAAAATAGAGGGAAATATCACTCTTTTTATAGTGATATCTCACCCTAAACTTGGAGTGAATATTCACTTTAATTTTTGAAGTGAATTTGTTCACTCTTTCATTTATAGTGACGGACCTCACTCCTAAAGAGTGAATTATCACTCCAGTTAGAGTGAACATAAGCCTCACTCCAGAATTAGAGTGAATATTTCACTCCAGGAAATTTAGAGAGATACGTTGCACGGAATACACCTTTATTCTTTTCGTGACTCACAATTAGCTACAAGTTATTAATTTGTAATTTTTCAAATTAGTAACAGAAACCTGCCATTTAGTGACAATTTATAATGCACTTAGCATAGGGTACTGATAATAGGATTTATACATCCTTGACTTTTGTGAAATAGTCTTGATTGAAAAGAAGACACTGACTAATTTGTAAACGACATCAATCGAGTTTGTAGTTTGTGCACTTTCAGATGATAATTTTATAATTATCGAAGAATTCATGATGTCCAGCACGAGTAAGTATCATTGGACTGGGAAATTGCACAAACCAAGTTGATTGACATCCTGCCCTTCGTCTTCATAAAACAGCATTGGCCTGAAACAAAAAAAACGAATTAAAAAACACACAAAGTGTCTACTCTAAAGCATCTAATTATGTAATTTATTATTTACATATTTAAAATACTTATCTGATTGGGTTATGCTGCCTTGCTGCGACCATTGACCTGGGAATGTTTGACATTTATGTTGTAAGTTAAGAGTCTCCTAAATGTCAACATAAACCATGTCGGTAAGTTACTGACGGTAACTTGTTATACTTAGTTCCCTTCCCTGTATGATAAGGTAACACTCGATGCGTTCGATCAGTTCTGACGACTACAACACTTTCCCACAAGCTTGAAAGTATCTAGTAAACAAGCAACCTCAGACGAGTACATTAGGATGAACGCTTCACTGCAGCATATACGTATAGTCGTATATGCATAGGCATATGAAGTACGGCGTTTCTAGACTCGTAGAAGCGGTTTCGGTATTCCGACTATGCAACATTCCCCCAGTATACATATATATATCTGTGATATACAGGTGTAGTAGATGTTTAGTGTTGCTGAGTATACTCCGAAAACTGGAAAATCTCTTTTTAAATTCGTAAAACGCGTATGCCATTAAAATTGTTTAAAAAGTGTACAAAAATTATCTAATAAAACTGCCTAATAAGTGTTGAAAAAAATCTTACGTATTTGTTTATTAATTGTTTACAATGGCCAATAAAAATGTCTCTTTCTTAGACATTTTATAAGAATGTTAGACAATAAATATCTAATAAATGGATAAATTTCTGCTAGGGGAAGAACTGAGGATTTGCGTTAAAACAACTTCAAACAATAGCATGATAATTTTTGTTTTATGCAGGCAGTGTTTGAAGATTTTGAAGCCTCTGAATGTAAGCATGTTAATTCTTAAAATAAATGACACTTATGATCTTAGAAGATACTTCATCTCACTATTTATCTGATACTACTTTCATTATACGGTATAATGTTATACAGTAGGTATACTCTTTTTTCTATGTTATGTAACAGTATAAAATTGTTATACGCAGTTTAATACCATTAAAAAGTATCATTTATTAAATATTGAATGTTGATACAGAAGTGAAGCACGATGTTGTATACTGTAAGAATTAAGTAAATTAAAACAGTTGAATAAAATTAAAACAATAGATAGATATTTTGTAAGATCGTTAAGTACCATTTATATTTTGCAGATTGATATACTCATATTTATTGAACTATTTTTCACTTTGTCTACCGGTTATTGGCAGTAACTGAAAAAATCTTAACGAACCGAATCTCATTTAACACTTAAAGCAAATATTTTCGGGAGATTAAAGTTGGGGGGAGTAACATATTATTATTTTTTTATTTATTCCATAATGCATTTCTAAATCTAACACTACAATCATATGTCATTAGTCACGTTATGCGAGAACAGCTGACTTGGAACCGAACGCCAGCAGTAAGTGTCAGTAGTGCCAACCTACCAAAAGTTTCGGTTACTGTTGGGAACCCTAATGGAATACACCCCGATTATCGTACTTCGTATTATTGCAATTTAATTCGACATGAAATCCGCCATCGTGACTAGTTTTACCAACGAATATAGACATACATAGAAGCCACGAGCTCATCGAGCATATACGAAGGATGGACTGATATCTAATCAACACTTGTAATGCATTCAAACAAGTCTGTCTCTCTCACTCTCATCAACCTGTAATCACTTTCGATTTCTTAATGGCATTAAAACATAAAGATTGTAATATTCGTTGGTTTCAATGCGAATCCACGGAGCTCCACGGAGGTATTCGCTTTTATATATAAATGTATTATAATTAAAAGGAACAAGTTTCGTTCACTTGTAAACTCAAACTAGTTTTATTATCCGAATCGTAGGAAACTAATTTTAGATTATGTTTAATTACGGTCCAACCTATCACTTAATCGGTTATTTCCACCACAACCTGTAAAATAATATGTACAAGTAATTAACAGAATGAAAAAAAAAGTATGAAATACAAAATAGGCCGCGGAATTCAAACGTATCCTTCCATATGAAATAGCACATTGCAAAAAAAAAAATATTTCAACTTATTTTAAGGAAATTAAGTGATTCGCGTTTTACACCGTAAAGATACAACATGTACATGTAGAATTTCACGTGCTTTGTGGTTAAAGAACAAGCAGTTCGTGAATTGTAAACCTACATTGGAAAATACTCCTCTCTAGTAAAAGTACTATAAGCTAGTAAAAAACCAACAATAAGCACAATTGCACGGCTTGCACATTTATTCTTATATTAAATTTGTATACTAACAACTTAAAGGTTAAGAAACGAGCCCCGGTAATCTGAAATAGATTTACAAAAAAAAAATCATTATTAAAAATACAATTGTAAACGTTACAATTTCGTACAATTAGCAACGCGAACAATGTTGCCTAGCTTACATTGCAAAAATTGTACATTTTTGCGAGGTTCAGAAATAAATTGAATAACATGGAGCACCGAGCGAATTCGAACCTGGAGTAATGTAGCGTACATTACTATACGAATTCAAGTTAACGAATAGACCATACGACGGACGCAACGAGCTTAATACGAAATATTATTATTTAATACTAAGAATTCATATTATATAATAGAAAGTGTTTTAGTAATTTATTACCAAATGAAATTGTTTATGCTTTCTCATAATGATATGTATTTTGATCATTTTTCTTCACAACATTAGGAGATCATGTTATTCAGTATTAGATTGTTTGCTGGTTCTAATCGTTGTACAATACTCTTAATTGTTGTTGGGTTCGACACTGGACGAATATCAGCGGATGACACAGGAACTAACAACAGTGAAAGGGTAGATTGAAAATGTCAGCCAGATGAACCGAAAGAGACTCACGTATGTATTGTGTATAGGATAATTCCATGATATCCGGGACCTATGACCTAAGGACTTATTCAAGCAGTAGCGTAGCCTAAAAATTTCATATCAGTCAGAGGATCATCATCACAGAGGACATGGTAAAATGAGGCATGTTCAATCGATTAGTGCCTTCACGAATCTCTTGCCGGTCTGTGACGATGCACGGAAAGTGAAATGAGAAAATACCTACATAATACGAATTGAGTTCTGAAAGTGAGATATGATGAGTAGCTGGCTTGGGTACAACCACTGAAAGACCTAATCTTCTCAAACGAAAATAGACGGTAGAAGAATTTTTTAGTAATTGTAGCTGGATGGTAATGAAAGACGGATAGCGGGAGAGATAGATAGATAGATAGATAGATAGAGAGAGAGAGAGAGAGAGAGAGAGGCAGAGATATTACATCTTTCTTTTTTTCATATTAAGCGGACTAGTTCGCCAGCCCAAATGAAATTAATAAAAAACAACTGCTACGCGATTGTGTAACTACGTTTAAGAAACAAATTTAAGGCGAACAAATCTATTTGAGGCGTATGAAGCGTATTTGAAGTTTTCATATAACACTAGAAGTGAAACTATATATTAAAATAACGATGACATACAGTTACAGAAAAATATAATTTAAATATCGAATTCTCCCTGTATGCCACGCGGTGAATAGAAACACATCCGAAGTTCTCATTCATTAGTAAACCGCGTTTCGATTTATTTTCGAATATTGTCAATTTTATCGCTATCACTTAATTATATCCTAGATTCTTACAAACTCTACGATTTTTATACATTACATTTTGATTTTCTTTGCATGATCAAGCAGTTTTTTCAAATTTTTCACTTTAATCACCTTCAATAGGTCACGTAATAGATATAACAGCTCGCTACAGTACAAAGCAATATGATAATTCTTATATCATTCTTTGTGTCTCTAAGAGCGGCATGACCGTTTTCGAGTATATTCAACTTATTACAGATTTAAGGCCTTGTAAAAATTGCTTACAAAAGTTTAGCTGACAAAGCTTCAGCTTTCGAAAAAAACGTGTCCTTCTTTCTCAGACTTCATGGGCTAAAATATCGTCAACGTATCGGAATGGCTGACCTCTCCAACTTTTCAGTCAGCAGTTATTCGGTTACCTTAACTTCTCATCGGACAGCTCCGTGTCAAATATACAGTATAGTTACTTTACTTCATCTTCTTTTTTATGTCAACCCATGACGCTCACTATACAAGCACCACTAGAAATTGTGGATAGATTCGATTGGACACCATTAGCGGAAGAATGCAATAGCGATCATTATCCGATTGAAATAACATATGGTTATGGGCAACAAAAAGACATCAACAAAAAAGACAGAGTACTCAGATATATTGGAATTTAAAAAATATAAGTACAGAAAACAGGAACCTTTTCCCAACCAGGCCAGAAAAAAAGATATCAAGCATTGACATTCGAAAAGAAGCAGCAAATTATACAGCAGATAAATTAATAAAAGATTTAAAAAACATTTATTAAAAACATATAAAAAACACTTCGCATTTTATGACATCGAAAATCGAACATGTCAATGTGAAATAGCGAGGAAACGAAAAGTTTTTTTAAAAAGTTTATTGTACCTATTTTGAAGTACTTAAAAATAGTTTATTGAAGTACATTAAATTGAACTCCGGTATAAATTACTAACATAACAATTGACAGAATTGTGGCGATTTTTAAATGATTTTCTTAGTTATTAGTGAGGAAAGTCAGCAATAAAATTAATGCCCTTTCGGCCAAAATTGAAATTAAAAGCTATACTTCTGCAGTTTACTTTATTTAGAGACCAATAATAGGTTTGAGAAGTTTGACCGGTTTTACATGCCAATATATAAAAAACGTGCATTTTTGACAGTTTTTGTTGAACTTCCATAAAAGAAGGTCATATTAACCCGTTATATTTACGTCCAAATGCACAGAAAGTTGCCTGCAACATCAACGGTTATTTTCAATATGTAATAAAGTTCGAAAAAATAAAAACTATCAGATTCTATCATGTTCAAGGCCGCACATTCGAATGTTGTAACAAAATTTTAAAAAAATTGAAATTTATATATGATTTTGACATATATAATAGAAAAACATAATTTTTTAGGACGAATTTTTCACATATATCGAGTTTTCGATGCAATATCTTACTTTGAGTGAGCTAAAATATATTGCAAGGGTGCAATCGATAGTTACTTAAAAGATACACTGGTATATATTTGAAATTTTCGATATCAGATTCAAAATGGCCACTGCATTTACAAAGAGCCTCTGTAAGCCCCATGCAAAAAATGCCCGTTTTTCGTACCTCGAATATTGAAACTTTTTTTATGCCGATTGGTTACATATGATGACCCAATATTCCCTGCAAAATTTCAAAGTGAGCATATGCCCCATTTCGGAAATATGAGGGGTCAAAGTTGACCATGTCCAATAAAAAGTGTACATCAATTTCACATTTATACTCGAATAATAATATTAAAAAACCATCAGACGACATGGTTCTTTACAGATTTTCGGCAGCTGATTACAAATCTGAAGTCAGATTTTAAAAATCCAAAATGGCGGATCCAATATGGCGGACGACTTTTTTGAAAATCGATGCAATTTGCCTAAAAATTATTACTCGGGGGGTTTTTGGGGTCGCTGATTACGAATCGGATGTTAGTTTTTCAAAATTGAAAACGGCAGGTCCAATATAACGTAATTCGCTTGAAACTTGTCAGCTTAAGGTTTTTGTAGTCAATGAAGTCTAATCTAACGTTGAATTGATATTGAAAAGGCACTCAGCTTTCTTTGTCGCTGCATTAAATCTGTTTGGACCCTGCATAGGAACAAAAGAAAATCTAAAAAAATCCAAGTTTTAATGCATCTTTTAAGACATCTTATTTGAATCGTGGGCTTGCGAATGTGATAAAATAAAAGTATCTGTAGTGTTGAAAATCTCGAATTTCTAAAAGATTTCAGCCTATATTCAAAAACCCTAAAAACAAAAAACGATCAGCAGATTATCATTTCATTTATTTCCATTCCATTGGTTGGTTTATTGCACCTTGCCTTAGTTGGTTGGATTATACGATCTTACCTTAGCCGGTTGGAGTATTACATCTTGCCTTGGTTGGATTATTGCATCTTGCCTTTGTTAAATTTTTTTTTAAATCTGACTTCAGATTCGTAATCAGCGACCTCAAAAACCCCCGAGTAATCATTTTTACGAAAATTACATCGATTTTCAAAAAAGTCGTCCGACATATGGGATCCGACATTTTGAATTTTTAAAATCTGACTTCAGATTCGTAATCAGCGACCCCAAAAACCCCCGAGTAATAATTTTTAGGCAAATTACATCGATTTTCAAAAAAGTCGTCCGCCATATTGGATCCGCCATTTTTAATTTTTAAAATTTGTAATTAGCAGCCGAAAATCTGTAAAGAACCATATCGTCTGATTGTTTTTTAATATTATTATTCGAGTATAAATGTGAAATTGATGTACACTTTTTATTGGACATGGTCAACTTTGACCCCTCATATTTCCGAAATGGGGCATATGCTCACTTTGAAATTTTGCAGGGAATATTGGGTCATCATATGTAACCAATTGGCATAAAAAAAGTTTCAATATTCGAGGTACGAAAAACGGGCATATTTTACAGAGGCTCTTTCTTTTCAAGATTTAACAATTTTTTTGCTTGAAAACTATGGACAGTAGAGAAAATTTTAAGAACAATTATGTAGAATAAGTCGAAGAATACGCTCGAATGTTTTCAGAATGTATTCAGGATGAAAAATCGAAATTTAAAAAAAAGTTATTTACAATTAGCAAAGACTATTCTTTAGCCAATTTTAAGACATTTTCGTACTCTGACATTTGCATCTAAGTCTATAGTTTTGAAAAAAAAAATGATTAAACTTTTATGAACTTCAAGACTAATAATTAATTTTCTTGAAAACTATCGAGTTTTAGCAAAATTATGCTTTATATATTATATATTGTCTTAGAATTGGTTAAAGAATACTCTCAAATTTATTCACATTTTTTAAATTTCGACTTTTGGAATTTTTCAAAAATAAAAAATTGTGACAATACGTTCTGAAAAAATTCGACGGTATTCTTCGACTTATTCTAGAACATGATTGTTCTTATAAAATTTTTCTAAAGTCCATAGTTTTCAAAAAAAAAGATGCTTAAATTTCAAAAACGAATTTGTAAATCAAGTGGCCATTTTGAATCTGACATAGAAAAATTTCAAACATACATTGTTTTTTAAGTAGATCTATCGAGGGCATCCTTGGAATATATTTTAGCTCACTCGAAGTAAGATGTATCGGAAACTCCATATTACCAAAAAATGCGTCCTGAAAAAATCATGGTGTTCTACTATACATGTCAAAATCATATATAATTTTCAATCTTTTAAAAAATTTTCTTACTAACATACAAAAGAACGGCCTAGAAAATAGTAGAATCTGATTTTGTCGAAATTTATTTCATATTGAAAATTAGTATTGAAGTTACAGTAAACTTTCTGTGCATTTCGGCGATAATGGTTTAAAGTCGTTTTATATGATCGAAAAATGCATGAAATAAATAATAGTAAATGTTATTTCTTTACACATGCATGCAAAACCCTCATTTGGGCACCGTTCCCAGTCATCCAAAACAGCTGTTTTCCGCACGGTGCGCAAAATCGGTGCGCAAAGCGCAATCGGTGTGCAATAGTAGATTGTGCAACCAGGGAGCAAAATAGGTGTTTGCCGATGAGTGCGAGTTTGAAGCCCGAGTGAAACGAGTACAAATACCTATTCCCCCTTGTTGCACATACTATTTTCTCATACGAGGGCGTGCGATTTTGCTCCCGCGATATAGGGAGCAAAATAGTATTTTGCCCTGAAAATGCAAGGAACTAATTTTGCTCCCGAATATATTTATTTTGCTCCCTAGGGAGAGCGTGCTAGTTTGCTCCCTATATTTGCGCGATCCTATATTGCGCGATCCTCCACATTATGCGCAGGGCCTGGGAGCAAACTCTATGTGGAAATATCCCTATAAATTCCGGCTATAGAATCTGGTAATATATCAACATTTTATCGAAACTGACAAGACAACTTGGATTCTGGATCGTTTCGATATGAATTTTTGCCGATATTTGTGTATCTAAACAGTTAAAAATTGTAAAATTAGAAATTTAATTGGAATGTTCCTCAAAATATGTTGCCCTCATACACATATTGAAGGTATCTGCGGTGTAATTAGTCAATAAATGAGCTTGCGCGTTGGGATGGAGCAGGCGTAGTGGGGCGAGGCCCGCTCATGGGAAACACCGCGGAAAGTGGATTGCCCTCAGCGACCTGATCCGAGCAACACGTGTCAAGTAGCTAATTCTTGAATAATAATTATTAAACCCTACCCAGACGGCACAGCACCCTTTAAAACTAGTTTAAATCATATCAATTTTAAAAATGTAACAAAAATTTATTATGGATATAATATTTTTCGGCCCTGAATTAAGCGCCTGGGTTTCGTATTTTACTAGTCACGTTCCTGAGGCGATCGATGGCGTAGTGGGGGTGCTACTAAAGCGGGACTCTACTGCAATAAACCTGGTGCGATCTTGAATTTGTCCAGATTCGGTACAAGGATTCAGTCTTGGGAGAGCGTCCCCAAACCGAGCCGGAAACTACATAGATTTTCCTACCGGGATCCCAGAAAAAATTTCTAAAACCTATCTAGGACTTGGGTTGTTTCTAGACAAAATTTCTATCAGGGTAAATTTACGATAATATGCTGCTAATGTTATGAAACGTGATATTTTGTAATTTTATATCATATGTAACATTATGCTTATAAAATCTATTAGAAATGCTTTTGATCAATGCATTTAGTTTTATTTTTTAAACATATGCTGTTTTTATATCGAATTATGATAAATAGTGAGTATCAGTTCCAAGGAGTCTTTAACGCTTTCATTCGTAGAAGAAACTTGAAGAAATCGCGGCCGAAGTATATATATATATATATATAAATGTGTGTGTGTGTGTGTGTGTGTGTGTGTGTGTGTGTGTGTGTGTGTGTGTGTGTGTTCGTGTGTGTGTATTGTAGATTGCATGTTAGATTTATGTCACTGCCTTGGAATATGATTATAGGGATTGCATTGAAGCTCGTCGACTGCGCTTTGCTATGGATTCCTCGATTGTCGTCATGCAAAGTCACATACACACCGAGGCACGTACACTGTATTCGTACAACTGCAGTAACACCCGCTAATGATGCAAGGAGATACTACCGATGCCTCTAATTAATTCCACTTATCTTTACGATATACAAATACCCGTTGGCCCAAGACGGCTTACACGTACATGCCCCCTGTTCAATACAAGGTCGAGCCTCGAAATCTTGAATCTTCGATTTTAGATATTAACAATTAATCCAGCAAGTCTTTTCGTTCATTCTCGCCTGTTCGAAGACGATAAAACTAAAGTCGTGAATTGCCATTTGTTTTAAATCAAACTATTTATCGCACAATTATACAATCTATGACGAGGAGTCTGTTATGTGTCACGTTTATCATCAAGTCAATGTAATTTACAATAAACATTACAATAAATAATGTCTTTAAAATAACTGCAAATGGTTAAAAATAAAAATATCAACCCCAGTAGACAAAAAATTGATGTGGAATGCGACGTCGAATGTAGCGTCCAATGTTACGTCAAATTGTGACGTCAAATTGTGACGTCAAATGTGACGTTCATTGTTACTTGCAATGTTACGTCCTAAAAGACATCCAAAATTGAAATAATATTATTACGCTATCGTTGTACGCATTAATGGACCTCATATTTGACGTAAAATTGGACGTAATTTGATATATGTACACTGTCACATACACACACACACACACCCACACACACACACACACACACACACACACACACACACACAAGCGCGCGCGACCGCTGCGCGACATTCGAACATTGGCAATTAAAATTAAACACCAACTCAGAGCGCAGTTCTTATATATATACGGTGGGTCTGAAAATTCTGTTAGGACAATAGACTTTCGAACAAACTCCGCATGGTGGAGCATCGACTAATAAGGTCGAGGAATACACCGTATGTATTATTCCCGCCCGTGCTAATGGCCTGAGTAGCACCGTACATAAGAACCGCGCTCTGCGTTGGTGTTTAGGATTAATTCCCAATGTTCGAATGGCTGCGTATGCTTCAAATGCGTTCGTAAAATTTCTAGTTTCTTCTTTGTATAAGTAAGATCATCTTATGGAGAATGATATATAAATAGGCTTTTTGGTACGTAATGAAAAGGATAATAACTGCAATTACGCAAAATTATTAGCAGGTACAAATAAATAAATTTAAAAAATCGTCGATTTTTGAGAAAGAAATGATTTTTTAATAAACTAAAAGGTAAATTAGAACCAAATTTGGTACTCGGAGGTTATTGGGGTCGGTGATTACGAATTTGAAATCGGCTTTGAAAAATTCAAAATGCGGAAACAATATGGCGGATGAATTTTTAAAAATTCATCGGATTTACTTGAAACTCGTTACTCGGTGATTTTTAGGGTCACTGATTACAAATTTGGTCTCGGTTTTTGCAAATTAAAAATGGCGGATCCAAGATGACCGACCAAAATTTCAAAATTCACCCGATATTGATGAAACTGTATACTCGGGTGTTTTTGGGGTCGCTGATTACGAATCTGATCTCTGACACACACACACATATATATATATATTTTCAAGTGAGCCACCCCCCCTGTACAAAATAGGTTTAACTTTAAAAAATCGGTTGACCAATGAAAAATTAGGAAAAAGTGTCTAGTTTTCAAATTTGAGTGGCCCATTTCGAAAATCTAAAATGGCGGCTGGCTACAACGAAGGTTGTGTAATAGTGATGAAAATTATTAGATATTTAAAAAAAAAAGTATAATTTCCGCGTTTAAAAAAAATATTATTTGGTTATAAATGAAACCTTATCTTCTCTACTTCATGTTGTAAAAGTTAATATTTCAAAAATTCAAAATGTCGGTTACAATATGGCGGACTAAAAATAAAAAATTAAAATTTCGAATTTTAAAAATTATGAACTTACTCTTTATCGCATTTGTAATAGAAATGCTCTTCTGCAATTTTTCGATAAAACGCACCATTTTCGAAATAAAACTGAATGAATATTAAACTACTCCTTAACCCATTATCGCCCGGACGTGCATTTTCCGCATAAGTTTGGACATTGATAATTTTTATGTAAACTCTTTGTATTAAAGGATTCAGTTCAATTAAAGTGTCAAATGGCTTGATATACTTCACAAAAAGTTGCATCTTTGTATATAATAAAATATCAATGTTGAGCAGCAGGTATATCACTATGAGTATTCGTGATACAGAATGAAGACATTCCTTAGCCAACTTTTTATTCAATCATAACCACATTTATTGGCAGATTTTTATTTTCCACATATCAATTATTTCGCGCCTCAAATACATCTGGCCTGGGAAAAACTATCGTTACATTGAAAAAAAATCACCTTTTTAATGAATTACCATAGAATATATCTTATTTTCTTTTAACAAAATATATAATTTATAAGTTAGTTAAATCATTATGGTATAACGACTATTTATGTTATGATTGGACAATTATTATTAATGTATTTTATTAATTTCTGTTAAAATTTGAACTATTATTAAAATGAAATAAACATTGCTGTTTCATTTGAAATGGACAAAATGTCAATTGTGCATACTGCCACACAGTCCGGTGTAATTCGGCTCCACTTGGCATAATCATAGCAAACAAAATGTTTCCGGCTATATATCGGTATATCGCAAGTGATATATCGAAAATCGACATATCTCACGATATCAAAAATGAGTGTATATCGACATATCAACGATTAATATAATTATAGTGGTCAAATTAAGTACATTTTTGTTACAGTGTGCGTATAGTGCTACTTTTGCGCATTCTGTTATTTCTTCTTACGCACTTTACGCACACTTGTAACAAAAAATATTGTTCGGCACATGTACGTAAATTTTTTTTAATCGAATGTGATCGTCACCCTCACCTTCGCCTCGGGCGGGAACGTCACATTCTCATAAAAAAAAAACTTTTACGCACTTGTATCGAAAACTACTATTGTTTCTGGTCCGCCATGTTCCAACCGCCATTTTTAATTGCCGAATTGAGATCCAGATTACACATATGACCGTGGATTTATAATCTACGGAACCAAAACCTCAGTACAACATGTCGAGTTTCCGCGTATTGTGTTTTAAACTCCCTTGCGGATGTTTCAAATTCAGTTTTGCCCGGTTTAAGGAGTACTCTAGTATTCAAACATTTTTATTTCGAAAATGGTGCGTTTTATCGAAAAATTGCAGAAGGGCATTTCGATTACAAATGCGATAAAGAATAAGTTCATAATTTTTAAAATTCGAAATTTTAATTTTTTATTTTTAGTCCGCCATATTGTAACCGACATTTTGAATTTTTGAAATATTAACTTTTACAACATGAAGTAGAGAAGATAAGGTTTCATTTATAACCAAATAATATTTTTTTAAACGCGGAAATTATACTTTTTTTTTTAAATATCTAATAATTGTCATGACTTCCTCCACGACCTTCGTTGTAGCCAGCCGCCAGTTTAGATTTTCGAAATGGGCCACTCAAATTTGAAAACTAGACACTTTTTCCTAAATTTTCATTGGTCAACCGATTTTTTAAAGTTAAACCAATTTTGTACAGGGGGGGGGGGGTGGCTCACTTGAAAAAGAATGCCTCATATATATATATATATGTATACAGGGTGGCCGATTTATCTGAAGACATCGAAATATCTCGAGAACTATGCACAGAATCAAAAAAGTTGTCGGATGAAAGTTGTTCGACACGAAGGGGGGCATCCAGTGATAATTAAATTTACCCCCTCCCCCATTCCCTGGGGGTTGAGTGGGGGGCAAAAACAATAAAACTTAAATAGGAACCCCCATTTTTTATTGCAGATTTGGATTCTCCGGAAAAAAGTACACGAATTTGACCTAGGGGCTATTGCATTTTGGTTCACAGGTGGCGCTGTAATCGATAAAAATCCAAATTTATCCGAAGACATTGAAATACCTCGAGAACTATGCACAGAATCAAAAAAGTTGTCGGATGAAAGTTGTTCGGCGCGAAGGGGGGCATCCAGTAATAATTAAATTTACCCCCTCCCCCATCCCCTGGGGGTGGAGTGGGGGCAAAAACAATAAAACTTAAATAGGAACCCCCAGTTTTTATTGCAGATTTGGATTCTCCAATATTGACAATTTTCGCCCGCGTAGCGGATATGGAATACGGTCATTCTAACAAAGCCGGGAAAAAATACATTTAGCGTTACCCAGGAACAACGACGTGGACGTAGTATTTTTCTGTTCCCTTTGGGGTGCTTGTTTTACGTGAGTCCCCTTGCCTCTCACTGTCTCACTGTTCACTTACTTGAGTTGAGTACCTTTTAGGTAACCCCATAGGAAGAAATCCAGAGATGTTAGATCAGGTGACCTCGCAGGCCAATTAATGGGGCCACCTCTACCAATCCACCTACCATTGTAATCACGGTCTAGTATTTCCCTTGCTACTCTTGAAAAATGTGCTGGGCAACCATCATGCTGAAACCACATTGTCCGTCGGACGTCCATAGCAACATCCTCAAGTAGTAATGGTACTTCTTGTTCTAGGAAATCTCGATATTTTGTTCCATTCAAATTACCTTCAATGAAATAGGACCAATGAGTTTATTTCCTATGATTCCACACCAAACGTTCACCGACCAAGGACGTTGATGATTAACTTGTCGTAACCAATGGGGATTTTCTACGCTCCAATAATGCATATTATGCCTATTGACGCCACCATGGTTCGTGAATGTAGATTCATCTGAAAATAATACATTAGCAAAGAAATTGTGGTTCGTTTGCATTTTTTGAAATGCCCATTCACAAAACACCACGCGGTTATGAAAATCATCGCCATCTAGTTCCTGGTGCAGTGAAATGTGATATGGGTGAAACTTATGACGATGCAATATTCTTTGAATACTGTTTCTGGAAATGCCGGAATGCGATGTAATTGTCGTGTGCTTACATGTGGATTTTGGTGAATAGCTGCTAGTACAGCTACTTCGTTAGCTTCTCCTGTAACTGTTAATCTTCGCTTCCTTTTTTTCATTTGTACGCTGCCATCAGAGTGAAAGGCATTCACAACTTTGTAAAAAAAAAGAGCGCGAGCGAGCATTATCTGGAAAACGCTCAGCATACAACGCAACAGCATCGTCAATATTCCTCTTACATTCACCATAAACAAGAATCATTTCGATTTTTTCGGGAACTGTAGCAGGATTCATTTTTAACTTGCAATTCGATTTAAGCAATGAAGGGTAGACAAAAAATAGTCACGTAAACGGAAAGTTGTTATTCTAAAAGCAAAGTGACCTCCGACCGAATTACTACCAATACAATGGACTTCAAAAACAGTCTTACACTGAGAGACCGTGAATACTAAATTTTAATATGGGGATTAGAAAGTCGCGATATCCATTTACTTCCCTTCAGGAAAGTAGAGAAAAATGTAGGTGAACTGGTTACGTGTGACTCAACTTATGTATAAAATGATATGTTACTTTATTTTCGAGTTATGTCGCCCTCTAGCGTTATGTAACAGAACCGGCGCCGGTGATGGCCGAAATGCAAGCGATGTACATGTATGAAACCACGTGAATTCTCTCGGGGTCCGGTAGATGGCGACGAAATCCCCAAATGAAGTAAGAGTTTCGTTTTGTTTAATAGAAGCTGGTTTGACCGTCAATGCTCAGCTTATTATTCTCATTTCGGAAAAAACATACAGAGAGAGAATGAATGAGCTGAGTGAAGGGACATGACGCGTTTTTTAATGGATTGCGTGATGTCCTCTTTTTGTTTATTAAATAATAAATTTAAAACCTAAAATGTAATTTTATTGAAGGTAGAAAACTTATTTATAAAATTGCTTCCATATTGTATGCACAATTTTTATGTAATCAGTTTTGATTTTTAATATGAAGAATATCAATTATTCATAATCTTAATTTTTCGAATGGACATTATTAAAATTTCATATTCAGAATAACAATTTTCGCAATTGATATTACTAAATTCTAATATTAAAAATTCTAATATTAGAATTTTTAATATTAAATTTTCATAAAGGGATCAAATTGTCCCTATTTGCCCCCTGGATGCCCCCCTTCGTGTCGAACAACTTTCATCCGACAACTTTTTTGATTCTGTGCATAGTTCTCGAGGTATTTCAATGTCTTCAGATAAATTTGGATTTTTATCGATTACAGCGACACCTGTGAACCAAAATGCAATAGCTCCTAGGTCAAATTGGTGTACTTTTTTCCGAAGAATCCAAATCTGCAATAAAAACTGGGGGTTCCTATTTAAGTTATATTGTTTTTGCCCCCACTCCACCCCCAGGGGATGGGGGAGGGGGTAAATTTAATTATCACTGGATGCCCCCCTTCGTGTCGAACAACTTTCATCCGACAACGTGCCCCACGCAAAACTCGCCAACGGGCCCCATCCCGAGTTTATAAGTTAAAACGTAATTTTCGTAATGATATATACAAATACTACAATACTTCTCACGGTGGTTTTGTGCAGTGAAAGTAGAGGAAGCTAAATGTATAAATACTTACTCTGATATCGATCGCAACACGGAGAAAAAACGCTTATCTAATCGAAAATATATAGTTACAATTCGTATGCCAAATCAATCAATCCGAACTATAACCAAATTTATTTCCATAAACAAGGCGTTATTATGGAAACGCGATGAAGCAGGGCACAATGAATATGCTATATGATGCTTAGAATTTTCTAATGTGCAGAATTGGAGAAAAGTGCAAACCGTCAGTGTGCCCCAACCGCCAATTAACCGCAGTCTCCCCTACTCATTGGTTTTTTGGGTTGCTGATTGCGAATTTGAAGTCAAATTTTGTAAATTCAATGTGGTGGATCCAAGATGGACGACGGAAATGTGAAAATTTACTGGATCGGGATAAAACTGGGTACTCTATGTACTCTAAATGTTCAATATATATATGTAAACGCAGATCGTCAGTACCAAACGCGTTTTTCGAAAATTCTACGACATTAAAAGTATTCTCGCGGACTCAATTTTCATTAAAAACGAACATATGCAGATGCAAATTCTTCGTCTATTCAAGCTTTACAACTTTTTCTAGTTTGACATTTCGTTAGCTATTTTGCGAAATGAGATAGATGCGAAAAACCGCAAAAATTGGACTTTTTTACCATTTTCGAGACTATAACTTCAGATATATTCACCGTAGGACAAATGTTCTCAAGAATGAATTGTAGGGCTTAAAAAAGCTTGAAAATGAGCCCTCATTCATTACAATAACTTGAAAAGTAGCGGAGTTATTGCAATAAAGTAATTTTTTTTCTAAATTTCAATGGCTCTTTACTTAAATTCTGAGCCTCAGATCCAATTTTGTACAGGAAAAAGTTACTTAAAATCAACTCAGGAATCCACTATTAGCCGGTTGGCATGGACAAAAGGATCACCCTGTATATATATATGACCGACCAAAATTTGAAAATTCACCCGATATTGATGAAACTGTATACTCTATATATACAGGGTGATCCAAAAGTCCCGGAACAGCAAAATATCTCAGCGGGAGTGCATTTTCGGGGAAAATGTTTTAGACAAAAGTTTAAGGATTTTTCCCTGGCTATTTAATGGCGATATTGAATTTGACCTTGAAGGTTATTTCAAGGTCAAGCTAATTTTTTAAAATGGGAACCCCTATTTTTTTCACGGATTCGGAAAGAGCACAAAATTTTACGTCCGAATATGCTATGGCCGTTTTTTTCGGCAAGGTCATTTCAAGGTGAAACTTAAAACTCCCGTGACGGCGAAATATCTCAGAGGGTGTGCATTTCTTTGGAAATTGTTTCAGACAAAAATTCTGTGCTACCATTAAATATCCCAGGAAAAATCCTTAAACTTTTGTCTGAAACAATTTCCAAAGAAATGCACACCCTCTGAGATATTTCGCCGTTACGGGAGTTTTAAGTTTCACCTTGAAATGACCTTGCCGGAAAAATCGATCATATCATACTCGGACGTAGAATTTCCCGCTCTTTCAGAATCCATGAAAAAAATTAACTTGACCTTGAAATAACCTTCAAGGTCATGTTCAAGGTCAAATTCAATATCGCCATTAAATAGCCAGGGAAAAATCCTGAAAATTTTGTCTGAAACATTTTCCTCGAAAATGCACTCCCGCTGAGATATTTTGCTGTTCCGGGACTTTTGGATCACCCTGTATATATATATACAGGATGGCCGATTTATCTGAAGACATTGCAATACCTCGAGAACTATGCACAGAATCAAAAAAGTTGTCGGATGAAAGTTGTTCGACACGAAGGGGGGCATCCAGGGGGCAAATAGGGACAATTTGATCCCTTTATGAAAATTTAATATTAAAAATTCTAATATTAGAATTTTTAATATTAGAATTTAGTAATATCAATTGCGAAAATTGTTATTCTGAATATGAAATTTTAATAATGTCCATTCGAAAAATTAAGATTATGAATAATTGATATTCTTCATATTAAAAATCAAAACTGATTACATAAAAATTGTGCATACAATATGGAAGCAATTTTATAAATAAGTTTTCTACCTTCAATAAAATTACATTTTAGGTTTTAAATTTATTATTTAATAAACAAAAAGAGGACATCACGCAATCCATTAAAAAACGCGTCATGTCCCTTCACTCAGCTCATTCATTCTCTCTCTGTATGTTTTTTCCGAAATGAGAATAATAAGCTGAGCATTGACGGTCAAACCAGCTTCTATTAAACAAAACGAAACTCTTACTTCATTTGGGGATTTCGTCGCCATCTACCGGACCCCGAGAGAACTCACGTGGTTTCATACATGTACATCGCTTGCATTTCGGCCATCACCGGCGCCGGTTCTGTTACATAACGCTAGAGGGCGACATAACTCGAAAATAAAGTAGCATATCATTTTATACATAAGTTGAGTCACACGTAACCAGTTCACCTACATTTTTCTCTACTTTCCTGAAGGGAAGTAAATGGATATCGCGACTTTCTAATCCCCATATTAAAATTTAGTATTCACGGTCTCTCAGTGTAAGACTGTTTTTGAAGTCCATTGTATTGGTAGTAATTCGGTCGGAGGTCACTTTGCTTTTAGAATAACAACTTTCCGTTTACGTGACTATTTTTTGTCTACCCTTCATTGCTTAAATCGAATTGCAAGTTAAAAATGAATCCTGCTACAGTTCCCGAAAAAATCGAAATGATTCTTGTTTATGGTGAATGTAAGAGGAATATTGACGATGCTGTTGCGTTGTATGCTGAGCGTTTTCCAGATAATGCTCGCTCGCGTTCTTTTTTTTTACAAAGTTGTGAATGCCTTTCACTGTGATGGCAGCGTACAAATGAAAAAAAGGAAGCGAAGATTAACAGTTACAGGAGAAGCTAACGAAGTAGCTGTACTAGCAGCTATTCACCAAAATCCACATGTAAGCACACGACAATTACATCGCATTCCGGCATTTCCAGAAACAGTATTCAAAGAATATTGCATCGTTATAAGTTTCACCCATATCACATTTCACTGCACCAGGAACTAGATGGCGATGATTTTCATAACCGCGTGGTGTTTTGTGAATGGGCATTTCAAAAAATGCAAACGAACCACAATTTCTTTGCTAATGTATTATTTTCAGATGAATCTACATTCACGAACCATGGTGGCGTCAATAGGCATAATATGCATTATTGGAGCGTAGAAAATCCCCATTGGTTACGACAAGTTAATCATCAACGTCCTTGGTCGGTGAACGTTTGGTGTGGAATCATAGGAAATAAACTCATTGGTCCTATTTCATTGAAGGTAATTTGAATGGAACAAAATATCGAGATTTCCTAAAACAAGAAGTACCATTACTACTTGAGGATGTTGCTATGGACGTCCGACGGACAATGTGGTTTCAGCATGATGGTTGCCCAGCACATTTTTCAAGAGTAGCAAGGGAAATACTAGACCGTGATTACAATGGTAGGTGGATTGGTAGAGGAGGCCCCATTAATTGGCTTGCGAGGTCACCTGATCTAACATCTCATGATTTCTTCCTATGGGGTTAAAAAAATACTACGTCCACGTCGTTGTTCCTGGGTAACGCTAAATGTATTTTTTCCCGGCTTTGTTAGAATGACCGTATTCCATATCCGCTACGCGGGCGAAAATTGTCAATATTGGAGAATCCAAATCTGCAATAAAAACTGGGGGTTCCTATTTAAGTTTTATTGTTTTTGCCCCCACTCCACCCCCAGGGGATGGGGGAGGGGGTAAATTTAATTATTACTGGATGCCCCCCTTCGTGCCGAACAACTTTCATCCGACAACTTTTTTGATTCTGTGCATAGTTCTCGAGGTATTTCAATGTCTTCGGATAAATTTGGATTTTTATCGATTACAGCGCCACCTGTGAACCAAAATGCAATAGATCCTAGATCAAATTGGTGTACTTTTTTCCGGAGAATCCAAATCTGCAATAAAAACTGGGGGTTCCTATTTAAGTTTTATTGTTTTTGCCCCCCACTCAACCCCCAGGGAATGGGGGAGGGGGTAAATTTCATTATCACTGGATGCCCCCCTTCGTGTCGAACAACTTTCATCCGACAACTTTTTTGATTCTGTGCATAGTTCTCGAGGTATTTCAATGTCTTCGGATAAATTTGGATTTTTATCGATTACAGCGCCACCTGTGAACAAAATGCAATATCTCCTAGGTCAAATTCGTGTACTTTTTTCCGGAGAATCCAAATCTGCAATAAAAAATGGGGTTTCCTATTTAAGTTTTATTGTTTTTGCCCCCACTCCACCTCCAGGGGATGGGGGAGGGGGTAAATTTAATTATCACTGGATGCCCCCCTTCGTGTCGAACAACTTTCATCCGACAACTTTTTTGATTCTGTGCATAGTTCACGAGATATTTCGATGTCTTCAGATAAATCGGCCACCCTGTATATGCATGTGTATTATACGTGTAGGTTTGCATGCACATACTATGTATGTACGTGAAGAAAAGTACTACTAGTCGGGAGGGAAACCGGCCATTAGTAAGAAGATGCCACTATATAAAAAACTTTTGCCGAAATAAACTTTCATTCGAGTGTAATTATAAAATCAGTAATAAAAACATTTCTTTTGTTTAGTTTTGTTTATTAAATTTCAGTAATTCTGCAATTGATTTTGGTTTTATTACTTTTGTCATATTCAAGGCCAGAAATCTTTATTTTTATCATAAATATGACAGGCTTTTCCTAACCTGTCGAGTTACAAATTCGAGGTATAAATTCGAATTTTATACCCACTCTGACCAAAATATCTATATTTATTCACAGATTCGCTATATTTGAAAGAAGGTTGCAGGCCTTATATAAATCATATGTCGATAAAACTCTGGTTGAAAGAAGATTAGTCTTAAAATCAAGTGTTGGTGGTAAAATTCTTATCAAAGGAAGGGTTGAGACTTAAAATCATTTGTTGATGTAAAAACCCTTGTCGAAAGAGGATTGTAGGCCTAAAATAATCTGGCTGTGGTAAAATTCTTATCGAAGGAAGTGTTGAGACTTAAAATCTTTTGTCGATGCTAAAGCCTTTGTCGAAAGAAGATTGTAGGTCTAAAATCCACTGTCGGTGATAAAATTCTTATCGAAGGAAGTGTTGAGACTTAAAATCTTTTGTCGATGTTAAAACCCTTGTCGAAAGAAGATTGTAGGCCTACAATCATCTGGTTGTGGTAAAATTCTTATCGAAGGAAGTGTTGAGACTTAAAATCTTTTATCGATGCTAAAACCCTTGTCGAAAGAAGTTTGAAGGCCTAAAATCCACTGACGGTGGTAAAATTCTTATCGAAGGAAGTTTGAGACTTAAAATCTTTTGGCAAGGGTAAAACCCTTGTCGAAGAAGTTTGTAACTAAGACATTTACATTTATATGTTTTTACAAAAGTGCGAAATTTTTTAAATTTAAAACTACTACGATAAATTTATTCTGCATTATTTAACCCTATTATCAAGTTTTGCATTAATTGCTTGAGTTGGTGCATTTGTTAATGTAATAAAATCTTTATAAATTCTACAGAAAAGACTCGTCAAAAGAATGTTTAATAAAAACCACTTGTTTCGAACAAATAAATGATTTGAAATTAGTAATATTCTAGACATTTGGAAAACGTTCTGCTATGAAGCTGTTTTGTATTTAATTAAAGATGAATTGCATAACTTTTAAGTTAAAAATGTATAATAATATGTATGTTTTTCAAATGCATGCAAAATTATGAGACATTCAGTACGCACTAGTGCAGTCAGTGCAAAATACTATGACTATGACGATAATTCGCCGACGAAGGTTTTGCCCTATGCCGAGAAATCGAGTTTTACGGCCAGAGGTTCAAAAATGATATTTATAATATGTACCTAGTTGCTACATGTAAGGAAATTGAATGAATTCATTAATTTTTTTCCGTCCATGCATCATGCGCGTTGGATGGCGAAAGCTATTTACAGCTTGAAAATATTCATGTTTCGAGTTCAATTCCATCTTCCATCCCGCGAAACAAATATTTTACAAGTTTGTATTTTTGTAATCCTATTCTACATCACAGCGTGGTATTCAGTGATATCTGCTATTCAGCACCAAATAATGTTTTAGAAATAAAAAAAATTGATTTCCTATGATAGTGTTGAGTGGGCAGTTTCACAAAAAATTTGTACCAAAATGAGTGACCACATGTGGGACTTGAATGAGGAATTAGCTGTTATCTCTTTATTTGATACCAAGGTTTCTGTAGATATAAAAAGAAAGATGATTGAAGTAATTAATTCTCGACCATCTTCTACAAGGACAAATGAACGGTATCGACTGCGTGACAATGAGCTAGAATTATTTTTACAAAAAGATTTAAGTGATTATGTGTCAACAAAATCATTAGAATTGTTAAAAAAAATTTGATCTACCCAGCTATCTTTTAGAAAAGAACATTTCAACTTAGTCTAATGATGATAGTTACATCGAATATACTGATTTTTTAACCCTTTGCGGCATACATTTTTCTTTATACGAAAAATAGTTGAAAATTGTTATTCTGAGGTTTTCGGGGTCGCTGATTACGAATCTGAAATCAAATTCTAAAAATTCAAAATGGTGGATCCAAGATGGCCGACATAAATACGAAAATTTACTTGATTTTGATGATACTTAGTAGGGGAGACTGGGGTTAGTTGGTGGTAAAATTGTTAATCTATTTTTATAAAATTGTATGCAGTATAATTCAATTAATATAATATACCATTTTGAAGGTATAAAGTCTAGCAATAAAATGCCTTTTGTAATATTTCATAAATATTATTAAAAAGAGAGAAAATGACCAAATAATCGGTAAGTTAAAAACCGCCAATACACCCCACACGTGGGGCACATTGGCGGGTGCAATGGGGCTATTTGGCGGTTGATAAAAACTTGTGTTTTATTGAATAAGTGAATTCATAATACTCCGACAAGATATAATAAGTAAATCAAATTTCTGGCTTTCGCTTAATTTCCTTTCTTGCAATAAAAATACGTAAAAGGAGATGTTTTTCGTATGAATACCGCCACTCTCTTGCGGCTATTGTCGACTATCCATACCTTTATAAATAAAACATATATTTCGCACTTTTACACAAAAAACAATTTTATAGTATATTATATATTATTATTTGTCATTACTTTCATGTATTAAACAATATTTTTGAACAATTTTTGTATCAAATTACATTGGTGAAAATCGGGGAGTACGCAAAAAGTACAGAAAGAGTACGCTTTAATGTACAGTAAATGTACGGTGTAGTGGACAACAGAGTACAACAAGCGGGAAATTAACGTACGGTAAGAGTAAATTGGACCTTTTTAAGCGTACAATAAAAAAGCGTACATAAATAGTGTCAGAAAGTGTACATGAAACGTACATTAAAGAGTACCCATAGTGTACAAAAGGTGTAACTGATTTATTTTTGTACAATAAACGCACGCCATTAGCGTACTGGAAACATACAGGAGGCGAAACTAAGCTGTACATTGATGTACGGAAAATGTACGGAGAGCGAAACCGAATATTTTAATACTTCTGTACAATAAGCGCACGCTATTAGTGTACTGGAGACGTATGGGAGGCGAAACTAGGCTGTACATTGATATACGGAAAATGTACGGGGAGCGAAACTGAATGATATTTTATTAATATTATTGAACACTAAGCGTACGTTATTAGCTCACTGAAATGTATGGCTCCATTGTGCTCAGGCCTTTTTTAGTGCATGCAAAATTCAGCGCGTACTAGTGCAGTCATAGCATTTTGCACTGACTTGTAGGCCTACAATCATCTGGTAAAATTCTTATCGAAGGAAGTGTTGAGACTTAAAATCTTTTATCGATGCTAAAACCCTTGTCGAAGAAGTTTGTAACTAAGACATTTACCATATGTTTTTACAAAAGTGCGAAATTTTTTAAATTTAAAACTACTACGATAAATTTATTCTGCATTATTTAACCCTATTATTAAGTTTTTCATTAATTGCTTGGGTTGGTGCATTTGTTAATGTAATAAAATCTTTATAAATTCTGCAAAAAGAATCGTCAAAAGAATGTTTAATAAAAACCACTTGTTTCGAACAAATAAATGATTTGAAATTAATAATATTCTAGACATTTAATTAAAGATAAATGCATAACTTTTAAGTTAAAAATGTATAATAATATGTATGTTTTTCAAATGCATGCAAAACTATGAGACATTCAGTACGCACTAGTGCAGTCAGTGCAAAATGCTCTGAGGGCACTAGTGCAGTCAGTGCAAAATGCTATGAGGGCACTAGTACGCGCTGAATTTTGCACGCATTAAAAAAGGCCTGAGCACAATGGAGCCATACATTTCAGTGAGCTAATAACGTACGCTTAGTGTACAATAATATTAATAAAATATCATTCAGTTTCGCTCCCCGTACATTTTCCGTATATCAATGTACAGCCTAGTTTCGCCTCCCGTACGTCTCCAGTACACTAATAGCGTGCGCTTATTGTACAACAATATTAAAATATCATTCGGTTTCGCTCTCCGTACATTTTCCATACATCAATGTACAGCCTAGTTTCGCCCCCCGTACGTCTCCAGTACACTAATAGCGTACGCTTAGTGTACAATAATATTAATAAAATATCATTCAGTTTCGCTCCCCGTACATTTTCCGTATATCAATGTACAGCCTAGTTTCGCCTCCCGCACGTCTCCAGTACACTAATAGCGTGCGCTTATTGTACAGAAATATTAAAATATTCGGTTTCGCTCTCCGTACATTTTCCGTACATCAATGTACAGCTTAGTTTCGCCTCCTGTATGTTTCCAGTACGCTAATGGCGTGCGTTTATTGTACAAAAATAAATCAGTTATACCTTTTGTACACTATGGGTACTCTTTAATGTACGTTTGATGTACACTTTCTAACACTATTTATGTACGCTTTTTTATTCTACTGTTGTACGCTTAAAAAGGTCCAATTTACTCTTACCGTACGCTAATTTCCCGCTTGTTGTACTCTGTTGTCCACTACACCGTACATTTACTGTACATTAAAGCGTACTCTTTCTGTACTTTTTGCGTACTCCCCGATTTTCACCAATGTAATTTGATACAAAAATTGTTCAAAAATATTGTTTAATACATGAAAGTAATGACAAATAATAATATATAATATACTATAAAATTGTTTTTTGTGTAAAAGTGCGAAATATATGTTTTATTTATAAAGGTATGGATAGTCGACAATAGCCGCAAGAGAGTGGCGGTATTCATACGAAAAACATCTCCTTTTACGTATTTTTATTGGAAGAAAGGAAATTAAGCGAAAGCCAGAGATTTGATTTACTTATTACATCTTGTCGGAGTATTATGAATTCAATTATTCAATAAAACACAAGTTTTTATCAACCGCCAAATAGCCCCATTGCACCCGCCAATGTGCCCCACGTGTGGGGTGTATCATTATTTGGTGCTGAATAGCAGATATCACCGAATACCACGCTTTGATGTAGAATAGGATTACAAAAATACAAACTTGTAAAATATTTGTTTCGCGGGGTGGAAGATGGAATTGAACTCGAAACATGAATATTTTCAAGCTGTAAATAGCTTTCGCCATCCAACGCGCATGATGCATGAACGGAAAAAAATTAATGAATTCATTCAATTTCCTTACATGTAGCAACTAGGTACATATTATAAATATCATTTTTGAATCTCTGGCCGTAAAACTCGATTTCTCGGCATAGGGCAAAACCTTCGTCGGCGAATCATCGTCATAGTCATAGCATTTTGCACTGACTGCACTAGTGCGTACTGAATGTCTCATAATTTTGCATGCATTTGAAAAACATACATATTATTATACATTTTTCACTTAAAAGTTATGCATTTATCTTTAATTAAATGTCTAGAATATTACTAATTTCAAATCATTTATTTGTTCGAAACAAGTGGTTTTTATTAAACATTCTTTTGACGAGTCTTTTCTGCAGAATTTATAAAGATTTTATTACATTAACAAATGCACCAACCCAAGCAATTAATGCAAAACTTAATAATAGGGTTAAATAATGCAGAATAAATTTATCGTAGTAGTTTTAAATTTAAAAAATTTCGAACTTTTGTAAAAACATATTAGACCTACAATCTTCTTTCGACAAAGGCTTAGCATCGACAAAAGATTTTAAGTCTCAACACTTCCTTCGATAAGAATTTTACCACAGCCAGATGATTTTAGGCCTACAATCCTCTTTCGACAAGGGTTTTTACATCAACAAATGATTTTAAGCCTCAACCCTTCCTTTGATAAGAATTTTACCACCAACACTTCATTTTAAGACTAATCTTCTTTCAATCAGAGTTTTATCGACATATGATTTTTGACCTGCAACCTTCTTTCAAGTATAGCGAATCTGTGAATAAGTATAGATATTTTCGTCAGAGTGGGTATAAAATTCGAATTTATACCTCGAATTTGTAACTCGACAGGTTAGGAAAAGCCTGTCATATTTATGATCAAAATAAAGATTTCTGGCCTTGAATATGACAAGAGTAATAAAACCAAAATCAGTTGCATAATTACTGAAATTTAATAAACAAAACTAAACAACAGAAATGTTTTTATTACTGATTTTATAATTGCACTCGAATTATTTCGGCAAAAGTTTTTTATATAGTGGCATCTTCTTACTAATGGCCGGTTTCCCTCCCGACTAGTAGTACTTTTCTTCACGTACATACATAGTATGTACATACAAGGCTATACGTATAATACACATGCATATACCGGGTGGCCGATTTATCTGAAGACATCGAAATATCTCGAGAACTATGCACAGAATCAAAAAAGTTGTATATATATATATATATTAGGGTGGTCGTTATTTTGGGAAGGTCGGAATTGAGAGTTCCTCATCACATAGCGTTGTTGGAAAAAAAAAAAAAAAAAATTTTGACCCCTTATTGAGCCCCTTATCTCAATTTTAACCCGGCCCTGTAGAGGCTCAAAGTTTATATGGGATTTTGTATGTAAAAAAATACTTTTTCAGTTATTTAGCCACAACATTCTCAAAAAAGTCTTAAAAAATCTGAACCTTTGCATATCTTTTCTAAAACACTTTCTGAAGGTCCACAAAAAGTTGCAAAAAATTAAAAAAATTTTTGGCTGATATAGAGCGATATTTACGACGGTCATTTTTTGTTCAAAAAACAGAGAAAGACAATATTTTTCTACTTATTTACGCACACTTCTTTTACGACACGTCCTAAATTTTTGAGTAATCACTTTTCTCATTCTTTAGGATTATACGAGTAAAATGATCCCTGACTGAGCCGAATCCGACCATTCAGAGCCGAGTAATCGTATTTTTTGTGAGAAGGTTTTTTTTAGCAAAAAATTGGTAAACGAAATAAAATACTTGTTTTTTAATTGTAACATTTACAGAAAAAATTAAACGATATTTTACTATACAGGATCATATTCCTCATGTTTTTGCGAATGTATTGACCTATTTATCAGTCCAGAAAAAAAATTTGGTCGCCAAGTTATCATATTGTGAACGTGGAACTTCTTGGTTTGCGTCAAATCTAGACGGTAATATGTGCTAAATATTACTTTCAAAAATCATCTTCTAATTTTCTGAGTTCGTCTTCGATTTTTATGAATGAAAGATCACTGAAAAGCTCCTTTTCTGCCAAATACAAAACAGAAAAAGTTTTTGGAAACAAAAATTTTTTCGGTTAGATAGATAGGGAAATACAATTATTTCTTTATTTTTTCCATTTAATCTTTCAAAGCACACATTTTTCTTTAAAAGAAAAACTGTCGAAATTTTTTAATCGGGGGTTTTCGAGATCGTTGATCACGAATCTGGCTTTAGATTTGTAAAACTCAAAATGGTGAATACAAACAAATAAAATAACAAAATAGGTTTAAAACTGTATAATTAGAATTTTCTTTTAGGATTATGAAAAGTAGTATTTTAAAATTGTTTGTGTGAAAGTAATGGAACTGTTTTTAATATTTAATAATATTTATTCAAATGTATTTATAATGGTTTTCTTCTTAGCATTTGGAAATTCCTTATTATATTCAGTAACAAGTTGAAGGAGATACTGTTTTTGGTCTTCTTTTTTGCTGATGATTTGATTATACTGTTGTATTAATTTGACGCCTCTTTCAGCTACATCATTGATAACCATAATTTTTTTAAAGAGTTCTCTTCCCTTAATGTAATCTTCGTCTTGACTCCAAGTATTTACATCTTTTTTCAAAAAATTATCCTTAATCTTAAATCTTTCGAACAGTTTTAATGATTGCGAGTCGATAAATTCATGTAATTCTTTTGTACAAAAATAAGGAATATCGCGATCAGTAATATAGATTCTTTTCAAAGACTCTGTTTCTGTTTGATCCAATGCCTGTACCATTTGTCTTTTTGTATCTACGGATAAATCATCATCGAAAAAACTCATTGCTGCATTTTCAGAATTGAGGTACCATAAATGGTTTTTAAATTTTTTTACCGCAGCTGCTGAAATACCTGCATCTATATTTTTGTAATTATTCAACTTTTTAAAAAATCCTAAATCATGAGCTGGAGCTTTTTGCGCAAAAGGAGCGAGAAACCACGCTTTAACATAAACTTTGGTTATGAAGATACAAATTTCAGCCAATGATGCTTCTTCTTTTGACGTCAATTGAAATTCGTTTCTAAATAAGTATATTTTTAAGCAGTAAAGCGCTTTTGCCATCCACCGAGCATGATGGCATGGACCAGGAACATTGAATTTGGCTTCATTTTGTGGAACAACCCCTAAAAATATTTTCGATAATTCTAATAATTCTCGATAATCATCACGAGGTTGAGAATTAGATGAAACACTGTTTAAAAAACTAGTAATTTCTTCCAGTTCACCTTCAAGAACACTTTTTACCCTTTCATTTTCCATGCCACTTTTGAAATTTAGTTTGTTTATTGTATCCCACTTTTGTGCAAATCGTTCGAACATGATAATTTTAGGGCCTACTGTTACCGGAAATTTATTTTCAAACACTCCTCTGAGAACAATTTCAAATATATGGTGGCGGCATGGAAAATATAAAATAGATCTTTGAAAAGATTTTTCTAAAAAAGTTGCTGCGCCGTTTTCGTTCCCTAAATTGGATGCCGTTGTATCACAGCACAATGCTTGTATGTTATCGGTAAGTCCCCAATCTTCAATAATTCTATAAATAGTCTCAGCTTGTGTAATACCTTTCCCGTTTTCTAATTCTGGAATTGCCAACAATTTTTCGACTTGATCATTGGAAACAATTATAGGTAATCTTTCAGAACCTTTATGTCTTAATGAATTTGGAATTATTTTACCGTCCCAGTGTAATATAAGACTATCGATTTCAACTGATTTAAAATATTCTTTGATTTTTATTGCTTGCTCTTCCCGTATCTGTTCTCTATAATATTTGAAGGACGTTCGATTCATAATTAAAGTATTAAGATCAAATCCTAATGCTTCTGCAACAGCTGCAACAATATGGACGGCATTTCGGTCACTGATCCCACATTTATCAAAAACGGCAACTACTTTTGCTGTTATTGGATTAATTGATCCTCGTAATCTTTTTGGTTCTGACGGACCAGCTTGATGTAAAGAAAAATTACTTCCATTTGATTCTTGAGATGATGGCTCAAAACTTGATTCAGTTAAGTTTTGGGAATGACTTTCTTCATTAGAAATCAATTGTACGTGTATTTCTGAAAAAATAAAAATATAATTATTACTATTTTTTTTTTTTTTTTTTTTTTTGACGGAGGGGGGAAATGCATTAGGCACCATAGGGGGTTGAAGATGTTGTGTAACCCCCCGTGTGTCGGACTCCCTTTTACGGACTATTTGCATGTTCTCGACAGGCCGGAATGCTTTTGATGTTTTGGAGGAAAGTTGGTCTCATTCCTCCCAGCACTCCAATTATCAGCACGACGAGCTTGATTTTGAATCCTCGATACAGCTTGCGAATCTCGAACAGGAGTTCCTGATATTTCATCCGTTTTTCGTCCTCTTTGCTGACTATATTTGTTTCTGCTGGTGCAGAAAACTCGATGACGAAGATGGATTTGTCATCGAAGTCAACAAGGACGATGTCAGGCTTATTGGCTGATATTTGCCTGCTCGTCGGGAATGAGTAATTCCAGTATATTCGGCGCGACTCATTCCCGACAACGGATTCAATATCAGTGGGGACGTACGGCAAAACTGGGGTTGCATCAATACCATAAGTGCTGCGAAGATGGTAATACAGCACTCGAAGAGCCGCATTGTGACGTTCGATGTATGCTGAGACTGCATATATTGGGCATGCTGCCAAAAGATGCATTAGTGTTTCAGCATGACATCTACACAATCTACAAAGCGTACTCTGTACCGCCTGGTGTAAGATGTTCTGGCGGTACGCTAAGGTATTGATGACCCCATCCTGGCACGCGAAGATAAAACCCTCGGTCTCGGATTTCAAGCCGGCTGATCTTAAGAAGGAGAAGGTCATCTCTGCCGACAAGCCAAGTTGTTGGACATTTCGAAAGAATTGTCCATGCAACGGCTTGTCGATATGCCTTCCCTCCAACATACGGAGTTGTTCCTTCCGTATGTTAGCCCTGAGACGCACTGGGCACAGATTGATGACTGATTCAGCCTCCTGTGCACCACTACGTCCCACGTTGAAAACCAGACCGAGGTTTCGCGCCGCTCGTTCCGCCGCGTTGTACAAAAACGCCCCCTTCCCCTGAATTTCATGCTGATGTACTAGCATCATCAGGGGATCCTCCGTTCGATTAATCACGTCGCAAGCTGTTTCGAGGACCAATCGGTCATGCATACACTCCAGGCTTAAAAGGCCACGACCTCCCATATTTCGGGGCAAATACAGTCGTTCCACGGAAGATCTTGGATGCAAACTGCGTTGCATACAAATCATCTTCCGTGTGCTTCGGTCAAGATCCCTTAGCTCGTCAACGTTCCACTTCAGTGCTCCAAAAGAATAGAGCACTGGTGATACGGCCAACATATTTGTGGCTGCCACCTTATTTCTCCCAGTCAATTCTGATGACCAGATCTGACGGAGAATGCGCCGGTATTTCTTAATGATGGTGGTTTTAGCAGCCTGCACATCCTGTACATGCCTTTGAGGTATGCCCAGGTATGTGTAGGCTTCTTCGGCGCTAAGGTGGCGAATGACATTTCCGTTGACGAGCTCCATATCGTTGTTATGGGAGCCTGACCTTCCTCTGTGTAAATGAACGACTGCACACTTGTCCAATCCGAATTCCATACCGATATCTCTCGAGTATGTGAGGGCGATGTTCAGAGATCGATGTAATTGATCTTCGCCTGATGCGTATAATTTAAGATCATCCATATAGAAAAGATGGGTGATCTTATGTACACGTTCACCAGGCGTTCCACACATGTACCCTTGAGATTTCCGGAGAGCAACGGATAGAGGCAATAGTGAGATGCAGAAGAGCAGAGGACTCAGAGAATCTCCCTGATAGACACCTCTTTGGAATTGAACCAGTCTAGACATGGTTCGACGCTTGCCCGATGTCATGACAAAGCGTGTTTTCCAAAGAGGCATCAGGTCTTCTACAATTCTCACTATGTTTGGGTGGACATGAAGGCGTTTGAGCAACAAGCTTAAAAGCTCGTGCGATGTTGAGTCATACGCCTTCATGTAATCCAGCCAGGCTATCGACAGGTTACGCTTGTACTGGACTGCGTCCTGACAAACACACCTGTCGATAAGCAAGTTGTCCTTGCAGCCGGATACACCCATTTTGCAGCCTCGTTGTTCTACTATCCGTTGCCACACCGGTTTCACGGATTTCTCAATACGTTCGTTCAAGATGTTAGTGAACAATTTGTACAACGTATTGAGACACGTGATCGGTCTATGGTTTTTCGGATCGGACAAGTCTCCCGATTTTGGGATCAGTGTCGTTCGGCCCTCCACCAGCCAGTGCGGAATGGGTTGGTCTCCATTTATGTAAGAGGTGAATATTCGGGCTAGGTGTTGATGGACAGAAGTGAACTTCTTCCACCAATAGTTGTTAATTCCATCCCAGCCCGGCGAGGAGAAATTCCTCGCTCCTGTGATGGCATTTTTCACCTCTAATGCACTGACGGGTGGGCAATCTTCATTTTGTTGTGTGACTTCGTCGCACAACTCGGTGAAGATTTCAATACCTGGATTGTCTGCATTAAGCCTAGATGTTTTCTCGTAGATGCTCCCCCAGAATTCCTCAACTGCGGCCATCGACGGAAACTCGCTTGAGGCTGCGATACGATGTTTGAAGAGGTTGGAAGGATTCGTCCAAAATATTGCATTTTGTCGAATTCCATCCTCCCGTCTTTGCAGCCTCTTTTTGGCATCCGCCAAAACCCGAATTTTATCAGCCAAACGTTGCTTGATGTTGAGCAACTTAAGCTTGTTCAGTGTGTGATAGTACGTCCGCAGTTGTTGTGCGAACTTCTTGACTTTAGCCGTAAATGAACGGCCAGATGTTAAATAGTCGATCACACACTGAATTCGGGAAGCGAGTTTCCGTGTCAGTCGAATCTTACCGTTCAATTGAGACATGCGTTTTGTAATCTGCCGACTACCCGATATCTGTGTCAGATTTCGCGGAGCCACCAGATCACTTGCAGCCTCGTAAACGGCACAATTGACTTGCCACAGGTCGCAGTCATCTGGAAGAGCATCTAGGAGTAGGCTATTTGCTCTGTCTATTTCTCGTTGTTTAGGCAAAACTTTCGTTGTTAAATTCCGCCTAAACACGAGTGTCATGCTGTCATAATGTGGAGCATCTCTCCCAGCACCGCGTACGGGCTCAGTTGTTATTGCCCGCACATCCGGTACCGGTTGACTGCTGGGAACAACGAAACCCGTCCGCCTCAGATAGGCCACATAATCTCTCAGTTGTTGTTGAGAAAAGCGATCTGCCAGTTCAGGATGCATTACTGCAAACCGACTGTGCATTCGCGCCATGTAGCCCCTCTGTTGCGGACAGCTCTCCTCGTAGCAGCGCATTAGATCTTGCCTGAGATCCTCCGTCCACCGAAATCGTCCGTGGGCATCAGTTGGTCGTCGTCCCGGGACACCTGTTTCGGCTCCTCCACCTCGGGACTGGGCTGCATCCGAAGCAGCCCGATGGTCAGGAGCCCTGCGCGTTATTTGATGAGTAACCGCAAATACAGGGAGTAGGGTGGTTAGCCCTACCCCCCGTTGTTATGCCTCTCTCGTTTGTCTCTTACCTCGCCATCCACTGGGGTTGGTTACCCAATCTCAGGCAAGGTTACTAAGAGTCCAGGGCCCACCGGCTTTAATAAGCACACGTGGAGGTGAGAGTAGGCCATTTGGGAAGATAGGCTAAGATGCGGCTTTTTGCATAGCCGCATTGTGTTACGCATCATTCCCTTTGGGCCCCTCTCATTATTGTTATTATTATTATTATTATTATTATTATTATTATTATTATTATTATTATTATTATTATTATTACCATAGTAAAAAAACAAACTAGTTTCTGGATAGAAACTAAAAAAGAGCAAAAGATTTCAACAGGTCTACTCTAATAACCAAAAACTATTTTGATTTCAACCAATGTATTATCATTATATTAAAGCCTGTTTAAATGTCTAATATTAAATTAAAAACGTGCGTTAGTTCTGCTGAACAGAATGCCACTTGATGGAAGTGAATAAATAATGCATAGAATTATTAAATTATAATATAGGGTAGAATGGGGTAGTTTAGCCAATTTTGTACTCTTTTCATCACAAAACATGCAAATTTGAAAATATTCTCAAATAATAAATTGTTTCTGAAACTTTGGGTCTTTGGCTACAAACTTACCGTAAGAAATTTTTTTGTAGCTTGTGCCTGAAAAAAGTTACGACCGTTTTACAAAAAAGTAAAAATTGGCTAAACTGCCTCACCTGGTGGGGTAGTTTAGCCAGTTGCTTTAGTGGAAATAAAACATCAAGGATTTGTGATTTTTAATGGTTTTTAATGAATTAGGTTATGTAATTTACATTTTAAGAAAGCATAATTGTTTGGGTAAATCCTTATATTTACCTTATTTATTTTGTTTCGGAATGATATAGATATGTCGATTTTAAGTATCGCAAATGTTTGATCCAAATGCGAATAACGGAATATACACTTTTGTAATGTAGGTTAGGTCGTCAAATTATGATAAAAAGTTGCGCATTATCAATTGCAATCTACCTTACCAATTTCAGGTAATTCGGTTCACCAGGAATAAAATAAAATCCAATTGGCTAAACTACCCCATGGCTAAACTACCCCATTCTACCCTAATATATAAACAATAAGTTTATTCATAATAGGTTTTATTCTGTTTGAACATTTTAAAAAGTTTAACAATTTTTTAATTTGAATTAAAAAAACTGTGTCTTCAATGTAAGGCCTTAAAAGATTTAAAATTTTTAAGAATTTAAGACTTTTCAACAACATTAAATACATCTATATGATATTGAGATCTCAAATAAGGACATTTTAACCAATTCTAAATTTTAATATATAAATTAAAATAAATTATTTAAAACATACCTGATTTATCCACTTGAATTGGCCTTTTCTCAGCTTGAATTTGGTTTACTTCATATTCAGATTTAAAATTAGGGATACAACCAATACGTTCACCCTTTCTTTGATTGAGAAGGAAATCTTTTTGCATGTCATCAATCATACTTAATGCGTCATTTAAGGCAATGTCAAATAATTTATTTAAATTATTGGTAAATTGTTGTTCTTTCTCTGCATTAAATTGTTTACCAAAATTTTTGTTTACATTTTCCCATTCTGCATGTAAAGATTTTAATTTTCTAGCACAATTGTCTTTTCGCATAGTTGGTAAACGAGCTTTTTTCCAAAAAAGCAGAATTTCGTCGATTACATTACAAGCACTTTCATTAAGATCAAGACCAATTATTCGGGTATAAAAAAATAAAACTTTTAAAGCTTGTTTACAGCTTGGTAACTTATTCCCAGTTATCTGGCTATCTACATTTCCAACTAAAACAATGTAATCCTGGCTTCGTGTATTCATATTAATAAAAACTGAAAACAGTAAAAAAATCGAGCACAATAAATAAAGTTACTTCATATTATATTGTAATTAAATAATAAATAACAAACCTGTTTTTCTCTTGTCTTGTATAATCTTAAGCGTAGTACACATAAAATTAAATATAAAACATTGTTAAAATAATAATCGTATTGAATATAATATGGAAAAACACAAATTTTTAACGGTTGAAGAAAGCATTGTTGAGGTTATTGCGCTTATACGCTAGGTAAGTATCTCTGGCGCGCGGAGCACGCGCCATCTCTTGGACTATTTTTTAAATAGTGGGATGCCTTAACGCGACGACTTCCATATGAATATATGTAAATAACACGTATTTTTTAATACTGAAAAGAGATGATCGATCATTTGCAAGTAAATAAAACTGGTTCAATTGTTGAAAACAAGGTTTCAAGAGATAGGTTACTGTAAAAGATTCATCAAAAAGTTGATGGAACTTCATAAATTAATCAACATCTTTCACGGGCTGAGCCCATTTTGTACTATATCTACATACACTTCGGCATCAACATACCGTGTGAGTCTTTTGCATCCGGTCATAGGGGGTTCCATGTTATAGCATTCAGCCAATGAGAGGCACTAATTGATCGTAACGCTAGATCTGGACAAAATTCACTTCCTAATTTCTATTTCGTTGACATGTCTAATTTGAACGGCAGGCAATGGTAGTTTTACTTTTAATTTGGGAAGTTGTTCAATCAAGAATTAATAAATTATAAACACAGCAAATGAAAAATTATTTCACTCTGGTTTAAATAAGTATTTCTTTACTTTTTCGTAAGGTACATAATTTTGTACTTGGCTGTACTAACACGCCGTTGGTCGATCTAAAAGCCAAACTCGTCTCTCATTGGTTGAAGGCTATAACATGGGATCTCCTATGACCGGAAGCAAAAGACTCACACGGTATATAGATATAGTGTAACATGAACACGGTCCGTGAAAGATTTTAATTAATTTTTGAACTTCCCTGAATCATTGTGTTAAAATTTCACAGTCATCAATCTCTTAAAACCTTGTTTTCAATATTAGAACCAGTTTTATATTTTTACAAACCATCAATCATCTCGTTTCAGTTACGACAAATATGTGTTATTTACATAAGTTTACATGTAGCAAGCCCGGTTGTAGCATCCCAGTTTTTAAAACGGGGGCCACCAGAGGGCGCTGTCGGAGATGCTTACCTAGAGTATATGTTGACTAATGTCAATAATGATCTGTCCGCGGCGCGAACTTCGCGCATCAAAATAGATTCGAAATTGACCTATGTTTTAGAAAGTTACCCTATTTTTGTCATCTCTAGGCTATAGAATACAAAATGAAAAAATAATGGCAGGAAATAGAGAAATTATGTAAATTTTTAATATTATTTAGTTTTTATTTAGTCACAATGTGAAAAATTGTATTAAATTTCAAAATTGTATTTCAAATAATACAATAAAATTTTATTATTAAAAATCATCGAAGCTAACATTTTTAAACAACAACAAAAACAGTAAACAAATTGTAGTAATTATATTAATTATTAATTAAAAAATGAGAATGATCGATAATCATATGTGCAAGTATTTATTAAAGTGACAATTATAATACTTAAATTATACAGTTATGGACCTATTGTTATTTTATTTATCCATATAACAAATGTATTCATTGCAATAAACTTATGACTGTAATAATGAATGAAAAGAAAAAAGTAAGCCTTTATCGGAACAATTTAAAAAAATTCATCATTTGCTTAAGTAAAGAAAATAAATAACAAAATTAATTTACGGAAAATTGTTTCTCTATTTTGAATATGTCGAAACAGATCTTTCCAATAATCGACCATTCAATAAGACGTAATTTACTACAATTCTTTAAAAAAAATAAATAAACAAACGATAAAATGGACAAAACACAAATAAGGCAAAACTTACAATAAATAAAGGAAGAAAGTAGCTACAAAATCCTCATTGGTGATTCTAGGTTCGATTGGGGGATGCGTATACTTACCACTCACATTAAATTTTACAAACCTGAGACCAGATTCGTGATCAGCGTTCCTGAAAACCCGCGATTAAAAACTTTCGGCAGTTTTTCTCCTAAAGAAAAATGTATGCATTGAAAGATTAAATAGAAAAAAATAAAGAAATATTTGTATTTCCCTATATATCTAACCAAAAAAATGTTGTCTCTACAAATTTTTTCTGTTTTGTATTTGACAGAAAAGGAGCTTTTCAGTGATCTTTCATTCATAAAAATCGAAGACGAACTCAGAAAATTAGAAGATGATTTTTGAAAGTAATATTTAGCACATATTACCGTCTCTAGATTTGACGCAAACCAAGAAGTTCCACGTTCACAATATGATAACTTGGCGACCAAATTTTTTTTCTGGACTGATAAATAGGTCAATACATTCGCAAAAACATGAGGAATATGATCCTGTATAGTAAAATATCGTTTAATTTTTTTTGTAAATGTTACAATTAAAAAACAAGTATTTTATTTCTTTTACCAATTTTTTGCTAAAAAAAAACCTTCTCACAAAAAATACGATTACTCGGCTCTGAATGGTCGGATTCGGCTCAGTCGGGGATCATTTTACTCGTATAATCCTAAAGAATGAGAAAAGTGATTACTCAAAAATTTAGGACGTGTCGTAAAAGAAGTGTGCGTAAATAAGTAGAAAAATATTGTCTTTCTCTGTTTTTTGAACAAAAAATGACCGTCGTAAATATCGCTCTATATCAGCCAAAAATTTTTTTAATTTTTTGCAACTTTTTGTGGACCTTCAGAAAGTGTTTTAGAAAAGATATGCAAAGGTTCAGATTTTTTAAGACTTTTTTGAGAATGTTGTGGCTAAATAACTGAAAAAGTATTTTTTTACATACAAAATCCCATATAAACTTTGAGCCTCTACAGGGCCGGGTTAAAATTGAGATAAGGGGCTCAATAAGGGGTCAAAATTTTTTTTTTTTTTTTTCCAACAACGCTATGTGATGAGGAACTCTCAATTCCGACCTTCCCAAAATAACGACCACCCTAATATATATATACCTAACCACACACCTGGTGTTTTTGAATGTATAAAAAAGTGCACAAAGCTTAGAATTCTTGTAAAATATTTGTTTCGCGGGGTGGAAGATGAAATTGAACTCGAAACATGAATATTTTCAAGCTATAAATAGCTTTCGCCATCCAACGCGCATGATGCATGCACGGAAAAAAAATAATGAATTCATTCAATTTCCTTACATGTAGCAACTAGGTACATATTATAAATATCATTTTTGAACCTCTGGCCGTAAAACTCGATTTCTCGGCATAGGGCAAAACCTTCGTCGGCGAATTATCGAGTCCTACGACAATCGAATAAAAAAATATTGGTCATGGTCATTATTGGTCACGTGCAAAATATCGATCTCCGAATATTGCGATTGTTACCCTCATTTCGCTCGGGCGATAAACGTCGAAGATCGATAACTGCGCCCTTGGGACATAATGTACTATTATTTGCAAATAAAATGGTGTTCACCGAATATGATATCGAATTCTCAAATTCTGAGATAAGATTTGTAATTAGAGACTTCAAAAACTATAAGACACCTATTAATGAAACAAATTTGTTTCAAAAGAACAATATGTTCCTGAAAGGATTAACAAATTAAAGTTTGTTAATAATACATAATATCTTACGGCCTTGTGCCGAACATTATTCTGCGATACTGACAGCTCTAAACATTCGATTTTGCGGACGGCATTTAGTCCGCATGGCTTATGTTATTGACAACGCAGATTAATGTTACACGTGATCCGTAAATGTCACGTTACGGACTAAAAGTAGGCCGTAAAATCGGATTTTACAGCTATAGTACCGAAAAATAATTAAACTACACTGGAAAAAAACTTACGAGAAGTATTCAGAAAAAATTGAACCCCTGGCGATCAAAAGGAGATACGCGCGAAACGCCGGAGAATTTGTTACGCTGATAAATTTCTATCCCTCTTTGTTTTTAATATAATCGCAAAAAACGTAATTATTTGAAATATAAAATAACTTAATTATTTTGTCTTTAACTCGTCATATCTTTCACAATAATTGAAATTTTGTAATGAAATTTGTAGGGAATATTCACTATTCTATCTACAAACTAACGTATTTTTCCAAATTATGGTTAGTTACTACGGAAATTTTTTTAAATTGGTTTTTGTTTTACTGCCCAAAATTCACATTGAAAGCTTCAAACACTTCGGGAGTCGAGGGAATTTCAATTAATCGAAATTTCCTTCGCACCGAAAATTCGAGGAAGGTTCAAATAAGTTTTTTGTAAAGTTATAGTCTACTCTGACTTGTAGTTTTCAATTGTTACTTGAACCATAATTTGGAAAAATACGTTAGTTTGTAGATAGAATAGTGCATATTCCCTAAGAATTTCATTAAAAAATTCCAATTATTGTAAAAGATATGACGAGTTAAAGACAAAATAATTAAGTTATTTTATATTTCAAATAGTTTCGTTTTTTGCGATTATATTAAAAACGTAGAGGGATAAAAATTTTTGATTTTAACATAAATTCGCGTAATTAATTTTCTTATTAAGATATCTAATGAAAACTTTAAAATTCGAAAGTCAAAAAATTACGAGCCGAGGGGCCACAAATTCTCCAGCATTTCGCGCGTATCTCCTTTTGATCGCCAGGGGTTCCATTCATGCGAACAACATCTATAAGGATCTAAGAACCTTATACTTTATTCAGATTTCAAATTTTCATCGGAAACTGTAGTTTTAAATTTATTTCAAATTTATAATGAAATACTTTCCATTGCAAATTTAGATACGACAGATCCAAAGAATCACTCAAAGACATGCAATTTTGTAGTTAAACTAGTTTATAGAGATATAAAGGTAAATTTAATGTTAATTTAGTAAGGTAAATTTATTAAAGGTAATAATTTACATTATTCTTCCCTCATACTTACTTCACGATTGTTATTAATGTTGTTTAATTACTTTATTTATATATTATCATATTTTTATTATAACTATCAGCTGCAAAAGTTCTTTATGAAATACGTTCATGCACTACGAAAACTTGAATTTTGTTCGCATACAATAAATAAAGATCTATTATAATGAAGTATAAATTAATTAAATACAACAAAATAAGCAAAAATTATAAACTAAAAAAGTTTCTCACAAATTTAAATAAATTTTAAAAATACGTTATTCGTTTCGTAGATCATCTAATTGATTTAAAGTCCATATACGAGTAAGAATAGGGCTTGATATTGTATACCGGTGTCCTTGTATATAAATATATAGAATGTATCATATAAAAAAGGAATATTATATGATATTCATAAATAAAATTCAAATGTATATTATAGATAAATAGATAGATAGATAGATATTAACCCATATTCGAATAATATTTCTGATGGTATAGGGAACATTCCACGCGAAACGGGCCACTTTTTTAAACTTATTTTTTTATTCCAATGTTACCTATTTACACTTGAAGGGACTTGCAAATGTAACATTTTTGATCAATGAAAACTTAAAAATTCAGAATTTTTAAAATGTTATAGCACATTTAATTTTTTAAATTTTAAATATAGCCATTGTTTATCATTATTTTTACACTAAAGGAAAGGTATAAAAAAATTAATGCGCCACATGATTTTTATAGCTTTTTGCACAAGCTTTCTATTAAAAACATTTATTTTGATTTATATGAACCAATTAAGGGGGTAAAATGCAATTCAAGTTTTAAAATCACTTTTTATATTTGTATGTTTCCTTTAAAAAATCCCCAAAAAATCTAGAAAATTACCCCTTTCAAATACGAAACCACCCGTAAGTGCGAAATTATGGTATGAGCACTTATTACATGCGAAAAATCTATTTCAAACGTACGGCAAAACGAGAAGGCCCCTGGATTACACGTGAAGGCATACAACGCAGGGGCCATGTACCTCGGATAATTAACTGCGTGTATCTCCGTTCCCTATGATCGTACCATAATTTTTTTTTTTCATTTTAAACAGAATTTCTGTGTTTTTTTTTGCAAAATTGAGTAGATTGTGATCAACCGTGTCGAAATGTGCCAAAAAATATAAAAACCTTATACACCAATTTTCCGCCAGTTTTCGGCATAATGTATGGCATTATATACTTCTTGCGTTGTTATTAAGCATTTTGTTTAATTTAATAGCATGCATTATTTATTATACAGAATATAATGTATAAAATTGTTTTATAAAAAATGCTAATTAACTGTCCTAATATGGCGCACCTGATAAACATGATCGTAATAATCATAAACAATAATAATGAGGCACTTAACATGTAGTACATCTACATTAAACGGAAATTTATATATAAAAATAAATTAATAACAATTGTCAATTTAGTTATTGACAGCTGTCATATCTGTAATTTAATATCAAATTCGTAATCAGTGACTTTAAAAGCTTATAGAAACTCATTATTATGCAACTACAGAAGCTCTTTCTCACTTTCGTTTGGTTTTTCTCGATTTCCGACCACTGCGTACCGTTTCTCGAAAGAGAATTTGCGCCACGAGAACTACGTATAAGACGCTCCATGACTCCGTTTTACTCGATCGTATATCTTGTATCGGATGTGATCAATGTTAACACTATTTTACGTTCTATTCTGCTTTTTATTTTGTTGGACTATTTCGTCTGTAAATTGCCTGAGTTAATAATTTTTCCTTAACCCGCTTACTCTTAACCCACGTTTCTCTGCATTGTACGATTGCCCATTGCGGCTAGCCGCATTTGGTGTGTTGAATAGTTTTTTTTTAAAGAAACTATATAACTCTGGCTATATTTTCTGTATTTGTGTCGCTCATAAAGTACGGAAAAATATTTTTCTTATTTAAATTTGTTCTTTATGCCGCGTTATAATGAATGCATTAATCCCTTTAAGGATTTAGGCGTTAAGGGGCACAAAGTAGGAGATCTTCGGTATCCTTCAGAAAAGTTACGTTTAATTATTCCTTCATTGCCTGACAAATGTAAGATTTGTTCCAAATGCCGGCTAATGGCATTTAATCAGCATACTTCCTCTCAACCTACCTAACTCGTCTTCTCGGTTGTTGCAAGTAGATGATGATGAAATGAAAGATGTTTTATGTGACAATTATGAAGATAACGACATTTCTGACGATGTCGATTTCGTACCTCCAAATGACCAATCCTTGTCAACTAAGCCGCTTTCGAGAGAAACACAATTAGAAGATATGTTGGAGAATTGGAAACTTAAATTCGCAGACAGTAATACCACCCATGCTGAGCGAATTTGTATCTTGACAACCGCTCCAAAGTCATGGAGTGAACGTCAACTCGATAAGGAATTCAATACATCTAGGCGAATGGCGAAAGCAGCTAAAATACTTGTATCTACACGAGGCGTATTTTCATTTCCAACACCTCGCCCGGATCGTCAAATATTAGATGAAACGGCACAGACTGTGCGAAGTTTCTACGAAGACGACGAAAATAGTCGTATGATGCCTGGTATGAAAGATACTGTTGTCATTAGAGACGTTACTGGCGAGAATGTAAAGCTACAAAAACGGTTGGTTCTGTGTAACTTGCGAGAACTACATCGTTTATATGTTGAAAAATACCCAGATAATCGCATTGGTTTTAGTAAGTTTGCTACACTTCGACCTCTGAACTGTGTTCTCGCCGGCGCAAGTGGTACGCACAGCGTATGCGTTTGTACGTATCACCAGAATTTTAAGTTAATGCTAGATGCTGCGGACTTATCGGAGCTGACATCGGATTCTGATGAACCTTTGCGAACATACAAAGATTGTATTGCTAGCATTGTTTGCCCCAATCCCACGGAGAAATGTTACTTCGATGAATGTAAGTCGTGTCCTGGTGTGGAGCTGCTTACTGCCCGGCTCACAGATTTATTTGAGAAGGCCGAAATCGAGACTGTTCAGTTTCAGAAGTGACAGACAGTTGATAGATCCACATTGCTGACGCAAACAATGGATGTATATTAATTAATAGACGAATTCTTTAAGTGCCTGTCAATTCTGAAATTGCACTATTTTATTGCCAAGCAACAAGGTGCTTACGTGTCAAGCAAAAAGGAAACGTTGCAAAGAGGTGAAGTTCTTGTTCATATGGACTTCTCTGAAAATTACGCGTTTGTCGCCCAAGACGCTGCTCAGTCATTTCAGTTCAATAATAATCAGTGCTCTGTTCATCCGGTCGTATATTACTACCGTGATGAACAAATGCAGTTGAAGCACACAAGCCTGGTAGTATTTTCTGATTGTCTTCATCATGATACAACAGCAGTGTATCTTGCGCAAAAAATCATAATTAATGATATAAAGTCTACTTGTTTTGTAGAAAAAGTGATTTATGTAACTGATGGAGCGGCACAGTAGTACAAAAATCGATTTCAGTTTATGAATTTGATGCATCATGAAGAAGACTTCGGACTTAAAGCGGAATGGCATTTTTTTGCCACAGCGCATGAAAAGGGTACTTGTGATCGCATTGGTGCCGTATTAAAAAGAGGAGCTCGTCGTGCGAGTTTGCAAATAACATCTGGTGAACCAATTCTCACACCTCATGCTCTCTTTCAATGGGCCAAAAGAAATCTTAAACGAACGGACGTGTTTTTTGTGACCTAAAGCGAATACGATGTAGCTAAACAAAGTTTGCAGATGACATTTGCTACAGCTACAACAGTACCGGCGACGCAGAAATGCCGCAGTTTCATTCCAATAACTACAGCAAATGGAGAGAATCGTTAATGATAAAAAGAATTTCAAACGCGGAAACTTATTTCACTTTTCCTCGCGAAAATCAAAATCGACGTAAGCATTGCAGGCATACGCAAATGAACGTGAGAGGCAAGGGGACTCACGAAAATCAAGCACCCCGAAAAGATGTAAATCCGATCGTGCGACCTCCACGCGGTACATCTTGGGTAATGCTAACGCCGACGGTAACTTAATTTGACAGTTTTGACAATGCATTGAATGTATTAAATATTGGAAATAAAAAATATAAACTATTATAATACAAAAAAATGTGTAATAACAACGCAAGAAGTGCATAATGTCATACATTACGCCGAAAACTGGCGGAAAATTGGTGTATAAGGTTTTTATATATTTTGGCACAGTTCGACACCGATGATCACAATTTACTCAATTTTGCATAAAAAACACAGAAATTCTGTTTAAAATGAAAAAAAAATGTATGGTACTATCATATGGAAGGGAGATACACGCAGTTAACTATCCGAGGTTCATGGCCCCTGCGTTGTATGCCTTCACGTGTAATCCAGGGGCCTTCTCGTTTTGCCGTTCGTTTGAAATAGATTTTTCGCATATAATAAGTGCTCATACCATAATTTCGCACTTACGGGTGGTTTCGTATTTGAAAGGGGTAATTTTCTAGATTTTTTGGGGATTTTTTAAAGGAAACATACAAATATAAAAAGTGATTTTAAAACTTGAATTGCATTTTACCCCCTTAATTTGTTCATATAAATCAAAATAAATGTTTTTAATAGAAAGCTTGTGCAAAAAGCTATAAAAATCATGTGGCTCATTAATTTTTTTATACCTTTCCTTTAGTGTAAAAATAATGATAAACAATGGCTATATTTAAAATTTAAAAAATTAAATGTGCTATAACATTTTAAAAATTCTGAATTTTTAAGTTTTCATTGATCAAATATGTTACATTTGCAAGTCCCTTCAAGTGTAAATAGGTAAAATTAGAATAAAAAAATAAGTTTAAAAAAGTGGCCCGTTTCGCGTGGAATGTCCCATAGTACGCATGATAAATTTACAGAAAAAAAACATATTTTAAAAAGCGCCGGTGCTTAATAGATATGTACATTAACAAACACAATAAACGCAATAAACGCAATAAAAAAAAAGAGTGAAAGAAGCTTAAAGAGGAAGGTTGTTCAGAATAACGGCGTTAAGACATTAAAAAAGCTGATGAAACTGAATTTCAAACTGATCTATGCAAACAGAGTCTATTCAGGCATGCCATAAGGCTAATACTCAAGAATAAATTTCCTCCTCACAAAACACGCTTTTACAAAAAGGAAAAGGGCTCTCAGAGCGGTCAGATCCACGGTTGTAAGCAGATAGGCCATTATATTTCTGGACGAACGATTCTGAGCTCTGAAATCCCTTCGCAAGCCTTCCCGCGCAGGTCGAGAAATAGGACAGTCACACAGTATGTGGGTGAAAGTTTCTCTCTCGCCCATGTTACAGGCTTCGCATAGTGCCAAAGGATTTTAGGTATACCACGAATTTCCGATACAAAGCGACCGCGAAAAGCGTGGCAGTTCGTAGCTGCACTTTTAGGCGAAGACAAGAAATCTGGCAGCGAGTTGGATATAGACTGGCGAGTCCGTCGGAAAACCTCCTGTAAATAGGCATCTGAATCGACTCGGATGAGTAGTAACGGCAAAGGTCCTTGTTTCGTAGATCCGTGGCATATCTCTCACACACTGTTATCACACGAGTCGTCCAATTCTCGACCGAAAAATCAAGCCACAAGTCATCAAACGATGAGGCGCTGAGAACGCGTTTCAGTTGACTAACCCAGTTTAAGGCTGGGTCGCCCACTCCTCCGACACACAGTTCGAACAGCCTTAGAAGGCCCTTACGCTGTAAACTAGAAGTTGGCTGACGTGGTATTCTTATAACCAAGAGTAGCGCTCTTTTGACAATTTCGACCGCAATCGGGTACAAATCCAATTCGAGGCGCAGAAGATATGCAGGTGTTGTACGAGGCAATTTAAGCCATTTTTAAAAAAGTCGATTTGTGCAGATTCTAGTCGGTCAAGGTGACTGAGCGCCCAGCAGAGGGAGGCATACAAAAGAGTGGATACAATTGAGGCCGAGTATAGTTTTAAAGATGCTTCCCACGAGTTTCCTTTGACTGAAGCCATTTTGGCGAGGATAGATGCTGTGGCTTGACGAGTCCTGACGATCGGAGCTTCAGTGGCCTTCAACCTATTCGCCGAAGACGAGACGATAATTCCCAAATAGGGGTACGATGCCACGACCTCAATCTGCTGATCCAGATAAGAGAAACTTTTGGAAGCGGAGTCCAGAGAGCCACCTCCTCTGAAAACAACTATTATAGTTTTTAAGGTATTTACGAATAAATTATTTATTCCGCAGTATGAGGCTAGAGCAGCCAGTTTAGTTCTTAGATCAGCTGGAGAGAAAGCAAATATCGCCAAGTCGTCTGCATAAAGGAGCAACATGAGGTCATACATCAGAGTGTAGTCAACACTTCTAAGGCCTTTACCTCTGAAAAAATGTGACTATGTCGGCTAAATATATAAGAAAAAGTAATGGGCTCATTATCTCGCCCTGCAAAACCCCCTCTGTAACTCTGACTTGCTGAGTTGAACCCTCAGGGAAAACTACTGAGGTTTTGCGGAACTATAAAAAGTTTAAAGGATCCACACCATCTTTGCCCTTACTCCAATGTCAATTAGTTTTAGTAAGTTCCTATGGTGAAGCCAACTCTCCAATCTTGCCGCGAGTACCTGCATGAAGAGCTTCGTAAGCGCATTAGTTATCTCAATTCCTCTGTAATTTGTAGGCATGGAGCGATCTCCTTTTTTGAAGAGCATGATGAGACTAAACTGCATCCACCCCTCAAGGGGCGTTTCGGAATCGAAAATCATGTTAAATAGGTCGAGGACAAAATCAAGCCAATCGTTTGACAGCAACTTTAAAATTTCAGCGGGAATACCGTCGGGTCCTACTGCTTTACCCGGTTTTAATCTCTTCATGCTCTCCGTTAATTCCTGAGCCGAGATGGGAGCGTCCAGAAATTCGTCCTGCATCCCATAAAAAGTTACATCGGACAGAGATCTCTGGGGATAGAGGAACGCTAGGTGCTCCAACCACGTTCCGAGAGCAACAGCCGATCCAACAGATGGAGACGTCCTGTGCCTACGAACCGTATCCCAGAATCCCCTCGCGTCCCTCACCTCCGTAAAGGCATCTGCCACACTCAAAGCATATGCCTTCTTAGCTGACGCGGTAACTTGCCTGAAATTCTTTTCTGCTTGCAAGTATGCAGCTTCGTAGTACAGGGTGTAGTTGTTTTTGCGTAGCACAGAAAGGGCTCTATATAAATCTTTGCAGGCTGCCCTACAAGTCGAACCAACGAGAATCAACCATTTTTACGATTTTGCCGCGCCTATTATTTTCAATTATCTTAATTAGACCCTCTTGTTTCAATAGGCTAACTAAACCAGAGCAGAATTTAGAAAAAGAGGGGTTTTGCGTTTCGGTATCGGTATACAAATCATATGGATTTTGTTCGCGCATACGGTTGGCTAGGCGTAATGATCCCTCATTCGACCACGTGATTTTTGAACTATTACCCGAGTTTGTTCGCAAATGTGCAACCAGATCACTAGAGAATGCTAATGCCAGGACGACCGTAGCAGGCAGATGATCCGAGCCATCAGCCTCTGAGCCAATAAAAAAGTCTTTATTAAAATGTGTGTGATTTGCGGATACCCAGATCAGATCCACAATGCTGCGGCCCCTGGCATCTATGTAAGTAAAACATGCAGGCGAATCTCCTAGTGAACGTCCATTCAACAGGCCGTAATTGTTCTCAAACATAAATTTAAAAGCATTTTACCTCTAGCATTACATCTAGAGTCTAAGGAATATCTTAATGCCGATAATTGAGAGTTATAAAATGATGAGCATCGTCATTTTCAAGGTTTAGTGTGCCCGTCCATACATTACAGTTGCCCTCAAGTAAGATTAAACAATCGGGAAATTTAATTGAAATTGAGTCCAGAACTGATTGTAATATTTGAAGCTGAGAAGACAAGTTAGTTTGAGGAGAAAAGTAAATCGAACCTTGCACTATAGAAATAGGGTAAGCCTGACCAGTAAAAAAATCCAGTTTGGGGAGACCTCAATCACTTCGGGGGACCCCACCGATGGTAGTAACGAAACTAATCCTCCGGTGAACCTTCCTGAAGAGCCCTCAGCAGTTGCTGGCACGACGAAGGTTTTTGTGTCCTCTTGATGAAAAGGCGATGTGTAAGCTGTGAGCCATGTTTCACAGAAGTTCCAGATGGAGTTAGGCATGCGAGTATTCGCCATGACCGGATTGTGGGGACCACAAATGTTCCAAAAAGACTAATGTATATCAGTCTGAGGTTGTGTTGGAATCTGAAAACGATTTAGTACTGCAGATCTAAGCGGCTTAAGCCAATGGTTTATTCGATGCCGAGTGGCTAAGCAGCCCCTGGAACTGACGTACGGGACCGCTACTGAACGTTTTTTTGTGTGTCCATCGAAGCAGAACAGCTTGAAGTTGAGGCGGTAGCTTGAGTCAGTGCTTCTTGCGGTGCTATTTCAAATTGTCCTGCACTCTCCGACCAGATGAAACACTCGTCCTCCACTACGACCTTCCTGAATCTTCTCACCACCTTATTATTTGCCGCTTTAGCATGCCTGACCATGTCCCTGGCAAGAAAGTCAATTTTCTGCTCTTTCACAGTAAGGTCTGTGTCAATATAAATATTTCTTCCGGCCAGAATTCTCTTCTTGTTCACCATGATGGAACTTTTTCCTCGGGAAGTCAGCAATTCCACCAGGATAGTAGGAGGCTCTTTTCGGATAAAGTAGGCAGTATCAACAACACCTGTCATTCGAAATTCTTGCAACAGAAAATTCTCAACCTGCGCTGTGACATCGCCTTCAATTTTTAGTCCTCTTATTTTTATATATATTTTTTGAAGCAGTTTGTTAGTTTTCTCTAACTCAGCTGACAAACAGGTGATTTGTTTGTCCTTATCTTGCAGTTGACACTTCAAATCGGCAATCTCCTGAGTCCGTTTTTAGTGAGACAATGTATATTATAACGAAATAGATGGAGCACTCACAAATTACGAATGCAACAATTTCATTCCACAGGTCTAATAACTGAAAAAACTATTTCAAGAAATTACGACAATGTTCCTCTCTTTTTACTTTTGTTACTCAAATAAAAAAAAGCTACAAGTATTTATATATTTATAAGTTAGCTATATTACTATTTATTAGATAATAGTATTTAGGACATTCAATATTGCAGTTTAATGCCAAATCTTAATTTAGATTAAACTACAAAATAGAAGAACACTTGTATCATATACTTAGAAAAACTTGCACTCACGCGGCTCACATTTAACCCATGTTATTTATTATCATTTTGTGATGTTTGTTATTTTCAAATAATTATAACCTAAGTAATGTCTGAAATTATTATATATATGTGACTGATGCGAATTCAAATACAGGATGTCCATTAAGTCGCGGACCGGGTTAATAACTTAAACAAAAATTTTTTTTTCAAAAACGCCGAAACACGTGTAACGATTTTCCAAAAAATCTATCTTTTTTTTGGGGGGGGGGGGGGGTGGAAGATCATAAATGGCAACATAGGTCGAGTGGGGGTTCATTTGAAAGGTCTTTTCGAGACGAATTCAAGGCACTAGGCACAGCTGGCGCTGCGATTACTACTCCCGGAATTATTTTACTTCTAAGATTTTTAATCTAGTAGAAAGGGCACAACCGAGACAGAAAAACCGAATCATTATACTTGAATTCTGTTTTTTTTTCTTAAAATCTTTAACGCTCGTGTAATAAATTCCCCTCCCTCATTCCTCAACTATACATGTTGGCGAACCGAGTTTCTTGGCTTACGTACGAGGTTGTGTCGTATTTATAGTTGGTTTTGCTCCGGTTGTTATTAAAACTTAATTCTAAATAGCAGTAAAGTTAACTTAAAACCGTGGAAGTTGAATTTTCCGATGGATAATCTGCAGGTGACTAACTTCGTAAATGATTTCAATGGACCAACGATACCCACGAAAATTTAACCAATGCGGAATTGCCGCGAATTGTAATTACTAAAGTACTTAATAACGAACGAAAATGTTCAAGAAGGGCAAGTAAGACTCATAAGAGAAGTTAACAATGAAATAGTTATGTTCGTACGGTGGGCGTAAAGTGCGAGTTTTTCAGTGATTGGGGGTCAGGCTGAAAGTAAATATTCAATACTAGTTTTAGGATTTATTGTACAGATAATAAATACACGAATTTGTGCTGAACAATAATTAATTTTTATTAACAACAAAAAATTGTTGCACACACACACACACACACATACACACGCACGCACGCACGCACGCACGCACGCACGCACACAGAAGCACATACTCGCGCGCACGCACACACACGCACACGCACACATTTACCGCGACTTCGTAAGATTCTTCGTTCCGGCTATGCGGTTCCTGTTCCCTACACATCTTCCGCAGCCTTCCCAACTAGTAGTTTACTGCGTGGTTCATCGCAGCTTTACCGAATGTGGTCGGAAATTGACCCTGCAAAAAAAAGTATTTGATATAGTTTCGTAAAAAAAATTCTTCTCCCTTAAGTTTACTTCCCTACAGTTTTCAAATTTCCCTAACTTTTACAATTTTCTTTCCATATATTTTATGTTTCCACTCACGGCCTCTCCCACCACCCGGCATTCAGTCGACTTGAGTCGTTTATCGAGCGATCGGCTCATATAATACGTAATGTATTAACATTACAAAAATTTATAATTTTTCAACATATATAGATTAATTTAATAAAACTAATATATCAAATTGTATATGCGTACGAAAGGAAATAATTATATATATGGGCCATTCCATGTCAACCGGATCACTTGCACGACCAGAATTCGATAGCACCAAAAAAATCGGGGTTGGGCTTAAAATTTAGCTTAACATGTATACTTTTGTTTGCCGAGTGGCGATTTTGAAAATTCAAAATGGCGGACTATGGGAAACACTGAAAATGAAGAAAGTCGGCAAATAAAATTGTGGAATCTAGCACTACCAGAATTCTATAGCACCAAAAAAATCGGGGTTGGTCTTAAAATTTAGCTTAACATGTCTACTTTTATTTGCCGAGTGGCGATTTTGAAAATTCAAAATGGCGGACTATGGAAAACACTGAAAATGAAGAAAGTCGGCAAATAAAATGGTGGAATCTAGCACTACCAGAATTCTATAGCACCAAAAAAATCGGGGTTGGTTTTAAAATTTAGCTTAATATGTCTACTTTTATTTGCCGAGTGGCGATTTTGAAAATTCAAAATGGCGGACTATGGAAAACACTGAAAATGAAGAAAGTCGGCAAATAAAATGGTGGAATCTAGCACTACCAGAATTCTATAGCACCAAAAAAATCGGGGTTGGTCTTAAAATTTAGCTTAACATGTCTACTTTTATTTGCCGAGTGGCGATTTTGAAAATTCAAAATGGCGGACTATGGAAAACACTGAAAATGAAGAAAGTCGGCAAATAAAATTGTGGAATCGAGCACTACCAGAATTCTATAGCACCAAAAAAATCAGGGTTGGTCTTAAAATGTAGCTTAACATGTCTACTTTTGTTTGCCGAGTGGCGATTTTGAAAATTCAAAATGGCGGACTATGGGAAACACTGAAAATGAAGAAAGTCGGCAAATAAAATTGTGGAATCTAGCACTACCAGAATTCTATAGCACCAAAAAAATCGGGGTTGGTCTTAAAATGTAGCTTAACATGTCTACTTTTGTTTGCCGAGTGGCGATTTTGAAAATTCAAAATGGCGGACTATGGGAAACACTGAAAATGAAGAAAGTCGGCAAATAAAATTCTGCTGAGTCTTTGTGTAATAAAAAAACTACAGACGCATTTGCTATAATGCGATAATACAGATTTGCACGTACAGTTCAAAGAGCAAAATACAGACATTGCAATTGCTTTAAGTAATTTTGCTATCGTCCGTAGCGGCCGTTTACGGCGGCCATTCTTTTCTTAAAATTCTTTTCTTAACCCTTTGCGGCGCACATTTTTCTTTATACGGAAAACAGCTGAAAATTGTTACTAGGGGGTTTTCGGGGTCGCTGATTACGAATCTGAATTTGAAAATTCAAAGTGGATTTTGGAAATTCAAAATGGCGGCTCCAAGATGGCCGACATAAATGTAAAAAATTTACTTGATTTTGATGAAAGTTGGTACTCGGGTGTTTTTTGGGTCGCTGATTGCGAATTTGAAGTCAGATTTTGTAAATTCAAAATGGTGGATCCAAGATGGCCGACATAAATATAAAAATTTACTTGATTTTGATGAAATTTGGTACTCGTGGGTTTTTGAGGTCGCTGATTGCGAATCTGAAGTCAGATTTTAAAAATCAAAACGGCGGATCCAAGATGGCCGACGGAAATGTGAAAATTTACGTGATAAAAACTTCATAAAACTGGGTACTCTATGTACTCTGAATTTTAAATATATAAGTCAGAGATCAGATTCGCAATCAGCGACCCCAAAAACCCCCGAGTACACAGTTTCATCAATGTCGGGTACATTTTCATATTTCGGTCGGCCATCTTGGATCCTCCATTTTGAATATTCAAAATCCGAGGCCAGATTCGTAATCAGCGACCCCAAAAATCCCCGAGTAACGAGTTTCAAGTAAATCAGATGAATTTTTAAAAATTCATCCGCCATATTGTTTCCGCCATTTTGAATTTTTCAAAACCGACTTCAAATTCGTAATCAGCGACCCCAAAAATCCCCGAGTAACGAGTTTCAAGTAAATCAGATGAATTTTTAAAAATTCATCCGCCATATTGTTTCCGCCATTTTGAATTTTTCAAAACCGACTTCAAATTCGTAATCAGCGACCCCAAAAACCCCCGAGTAACGAGTTTCAAGTAAATCAGATGAATTTTTAAAAATTCATCCGCCATATTGTTTCCGCCATTTTGAATTTTTCAAAACCGACTTCAAATTCGTAATCAGCGACCCCAAAAATCCCCGAGTAACGAGTTTCAAGTAAATCAGATGAATTTTTAAAAATTCATCCGCCATATTGTTTCCGCCATTTTGAATTTTTCAAAACCGACTTCAAATTCGTAATCAGCGACCCCAAAAACCCCCGAGTAACGAGTTTCAAGTAAATCAGATGAATTTTTAAAAATTCATCCGCCATATTGTTTCCGCCATTTTGAATTTTTCAAAACCGACTTCAAATTCGTAATCAGCGACCCCAGAAACCCCCGAGTACCAAATTTGGTTCTAATTTACCTTTTAGTTCGTTCAAAAATGATTTCTTTCTCAAAAATCGACGATTGTTTAAATTTATTTATTTATACTTGTTAATAATTTTGCGTAATAATTCATTATCCTTTTCGTTACGTACTAAAAAGCCCCGTCTACCACTGTAAAACGATTTTTTGAATATTGCTTCGAAAGCATTGAAACTAGACAGAAAAGTTGTGAATAAAAAAGGTGGTAATCTGGGTTACCACTGCGCCGCAAAGGGTTAAGAGTCTTTAATAAAAAATTGTATACGGTTGAGATCACTTTTTTTAATGCATTCTAAATAAGAGCCCCAGATCATCGCGATATCGATCGCGGCGGCTGGAGATGGTTCAATTTAGTTCGTTCAAAGCGAGAAATTTTTCTTAACATTATCTTTTCAACAAAATATATTTTTGAGGCGGTGAGTTTGAGAAAGGTCCACGAGTAAGGGGTTTTCTACATTATTGTTCATTAGTTAAAAACAAAAATTTTCGTGCGTTTTTTGAGTTTATCATAATTATCGGGAATATCTAATGTAATGACGTTGCATTGTACTTAAAAATTAAGCATAATAAATTCATTTCACTAATCGCTCTTTCTGTAACTATAAATAAAAATGTCAAAAACAGTTCATTCCGATAGATGTGTCAATCCTTTTGGCGGAATGGGTCATAAAGGAAAGGACTTGAGAAACATATCCCGAAACATGCAAACAGAGTTTCCAAATTTACCTTTCAATGCGAAAATATGTCAAGCTTGTAGGAAACAATATAATAATAAAAATGAATCTTTCGACTTCGACAGATCCTTTGAAAATCAAGCAGGCTCTGATGTGCGGGATACAGAAAGTGACTTGGAACATTCGCAAAATAAAAAATTGCGTTTGTCTAGAGAAGAAATTCTCGAGGAAATGATGAGTGGGCTTAAAGAAAAGTTTTCGAGCCTACCTGAAAATGATCCACTTCGCATATCGATTTTGACCATTCCTCCCGAATCATTAAGTATTCGTGAGGTAGCTGAAGAATTCGGCGCCTCTTACAGATGTGTTAGACAAGCAAAAGAATTGCGAAGAACAGCAGGAGTTTTAGCAACACCCAGACCTAAAGCAGGGAAAAACTTATGCGAGAGTATCGTTAAAAAAGTGTCTGATTTCTATGAAAGCGATGTCAACAGTAGAGTAATGCCTAATAAAAAAGACACAGTTACAGTACGTAGTTGCGGTCTGAAGACCAAAATGCAGAAGCGATTGCTATTATGCGACATTAAATATTTGCACGTACAGTTTAAAGAGCAAAATCCAGATATTGCAATTGGTTTAAGTAAATTTGCTGAACTTCGACCAAAATGGTGTGTTGTAGCTGGTTCCAGTGGCACTCACAGCGTATGTGTTTGCGTAATTCACCAAAATTTCAAAGCTATGATCGACGCTGCTAAACTTCCGCAAATAACGCAAAGTTGTGAGATACCGATCAGTAACCAAAGTGATTGCATTCAGATAGTTTTGTGTAAAAATCCATTGCCGGGATGCTACTTAGGTGACTGTCATGAATGCCCAAATATGGAAAAATTTTCGGATTACATTTTTCAATTGTTAGACGAAATAGGAACGTCGGAAGTTATATTTTCCACTTGGCAGAACACTGATCGATGCATCCTTAAAAAAGAATGTCTTCCTCTTGACGACTTTATTAATATTTTTACCAAATCTCTAGAAATTCTACTTCCTCATCATTTTATATCTAAAGCACAGTCGAAATATATATTGGAACTACGTAATACATTACATGAAGGAGACGTGTTGGTTCACACCGACTTTTCAGAAAATTTTGCCTACGTCGCACAAAACGCGGCTCAAGGTTTTCACTACAACAATGCTCAATGTACCGTACACCCAGTGCTCGTATATTATAAGAACAATGAGGAAGTAACCCACAAGAGCTTCATATTCTTATCTGAATGCACAACACATGATACGGCAGCAGTGTACACGATGCAAGAGTTACTTGTACCTGAAATAAAGAAGCTGTGTCCAAACCTGCAAAAAATCATTTATATTAGCGACGGTGCTAAACAGCATTATAAAAATAAATTTCAAGCCAGTAATCTTGTTCATCATGAAAATGATTTTGGAATAAAAGCCGAGTGGCACTATTCTGCTACAGCCCACGGCAAAGGAGCTTGCGATGGTGTAGGAGCTATTTTTAAAAGAGAAGCCACACGCGCCAGCCTTCAACTTAATCATGATAATGCGCTATTGTCTCCTGCAGCTCTTTTGGAATGGGCTAAAGGTAAATTCGAAAATATAAAGTTTTTTTATTACACAAAGGCTCAGCATGAGAAAACTAAAAGATTCCTTACAAGAAGATTTTCTGCAGCTCCTCCTGTTGAAAAAATCAGCAAAGCACATGCAATTTACGTACTTCCTGAGAAGGAGTTACATGCCATGCAATACTCTGCAGCGTCGACGCCGTTAACTGTTATGAAATATTAAAGGGAAAGTCATAAAATAAAAAATATAAAATAAAAAAAGAAGCTATAAAAAAAATACAAAAATACAAAAAAAAAATAAAAAATACAAAAATAAAAAAAAAAAAAAAAATACAAAAAAAAAAAAAAAAATGGAGACTATCAACCGCTACGTCCTCGTTCGTGTCTCTGGGTTTGGCTGAGAGCGGTTACGTAAGAAATACCTTGTAAATAAAGTAACAAAGTTTGATGTTTCATTCAAATTAAGTAATTTTTGCAATTTCGGTTGGTCGTCTGTACGTATTTTGAATCACAGGATCTCATTTGCCATTTTGAATCTCAGAATTTATAATAGAGATGGAGATTCAGAGAGATTATAATTCAGCAAACCTCAAATATCTCCTAGTACTGAGTTTCAACCAACTTTGGTAGTGCAAGTGATCCAGAATTTTATTTGCCGACTTTTTTCATTTTCAATGTTGTCCACAGTCCGCCATTTTGAATTTTCAAAATCGCCACTCGGCAAACAAAAGTAGACATGTTAAGCTAAATTTTAAGCCAAACCCCGATTTTTTTGGTGCTATAGAATTCTGGTAGTGCTAGATTTCACAATTTTATTTGCCGACTTTCTTCATTTTCAGTGTTTTCCATAGTCCGCCATTTTGAATTTTCAAAATCGCCACTCGGCAAACAAAAGTAGACATGTTAAGCTAAATTTTAAAACCAACCCCGATTTTTTTGGTGCTATAGAATTCTGGTAGTGCTAGATTCCACAATTTTATTTGCCGACTTTCTTCATTTTCAGTGTTTTCCATAGTCCGCCATTTTGAATTTTCAAAATCGCCACTCGGCAAACAAAAGTAGACATATTAAGCTAAATTTTAAAACCAACCCCGATTTTTTTGGTGCTATAGAATTCTGGTAGTGCTAGATTCCACAATTTTATTTGCCGACTTTCTTCATTTTCAGTGTTTTCCATAGTCCGCCATTTTGAATTTTCAAAATCGCCACTCGGCAAATAAAAGTAGACATGTTAAGCTAAATTTTAAGACCAACCCCGATTTTTTTGGTGCTATAGAATTCTGGTAGTGCTAGATTCCACCATTTTATTTGCCGACTTTCTTCATTTTCAGTGTTTTCCATAGTCCGCCATTTTGAATTTTCAAAATCGCCACTCGGCAAATAAAAGTAGACATGTTAAGCTAAATTTTAAGACCAACCCCGATTTTTTTGGTGCTATAGAATTCTGGTAGTGCTCGATTCCACAATTTTATTTGCCGACTTTCTTCATTTTCAGTGTTTCCCATAGTCCGCCATTTTGAATTTTCAAAATCGCCACTCGGCAAACAAAAGTATACATGTTAAGCTAAATTTTAAGCCCAACCCCGATTTTTTTGGTGCTATCGAATTCTGGTCGTGCAAGTGATCCGGTTGACATGGAATGGCCCATATGTGTGTGCGTGAGTGCGTATGCGTGCGTGTAAGCGTGTGCGCGCGTGTGCGTCTGAGAGGATGCGAGAAAAGAGTGGTAATTAACATAAAAATGGGATGCTACTTTTGCAACTCCGTGATCAAAATCCATTTTCGCACACACTTGTAATATACGCAAATGCCTTATTGTGGCATCGATAGGTATATTACAACAATATAGTGTTTCTTATATGTATGGAAATTGAAAATGATTTTATTCAAATTATGACCTATGGCCTGGGTCGACGTAAAATTGAAAATGAGCATTTTCAAAACTTCGACTCCAAAATACTCCAGCAGTATTTATAAAATAATATTTGTAAAACATTTACTTTATGCACTTGTATTGTAATTCACTATTCGATGCTTATTACATGTTTACTATGTTTTACTAATTACTATCTGTATTATTGTGATCTTATATATACAATACATATACATATAATTCATCAAAGATATCTTGAAAGTGTCGAAAAGATCTCTAACGGATATCTATAAGACATCTTTTAGATATATCGGAATAGTTATTTTCGTATGAAGGGCGTAAAATAACTTATGCGCCCATAGGTGATCACCAGGCCCTGGCTAAGATTCAGTTTTTTCAGTGTTGACGTAGAAATTGGATGAACAACTATAGGGTAATGTTTTTGCCGAGGTGGCCAAATTCAATACTTCGTCAGACAATAGTCATACGCATTTTAAACCAGTTTTTATGGCATTATGTTGATTTAGGTAGAAAATGCATCCCTTTTTTGTAGAGAATTTAATGCTCTATATTTTTATGTTTGAAATATTTTTATATAAAGTTTAATATACAAAATAAATGCAAAAAACTACGAAGGAACGTAATTGGGGCTAATGTTGTTTGGTAATGTACTGATGGATCTGCGCCAAACTCTAATCAGATCTAAGTTATGCCAAAACGCGTATTTAAACAAAAAATCACGTAGATACGGTAATCCGTGCGTGAGATATCACGAGGCAAAAAAACGGGACGTACGGACGTACGTACGTAAGATCACGGATACAAATTTTTTAATTGTTGATTTATGCTTCTTAGGATCTGAAACGTCGACATTTGATGAAAAACAATAGGGTAATTTCTATAACCGAGGTGACCAAATTCAATACTTCGATCAGACCTAAGGCATTCTTTGTCAACGGGAGACCCCTGCCTATCCAAAAATGGTTTAGGCGTAGAGAGCTGTAATACAGCTTAAAATTTCCGGAATTTTGTCTACTTTCAAAAGCAGAGTGGCATATTAATGGATTCAAGATGGCGGATTCAATATGGCGGAAAATGTGAACAAAATTGATGAAATTAAATTTTTCTTTCCTATGCCAACAAAATTCATTTTGACATAACGAGTTGCACAAGGTCTTAAAATACAGCTGCTTATGTCCACTTTTGAAGACAGAACAGAGACATTAAACAATTCAAGAAGGCGGCTTCAATATGGCGGAATATTTTTTTAAACTGCTTAAATTCGCTTAAATTTACTTAGAACTTATTACTCGGGGGTTTTTGGGGTCGCTGAAAACGAATCTGCCATCAGATTTTACAAATACAAAATGGCGGACGTTTTTGTAAAAAAAAATAATCAATTTGCTCAAAACTTGCTATACGGGGTTTTTTCCGGTCGCTGAAAACGAATCTGGCATCAAATTTTAAAAATTCAAAATACAAATTTAATTTCTATCTGAACCTGTTTTTTTATTTTCATGCTTGTGTCAAGAATAATCTAAGTAATTAGTTCCTGAGTCAGTTTTTACGTTAAGCATTTTTTTTAATTATCAGTAATTGTGTAAAAATTTTTTCCAAACAACATTTTTTATTAGACTTTTTTTCGATTTTTAAAACACGTAAGTCACTTGTTTCTGAACCCGTCATTTAAAGTTATGCATTTGTTCTCTTTTAAATTATCAAGAACAGCGTGAGTGATTTGTTTTTGCGTCTGGTTTTGCGTTAGGCATTTGTTTTTTCGATGTATTTAATAACCTAATTTTTGTTTCCTAAATTTAGGCAGTAGCTTTACCAAACAGCCCTTTTAAGAGCTACATGATGTACAAAACCCGATCGTGCAACCTCCCCGCGGTGTACATCGGGTAACGCAAATACCGACGGTACAATTACTTAAGAAAGCAAAGTTAATTAATTAATAGTAACATAATATTTGTAATCAGCGACCGGAAAAACCCCCGTATAGCAAGTTTTGAGCAAATTGATTAATTTTTTTAAAAGAACGTCCGCCATATTGTATCCGCCATTTTGAATTTGTAAAATCTGATGGCAGATTCGTTTTCAGCGACCCCAAAAACCCCCGAGTAATAAGTTCTAAGTGAATTTAAGCGAATTTAAGCAGTTTAAAAAAATATTCCGCCATGTTGGAGCCGCCATCTTGAATTGTTTAATGTCTCTGTTCTGTCTTCAAAAGTGGACATAAGCATCTGTATTTTAAGACCTTATGCAACTTTTTATGTCAAAATGAATTTTGTTGGCATAGGAAAGAAAAATTAATTTCATCAATTTTGTTCACATTTTCCGCCATATCGAATCCGCCATCTTGATTCCATTAATATGCCACTCTGCTTTTGAAAGTAGACAAAATTCCGGAAATTTTAAGCTGTATTACAGCTCTCTACGCCTAAACCATTTTTGGACAGGTAGGGGTCTCCCGTTGACAAAGAATGCCCCATATATATACATATAAAAATGGTGCGAAATATATTTAGGCCGAAACTGTACATTTGATATATATCTCAAATATATCCCTAGATATGTGTATACAAATAGTGCGAAATATATGTATATCTGGATATATTTCAAGATATATTTTTTCCGGACGGGATTACAATGAAGCTGATTACAAAAATTATGAAGAGCATTTATGTATTTAGATCTTGTAATGTTTTATGATTTTTCCCTTGATTATCAGACTCATTTATAAGTTTGGAAATACCTACTTCGATACCTGCAACGAAATCTTGAATCGGAAACTAGTTTTTGGTAATTTAAATAAAATGTTTGTTTCCTAATCGTATTATGTTGTTTATGTTGTCAGGAAGAATTTTAGAAATTAAGTTAATAAGCCAATTGTTATTAATGGTGAATTTAGAGGTATTATTAAAGTGAACATTTCGTTGATAATTATAACATTTTGCTTTATAACAATAATTTTTTTACTTTTATTACAATGTTCATACCACGAGGATTTTAAAGGTAAGGAGAATTTTAATTATCTGTTCAATAAAAACAATTTTTTTTCTTAAAGAAAGATTGTTATATTTTCTAAAGAATTAATTTATTTTATTATTCTGAAGAGGGATTAAATAAATATTGGTCGAGTTAAATATTAATAAATTGGTTAATTAATTCCGTCTTACCAAGAAACAACTTCCTCAAGAATTTATCGTTGTTTGTTGCTGATTTCGATTACCCGCTTCGTGGACGGTCTTAGATATTGGCGACCGTCTGGACGCGAATCATTCAAAAATGTTGCGGAATCTTCATAAGGTCTGGTCAGATTTCCGCATCCTTGTTCGATTAATATTTCTATTCGCTCACGTTCACATAAATTCATTTTTTCTTTTCCTAATAGATAAAATATTTCTGTACCAAAAATAATATAGATGAAAGAGTGGTGGAAAAGTCACTTTTGAGCTTTTTGCACTATAAAATTACTTCGACCCAGACCTTAGGTCTGGATGAAGTATTGAATTTGGTCACTTCTGGCATAAAAATTACCCTATAGTTTTTCATCAAATGTCGACGTTTCAGACCCTAAGGAGTCCAATTCAACAATAAAAAAATTTGTGTTCGTGATCTTGTACGTAGGTCCGTACGTCCCGTTCTTTTGTCGCGCGATTACTCGTGTACGGATACGCGTAATGATATTTTTTTGGCATAACTTAGATCTGATTATATTTTGGCGCAGATGCATCCGTCCATTACTAAAAACCATTAGCCCCAATTACGTTTCTTCGTAGTTTTTTGCATTTATTTTTAAAAATACAAACTTTATACAAAAATGTTTCAAACAAAAAAATATAGAGCATTAAATTCTATACAAAAAGGTTATGCATTTTCTACCTAAATTAACGATAATGCCATAAAAACTGGTTTAAAATGCTTATGAGTATTGTCTGAAAAAGTATTGAATTTGGTCATCTCGGCAAAATAATTACGCTATAGGTTTTCATCAAATATCCACGTTTCAGCTCACCACTCGGGCGCGGTGATCACCTACGGGCGCATAAGTTCTTTTACGCCCTTGAAACGAAAATAAATATTTCCATATATCTAAAATATGTCTTATAGTTACCTAAAAGATACCCGTCAGAGATCTTTTCGACACTTTCAAGATATCTTTGGAGAATTATATGTACATATATTGTATATATAAGATCACAATAATACAGATAGTAATTAGTAAAACATAGTAAACATGTAATAAGCATCGAGTAGTTTAATACAATACAAGTGCATGAAGTAAGTGTTTTGCAACTTTTAATTATTAATACTTCGGCTGGCCTGTCGTCGGGGTCGAAGTTTTGAAAATGCTCATTTTCAATTTTACGTCGACTCAGGCCATAGGTAGTTTGTAAATTTTTATACATATAAAAAACACTATATTGTTTTAACATATCTATCGAAGTCACTTGGACCTAAATATGATTGGACCCCCAAATATCGATACACCATTTCGACAGACCGTTTCCAAACTTAAATGATCACATAATTGTTATCCCCACTTTGGGATACGCGTCGATCACGTCACTTTTTTTTAGTGAGGCATGATAAAACGTGAAATTCAATTTATCACTTCGTAGTGATAGCAACCCATTCTAAAGTCATTTGTTTCTTTAAAATATGTCATCCTGAGAAAAACAATTTGTCAAATATGCAATCGCGATGAAAATATAATCGAATAAAATGGCACTTTAATTAAACAACGTGTCAAAAAAGACGTCCCTTTGCTACGTTCTTCGCTAACGTTCCGGGTTGACGTAATTTCACGGACGATCATCGTGTCAATGTTATAATCAGAATATTATCGCGGGGTGGGCCTGAACCATTTATTTGGCTATCTATTAGGCAATAACAACCAGAACCCCCGGACCCACGTAATTTATTCACAATCGAGGCACCCCGTGGGCAAAGCACGCCCCGCGTATTCTCCAGGCGTATACTGTCGGGACCTGGGTATATAGAACGCAGCCTCTTTATAATGTTGCCTCAACAAACAAATGCACGTCATAAACACACCCTTCGCAGTTAACGAGTGAAATCTCCACTTGTGCGGCTCCTTTTCTCCCTCGTCCCTTCGTGCTTTTTATGCCTGACACAAATTTCACGTTATTGAAATTCGTCGTGAAACAGCATTATTATTCACTTTATGGACGATTATGAATCTTAATGTGTTTGAATTGACACATTGCATATTAAACTGAAGGATTAATATTTCCTTCTAGCTTTAAAACATGACAATTACAATTTAATCGCCTATAATCGTAACGTAATAATGTGTATAGTCTTAGCATAAAGCATTTTTAGTGACTATTTTTGAAAATCAATTTGTATTGCTAATCCCCTTTCAGTCGTTTTCATATAATCGAAAAGTACCGTTTCGGCGTTAACATAAAGCATCTAAATACATCGACAGAATTTAACACTAATATTTAACTATAACCATATCTACCAGATCAATGTTACGGACTAATCTTTAGTCGTGGTGTCATTCGTATTTCTTCTTCGCAATATTATATATTATATCTAAGATAAGGTAAATATATAGTTTCTTTACAAAATGTTTGCCATTGACAAAATTGTAAAAACATAGATATTTTAAGAAAAATTGTTTAAGAGCTACCCTTCTGTTTAGAATTTTTATCTTAAGATAGTTGAACCTCGGGATATAGTATGTTCAAAAAATATATTTAATATCGTTTTCAAGCATTTAATTTTTTCTAATGATGACATTGTTGAAGGGAGAAAGTATTGCAGTTCTTGAGAAAATATTAAGACCTACAAAAGCAATTTATTAAACAACTTTTGTTAATGATTCAAACTTTCTTTTTATCGCCAGTTCAAAATTTTTTATAAATGAATGGATTTTAACGAATGACGGCTTATTTTTTCGAGTAAAAATATTGTTCACAACTTTAATAAACGAATTATTCAAAATTTTTTACCAGATCACCAAAATTATTTTAGAAATTGTGAAAAATAATAATTTTTGTTAATAAATTGAGATGTTGTAGATTATCTTTTCCTCGAAAATATAAGTCGCCACTCGTTAAAATCCATTCATTTTTACAAAATGTTTAACTGGTTAAAAGAATAAAATTTGAGCCATTGCTAAAAGCTGTTTAACAAATTGTTATAATGATTTAAATTTGTTAAGGATAGTAATGCTTTTTCTCTGATCAACAATATGTTTAATAATCAATTTTATTTTATTGGAAACGGTATTGAACGTTTTTCCCACTATATAGCGGACTTGAACTACCTTAAAACATTTATATCATAATTTATATCATTGTTCTCCAATGTATGTTACTCAAAATGAACATAACAGGATAAAAAACGTTTGCATCAAAACAATATTTTATTATATTTTTAGCTTACAAAACAATGCAAACAACCAGATTGATTTTACGGACTAATTCAAATTCTACGTGTCTTTCGGACATCTTCGTGAATTGTGCTTTCACATACAGAGAGAAAAATATTGTATCCAATAACATACTGATATTACCGGATGGCATACGGGTGGTACTGGATACCATCACACCAACAGTAACATGTATTTCTCACGTGTACACAAACAATACTGATCATAAAATGAATGTGCCCGATCAAAAATAAATTATGGATATACGCTATTTGAGATTCGAGTGTCTTCGCGGTACGCTGGGAGAATGACGTAAGGCCTGAGAGAGAGGCAGAGAGAGAGAGAGAGAGAGAGAGAGAGAGAGAGGGAGAGGACATTGCGATTTATATCACCCCATGTTCCTTTTTTCGTAACACATTTTCAAAGTCCACATGGTCACTTCAATGAAACTGTACTCAAACATATTGCTTTTGGGTTTACTCGCCGCCTAGCGCTATATGAAATAATATAAACATATAGTTATCGCATTATATAAAAATATCAATACGCACAACTTTTTTACAATTTCTCTTACATTTGCCTATTGAAAATTGTCCGCACAATGATCTAGGAAAATTTCCATGCCGAGTACGGGTTAATTATTTTTAATAAAAGCGTGGAAAATTCCCATTAGATTTGTCGTGCATTGTAGACTTGTAGAGAGAGAGAATACCTGTTTATGGAATTAATTGTCCAGAGGAAGAAAAACTATTAAATGTAAATTAGCTATGACAGGAGGTTAATTCACAACGTTACCTCGAAGAAAAACAAAGGTGTGCATCAATTTTAACGAGAGCGGAAGGAACATGCAGTGAGCGGGAGGACGAAGGCGAAAGCACATGAAACGACTTATAGAGACGAAAGGGAGGCTATCCTGTTAAGCTTCGTTTCGGGTCGGTTGGTTCATTCGAAGCAGCCAAGGCCGCTTCGAATCTGGACGCATAAACATGCCATGATCGCGTACGCCCATCACTTTCTATAATAACAATAAGAATCGGTCCTCTCTCGCCACCCTTCCTTGATGTCGTCGTTGCCATCGAACTTTCCGACCTTCGGAGGCTGCCTTCCTTGTCGGTCGGCCAGAAGATCCCACGTGATTACGCGCACAGGAGCGTCTTCACAAATCACTCGAGTGCTTCTGTCTCTCTTTTCAGACCGAATATGTGGCGAGGCTCGATGTCCTTTCCCCCTCCTAAATGCCTTGGCTTTGGGGTCCCTTTCACGTGGTCTCGCGGGAACGGACCCTTACACTTATGCTCAGATGCCGAGTCGCTTCGTCGTACCGCGTCCAAAGAAGACCGCTCCTGACATAAATCTATATCATACGCAGTAGCCCTCACTCTTCTCTGCGCGCAGGCCATGCAGCGATTGGACATATTTACTCACGTGTCCGTGAGTCTATGTGTACACCAACATCGCCGACCCAAAGCTGAAATCGGGAAATGCGTTTTGTTGATTCGACATATGGTGGATTTCTTGATTGTCGTTAAGGGCTGCGTGATTGCTGATTCCAGAATCGATTAAGCGAATCACAAACTTATAAATATCTGTCGATAAATATATGTAATTAGCACTGGGTACGCCAACGTCCGCAAATACCATACGGAAATCATAATAACTAATTCTTTGAAGTTCACCGAGGATTTTGCGACGGATATTAATGTATCGGTTATGGAATACTGTTCGTCTTTTACAGTGCGAATGTGCGTACATAAATCAATGGCAATATCTCTTCTTCTCGAGAAAAATAGCACAAATGTAGGACAATGCCAGTGATCAACAATTGATACGATTTGATATCATCTGATTAACTACTGGTACGCGGTACTTATGCTAAGAGCAGGCTCTGCTGCGTCTATTTTCTTGGAACTTTATAAATCGCATATTTATAACCATCCTTTGATGTTAATAAATACAAGCGCGGTATGTATCACAATAAACATAAACGTATTTCATTGCGAAGACCAATGCTTCGAAATCCTATATAAATTCATTTTTTATTACAATTTAGTATTTAGCATTTATCAGAAATAGTAATATAATTATATTTAATACCACGACTAGTCATTGCAGAAAACCACAGCTCCTAAAAATATTAGATGAGTAATATTAATAAACGGTTGTAATGTAATTCTTTTAGAACTAATCGTTATGAATTGTAAATATTCAATCTGACATTGGGAACGTGGTATTATTTCCTGGTGATGACGATGATATCGATTACTAATTCTTTCAGATGATAAGGTAAGGTGCTTCTAATGTCGAATCATGCAATTCTGGAGGAAGTAACCTATAATACAGGAAACATTGACCGTAAACAAAGCACAAAGCCCGAGATGGCCAATGACGTGGATCCTGTCAACGGATAACATCATGAGTGACAGAATGAGAACAAGGACAGCAACATGGATGCCAGGATGAGGACACCGACCATGAAAAGGATAATAAAACACGAACGACAATAACGAAAGAGATGTTCAAGCGAAAAAGACGAAATTCATTTAATACTAAATATTTTTATTTTTGTTTATACCTTCAGTTTTAATATTCATAATTTCATTACAACATTAGATTAAAGCGGCAATGGAAACCATAAAATACATAGATTAAAATTGAATATACATAAGCAGGCTCTGGGATGTTGGACCCGAACCCCTTTAAAATCTTTTTACATTCACAATCTGTAAAAAAACAATACACGCACAATTTACCGATACTGGATCCGTATCGGTCGCGCCGACAAAGCAAACTTTGCGCGCATCTCACTTCGTCTTGACATATTTATGGTTATATAATTATAACAGATTAAATTTATTGATTGTTTGCATTTCTGAATATAAGAGGTCTTGGTATAAATAATCACTAGAGATCGAACTAAATCGTTCAAAAATGTATATATATATATATATATATATATATATATATATATATATATATATATATATATATATATATATATATATATATATATATATATATATATATATATATACAGGGTAAAAGCGGGAGAATGTTACATAGGGCAACCCGTGCATAGCAGATGGCCAATGAAAAATGAGCGTGAGAATGTACCTAACATGAATTTACCAATAGCGTAAGGACCATGTAGTGTGCTACCTCTACATATCCATGTCAGGTTACAATTTGCTGTTTGTTTTTTTTGTGCAATTCAAAATGTAAATAATTAAAGTTTAAATTATCTATTTAAATACTTAAAACTTAAAAAAATTAACTATTTATACATAATTTAATCATCAAAGCGGCGAATAAAGTAGTATAAAAATTTCTGTCATCGATCGTAAACTCGTTTGTCTGCCATATTGAATTCGTCGTTTTGAATTTTCAAAATATATCACCAGCTTCGTAATCAGTGACTTCGAAAAACCAGGTAAAGAGTTTCAATCGATTTCATTTTGAATGCAGAAATTGACCTAAATATTTACAAAATCGTAAAAACAACATATTTTAAGAAGTTACATATTTTTTTACATGTCTTTGAAAAAGGGCCATGGTATATATTGTTCGGTATGCCTTAGACTTCTAAAACTGCTCGAGTTTTTAAATTGGATACATTGTTGACTTCATTAGACTAATTTATGCTATGACAAATATTTGCGTTTTTGCGCAGTCAGAGAAAGGTCCTAAATGACAAAGATCTTTGTCATCCGCAACGAAAGGATTAGTAAAAAACGATGGATAACAATGAACATCGTGACGAGGGAAACTTCAAGCGCGATATCACTGACTATCCTAGTCTAGAATTTACGATCAATGACAGAAATGTTTATACTACTTTATTCACCGCTTTTCTTATTAAACGATATCTAAAGTTAATATTTTTACGTTTTAAATCTCTATTTACTTCGACCCAGACCATAGGTCTGAACGAAGTATTGAGTTTGGTCACTTCGGGCATAAAAATTTCCATATATAGTTTTTCATCAAATTTCGACGTTTCGACCCCCTACCCCCAGGGGTAGTCTTCGCCAGCCCCTCGGGCGCGGTGATCACCTACGGGCGCATAAGTTCTTTTACGCCCTTGATACGGAAATAACTATTACGATATATCTAAAAGATGTCTTATAGATATCTAAAAGATATCCGTCAGAGATCTTTTCGACACTTTCAAGATATCTTTCACGAATTATATGTATATATATATATTGTATATATAAGATCATAATAATACAGACAGTAATTAGTAAATCATAGTAAACATGTAATATGCATCGAATAGTTTATTACAATACAAGTGCATGAAGTAAGTGTTTTGCAACTTTTATTTATTAACACTTCGGCTGGCCTGTCGTCGGAGTCGAAGTTTTAAAAATGCTCATTTTCAATTTAACGTCGACTCAGGCCATAGGTCATAGTTGTAAATCATTTTCAATTTTTATACATATAAGAAACACTATATTGTTGTAACATATCTATCGAAGCCACTTGGTTTTAAATATGATTGTACCCGCAAACATCGATATAATTTTATAATATAATTGAAAGCTGTTTGTAAACGAACGAGTATTAAGGAATAGCCGACTCTCCACTGGGTCGAAGCTTCTGAGAGAGCGGAGCGAGCGAGACACCACGCCAACACTAGTTTTAATTGAAATGTTGAATAGCAAAAAAAAAAAGTAAATTGTAACCTGAAATAGATATGTAGCGAGGTAGCACTATATGGCTCTTACGCTATTAGTCAATTCATGTCAGTTACATTCTCAAGCTCATTTTTCATTGGCCATCGGCTAAACATGGGTTGCTCTATATAATATTCTCTCACTTTAACCCTGTATTATAGTGATGGCAAAAGTCCGAGAACGGCCAAATATTGACTATTTTTCAATAAATCTATTGGGTGAGGGGGTGAGTGCGTCCCAACCCCCGCCTCTAAAGGGACACGTGGGGTACGATGGGAGTTCGAAAATCTTAAACGGAAACATGGTTCGAGGGGGGGGGGGGCTTATTTGATAGATCTCTTGGAGACGAATACAAAATACTAGTCGTAGATGACGCTGCGACTACTTTTCGAGAAATTATTCGAGTACTAAGATTTGTAATTTAGTAACTTCGAAAAATCGAAAATTGTCGAAACGTGAAACAAGTTACCAAAAAGCAGCTGTAATCCGCCGGAAAATATAGGTTTCTTGAAAACTTATTTCACGTATTTCGGCGATTTTCGAAGTCTTTATTTGTTCCAATTTTCGGTAGAAAAACAACGATCACCTTAAAAAAAAACACGCAAAAGATTAAGTAATCTAAAATCACATTAGAAAATGTACGGGAGGAACTAATTTTGAGATTATTCTTATTATAAAGTTGTTAAACTTTTCACAATTAAAATTATGATTATTTTCAATTCTATGTGTAGGTAGACTCTTATAGATTTTTTTACATATAATTTCACATAAAAATATGCACATGGGATTTCGTAAACTATCTCATTATTTTTACGTAAAGGTAATTTTCCCAATAGGTTTTATCACACCAATATTTTTATGTACAGGTTTCGAGACTAGATGTTTACGTTTTGTCAATTGGTCTGTATTTTTTTCTGTAGTTCCAGGTACATACGATATGGAAGAATATTTATATATTAAATTATTATAAAATAACTGAACTCTTTTAATAATACAGTTAGTTATGATTTCCATCGGAATCCTATTTTCAAGTGAAATCTAACTCACTATTTTTAGATTATTTTTTCTAAAACAAATTTTATAAAGACGTATAGCTCTATCCGCCATACCTAGAGCAATACTAAATTCATAATGTAGAGGATGAGTTGAATACAAATTACGGTATCTATCTTATCAATTATCTTTATTATACAAATCTGTATACATATACAAAATTTTTGTTTTATTGTAGAACTTAATGCAGGTTCAAGTAAATAATTAATAAACTTAAGAGCATTTTGCCTACGATCTGCATTAGTTAGTGGTATGCTTAAGTTTGAAACTCGTGCTATTATCGATTTTTTCTTATAATCAATTTTCTTTTTTATTGTTTGGATTTTTTTTTAATTTTTGTTACTAAATTTGTCCAGAATGTAGGAAACTGCAGAAACCTACATTAAAGAAAAGCTCTTGCATGAAAACGAATTCGAATATTTATTATCCTCAAGGGACTCACGACCTAAGACTTCGTAGTCAAGTACGCTACCGCCTGAGCTACAAAACCGATATTATAGCAAAGAAATTTTTCACAGAAATCATATAAATTTGTACCTCAATTCTGCCGGAAAGGATCTTCAAAAGAAAAACTGATTTTTTTTTAATTCTTTAATAAATGGGTACTTATGGAACTTCAAATCCGCTTTTGTGCCATGCATACCGAAACATTGGTAGTTAGGCGGGAGATTGACATTTTCTATAAAACTTTGTATTTTCGGAATATGTTAGTCTGTGAAAAATGCCTGATTTCAGTTATAAATGCAAGTTGCGTGATAGGCAAACCGTAACTTAAAGAAATAGTCATCGGGTATATAGTTCATCTGGCGTATGAGCTTCCTATGAATTTACAATCAGCACTGATTTTTTGTTCGGATTTCTTTCAGTAATAGGCATAAGCACATTTTCAAAAACAGTCTAATGACGTTATTCTCATAATTTGCAATATCGGAAGAAGAAAGAAATCGACCACCAAGTTCCTGAAGGAAAATCAGCATTGACGACATTAATTGTCCTTTCATTGAAATGATTGGTTAAACCGTGTAAGAATGAGTTCGAGAGTTTAATTGCGATATCGTACAAATTGCAAACTTTTCGCCTTCATGTGACAGTGAACGGCTACCAAGCGGCGGCGTATAGTTCAAATCTGATTGATTAGTCTTAACAAATTTACTTCCATCAAATCGTGGATAAATGATTTCAATATAATCAAGATGAACAAACTCCTTGATCAAAAGTATCTTCAAAATCTATTTGCTTTTTTTATCCAGTTTCTATCCAGAAACGTAATGCTTTAAAATCCGCCATTTCGACTATTTTGGCTTTTTATAGAGTCCGCCGCCGAATAGTTTCATCGTGAACAGGAATTCCTACTGCCCTTACTGGATCAATTCGGATGCATGTCGCAAGTTTCTTCAAGGCGTTGCGCATAGGTAAGGGATACAAAAGAATCAGAAGACGTCAGTATCACTGGAAAGTTCATCTGATTCTCCAATGTAATATTCGTCGCCATCTGCCATACTATTGATACAATGCAATGTAACAAATTAATTTCTCTGCACGATGATTTTCCATTAATATCATTGTAAATAGCGGCTAGATGGTCGTGCGGACTAAGGCGCCAGTCTTAGTTCGCTCGAACTGAACGTCGCGAAGGTCCCGAGTTCGAATCCCCGTCCGTGTAATTTTCTCTATTTACGTCCAGTGTTTGGAATAACTAGGGAACCTTGCTGGGCGAAGATACGAATATGTAGGGATCACCAAACCAACTGATCTGGGAAGAATGAGGTGGACCCTACTTCCACCAAATAAATCAGCGTGTTTCTTCTCAATAGTTTTATTTTAAATATTGATAACATAGGTCTCGTGTCTTCGCAGTTTAGATTTCTCGACTCTACTGATTTGTGCCGGGCGCAGCCGGAGGAAAGCGGAATATCTCCTACTCTCCCGCGTATTCTATGATATAGAGAGGGGCGTAGATAGGAAAAACGGTCCCTATAAATTAAGGACCCGTGCTGACCTTTATCGGCAGTTATCGGTACCGTCAGCGTCTTATCCCCGGTCGCTACGTCCTAGGTCTTATCTCGAATAAAGATGGGATAATCCCCGCGACGTACTCGCTACAGCACAGATCGCCGTATCTGCTAGTGGTACCGACATTGGGGTAAGGGGGGCTGGCTCTAGGTGGGTAACACCTAGATCAGGCGTACAGTTTCCTCAGCATTATGTTTGTTTTGAAGACCTAAAACGAGTCGTTACTCATGAGTAGCTACATTAGCGTCCAATAATGTAACATTATAGTCCTATGCGCCTGCGCACTTGTTCATAATGTAACATTAAGTACCTACGCACTTGCGCATTCAGTATTTTTCAATCGACTTGCGCCGACGCTTGGTGTATCGTTTACCTCGGAAACCATAGTTCAGTTACATAAAATATCGTATGTAACATGGAATTAAAACCATTCTGGTCGTCGCATGTGTTCTCGGTACCCATCCCCGGCCTCCGGCGCGCTCTCGCTGCAACTCGAACCGAGAACACCATACTCGCATAAGAATGACAGTTTTAGTTCCAAGTTACACAATATCATCTCATTTTCTGATTCAATAGCCACCTAGCGGTCTCGGGAAGAAGTACAGATCTCACCACTGGGAATCCCTTTACTAAAAGAGAGATCATCCAAAACGAGATAGATATAAGACCTCAAACCTTCAAGACCTCTTCGGGATTACGATTTTAAGAAGTCCTTACTAAGACATCCTTAAGAGCTCGCTTTATAGATTATCATAATTAAGACCTCTTAAGACGGTCTTTTTGAAGATATCTTTGGACCGACCTCTGGATGACCTCTTTAAGAGATATGTGCTATATGGGAAGTATCGTTGGTCTTTACTAAGATCTGTACTATACAAATCTGGCAACTCTCCTACTATTTTCTAAAAAGAAACTACTGGTAAGTTGTCAAATTTTAAAAGTAATTTCGTTAGAAAACCCTACTTGTCCAGTTTTTTTTCTTGTTGTAGTGTTGTATTAGGTGTCGCAGGATAAGTTCATTGCCGTGCATAAGGCATATTAACCACTGCAAAGATTTTTCAGTTTTCTTTTGCAGTTTTTTAATTATTCCACCTCGATATCCAGTATTCACGCGGCATCCAGCACAACCAATCTAGCCCCTAAAAATTAAAAAATAATAAATACACAATATACGCGTAATACCAGATAAGCTTTATGAACGATATATTTGTACCAATTTCTAAAATACTGATTTGAATGTCCACGGTAATGTTGTAAACGGCGGTCGCTTGGTCATAAGCAGCACTCGATGTTGGAAAAAGATATCCTAAGAACACAGATTTAGGTTCACCTAGTACAGTGATGTGCTCTTTGGTAATTTCCCTTCTATAAAATTTTGAATCTATTTTTTCTATCCGAACGTCTTATCCTTGAGTCTATCGAAGTACAGTCCATTTAATTTCTTTTCAGTTTGAATTCCTTCGATCAATTATAACTCGAGATAAATTTATCATTCGCGAATAAGTTTTAACTTATCAATTACCATAGATGTATCATGTTCTGTAATCAATCCAACGTCTTGAAGAACGGCATTTGCAATTATTGCAGCAATACTAATCTAGATGCCAGTTCTATCAATTACAAGTGATAAATTACGTAACTTACACCTCATTTGCATTTGCGTTTCTGAAAGTTAAGAGTCATAATTCTGAGAATAAAAGTAATTATTTAGATTTTAGATACACTCTAAAATTATTGGACTCAAATTTCAGTCCAACGGAGTAGAAAATGGAGTAGGCCGAGTTCGACTACATTTGAGTTCTTTGGAGTCAAAATGTAGTTTAATGGTGTCAATAAATACGGAGAAAGAGAAAGGCGACCGAATGCCGTCTAGACAGGACTAGTTACTAGGCAGCCGGCTTTTTTATTTCAACTTGCTATAACATAGTCAATTTTGAAGGTTTTGAAACTAATAAAAAAAGAAATTGTTCATTGGAGCTTTCCGCATCTAATAGTCAAATAACAAATTATATATCTCAATAAACAATGAAGTTATTAATTTTTTTCTTCGCAACTGCAAAATATACCTTCTGCCTCTTCGTTTATCGAGCAAATTTCGAGTATACGAAAACTGCCAGCGGGAAAGTTGTTCAAATGGTGTGAACAAATTTTCTGGAAAGTTTTATCTTCATTGGCCTAATAGTCAAAACGTAATGAATGTTTAAAGTTGATGGCCGCCGATGGCCAATGGGTCAGGTGCTTCGAGGCCCTGAAAAACTTCATTGCTTATTGAGATATATAATTTATTCATTCTTCATTAGATGCAAAAAACTCTAACGAAAAATTTCTTTTTTTATTCGTTTCAAAATTCTCAGATTTGAATAAGTTAAAGCGAGTTAAAATAAAACATGTTTGTCGGCCGACCACGTAGTAACCAGTTTTCGATGCAGTATATAACTACACAGGTAAAGGGATTCAAACCAAGCGTGAAATACCCCAAGGAGCAAATGTGATTCCAAGAGAGTAAAATTGAAGCATTTTTAGGAGTGAAATTTAACGATTACTCTCTCTTGGACTCCGCAATTGAGTCCAATAATTTTAGAGCGTAGATAAAAATATCTTGTCATATAATTATTTATATTACAAATAAAGGTAAACCTTCGGATGAGTAGCCTATTGGAAATCGAAAAATCGACAAGGTACATTTGATATATTTTTGACTCCTGAAAACGAATATGACAATAGAAATAGGCGTTCGGCCGTATTTTGGCCGCTACATTAAAAAAATAGCCAAAAAATGCGTTTTTTTCCAGTTTTTCGCATTTATTTCGAAAAGTAAAAATCGAATGAAAAAATGTTTCAAACAAAAATTGTAGATCGGAAAATTCTGTACGAAAAAGGTTATATACATTTTTTCTTAAGCGCAAAAGGAATCAAGTAAAATAGGAAGAAACATGACTAGTTATGCGTCTGTATGCCTTTAGCCGAGTTTCTCGCTAGTAAAGTGGGTTTCAGATCCTCAGCGCACGCAATAAATTTTGAAGAGGAAGATATAGTAAATTGTGAATTTCCAAGACAATGCGTGAAACTAGGGGGTGCATGCGTGTTGGGGGGCTCCGCCCCCCAGACCCCCTCCTTTCTACTAACCTAACCTCCAACCATACAGATGTGGGTAATAATCGAACCTACGATCTGAATGATTGGAGGTTGGAGGTTAGGCTAGTTAAAAAGGAGGAGGGTCTGGGAGTAAAGCCCCTCAGCACGCGAGCACTTCCTTAGCTCACGAGTGTGTATGTGTGTGCGTGCGCATGCAAAAAATGAATGGGTAGGGATGGGTGTGAGTGTACGAGAAGGGGTATCACTAGTCATATTTATTCCTATTTTACGAGCTTCCTTTTGCGATTACGAAAAAATGTATAAAACCTTTTTTGTATATAATTTTCCGATCTACAACTTTTGTTTGAAACATTTTTTCATCCGATTTTTACTTTTCGAAATAAATGCAAAAAAGAAAAACAACGCCTTTTCAGTTATTTTTTTAACCCTTTCGCTGTGCAGACCGCAAACTCGAAAGCGGGCTCAAAATGTGACGATGTTTCCGGCCAATTTGAAATTTGTGTAAATATGGATATTTATGTTTTCGACGACGTTGATTACGAATTTGGAGTCAGTTTTCAAAAATTTAACGAATGTGAAGTAAGTTTTCAAACGGTTTAAAAGAATTATATTGCATGGACCAATTTATGATGAGCTTGTCGGGGTTCAGCCGTAATTCTAAAGCCATTTGTATTATTACAATATTTTCAATTTATTGGGTTATAATTATAGTGCATTATACGTAATCGTAATATTATTATGATTACGAAAAATAAATTCCAAATTCTACCCCCGCATTTAGCTGGTAAATATTTCTTATTTATGACCTCAGAATGTACCACGTGGAGATATGCGGTAGGATTTCCACTTCTTTGTTTATTTCTTTTTTCTTTTTTGTATTATTTTTTTGTTTTTTTTTTATATTTTTTTGGGGTTTTATTCAATTTTGTCGAAAGCCCACGCCATCAAGAACAATGTGTTACGAAAAATGCTGCAAGTTTGTCCGATTTTGAGCGGCCAATTTGAATTTTCTGTTTAAAGTTTTAAAAATGTTCCCTCAAATTCGAATTCAGAGATTCAACATACCCAAAAAAACATAACTCTTGAGTGTATATGTTTCTTTATTCTCTATTTATTCATTCTTTTATAATTACGTGTATAATGAAAAATGCTTAAAAATGTCCGATTTTGACCGGCCATATTGGATTTGACGATTAGAATTTTCGAAATTTGTCCACAAATTCGGATCCAGCGATTCAAAACATCCAATAAAACATAACGCCGGTATATAGCTGTTCATTTATTCTCTGTTCATTAAATCTTTGATTGAATGAACAAATATTATTCCATTAAATAGTACTTATTGAAGTTTAAAAATGGATTCAACATAGCTAATATAATTATAGGCCCTTATTCCAATCATCTCTCCGATTAACTTATCAAAAACTTGGCTGCCCTTATTAAAAATATTTTGAAGATAAGAAAATTAAAGTCGTATATCTACGTGTAGTGCAAATGAATATAAATTCAAACAAAGTAGGGTTTATAAGGAAACATGAAGTTAATCATTGAAATCATAGTGGAAATATAGACGGTGAAGCCTGCGCCGGAGGGCTCGACTCGACAGTTAAACGTGGTACCAAAGGGCAGTAACCAATCGGAGATCAGAACCAAAATGTTATTCAAGAGCGGCAAATATGACAGTGTATATAGCATATGCTCACGTCTTCGCGCCAGTACACTAACCAATAAATGTTTGGTTCTAAACGGAAATTCTTTATTATATTTTTTTACATTTTATGATCCGTCGTAGGTACGTGGAAAAGCTTTATCCTGATACAACCAAAATAAAATAAAATAAACATATGCCATACATATAAAACGAATACCGATTAAAAAACATTTATAATTAAAACACGTCAGAAAACGGCGATTCTTAGGTTAGATAATTAATAACAGAAATATTTTAATCATGAAAGTCGGTAACTCTATTGAACTAGCTGATATCATGTTTTTTTGAAATTCGGCGATCACGTCGAAAAATGCAGAGCTTCAAATTTTTAACGGGTGGCCTCGTTTGAGTAAATACTCAGCAAGATGTAAAAAATCAAAAAACCAAACATCTGATTGTCATAACTAAGCTGATTTCGTTTGTTCGTCAATGAGAAACTGAATACACCATCTCTCATCAGCGGATCCAATAATAAATTGGGTATGCGTAAATTTCATGTTTGCTGCATATTGCTGTGACTAACAAGCAGCCTAATCAACGAAACAGTAATCCATTATTGAGACGAGAACGCGTATCGACCGCGGAATCGCAATTCGCCATCTAGCGGAGTTTGAATCCGGCTAGTTCCTATCCTTCTGAAATTCACTGACTACATTCTCATATTCAACCTTCATTTACGGCGTTACTTTTAATTTTAGGAAGAAATTGTATCAAATCTTTTTTGTAGACAAATTCAAGCTCTACATTTTTTGTTTGAAACTTTATTTTGTGCGAGTTCGAGTTTTCAAAAAAAAATGGAAAAAACTAAAAAAAAGGACGTTTTTTTCGATATTTTTTCAATTTAGCGGCCAAGATATGGCCGAGCGACAAATTTTGACTTCAGATTCGTGTTCAGCGACTCAAAATACATCGGAAAACATGTCAATAAAATTTTTTCCAGGTGACCCAGTCTTTCCGAAGGTCTACCAAACTTTCTAATTGCCCATGACCTATACGCCCATCACACTATCTGGGGCGACTTCACTATTAACATAAAAAATGACTTACTTGTTTAGTGCATGGACGTAAAACTCCATCGACTATTAATCGAAAATTATTCCATCAAAGGACGCAAACAGACCAGAATGTAACTCCGACTTAGACCTTTGTCTCGTAGATACACGACTCTAGCTAGACAGTCTCATCGATAATAAAATCCCTGTTTATCCCTCTGACAAACTGCAATGTAATATTACTATCTCTCAATCTTGAAATGAATACATCCATTTCAATTCCTCTCCCAAATATTAAACACCCACGTACATCTATAAAAATACTGGAAAAATTTTACGAAAAATCTTGGTACGAATTCCTCAGTAGTCATTCCTTTCAACCACAACTTGTCTAATTTTTTATATAATTTTCCATAATTTTCATTTATATTTTGGCCCTCTCTGCTCGCTAAGGCTAATTAGCCCTACCGATCGTACAATCGGACGCCCTGGGGTCCAGCAGTCAGAGCCGTGGCGAACCTCATAGACGAAATTCAATCATGCGAAATTTTGATTCCCCGATCAAGCCTCGAACATAAACCGAATACAAACTTGAAAGCTGCAAATCGTCTTTTGGATGTATCGTTCTTAGAAAGAAAGAATGCTTATCACCAAAAGCTAAAATATCCAAAATTTCTATAGAAAGGGCATAGGGGGTTAACTATACAAAAAATGCCCCTACAGCTCTGTCACCCGAACTGGGTCCATATATTGTTACCCCGATGACTACAAATTTCTGAAAGTATGAACTCAAAATTCGCTTTTTCGAAAAAGTTATGGAGGGGGAAAGAAAAATAAAAAAACTAATTTTTCTCGAAAACTACTGGATCGATTTTAATGAACTTGAAATATGTTAGAAACGTAGGTAAGACAATTTGAGAGAAACAATATGAATTTTTTTATTTTTTTTTTAATAAGTAAAAAACTGGTTTGAAATTTTCAAAATTTTTTTTTGGCATAATTTTTGATGTGACCACCTTCATCTTTTTTCTTGAGGTACCTTACAATGTCCCCTTTCATATATATTTTTTTCAAATTTTTTAAAAAATATAGTTTTTGAATAAAAAATCGTAAACCATAGTCGTCCTGCTTGACTTGCGCATTCGCACACACCCGTGCACTCACGCACGCACGCACTGACTAAAAATACTATGTTATATACAGTTGAGACTCATGTGTAGCCAATATAAATATTCAAATGTTTTTTCGTGTTTAATGCACAGTGTTGAAATGTACGAAGTTAAATTGTACCGAAACAAAAACCGGTGCTGAGTGTATATAGTATAGGTCGACCTTAACCGATGTCAATGAGATATTTTATTATCCGGTGTGATGTCGGCGTGATTGTTGACACGAGACTCCTATATAGAAGAACTGCGAGGCAATAGGTGACTTCTTCTCCGGTAGGCATCGTTCCTTTTATTCGATAGCCATTTTATTCTCGTTATCGAAATCCATCCTTTTTTTAGTAGGTGCGACCTGACACTTGTACATGATATTGTGTTTTGATTCATATAGTCTATGTAAATGGGTATAGCTGAGTGCAGGTTTATATTTAGTATTTTTTTCGGAGTTATATCTCTGTGAGTCTGGAGAATTTTACTTTTTATATTCTTTTGTTTACATCTTACATTCTTATTTCTTCATAATTTTCAAGATGAATAAGACCATATTGCTAAGACAAAAGTGCCCTGGTGGCAATACTTTTTTAATAAATACTACAGGCCGGAAAAAAATCAACAGGAAGCGAATATTTACTCCACTTCTTTGCAGCAAGCAATAAATGTAAATGACATTATTTGTCAAAAATGTAGAATGTCTGTTTATAGAAAAAATATATCTGCAGAGAAATCTGAAGTAAATGTCGTAAATGATGTTGTGCCTGATTCGGTAGATAATGATCCCACGTTTGAAGTAGTTGAATCAAAAGTATCGGTTTCTGAGGTTGAACGTATGGAAGTTTTTATTCGGAGAACTATTGCAACGCATAAATCATGTTGCTTTTGTGGCGGCACAAAACATTTACGTGTCATTCCTGAGGAAACACGAATAAAAACTTATATCAAAACTCAAATCTACATTCCATCTAGGAATCGATGTTGTCGTATGCACTTGATAAACGATAGAATATACGAAGAAGATCTTATCCAAGTGAAAGCCTATTCTAATACTACAAACCTTACGGCATCTGAGTTATCAAAACTAATGGAAACCTTTCTATTAGATGTGACTCGACATTGCTTGATAAAATAGAGGAATACAATATTTCTGAGAAACAACTCAAAATTTTTACAGGCTTAAATTGGGAACAATTAAATGAACTGAAAAACATGTTAACTTCATTGCGAAATAGTCATTCCCGTTCCGTCATTCAAGCTATTGTTGTCTTTTTGTTCAAATTACGGTCGGGTAATTCGAATGCAATGATCGCGTCAATTTTGCAATTGCAAAATGAACACGATGTCTCGGACTATTCGGCCAGTGTAATGAAATCATTTGAAGATGATGTTTTGCCACTTCGTTTTGGAGTGAATGCTTGTAGTCGGAATGAACTCATTCTAAACCATACCACTAAAATGGCAAAACATTTATTCGATTCTAACGATAAACTTTTTTTGATATGCGACGGTACATACGCTACACTGAGAGAAGACCGGTTGGGCACATGTACGGTCTATCGCGCAACAGCAGTCCGATAGTTTACGACATATGCTGCGCCAAATTTAGGGCAACTGCTACCCTAAGAGATTTGACATCTGCTGCCCTATAAATGCCGCATCGAGAACTCGTTGTTTATTTACATTATTTGTTTATAATTACATTTCCTGTACAGGATATGTAAAGAAAGAACGCAGAGTAGACAAGAATGTAAATACATGTTGTTTTTATATTATTTTTATGTATCAAAACCGGTAATGAAATTAAGGGATTCTCGCGCACCTTACCGTTCGGACACGGGTTACACTAAGCTTAGGGCAACTGTTGCACTAAATTCGGAAAGCGTCTGCCCGAAGGCTACGGGCGACACGTTTCCCTTGGTTAGTGCAGCTGATGTTCCCGATAGTGTACTGGCCAAAAGAAAGTTCCCCTTTGTAAACCGTTTACCATCTGCACAACTGACGGGTATGTTGAGGACATTGCTGGACCTTTTCTTGCGAATCAAAATGATGCCCAGATTTTGGAAACAATTCTCGAAAATCCTGAAGGTTTATCTAAGCTGGTTAATAAAGGTGATATTTTTGTTCTTGACCGTGGATTTCGTGACGTAAAAGAAAAGTTGGAAGAACAAAAATTTCCAGTTTTGATGCCTGCCTTAAAAGGAAAAAGGAAACAATTAACTGCAGAAGAATCAAATAATTCTCGCTTTGTTACGAAAATTCGGTGGGCTGTAGAATCCGTTCACGGTGTCATCAAGCAAAAATATCTTCTTCTTAATCATAAAATCGATAATAAGTTATTACCAAAAGTTGGATCATACTTCAGAATTGCATGTTTTCTTAATAATATTTTCGGAAAAAGATTACATTCTGATGTAGATAACTTCGATGATATTCTTCAGAAGATGCAAACTCAGAAAAATGTGAAGTTTTCTTTGGCTGATAAAGTAGAAGAAGCAGGATGGCTACGTCGTAAACTTCCGTTTGGAACTATCTCCTCAGATGATCTTAATGATTTTCCGGAATTAACAACAAATGATTTGAAAATTTTATTCACTGGTACCTATCAACTTGCTCAGGCTGTTTCCTATTTAGCAGAAATGCTTGACAAAGATGGCAATCTAAAAATGGAATTTGTTAAAGATGATTCAACGACTTTAAAAATTAGAGTTCCGTCCCGTCACATTTCTCTTCAAACCTATAGGTGTTTTATTAAATACGAACCTGACACTATTGGACATTCTGGAATTACAGAATACACATGTGAATGTGCCAATGGAAATAGAACTGTTGGCTGTTGTTCCCACATTGCGGCTGTTATATATTATTTATCACATGCGCGTTTTTTATCAAGAATTTTCAAACCAGCTGAGATATTAACTGACATATTCACCACAACTTAAATTTTACCAGTAATCGAATCTGATAGCGATGAAGACTGAACAATTATAGCATCGTGAGCGAGAGGCAAGATAATATATCTTGCTTTAATTGTATGGGTAACAACTCCATCTGCCTTAACTGGCTGGGTGACTCCTCCATCTTGCCTTAAATGGCCGGGTGACTCCTCTAGCTTGCCTTAACTGGCTGGGTGACTCCTCCATCTTGCCATAAATGGCTGGGTGACTCCTCCATCTTGCCTTAACTGGCTGGGTGATTCCTCCATCTTGCCTTAACTGGCTGGGTGATTCCTCCATCTTGCCTTAACTGGCTGGGTGATTCCTCCATCTTGCCTTAACTGGCTGGGTGATTCCTCCATCTTGCCTTAACTGGCTGGGTGACTCCTCCATCTTGCCTTAAATGGCTGGGTGACTCCTCTAGCTTGCCTTAACTGGCTGGGTGATTCCTCTATCTTGCCTTAAATGGCTGGGTGACTCCTCCATCTTGCCTTAAATGGCTGGGTGACTCCTCCATCTTGCCTTATCTGGCTGGGTGATTCCTCCATCTTGCCTTAAATGGCTGGGTGACTCGTCTATTTTGCCTTAACTGGCTGGGTGACTCGTCTATCTTGCCTTAATTGGCTGGGTGCCCTCATTTGTCCACCTTCACGTGGTGGGGGTGTTACGGCTAACGATCCGCTCGGGCTATATCAGATCAGGTTCAACCATGCTGAATGCTGGCCGACGGGGAGGTCCAAACTAACGGACATAAAGAAAAAGAATTATAGAACCCCACCATGGGACCTGGGTCCTAAGACAAGATCGTATTCGGACGTAAATTCCGCTTTTTCCATTTCCGGAGTGAAAAATTAGGGGTCTCATTAAAAAGAGGCTTCATACTGAAATGACTTGGATGTCCCCCTCGGAATCCAACAACTTTTCTATTTAAACTTTTTTTTTCTAAACAGCATTAATTCTCAGATTTCCGTGTGGTAGTTTTAAATTGTGTATTATACATACAGGGTCATCGAAAAGTATCGGACCCCCCTAATATCTTCAGTTAGAATGCACTTAGGAGAAAATGTCCAATAGCAAAGTTGTATGGTTTCAAGCGGGGAGTAAGATGATGACCTTGACTTTGACCTTGACCATGTCCTTCAAGGTCATTTCAAGGTCAATCTTATTTTTTTAAATAGAACCCCCTACATTGTATTGCATATTCTTATAGCTTATCTCAAGAGCTTTCCAAAACACTCTAATAAAATATTTTTTTATTAAGTACTTTTTGAGTTATAAAGGTTTGAAGTTAACAATTTTTTGACACAAAATGTAGAATATCTTGTAAAATATTATTTAGTTTTCAGTAATCATAACCTTAATACTATTGTGCGCGGAATAATGAGACCAATTAATTGGTTTAAAGAAAATACATTAATCGGATCCCCCTAATATTTTCAGTAAGAATGCTTAACTTGTTAACTTCAAACCTTTATAACTCAAAAAGTACTTAATAAAAAAATATTTTATTATAGTGTTTTGGAAAGCTCTCGAGATAAGCTATAAGAATATGCAATAAAATGTAGGGGGTTCTATTTAAAAAAATAAGATTGACCTTGAAATGACCTTGAAGGACATGGTCAAGGTCAAAGTCAAGGTCATCATCTTACTCCCCGCTTGAAACCATACAACTTTGCTATTGGACATTTTCTCCTTAGTGCATTCTAACTGAAGATATTAGGGAGGTCCGATACTTTTCGATGACCCTGTATATATATATATATATATGTATGCATGCGTGCGCGCGAGCGCGTGTGCGAATGTGCAAGTCAAGCAGGACGACCATGGTTTACGATTTTTTATTCAAAAACTATATTTTTTAAAAATTTAAAAAAAATATATATGAAAGGGGACATTGTAAGGTACCTTAAGAAAAAAGATGAAGGTGGTCACATCAAAAATTATACCAAAAAAAAAATTTCGAAAATTTCAAACCAGTTTTTTACTTATTAAAAAAAAAAAAAAAAAATCATATTGTTTCTCTCAAATTGTCTTACCTACGTTTCTAACATATTTCAAGTTCATTAAAATCGATCCAGTAGTTTTCGAGAAAAATTAGTTTTTTTATTTTTCTTTCCCCCTCCATAACTTTTTCGAAAAAGCGAATTTTGAGTTCATACTTTCAGAAATTTGTAGTCATCGGGGTAGCAATATATGGACCCAGTTCAGGTGACAGAACTGTGGGGGCATTTTTTGTATAGTTAACCCCCTATGCCCTTTCTATATTCCTATATTTTTAAACGCGGAAAGGAAGAAACACGACCGAGTCCTGTCTACGCAGCACTGGTTACTGTGTGGCCGGTTCGCAAATACTTTTTATTTCAACTCGCTATAACTCGGTCAATTTTGAGAATTTTGAAACGAATAAAAAATGAAATTGTTCATTACAGTTTCCCAGATCAAGTGCACTGAGAAAAAATGATATATCTTAATAAATAAAAAAGTTATTAATTTTTTATGCAGAACTGCGAAATATGTGTATTTATACATTCAGGCGCTTCGTTTATCGAGCGAATTTCAAGCATCCGAAAACTTTCAGCGAGAAACTTGTTCATTAAGGTATGAACAAATTTTCTGGAAAGTTTCATCGTCATTGCATTAATAGTTTAAAAGTAATGAATATTTAATGTTGGTTGTGGCTTTGCGCGCATCGCCGTGGCACACATGACGCGCTGGCCGTCGGCCGCTACCTATTTTAAACATTAATTAATTTTAAAACTATTAATGAAATTGAGATGAAACTTTCCAGAAAATTTGTTCGTACCTTAATGAAGAACTTTCTCGCTGAAAGTTTTCGGATGCTTGAAATTCGCTCGATAAACGAAGCGCCTGAATGTAATAAAAACACAAATTTCGCAGTTCTGCATTAAAAAATTAATAACTTTTTTATTTATTAAGATATATCATTTTTTCTTAGTGCACTAGATCTGGGAAACTGTAATGAACAATTTCATTTTTTATTCGTTTCAAAATTCTCAAAATTGACCGAGTTATAGCGAGTTGATATAAAAAGTATTTACGAACCGGCCACGCAGTAACCAGTGCTGCGTAGACAGGACTCGGTCGTGTTTCTTTCTTTCCGTGATACCCAATCGTGATTAACACAATATTTAAATACGGATATATATTGTATAAATCGACTGTGTTTTTCTTTAAACCTAAACAATGTATTATTAAGTATTCGAGATTGAAAATGTAATAAACTGTTAAAAGTTACATTTCTAGTAGTGAAGAGAGTACGCATAATAACCATCCGAATCGAAATTTAAACCTACTTTAATGCTTCATTGTGATAGCATAAGTAATAGGTGGAAGTGAGAAAGTAGAAGCAAAGTTAATGCAATAATAGTACCTGCATTAACACTCCTTATAGGCACAAATTTTCGGATTTCGCGCTCGAAGCATCAAAGTAGAATGGCTATTGATTTCTGTTTTGATGCTCTACGGTCTACTCTTCAGAATATGGAGTAAAAAAGAAATTTATTCTGATTTTATTATGTTATTAATTTATTAATAATAGATTTTTTTAAATTTATAAATATTTTATATTAAATTCACGCATTGCTTATTTAATTATTACCTATTTTCTTATAATTATTAACGCATGCAAATAAATTAAAAATTAGTTTTGCTTGGAGGGGGGGGGGGGATAAACGTACGTCCCTAACATCGCTAAGCACGCACGCTGACCACTACGCTACGGTCTATGTTAAGAAATAAAATTTCAGAACTCAATTTTTTATGGGCACATGTTTCTTGTTTTTCTGACTCCGTTTCAAGATAATTAAACATTTTGGAAGTTAATGTAAACAAATGTTAATTTCTTGATGGTACGGTTCTATTACTCATAAGATAGATAGTGTGAAATGTAAATACGCAAATGAATTTATTTATTTAGGGTAAACCGGTCAGTAGTCGGACACTTCACAAATTGTAGTGTTTAATGTTAAAATTTATAGGTAAAATTTTGGTTGCTTTCACGTATAGTAGTCGGCCATCCTTCACAGCCTACAAAAATAATTTTTTCTTCACACCGGGAGGAAAGCACCAACTTTCCTCCCGCAAGCGGAAGGAAAGATGCCGCTTATCCTCCCGGCCATAAAGAAAAATCGTATACTTCCCTCGGGAAGTAAAAAAGAATGCCTCCCTCGTTGAGTAATATACTACTTTTAGTCCGTGCGCGAAATCCAACATTCGCGCACTGTTTCACGTGTGCGAAATGGCCGATTTGCGCACTAAACTAGTAGTGCGCAAATGTGGAATTAAAACAATAGAAGAACGCACGAGTATCATTTTCGTAGTTCATGAAGAGACAACGTAACCTCTAGTGTATACAACTTCATATATTTAGCCTATCTAAAACGGAAGTTTTTGTTTGTTGTTAATTTGAGTTGAGAATAGAAAACAAACGGAGAAATCGATATGGAGGAAGAAACACCAAACGATATAATCCAAGCGGCAAAAGACATTGCTTTGGAGTTACTGCCGACCAAATCGAAGCGTCAATGCGTAAAAACGTTCAATGAATTTAAAAAATGGAGACAAACAAAAAATACATCTTCCTTCTCCGAAGATATTTTCCTTGTGTATTTTAACGAAATATCAACAAATCTAGCTCCAACAACTTTGTGGGCAAGATGTTCGATGTTGAAATCAACGATGAAAACTTTTGAAAACATCGACATAAGTACTTATCTTAAACTAATAGCTTTCTTAAAAAAGCAAAATTCTGGGCATCAAGTAAAAAAATCCCAAGTTTTTACTACAGACGAAATTTCTCAGTTCTGTAACGAAGCTCCAGATAATGATTTCCTATCAGTGAAGGTTAGTTTCAATAATTCGATCTATTCATTATCTGTTTAAAAGGCATAATTTAATCATTTTAAAATTTATTTATTACTATTTTTGGTATTCTAGGTTGCTACCATTATAGGAATAAGTGGTGCATGTAGGAGAGAAGAATTGTGCAATATGTTATTAAAAGACGTAGTTGATCATGGCACCATGTTGTTGGTAACGATACCGAAAACAAAAACTAATATTCGGAGATCGTTTACAGTTGTAGGAGACTTTTACCCGATTTGTAAAAAACAAATAAATATGAGACCTGCAAACAGCAAATGCGATAGATTTTTCTTGAAACAAAAAAAAAAAGAAACATGTACTCAACAGCCGATCGGCATAAACAAATTTGGAGAAATGCCGAAAATGATTGCAGATTTCTTAAAATTACCAAATCCAGAACAGTACACCGGACATAGCTTCCGGAGAACTTCAGCTACATTCCTTGCTGAGGCTGGAGCCGATTTAACGACATTAAAGAGACACGGTGGTTGGAAGAGTAGCACAGTAGCAGAAGGCTACATTGAACCATTGTTGAATAATAAAAAAGAAATAGGCCAAAAAATAATGAGCTCCATCTCATTACAACCACTGACATTTACAGAAACAACTAATTATGGCGTATCCAAGCGTAAAACGGCGAATGGTCCAGAGATCGAGCAATTATCTGAAAACATTGAATTGGGAGCTCCTATTCCAAAACGTATAAACATTAGTGGTACAGATGATGAATCTGAAAGAGTTGCATCTGAAATTGTTGGATCTCAAAGTGAAATGTATTATCGCAAAGATGTAATCATCAACAACATAGATAATACAATACCTTCAACAACATTAAATTGTACTAAAAGAAATAATATGACGTTCCACTTTAACAATTGCACAGTGTCAATTCAGTTATCGAATCCAAGTTCACAAGATTAAAACTACTTAAAAATGCGTTATTTCTCTATAGATATTATAAATTTATCAATTATACATTATAATAAAAAATATTCAAATGTATTAAGTTACATTATGAAACAAATAAAAACATAATATCATGTATTCGTAAATAAGATGTAAATTATTGTTCAAAATAAAATATAATTCATTTAGAGTTTACGAGTATTCCGTATGTAAAGGCCATTTTTCGTCATATTCTTCAAGAACGAGAAAGATTGTTGCTTCTTTATGAAGTCATAGGTTTCTATGGTATATAGAAACCTATGACTTGACCCCCCCCCCCCCCCCCATTGGCCGCCCGAAACTTGTGGCCCCAAAGTATTTTACCAACCGCCTAAATAATTTTCTATTGCATGTAATTTTGAAAACATCTATTCAGACTAGCGATAAAATCGCCAGCAGCAGAGTCCATACGTTAATTGTACTTTTCGGCATTTCGGTTTCCCACAACTGTCCCAAAATTCGGGCGAGCCGCCACAGAGCGTAACCGCGCTAAAGAAATAAGAATTTATCGAATTCTCCGATCGATTTGACATTTTTATCGAGGATCGCGAAAATCATTATTGCGACATCGTAAATCGGTTGAAGGAGCGAATCGAGATCGTCCGACAATCTTGCCGCCGGAGGGGACGGCATCTTGAATGAGAGAGGAATGAAACGGACTCGTGAAGGGGAAGATTCGTGAGGTCCTCCGTGCCCGGTCGCCCCCGCATAACACAGCAGCCGTACTCCGCCGCTAACTAATTAAATAAATATTCGTTGACATCGCGATCGCGTTGATACTTGCGGAATGGTCCCTCAACGAAATCAAGGTAGGTCGAGAAGTCAACCTTCCCGTCAAACTTTTCTTTCTTTCGTCTCTTTCTGTCGCCATCAGCCCCCCCCTCCTCTTCGTGTGTTGAGTTGTTTAATGTATATATACGAGCCTTTAAATCTGCGCCCAATCCGCGGCCCTTTTGTTTTTAGTTTAATTAAACAAGAAACACTTTGGAAGTCAGTGACTTTTCAGACCTGAACCACCCGGTATTCCACCTTTTTTTATTTTCGCTCTAACTTTTTGTTGCTATCCTCGATGTAAATTACGGAGAATGGCGACGACGGGATTTTCAGTGGATTATTAGGTAATTGTCAATACCGCGTGACAATAAGGGAATTAGCATGTCAAAAGTTCTCCCCGTGTAACAGCCATTTCGAGACGCGCTGCTATGACGTTAATATTTACAAATGACGTCAATTTACATGCACGTGTAACTATGCACGACATTTGCTTTATTATAACGTGTTCTTTCACTTATTTGCATATCTTCAGGGTTTACTTTGTATAAAATGTGTGCGCGACTAAATTCATGTTTTTATGTTCTTAGTGTTCACTTGGATTTTATTTTTTGAAGCTGCAGAACAACGCATTGGAGACAATATATTTTATAAAGCTATAACTTACGCTTGAAAACGACGTTTTTGGCCTACAAAATAAGTTGTAGCAGTACCAATTTTCGCCATATTTCGAGTACTTCGTACTCCTTTTCAAAAGGGGCTAGTGCAGAGTGTCGTGTTGTTACCTCTGTTATAAGCTTATATCGATTCTACGGTGGGAAAAATCGTGGCTGCTTCATTTTTACAATAATGCGTTCATATACAGTATGTAAACTGTGTGTACCGTCTATTTTGTTTAGTTTAGTTTTTGTAATTTAATGTTAATCATTTCCAATATACGTCTATTGTAAAATTCATTTCCTATGTCCAGTATTTTTATGTTATTCCACTCAAAATTATATAATACGTTTTAAGTCTATTTCCTGCGATTACTGTTGATTACTAATACATCGCTTGGAGAAGAAAAAAATTAAAAAATTAAACTAGTGTTGGCGTGATGCCTCGCTAGCTTCGCTCGCTCAGAAACTTCGACCCATTGGAGAGTCGGCTATTCCTTAATACTCGTTCGTTCACTAACAGGTTTCGATTATATTATAAAATTATATCGATATTTGGGGGTCCAATCATATTTAGGTCCAAGTGGCTTCGATAGATATGTTACAAAAATATAGTGTTTCTTATATGTATGAAAATTAAAATGATTTATAAATATGACCTATGGCCTGAGTCGACGTAAAATTGAAAATGTGTAAGTTCCAAACACTTACTTCATGCACTTGTATTGTAATAGACTATTCGATGCATATTACATGTTTACTGTGTTTTACTAATTAATGTATGTATTATTATGATCTTATGTATACAATATATACACATATAATTCGTCTATTACAATACAAGTGCATAAAGTAAGTGTTTGGAACTTTTATTTATTAATACTTCGGCTGGCCTGTCGTCGGGGTCGAAGTTTTGAAAATGCTCATTTTCAATTTTACGTCGACTCAGGCCACAAGTCATAGTTGTTTATCACTTTCAATTTTCATACATATAAGAAACACTATATTGTTGTAACATATCTATCAAAGCCACTTGGACCCCAAATATCAATATAATTTTATAATATAATCGAAAGCTGTTAGTAAACGAACGAGTATTAAGGAATAGCCGACTCTCCACTGGGTCGAATTTTCTGAGCGAGCGAAGCGAGCGAGGCACCACGCCAACACTAGTTTTATTGTTGATTTGGGCTCCTTAGGGTTTGAAACGTCGACATTTGATGAAAAACTATAGTGTAATTTTTATGCCCCAAGTGACCAAATTCAATACTTCGTCCAGACCTAAGGTCTGGGTCGAAGTAAAAAGAAGAAAAGAGGAAAACTGAGATTACATCTCGTAAAATGGAGCAATTTAAATGTTTGATACATTTTGGGGACCCCGACGTGATCCCGATGTCTATGTTTTTAAAAATTTAATCGCTAATTTGAGGATTGGTGTGGTTATAAGAGGTTAGATATTTTCAGTGATTCACATACAATTCCAGACATAAAATGTCCATGATTGTGATTTTAGTGATGAACAATATAAATAAATACTGTTTATTTTGCTAAAATAACAATCACATTGAGATTTACTTTGCAATTAGATTTGAGACGAGAAATCGACAACGTGTTTCCCATGAATTTTTCCTCCTGAAAACGAATTTGATAGTAGAATTTGGCGCTCGATCATATCCAGGCGGCTATCTTGAAAAATCAGCCCAAAAACTTTTTTTTTTTTGAGTTTTTTGCATTTATTTTGAAAAATATGAAACGAACGAAAAAAATGTTGCAACAAAAAATGTAGAGCATGAAATTCTCTACAAGAAAGATTCAATACATCTTTCTCGTAATCGCGAAAGGAAGCCCGGAAAATAGAGATGAAAGCGACTAAACGTACGTTTGCGGCTGTACGCGTCTATACTACTGCAGAAGTCATATGTACTACTTTGTACTTGAATACTGCAGTATTCTGCAGTCATATATACTACTGCATAATACTAGTATACTGCCTACTGGGGTGATTGGGGGGGGGGGGGCGCCCCCGGACCCCCCCGCTAATATAAAAAAACCTAATCCACGTCCATCACAATATACCCACCATCTCGATATTGTCTCCCAGAGGTATTTTTAGGAAATTATTTTTAGCGGGGCGTTCCGGCAAACATCAATATATACTACTACACGATGGTCCTGCTAAACCCACATAGTCGCTGCAACGTTGCCAACTCCTCCGCTGTCAAATCGTGACGAACAGTGCCAAGGGGGGGGGGGGGCTATAACGAGCTACGTTGTTGATTATTCTCAAGTTCATCCTTCGTTTACAGGCTTATCATTATGAATACAAAAAAATGTATAAGACCTTTTTGTGTGGAATTTTGTGCTCTTCATGATTCGTTGCAAACATTTTTTTTGTCCGACTTATATTTTTCGAGATAAATGCAAAAAAAAAACTGTAAAAAATCATGTTTTTTGGCGGTTTTTTGAGGGTAGCGGCCTGGATATGGTCGAGCACCAAATTCTACTATCAAATTCGTTTACATAAGAAACAAATTCGTGGAATGCACGTTGTCGATTGCTCGTTTTCGGACAGGTGCAACTTACGAAGGTTTACCGATTGTTTGATTTACAGTTAACTTTTTATTAAATCTAGATTTAATATTAAATTTCGAGGGAAGTTTTACCGCCTGATTTGGTAAAATTTTGGTTACAAATATTGTAGGTTATCAAATAAATTGAATGACAATTATCGATAAGGAAACTTATTATGATTAACATTATTATAATTATTATTATTTAACATTAGTTTATTAATACAGATCTTGATTATTTTGTTACATTAGAAATTAAGTTAATTATATTCATTTTTAAAATATTGTATAGTTTTGATGTGGATTAATCCATACATAGTATGTAAATGTGTCCATATTGCTAATAATTTTATGGTTTATGTGTGGTTATGATGGAATAGATTCTAAATTCTTCCAATTGCAGGTGTACTGAAAGACGATATCTTAAAATTATTTTATTAGAAATCATGAATCTGAGCACAGCGTGGTAATTTGGGCGAACATATTCAATGAATATGGAAGCATGAGCAATGTGTTTTAGTGCAAAAATTGATTATGTAAAGAGCAAGGGCAAATATCTTAAATGAGCAAATGCGATAATACGAACAAGTATTCAAAATGGGTCTATTAATTTTTGTAGTGCGAGGACGAAGACCTGGACGCGTAACAGGGAACAAAATCATGACGATTTTAGAAGAACCGATAAATGCAAGACATCAATCATGACAGGATTTAGGAGATGTGGATATTGATGCTATTTATCCTTTTCAAGAACGTGTTTTTTGGTGAAGAATTTATTAATGCATCTAAAGTACGTGTACAAGTTAGTCTAAAATGTTCAAGCGAACATTGGGAATCTTTCAATTCAGTTATTGCTGATAATTTATTACAATCTACAAATGACGAGAAATTACAACATAAACAAAAGTACCAGGAAATAGAAGAGATTTATTTAAAAAGTCAAGAAAAAATTCAAAAGCAACGAACAGAATGAGAGGCATCTAATCCAATTGAAATTGCAAGGCATCAGTTGGATTCTAATTCAATAAGACTTTAGCTGCTATCAGATTTTGCAAATTGATATAAATTACCAATTTTTGATGGAAATTTTGCAAAATAGACAACATTTCGTGACGCGTTTTTAGTGGATGTTCATAATAATCGGAATTTAACGGACGCTCAATGATTACGCGAATTGCAATCAGTTGTGATAGGTACTCCAGCTAGAATATTAGGGACATGGCCGTTACAAGCACAGAATTATATACTATCTTGAAACCAACTTTGTGAAGTTTCTAATAATGCGTATCAAACTATACGTGCTCATGTAAAACAAATATTTAATCTTGGAAGATTCATATACCTTTGGCAATATTCTTGAACCTGTGGCAAAATTCGAAATTTACGAGATACTATAACTGATGCTCATCGTCAATTGAAAATGTTAATTCCTGAATTAGAGATAACTGATTACATGTTAATGTACATTCTTGAAAAACGCCTTGAAGCAAAAACTCGTCATGGAGAGGATATGGCGCCTCATAGAAGTAATCTTCGATTAACTGTATAAGATTTATACAAATTTTTAGATCGTCGAGCAATCAGATTATCAAGTATGACTGAATTTCAATATACAGAAGAAAATCATAAAAATAGCAAACGAACAGATGAATACAATAAAAAACGGAAGCCAGGTTTTGAAAAAAGAGATGATAAGAAGAGATTATGAGTACCAAATTGCAGAATATGTTCTGATGACCATCCATTATACAAATGTAAGATCTTTTTATCTCTTGATCATGTTCAGCGTAATCAATTTGTTAAAAAGAACCAATTATGTCTGAATTGTCTCAAGTCACTCAAATATCAATAGCATCACCATGCTTTTCTCGTCAGTGTATGCGTTGTCCTTCAAAGCCACGTCATACTAGTTATGAAAAAATGGAAGAAATTGTATGAACTATTACCTGAGTTCAAGAAAATTCGTATACCACGTGATACATTTAATAATATGAACGATATTATATCGCTACATGGTTTTTCGATGCTTCAATGAAAGCTTATGGTACAGTAGTTTATATACGAATCGAACACACAGATAAAGTAACTAGCATGCAAGTGGCATCTCAGTCTACAGTGGCTCCAGTAATTATATATTAACAATGTATTATTCAACATGTTTAATGAGACGAATGAAATGAGCAAGTATTTACATTTGTTGGAAATCGAGTGCAAGCCATTCAACAGAAGCAGGAAATTATGATTTGCACGTGCCGTCTGCAGGGAATCCCACAGATTTGCTAAGTCGTGGTTCTATGCCACGCGAGTTACATGGCAATTCCCTTTGGTGGCATGGCTTCTCTCTCTCTCTCTCTCTCTCTCTCTCTCTCTCTCTCTCTCTCTCTCTCACCTATTTACACTAAAGGAAGGCAAAACGTGATATTTATTTGAATTAATCTTGAGCAAAACATTTAGTACAAAAAGGAAATACCAGCTGTTCGCACAGGTCGACAGTACTATATCATCAAATAGTCAATTGGTGCCTCTTAATCCATGGTTGGATGATAAGGGAATTTTACGTATGGGCGGTAGATTGATATAAGGAAATTTATCCGGACATGAGAAATATTCCATTATTTTACCAGATACAAGCCGTTTGACGTGGTTATTAATAGAGGATGTTCGCTATTCGGAAAAAACGCTTCACGGAGGAATCCAAATAATTTTGAATGTAATTCGTCAGAAATATTCGATACCAGGTTTACGTCGACAAGTACGTGTTAATATTAATCGTCGTGTTCGTTGTGTTCGCTATCGACAAAAAAATGTCAAGTCAGCTAATGGGTAAGTTACCAGCTGTACGGATTCGACCATATAGACCATTTCGATGTTCTGGGGTTAATTATGCAGGTACATTTTTAGCAAAGCCAAGTGGTCGGTGTAAGGTTTTAAATAAAATATATACTGCAGTATTTGTACACGGAGAAAAATGACTCCGCTGGATTAGCCGATTCATATCAGCTAAAATTTTCGGCAGGAATTGCCGAAAATATATGCAATTTTAGCTGTTTTGATTCCGCTAATGTAGCCTTAACCCTACTCAATTCGCGCTTAGCTCTACATTTCCGCTACATTAGTAGATTTGTTCCGTTAAATTTGCGGACTTTTTCAGTAAATTTAGCTGAAATTATCGGCTATCCCTACGGAATTCCAATAGCTGTCCCTATAGGATAAAATTGGTAGAATCTGGAGATTTTTCGGCTGATTTTGCTGATTATTTTTCTCCGTGTATGCATGGTGACCAAAGCTATAGGGGAGAACGGGGTAATTCCGACCTACCTAAGCAAAATTGATTTTTGAGGTAGAGAATGTGATTTAATGAATTTGTACGTTATGCTTTTTTAAAGTGTATTGCATGGGTAAACATTTATCGATATTATTAATACCTTGTTATAGGTTTAATATAGGATTATACCTCCATTGGTAAAAAATTGCAATTCTTCAGATTCTGTCAAAGTATGGGTAATTCCGACCCCTAAAGGTGTAATTCCGACCGCGTTTATTTTCAGCACAATTTCGTAGTGATTTATAGGTTTAATTTACATTTATTAATAATAAGTAAAGAAGATAATATTTTGCTATCACAATAACTTGTTTATGTACAACACTACGTACATAGATCACATACCATAATCAACACATTTGTGATACATTATATACAATGTATACATAATATTGCATAATATGGTTGTGATAAAAAACAAACGAAAATAAACTCGAAAAAGGACGGTCGCAATTACCCCGTACATTAGGGGTCGGATTTACCCTGCACGTTCGTTAATCAAAAAAATACACGCACTTAAAAACACACTCTCATCTCACTAAAAACCAAATTGATTTCATTAAATATAAGGTTAAGGCTTTCTAATTTACCTACGTTTGATTCGTTTGCATAATAATTTCAAACTATATTTACTTATTTATAATACTACAATTTCTAAATTACCGCAGTAAGAAACAATAACATCACTACCACATGGTTCAATGCAAAGTAAATCAACAACTACCGCAATAAAAATAGTTGTACTCATCAGTGTTTTCACAAAATTTCAAAAACATTACGGGATGTCATATTGTAAGCGAGATATTACGGGGGGTCGTAATTATCCGACCTGTCGTAATTACCCCGTTCTCCCCTACATATTGTGCAAAAAAGATAGTGGAAGATTTAAATATGCAGACATTTATCGCTGCTTTCCATCGATTTATTAGTATTCGTAGTCCGTGTTCAGAGATATACAGCGGTAATGGTACTCAGTTTCTTAGTGCTTAAAAGAAATTCAGATCAATGTTGGAAACTTGGCGGAGGGAGGTCATATATACATTGTTTCGAAATCTAGGGTTTAAATGGACATTTATAACACCAGCCGCTCTTCATCAAGGTGGTTTGTGGGAAGCTGCGATGCGGTCAGTGAAACATCATCTTTGTCGACAAATTGGAGCTTAAACTCTGACTAATGGTTTACGTACATTATTAATGCAAATTAATTTAAAAAAAACCAATTAAAATTTAATATTTGAAATATTTCAGAATGTTTCGTTTATTTTGTAGAGTTAGTTCCGTAATTTTTCCGTGTCTCAGTTCAGTAATATTTGAAATAATTTAAAAATCTTTTTCGACTCCATTACACTCAACGCCATATGAATACGCGGGATATACAGAGAGGACAATACATACACTGTAAACAATGTCGCTGTAATTTTACAGTGAAATGGTGGACATTAAAATACCATCGAAAATCATGGTAAATTTACAGCGTTCCGGTGAAATTCCTATATTATCGACGTTATTTTACATCTGCACTCTAAATAAGTCGTAAATCGGTCATTGGTGAAAGAGGCGCGAGGTAAATAAATCCCTATTGCACAATTTACATTGCGCTTGTAATTTTACATTCTCCGTGCTTTTTACGTGAAAAATTATCGAAAATTACAGACTATGTAAAATTACATAATCGATGTAAAATTACCAAGATTAATACTGGTATTTTTTATTCCGCCTGTGACGTTGCAAATTTACATTTCTATTGTAAATGTTACATGTTTATGGTCAATTACCTCATATTTTATAATTTTAGTACTGTAATTTTACTTTTACTTTTCACAGTGCACTTAAAACTCACTCATGAAATTACGCGAGACAGGACGTTGTGAACCTGGCACCCGGATTTTCGTAATTAAAAATGTAAAATGTTTTTCAAAAAAGTTATTATTGTAGTTAAATGTAGCAAAATGAATTTATTTGTATTTGTAGAAAAAAAAAGTTACAGGGGTACAAAGAAACCCTGCAGTACATTTTAAAAACACTACAAATATTAAAAAAGAAAAAATAATAAAAATAACAAAAAAGTGCTTCTGTAATAGTTCAGAATTTTTTGCTCGGAAGGCGTTGGATTTAGAAGAAATTGACAAAAGATACTTTCTCTTGGTAATTGAACTTAGTATACGATCATATTTTTTTCATTAGTGAACTGAAAAAGTGTATAGATGGCGCTCGCCATTTTAGAGCCGCCATTTTTAAGTTCGAAAATTTGACTACAGATTCGTTATTAGCGACCCGATAAATATAAGGATACTGAAAATATAAAATATCCATGAATATTTAATATTTCTCGTCCGCCATTTTGACGCCACCATTTTGACGCCACCATTTTGAAATTCAAAAATTTTACCAGAAATTCATAATGAGCGACCCGAAAAACATACGAATATTGCAAACCATAAAATTCGATGAATATTTAATATTTTGCCGCCGCCATATTGGATCCGCCATTTTGAGTTTAACAAAAGGAACCTCAGATTCGTATTCAGCGATCTCAAAAAACCCTAAATAATGAGTTTAGTATAAGTACAATTACATTTCTAATTGATTTTGTCCGATTTTGAAAAATGCATACAATTTTTCGTCATATTGACCGCCATTTTGATAGTAAGACAAAAAGAAAAAAAAATGTTTTATGACAGTTTCCTGTAGTGGACTTATCGAGTTCAGGTTTCTGATAATTTGTGAAAATATGGAAATTCGTTTTCATAATAAAATGTACGGGAAACAAAAATAAAACCGTAAAAAAGACATTTTTGTTAGATATTTTGGCAAATACTATTTAAAATTGCAATTTTTACCAAATTTTCTCAACGCCATTTGAGAAATAAACACTGAACTCAAGGTAAAATTTCAGTGCACCTGGAGGTTAACGGGTTAAACAAAATCTTTAATTAAAAAAACGGTTCCCTCTCTACAACAAACGGAAATTCACTACAATAAACTAGAAACGATTTTCTGTCGAATTTAAAATAAAAATGTTTCTAAATGAGGTGCTGGGCATTTTTTGACCCCCTGTAACTTTTTTTCTGTAAGTAAGTAAGTAAGTAAGTAAGTAATTTTATTTATGGCCTGTGCTGATGCTACGTAGCCAATCAAATAGAATACAAGTAAGATAACAAGTGTTTCAATACAAGAGTTAGTTGAGAACGAATTAATACCATCAGGGATGAAGAGCGTGGAAATAGTAGATATAATGGTGAGTTAAGGGTACGGTCGCAAAACAGAAAATATCAAAGTTTAAATGTTGAACTATAGATAAAAATAAAATTATGTATCGCATTACAAACTCACGCGGTCAAAATACATTGATTAGAGTTTTCAGCCTTTAGTAGCCATTCGTAAAGCCTATTCTTAAAAGCTGACGAGGTAGATGACCTCCGGATATTTACCGGAATTGCATTCCACAATCTCGATGAAGTTATTACAAACGAGTTCGACAGGCGTTTGGTACGGTGTTTATGGACACGTAACATATTTGTTACGTATCCATTTGTAACTACAAACGAAATTCGTTTCACTACATTCAACTGCAATCCGAACAGTATCGAAATAGGGTTTTACATTTTGAATTACGAAAAGTTGGGTGCCAGGTTCACAAAGCTGCGAGGCAGGGATTACCATGCACAGAACAGGTCGCGCACTCTGTGGTAAATCTCAATAACTTTCAGGAATTTAAATTGAATCTCGATTTTAAATATTCTTGCGTGCAAGTCACATATACTTGGTCAAGTTCAACATTTATGAAAACTGCTGCAAATATTAATAAAATAAATGATTGTATTATATTTTTTTCGAAATTTCTTTAAACAAATTTAAAACAATTGATTACAGAGTTTTACTTTAAAACCCTATTATGAGAACAAAGATATATTCTCATTATAAATCAGTGGTAAATTATGTTCTCATCGTACTTTAAAATTAGTGTCTACAAAGATTAACAGTCCAGAAAACTGAGGTTTGGACCTGGCAATTTTTATAACCTACATCGATTAACTTGAAATTTTCTCAATCACTAGATTGGGTCAAAATCTATATTGTTCAAAGTGCGCTTTTACGCGATAAATTTTAAGCCCAAAATGTTCTATGACGATTTTTTGTAAAATCAATCCTTTTTGTATGATTTGCGCTTTAAAAGTTTTTACCTTAAAAAATGCATGTTTTTCAACGATTTTTCACGAATATCTTAAAAAATAACTACAAAAAAACCTACAATAAAATAACGAAGTGATTTATATTCAGTCATTGGTCTAGGTGCTATAGAACCTGAGTTATGGTTGAAGTTGAGTTGGATGATAGCTGAAATCGAACTTTTCAGTATGAAATAGCGGAAACAAGAAAGGTTTTATAAATAAAACCTATTAAACATTTTTTAAAGTATTGGAGCAGAGTTTTAATTTAAGCACTGGTTGAAGTCGTTAGCTTCAAAACTGACGGAGTTATGATCACAAAATTGTTGTCTTGATTGTTGAAAAAAAAACGGTAATCAAATTGATGCCCTGTCAATCAACATTGAAATTAAACGTAATCCTTTTAGAGTTTACTTTATTTAGGTACCAATAACGGATTGTAGAAATTTTACGTACTAAAAAATGTGCGTAAAATCAAATTTTACGTATAGTATGTCAAAATGTGAGGGTTGCGGGCCGAGCTGAAAAAGAGGTCCGCATTCACATTGTTACAAATAATTCTTTTCGATACAAGTGCATATGCATAAAGAACTTTACACATACAGATGTGTGCCGAAATATTGTTTTTGTAATTATGTGCGTAAAGTACTTCTGATGCCTCTACAGCGGGCGTAAAGTGAACTTTTCAGCACAGAATGCGTAAAGTGAAATGCCATACGTAAAGTGCAAATAATCTCTCGAGCGATATTCCATCACCAGTACCACTTTATCTCGTGACCAGCCACGGGGTCGTCCCTACTCCTTGTAATTATGAATATATATGCGAAATTTCTTATTCTTTCTTAGAGGCATTCTCCCACCCTCACCTCCCACCATGCCCCTCCGATTCCTGCATATTTTTTCATTAAGGACAGCTTTTTTTTCTTTAGAAGTCAGAATCTTTGTTTATTTCGGGGGGCTCGGCCCCCCCCCCTTCCCACTCCGCCCCATCCCTCACATGCTCGTACGACCCTGTAGGCTGACTAACTTTACTCACACAAATTACAAAAAATAGGATACTTAACTTGGGTGTAAACTTTTACGAACGATGCAAACTTTACGCAGGGGGCTCTAGAACTTTACACACAGCTCGTGAGGCTCTCGTGTATAAAGTTCAATGTCCGTGCGTAAAGTTTGCATCCGTGCGTGAAAGTTCACTTTACACCCTTGTTAGGTAATATGCTATTACATATTTACATATTTCCACAATGGCTCTTTCTTAACGTTTTCAAACATAACATTAAAATGTTGTCTTTATAAGATATATTTTCTCCAATTCGATTGTTGTGAAATTGGCAGATTCGATTCGTAGGAAAATTTTCTTGAACTTGTGTCAGTTGCATATTTTTCAGAACGCATTTGCCTACATTTCTCAACAAAATTTTTAACCGGTTAATTTTCACTAATGAATCTCAGACTGAAATATTTTCACCCAATGTCAAATGACTTTGTCGAATTGCGTGAATAGACACCATCATCAATAACTAGCGTTACCAGTTCGTACATGAGAAATCTCCGTAAATGGCATATCACAGTTGTCACTGTAGCAGATTCATCGTATGCAACAAGGTATCGTCACTTAATACCTTCAAGTTATTTAATACTACATTTACGGTACATACTGAATCATTTATATATTGCACGAAACGTGAATATTTTAAGAAAAAAGTTTAATATACCGTTAAAAGTGTGAAGTTAACTCAGCGCCGTACGGGGGTAAGGCCAATAGGCAATCAGTATCAGGTCCAGGCCGAGATCGTTTTAAGATGTTAGTGTTAATTTTTAGATGTGAAATTGGTGTAATTTGTATTATAAACTGGGTATAGTAAATAAATACATAGATTCTCTAGAATCGATTTTAACTACGCATATTATCACCGAATGCTGATTTCTTTAAAGCCTATATAAATGCGAACTTGAAAGTAGAAATCGCATTAAATTCGTAAATCTCCATAATATTTGAATATTCTGTTACCGATATATTTCAGTTTTGTTAAAGTCAAACTCAAAGAACCTTAACCATGTAAGAAAATTCTCAAATTCCACCCAAACTCGCTATAGGTATAATGATCTTAGTTCCCGATATTCTCATTCATGATATGGGCTGACGCTCTGAAATTTAATGTCCCCAAAACAATGAAATCGTCCTCGCTCGCGAACGCGGACCCGCGCCTTGCGTGGAGGCTTGATTTATTGCGTGAGAATCACCGCCGTGGGAAATCGCGAATCCGGTCTCCGTCTCGCGCCTATTTTCTTTCTTCCTCCTACCCTTCGATGGTTCTTTCTCTCTTATTCTTGGCTCCTCTCTTTTACTTTTGAGGTTTTACATCTCTCCCGAATACGCAGTGACATTTACTATGTATCATCGACTTGTTCTCTTACTTGCTCTCTCTTCTTTACTCATCACGTTTATCCTTGTATTTCTTTCTCTCTCTCTTTCTCTCTCTCTCTCTCTCTCTCTCTCTCTCTCTCTCTCTCTCTCTCTCTCTCTCTCTCTCTCTCTCTCTCTCTCTCTCTCTCTCTCTCTCTCTCTCTCTCTCTCTCTCTCTCTCTCTCTCTCTCTCTCTCTCTCTCTTAGAGTCTTCTATTCCTTGTAGCTCGGCAATGCAGCCCATAAAAACCGATTCTTTTACACTTCGAGCCCTTTACATGGCATATTATATTAACCTTTGATAATCGACTGGTCCAAGGCATACATTTATACCCGCTTTTCTCGCTTATACCGCACACCTTATCCAAGAAAACACACTACAAAAACGGTTGTCTCTTTTAAGTGGAATAATCTCTTTTTAATTCTAATATGCTATGCGCTTCTTTGGTTCATAGCATTTTTGTATCGCGTTTCTTATGCGTTGTCTTAATTGAGTGAGCAGTAAATAATTGCTTACTCTAAAAATTGGAACCGGCGAAAGGCACTGCGAATCAGCATACATACACTGATTATCAGCTTATACACTAGCTCTGATTATATCAGAAAACCAGGTAAGAATATATATATTAAAGTAATGAAATGATGTACACCAGATCTTTTGCGTTGTTTATTTTAATAATTATTATAAGCAAAACAAAATATGGATAATTAAGATTCTTTTATATCAGTTGTAAACCATTACATTTCTTCTTTATCCCACGTATATTTGGAATGCACTTGACGATTAAATAAATAAATGAAATTATTGCTTACAAATATTCTATTTGATAGTTATTTTCTTACAAAAACGTAAAATAGACGAAGGATAAATATGCAATGTGACTCCTGCAAATTCGGGGCGTAAAATCCAATTATCGACCCCGTATAACGAAAAAGTTATTTTTTTTCATCAAACAAATGAAGGACATTCCTTGAAAATGCGAACATGGACAAACATAGAGTCTGGCGTTTCATCACGGACGGCACCTACTTTGATTGTCAGCTTTTTTGCAATAATTTTTTTACATATTTCGATAGTATAAGATGTTGACAATATTATGGGAAAATTTTTCATTGAAAATAGAAATATTTTTAAATATAGGGATGGGCCGACAACACAACACATAAATCCGCTTTTTTCAAGAAAAAAAAACACCTTTTATTATTTTCGAATATATATTACTTTCCGTGGATTAGTAAACATAATAAGTAATTTTATTTCTGGGGTTTAAACGGGTGGCGTATCAGCGCAACTAAGTACATATATTTTAGAGAGATTTCAACTTCTGCTCTACTAATCATACATACATTTTTAATGATTAATTATATTCTTATTTAAAATCGATATGATAAAATGCACTCTGCAATACATGATTAATAGGTTAGCTATATTCAATATTAACAATACGAATACGCTGTGTACATCTTAAGTCTACGATCAACATAACTTTATTGTGACTGTTTAAAAGTGTAACGTAATGTAAAATACGTGTAATACTTCACAAGTCGATAATAGATTTTCTAATATTAATAAATTTAAAAAAAACGCTGAACTTTATAATTATTAGATTTACTTGCTACTTTATGCCATTTATGTGGCTAATGAGTCAGGTTCGTATCATCATCCCGCACAGGACGACACAGGCAAGTGCACAACACATAATAGACACCGTCAACAGTTAATTGGCAGTCTATGTCGTAGCAGGTGCATCGCAAATATTGTCGTATTTTCATTCAAGACAATATTTACGACGCGTCCACCACGGAAAACCGTTCCCCAAACAACGCAATCTGTCCCGGGATATCCTGAGGATCTCTCGAAGACATCCCGAGAATGGGTTACGTTGTATGAGTAACGGTCTCCCGAATTACCGACCGAGGTCGGTAGCATTTCCCAATTCGTATCTACGCCCAGCAAGGTCCCTGAATTATCCGCTAATAATCAGAAGATATACCGAAAAAGTGGCTGAAGCGGGATTCGAACTTACGACCTAAGGAACGTTCAGTTTACGAAGTGAGCATGATAAACTCTTAATGATCGCGGTCTCCTGACAACTTTATAATTATAAACATTTTGAAACGGATTAACCTTTTAACGCCGGGACGGACACTTTTTTTCGTTAATTTTCAACTTTAATTTTCTCGGCGATTAAGAATGTAAAAAATTCGTTAGGAACCATTTCTTACGAATTTGACCTCTCTCTTTCAGAGTCTGCAATCAAAATCCCCAAAAAATGAATTTACAAAAAGTTATAGCCATTTTTTAAAAGAAAAATCGAAATTTTTGACAATTTTCTTTCAGAAATGAATTTTTTTTTCATATAGCAGGTCACCAGAGTACTGTTTCACCTGAAAATATCGCATCTGCAATATCTAAGCTTGAAAATGGCAAACGTACTTTTTAAAATTTAAAGATGGCGTCTCAAAAATGTTGGCGGAAGAATTTTTTCCCCACAAATATTGATATTGTGTGTATCCTTATTTTTTTCAATTTTCTATTTGTATGGCGTTGACTATCTACATATTTCTCAGGTCGCTCATAACGAATCTAAAGTCAGATTTCAAAGTTCAAAATGGCGGATCCAATATGGCGGACGATATTTTTAAAATTGTTCGGAATGCTGTGAAACTGATTACTCGGGGGTTTTTGGGGTCGCTGATAACGTATCTGAAGTCAGATTTCAAAAATTCAAAATGGCCGACTAGGTCATATACATAAGAAATGGTTCCTGAAGGATTTTTTACATTCTTAGTCGCCGAGAAAGTTAAAGTTGAAAATGAACGAATAAAGTGTCCGTCCCGGCGTTGAAGGGTTAAAAAAAATATTTGTATGCGTACTTTTAGATGGCCTTTAACATATATGTTAATATATATATTAACCCTCCATAACACGAGTTTTTCTTTTCCCATATGGAAACAATGTAGTTTGGACGAGTATACTTATTCTTGTGCACGGGAGGGTTAAACAGATTTTGTTTCTACAGTTATTTATAGTCCATCAAAAGTGATAATTTATTTTTTAAAAATTAAATAAGTATAAAGTAGACCCAGACATTTTTTCTTATATGCAGGGTGTCCCAGAGCTGGGTAACGATATTGCATAGGTGATTCTCCGTGATATTTCGAACAAAAAAGTCCTATACTAAAATTGGATCTGAGGCTCAGAATTTGAGTGACGAGCTATTGAAGTTTAGACAAAAAAATTGGTTTTTTGGCAATAACTTGGCTTGCTTTGAAGTTATTTCAACGAGTGAGAGCTTATTTTGAAACTTATTTTAAGGCCTACAGTTCACCTATAAGAATATTTGACCTGCGATAAATATTTCTGAAGTTATGGTCTCAAAAATGGAAAAAAGGCAAATTTTTGCGGCTTTTCGCATATAACTTATTTCGCTAAATAGATAATGAAATATTGCTCAAGAACAAGTTTTAGAGCTTGTAAAGACCGAGAATTTTTCCTTCATTCATTAGGTTTCTATAAAAATTGTGTCTGCAATATCATTATCCAGTTCTGGGGCACCCTGTAGAGATGGAATGTGAAATTCAATCACAGTGGAGTATCTGAAAATTTTTGCGAAAAAAACCATGTCTAAACACCTGAAACTCGCGTGAGGCTGCGATACGATGTTTGAGGAGGTTGGACGGATTCGACCAAAATGTTGCATTTTCTCGAATTCCATGATCCTGTCTTTGCAGCCTATTTTTGGCACCTGCCAAAACCCGAATTTTACCGCCAAATTGATTGTTGTTGCTTGATGTTGAGCAACTTCAGCATGTTCAGTATGTTCAGAATTCGGGAAGCGAGCTTCCGTATTAATCGTATTTTGCCATTCAATTGAGACATGCATTTAGTAAACTGTCGGTTCCAGGATTTCTTTGACAGATTTCGCAGAGTCACCAGATGACTCGCAGCCTCGGCACAATTGACTTGCCACAGGTCGCAATCTTCCGGAAGAACATTCAGAAGTAGGCTATTTGCTCTATCTATTTCTCGTTGTTTAGGCAAAATTTTCGTTGTCATGTCACCTCGTTTCTCCGGTGACTTTATCGACTGGATAGAGTTCCGCGAGCATTTTCAAGCCATTATTTTAAACGACTCTTCATTTTATTCGTTTGAAAGACTGTATGATTTAAAATCTTGTCTTGATGGCGATGCAGCCAGCTTGTTAACAAATATTTGGGTCACCCCTGAAAACTTTGTAATGGCTTGGAAATTGCTAAGATCTCGATTCGAGAATAATCGACGTTTATTCCGCATGCATTTACGAAAATTATTTTCGCTCAAATCCGTCACGCATGAACGGTCTTCGAGTAATCTTCGTAAACTGTTAGATTTGGCGCAAGAATCAATCGACGTGTTAGCAAAATTAAATCCTCCGGTTCATGACGACATTTTATTTTTGTTTGATGACCGAAAGACTTGGCCGCGAGACGCGAGAAACCTGGGATTTTTCTCTTAATTCCGAGGGTTATTTGTGCAACTTATGACGAATTAAGTAAATTTATTAATTAAAAAATACGGCCGCTGGAAGCATTTTCGACTGGCACATCAGCGTGATTTGAGAGTTCGTCAACATAAAAGAAAAATGCTTCCGCCTCTCGCGCTCAAACGAACCACGCGAATACAAAAAAAAAGATCAAAGCCAGTCAAATGCACCGATTGCAATGAAGCGCATTTAATTTTTAAATGCTCTAAATTTACTAGTATTCTGCCATCGCAGCGATGGGATATTATTAATCGAAACAATATGTGTCATAATTGTCTATCCTCGTGCAAACACGTGCAAAGGTGAACGCAAATGTATACACTGTGGTGCGCGCCACCATTCACTTCTGATTTCAGTCTCACGTGCAACTAATAACCAAACTGCACCAGCTGATGCAATCGCAAGGCAGCACTCCGGGTGTTGATGTGAGATACATACAATTACACTTGAGTACTCGGCGTATTCCAGCTCATGTTATGCTTGCAACGGCGTTGGTGTTAGTCACCGCTCCTTCTAAAAGAGTAGTAAAGCTGCGCGCCTTGCTAGATCAAGGATCTATGCATACCTTCATCTCGCGGGAGGTAGCTACCGTACTGCAAACAAAGCAGTATTCTACGTCGGTGGTTAAAAGCGCGCTCGGTCAAAGTACGTCTGCGAAGGTAAATAAAGTCGCGCGAATCTCGATCTCTTCGATAACAAATAAAGATTTAATTTTATCTACCGATATACTCGTATTCCCATCGCTCACGAACTATATTCCGAATTTCCATCGTTCACTCGCGCATTGGCCACATTTGCGTGACATCCAATTCGCTGACGGTTGTCCGACTGAAGGCACACCGTTCCATCTGATAATTGGCGCGGTTCATTATGCGTACGCAATGCATGACGGAATCATTCGCGGGAAACCAAACGACAGGTGGCGATGAATGCCATCTTGAGATGGGTGCTCTCGGGTACATGCGGTTCACTCAACGATTCTACGCCAACTGTATATGTGCAATATTGTTCATGAACATCATGCTCATGCGCATGACGAGCTTCGTGAATCCCTTACGCGTGTTTGGGAAACGGAAGAAGTCTCCAATTATCAACCCGCTTATGAGGATGATGAATGATGCGAGCAACATTTTCCCGACAATCGGACGGACGATATGTTGTTCGCATTCCAGTCAAATATCTGCCCGTAGCTAAATTTGAAGACACGTTCAATCGCGGTACAGTGTCAATACTCAATTAAGCGACGCCTAATGATGCGGTCACATGCGCACCCACACAGGATCCTGCTCAACCGGTAATTTATCTCCCTCACCATCAGATAATTAAGAGCAGTAGCCTCACTACTAAGATACGCGTTGTCTTTAACGCCTCATCACGGTCAAGGAATGGCATGTCGTTGAATGATCTACAATATGTAGGCCCTTCATTACAGGCTAATCTATCAATGATATATATATATATATATATATATATATATATATATATATATATATATATATATATATATATATATATATATATATATATACATGCAGTGGCGTACGTACCGATACGTGTACGCCGCTGACATAGAAAAAATGTATCGGCAAATTCGCGTAGACGATCGCGATGTAGATCTCCAAAGGATCGTCTGACGATCCTCACCTCACGATATCCTCACGCGATATCTGCTAACTACGGTTACACATGGCACAGCTAGCGCCCCGTTTTTGGCACTACGAGTCTTACCACAAATCTCTGAAGACGAGGACGATGCTTTTCCACTAGGGAAATCCACCTTACTTCATAATTTCTTTATCGATGACGCCCTATTTGGCGCCGATTCGATCCATGAACCCAAAGGCATTCGCGATGAGATTCTTTCCCTACTCAACAAAGGACAGTTCAAGTTGCGGAAATGGGTCAGTAATTCGGATTCCTTACTCATCGATATAGATGAAACGAACGTCGGCCTGTCGTGTGACGAAGCATTACAGACCGACGACAGCGTCAAGATTCTCGGTATTTCTTGGCACCCAGTTGCTGATTCCTACAGAGTCGTATTTAATAAATCTGATATGCCTATTATCACCAAGCGAATTATTCTCTCGCAGATTGCTAAGATCTTAGATCCTCTTAACTGGATTGCACCAGTTGTCATAGTCGCTAAATCTTTCATGCAACGTCTTTGGCTGTGTGAAGCGAATTGGGATGATCCATCGCCAGACCATCTCACCCTCGCTTGGCAAAATTTCTATAAGTCTCTGCCTACACTTACGGAAGTTTCGATTCCTTGGTGGTTAGGCACAATGCCCTCATGTTACATAGAACAACATGGCTTTTTGGACGCGTCGTCCAAAGCCTATTCAGCCGTTGTCTATGTGCGAAGCGTCAGTGCTCCCGATCAATGTACTACCACATTATTGGCGGCGAAAACTAAAGTTGCACCGCTGAAACAACTCCCCATTCCTCGTCTTGACCTATGTGGCGCAATGCTTCTCGCGCGGTTTCTGTCCCGTATTCGGAAGGTTCCCGCGTGTGTACACTGCTCTATTCAAACTTTGACGGATGCCGCCATTGTCCTAGATTGGCTTCGTACTCAATCTTTACAGTGGAAGACATTCGTAGCAAATAGGGTTGCAGAAATACACTCGCTGCTGCCTGATGTTTCTTGGTAGACCTGTCTCTTTGGTGGCACGGTCCATCATGGCAGTGTTCAAATTCATCAGCGTGGCCAAATGTCAAATCTGGTGTAACTCATGACAACGCTGTTTTAGAACGCAAAACACCAGCTCATCATATAACGGTCGAAACAAACGAGGCGGATGAGATCTTCCGACAGTTCTCTTCTTGGCTCCGCCTTCGTAGCGTTATCGACATCCTTCACCACATCTTTCACAACATTGGAAGATTTCAGTGGATACCGAAAAATCCGATCAATCATGCGTGGGCAACTCGGCTCTCGCAGCTGATCGGATATATACACTCATCCAAGCCAGAGCTTTCGAGCAAGAGCTGTCAATCCTCAAGCTCAATGATCCTGCGCCCGATGCCTCTCGTCATCTCCGACTCGATGAGTCTTCCCAGATGCAGTCCTTTGCGTCGAGTTCATCCATTTTTGGAAAAAAAATGGTTTGCTACGCGTAGGAGGTTGACTTGATCATTCAGACCTCCTTTATTCTGTCAAACACCCGGTGATACTGCCCTCAGGTCAAGTAACCCGCCTTTTGGAAACCTATACACATATGCGCTGCCTACATGGCGGAATCACACTACCGTTGACTCCCATGCGTCAGCACGGGTGGAGCTTTCAAGCAAGGAAAACAGTTCGATCTCTCATCGAGCACTGTGTCCGTCAACGGGCTGAGAGAGCAACTCAATTGATGGTGAACACGGTTTTTATACAATAAATTGAAATTAATAAGAGAAAAGCCTAGGCAAGTGGATCGTTTATTAAATGATAAGAAATTACACAGTGTAAAGAGATTAGTAAAAAAGGCGAATCGTGAACAACGCGAAAGATCGGACACACATCCACACTCACACACATACGCCGAAGAGAGCTTCCTTACCACACCTGTGAAGCCAATTTTCTGGTCCTTGCCGCGTATGGGCCGGGTGTACCTAAATCCAAACGTCGCGGGTTCGCCTCGACGGCTCGAGGGGACTGACACCCGGACAACGAGCGGTACATGTAGCCCTTGGAGATGGCACTCGGAAGACTCTCGCGAGGTACTCAAGTTCCTCCCTCTGGTTTCTCGTGTAGACACTTCCGCGAGGGCCGATGCATACCCTTAGCCGAATAATCGCCGGATCTCGACCGATCGCGAAAAAGGACAAACTTTGGTTATAATTAACGCACAAAAGCACAATGGCAGAAAAACGGACCGCACGGTACTAAGTCTCGCATGAGAATACGCTGGCCCGCGAGTCGCAGGCACTGCGACCCCCTCATAGGGGGAAACTAACACTCCTAGCCAATCATAGTGCGCGTTCGTGAGCTCACCGCTCGCAGTGATCGTTCGCGGATTTCGACTCGAATTCAAACTGAACATTCATCCTTTGACTCCGGCTCGTATAACACGACTTACGCACGCTTTTTCGGAATGCGGAGTTGATTACGCCGGCCATGTCAAGTTGCGATTGGCGGGCGACCGCGGCAGCCGCTCTCACCCCGCGTACATAGTACTTTTTATATGTATGGCGTCTCGTGCGGTGTATTTAGAGGTCGTATCTAGAGGACTAGTCTACTCCGGCATTTCTTGCGGCTTTTCAACGTTTTTATTCGCGTCGAGGTTTACGAGGTCGCGTCAAGTATTGTCCACAGTGACTGTGGGACGAATTTTGTATGTGCCAACAAGGAATTGCGCAGAAGATGGGATCGAGTGGAGCTTCATCCACAAATTACGATTTTAAACGCCTTTTGGCCTTTTTTGACATATTAAATTGTCACTTCAAATTCGTAACCTGAGGCCTATTTTAAATCACTTTCTTTGTTGTTGTTGTTTTTTTAAGGAGATTGTATATATTTATTACTGTAACTGTATTTTGATTATGGGCTTAAAACATTTGTCGATTAAATAAAATTAAATATGTTGGGCTAAATCGCCCCAAGCCAAGTACCGCGACGACAGTTACAAAAGGTCGAACTACTATTCTCCCGACGGTTTCGTTCGGATAGTTGTTGATCGATTTCTAATTTTCTGTTCATCGACATGTTGATTCGAACGATCGTATTTTCCCGGATTTATCACGGCACTGACTCGATTAGTATCGACAATTTCAGTCAAGATTTAAAAACACGAAGGACTTTATGAAGGGAATGTTAAAGTAAGAATTAGATTTTTATAAAAGAATAATTAATATTAATTTTGTGTAAATTGCACAATTGAGGGTTGCCCGACACTCGTAAAACTACCAGAAAGATTTTTTTGTTGTTTTCTCTGCAATTTTATTTACAATCTGTTTATACAACATTGAGTAAATTTTATGGTACATTACATATTGCTTGAATCTAACGCATATATTCCCATAGGAACTGAGTTAGTGTTATAAAGTAAAAAAGAAAAGATAATAGTAGTGATATTATTATGACATTAAGTAGAAAAACAGAAAATAAGAAAGAACTTCTCTAAAATCAATTCGGATCTTGTAGAAAAAGTTTACAACGCTGGGTATTTTTTATGTCTTGATTCTGTAGTTTGTCGTTGTAGGAGGTTGTTAGCAAGTTCATTTGGATGCATCCTTAATCTTCGCTTGTATGTTGCAGTGAATCTTTTGACTTCATCTTTTACGGTAGGGATTTTCAAGTCCGTTTTAATAATATCATTTGGGACATACCAGGGAGCGGCTACTATTTGCCGTAGAGTTTTTGATTGGTATCTTTCGAGGATTTCTATATAAGAAGTGGACGCTGTACCCCACAAATGGATTCCATATGTCCACACTGGTTTAATGATGGTTTTATATATGAGTAGTTCGTTTTCTAATGTAAGATGTGATTTCTTATTAAGCAACCAGTGCATTTTCCTGAGCTTCAAGTTCAGTTGTTTTCGTTTTGACCAAATGTGCTCCTTCCAAGTTAGTCTGAGGTCTAATTTAATTCCAAGATATTTTACGTGATTGCTGTATGGTACGATGTTGTTGTTCATACGTACCGAAGGACAGTCATTTTTGTGTAACGTGAAAGTGGTATGGATGGATTTATTTTCATTAATTTGTATTTACATTTTGCTCTGTTGTTTGTGTTAATGTTTCCGACTGGTTGATTTCATTATTATCACTATCTTGATTTATATTAGCGTTGCTCGTTATCTGTGCGTAAGAAACATTCGATCGAGTGACATTTTGCATTTTGTTTAGTTGCTGTGATGATTGTATCCTTTTTTCTCTTAATGCGGGATAAAGTTTTTGCTGTAATTGTTTGTGCACAATGCATCCCTTGTAGCTAGCAGGATGGTTGCCATTACAATTTGCACATACGACATTTTCGGATTTACTTTTTATTTGACAGTTTGCAGTTAAATGGTTTTTAGCACATTTCACACATACAGGACTCTTATGACAATAATTTTTTGTGTGTCCAAATTCATCACAGTTCATGCACTGAGGTATTTCCCTTTTCTTGTGCGGTGGTTCAAAACTGACAATCGTATTTATTAGTCTATTTATATTATAAATTTCCTTATTGTTTGTCCTTACTTCTAATTCAATAATGAAGAGAGGTAACGGCAATTTAGTAGAGTTTTGCCTTATATTTGTTATTCTTGAAACACGATGTCCATGCGCTTCAATTTCCTTTTTTAATTCGTCTAGATCGACTGATGGATGCACATTCCTGAGAACTACTTTAAAGTTTTTATCCTGTTTTAATTGATAGGTATAAAATTCCGTTTTTTTATTTTTAAGTTGTTCTACTATAGGAAGATAATTCTCTTTATTTACAGTTGAATTTCCATGTGTGATTTCAGTTATATCTTCAGCAGCAGTATTATCCAAATTCCTAAGTATGTTGAACCGATTTTGTCTAGTAGTAGGTAGTAGGTGTGCTTAACCAGTAATCTGTTAAGTTGGTCTGACATTTTTTCTTCGCTCTGATTTGATGTCCTTCAGGTCTATTTCTACCTCTCTTTTTTTATTATTATTAACCTCCGTCCATTGTTGGTTGTTCATATTGCCTTTATTGATTTCTGTACCTTTCATGTGTATGCTTGTTGATGCACACAAGATTTGAATTTGAATTCTTGAGCACTAACACACAGTCATACGCACAGTCATACGCGTTGCATTCTACAAGCCTCGCGACGGGAAACATAAACACATCTACTCTTTACGAGAGCTTATAGTCGACTGATAACCAGGAAGATAGCGGGTACTAACAAAGTGCAGATCATTCCGTAAATTAGGCGCGATCGCCTTTTCGCTTGCTAGTTCGCGAAGCTGCCGCCAAAATCGGGTTGAGACCAATATTCGGTCGACAAAATACAAAACACATAGATATAAAATTATAAAGTACGAAGTACAAAAATCAACCCATGCATGATATTAAATAATTACAATACAAATAATACAACGCACATATGGACATTCGTCCAGAATCACGCGGCGTAAAGGTCTAACTAGGTCTGTCGTTTTCGCCTGGAAATTCGCAGACCTGGAGCTTACCCCCCAGTTGTTCCCGTCGATCGACCAATTGTTTATGTCGATCGTTCTTCTGCAAATTAAAAACATATAATTAAGTATAATCGTAAAATAATATAAAACTTAACCTGCAAGGCAATATCATTTCTTACGTAAAATTGTATGCTCTTTCAAATGGCATTCTTGCAATTGCAGAAAAAGTCACGCAACAAAGTTACAGGGGGTTTTTTAACGAAATCGTCAAATTTTCTTCGTTTTTTTCATTTTTGAAGCTTGTTTTTGTTGACTTAGTTTGAACAGTGAACTTCAATAGCATAAAGTTTTTGTATCATAAATGCAAAAGTTCAAAAGAGGCCATGTTTAATTTCAAAATTCAAGATGGAGGGTTCACAAATGGCGGTCGAAACATGAAAATCGAAAAGTTGAATGCATATTTGCGAGCACTGTCTATTCGGAAACTCGAGTGGTTCTTGTAGATTTTGACCACCTATATATATACCATTCCGTCGGGTATTATTCGAAAAATTCATAACTTAATTGTTATTTTTTTTTTTTATTTATTAATTAACGGGCGGAATCGCCCTTTTTACTTAATTTTTGCCATATTGTTTTTTTTTTTAATCTTGAGAATTTTGCGAGAGCTGCAGATCGACTTACGAAGATGGCGCCATACTTCACATTTGTGTATGAAATGTAGGACTGCAGAAACCTACACCAAGTACAGCAGCGGTCATGAGTCGATTTCCGCCAGATAAACAATATTTTCGAAACGTAAACAAACAACGTGGCTCGTCTTACCAACAGCGAGCTGCTGCTTGAAAACGAAATCGAAAAATTGTTCACCGGACGGGGATCGAACTCACGACCTACGACCTCGTAGTCCAGTGCGTTAACCGCCTGAGCCACGAAACCGAAGTTATAAACAATTTAAACTCCATTGCGCGCGCATCAGTGACATCGCGAAGTTGAAGATGATAAATATTACAATGCAATGTTAATGGAAATAAAAATTATTGAATTAAAATTTAGAAGCGGAGTGGCTTTCATTGTGAGTGATATTCTACAGGAAGTGAACGAAAGACTGAAACCTCATGAAATAACGGTAGATAATATTTATGTCAAAAAATGCGTGGTGAATTATTTTGGCGATATAATAACACTTTGTAAACAGCAGGAAGCCAATAAGTCTGAATGACTTTTTTTTTCTGCAATAACCCAACAAGAAACGGCCGATAAAATTCGATCAATTGCAGTTATTACAGAATTTACAATAGCTATTCAAAATTAATTTAAAGATATTGATTTTGAAATCGATGACAAAACTTGCGATGCGAATGACTTAAAACAATCATGGGCTGGAATAAAAATTCCCAAGACAACGAAAATTTTTTTTTGTACGCTTTTCGATGTTCCCGAATCTTATTTAGATAGTACAAATCATATTTTCAGATACTGTATTATATATTTAATAACGAAAAGAAGAGAACATCACTCCACGTTATGTCAGGATTATCAGTTCATAATTCGTGTAAAAGTAAATCCGTAGTCCCCACTTTAAACAGAACCGGTCTATCCATATCATATGATGAAGTTCAACGTTATCGAACTGGTTTAGCTTTACGAGCAGTAAAAAATTCAGAAACAGGAGTACCACTACCAAGACAATTTAATCGAAAAATGTTTACGACCGCCGGGTTTGATAATTTCGATCACGAAGAAGCAACACTATGGGGATTAAATGGTACACACGATACGGTTGCAGTTTTGTTTCAAAATTACAATCCACAGGCTTATGACAGTCCTCTGACCGATGGCAATTGTTGCATCCCATCAGTTGAAATCTATCATGCAGACAGAACATTCGATGAGCCATTAAAATGCCAAATAATAAAATATTTTATTAAATCTTCTGCTGCAATTTCTTTGCCAAAAAATCATACAGTTACATGTAACCCACTAGATACACCAAACGATTACAAGTGCAGTATGCATCTAGTTGATATGGCATGTTTTTTTATCAAAAATGGGCTTGCAGAATAATGTTTTAAATACTGATAGCATACAGAATAAAATAATATAACCGTGGTCAGCGTTTAATTCCATCATATACGAAGATAATAAATTGTAGTTTTTTTGCCAATTTGGCCGTATCCAGTGACAGAATATGACACAGTGTATACTGCATTATGTAATTTCAAAGATGTTCTCCAGCACCAGAATTTCCTGCCAGTTGCATGCGATGAAGGAGATTATAAAATAGCGCGACACATTCAGCTACTTCGACCAGATGAATTTAAATTCATAAAATTATTTTTGGGAAGTTTTCATACGGCCAAAGTCGTTTTTAGTTTCATACGACGATATTTGAAAGGTATTGAAAATATTTTAATGGAGAATGGGTTATGTACGTCACACAACAAGTCTGGATAGAACGCACTACGTTATGTCGGTGAAGGCAATGGACATGATAGCGGAAACTTTGAGACGACTGCAACTACAAGAATTTTTTTCATAGGAAAATATAGACAAATTTAATAATGAAATTGTATCTATAAATACTTTGACGATCGCTGTGGCTGAAAAATGCTTTCACGAATGTAAAATGTTGCTACATCAATTTTGTAATTCTTGTAGTGAATTTATCGAAGATTTCATTCAATTCATCGAAAGTCGTGGGAGCTCTAAACTGTTCAAATATTGGAATAATGTGCTCGTATTAATTTCTCTCTCGGAAGATCTGATTCGTGCTGACCGAGAAGGGAACTGTGGAAATTGCATGTTTCGACATTAAAAAACTGCAACCATATTGCAAGTAATGGATAGAATAAATTATGCTAGGTGGAACTCCATATATTTAGATTATATGATGAGATTAGAGAATGAAGCGCCTGAAGATTTTATTGAATTTATGAAAGAAGATTCACCGTTAAACAATTGTGTGTTTCATTCATATCGGTGGGAACAGATAAGGCATTGGAGCCAACAATAAATCGAGCATCAAAAGGAACATCGGGAATCATCGGTTGGACAAAAAAGAAAAATTTTGTTACTTCGTGGAATTTAATCTTTCATGAAATGTTAGATATTGAGAAACTCTATAAAAATATTACGCATTTACACCAGGATAACCCGGAACCGAAGGTTCACCATAAGTTTACTACTTCGAAAACACAACACTCTTCTTCAGGCGAAATTTGACAGAAAAAATGTTGCCTAAACAACGAGAAATAGATAGAGCAAATAGCCTACTTCTGGATGCTTTTCCGGATGACTGCGACCTATGGCAAGACAATTGTGCCGTTTACGAGGCTGCAAGTGATCTGGTGACTCCGCGAAACCTAACACCGATATCGGGAAGTCGGCAGATTATAAAACGCATGTCTCAACTGAACGGCAAAATTCGACTGACACGGAAACTCGCTTCTCGAATTTAGTGTGTGGTTGACTATTTAACATCTGGCCGTTCATTTACGGCTAAAGTCAAGAAGTTCGCGCGGACATAGTATCACGCACTGAATAAGCTGAAGTTGCTTAACATCAAGCAACGTTTGGCGGATAAAATTCGAGTTTTGACGGATGCCAAAAAGAGGCTGCAAAGACGGGAAAAATGCAACATTTTGGTCGAATCCTTCCAACCTCTTCAAACATCGTATCGCAGCCTCACGTGAGTTTCCGTCAATAGCCTCGGTTGAGGAATTTTGGAGGAGCATCTACGAAAAAAATCTAGGCTTAATGCAGACACTCCAGGTATTGAAATCTTTACCGAGTTGTGTGACGAACTCGCACAACAATGTGAAGATTGCCCACCCCTCAGTGCATTAGAGGTGAATAATGCCATCAAAAGAGCGAGGAATTTCTCCTCGCCGGGCTGGGATGGAATTAACAACTATTGGTCGAAGAAGATCACTTCTATCCATCAACACCTAGCCCGAATATTCACCACTTATATAAATGGAGACCAACCTATTCCGCACTGGCTGGTGGAGGGCCGTACGACACGAATCCCAAAATCGGGAGACTTGTTTGATCGGAGAAACCATAAACCAATCAGGTGTTTCGATACGTTATACAAATGGTTCACTATCATCTTGAACGAACGTATTGAGAAAGCCGTGAAACCGGTGTGGCAAAGGATAGTAGAACAACGAGGCTGCAAAATGGGTGTATCCGGTAGCACGGACAACTTGTGTATCGACAGGTATGTTTTTCAGAACTCAGTACAGTACAAGCATAACCTGTTGATAGCCTGGCTAGATTACATGAAGGCATAGGACTCAATATCGCACGAGCTTTTTAGCTTGTTGCTCAAAAGCCTCCATGTCAACCCAAACACAGTGAGAAAATTAAAAAACCAGATGTGTCTTTGGCAAATGCGCTTTGTCATGACATCCAGCAAGCGTAGAACCATGTCTAGACTGGTTCAACTCCAAAGAGGTATCTATCAGGGAGATTCTCTGAGGTCTCTGCTCTTCTGCATCTCACTATTGCATCTATCCGTCATGCATTTTACACGTTAATCGGAGACTTCTATTTGTTTACAATTTTTTAGGTCGATTTCTTAATTGTCCCATCTAAAACAAAAATTTCAACCATACTCCAATAAAGGCTATATTGAGCCTTTTTTTAAATTTGTTTATAATCGTAAAAAGAGTACAACCTTTGAAAAAATGTAAATTGGAAACTTTCACAACAGTCGAATTTTAAATGTTGTATATGATCATGAATACTTTCCTTTACATGTGCTAATGATACACAAATGATAAAACTAAGATAAAAATTGTGTGAAAAAAAGTTGCCGAATTGACGTAGAATGCACCGCGTTCCAATATTTAAATGAAAACATATCCACTTGAATCCAAAATTAAATGGAAAAAGAGCGAATTTAAAATGTTCATTTAAATGTATTCAAATTTTGCTATCTGGATTGCTGGGTCGTCACATAGGCAAAGGGCCTTCACGGACAGCCAGAATGGTGGTATATAGACCAATAATTGCACCGACACAAGGAAGAAACGGTTTTACATTTTAATTATTAATTAAAGCGGTCGAGAAATATTATTAAATGCTTTTGCATCAAGTTATTATGTCAATAGTTATAGTGGAATATATCCCAGCTTAGATTTTATTTAATAAGTTCATTTTTCGAATGCTAATTATTGTTCGACAATAAAAAATTTTTTAATAAGTTTAATTCCAAATTCATTTTCCATAATCATTCCTTTATTTAAAAGTCGTCAATTATACACATCAATATCGAAAACCAATTGAAAAGTATTAATAATTTTGTTGTCGATATCTGAATTCACTTTCTCAACCTTTTCCAATCTTTCTGTATTCCGAATTGTTTTCAATTTTTTTTAGATGTATTGAAAATTTCTTGAATAATTCTGAACATCCCCTTGATGCCTAAAATTGTTTAATTCATATGAATGAAAAAGAAAGGTTATGTATGCACAATGTGCCGATTTTTAGGCGTTGGATAAAGTTTGGCGTTTCAGCTATAATTATATGCAATCCGGGTCATTATATATAAGCGAAATTTCGGTTCCAATATAGTTTAAATCCAAAGAGGTTTAATTATTTCTTTAAAATAATCCTGAACTAAGGTGTAATGAAAACTTGCAGTGTACATATTAAAAAACATTCGTGAAGTACTCTCCATGGATTCATAAAGTGAATTCGGAAGAATTCAAAATAATTCAAATTTTGAATCTATTAGAATCGAATTTCGTTTGCAGGGATCGCTATGAGTAGTATTTAAATATGACTGTAATCAAGCAACAAGCAGAGGTATAATAATAAGTAATATAAGAAGTCCAAAAGGCGGGCTAAATTTCGACTACATGGTAGGCGAGAGACGTGTGTCGCAGTGTTTTATCAAGAATAAGAGAAAGCCCGAAATCCGTAGAAAGAAGAAGAACAGAAGGGGTTAAAGAGTGCGAGAAAGAGAACGATAGAAAAGGACGAAGGCTTCTATGTATCGCTCGGCCGACTGTTAATAAGATGAGACAATGCTTTAGAGAAGGATTCGCCAATGTATTCCTTCCTTTTGGTGTGTAACCATGCCGTTTATGTGTATTTCGTATCCCGAGGACCTTACAAATGTGTGTGGGAAGGCTCGGGCGTTCATATGTTTATTAGCCGTACCCGAGCATAAATAACGCAGCCATGAGGTATAAGATGGAAAGAGGAAGGAGAAAGAGAGGGAAACGAAGAGGATCGAAGATGTGCTAGTGGATGGTATGCCCGATGCTGCTACGTGCAAGGTTGCAGCGGCACTAGGAGACGAAAGGGGATCTTTGCTATACGCGCTTCGGAGATCACCCGAGTAAATTGTCATCCGTTTTCTTCGTTCTGAAGGAACCGAGAATTGGGAAAGGAAGAAGTATGGGTAAAACGAAGGTGACAGTGAATCAATGAGGGAGGAAGCAGCAAAAATGGAAAAGACCCCGGTGGAAAAGGATGCAGTTAAAAAAGTTTAAGAGAAACGACCCGTGAAAAAGAGAAAGATGGAAGAGAAAAGAAAAGGAGAAGACCGAGAAAAGGCGACAGACAACGAAGGTGGACGAGGGTGGAGAAAGATCCTATCCAAAGGTGGACAGTATACCAGAGCGAAGAGTCCGCGTTAGGATTTTTTTCTTTTGCAGTCGCGGTCGCGAGACCCCAGGATGGAGAGAGATGTCTAGCACGAAATCGAGCTAGTGCGACGAAGACACAAAAAAGGTAACAGGAGCGAAAGACTGCGAGATTAAGAAGGATTGAGAAAGAGAGAGACGAAGATGGAAAAAACGTAACTGGAGAGCTGGACCTACCTAATTTACCTCCCAGATAATGCGGCATAATTAAAGCAAAATGTAACGTCGATGGCAATTAAAACAAATTTATGCGACTGAGATCCGCGATCGGGTCCTGAAGACCCAGAAGCGGGCCTCGCAACCTTCCGCCGACTTCATCGTCGTCGCCACCGTACTACCGCAACGTCCACGTCGTTGGTCGATGCGTCGGTCGTCGTATTCGTCGCTGTTACTCCCAAGCAACTTCAGGATCAGAGTTGCGGTTATACCGACGGTGTGCGAGCGTGTTGTCGATGTTATTATTCGTTGAAAATTCCGCCGGAATCCCAAGGGCCCCTTTGTCCGATCGCTGAATTTATAGGCGAAATGTCGCGAATCTGCAGGAATTTACGTTCGTTTTCTTATCCATATGACATTTTTTTCTTTTAACAGATATTTAATTTTTAATTCGATATAATTCGTGGGAATTTGGATCGTTATTCTTGATTTCCCCTTTAGTTTTGGTATCCCAAAAATAAAACTGAATATAAATTTTGGATATAATTTATTCGGAATTTTATCTTGGGATTTCCACAGATTACTTTAGCACTTTCAGTGACACCTTACGCTAATTAAGGCAATAACATCATTTCTCGGAGGATCCAGGTTGAAAATCAATTTGAGGCATACAATTTCGTACAGTGGTCCCTATCCTAACGCATATTCCCGTCCAGACACATATTTATTTCCCGTCCGAATGCATAGATTCCCCTTCGTTCCTCTCCCCATAACACGATTCATAGTTGCTAGTGAGCCATTTATGCGCATGCTCAGTATGATAAACGCAAAGAGACTTTTGCCGTAGTGGGGGTTGAAGGAGAATATGCGTTTGGACGGGGGCGACCATTTTTTTATGGAACGAAACATATGCGTTTAGACGAGGACCACTGAAATGGTATATTACTGATACCTAAATGAAAGCAGTTGTTTCGGACGTTCGGGGAAAATTGTCTGATTTTATTCAGTCAAAATTCCCAATTCATTCCGAAGTTGAGGATAAGAGAAATTTGGATGAGAAATTACGAATTACTGTTCAATGGAAATATTTTATAACTTTTCAAGAAGAGTTTCTAGAATATTTCACAAATATTTCTGAACTATTAGAAGAAATGTATAAACCAATTTAAAACAGCAAGAAAGGAAGCATAAGACAAACATTTATTTCATCTTTTATTTTATATTATAAACAAATTTTGAAAAGTGGAATGTTACGAAGTGCATAATATTCGTTACTAGCCATAGTGTATCATAATGAAGCATTTTACACACCGCCAACATTGGATAAGATCGAATTTTATATTCTCTGTATTAACAGCATTTTATGCAACAAGTGTTCAACTTCATGCACTGTACGAGTTGCATACTATATTTTATGTTACAGTGTGCATAAAATGTTATTTTACACATTTTTCGTTTTTTTCTGGCGTCTTTTAGACATACTTGCATAAAATATTGTTCTACTCATGTGCTCGTTTTCAGTTCGGCCCGCAACCCTCACATTCGTAGAAAAGACTTTTCTCACACTCTGTACGCAAAATGCTATTTTGCTCCCTATATTGCGGAAGCAAAATAGCACATTCTCTCCCTAGGGAGCAAAATAAATATATCCGGGAGTAATATCGCGGGAGCAAAATAGTACGCCCTCGTATGAGAAACTAGTATGTGTAACAAGGGAGAATAGGTATTTGTAGACTCATTCGAAATTCCCTCCTCCCCGCTTCGCTCGGGCGTCAAACTCGCACTGATCGGCAAACACATATTTTTCTCCCTGGTTGCACAATCTACTATTATGCACTTGTATCGAAAACTACTATTATACACAAATTTTGAATGCGTGAAGTCGTAAAATTCAGTGCGTGAAGTTCACTTTCAAAAGTGACAAAGTTCAAATATAGTCTTTAACACTTCGTTCAAGATAACTTCAAGCCGTAGGACCAATCTTGCAGAACTCATAAACTGCAATAAAGTAAAATGTACGAGGAATCTTTATATTTCTTGAAAACAATAATAGTAATTTTTAAAATTGTCTTATTGGTAAATTACATATAAGAGCACAACGAAATATTCGTCAAGGTTTAAACGACTGGTGTACATTTCAACCTCGTAATTTTTTTCCACGTCCGTATACCTCAATTATGCACGCCTGGATTCCTCGGTGCCTCAAGACCTTACAGATGATCAACGAAATTCCACGGTGGCGGAGATTTCGTGCATCAACAGGTTGCCATGAAACACAGGCCTGTCATAATATTACATCCGCTGTTTACCCTTCTATGTATCGCGTTAAATTATATAGAATTAATCGATAACGTTTCAAAAATAGTGGCTGTATGGTATTAATAATAGCACTTAGTCAAAAATATATATAAAATCTGCAGCTATTCTCGTTCGGTAGGACATATAAAAAACGAGTATAATAATTTCGAATAATTTTCTCTAAAATCAAATGCTAGGATGTTTTAATTGTGTTGTACAAATTATTGAATGTCTACGTTAAAATGAAATATTCTGGATATTTATAAATAAAGCTGTACAAAATGTTATTAAATTTAATGAGAACTTGGGAAACAAACTGTTTAATCGAGTTCTAAAGTGGTCCTCAGGTAAGGTAGGAAGTTTCATTATAAAAGGTAAATTAAAGATGACTGAATAAAATGTTCAAAATTCAGTATCGGTGTAGGCCATTGTAATTACTATAGATGGTTTCCTAGAAAATACCAAAGATATTAATGAAGACCTGACCGAGAATTTCTGCAAATAAATAAAAATCACTTATTTCCAAAAATTCTCGGTCTGTTTTCAATTAGTTTCATTGGCATTTTCTAGGATACCGCCTATAGTAATTTGAGTTGCCCTTACAGAGCCTGAATATTGAAAAATTAGTTCAGTAATTGGTTAATTACTTGTGGTTTTTAGTGAAAATTCCTAACTTATCGGCCGACCACTTTCAAACCCCCTTAAATAACAAATATAATTTATAATTGTAGATCACCTCGATGAACTATGCATTAAGTTGAAGTAAAATATACATTTATTTTTAACACGACATTTTAATCGCGTTGTTTAAATTCAGTGAATGTTAGTTTTATGAAATCTATTTTTACAGTGGAAAATTTAATAGTATTCTAGAACTTTCATAAACTAGTATTTACTTCATAATTTATAAGTTTATTATAGTTTTCTCCTCATGCATCTTTAATATTCCAATGTCGGCATACCGGTTCTAAGAAGATATTCATGAGTTACAATACTCAGCCAGCATTCGAAATTAGAAATAATCAAAAATATTTCTCAGGTGATCCATTGCCTGTACTCGCAAAAGATATATTTTATTAAAATAAATGAAATCGTTGCGAACAAAAAGTTTTAGCGCGCTATGAAACGGGAATTATTATAATATATACGAATGAACCAATTGCAATTGTTATCATAAAACACTTAATTCTAAATGTTGGTCCATGGCAAACACTACTTTGCTTTAACCTGAATATGTTTCTGAAAAGTATAAATACCAAAATTTGCCGCATCAGAAAGAATCCTGCATGGAGTAATAATTCGATTGATATATTCACCCGATGATACAATCCTGAGCATTTCCTTCGTGCTATTGGACGCTCAATTATGCAGAAAGATAAGCCGCATAAATTTCTGTGTCACATACGTATCAGCGTGAGAATTAAGCGTTAAATTATTTTATGAATTTGCACGATTGATTTCATGCGAAGACATCGTATTTCGCATTTATTATGTAAATTGATTTTCGAATTGTAATAAATATTGAGAGTGGAAATACATGTGATCTGCCATCATCTACGAAGCGGAGTGGCTGAGAAAGTAAATGACTCACATGCAGATATACAGAGAATGATAAAGGAAGAGTGTGTATGTTAGAGAGAGTGAGAGAGACAGAGGTAATTAGAAAGGGAAGAACATCGGACGTGATCCATGCACCAAAGAACAGGCCAAACGTCTTGACAAATTCTTTCATTAAGCGATTAGAAGCAATTAGATTCGAGATCCTACCACAGATAGAACAACACGCGGATCTTTGGAATGAAGATCACATGCAACCACATATTACCTCACGTGCATATAGAGATATGGCTATAGAATATAAACCATCCACCAATAACGCGATCCATTTCAGATATTCGTGCGAACATTTACGCATGCACGTATATACTTGCCTGAGCGTAAACACAGCAACTATCTATATTTTTGATCAATAAAATTATGAGGTCCGGTCCTTCTTCTTAGAGTCTGGACCGTTCGTCCGCTCAACAAAGTATACGACGGAGCATGATAATAATTCAAAAGTATTTACGACCGCGATAAATTATTCAACGTATATCGCGCGAAGGCTATCGGTGACATGCGCGTATGAAACACGACGAAGTCGTGATGTGTTTCTCGATACCAGAATTGGTAGCCTTTAATGTGCCTTGCACGACATTCGGGAATAATTTTTATTTCGAGTGTAATATATTTTGCGCTTTATTTTACAATGCTGATTCATTCCTCGTCCCGGGTGGAGTCCGTGACTTTGTCTTGTTGCAATATGTGGGTGAATGCCTCTTTTATACGAATTTTACAAGAGACATGAATGAGTTCCCAAGCAGTCTACTGCATATTTCATTTTACGTAGGGCCGCATGTTCGTTTGCATTAAGCTCTAAAGGTTTTGTCTTCTCCTACTACAAAGTTTGGCCTTTTACGCCAACTTCGCGTACGTTGGCCACACACGAGCATTCTGTCCACTTGTAATTTTCAATCTTTTCGAAGCAGTACTAAACTTCGGAAAGAGGTAATAGTAACATCTCAGTTCAACAAGAGTACGTAAACGGGAAAAAATGTTGGATATTATTTTGCATGATCATTCATTATCATGTATTTTGTTCCAGACACAATTAAGTTAAATACTGCGTTATTTTGCACTAAATGTGGGCCGTAATCAAAATGGCTTAAAATGCAAAGTAAGGAATTATAGTGCATTACTGATACTCATAAAGAAATAAGCTATATTTACATAATAACACAAGGTTATTCATGAGAATGGCTCTTCTGTAATTAATGTTCGAGTTTATTTATAAATAGTAGATAAACATAACCAAAAATGTCAAGAAATGGTACACTCATTTGAATTTATCGACATATGTCCTGCAATAGCAACTGATGATAATCGCATTAATTAAACATTTCAAGATGGTTGAAATCAGCAGTGCGAAGGGATGTGGGGAGACTCAGTTGGTAGAGCATTCGACCGGCTATGAAAAGGTCCCAGGGTCATACCCAGGTGTCTATCGACACATTTTCGGATTCTTCATATTTTTCATATAATTCACATCTTATTTCAACATTTTTTTTTAAACATTCCATTTGTTTTTATTTTGCCATATTAAAACAATAATATTTAATAATATTGTTATACATACGTAATTTGGAATTCCGTGCTTTAAATCGAATCTCTCTCTTCTTTTTGTGTTGATAGTCAGTTTCTCTTAGTCATATTTTGATTATCTGTTATGTACAGTTTTTTATTAAACCGAAAACCTTAAACATCTCATCTACGTTTTATTATATTAAATAAATTAAAATATAAACATTTGGTGTCAGAAGTGGCCATCGAATTTTGTGATCTTATGATGGAGATGATTGTCGACGATCCTCTATTACTTGATAATATTGTTTTCTCTGATGAGGCAACATTTGAACTGACTGGAAATGTAAATAGACACAATTGTAGATACTGGAGTGACGTTAATCCTCACTGGAAAAGAGACAATCATACTCAATATCCACAAAAAGTTAACGTATGGGCTGGTATTCTGGTAGACCAGTTGGTCCTTTCTTCATTGAAGGCAATTTGACAGCACAAGTATACCTAGTCATGCTTCGCGAACAAATTGTTCCAGCTATTCGAGACATAGCTGGTGGAAATATGGATGAAATTTATTTCCAACAGGATGGAGCTCCACCTCATTATGGTGTCATTGTCCGTCAATATTTGAATGAGGTCTTTCAGGACAGGTGGATAGGGCGAAGGGGTCATATTGAGTGGCCACCTCGGTCTCCGGACTTGACCCCACTTGACTTTTTTTTGTAGGATGATTTAAGAGGGAGAATAACTCGAGAGATAGAACTAATACCGCCAGAAACGTACCGGAATGCGGTTTCAGCTGTTTATAACAGATTGGCACATTGCCAGGCTGTTGAAGGGCAACAATTTGAACATTTGTTGTGAATTGTTTGGTACAATTAAATATTTTGCCCAAGCTAACCAATTGGAATTAAATTTGCCTTAACTGGCCGGACTCACAAACCACTCTTGCCTTAACTGGTCGGACTCGCACACCACTCTTGCCTTAACTGATCGGACTCGCACACCACTTAACAAATTGTTAACTTCAAACCTTCATAACTCAAAAAGTACTTAATAAAAAAATATTTTATTATAGTGTTTTGGAAAGCTCTCGAGATAAGCTATAAGAATATGCAATAAAATGTAGGGGGTTCTATTTAAAAAAATAAGATTGACCTTGAAATGACCTTGAAGGACATGGTCAAGGTCAAAGTCAAGGTCATCATCTTACTCCCCGCTTGAAACCATACAACTTTGCTATTGGACATTTTTTTCTAAGTGCATTCTAACTGAAGATATTAGGGGGGTCCGATACTTTTCGATGACCCTGTATAATTAAATATCATGTGTATATGAAAGTGACTCATACATTTGTATAATTATTAATATTATTTAATTATTGTTTAAAAGATCCTTGTAGAAACGTCATCAATCCCTTATCAAGTCCTGATCCGACCCGGACCAATAAAATCGTTACGTTCTTGATCAGGCCCTGATAATATATCCTGATAAGGGCCTAAAATATATTCAGGCAGCCTGAACAGAACCTGATCAGGGCCGTATCAAAATTTCTACTCGGGATACTTTCGGCATATTTCTTCCTTCCTATCGTTACGCACAGTATGCATGAAGTATGTATATGTGGCACAGCTTTCGGCTGTATTTTTTGCATGCTTCCTATTTATCTCATCTAAAAGTATGTACAAACCCAAGTAGAAACTAGATGCCTTCGACCCGGGTGCCTACAATTTTGGCTAAATTCGATACACTATATAAGATAAATACAATATATAAACATATAATTCGTCAAAGATATCTTGAAAATATCGAAAAGATCTCTGACGGATATCTTTTAGATATCTATAAGGCATCTTTTAGATATATCGAATTAGTTATTTTCGTATCCAAGGGCGTAGAAGAACTTATGCGCCCGTAGGTGGTCACCGCGCCCGACGGGCTGGCGAAGACTACCCTTGGGGGGTAGGGGGTCGAAACGTCGACATTTGATGAAAAACTATAGGGTAATTGTTATGCCCGAAGTGACCAAATTCAATACTTCGTCCAGACTTGGTCTGGGTCGAAGTAATTTGGATACGACCCTGATCAGGTCCTGTTCAGGCTGCCTGAATATATTTCAGGCCCTTATCAGGCTATACTATCAAGGCCTGATCAAGAACGTAACGATTTTATTGGTCCATGCCGGATCAGACATCCCGATATCCGGTCCTGTTCAGGGCTTGATAAGGGCTTGATCAGGGCTTTATAAGGACCTGATGGAGTACCTCTAAAGTTCATTTAAATAATAATTCAATAAAATTAAAATACATGTATGAGTTACTTCCATATACACATTAAAACGATATATATATTTATTAGATTATTAATCCACACGTATATTATATTTCATAAAGTATCATTCGAATGATTATATTAATTTTTAATTAATTTTTAAACATTTAAAAGTTTTATATTATTTGTATTTTATATTATATTTTTATATATCCCATCCCATTTTGCATTTTTCAACGCTCGCAAAAAAAAATCCTACGCTCCTGATTGCTGACTGATCAGACCCTGATAAGTTTTCAGGCAGCCTGGACATATTTCTGCTCGGGTAAGTATGCAGAAAATCAGCACAGACATCGGGCAACCTTTTCGCAGACTTCCTATCCATCGCTTCTGAAAGTATGCACGATATATGTAGAAAGTCGCAGACTTTGTACATGCTGTTTACAAACTACTTTTTAGTTACCGTTTTCAGACCTTCGCGATACTTCTCGCAGACTCCGACCAGACATACTTGAAGTGTTGCACAGTCCATACATCTGACAGGCAAGTATTCTAAGACCTCTGATAGACTATTCCCATACTGTCTTTTTTAACTGTGGATAGCAATCTGCGCAAAAATTTAAAATAAAAATTCATCAAATAATTTGTGAAAATTCACTCTTCTATTAAAGCTTTTTAAATCACTTTATTCAATTTCTTACAAAATAGCAGATAAAATTACTTGAAAATCAGTACAGAATTTTCGAAAATAGAATAATCATATATTTCTGAAAGCTCTAGGTTATTTTTTTATTACTTTGGGATTTTTTAGAAGTTCATATGTAGAGATTGAATTAGTTTTTGCAGAAGTACAAATTTTAATTAATTAAACTATTTTTAATTTGCGTTTGTTCACGTAGATTACTACCTTATCGGCTTACTACTTTAAAATCTTCTGAAGTGATTTTATACAGAGCTAATATTGGAAGTCTGTCTCAGACCGTATAATACTTCTAACATTCCTTTCGTGGGGATAGGAAAAAAGTCTGTCAATAATATGCTCAAAGTTGGGAAAAATTTATTTTTTATTTTTTATTTAAAAAAAAATCTGCTGGGAATGGAAATTGAAGCCTAATACTCTACACTAACAGTTAGCAAAATATCGAACACTTGATACTGGGATTCGGTGTTAAACCTTTTAGTATAACTATAATGATGGCCCATAATTGGGACATATGTTTCGCAGACTTCCTATCCGTCGGCACTAAAAGTATGTAGAATGTATGTAGAATTTTTAGTACCGATTTTGTATTTATTTTTGACACACTTATTTTCAATACTTTCAAACGAACATTTTGATGCGATAGCTGATATATTTCGTTCTTATATTTAATTATTTTAATGGCATTTTCAATTTTTTAATGTTTTATTTAAAATAATTATTATCTTCCTGAAATTTGATAAAATGCTAGAAAATGCTTCTATTGACGCCAATTTGTCTTAACTGAACATGTTTTAACAGAAATTGAATTAATCCTAATATTCTATTCGACTTTTCTTAGTAAATAACTGAGATATTTAAAAAAAATTTTTTTAAAAAAGTATCCGGCCAGAAAAACACTTGTGTAAATAGTAAAAATGTAAATAGACATTTTTTACGTATATTGTAGATGATGTTTTTGCGAAAATATATATCGCGTGTTGCGTAAGCTATTTTAATTTTTTCTTTCCTGATGGTGCGAAAATTAGTTCTAACGCTGAGTACACTTCTATGTGATCTGAAATGTCCATATACAAGATATATATGGATTCTTATAGATTTTTACCTCCTGCATCCAAATCTGTCGTTCATTTTTTGAAAAGTAGTAGGGTAATTGTTATTATCAATTTAATTGTACATATCGATATATCTTGAAAGCGGTAAGTCGTACCAAAAAAAAGTTCAAAACCAAAAATATTTTATAGTTATAGTTATAGTTTCGTTTATTTATGGCACGGGATATGGTCTCCCTTAAGCCAACCAGATTATATATACATACAGAGAAAATTTACAATGTGATAGTAGTGTTCATAAGTAAAAGTAACTATTTAGAGATAACATGAATAAAAGTACCTTATAAATAATAATCCAATTTCACACTCAGTAACTAAGATATAATTTTACAATATCTATAACTTATTAATATATAATAACACAATACATTTGTAATTAGCAACTTTGCACATAGTCGGGATTGCTGCATTTAATATGCCCGTAGCACATTACGGCCAGACTTATCAGCCTCCAACAAATATTCAAAAAGTCTGCTCTTAAATGACTGAATTGTAGCGCTATTTGAAATATTGAGAGGAAGGGAGTTCCACAATTTGCTAGAAGTAATTATGAAAGAATTAGCAAATACAGCTGTGCGATGATTGGGGATTCGTAGTACCGCCCCCCCCCCTGGCCTAAGCTCACGGGAGGCGATATCACGACGCCAAATGTAGCGCTGATAGAGGTAGTGTGGCTGATTATTGTTGATAAGCTGGTAAGTCAGGCAACCGATAGCATAAATTCTGCGGTTTGCAGCGGTCAACCATCCTAGTCGACGTCTATAGCAGGTAATATGCTCAAACTTCCGAACCCGGTAAATGAAACGTATTGATGCATTCAGCATGCGTTCTATTTTGAGTTTTTGGTTGGTGTCAATCGCATTATAGACCGCAGCACAATAATCAAAGTAGGGAAGTATCAGTGAAATGATCAACTGGCGCCGCAGGTTTTCCGATAGAGCGTTCATACTAGAGTATAACTGCCGTAGGGTACCGTACACTTTTCGGGACATCTGCACAATATGTTCACGCCACGACAATGTTTGGTCGATATACAGTCCAAGGTTTTTGGCAGTGACAGTCCATGTTAAGGGTTGTCCCTGATTAACAATTTGAGGGATAACACTGGCATTCATTTTACTAATATTCCTCGAACCACCAATGATCATAGCCTTGGTTTTAGTGGCATTGATCACGAGTTTGTTCTTGACAACCCAGTCAGCAAGCCGCTGCACATCCGACGAGATTCTCTGTATCCCCGAGTCAATACTTTCAGGACGACATTTTAAGAATATCTGCGTATCATCAGCAAATATTGCATGAGATGATTATTGGAAAATTGAAAGCAGATCATTGATGAACAGCGAGAAAAGGAGGGGCCCGAGAACAGACCCTTGTGGTAGCTCCAGCTCTCACTGATAACCATGATGAGATACTTCCGTCAGGCCCACGAACTGCTTGCCGTCGTCCCCCAAGATAGGATGCAAACCATGCAATCGCCGAGTTGGAGAAACCAGCATCTCTCATCTTTAGGAGTAGCAGAGTATGGTCTACTAAGTCAAACGCTTTGCTGAAGTCAAAAAGCACTAAAACAACAATCATGCCCTCCTCAATTGCAGTACGAATTTCCTCTGTGACGTACAGTAGGGCGGTTTGAGTGCTGTGTTGCTTTCGGAACCCCGATTGAAATGGGTCAAACCAGCCTCTGCCATTTAGAAATTCAATCACCTGTTCATAAACAATTCGTTCTAGTATTTTAGATGGCATACACAGGATGGAAACGAGTCTGTAGTCAGAGGGATCAGTAGGTTCATTAACTTTTTTGATCGGTGTTAGCAGGGCCTGTTTCCATAATGCTGGAAAAGATGATGTCTGTAGAGACTGATTAAATAAGTGTAGCAAATAGGGGAAAATAGCCGGTAAGCACTTCAGTAAAAACGTGCGGCAAAGTTCATCAACTCCTTTGGCTTCCGATGATATCAGCATAATGTTTTTATGTAATACCTCGGGTGTAATATAAGCCAAGAATAAACGTTCTTCAGAGAAATCAGAGTATACCAGGTATACGAGGAGAGATCTACGGTTGATACATCAGTAAAGTTTTGTGATAGAGAAGCAGAATATTGATTAATTTCGTCAACAGTGCAGCAAAGTCGTAAATTATCTGTATTACGTTTAACCAAACCCATTCCACGTAGCTCCCTCCATAGTCTCTTCGGATCGGATATTCCCGTTAGCCTAACGACGTAATAATTATCTCTCGTCGTTGATAATTGCTGCCTGTATATCTTTCGAAATGCTGTTAGTCGTGATTTGATCTGAGGGTCCCTCGTGCGTCTAGTTGCTGAGATTATAGAGTTGTAATGAACGCGCATTCTACGCAGTTCTGGAGTAAGCCAAGGGGCAGATGATACTTTGGGCCGGAAGGAATGTAGAGGCGCATGATCATCAAGCGTTGTTTTTAGCGTTTGACTTAAAAATTTACATGACTCATTAATACTAGGGAGGGATAGAAAGGCGGACCAATCCTTGTTGTCGAGATCAGTCAACAGATTGTTTATATTAATCCTGTTGTAGTTCCTACAGGAGATGGTTCCCTCGGCTTTGGTTGGTACCTTGATATCGTACTCGATAGATATTAAATCATGTCCAGCGACAAACGGAGTAACAATTTGGTCATAATGAGTTACCTTGGTTGAATCTAACACCAGACAGTGGTCAATCCATGAATCTGAAATGTGGCTATGATGAGTCGAGTTAAATGGGATAAAGGAAATACCACTGTTTGAGGCAAACTCACGAAGATGTGACGAAGCCGAGTTGTTTTTATTTAAATCGATATTCAAATCCCCGAATATTATTATATCGTTGTATGCGTGACTATATCTCAGTAGCGAATTCAGGTAAGACGTGGAAGGTGCTCTGTAGATGACAGAAAGTAAGATTTTAGTACTGTGGTCTATTTTTAAGTCTATGAGCATAAATTCAGGCTCATTTATAACATATTTAGATGTTGCAAGCACAATTGGTCGTAGAGAGCTATGAATATATGCAGCGACACCACCCACACGTTTCCCTAGTCTGTCATTCCTCAGTAATACGTAATTTTTTAATTTAAACTGTTTATCCAAATGAAAAGCATTGAACCAGGTTTCAGTTAGCAAGATAACATGAAAGAAGTTAGTTGTAAAAAATTCTGTGAATATTGGGAACTTATTGGTGGAACCTAATGACTGCACATTTATATGGCATAATTTGATGTTTTCATTATTAGGAATGAATGACATAAGTAAATTTGAGCAGCTAGTATCAACATTAGAAGCTACTGATTCACAATCACGCACTTCGCCTCATAACGAGATTTCGGCTAGGTCTGCTTCTGTCAGAATTTCAATTACTGCTTCACCACTCGCCGGGCGGTAGTGGCTTATTTCAAAATTCAATTTGATTATACAGAAAATTAAATATGGTGGTTTTTATATTAAAAAATAGGGGAAAAATTGCAAAAGTATTTTTTCATTACTTATTTTTGCAATGAAATCCCGATGAAGTACCGAATTCGAGATTTCCGACTTCAAATTTTCCATTTTTCTATGGGATTTGGTTACTTTGGCTCTCCGAGAGCGTGAATTTAATTATTGCGATAAAACGGTTCTGGGTATATTGATGAAAATTTAGAATGTGAGAAAACATTTTATGACAAATATATATATACAAAAATGAGGAGTTCCAGCCGTACCGTTTCTGAAATAATTAAATATTAATGGCTATCCATCACTACGTTTTTGACGCTGAGTGTACCGACGAGACTCACAGTCAGAGCAATGTAATGTGTTTTTCTTCTTTTATTGAATTTTTTATACACACAAAAATATCCGTTTTGTTAAACCGATTTACTGTATCACTGGTACAATTCTATAATAAGTTCGGATCGACAATAGAGGATACAAATGCTCCATCTCATTCACACCGCCAAATGAACATTAAATTAAATATAACACGCCACCACCCTGATCCGATTCGTGTACTCACTCGTCATAAACTATCACATTAAAAATATACTTTAACAGCCAAAGTCGCGTCGCGAAATAACGTTAGTACTTTTGCGTCGATTTGCGTGCGCATAAATGACACATACACTTCCAACTCCGTTAATTTAAGGTTTGAAATTAAGGAAAATAATCGAGTTCTAGTAATAAAGACAATTTCTCAACATTATTGGCCGACTCGTTCAACACTAATGGAGTCCCCGATTAAACAAAATCAAAATCCGTTGCCGATAACTGTGCTCATGAGCATTGGGTACCTTTTTTTTTTTAGAAACTTTCCACGATTCACTTTTGGATCATCACGTGACACTTTACGATACCTAGATCCAGAGATGATTTGACCTCCTAGTTACGTCCTTCACCAAGGGATTGGGGGTAAACCTCGATCGAGCCTTTAGCCAGTCGGGAAAGTGATGAGGGCCCTCGAAAAAATCTCCAACGGTGACCTTCGTAGGAGGGATGTATCTTGTGAGCCACTGATGTTTCAATCTGAAACGATCGACTTGCTGGCCGATGGTCCAAACTTAGTATTCCTTTTTCTTTTTTCAGCAAACCGCAAAGTGTCCAACGAAATCGAAAAATTGAAGCAGAACTCGGCGTCGGAATCGAACTCGGAAAAAACACTATAAACATAGAACATAGAAATATTCAAACCTTGTCCAACCTTCTCAAAAGTGTCTTCCGTTCAGTCTCACCCCAATTAGGATTTATTCCTCTTTCTTCTTCGCCACAACGGCGACCACGCCGCGCCGTTTGAAGAGATTTCTGCGAGGTACACCCAACGAATTTAATTCGCACGGGGAAACCCGCAGTCGTCCTTGTTTTTACCTATATATCTTAATGTGAGAAACACAGAAATCCGAGGTAATTCCCCGCGCGAATTAAATTCGCTGGGTGTACCTTGATCGTTGTTGCTTGTTGTACGCAATTTTCGAGCAGAAAGAAAGCACCTTCGCGAAGCCGGTCAAATTTATAGGCTTTGTTTTGATATGATCTTCGCACACTACTACAGTACAACCCCTCTGGTTGAGCACTCTCGGGTTGCTTCCCCCGCTCGTTGCTCCCTCTCTGGATGAGCCCGTATTTCATGCCTTTCTCCCCTCCACCACTTATTTCGAGGTGCGGCGCTACTACATGCAATTTTGAGGCGCAGCAAAGGGCCCCGCATCTCACATATTTTTTATATGTATGTATTTAAACAATCCAAAAAAAAATGTTTTTCTCAACTTTTTTCGTTGTGTTTCACCGTTTTACCGAAATTTTTACCTAATTATATATATATATATATATATATATATATATATATATATATATATATATATATATATATATATATATATATATATATATATATATATATATATATATATATACAATTTTAAAATTCTTTTTTCCCTCATAATTAATAACTAATAAAATATATTAAAATGTACGTTTTTTTAAATTTTATTAGTTATTAATTATGACCAAAAAAATTTTTTTTTAATTATCTGGGGCCCGAACTAAACGACCACGTGCGCATTTTGATAGGCACGGGACTGTTACACTTAGGTGGGCGGGGCGTATCGACATGCAACCCGAGAGGGAGCTAGTCCCAGTATGCAGCAACCAGTGGGGTTGTACTGCATATTTGTCGTACAGCGCCACTAACGCCACCTCACGCATCATCACGAACGAATACGTCCCACCACCTGTGTGGGAAAGCGCGCGGAATTCAAACGACACGCTAGACCCCTACAACGTTATTTATCTAAACTCGTTATTTTTCAATAAAAAATTGATAAAAAAGTCTGATATTTTTAAATTTATGAATTTCGGCTTACAAAAAAGTGATATAGTAAGTTATTTGTGAAACAATTATTAATCAATATAGTTTTAAATAAATATTGAAATGCGTGTCTATACCTTATGCTTTTTATATCAAATAATTGTTTTGTTAGACATCTTTAAATTTATAAATAATTCTAAATTCTCACAATGCAATTACTTTAGCTTCTATTGATCATTAAAATTACAAAATGCAATATTACAGTGTAAGCAATATGCAATAAAACAAAAATCATTAATGATATTCGATTAATAATTAATACATAATTTGAAATCGTGTTTTCTTGACATTGTCGCAAAATAAAGTTACAAACAAACGAATGTTTTAATAGTATTATAAAAATATTACACAAAAATGTAGTCAATTTTAGAAATTAATATTTTGATTTATTAATCAATAATTAGATAATGAAAAATGATAAAATTTTTTTATTTTATTGTATTAAAAACCTTTTGTGTCAAATTCTAAATTATCTACTTCAACTACAAGGATGAACGCAAACAAATCATTGCTTGAATAAATTTGTGTTTATTAATATGTTAAATAATATTACAATGACATTTATAAACGATTTGAATAAACCATATGTATGATTATCATATTGTAATCAGTAGTGAACAAACGCAAAGAAATAACGAGTTTTATTTGTACATTACAAAATACTTAACCTGCCCTGTCTCCGGCGCAGACTTGTGCTCGTGCACACACGGAGAACCGAACGCATTATGAAAAACAGCGCCACCGTGCATTGTACAGTGGTTGACCGCCAGCATATTAACATACATATGTGTATTTCTCACTCTTTTATGATTCATGTCAAAACAAATGAAGTGCAAATGGCTCTATAATACGTTTTGTGCGTACAAAAAATGTGAACACTGCACAACGGATTGTGATGCGTGCTGAATCTTTCGTAATGCATAGAACACATCAATACGTAGATCGCCGCCGCACCGGCTCTAGTGTTGCGTGAAACGAAAGAACGATGGTAGGGTGCGCTAGTTCATAGTACGCCTACAGAAAGCGCAACAATTTGTCATGCATTCTGTTCTCCGTGCCTGAATATGACGGCGCGCGTGGTGAGAAAGGGTCACGTGGCAGGGAGCGCGAACTAACTTTTGGACGGACGCACATTCCTACATAGAAATAAAATCTCCAGAATATCACAAACGTTACAATTGAAATATTGCAATTGCAAAATTTCCAGAATATGCTGAAAATGTCTCAAACAAAATGTTGCAAATGAGATATTTGGATAACATTTCATTTGAAATATTTTATATATATGATTTTCAGAGTATCCTGGCAATGTGTTATTCGAAATGTTCAACAACATTTCAAACTTGATGTCGCCGGAATGTTGCTCAGAAAATATTGCAGAACATTGCAGATGAGACATTCTGAGAATATTTCATTCGAGATATTATATTAGTATTATATGTATTATTGCTATATGTATTATTATTAGAATATTCTGGAGATGTCCCATTTGGAATGTCTCACCATATCTCAAATTTAACATCGCTAGAATGTTTTGCGAGAATCGTTGCAGAACATTGCAGATGAGACATTCTGGAAATATTTCATCTCAGACATTCTATACATATGGTTCTTAAAATATTCTGGAGATACCTCGCCTGAAATGTCTCACCATAATCAATATGCGGTCTACGTTTTAGTATAAGTTACTAATGTTCACGGTAATAATATATATTCGAGCGTAGCCTAGTGGTTAAGACGTCAGATTAGTAAACGGAAGACCCGGGTTCGATTCTCGGTCTGGGCAAAATATTTTCAGCTTTCGCTATAAGCGAAATTGTAAAACTATATTCGTAATGACATATGTAATGACACATACATAATAATAAAAATCAAATTAAATATCTATAATAATTAGTTTTATTTTTTAAGCTTTCTTTATGACCGAAATGTCTTCAGAATATCAAAAGAATATCTGTAGAACATCTCCAGAATGTATATGTTGTATTCCAGAATAACCTCAGAACGTCTCTACAATGTCTCTAGAATATTGCAGATGTCACCAGAATATAAAAAAAAGCGGACATAAGACGTTCTGGGAATGTCTCTAAAATGTTCCTGAGAACATCTCCAGAATATTAATGTCTCAAAAGTAATATTCTGGAAATGTCATCGGGATATTTCTCTTCTATGTGGGTTGTGGCAGAACGGCGTAATACGCGCGCATTGGGTTTACTCGCTCATCGTGACGAATCTACATTATATTATAATGTGCCGTATATAGCCTTTTTACGGATTTTTCCCTTAGAATCGATTGGTGGGGTTATTTTTTGGCTAAAAGTATTTCTTAATGGTTTAAACGAGAAAAAAACGACATAAAACAAAAGCATTACTAGGCATTACTTCAAATTTGAATTCGATTTATTGTGTTAATATGTAGGAAGAAAATAAGCGTGGTCTGATCTGCGACTATTTGCAACACTCTTAGATATCGACAGAAATGTAAAGGTGATCCTATATAGGCTTGGTAGTACATTATGATATCGATGCAGAAGTTTTGACGGAATATTTGATGTCTGCCAACAGGAGTCACATCCACATTCTCTGAGAAAACTTTTCCACACGTATATCAAACAATAGCCTATATAACGAGTGAGAAAGAAAAACGCGAACTCGCGGTTTTTACTTCTTAGTTATTTAGAGATCAGTCTAGTTTTGATTTCTGTGGGTATGTATACATACCTTTACTTCATTATACATGACCTCTTTCATTATAAAATATATAAGTACTCTCTAAATTTCCTGGAGTGAAATATTCACTCTAATTCTGGAGTGAGGCTTATGTTCACTCTAACTGGAGTGATAATTCACTCTTTAGGAGTGAGGTCCGTCACTATAAATGAAAGAGTGAACAAATTCACTTCAAAAATTAAAGTGAATATTCACTCCAAGTTTAGGGTGAGATATCACTATAAAAAGAGTGATATTTCCCTCTATTTTCAGCGAAGTAATGTTCAAGAAATTGACATTTTCTTCTCTAGAATTTTTTTCACGAGATAACGACTTTTAGAATTTGATTCTGTATCGTTAAAAAAAGAAGCTTTTCGTTGATCGTTTCAAAATATTGGTTAACCTAGCCCAATTTGGAGAGTAAATAATAAATACATACATGTAATTGTTACTATACTGCGTGTAATATTTAAAAGATTTACACATAACCTTACTGACAAACATAATGGACAACGTATTGCTTGAGATATCCAGACAAAAATTACCACCGGTAAGTATAGTAAATAATCTGTGACTAAGAGTCAACATTTATAATTCATGTTTTCTTTTTACAAAAAAATTTTTAATTCTTAATCTTATATTGCATTACTTTAAAATGATTATTTATATATTGCTATATATAATATATTAACGTGTTTTTCAGGTCTATTATTATTAGTATGTTGGAAACGATTTCTATTGTTCAAAACGGAATAGGCAGAAATAGTAACGATTTGCTCTCTGACTATATATACCTATATAAGTCGGCGTGATGGTCGTGCGGGCTAAGGCGTCAATCTTAGAACTGAACGTCGCGAAGGTCCCGAGTTCGAATCCCCGTCCGTGCAATTTTCTCTGCTTATGTCCAGTGTGGAATAACCTTTGCTGGGCGAAGGTTCGAATTTGGGACCGCTGCCGACCCCCGTCGGCAGTTATCGGTACCGTCAGCGTCTTATCCGCGGACGGTACGTCGTGGGTCTTATCTCGGATAAAGATGGGATAAGCCCCGCGTCGTACTCGCTAAGGCACAGACCGCCGAATCTGCTGGTGGTACCGATATTGGGGAGGGGGGACTGGCTCTGGGTGGGTGTGTGTGTTGTCCTGTTCCGTCATGTATAATGTATATGTGTTGTCCATCCTATACCTCTCCACCCGAGAGCCGACCCGCGAATAGACATCTAAGTCATTAAAGCGGGGGACAATTCCAAATCCTTTATCCTTTTTTATATATACCTATATATATATATATACTTCAATTGAAGTGAAAAAACATTAAATTGGAGTGCGAGGTCATATATATATATATATTCATAGTACTTAGGATCTAACAATTTTACAGAGTGACTTTTTACTCCAATTAAAGTGAATTTTATTTTTAATGGCAATGACCTCGCACTCCAATTTAATGTTTTTTCACTTCAATTGAAGTGACATTTTACTCCTAGTATATAACAGTGACTTCCGTCTCCAATTAAACTGACTCTTCGCTCCAACTATAGTGACATTTCACACCAAATTGAAGTCTTCATTCGCACCAAGTGAAGTGAACTTCCACTCCAATGGAAGTGAGCTTTCACTCCAATTCGAGTAATAACTTCACTTTAATGTGAGTGAATAATTCACTTTATCATTGGAGTGCAAAATTCGCTCTTACGGAGAGTGAGAATTCACTCCAAGGGTAGTGGCTCGTTTTTCACTCTTCTTTAGAGTGAAATTTCACTCTTCTGGAGTGAAATTTCACTCCAAGAAATTTAGAGAGTACACATTATATATTCGAAAAAAAGGAACTGTAATAGGTAATAATAATAATATAATAATAACAATAATTTGAAAATTTTTCCATACAATAATATCACCTTTATTTCATACAATTGCTGTCTGTTAATTAGAAAATTTAAAAGTGACCTATAAAAATCTTGTGCGTGAACAAACTGGTTTTGTTAATGTATATAAGAAAAAATATACGAAATATATAACAATATATTATAAATATAATAGAATATAGTATTGCCGCTTCATTATATACTCCCAATTGAAACATTTAACGATTGATTCACACAATTGCGCGCAATATATGTCAACATAAATTTTTGTTCCATTCATTATCATACTTTAATAGCGCTTTTTTCATATTATATCTTCTGGCATATTTAGGTTTCAAAATGAAATTACTCTCAAAGGGCTAGGATAAGGAAAAAAGTACATTAAATCTTTCTTATACATAATTTAAAGGTCTACATGCTTTGTTTATGAAACCTTTTTCGTAAGCAGAATATTTTACGGGATAATCGAACAAAACATAATATTTTGTTTTTTTATTACGCAAAATATTTTGGTTTACGATTGCAAGTTGTCATAAACATTCCATGTTGTTTACAAACATAACGAGGTGAGATGAATATTGGATTGCAGTTTACTTACAATTCCGCCTTTCGTTAATTGCGATTATTGGTCTAAATGTAATTGGTGAAGTAAGTGCTGTAAGTGTTGTAAGTGCTAATACAATGGATCAGAAAGGTAAGTGAATAATATATGTACTTATGACTAATTTGGGCATTCACGTAATGCCAAATATAATTGTCCGACATTAAGTAACGTTTATATCAAGGAAAATGTAAGACATCTTATGAAATAATCACCTTTTTTATGTTTGAGATCTTCCCATGACAGCATACAACATATAAAAATAATCCCCTTTAATAAAAGAATTTTATGAAATGCCTTGTACAATTAAAAACATGACATTAAACTTTCCATTGTTTTTGGTCACTTTTGAATTTTCTAATTAACAGACAGCAATTGTATGAAATAAAGGTGATATTATTGTATGGAAAAATTTTCGAATTATTGTTATTATTATATTATTACCTATTACAGTTCTTTTTTCTGAATATATAATGTGTACTTATATATTTTATAATGAAAGAGAGGCCATGAATAATGAAGTAAAGGTATACCCGCAGAAACCAAAACTAGACTGATCTTCGCATAACTAAGAAGTAAAATCCGCTAGTTCGCGTTTTTCTTTCTCACCCGTTATATAGGCTATTGTTTGATATACGTGTGGAAAAGTTTTCTCAGAGAATGTGGATGTGACTCCTGTTGGCAGACATCACATATTCCGTCAAAACTTCTGCATCGATATCATAATGTACTACCAAGCCTATATAGGATCACCTTTACATTTCTGTCGATATCTAAGAGTGTTGCAAATAGTCGCAGATCAGACCACGCTTATTTTCTTCCTACATATTAGCACAATAAATCGAATTCAAATTTGAAGTAATGCCGAGTAATGCTTTTGTTTTATGTCGTTTTTTTCTTGTTTAAACCATTAAGAAATACTTTTAGCCAAAAAAATAACCCCACCAATCGATTCTAAGTGAAAAATCCGTAAAAAAGCTATATACGGCACATTATAATATAATGTAGATTCGTCACGATGAGCGAGTAATCCCAATGCGCGCGTATTACGCCGTTCGGCCACAATGTGGGACGTTACCGCTGGCAACATCCTTAAAGCGTTCGATTCCGTTTGAAAATTATTACCGCGGGGGTTTTGGGGTCGCTAATTACCAATTTGTGATCAGATTTAAATTCTCAGCAGATTTTCTAGATTTGAAGCAGTAGGACGTAGCTTGTATCGGATGCTAAATGAATATGCACCTAAATGATTCTTCTGCTCTACTCCTTTATTTTACAGATTTTGCTACAGATTTTAAATTCGCAGTATAAAAAAGTTCATTGTAGTACATTCTACATTTTGCGTGATCCACGCTGAAAAAGGATTTGGTTATATTTATCGAGATTTGGTAATATTTAACGAATTTCATGGTTGGATACGAGCAATTGAATATTTGGTTATATTTAATGCACAGCATGATTAACAGTATCCGTGAATATTCAGTTGAGCCAACTGTTCGAAGTAAATGCAACAAAAATTTGGTAATAATTACCAAATATTTCCCGAGTAAACATTTGCTGGGGCTACCCCTACTATCAGATCAGGATAGCATCAGATTTGTAATGCTACCTCGGATCCGGGACGGATACGGAAGCCCGGACGTCCGGCAATCCGGAGCCGATCCTGATTTGTAGTTATCCAGGTACATTCGGTACATCAGGGAACCCGTACCTGTTCCTGATTTGATCCGGATTTGGAATTCCAATTCAGTATGAAGCTCCAGTGGCGCCTTACCTAGCGGGCAGTGATGAAACGAATAGGCAGTGCCGACTGCCGATCAGCTGAGCTGTTTCGACAGTTCGACTTTATCGCGTTTCGTTTTAAAGTTTAAATGTGCTACGGTCTTTTATAGAATTATCATGCACAAGAAAAACATAAAGAATAAGAAAATGAAATAAAAAAAATATGTGATAGTGTCAGTGAGTTTTATTTTTTTTGGGAGGTTAACCCACATTCAGATGTGAGGTTAACTTTCCAAATTAACAACCTTTTCCCTAAACCTCAATTGTATCTTACGCTTTCTTAGTTCGCAATAAATTCAATAAAATAATTAAGAAAATTGAACTAAATTGAAATTCCATTTAAAATGAATGTTTATTTGTGTCAATAACGTGTATAGGTGCAGTAATCTGACAATCATCGTAGGATCAATTCAGCTCTGTAACTCTTGTTGGAACTTGACGGTGCTTTCACTCTTTAACTATAAAGTTTTACCTTTATTTCCTGGCATATCTACCCGAAATATGAATTCAAATTACAATAATTACAATTAAAATAGTTTCAAAGCGTTGGATATATTCCGACAAGAGTTACAGAGTCAAAGAGAGTACGAGGTTTCCAGATTATTAGATGCATTGTACAAAGCCTTAATATTTTAAAAGTGTTATAAAACTATTTTATTATTAATAAAGTATTTATTTTATTAATTATTATAACATTCATTATATAATACGTAGTCTCATAAACCGAATAATCTAAAACGTATAAACTCTCTTCAGCTATTTAACACTTGTTGTAACACAGCCTATGATTTCATCCGCTGTTATTTATATTTATTATAATTTTAATACATATTTCTTTTAAATATATTTACGTGTAAGCTTATCTATGATTAAGTATAAAAAATTAAGATAGGGTACGTTTAAAAAGTATTATAGTGCCAAAAAATATTTAATGTTTAAGATTATTGGACACATTTTACAGCTTTAATATTTAATAAGTGGAATAAAACTATATGGATAGTGTGCAAAAGAATTACTGTGGATAATTATTTACAAAGTAAGCTTAGGTTAAATATTAAGACGAATAACATATGTACAAACAATAATCTAAAAACCGTAAACTCTGTTTGACATTTATAAAATTAAATTATTATACTTAATTCGTGCTCGATTTGCATTTAGCTATAATTTATTTTAATGTTATTGCGCAATATTAAATATGCTGTTCAACATGTATTAATTATAAACAGCCAATGTAATCATGAAGCCGGAGCGACAATTCTTTTAAGTGATGAGTACACAGATTCCATCAAGACCTTTGTAGTTTCCAAATAAAATATAACTTTCTTCACATTATATTATGCAATTAATCTGAGAGGAATGGATATATAAAGGATCACATTTTTGTATGGTGATATAAAACATATACATATACGTATTCGAATCTGATAATGCGTTCACACCATTTACGTCAATGTGCTATATTTCTTCAATAAATGTATTTTGAATATAGTACGTATTAAAAAATTACTTGAAGTTTATTGTGTTCAATTTTTTAATATGGTATATTAATCCTATATTTATTAGTGAAGTACAGAACAATTTTCTTGTGTTTATATTTGCACTAATTCTGTAAATTTGTGCAAAATTTAATCGATGCTTCATTGACTGGATATAGTTATATTGTATTTGTAGGTTGTATAGGGCTTCATATTCTGTGCATATAAGAACTGTCAGTTTTTATTATTTTATTATGTTGTGTATTATTTAATTGTATGCTTAATTAACAACTATACATATTAAAATATACAAAATAAGAAGGTAACTTTAGTAGAATTGGAAAGTTAACCTCGAATTAGAGTTAGAATTAATCTGTCAATAAAAAGAAATGTTTTATTCGTGTATAACCTAAATGACAACTTAGCAAAGGCCTATATATACAAACGACGCATTGGCAAAGGATTTTTACTATCTTTCACATTGTCATCTGTATAATCATGTGTTTAAATAGTCACGTCAGCAAATTTGGACAAGGTTTTCTGTATTTACACCTTATTGAATGTTACCGTCGATTCAAATCCGGATCAGATCAGGAACGGATCAGGATTGCCGGACGTCCGGGACTCCGGATCCGTTACGGATGTGCGGCAGCGTTACAATCCTGATCTGACACGGATCTGAAATTCAACTGAGATAAGGGTCCCGGATCGGTATCGGATTCGATCCGGAGGCAAATGTTTACTCGGGTTGTTTCGCTCAACTTCTGCCGTATTTATTACAAATACTTACGTTTAGTAATATTAAATTAACATCATCGCGTTATATTTAACAAGGATCGTATCATATTAACTGTGACATGCATTTGCATAAACCAAATTTCCTAGAAACTCTATGGAGACGATTGTAATTCTTGTTATCTAGATTTGTTTTGATATATTACTTACATTAATAGGTACTGATGTTTCTTGTATAATTTTGATCAATTCCACATAACTCTGATCTTTATTATACATCTGGCAGTGCGTGGTAAAGGTTACTGAAGCGTACTATTACCAGTGAAAAGGTTAAGCTCTATACTAAGACCAAAAATGTAATTCCTGGTTCAAATTAATCTATACCTGTATTTCTCGATAAGTTTTCCTCTTACAAACTACGTGAAATTTGTTTCAGACCGATTGATTCAAATTATCACATTGAAAAAGTTGAAACAAAATTATAAGAAATTTAAGCTCGACTCCACTTTTTGCATATTTGGGCAAAAAGTGGCTATCTGGTTTAGTTGTAATATTTTACTACAAACTTGGTTTTAAAATATGTGTTCAAACACAAACTGATGGTAAATGGTTGCATGTTAATCAGATGGCCACTTTTCACCCAAATATTGAAATAGTCGAGTTGAGCTTAAATTTCTTATAATTTTGTTTCATCTTTTTTAGACATGACAACTTGAACCAATCTGCCTGACACAAATTTCACCAAGTTGGTACGAGGAAAACTTATCCAGAAATACAGTTATACATTAATTTGAGCCAGGAATTACATTTTTAGTATTAGTATAGAGCCAAACAATTTTCACCGATAACAGCGATTTTAGATTTTATTAATTTGTTTAATTTTTTCAATATTTGGTTGGAAGCACACATATTGTGTATTTTATATTTGTTTGTGTGTAATTAAATTAGCTTGGGTAGAAGCGCATATTTGATACAATGACAAATACTACTGTAATAACTGTAATAGTGTTTGTAAGTACGCAGACTTATAAGGTCATTTGCAACCAAGGTATACCGAAAGCTATGTTGATAATAAAAAGTGCATTAGATATAAGTTTATAATACAGCTCTTAAAAAATTATAAATCAAACTTACATATATATATTAGGATAATAAGTGAGATACTTAATTGGGTAAAATGTGACCGGTTAACCTCAAATCATTGAGGTCGCCTGTCAAAATAAATCACAAAATTACATTCACACAACACATTATACATATATATTTCATAATTTCGTGTTTTCTTTTATCTGTAGAAGAGAAAAAAAACATGAAAACAATAATTAACTATATCGATAAAAAAGTGTTTTAAACAGCTGATCAACCGAACCGTTCGAAACAGCTGATGCATACTAACCTCGCTCCAAAAATTAGTGACCAAACCATTTGGTAACTATTACCAAATATTTAGTTCTAGTAAACGTATTATTGTTCCCAGAACAAAATATACGATAAATAATACTAAATATTAATTCATATATAATATTCATATACATTAATATTTACATCTTAATCTGTAATAATGAACGTGTTGTTCGCTAACATTAACTATTCCACGTAGTTATTGTAACTGCCCGACATCAATAGACCAACAAAATATTCGATAACTATAACCATTATTTTGTAACATTAAACAAATATTTTTAAAAACTGCCAACCATATGCATTTAGTTGAAATAACCAAGTCATTTTTTAAGTGCAGAGACAACGACGTGGACGTACCAGAATTTTGCCTTCCATCGGGGTGCTTGTTTGAGTGAGTCTCCTTGCCTCTCAATTTTCCGGGCACTAGATTAGGTTAGTCCCCTTACCTTCCCGTGAAATACTATTCGTACCTTTTTTCCATGCATTTTTTACACAAGTATAGTTTGCAGTCGTTGCCGAAATTATTCGTTCTTATTGGACAATTTGAACAGCGTCTTTGTTTCCTTTCTTTACATATCTCATGGGGATTATATCTTTTGGCCTGACCCTTTTGTATGTAGGTTTTAGCAATGGAAACGCTAAATTATTTTGGTTCCAACTTTATTATTTCCATCTCCGGCAGCATTGTATATTATCGCAGAATTTAGAACAGCAGCTTGTATTAGTCGGATGAAAACAACCCACGTCCACTTTTTTGAACGGACACTTGATAGTACACTATTACAGCGTCCATCGTGCAGATCCGCCCACTCATGAATTTACTATAGAAACGCTTGTGGAAAAGGTATGTCAATTTTTGTTCGTTCATCAGAACTATAACGTCTTGAGAACAATAATGGAGTTACCCCTGCAGCTGTTAGGCTAACGATACGGGTTTTGAATCTTCTACAGTGACATAGATGATTCCGTTGGTTTGTTCATGCTTTACAGCGTACGAACCGCGTGGACTCTTCTTTTCGATAATATTCTTATCCCTTACTCGATTGCCACGTATCCTGTACATCGTAAACCTAATCTGTAGCAAAATGATGGAGTTGAGCAGAAGAATTGTTTAGGTTCATATTCATTTATCATCCGATACATGGTACGTCATACTGCTTCAAATCTAGAAAATCTGCTCAGAAATTTAAATCTGATCACAAATTGGTAATTAGCGACCGCGAAAAACTAATAATAATTTTCAAACGAAATCCAACGATTTTAAACAAATTTTGTCCGCCGTATTGAATCCGCCATTTTGAATTCCGTAAATCCGATATCAAATTCGTAATCAGCGACTTCAATAACCGAATAATAATAATTTTCAAGCGAAATCCAGCATTTTTAATAAATTTGTCAGCCATATTGGTTCTGTCATTTTGAATTTCGGGAATCTGATATCAAGTAAAAACCCTCAAAATATAGGCACACCTATGGGATCTCTACTACCACCAACACTAGCTGATTTAGTTATGATAGATTTAGAAAATGATATCTTCGGTAGGTTGACAAAAAAAAAACGATTTTTGATAGACGGATTGTAGATGAAATATTTACCATGTACCCTAAAAATGAAATTGGAAATCTGGTTGAAATTTTCAATAATTACCATCCGACATTGAAATTTACTTTTGAAAAGGAGGAAAATAACGCTCTACCATTTCTTTTTGTAAATATAATTAAACAAGATGGCATGTTGATAACGAATCAATATAGAAAGCCAACGCGCGCTGGAAGATGTTTAAATTTTAATTCAAACCATTCTACGTCTATGAAACGAGCAATAATAACCAGGCTAATAGATAGAGCCATTTTATTAGCTGATAAAAAATTCCATAATGGAAATTTGAAATTCATAAAGAATTTCCTAGTACAAAATGGTAACAGCATGGGTCTCATTAAACAGAAGAATTAAGAACATTGCAAAATTAACTACAGATGAAGAGAGAAATAATAGGAAATAGGATTTTTAAAATTCCATAGTCATTCCATATATTGACACACTAGATAATAGAATAAAGAATATTTTTAAACAATTTAACATATGGGGCATTCCAAGTGAAATCACCCAAGTTTTGGAGTCGGGTTCCAGATTTTGTTTTATATTAGAATACTTGTAGCAGGTGCAAAGATAAGTCTTTCTATCAAGTTGTAGCTTAAAATATTAATTTGTTCAAAAGTTATTGCAAAAAGAATATACGAAAAAATTGTAATCAAATCTTTTTTAATCGATCATAACGTGAAAATTATAAGCGATAAAGAAAAACTTCTAAAACAAAAAAGCTCGAAAAATACCTAAACTTTCATGTGGTACAAAATAAATAAACAAATTTTTATTATTTATAACAATTTTAGTCAATTTTTTCATTAAAAGTCAATTTTCTCTGTCAGGGGATGAAGCGATTTTTTTGGGACTTTAATAAAAAAATGTCCGCAAAATTGTCCAGCATTGGTAGCGAACACAAATTGCCAAACTTCGGCTGAAAACTGGCCAACGTATCGCGCCAGGCCTGGCAAATTGATCTCATAGGCATTTCTCCCCATCGTCGCCCAGCGTCGGCCCAATATTGGGGCCGAGTATCGGACCAAGTCTGACAAAGTGATAGTGCCAAATCTCGGCCCAGCGATGCAAACATTCGGGACCGAACATCGGTCCAAACCTAGCGAATTTATTTCACACAGAATATTGTCGATCGAATATCGACCGTATCGAAACCGATGCAAGATGGAGCAAAAATTTACTGAACCTTTTTTGTAGAGGAGGAAATTTCCTACAAAATAGTGCAGGAGACCTAGTCTAAAAAGTATAACTTAGGCGGGAGCAAGCCTTGAAGGAAGCATCGTAGTTTTGCTGTCTCATCCTAGAGTGTTTTTACAGTCTGATACTGTGACTTTCTTAGATTGATATCTCGCGGCACACGGTGCAGAAGAAGCCACGAAATCTTAGTACAGTGGCGAAGGCTTACTACAGTTACATACTTGCACAGTTCTCTCCGTGTACGAGCCCTCCGATCTCTGGAGACTGGGCCCATAACCAGCGGTGACGTTCGAATCCCCAGAGAAACCCAGCAGTTAAGTTGCGGCCATAGCCGCTAGGAGCGCGTCGCCGAACCGCATATGAAGTAGCGCCCGCGGTCCTTGCAGTGTGGGCACCGACGAGGCAACTCTGGCCGGAGGGCGATCTCGCCACGTTTACCTTTTTTGTGTCGGGGGGACTTCCCCTCCGACTAAGAACTAACTCGTCGTGAAAACGACCACTTAGAAATTAATATTTTTATTTACAGGAATACGTTGGAACTAGTACCACGTTTTGCGAACTTACTAATCCATCTCTTTGGAGATCCAAATTTTGCCCCGCTTAGGGGCTTAAAACATAAAAAGACTCGTCAATAAGCAGGGATATATGCATATATCCATCGATGTATATACATCTTCAAGGTTTCTTCCAATAACAATAAATTCGTTTCAACATTTGTTTTTCTTCTTTTATCGTGCTGCTGCGACGTTGCACAGACAATAATGCCAATAATGTAAAATTTAGCTGCAACAGGCTCTGTGTCATCGCCGACAATTAACGCCGGGCCAATACTGGCTTTGATACCGGTCCAGGGAAGGCAGCCACTAATGGACCAAGACCAAGACCGGTTGCCGAGTCTAGGCCGTAGTATCGCACCGAGACTCATGCCAGTGTTGGCCCGATGTCGCAGCCGAGCCTCGACAGCGTCGTTGCCAGGACTGGACCAGGGCTGGGCCGTTACGAATTTCGCACATGGGTATCGAAGGGGTTAAGAACAAAATTATACTGTATTGGAAACTTTGTGTCAAGAATACAAATATTGGAACGAATGTTTACACGTTTAATTGTTTAAATGTGAAATACACTTTGAACTTCAGATTGACGACGAAATAAGTTACAATTTTACTTTCTTGGACCAAAATGTTGCGGTAACAAATAGTTACTGTAAGGGATGCATAACGATCCATCTTATTCTATACAGCACTAAGAATATTATCTATACGATATCGCTTAGTTTTGGTGACCTAACAACCGGAAATATGGTGTTAAAATCGATAAAATTACCGCATTTACGTTGTTACGTCCAGCGTCGAACACAACGGAGTACAAATAAAAGAAAGAAGTTTTTAAAATTTATAATTCGTCCCTCTTACCTTGGGACGACCGGGATGGTGGAGAAATGGTGAAATAAAATATACAATTATTATTATCATTATTATAATTTATATTTTTGGTACATTACAAAATATTGGAAGATAGTATGATTTTTGGAAAGGATACTAGGGAATAATTGATTTAGGGTTCAATTAATTAACAAAAAAAAACGTGGTTAGATTGATACTTTAAAGTTGGTACCTTAACGAGGAAGCATCCAACTTCAAGTATTTGTTTCTAATAAAAAAAAAAGGAATAAGAAAAGAAAATCCCTTTTGTTTCAATACCTCGAGGTTGGTACCTTGACGACGAAGCGTCCAACCTCAAGCCTTTGAATTTAGATGGAAGAATTTTGTTTAAATAATTAATTTAATACTCGAAGTTGGTACCTTAACTAGAAGCATCCAACCTCAAGTTTTTAAATTAATTTGGATTGTTCTATGGAATAAGGAAAAGAGGAAAAGGAAAAAGGAATTATCCTGGAAATCAAAAAATGGTAAACAAAATTGTATAATTATAAGAAAAAGATTAAAATAAAACGAAACTTACTTCAAACTGTCGACTCTCAGACTGTCGACTTTCGGACTAAACTTTTTAAGTAAACTTTTTAACTCAACCTTTTAACTGAAACTTTTGAACTGAACTGAAAATAGGTTTTCCTAAATCGTCACCTCGGTTAGAGATCTAGGATTTCTCCCTCTCTATGCTCATGAGATGAGAGTCAAAAATTGTCTATGTCAAGATTGGACGATAGAGAAAAAGGGGCAGGGCTTATGCCCGGAAAAGTGGGGAAAAGTGGATATGATGTATACTATCTTCCCTTACAATATAATATTATAAACTTATATCTAAACGCAATAATAATAAGTAGTTAATATACAATAATAATATTACGTTGATTACATATTCGCAATTGATGATATATGCATTGCGCAATACTCCAATTACTTATTATTTATAATCATAATTGTTATTAAATTAATACCGTTAAAAAGGTATTAAATTGAATAAGATATACTTCTAAACTTATTGACATAAATCTAATTATACGCTGACAATGAATTTTATTAGTAACGCTTCTATAATTAATGGTTAATTGATTATAATAGTTGCAATGGTAATTGTTGGTATTACTAAAAGAAAAACAACGAGGACGTGACATCATTCGGGACAAAAATTATTTAGTCTTTTTAGTTTTCCACATGTATTCGACAACAGGAAGTGTTCTATCGGTATACGATATTTTTAAGTTTATTATGGGATAATGCTCCGGCCGTTGGCTACGGCGGATCGTGTGATCGAAAACTGATCTACGAACAATCATAAATTTACACGAAACTCGAGAGGGTTCGCGGCATTTCTACTACGATGATGCTCGACATGTATCTCTCGGCCACATGTTGCAAGAAGCTTATCTTCTGGTTGTCGAATGTTGGAAAATAGTACATTTCCTTTTTTTTTTTAATTTTATTAGTAACAGCTGTGCAAGCTAGAGAAAGATGAAACTCTGGGAAAAATAATTTTTGTTAGAACTAAAAACGTCCCACGTTACAACGTATATACATAAGAGCTGTTCTTTTTGGAAAAGGTTGCAGTAGCTAATTGTAACAGTAAGGTAGGATGAGGTTTAAAATCGATAGAATGACCCAATTTTCGTATATGAGTGAGGATCATGGTCGAAAATATTGCGATAATAAATTGTGTAATTTATGACGATGTCGCTTATTCTATACAGCACTTATAGGAGTATTCTGCAGTCGGAAGCACAGATGACATATCTGCATTTTTTTCGATTTTGAGATAATTAGATATTTTGATAGAACTAATTTTTAAACATTTTATTATAATATTATCTAATAACGAAATCCATTATTTTTTATAATAAATGTAATATTTTAAAAGATGTATCTGCATACTTCGTATAAAAAATGTCATATTTTGGCATATCTGCAATATAGGAAACAGAAAGGGCGTATCTGCATACTTTTCAATGCAGATAATTCCAAAGTGCCTTAGAGAATGTCAGTTAGAGCCTTTTTGTGTTACAACTTTGGCAGATATGCCTATTTCGCTTAGAGGAACCCATACGTTAATAAGTTAATTTAAACAATTTGTAATATTTTTATTCTGGCACTATTGTAGGTGAGAAATAACGTGAAACATGAAACAAATATTTTAACGCTTTTTATTTGCATTTTTACATTGTTCACAAAATTAACTTTTCGCATATTTCATACCATTATTTCTTACGAAGAATGTTAGAAATAAAACAAAAAAAGAATTATCAAAAAATCTTGAAATTTCTAGAAGAAGAAATATTTTTTATATTTTAACAAATATTTTTCACTTGCAAATAACGTGAGAAAAAATAATTAAAAATTTTTCCTTTTTTTTCATGTGATTTTTCACCAAAAATTGTGTCAGAAAAACAATATCTCAGATTAAAAATTCACGTATGGTTCCTCTTAATAAAAATTCGTTGTAACGAACGTGCAGGTTATCATAATCTACGCATGAGGTTGTTTTATTGAAACTTTAAATTTATTAAATATAAACAGCTTTTTTTATTCAGATAATTACATTAATTTTTACACTATAACAACAATCGTTATTACATAAACGTGTGTCGAACGTACAAAAATATCATACAACGTACTAAAAATGCACTTAATGTCTTAATCGCTGTTTGTTGGTAAGCTTTTCCAAAATGCTGATCGATTTTGAGGCATTACTTCGCTATTGCCGTCAATTAATTTTGCATTCAGATTATCGCGTCTCTCAACAGGAATTCCTTGTGGCTTTTTATGCGCGTTTGGAATGGGAATTCCAGAAGTCATTACCTTCTTACTTAAAAAATTTGAATCATAGCTTTTTCCATCGAAATCTTTTTTATACTGCACGGTCATTTTACCTTTCATTGCTTTTATCTGCACCATTTCGTGTAAGTACGGCCGCTCAGAGTGTTTAGTGTTAATTTTATGCATGGAACAATGATCTTTCCATTCATAAGTCTCTTATCTCCATTTCTAAAATGTCAACACGGCCAGAATTTGAATTTCTAACGGCATCATTGAAGTCCTGAAAATCATAAATTCTCTTCATTTTTTTCATAGAGTGTTCAACTTGGTGGTGGAGAGAGTCTGCTGACATAAAAATGTGTCCAGGTTCGAAATAATTGACCTCGATAAGCTCAGCAGCAATCGGCGAACAATTTACAGCATAAATGAGGAATGATAAGAAATCCCAATTTTTATTTTGAGATGAGCAATTGTCTAGCCAAAATACAATTTTTTTGCTGTCGCGTTTACATAAAAGGAATTTATAAAATGTACTTATTATGTCTTCTTTCTTCCTACCTGATATTGCTTCGTGCCAAAGAGCTGCGGATGGTTTCCAGTCATTTTTATCACCTACTGGGACAAAACTTTCATTGTAGACCGTCAAATCTACCGAGTAAATAATTTCACCAACAGCTGGTACTCTTTTTGCATCATTTCTGTATGCATCGCGTGCTGCTGTTGCTCTTTTGATGTGACTATTCCATTTTTGACAAGTTTGACAATCAGGTAACAAATGTTCTTCATCGTGCTCATGTAACTTGAAATTTTCACATTCTTCGTGACCAAGCTTAACAAATGATATATTCATCTCGCTGACAACAGATAGATATGTATTATAACAACATTTAAAATCTGGAAAAGCTAGTTGGAATTTCTCAAACATCGCATTAACTGTTAGATCATTCGGCAAATATCGGCGATTTGGCGCATGTTCACGTCTGTAATGTGACACGTAGGGTTCAAAAGACTCAATATGAGTTGCAATAACGCTTTTATCAATTTTGATAGTTGGCACTTTTCCTTTTCTTCCGTCTGCAGTGGATCGTATACAATTCTCAGGATTTTTCATGTTTATAGTTTGTAAAATCTTACTATTATTTTTTGAGTAGCCTAATGTAGTTAAGAAAAACGTCTTACAGACTCGTTTGATTTCTCCTAATTCATCTTTTAAGAAATATCTCACTGTTTTTAATCTTCGTGAATTTTCAGTTATTCTTCGGTTGACATTAGAATAGCTAACCCAACGGACACGAAAGTCCCGAATGTTTCTAAAACGTTTTTAGAATTCTGAATAGTAATTCTGCAGCTGCAATCTCAACATTTTCAAATTCAGATTGCTCCTCGGATTGTTGATATAGTCGTCCTTTTCAGTGATAATTTCAACGCAATTATCTAAAATATTTAATTGTAATATAAATTGCAGCAAGTTTTTTAGAATGTTATTTTGAAGTCATGAATGCAAGTAGATGAAAAAAATATTGATGATAATTTTACTTGGTTGCCTACGACGGACGTCTCACAACATATTAAAATAGACTTTTAACTTTTACTGTTGTATACAAAAACACATGCTAATTATGTTATAAGGTAAAATTAGCACTTTAAAATGTTTCTATTCATGTGATAAAAAATAAATATAAAACCACTAAAATGTTTGACAAGTACTACAAAGTATTAATCATAAATTGGTTAAAAATATATATAAATGAAAAGTGTATACGGAAAAGTAATTTAGCAATATTTTAAATCTTTGAGTCACATATGTTCTTTCCTAACCATTCATATGCAATATATTACATTCGTGTCAGTGATATAACGTTTATTTTATTATTTTAATTCTCACCTGGTACAATCAGTATCTCAGTATTATTAATAATATCTTCGAAGCTCAACTCATTATCATCTTCTGAGATGTAATCGAGTGCAATTTGAATCAACGAATTGTGATTTGTTGGCTTGTCGCTCGAGTCCATATTTTATTCATTTAATATTTGTATGTTCCTTTAATTAACTTATAAAAATACGAACTTTTATTAATACTATTTTAGGCTTAATTAATTAATAGATTCGATGGTGTCGATACTGTTGTAGTTTTCCTTCGTGTAGTCATGGAAATTAACAAAACGCAATCGATTGGTATTTGATTTAATTCATACATTACCGACATTTTTAGTCGATAAGTGATTTTATAACAATGTAGGATTAATAATATATGAGAAAAATACTTTTATGCAGATATATCTAATTTGCCTTTCAATAGCACACCAAGTATTTTTCGATCGGGTATAACTGCAATTAAAAAAAAGGCATATCTACAATAGTTTTTTGGCATATGTGCTTTTTAAAAACTATCAATGCATATTTCTGGAAATTAATGCGCTAAATATAATTTTGCATACAAATAAATCACAAATTACCTTTTAACCGCACGATTTTAAATTTAAATATAGTTTAGAAATTCATAAAACTTTGGTGTCGAATATCTCAAAATTACAGATTTGCAGATACGTCATATGTGCTTCCGACGGCAGTATTACACAGGCTAACAAAATTTGAGAACATTCCAGAACCAAGAACCAGAACATATTTTCCAAAGGTATATGATGCGCTGAATTCAAATCCGACCTGAGAATAGCTCCTATACGTCAGGTTTTTGAGATTTTTTAACCTAAAAGTGCAAAAAGTACGTCTTTTGGGTACATTTGAGGTGCTGTAACTTCAAGACCGATTTTTTTTCAAAACGATTGTCATCGTATCTCAAAGTACTGTTTTTGGCCTTCAAAATCCGTTTTCAAATTTACAAAAATCATTATTGGTTACTGAGATATCGTCTGTTGAAGTTTCTGAGTTTGGCGAATTCGGCGATATTCAGAAACTGAGCAGAATCAGATAAAGCTTCAAAAATAGGAAGAAATTAACCGCAAATATCTAAATTTCGAACGACTCTTAAGATGTTCGGTGTTGCTGAGTAGGAATTTGAAGTCAGAATAACAAAATACAAAATGTCGGATACAATATGGCTGACAGCTTTTGTAAAAATCAACCTGATTCGCTTCAAACTTATTACTCGGGGGTTTTCCAGGTTGTTGAATACGAAACAAACACCAAAATTGCATAATTTTAAGACTCTGATCTAAGATGTCGACCAAATTTTTTAAAAATCGATCATGTTCGCTTCAAACTTCTCACTTACATGTTTTGGTAGCAAATAACCCCTACACATTGTTAAACAGCATGTTAACGTACTCAGCCGCATCCAGAATCTGGAAACGAAGACGTGTCGTTGATCACTCTATATTGAATCCGACATTTTGTATTTTGTTATTTTGACTTTCCTACTCAGCAACACCGAAAATCTTAAGAGTCATTCGAAATTTAGGTCTTTGCGGTTAATTTCTTTCTATTTTCGAAGCTTTATCTGATTATGCTCAGTTTCTGAATATCGTCGAATTTGCCAAACTCAGAAACCAACAGAAGATATCTCAGTGACTAATAAAGATTTTTTAAGTTTAAAATCGGATTTTGAAGGGCAAAAACATTACTTTGAGATACCGTGACGATCGTTTTGAAAAAAAAAACACTTGTCTTGAAGTTACACTGTAAAAAGAAAATGCATGAAATCTAATGAACATGTAAAGGAAGCAAATATCAAGCAGGTACATTAATCCTTTTTCATGTTCATCTTGAAAATCTCAACAACTAATGCATTGAATCTAATGCACATACATCAATATTAAGCAGGTTCATTACTACCTTACCACGTTTTTCCGTATATTAAAATTAATGTACATGGGCATTCAATTTCAGTCGCATGCGCACAACATTGAAATTTTTATCCAGAATATTACATTCGCTGAAGGAATATTTTGGCAAAAATATTTAAAATATTCCTAATAGGAAATTTTCCGGCCAATTAAAAAAAAACGAAACAAATTTTGAGAATTATGGTCATATTTTTTTTAACTTATGTAAATTCTCTGTTATGTGTATTATACGATTATACAGGGTCATCGAAAAGTATCGGACCCCCCTAATATCTTCAGTTAGAATGCACTTAGGAGAAAATGTCCAATAGCAAAGTTGTATGGTTTCAAGCGGGGAGTAAGATGATGACCTTGACTTTGACCTTGACCATGTCCTTCAAGGTCATTTCAAGGTCAATCTTATTTTTTTAAATAGAACCCCCTACATTTTATTGCATATTCTTATAGCTTATCTCGAGAGCTTTCCAAAACACTATAATAAAATATTTTTTTATTAAGTACTTTTTGAGTTATAAAGGTTTGAAGTTAACAAGTTTTTGACACAAAATGTAGAATATCTTGTAAAATATTATTTAGTTTTCAGTAATCATAACCTTAATACTTTTGTCCGCGGAATAATGAGACCAATTAATTGGTTTAAAGAAAATACATTAATCGGATCCCCCTAATATTATCCCCCACTTAACAAATTGTTAACTTCAAACCTTTATAACTCAAAAAGTACTTAATAAAAAAATATTTTATTATAGTGTTTTAGAAAGCTCTCGAGATAAGCTATAAGAATATGCAATAAAATGTAGGGGGTTCTATTTAAAAAAATAAGATTGACCTTGAAATGACCTTGAAGGACATGGTCAAGGTCGAAGTCAAGGTCATCATCTTACTCCCCGCTTGAAACCATACAACTTTGCTATTGGACATTTTCTCCTAAGTGCATTCTAACTAAAGATATTAGGGGGGTCCGATACTTTTCGATGACCCTGTATGTAATTTCATGTGAAAATGAAGTTTAATTTTATCTTTTGCTACTTTTGTTGCTTAAATAACAACGGTCGCAAATAAGTTAGTAACGCTGGAAAACAAATATGAAAAACGCTCGCCCGGTGGGGAATCGAACCCGGGTCCTTCGCTTACTACGCTAACGCCTTAACCACTACGCTACGCTCGCTCTTATCCAATTTCGTATGACGAAGGATGGCTACAATCCGTAAAGCCTCCATGACGAAGAAATTATTATCACCCTATAGAAATTTGAATACTTTGCACTAATGTACAATGACAGTCCATTCAAGTTTATGCCTTTATTGTATATGCCATGTACATAATTCAGTTCCAGCCGAAATAATTTCTGCATTTGACGCAAATATTATATGGGCAAATCCACAGAACTTTTAACTTTCAGCGTGGCATTACAAATTATCAAATAATACTACATCTAATATTGCCATACATCCGCATTATTTTTTTCCACTTTCTAGAACTATATAACAAACATCTCGTTTAATTAGGTGTATCAAAATGGCTTTAATAAAATTATAAAAAATAAAGAAAGAATGAAAAATTGTGAAAATGGCTGCGTGTTTTCGAAAAATTCTCAGCTCTTAATGATATTTTTTGGACGCCCCTTCGAATTTCGCCTCTTCAGTTTTTCAGATAGTCATACGTATAGTATAACTATTCGTAGTAGCTCATATATGGGCAAATCCACAGAACTTTTAAACTGAGGTGTAAGTGAAGACATGCTAGTTTATATTTGTATTGAAACATATGTACAGGGTAAAACAAGTATAATAGTAGTAAATATAGATACCGATGAAGTATTAGTCTCATAGCAGCGAATTTGAAATGATTTCAGGAAGGCTAATGAAGAAAAATTTACAAGTTTGAGTTGTAAGTTGCCTAAACTTTTCTAATCTTAACAGTTTTTCTGTGACGCCATAATTGTTATCGAACTAAATCCAATTGAACTAGCTTCCTGTATCAATTTACAATCTCACCTGCCAGAAAATCGATGTGCTACTTCCCAGACGGAAGTTATGATACTGTTAAAATGTGTAAGAACATAATTGAGTTTTTTGAATTTTGGCAAAGTTAACTGTTTTAACAATACGCCGTCTTTCTAAATTCAAAGCTATGAACATACCTTTATAGTTAACGTGAAAACGAAAAATTTGAGACGTGGTAGAAGTGTGTGCTGCAAGTATTCTTTAAATGACAGCACTTCAAATATAGGTGGTCGAAACGTAACTCGCAAAGAAAAATCAGTTTTTCCTAGGGCACATCAAGAATATCATCTTTGGGGGCCTAGTTGAGATTGTAATTGGTTTCTTTACTCTATTTATATATAAAAACGCAGTGGCGCTAGTGAGACATTTAAATATTAGGCTGCAGGGGTTTAACTAATTTTATGAACGACTTTGTCTTATGTATAAAGTACACTTTATGCTTTCTTCATTACTTTTCTACGGCAAGTAAAGCAATGGGTGCCCATAAAATATCATGCACAACTCATGCACATATATCAAAGGTCATACGCTTGTATATTTACTGCGTAATGTAATATAATATGAATTAATTAGTTCAACAAGTGTACAATATACGTCAAGGGATTGAAATGGCCACTTTTCACAATAATTTTGATGATGCCGGCTTAGTGGTCTATATAACGGGTAACTCTTTGTGTTTAATACCACTAAAAAAGCATTTTAGACGACGTGTATCATACTTATGAAAAAAAATCCATTCAAAATTTAATTTTACGCACACTATATGTCTAGATGTATACTTTAATTGTAGAATGTATTTTCAGCGCTGTTAAACATGAGTTGTCCACTAAGTACGTTTCTATTACCAGACACGTAATTACTATATAGAGTAGGCCTACATTCGGTAGCAATTTTTGTAGGCGATAACCCCAAAATTTTATATTTTCATATTATATTTATAATTACTGCTATGTTTTGAATGTAATTTATCAAAATATATTTGACAGTGTACGTGCACACACAGAGAAGGATCAGGCGACCTTTGTTTATGTACGCGAAATTTGTGGAAGTCCTTCTTTCAAATCAAACGTTTACATCATTTATTAAAATTTCATAATATGATTCATTTAAAAAATCTACAATTTTTAACCTTAACCCTCTGTGCACGACGCCGTCCTTTAAAAGTGAGTAACAGGGACGGATTCCTAGTCTCAATTGACCAATTAAACATGTGTATCATAAGAAAAACGTGTGCTTTGAAGTTGAAAATACATTTTTTTTTTTCACCAAAATGAAAAGTTCTGTGGATTTGCCCATATGTGCCTATGTTTATTGAAAAGTTACTAGACCTCAAACATCCGTACCAATTTATTTCTTTTTTTCATTTCTCAGCAGTGTTATAAGATTTACTTGTGCGCCCTTTCAGATATCAACAAATTGTCTAAAGTCATTTCATTTCTATAGAAAATGGAATGTTTCGCGCGTAATCCGATAAGTGTGCTATCAATAATGTGTGTACAGCAGCCATTATAAAATCATAGTCTAAATCGTAAACAATTGCAATAATTCGATTTTTTTAATAGCACACGAAACCTACTCAATACTTTCAGTTCATACCAAGTGTAAATTCAGGTGTTCGATGTGCCTAACTGAAGCAAAAATGGCGCGTTAAAATTCCGTGCATACATAAGAAGGAAATACCTTAAGGATATTTTCAATTTTTGTTAGTTCTGAAAAAAGAAATAAAACTTGTTTGCAAGAAATAAAACACTATACGTATACGCTTTGGCGACCGTTGAATTTAAATCTGTGGTTCATATGACCTCATCAGGCCTAAATTAAGGGTATTTTAAGGTGAAAGCGGTCGCTTCGATCCTGCGGCCTTTGGTTGAGTTCGTTTTTTGTGGATCTGACCCCAAATCTAATCAAATCTAAGTTGAGCCAAGACGCACATTTTAAAAAGACACTTGTTTATACGCCTATCTATTCATGAGATACAAGTGCACAAAAAAAAACTGCACACATATGGACAAATGAACGGATGGACGGATGTACGTACAAGATCACGGACAAAAGTTTTGTTTTTTTATGATCTTTCGTATTAACATGTAATGAAAATTTATAGTATAATTTTTTGGTACATATGACCAAATTCGATACTTCATCCGACCTACGGTCTGGGTCGAAATATTTACTAAATAAAATTGTCATAGAAATTTGTAATATCCAAATATAATGTAAACATTCCGAAACTATTTATAATGTTTTCAAAAATTTCTCACGCTAAAATAAATACATTTCATCCTTGGTCATTCGTGTGAGGAGAGTCGTCAATAAAATATGTAAACAAAACGTTTGAACGAAACTCAGTTGCTCTGTTGTCGTCGATAAACATGTGAACTCATAATCAGTGCTGTGTTACAAGGAGTGTTAGAAACCGTGTTTCTGTGAGTAGATTATAATTTTCCGACTTTATCTCTGTAAAGCAAATACTTAAAATGATTACATCTTAAAGTTAGTCAATGTGTAGTACATAAATCTATCCTTGTCTAAGAAGTCTTATTTACATTACATCTTACATTCAGTCAATTTTCTTACATAATTTCATATTTCAATTGTATTTTTGTCTGGATTTAAGTATTTCTTTTTACAACTTACATATAATTACATTGCCAGTAGTAGAAAGGCTAAATTGAGGATTACAAAAAATTTCAGAGTTTAACTTAATCGATAATGGATTCATCGTCACAATCACGTGCTAAAAAAAAGCAACAAATACGAGAAAAAAGGGCAAAGGCTGCTGAAAAACGCGAACATAAAAATAATCGGCGTCGTGATGCGCATAAACTACACCCTAGCAGTGTAAGAAAAAAAAATGTGCAGACACTTACTTCACAAAACTCACCGACATTACGGTTGCGGTCCCAAACAAAAATTTCGTATGATTTAACGGTACGGCGAAGAAATCGGACAACATCAATTTCACAAAATACGTCGCGCGAAACAAGTATTGATACAGCATTTGAAAATACGGAATTATTTCAAAGTGATGAAGTTTTACAAGTTTCAGAATCTTTAACAAATCCCAAAATTACATCTTCATCAGATCCTTCTTCATCTTCTCCTTCTTTATCTATTCAGGATGTACTTTTCCCCGAAAGACAAACTATTCGATTAAAAGCAATGTTACAAAGTGCATTGCGAAGAGAAGCCACATTGAGGCGAAAAAACAAAAAATTGCAAGATGAACTAAAACAGAAGAATAAAATTATTTTGTGTTTGAAACAGAAATGTTACAGGCGAGACAAAAAATTGCAAAAGGAAAATGGAGTTGTATCTAATTAAAAAAAAATGTACAAGAAATTATGAAAAAGGAACTAAAGCAGTACAAAATGGATTATTGTATTCAGAAGTTTTATGTGAACAACTGAGACAAAATAAAAATAAGCTGAGTGGTGAGAAAGGAAAATCAATGTTTGGTCAGATATTGTCAGGAAAAATTATTAAAAAATATAAATTCATGAAAAAAACGTCTGGACCGGTCAATACCTACATGCAAAGGAAGCACTTGGAAAAAACTGAGTTAAATTTATGTAGAAAAGACGAGAAACGCAAGAAAACAAAATCATTTTTCACCAATGAAATACAGAAATTTCTTGAAAAAGATGAAAACTCCATTATGGCACCAGGGGTTAAAGATACGATCAAGAAATGTGGAGTCACACAAAGGAAAAGATACTTGCAAGGCACCGTTGATAATTTGCACCGAAAGTTCAGCTTAGAGACGTCAATAAAAATATCACGATCGTTATAAATTAAAGCCTTTTTGGATCGTCAACCGCAAAATTACTGAGCGCGACACAACTTTATGTAAAACGCATGAAAACTTCAATCTTATACTTAAAAAATTGGCTCAATGCAACATATTGTCTTCATCAAGCACCTCAGGGTACACTGCATTGGTCACTTGCGACTCCTCTTCAAAAACTTGTATGTATAGGGCATGCAATCTTTGTAAAAATAAAATCATTCCATTGCCGAGTAAGGATGAAGCAAATTTCTATTACCAATGGCACACAGAAACTGTGGAAAGAAAAGGTGCCAAAAAATTAGACTATCGCGTGAAAATCGCTCAAAAACAAAAAATTGAATGTTTGGTTTCTGATATCGTTAATAAATTAAATTCTCAGACACCAGGATATTTGAGACATGTTTATGATACGGGGCACCAATATAAATCGATTGATGAAATAAAAAATAATTTAAAAGACAACGAAGTGTTATGCGTAGTGGACTTCTCTCAAAATTATTATTGCAAAAGTTCATCTGAAATACAGAGTGCGCATTTTGGCGCATCAAAAAAACAAGTTTCCCTTCATACAGGAGCTTTTTTTTACAGAAACTGTAAATCGAATAAAATAGACTGTGTTTCGTTTTGCACAGTATCAGAATGCCTCCGGCATGATGCTTCCGCAGTGTGGGCTAACATGCAGCCAATCTTTCAATTTATGAAGACTTTCGTTCCAGAAGTTAAAGTGATTCACTTTCAAAGCGATGGTCCATCCACGCAATACAAAAATAAAACCAATTTTTTTTTATTTACTTTGCATTGCCAACTGCTGAACTTAACAAATGCAACTTGGAATTTTACAACAGCTGGCCATGGCAAAGGTATTGCTGATGGTACTGGTGGCACAGTCAAAGGGCTATGCGATAGAGCCGTGTCTGGTGGTAAAGATATCATTTCAGCGCAAGACATGATCGATGTTGTCTCGACACATTCAAAAGTGCACATATTTTTGATAGAAGAGAAGAATATAATTGACATGGATAAGTTACTGATAAACGATTTAAAACCGGCACCAAATTCTAGCAAAATTCACCAAGTTGTTTGGAGTTCTGAAAAAAAAGAAACTTTGTTTTTAAATTACCTTACATGTTCTTCTTGTGTGTTACATCCTCCTTGTTCGCATTTCGCTCTTAAACCAGAAAGCTATTTCAGTGTTAATAATACAGCTTCAGACGAGAAGGTAGTGAAGAAATGTGCAAAAAAGAGAAAAACCGAAAATTCTAGCAATACTTCCTTGTCGAGTAAAGACCCGGTGAGTAGAAGAAGTGCCAGAATTAGAGAAAAAAAAAATTATAATATTATATAAGAAAACATTTGATTATTTATTTGTTTAAACAATATATTTGTTACCATTATTATGTGTTTATCATTTTTATGTGTATTAAATAAATTTGTTCACCGTTATTGTTATTTTTCATTTGTTTCCATGACTGAAGCTTGTTACCAATAATTTTGAAATAAAAGAACATTTTTTTTTACGTTGATGACGTCATAAATTCTGCGCCCCAACCTTAAAACGATTAACGAACATTAAATGATCATCTTATATGGTAACTAGAAGTGTTCACCAAAGCTGGTAAGTGTGCTCTCATTTTTTTTTCATTTTTATTTTATTTTTACAAAGTCAAAAGTTTTGTGGATTTGCCCATATGCACGTTTTATGCAGGTGTTTTATTTCTTGCCTTCGCAATGAATAATATTTGCATAAAATACTTAATCATTAGTGAAGGGGGTTCTAAAGTGCTCGACCGATAAGGTAGGAATCTTTACTAAAACCCGTAAATAAAAAGTGACTGAAACGATTTTTCGAAATTCGGGGTCTGTAAGGACAATTTTAATGACTATAGATGGTATCAAAGAAAATAACGGAGACATTAATTGAAAACTGTTGATAAAAATCACTTATTTCCGAAGATTCACGGTCATTTCTTAATCAATATCTTAGGTATTTTCTAGGAAACTGTTTATGGTGATTATAATTCCCCGTACAGAGCCCGAAAAGAGCCCTTAAACCGAACGAATAAATCAAATTTATTAAAGAAAGGCATGAAATTTAATGCAATTTAAACGTCCTCCTATATTAAATAACAGTGTATTTCATATACAACTCCATTACATTTCATGCAAAATAAACATTAATTTTCATGAAAATGTATATAAATCAATTTTTCATTACTGAATTGAAATTTCTTGAAAGAATTCTTAAAATTCATGCACTTAAGCATTACATTTCAGAAACGTCCATTAAATTTCATTTAAATATACCTAAATATTAATTTAATGTACGGTTACATTAAATTTAACGTACTAGTGTACATTAAATGTACATTAAATTTCATGACATTTTTTACAGTGTACAGCACCATCAAATGCACCAAAAAAAACGTACTTTTTGAACTTTTGGGTTAAAATATCTCAAAAACCTGACGTATAGGAGCTATTCTGAGGTCGCATTCGAATTCAGCGCATCAAATATCTTCGGGAAAGTATGTTCTGGTTCTTGGTTTTAAAATTTTTCATTATCAATATGATATCGCTTGGTTTTGGTACGTCAAAACCCGGTGGAGGAAAGTTAAAGTCAATAAAAATGACCGAATGTTTCTATATGAGTGAAATTCTTGGTTGAAAATATTGCGGTAATAAATTAATTAAGTAAATAAATAAATTATCTATATGATATCGCTTGGTTTTGGTGGGTCAAAAATAATAGAAAGAGTGATAAAATGTAATACAAAAAAAGCAGCATATAAGAGAAGTTAGTCATTGATAAATATTTAAAAAAAGTTAACAATTAAAAAAATGGCTTATTATACAAAATTGCATATTTCCGTGATAACCATATGTTCACTTATTAACAAGCACCAATTTATCTTCGTATGGACAAAGGCTTACAAAGCGCATGGAATTTCCCCCGCTTTAATGACTATATGCGTATGTCTGTTCGCGGGTCGGCACTCGGGTGTAGAGGTGCAGGACAAAGACAGGACGGTACAAGACAGAACTAGGCAGACCCACAACACAACACCCACCCATAGCCAGTCCTCCCTACCCGAATATCTGTACCATCATCAGATTCGACGATCTGTGCCGTAGCGAGCACGTCGTGGCACACCTGTACTCAAGGACCAACAAGTTTCACAAAAATGTCAAAGAAAACTGTTGGTGTCATCGTAATCTGTGTATTTCATACTTTAATAATCGATTTCGACCGAAATCCTTGCTCCCGTTATCAAAATAATTCAAAATCATTTTCAGCCATTAATGTAGTATTGGAATTTAATACCAACATAAAAAATTGCTACTTTCCTACACTTCTTAGTTTAATAAAACATTATTAATGTAATGGTAAAGATTATGTGATTAATAAAATTATAATAGTATATTTGGTTACAAGGGCGTAAACGTTTTTTTCTACGATTGTACGTGTTGCGGCCAGAGCCGAAGGCGCTTAGTATCGGTGCGTAAAGTCGAATATTTACATCCGAGTATCGAACAATATTTCTTTTAGATGCATAAAATTCGTGCGCCTCTCTTCAGGTGCTTTAAGTCGAATTTTATGCATACTATGAAAAAAATATTTATGTTTATTACATAACCTCTCAAATAACACGATATTTCATTTACCGCATTAATATTTGAGTTTAATCTCGTAATATTGGCTTCGGTGCACTCATCGACAGAAACAAATGATAGATCTTGATACGTAGTTGTCGCTTACACCGCTAGTCGGTGTCCGCCGTATACATATACCCATATAGATAATTGCACTACGTTTTGCAACACATCAGAAACTTTTCTTTGTCATCGTATAAATGATTTTAATTTTTAACGTGCTTTTACGGATTATATTGTATAATTTATCTTTGAACTATTTCAATTTTACTTATACCAGTACTCACGAGGAAAATAGAAATAAAGTTTGTGCCCCACGTGGTAAAAAACTTGCTTGTGGAAGAAATCCTTCCGAATTGGCCATGGCAGAAAAATACAAAAATCCTATTAAGGACTTGAGGAATGAAAATTTTAAAACCTCTGATCCAAGATTCCCTCTCGGCATTTGTGGAACTTGTCGACAAACTCTTTCTGAACACAATATTCATAATTTTGGAAGACCCTTGCCAATGACGTCAAATTATATAGATCTAAATTCACCAAAAGTTACTAAGGCAAATGATGGCAAATGTGATTGTTTTATATGTTTAAAAGGCAGATCAAATGTTCACAAAGGAGTAATAAAAGTTCGTGGACATAAAAGAAATATCTCGACTGTCATTTCTGATTCTAATGGCCTCAATGGCAGTTGAATGATAGTCAGTCAACATTTGAAAGACTCGGTAAAAAGTGTTAGTGGTAATACATCAACTATCAACGTTTGCGAAAAATATCATCAAACAGTGGGTAAAGGTATACGACACTATTGTAATAACGCAGTAAGAGCTCGTGACAATGTAATGCAAGCAGTTGAAAAGCTTCCTGAGAAACAACAAGAGCAAATCGCTTCATCCATCTTAAAAGAGAAACTGATCAATCTGTCATTCAGAACGTATCATCGCTTGATTTAAGTAGATCAGGTCGAAAACTTCGAATAACCGTCAATCAGAATCAAAAAGAAAACATTTTTTCTCAATACCGAACATTTAGATAAATATAGAGTATCTACAGAAGCATCAGGAAATGATCTGAAAAAATTGACTAATATTTTAAGACCTAATGCAGGCAAAAAATCTGTTCCTAACTTCTATCGCGATCACGTTTCTGAGCAATTAAAGATGTTAGAAAGTATGTACAAAAATGCAGTCTATGAGTTTGATACTGAGAAAGAATTGAAAGAAAGAAGACCGGTTGTATGAGCAGATGCCACGGAATTAGTAGAAGCTGTAATGACAAACGTGGTATCACAAGAGGAGTTCTGGTTAAACTTATGTTAGATGGGGGTCAAAATTTAAAAAAAATGAGCATGTCGATTCTTCTTGGCGATTATTCTGACGGTACACTAGGTAATCCAGCAAATTTAAAAATAAATAAAAAAAAAGACCTCTATTCGGAAGGTGGCTCGTGCTGTAAAAATGCTAACTTACAAGTGTGAAGTTAATACTTCTATGTATTGTACCATCTATCAAGGAAACTTACGAGAATATGCAGATACATTCTAACATACCAATCGTTAACAATATTTCTTTTAAATTAGTTGCAGACCTCAAAATTATTTTAATCATCAACGGACAGCAAACTGCTTCAACTGTGTATTCCTGTCCTTACTGCTTTATCACGCTAACAGATATGAGAGTTTCTCAGATTCGAAAAGTGATAATAGTATTGGGGAAGAGGAAATGCCTACTGAAGCTCAGTATCTTGTTACAAGTACAAATTGTTTGCGATTAAAGTCTTATGGAGATTTGAAGCGGGATTACGAGTATTTTATAGCAATGGGAGGAAACAAAAAAGATGCTAAGTTTTGCCACAGCACAGTGAACTTTCCTCTTATAAAAAAAGAAGATGATGTTCTCGTTATTGAGAAATGTGTCGTTCCTGAACTGCACATTCTTCAAGGATTTGTAAACCATCTTTTCTGGGATGGTTTGGTTCCTCTTATAGGAAGAGACAAAGTACTAATTTGGCCAAAAAAGTTACATGTAATTCCAAAAAATTACCATGGGGAATTATTCGAAGGCAATGCTTGCCGAAAAATTTTAAACAATTCTGATGCCCTTCTCGATTCCGGGATCTATGTATATGTAGGTTATTTTGCACTGTACCCCTTTGTAGCTGCTTGCAAAGCAATGGATAAAGTGGTAGCTTGTTGTTTCTCTACATAAGAAGTGAAACCAAATCTGCATAAATATATCGATGAACTTAGAATAGGTTTGAAAGCTCTCAATTGTCGAAAACGTTAAAGATTCATATAATTTTAGAACATCTAAAACATTGCATTCATTATATAAATAAGATGGGGTCAGGCTTGTGGTCTGAGCAAGCAGGGGATTCCATTCATCGATAATTCCTGACGACCTAGAATCGTTACAAAATAAACTTGATGGAAAATCCTTCATATGCAGAAAGACTGCAGAAAGCCGTAATTGAGTTAATCTTTACGCGTTTGATTTAAATTTTTTAATTCCTAGAGGTTTTTGTTAATTAAAAATAAAGAAATAAAAATTTGAAAACGTGCAAACAAAGAAAAAAACATAAAAAAATGGAGCTACATATTACTCCTTAAGTCCACGCCGATAGCTCTGGGTAATGACGAAGGGGAGTTTTAAAATATTGTATTATTTTGTTACTACAAAGAGGTGCAGAGTGTACGTCAGAGTGTATCTTCTGTTCCCTGTTTATTAAAGAAATGAGACAGCGATAGAATATCGAATTTTTCGATTTTTTAGTTAAACTCAACTATTTCATAAATGTTTGGAAATGATTTAAAATTCATTTTGGGTTATTTCAAGAACGGCAAGTATGATTACGGTCGAAATTGCTTATTCAAGTATAAAATACACAGAATAAGATGCCACCAACAGTTTTCTTTGACATTTTTTAAACTTGTTGGTCCACGAGGACAGGTGTGGCGGGTATATATATATATATATATATATATATATATATATATATATATATATATATATATATATAATGTATATATAACTTTTTTACTTGGAAAGCATAGGCATAGTTTTCTTCATTGCTACTATCTGAAAAGCTTTTATGCCTACGTAAATTATATTGTCGGCAGTTATTGGTACCGTCAGCATGTTATCCGCAGTCGGTACGTCGTGGGTCTTATCTCGGATAAAGACGGGATAATACCCGCCACACCTTATATATATATATTAGGATGGACGTTAAAAAAAATTTTGTTGTGCCACCCCCCAAATCATCTTCAAATAGTGTCATAACAACCCCTAAATTATTTCAGATTTTTATTTTATGTTTTTCGTTTGCCACCAAGGGGTTGAAGTTGACCGTTTTTTTTCAAAATTTTAACAATTTTTAAAGATTTTTAATTATAAGTTTCAAAAAACAATATATAAAAAGCTATCAACTGTGATATGTTTTTGTTCAATACTTCCTACATGTAATGTAAAAATTGCAATTAAAAAAAAAATTTTCCGGCTGAGATTTTCCAGTTTGAATGTCGAAATTTCATTGTTTTTAAAAAAGGTAAGTGCAAGAAATTTCCTCATTATTTCTTTATAATTCTTTTAAAAATCATGATATACTTTCAAACCATGCTTGTTTTTATTTTCTGGGATACTACGAATATATAAATTGAGCTTTGGAAAAATTGAAAAAATATTAGGCTGAGATATTCCACTTTGAATGTCGATATTTGATTATTTAAAAAATGGCAAATATACCTCAAATTTCCTCCCTTTTTCTTGATAAACCTTTTAAGAAGCGTGATATAATTCCAAACCATTTTTTTTTCATTTTTCGGAATATTACGAATGTAACATGAACTTTAGGAAATTTGAAGAATATTTCCGACTGAGATATATCAATTTGAATGGCGATAGTTTAATTATTTATAAAAAGAGCAAGATCTGAAATTTCCTCTTTATTTCTTTTTAAATAATTTAACAAGCATGGTATAATTTCAAAACATACTTTTTTTATCTTTGGGATATTACGAACATAAAATGAGCTTTGGGAATATTGAAAAAAAAAATTTCCAGCTGAGATGTTACAGTTTATAAATCAATATTTTAATTATTTTTAAAAATAGCAAGTGTCACAGATTTTCTCTTTATTTTTTTATAAACCAATAAGTTAATTACAAAATCGATAATTTAGTTCCGTTCTCATAAAGCAAAATAAGTGGAACTGAATCGCAGCGTTTTAGCAATCTGTAATAGACCTTCTCATTTAGTGCCGGATGTCAAACGAATCTGGCCCAGGCCATCCCTATAGGCACCCCGCCAGCTGAACCAAATTCGACGCTAGCACTCGCGGTGGTTAAAATTAGCAACATACGCGGGGAAAGATGTCGCCATTCCTATGTGGTGTATGGTAAAAACGCTTAATATCTTTTTATTATTCTGTCGGAATAATAAGTAATACGCTTCGTAAAATATGATAGAAGATACTTAAGAACATTAATCTTGCATGCTCGGTTATGCAATTGAGTGTATTTACAAATAATTAATCGCAAAACCTGAAATTAAAACAGTCCAAAATGCCATTAGTGGGAATGAAATGGTTGATAATTCTATATCTTTTCTACTAATGGTATTTTGATCCCCGTTAATTTCAAGATTTCCCAGTAACTGTTTGTATTTACACTAAATTACGCAACACAGCATTAAAGATGAATATTTTCTTCCATCTTCTATCATTTTTTCAATTTTTCCAAAGCTCAATTTATATATTCGTAGTATCCCAGAAAATAAAAACAAGCATGGTTTGAAAGTATATCATGATTTTTAAAAGAATTATAAAGAAATAATGAGGAAATTTCTTGCACTTACCTTTTTTAAAAACAATGAAATTTCGACATTCAAACTGGAAAATCTCAGCCGGAAAATTTTTTGTTTAATTGCAATTTTTACATTACATGTAGGAAGTATTGAACAAAAACATATCACAGTTGATAGCTTTTTATATATTGTTTTTTGAAACTTATAATTAAAAATCTTTAAAAATTGTTAAAATTTTCAAAAAAAAACGGTCAACTTCAACCCCTTGGTGGCAAACGAAAAACATAAAATAAAAATCTGAAATAATTCAGGGGTTGTTATGACACTATTTAAAGATGATTTGGGGGTGGCACAACAAAATTTTTTTTAACGTGCACCCTAATATATATATATATAATTTATATATAATTTATATATAATTTATATATAATGTATATATAACTTTTTTACTTGGAAAGCATAGGCATCGTTTTCTTCATTGCTACTATCTGAAAAGCTTTTATGCCTACGTAAATTATATTGTCGGCAGTTATTGGTACCGTCAGCATGTTATCCGCAGTCGGTACATCGTTGGTCTTATCTCGGATAAAGACGGGATAATACCCGCCACACATGTCCTCGTGGACCAACAAGTTTAAAAAATGTCAAAGAAAACTGTTGGTGGCATCTTATTCTGTGTATTTTATACTTGAATAAGCAATTTCGACCGTAATCATGCTTGCCGTTCTCGAAATAACCCAAAATGAATTTTAAATCATTTCCAAACATTTATGAAATAGTTGAGTTTAACTAAAAAATCGAAAAATTCGATATTCTATCGCTGTCTCATTTCTTTAATAAACAGGGAACAGAAGATATTTTAGCTACATGGTTGTTCCAAGTGAGATCTGATGACATAATAACTCCTAGATCTTTGACTGAATCAGAAAATGGTATTACAGTGTCATTGATAAATAACGGTGTAATAGGATAATTTTTTAACTTTGAAAGATTATGCGGAGAGCCAAAAATGATCGCTTGCATTTTACCTTCATTTAAGGTTAGACCATTTAACTCAGACCAATCGGCTATAGCTTGACCGTTATGACATAATTTAGTAATGGTAGCATTTAATTCCTCTAATGAGCTTGTTTGGAAAATTTGTAAATCATCAGCAAACATCAAAGCCTTATTTTTACAGAACGTAAGCGCTTTAAGAATGGAATCGATAAAAATAACAAAAAATATAGGACCAGGGTTACAACCCTGTGGTACACCAGATGTACTTGGCAGACTAACTGAAGGAATGCCTTCAAGGTTTACTACTTTTTGAGTTCTGCCAGTAATATATGAAAATACCCATTTTATAACGGAATTACTAAAACCAATCTCTTTCATTGTAGATAATAGTATCGTATGATCGATAGAGTCGAATGCTTTCGTGAAATCAAAGAGTACCAGTACGAGATATTGTCCCATATCAATTGCTGCGCGAATTTCTTCCGTGATTTTGAGAAGTGCAGTTTGAGTATTATAGTTACGCCGAAACCCTGATTGAAAAGGACTCAAGAGATTATTTACCTCGAGATACTGAGTCATTTGTTTGACTACCAGAGAATCAAAGGGTTTGGCTAAATGACATACATTCGAAATTTGCCTGGTCTCAGATGGAGAACCAGGGCATGATGACTTATTTAATGGGATGATATAAAACTGTTTCCAAACAAAGGAGTAAATTCCAGTTTCAAGAGAACCATTGTAAACAGCAGTAATGAAAGGCAAAATCGTGGGCATATTATGTTTAATATGAGAAATAGGCAACCCGTCAGGACTTCGGCCACGAGATTTTACGAAAAATGAATTCAGAGCTTGATATACTGAGCATATTGTCTATAGAGTTGAAAGAGAATGGGGGATATTTATATACTGTGGGTGTTGATAGGATTTGATTCAAATTATCCAAGGTGTACGGAGGATGTTTGCTGGCGCCGGAAGAGAGTAGTATGTGTTAAGCTCAGATGGAGTAAAATGAAGCAGCGGAGAATTTTCTTTGGAATTCGTGAATCCACTAGTTATTAACGCAGACCATATTTTATATGGGTTGGTAGCATTATTTATCATGCTAGCAAAATATTTTTCCCTTGTCAATTTGAATTCAGCACGGAGGCTTTTACGCAGGCATTTGTATTCCTGAAGTAAGACAAAACTATTATATCGGCGGGCGCGTTTATATACATTATTTCTCATCTTAATCCTATTTTTTAGATCCGTCGTTAACCAGGGTATGGAAGGCTTTGACACTTCCCTATTTCGATAAGGCGCGCACTGGTCATGAGTACTAAATATACAACAGTATAAAAAATTTACATCATTCTCGATGTCGCTACATCCAAAATCATGTTTACTAAGTTTTCCAAGCAGAATTTTATTTAGAGCTTCCGGAGATGTGCAACTAAAATCACGAAATTTGATTGTCTTAGGGCTGGGCTTAGTAAATGAAATTTTGTAATCGACTAAAATGAAATCGTGCCCCGCGATGAATGGTACATCAGATTTTTCATGGTGTAGCCGTTTATCAGACGAATCGATTAACATCACATCAATTTGCGATTGAGCGCCTGTTCCATCATGACGTGTAACACCATGCGGAACCAAATAAAATGAATATTCATCTATAAATGATTGTAAATTTCTGGATTTTGTGTGATTTAGTAGATCATAGTTGAGATCACCCATTATAATAAAGTTTTTATAAAGATGTATAACACTACGAAATTTCTCTACAAATTTATTCAAAACATGACCTTCAGGACGGCGATATATTACAATAATCAACACATTAGATTTTTCAGACAGCTATAATCAACAATTATAATTTCCGGATCGTTAATATCTTCAACTTGTGGGGTTTCGATTATAGTGCAACGAAAGGTTTCTCGAACATAGCACGCTACTCCGCCACCTCTAACCAACTGACCATTAGAATGAACCAGATTTCGATCATTACGAATGATGCTGTAGCCAGGAATATTTAACAATGTGGACGAAATATTCGAGTTAGCCCAAGTTTCAGTAACTCCAAGAATATCAAAATTTAATGCTATCTGGAGTGATTTAACATCATCCATATGACCAAGCAATGAATTAACATTGGCATGCACAACACGCAAAGAACAGGGTAAAACTACAGCGCCTGAATGTATACTAGGCAAAGGTAGTCAAGTTAATTTGACAAGATCATTATCGGATTCAATACATATAATCTCGCCACCATCAATTTTGCGTACTAAAATTTTTCCGGCACGATGCCAGACGTATTTATAGTTCAAATTCTTCGCTATTGCTTTGGTTTTACGCAGCAAGAGATAAATATGACGTGGTAGACTTTCGTTTACATAAATTGAGGTGGCTCCTGTCCCAGGAAATATATCAGCGGATGTGATTGATACCGAATTTTCGCTTAGTTTCAATTATAAAATCACGAATTCCTTGGGATTTAAATCGCACAATGAAAGCAGTATACAGACGAGACTGAGAAAGAGTAGGGGTGGCATTAAGGGCCTGACGATTCGGTACGATAAATTCTCGAGTCGAGAGAATGTCAGTTTCTAGGTGTGAAAGATTTAGCTTATTCAGAATACGTTTCATAACATAGAGATATGGAGTATCAACTGCTGCTGGGACACCTGTAACCAAGATCTCCAAATTTTCCGAAGCTAAAACAGCACTTTGCAAAGCTTGAAAATTACTATTTAGTCGGCATATGTCATTCGAATGTTGCTCGAGTAGTGTACTGTGTCGCGCGACAGTTGGGTTTAATATGTCGAGTTTCTGCCCATTAGTGAGTATATGTCGAAATATTAGTCCGTATTGTTCCGCCGGAACTATTAAATATATATAATGAATAAATAGGCATACCATTCAATCATCGGGTGCCATCCATTTATTGGCATATTCACCCTATATTCATTTACCTAAAGCAAGGGAATATTGTAGTAATACAAGAGATTTACGAGATAAGCAAGCAACAATATTTTGTTGTAAAAAATATTCAATGCTTTTTAATTGTTCCGTCATCCGAATTGCAACCTCTTCCTTTGCAATAATACATACAGTTGGTAAGTATTCCGAAATGTATTTTGGACGATGGGCTCGAATTCAGTGATATAAAAATTCCCTTACTAACAAGTTTTAAATAAATTCAATACTACTACTACTACTACCATTACTTTTTAAAAGTAGTGTCCGCCTTATTGGATCCACTATTTTGAATTATTCAATTCTAATCATGGATCGGGTACTACAACCTCGTGAACTCCGAGTAATTAATTTTGATTTGATGAATTTTACCATCAATTGTATAATTGTTAACACCATTTGTTTATGGCTTATATCTCATAAACAACTGCCCATTGACAATAAAGCAAAAATAGTATCTAATAGACATTGACATAGAACAACATGTTTCATCCTCAGTAATATCGACGGGGATTGTTGGCAACCTCTCGTTATTAAGATAAATGCAACAAAAATTATTTTTATAAGTTTTTTACGGTTTATACTATGAAAATGAAGTTTATGGGTGTTTGTACCGCTGTTTCCGTAACAAATACATCAAACTGATCAAGTATAGGCGTTTTCCGAACAGATTTTAATCTTCAAGTGAAAGTTCATTTCGTTACGGAATATTCTATTTCAATTTTAAACGCTTTCTTAGCAAAATAAAATTTATTGTATTGCAAATCCTTAAGCGGCATACGTACTTTTTTAAAAAAGCTTGATAGCAATGTTCCAATTACAGCATAGATTGACTAGTTTGCAGCAAAAATGTGTAATTTTAAATGGAGTTATGTTTTTCATTAACATCTTTAAATTGTTTCTGTCGGATTATGATTCGAAGACATTAATGAGATTGATGGTCATGAAATTTTTGTTATTTTACCACCTATTTATAGATACATTAATCTTTTGCTTCAATCTGCTTTCTGCATGAGAAAAGTCTTAAGAAAATGATAAATTATATTTGTTAAAAAGTTACTTCCCTCAATTAACCCTTCATATCTTTGTTTATATTTACGGCACATTAATGGGACTAAGTATAATTTTGTTAAAAACTTTGGTTAGCAATCGTGCGTAAAATCTAAGTGATATTCCAATTTTCTAAAAGGATCATGTAAGATTTAAGCATTTTCACACTTTTAAACCTGCAGAACTACTCGACAAATCAATATTCGGTTCTAATATTGCACAAAACTCTTAATTTGGATAGCGTCTAGCATAATATAATGATAACTTAAGTTTTAATATAAAATAATACTAGGTTTTACGTGTTCTTCACGAGGATCATCGAAGTTAAAAGTTTTGTGGAGTTGCCCATATATACTCTAAAATAGAGCAAGATTTGCCAAATTGACTAATTGAGTGGACAATAAGAGCACGCCAGGAAACAGTCATTGAAATTATATTATGAGCTTTTTAACGGCTTTATTTTTATCATTTTATTGCTCGTTAACGTGTCGTTTTCATAGAGGTTCGTTTGTTTTGTTTCGATTCAATTTTGTTCGTAATGTGGATGCTAAGGTTTGTTGATATTGACGAAAATTGAAACCGGACGAAGGGAATACAAGTGCAGTATCGCTACTTTTCCCGCCAAAAGCTACAAATTTCAGAGTCAAAATTTTTCGAAAAGCCTTTTAGATCGTCTTCCTGTAAGTAACCTCCGCGGCCAACTTCATTTAGTTTGAAGTACAATTTTCCCTAAGATCTAGCGAATACTGATGATCTAGAGACCAACCCACAGTGTTCTTTCTAATATTTAAATCAAGAACGTTTTTATAGGCTTTGGAAGTCACCGCATGTCGTACACTGTGAGCTGTGAACTCTCGGTCTATACCAGCTTGACATAATAACGATTTAACACATCGACTAAGAATTTGTGACCCTTCTCGTTTACGGGGCTCCTTAACTACTAGAAACAATTTTTTATTATTTTTTCTCAATTCCTTTGTATACTCTAAATAATGTATTAATGTTAGCAAAGGTTTGTCAGTGAAAAAAGGTAAGATAAGACAGGGTTGACATTTATCCACTTTGGAAGTTTTAATAAGTGAATCTACTCGAATTTCAGCACCAAGTGAAGAAAATTTTATGTTACCAAGAGTAACAATGAAAAAGGTCTGCATCATGTGACCGGTGCCTAGTGCTAGTAAAATTATTAATTTTTCCGAAAGACGTTGAAAATTAGTGGTTTGTAGAGAAAACCAACTAGCAATTTTTTCGAGAACAGGTTGAACGCTCTACATTTTTGCATATTTTGGACGACTAGGTCTCAATTTATCAATTCCCTTGAAAAACTTATTGACTATTTTATCACATAAATTGTTTGAGATGATTAACTGTATAACTAATCAAACCGTATTTATGGTTCCGTACGATGCACCATCATCAAACAAATTACTTAAGAATTCTAAAACTTTGTATGTTTTTTGGTTAAATAAGCATTCTAAATCTAAAGTTGTCATATCAGCAATCTTTTGTTTATAATTTACGTGCACTTCGTAAATTCTCAATTTTAAAATGAGGTACGTCAATAATAGTATATTATGCTTCAAGGGAGAAAGCGCGCGAATCCAGAGCGGGAGGTTTGCTGCCCGAGAAACGCGAGGGCAGCCCTCCTGCGAGGTGCGCGCGCTTCCCTCCCGTGTGGCATACGCTATTTTTCTCCCGACCCCATCCATTACTCCCGCTGGCGGCACTTTCCGTCCCTCGGGAGTAATGAGAACAAAGTGCGCATGCGCACTGGCGCCCGGGCGGAATCGGCAACTTTAATCTCGCGTTTCAGGCATGGAATACGGACATTCCGACGCGGTTGGGAGAAAAAGTATTTAATTGTTTTAGATATTTATTAGAAAATGAACCTTTTTTTAATTTTTGTAGATATTTTTTCCATTGAATTTGATTTGTTTTTGCATTCAGTAAGAAAGAACGGGGATAAAAATTCTCTTTTTCCGCCTCGCAGCGACTAATTGCCCCTATTTTGAATAAATCATGGATTTCTGTTTTTATATGTTTAGCGTCAGTTTCCGACTATTTTTGTTCAACGAAGATCGTTGATTGAAAAGGTTTCTGTTTAAAAGGAATTTTATAATCTTCTATACACGGAATAACAAATTTATCAGTTGTAATTTTCTGCCAAGCTGAGGGAAAATTTTTTAAACGACCTGCAACCAACCTCTATTTCTGTCCTTGGTGAGTTGACGAATGAGGTTTCGTCGATTGTCTCGATGTTTGTTTCCGGAATGATATCTGCTGAGAATGCGGGTTTGTTTAATGTTTGTAGCTCGTCCACGATGATCTCTGGTCCCTGGACGAGCTCTTCGAGTTTAAAGAACCAGGTTTTTGGATATATCGTTTTTTGTTAAAGGTAGATGAACACGATTTGAGTCTTTTAGATATTTTTTCCAATGAATGTGCTTCGGTAATTTTTTTGCTTTAAATTATCACCAAAGAGAAATATTCCACAATTGGATTTGTCCAAAATAGACTTTACATATTTGCTGAAGCCAGGAACAATGAATGCTTTACGCGTAGTGATATCTGCGTGATGAATTTGTGCGATTAATTTCCCAGTATCAGATAAAAATTCTAAAAGTTTTAGTGGATCATGTTTTTCTGAATAATCTAGGAGCATATTCATTGCTTGTCCTACGGCTGATAACACAGAACTAGCAAGACGTTGTAAATCTTTAAAGTGTTTATCACTTTTCACGGCCGAATCTCTCATCGACAATTACATGGTTGGAATTACTTGAGGAGCATCCAAAAATATGTTTCCTTTACGAGGATATTTACTAAAAAAATCTAATATTTCATTAGTAGGACGTCCTAATTTGAGCCAAAATTCCCATCTGTTGACAATTTCGGGATGAATTTTATAACCTCTCCTGCAGTAGAAGGGAGTGGATTTTTTCCTAATATTGATAACCCGTCTTTATCCAAATGTGATTCCATTTCGCTGTTATGTGTGGTGTCCTTCGCGCTCGATCAGATGACAGTTTTGAAGAAATCGAATCATTGGCCGAATCGGAAAGAAGGTTATATTTTCGATTTTCTCTTACTTCATTCTTTAATTTTTTTCATTTTGTGAATTAAATCATGAATATCACTTTCATTGTAAGTTTTTCGTTTTCGATGTATTCCCATATGGAAGCTTGAAATAAAATATATACTACGTAAATTCTTATATTATGACTTTTGACACAAAGAAACGAATGAAGTTGTCCGCGGAGATTACCTACAGGAAGACGATCTGGAAGGCGTTTCGAAAAATTTTGACTCTGAAATTTGTGGCCTTTGGCGGGAAAGTAGCAATACTACACTTGTAATGCCGAAAACGTGACGGGATGTATAATTCGCTCATTTTATCGATTTTAACTCTCCTCCTCCGGTTTTTTGACACACCAAAACCAAGCGATATCATATAGATAATACTCCTAATGCTGTATAGAATAAGATGCATCGTCATAAACAACCGTAACAATATGATAACACAACATTGTGCTCGTAAATCGTAAATTCGGTCATTGATTGCTGCTATATACGTTATTTACTCAGAATTCGATAGCTTTATCTTAAGCTAGCAAACCCTAGGGTTTTTTTTAAATAATTGAGTAACAAAATCGGCGTTAGCAGTACCTCTTACCAACATAAAAGTAACAAATGTTCCACCTATTTCGGTTTGATTTCGACGTCTCTAAGTATTTTTTTTAATTATGGTTTGGTAACTTTATCTTAAGCTGGCAAACCCTACCATTTTTTTAAAATGTACTTTACATTGTACTTGACGCTTTCTCGCGCGCTAAATAGCAATTCGCTTTAAATGCGCTTATTGCACGCTTTAGCAGCCCTCAAAACAATGTCCAGGAGGCGTGAAATAAGAGTAACAGTAAGTCCAAATTCACGCTTCATGTCAAGCGTCACTTAAGCTTGCTTGGAGAGTACAATGAGCGTCATTAAGGCGTTTCAAACGCCTCCTAAACTCTTATGTAACGCTTAAATGTAATCAGGGAGCGGTAATTACTATACAACAAATTGATAGATTTTTTTGATTTATACAACTTTCTGATGTAACTTTCTTTTATCCGAGCAACAATTTTCGAGTTAAGAACACAAAGTGTTTTCCATCTGTCGTGTTTGGTATACAAGATAGCGTTTTGTTGAAAAATCTCTTATAAGTATTGTGAATAATACATTCACAGCACTAGCATCACTCTTAACAACATCTATCACTGGTCCCTTAGCAGTTTCTTTATTTATTTTTCCTTTAATTTACAACAGTATTATCTATTGTACCAACAACAAATTATTCCAAATGATAGCGAATCTCTGTTGCACCCAGCCCGAATCATATTTCTTTAGGAATATGTATATTTTTCTTAATAGTTTTCTATATTTATTACATTTACCTGATGATATCTGGTGACCATAAATATTAATTTGTATATCATATTTATCTAACAAGACTTTTTGGATAAGCCACGTCTACGACATTTATATTCTCGTACTCAAAACTCAAGTACACAATTTCGGTGTACTCTGAAATTGTAATTACAATTTTCATTAAAAAGCAGAGGCCCCCTGTTATATGGCCAGTTCATAGATTAAAAGAATTTGATGTCGATAATTTTGATGCATTTTTCAAGTCAGAAAAATTAAAAAACGTAGTTCGGTAAAATCGAAGTTACATTATTATGAAGAACTAAATATTGACATATGCAATTCTATTTTAAAAGACAACACCCACGTTTTTACCGCACTGACCGCACATTTTGAAAAAAAACAATAGACTAACGCACTCCCCTGTAGCGATCTGCATGAAAAACATAGTCATTAGGGGAGACCGGGCTGAACGGGACACCGGGGTTCGATGGTACACTCCATTTTTTTGTAAATGGCGGCACTTTTAAAATTGCGCTTTTTAGAAGTATTTAATACAACTGAAATTGTAATTCTATAAAAAAATGTATACAAAGTGATAAATAATTAACTCGCAAAATGTACTTGAAATTTTAAGGTTAATATTTTGTTATTGTAGGGTATATTGTATATTTTGTTGTGCAGGGTATTTTTTAAGGACCATTAATTGGTGAAAATATAAACACATTTATTTTTGAGAATGCTTAAGGCGAAGCTAAGTAAATGATCTGTAATATCATGCACTTATTTTACATATAATCCGTTTCTAAATAAATAAAATAATAATTTAAGTGAAAAATGTTATTTGGGGCAAAACGGAACACTTTTTGAGGTAAAATGAGAATTATGAAACGATATTTTGAAATTTATGTCACATTTATTAACCTTATTAGTAGATGTAATTATAAAAATTTATAAAATATGGTTAGAAACTATAAAAAAAATATTTTTTTATAAAAAATTATGTTTCATTTCGAAATGTAATTAAAGTTCAAAATAACTAAAAGATGTTTGGTTTAGTATTTATTATCCATAATCATATGATGCATTATAAAAATACCTATAATAGCATGAAAACATTAAGCAGTTAAAATAATAATTCTCTTATCAATAACCTGTGATACAACCTATTTCGTTTACTTCACCTCAAAAACCATGGGCCGTTTCACTCCGATGAACCTCCCTTTCCGCCCCAGGTCCGGGGCAAGATGGGACAAATGAGTCCTTTTAGTGTTTCTTTTTTTAATTTCAATGATTTTTCATGATAAAATAAACCATTTACTGATATTGGCAGCTGAAGGTTTATACTATTTAGAAATCAGTTTACATTTACAGAACTTCCTACAGAGAACGTTTTAATTCTATTAAAAGGCTAATCTGTCCCGTCCATCCCCGGTCTCCCCTACTACATTTTCGAGTCTGCATAATTTGTCATCGTTTACGTATGCTCACGTAGCAAGAATTTTATATAATCTAGGAAATCATTTTTTTATTTGCATAAAATTACATTTATAATCGAAAACAGCCCTCTAAAAAAACCAATGTTTTAAGTTAAAAACAATCTTATTGTTTAAAATAAAATTGTTTTGAAAGAAATAAACCGTTTCAATAAATAATTTGTTAAATGCAAATTTGGGATTTATTAAATTATACAAACATTTTTTGTAATTTACGTGTTTTTTAGTGTTAGCTACATCCAAACGATATTATTGTAATAGTAAATTATGATACATGTGCGGTAAGTTGCATATGAATGCAGTCATCACTTATGCGCACAAGTATAATATACCATTTTTTAAATACTTGTGGAAAGCTCGAGTTTTACGTAAAACCGTGAGGTAATATATCCATAACGGTAATGGATATTAACTATCTCTCTTAACTATCTCCATCCGCACTGAAATGTGCAAATACAAGATCGGAGCATTAGGTGCACAAACTTATTTATTTCTGTATTTATTTTGTCTCGAAACAGGAATATGATTACATACGTGTTTGTTATTCAATTTTGATAATTAATATTGCTGTGATATTTATACTAGCTGAGTAGAAATTGCTACCGGGCACTGACCGGAATCTATTCGGGTTACCCTGGTTGTATCAGGGTTTCGGCCGGGCTTGTCATGCTTACGCGACTACAGCCCGGCCATATTTGAGATACTGACCGGGCTATGAAATTGTTCAAACTTTATTAATTTTTTATATTTTGATATTATACTAAGTTACCCTAATAGTATTCGAAATTCGAATGGATCGGCTTGCAAATTTTTTAATCAAGTTAACCAGGCCCAAGGTAATCTAGATTCCAGCTGGAACCCTTTTTCTATTCGGGTCAAGTCCGGCATATTCTTCCCGGAATGATGTGCCGTTGTATGCAAACTACATATTGAATGTTCAGATTAATCAAACTATACTTTTGAATACAAGTCATTATTATCATATAATGATGCGATTTCTATAAAGGTGTATATTATTATGCACAAATTAACGTCAAGCGAGAATTCGCCGTTATTAATTATTATTATACTAGATTTTATATAACTTCAAAGAGTTATATATACTTGTAATAATTTGTATGTCATTTCATTTAAACAATTATATACATTAATTTTTTCGTGTAAAAAAGTACTATTTTTACATACTTTGAAGTACTGAACAATCTTTAGACATCAAATAAACTGAATGTGCAAATCCTCCCTAAATAGTTGTTTTTACTATTGTAATACAGCTTAAAATTACAGTAAAATCGAATAACTTACACATGTATATATATGAAGTACCCATAATGTAGTGAATTTTCGAATGCAGGTATAACCCGTATAACACAATAAGCTCCTGTGGAGCTCCTCAGAACCTCCTTAATCATCTTGAGAGCTTCGTTTGTAATAACTATAGACTTAGTATGGAGTTCTCTGGGAGCTTCTATGTCCGCTTTTGCGAACACTCATGTAGCTCCGTTCTAACTCCTAAGGAACTCGCACGTAAGTTCGCTGGAAGCTCTTTAGAAGCTCTCTGGAAGCTCTGTAGAAGCTCTCTGGAAGCTCTTTCGAAGGTCTCATATACGTTTTATCGGAGAAGAAGTAAAATAACTCAGAAGATGAAAAAACAGGAAAATGGTCCAGAAGGGACTCAGGAACGGCAGCGGGAGGAACAGCAGCAACGAACCACAACCAACAGCAACAATATCACACAGGGCAAAAATCCAAAAAGAAAAATGCTGTCAAAAATAACAAAAACCGATTGAAAAATGCAAATAAAGATTAATATAATTATAATATTATATTATTCATTCTAACCTAATCTCGATGTTTGAAGTTCGAACCAGGCCAGGAAACGGGCAGGCAATAAGGCAACCGTCGTCCTCCAGGACGATCCGCGACCAGGAAAGGCAACCTCAAGGAAAACCACCTCGACGACAAAGTCACCGTTTATCCGTAAACCACGTGAACTATAGAAATAACGCGCTCTATTCGTATATCTCTATGCGGGAAGAACAATACAAAATCACGATAAATATCACAGAAGCACCAGAAGAAAGCCGTTCGCTGATTGGTCGAGGTTAGGTTACCCCTTTAACTAATTCGCCCGGAACTCAGATGTACTCCTGTAACGGAACTTCCACGGAGCTCTTTCAAGAGCAATCGGAGCTTCAACAGAACTACGCTGGAGTTCTGTCAGAACTTTCTTCAGAGTTTCGTGAGAGTTCGCACAGACATAAAATTGTGCCCGTCCGTGTAAGCTTACTGGCAGAGCTTCCAGAGAACTCATTTGGAGCAATTGTGCGAGGTCTTAGGAAGCTTCTGAAATTGAACTCCTGAGGAACTTAAAGAGAGGTTTGTGTTATACGGGAACAAATACAACGTATTCATCTAACATATATAATTGCAGTTATATTGAATTATAGGTACATATAGGAGCGAGTAATTAGCCACTCTTCACTAATAGACAATGTTTACTTTTATCGAATGAGCACTTTCTTAAAAGAAGGACATCTACGTCTATAGAGCGCAAATTCGAACTTGAAAAAACTTTGAGTTAAATTGAAAATTACTATGAATCTGAGCAAGGTGTATTGCACTTGGGATCAGGTTCTGATAATGGCCTTTATAAATGTCTATTTGGGACAATATTGAATACTGTCTTTTCCAATTTCTTTCTTCAATCTTCGTTATGAATTTTATTTTACGGCAATATTATAAAAAATTATTTGTAAAATTTTGTTACTTTCCTTTCCATTCCACTTGAAATTCTTTGTATATGCAATCTGTTTCAAAAACATTTCCGCGACTACTTCTAATGCAAGAGTCAACAATTTTGTCCGTTACATCAATCACAGCCGCAATTAAATTCTACGAAAAGGAAGTTTTGAGGTAAATCTGCTTTAAAATACAGCGAACAACGACAATGGTTGAATTGATCATAAACGCGAGACCGAGCATGCGATTTCGAAGTAGCGATAAAAAGAACCATCTGGGGCCTCTTCTCCGTAAAAACTGCGAATCATAAAAAGTACACTAAAGATCATCGACCAATGTCGAACGAAATAAGTGGCAGTATCACTAAGTTCCCAGCAAACGAAGGTCCCAGCTGATATTCGCAGTCCATTTACGATCCATTACGATATACTGCCGATAAAAAATTATGTAATATCTAAACGTTACAGTTTCATATTCTCTCATTTTTAGTTATTTTCTCTGTTTATTCAATAATAGGCATAGACTCAGAGTACAAGTTGTGCATCAATTTGGTGAAAACGATCGTTTCGTCGTTTGTTTGGCCGATCTATTAATATAGAAGGCATTTTTTTCTATCAATTGCTTAGGCCCATTTTGGTACATTTACCTTTACGGAATTGAAATTTATGGGGGCTATTTTAGACCTAAAGATTTTTAACATGAACAGATACCTGCTACACTATCTAGCCAGATCGATCTAAGGCAATTTTAACATTCAAGCCTTGAAAAATCACGAATACGTTTTGCTCCGTTTTGTTCCACTACTATAAATATTAATTAGAAACGAACGCATAGTTTTATGCCGAATTAGTTATATTTTATTTGCGATTAATAGGTCTTTCACTCGAGGTAAAATCATCAATTTGCCAGTATCGTTCCTAGCTGGAACGATTATACATCGGCAAAAAGTGTCCGCAGTCGCGCGGGTCTTGCGAAGCTTCCTTTTCTGTTCCCTCGAAGAAGAGCCTCCGGGGGCCACGGTCACTTACTTATAATCGCCTTGTCAGCTTGGTTTTGCCCGATATGACGAGCTGAGTCCATCTCGTCCAGCACCGGTCTCCCCATATACGTAGGTGGAAACCGGCGTAGCTCTGCTTCAGGTCGCAGGTGCATACATCGAGAAGACGGCATCTCGCATTCTGACAAGATCAAAAGCAAGTCCAATGAGCGAGTCAACAAATACGGCCGCAAGGATCGCCAAACGCGACTCATAAAGCAACGTCACTCGCACGCATTCTCCATTCCGTCTTGCCTACAGATCCCTCGCTCGTCCCTCAACGAATCCCGTCCACGAAATTGCTTCCTTCGAGGTTCGAGCTCTCATCCACTCGATATCTCCGAAGAATCGCCCACGAATTTCAAGACAGACAGACGATAGCGCCCTATTTCACTCATTTCAGGCAATGATCGATATCGTCGACGATTGCAGTCCCAGCCAAACGCCCGATATCACAGAATTTGAATTAGCCAAAGAAATTTCATTGCTTATTGTATTTTACGTTGTGAAACCTTATTGCATATAAGATGGTAATGCCGAAAGTTTGTTTTATGCTTTTATTTTATACAATGCAAATCAACGAAAATAACGCGAAAATAAGTTTAATAGTATTAAGATTTTTAAATAAAAGTACTAATTATAAGCATACAATCTATTTTGAAAACTAAACGTTTCGGAAGAATAAAATGTAGTAGAATATATAAGATGTCATCGTATAAATCAATTTTATTAAGAACAGATGCGCGCAAGACAAAAGAGACGGCGTGAACTGTTAAGGAATGAAGACAAGCTAGAGAAAACAAGTCCTATATCGAGTCTAGAAAACAAGTAAAACCGTTCCTTGTTTTTCACTCGTTTCAGACCAACTAGGAGTGGAAACTGGTCAGCTGAAACTAAACGAGCGAATAACCAAGGATTTGCTTTCGTATTGCCTGGCTAACCCGTGCTATCCTCATGAATACTGCACTTCTCATCGCTGTGTATTTCTCACATTGTTTGACAAATTTTTAAAAATATACATCCTTCTATTTGGACATCACATCTTTCCATCTAGGTTTAAAATTATTGAAACAAATTTAATTTAATAAAAAAATCTTGCGCATAGGCAATTGTTCTGTTTTACTTATACCAATAAAGCAACAATTAAAAAAGTATTTTTATTATTATAATTCCCGAGTAAAAATTTAATATAAACGATAGATCTATGATGGATTCACGGAGAATCTACTCCGTGAAAAATCCGTCCTTTGAAACAAATATGGATTTAGTTTTATAAAAAATTTAATATGCATGATAGATCAACGATGTATTCACGGTAAATCTACTTTATAATATGTTAGTGTTTGGTTTTATCATGAAATGATATTTTTTGCATTTTATATTTTCATTTTTACATTTTATACTCTCTAAATCTGAAGCAGCGCGTATATTCGCTGATTTGCAGCGGTTTTCGCTGATTCATATTTAGAGAGTAGTAGTACAGAGAATATATATAAGTAATATTTGGACAAAACAAAACCATTTATACAACAGTTTTTCCTCGTATTATATTTCAATACAAAAACGGAGATCTACATACAAACAAAGAAAACAATGGAAAAACTTAAGGATATGGTACTGCTGCTCTGCTCGTACATTTCTGCGACAGTAGAACTTGGCGACTTGTACTCCACCTAAAAAATATATCATCAAATACAAAAACAAACACTAAAACTTGTATTTGCTTATGAAATATCCAAGGAGCAACGACATGTCACTCTAAAAACTGCAGCTGTCATCACTGATACAAGAAAATCGAATCTCCTGCAGGAACCAACTGAATAATTTCGTTTAGAATAATTTTCAAAACTTCTTGCTATAAACAAAAACGGGAACACGTGAAAGCAGATTACAATTTATCAGTTTAATTTTATTTTAATTAATAACACTGCATACATAATGTATTTCGTATTTAGGTTCGGCACAAACTGCAAAAAAAAACAAAGCTCTTCTTTTATTATACAATGACAGTCCTTGGTAATGTGGTTGCTATGGAGGTTGTTGATTTTTAACATGTGCTGAACTTTTGACAGTTTGTATCGAGCATTGGTACAGAATACTTCGCGTTGGACATTTTAATAAAAATAAGCATACATGTTGTAATTTGTTTTCTCGTGTTTCTGTTTCTGTAGTAAGAATTTTTTAATATTTTCCAAGCAGAAATTATTCAGTTGGTTCATATGATATTTCATTGCTAGGATATTTCTTACGGAAAATATTTTTCGTATTTTATCAGCATTTATGTATGTATTCTTTAGGATCAAGTCATAATTTTGATGTAGTTTTGGAGCAGTCCAGGAACACCATATTCTTGAGTTTCCTCGTGTTTTTTAGTAGTTTCGTTGCTTCGTCTTTTCCTTTGTATGTGCAATGTATATCTCTGTTTATCAATTTAGGTTTTGGCATATTAAATTAATTTTTTGTTCGAAAATAAAAGTCTCTACTATTATATTCTATATCAAATATAAAATACATAATTTTAAAGTAAAACTAAGCACTAATTTGTACAGTAGATTCACCATGAATTCACCATGAATCAATCGTGCATATTAAATCTTGATAAAGATTAAATTCATATTTGTTTCACAGGACGGACATTTCACGGAGTAGATTCTGCGTAGATGCATCATGAATCTATCGTCTATATTAAATTTTTACTCGGGTTTATTATTATTAATACAAAACCTCATTATTGTAAACAAAATATACGCACCAGCGGTATCATTCGAAGGGTTTTCTTCTCACATCATACCTCTATCGCACCATTGTCGAGGATGGTGCGCAAAGTTGAATTTCTTTCACTCCGATTTATTTTTCTTTTTTTCTAGGCATACCGCATACCGCTTGTCGAGAACGATCTACTTCAGGTTTTTATGTTGTGAACTAATATTCATTTTCTCATTCGTCAAAGACACGATGTCGACAAATTATGTACATAAAGAGAATACACATATAGGGCGACAAAAAATTCTGAACGTATATTGAAAGGAACGCCTGAAAATTATAGTAAATTAATTGCCCTTAATTAAATTCGTAATAAGAAACAACGCGCCGTTGAAGCCCCTCGAATCATTCTTGTAATGCAGGTGCAAAACCTGACGCCGGCGCCACCATGTTATGATGAAAGGAATAACACCAACCTTTCCTCGTGCCACCACAAGCGTTATAAGCGACAGTGTTACTGACTAGTTTCTACCTGAACCCCGACAATAGGCGAAACCGTTCTTTCGCAAAATTACGAGGCGACATAGACAATAAAGTTCCAAGCCCCCGTTGTGGTGAAACCTACTTTTTCAATTCAGTACCTTTTTCCGGACAACGACCACCTCCGAGATGACGCGACGCCGCGCCGCGCCGTCGCGCGCCGCACCGATCGTCGATAAGCCTGCAGGTCAGATGAAAGATCGGATCCTATCAACTAGTCTCTTTAACAGTTATACCGATTCGAATTTCATAGTTTTATCAACCGTAAAAATTATCCTTTGCCATAGATATGGACCACATTACCAGAGATTATTTATTGTTTTGAAAGCAACATTTTCATCATTAAAATTATTTTATTTTTAGATTTATATTTATGACAGCTTTTAGGACCGACCGGTGCCCATGTTTAGTGATGCTATCTGATATATTCAAGTTTATTTATGAGGAAAAATTTCACATCAGACTTTTCAGAAAACGGAAATTCGTTTTAGTATTTCAACTAGTCTGCGTTATACCTACCTATATATTCCTCCAACTCTCGACGCAAGTCATAACGAAGCATTGACTCTAATCTGAAGGTCACCAGAAATTCACCTTTTATTTATAATTACATGATCACTAGATATATCATAGTGACTCTAAAAATAAACAATAATTCTACCATTATATTAATTTGTTCAATTAAAGTTTATTTATTTAATTTTCAGTTCGAAAATTAATTATTGGTCACAGAAATTACTAATAAACTTATACTCGATAAGATTTAAAAAATATTTCGATATTGCGGCGGAAACAAAGAAACTAATGTAAATATTTTATCAGAATGTTTTATCTTAAACTCGATATTTAGTACTGAAAGAAAAGAAATTGCTTATTAAAAATATCAAGTTATTATGATTTATAACAATGCTTCTATCGTAGTAATTGTTTTAATAGTACGAATACATCATGTTTCTTTAATAAATTTCTGTTCCCCAAAAATGTATGTCTTTTAAGGCCGTTTTCATTGCCTGAAAAATATCTCGTTATGTTTTAAATGCTAAGCAACTTATTCCTTAACCTAAACGTGTATTGACCGTATAAAATTAGGTCGAGAATTTCGACGAGTTTGTAATATTTCAGCATTCGGTTTTCGGAAATTAGTTGAATTAAATTATATGATTAAAATCATAAATGTCCGAAACAAACGAAACCACAAATTGGTTTCCTTCGCTAATTTGGTATTATTATTATATATAGTATATTGGTATTTTTTCGCGAGAAATTTCATTAAGATTGATCTTTTTCAATAGCCATTTCTTTTTATCAATTATTAAGAAAAAATATGTGTTCTAATTTATTTAACTTTTTTACATTTTTTTTTACTATGTTTACAATTTATAAATGTTGTCATTTCAGTAGATTGCGTTTTGTCGTGAAAACTGACTAAACTCCTGTATTTGGTTGAAGACATACAGAGGTGAGCGAATAACAGTGATATATAACCGACGCGATAATCAGCGGAACCGTAAAACGTAATTGTGTTAAATTAAGGAATAATATTTACGATTTTTCCGAACTTTCGGTTCTGTGAATACATTTCATGGCAAAATCTCGGTGATCGGTACAGTTTAAAACATTCAGCCTTAATATCTCTAATAGCACCGAACCTTGCATCAAGATTACATACAGGTTAAAGTGTAAGGTTTTATTAAATTTAGTCTGTAACGATAGTGATGTTAGGCTTTTATTAAGGCTACATAGAGTTTACAGCGAAACAATATTTTAACATTACATTTTAACATTGTTGAAGATTTCGTTAAGGCTACGTGATTCTTTCATATCCCTGATAACACAGAACCTTTTGCATTAAAATCACGAAAATGTTACATTGTAACATTGTATAAGGTTCTCACGAATATTACCTTAATCTCTTAGGTTATGGGAACATTACTTATATAATATCGAAACTTTGTATCCAAGATTATGTTTTTACGTCGTATTAAATGTTTATTAAGGAATTTTTTTGAATTACCTACCCACGCGGAAAATAAATATATGCGACATATATGTTAAATAAATGCACATATATTTTCAGCGAAAAATGCAATATGTGACATATATGTTATATATATGAATGCACATATAGTTTTAAACTTATATCTGGCATATATTCAACGTATATATTGTATATATTTTCGGCGAAAAGTGCAATATATCACGTATATGTCACATATATTCTCGCATATATTTTCATCGAATTTTTTTTTCCGTACGGGTATTGCCTTCAACTATAGTTGCTTTGTACAAAAGATACAAACTATATATTTGCGACCCTTAATTTGAATTTCCAAAGTAAGTCTTAATCAATAGCTCTAATGACGCCGAATTTTAACGATATCTAATGACAAATTTCTAATTTACATAAATTTGTAATTTTCACTTTTGTAGTAACTTGTATAAATGTATTATACGAGATGTTGAATATGTGCAGAATAGCTTATACACGTTATGTAAGCAACAGATGAATATTACACATTTTTTAAACATAATGAGTAATGAACATTATTTAATATCAGGACCAGTAGGTCATTGACGAGCACTTCATTAACAGCAACATGTTCACATTGTAGCCACGTACAGGGGAAGCCATTAGCCATCTGTTTGATGCTGGAACTTCGTTACAAAATACGTTCGAATATCGAGTGATGTGATTTTTTATACTAATTGCATTTATCGAATAGCTTAGTTAGTTACCCAATACTTCTAATCACATAATATTTCATGGTTTGTAAAAAGAGAAACACAAATGTAAAGTACACCTATAAAATCGCAAGTGAGCATACATTGAGAGACTTTTATTAACCAAAAATGCAAAAACATTTCCAATATAGGGATATCCGAGTTTTTATCGTCCGGCTTTGTACTTTTTGCAATTGTGGTTTGTAAAAGTTGCTACGTACGGTTCTAAAGTATTACAAACCTTAATAGCTAAATGGACAGAATCCGGACAAAACCACAGTTATCTCTGAACTGAAAATATTTTTGCAAACTTCATTAATAAAAGTCTTTCAGTGTAATCTCAATTCAAGTGTAATTAATGATACGAATTAATTATGAAAACAATAATTGAAAAAATAGTTAAGGTTTTAGACATATTTCAAAACTTTTTACCGGTGTTATTTCTTAATACAGTATAAAATATATGTGTGAAAGATAACACTGCCGATCTAGCGGCGATCGCGCGTGATAAGTTGTGTATAAGAGGCTTAAGATATTTTATGCGCATTGGGGAAAACTGCGACTTACCAAAAAAACAGACGGGATAATGTTAAAAGTAAGGGAGTCTAGTATGAAGGGTTCGGGCCAGAAACACCCGCATAGTAAGCGATGGTATTTGAATAAAATTTATTTTACAATATTAAATTGAAAATGTGAAATCTTTTGGCTATATGATTGTGTGCGTATGCGCGCGAATTTCGGCTTGTATGGGCCCGAGTTCAATTTGCTCTAACGATATATATGAGAACCCGGTATTTAATTTCTAATTTCAGCCTAATCTCGTATATAGCTGTTCTTATCGCCACACCATATAGTACAGGGGGAATTCGACATCCCCACTCTTTCAGTCAAAAGCCACATGTTCATACAAACATTGTAACATAAACACTATCACGTGAAATGACGCACGTGCGGAGAAATTTCGTACTTACATATCAAATAAGTAGAGATTATATGTCACATAGGGCAGATCGGGGTTGAATAGCGTAGGGGTAAGTTCGTTTATGTCAATTTAATCCAAAATTATAAGTCGAATAATTTAGCATTTCATCAGCATTCATGTACGCGATGAAACACTATCCAGATTCGTTATTATGGAATCAATTATAAACAAAAAAATGTATAGAAATTAGTTTGTATCTTAAAAGTTAAGGATTACATTATTCTACATGTCAGGGTCTTTTCCTGAGTTTGAGTAATTTAAAAAATTCAGATCTGAATGCCTAATTTTTGAAGAACAATGAAGAACATTTTATTTTTATAATCTTTAATCACGAGAAATAAATTGATATTTTAAAACTAACTATGACGACATTTGTTGAATAATCCACGAGGAGCTATGTAATATCTACAAGAACCGTATAATTCTTTCAAAGAATTTGAAATTATTACAGTTGTAAAAATACACAAATTTTAGAAGCCTGCGGATAACGATTGATAATGAAATAAATTGATACAAGTATCGTGATTCCGATGTATATTACATATAAAACGATGCTTTTTCAAAAGATTTTCCATAACACTGAATGTAGCAAACAAAAATCTTTATTTATTGGTAACACAAAATATGAATTTCAATTTATTGGATATCCAAAAACTGAATGGTAATATTCCAGATTTAAATTCTCTATGCTATCCTCAGCAAAAAATTCTGGTACCAAAATTAAATCACAAACTTATAGAATTTGAGTTGCGGGCCATTGAATTTTCAAGAACAAAATCATTTTTTTGCAATTACTTGGCGTAGATAAATTATTTTCACTAGTGAATGCTCACTATAAAGGTTTTTTGAGTCATACAATTATATCTGTGATATTTTGACGTGCCATGAATATTTTTCTAGTTAGCGCCACATAAAGTGAAAAATGCCGATCTAACTAAATTCGATAAACTGTTAATGAAATATTGCAATAAAGGAAAATGGAAAAGCTTAAACGCACGAAGAAATTGACATTTGAAACATTAAGTTTCGATTAAAATCACCACATATATAGTTCTGCATTAGAATGTTCCATGCTCAATCTTTACAAAAACGTTACGCATAAAGGGTCAAATCCTTCGACTTTTCAAGCTCTACAAGCCACTCCTATGTGATATTTCCTAACCTTCTTCGCAAAATGAGGTAGACCCCAACAACTAAAACATGCGGTATTTGTTTCCTTTTATCTAGAGAAATATTAATTATATATCAAATGTCAAAAGAGGAATTGAAGGGCTTGAAACCAACGTTTAAAATGAATATTAACTCATTGTTATAACTGCGAAACCAGCTGAGTTATGAATTTTGTTTCTAGAAAATTCAATGTCCCGCCAGTCAAATCTATGCTTCAAATGGAATCGAAAATTTCGCACACCTTATATAAGCATAAAGTTAAGAGTTAAAAATACTGACTGATAAATACGTCGTATATCCCCAATCTCATACATGCAAGTAAATTGAAATAATAAAATGTAACTTGCATATTACTGAAGAGTAATACCTAACTTTCATTAAATAAATACTTCATATGTGTTTGTTAATTTTAATTGAATTTGGCAATCTTCAAACGTAAACAAAAGTGTAAAATCAACTATATAAAAATCTAGTAGTTTACAGTACAACTTAAACATTTGTAATAAATTTGCAATAAATGTGCTGTTCAAAGTATAGTAAGCCCACTAAATGTATACATTAAAGCATAATCTTTATCATTCCTATCGATGTATCTGCTACTATTTCGCACATAAGATACTGTATTACACCGAAGGTGGCGTCGCCACGTGTCGAAGGATTATAATTTTCATTGTTTTGCAAATTGCAGTAGAAAACTCAAGCAACACGGGCTTAAGAAGAACCTCGAAAACATACACGTGGATTAGATCTGACACTGACAACGAAATTAATGTATTGCCGACCGATCCTGCATACGATATATCAAGTTGTAATCAGATTTATTCTAAACATGACTCATCCGAGAACTAGATAGGTTCTTCGGCTAAAATACTTCCGATATGTATCGTTGGAAAGCTAAGTTAACAATACACAAATAAACTATTGTAAATCAAGCTACATTCCATTTGAAATAGTGGACAATAGAAAATTTGTAGATGAATGCTATTATATTAAAGATATCGATACAGATATAAATTTGCCAGAAAAACTGCATATTATATAAAACTTCATTAAATCTTGGCGTAGATCTTCACAGATCAAGTCAACATTTGCATATTAGTTCACATCAAATGAAGTTCGTCTTTACAGTCGTCTGTGTTAGTCGACTTTAATACTCGACACTACAAATGTAGCTGTATATAGGTGGTCATCGTCGTGTCCGAGGGATCATGGTGTAGCCATCCAGAGTGCGTCGCAGCGAAGCGATCAATAGTTTCTCTACGGGTCTCTCACTCTCTCGCTCTATCTCTTTCTCTTTGTTTCTCCGTCTCCGTCTCTCTCGCTCTTTATATATACATATGTGTTTATGTGTGTGTTTGTGTGTGTGTGTGTGTGTGTGTGTGTGTGTGTGTGTGTGTGTGTGTGTGTGTGTGTGTGTGTGTGTGTGTGTGTGTGTGTGTGTGTGTGTGTGTGTGTGTGTGTGTGTGTGTGTGTGTGTGTGTGCGTGCGTGTGTGTGTGTGTGTGTGTGTGTGTGTGTGTGTGTGTGTGTCTGTGTGTGTGTGTGTCTGTGTGTGTGTGTGTGTGTGTGTGTAATATTATATTAATTTTGTACGAGTTACTTTTTAAAATGCTCGAATACACAAATTCTGCCACCAACAGTTTTTTTAAAATTGTTCATCTGACTTCTTTAAAAAACTGAATGTTTGTATTTCGTCATTCGAAATTATCGGCAACTGCGTATATAGGTCCAAATTTTCAATATTTACACCCAATTGGTCTTTCGTTATAGATGGACTTCGGGCATCTGTCTTTGATTTTCTTTTCCATGAGGGACATATCCCCTGAAATGTAGAATAGTATGAATCATGAAAACGCTTTGCGTTAATGAATACGGCGCTATGGAGAGTTTCATGTGGTCCACCCTTTATATTCGACCCGTGCACATGCTATTGGGATCTGACATGAGACGTAACGTCTGCGTCAATTCCGTTATATTGGCGTATGTTCCCGGCACGATTTATATGTACAAATGCAATTGATCCATATATCAGAATGACGCGCAATTGTCCTGAATTTTAAGTCTCAAGTCAGATTCCTGTATGTCGAGGTGGAATTTTGCGTAATGATATACGACCGTAACAGTGTCTACACTTACAATTGAAAGATACCATGAAGCACGGAACTTGTTATAGATTGTTGTGTATTAAAAAATGCGCAGCAGCATATATAGTAGAGATACTTTTAATAAGCAGATAAGATTCAAAAGTTTCGCTTCACATAGGAAAAAATATTTGTTTGGAGAATTACTAATGGCGTTTTATCTTATTATTTTACTGCACTATTCTTAAAATAATACATATATTGGAAAATCCTTAAGAAAATTTAATTTCAACTTTCGTGACGTCGTATGCACTGAGAGAACTGTATATGTGTGCCTACTATACCAGGCTATACTATGTTGAATATTTTGAATAAACGTATTTTTACTGCGAATAAGATTAAATTTTGCCTTAAATATTTGTTACATTTGCGGTTAATCTTTACGGTAAAATTCCATATATTCACCACAAACATATGATGTAAGTTTTGCTTGTCATTATTTAACTCGTTGACATAACCTCCTCGCCTTTCGCGTCCGTCGTAAATAATTCTGACATTGCTCATTCTCGTCGATGTCGACGTCGTCATAGACGACATACTCGTCAACGCCTAACTCCAGACGTCGTCGTCGTCGTCGTCATCCATGTTGATAGCTTATAGTGAACGTCAACATTTCCAGAAGGTTATTTCCTGTACCGAATAACATTCTTCCGATTCAAAGATTTACCCCACATATCGGTGTGTTTGTATCAAACTTATGGCATGCTCGGAATGCTCAAGAATTCGGTATATTTGTGGTAAACATACGCAACATTAACGCAAAAATCTAAATTCTGGAGCTTTGTGGTAAAACCAGTATATTACTGACAAACATACATATCTCTGTGTGGTTAGAGACGTCTTCCGCACAATATTTAAACACAACGACGTGATAAAATATTGATAAATATGTTTAATTTGACAAACATCATCATTTCAGGTCAATTTTATATAATTTAAAAGTAAATGATATTCGAAATCCATTCAATGATGCATTCTTAGCAGACACTATCACTATAATTTTGTTAAGACAATAATGACTAAATGAAAGTCGAAATAACAAGAAAACACCCAATATTAGCGTGTGTCTATAAATATATTAAGTGCTGAAATATATTAAGAAATTCAGACATTTTTTTCAAAAATACATCTATACGAATATTTATAAATAGAATAACTTTTTAAAGTTTTTATTCATCTAAAATGTCAAAGGTAGATCTGATTGTGCGAGAAAATCCCATAGAAATTACGTTAAGTTATAGAGTGTACTCTGACCGGAAAGGTTTTTGTGTTTTAAAATTAATGGAGCCCCCTGTTTTAAAGAGTGGTCTTTTAGTCTGGCATACTCTTTTATTAATTTCTAATGATTCAGAAATTAGTTTAAAGATATTGTATTTTTATATAAACATAAACCATATTCCCGCATGGAAAAAAATATATGCCACACATACATGAATTATAGGACATATAAAGTATAAAGGACGTATAAAGTGCGTAAAAAAATCGCACGCATCTTCAACTCGAACGAAAGCTGCCCACGCTATATGCTCGGCCACTAACCTCGAGCTTGGAGCAATCGCGCGCTTTCCTCCCTTGCATCACAATATACTATTTATTCCTCTAAGCGAAGGATTTGTCTTCGACTCGGGTGCAAAAATTGACGTTACGCACTTGTATCGAAAACTACTATTTTAAAACAGCGATACGTCATACAATACCCAGTAAATTAAAATGTACTCCTGCCAAGCATTGTCCACGTGAAAAACTCATTGAACTACATTGCACATCGTGCGAAAAAAAAACGTTTTTCGATAGAAACGCTTTTTTTCGAAATAGTTTTTTCTCATGATCTGTATACCACTTTGAACGTGCGACTTCGATGCACTACGGAGACTTGTAGAGTTTTTATTTGAATTCCTCATTTCTTGAGCATATTCTACAGATATATCGTTGCGAAAGAAATGCTAGTTTTATTGTTATCTTAAGCGCTTCAAATTAAAAACTTCCAATACTCTCAAGAATTTATCTATGACTTTTCCAAGTAAATTATACTCTGAACATCAATATTTTTGAAAAATGAACTTTTAAATTAGAGTATAGAGAAGTTTATCAATTTTACGTATTAATTTATATAATAATTACTTCGACCCAGACCTTAGGTCTGGACGAAATACTGAATTTGGCCTACTTGGGTAAAAAAATTACCCTATAGTTTTTAATCAAATGTCGATGCTTCAGACTCTAGGGAGACGAAATCAAGTATAAAAAGAATTTGTGTGTGTGATCTTGTACCTATACGTACGTACGTCCGACCGTACGTGTCAAAATTTTGTGTGCGCGATATCTCACGTACGGCTAAGCATATCGCCATACATTTTTTTTAAATACGTGTCTTGGCATAACTTAGATCTGATTAGATTTTGGCGCAGATCCATCCGTTCATTACTAAAAAACATTAGCCCCAATTACGTTTCTCCGCAGTTTTTGCATTTATTTTGTAAAAATACAAATTTTATTGAAAAATATTTTAAACAAAAAAGCGAGAGCATTAAATTCTCTACAAAAAAACTGTTTTCAAATGCTATTTTTCGTAATTGCGTGCATAAACTTCGTTTGTAAAGTACTTTTGATGCCTATCTTTCGCACCTAAAGTAAACTTTTACGCACTCCCGACGACGATCTTCGTAAAGTGATCGGTCATGCATAAAATTTACTTTACGCACTCAAGCCGGCATCAAAACTTTCCACACTCTCTTCACGCACGCAATTACAAAAAATAGGATACCTAACATGGGTGTAAAGTCTATGCTTTTCTACACACGCGCGGGAACTATACACATGATTTTAGTATATTAAAACTTTACACATTACAGTTCCCGTCCGTGTATAAAAGTATACTTTACACCCTTGTTAGGTAATGTACTATTAACTATAATTGTCTGACGAAGTATTGAATTTGGTCACCTGGGCCAAAAAATTACCCTATAGTTTTTAGTAAACATTTAATATGCATCGAATAGGATATTACAATACAAGTGCATGAAGTAAGTGGGTTTAAAAGTATTATTTATTAACCCGTTTCGTCCTGAATTGCCGTAAATGTTGACTTCTTTTCATCAGGTGCTTTCTTAGGGAAAAAATCACTCAATCGTTTTGATATAACCATACCTATTGTATTTTTTCTCGAACTTTCTAAATACGGTTTCAAATTGACCATATCTGCCGCCATTTCTTTACTATGGCGGTTTAAACATAAAAAAATTGTGAACGTTGAAAAAATTTCTTCAAATAATCGTATTTTTGAACAGGAAACCGTGTTCGGAACAAGTTAAGCCTCTGTATCTGGTGGAGTAATTAGTTACACTAAAAGATAGGATGGTTATCAATTCTCCATTCAAAATGGCGGCTTCAAAATGGCGGTTCACAGTCAAAATTTTGTTGAAAAATAGCTGGACGATCTAACTCAAAAGCTACGAGCTTTTTAAAAAAAATGTTGAGAATGATAAGTTCTTAGAATTCATTGTGAAATACAGTGGAATTTTTTCAGATTTTTTAAATGAAGTTTTGAGAAATTTTTTTTCAAAACTTTGTCAAAATTGTAATTTATTTACGAAAAATTCTGAACAAAATTGAGTGCATTCTCTGGTGAATTCTAAGAGTTTTTTGTTCTTTGCAATTCTTTCCAAAAGTTGATAGTTTTTGAGGAAATGAATTTCAAATATTATAGTTTAAGATTTTTTTTTCGAAAACTATCAACTTTTGGGAAAAAAATGCATAGAATAAAAAACTCTTAGAATTCACTAAATTTTGTTCAGAATTTTTCGAAAAAAAAATTACAATTTCGGAAAGAATTTTGAAAACAATTTTTCAAAAATTCATTTAAAAAATCTGAAAAAAATCCACTATATTTCTCGGCGAATTCTAAGAATTTTTTATTCTTAGCATTTTTTAAAACAAGCTCATAATTGTTCAGTTAAAGCGTCCAGAAATTTTTCAACAAAATGTTCACTGAGGTCCGCCATTTTGAATCCGCCATTTTGAATGATGAATTAATAACCATCCTATCTTCTAGTTTAACTATTTACTCCACCAGATACAGAGCTTCAGCTTGATTCGAACACGGTTTCCTGTTAAAAAATACAATTATTTGAACAAATTTTTTCACAATTCACGATTTTTTTATGTTTAAATCGCCATAGTAAATAAAATGGCGGCAGATATGGTCATCTGAAACCGGATTTAGAAAGTTCGAGAAAAAATACGATAGGTATGGTTATATCAAAACGATTGAGTGACTTTCTCTATGAGAAAGCACCTGATGAAAGGAAGTCAAAATTTAGGGCATTTCAGGACGAAACGGGTTAATACTTTGACTGGCCTGTCGTCGGGGTCGAAGTTTTGAAAATGCTGATTTTTAATTTTCATACATTATAAAAGCACTATATTGTTGTAATATATCTATCGAAGCCACTTGGACCTAAATATGATTGAATCCCTAAATATCGGTATAATTTTATAATATATCTGAAAGCTGTTAGTAAACGAACGAGTATTAAGAAATAGCCTACTCTTCACAAGGTCGAAGTTTCTGAGCGAGCGAAGAGGGATTTTCTTGTTAGTTTTATTATAGTGAAGAATTTTTTCTTATCCTGATTATAATGTTTTAGTAATATATCTCATAAATATTTTGTTACTTTAGTTATGTATTATTTCAAATATACTTTAAATATTTAGTTTTTGTTATCGAATAATTATTGGGGTTTATTAAAATATCTCCTTCGGTAATTTTAAAAAATATTTGACAAGGTCAATACAATAATAACAATAATAATAATAATAATAATAATAAGGGGCGAGATGGTTACGACGGCTAAGGCGTCTGCCTTGTTTCGTAACTTGAACGTCTCTGAGGGTTCTGGGTTCGATTCCCCGTGTAGACAATTTTTCTGCGCGTTGAATTGAACTCAGTACCGACGACACTGAAATCACTTATCTCATGGTTTGGGGCGTGGTTGTAGTGCAATTTCACGCTGATCTGGTAGAGATTTGAGCAAAAACTTTCTCAATTTTCGTACAGATTGAGCGACATATGACACCAATGTTGTTGTTAAAGTTATTATTAAAATAATAATAATAACAATAACAGCAACCACAACAATATATAATAATACGGGGTCCAAAGAAAATGATGCGGAATACAATATGGCTACGCAAAAAGCCGCATCCCAGCCTATCTTCCCAAATGGCCTATTCTCATCTCCACTTATTAAAGCCGGTGGGCCCTGGACTCTTAGCAACCTTGCCAGAGATTGAATAACCAACCCCAGAGGATGGCGAGGTGAGAGACAAACGAGAGAGGCATAACAACGGGGAGTAGGGCCAACCACCCTACTCCCTTTAAATGCGGTTACAAGAAATGCAACGCGCAGGGCCCCTGACCATCGGGCTGCTTCGGATGCAGCCCAGTCCCGAGATCGAGGGGCCAAAACGGATGTCCCGGGACCACGACACACAAATCCCCACGGACGATTTCAGTGGATGGAGGGTCTCAGACAAGATCTTATGCGCTGCTACATGGAGAGTTGTCCGCAGCAGAGAGGCTGTATGGCGCGAATGCATAGTTGGTTTGCAGCATTGCAACGTACTTGCAGAGTGCTTTTCTCAACAACACCTGAGAAATTATGTTGCCTATCCGACACGGAACGGTTTCGGTGTTCCCAGCTGTCAATCCGTACCGGATGTGCGGGCAATAACAACCGAGCCCGTACGCGGTACTGGGAGAGATGCTCCATATTATGAAAGTACGACACTCGTGTTTAGGCGAAATTTGACAACGAAAATTTGGCCTTAACAACGAGAAATAGATAGGGTTTATCCGGCTGTAAGGACAACTTGCTTATCAACAGGTATGTTTGTCAGGACTCAGTCCAGTACAAGCGTAACCTATCAATAGCCTGGCTGGATTACATGAAGGTGTATGATTCAACATCGAACGAGGTTCGAAACTTTTTTACAAAGTAAACATAATTAATCTGTGACTCCAAACGCTTTTTGGGTTCAAATAATACCCAAAGACAATGAAACTGTTGGCGAAAGATGAATTAAAAAATGTATTAACCGAGGCTCAAGATCAACCCAAAATTGTCATTTCGTAATAAACATAACTGATTTTATATTTGCACCCATATATATTAAACAGCACTTTAAATGTGAAGAGAGGAAAACTCATCGGTGGCATCTTTCAGTCTTTGCAGATATGAAGATTCAGTGATAAAATTGATTTTTCGTCTTTCCCAAAATCATAAAAACTCTCCACGTGCCGATTCTCCGGCTTGCTCCGATTATAAGCCTAAACTGCGTAATCAATAGTTCTAGGCATTGTATCATGTGCTGCATCAAGAAATGAATTTTCAGGGTTTCGGTTGCATTCGTGTTTAACAATGCGATACGGATTCTTTAATGAGCTTTCCCTTATCTGCAATCGGATCAAGTCTCTTGATCGAAAAACAAGAATTAACAATTTTATTCATTATTTTAACTGCGGTAACATAGGGTGCGACAACTAATGGACCGATATATTTACATAAATTTCTCGATCAAAGAAAGTTTCTCAGCTTTTCTTAACAATTTTCTGCATGCATTGCCTTCAAATACCTCACCGTGGTAATTCTTGGAAACTAACTTTAGTTTTAAAGGCCACAAAAGAGCTTTCTCTCGACCGACAAGGTGTACTAGACCATCCCAAAACAAATGGGTAACAAACCCTCGTAATATATGAAGTTCTGGAATTGTACATTTATCAAGAATCAACAAATCGTCTTTCTCTTTGAAAAGTTCCCCACGGAAAAATATAATTTAATATGTAAATTATTCTATTTTTTTATAATTTTTATTATATATCTTTTGCCCCTAAAAATACCTAATTTTCCAAAATTAACCAGGAATCTTTTAGACTATATAGTTAAAAATTGAACTACCAAAAATATAACGAAAAAATATAAAGCAATTATATTAAATTATATTAAAACGGCAAAATCTTATTTAAAATGAATATATTTTATCCCGTGAGGGGTGGCTCATTTATAGTACTGTCACAGTCCTTAGCTAATTTTTTATTTGTGTCAAGAAAATTAAACTTGTCGTAATATTTCCTCAAATCACCAAATGTTTTAAAAGGTAAAGCTTCAACTTCCTCAGACACATGATTTTCGTTAACAAATTTCCTTAAATCTCGAAGACCAACAAAACAATAAGAACAAGGAAGCATTGACATTGCCGTTTGTTGTCCATTCACGATCAGTAAGATTTTGAAATCTAAGATAAATTTGAAAGAAATATTATTAATGTTCACTAAAGGGAATAGAAGGTTAACATTTTCATAGCTTTCTTTGACGTCAGGTATTGTCCACGGCATAATCAGTTTTGTAACACTTGTTTCTGCATTGGATGCTTTCATACTAGTTTGAAAATTAATTATTCTTTGTTTTTTAGGTAAATCATTTTCCAAATCTCAGTTGGTGTGTCAGGAATTATTGAGAAGCAAATTTTAAAAAAACCCTGACCACTATCTGCCATTACTTGAACGAGATAGTCACCATCAATAACATTTCGTCTTTCAAACGCAGTTTCAAGCAGTTGTTCAACATCAGCCTAGACGATGGGTCTCATTTCTTTTTTGTTAGAATTCTTAGTATGAAATTCTAACAGATCAATATTGTAAATCTCTTTTAATAATTTTATTCGTTCTCTAATGTGATGTGATGTCGACCCGCAGAATGTCGAATAAAAGAAGTAAAGTTATTCATATGTCGAATCGAACATCCAGTGTTTGTGTGGAAATTGTCTAAATCTTTTGATGAAAATGTGACTGCAGTACTTTTACCTTTAAGAAATATTCGTGTTCTACGTCCTTCACTGTTCAGCGTAATAGAATCTGTGTTATTATCTTTTACTTTTTTATTAATAATTTTCGATGCAATATATTCTTGCTGCTTATTTGGCATTTCATTTACAAGTTTCTCAACATTTCTTCGAACTACGTGATCTTGCTTACTACAAGGATGCCTTTTACATTTGTGAACTTCAGTCTTACATATTTTACAAATTGTCATTGTATTTGATTGGACAGAAATTTTTACTTCAGGAAGTGGAGTTATTTTTTAATTTTTTGAGCCATATAATCCATTTGAAGCTGTTGTTTTAGTGCTTACCTCTTTTTTCACTCCTATTGTGTTACACGGATGTGTTTTGATCTTCCAATCAAGCATATATAACAATTACATACGTTAAACATACTTCAACGTCCGTTGTTGCGTTCTTTAATTTCGTGAGCTTAGGTAGCAATATATTTTCATAATTAAGCATCGTTGGTAATGGTCGCTTCAAATCATTTTTCTCATGTCGAAGTAATACTAAACGACATGTGGCACATATACTTTTTGATGAGTTTCATGTTAATCGAAAATTGCTGTAACTTTTCTGTCCTAGAACTATATTTTTTCCACGTGGTCCACAAACCCTATTCTCTCGATGAATAGGATGCACAACTGGGTGTGTAGGTATTATAGAAATATTTTTCAATACACTTCTCGATGTATAAACATAAAGTTTACTTTATGCACGAATTTACTTTACGCACCGAAAAGACGGACTTATTATAGTTTTCGATACAAGTGGAAAATAGTTATTTTCGTACGGTGGGCGTAAAGTGCTACTTTACGCCCGGCGGCGATCGACGTGCCCGAGGGACGTCGAAGCCGGCCCGAGGGTACTATGCGATCGCCTTGAGGGCGGAAAGTATTACGCCCCACGTGCGAACATTATTTTTCGTCATAGTAGGCGGAAAGACGCGATCAACATTGGAGAGTGATTGGGCGGAAGGTGGCGGCTGATGGACGGAGAATGGGGGGGGTTCGGGGGGGCGAAGCCCCCCCGATATGGGAATAATTCTGAGTTTAAAGAAATATTTGCGATCAATGATTTAAATTGTTAAATATTAAATAATATAAGCATTCCTATTATTTGAAATGTTAATTTTTTAACAACAATTAATAATTAATGTAATATTATATTTAAATTATGTAGAGAAAGCAATTCTGTAATTTATCAGAATTAAAATAATAATCGTTATTTGCTTTTTTCTTTGCCATGGCTTCGTTAGCCGCGGCGATCAAGTCTGGGGGAATATAATCACGATCACTACTCACTCCCGCCATGATTAATAATCGCGATAACGTACCGACAACCGATACCTACGACGCGAGAAGTCGAACTGATTCTCCAATAAAGGTGTATGTTATTATTTACAGTAGAGGGGAGAGTCTTTGTTTTCGAAACGGAAGGTGTATAATATTTGGTTATTGATACTGAAATGAGCATATCTGACAACTTTTCACTTTACGCCCAGTAGGCGTAAAATCCTACTTTACGCCTAGTAGGCGTGAAATTGAACTTTACGCCCTCAAAAGGGGGCGTAAAAGCGTACTTTACGCCTACTATGACGAAAAAGTGTTTTCGAACGAACGTGAGTCTTGGCACGAGCCGAAGGCGATTGTCGCAAGCACGTTTGTCCAAAAAACATTTCTTCACATGTGCCGTGTATTGTAAATGTATTTTTTGTTACAAGTGTGGGTAAAATGCGAAAGAAAAATGTCTAAAGTGTGAAAAATAGCATTTTGCCCACGCAGTAACAAAAAATTGTTTTTGTATCCTCTATTACCAGTGTGAACCTTAGTGTTTGATGTGTTCTAAAAGAAATTTATAAAGTTCTTTTTATAGTTTAGTTTATTTGTGAAAAAGCAGTTTTGAACAAAATTTCATCTAAATGCATATTGTGTCAATTTTTTTGAATTAGATAAATTGACTACGTATATACTGGGTAATTGAAGTTTTAGAATTATAATGCATACTGAGACATAATTGAGGGATATGAAGTAAAATGAATCATGGCCATGAATTTTTTTTCTAAAAATTGTTAATATAAATAATACTCAACAACAGCTTTATCTATCAAACACAGTGTGTTGCAGTACTATAATAGTATATTATTTAATTTAGCAAAGTATGCCTTTATGGTACTCGTATTCAATACAGTAGAAGTCAGATGCCAGTGAGCACACGAGCCGAAGGCGTGTTATGCAACCAGAGGGACAGTAAAAAGAATACGTGACCAAACAGTACCATCAGGTAGTAATATTCTAATCGAAAAGGGCATAATAGATGTAGTTAAAAGTGTAGTGGACAGTAAAATCAATACATTACCAATCTATTTATCTGACGTTGAAAAAATTAACAAATTTATTCTCGCAGTACCCAGCAGCTCCAAAATCGACCAGAATATTCCAACTAGCATGGACCAAATATACGCCGGAAAAATTGCTTCTTAATTCCCTGTCAGGTTTGCAGTGCATACAATATCTTCCATGTCAACACTATTCCTTAATTGAGAATGGATGGAAATCGACTAGTAATAAGGAGACCAGTTGTGGACAAAAAATGATTCAGGTGAAAAAAGGCAGAAAAACAAAAAAAGTCGTTAAAATAAAACATTAATGTATCGTTGAAACCAAGTATGAAATTATGAAACATAATATGTTTATATGTTAAATATTTTATTATATTGTTGAATAATTAAACCCAATTGCTGACTTAAAAAAATAAATGTTTCTTGACTTATTATATTTGTAATAATTTTGAAAGGTACCGCTGACATGTTTGGTCTTATATATATACAATATCAGTTTACTCCTTCCTATCCGTCCGGAAATCCTGTGACTTTGGACTAATGTCTTATGGCATTCATACGAATTTTCCATGGAAGTTGCCCTATTAAGATATGCCTCATCATACTTAATATTATACGGTTACCCTCGGAACGAAAATCGGATGACTTCATACTCTAGTCGTCCGAGCTTATGGCGCTACTAATGTATCGATACCCTCATACGTTTCTCGTAATAAACAGACCATACGTTCATTCGTCTTTCCGTGCTACTTTTAACGAATCCCAAGTTGGCTCGAGATCATTACATCTAACCTTAATAATCAGAGAGTGCAGGTAACATAAACAAACTGTTGTATAAACTATGATTCCTAGAAAAACTACTTTTGGTTGTTTTCAACTAAATGGGACTCGAACGATGGAACCAATGATTCAGATTTAAATTTCCAAATTCTCGCAAAAAATATCAAAAAATCATTGTGCAGTGAAATATGAAATGAAAAAATTCTTTTTCGCATTTCGTGTCCTGGTAAAAGGCTTGAGTGCCTTAACAAAAATAGACTGGAATAATCATTCCTCTATAGATTTGCTAGTCAGATAGACGTAGCGGTGTCATATACCATAATTACACAGTGTACAACGTGCATTAAAACTATATCTACATATTGTATATTGATATGTTTCTATCAAATTTCCATATTTGAGTATGTACAATATATATTGCTAGCCTTATATGTGAAATACGGAGCTTTACGCGATCTAATATTTCTTTTACCGGGTGAAAGACATTTCTCTCAGAGCACCGTAATACATTCTCACAAGTGCGGAGCTGCGGTAGTGACATATATGAATCCATTTTCACATCGCCGAAAGTACAGTACATTTATTAGGCCAAATAGCGATTGACATATATATCAGTCAATTCTATTTGAGGTTTTGAAAGCACCGACTAATGTTTCATTTGCATTTAAGGAATAATTTAGAAGCAATTATACTACCATATCATGTTCGTTTTGTATTTTACAAATCGTTATACTTTGATTATTTAAAGTGTTATAGAAAATATTTTAGCTACTTTAAATTCTATGAACTACCACGTGTAACAGTGAAATGAAAAGACTTGGACTTTATATTAAAATTATTGGAACATTTTGTCAGCCACATGATTCATTTAGAACTACCCAAAGTTTCTTCTCAATTTGACTGCTGTTGAAATTGTTGGTAAAAATAAATATATTATCAGATACAATCGAGATGATGCTAGGTGACATATACTATCTCCCTTTTACAATCTTAGATGATACCCAAACCTATAATAAGAGGTCAGCTTTTGTTTGTTACCTTGTTATCATAGATAGTAAACGGGCTACACTCTAGCGTGCGCAACTCCCAAACGTATTTAAAAAAAAGGATCCACACCCTTAATAGCATTAATTCTATCAGTATTCAGCTCTAGTGGAAACCAGTGGCGCCTTACCTAGCGGCTATGAGAACGAAATAAATATGCAGAGCCGACTAGCAGTTTTGACAGTTCGACTTTCTCGCGTTTCGTTGATAAAGTCTAAATGTACTACGGTACATTAAAGGATTATTTTGTAAGAAAAAAGATCAGAAGAAAGAATATGAAATATAACAAAAAATTGATATACTGTCAGTGAGTTTTATTTGGAGAGGGGGGGAGGGGTAACCCAAATTCAAATATGAGGTTAACTTTCCAAATTGGCAACCTTTTCCCAAAACCTCAATTATATCTTATGCTTTCTTAGTTTACAATAAATTTAATAAAACTATAGTGAGAATGTACAAGAAAATTAAACTATTTTCAAGTCCCATTTTAAATGAGCACTGCGTGCGGTAATATTACTTTGCGCGCTTTCGCACATTTGCGGCAAAATTTTCTATGCGCATTGAAATTTTTAGGCGCAAATTAACACGTTGCACACTGTGGAATTGCATAAAATATCGTAAGCAACGCATGCCCAGCTTCATTATTTTTCATACATATTTTGAATATTATTTACGATGCGATGCGATGCGATATAATAAAATGTAATAAAATATTCCGTGCATATAAATAAGAAAGATTAAAATTATACATATATATACATATGCATAGTATGGAGTGTTATGATTTCTGATATATTACGGAGATTCGTTCACTGTGAATTTCCCTAGAGTTTTGCTATGGCACGCTTGATATATGTAGGGGAGACCGGGGCTAGTTGACATAGGTACAAAGTGGCGCATTTTAATTTACTCGAAAACTATAATTTAGCAAATTTTGTCCTTAAGATATTGTCATATTTGTGGTGACTACTAAGTTTATGTCAAGTTTCATGGTTATTGTATAACTAGTTTAAAAAATAGGCAAGAATAAAGATAAAAAAATGTGTAAAATGCCTATTCAACAAATGCCTACTTGAAGACATGTTATTACCAAAAGCTAAGAGATCAACAAATTCTTTATGTAATAGACTAGAGTGCCACTGCTACATATGCTTAACAGCTAGAGTTCAATGCCAAGATTTTGGTAATAACATGTCTTTATAATTAGGCATTTGTTGAATAGGCCTTTTACACATTTTTTTGTAATGTTCAGAAAAAGTCAAACGACAAGTAGAACATGTACTTAAGGGATACTTTGTATCTTTAATATCATAACGACTGTTCGAAAAATTCTGGATCAATGTTGGGTAATGTTCCATAATGCGAAAATATTCCAACATTTGATTTTTTGAAACAATTTTTTTCCCACAAAGTCCTATTTTTCTTCTATTTTCCTCATGAGTACACTTATGATGTACGTTCATGATTACTTATTATTAAAGTCATAATTTCACTCACACTAATGTGTACTATCATTTACTCGCAAGAACTATTACTCGAACACGTTAATGAGTCAGAGTATTAAATGAATAGTGCTAATTAAAGAACGTCACAACAACACTACAATCGTAAACATAGTACGCTAGTGGCCAAAACAAATCGATGGATATTATGTTTCACTTATTACTATTGAAAGCATTATTATACTATTTTTTTTTACGAAGGGGGAAATGCTTTAGGCACCATAGGGGATTGATGATGTTGGTTAACCCCCCGTCTGTTGGACTCCCTTGCCCTTGATGTTCAGGGCAAGGTTTACCGACCAAAGCCCTAACCTTCCTTGGCCCTCCATAATCCACTTGTGCAGTATGCAGCAGAAAAGTGGCTCTGATATCCATCCCTTCTGCTGCAGACTGCACCGGGCCATGTCGATGGTAACTGCAACCACTCCCTCTACCGTCAGGTTAGTGGTTGCAGGATCTCGTGTGATCTCAGCAGATGGAGAGATCCCAGCAGCACTTCTTGCTGCATTCGGCCTGCGATGGAATTTGCATGTTGTTGGCAGGCCGGAATGCTTTTGATGTTTTCGAGGAAAGTTGCCCTTATTCCTCCCAGCATTCCAATTGTCAGCATGAAGAGCTTGATTTTGAATCCTCGTTACAGCCTGCGAATCTCGAACAAGAGTTCCTGATAATTAATCCGTTTTTTGTCCTCTTTGCTGACTATGTTTGTCTCTGCTGGTGTAGAGAACTCGACGACGATAATGGATTTGTCATCTAGTCAATAAGGACAATGTCAGGCTTATTGGCTGATATTTTCCTGCTCGTCTGAAATGACTCATTCCAATATATTCGGCACGACTCTTTACAGACTACCGATTCAATATCTGTGGAGACGGACGGCAAAACTAGAGTCTCACCAATACCATAGGTGCTGCGAAGATGATAATACAGCACTTGGAGTGCTGCGGTGTGACGTTCCATGTATGCTAAAACTGCATATCTTGGACATGCTGCCAAAAGTTGTATTAGTGCCTCAGCGTGACAACTGCACGATCTACAAAGCATACTCTGCACCGCCTGGTGTAAGATGGTGCCGGTACGCTAAGGTATTGACGACCACATCCTGGCATGCCAAGATAAAACCCTCCGTCTCGGATTTCAAGCCAGCTGATCTTAAGAACAAGAAGGTCAGCTCTACCGACAAGCCAAGTTGTTGGACATTTCGAAAGAATTGTCCATGCAATTTGTCGATATGCCTTCCCTCCATAATACGGAGTTATTGTTTCTGTACGTTAGCCCTTAGACGCACTGAGCATAGATGGATTACTGATTCAGCTTCATGTGCACCACTTCGTCCCATGTTCAAAACCAAACCGAGGTTTCGTGCTGCTCGTTCCGCCACGTTGTACAAAAATGCCCCCTTTCGCTGAATTTCATACTGATGAACTAACATCATCAGGGGATCCTCCATTCGATTAATCAAGTCACAAGTCGTAATGAATTTGATCTTGAACAAGACATTGAAGGTTATTTCGAGGTCAAGTTAATTTTTTTAAATGAAAACCCCGTTTTTTCTCATGGATTCGGAAAGACCACAAAATTTCTGAAAGCTACTTTGCATGGTCAACATCGATTTAAATTGATTGCAGAGTGCGACGCGGACATGTTGAAATTCAAAAATCAAATTACGCATAAATGTTCATGTAAATCATTAATAGACGTAACAGGAAACTGCTAATCGGTTGAAAGAGTGCCGCTTCTCGCACAATCCTTTGTTGAAGATCTTACAGGTTATTGGGGTTTGTGTAATAAACTTTATTTTTTAGATAACCCCAAAGGAAATAATCGAACGGCGTTAAATCGGGTGACCTTGCTGGCTACTCAATAGCTCCATTTTTACCAATCCATCGATTTGGAAATATCTCATCAAGATAGTTTCGTACTGCTTCACCGAATGCGGTGAGGCTCCATCCTATTGAAACCAAACATTGGCTTTGTCCGTTATGGATGGTATTATTTGATTTCTTAGCATTTCTTCATAAACAACGGAATTCAAATTGCCATCTATAAAAAATGGCTCAATTAAAGTAGTATTGTAAATTCCGGTCCACACGATCAGTTTCTGAGGATTTTGCGTATGTGCATCAAGAGCCCAATCAGGGTTCTCATTGGTCCAAAAACGACAATTTTGACGGTTCACTTCGCCGTTGACTGCAGTGGTTGTTTCATCTGAAAAAACGATATGGAACAAGAAATCAGGCTGCTGGTCTATCCGTATCATCATCATGTCACAAAATTCATTACATAAATAATTAAGAATTACAAATTTCAAGATACGTATGCAGTTTACAACATCAGTATATAATCAAAATCCTGTTTCCTTTTTTATTTTCTGAATGTATATATCTAGATTAATTAAATTATTTACTCCCCCCCCCCTATTTAAGGATTACTCCCCAAATCAAATATCAAAAAATTGCTTCTTTTTTTTTAATAATTTTCTGTAAAGAACTAAAATTATTCCCATCTTTTTTTCAATTCTTTTTTTTTAATGTATTTAATTTTAATGTATTTGTTAATATAATTAAATTTTTATGATATTTAGGTAGCAATAATTTGAACTAAATACAGTTTCAATTCATGCAACTACTCGTTATAATTTTCCTTTCGACGATTGATAATTAAAAAAAACATTATTTATTTTATTCTGCAGGGTTACAACTAAATTAAGTCCAGATAAAACTTAGAAATATCGTTGAATTGGCAGGCCGCGCATCATTTATAGAAACCGATACCTACCGAGCTTCGCCGCGCTATTTATTTAGAATCGCCATAGCTTTGCGAATTTAACTCCAATCGACCTAAAATTTTCCAGAAACCTTCCTTACCTTACAAGGAACAAATCACTCGCTTGATGTCTTTTTGAAATCCAATGTGCCCCACAGACTTTTTGACGGCAAAGCGTCGATACGCGGATTCCGACAGTCGCAATTTAAAGATTAATTCGTTATTAACAAAATTACTTTTACAATGTTCTATTGTTTCATAGGCATTGCTAGGATATATCTCGTGTGCGTCGTAAATTTCGAACAATTTTATCAATAATTGTCCAAGATGTGACCATTTATTTTTAACTTTTAGAGGGCCGCGGAATGACGCCTGGAAGGGTAATGCCCTGATCTGCCAAAGATTTGGCCTTAGTTTAGTCTTTTGTGCATTGCCCAAACTCAGTTTTTTATACAAAAACGGGGCTTCTGAAATTCCTCAAATCGCGACACTTTCAAGGTGAAAATGTAATTGATTTTACGGTTCTAAATTTTTGTTGTTTTTATTTTGTAAAACGGAAACTATTCATTATATTTAAAAAATTCTCGCAGAAAATTTGTTCGGTTTGTCATTCTCGACACGCACTTATTTTTCTTAAATCTAAATATCGGCTTGCACATTTTTTTCCCGTTGGACAAAACTTCTCCGGCCGTTCAAGCGTCGAGCGAGTTATGGGAAATGGGCCGTTCAATTGTGGTATTCCGTCAATCAAGAAATACTAATTGCATTACTTTTTCTGTTTCACTATCCATTACGGAATTATTGAAGAAGTTACTTAGACTTAAATTCTTAAATTATCATGATATGAAACAGATTCAACGAATGTAGACGGCATATAGAAATTTTCGCTCCTTTTGATCATTTGACAGCTAAGATGTAGACCGCCATATTGAGGTTCGATGAAGATTCGAGAATTGAATGAATATTTTGAATACTTCTCTAAAACTGATTACAATAACTGCGTAAAATCATTAAAACGCCTAACTAAGCCATGTGAAAGTCGTCGTATAATTGTTCATAGTCAAATTTCTCCATTTTTCTATAGTTGAATTTTAATAATGATAATAATGAGAAGAGGGCGAGATGGTTGCGATGGCAAAAGCGCCCGCCTTGTTTCGAAACGTGATCGTCTCCAAAGGTTCTGGGTTCGTTTGTGCGTGCACAAAATTTTCTCCGCGTTGAATTGAACCCAGTACCGACACTGCAATCACCTTCCAGAAGGAAATGAGTCCTGCTGAATATACTGGAATTACTAATTTCCGACGGGAAGCGAATATCAGCCAATAAGCCTGACATCGTCCTTATTATCTTCGATGAAAAATCCATGATCTACAACATTGAGTTCTCTGCATCAGCAGAGTCAGCATAGAGGACGAAAAACGGATGAAAGATCAGGAACTCCTGTTAGAGATTCGCAAATGTTATCGAGGATTTAAAATTAAGCTCGTCATGCTTGTAATTGAAGTGCTAGAAGAAATGAGACCAACTTTCGTCGAAAACATCAAAAACATTCCGGCCTGCCAACAATATGCGAATTCCATCGCAGGCTGAATACAGAGAGCAGTGATTCTGGGATCACTTCGTCTACTGAGATCACATGAGATCCCGTAACCACTTATCGGAGGTGCAAAGAGTGATTACACCGACTCCTTCTCCGTTAGATCTGGTCATCAGAATTGATGAGGAAAAATAAAGTGGCAGCCACGAATATGCTAGCCGTTTCACCAGTGCTCTATTGATGTGGATCACTTAAGTGGAACGTTGACGAGCTAAGGGGTCTTGACCAATGCACACGGAAGATGATTTGTATCCAACGCAGTTTGCATCTCACATCTTCCGTGGAACGACTGTATTTGTCCCGAAAATTGGAGATTGTGGCCTTTTGAATCTAGAGGATATGCATGACAGATTAATCCTCGGGACGGCTTGCGAAGTAATTAATCGAACGGAGGGTCCCCTGATGATGCTAGTTCATCAGCATGAAATTCAGGGAAAGGAGGCATTTTTGTACAACGCGGCGGAACGAGCGGCGCGAAACCTTGGTCTGGTTTTGAACGTGGGACGTAGTGGTGCACAGGAGGCTGAGTCATAAACCTGTGCCCGGTGCTTCTCAGGACCAACATACGGAAGGAACAACTATGTATTTTGGAGGAAAGGCATATGAACAAGCCATTGCATGAACGATTCTTTTGAAATGTCCAACAACTTGGATTGTCTGTAGAGATGATCTTCTCATTCTTAAGATCAGCCGGCTTGAAATCCGATACCGAGGGTTTTATCTTCGCATGCCACGATGGGGTCGTCAATACCATAGCGTACCGCCACACCATCTTACATCAGGCGGTGCAGAGTACGTTCTGTAGATCGTGTGGATGTCATGTTGATACACTAATGCATCTCTTGGCAGCTTGTCCAAGATATGCAGCCTCAGTATACATCCAACGACACAATGCGGCTCTCCGAGTGCTGTATTATCATCTCCGCAACACCTATGGTATTGACGCGACCCCAATTTTGCCGTACGTCCCCACTGATATTGAATCATGAGCCGGAAATGAGTCTTGCCGGATATACAGGAATTACTCATTTCAGACGAGCAGGCAAATGTACATATAAAAAATATCAGCCAATAAGCCTGACATCGTCCTTGTTGACTTCGATGACAAATACATCTTCGTGATCGAGTTCTCTGCACCAGTAGAGACAAACATAGTCAGCAAAGAGGACGAAAAGCAGATGAAATATCAGGAACTCCTGTTCGAGATTCGCAAGCTGTATCGAGGATTCAAAATCAAGCTCGTCGTGCTGATAATTGGAGTACTGGGAGGAATGAGACCAAGTTTCCTCGAAAACATCAAAAGCATTCCGGCCTCCCAACAACATGCAAATTCCATCGCAGGCCGAATGCAGAAAGCAGTGCTGCTGGGATCTCTTCGTCTGCTGAGATCACACGAAATCCTGTAACCACTAACCCGTTGGTAGAGTTACCGTTACCATCGAGATGGCCCTGTGCAGTCTGCAGCAGAGAGGATGGATATTGGAGATACCTTTCTACAGCAGACTGCACAAGTGGATTATGGAGGGCCAAGATATCCTGATCGTGCTTTTGTCAATGATGAGGTTTCCAATTCAATGATTCTTGGTTGGTTAGTGCTACTGCTCGATGTCGACTCTTTCACGTCTGTTATGTACGGTGGTGTAAAGGGGCCTCCACAAGTTTTGGAGTATTATTTTCTTATAAATTATAGGTAATATTAAGATGAATAAAGAGCGCAGCGTAAATGTAATGTAAAGCGATACGCTGCGTGAAATTTTAGGAATTATTATTACGGCGGAAATGGCGTCATCTATCAATAGTTCTACACATCTAAATAAGAATATAATAAAATACGAATGTTATTTTTGCATTTCCATTTAATATCCGTAATAAAATACGATTATTCATTCGAAATTGTGATTCGATATCCGTAATACAATACAATTATTTGGTCTAAACGTATTATGATTCAACATCCGCAATAAAATAGGATTATTTATTTCGCATGACAGTTCGTCAAAACGACGGTCCAACAGCAGTGTGGGAGTCTGGAATTTGCGCGCTAATCTAACCCCCGAGGAGGGGGGGGGGGTACTGATCTCTCACGCCTCGTGAAAACGACGGACGATGGAGCGGCAGCTTGACGGCATAAGGTGCGATAGAGAGGGATGGGGACTCGCACATCGAGAGTATGACGGAAATATTCGCACACGAACGGACGGTTTTGCGAGCAAATAGATAATTCCGTTCAATTGTTTGACTTGCAATTGACGGACAGGTAATGGGAGGTGGGAGGAAATAATATAAGTAATTGAAATGGAAGAGATAGGAATTGGGATGATAAAAATCAAAATGATGCTCTAGCTTCAGGTTTTTGATCCACGTGCCCTTGAATTTACAAGAGGTCACTGATATTTGCCACTGCGCGGCTTTATGGAGATTCTCCGTTTGTCCACATATGTACTGGGAAGCAGGTATCTTCTTGCTTGGTCACACTCAACACTAATGTTCAAGTCTGTATATCGGAAACTTATAATTTCAATTGGGCAGGGGTTAATCAGTGACGTATTTCGTCACAATTTCATTATATAATTGTTTATATATTTCTCTACCTTTTGAAATACCTTGAATTTTTAATTCTATTTTTATAAAATATTTTGTTATTATAATAGTATTCAGTGACTGTAAAACCCACCTAGTAACAAATTTTAAATTAATCTAATTGTTTATGAAAAGCTCGTCCCTCATGTTAGATCTGACATCTTCGATTTTGCATGGGATTTCTTGCATAGGTACATCTTTGCTAATAATGAAAAAATAATTTTGTAAATTTCAAACAAAAATAACCTTCACAATTGTCAAAAAAAGTTGCATTATAAGTGGCGCTGACGCAGTTGAATGAAGAATTTATTTCATCACCCGGAAAAATGATTGTGATGTATTTGTTTTAAATAATGAAAACTTAGTTGCTCTTTCTAGTTATTATTATTAGTCCAGTCACTTAGAAGAAATACGGAAAATCTGTGAAATTCTTTCAAAGAACACCGATTTTCCTGCAAATTTTGATTTAGGCTCTACTTACCCTCTACTTCAAAGTTGGCCATGTGCCAAAGGTTGCTTTTAATGTTTAAAGGGCAAAAACTACCCCTATTTGAAAATAATTGTAAAATTCTAGATTCGGACGTGTATTTGATTGAAATCATCTTAAAATATGTTGAATGAACGTGAAAATAAATAAACCCTTAAGTCCTGAATATCGTCAAATCTCTACGTATTTTCATCCAGTTTTTTTGTACGCTACCTATGCCAAAAAAATTTAGATACATGATATCGGATGTAAAATTTCGTCCTCTTTTATGATATGACTACAGAATTTGTCTGAAACCAATGCTTAAAAAGTTAAAAGTAATTTATTGCAAAAAAAACCCATTTTGTCGACTAAGAAAATCTTAAGATCTAAAATTTCTATATGATATCGGTTATATACACATCCCGTATCATATAGAAAAGCGTTTTCGAGGTCTAAACTTTTAGCTACACGGAAAAAAAATGTTTATAGATTCTGCCGAAAACTCAAGTAAAATTTGCCTAAGAAATTCAATAACCAACATTATGTGAAATTTATATTGTTACTTCGGCAATATTTGCTTGGTAATGTCGAGAGAATGTACCTAATAACTCGTATACGACTTTTCTGCCAATTCTACTTAGTAACTTCGGCAAAAATTGCCGAGTCTCAACTTTTACTGATCAGCTGTGCTGTCTACGCGCTCTCAGAACTTTCCTGGCGCTCGTAGCGCCAATCTGCGGCGAGACCCAACATCACCTTTCCACTCAGTCGCTACAGTAGAATGGAATTTATATTTGTTATGTTTGTGTAAATGCACTCGTTAAAATGACCGGGGAACAAAGTTCCGAAAATCAACACCGAAAGGCCAAAATTTCGATGTAGCATGGCTCCAGCGTGATTTTCTTCACTTTGTCTTTGAAAATTTGGCAAAAAGAAAGCAAATTAAAATACCTTGGACTCACGCAATATCGAAATTTTATCCGTTAGGGGTTTTGATTTTCGGAACTTTGTTCCCCGGCCGTTAAAATTCCTTATGTTTACGCTTAGTTAGAACCAATTAGGACGCTGTATAAGAAATCTCGACCGTAAACAAGTGTTCTGCTTCTATTGTAAGCGTAAAGGAAGAAACTACTCCGTCAAAATGACCCCTAATTTACCGACGTCGCGGGTACAGTGGCGCGGCGCTAAAGTTGCAGTCCACGAGAATCTACATAGACTGGCTAAGCATAATGCTTAGAAAAAACTCGGCAAATATTTCCGAAGTTCAGACTCGGCAGATTCTACTTAAGCGACTTCGGCAGAATCTACAAAAGATTTTTTTCCGTGTATGTATGGTTCGGAATAAACAATTCGAAATGGCATCCGAAATGAAACTTTTTTTGAAAATCTTCAAGGCACTCTGACTGAAAAACGATGAACTTGTTCAAAAACGTGAGAAGCATGAAAAGTTCTTAGAATTCGTCAAGTAATACACTGCATTTTTTTTCAGATTTTTTGTGACATTTTGAAGACTTTTCTATTACAATTTTGCAAAAAATTCGTTAATATAAATTGAACCGAAAAATGCGTTCGGTTTTTTCCCTTTGACCATCTGCCATTTCCACTTTTTTATAGATCATCCGTTTTTATTTACACACGTTTAAACAGCACAGGAAAGAGGATCTCCGTGCGTAGTTGTCACCTTCAAATGGGTATAATTCAGTAATTTTTCATGGTACAAAAGTAATTTAAAAAATGAATATTTTCAGCATAAAAAGACCTAATTTTTCGTATTCTTGTGTTTCTTTCGTAACTGTCAGTTTTGGAGATTTTTAAAAATACCTAATATTTTTATGAAATTGAAATTTATGTTCCTGAGGAGCTTTCAAGGACCAAAAGGGGACATTTGCATGTCCTCAGGAGCTCCCCAGGACACCCCAGAATGGATTGTATTGTATAGGAATGCGCATAGAACAAAAAATAAAAAAACGAATCTCCTCGTTGTTTCATTCCCTTCAATTTTGATTAGTATAATTTTTTATTAAAACTTGATCTTTTTGAGATATTCGTGAAAAATCATCGAAAAACACGCCTTTTTTAGCTTAAACATTACCATCTTCATGATCAAATAACTCAAAAAGTATCGATTATACTTTGTGTGTGCGTGCATGTGGGTGTGCGTGTTCGTGTGGGTGTCGTGTGCACTGATTTGTAAAAAATTCGTATTGGCACTTCAACGCCTTATAATGCGTTTGACTGAAAAAATAATATCCACAAATGATATTGCATGCTTTTCAATTTATGTCAATCTAGAGAAAAGTTGTAGTTAAATTTATTTAACAATTTTAGTCAGCTAAAATGTAGTAAAAACAACTAAATCTCAAGTAGCATTTACCAAACGTGATTTAGTTTCGTTTTATTGATTTGACTAAACAGCTTAGTACGAGGGTCTTTCTGTTTAGTAAAAGTGACTATTCAATGCACAGCGTACAATTTTTTAAATATAGCGGAACGGTGAAACAGTTTGTACAAAGTTCATACTGACCGCGCCATGAATATTAGAGAACTTTTATCCTGAAATCTTCTGCCATATTGACAAAATCGGACTCATACAAAATGAAAACAACATACCAGTAATATACCATGCCCAACGCCATCAAGCTAGAGAGGCAATTAACACAGATATAACCAAATATAAAGAAGAAAATCTGACTTACTCGACAACATTACCTGATGTGGATCACAATTCTACCGAAAGATTAAATAAAGCTTACTGGTGGTTACAAGAGGACGCGATACATTTAGAAGAAATAAGAAGATCCAGAAGAAAAATTTCAAAAAAACACCAATAACTAAAAGTGAATCAAAATTCAAAGTGCTGAGTAACCAGTAATTATGGTGACAAATTTCCTCAAATGGGAAATTGACAATTTAGCGAACGCTTTCTCTTTTTTTATAATATTAAAATTATATTCTTTATCTGTTATTTTAGTTTTAAGATTAGATTAAATTTATCTTTGTTACTATATAAATACATATATACTGACTTTAGGGTTTTTACACATGAATGTTTTTTACCTAATTAATATTAAATACTATTATGCTCACGCACTAACCAAAATGCTCAGTTTGCGAAATCCCGTAGTTATCGCCATATGTATAAATGACGAGATCCATCGCTGATGGCTTATCATTAAATTAAACCAATATTGTATAAGGTCTTTATAAGTAGTATTATGCCTTAAAATAATGTAAAAGTTATAACGAAAAATTCTAAATAAAAACTACTTTTTCAAACAAAAAACAAAAAGAAAACTTTTATCTCATTGGGGATTTTCGCAGTACGATAACGCGTTTGCAGGTATCAATCTGCGTGATTACCCGAGAACAAGCGGATATTTCCATGCTTGCGCCAATAAATCAATAAATAATTATTTTAAAAACTGCCTGTCTTTGTGAGGTATGATTATACAAGTATATACATTTATGGATAAAAAATGGCATTCGCATTTATAGCTATGCCGAACGTTATGACTGATTCAAAACATTTGATAATGTTTGATAATGCAACTATATTAATTTTCATATATTCTTTTATTTAGTTTTCAAAACACTTGGATTTATATCTAAATTTTTATAAATATATTTATCATTATTTGCCATTCACATGAGAAATAAAACATTATATTTCATCATTGTTATGGATTTTTATGCCAATTAGCAATGTTAACTGAAACTCTGATTTGAGGTTAACTTGTTAAACTGTCAACCTATTACTAAGCCAATCCTAATTCCCTTTACTGAAATACTACTAAGATGAAAATAAAAACTTCTAAATAGAAAGTTTAACTAATGTTTTTACCCAACGTTTGTGAAGTTAATGCGTAATAGTACTTTTCGATACAAATGCGTATGCGTAAAGAACGAAATATTGTTTACGTATTGTTTAAGTATGATCGAGTGCGTAAAGTTTACTTTACGCCCGAGTTTACTTTACGCACCGAAAAAACGTACATAAAGTCATGTTTTTAGTGCATTAAGTGATTTTTTTTCACTCAAGCTTAAAGTAAAGCCTGCAAATTTATAACGTGTAAAGCTACGGCACATTTGAGGTTATGTGCTATGCTGCATATTTAAGTATCGGGAAATAGTAAACGAACAATGCTTTTGTTTTGTTTTACTATGGAAATGGTTAATTTAATCATTTTTTACAATCACGTATTTTACTTTATTAAAATGGTTCCATTAACATTTTTCGAGCTCTCTGTATAGTTTCACAGTTTACTAAACAGGTTAGTCCGTTTAAGGTGCTACTCAGTTGACCCGTATAACACAAAGCTGCTATAGATCTCTCCCGGAGTTCAATTTCAGAAGCTTCCTGGGAGCACGCGCAATTGCTCTGTATGCGCTTTGTGGGAGTTCCATACAACACAAAGCTGATGTAGAGCTCAATTTCATAAGTTCCCTGGGAGCTTGCTCAACTGCGCTGTACGAGCTCTATGGGAGTTCCATCGGTAATCTTCTTATGTACATATATAATATTACATGACTTTCGTCATGAAAACCGCGTTATGTTCCGGGCGAATTACACGTTAAGAATTCATGTTGCGAATTTGCGATAGTTTCACTGATGTATTATATACATGTATGTAGATTAATGGCAGTTCATAAAATGAAATGAGGAGAAAAGATTTGTAGAAGCATTCTACAGACTTATTGAAAACCGATATACTTCCCGCATTTACTTCAAAACTTTCAAGAATTTCTTTCATCAATACCCTTTCCAAGTAATATATACGCCGCGAACAATTATCTTTTGAAATTTTATATTGGGTTAGCATGTCGAACAAAATCAAATGTCACAATCATTTACACTAACGCGCCTTATAGTTCGCATTTTATTTTATCTAAATAATGCGTCATGTATACGAAATGCCAGAAGTAGGCACAATTCGAATGGAAAATTGTTTCCGAGCATAGAGTTCTTTTGTTTACACGGCTATCTTGAACGGTCTCTCGAAAGAACGTTTCTATCCGTTTCGAACGCCATCCGATTGACGGCGCAGAAAAGAGCAGTTTCTATCAGTTTCGAACGCCTGTCGAGTGGTGGTGCATCAAGTTTCCCGTTGAGTGCATGTGTTCTATGTATTTAGGATAGGCGATCATTTCCGCAAGCAGTGGAAGCATGTTAAGTTCGTATAAATGCTCTGCTCTCTATACGTAATGCATATGAGCGCGTTTGTTCTGATGAGCGGCGAATGAATCTAGTTGATAATGTAGGAAAATTCTTAGTAAAGTATTTGCGTATATTTCATAAGCGTTTAGTGTACATAATATAATTTAAAAAAAGCGGCGGTTACACAACTCTTTCATGTAGGGCATCATTATATAGTCAGATTTAAGTCAAAAGTAATATGGTATGTGTTTATAAATGATATCTATAGTGTATACATGTATAGTTAAATGAAATTAATTTTTTCCGTTGACAATCCTCATGGTGAGGTCTAGCTGTTAGAATGGACATTAATTAATCTTGAGGAGGTCGCTCAGCAGTTCAATGGAAGCTTCCAGAAAGTTTCTGAAGAAGTTATGTAGGAACTTCCAGAGGGATTCCAGGGAGCTTCCAGAGAGCTTCCAGAGAACTGTTGTGGTGTTCAGAAAAGCGGACATAGAAGCTTCGAGGGAGCTTCATGTTACTTTTATGGTTACCACAAACGAAGCTCCCACTGAGTAACAAGCTTCTGGTGAGCTTCGTAGGAGCTTATTGCGTTATACGGGGAGGTTACTTTTTACTGTCTTGTCACATCAACTAAACGCCCGTTTAATAAATCCTACTACAAATTTAGCCCAAAATGGACGATTCTGTTTAGTAAATCTAACTGATATGGTAGTGATAGCTACTGCTCCCTTCTCACCGTGTAATCGTTTTCTTTTGAAGACCTTTTTTCTCATTTAATTATAAGTAATGATCATTTATGGATGTTTTATATTGCAAAATTATAATAATTAGTGATAAACATAAAAAATGCAGTTCACCGATATGCGTATTATTATAATTTGTATTAAAGTGTTATTTAAAATTAAATATATTATTTCAAATCTATCTATATTTGTTATGTGGAAGTATACAGGGTCATCGAAAAGTATCAGACCCCCCTAATATCTTCAGTTAGAATGCACTTAGGAGAAAATGTCCAATAGCAAAGTTGTATGGTTTCAAGCGGGGAGTAAGATGATGACCTTGACTTTGACCTCGACCATGTCCTTCAAGGTCATTTCAAGGTCAATCTTATTTTTTTAAATAGAACTCCCTACATTTTATTGCATATTCTTATAGCTTATCTCGAGAGCTTTCCAAAACACTATAATAAAATATTTTTTTATTAAGTACGTTTTGAGTTATAAAGGTTTGAAGTTAACAATTTTTTGACACAAAATGTAGAATATCTTGTAAAATATTATTTAGTTTTCAGTAATCATAACCTTAATACTTTTGTGCGCGGAATAATGAGACCAATTAATTGGTTACTCGCACACCACTCTTGCCTTAACTGGTCGGATTCGCACACCACTTAACAAATTGTTAACTTCAAACCTTTATAACTCAAAAAGTACTTAATAAAAAAATATTTTATTATAGTGTTTTGGAAAGCTCTCGAGATAAGCTATAAGAATATGCAATAAAATGTAGGGAGTTCTATTTAAAAAAATAAGATTGACCTTGAAATGACCTTGAAGGACATGGTCGAGGTCAAAGTCAAGGTCATCATCTTACTCCCCGCTTGAAACCATACAACTTTGCTATTGGACATTTTCTCCTAAGTGCATTCTAACTGAAGATATTAGGGGGGTCCGATACTTTTCGTTGACCCTGTATGTTGTCTGCATGATTATCGTTCACTCATTCCATATCTTAGTTTAACATCTTATATCTGACAAATTGTATGGTTTAAATCATATACTGGACAATCATTTCTAATTCGGCTGGCCGTGAAAATTAATAAATTTCTACACTTTATTACAAATAACTGTATTTCGCACGATAATCCAATTGAGAGCGTAGCGTAGTGATTAAAGTGTTAGCGTAGTAAGCCAAAGACCCGGTTTTGATTCTCCGTCTCGGCGTTTTTTCTAATTCTAGGTTCGTCTAATTTATTTGCGAGAGTTAAAATATACAGTAATAGTATCGGATACATGTAAAATATAAATAATATAAATATTAATTTAAAAATAAATTGCGCTGTAGAAGGACGAAACTGACCTTCATTTCGGTACGATATTTTTTTTGCATTTAAGTTCTGGAAAGCGTGTTTCAAGTTATCACCACTAGATAGTGGTCTAACTAAGCTTCCTGAAAATGGTCAGATAAAAAATCTGAATCCGTTAAGCGTTATAATGTAAGGAACGAAAAGAAAATTGGCGAAAACAAAATGACGAATGGATTTTTATAAAATATATTAGGGGAGGGAAGGAGGGTCGAAGTCGCTGATTAAGAAATCTGATGTCAGTTTCTTGAAATTTGAAAGAGCGGATCCGATATGGTGGACGACTTTTTAAAAATCACTTTTGACTTATTTTGATGTTTTCAGTGCCGGTGATTATGAGTCCGATTTCAGATATTCATAATTCAAAATGGCGGATACAATATGGGGACTGAAATGTTAAAGAATTGCTTAAAATCTCCTACAATTTACTTACATGGAAGTTTTTGACAGTTTTCGCTTGTTGCAAATCCTATGTTTTTTAAAGTCAAAATGGCCGAGTCAACATGGCGGACGAATTTTTTTAACAAATTTCTTTTTTTATGAAACGCCACATTGAAGACTTTTAAAAATATGTGAATCTTAAGGATGTATTATGACTTCAAAAAATCTAATTTAAAATTGGTAATCTTGTATCTGTGCAGATGAAAGAAGAGAGTAAATGATTTTTTTGACTTAAATAAGTCTGGGTTAAGTTCAAGTATTTCAATTTAAATTAGCTATTTTTTTCAGAAGTAGGTGAGCTTATCCAGTTGAACAATAGAAAATTTTACAGTCATTACCTTACAAAAATATTTCTTATTAATTTTTATTTCAATATTTTTTATTAATTGTTTCCTTGTAGCGCACTGAGAGAAATTATATAAACATTTTTATTATTCTGACTAGAACTCGAAGGACAGACCTGCAATTATGGTACTATTTACTATTATTTTGCTTAATTTACCTATTCAAATAAAAAAACTTCACTATAGAGAACACTGTAGCTAGAGAGAAATGTAATCTCCGGATTATTTTTCTGGTATGAGTTCCTACTATACAGATCCTCACAAACAATAATTTATATCATCCGTATAGACACTAAAGGTAATAGATTTTTCAACATTAATATTTTTGCAAACACGTTATAAATGATAAATTCTTCCACCATATTTGATACGCCATTTTGAATGTTGAAAAACTGACACCAGATTCATAATCAGCGAGTTCAAACACACCCCCCCCCCCCCAATATTAAGTTCCTATCTAATCCGTTCAATTTTTTAAAAATCCGTCCACTGGGCGTACCACAGACAGTTGGACATTCCATTGCAATTTGGACATGCCATGGACTTGAACGGAACGAATTCCGGACGTACAATGGATGTACGCGGCGAATCTAGTGAACGCACATTGGACGTCCATTGGACATACATGTGCTAATGGTGGGCGCATTTGAGGACATCATAGAACTAGGAGATATATTCAAAAGTAGAAATATTAATCTTAAACAATACAGGGTCGTACAGAATGTAGAGACGAATCGTATTTCAAGAAGAAATTTCTTAATTTGACCTATAGTTTTCACAGTAAAAAATAAAAATCATTAAAATCGTTAAGCTTAAATTTAATTATTGTAAAAGTGTACTATTATAACTAACTAGAATTGAACATTTCCCGAAAGCTTCTTTCCGCGTCAAGAAACAAGTCTCACTGGAAGATCAACTCGCAACTTCCCTAGACATTTTTTGCCTGTGAACCTGTAAGTAGCCAGTCACTGACCTGCTTTTATTAATAATTTAAAAATATTAAAGAATAACCACTTCGTAAAACTTGTATACCTTTGTAGCCTTCTCTTGCTCATTCAGTATACGTGACAACTCTTTTTGTACATAATTAAAGTTATGAAGGTTTATATTTCAAAATATAATTATATTTACGATTAACGATTATAATGATTTTTATTTTTTACAGAGGAATTGGTCAAGTTGTCGTATCGTAACGTATCGTATCGGTCGTATTCGGATGTTCTGAAAAATGCCGTTTCTCATTTTGAGATAATGCATTTTTTATAAATAACAAATAATCAAAAAATTCCGTCATGGCGAAATATCTCGGCGAGATTGCATTTTCGGGGAAAATAAAATGGTAATATTTTATTTGACCTCGACCATAACCTTGAAGGTCATTTCAAGGTCAATATCGTTTGATGGAATCCCTATTTTTTATCATGGATTTGGAAAGAGCGGAAAATTTATAAGAAAGTTTTTTTCCAAACTTTGTCTCTTTTTTAGCGGCATCCATCACTGATAATAATAATGATTAAACTTTATATTCAAAATATGCTGGTTGCACTAGAAAACTCAAATGACTTCTGTTTTGGTAATTGTTTTGAGATGCAATGAAGACAGTAGAAAAAAAGTAAAGGTTCCTTGATCCTGTTGGTGTGCCAGGCAAAAATGCGGTTTTTAAAAACGAAACACGCTTCAGAACATGATATTTGAAATTGTACAAAATAATTATTACGAGTCGCACACTTATCGGACTAGAACTGTTTTGTCGGACATGATGAATGGTAGGCACATGCATACGATCTTCATTTCTTGAAAATATACATTACAAAGGAAGATTCTACCATATTTCGGGATCATTTGGATAATATGCATTTTTTATTTGGTCAAATAGATAAGGATTTCTGCTAGTACCACCTGAGAATCTGGTCACTTTCGAAAGTTTTGATAATCATACATGGTTCTAATGACTAATGGTCAAATTCTGGTTGTTGTTTATTGTTCTTTTAAACCAATTTGACCATGTTATGTTAATACAGAATCCGTGCATGTATATATATTGACGGCTCCTAGTCATACAATGTTAACTCAGAAAATCATTCTATAAAAGTCTAATTCAGAAACATTTCAATATAATGCGTACTAACCGAAATTTCAATAACAGTTTGGTTCAGAATTCAGTTCAATACAATGCTAACTCGGAACTCAGTTCAATATAGTGCTATCTCGAGACTGTAATACCTATCTCAAGTTAGCATTATATTGATAGGAGCCATCGACATATAAGAATATATAAATAATTTTTCGTTCATTCATTTTCTGTATGTTTGATGTGGTTACTTGTCGTTTGCGTTAAGGTTATTGCTGATATTATTGCAATCACTACCACTGGCTAAGTTTTTTATGGTTGTGAAGATTATTGCTATTATCAAAACCCAAATATTAAAAATTATATGTCTGTTATTTTTTCTGTCATTGGCTCTTATCGTTATTAACCCTTAATACCGGCGCATGCGTCGTTTTCGACCCAGATAAAATTCATATTGTACTTTATAAATTGCACAACTGTAAGTATTTTCAAATGGCAGGAAATATTTGACCCAGGCTGTAAACATTTGCTGGGGCTACCTCTACTATCAGATCAGGATCGCATCAGATTTGCAATGCTACCTCGGATCCGGGACGGATACACTTGAGTGTAGGTTATTTAAGGTGTCTTGCCTCCCTTTCGGGTTTAAGGCACCCCCCCCCCCCATGGGGGAATGGGGCCAAATTTTAGTGATGCGCCAGCACCGCTGGTTGTGCACACTTAAAAAAGATATACAACAAGTCAGCTACCACATTTATTAGCAACAAGCTGCCTGCCTTGATGCTTCTGTTGGTTCAGAGAACCTTTCTAACGTTGCCACGGCCCGCTAGAGACCAACCCTTTCTGCGGTTACTGCCTGCACGGACACGGCACGCCGTAGCGCTGCCCCGTGTGGAACCCGCCGGCAGGGGCTTGACACCGCACCCTAGCTCCCCAGTACGGTGGGTCTCTCGAGTCGTTTCACGATCAGGCATTCGTCGGCACAGACCAGCCGAACGATCGGGTCCGTGAGGTCGTCAATTCTCAAAACTTGCTAAGAGAAGCGGATCTTTCAAAAGCATTGCTCCTCTTCGAGCTCGGGCACTTCGACCCCTCACTCTTCCACAATTAAATTGTGGACGGAGATAACCCGCTCCGCTCTCTTCCACAAGTCCCCTGCTGGGCCGGGACGGATACAGAAGCCAGGACGTCTGGCAATCCGGATCCGTTCCGGAGCCGATCCTGATTTGTAGTTATCCAGCTACATTCGGTAGATTAGGGAACCCGTATCTGTTCCTGATTTGATCCGGATTTGGAATTCTAATTCAGTATGCAGCTCTAGTGGCGCCCTACCTAGCGGCTGCTGGGAGAACAAAACGAATAGGCAGTGCCGATCAGCTGATCAGCTGTTTCGACAGTTCGACCAGTTCGACTTTATCGCGTTTCGTTTTCAAAGTCATAATGTACTACGGTGTATTAAAGGATTCTCTTGAACGAAAAATTGAAATACAAAAAATGTGATACATTAGTGACTTAGTGAGTTTTATTTTTTTGGAAGGTTAACCCAAATTCAGATGTGAGGTTAACTTTCCAAATTGTCAACCTTTTCCCTAAACCTCAATTGTGTTTTACGCTTTTATTAGTTCACAATAAATGCAATAAAAGTGCTCAAGAAAATTAAACTAAATTGAAAACCTATTTAAAATAAATGTTTATTAAATACTAAGGCTAATAACATGTGTAAGTAAAGTAATCTGGCAATCATCGTAGGATCAATTCGGCTCTACGACTCTTGTTGGAATTTGACGGTGCTTTCACTCCTAAACAATCGAATTTTACCTTTATTTCCTGGCATATCCACACGGAATATGAATTGAAATTACTAAAAATACCATTAAAACAGTTTTAAAGCATAAGATAAGTTCCGACAAGAATTACGGAGTCAAAGAGAGTACGAGGTTTCTAGATTATTGGATGCATTGTACAACGCCTTAATATTTTAAAAGTGGAATAAAACTATTTTATTAATTTAATTTATTATTAAATTATTCATTTTATATTAATAATATATTTAGTTTATTAATTAGTATAACATTTGTTATACAATAAGTAGTCTCATATACAAAATAATCTAAAAAGCATAAACTCTCTTCAGCTATCTCATACTTGTAATGCAGCCTATGAATTCAATCGCTATTATTTATATTTATTATAATTTTAATATATATTTCTTTTAAATGTATTTACATGTAGGCTTATCTAAAATTATGTAGTAAAAATGGAGATGACATGATGCGTTTCAAAACGTATTACAACGCCAAAAATAATTTAAGGTTTTCAGATTATTAGACACATTTTACTGCCTTAATATTTAACAAGTGGAGTAAAACTATATGGGTAGTAAAAAAATTACTGTGGATGATAATTCTTTATAAAATAACCTTTGGTTTAATATTAAGACGAATAACATATGATCAATAATCTAAAAACCGTAAACTCTCTTCGTCTCTCTAATAATTGTTAAAACCCATACTATGATTTAGCTTCGACATTTATAAAATTAAATTATTGTACTTCATTCGTGTTCTTTCTGCATTCAGTTATAATTTATTTTAATGTTATTGCACAATATTAAATAGGCTGTGCAACATGTATTTTATTATAAACAACCAATGTATCCATGAAGCTGGAGCGACAATTCTTTTAAGTTTTGAGTATAAAAATTACATCATGACTTTTGTAGTTCATAAATATTATATAACTCCCTTCACAGTATATTATGCAATTAATCTGAGATAAAAGGATATATAAAACATCACATTTTTTTATAGTGATATAAAATATATACATATACGTATTCGAATCTAATAATGTGTAAACTCCTTTTATGTCAATGAAACTTACCAATGTGCTATATTATTCTTATATTTGTTAGTGAAGTTTAGAACAGTTTTCTTGTGTATATATTTGCACCAATTCTATAAATTTGTGCAAAATTTAAAGAATGCGTCATCGACTGGATATAGTTATGATATATTTGTAGGTTGTTTAGGGCTTCAAATTCTGTGCATATATAAGAACTGTTAGTTTTTATTATGTTGTATATTATTTTTATTTAACTGTATGCATAATTAACAACTATACATATTAAAATATACAAAATAAGAAAGTAAGTTTTGTCGAATTGGAAAGTTATCCTCGAATCAGAGTTAGAATTAACCTGTCAATAAAAAGAAATGTTTTATACATTGTTACGTGTATAACCTAAACAGAAATGACAACTTAGCCAAAGCCTATACAAACGACGCATTGGCAAATGATTTCTACTCTATGACATTGTCATCTGAATAATCATTTGTTTAATCATGACATGTTCATCTGTATAATCACGGTTTTCTGTATTTACACCTTATTGAACGTTACCGTTGATTCAAATCCGGATCACGTCAGGAACGGATCAGGATTGCCGGACGTCCGGGACTCCGGATCCGTTACGGATGTGAGGCAGCGTTACAACCCTGATCTGAGACGGATCTGAAATTTAGCTGAGATAAGGGTCCCGGATCAGTATCGGATTCGATCCGGAGGCAAATGTTTACTCGGGAGGTAGTGGGAAGAAAAGACCATAAAATAGCCGTCGGAACTAAGGGTTAATATCGATTTTATACTAACATTACTATTACTTATAATATTTCCAGCCTGTTAATTGTGAATGAAATGTTATTTCTAATTTTATTATTATTCTCATCACTATTAATGGTACTACTACTATACTTGCTAGTTTGTATGTCGATGTTGTTGATTCCATTACTGTAATATTCTTGATGGTATTATATACACTTCTAAGAACTGCGGTAAATTTTCAATACTTCTAATATTAATAGTCTGTCCATTATTTTTCATGTCAAAATTTCGATGAAAAAGATAGATCTGAATGGATCCAGTCAAAATGCATATCCAAGTTGATCGAAACTAAGGCAAATGAATCCAAATTGGATCTCTTTCAGATATAGTTGTGTCGATTTCTAATCTTACCTATCTCGTCAGTAGATCGATACAAACGAGATTAGAAGTTATCGGAAATAGTCATCACTCGATTTCGAGTATGCAAATGCATTACTGATATCGCGGTTTAGTTTGGGCTATCATGTAATGAGGCATAGACTAAAAAGTAAAATTGAAAATTACCATCGGCTGCGATTCAATGTATCCACTAAAATATAAATTCAAATTCTATAGTCCAAATTTCGAAAAAAGTTTTGGGCCAATAAAGTCAAATAACAATCGCATAGAAATGATATCTATACGCACAATTTTTCATCATTTATGTACAATTATATAGGTATCTATGTAAAATCGTCAAATTTCTATCGAATTGCATATCAATAATTTTTAATCGAGTACATAGAATTTAATTTTGTGTATGCCTTATAGCATAATTCATATTTTAAATGCTATTTCTGAGATTATAGCATGTAAATCTTCGTTATATATGGATTGAAATTTTAATACATGCGGCGAAGCCTCATTGACTACAATGACTCATTCTTACGTGATTGATTAATCTGTTAACAAGAAGTAGGTAATCGGTTGAGGATTTAGAAGTGCTTACTTAATGCCGTTTGATTCGCCGTATTAAATGTGAAATAGAAGGCCTTAATTGTCCATGTATGTACATTATATAAAAATGTCTCATCCTCCGCGATTTTGATCACCATTTGTTGCCTACGAAATAGGCTTAAGCCCTTACATCACGTCAAGGTTGTGATCATAGTAGAGTTTTTTTTTACATTATTATTTTTTGTTTACTTTTCAAATTCTTTTTTAAAATTTTTTTTAGCTTTTTACACTTTTTTACTTTTTTAGATCGTATTTAACCCACTATAATTTCTTAGGTTCCGTTCTCGAATTTTTAAAATATTTTTATCATTTGTTTCAAGAGGTTCCTCTAAAAAGAAGCCTATCTGTAATGGAAAGTGAAACGCAAATACACTTCACGTTTGTTGAAAACTAGTATACGTACAAGTGTACACAGAGAGAAAAAAAAAGTTAATGGAACCATGAAGAAAAGGTTGCAATGATTATAAAATTTCATAATAGTACAATTAACATCGTGAAAAGTTGTAGCTGACAGGATATTATTTTTATAATTCATAATATTGTAAAATAAAACATACAATAATTACTTTTTATGATGATAAGTAGTTATTTTCGTTTAATCACTTTTACTAAATCTATTTTTCTAGTCAAGAATCATTCGAGTAACTATTTAACTGTAAAGCTACGGTACATTTGACGTTATGTGTTATGCTGCATATTCACGTATCGGGAAATAATAAACGGAACAATGTTCTCTTTTACTATGGAAGTGGTTAATTTGAACATTTTTTATAATCACGTATTTTAGTTTTGTGAAATGGTTCCATTAACATTTTTCGTTCTCTTTGTGAATATTGTGTATCCACAGATGTACGTGCAATGGACGATCGCTTACGTCCATTTTTCGTTCTCGATGAATGGATGTAAAATGAACGTATATATATATATATATATATATATATATATATATATGTACATTCGACGTTCACCTATGTCCATTTTCGTCCCGGAGGAATGGAGGTAAAATGGACGAAGTATGTACGTCCACGGGATCGTGTAGAGTGGAAAAATTCACGTCAGAAATGAAATTTCAAGTTTGCTCTATTGACCTTGGTTCAAGATAAAATATTTAAAAAGTAATATAAGAACTGCTTTTTTAAAACTTTTTTTTTTGAGAATGATTTACTTTAACTCTTTAACGCCGGGACGGACACTTTTTTTCGTTCATTTTCAACTTTAATTTTCTCGACGATTAAGAATGTAAAAAATCCTTCAGGAACCATTTCTTATGTATTTGACCTCGCTCTTTCAGAGTCTGCAATCAAAATAAACAAAAATATATTTTCAAAAAGTTACAGCCATTTTTTAAAGAAAAATCGAAATTTTTGACAATTTTCTTTCAGAAATGATTTTTTTTCATATAGCAGGTCACCGGAGCATTATTTCACCTAATATATATTTCACCGAAAATATCCCTCCCCAATATCTAAGCTTGAAAATGGCAAAACGTACTTTTCCAAATGTAAAGATGGCGGCTCAAAAATGTTGGCGGAAGAGTTTTTTCAATTTTCTATTTGTATCGCGTTGAGTATCTAAATATATCTCGGGTCACTGATAACAAATCTAAAGTCAGATTTCAAAAATTCAAAATGGCGGATCCAATATGGCTGACGATATTTTTAAACTTGTTCGGAATTTTGTGAAACTGATTACTCGGGGGTTTCTTGGGTCGCTGATAAGGAATCTGAAGTCAGATTTCAAATATTCAAAATGGCGGATCCAATATGGCGGGCAATATTTTTAAAATTGTTTGGAATGTTGTGAAACTGATTACTGGGGGGTTTTTAGTGTCGCTGATAACGAATCCGAAGTCAGATTTGAGAAACTCAAAATGGCCGATCCAATATGGCAGTCTTTAAGAAAATCGAGCTGATTATTTGCCTAGAAACCGATTATATTTGTATTCGAATTGTACAAAGCTACATGCGACTGAATTCAATTGTAAACAAATGCATGTGAATTTTGTCCTGTAGAAATGTACATAATATAGAAATATTTGTATGAAGTTTTTCGGAAATATCGTCCACCATATTGGATCCCCCATTTTGAATTTTTAAAATCTGACTTTAGATTCGTTATCAGCGATCGGAGAAATATTTACGTACTCAACGCCATACAAATAAAACATTGAAAAAAATAAAGATACACAGAATATTAATATTTGTGGGGAAAAAATTCTTCCGCCAACATGTTTGAGCCGCCATCTTTAAATTTTGAAGAGTACGTTTCGCCATTTTCAAGCTTAGATATTGCGGACGCGATATTTTCGGTGAAATATATATTAGGTGAAATAATGCTCCGGTGACGTGCTATATGAACAAAAAATCATTTCTGAAAGAAAATTGTCAAAAATTTCGATTTTTCTTTAAAAAAATGGCTGTAACTTTTTGAAAATTCATTTTTTTTTTATTTTGATTGCAGACTCTGAAAGAGCGAGGTCAAATACATAAGAAATGGTTCCTGAAGGATTTTTTACATTCTTAATCGCCGAGAAAAATAAAATTTGAAAATGAACGAAAAAAAGTGTCCGTCCCGGCGTTAAAGGGTTAAATGACCTTCAAAAAACCGCATGGCTGTTTTTACAATTAATGTCAATGATTTTTATAAAAGTATGTATCTTCACAACCAAAAACTCGAAAAAAAAAACAATTCTTACGTTATTGGAATGTTTAATTGGAATTAATATAACTGCTCTATCCGAGAATAAAGTTTTCCAGTTTTTTAACAAATTACCAGTAGCGATTACAAAGAAAAGGATATTAAAATGGCGGTAAAAAACAAAGAAGAATAAAGCTTGTAAGATATGAAAGTTTTGAAAGGTCATTGAGAAGGTAAGAAGCGGCAGTTACGCCTTTTCTTCATTCCCTTGATTATATAGCCACAAAGTTTGAAACGTGCGTGACACGCGCTTCGCGCTCGCGTTATGGTCTTTACTATAATAATGTTTTCCTGTCGTCGATCCTCTGGAAGAACAGGTGAGGCGTGAGAGTTTCGTTGAGTGCACTCGAGGCTCGGGGGCCGGGTGGGGAGAAAATTTGCCGGCGTGAAAGAGACTACACGAGTCGAAGGTTGGCGCGGGGGCGAGAGATGACAATGGAGCACCGTCAGGGTGCGGGACGCACCGGAGGGGAACGACTTTAAATGCGCCAAGAGTGAGGCGGGGCAGAAACGCTCGTTCTGAAGCACGGCGCGATGCATGAATGAGATTCGACCCACTCGTTTCAGGTGTTTCATGAGTGACCCTCGGCAAATCTCCGGCCCATTTTGATTCAGCTACTTTACTACGATGTATACGCACAGATCTCCTGGCACTTAATAGTCAGAGGCGCTTTTTCAACGCCGTTTGATCTTCCAAAGCATTCGTCGCCTGAATATGAACATCCGTCCGCGATTCAATTACGCGGTTTTTCATCAACGCACATACTCAAACGAGCATTTCGTTCTTCTCCCTACTACATCCACATGTTTGTCACTTTTTCAAAATATTCCCTTAATAAATTTTTGTAACATTTACGGAATATTATCCTCCTTTACGTTGTGGAATGGTTCAAGAGATGAATCTTGTGTCATATCAAATTAAGATTTCAAAAATGGCATATCAATTAGAACGTTTTGCAGGCGGAAACCGACACGTTTTATCCAGCTGCCTTATAAGAGTAATTCCACAGATTTTTTTTACTTTCGAACTCGGTAAAAGATACAAAAAAATTGATGGCACACCTAAGGTATGACATCTATCACAAAGTAGGATGTATATGAACCCTTAAAATCGTGACGTGCATAATTTTTTAGCAGACTTATCGAAGGAAATTAAACTTTTTACTTTTTATTTCAACTGCTTAGGAAAATAACATACAGAGATAATTAGTGACTGATAATTTATTTCTTAAATGAGTAAATATGCTTAATGACAAATATATAATAATATATTTAATATACATATAAATAAGTTTTATAAATAACTTGGCCGATAAACGTTTATTTTTTGTTTTAACAATTTAATAAAAATATACAATTGTTTTCGTTTCGAAAAGATTTGAAAAATGGATTTATTCTATATTTCGGGTATTTTTGCCAAACATGATAATTTTTTAAAGATTATAAACATTATACAATACTGTAATTCATTGTGTATCATGGAAAAAGATCTTATTACAATTTTTACCAAAAGAATTCGTGTGCATGTTTCATTTTACTTAATATTCCTCGATTACGTCCAGTTTGCGTTATTTTGCTAAATCTTCAATTACCTATTGCGACCATAATCAATTTGCCTGATTAAAAGAAATTGATAAAACATTTGTTTTTACACTTTTTTTCGCGACTAAACAAAAATACCGAAATACCAATGTGATTTTCAGTTAAAACACATCCGAAACCAATGTGAACAATGGTTACAAAGTATTAAAAAATAATTTTCTAAATGTGCTACTCGTTGATTTGTATTTTTTAGGGCGTCCACGTTTCATCTTGACCATTTCCCAATGACATATGTATGCTGGTTATTAAGGCACACTAATCTAGCAAATTTAGTTTTTATTAGCAGTAGAAAAGGAACTTTTTGCATAATAATAAAAATACTTTTCTCGAAAATTATTTTTATAAAACAGCCAAATATTTTAAAAAATGCATTTTTTGGAAAAAGTCGGTACCTGTAGTATTTGAGATAATAACTTTTTTTTTAACACGAGGCACACTCATAAACTTAAGATTTTTTACAAGAGTAGGTACTTGTTAAGTATACTTCCACGTAACATTAAGAAATATAGAAATAGTCTTAATTTGTATATAGCCCTAAGATGTAAAGATTTCTATACGAGTACCCTTCGATAATAATAAAATTTTGGCACATTATGAGTAAATAGTGATTGTTTATAACTAGCAACATATAAAAAATTGATGGAATTTTACAGCTAACTGTATTTTGTCCAAAACTCTTCATGAATTAATACTCGAAAGGGGGAGGATTAGTCTGAAATCACCAGTACCCGCTATATCAAAAAATCTGTGGAATTAGTCATAAACGTTGAATACATCACAAGCAGCAAAGGAAAAAATGTTGACCAGCATTAGGTCAGATTGTCTTATTTCGGTTAAAAATAACCAAAGTTCGACCTTCAAATATGCCTTATAGTAAAAATGTATTTTAAGTCTTCGGATAATATTACTATATGAAGGATTTCACGTCAGACAAAAAAAAATTTTCTCCAATCGAGCCCCAATTTTTTTTATGAGTTGTCCTATAGATTAGTAATTATTCAGGAAAATATTTTTTAATTTTATTAAAAATTGGAGGAGTGGGAGGGGGTGAAAGTTTTGAACTTTTTTATGTCACGCGCTTCTTTGTGTATTTATTCCACTTAAACAAATAAATACAAAATTTGTTTCAGATATGATTTTGCTAGGATTTTTCATGAACTTTCGATTGGTGTAGTCCATTTTGAATTTATTTTTTATTTTGACCAAAATTTTTGTAAATAAAAAATATAATTCAAGTTTTTTCGACTTTGGGCACGTTTTTTTTTTTTTTTTGTTATATATTTTTAACAGAAAGCTGAGGGTTTTTCCTTACAAAATACTTGAATTTCAATATATCGTTTTTTTGTTTTCGAGAAATTGAATTATAAAAATTGCGCGTCACGGCAACTCGAAGCACCAATGCACCGCGCTGCTATGCTAACGACTTTGGATTATTGCCGACAGGTGGCTGAACTCGTGGCATGTTTTCTCATACATGAAACGTTATAATACAGAAATATGGTAGGAAATATGATATTTACTAAATCCCTTTATCACTCATATTGCACTGTGTCTTTTATCATGCGTTAAACTGTAATTATCCATTTATTTGATCTGAAAAGATAATTGTACGTAAATGCACTTTTATTGACATTCGCAAGATATTTTTTGTTTTAGATATATCTTCTTTTTTTTCTTGGGTTTAATTTTTTCATTTATTTTTGTTTTATTAAAAAATGAATGTTAAGGCAAGAAACGTGTGGAGAAGCAGGTGGATCAACCCACTTAAAAAAAGGAAAAACCCGCAGCTTTCTGTTAAAAGTATATTAAAAAAAAAAGTGCCCAAAGTCGAAAAAACTTGAATTATATTTTTTATTTTCAAAAATTTTGGTCAAAATAAAAAATAAATTCAAAATGGACTACACCAATCGAAAGTTCATGAAAAATCCTATCAAAATCATATCTGAAACAAATTTTGTATTTATTTGTTTAAGTGGAATAAATACACAAAGTAGCGCGTGAAATAAAAAAGTTCAAAACTTTCACCCCCTCCCACTCCTCCAATTTTTAATAAAATTAAAAAATATTTTCCTGAATAATTACTAATCTATAGTACAACTCATAAAAAAATTGGCGCTCGATTGGAGAAAATTTTTTGTTTGTCTGGACATTTGACGTGAAATCCATCATGTACTTGAGCTATTTTTTGAAGTCAAATCTTGCTAAATTTCGACCTCTGTTCTGACTTGATAAACATACGGACTTTGAAAGCGGAAATAGGTTGTGTTTTTTGGTAAATTTGACCTCGTGAATTACCCTAATTTTTACTTAAAAATCAGAATTACCAAAAACTTAGAATGATGCTATATTTTACTTCTGCGACTATGAGGACGTTTTCTGTTATTACTTCAAAGTCGAAATAACCACAAAAATTGCCCATAAAGTTAAATATGTAGAATGATTGGTCAAAAAGACCAATAAACCAGGCCTCATAGTAAATCGGACTACTTATACCTTAAACACACTTCAGCGAAAGCGTTCAGCTCTATGAAGTCGTTTTTTACTTTGCATTTATATGTTTACCAATCATTTTGAGGGACACTTGAAGCATCCTTAAGTAAAGTTGAACAATTACGTTTTGGTAATTTTAAAATATTGTTCGTCACTCATAAATAGGGTACATATCAATACTCCAACACTGTAAGGGATCCACGTTTTTTAATTATAGCGACAATTTTAAAATAGGTTCCATCCAGTTTGCAGTCACACGTATGAAAAAATGAATATTTTTTAACTAAAAATCAACTTAATTATGATATTAATTACTTGACACTCTTTAAGCCTTAGAAGTCGAAATGTCTCAAATTGTAAATTTGTCTAAGAAGGAAAAATTTTTGGGCATTTGGACTTCACATTTGAAATTCGACGTATTAGTTAAAATTTTAAGTATTTCTGACAAATAAGTCGAGAAAACCTATAGGTCACAAATTATCCATCCGTCATAGAAAGTCAATTTATAAATCTCCAAATTTGTATATTAAAAATAATTTATTTTGTTGCCTTTTATTGATTTTAATTAACAAAATAAGTAAAGTTTCTAAATACTGGACATCAAATTATTGAAAAATAATTTTCTTAAACAATCCAATGACAAAAAATTTCTTATACCGAATAATTTATGAATTTAATAATCGTTAATTGTATATTTCATTGAGTCCGCTAATTTTTAATGATGTAGAATTAAAATCTAGTTTTGTAATAAGTTAATACAACTGCTTGTAAACGTTTATATTAAACATGCAATCATTGACACAACACATTTCCCTATCCATTATTGACTTTTATTATTATATTACAGTTGGTTTCACAGGTGGTACGAATATAATTATAACGTTCAATACAGAAGCAGATGATTTTATATGGAACAACTCGTACTTTCATCACTTACGAGAATGCTTATGTATGATAATACACAGAGGGCATGTCTTGGAAGCACTTGATGCACCACCATGCGGTTGGCGCTCGACATCAACTGTTTAAACTTGTTAACAAACAATACTTTAGGAGTATTTTTATCAAAACTGTGAAACAGTTTACCTTTGACCGATCGTGTTTCAATTCATACATTTTTTCATAAACATTTCTTCTTGACTACTTTTGGAATACTGTAAGAATGATTTATTGCGGACATTCGAGTACTTAAAGAATTCTTTATTTCGAAAGTGTGCTTATTGGGAATAGTTGACTTTCTTTTCCTCGAAAACTATCAATGTTTGGAAAAAATGGCAGAACAAAAATGTTTTTTTTATCAAAGTTTTACCAAATTAAATTTATTAAAGAATGTAATTTTTTTTTTAAATTCATTTAAAAATGTTTAAAAATTCCAGTATATTCCTGTATGCTTTCCATAACTTTTTGTTCTTAGCATTTTTGTATAAAAGCTAATAGTTTTCAAGTTAAAACGTCCAGAAATTATTCAATGAAATTTTCATTGGGGACGCGTTTTGGATTTTGTTACAGTGAAGTGGTGTATGAAAGCAAAATTTGTCATAACATTTCTCTTTGAAAAACTCATTATATAAACATTTCTAAGCCGAGGAGAACCCGCTCTGTAATAAGAGGTTAAAACTTAAAACCGCTAATCGCTTCTATAAGGTAGCTCCGGCACTTTTTTTAATTATCGAACTATATTATTTTGTTCCTTAAGAATTTTTTTGTTCATTTTTCGAACTTATAGGGGTACAAAACACTAAATCTCCTTTTAGAAACAAGTAAGCAGCAGGTTCTTATTAAAAACAAATATGCAGTAGGTTCTTTTAATTTTCGAATTATGTCATACCGATCCTTAAAAAGTTTGTAAATTTTTCGAAAAATTTCGATATGGTTGTGGGGGGGGGGGCTATTACATCTATAAGTAGAAGAAACATTGAATGTCTATTTTAAGGGAGCTCTAGGTAAACCCGCATAATAACTACGTCACTTAAAAAAAATAATACTACGGTATTTGAAGTATTTTTTTAAAGCCGCGATCTTCAAAAAAGGGTCCAAAACGCGATATTTAATAGTTTCTTTTCATTTATTGAAAAAACTACGCATCAGATGGAAAAATATTTCCCACAAAAAATAAAGAACATCAAATTCTCTATAAGAAACGTTTTATGAGTTTTCTTCGTAATCTTAATGGTAAGACGGTAAACAAAGGATGAAGTTGACTATAATCCTAGAGTCGAAATTTAAGCCCTACTTTACTACCCACGGATTTGTTCTGGTTCTACATAGCCGCTTGTAAATATTAGTCTATTTAGCTTCTCCTTCGTTTCCATAGTCATTATTAGCCCCTACTTTAATTCTGCAACTTCTGACTCTCCAGCCTCTATGGGAACACTCAACGAGTGTCAAAAGGTACGTACATACACATGTATATGTATAAATTTTCATTTATATTAAAAGACATTGCTAGTGTTCCCAAAACGGCCGCTAAGTACGGCGCCACTACAGACCTAACGTAATACATGACGAATAGGCAGCGTCCATCAGCTGTTAATTAAACCATAAGACATGGGTGTATAGACTGAAAATGGAGAATATCTACCAGACCATGTTGTTTTGTGAGACCAATCATATTTTAAACTTCCATCTTGTATAGAGTTATATTATATAGAGTTAAGTTTTCTTGTAATGACAGAGCCACTAAATTATCATCTATTGATTTTCCTAGACAAAATTTTAACATCATTAAAAATATTCAAAATGGCTACTCCTTAGCATTAATGAATCGGTGTATAAAGAAAACGGTTACAACATCTACGTTCAAATAATATTAACGTAATGAACAACAGTGACGTACTTAGTAAAACAGTAAGTTTCCCTTATATAAAGGGGCTTACTAAGAATTTAACCAACATTTTTAAAACTCAAAACATTCGAGTAGTTGCAACACCTTTCAAAACAAACATCCCCAAAATTAAACCAGCAAAAGATATGTTACCTTTTGTTAAACAAAGTGGAGTCGTCTACAAAATACTGTGCTTACATTGTAACAAATCTTATATAGGACATACCTACAGACCCCTCGAGACCAGGCTAAAAGAACACAAAAACAATATTTTTGTCAAAATAAGTGAACAGCATTCTGACCAATATAACACTAATTCTGTAAATTAACTTTTATTTGGTCGATACTAAAAATAATCGTAAAATGTATCCATATTATAGGTATAATATGCACTCCCAAGCATGGAGAGCAAGCCACATATATGGATGATGTAATTTTTAAGAAACAAATACACTTATTACGTACTTTTATAGCAAATAAACAGTTTTTATCTCATATGAATAGTTTTTTTATTCACAGCCGACTCTACCATTAAAATTCTAAGACTGATCAGAAAGTGCCTTTTGTAAAGATTACATATTTTCAGAATAAGGATGAAGTTGGAAAAACGATTAATAAATTATAGATCGTATGTAAAATGTTTGTTTCCAGTAAACTCAAGATAACAATGTTATAGTTCAGACTTTTCTTCGGGCTTTTTTCCCGGGATTTTTAGGCGGGAAAAAAATTTACTAGAGAATAAATAAATTAAGTAAATTCTCTAAATCTGAATTAGTACACAACTACTAATGAACGAACGAAAAGTCGTATACTAAATGAAACAGTTATGGTTTTTACTAACACAGTGTAACAGAGACTATGCTAATTCATTAATCAAATTCTACGAAGTCGTTTTAGTAACACAATATACAACAAACAAAAATAAATAATTTGAGATTAGTAGAATTTAACTAATGGATTAGTAGAATCTAAGTAATTTATTTAGTCTTGGTTAGTAAAAATCATTACTAATTCAATTAATGGCTACCTTTTCGCTCTTTCAATAATAGTTTTCGACTAATTCAGATTTAGAGTGCGAATATCATAGATTAAGGGGCTAGTCCAGTGGTTTTTTCAGGTTAAGAAAATAATTTTTATTTCATGATGGAGACTTTTAATCCATACACATCTTTTCGCACTTTGAAACTGACATATTTTAGTTGCAAAAAAAATGTTGTATATATATATATATATATATATATATATATATATATATATATATATATATATATATATATACATGTCATACTTACTCCGCTGTAGCTGCGTGAATTCGGTCCTATCTTAAAACGGCATTCAAGATATCTCGGGTCTGAATCATTTGAAATAAAAAAATCAACATTTTTCTTAAAATATAAGTTAGTAGCTATGTTGTGAACTAGAATAAACATTGTACGATGAAAAATAACGACGTGGTTAACTTTTGAATTTTTAAGCGTGTTTTTTGCAACTTCAATTGTTTATAAAATTGCTGAATATTAATAAAAAATTAAGATTCAAGTTCAGATGATTGCCAGACATGCGTAGAACCTCCCCTTAAAATTTCAGCGCGATCGGATGAATAGTTTTATTTTAATCTTGAATGCCAGCTCAAAAAATACTGTTTCGAGAAAAACGCGTTTAAAGTTTTAGGTCTGAAATAGTGACTAAAAAGCGACTTACCTTAATCAGCAATGCTAGGACCGTAGAATCAAATGAAGACATTGAAATTCTTACTAAAAGAAAACAAAACAAAATAGCATGCATGCGTAAACAGGACCCAGCCTGATAACAGGACAAAGCACGCGGCGAGTACGCAAGTACGGCGTTTTTGATATATCAACTTTTTATTCGGATTCTGAGTAATTTTCGAAACAATCTCATTTCTAGCCACTTTCAGCGTATTTCTGAATGTATATTCTATACAAAAATCATGTTTTTGAAAAAACGATTTTGTGATGAAAAAACCACTGGACTAGCCCCTTAATATCATTGTGGAAAAAGAAAAAAAAGTGACCTGTTAGGTAAAACTTTTCCGACCGAATTGTCTGTATCCCCTTCTTGCATGGAACCATGTTGATACTACTTTTCTTGTAAGAAAATGAATTGTTTCACTGGTCACCAGCTACAAAAACAGCAGCCTGTCTCGCCTCAGGTCTTGAGGTAAACTTGATGTTCATGGCTCGATTAATTTCCGTTAAGGTCTGCGCGGGGTCCTTTGTGTATTTGTCATTTTTGCCGTTACATCCGGTTTGACAGCTGCAGCAAATAGTTTTCAGCAATATTACCGGAATCAATTTTTGTTCAGTGAATATTGGCATGATTCCACCCTGATGTTTTTTTAGCTCCAATTCGTTGTGGTCAATGTGTTACCAAACAAAGTTTGAAGTCAATAGTGTGCCCGGTAACATTGTTGTTTCGCAGAGCCTTCACTAGGTGGAAGTTTTTCTAATTTAAATGACGATTTCACTGTTGCTGCTTGATAGTTGCTGAATCTCAGTTGATTTCAAGTGGTATTTCCTTCTTTGCGTTTATAAATTGCCTTAATTAGTTTTAAGCCATTTTCGGAGATGTCATGACCTTCGTCCGGATCGAAATCCGGTTCATGGGACCGCAGCCTAACAACCACGCTATTATGTTTCCGACGGAATTAACTTACTATTTATTACATGTATACATTTTACTGCATCTGAATACAAATTAAGTTTGTTTAAAACAACGAAATTTATTCTAATTCAATGGATTTAAAAATTATTTTGGCATTTTCTATGCATCCTATTCTTCAACAATTTGCAATTACTTCATTTATACATGCATCATAAAATTATACCATTTTTATACATTTCAACGACAAATTTTAATAAATAATCTCATATTTCAAGCAATACATGAAAATACCATTATTTGAAGAAACGTTTTTTCAGTTTTTCGGAATTTCTGGCAATTGTATTCAAAGTGAGGTCAATTTTTTGTTCACCATTTGCAAATAGACATTTCAACGAATAAAATCCACCATTGAAAAAGTAAAAAATTTAATATTTTAACAAGAAATTTTTAGATGGAATGTAGGGGTAATGTTTCGCTTTTACGTCAATAAAACCTTAAAATAGTAGTTTTCGATACAAGGGCGTATGCGTAAAGAACTTTACACACACACACGTGTGCCGAAATATTGTTTACGTACGGCTTTTTCGTGCGTAAAGTATAATCGAGTGCGTAAAGTTTACTTCGTACTTCGTACTACGTAAACAATATTTCGGCACACGTGTGTGTGTGTAAAGTTCTTTACACATACGCACTTGTATCGAAAAGTACTATTTTTTAATTACAGCTTATTTGGCACATAACAATGTAACTTTCCACCAAATTCGGTTAAAAAAAATCGAGAAAATATAGAGAAACGTAAAACACAATTTTTTACATTTTTCTCGAAAATGTTGAGGTTGTGTGACAAATAATATATTTGAAAGTTTTAGATTTTTTTAATGTCTACAATTTTTTCTGAAAACATCTTTTGATCCGAGATGAACTTTTGACACCCTAAAATACATCTCATCGCATTGCATTTTTTCCCCTCCCACGTGATTTTTTATTTTAATATGATGTTTAAAATTTCCGAGTTATGATTTGTCAAAGTTTTTGATGTTATAAAAATGGTTAATTTTCAACTGCCTATAACTCAAAACCGATACAATATGCAACAAATATTGTAAGGCATGAAATTTTCGTATTTGGGTCAGCTTTACGATGAAATAAATTAAAATTCCGAAATTTAATTTTCAATACGTATAATTGTTAATTTTTATAAACAAATAAACTTTTTTATAAGTTGGACATGATTTTTTAAAACTTTTTTCACTTCAATTCTTTATTTAACTTTGTAGAAGATACTGTGACAATTTCACAGTCGTATTTCAGAAGTTATCGAGTTATGAACGATGTGCGCGTCCGTGCTGTGGATACGGTCGCGGTTTGTTCAGTGCATTTTAAAACAAAAGTGTAGAAATGTTTACAGTTCGGTTGTTCAAAACATTAATATTATATGATGATAATAATTAAATGTATCATACGCATTACAAAATTATGTACGAGCTTCATTAGTGATAATAATTTAATTTTATGAAATGCACATATACCGCGAACTCGGAAAACTGAGCGCGCATTACTGGGAACATGGGGCGGACCTATATTTACCAATCATTAAATAAAAATCATAACTCGATAAGTTCTAAAACTACCACTGTACAATTTTCACAGTATCTTCTACATAGTTAAATGATGAGTTTAGTGTAAAAAAATTGAAAAAATCATCTCCAACTTAAAAATAAACGAATTTGTTTATAAAAATTAACAATTATATGTAACAATATAGGTCAGACTGTAAAGCAGCTTGTGCTGTGGCTCGCCTTTTGTATGTTTTATGTACCTACAATAAAGACAATATTATTATTATTATTATTATTTTATTATATGTATTGAAAATTAAATTTTGGAATTTTGTTTCCTTCATCGTAATTCACCTAAATAAGAAACGTCACTCCCTTAGAATATTTAGTAAACCTTCGGAAAAGGCACCTCCTCGTAAAAAAATTTGTTTGTACCCTATTCCGACGTATTCTTGCCTCCTGATTACGAATATGACAACAAAAATTGCGGGTCGGACGTATTAAAGCCGCTATTTTGAAAAATTGCCAAAAAACGCGTTTTTTTTTATTTTTTTGCATTTATTTTCAAAAATACGAATCTGATAGAAAAATGTTTCAAATAAAAGTTGTAGAGCGCAAAATTCTCGACAAAAAAGATTTTATACATTTTTTCCGTAATTGCAACAGTAAGCCCGTAAATAAGGGTTGAAAGTTCCCATGATGCGTTTCTACCGGGTACTAGGTAGAAATAATTCCCGAACCGATTGTGAATCTAGGGGGTGCTTAAAATTTGTTTGTACCCTATTCCGACGTATTTTTGTCTCCTGATTACGAATATGACAACAAAAATTGCGGGCCGGACGTATTAAAGCTGCTACTTCGAAAAAATAGCCAATAAACGCGTTTTTTTTAGTTTTTTTGGATTTATTTCCAAAAATACGAATCTGATAGAAAAATGTTTCAAATAAAAGTTGTAGAGCGCAAAATTCTCGACAAAAAAGATTTTATACATTTTTTCCGTAATTGCAACAGTAAGCCCGTAAATAAGGGTTGAATGTTCCCATGATGCGTTTCTACCGGGTACTAGGTAGATATAATTCCCGAACCGATTGTGAATCTAGGGGGTGCTTGCGTGCTGGGGGGCTACGCCCCCCAGACCCCCCTTTTATACTAACCTAACCTCCAACCACACTGGTGTGGGTGAAAATCAATACCATGTGCTATGTGAATGGTCAGAGATTAGGTTTGTAGTAAATAACGTACTAATGTAGCACGTGGGTTTGATAATCACCGACATCTCTGTGGTTGGAGGTGAGGTTAGTATAAAAGGGGTGTCTGGGGGGCGGAGCCCCCCAGTACGCAAGCACCTCCTAGGTTCACGCATTGTACTGAAAATTCACAACACATACTACTTCCTTTTATTCGAAAGGTAGCACTAAAGTATCCCTAGGTCCACGCATTGCCTTTGCATATTTGCAGTTGATTATGTCCTAGGGCCCAATCTCACGAGGATTCGACTGTATGGGTTTTGGTCCGCCCCGGGTTTTTTATTTCCCCGATACCCTCCATAACTGGCGGGCATTCCCCTATCTGGGGAGGCGCTTGATGGGAGACCCTGTGTAGTCGGTAGAAACCCATCATGGGAACATTCAACTCTCATTTACGGGCTTACTGTTGCAATTACGGAAAAAATGTATAAATTCTTTTTTGTCGAGAATTTTCCGCTCTACAACTTTTATTGGGAACAATTTTTTGTCAGATGCGTATTTTTGAAAATAAATGCAAAAAACTAATAAAAAACGCGATTTTTTGCTATTTTTTAAAAATAGCAGCTTTAATACGTCCGACCCGCAATTTTTATTGTCATAATCTTAATCAGGAGGCAAAAATACGTCGGAATAGAGTAATTTAAATTTTTTTTTGCGAGGAGGTGCCTTTTCCGAAGGTTTACCGAATATTTTTTATATATTGTATCTGTTTTGAACTATAGGCAGTTGAAAATATAGCGTTTTTATACCATCTAAAACTTTGAGAAATCATAACTCGATAATTTCAAATATCATATTAAAATAAAACCACACGTATATTTTATTTTTGTGTCGAGAACAAGAAAAAAAATATGCCATTGAAAAATTATCTTGAGTTGTAAAGCTGACGTGGAATGACCCGTATATATCATTAGATAATTCCCGATAAGCACGCTTTCAAAAAAAAGAATTCATTAAGAATTCTTTAATGTATGAAATAATAAATTCTTTAAATTCTTTAAATCAATATTTACAATATTCAAAAAGTATTCAAAAAGTAATCTTTCTGAATAAATGTATGAATTACAGAACCGAACCAGCGATTAATACAGTATGTTTTTACTGTAATACGTGTATTCATAAAGTATTCTTTAAGAAGCAATTTATGAAATATAAAATGCAACGAATCGTATGTGAGATGTGTGACAGTTGTGACAGAAGTATTCATAAAGGATTATTTATGAAATGAATACATATATAATTCATTATGGAAAATTGATGCCACACAGAATGTTACTCTAAAGTTTAGTTTAAGATATTAATGAAAATATTCATGAATACTAAAGTATTCTTTATGAATGCACATTTGTATCATACAATTGTAGCGAACTCGTAAACTATTTTCTCGGAAGATTTGTCAGAGATAATCCGGATAGTTGTGTACTAATTTTATAAAATTGACTATAAATTATCCATAGTATATATTATATTATAATTATATCAAATTTTCATGTAATTATGCATAACTATATATATATCATTTGTACATAACTCATAATTTTTATCGGGAAGTGTATGGGTATGATATGACATTTTATCGATGAATCGTACCTGAATTTATCAACGAATACTAAATGAAGTTACGTGTCAGTTGATCGCATTTGTTTACGGCACACTTCAGAAAAGATTTATATTATATTATTGGTGTAAAACGTCTGTGCATTCCTCAAACGTCAGTGCCAACTGTTCAAACGTCTAAGTCTTCGGCTCGGGCTGCACGTTCGTTGCAAAATCTTTTATGCCCTTGTATCAAAAAGTACTATTATACAGACGTGTAATCATTATACTGAGTGAGTGACATATAGTGGAATATATGGGAATATTCCATGTTTAACCTGGAAAATGTGTGTTTAAATGTCTCTTTTGAACCTGGAGAATGTGTGTCTCTATGTTACATTCTCTACAATTCACCCGGAATATGCTTATAAATAATGATAATTATAACTATAATTTTTGTATAAATTAGTATTGGTTATAATTATTATTATTATTATGACACCCTTAAAAATAAGCGGGATAAATGCATGCTATGTATAGTAAAAAAGTGTTTATTATGAAACCTTATCGATCTTTTAAAAATGTTCATAAAGATATTAAAATTATTCATAAAAAATACATAATGATTACTTCGTCGTGATTTTTTGTGGTATTACAAAATCTCGTTTTGATATCAAGAATTCTTTATGAAAATTTGTAATGTTAGACAGAAGCGGACATTCGTTACTTCATAAGGTTATCATTAAGAATTCTTTTAAAATGCTTCTTGGAAAAAAGCATTCATTAAGAATTCATTAGGAACTCTTTTAGATGTTTTGATGCTTATCGGGTAGCTTCTTTCGCTAGAAAGGAACTTGGCCTTATTACATACATGATTTCAGTGCTTTTTTTTTGTAGCATAAGAACTTGGCGAGCTTTTGTTTTACGGTAAATGTTTTTTTTAGGGTAATACCTGGTGAAAATGAGTTATATACAATTGTATATAATTGTATACAACATTTATATATAATTATATATAATTGTATAGCATTTTTGTCTCTTACAATTGTATATAAATGTTGTAAAAACAGTTTTTCAATGAAAAAGTATTACTATTGTTTAAATTACTACATACAACATTTTTGGATAATTCATTTGCATTATACAAGCCCACTAACAACTTGGCGTTTAAGTGGATAAATATAAAAAATACTGAAAAGTTTTTATTAAATTTATATATGATTGTATACGAACGTATATTATTATACACAATCATATGTATATATATATTGGAGGATATATATGTACACACACAGGCCGTTACTTATCCTGCTTTAACGCTCCAAACGGCAAAAATGGATATTTGTTCCTATATGAAGCGTTAACGTAGCGACTAATGTATACAGGTGCGTTCTATTTTACCACCTCTACCTCGAACGAAGATTTCTGGAACTATGCAGGATGAAAGTAGGCTTAAAATTTAAATTCGGGATATCCTACTTTAATGCTCCAAGTGGTAAATCTGCAAATTTGGGCCCATTGTAGGGTCTAATTGTATTCAGTCTCATTCTAGTTCACTACTGCTGTTTCCTATAAAATAGGTTAAAAATTTTGGTTCCATTCTTTAAAATAAAAATAAATAAGTTTTATGAAAAATATATACTATACAATAAATCACCTATTTTCATATTTCAGTTGTTTCTAAATATCTTAGTTCAACCTCATGTTAATAATGTTGTAGAATATTGATTATTGCTTGACTGGCATTTCTGTCGCAATATTATTAAAAAAATAGATTTCTTTTATATCATTCGCTTTTTTTTTAACTTAAAATCGGTTTGAAATTTATAGAATCGTTGTATTTTCAAATTTCCAAAAAAGTTTTTGCACAACATAGTAAACTACATAACATTGAGATAGTTGTAAGAGATCATCGCTGGATTGAAATTGTAATAGCATAATAAATCTAAAGACAAATAATACAACGGGCTTTTTCCATTAACAATCCAAAGGTGCATTTGTATAGAAAGTGTGAAAAAATTATATTATTGTCATTCCTAATATAGCCAAAGCGTTTTACAACAGGAAAAGCTGGTATACTACATTTTCATATCATACCGTGAAATTAAGGAGAAATGTTTAGTAAAAAAATTATGCATGCAAGCCATATCGCGATTTTCAAGAGGATGGAACAAAATAGCACATTGTATATTTGGGATGCAAAGGAAGGGTTTGGCGACAGGTGCACCGTGCAGGACGAGCGGGAGGAACCGTTGTTTCGACCAAGCCAAAGTCAGAATGCCCTAATCATGTAAAATTTACCACATTTCAACAAAAAGAGTGCTGTAAGTCGAATCCTATCTCAAGACCTAAACGCAGGTCAAATCACCTAAATATAACTTAAGAAATGGTTTTAAAGTCCCATGACTTCTAAGCTATACATTAGGTCGAAATTATGAAATCTGGACCAAAAATATGTCTTCAAAATCGAATAAACTTATAAGTCGATATCATGCCCACTTTTAAGTCAATATGACATTACACTTTTCCCTTTTTTCGACTACGAGGGCGAAATGTCTTGATTTGTCAACATGCCTTATATATAATTATATATTTTGACTAACAGGTCTGTTAGACCTAACGCGTGCTGCACGTTTGACCTGAAAGTCGAATTTACCGCGGAAAGGTTATAGTCGACGACACATGCGCACACGTGACTCACTTTTATTCAAATTAACGAAAACAACCTAACCTCAAACTACATTGTACGTCAGTACTGGTCGTCATGAGTAAATGTTTATATGGCGAGCTGCTGCTTGAAAACAAAATCGAAAAAATGTCACCGGAAGTGAATCGAACTTAAGACCTACGAGTTCGTAGTCCAGTACGTTACCGCATGAGCTACGAAGCCGGTACATTTGATATTTTTTCCAAACTGGTTCATTAACTGAATTATAGCAGGTGATCATTTTTCTTATATCCAAGAATTACCGCGTTTATACTGGTAAAAATATGTGTCTTTTAACTGTTAAAAGATATATTTACACCGCCTACGAGATGTTTTAAAAATCTTTGTCTTTTAACCTGTAAAAGAAATATTTTTGTCCCTATATGTAAAAGACTGACTTTTACGGGGTATTAGAATTCCAATACCCGGTAAAAGACACTTTTCTCGGTGTATGTTACGCTTAAATCACCTTGAAATATTTTTTATTTAATTCCTAAAGCAAAAATATGTCTTATTTACAGAGGAAATAGAACAGCGGAATTAAATTAATTAGTTACTAGCGAATTTTAAAGGTTATGCTACATGCTAATGGCGGACATCAAATTATGAGCGATTCTGACTTTCGACCTAACAGTAAAATCTTCGACCTATAAGTCAAATTTCCCACACATCACCAGACTTTAAAGTAAAATTTCCTTATTTTGAGAATTTTGACTTCAAAGTTCACAACTCTCAAGTCCAATATATCGACCGATAAAAAATTTGCATATGCATATTTGCATATATACATATATAACTATGTATATGTGTGTTCGACTACTGTAGTTCAGTATCGATTCTTTGGTAAATCGCTCTTTGATACAATATTGCAACCTACTAATTGTGGAGACCGTTTTGTACGTTATGTCTACAAGTGAAGAACACTGCATAAACTGTCCTCGCGAAATACATAATGAGTCATTTCACGTTAATGGCGTTAATGAAAAAACGAGTAATTTTTCCATAAAGTACTGGTACATTCCACGTTTGTGGGTAAACAATGATCGATCTCTAACCCTAAAGGATGATCATTAACACTTGTCTCTGTTTCACTACACAGTTTCTTTTTCTGTCTATAAAACGTCGATGAAAGTCGAAACGGTCTTTTTCGAGTCATTGTCGTTTATAGATAAAACGAACACATTGTTTACGTTTCGAAAATATTGTTTGTCCGGCGGAAATCGACTCATGACCGCTACTGAACTTTAATATAAAGTTGACTTCATGCTTCACAAATGTATATGGCTTCCATCAAGGAATACGACCTGCAGATCTAACAAAACCTGAAAATAATATTGTGTAAACTTTGTGTAAAAAGGCAATTTTTGAATCAAAAAAGAAAAAAATAACCTGTTTCTAACTTATAAACACCTGATTCATAACATCAGTCAACATCTGATAACTTTTCATAATTGTTGTAAAACTATTAAAATTATTTCGGTAGATACGGTGTACATTCATTTTCAGAACTTAAATTTCGATCAAAATACTTACAATTTTTAATTTACACTTTATGTTTAATAAATTATGTTGGTAATGAAGAATAACGTGATTTTCGAAAATTCTGATGATGTGTATCAAAAGGAGACATTGTAACGGTGAAATTTTTGTATATAAAAGTTTGTATTGATTCCCGAAACTTTATATATTACATAATATTATAACCTATAAAAAACTAGTATTTTTAAAATGCTAAAATACGTATTCTTTTAGACCTAATAAAATATTCTTTTGAAACATGAGAATCTAATAGAATATCTTTTACTCGATAATAAGTAAATGATAAAAGACAAAGATTCTTGTGGATAACATATGGGATTTCAGTAATTACAATATTCATTTCACGGGGTATAAGAAATCGCTTTAAAACACACGGGATTGTAACTGATAAAATACACTTTTCTCAGTGTGAAATTTTTTCATGGTAAATTAATTATTTTCTTAAATTGCTTATTCTTAGGACGAGTTAATTCTTAACGGGGTAGCATAAAATTCTAAACAGAACATTTTCTGTCGCACGTAAATTTAACATTATATCATGCTTAATTTCATTATCTGAAAACTGACATAATCTTTATTTCCTTCGCTTTGTATTCTGACGAAAGCTTTAAAGTATTGCATTACTATATACCATGACATGAGTATATAATGATATAAGTACACAGTCAAGCTTGTCAAGTGCAAAGAAGAAAAGTTAGAAACAAAAGGAGTATGGATTTGGTCGGAATTAAGTCGAAAAGATTACCTTAATATTACTAATTTTCGCCCAAGTACAGGTCGATTCTACCAAATTCAGACTACGACCTATTGGGAAAAATGCCCGCCTGTATTACCAAATTTCGACCAACAAATTACTTCTACTTTTGTCCTCACTTACCATAATTCGACTTCTATTTTAGGTAAATAGGATGAGCTCGAGAAAATTTCTCGCCCTGATGGAAGGTTAAAAAGCGGTAATTTCGCCCTATTTTGCTGTCTTGGTATGGACTCTCATATTAACACGGGTGGAGGGGGGGGGGGGCTGGTCGCCGATTCCTTCATTATCGCCCGTGATATACGTGATATATTTTGTTCACCCTGCCCTGTAGTCATCCACGACTCTGAACATCTAGTGCACGTATTTTTAGTAAATAACGTCCATTTCTAGTATAAGAAATTACGTAATAAAAGAAAAATAATTTTCTCCATCGCAAATTCATTTCTTCTATGAAATAAAGTCCAAGTCTTTAATAAATAATACGACTTCTTTGTAGCATGAATCTAAATATCAAACATTTAGTTTGATTTATGTATTCAAGTTTGGAAAACTGGTTGAAAATTTGGAAAGATAATCTCAAATCTGAATTTCGGTTTCCCAAAATAAAATTGAAGTCACCGATACCGAACCACATTATTTTTATATTCCATTTTATTCATCTTTTTTCATCATTATTATATCGTAGATCGAGGCCGCAGATAAATAATTATTAAATTAATTATTTTTGTTAATTTTTAAATATGTATTCCCGTATTATTTGTATACTATGAAAATTCGCCAAACTCTACTTTTTAAAGTTCCAATAAAAGTAACAATTATCTATTTCTAAACTGTTAGCTTATTACATAACAAGTCAATGTTAAATTCATTGTTCTGTTGTTCTTCTTCAAACAAAAGTCCCTGTCGTAGTTGATACTGCATTGTCGTATATGGCATTTCATTGTCGTTTTGTAAGTAGATTTTATAAGGCCCTCTCCTCCGAGCATTACTCGTTGTAACTCTAGATTTGTAATTAACAATTTGTAATCACTAATATGGTCCACATTCTTTTCGTTTATCTAATCAACAGAATAAAGACAAAGAAAATAAAACTGGAAGTCAAATGAATTTACCTGTAAGTGATGTTCGATTTTAATTATACTTAGGCCCATTCGAAGATGGTTACCATGTAGTACCACTTATTGTACTGAATGTTGCCACGATTTCAGAGTAAAAAAGAATGAAAATCTCGTGGTTCTTTCGCTGCTTGTTTATTTACGAGATATCGATCATAAAGTTCAGAGTTGAATAAAAAATAGGGGTGAAAATAGTTATGTAATAAGGGCCGGGTTAAGTATTGTTAGTTGGGTGGAATGGTAATCATCTTCGAATGGGACTCTAAGTATAATTAAAATCGAACATCACTTACAGGTAAGTTCGTTTGATTTACAATTATACACCTAGTCCCATTCTCGAGATTACCATATAAATATTTAAAGCTAAACTATATTTTAAACTTTATTTTATAAGCGTCAACGCGAAGTCATTTTTAGATACAATTGGTCTATTGTAATATTTAAAGAAGACATTGGAATCTTTAAACCAGCCTGCGATATTTTTTATAACGTTTACATTTATGCATTTTTTTAATGCGTAGCAGCATGTCTTGCAAAGTGAGAAGAAAATTCTTTATTTACTCCACAAAGGACTAAAGTGGATCTAATCCATCTGCTAATAGTAGACTTTTTTGCCGCTTTAAACGGTTTTTTAGTTGATATAAACAATGACATAACATCTTGTCTTAATACTTTGGTTACACGTAAATAACGCTTAAGAGTCGATGCAATACAGCGATTCGGATTTTCTGGGTTATACGGAATTTTTAACAAAGGTTGTGCGGTGCCTGGACGTGACTTTTAATTAAATCAATAATTTTAATTTCGAAACCACTATTGTTTTCTACAATATTTTCGAATTTTATCAATAAGGTCTCAATTCGTTGAGCAGTATCTAAGGCTAACAAAAGGCTTCAACAAAAACGTTTTTAAATTTAGAATAAATCTTTGTGAACCATCTGTTTAGGCACTAAAATATATGAAGATAAAAATTGATTTTTCGATATGGAACATTTTTGTATAGCCTGAATATTAATGGGTTTCTGAATTGCGGTTTTAATCTGTGATTGTTCTAAGTGGAGTATTGTTGAAAATAGAAGAGGGTGTAAAAGATTGTTTAACATTTGTGTCGAATCTGGTTCGAAAACCATCTTTGATAGTTTTTAAAATAAAATTGCCAATTGTAATATTTTAGCAGTTAAAAAATATCTTAATCGTCCTGCTATATATCTCTACATTCTTTGATGTAGTGGCTTGTTGGTTATTTTCAGGGTTCGAGTTTGATATCCCGATTTGTAATTGCTCTGAACTCGATTCCGAAATTAGATGATTCTGCCATGTTTGTAGCTCCCCCTGGAAGGGCCCTTATAATTCCTAGGAAAGCTCTTGAAGTTTAAAGAATTGGACGTCTTCGTCGAATTTTGTGGAATCAAATCATGCCCCAGTTTTTCCAAAGACTTTGTGACTTTAAGTTTCTTGCCAAGGTTTTCACCGAATAAATCACAATCACTGCAATAAATTAGCAGATTGATTCTACTAATACCGCATTGTATTTTTTATTGACCACTGGCAAAATGAATTAAAGCCTAGTGACAGTCTCTTTACTACGAAGATCTGCCAATATTTTCCCGGTATCGCACAACCAGCGTAAAAGTAATTTTTGATCAACTCCATCTTCGTTTTCATTCAGGAGTATTGTAATTGCAGATCCGGGAGCAACTATAGCTGAGGCAAGTTGTTTGTCAAAAGAGAAAAATAAGTATCCTATTTTTTGTATGTTTCAGTAATCACTGCTTTGAGTTCGAGATTTAAAATCGGAGGTTGGAAAGGAAATTCTTTTTTACAAGGATAATTTGCTATAAGTGTTTCTCTTTCTTCAGTTTTATGACCTTTAGAAATAAGAAATGCCCATCTTGTTTAAAGATCTTGGTTAATAATTGGAATACCAAAATAATCATCAAAATTAGGATCACTGCACATAATTTGCATAATCTCGGGATCTAAATTCATCTCCTTTTCGTTCTCACTATTCTCGTCATCTAACGATTTTGATGATAAATGTTCTTGATCATAGTCTACAAAAAATGATAAAAGAAGAAATATATTGGAGTTTGTAAACAATAATTTTTTATGATTTACGTCGCCAAATGTACGACAGTAATTAATTAATCCAAGAAACGATTCAAAGTACTCTGCCAAATGTACAGATATAATATAAAAAACTTATATACATCGCCCGCAGAACGTACGGGAGATAGACCTTGTATATAATATTAAAATGCAGATGAATCACCGCTTTATACTCAATGGCGATAATGTTATTAGACTATGTTCCTTCGAACCAACACTATTCGAAAAAGATCCACCACCAGATTCTGAATCTGAAGACGCATATCTATCATTTTTTTTCTGAAGTTTTTTCATCCTTTTCTGCAGTCGCCGAATGTCGTCTTTTTCTTGTTTTCTTTTTGGCATATTGAAGATAATAAATATTTTAATGAACTTCCAATACTACACTACACTTAACCTCTGACGTGTCAACCTCAAGCACGAAAAACGATATGATCGATATCTCGGAAGTAAACAAACAGCAGAAGAACCACGAGATTTTCATTTCTGTTACTCTGAAATCGTGGCAACAGTCAGACAATAAGCGGTACTACATGGTAATCTTGAGAATGGGACTAGGAGTATAATTGAATAATATGAGCCTATAATTTCTTAGCTTATCTTTTAAAGAAAACAAAGAGTTTCTTGCGAAAACAAAGGTTTATTTTAATTATGCACCTTATATGACAAGTTCCATTAAAATTTTAATTTCACAAATTTATATGATCGTGGTTCAGAGATGTATAAAATTATGTATAGTAACCCTTTTCAATTCGATTTATTTAAATTTCTCCCTTTCACAAAAACACAGCCCAACTCGCATGAATACAAATAAATGTGTTATTGATAATTTAATCAATGGGAGAAAATATTAAACTCCGACGTAAATTGTTTCAATACCCATATTGACTGCTAATTAATATTACTAAAATCACAAATGAAAAGTTGTAGTGATACCTGAGCAGCCAAGTTTTGTACTAGAACCTTTTACTGCGCCATTGTCTGTATCCAATATTGGATTTATGTACTTTTACGAATTTATTATTATATCGCTCGATGTTTTGAATTATAAAAAGGTTTAACCAAGTTATGAAAAAAGAAAATTCGACTGACGGCGAAGCGCTTCAAAGTAGTTGCTAAATATATTAATAACGAAAAAAACGTGACATTAACAGTTAGTCTAGGAGCTACCTATGCCGCAGTCTATTATATGTCCCCATTTGAAACAATGTTTTTTTTATGTATTTTTGGCCGCTGAACACGATTTTTTTTTATGGAATGATCAAAAGTGGTCGGTTAATTGTTTATTTTTTAAAACAATTGAATAATTTTGTGGGTTTGGCCCGGAAAAAAATTGTTTCATGTTTTTTGGATAATTTCAAACAAAAAAGTTCCATAGTAACTTTCACGTAAGACGACAACTTTAATATAAATTTCCAAAACATATAATAGGCTACAGCATCATAGGTAGCTCCTAGACTACGTGTATTTCAGTGGCGTAATAGTTACATCAAAATGTGGCTAATGCAAGTGAGATTAACAATGATGACTCCAACATGGGTGAACCAATGTTAGATGAGACCAATTTTGAAGTAGAAATTAATAATCCCTCCCCTGCAAGTTACGTTCATCAGGATAATGAAATGTATTTCGACGCTAATTGTGATTACGAGTATATTGGTAAACAATTATTCTCAACTTTAAATTCAACAAAATTTATTAACAAAACCATGCTTAGAAATCGCTCAAGACGCATAATTGCCAACTTAGAGACACAAGTTCGCAAGAGTCCATTAATAAACGTCCCTAGTAGTGCACACGTGTGCATCATTGGAAGCTCATAGTAGTGAAGGAGTATACTATTAGAAATCACTCGTAGTGCACGTATTCTCTATTACGATCACTAGTAGTGTACAAGTGTAACTATTAATTGCGCTATTGCACTACTAATGGTACTATTACGTCTTACTAGCAGTATTTACTACAACCAAATTACTACACCACTACTGAACTACAGATAACTACAAATAACTATTGATGGCACTACTAATATTAAGAGTGACACTACTGCATAACAGCATTTTTCGAAAGTAAGATTATGGGACCTTTGGTAATAGGTGTGACTGCAGAAGCAATTGGCATGGTTATCGACGATCAAAATGACCCGTCTATATCTACAACTGCTGATGATCAGGTTTCCAATTTTGGCGAGACAACAGCAGCAAACACCAATAAGTGCGACTTAGATGACGAACTCCTCATCAGATGGTATAATTTGAACTTGAAAAGCCTGGAAAGTGAGGTTAAGAAGAACCTTTTAGAAAAATATAAAACCGACAAGGTATCATCAATCATCTACTCTCCGAATCTGCAATTAAACGCGATTCGTATTTTATTATTACGCAAAATTTATTAGGATCAGCCTGAACAGCTCTAAGCATGTCGATGTCGGCACTACTCACAAATAAAAACCTCGATCATTTCTTTTTATTATCAACACTTTATGACGTTGGAAAGATTTTAACTGAGTTACATAACTCACAATTATTGGGACGAAAAGCAGGCATAATTCCGAGTATCGTTAATAAAAATGTGAAATCTATTTTAGAAAATTCCCAACCGTACGAATTAATTTTTGGATTGAACTTATCTGAAAAAATTAAGGAAGGCAAAGTATTAGAAAAAATTAGCAATTCCATCAACCTCTTCTTCGGCAACGATACGTCCTAGTTTACGCCCTTTAAACTACAATCGCCAGGCTGTGCGAAAAGTATTGAATGCAGGGAGACAGTCGGGCTTTGTGAACAGATAAAAAGAAACGTTAAGAGTAAGGCAATCGGCCGGATGTTTGCAGAAATATTATATATAATAAATGGAAAACCATAACAAATGATAGTTTTGTTTTGAATTGCATAAGAGGTTATAAACTAAAATTCGCTACAATCGTATATCAAACGAATACACGTAAGTAATCATTGCTATTCCTAAATGAAAATAAAGCCATAGTTAACGCTTTGCCTGCGTATATAAACATAGGAGCGATAAAGACATGCGAGGTTACTGACGGCCAATTTTTATCGCCATACTTTCTAATTAAAAAAAGCAGATGTTACAAATAGACATATACTTAACCTTAAAAATTTTAATGAATTTATAGTAACATCTAGTCCGTAAAAAATAAAAAATTTGACAAATTATTACAGCTCAATTTATTTTTAAATTAATTTTTATATTATTTATATTTTAAGTACATTTCCATTATCTTATATTATGTTTATATATGTTAACATATGTTAACTCCCAAATAAATCAGACAACCTACAATTAGAAAAAATGTCCCGACGGAGAATGGAACCCGGGTCTCTGGCTTACCTCTAACGCCTTAACCGCTGCGCTACGCCCGAAATTGGTTTATAGTGCGAAATGTAGTTTCACGTAGTAAAGTGTAGAGAAGTTTATTAAAATTCGCAGTCACCCGAATAAGAAATGTTTGCCCATTTTATGACTTAAACCCTATACAATTTTTCAGATATCAATTGTTAAACTAAGATATGGAACAAGTTAACCATAATCAAATGACAAAATATAATTCCACGTAACAAATATATATAATATAATAAGATATTTAAAATAATATAATTAATTTTATATAACACTTCAATATAAATTTTAATAATAGGAACGCATATAAGAGAACTTCATTGTTTATGTTTATAACTAATAATTATAATTGTGCAATCTAGAAATGAGCATCAAGTACAATTAAAATGAGAAAACAAGGACTTCAACATAAAATTATTAAATATGTAATGAACATTTATTAATAATTAAACATACTATTACGCATAGATTTACATAGATTGAAAAGCATGCAATATTATATGCAGATATTATTCTTTGAGTTAAACGCCATTATAAAGCGTTGAAGTACAAACACGAATTTTTCATAAATAAGTTATGAGTCATCTAGACAAATACAATAGCTTTTGTATAACTTTTTTCGGTACCAAACTGGATGAAAATAGACATTTGGATGTAATGTGGACGTACAATGGACGTCAATTAGACGTACATGTGCTAATTGGGTACCTACGATAGACGACCATTATATGTCCAGAAACCGACCAATTTTATGTCAAAAAAATAGATATACGTGCAAACGTACACTCAATGTCCTTTATACCTATATGAAGATTTACTTCCCGTTTGTCGAAAAATAGACGTCCATATGTATACGTATAATGAACATTCTCAAATGTTGGTACAATTGTCGAACGGCTTACATACACAAATTTATGGACGAAATATGCATGTTTCATCGACGTACAGTGAACGACCAAAAACGTTGTGTATGTACGTACATTTGACGTCCGCTTATATTCATTTTCCGCCTGGGAAGAACGGACGTAAATTGACAAAATATATACGTCCAAAGGACGTATGTGCTAATTGGTTGGTGAGCGCTAGCGCACCGCGTCCGCGTGGCCTCACCTTCGACTTCAATCACTGTAAAAAAATAGTCATTCGAAGCTCCGACTTGAAAATGACCAATTTTATAGAGAATTTCTCAAGGAATACGGTAATATTTTTTTCAAAATTGTAACTTGCGACGTTGATCTTGAAAGTTATGTTTCAAAATTATATTGGTCCTAAAAAATAGGATTTGTTATTTATGAAAATTTAATTAGTTTTACAATGAAAGTATATATTCTAACGTTTAAAATTAGCACTGGTTGACGTCGATATTACGAAAGGATTCGTAGATATGAGCGTTTCGCGCAGAGAGTTATTTCCATTTTCGCCTTTTTTACGAATTTTCAACTGCTTGCGTATAACTGTTGAAATTTGGCTAAAAAAATTAATTGTTTGCTGTATTTATTTTGGCCAAAGAATGCGCAAAAGAATTGGCGACAAAATCCGTGACATCGAGTCCGAAATGTGTCCTGCTTGACATAGAATGGCTAATATAAATAAGAAAACGTTTATTAGGAATGTATACACAAACTTCAAACAATTTCTTGCAATGGCAAAAGCTTGAATCGATTTTCGCCTCCCAGCAGCAGTTCTATGAAATCTAGTCCCTAGAGATGTAATATAGTGCCACATAACGCGATCAGATAAGGCTGTTGCGTAAAATCAAATTCGTACAAACTTGTATCCAACGATATTTCTCGACGAGTAAATAGTATATTACCTCACAATGGTGCAAGATATACGTTTATGCACTGATGGGAAATGCATACACAAAGCGTCCAAAACGTCGAACATATTAATGAAAATAATAAATCAAAATGATAATGTATATACACAAACACAACCGCATAGATAATCGCGATATTATGGGGATTCTAAAGTGTTCGACCGATAAGGTTGGAATTTTCACTAAAGACTAAATAAAAAGTGACTGAAACGATTTTTTTAAATTTGAGCTCTGTAACGGCAATTTTAATTACTATATATGTATATGGTATCATACTCCCTAAATTTCTTGGAGTGAGAATTCACTCTTTGGTCAGTGAAAACGGAGCAGCTCTCTTGAAAGAGTGAATATTCAACTCTTTAAGAGTGAAATTTCAACTTAACAAGAGTGAAAATTCACTCTTTCACGAGTTGCTTGTTTTTCACTAATTAAAGAGTGAATTGTCACTCCAAGAAATGTAGAGAGTAGTAATTGAGAACTGACCGATCAGTTTTCAACTAATATCTTTGGTATTTTCTAGGAAACTGTCTATAGTAATTAGAATTGCCTTTTCAGAGCCCGAATTTTGAAAAATCGATTCAGTCATTTTTTATTTACGGTTTTTAGTGAAAATCCCTACCTTATCGTTGCAGCACTTTAGAACCCCCTTAAAGGTGTAGCAATTACATCCACACTCGAATAATAGTCGCAATATTATGTCTTCAATTGTATGGATAATAAGTTATCAGTTTTTGTATGGTTCTTAACCCTTTGAGTCACGCGTTTTTCCTTTTGTCCAATTTAGCTGAAAATTGTTACTCGGGGTTTTCGGGGTCGCTGATTACGAATCTGAGGTTAGTTTTGTGACATTTAAAATGGCGGACAAAATTTTTAAATATAACTGTATTTGGACAAAATTTGTTACTCGGGGGTTTTGGGGGTCGCTGATTATGAATCGGAAATTATTTTTTCGAAATTCAAGATGGTAGATTCAAAATGGCACACGAAATTTACAATACAATTCTATTTGGAAAAAATTTATTACTCGTGGATTTTTAGGGTCGCTGATTAAGTATCCGCATTAGTTCTCTGAAATTAAAAATCTCGTATCTAATAGAACATTTATATAAATATTACTCTATTTGTAGGATATCCGGTATTCAGACATTTTTCAGGTAGCTGATTGTGAATGCGATGTTATCCGCATGACAAAACATATATGTGAAGGATATATGTAAAAATTGAAGCAAATTATAAATCTCATATGTAATAAATAATTTTAATGCTACGTTCCCATATAGATTAGAAAAACAGTAAAATTTTACAAGGTTAGGCTATTTACACGCTGTTTCTAATCGAACAGCAATAGTTCAAAAGCTAGGAATATACTATAAATATATCTTATGAAGACGGTTATTTTACATATATGAATTTACACCGCTATTACCGCCGCTTTGCATTTGGTTCGCCGCCATCTTGAATCCGGCATTTTCAATTTTAAAAATCTATCATCGGATTCATAATCACCGACCCCGAATACCTCCGAGTAACAAATGTTGTTCAAAAAGGAGGCATTTCTGAAATGTTTATCCGCCATATTGGATCCGCCATTTTTAATTTGGCAAAAGTAACGTTAAATTCGTAATCAGCAACCTCGAAAACCCCCGAGTAACATATTTTGTTCAAAAAAGAGGCATTACTAACATTTTTGTTAGCTATATTGGATCCGCAATTTTGGATTTGGTAAAGCAGATGTCAGATTTGTAATCAGCGATCTCAAAAACATTGCCATACCAAATTTCGAGTAATTAGTTTTGAAAACATCGTTAATAATGAATTCTTTCGAAAAAAACGCTATTTTTTCATCTTTGTTTATTTATACAATCTAAACAATAAACAATTATGTCTTCTTAATCATTTTTATATGTTCATTCATTACAAATGCAACAGAAAATAGCAAAAAAAATGATTTGAATGCGTTAATAGGAATGTAAATAATCAAAATTCAAAAAAATCGAGGTAGTAACGTATGTTACCGCCATGACGCAAAAGGTTAAACATATTTCGTTCAACACATCCATAAAATAAGAACCATCACTTTTTGGAAATAATATTTCATTTATGAAAAATCTTACACGGAGAAGATTTCAAAATTTACGTTTTGTATATGATACATGTGGTCAGAAAGTATGTTTGTTATACCCGTGAAAATCTAGCCCGAAGAATTTGGTAGGTACGTGTTCTAAAATTGTGTTCTCCTCGACTGTTAATGAGTAGTAAGTCATAAGGCGAGCAATTATTTAATATTGTCAGAAATAGCACGATGGAAATGAATGAAATTATAGACATGTCATTTGGAACCTTTAATAAGAAAGATACATTATGTACGTCTTTTCGGTGCGTAAAGTAAACTCGTGCGTAAAGTAAACTTTACGCACGGAAAAGCCGTACGTAATAGTAGTTTTCGATACAAGGGCGTAAAAGTTTCTTTTACGAATGGGAGAAGTTGCGGCCCGAGCGGAAGCGAGGGTTGCATTCACATTCGTTCAAAAAACATTTTTGCACATGCGTCGAAATATATTTTTTGTTGCAAGGGTGCGTAAAGCGTCCCCAAAAATCGAAAAAATCACTTTACGCACTACTTTACGTACACTGTAACAAAAACAATATTTCGGCACACGTGTGTATGTGTAAAGTTCTTTACGCATACGCACTTGTATCGAAAACTACTATTTCTCATTTGAGAACTGCATTATTTTCGCGGAAGAATTCAGATACAATTCAGCACCTACAGAAATAGGAAATACTTGCGCCACTGTAAAATTTAACGTCCTCGATAAATTCTCGCCTTATATCGTATCAACGGCAACCCCGCACAATTTCAAGTATTTCCTTTTGCGCTTTTCGCAGATCCAGCTACCGGATAATGTTGTACCATTACAATTGATTTACACTGCGGGCAACATCGAAAAAGTCCCGCGTCTATAACGTTTCCTTCTCGCAGGAATTCTTCCGCGTCCCTACCCCAAAAGAACAAAAGCACCTGTAAAGGCTCACGGACCGCTCTTTGGCGCTTCCTGCGCTCAAAGTTCCGCAGTTAATGCATACGTAAGCTCGGGCCTAACACAATGGCTTATTGTTGTTTCCACACTCGTGATTGATTCGCTCGAACATCGCACACCTGAGAATATCGCGTACCAACATGAGAAGTTATTGGGTTTTCCTATTTTCGGAACGTTCTGCCTGGAAAAAGTAATGCGAACGTGTGAATCTTATACGCATACTTTTCATCAAGTATTAAGAGATTTATTTCTTCCACCGTCCTCTGCGGAATTGTGCCCGCCATTTCGACACTGACGAAATACACTTTTCGAAAACTGTTTGCATGACATCGCAATCGGTACGATACGGCCGGATATTAACGGCAAGTACCAAATTGCATGCCCAGCGTCACGGTCTCGTTTAACATCCTTGAATATCTTAATTGAAAACTAAATTATTCCTATTGTTAGGGAATGCCTTTCAAGGTCATATATTCCTACAATATCTGACGGTCGAACTAATTTTATTTCATCAAAAGCTTGGTTCAGTGCAAAAAATACGATATATGTAAAACTATTGTTCATTTAATGATTAAACTTATAGCGATTATAAGCTTGCAATATGGAAACAAACGTAACATACAATTTACTAACAAATTCAGACGTTATGCTAATATACGCGACTATCGCAATCCCTACATTCCGTGTCTAAATCCGAAATTGATATTACTTACGGGTAATTTAGTTTATCCACATTCTCCTAGCAATTATTTATACATATAATTCGAAAAATTAAATTTAAAAATTATTACAACTTTTTCAACATTTCTAATAACGACATATTTTGGTGGAAACATTAAGTTACAAGTTAAATGAAATTACTCAATTATTGGATTATGATTTACTGCGAATGAGTACGTGAAATTTAATTACGCGCCTTGACATTCTCGTCCCTAATACGTTACGCTGATGGAGAAGTTCAGTAACATTTTCTGCACGAAATCCACAGTTCTTGGAGAACATCGGGTCTTTGCGGTTAGTGCATTTATATGCACGCATAGTCTATGTCGACATGTCTCTTAATCAGTGTTATCATGTCTCTTACGTATAAAGAAAATAATACCATTGATCAAAACTGTTGAGGCAGAATTTGTTTCTAATCCGAAATAATGACCGTAACATTTTTAAAACGTTTTTTTTTACCTCGAAATATAAATATACTTTATTTTATTAATAATGGTTAAAAAAAAATGAAGTGGGGTTATTGGACGGAGAAAAAAAAGAAAACATTTTTCCTCTGGCAAAACTCCATTCGCTTAGATTTAGAGATAGCGTAAGCGACTTTTAGTACAGGATTTCTATGGGAAAAATGTAATATTTCAGTTTTTATTTTTTAAGCATTAACAACGCCTTAAAAAAAATTGTTCTCATTCGGAATGCTAGTTGAGGAATTTCCAAATAGACATGAATTTATTCCTTTTTTATTAAAATGAGTTTTCAGTGTATGTACCAGATTTGTTAAAATTGTGCACGCCATATTTGATCCGTCATTTTGAATTTTGAAAATCTGACGTCGGATTCGTAATCAGCGAGCTCAAAAATCCAGAGACAACAAGTTTCTTGAAAATCCCTTAATTGTTAAAGATTTTGTGAGCCATATTTGATCCACCATTTTGAATGTTAAATATCTGACTTCAGATTCGTAATCAGCGGCCTCAAACGCCCCGAAATATCAATTTCCAATTATCAATTTCATATAAATCCATGAAGTTTTTAAAACATTTCTACACCGCAAAACATCTGCCACGTTTATGGAAATTAGGAAAAAATCATGTTCATGTCTCGTGTATACACTGAAAAATCATTTTAACAATTCGAATAAATTCATGTTGACTTGGAAGTTGACCCTCAACTTTGTATTCCGAATGAGAATAATTTTTTCACGAATATATATTATTTCATATATAAAGATTCGTGATTGCAACAATACCGTGTGGCGGATGATATATTCTCCGGTAAACAATTAACTATATAGGTAGGTTTGTTCGCGAAAATAATGTAATACGAGTAATATAATATATGCAAGATTATTTTTAATTAAAATATATTTTTTTGCCAACTCATCAAATGCTTGATAGTTTTCCGCCTACAACAATAAAACACGAATTCATTCAATTTCCGTTTTGCTGAGGTTTCACGTGACTTTATTTACGAAATTCTGGCGAAACAAAATGCTGCGTACGTGTACGCACGTTCAAAGCTATCGTTCCCTTAACACATCAGAAAGCTTACGGTCGCAAATCAATACCCGGTATTATACGTGCAGTACAACTGTGCGATGTTCACATACGAGTCTATTTCGGAGGCTTTTGTTTTATTCCAATGTTACTCGACATAACTCGAACGTTTCATTTAACCACATGGTAAGCATTATTTAGTTAAAGTTATATTCAATATCATAAAATATGTTTTTAATAACTTAATGAACAAAGTGATATATAATTTAAAGGTAATGAACTATAGACAAAAACTATCGCATTTGTATAGTACATTACCTTATTGGTAGTAAATGAATTCAAAATGATAGACAAATGATGTCTGTTTCAATGAGTACTTTGCAATCTTTTCGATCGATATCGGGTAGAATTGGCTCGATATGACCCTTAATAGAAATAGAATTCCCGCTGGGATCCGACCTGGTTAACTAGATTAAAAATTCGGGACGGATTCTGTCAAATCCAGCCAGATTAGTCCGATTCATTCGGATTCTGAATTCAGTTTAAAAATCTACTGTGGCTGTTATCTGTCTGTTAAAACTATATATGGACTTTTGAGGATGAAGGTTTATTGAAACACGTTCGTGATTCGCTCGATGGAAAAATGTTAATGTTGTTGACGAAGAGACACGAAGGGACACGAAAGAATATAAAAGTATTGGGATGCATTCAAACGTATGTGAAGGGATAACTAAAGCATTACAGCGGATAGTATTTGAATTAGATGAAGACAATGATTCAAACGGTCAAAACAACCAGCTGCATCACCGGATTTGCTATAATTTCCATCTGAAAATGAACACAACCTTCGCTATGTGTAACATAAGAAACTTCAAATACTCCTCGCTATATTATAAAAAAATGTATATAAAATCATACATAATTACAGGCATTCCAAAGTGTAAAGCAATGCAGACCAATTCATACATTCACATACGGGATTGCACATATAATGTTTTGCATTATTGTGAATGAAAAATCGTTCAAAAGTTGCTGAGCAATAGATTCAAAGAATTTCTCCGGGGAGTGTTAGGTGGCGCGGCAACACAATAATGAAGTCGCGCATCGTTTACATAATACTATGCAGGGGTCGGGCTTTGGCGACGGTGAAACGAGCAAGTGAACGACATTCGTTGGCTACATTTACATACATTTATTCTTCTAAATAGGAAAGGTTAATTTCATTTGTAATAAATTGTCGGTGCAACATTGTTACGCTGAGCAAATATACGCATATTACTAACTATGCTATTATACATCCGTTTAAACATTATGTTACTGATATGTACCCCATGCCAATATCTGGATATTATAGTTTTGTATTTATGATGGATTATTAGTGTTCTCATTATGGCTGGTCATGTTTTGATTTAACCACATTCCAAAATAGTATATTCCCAAGCAGAAAGAGAAGTCCATTCAACCAAGCCAAAGTCAGATTGCCTTAATTAGGTAAAATTTATCTCATTTCGACCAAAAAATGTTCATACAAATCAGATAAACTTTCAAGGCTCAGATACAGGTAAAAAGTTACTTAAATGTGACCTAAAAAGTGCTTTTAGTCCTTTGTCTTCAAATTACCAGATCTATAACCAAAATTATATCTTCAAAGTCAAACTTACAGGTCGATATCGGGCCCGCTTTTACATAAATATAACCTCGTACGATTACTTCATTTTGCGCATGATGAAGGCAAAATATCTTAATTGGTTAACATACCTTCATATTTCGACCATCAGATTAAAATTAAGACTGAATGGCGTGCTGCATGCTTAACCTGAAAGTTGAATGTACCATGGAAAAAATCACTGATAGGGCATTTACACAAGTTTTTTCAAAAGTAATGATTGTGATATTGTATGAAATAACTCTCCGTCAACAGTCGAGGAATGAATAGCTGTTGATTCCCACTTTGGAAATTGGGAAATGAACTAGACAAAGAAAATTTAAAAAACGAAAAAGTATCCCTTGTCAGCGACCTTTGTCAGTATTCTATTATTCTTTTATTTTCTCATTGTTTTAAATTGTAGCGATCTTAAAATAGGGGCAAACACATTCATCACGACGCAATTTATCGATTACGTAACGATTCGAAAATCCATAGTGAATACTATATCCGTAATTGCCTTATTGGTCATCCACAACTTTGAAGTAAAAATTACCTAAATAATGAAATTTTGCTTACAAGTGGAACTTAGGTCGAAAGTCAGAATGACGCGTCCGGCTTAATAGACAGCATAACCTCAGAAATTCGCTATTTAATAAAGACTAATTTTGTATTACTTATAGTTCATGAATGAAAAAAAGGACTGCAAGATAATTCATGCTCAAAATAAAATCAACGATTTTTTAACCATAAATAAAATTTTTCTTTAAGTTGCTTATTTTGGCACGAGTTAATTTTTACCAATATTGCATCAAATTTTGACCCCGATGGAAGTATTTGGTAAGATGTTTAGAAAATTCGCTTGAAACGTTATTTGAGGGGTTTTCAGGGCAATGATTACGAATCCGATGTTCCAAATGGTGGATCCAATATGACGGACGGAATTATTTGAAAATGGGCATATTCGCTTCAAACACTGTACTCTGGGATTTTCGGGGTCTGTAATTAGAAATACGGTGTCAGGTTTCAAAAATTCAATATTGCAGATGGAATAATAAAAAAAGGCTCACTGTGGTTTATACACGTTTACGGAGAATTTTTGGTGTCATTCATTACGAACCCGAGACATTTTTAAAAAATTAAAACGTAACCATAGAATATGGCGTACTTGTATCGAAAACTACTATTATGAATTTTTTCCAAAGGGTAATTTCTAGTTTTCAAAAATTATTTGAATAAATATTTATTTATTTATTTATTATATTTTTTAACGGGCGGAATCGCCCTTTTTACTAAGTCTGTTCATACATACTGAATAATAATTGTTATATTTGCGAGAGCTGCAGATCGACTTAAGAAGATAGCGCCATACTTCACATATATTGGAATAGAATTAAATCAAGAACTTTGCTGGTATTTTTTTTTCACAAAAAGATATCGAATCCGCCAGTTTGAAAATTAAAAAACTGACACCCGATTCGCAATCAGCGGCCCTGAAAACATAAGAGTAATGTGTTTTAACCCATATAAAAGCATTTGGAAACATTTTACTCCCACTATTTCTGACGTAAAATTCTATGCCCTTTCAGAATCTTTCAATAAAATTTCGATAAAATGAAAAGCAAAAAAGTTATACACGTTTGTTTGTAAAAAAAACATGGTTTTTAAACATTTATCACTTTCACCTCGAAATTGGTTTAGAAAACACGTCTAAGGTGAAAATATCGCGTCCATGGACCCTTAGGATTAAAATGTACCGTGTTCTAATTTGAATTTCAAGATGGCAACTTCTAAAATGGCGCCTAGAAGCTCAAAAATGTTTGTAAAACTTAACAAATTTTTTTCTTGAAAACTATAGACGTTAGAGAAAATTTGCTAAGAACAAAAATATCTTAGAATTGGTTAAAGAACCTTCTCAAATTTTATCACAATGTATTGATAACACTTTTTGGTTTTTGACTAAATTTTTGACTAAGACATTTTTATTCTTAGCAGATTTTCTTGAAAGTCCATATTTTTCAAGGCAATAAACTTATGAGTCTTAAAATCTAGAAAAGTTTAATAATTTATTTCCTTGAAAAATATGGACTTTAGAGAAAATCTGCTAAGAATAAAAATATCTTAGAATTGGTTAAAGAAGCTTCTCCAATTTTTTCAGATTTTGTAATTGAATTTTTTTTTTTTCTATTTCGATTTTTTTAATTTTCAAAAAACCAAAAAGTGTATCAATACATTGTGATAAAATTTGAGAAGGTTCTTTAACCAATTCTAAGACATTTTTGTTCTTAGGAAATTTTCTCTAAAGTTTACAGTTTTCAGAAAAAAATTGGTTAAGTTTTAAAAAGATTTTTGAGCTTCTAGGCGCCATTTTGGGAGTCGACATCTTGAAATTCAAATTAGAACATGGTACGTTTTAATCCTAAGGATCCATGGATGCGATATTTTCACCTTAGACGTGTTTCCCAAACCAATTTCGAGTTGCAAGTGATGTTAGAATGAAAAATAAATGTTTAAAAACCATGTTATTTAACAAAAAAACATGTATAACTTTTTTGCTTTTCACTTTATCGAAATTTTATTGAAAGATTCTGAAAGAGCATACAATTTTACGTAAGAAATAGTGGGAGTAAAATGTTTCCAAATGCTTTTATATGGAAATTATCGACGTTGAAACTGGTGCTAAAAATGTGTCCGTTTAGGCTTTAATGGGTTAAGAGCATTTATTAATTTTTTAACATTTGCATCTGCCATATTGGATCCGCTAGTTTGAATATTAAAATATTAACACTGGCTTTGTAAGGCGTATCTGGACCATACCCCCCCCCCCCCAGTTATAGTATAATTGACGCTAATTTAACCATTGCATCTATATAGGACAAAAATTAAACAATTTCATGACATAAAAAATTCTTTTTTATACAACATAATGTTTATAAAAATTGCAACCACGTGTTTTACTGACTTATTTAAGTCTCACTATTGACAGAGGACTAGTAATAAAAATGGTTCTGCTATTTTTTAAATGAAAATATAATTCTGAATTTGTAGTTTTTGAGAGAATCACCCATGTACTATTGTAAACTGCATGAACCGTGACAGCGCATATATTTCTACACTATTACAACATTCGTTTTACAAAAATTTTAAAATAACAACCAACAAATAAAATACCTGATGAATATATCGTTGCAAATCTGTTTTTGGAAACCAGAATTTGTTGGCTATATTGTTTTCGACATTTTGAATTTTATAAATCGAATGTATAATTGCGAATAACGACTTTCAAACATGTGTGTTTTTCTATGAAACGGGTGCCGTTTTCTTTTCTTCGTGTTTATCACTAAAAAGGATGAGACAAACGTTTCACATTTTTTAGAGGTTATGGAGATTTCAGGAGAAAAACAAAAATCTACTTATAATTTTGGAAAATCTTAAATACTTCTGGTTTAAAACCGAAATAATTTCCCATTACATTTTTATATGAAAAATATTCATTAAACAAATAAAAGTTAAAAAATCTTCACTTTTTTTAAATTAAAAGTCAGCATTGTAGCTTTAGGAATTGTTTAAATGACATTTTGACTACGCCAATGAAAAGAGAATCCTCAAAATCAGTAGACTTTTGGTTTTCAAGTCAATATTCATCTAGTTTCCTCTTAGGAACAAAGCTCTGAAATTAACAAATAAATGTGTATCTTTAAGACATAATGGGTTATTCTTAGGTAATAGCTTGAAGCTTATTGATGTCGATTATTGTTGCTGATTTCATGACATTTAATGGTGAGCTTGCACATTCATGTTATTAATTTATGTTACGTCCCTAATAGTTCATTAAGAGATCGTCAATTCTCGGAGAATGTCGGCTTTTGCGGTTAAATCATTTATATGCACGCATAGCCTCTGTCGACAAGTTTCTCGATAAGTTCATACGGGTACGTATAAAGAAAGCAATGCCTATAGATCAAGCGTGACTTTTGCGTCAACTGCCCGACGTAATATACTTAATTTCCTGCTAGATGGCGCGAAAATTATGTGGTCTTGCCGCAAGTAATTGGCGCGGAATTCGTTTTATACAAAAACGTGCCTCGTTTCAAAATGCGTATGAAATGCACTATCTTATTAGTTATGTGAATATATTTTGACAAGCTATATACCTATAGTGTTTACAGAATCTTAGAAAATTATTAACAGTCATATATAAATGAATATACAAATGCTATTTTAATGATACAAATGTCACGATGAAATAATACAATCATACGATTTATTCAGCATATATGGGAACAGATGCCCCGAACAAATTCCGAACTTTTTCTAAATATTAACAGAAATACGCACGAATTTGTACATTCCATAAAGTAATTTTTCAGTTTGTAATTATATGTAGTAATAGAATGAATTATTTGTATGTCGTTGACTTCGTAAAATAAAATATTTATCTACGTACCAGTGTTCAGAATATAATATTCTATGTATAGATATATTGTGTTTACAAATACAGACCTTATCTTTTACAAATACTTTAAAAACTACACAGTATGTGTATAAAAGCGTATCAAAAAAGTATATCAATAGCGTATGCAAAAGTATTTAAATTGTGTTCATGCGGATTAATCGTAAATAAGTATAATCAATTCATAACAATATGCTTGGCAATAACAATAACTCTGTATATATTAAAAACTGGCAATAAGCGTATGTCGAAACAAAAATTACATTATTTTGCACTTGAGAATAGTAAGACAGATGTAGAAGAATATTGCCATTCAAGTCACGTCTGAGAATGATGTGCCTTGAATTAATTTTCTCAAATTATTAACGGTATCGGTCAAATTAAAATGCAAACACGTACACTCAACAACAATAAATGTTCATATAATAAGAATGATTTAGGAAAATATGAACCTGTAATGCATATTTATCTGATTGCTTTTCGCTGACACCCGTCTGTCCACTTAGAAATAACCTTCATCATTTTATTTGCTATTAAAGTAATTTCTAGAAATGTAGTTCGAAGCTTTCATCGACAAAAATGTTAATAAACAATAACGCTAGTATAGAGAATGTTAATTTTTATATTACATTTTTTCAATGACCGTGAATATATTGTTACTTCAGGTGATATAATTTCTATTAATGTATAACAAACAAATAATGTAGATATTGATTATTAATTATATTTTTATCATTTTTCAATATAAATAATGAAAACGAATGGATGTCCAGTGTTCGTTCTCACATATAAATACAATATGTACATTAATGTCAGTTATTGTACACTAGTTTACTTGAAATGCTAGATAAGGAGGATAGAAAATACGATTATTACCATTTTCAACAAACAAAATTAAGATGTACGCGTTATTTACTTTCACGATTGAAAAACGTGTCAATATAAATTTACAATGCGTGCACTTATAACACGCATGACACTAAGCTTACAGGCTTCAATAGAAGCGTCGAAATATTCATATTTAATTTTCAGACCCTCCCCTTACATATTAGCGAATAATTCAAACCATCTATTCGAACCCCAGGCTGGTCGCAAGCTCCCCTACTATGGTAATTGAGAACGTTCAGATTGTCGATATATGTACACATGTTGACATTTTACGAATTAGTGAGTGCGTTTTATTTGCTCTATGATATTAATGGACTGTGCTGGATTTCTCACAATGAAAGCTTATTCCATATAAATCTGTATAATTCAATTATAGACTTTCAGAATGACGCTGACCATGATGATGAATTAGAGTGCAGCGTATGTGTGCAAGTGTGTACCTATATACAAATAAAAAATTGGCACTCTCAGTTATAATATAACGTATTATTCCTAGAAGAGACTTTTAAATTAATATATCAAGAACTTAAAACATTTAAGTAAAATATGACACAATATTTTTTTAAACAACTGTCGTCAAATGGATTATTTTGTTTAAGAAAACACTGTTTAATAAATTGATTATAATTTTATTCCTCCAACAGTATAAAATAAAGATTTTCTAAAAAAAAGTATATATTATTGATGTACATTGAGCTAATGTTCATAAGAATTACTCTCGGGGTTATCCGGTTTTATGTATTTTCTTACAACCTGAATGTTTCACGTTTAATACAACATATATCTTGGTAACACGAAACAAATTATTAATAACGACAATAATTCCTAGCCCGACAATAATTTACATTTTTTAATGTGCATATATAAATAGTTAATTTCATATTAGATTCGGCATTTTGAATTTTGTAAAACTGACATTGGATTTATTAGTGGCGATAAAAGCTGACAAAAGTGTAATGAAAATCGCTAAAAAGGATTAATATTAAGCGACATCAATCATTTAATTGTTTTGATAATTATATAAATTTAAATACTGTTTTGTGGAATATACACTACTACTACAGCATTTATAGAATTTATTTCACTTTACGTTACGTTGGCCTACATTTACACGTGACGCGATTTACTACATCAAAGATTACGCCAATAGCTTCTGGCTAGTCGTTACAAAATACGCACAAATATGTAGTTTATATCTAGTTAAATATGGTTACAAATAAAGCGCTCGGATTAATACGTAGTATACATGTTAGATCTATTATCCAACTACTTTCAATCTATACATAATAACGACCGCGTTAAATAGTATTACTTTTTCCATAAATAATATACCACTCACAATTCTGTTATTTAAATTTGAACGAAATACAAATATTAATCATGAACGAAAAGTAGAGTACTGCTCTAATTAGTGCCAATTATTACAATAAAACACTACTAATTAATCAGTCAAATCACGCTTTTTTCGTTATACGTCTATAAACAATTCTATTTCCTCTTTTCGATTAGTAGAATGTGATTAAAAAATTAGAAGTTTTTTTATTATTTTCTAGTTGAACATTGATTAATTCATAGTCGTACACCATTGATCTGTATTGTAGTAGATTTTTACATCATTCGTTATTTAATCATTCAGATTGAAAGAATAACATAATATTATGTACTTAATCAAGTTATTATATTGAAAACGCCGAAATATTTTATGACTTCAAGCATTTCTTTTCTACGTCCGTAACATTTAGAGGACAGCTCAGTAATTTGTGGAGAAAGTTCAATAAAAACCCCGAGTATCCCGGCATGTTCGAATTCAGAAAAGTTCGGTCGCTTTTATGGGAAAATATTTTTCAGTGTATAATGATCTATCTCGATAACCGAGAATAAGATGAAATCGGCTAATTCGAAACAATCTATAAAATTTGTTTCGCTGTTACCTTATGTACTTTTTATCTCGTGTCTTGCTGGAAACGTTATTTTTTGTAGATATATGTGAAGCAGTATAAAGTGGAAAAATGACTTTAGCACTTTGCATAAGTTCACAGTAAGAACAATCAACTGAAAAAATGCCCATATTTTCATAATGGACATAATGAACCATATCCAGTATAAACATTTTTCTGTACACATTAGAGTTCATATAGTTGTGGTCCTTTTCTAATACGATAATGAAAGAGACATTTCATAAAATTATTCAAATTTGTATGGTTACTTTTATATAACGTGATTAACAAATAAATTAGATTTTTAAATTGTTTCTTCAACGGCTAGGTGGGAACTAAATCCAAATCATGTTGCACAGTTTAATTCGAAGAAAAGCGATGTACGTATGAAAAGAGCTCTCAGAAAAAAAAATCGAGATATCCCTCTCTCTCTCTTTCCCCCTGACAAATTACAGACACGAGCGGTCTCTCATAGTACACAGCGCCCTACGGCTCGGTGCTTGAATTAAATGATGGTAGATTTTAATTTCGGATTTGCGAAATCGAATCTCCAAACATCTTTTTCCATTTATTGCAGAATGCCCATATGAAATTCGATTTTCCACTCGTATGTACATTGTAATGGAAAATGAATTGTACCCGTTGTGGAAAATGTTTTGGTATGATATTTTCTGGACTATTCCTTGAATCAAGTAATCATGTTTGTGATTCAAATAAAGTTTCGTTGGTTTAAGGGAAGAATTATTCCGTGCAAGTAAATAATTTCCTTGGAAAATTATACCCTACATTATGAAAATATTGTCTTGAATCAAGACAGTATTTTCTTGAAACAAAGAAATAATTTGCTTAAAGTTAGTAAATCATAATTCTTGAAAGAAGTAAATCGTTTTTAGGAATATTTTACTCTGTCAAAAAATCATATGTTTAGATTTAGAAAATTGTAAAACTTGATATCAATAAATATGTTCCTGACAACAATTTACTCCATGCTCATTTCTTATTATTGTCAACAGATGTCTAATTCTGTATTTTTGAAATCTGAGAATTTGATTCTCATTTGATATAAAATCCTGCAGTTTTTCCTTTCAGTTTTTTTGGTATGTGTATTATGATCGAAATAGTCTGTAAATGGTGCGTTTAGGATCGTTTAACGATATATTAGAAACACGAAAGTTCAAGTGTGAGCGAATCCGAGCGTGAGTGATAGCAACTGTTAAGTTTAGCCATAATAATGAAATATACGTCTACCTAATTTCCCCTATGCATGTCTGTGTATGAGTGTTAACTAAATACGTACGGATATAGAAAAACTGCAGAACAAGTAATAATATCGTCATATGATACAATCACTTTTTTTGGTCCTAACTTTTCCCAAATAAATATTTATACCTTCTTCAAGTAATTATTTATTTGAAGAAATGAAATATTTTCTGGAGTTAAATAAATATTTACTTAATGAAACAAAGAATTGATTTTCTTGAAAAAGTAAATATTAATTTTAGCCAAGAAATTATTTTTTGTTTCCAATAAATGCTGAATGTTTTGCTAATAAATATTTTGTTACGACTATTTAAAGGAACCATTTACTTGAATCAAGTAAAATTTCATTTAAACCACTAATCTTTTTATTCAGTGTAATAAAGCGTTTCCATATCAAAAGTCGTTGCAAGCCTGGTAAAAATAACGAACGCTCCTTAAATTTTAGAATGAGATTTTACTTTCATACGAGTGAAAATAAAGCCACTCTTTAAACCAAGTGATTTTTCATTTCTTTAAAAGCCGGATCCACACTTCTGAGAAGATAATTTTACTGTATACAGGTTTCCTCTTTTATAGGAGTAATTGAGTTTTCATAGGAAAAAGAATAAATTCTTACTTAAAAAGATTTCGAGCGTACAAAATGAGAATCACAAATTGCATCCGCCAAATTACGCATTGCATCGAAAGATGAATAACATTCCCGAATGCCATAAGGTTCATTTAAAAATAAGCGCAATCCGCAGTTCGTACCCTAATCCCTTGAAATCGATAGTGAAATGAAATGTTCCTCTTTTATGCACGGTTATATGGAAAATGCACTTAGCTGCGGCGCGAATAAAGGTCATCGACGCGTCACTGCCTCCGGGGAAGGGGGACAACCGGCGGTGAGACGATTGACTTAAGGGGGTTAAGAGGGGCGAGGGGCGGGGGGGGGGCAAGAGGTAGGAGGCAGCTCCGGCTGTTGCACCAGCCAGCCGTGATGTCGTAAATCTTCCTAATACGCTCATAGCCGCGTTGGATGCATTTGATTTATGAGCTGCAATAAGGTCAAATATGTTAAGTGAAAGCAACTTCACTCACACAGATACGAAGTGGTACCGGAGCGCTTCGTTAAATCATTCCGATATACCAAAATCAATAATTGGCGAAAAACTAGGGAAATGAATGAACTTCGATACTGTCGTCTATATAAAATGACTGTCGGTTACAGAAATTTATTAAATCTAGGGCCGTTCACTCGCCTCGACATCAGTCGCAATTAATCGCGCGTGTGCATGATGAAAAATAGTCCTCCAGTAGCTAAAGTAATGAAACTAGAAAAAGACGTATTGTCCTGAAATTGTGGGTAACGCATTCGGCGTTTTAATTTGGGATAAACATGTAATAGACTTTTTGCGGAAATTAGCAGCTTTATACTTAAAGAGATTTAGGCGACTTAATTTAATTTGATTGAGGGAAATCCGAACCCACTATTAATAACACCGGTATTTCGTCCTCGCAAGGAAAAGCATAGGTTTAACTTTACAATTAAAAACTGCGAAATTAACAAATTTGTGGCCACCCTTCTAAAGAAGTAATTTAATCATATGAATGCTAGTAACCCATTTCCATCTAAATCGAAAGTATTGATCGAGTTCTGTAAAGTAAGAGGAAATCCAATAATGGACTCCGTATATTTCCAAGCAGTTTTACAGTCTATTCGAAGTTACGATTCAGACTTGAAAAATCAAATTCTGTAGCGTGGACTGCTACTTTATTTAACATGTCACATTTTACAGCTGTAAAAAGAACTCGGCAAGTTAAACTTTATTGGCATCTGTCGATCTTGAGTAAATTGAAATATATTTCGGTTCGATCATCATGGAATATATTGCTTAAACCCAAAAACATTTTAAAATCAATGAGAAATGCTCCCATGCGTATTGATAACCAACAAAAATTAGATTGTAAAAAATAAAGCTAAGAATGTTTTGTTACAAGTTGTTTGTCTATACTCTTCACCAATCACGAGTAAATTTACCAACCTCATTTGAGATTCCTGCATTTAGTGTTTCCCGCTTTACGTGTACAATAAGCTATTTATGGAAAATAAATAAGTATATTTACCACAAATATTATGTCGATATGCTGTTGATAATACATAAATGCAAAGAAGAACATTTTACGCTACGACAAATTTTAATTTCCGAATTATCCAATTTTAGTTTGGAACTCTAAATTGAACAAGTTTAAATCTTAGAAGTCACTTTTAACGAAAAGCTAAGTTGGAAACATCGTGTTAAGGGGATTAATAGCACTTGCAAAGCAAAATTCAATCTGTTTGTGACGGCTAAAAACCAGGGAGCGGACTTAAGAGCATACCCCATACCTTCCAGCAATATCGACATTTTACTCGAACCAATTTTCGGCTAAATTATTAATTGTCGGTACTGCGAAAAAAGTAGCTTTACTTTATTAGAAATATTGACTTAATTAAAATATTGATATATTGAATTGATATATATTGTTCATGACTAAACATTCGTTAGTTTCGTTTAAAATGTATTGATTATGCCGTGATGATAACAAAGCATTTGCATTAGGACTGACGCACTTGGAATTGATAATCCTATCCGAGGTCTGGAAATAGTGTCAGTTAAAACGATCAGTGCTACAGAAACGGAAGGGTCGCGCAGCCCCTTAATTGTAGTAAGATATATATAGAAAGTTATATCATTTCAATGCAGATCTTAAATATTAACTCTTACGAAACAAAACACGAAAAGTTTTACGAAATTTTTTATCTGAATTTTTGCCTCATATGCCAATATTCTAGAAATTAAGAAGTTATTGTTCCGTTCCCGTTTCGAATTAACCACTCTATAATTGCAGCGGGGCGCTCAACTTTTTTTTTCTAGAAGTGGGATGGAGTTTTTAAAAATAAGTTCAGTGACGCAGTGAATCGATTTATGATTTTGAAAATGACAAGTGTGTTTGTGTTAAACACGTTCCCTTGAATGAAGAATTAATATTTAAAGACGTGCCACATAAATCGAACATTGTGAAAACAATATGTCATATTGAAAACAATTATTCAGGAAACCATGATGTGGCGTAGTGTAAAAATAACTATACAACCACGGTTCACTCATGTTCTTACGCGGCACTAGATAACATCTGAGGTAAATAATCATACACACTCAGAATAGAAGTACACGTATTAGGGTGCGTGAAATATAATATATCAATATATTTAAAAGCTGTTTGAAGCTGGTATAAAAATTCCGCGTATATCTTCTATTTTATTAAAAGCATTTTCTTAAGGGGGACGAGGCTCATTTCAGAAATTAACCCATTTCTTAAATAAGGCATAAAGTCTAAAATGTTTGCAGTTTCCCAATTAAAATCATGATTATATTTTTGTCGATGTTCTGAGATTACATTGTTGGATGTAGCATTCGGTAAATTACTACCGTGTTTCGAAATGCGAGTCTTCAGCTGTAGTTTGGTTTGTCCCACATATGTAGCAGTGCCATCCTCGCATTGAAGTCGGCACAATAATCCATTGGTTGTGAATTTCCCGTTTTGAATAATTTGGCGCCAAGAATATACTGATTTTGGAGATAGCTGAAATTTAAAACATAATTTTACAGCACCACAAAAACACACCGACAACTGTTTTATCAAGTTCGTGACGTACCCGTTAGATTTTCATGCCGAGAATCACCTATCCGTCCAAACACGTATATTATTATACAGGAATAATTTCATCAATTCAAAAGTTTTAGAATAAAAATAATTAACTCCATTTTTTACATAAAGAATAAAAACTATTGAAACATCTAAGTCTTACCGTTGTGAAGAAAGGATACCATCCAATTTTAATAGAATTTCACCAAATTCGCATAAAAACTAAGGACATATTTTAATACAGGTCTACTTCATTATCAATTTAAAGAAATTTAAGTATATTTAGAATGACCGCACTCAATCCTGTAGGAGAGTCGGCGTGATGGTCGTGCGGGCTAAGGCGTCAGTCTTAGTCCGCCCGAACTGAGCGTCGCGAAGGGCCCGAGTTCGAATCCCCGTCCTGCAATTTTCTCTGCTTATGTCCAGTGTGGAATAACCGGGGAACTTTGCTGGGCGAAGGTACGGATTTGGGACCGCTGCCGACCCCCGTCGGCAGTTATCGGTACCGTCAGCGTCTTATCCGCGGTCGGTACGTCGTGGGTCTTATCTCGGATAAAGAGGGGATAAGCCCCGCGTCGTACTCGCTAAGGCACAGACCGCCGAATCTGCTGGTGGTACCGATATTGGGGAGGGGGGACTGGCTCTGGATGGGTGCTGTGTGTGCCTATAGTTCTGTCTTGTACTGTCTGTCTCTGTCCTGTACCTCTCCACCCGAGAGCCGACCCGCAAATAGACAAATCGTCATTAACGCGGGGGAAATAACCTGTCCTTTGTCCAATCCTGTAGGATTAAATCGCGTCTTTGAAATTTTAAAACGCGTTTTTCTCAAAGATCCATGAAAAATAATAGCGATTTTTAATTTGAGAATATTTCAATATTAATTTGAAGACTTTTGACTATATTTAAACTGCACTCAATCCTGCAGGATTTAAACAAGCTTTTGAACTTTTAAAACGGGAATTTCTCAAAGAGCGCATACAAAATCTTCGGAGTTTTTAATTTGAGAATGTTTCTTTATCAAGTTGATGAATATGAAGTATATTGAGAATAACCGAAGTCAACCGTGCCGGATTAAAAAGCGCATTGAACTTTTAAACGCATATTTGAAAAACAGCGCATGAAAAATATTCGGGTTTTTTAATTTGAGAAAGATTCTATATTAATTTGAAGAATTTTGACTATAAATAGAACTACCGCACTTAAACCCGTAGGATTAAAGTGAGCTTTTGAAATTTTAAAACGCGTCATTCTCAACGAGCGCATACAAAATATTCGCATTTTTTAATTTCAGAATGTTTCTTTATCAAGCTGATGAATTTTAAGTATATTTAGAATGACCGCACTCAATCCAGTAGGATTAAAAAGCGCTTGGAAATCTTAAAACGCATATTTCTCGAAGAACGCATGAAAAATATTCGGGTTTTTTGATTTGTGAATGTTTCTATATTAATTTGAAGAATTTTAGGTATAATTGAAACGACCACACTGAATCCTGTAGGATTGAAAAGCGTCCTTGAAATATTAAAACGCATATTTCTTAAAGACCGCTTGAAAAATATTCGGGTTTTCAAATTTGCGAATGTTTCTATATTAATTTGAAGTATTTTGACTATATTTAGAATGACGGCACTGAATCCAGTAGGATTAAAAAGCGCTTTGAAATTTTAAAACGCATATTTTTCGAAGAACGCATGGAATATATTCGGGTTTTTTAATTTGTGAATGTTTCTATATTAATTTGAAGACTTTTAGGTTTAATTGAAAAGACCACACTGAATCCTGTAAGATTGAAAAGCGTCTTTGAAATTTTAAAACGCATATTTCAATAAGACCGCATAAAAAATATTCGCGTTTTTTAATTTGCGAATGTTTCTATGTTAGTTTGAAGAATTTTGACTATAAATAGAACGACTGCACTCAAACCTGTAGGACTGAAATGGGCGTTTGAAATTTTAAAACGCGTCTTTCTCAACGAGCGCATAAAAAATATTCGTATTTTTTAATTTCAGAATGTTTCTTTATCAAGTTGATGAATTTTAAGTATATTTAGTACGACCGCACTAAATCCAGTAGGATTAAAAAGCGCTTTGAAATTTTTAAACGCATATTTTTCGAAGAACGCATGAAAAATATTCGGATTTTTTGATTTGTGAATGTTTCTATATTAATTTGAAGAATCTTAAATATAATTAAAAAGACAACACTGAATCCTGTAAGATTAAAAAGCGCATTGCACTTTTAAAACGCATATTTCAAAAGACCGCATGAAAAATATTCGCGTTTTCAAATTTGCGAATGTTTCTATATTAATTTGAAGAATTTTGACTATATTTAGAATGACGGCACTGAATCCAGTAGGATTAAAAAGCGCTTTGAAATTTTAAAACGCATATTTTTCGAAGAACGCATGAAATATATTCGTGTTTTTTAATTTGTGAATGTTTCTATATTAATTTGAAGACTTTTAGGTTTAATTGAAAAGACCACACTGAATCCTGTAAGATTGAAAAGCGTCTTTGAAATTTTAAAACGCATATTTCAATGAGACCGCATAAAAAATATTCGCGTTTTTTAATTTGCGAATGTTTCTATGTTAGTTTGAAGAATTTTGACTATAAATAGAACGACTGCACTCAAACCTGTAGGATTGAAATGGGCGTTTGAAATTTTAAAACACGTCTTTCTCAACGAGACCACATACAAAATAATCGTATTTTTTAATTTCAGAATGTATCTTTATCAAGTTGATGAATTTTAAGTATATTTAGTACGACCTGTATCAATTTGAAAAATTTTAGGTATAATTGAAACGACCACACTGAATCCTGTAGGCTTGAAAAGCGTCCTTGAAATATTAAAACGCATATTTCAAAAAGGCCACATGAAAAATATTCCCGTTTTTTGATTTGCGAATGTTTCCATATTAATTTGAAGAAATTTGACTATATTTAGAACGACCACACTCAATTCTGTAGGATTGAAAAGCGCCTTTGAAATTTTAAAACGCATATTTCTTAAAGAGCCCATAAAAAATATTCGCGCTTTTAAATTTGCGAATGTTTCTATATTAATTTGAAGAATTTTAGGTATAATTAAAAAGACCACACTGAATCCCGTAGGATTGAAAAGCGCTTTTGAAATTTTAAAAGGCGTATTTCTCCAAGAGCGTATACAAAATATTCCCTTTTTTTAATTTTAGAATGCTTCTTTATCAATTTGATGAATTTTAAGTAAATTGAGAATAACCGCACTCAATCCTGTAGGATTAAAAAGCGCATTGAAATATTAAAACGCATATTTCCAAAAGACCGCATGAAAAATATTCGCGTTTTTAATTTGCGAATGTTTCTATATTAATTTGGAGAATTAAAATTTAGAACGACCACACTCAATCCTGTTGGATTGAAAAGCGTCTTTGAAATTTTAAAACGTGTGCGTGCGTGCGTGCGTGAGTAGGATTTGAGGAACAAACTTTGAGTGTACATTTTGAATTAAATAGATCAAATATAAATAGACTAGTTTATATTTTGTGAAGGAAATTTGTCCTCACTAATCTTAATGCTTATGCGTTGATCGTTCTCATTGTCTTTTTAAATGTACAATGTTACAAACAATTTTTTTGTAATAGTTATTTTACGCCGCGAGATTTACGCCCTTGGTACAAAAATAACTATATTTAACAAAATTATAGGTCTCAAAATGAAGAATTAGATGAATTAGTTTAGCTCAATTAATCATATTTGATTAGAAAATTGTTTGTAAAAATGGAAATTCGTTCTTCAAATATGATTTAAAAAATAGCATGTTGTTCTTACCGAATAGAAAGTGGATCGATTTATGTATTGCATATCATGCTAAATAATATATGTATATAATAACCCAAAGTTATGGATATCTAAAAAATGAAAATAATATTTTAACTATTAATATATGTTAATAATAAATATCTGGACAACCAAAGTGGTTACACGAATGAATTCCCGTACACCGCAAGATATTGCACACAGATAATAGTTTAAAAGAATTAACCATATATTTTGTTTTGACAGGTGGAGAAATATCTACTGAGACACAGTAATGATGGAGGGCATTGAAAAAAATGGTTTCTGTTGTCAAGTTCGTAACGTTATATTCTAGTAAGAGAAACGTTATATTTTAACAATAGAAACGTACACTTGCTCTGAATCGTTGAAATGTTTAAGAAAATAATGTTAAAATCAATTTAAAATATGTTCTACTTATAATTCTTTACCTACGATTAAGATAATACTTCAGTTCAAAAACTTTGCCTCATTTTATGATGTACTTTATTTTTCATATTGGTAAAAGTTTTAAATATAAAACTATGTTAATAAACAAATTTTTCCAGAATAATTGAAAGTTTGTATCTGGAAAACTCGAGATTTGCAGCACATCAAAGACGTCCATCAAATATTTATTTAATATTAACAAATTAAATTGAATTTTTTATATCAGAAGAAAGTCTTGGTCTCTCTCAAAATAACCACACTGTATTTCTTTTTTACCTCTCAATACCCTGCAAAGTAGACCGAAGAGCGACAAAACAGAAATCAATAGGCATCGAGAACACCTTCTGCGTACTTTGATACTCCAAGCGCGGAATCCAAAAATGTTTTCCTATAAGGAGTGTTGATATATGTACTAATATTGCATTAAATTCGCTTCTACTTTCCCACTTCGATCTCATACATATGACCTCACAGTGAAACATAAAGTAGGATTAAAATTTCGACTCGGGAAAGCACTTCCACACTCCAAAAACTCACTATATAACTGTGAAATCTCACTTTTTGATACTATGCCGATTAGACCACTCTCCAAAACCTGAAAATTCGCTTTATTAAACAGTTGTCGTTGTTCGCTTTACAAAGTGAAATTTCACTATAAGCACAACCCACATGGAACGTACTATTGCAGTAATATTGTAGCAACATTGCAATATTACGGCAATATTACAGAAAATTTGAAATATTTCAGTAACATTATAGCAATATTACATGAAAATATATTACGCGGTAAGTAAGTAATGTTGCAGTATTATCACGGTAATCTTATAAGGCAATATATCACACGGTAATGTAGCGGTAATATTACGATTATGTTTCACGGCAATATATCACAAGGTAATATTATGGTAAAATTGCATGTAAATATACTACAGGGTTATGTTACAGAAATATTGCGGTTATATTCCACGGCAATATATTACACGGTGTTATTGCAGTAATATATTGGTTATGTTGCACGGACATATATAACACGGTTACGTAGCAGTGATATTACGGTAATTTTACACGGCAATATATTATGCGAAAATATTATAGTAATATTACGGTTATGTTACAGGGCAATACATCACACGGTATTATTGAAGTAATATTACGGTTATGTTGAACAGCAATATATCACGGGATAATATTACGGTAATGTTGCGGCAATATTACATGGAAATATATCACAGGGTAATGTTACAGAAATATTGCGGTTATATTACACAACAATATATCACGCGGTAATGTTGTAGTAACATTGCGGTTATATTACACGGCAATATGTCACACGGTGATATTGCAGAATATTACAGTTATATCACAGGTCTAATAGATCACGCGATCTACTGCAGTAATATTACGGTAATGTTTCATGGCGATATATCCCACGGTGGTATTGTAGTAATATTATGGTAATGTTACACTACAGTATATCACGCGGTAATGTAGCAGTAATATTACGCACGGTTATGTTACACGACAATATATCACGCGGTAATATGGAGTTAACAATACGGTAATATTACATGGTAATATATCACAGGTTAATGTTAGAGTAATATTACGGTTATATTACACTGCAATATATCACACGGTGATATTGCACACGGTGATATCCCAGTAAAACGAAAAAGGATTAAAAAGTATTGAAAAATATTCCGATATGCTACTTTGAATGGTATTTTTGGCGTTTCTGATAGCTTCCCTATTTTTAAGCATTTGTAATCGTTATGGAAGTATTCACTGTAATGTTTCTGAATGCTTCCTAATACTTCAAGATTACAAGTCCAACGTGAATGCTATGCTATCTGAAAGAAGTATCGTCATGTGTACTTTGAATGCTTCTGAATATTTTCTGTGCGTGAAACTTAATAAATGCTTTGAGAAGCGTTTATGCGAATTTTTGCAATACATCGGAATGTTTTCTTCAAACTAATGCTTCTTAATTATGTGTAAAGTATTCCCTGTCAGTATATATAATGATACGATTGTATTTATTTATTATTTAGATCTAAAACCTTTCGTCGATGGTTAAACTTATCAACAGATAGTTGTAGATCTAACATCTTTAGTTTATGGTAAAATCCTTGTCGCAAGAAAATTTCAGACCTAAAATCATATGTCAATGAATTTACTGAGATTGATTCATCGAAAGCAGATACATGATATTAATCTAACTGTTTCTTTGCTTTATTTTGAATTTTTAAGTACTAATACAATTTTAAAAACAGTCTAAAATACATATTCTAATATGTAATATACTACCTGTCCTATACCAGTGATTAATGGTAGCAGACCAGTGGTCTTCGTCGTGTGCGATCGTAGGTTCTAGTTAAGCACCCTAAGTGATGATCACTACTGGGATAGGTGAACGCCTGAGGAACAAAGATTTTTCTTGAAATATTAAATTTCATTTAAAACAGGTAAAGTTGCAATTAAATTGCATAAAAAGTTAAAAATATATGTTTTTTAATATTTTATATATCAATTACCGTAACTTCACACTGCAATATCGCTCTGTAATATTACTGTAACAATACAAAGGGCGGACATTTCGCATCACAGCAACATAACTGTAATATGTTTCTGCAATATTACCGTAATATTGCAATGTTACCGTGATATTGCTGTAATATTACGTGCGTCTGGGGAGTGAATATTTAACGTATGTGTAATGTTATTTACATATTTTTGGATTACATATATTTACTCGGACAAGTATTCATCAACATATTTCCATAGATTACCGACAATCAATATCCCATTTTGTAATCGCAAACAACGACTGGTATATACAGGGTGATCGGCCAACCATTACCCAGCGGCTGACTGTAGATTGTACAGATAATTCTGAGCAACTTTTTCCTCTGAAAAAATTTCCCTATTTGTACTCGTTTTCATAACATTTTGTTATTAATATCGATTTATTTGTCGAACTGTATTTTGTCAACTTTACGAGGCTCTTGTAGGGTTCAGTTTTAATTTAATCGCATCGTATTAGAGGACAAAAAATTTTTGTTTTTTCAAGGCCTACAACTTTTTTCTGTGTGATATTTCGGTAACTACGTGTCGAAACGAGTTAAACGCGAAAATCCTGAAAAATCGGCATTTATCCCGTTTTTATGGCTATAACAAGAGAGATATTCATTGTAGATCAAAAACCAATACAGACAATTTATAGAGCCTTAAAATACCTTTAAAATGAGCTCCGGTTCGTTAAGGTACCTTCAAACCGAGTCGAGATATTTCAACAAATGTGATTTTTTCACCTAAATTTTAGTGTTGAATAACTTAAAAACTCTACCTTCCCGAACATTTTTTTAGAAGAAAAAGTTGTTCAGAATTATCTGTAGAATCTAGAGTTAGCCGCTGGGTAATGGTTGGCCGATCACCCTGTATATGCAGTTAATCGTATTTCACCGTTTGCGAGAAAAATACTTCATAGGGTGGATGTGTTCGATACAATACATATGCGCCACCACACTGAGAGTGTTCTATACATCAGCATTTCTAATCTTTCCGTCTTTCCGTCAGTTCGTCTGACCAATGTTCAGTTCGAAATGGCGTCACTCACTGTGTCATGCAGCGAATTCCCACTTGTAATCTAATGTGAGAAATCCTGAATTCAATACAGTGAAAATTTCACTCTGATTAGAAGTGAAATTTATTGTATTGTAGTGAAATCTCGAAAAAATTCATTTCACTTTAAGTAAAAGTGACATTTTCACTTTTAGAATTTTAGAGTGTAGGTCATTCATTACAATGTTGCTAATAAAGGTGAAATCGGTGGAGCCGTTGGTATTCCAAAAATCTATCGATAAACTTATTATTGAAACTGAAATAAGTACTATCCATTAGGAAATCAATTGCCTGTAGCCAGATATCGAGGTGAATTTCGGAAAAACATATTAACTCACCCTCTAAAATCCTTAACTGCTTTACTAGCGTTTAACTAGTACCCGCCATATTGAAGCCACCATTTTGATTTTTGAAAATGTGACATCAGATTCGCATTCAGCGACTTAAAAACCTATAGTATACCAAATTTTATGTAAATTCAATGAATACTGCGGAAGTGATTATATCCCATGTGGGAAATGCCGATGCTGACCATACGGCCCAGTATTGGCCCAGCGATGTCAGCCGACTTTCGGCTGCCGATGCTGGCCCAACGTCGGCAACTTCACTGTGCCAGTATAGGGCCAGCATTGGTAGCCGATACTGGCTATAACAAATTGCCAAACTTCGGCTGAAAACTGGCCAATGCATCGGGCCAGGCCTGGCAAATTGATCTCATAGGCATTTCTCCCGATCATCGTCCCAGCGTCGGCCCAATATTGGACCCGAGTATCGGACCATGTCTGGCAAAGTGATAGTGCCAAATCTCGACCCAGCGATGGAAACATTCGGGACCGAACATCGGTCCAAGACTAGCAAATTTATTTCAAACAGAATATTGCCGACCGAATATCGACCGTATCGAAAACGATGCAAGATAGAGCAAAAATTGACTAAACCTTTTTGGTAGAAGAGGAAATTTCCTACAAAAAAGTCCGCGAGAGCTCTAGTCTAAAAAGTATAACTTAGGTGGGAGCAAGCCTCGAAGAAAGCATCGTAGTTTTGCTGTCTCATCCGTGAGCGTTTTCACAGTCTGAGACTGTGACTTTCTTAGATTGATATCTCGCGGCACAAGGTGCAGAAGCAGCCGCGAAATCATAGTACAATGGCGAAGGATTCCCTACAGTTACATACTTGCGCAGTTCTCTCCGTGTACGAGCCCTCCGATCTCTGGAGACTCGGCCCATAGCCAGCGGTGACGTTCAAATCCCCAGGGAAATCCAGCAGTTAAGTTCCGGCCGTAGCCGCCAGGAGCGCGTCGCCGAACCGCATATGAAGTAGCGCCCGCGTTCCTTGAAGTGTGGGCACCAACGCGGCAACTCCGGCCGGAGGGCGATCTCACCACTTTTACCTCTTTTGGTGTCGGGGGGACTTTCCCTCCGACTAAGAACTAACTCGTCGTGATAAACGACGAATTAGAAATTAATATTTTTATTTACAGTACGACGTTTTACGAACTTACTAATCCAACTCGTTGGAGTTCCAAATTTGGCCCCGCCCAGGGGCTTACAACATCAAAAGACTCGTCAATAAGGAGGGATATATGCATATACCCATCGATGTATATACATCTTCAAGGTTTCTTCCAATAACAATAAATTCGTTTCAACATTTGTTTTTCTTCTTTTATCGTGCTGCTGCGACGTTGCACAGACAATAATGCCAATAATGTAAAATTTAGCTGCAACAGGCTCTGTGTCATCGCCGACAATCAACGCCGGGCCAATACTGGCTTTGATACCGGTCCAGGGATGGCAGCCACTAATGGACCAAGACCAAGACCGGTTGCCGAGTCTAGGCCGTAGTATCGCACCGAGACTCATGCCAGTGTTGGCCCGATGTCGCAGCCGAGCCTCGACAGCGTCGTTGCCAGGACTGGACCAGGGCTGGGCCGTTACGAATTTCGCACATGGGTATCGAAGGGGTTAAGAACAAAATTATACTGTATTGGAAACTTTGTGTCAAGAATACAAATATTGGAACGAATGTTGGAGCGATTCTGACTTTCAACCTAACAAAAACTATTCGACCTATAAGTCAAAGTTCCTTCACATTACCAGCCTTTAAAGTAAAATTTCCTTATTTAGGGAATTTTGACTTCAAAGTCCGCAACTTGGAAGTCCAATTATAGACCAATAGGGAATTTGCATATACATATGTGCACATACACATACAAATATGTATATGCATGTGTTCGACTACGGTATAGTTCAGTATCGATTCTTCGGTAATTCGATCTTGAATACAATATTGCAACCACTGCAACCCATAAACTGTGGAGAATATTTTGTACGTTTTGTCTAAAATTAAAGAACACTGTATAAACGGCCGATGCGAGAAACATCATGAGTCATTTCACGTTAGTGGCGTTAATGAAAATGCGAGGCAGTAATTTTTCAATAGAGTACTGCTACTTTCCACGTTTATGCGTAAGAAATGATAAAGTATATTGGTCTCCAAATCGATCTCTAACCCTAAGGGATGATCATTAACAGTTGTCTCTGTTTCACTACACACTTTCTTTTTCTGTTTATGAAACGTCGATGAAAGTCGGAACGGTCTTTTTCGAGTCATTGTCGTTTATAAACATTTACTCATGACGACCAGTACTGACGTACAATATAGTTTGAGGTTAGGGTGTTTTCGTTATTTTGAATAAAAGTGAGTTACGTGTGCACATGTGTCGTCGACTATAACCTTTCCGCGGTAAATTCGACTTTCAGGTCAAACGTGCAGCAAACCGTTAGGTCTAACAGACCTGTTAGTCAAAATATATAATTATATAAGGCATATTGACAAATTAAGACATTTCGCCCTCGTAGTCGAAAAAAGGGAAAAGTAATGTAAAACTTAGAAGTCATGGGACTTTAAAACCATTTCTTAAATTATATTTAGGTGATTTTCGATCTGCGTTTAGGTCTTGAATAGGGCTTAATTTAAGCTCAAACCCTGAACAATATGTAACCCACATAGAAATAAAATCTCCAGAATATCTCTAGACTGTCATGAACATTACAATTGAAATATTTTAATTGCAACATCTCCAGAATATTCTGAAAATACCTCAAACAAAATGTTGCAAGTGAGATATTCTGATAACATTTCATTTGAAACATTCTATACGTATAATTCTAAGAATATTCTAGAGATGTGGTAATCGAAATATCTCACTACATTTCAAACTTGATGTCGACCGAACGTTGTTCAGAAAATATTGCAGAACATTGCAGATGAAACATTCTGAGAATATTTCATTTGAGGTATTCTATTTGTATTATTCTTAGAATATTCTGGAGATGTCTCATTTGTCATGTATCACTATATCTCAAATTTAACATCGCTACAATGTTTTGCGCGATTCGTTGCAGAACATTGCAGATGAGACATTGTGGAAATATTTCATTTGCAACATTCTATACAGGGTGATTCTCCATTGAATGACTTCCGATTAACGGTAGATTCTGTGATAAATTCTAAGAACATTTTTCCTTTGAAAAAAATTTGTGCGATGTATAGTTTTCAAATTATTTAGCATTAAAGTCAGCCAATAGGAACAGGAGTTGCTTGATTGTCGCGACGATTTCGATGTTCGCTGACAATGCAATCGTCGCGACAATCAAGCAACTCCTGTTCCTATTGGCTGACTTTAATGCTAAATAATTTGAAAACTATACATCGCACAAATTTTTTTCAAAGGAAAAATGTTCTTAGAATTTATCACAGAGTCTACTGTTAACCGGAAGTCATTCAATGGAGAATCACCCTGTATATATGGTTCTTAAAATATTCTGGAGATATCTCTCCTGAAATGCCTCACCATATCTCAAAATTTAACATCGCTAGAATGTTTCGCGAGAATCTTTGCAGTACATTGCAGATGAGATATTCTTAAAATATTTAATTTGAAAAATGAATGCAAACAAACGCAGTTTATAAAGGGAATGTTTAACCGCCGAACTACCGATTGTTAAACACCTATCATACGTTGGAATTAATACCCTCTTGTTCTCTTGGAACGAGGAGTGCACTGAAATGTACAATTACTACTGTAATTTTATTCAACACTCTCTACATTTCTTAAAAATAACAAAAACAAGCGTTCATTTTTTAGCAGACGTATGTCTTTATTTTTCTGCGTAACTAAATGTCTTACATATGACTATTACTGTGCGTGAAAAATGGTAATGCTGAGAATTTCTGTGTGTATTCCGCACTGTGAAGATATTGTAACCAGTACAATACGAAGTTAGTACATTTTAAGGAAATAATACGTCTATATTTTAAATATATTTTATTGTTAGTCCTATTAACTGAAGATAGTAAGATCACGAATTCTTTTATGCTGTATACAAAATATATTTTGAACGTAGTGATTTAAATCTTCCACTCTACGATATGCCTGTTTTAACTACTCCTTTCTTCTATTACTACATTTATCAATGTATATGAGACACACGTACGCCGGTTGACACATAAATTTAAGTAGTTTATACATTAAATATACCCTACGTACTATATAACAATCTAAACGAATTTGTAACGCTTAATATTTAGTCGCACACAAAGCCGCACTTTTCGCACACACAGTTATTCATTTTCAATGTGAAAGCTTTCTTACATATACTAACTTGCAGTTTCTGTGTAACACTTGCGAGATATATACTGACGATCGTGCACCACCTATCGTGATGATATCGTATTGTACTGGTTACAATTTCTTCACAGTGCGGAATACACATCGTTGTATAATCTGTGATCGTACCCAGAACAATCTCTATTCGTATCAAATACGCAGATTGTCTCTGATACAATAATTAGTGCTGTGCCTATGGGAATCACAAAATATCATACCCGGTACAATATTTCTTGTACCCATTACAATCCATTTCTCTCTGGGTACGTCGTTCGATTTCGAGTTTCGAGTTCCCGTTCGATATTTCGTTGCCTATCGATTGTACCGCAAACCTAACGTTAGTAGGTTATGTAGGCGTTCATTCTTGAGATGAAAGTGAAACCGGTATATACCCACTAACGGATTTCTTGCGCGGCCCAAGCGCATGCGCGTGTGTTTGATACAAGTTTAGATTGTAAATCATACAATCTAAGTCTGTAATCATAACAATATGTGAATTTAACAATGATCAGATTGTAAATCGTTAAAAAACAAATATTAGCTGATACAAAATTTTGGTTTACAATATTAAAGTTGTTGAAACATAATGGCATTGTACCAACTACATCGCAGATTGTACTCATTACTAAATAGTGTAGTTCTGAGAACAATCATAATTTTTAAGAACTATTTCTTAGAATATATTTTTCTCTTTGAACGTACTTATTACGCGAGATACAGTTTTTTACTCATTATTTAATATTCCTAATTTTAAAATTAAATTTTTTCAATTTTTATTACGGGAGTCTAAAGACATCAGCCGAAATGGTAGTAATCTATGTTTATTTTCAATTTAGAAAATGCTCATTTATTTCTTAGAATGTCTGTCTTCTATTATAAACTTAACAATGTAGAATAATAAAAATTTTTTAAAATGTCAATATTTTTTATTATTGAATTGTCGATTTCACGGTGTAGGATAACTAATGGCAAGTTAAACACGTGATAGGAGATTTATAAGTACTTTAAAGAAGAAATTACAAAGTAGTTTTAATCGTGCCTAAACGCCCTTTAAGGTGGTTCACCAGGTACCTATCGAGTCAAATATGGAACGGACGCCAATATGACTTCGGTGGTATGCTTCTTAAGACGTTGCCGTCCGTCAACATAACCAAAAATGACCCTTTTAGCTATTTGTTTATTTTATTTCTCGTCTCTAAAGGTAGGAAGAGACGTTTTTCTTTCTGCAAATAAAATCTCACAAATTTTTTTATCCGTAGTATAAATTTTACGAAAAACTCAATGTTAATTCAATACGAATTTCATGAATATACACATGTTCCCATAAAACTCAATGTTAAAGAATCGTGAACATTTTTATTAATTTCTCTGCTCTGAAGGTACTTAGGGGCTTGAAACTTTGCAGGCATTAATTTCTTTCATTGTTTAACCTACTATAATTTTTTCGTTAAATTCTCAATGTTAATTCTTTGACCTGGTGAACCTCCTTAAGGAGGTAGTCGCGTGAAACGATTTTTTTACGAAGTCTTTCATTTTTTCACCAAGCGTTAATGACGTTGATGTCAATACGTGGTTAAAATTTCAGAAAGCCTGTCCGTACGATAATGGAGATAATCGTCCTCAAAGTTTCACTTTTTAACACGTGTTCCCCATACTAAGCCTTTGCCGACATGACATATTAATTATTTACAGAAAAACGGTATTTACCGTTTTTATAAAAAACTAATAGGTTGTGTAAAATATATTAAAGAACATTGTAAAAAAAATTGAAGAACCCTAGCGGTACAGTTTTGTAATAATATTAATAAATAGACATTTAATTATGTCGTATAAAGCACGTGAACGTAAAATGCGAGGTTGCCGATTCGAAATTTTGCTGATGTTGGTGTACACAGACACGATTCCTTGAGAAATTAGTGTGTAACAGGCGTCCATCAAGTACACTCTCCCCCAAAACGTTCATTACGCGCACTGAAGAAACAAAGTGGCGTCTGTGGATTTATGTGGGGTAGACTTTTGACGGGTACTGTCGCACGACTACCTCCTTAAGTGTGCCACTCGAAAATCTGTATTCGAACGAGTTACGCAGTGATTTGATAATTTTTAGAGACCTCCTACAAAGTTAGTGTAGGAGGCACACGTATGCCGTGCATCTTATTTTTTTTACTTTTAGTGTAGAATTATTCTATGAAACTAAGAACTCAAGAAATGAAAAGTTATTTTCTCCATATTGGAAAGAGTAATAACTTCCCGAATTTGGAAAAATCGGTGACCGCTTACATTTTAAGCTGCACAATTTTTTAGAAGATAAGCACACTCTTGGCATGTTGTTTATTGAAACTCCAAGATTATACGAAGATTTTCTAAAATTTTCAGAGTGATTGGATAAGAGTTACTTTTTTTTAGTGATATCAAAATGAAATTGTTGGATTGTACGTTGTGAAATTCAGTAAAAATCGTACTTCACGTTCGTTTTTATTCTTTCCAGTGGTGTATAATCTTAAAAGCATATAAGGGCTAACATTTTAATATACCGTAGAAAAATAATCTTGATTGTTTAGTTCGATATTCATTTGTCTGCAAGATACATAGTTGCGTACTATAAAAGTTAAAGGTTCTGTAGAATTACTCATATAAGACTGGATATTACATCGTGAATACATGTTCCTCGTGTAATTAAGCATATCCGTAAATTCATAGGCGCCTAATATTAGTAGTATAGTAATCCTTTACATGATATAGGTGATGTCTAAGTGACATGCTTTAATTTTAATTTTTCTGTTTCTCTATGCAATAAAAATGTCTAATAAACATTTAATAATGGATAGATTTCTACCAATGATAGACAAGAAAAATAAACTTTATATTTGTATAATAAATATACAACAAAATCGTAAACCAAAAAGTTGCCTAGTTTAATTATCTATTTCTGTTATATTTAATAAGAATATTGTATAATAATTGTTCAGTAAATGCTTTAATTTCTACCAGTGAATGCCAGACTTATTTTTGTCAGTGTACGTATAAATGTACAGAAAAAGAAAAGTACGGCACGTTATATATAATATCAATAGAGTATCGGATATCGTCTATTCTATTGGAATGGAAACTGCAATTTAACTTTTTTTTTCAACGAGCGCTTGGCTCTTTCACCAAGTGACGTCATAATTCTGCAAGGGTGAATTTTGCAACGTTATACTTAATGACAAGTCGATACTTTCGACGAGAGAGGGAGAGATAAAGCGAGAGAGAGAGAGAGAGTGAAAATTATAGCTTCGATTCGGGGAGAAGCGCTTCGTAATATTACCATGCTATCGATGAAACTATTCCCCCGTTCCAAAATCGTGCGGGACTGGTACACGATTTGGGTGGAGATCATGCAAATGAACACATGTATATGCGCACAGCAGTCGAGCGATTGTACCCATTGTATTGTTAATCATTCGGTATCCGTAAACTCGTCGAGACACATTTCACGGAGTAGATTGTTAATATTTCAGAACGGAACAGAACATCGAAATCTGTAGAAATATATCGCGAAAACTTTTTACGTGTTGCTTCACTACAAGTAACCCTCCGAAAAAGTGACAACAATGTTTAATTTACTCTGGTTGTAAGCCAATTTATCAGATCGATAAATGTGCAGAAATCACTCAATTCGAATAAATGTTCGTGATATAAATAGGGAAATTGATCCATGCATCATTAACTACTCTGGTTTAAATGACATTCGTATACACACACACGCCCACACACACCCAAAACACACACACACACACACACACACACACACACACACACACACCCACACCCACACACCCACCCACACACACACACCCAAAACACACACACACACACGCACACACGCACGCACACACGAAGTCATCTTAACAAAATTAGGCTCTTAAAAGAATCTTATATTTATGTACATAAATTATACACATTTAGGCCAGGGAACAAAGTTCCGAAAATCAAAATCCCGAAAGACTAAAATTTCGATATTGCGTGAGTCTAAGGTATTATAATTTGCTTTCATTTTGCCAAATTTTCAAAGACAAAGTGAAGAAAATCACACTGGAGCCATGCTATATCGAAACTTTGGCCTTTCGGTGTGTTGATTTTCGGGACTTTGTTCCCCGGCCCACATTTATTGTCTATTTTCTGTGAATTTTCCAATAACCTTAGAAAGTAATTGCTTAATAAATGGATATATTTCTACTAGTGCATCTCTTATTATTTGTCTGGTTGAAATAGGAGAAAAATTCTTCTTAACGTTTGTCTAGTATTCGAACCGTTCTTTGAAGTAACCTATATAAAAATTGACTTTTAACCCTTATATGATACACTGTTGGTCCCTGTTCTTTATAGTGTTTCATTATTTACATAGGGGTCAACGAAAACATATGTGATCCGTTTAAGGGTTAAAATAACCAGAATGTTTTACCAGAACTGCACAGTACTGTAAATGTTATTTTAGGTTAAAATAATAATAAATTTTGGTTAAATTTACTATTTTTCAGAACGGAAAAATTAAATTGTAAGTTCAAAAAAATTCAATAATCATATATTCTGGTTAAACTGATCATATATTGATATACGGTTAGTGAAAAATAAAAATTATATCAAAATGACATCATATTTTTTTACGGGGTAAGTTTGAATTCGTCATTTTCTGTCTAGGTGAGCAGTGTCCATTGCATTGGAAAGGCAAGATCATCAAGAAAGCTTATATTTTCATAGTTCGGGACGAATTATGCAAAAGTATAATTGATCCACCATGACACATTTATGAAATGTTGGATTAATAATATAATAAATATATATCATTAAATATAAAGTGTATATAAAAGTGACTCGTACATTTGATTGATTCATTTTATTTAATTATTATTGTTTAACCGAACTTTAGAGGTACCTCATCAGGCCCTTATAAAGCCGTGATCAAGCCCTGACAGAGGCCTGACCAGGGCCTTATTTCAGGATGCCTGATCAGGCCCGGACTAAAATAATCGTTACGTTTCTGATCAGGCCCTGATAGGGTAGCCTGATAAGGGCCTGAAATATAATCAGGCAGCCTGAGCAGGGTCTGATCAGGGCCATATCGAAATTTCTACTCGGGATGTCATGACGATCCTACCAAAAAGACGTCATAACCGCCCCCGACTTAGAAGACATATCTTTATAATATCACTGTTACAAAGAGCCTCTGTAAAATATGCCCATTTTTCGTACCTCGAATATTGAAACTTTTTTTATGCCAATTGGTTACATATGATGACCCAATATTCCCTGCAAAATTTCAAAGTCAACATATGCCCCATTTCGGAAATATGAGGGGTCCAAGTTGACCATGTCCAATAAAAAGTGTACATCAATTTCACATTTATACTCGAATAATAATATTAAAAAACAATCAGACGATATGGTTCTTTACAGATTTTCGGCTGCTGATTACAAATCTGAAGTCAGATTTTAAAAATTCAAAATGGCGGATCCAATATGGCGGACAACTTTTTTGAAAATCGATGTAATTTGCCTAAAAATTATTACTCGGGGGTTTTTGGGGTCGCTGATTACGAATCTGAAGTCAGATTTTAAAAATTCAAAATGGCGGATCCAATATGGCGGACGACTTTTTTGAAAATCGATGTAATTTGCCTAAAAATTATTACTCGGGGGTTTTTGGGGTCGCCGATTACGAATCTGAAGTCAGATTTTAAAAATTCAAAATGTCGGATCCCATATGGCGGACGACTTTTTTGAAAATCGATGTAATTTTCGTAAAAATTATTACTTGGGGGTTTTTGAGGTCGCTGATTACGAATCGACTACAAAAACCTTAAGCTGACGAGTTTCAAGCGAATTACATTAAATTTTTCAAAAGTCATCCGTTATATTGGACCTGCCGTTTTCAATTTTGAAAACTAACATCCGATTCGTAATCAGTGACCCCAAAACCCCCCCCAGTAATAATTTTTAGACAAATTACATCGATTTTCAAAAAAGTCGTCCGCCATATTGGATCCGCCATTTTGGATTTTTAAAATCTGACTTCAGATTTGTAATCAGCAGCCGAAAATCTGTAAAGAACCATATCGTCTGATTGTTTTTTAATATTATTATTCGAGTATAAATGTGAAATTGATGTACACTTTTTATTGGACATGGTCAACTTTGACCCCTCATATTTCCGAAACGGGGCATATGTTGACTTTGAAATTTTGCAGGGAATATTGGGTCATCATATGTAACCAATTGGCATAAAAAAAGTTTCAATATTCGAGGTACGAAAAACGGGCATTTTTTGCATGGGGCTTACAGAGGCTCTTTCTATAGCAATTTCCTGAAAGAGTAACCGAAGTTTTTTTATCGTTACGGTTTCAGAATGTTACAAAACAGAGGTTAGTAATTTTTTGAAATGTTTTGGTAATTTTCTGAAATCCTTTGGTAATGTTCTGAAATTTTTTCGTAATTTTTTTGAAAATGTTAATATTGTTTGGTAAAATTCTGAAACGGTAACAGAAAAAAACTTCATCATGTTATGGAGCCCTTCTAGTGTTATGTAGTAAGTAATATACCTCGTAAATTTAACCGCAAAATAATTATCAAAAATGTATATAACGACGAAAATAGACACTAATCGTTCTGGTAAATATTACATAATCAGACATATTTTAACTAAGCTCTTCCAGACATTTGTACGCGAATTACTTATTAAGAAAATAGTAATTCCACGGAATTTGTACGTCACACTTTTCAATCCAAAGTAATAATTTATGTTGCAATCACCAGGCACTAAAAGAATGTTTCTATTGTCCATGTATTTTTCTAATATTATTGAACAAAAGCTTTCTATTATAAAATTTATTAATTGATTCATTTTTTGAATTGTGATTTATATTTCAAGTATTTTATAGGTACATCCTTATGGATCTGATTGAATAAAAAATATTACATTAGGATACAAGTAGCGCATTATATGAAGTGGGTGATTTTCGCATGAGCGAACCGAGTACCGAAGTCAGCTACTTTGCACGTGTATCGTCTGCTATTTTCTTTTACTCCGGGGGATATATTTTTCGCGCACTGATTTAAGTGTGCGTAATTGCATTAATATATCAACTATAATTAATAAACTAAGAAATAATTTCTACTAAATTTGAAAGTATTAGCATTTTCTTTTCCTTAAAAAGCTATTTTCAATGAAAATAGCCTGTAAAAAGATTACCCAAATATGCTATTGAGATTTCTTGGTTAATATGTAAATTATTTACCGTATTATTTAGTTATTATAATAGTTACTATAATGTGACTGTTATATAGTAGACGTAACTTTAAAGCGTGTACAATACACAAAGAAGAACTCAAGATTAAATTGATTTCATATCGTCATACGCATAAAAGCAAGTAATTCCGACAGTCGAGAGCACGCGAAAGCGGCTGCATAATTTGTTGATATTTATTCAGAAAAAAAACTGTTTCTAATGATTTCTATTTACCTATTATTGTGGTCGAATTTTTGCTAAGGGGTTCTACGCCTTCACCTAGAAATTTTGTTGAAATAGTTAAGAATGCTGGCGTTTTCATATCACATTCTATATATCCATGATCTTTCTTTTATATGTGCTTTTTAGATTATACAAATTGATGGATCTGCCATGTACTCGTACATGGAACTTCAGAATGACTGATACATCCATCACATGCCGCAGAAAGGAGGAATACCTGTTATACCGTCAAGGAAGCGCAAAAAACCCCGTATAAAAAGCAGAATTCAACAAATACATAATGTTCAAAATACTAACATTTATTATCCTCCCAGTGTAACAGAATTTTCGAAAAATATATAACATTTTCATAAAATGACTAGACTTGGGTGAAATTCCCCTTAAATTTACTAAACGGTCATACAATGGGAATGGAGATTGTAATAGTAGATTTAGATACGCTCTTAGCTAACCGCTTCACGACCGCAGATCACGTTGTAGAATAGATTTTTATTTGTTCACAAGATGTAGGCTCTTTTAATGTACGGCAGTTGCGCATGAGAATCACATTATCTATAAAATTGTTTATCGCATACAGTGAAGTTATATTGCGTACATGAATACACTACAGCATATAATACATCTATCGCCTTTGCCTTATAAGGCAAATTTGTTTTTTGAAAAGTGAACTATGACGGAAACAGGAAGGACTTGATAATCATCTCTGTAAAACTTAATTTTGGAAATATCTATATACCTAAATAATGACGACAAAGAGTGGAATATAGTCGGCATCATGTTAACATTAAGAGCCCAAGTAACGTTTTGCTGATTCATGAAATGATGCGTCACAGGCAATGTTACACGAAAAACCCCTATAGTTGGAGCAAACGAATAAATGGTTGAAGTACCTATATAGTCCATAGTAAAATAAGTCCGAGCTATATATACAGTTGTCGCAACTATTCCCCTACACTTAGCTTCATACATCTGTCACAATTCTTGTATAAATGTGATAACTGTAGTTTTTAAGGTAAACAAGTTTTGCAAACTGTGTGTGCGCCTGTGTATATTCGTATGCGATCTACAAGTGCATATTGTATCGAATCGATGTATGACGTTATGCAGTTTCAGCATTAATATTGACTGAGGTTATGTGGGCATATTTACGTTCAAATTTCGATAGTTTGGTACACAAATATATACACGGGCAGTCAAATGCACAAATTGGCGTGTATTACATACCTTTGTTTTTTGTATGCCATCGAATTCAGTGTCATCCATGATTAGTTTACATACTATTAATCGTAATTTCTTGATGGTACGAGTAAATTCCCGTTCTTTAGGGGAACTATCTAATTAAATAGTTCGTACAATTATAATATGGTTGCCATAACTTTATTTTATGGTTGTCGTTACTATATGCCTATAGGTCAGGTAACTATTTCATTTTGGAACAGCACCTGCAGTTGCACCAGGAGTTGCGTCAACTAGATTATTTGTTCCGTTAAAGTATTTTACTGTTACTATTTGGAAGCAATATAACTACGCGGTAATAAATTTTCTATAAAACTGTAACAGTAAAAAACATGAGTTGTATTTTCAAAAAATTTCGATAAAAATGGCAGTGTGATTTACAAACTGTGATTACATTTTTTTTAAAAATGATCTAATTCAGGTATAGAATTTAATTTATAGAACTGTTCGTTTTGAATACAAAGATTCAATCCATCCGGAACGTTCACCGTAAGTATAGATAGAGTTTTGATATATAAGTTTTTTTCAGGAAACACTAGGTGGAACATCAGTCCATAAATGAAATTCTTCCTATTTGAGTACCGTTCTGATAATGAGACGTCTAGCTCTTCAGTTTTAAGTTAATAGCAGTAATTTGCGAGGAACAAGCATAACAAATAAAGAACTGAGTTGGCTGATATCTCCTTTCAGGAAACATAACAATCACTAAAGCATTGCAACTTTCGAATTGGAATAAGGTAAGTATACAATATATCCGCAGAAAACTAATGCGAAAAATAGCCAGAAACGTTTCGTAATCTTATGCAATATTTTTGAGGCTATACCTACTATAATCTATTTTATTAAACTTCACTATCTGTTTAGAAAATAATATTAATTTTATTAGCAAGTAAAATTGAAGTCAGGCGAAATTTAAACTGAAAGTGATCCCGTAAATTACCATTACAAACGATGAATCCATGTGTCTTCTTAAGCGTACATTTTTTAACAGTAATGCTATTCTAATCTAAGTATTGTACATATTCCTACTATGTACTGACATATATCACTTAATCACCTGTGCAGGTTTACAGGATAGGTGGCGTGTTCAAATGACAAGAAAATCGTGCATTACTTCCTTCGAACGGCTTCAATGTGGGCAGCACATGCAAGGACCGCCTTCCATGATACTGGAAAATTGCGTAAATTCAAAATAAATTACATGTGTTCTAAAATTTCGGATTGCTCGAGCTTTGTTATGTAATGAAATAATATCAAATTTGGAAAGATCATATATATTTTATATGTAAATTTGTAGGAAGTTTGTAAAACGTAATAGCCAGAAAACTTCGATCAACAGACAATTTTCAACAGATATTTTTGCATTACGCAGAACGAAAAGAAGTAACTGATTGCACCATTTTGTAAAAATAAATCTAATAATTCTTTTAGTAGAATGACAACCACTTGCTTGAAAAATTGAACTACTACTGGATAGTTAAGGGGAAAGTAATAACAGGAACTACGTTTATAGTTAGACCAACCGTGTCGCTGTTACTAAATTTACTAAAATGTATTGTTAAACATACGCAATTCTTGAAGATTTATACAAATCAACTACCCTATTCAGCTCACTACTTACCGGTCTACGGTAGTTATTGTAACTGTAGCTAATGAAATTCAGTTAAGGACCTATTGAACAATTCACAGCAAACGAAAAGTAGTAAAATTTATAAAGAATTTTGCTCGGCGTAATAAACAAAATAGGTATATTGTTCAATTTAGTACTTCGCTCTATTTAAGTATGACAGTCTAGTGTTATGACTGTTACTATTTAATCTTTGGATTTTGTTCATGGTAACCTGCTACAAACCTAGGCCTAGTTTCTTATTTTTAGAGCCAGCTATTAAATTAATACCACATCTATTTCTTGCTCATTACATTTCTAAACTGCAAAAGCAACATTCTGTAACTGTATTATCAGTATGCGTTGTTACCATTTCAACCATTATGCAATGGTAAGTTGCCTTCTCAATATAGGAGGAATATATCGATAAGTGTTTCATTAGAAAATGTCAAAGAATTCGCTCTCTCAAAGAGTTCAATGACTTCTCAAATAATACTTTCTATAAGAAATAATCGGGGTTTTTGCAACTTAAAACGTCTTTTGGAGACATTACAATGACTGAACAAAGTTTGTTGATGAACTTTTTCTGGGGAACAAAAGACGTTAGAATACTTATTATAGTATTTGCAAAGTTAGACCAATTAAGAGATTTAACAAAATATTTTTAATATAATGACAATACCGCGGTAGAAATTTTCACGTCAACGGCATTATATAATATTTTAGTGTTTAACATATGGTTAAACTTTTAGTGTTTAACGTATGTGAATCGCAGCATGATGCAGAAAACGGATGTTAACTGCACGTAGGTTATCTGTTGCACTTTCTATCACCCAGGGGGTCATTGTAGGAGACACAGAAACAAAAAGATACTACAATTTACTATATAATAATAATTACATCTTTATTGGCAATTACAAATAAGGTTACAACGTAAAAATAATACAAAAATGCCAAAGGGCGAGACACAGCAATGGCTGTTTGCAGACTGACCGGGGTTACTTATAGTTGATTAATGCCAAGTAAATAAACGATTTATAAGTAAACAGTTGATTTAATCGCTTTATTGGTAGCAAAAAAAATGGCTTCAAAAGCGTATAACTTGTAGCCGCCATATTGATTTTTGAAAATGTGACATCAGGTTCGTATTCAGCGACTTAAAAACCTACAGTATACCAAATTTCATGTAAATTTATTGACAAGTTATTATATATATGATACATCACCAGTCGTGGCACTTTTTGTACAAATATGATACATTACCAGGAAAGTGGTTAAAGTTCACCTTTGACTTATAGTCTATTTTTGCACATCAGTAAACTACACAGAGGCATACTGTCACTTTTTTCGCAGGTGCTTACTTGGATGTCAGATCCATGACGTGAACATGGCGGCACCGGACCAAACATTTCAATGCCGGAGGGGTTCACCATTCAGATTAGCCCCACGCATGGAACGTGGTGTACTAATGTGGGCTATGTTGGCGCGATATAATTATTCTACGTGAGTAATGTAAGAGAAATATATTATTTTCACAAAGGATAGTTGTTCGGCATGTTCTCGTCCGTAGTTCTACTAATCAGTTTTCCGAAAACATTAACCATATCCGTGTCAAAAAAATTACATGTCAAAGGATATATATCGTTGACAATCTTCTGTGTTGATGGCGTTTGCATCATTGTATGCAACAAAGTGAGCAGGTTCCTTATACGTGCGGAAAAAGCGTTGTTTTTTTTTATTAACAAATGTGGAAAAGTTTATCACATTAACTGGATGTATAGCTGATGTAGAAATGCAATTAAATAAGAAATATAGCGCAAAGGCAGAAGCATCTATAAGATTTCGTAAAAGAGGTCTAGGTTATCCATCAAGAAAAGAAAAACAAAAGGCCATTAATGGAGGTTGTACATACGGATGCTGGAGGGTTTCGAATTAGAAAAGGACAAAGAACATAAAGAAGATAAAAGATCTGCAATAAAGTTTAAGGATAAACTGGAATGAATGCGCGTAGAGGAATGAAATGAGAATATACTATTTTCCGCCCTTATAGATTCAACTAATACACTTAACATTTTCCTCAAAGATTCTAGTGTATCCCCAATCAGATGGAGTATATAATAAGTTCGAGAGGGTGCAAAACGACCTCTATAAATCCAACCGCGTAACTTCGCATATAACAATCGGGAAAATAAGAAAAGTGAGCGAATTCCGAAACGGACTTAAACCCAACGGGTACGCGTTGTTGTCTAGAGCGGCACATTATCCAATGGCAGACGAGTGCATCGTCTTGCATCCATGGGGGATTTCGAGTTCGATCGATGAAGAAGGAGGAAACGACCGAACGGAGTTACTCACTCGCGCGCGCGGGTGTCGGAGGGGAGAATAATTTGGTCGGAGAGCAAGAGCATATAAAATCATACACGGAGTGGCGAGCGGCCTAGCTATAATAATGCATAAGGAGGCGGAGTGCGCCGAAGATTAGGCCACGCCCGATACCGGTCGTTGCGGAGGGGTGTCCGCAGTAGGGGGGCAGGACAGAGCGAGAGGGAGAAAGTGTGCCGCGCTTGTTCATCGGGCGAGTGAGAGGCGACTAGAGAAGCTCCGAGGGAAAGAGAAATTCAGCAAGGAAGAGAGAAGAAAGGAACGCGAACGAGAGTTACGTCGCTCTCGTCTTGCCATCACGTTCAACGTGAGTCTATCCTTCGGTGGGCTGTGAACGCCGGGCCGAACCTTCGCATGAGCTGCCCAGCGCGAATTGTCGCGAATAACATTCGCCTCAGGGGAACCTTTCCCAAGCTCTGTTTCGTGACGGACCTGACAAGCAGAATCGTCGATACGATGGACGGGGTGCACACAGACGTCTTGCGAATAAGTGAAGGAAGGAAAAATTGACCGGACGCGAGTTACGTGCGTGCGTGCCTCGTGTGAGGGTATATTCCCCGAATGTCGGCTTAGCGAGGGTGGACCTTTGCGGGCGGTGGGGATCCTGGTGATTCAGGAGGGTGCGAGCAGTGGGGATAGTCGAAGCGCGCGCTCCGTGAATATCCCCTACTTCGGCCAACGAAGAAGACGCACGATCGAGAGGAGGAGAGCCATCCGGTGGGGATAGTCGCGCGAGCGAGACGAAACTAGGTGGTGGCTAGGGGGTGGAGAGGGGCGTCCAACGTCAGGCCCAGAGCTGGTCCGTCCGTCGTCCGGCCGACTCGGAGCATCGGAGTCGCGGGTTTCGCGAATAGCCCACAAGCAAAGACAACAGTGTGTTTGTATGCGCGCGCGCGCGAGCTTGTCTACGGGTGCACGCGCACACGAAACAGTTTCGCTTATATGTGGTCACCCGCGCGAGTGTGTGTGTGTGAGAGATCCGATTCGGAATTGCGGTACAGTCATCCCGTGGACGCAGATGCAAGCAAATCATACACACGCACACATGACGACTTTCGCCGAGCGGTGTTCCTACCGCGCGCACGATTCGAGTCGCGCGCCGCCGGGTCTTCGCTATGATTGATCGTTCTCCAGCATAGGCGCGACACAGCCGCTGAAGAGAAGTTCGCGATATTGCTGAACCACGTATCCGCTCATCGGACTCACCGATATACCTCGTGTTGACAATATCCGGTCTATCGATCGGTTTTCCGCGAGGACCATACTTTTTCCGGTTAGGCTCAGCCCGAGATTAGTGAGTGCGGGAAAACCGATGGCCTACCGTTCACGGCCACGATCGATCGCTCGATAACTCTTCGAAACTCGTCGGATCTGTTGGACGGCTATGGAACCATCGCTAAAAAAGTAGGTTTTCAGCAGGGAGTCGTTCCTCGCGCTCCCTGTCAGTGTGATCGGCGTGCTGCAGTGATCCTCGTTCGATGTTCGAACTCGGAGTTGATTGTGGTGAAACGTGAGAAAAAAGATAAACCAAGGACCATTTTCCTTAAATGGAGTCAGGAAACTAATGACGCTTTTGTCGTTTGCGATAGGATCTTGCTTCGTCTTCACCCTTGCCACTTAGGAACCTGGAGCACGTATTTTACCAAGGCGGAACTCATCCTGGCACGCGTTCAAAATCGCAAAGAAAAATAACAACTAATAAGAAGAGCGCACGAGTCTCGAGGAAATTCACGGACCCGACGGCACGCGAGGAGAGACTTAACTATTATCAAGAGACGGAGGGATGTCACGGAGAAAGCAGGCTCGACCCAGCCGTGCACATCTCGAGGATGAGCTTGTCCAGGGAGCATTGCGGATTAATCCCTTGGGGACGCTACAAGTCGACACTCGTAAGTCACGGACTTTGCTACTTTGCGAGAAAACCCATCAGTTGACAGTGACTCGTCGGTGCGGATCGCGAGTTTTCAAAATGTTCCGCCTTGGCCTTCGATGACTTGTGCCTTAGCCGAAATTATTCTTGTGAAAACCTGCAGTCAAAGTCGAAGTGACGCTTAGCTCGTTGTTAGCCATTTACTCTTATTTGCCTATGATACCATTAATCTACAGAGTTATAAAATTTACTTCCTAGAACCGTCACCCTAACTTTGACGGACGCCCAAAGTTACAGTGACATGACCGGAAAGATCCTTAAGTAGAGACAAATAATGCTTTTGAATTCGAGTTACTGGTTTATTAATGCGCATTTGCACTGACAATATTTCGCAGCTCTTTGAAAAATAAGATTTAGAACTTGAATTTTTCTAGAAACACAATGGTACCGGATACCGTTGAAATTTTACATTTCTAAAGAATGCTAGAGTTTAGTTTTAACAAAACCTGGATGAATCGGCGCTATCGGTATCTTTGAGTAATTAATTTTTAGGCATGTCCGTCCTGACCAAAGATTTTAAAGGAAAACAGTTTAATAGTTCAATGGCCGGCTATATCGAACACATATTTACATTTATTTTAATTAAAATATTGATTAACATTTCATTAAGTACGAAAAAAATACAAAAACGTTCGGTATTACGTTAAAAACTGGCATCTTCTTTTTCACGAGTGTCTCAAAAATTCAAATAAGTATACACGTCTCTTAATTCTTGAAGAATTCTGTAAAGTTCGATCCAATGTTAATATCTACAAGAATGGTAGAATTTTTTACAACTTCATTCCTATAAATTGAGTGACAAGTAGTCAAGAATGTACAAAAACTTACCTCTTACAGGTGGTCCATGGCAATGCTTCACAATAAAACCAGTTCTGTATATTATTTTTGGCCATTTGTTAAACAAATATTAACCAATATAAAATTATGTTATGTATACAAGTCAAAAACTATTTATTTTTAACGTTAACGATACTTTTTTATACGTGAGTTTAAGTTGGTTACTCGTATTTGCACCTTTAGACGGGATGTTTTAAATTGATCATCGCACCTGGTATTTTAAAAGCCATGCGACAAATAAAACATTGATGGATACATAATATACTAGTTTCCATCGCTTTTTCTTACTAATTTTCTTTTCCGATTAAAATAATATATAGTGTCGATTCCCTTTGATTATGTATATAGGCAAGGAGTGATTTTATTTATATATGATCCGTCAAAGAGATAAATTTAACGATAAAAGGAGAGCCGTTGAAGTTAAATATTCAATTTAGTATCAATGTGGAAAATAACAGCTCGAGTATTAAACCATCAATCGCATTATATATCTACTTGAGGCGTTGTTGAGTGTCACTTCGAACCAGACGCGAGTAATTTATTTTATTATTTTAACGCAAAATAATTAAACATTAAGATAAGGTTTGACTCTGATTTCTTAATAAAAATAGAATAAATTGTGCGTATTGCATGAAACCTGTAATATCGTATTAACATCCAGTAATTGACGAACTGAAGTGTCATTCGATGATGCAGCAAAATCCCAATCAATATTTTGAAAGTATTCGCGGAATGTGAAAATGTCTCAGAAAAATACTGAAATCGTAGGATTTCAGTTGACAAATTCCGCGTTCGAAAATAAAGTACGTTCTAAATCTGCGGAATGATTTTCTAGGAACTGAAGAGGTTCGAGTAGTCGTGCACGCGATTAAAAATGTTCCAAATCTAATAGAGTTGGAAAATCACATGGAGAGTGGTAGGAATTGCGTGATAAATTGGTTGAGAAAGTTCACGAGGTATAATGTTTGGTCGTTTCCTTTGCAAAGCGGTGAAGCAGGTTAACCTAACTGATGTCGCTGATTGACCATTGAAGGTAGATGCGCGACTCAGTACGGTCATTTTCTTGTCTAACGTCGAAAGTGTAGAATTCTTCGGCAATCTTCTCAGGAACATTCACTTTTTTACTTTGCCAGGATAATTCGTCTTTTGTGACTTCGGGGTTCAAGTATACTGATACGACCTTTGCTTTCCTGGATGTTGTGCACCAGAGTCTTAAGATTATATTCATTTCCTGACTGTTAAGTTCAGAAAATTTCTTTTAGCCAATAAGTAAAGTTAATGGTCTGGAAAATGTCAAGTGCCAGAATGGACGGAGACGTTGAAACTAATTAGACTTTTTTCAGACAATTTTTTTTCGCGATACACGGGAAAAAGTAGTTCGACTGACAAATTATCTCCCAGTTATTGTACAATGCTGTTTAATAAATGTCTCGATTGATGATTCGTACATCATATATTTTGATACTCATAAAAACAAGCATCAAGATAATAACAATCACAGTACACACGTCAATATTTTGCCTAGTAAGGAAACAAAAAACGAAACAAAACTAATAAAAAATGAAATTTTGTAGATATATTTTTAAATAATATTTCGTGTTTAAAAGAAAGGAAATGAAAAATAAATATAAATCCCTGTTATAATACGACGGATATAAAGATCGGGCAATTTATCGAATCAAACACTTAATAAAACAAGGCAATAGAGTTTGAGGATTGCATACAGGCACTCGTGTGCAATTTCGTGCACGTAAGGAGCGAACCCCGAGTGACGCTCGAGGTATTATTGAGGCGAAATGTCTCGTCTGAAGCGTCCAATATGGAATTTAGTGCCTAATTGAAGATCGTGTAAAGCGCGTATCTACGTGCTGGGAAATGACCGGGATCGAGCGGTTGCGGCATTTTATACATGTACATAAGTATATACAGGGGGACAGGATTCGAGGTAGCAGAATCACAGGCGAGTCTGATAAGAAGCCGGCCATTCGCAGTGGTCGACGTGTATCGTAAAACGTTTTGGTGTTCTCGATCGAATCTGAATATTCATTCGGCCTATTTAAAATCTGCTGTCGTGGATCATATGACATGGCTGCGCGAGAATCGTCCGTCCTTTCAAAGAGCACAGTCATTCTTAACCTTATTTGCGCGTTAAAAAATAGTTGTCGTTAGAAATATACGTATATGCCGGCTTAGAGGCCCCTGTTACGTAACGGCGTTCGGAATATACGCTCCGTACGATAATTTTAATTACCTTTGACTGCATTCGTTAATTACGCAAACATTATGTAATAATACCTTCGGTAAATTTTTTAAATCCTTGCTCATACCTTGCTTCTCTAATAGACGTTGAACTACCATTTTACATTTATCGCCAGTTTCGTTTTTTCACTCGTCTGAATGTAGAAGCATGACATTCTATATAATGACTTCCTTTCGGGCAACTTGTTTCTATAAAATATTTATACGTTTGAAAATTCGAGACTTTTTTTAATAACACCTGGAAATTGTTATCTTAAATCTTCCAACACTTTAGTATTTTATCAATTTGAGCCTCGTGATAAAGAAACCGCTCGAAAAAGTATAGCTAAACGACAACAAACCAAAACATAAAATATGCTGTCGGCGGACGGTAAAAATTTCATTATAACCTGATTATAAGAAGAAAATAATTGACTCAAAGCAAAATATATTAAATTAGCGGATTTATAACCCCACACTCCGAAGGGACTATTTTGGTTAGACCACCTACATTTAATTCAGATACTGAGATTGAATAACTGATTAGTTGCCTCAATTATTCTTGTCGGCTCGACGAAGGTTCCAATATTAGTAGGTGCTTATTTATATACAACGATTATTATATAATGAAATCGCGCACACGGAACTTAAGATGAGTATAGGAACATCTTTCTGGAATTAATAGACTAATTCCGTCAGTCGTATTTTAAAAATTCAACGACTTATTAATGGTATTTTTTGTTTTATATATAAACATTTTCAAATCGTTAATGTGAACGAGGTCTTCATAACACATTCAGAGTGCATGAAAGGGAAGGATATGAAGTGAGATTTCGCTGCTAGAGTACAATTTCATATTTCATCGCTACTCTAATTACTACAATATTGTAGGGAAATACAAAGGAATCGAGCATGCGACGACATTTTTATTCACTTCGATACTGCACATTCTAAAACTAGAAACATAATTAAAGGCTCAGTTTACAAGAATCTGTTTGCAATTGCTAATCGCTATTTTTATTTATATAATTTAATATACACGCGTAACACAATAATTCCAATTTATAATTTCAGATTAATCATTGTAGTTGATCATTATGCAATAATTTATGTAACTATTTATATAAGTGCTGTTTAAGATACTTATTGGTAGAGATTGGTACCAACAAATTGTAATGTGCAAAAATGCTACAAAATAGACGTAATATGTTTTCCATGATGCTGATTATTTTTTAATTTTCTTATTGCATAAGGAATATACAGAAAAAGGGGTCCTATAATTAATGATTTTGACTCAGACTCGGGGAAAAATAGAATGAATCAACTATACCTTACGGAAGCAAGCGATCAAAATTTCAATAAAAGACGCGGGGGAACAAGTGTAAAATGTGTAAAGAAAAAAAGATAATTAAAAAACATCGACTCTTTCGATTAATCCCCAGAATCCGTTGACAACCGCGAAGTGAACAGAACAATCTCTCGTCATCCGCGAGTTGACAAGTGACAAGTGCATAAGGATCGGCAACATCTGACTTACAACAACGCGAGCATATTAATAGATCGTGGCGGCGGCGGCATGAAGCTCTCTCGCTCTCGACGTGTCACGAGTGTGTTCCTCGGACAATAACAATTAGTAACCGCGTAACGAACTTCTGACATAAGCAAAAACCAATGCCCGTAGTGTCTTTGATGTAGTGAAACATTGCGCGCAATCAACTCGAACGAATATTTCCAACATGCCGACTTAATTATTTCCATCGTTACTGAAAGATATTTACCTCTTCTGGCATTTAGATTGTCTTTCATATCATTCGCGGTTTAAACTTGACTTTTATACGAGCCGTTCTTTTCTACTTTTTACGCACATAAAACATCTACATTTTTTTAGTACAATCGTTAGTGAAAAACAATTAGTGTCATATGTTATCATAAATAATATACACTCTAAAATCCTTAAAGTGTATCCTGTAACTGCATAACAGTGAAATCTCACGTTTAGATACAGTGCCGATCGGACCACTCTTCTAGAAGTGCAAATTCATTTTAATAAATAGTGGATTTTTTTACTGTACACTGTGAAAGATTTCGCCACCGCAGCGAATAATTGGCTAGCCCAGCAACACGTTTGTCGTAATATATGAATAGCAAATATTTAGCTGGTTTAGCAAACTGTTATTACTAGGTTAGCTTTTGTCATCGCTGGCATAGCCACTATTTCGCGAATTGAGGAAATCATATTGTAGCAAATGTCCTTTTGCTGATATAACCAAGAAATTTTTTTCCGTGCATGTAAACGTGAAAATGTCACTTTATACATAGTGAAATTTCACTGCAGCAAACGTGTATATCTAAGATATGTCGAAAGTTATTTATATATTTTTGGATTACATATGTATTTACTTGAACAAACATTGATGAACAAATTTACATAGATTACCGACTATCGATGTATATATTATCCCATTCGATAATTGCAAACAACGAATAGTACTGGTACGACCGATTCAGAACGCGAATTTCTTATGTACGTAATTAATCGTATTTCACCGCTTGAGAGAATTATATTGTATAGGGTGGGTGTGCTCGATACGATACATATGCGCCACCAGACGGCGAGTGTTCGATGTATCAGCTTTTCTAGTCTTTCCGTCAAATGTTCTGGCCGAAGTTTCAAAATGGCCGTACTCTCTGTGTCATACAGTGAATTTTCACTCGTGTTCTAATCTCACTAATTTGCTGACAGTGAAAAATCTCACTACATTCGATGCAGTGAATACTTTATTATTACAAGAGTGACTAGTCGAATAAAAATTACTGCGTTGCACTGAAATATCTGAAATCAGCTTTTTTTTCATTTTAGGCTAAAGTGAAAATTTGACTTTTAAGATTTTAGAGTGTAAGATAAAATACGACGACCTGACATCGTAAAATCTGCCTAAACGCCGGGTGATGGTTATACGCATGATACAATTAATTGCATATCATGGTTATGCGTATCAGGACCATGCTTATCCGTAATTGCGAACAAAATGGCGTCACTGACTGTATCGTGCAGCGAATTATGACTTTTAGGCTAAATGTGAACCATCTCACTGCATTGAATACAGTGAGATTTTATAAAAGTGACATTTTCACCTTTAGTACAAGTCAAAGTCACTGTATTGCAGTGAAATCTAGAAAAACGGCATTTCACTTTAAGTACTTATTCAGGAATACATTTTCGCAGAGTTACAATTCAAGTTTTTATAGTAAAAGTTAATTTTCGCTAATAGTAAATATGCCCAAGTTTCGCTGTAATTTATATTAGAAATACGTTAATGCTGCCATGACGAAAATGCGTCATCGTACGGCAAAATAGAATCGTAAAATTTGCGTCAAAAAGCCTTTCCGTGTAGGCGGTTTTCCCCATGAGCATCTTACAACATTACATTGCCGGATTCATATCCCATATACCGCATGCTACTTCCCAACCTTTTTGTTCGAGATACCAATTTATGCTTTAACAAAACAATTTCTGCAAGATTTTTAAATAAACGTTTTCACGCGTTATCTAAACGTTGCTTGGTTTTCAATTGAACGAAACGAGTGTTCACTATAATAAAACGACATTTCCCTCAGGGTGGAAGATACTTCACCTAACACTGTGTTAGTGACTGGACAAGAACCCTTGATACCGCCTAACTTTAATAAAATATCACTTCAAGAAATGTGACCGCGTCAAATCGAATGAAACATGACTTCGAAATTTTACGAGTGCAAACTTTTTTCGAAAGACATAAAGTAAAGTAATTTTTATTTTCATCATACGACAATTTCAGTATTTCTCTTAATATTTCGTAGACGTTTTACACATCGGGAATACGCGACTTGATGAATCTTACAGATAAGACGGTGCCAACACGTTAGACAACACCAAAAAATGACTCTGCTTTGCCGCAAGTTTTTCCTAACTTTATGCATACTTACGAACGTTACCACTAATATATACTTCTATCATTTTCTACTTTTACGAATTGGAGATTGACATAAAAACGACGTCAAGGGTTATCTAAAAAAGTAAACAATTTTTATTGAGAGTTATAAATTTCTCACGATTTGTCGGCACCTTGCTAAGTGTTTTTCATCTGCATAATAGTTAATACACTTTTTCAGTTAAAATCAAACTAATCGAGTAAAAAGGAAATAGTTATTAACCGAATCGAAGACGATTATGCAAGGGTGACAATGATCCGTGAAAGAGCATCTGTCGCTGCGTAGATAACCGTGAAAGATGAAATGACCGTAAAGACTACGACTCAGGAAATAATAGAAGAAAATAATGAAAGGCACAGAGAGTGGGAGAGAGAAAGAGGGAGAGAGAGAGAGAGAGAGAGAGAGAGAAACAGACAGAGAGAGAGGTGACAGAGAAATTTTTAAGCTCAAGCGATTGGCAGCAGAGGCAAAGTAATCGTCCAAACTATAAATATAAAACTGAATTCTGTCGAAAAAAGAGTAAATGAGGACTTTGTTTCTGTTTCTTGCTCTTTGTCGCTCCAGTGAATATTTTCAGTTAACCCGGGTGGACGCTGGAAATGCGTGGGTACTCATTGCCAGCTCTCCATATCTACCAACACGAAAGCATTACAGGTATCTCGTTCCCTCTTTTTCTAATTTTACATCTTTCTCTAATTCTATCTAATTCGAATTCGGTATTTTTGTCTTTTACGTTTTCCGCACCTTAGTATGTCTTTTTCTCGCCGCTTTGTTGGTTTTTTTTATTTTTCTAGTTGCATCCTCTTTGTTTATTTGACGTTCTCTTCGTCCCTCCATTTCACTCGGGCTCGCTTTCTCTCTTCGTCTCCTAGTCCCGTTTTCCCTTTTCTTTTTTGCCGTCATTCATTTCAATCGTCCATTCTCGTCGTTTTTTCCACTTTGTCTTTTCGCTTCTTTCCGATCACCTTTTTGGTCCTTTCTGTCGGATCCGTCGCGTTTTTCGCATCCGCGGGCGCCTTATTTTTACAATTTTATCGCCGCAAAATATTCCTTTTCACTTGTTACTTTTTGCCGGAATGTCGTATTGTTCTCGATCATGACGATTCATTATTGAACGAACCAAGTGCAGCATGAAAAAGAATCTTCTCTAGTGTCAGTCCTAACTGATACGCTCGTATACATATATGCATTTACGCGATCATCACGCGGCTGCGGCTTCGGCAACGACGTCGACGACGACAACGACCCGGACGGTTCATCTCTTTCGCCTTTTATAATTAGTATCCATTTGCGATAAATTATTTTTACGACGCCACTATGAACGAAGCAGGTTTAAAAAAAGACGGCGACGCGCTCGTAAATCGACGTCGTAAATAAACGGAGCAGGAACAAATGCGGGAGTATTTGTTCGGCGTGTCATCTTCGGACAGGAATATTACGGTTTGTCCGTAAAATTCCGTTTGAATTATGGGAAATTTTCATTTTGTATTTTCGTATGCGAGATAATTCATCGCCGATCGTCGCGTTTTGGATGACTTTAATATATCAGAAGCAATTAGTTTATTGCCGTATTTAATTAATAAAAATCAATAGTAAGTTTCAGACCTTCCAGAATTACTAAATTATGCCGCTAAATAGCTATTTTCGTCATCGGGCGTAAAGCTGAATTTCACACCCGTTGGGTGAATGACAGCACGAAGCCGAAGAAGGTGACTTTAAGATCCACTGGACGTTAAGTCCATGCCGAGGAAAGTTACTACCGGCGGAGGTAACTTTACGTCCTAGGGTATACTTTTCACCTAGCGGGCGTGAAAGTCAACTTTCCACCCGCCAAAGGAGGCGTAAAAACGTACTTTACGACTGCTATGTCGAAAAGGATTTTAGAAATTTCAGTATGCTGACATTACGATTCACTGACAATTATAAGATCAATCAATGCAGTTCTTACAATAATAAATGTCGATTCAACGTTACATATAGTATTCCATTTTCTTATGTTTTTACAATTTAATATAAAATGGAAATAATATGCCGTTGTAAGTTACGAGGGCTTTAAAAATTGATTTAATTCCATTTACGAATTTCCATAATAAAATCTGATGTCCCTTATCATTTTCCTTCGTAACGTTTCAGGGAATGGTCGTAATAAAACGCGGAGTGCTCGGAAGCATGAATAAGAAGGGCGAACAGCGTTTTCGTATTCTTTTTTCAAGTCGTAATTACGGGAGACAATAGAAATTACGTTAAAGCGACGAATCGGTTAATGAGCCCAGGATATAGGGGATTCCAACGAGCCTTAAAAGCGAAGTCTATCGATAACAATACGAAATCGTTGGAATAATAACAATACGGAAAGGGCCTCGGAGGCCGATCGTGGGAGAGACCCAACGGCGTACGCGGACCAAGGGAGATCTCGACGATCCTGTGGATCGCGGTTGATCGCAAAAAGGGCGAATATGACCCGTCATAGAGGGGATCGCATTAAGTACGCCTTCGCGACTCGCCCCGGCAATAATTGGCGACCTTCCCTCTTCCGCGAAGGAATGCTGCGAGTATGTTTTGCTCTCGCGATACCATTCTTCCTCTCATTTGCCCTCTCTTCTCTCCAATTCTCCGTCTCACTTTCAATTCTTTAAAAGGGAACGCGAGAAAAGAAATATCCTATGAACACCAATAAGGATAGACGAAACAATTTTAAATGAATTCTTCATAAATTATTGTCCGCAGATGTTTGACCAAATGATGTTCCATACATTTCATTCAGTAAAATGCTCCTGATCTTTATTTCAAATGAAATATTACGGTTTCCAATATACCTGAAAAATACGATTTGTAACCATTTTAGGGTATCAACATTTGAAAGTTATTTCGTCGTTGCCCGATCTGCTCCACACTATTGCCCTATGTAACAGATGCGATCAAGTAAAAAACATCAAAAGCGAATTGTAACGTGTAAAAGTGTAAAAGATGCAGAAGGTGCAAGCATATTTGTACCAAATTGTTACAGGAGAGAACAAATTTCATCATTAACGTGAAACATTAAAATTGATCCTAGCATCAATGAGCAATATCAATAATGCTGAAAAATTACACCTCATTATTTTATAAATGATCACACAATTATTTTTAGAAAAACTGTGACTTCCTCATTTAGCATCAGGCAATTAAAAAGAGTGGATCTCCTTAATTGACGACAAATGAAAATTAAAATTATGGCCATAAAGTAAAAGACCAGAATAAGACGGCGAAGAGGGAGCGAGAGAATTAGAGATGGAAGAATTTCTCAGCGAACCGAAAGCATCGAAGTGGAGGTCCAGCTACCCACCATGACATAATGACGGGAAGGAAAGAGGAATGGTGCAACGGTGAAACGCGTCAATATAAATAATATCGAGTAATTGTACCGACGGTCGGTAAACTTGTAAGATGCCGCCGCCTCTAGGGAATCTCAAATCGCCGATGTCACCGGACTGAGTTCCAAATGCCCAACATGAACTTCTTATTCGGTATATACGTATCCGCGTGCAAAGCGAAGGTCGCTCGGAAAGTAATTCCCAACGATGAAGATTTTTCGAATGTGCTCGGGAACCATTTTTTCCTAACTGGTTCAAACGTACAACCTTACAGTAAATAATACTTTACGAGGCCGTTTAGTCGATAGGAAAAGGAAATTCTTAGCTTTCTCTTTATTTGACTTTGCATTATCCAAATGTATTGGCCGGCAACTCGGGCGGCGACGGGAACAACTATTGACAGATTCGTGCTTAATCTAAATTCCGTACAGATACGACCAAGTATGCATTCGTATGACACCTACAACTCTAATGTGTTTTTCAATCTTTGCTGGAAATTCGTATAAAAAAGAGATCCCGTGCTGTCGAACTATATTTCCAATATTGACGATAGGGCAACGGAACCTGCGTCGAGACGCCAGTAAGTAAATTTACAACACTCTTTCTACCGTCACTTCAATATTCATTACCGTTCGGTAATTCCTCGGCAGTACGCACAGCCGGCACGAAGCGGACGAATAATTTGAGAACTTTAACGACTCTCACATTTTCTAATTCAGCGTTCGAATTCGTTATTCAGCACGGGTGCGAGGATTGTCGTTGGAATTTGCATAAACGCAAAAACCGGAGGGGAGCGCCTGCTCGAGTCGCATCGCGACAATGGCGGACAACGATGAGGACAATGGCGAGACAAGGACGATCGTCATCGTCCAAGAGAGTACTTTTTCTGCAGTGTACCCAGAGCGCCGCTCTAATTAGGCGACACGAAGGTAGGCATCCTCGAGTAATTTGTTGCTAATTTCACATTGATGATTTTGCCAGGATGATTTATCGAATGCGCGTTGTTATCTTCATGGTTCGCCAACGATACATTTTCAAGGGAGGGATAGGGAGTCGAGGAGCAAGAAGAGAAGGAGGACTGGTTGAGAATTTCGCACTCGGAGGGGAAAGGAACCGAAACCGAACAGCGGATCTCCGTTTCCGCTTGGATCTTCTCATCAGATTGCGTATATCTCGCTCGTATGAATACATTATCGTTAGCGCTCCGTTGGCGTCAGAAAAAGTATTTTTTTCAGGCTTTATAAGCCCGGGGTTTTCTCCTCTTACAGGTCATTACGACACGCGCTTTCGTAAAATACTACCGAACTCTTCGCTTTTTATATTCTCAACAAATTATATCTCGAGAAGTTTGCTTCGGCAGTATTTCGTAGCCTAATGCCTTTTCTTCAGGTGCGGGCAAAAAAAAACTTAGGTTCGAAGAAGGTTTCCTTGTTTCGAACGAAAGGCTTGGTTCGAAGAAAGTTTTGGTTGCCGAAACCGAACTTTAGTTCTTCGCAGAATCAAATCGTTTTTGCGTGTGCAAAAAAGTTCGGAAGAGAACTATGCAGGTTATGTTAAATGAACATATATGAGCAGCGTTGAAAGATGTAATGTCTCTCCTAAAAGCGATTGCTATTAGCTTCTTCTTAGTCAGAATAAGTGACAATTATTCTTACATTCTAGTTACGAGGGGTACAACTTGTAATTGTTTTTCATTTGTCAGCACTGCAGAGTCTTTTGAAAGTCCTAGGTAATCGTAGTCCACGTTCACATTCTTTTCTACAAATAATTCTGAAAAATTCACATCATCAAATATGTTATTTCCCACTCAATCATTCCGATACTATATTTATATATATACATCACTGTCCGATGTTTTCAAACGTATAATATTTCATAATCGTCTTTCACACATTCATCGCGACTGTAACCTACACTTGATATGTCTCCCGATCTATCGCCCGCCGCTACTGGATGGACCACTTACTCTACGAGAATTTCCAGTTATATATACGTATACTTTAAAAGTGTTTAAATTAGAAAATCGATAGAAGATAAATTTTCAAAATATTCACACAATAATTAAAGTCTCAAGGAGAATAATTATTTTATTAAAGTTTTGTATACAATGTTTAATAATTGTAGTAAGTAATGATGTAATCAAATAAAATTTACCATTTTAATTCGGCTATGAAAGATTCCATGATTCATGAAGATATGTATGAGGTTTTATCCTCATAAAATCTACCTACGACCATAATGTCGCTTGTAAGTCGATATTCCTGGGATATTCAGTCCCTTCCTTTTAACCCTGTACTTTTTTCGGTCAATGGTCTTCCATTTTATGCAAACTAAAGAGTGCATGATTCTTTACTATTCAGTACATTTTGAGGAGTATAATAACGAATCAATCATCACTTTAGCTTTATCGTATATGTAAAAGTAACTACAAAATACCGTAAAATTAAATTTCTTATGCTAAACAAATCTAGTATTATAAATTGAGTGCAGGATATATTACATATAACGTTGTGTGAAAAATATTTGTAGGATTTTCATGGAATTTTCAGTTCTACAGTCATATATATGATGCATTATAAATCGCAGCACGGATCGCGGCATTAAGAATATAATTTATAAATTATTTTGAAACTGTCTTAATGGTTTATTTTTTGCAGACTAATTTTAGAAGTTTTTTATGTTTACACTGAATGTACAGTAAGAGGAAAATGAGCGTAACGCTAGACACTTCGAGGGTTTTCTAAAGAAAAACAAACAAATATTTGTAATAAATCTGTTTATATCTCTGGCTATATCTCAAGTATATTTACTGCAGGTTATGATTGTAGTATTCCAAAAGATGTAATATAATCATTTCAACGCATTATATTGCAATATATTTCTATAATCTGTTGAAATCACACTGCAAGTTACTCATTTATTAAAGTGCTGAAAATAGAAATGCACTAGACAAAACATGAATCTAAATTAAAACAGAGACCTTATTTTATTAAAATATTACCCAATAATATCTCTGCGAGATTTATCGATATAATCATCAGCTGAACCAGACGCAAGAATTAATTTTTGAACTGGGTGCAAAGGGTACTTAGCCATTTTCGACTTGATGTCGTGAACTTTCGGCACACATAAGGAAATCAATTTCATACAACGTTCACTGGCATGGGTGAAGGGCAAGAGCCCAATTGGCTCATCGCCAAATGAAGATGTTTCCAATGTTCGAGATGTGTTATTATGCTGAATATCAGTTCTTGACATATTATCACTAAAGAAGACAAAAATAAAAAATATTTCACTTTAAACGTATCAATTGGTCTCGAATGAAGCTAAGATTATGACTTTAGCGTGAAAAATCGCCACTGCACCTTGACGTCTCACTGCTGGCAAGTGTTTCTCATTTATTTTCAAGAAATATGGTGCATTAACTGACCTATTATGTTCAATTTGAATTGGAAGTCGGGGCGAAGCAGCGGTGATTTTTTCTGTCTGCTATATCTCTCCTTGTATTTCATATTTCGGTTGACGTCAAATATAATTTTATAGATAATTTCATAGCTAGCATTTCCTGCGTAACACTTGTGGCGTTTATTTTACGAATGTCGCACTAAGGATATTTTAAAAAACATAAAAATCACGGAGCTATATCGGAGTGAAGTGGCAAACCTCCATTTTCATCGATATTTTAAATTGATTATAATCAAATAAAATACAGACAATTGTTTTTTTAGTTTAAAGTATAGTTTTGTATTAAAATGCCATGGAACAATAAACACGGTTGATAAGAAAACCTTAACGGAAAATATAAGAAAAAAGATACAACATGAGAAGATTTTGTTCCGATGATGACAATGATGCTGGTGTGATGATGATGATGATGATGATAATGACGATGATGATGATGATGAGGTGATAAATTTGAAAATTGTTATGAAATTCATGTCGAACCACCGCCATGTGGTCGGAGATTATATTCCTGTATTTTGTCTAGGACAAGATTGTTTCATCGATGACGACGCAGTGTAGTTCTGTTATGTCGAAGTTATGCGCAGCAACATTCACATGTTTCCAAAATTCAACACTTTTTAAGAAACAAATTACTAAATCTTGGTCATGTTTTTCAGTTTCTGTTTTTTAATTGTGTACATCTTATAGTAGGAAACTGCAAATTATCGGATAAAATTTGCTAATGATCTTAGTTAAGAAACTTCTGATTTGCATGAAAACAGCATGAAAACTGTTTCTTTACTTTCTGATGTTTATTTCGACCACAATCAAGTTTCCATTGACTAATCAAGATAGAAACATTAAAACACAAATAAAAACCGTGCGCCACTTCTTCCCAAGACGTATATTAATATACAGTCGTATAGAGACGTCAAATATTTATTATGAGACATAGACGTATACTATTACAAATTGCTATGCCAATTATCGACTAATGAAGCCGTACAAGTGCGATCACCCCCGAAAATAATAGTATTACTCTATAATAATAGACAACCGATAATTGGTACAAGCTACAAAATATAAAGTGTTAATGTTCTGTAAACCCAAAAACCTGTATACCCACTTGTGGAAAATACATTAATCACTATAATGCGCCAGTGACTTAATAAATACTGTTATAGCATACCATTCAATACGAAGGATAAAAATACACACTAATTCGCATTTTGCGTTTTGCATGTATTAATTCAGAAATATTTTATGCATGCGACGCTTCGCCATGTCTTCCCCTACTTTTTCGATTTCAAATTAGTTGCTGGTGCAAAATACTGAATGTGGAAACCAGTGACATGATAGTGATCTGGATTCCAGACAAGACATTAGTTTGGACATCTCAGTGGTGTATAGCAACTTAGTGAAATTGATTAATTGATTGAGACAACCAACGTATTTACTAACAAAACCACGAGTAGTTAGATATCGTTAGATTATGATTAATTGCTATAATTGTTTGTCTGCATTTAACTGCAATGGCAGTCATTGCAATCTATGGTTCTCCTGGTACTAAAGCATACTTTTTAAATTACATTTACAAGTGTTTGTCGATATCTATTTGGCATCAGCAACGTACTAAATTAACCTGTCGAACTATAGTTTCAATAATTTGGAACAGATTAGCTAAAGAAGAGCGATGAAATTAAACAACAATATTTTTTTCATCGACAAGTGAGAGGACGAGTATACCACTTGAAGCCACACAAGTTTAGAAGTCTATTCGATCAGCCGTGGCGTGTATATATCAGCGACACCCAGTGCGTTTCTCGCATCGCGAAAGTGATGCGACAGGCGCCTCTTGGCAATAAGCCCGCGGGCCAGTGACGCGGCACCGGGTGCGGTGTCGAAGCTGGTTATTAAGCAAATAGTACGACGTTCGTCCTCGCAAAATAATACACAGCCCTTAAACGAGAAAGCTTTTGATGTATTGTGCGCCTCAGCGCGCTTTACCCAGCGCCCAGCAAATTTGCGCCCACGGGTGGAAAAGGGCGTCCCGGTCGAGAATGCCCCTTTATGTTATCCCGATCGTTTTCTGCTTCCTCATTTCATCTGTGCTTCGGCCTACTTGAGCCCGGTTGGAATAGCTGACAGTCCAACGCTCGCTTGTTGAACTAGCCTCAGTGCTTCGTAATCAGTCGTTGAATTCTGGATGAGGTTTGATTAATATATAGACGGACATTTAAATCTAACAATTTATTTATAAAAATTTATATCTTATTTATTTTCAATGTATGCATTGAATAATCTTGGTTCATTTTTCCATTTTTTAAAAGAAATTATCAACAAAAAAATAGGCATTTTGTTATCCGCTACACGGAAAATAATGTTTGTATTGCCGCAGTGGTGTTGGCGCCATTGTCTTACTGTAGCCTCATATTTATTGTTTATACGCTTTCGCTACTGCATTCTAGGAAAACTCTTGCGCTGCGGTAGCACAACTAATGTTTATGCTGATGTTATTATGCCGTTGCAAGGTAATACTGAGGTCATAGGCATATCGGCACCACAATTTTACTGTCGCACCATAATATTAGCCTGTCCAGGCGTAACATCATTTTCCGTGTAGATATTTACTATGGACTCCACACATATACAGTGCAAACAGCCATAGATTTTGAGGATGTATATATACGTGGTTGAAAATTATGCAATTGACTGCATTATGATAAAAGTGCTTGCTTACCGATGATCCACATGACGGCAAATATTTCCATTGGCGTTCAATGAGGAACAATGCATATTATTAATCTCTATTTGTTTATTTTAAATTAAAAACAGAAGCTTTGCATAATGCGCATATAAACACGCAATATATGTTTTATTTATCATTTTAAATTGCTCGGCAGGAAATCGGTATTCCGAATAACGGATGGATACTCATTTCTTTTGTACATGTTTTAAATTGACTTCGTTTATACCTCACGCTAGCACAACCGAATACTTGCTGTCGATGTTTACACATGGAATGTATGCTATCATGTTGTGGAACCATTATACACGTGGGTGAGCACTCTACTTCTTGTAATTGTTCCGCAATAACTGGAATAAGATCTCATTAATATCTGGATGATCCTGGAACAATTAACGTCAATTTTAACGATGCCTAAGAATTGTAGGAACCCGCGCTTTCCCCGCAATTACCCAGGCACCGGCTGCCATGCGCTCTCATAAAAGTTCCTATCTTCCTTCGTTAGCTATTTCACATAATATTGGTGTTTTCGATCTAATTACAACGAGTTTTAATCGCGTAATTGTATCTAACCTAGCTCTTAACCCGCTAATTGATATGAATTTCAATCGCTCTAACAATAGACTGATTTTCTTATGCAAACGTACAAAAACCTCATATATATATTTTGTAAACTAAACACTTCCCTGACAATCGTTTCTTCTTCGAAAGTCAGAATGAACTTTCTGCAAACTTGTAAAAATTACATGTAAAACCGTTTGAGAATTCATAAATTACTATAAATACATCACTCGCATTCCCATTCATTAGGAAAGAAATTTGTTCTAAACCGCAAATATCACCGCGAATCGTGGGAAATGTGCAAAAAGGTAATATGATTAGTGAACAAATGCGAGATATTCGCATTGCAACGGTGTACTTGTTACGCGCTTACTTAATAAAAATAGGGCGGCAACGTATTCCATATAATGCGTATTCCAATATGTTCAAATATTTCCAGTCGGCCGCACAGTGATCCAGCTGGGAGCTAAATCGCAAAATGATGACAATGCTGACAATGGATAGACGATGAACATGCCACAACAACAACGACAACGCCCAGAAGCTGATGAGCTGCTAATAGGGGACTTCCCCCTGCAGGGCATGATCTCTATACGTGTTTTGTCATTTGGATTCGTTCGCGTTATGATCGGTTCTCATAGAATACATGTGAACACGCGTATTGCATACGTTTACAAGAGGGCTCCTGTCATTTCATACGCCTCATTATACCGACAATTCCCAAAATAAGCGGTAATTTTAAGACACATAAATCTATAAACGTCATTTATAGCGACTTCATCATTTTTTTATTTCAACTGGTTAAAATAACAACTTTTAAAAATTGTTCCAAGGTTCTGTAGATATATAAATGGCATAAAGGAAAAATTGCATTATGGCAACGACAAAGAAACGGAAATGTACCACTAGGCGAAACCGTGTATAAGATAGTAAACGGGAACAAAATGGCAGTTCGAATACCAGGGCGGGTGTCCCGTTTTCCGGGTGACTTGGCTAAACGGGATCGTATTAGTACGCAGTGTCCCCTCAATCGACGCAGCCGGAGATTAGCATCACAAATTTTTTATTTTTCTCCGCGCGTAAATGTAGACGTTGCTGCACCCCTGAACACTATAAGCATTAATGGACATTCTGTACAAATAATCATCAGTATGTCTCCGCATATCAGGACCTCCATCTTTGTCTCATGTCATCCGTGAACCACGAATACAAAGCGTGTCAAAAAATACCACTATTGTCGTTTAAATTTAATATTGGCCATATTTTTAGAAAGTCTAGATCAAAAAGATTATCTACTAAACTAATCACTATTATTTCAATTGCATTTTAACCTTATTTAAGAACATAAATGTTGCATAATTATATTTAATAATCGCGAATTTAGTTGCACTTCGACCGAAGACTGCGTAAAAACGTCATAATGCCTGAAAGCGAGATGATCTGCCTTTAAGCTACCGGTGTATAAACACGGACAGTTTTTATTTGCGTAATGGGGTAAGGTGCGACTTTATCGAAGATCAAAGTTGCTGGAATTCGATCGCAATAGATAGGCCGCACGCACTTTCTGTACATTAACAACTTTTGAGAGAAAGGAACATAAAGTACTAATTTTACGGCTATCGATTAGTGGATCAGCCGTAACAGCATGGGAATCACGGAATTAAAATGTATTACATTTTTTATAGCTAATGGTATGTCAACGCTGCAATTCAGGTTGATTCGTTTCAGAGCAATTATGATATTATTGAATGATCATCGGTTTCAATTTCTCGGCAATCAGCAATTACGATGCATCCTGCTTTTTCGGTGATGATGGTGTGGAATCCTAAGTAGAATTAAATGACAATGAGTTAAATTCTTATTGGTACGAATTAATTTGTACGATTTCAACATCTGCCATTTGATGGTTTCTTACATGAGCGTCAACGCTATGCCTGGAAACGACCAAATTAAAGCAAATGCGTTTTGCGGTGAACGAGTCGTTTTCACTCTCCTCCGTCTCTCAGTTTCTACAGCTCTCTCTTACTCTCTTACTATCCCCCTCCCACGTTGTCTTTCTTTCTCTCTTACATTCTCTATTTTGTTTTACCTTTCTCTTTTTTCTAGGCTTTTGTTTTTTTTTACCGAAACCTCAAATTGTAATACGAACACGTAATTTTGAAACGGTTCGAAAGGATTTCCGAAACGTAATACTCTTGTCCTGGCGGTGGAGGCGAGATCGGGGTGCATGGCGGATGTTGGAAAAATGGTGTCGGGAGGTCGCGGACGCTTTCAGCCATCCACCGATTGGATAGACAAATAAACGGGTTATAAGTGGTAGGATTCGCCGGCGCGGTAGAGCAATGAGGGGCGAAATCTATCCTTGTACGATCATAATATGGGGCGTATGCACAACTCAGCGAATATGAATATCCGAGATACGAAGAAAGAGGGAAAAGCGAAGGGTCGCGAGGGAGCGACGGCCCCATATATGTCGTTATTGGTCGAGGAGGACTTCAACCCTTGCGCGTTGGATCGCCCTCGTACTCGTATGTCGCGGCTATGATATGCTAACGAGCGCATCAAGAGACGCACACTGAAAGGGGATGAAACCCGTCCGGAAATATCACCCCTCCGAAAGTCGTCGAGGGGTGTTGCCCTTGCGATATTTCCGCAGCCTGCGGACCGCAGGTCGTCTGACCCGATGAATTTTGCGATGTTTACCAGTGTCAAACTTCCAAAAGTCTTCGCCATTTCTGTTAATATTAATGGCTATTGAATGAACGTTTGTAGCTATAATTTGAAATTCCAAATGCGAGGTAAATATTTTTGTAATAAAGTGATAGCAAACTTTCCAGACCTGAAGATTAATCCTCTGATTAAAAGTTGTCAAATAAGATTAAATTCATTTTTCATACTTTGTAAACAAAGAAACGAGTTATACACTATAAATATTATGACTGGTTGCTAGCATTTAGTCTTTAACACATCCACTTTACCATTTTTATTTGTAGCTGTTTTTTGTTACCGGATCCATTCAATTTTTGGGTAAACTTAAATATGGCAAAGAATGTCATAAGAAGGAAGGACTATTGGTCTGTATAAGTACAATTTATCTATGTCATTCCATCAGAATTCGAACAGTACAAGGTTTACGTTTAAGAATTTGGCAGAGCTATTTAATTTGAAATGAATGCATTGTTAATAACATCTGTATATAAAGCCAGTTCTACGCATTTACCTTATAAATTGAAAGAGCTTGATTTCAGCAGTAAGTTTTGTGTTAACTCAAAGATGACAAATAATGTCCCACCATCCGTAAAGTTCTTCGTATTGCTCGAAACATGATTTCTTTACATAATGCGCCATCCCTTTTGAAATGCCACGCGAAGGAAAAAACTGCCATCTCCTCCGACCCTCCGAAAGAAAACTTATGACATTTGCGAATTTGCGACAGCACTCGACCTAAAGCTCATTCGACCCCATAGGAGTTTTAAACCCCAACTTTCGAGTTCCCATTGCGCTGGCTAGATTCGTGTTTACACAAGGTTTTTTCCGGGGACTGAACACACACATCGAGTTAAACCCGATATATTAGTCCCCGACCCCGAACCATCTCTTTTCTTTTCTCTCTTTCTCACTCTGTCTGTCCTACTGGCTCGTTCTCATACTCTATCGCTCTATAATGTGTTATGCAGTCCGCGATTCCATTATGAGACGTTTCTTTTTTTGTCATTTTCAAACGTAATACGCTGCTAGCCCAAGGCGGATCGCGCCATCCTTCTCGTTCCATTCGAGGTTTCCGTGCCGGAAAATTTGTGTCCCAATGTCCCCTTAAAAAAGGAAGCAGGGAGATGATGATTTTGGGTTACGTTTGCACTAGGGGACATTGGTGGATCTCGCATTCTCTGATCCTCGTCGATTTCTCTATTGGTTGCGTGCTTTTTGTCCTTTTTGCTCGCGGTACAGGTTCCTGTCTTTCTCCTGCGTGCGACAGACGGGATGTTATAGTCTCGCAAACAATAGCAAGGACAATGGGATCTCAATGGATCAATGGATGCGATTAAAGGGGGTGGGCGGGGAAACGAAGGTTCTCCGGCGTAAGACCAAAGACTCCGAAAGTTGTCATTCGCCGACTATACAACACTACTTCGGACTGTCATCATAACGTTTTCCGTAACTGCAGGGATATCGAATTTTTGCTTAAGCTATTAAATTCCTCTTCCGATAGTGAACACTTCTACCAATTCTTGTTTCGGATACAATAAAAACCCACCCGCACTTTCACGATGGACCGTTACGATAATGAATGCACGCATGAATGCACCGTGAGTTCTGCTTTCAAACAAATGTTTATATGTACCTACTATTGCGATTGATTTCAAAGAATGGATTTTCTGTAAATGTCTGATGCAATTATACGGAATGTGTTCTACTGATACTTTTTTTCAAACGTAGTGAAGAAGATTTTTCCTAAACGCACTGACATACACGCAGTATCGACCTATTGGATTTCGACTGTTGCATTAAATAACCAAATCAGAACAATGGATCGACTTGTTATGCTCTATGAAAAATATAATAACCGAAAGATAGGAAGGAACGACTTAAAAACCAGGAAATATATATCATTGCATGCCATAAAAAGCGTACTGTATTGGTTTCAGTATATTGAAAGGGAGCTTCCAATGTAAACAATAGATGTATTTCGTTGTTACAAGTACCACATCCGTAGGAGCATAATAAATACTGATATAGATCTGGGCGATAGCAATATGTACCATGTACTTATCGCCTTTTCATTTCCGACGCCATAACTAGTCCCCATTTAATTCGAGCGTCAAATTCGCAGTAAATAATTCAATTGTACACCGTAATATAGTTTTCGTACCGAGTACGCATAAAACGTTACACAGATCCAATAATTAAACAGAGAGGTCCACCAATTGGCAGAACGAGCCTAAAGAAGTGGCGGAGGTTCTTATTCTCTTTTTGATAAGACAGTTTTCGTCGACCACGGTTGGTAAAAGTATAGCCTTCGCTATGTGCTGCGAAAGCTCATTGATCACGAAGGAGAAACGGTTGAACCGTGAAGCCAAACGTGAGACGAGGAGCCGTGGCTAATTGTCGCTATTGCAAAATGCTTACCACTCACACCACCCAATCACACATATTGATGTTGCATGCACCTATACATACTTCTCGATTCCAAGATGAGTGACTCTGCATGATTAATGGACTATTTATTAGAAGTACACGAGTTTAATGGAAATACTTGTAAATATCCATCCTAAGTATTCCATTATAAAATGCATGAGTACTATTTTACATTTATATTTTATTCGATTCAGTATTCTTTTAAGAATGTAACTTTTCATATTTAATGATAGTTAAGTGCTAGTAGATTCGATCTCATTTTTCCGAACTTGAAATCAATGGTCTGCCAAGCTGGTATAGAAATGTCGGCGTCTCGGAGCAAATCAAGAACATGCGAATGCACGAGTCGAATATCGCCGGTTACGCAAATGCGAGAGGAATCGGCCAGCCGTTGTTCAGATTCGATTCGCCGTGATACGGTCGTCCAAAATTTCACCCAAGATTCCCAAGGGACCGAGACGTTCCCGGGACGTTTCGGACCTTTTGATATAACGATATCGACCGGCTGGACTCCGAACGACATGTGCGCGCCGCAATCTACGGATATTCGTGACTGCCTGGATATCCTCCTCGCCGTATTCTGGATTCGACGACCCAGGCATTCCCGATATTGTTTCGCTATCGTTGTCTTCGTAAAGGATTTTCGCAAACGTGAAAAATACCGACATAAATAACATTCACGGCTTTGTAAAAGTGACCACCAATAATACATGTTGCTAAAGTATTTTTAAAATATAATGTAAACTTTATAACTAGAATTACATCCTTCTAAATTCATATTTTATTAATACTTATAGAAGTACTTGCAATGCAATTATGCACTTTTAGTCGTATATTATAATGCTGTATCGCCTACAATTTTGATTAATATCATTAAAAGCTTTAAACAATACAACACTGTTAAGATTTGCGCTGACACTTATACGAATACCCGAGCGGAAAATTATTCAGGCTGGAATCGGGTCCTGATCATATAGTGTAACGCTTTTTCTGTTAACGCCCTGATCAGACAAATGTACTGGACCTGATCAGGACCTTACAATGCCCAATATTTCGCATGCTTTCCAAATTTCATGGTGAAAATATTTACAATAGTATTACGAAACAACAAATTAATTTTTAATGATTTATTACTATCTGACAAGTAAAAAGGTTGCAAAATAAAAAAATATTATTTACACATATGTACGAATCGTATACATATCCATCACATACAATGTCTAAAATATGCTGTGCCGAAACGTTCCTACAAGTAGGCTAATATACAAAATAGAAATACATTTCTTTAACAGGAATGAAGTAGATGCGCGATCACGCCTAGTGGCGACTGAACGAATTGCATAAAATTTAAAAGTTAAAATATTTAGACTTCCTTATGAGGCTCTGAGCAGGCCCCCTGATCTACCCCGATTTGAAATTTCTAAAGCAGTTAGCGATTCCCGAAAATTGAAAATAAGGCAAGCCTTATTAATTCATGGTTTGGTTTTGATATGGAAATTCACAGGCTTCCCTATATCAGTTATACTTTATTTTAACATAATCAGGGTTTAATGAGGAAATATTCAGGTAACCTGATGAGGATAACTTACTGGAGCCTGATCATGTCCTGATCTGGGTAGATTCACGAGTACCTGGTCAGGAACTCTTTACTGGAGCCTGGTCAGGCCCTGGTACATATTTAGGCTGCCTGAATAAATTTCCGCTCGGATATTTAACTCAACTACCCACACCGAGAGAAATTGTACAGGAACTTATCTAAAAAGAATATATACGATTACTATTCTAGCCAAAAATTTTTGGGCAGACATGAAATAACCGCAACATTTTTTATATATATTTTGGTATTATTCTTGTTGTAAATTTTACTAGTCAGACCTGAAAAAATTTTACAGAATACCACTTAAATAAATGAAACTAAATCAGGTAATAAACATAAACGTTTATGCGTTTCTACACCACATGATTCGATCAATTTGGTTCCACTTGTCACCGACAGGCGTTTACAATGCAAATTTTTCAGTTTTTGTTCGTTTTCAAGTCAATTATTTCAATGAACAACAAAAAGTGTTGCAACCCTATAGGGATAATATTAATAAGTATAAAACATAAAAGTCAAATGAATAATAAATTAATAATAATCATACATATCACTTTATTATGATAAAAGTGGTAAATGGATGATTCTACATATCAATCTTTTCCCACATATAGAATTTTCGGGCGGTAAGAAAAATTCCTATTCTAGAATAGTAAAATTTATTATTCAAATTTAAAAATATTGCGATTCTGTAATTCTGTCCTCAAATTTTAAGATAAGCGAAGTTAATTTAGCAAAATTATTGTTTTTTACCACTTTTTGATTTTTTAAAACAAAATAGAATTTTCTTTTCAACTAATCAGTAATATATTTATATCTGTCCCAAGCATTTTACCCATCGAGAGCAGTGTCTCTCTCAGAATTTCCTATCAAAATGGCGTGTTATATGTGAATCTAACCAAAATTGAAAAACTAATGTATTTTTTTAAGTTAAAACATTTGATACAATTTCTATAAGCATTCCCGTTGGTAAACATTGGGTAGACGATTTTGTGGTATACTTGGTCAAAATTTAGGACTTTAGAAAAAATGTCTTTCAATAGGTTTCATCTTCGCTCTGTCTGAATTCAAATCAGAATTTGAATAATTCGTGCTCTAAATCGGTTTTTCAATAATATTTTCAAATAATATTCCGTGTTTACGCGTTGAAACTTACATCTTCAAGCTATACACTATTAATTCGAGGATATTAACTCATATTAAACGTTATTTAACAATTAAGCAATTTTGAACGCTTTGGTAATTGACACATAAAATTAAACTTATAACTTGTGTTGGCATGGTGCTTTTCTTCCTTTGCTCGCTCAGAAACTACGACCCTGTGGCGACTTGGTCTCCTTATTACTCATTCATTTACTAATAACTTTATTAGAAATAAAAAAAGGCAGGGGGGGGGGGTCCAAACACATTTAAATCGAAGTGGCTTCCATGTATACATTATAATTATATACTGCTCTTAGATGCACAAAAATGGAAAATGATTTCCACCTTTGACCTATGGCCTCGGTCGAAGTTAAATTGAAAATGAGCATTTACAAAACTTTGACCCCGACCACAGGCCAGTCGAAGTATTAATAAATAATGCTTATAAAACATTTTTTTTAAATACCAGTTATATGGATTGTCTCCAACAGCTAATCAGACGTAACTTAGGTCTGGCCAAGCTCTAATAGAGGCTGAACTTTAAATTCGATTGTACCATTGACGAGATATCGCGCGCAAAAAAGATGACACATATGGACGTACAAGATTACAGACACAAATTTTTTTATTGCATTTTTTAGTTGTTTAGGATCTCAAATGCCGACATTTGGTGAAAAACTATAGTGTAATTTGATGAAATTCAAAACTTCGTCTAAACCTGTAGTCTGGGTCGAAGTAATATGCAAGATTTCTCCTAAATTATAATTTAGTCGATCGTGAACTGTATATCCTATTTTGAATCACGATATAAATTGCACATTATGTGGCAAGGGCGCAATTATCGATCTTCGACAATTGGCGAAGTTTCTCGCCCGAGCGAAGTTAGGGTAATAAGCACAATTATCGGAGATCGATATTTCGTACGTGACCAATAATGTATTTTTTGATCCGATTGTCGTAAGAATCGATAATTCGCGGCCGAAGGTGTCGCCCTAGGTCGAGAAATTGAGTTTTACGGCCGGAGGGTCAAAAATACAATTTTCTCATTAAAATAACAAAGAAATGTATATAAAAAAACTACTTAAATCAACAAATAAAAATGGCTACGTTATTATTGAAAAAATGGTAAACAGATTATAGGAGTAGTTTTATTTTCATTCTGACACCGAATTCGAAGAGAGCTAGCACAGTACCGAAAATAAATGAACTTTAGATCAACGAACGTTCCACTTCGTGTTCGCAAAAAATTTGATCAAGTTGGACATCGATGGGTTCAAAGAGTGAAGCTTCACCGTGTGCATCGTTCCACTCAAAATAGAGTGAACATTAACTGTAAGAAATTACTTTGTGCATTAAAGAGCATTTAAAGACATAATGGAATTTTTAATCCATTTGCAGACTTAAATGGTTTTATTGAAACAGGTACTCTGATATACACATGCATATATATAATTTAGAGATGGTGTTTACTTTCTACAAAAAAAAATTGATAAAATTTTGAGAATGTACAACTCCTGTCAGCAAATTAATTTAAAGTCGACATAGCTTGAACGTTTCAAGTGCAAACCAGCCTATCTGAAGTACAGACATTTCGATCAATACGTTCAATTGAGAGCTCCAAAAGTAAACGTATAATTTCTTTGTCATATTTTTAATCTCGTACTATGAAATGTACACAATTAATTACGATTTTGCGATTTAACTCATAAAGTAATTTACAAAATTTAAAACCACATAACTGTTATTTCTGCAATAAAGATATACTATTATATTGGATATTTCTATTGAAAATCTCTTTAAGACCTAAATACGCCAAAAATGAGTCCCTATACTTAAAATCCGAGGGCTGAGCTCAATTGAGTTCATATCTAATTTAGCAGGTATTCAAAAGAATTAATGGCGCGATATAATCAATCGTATTCAATCAGTCTGCCTTAAAAATGATTCATTAAAATTAATTAATGATTTCAGCAATTATTTATTTATTAAATTGATTTTTATTTACAAATCAGGACCAAACACGAGAGGCTCGATGCGCTGGAACTTGAACTCGAGTCCTTATATTTAGCTTTTCTAACAATAATACTGACCTTGCCAAGGTATGCGCCCTCTCATGAGTTTGCATCATTTCTTTCGAGGAAAAAATCTAATGATAATCGTATAACCAGTTGACGTTCGCTATACACGGCAAGGCGCGAGCTTAAGTCTAAATATGGTTATAACGTTCACTGCTTTACTATATAAGTAACAAGCACGGTATTAAATGCCCTGTGATGAACGATGCTCAAAATGTACAACTAATATTATAATTATTTTTAATACTGTATATTTGCATCGTTAATATATATATATTATTACGATATGGTATCAAGGACAACTGATCTTAGATAAAAACATTTCCATAACGGAATATAAGAATACGAAACTTACGTAATTTTGATGTATGTTATATGATTGAATGTAAAAAGGTTAGGTTAGGTTAAGTTCCGTTAGTTTAATTTATTCAGCAAAAGGCATTTACTATTTTAATTCTATGGAATATATCAAATATCGAAATGTGAATCGTCGTCACCATTATTAGTTAACCATTATATTATATTACCAAAAGATTATTATGTAAGATGTAACAAATAGGATTCGTGATGCAAATGCTAAATGCGCATCTGTGCCATTAAATTCACATCGTTATTATTAACTCTTAATTGGCCCGTTTTAGAAGGTGCTTCTCTATAGCATGTACTACTGGTAGATTCACGTAATGTAATTTTGTAATTTACAACATACAGTTATCTATTTTTATCTTCAAAGATGCGTCCTTGATGGCTTGTTAATAGCTGTAGTCCATAAAAGTAGCGTTTGGTAACAATCAACGTGTAACCAGCAAAAAAAGAGTAAAACACGATTTTATAGATCAATCTGCACCAATATTTATACGTCAGTATTTACGAAGAAAATAATCTAAAAAATAATAGATAATAAATAGAAAATGGCAAACACATTATAGTATAATATATTAAAGTAATAGTTCTGATAATGTGATGTAGTAACAAAAAAAAATCATAATTATTAAAAAATATCCCGTAGTTTAAAAGTAGATACATATTCTTCAATTATACAGAATAATATCAGAGTTTAAGACAATGAGCGCAATAAAAAGAGACAGTTGCATTCGCACTGATCAAGCCAGTCGCGCGCTATTTTGGTTTCGAACTAGCACCAAGCGCCGAAAGAAAAAGCGAATAAGTCGTCGCAAGAAGGGACGACGAGGGCGAATCATTCTGCCACAAAAAAAGGATCCTTTTCTAGCCGGTGATCTGCACTTTCGCTTCTTTGATTTATCGAACCCTCCCTCCGACATTGCGCCCCCCCCCTGCCTGTCCCATCGGAACAATTGCGCGACGGTCTATTCGCAAATGCCAAATGCATTCTTGATATATAAATAGATAGACGCGTCTTTCGGCGCCTCGAAACCTCGCCGAAAGCTCACGAAAAAAGCTTTATTTTAAAATAACTAAAGAACTAAAGAAGAAAGTATCGTCTCGGCTAGGAGAACTTGATTTTTTATTCCTTGAGTATTAAGAATGCAGCACTTAGTCTCATTGAAGAAATGTTAGGAAACTTTTGGTTTGAGTGACGTAAAAACGTCACGTACAGCAAAAATTGTCCCAAACTTGCAACACGCTAATTGCGACTATTAAACCTCGAGTCAACACTGACAAGAACATCATGAAATATATTCCTTCGTATGGATAAATCCTAGAGCTAATCAAAATGGCATGTATATGTCGCTTGATAAAGGTCAAACTATATTTATCGTTATAAAATTATGAACATACAAGACATTTGAGGAAAATTGATGTCATAAAATTGACACTGATAGCACTTACTTTTTCTGAAAATATTTTTCTGGAAATATAATTTCACCAATAATTTATTTTTTAGCATTAAGCATTGTTAAAAAAAACGAGCGATGTAAAATACTAGGTTATCTAATATACCAAATAATCAAATTTCTCAATGGGAGCCGAGGTTCCACGGAGACTAACTAACATCGAGAATGCATTTACTGGCGACAAGCCTAAGTACGTTACAGAACCCTCGTAGAGAGCATCGCGCATCCGCTATTTCAATATTCATGACAATTTAATCATTTACTTATTTCATATGAAACGCTATATAATTTTGTAAACGTTGCATTCATAGCTGATATGCGTCATTTATCTTAAAATTCCTTCATTGAAAGTTGTCAAAATTGTTCGGACAAATGCCACTTCGGAATTCTCAAACCTACCCAAAAATAAGACTAATTTAATTTTGTAAATACGTTTAAGCGTTTACCACAAATTTTAATCTACGGATTTTTTAGGATGCCGATTGACAATCTGCCCCTTGATGGTACAACTAAAGATAATGGATCCGATATGATGGCTTAGAATGAAAAAGAAGACATATCATTTTTAAGAAAGGCAATATTTATGGGAGTTTAGGGATTTATCCATTTAAACAGTGAACAAGGCGTTTGAAAACAAATAAAGAATTGGGACATTTGAGCATTAATGGATTGACTAACAGGACAAGTTCTTCCATGACATTACTCTTTTATGGTCCTTTTATGGTCCTTTTCACATTAATATAATATGCTGTATTATTTAAAAGATATCAATAAAATTAATGTCGGCTTCGTCGATATTACCCATAAATTCTCGAATCGAGCCGAGGTCGATAAGTAGTCAGCGCTTGTCAATCATGTTGAATGATATATCTGTCTCAATGTCTCGCGTCGCGGTAGATTTCGGCTAGAATTAATGTCATTTTTCGTAGGATTTCTACCCATGTTATAAACTAGTTTCTACCCAGATCATAAAAATCTAGGATATTTCTGGTTAGATTCTCGTCAACATCTCTACCAGGGTTATTTCAATTAAATAAAAGAGTAAATGAATGACGTGAAAATATAGCACGCTTTGAGTCGTAGGTGCAAAATACAAAACAAAGTAGCAAGGATGGAACGATAAAAATAAAAGAAGTGAAAAAATTCCGAGTCAGTTGTTTCTCTAACGGTAGCATTCAGAGTTATTTCGCCCGACACCGAGATAGATTTCAACCCAGGAATACGTCCTCCAATATTTGCAGTCTCGAGGCGTGCTGAGCTTCGGCACCCGAGGCATTAATATTATATTATATCAACGGGAGGGTCTTGAAAAATCGAGCTTCGCCACGCAGCGGCACGCCATCCAACGCGGGGAACAGCAAACAGGAGAAGAGTCGCTCGTCGCGGTTTTCCGTTACTCCGCAAATACTCCATCTTCAACACCCCCGCGCGACCCCTTTATTCCCAAACCCCCTACCCACCCTTTAAAGATTCCTGCCCTTTGCACCCAGCAAGAATATCTCAAAAGCGTTCAGGCATTATTCATCATCGTTATTAGCCCCTCTCATCCTGCGAGATTTATTCATTTAGTGCTTTATTGAAACCTGACATTTTCAAATTTTATTCGATATGTTCAAGAGCTAATTTACACAGTAATTAAATGCATAAAATGTTAATGGTTAACGAATCAAGTTATTTAATAAAAATTAAATGGACCCATAAATCGGAAAAGTAAAGTATGTAATAAGTTCGCAATTTTGTGGATAAATTAATTACGTCACGTATGTTTACTTAAAATAAAGCCCCCAATATCAATTACACTTTCTTTCAATTTTTATGTAATACTCTATATATCCGAATATAAAATATATTTCTATTTCTTATTCCAAGTGCAACATCCTGAGTCTATTTCGGAAAGTGAACTACTTAGCGGAATTCGATAAAATTCCAATTTTCATAAGCCTCGTCTCAAAAGTGCTTTAGAATCAATCATGACTAATAAAAAATACCAATCACTACGTGCTCGTGAAGCTTCATGAACTAAATGCCAAGACCCAATACTCTATTTATGACGAAAATGCTTTTTACGATCAGACGCCTTAGACGCATCCTATGCTCATATTCCCTGTACAGCACATAGCCCTCAATAGGACACATAATAAAATAATTCACTACAAGTTTTTTTCTGATTTTAACATCACAGGTATACGTGGATTACTCATATGGTTTAATTTATTCTGTTTAAATGCGTTGGCTGGTAAAGCAACGCTATTAAATATGTACATTGTTTAATGTCTCGCAGTAAGTTGAACTGTACAACTTTCATGTTTCTTTGGGAATAATCCCTGGTAGAGATTTGGCTGGTTGAGATAGCCATTATCCTAGCAGCGGGAAATATACACGAATTCTAGATGAAAACTCGCTAGACCAGTAACATATATTTAAAGTGACATAAAGCAATAATTGCAAACTGAAAATATCATATCAAGTTTGTATAATAGGTAAGAATCAATCGATTCGATAAAACGAGCAGATGTAAATGTAAACGATTTTTCTTTCGTAAAGAAGATCTTTCAGCAAATTTGTAAACAATCGCGACAGCATGTGCGCGCGAATCAGCTGAGAGCCAGCCGCCATATTGGGAATTCGATCGAGAGGTATTCGAGATTCTCGAATCGAGTCGCGATCGATAAGTAGTCAGCGCTTGTCGTGTAGCTAACTACATTAGCTGTCTCAATGTCTTGCGTCTCGGTAGATTTCGGCTACAATTCATGTCATTTTTCGTAGGATTTCTACCCATATTGTAAACTAGTTTCTACTCAGATCATAGAAATCTAGGATAATTCTGGCTAGATTCTCGTCAACATCTCTACTAGGGATATTATCCATAGTAAATGCCGCCAGTACATACTTATTTCGGAATGTAACTGCGATTATGTCAAGCAGAAAGACATGATATGTCTACTTATAGTGCTTGAGGTACGCTGACTCCATAAAAGATATTATCTCTGTCCCGATTATAACTGATATTAAAAGCTAAATAATTAAATTGAAATTATAAAAAAAAAGTATGCAATTTATAACCTAAATGCCCGCCGTTAATGCCCCCCTCCCCCGCATTCCGTTTAGGTTTAAAACGTATCGACGGCATGTGTAATACATCCACGACGTGTTAGACGCGTTAAGGCAGAATTCCCAATTCGACTCTCGCCTCGGTCGCTGCGAAAAGTTTGTAGAGTTCTTTATGCAAGAGCAGCTCGAACCTCTCGTCGTCCTTTCGACTTAATGGGGTGGAAAATTATTATGATGAAATCTGCTCCCGAGCTGGTGCTTGTAAGCGAGCCTAACTTCGTACACAGTCTGGTAAGGCCGTTTTGCGATTACGGGATTAAGTTTCCCAACATCGTCCTTCGTTCAACCCCCTGCACTATAAATTCTTCGACGCGGATTCTCCAACGCTTCGGTCTTTGATAATTCATTCGTGTAAAAACGTCCGGCTATCGTATATCTAAAATGAAAGACGACGAATTTCACAGATATTAATTTCAGTATTTCTACTAATTTATTACCACATATATTCAATATCAAAGTAGTAAATATTATTTCTAATTTGTAAAGTATGGATTTCCGGATAATACAATGCGCCCGTAAAATACTTTATAACCTTGAGGATTAAAGGAGATTGCTTTAAAGGAATATATGTTATCAGTTGGTAACGTGCTCAGCAGGAAGACAGAAACCCCGAGTCAGCAATTATTGTCGATGCATTTTTTATCTTTTGGTGATCGGACAAGTTGACTCCTGAAAAGAAGGAATAATGGGGCACGGTGCCCATAGACCGTCTGGTGTACAGGGATGAGTCAAGCCGCGGACCGGGTCGGTCTGGCGATGAGTTACGACCACTGGGCCATGAGAGATAGTGGCAGTACTAAAATCCCGACTGATATATTATTACGTATTATTGCTCCCATTCGGTTATTTATACCCATATAACATAATGCCTCGCGAGATCCCGAGAAGTCGGACAGATACCTTACCGCGATACCTTGGGGATGCGAAGCTTGTCTCCCTTATCGGTCATAACTTCCATTGAAAACTGTGAGATCCGTGTAAGTCTCTTCTTTCTTGCTTTCTGCTCGTATATAGAGTCTTCCACCCTTCCGGTCGACTTTCATATCAGGATGTTCGCCGTGAACAAACTTCACATTGACGTCAACCCGCCACGACATAATATTTAGGGGATACGGAATGACGAACGATTCGCATTGCTTTCCAGACAATAACGGGCTTTCGGACTTTTTCGATTCTTCATCGATAACTAGAAAATATCCAGGGTAGATAAAGAATGGTATTCTCGAAGCTTCTAGCAAATATTTTCTTGTAATCCATAATTTAAAATAAATCCGGAAAACAGAAGATTCATTATTTTCTTAAAACCTGATCATTGTCATTAATAGACGCTTAATTCAAGGGACGAGGGTGCAAACTTTAACAGATTTAGGTCTAACAAAATTTAATATCATATGACTGTACTGCTTTAAAGGACATGTCAAAACAATCAACCATGCGGAAGGTTATGCGCCCGTTCGTGATAAAAGCCAGCATCTAATCGAATTAGGGGGAAACTGTCGCACGATGAAGCTGTAAAATGGTTTTCGCTCAGTTATTGTGAGTATATCGCAACGCCTAGGGCTTCCTTCATCCCCTTCTTCGGCGTCCGAATCTAATACCAGGAGGAATCGCGTCGAGCGCATGTTGTTTCCAAACACCCTTTCATTCGCCATCCAATACTATTTTATCACCCATCCATCGACCGTTTTCCGAGAGACTTTAATTACTTTTCCACCGACACACAAATACATTTAATATTGTTCTTACATAGAGCATTGCGCAGCCAGTCACGTTAATTCGTTGCAGAGTCGTTGTGGAAATGAGTATCGAAGGATGAAATACTTCATTGGCTTATTCTCGTTGAGGTCCTCCAAGATGTTTTGTATCGCTTTTTTTCTATTTACAGTCAAAGTTGCACGAAAATCGATACAATGGTCGTTGTACACTAAACAAAACTGTCGATTTGCTGTCAGACAAAAGCTGTGGGTCTTCTAAATGGACATAAATGTCAGATGAGGCAGTAATCGGAGAGTGAGTGTTCGGATGTAATTAAGAAACGTCAACTGACTCGTGAAGGAAGCCCTAAAAATTGTCGTCGGTTATTTTGTAAGGAATTATATACATCGGTTACTTCGAGGAATGAAAGTTTGACCGTTGGAGAAAAGATAATAACACATAAATAAATACCGTCTGCTCATTCTCCGATTAACAGCAAACAAGAGAAATCGCAGGGTTTTTACTCCCTGCGCCGAATAAACATCTTCTCGTCGACTAACTCAAGTAATTTATTATTCCGCACTTATGCAATTATTTAAAAAACGTCGAGGCAAAAGTATCCGCGTTATGCGGCGCAGCTGCATATGCACGAGTGCGTTGTCGAGATCGTATCCCCGTGGTTTTTACGGGTAGCGATCTCCTGACTTTACTACGCGAATCTTAAAACATTTACTTGTAATGTGTACTTCCTTCCGTTGTGACGCGGGCAATACGAAAGAGAACGACAAGCCACTTCGACTTCAGGCAAGTCTTATTGTTTCTCTCGCTGCTTTGCATGGCATAACTAAGCTTTCTTTTATCGTTTTTTACGTCTATGCATCTCGTCTTTTTACGATAGTCCCTTCTCCACACTTCTTCAATGCTCCGCACGCGAGCTATATGTCTTTCTCTTCCTTCTATCTTTATCTCCTTGTCTCACTCTTTCTTTCTCTCTATTCTCGGACAACAATTCGTCATCTGGCTCCGGAATGGTTTCGAGATGCTTCGCGTAACCAGACGAACACGTGCTTGAGCCGACAGTCGCTTCGGTTTCATACTTGTTTTCCGACCGGGTCAGTTGCATTTTGAATTGTGAATTTTTTTGTTCGTCGAAATAAGAACCGTCTAAAAAGCTCCACATTATAAAAAGAAGCAAAGTTCTACTACATACAACCTAGATGTCACATACACATTTTTTTTTTGCAATTAAAAAAGCAGTCTATTAGAGATTTATAAACTTAATTGCTTACGATGCGCAACGTTTCCGCACAAATGGAAACACTAAATCTCCGTTTTTAATAGTCTTCAATAATCTGTCTATTGTGGAATTTTTAAACTTGGAAATTCTGGCATAATTTTGTAACATAGTGATTTTCTGGTAGTTTATGAACTGCTTTACATCATTTCAATAGTTATTCTTTTAATACAAAGCAACTCAAATAAAAAGATGCATTTTTCTACAAAAATAAAAATTTCCAATTTTTCAAAATAATAATGAGTGATCAACTTAGATTAATGATTTACATATCATTAAATTTATTATCAGACAAACGTTTGAAATTGAATAGTGCAGAGTTGAATTGGCAGCAATAATATCACAGGCCAACAAACTTTCTAACCAGAAACCGGACTATACTTTTCTGAAGGTTTTCTTTACGCTGAATTCAAACCTGGCCGCAGAATTGTTGTATCATGTATCTTCAGATATCCTAACCTAAAAGTGCAAAAAACATCGTTTTTTACAATTTTCAGTAAGTTTATGTGGCGGAACAAAATTTTTGTTCTCAATTTGCCAAAATGCAGATAAAGTGCTGCTCATCAGCTTTAAAGTGGTTATTTAGTCATTCCCATAAGATTTTTTAAAAGAGAAAAGTATAAGACTTTTTAAAGAAAAGTATAAATATGCTTTGCATATATTTAGTGAATGTGTCATTGTATGCAAATGACTAACAAAATGATGCAGACATTCTTGCTCCGAATTCTTTCATAACGTCAAGATTTTGAGATATCATAAACTAAAAGTGCAAAGAACGAAAATCATAATCGTGCCTTGACAAGAACTTTGATAACTTCATGATAGAAAAACCAATCGGAATTACTTCAAGAGCTTTTTAAAGTCCGTAAATAGCAGTTTAATCTGCATTTTGCCAAATAGTGAACAAAAATTTTGTTCCGCCACAAAAATTTACTGAAAATGAACAAAAAAGATGTGTTTTGTACTTTTTGGTTAGAATATCTCAAAATCATGACGTGATAGAAAAATTCTGCGATCAGTTTTGAATTCAGCACATCAAAAACCTTAGGAAAAGTATAGTTCTGTTTCTGGGTATGGAGATCGGCCTCATTTTTTTGGCCTGTTTATTCGACGCCGCGTATCACATATAATGCCCATTCAGAGCGACTAATTTATCAGATGTTCATTCAAAAGGTAGTTTTATAATATCATGCTAATCCTATCTAATCTGTAGTCGAGGGGTTGAAGTTTTGAAAATCATTATTTTCCTTGTTTTTTATTATCAATTAAAGAAATGGGTCCACCAAACCCTACCCAGTCGATAAGTATATGAGTTAAAGGCCTCAGTGTCGAAGCCGTTATTTTAAAATGTAATTTTGAATTAGAGTTTAATTTTCATAGTAAACTATTTGAATTAGTTCTGTGTTGCACGTAAATAATACTTATATATAAAATAAACTAAGTATACTTGAAACAAAAACGAGGCACTCAGTCAAATTCTTTCATTATTAAGAAATTTAGTTAAGTCACAATAAAATTTAGAATTTATGATTTACTCTAAACCTTTACAAATTTGAAGCTTCTTTTACATACTCTCTAAATCGTCCTAAAATTTGCTAAGAAATGAATGAACATGTCTATTGGGAAATAAATCTCCGAGATTATTATCGTTCAACATAAATTTTATTTTAATTACATCAGTTGTCTAGGGACACTTTTTTCATTCATATAAATTGATAAAATGTATAGTTTTACAAATTAAAGTATTAAAAGTTAATCTTAACACCATATCGCCGGTTTATTTCTCGTCAAATATCTTTAAAGACCTAATTTCACAGAATAGGACTTTCTTTATACTACGTGAAATGACGTAAAACTTCCTTCGACATTTAATTAACTATATACCAATATAATATAGTAATCAAATAATTATTTCGTATCACTAATATGACATTTAACAAATTTAATCCACTCTAGTTTTTAAAATTTTCGGACTAGAACCATAAGTTACAAACGTATATGGCTATTATCATATTCAGTAAGGTCATCTCTATATTCAAATGTTTGGGCAGTATGAAATTGAAGCAAAAAATTCGTTCATTCGGTACATAGTTGCAATATCATTTTGCACCCTGTACTTCTAAAACAGCTTTTTATGAAACGTAATATTCAATGAGCATTACTACATGTCAGTAATACATTAGTCAGATGGTGAATCTGCATAAAACCTCCTTTTGAAAGAGCATATTATAAAACAAGCCTCTGAAAATGTACGTCACATCAATAGCAGCCGGGGAATTGTCTCTTCCAAATATGGAAATATTCTGAAATATTTATCGACACTGACAATTACAATCTCTGAACAGTATTTCAAATAACACATTAAAGTCGGTACTCTGCTTCATAAACGGAACAATTGAAACTAAACGCTTTCAAAGAACAATTGAAAAAAGTATGAATATTGTATTCTAAAAATTAAATAATTTATTGTTTTATATTGCATTTAAATTCAGAACTAGTGTAGTTACTCATTACTCGAGTATTATTAACTCATATATATGCTCCGCGACTGTACGGTTAGGTAGGGCCACCTGTTTAGTTGACGATAAAAGAAACTGAAAATGATCATTTTCAAAACTTCGACCTCCAGCACGTACAGGAGCATTATTATATAACATTTTTATAAATACGAATCTTCTTAGGTCATTTAATTTTTTGTATTAAGGCACATTCGTGCTGTTAATAGGATTAAATAAATAAATAAATAATATTAAACTAAGAACTGAAAGGCACTACTTGGAATGTGCAATCCCATTCCCAGGTCACTGCATTCTAGACTAGAATATACTTGACACGTTAACTTTATTATTATTATTACTACTTCGATCCAGACCGTAGGTCTTTTTTTTCATCAAATGTCGACTTATCGGCATATACAATCTTTTGCAAAGAGAATTTGATGTTTTATATTGTTGCATGCATTTTTGTGTGCGGTTCGTGCAAAAAACGTATTTTTTCAGTTTTTTTTTGTTGGACTCATAGTCTAGAATGGATCGACTCCATAAACTAATCAAATCTGAGTTATGCCATAGAAAACTCAAAAAGATGTTGAGCTTTAAAATCGATCTTACCTTTCGCGAAATATCAAGAGACAAAAAATGGGACGTATGTACAAGATCACGAACAAATATTTTGTTCTTACATTTTTGGTCTGAAACGTCGACATTTTTTTATGAAAAACTGTAGGGTAATTTTTTTGGCCGTGGTGATCAAACTGAATTCTTCGGCCAGACTTCCTCTGAGTCGAAGTAAAATGAAAATTATACCGATTACAGAAATTGATTTGTTTGATGAAATATTTTGCAACTTTATATATTATTATAATGTCATTACAGAATTATTTATTAAAGGTTTTCTCAAAGCAGAATGTGTATAAATACTGCCTAGAAATTGTATAGGAAAATGTTAATTAATTTGTTAATGAAATGCTTAATTTAATATTTTGATTAGTGTTCCTAGAAGTAAAGCTATGCCAATGCAAGTTAGGATGAAATACCATTAACGGTTCTCATTTAAGTTTTCGGGCTCTTTAATTGAATTTTCGTAAATTCCGCGAGAAGCCTAAATTAAATTTCAGTGAGTCACAACAGTTTCAAAATGTATCGTATAAAAAAGGGCTATTGGAGGTTGGAAAATACCTTTCTGTTTCAAACGTGGTCATTCGAATATTTTCATTGACATGAATATTAAGAAACAGTTAGAAGATAATATATTTTTATATATACCCAGGTAAAATTGAGTTATACACAATTCTATACAATTGCATACAAAATTCATATATAGTTATACATTGTATATATTCTATAAAATTGTATAGAAATGTTAAAAAATGAATTTTAATGAATAAGCGTTACTAATGTTTAACAGTGCCCATATAAATTATATTGCTACATACAGTATTTTTGGATAATTAATTTGAAGAATGCAAGCCCACTGGAATTTTTGTGTTTTGGTGGATAAATATAAAAATGTTAAAAAGTTTGATTTCATTAAATTTATATATGTTTATGTACGAACGTATATTATTATATACAATCATATAAGCCTGTGTCCAATTATATACAATTGTATACAATTTTTATGTAAATGTATGCAAATCATTATCAATATATATATATATTTTTAGTATAATTAAAAAAAAATAAATTATATTAATAAGGTAAACAAATAATGTTTTTGAATCTTAATGTTCATTAAAAATAACATTGGGATATAAATCAGGAACAATAAAATCAGGATGTTATCGTCAAATGTTGACTTTCTTTCTGCGCATATTTTTAGCTTTTATGGCACTGTATGAAAAGACACTAAATCAGAACGCGAATTAACCCCCTTCTGTGAAAACTCAATGAAACAGAATTTATAACGTGAATTGTTTTGATGACTGTATGATGTCTTTGTTATTTCTACAGATTCTTTATTGACGCTGTCGTATTTCAATGACATTTTCATGCTTGCCTATGCTTTTAAAAATTGATTTTTTTTTTCGTAACCTTAGAGATTATAAATTCCTAGCTTTTAATTATTTTTATTAATACATAACAGTTCTTATGATTTCTCTACATTCTTCATATACGGAAAAATCATTTGTTATCAGAAGCGATGCATGAATATTGTAAAAGCTAAATATTGAAAGCACTATTTACATAAATTAAATTAATTTTTGGTTAACACGGTTATTAGTAGCTGTCATAATTGTTCTCCGGTAGCTTTTGAGGCACCGTGTTGCGTTGCCTCACCCTAACCTCAAAACAGTTTTTCACAATATGTAAATTTTCCCGAAAATATTTTTTCTTAAAGGCTTATAGTAATCTCGTAAATATTACTCTCATAAAAAACTTACAAAAAATTATGAATTATAATCTAGTTCAAGTGTAAAGTTGCATATAATTTCGCAGTCATTATTAATTCTAGATGTATTTCTTAACTGAATAAGTTCCTACGACGCGCCGCCTTTTTTTTATACTTAAAGGGTGTCGTATTATTTTCTCGTATAAAAATAATACCGATATTTACAGAGAAATATATTTTATGACAAAATTTGTTAGGTTTTTAATTCTTATTTTATTGCTACTATAAATAATGAGTACATTCGATGTAGCTGGACTGCTGTTCATTTTTACCATCACCCGTTTTAACCCATTAAGCTCTGAATGGATATTTTTTCACTATAGTTTTCAATGGTTGCATTTTGTATAAAAAGAGGTTCTAAAAAATGTCTAAGCAAACATTTCTGGCGTAAAATCACGGAGACACACTGAGAAAACACGTGGATATTAGTAGGTACCAATTATTGGCATGTAATAACATGTGCGTGCGTGCAAATGATGCAGGAGATCGATCTACATATTCAAGATTCTCGAAACGAGCCATGATCGCGAAGTTATCGGTGCTTATCCCACTCGTGTTAAACGATACTATCTGTATCAACGTCTTGCGTCTTCCTTGATTTACACCAGAAATCTTTTCATTTTTTGCAATAATAATTATTGCAAGGTCTAAAGGATAACATAATATTATTCGGTACAATACGTTTAGTACCCGTTACAATCTACCCCTGTCCATATTCCTATAGAGTATGTTAAATGTGTTTTTATATCTTGTATTTTACGGTAGTATGCCTGATACTTAAGATACCAAAATTTGTCTCATTAATATTATGAATATTAAAATATAGATATTTAATGATAATTCTTAATATTTGTTAAATATCACAGCTTAATATCTCTTTTTTTCTTTGCAATGAAAAATAAAAAATGTAAAATTTTAAAATAATTTAATTATATCATGAATTTAACGAAATAAGAATGTTTTTATTTTATTTTTATGAAAAGTATAAAATATGATGACATATTATACATTTATATTTAAAAGCCGCTGATTCTAATTTCTATATCGATATTTTTAACTTATTTTAAATCTAGAGATCTTTCGGTTTCTTCATTATTTTAAATGCATAAATTAAAACCGAAACTGAAAAACTAGGTGTTATATTCCATTTTAAACCATTTCAAAAGTTATTATCATTTTTTCGAAAAAATAAGAATTTTTTCGAAGTTTTTCGCAAGAATCGCGTTTTCTTTGCATTTGAAAATGGCAATGCTAACCAATGCAAAAGGTACTAATCGCGTATTTTTGCTCAGCCCTTTCTTCTCCCGTCGGATTTTTTCAAAAAACAAAATGGCGGCTTCAAGATGGCACCTGCATGCTGTAATTTTGCATTTTCTCGCACAAATATCGATTATTCGATACTGTTACAATTATCATCATGTATTAATACCTAAACTCGTCATGATTCGTTTATAACCTCTAATTAGGTATATACGATGGGTTTTTATCTTTTTTATGTGATTTTTAGAAAATTTTTGACGTTTCAGTATCAATACTCATGTCTGTAAAAATGACCATATATACCATATAAATTATCGGTTTATAGACTAAAAATTAAGTATAGCTCGACAATTTATTTATGAGAACGTTTTAAGCTTTCACTATGGCGATTGTGAAATCTCAATAAATATGAATCTTCGAGTGAAGATCTTCATCCATGAATACCTAATTTCAAAATTGTTAATTTCCAACGTTAAATTTTATACATTACATGTCGCAAAATAATATACGAAAAATAATAAGTCACAACGATTTACACCCCGTTCTTTAGTAACTCACCAGTGGGAGGTAAATGCTAAAAATCACATAAAAATTGGTGAAAAACCCATTGTATATAATTAATTTGAGGTTATGAATGAATCAAGATAATAACAATTATTTTTTCATCTTAGTTCTCCGTAATTTCAACCGTTACACGGTCGAATAATAGATAATTCTGCGTGAAAATGCAAAATTACAGCTTGCAGACGCCATTTTGAAGCCACCATTTTGTCTTTTGAAAAAACGCAGCGGGAGAAGAACAATACGCGATTAGTACCTTTTGCAACGGTCAGCATTGACATCAAAAAACTCTTTTGAAAGAGGAGGTCCAAATCCGTCGATTTTGATTTGATGCAATTTTAAGGACGTTTGGAACAAAAGTTACAGAGTTGAAGGTTGTGTTCAAAATTCGTTTTTCAGGATAAAATAGGTTAAGCAGTCTATTCAATCTATATCATATACATTTTTATGTGAGCTCCTGTTTCGTAGGAAGCGGAAAAATGAAACCTAGTGATATTTCAAACTAATTTTGAAAGTGTACATAAAAAAAGAAAAGTAGGCACTCTCGAAGCGTAAAATCTAGGATACGCAAATAAATATTTCGAGGCATAAATTAGGTTCATATTTAAGTTGTGGTGCAATAATATTAGATATAAACTTCACGTCATACAAAATCAATTCTCGAAATGAAAATGCATCGCAGAGTTAGTAAAACGTTACCCAAGAAATATCAGTCGAAGAGAAACCAGGTATCAGAGAACATAAAACTTAATGATATATATAATTTAAAAAAAAAAGGTCGTATTATTATCTCACGGATGAAATATATTAAAGGCTGTCTAAAACTTACGTCATTTTGAAAAAGTAGTGTATTTTTGGGTGGATATTCGGATATAACTTCGTATGGTACCATCCGGTACGGTCATATTTCAGAGGAGTGTTTTCCGTAAACGAAATCTAAACAATGAACTCACGTTCTTAAACGTTGGGGATAGAACATGAAAAGTGACGTTATTTGTAATAGCGTAGATGATCATTCTGGAGTAGAAAAAGAACAGCCTCATACAATATATACTCTCAATATTTTCTTTCATCTAGAGAATGTAAGTTAATTTATTTTTAAAGTAAATTAAGGACGAGAGACGAAGCAACTGTTTATTGTCAATGAGCGGGAGAATTATGTTGGTATAGGTTCGACAAGTGTACAAAGATGAGTATGATAGCAACGCTAGTACACGTGTAGATACGGGTAGCCGAAAATGCCTCGGTGGTGGCGTGGCTGCCTTTCAGCGTTTTAACGCCTTTTTCACACCCGATCCCCAGACTCCGAGGAATATTTACATCGGTATATTTAGTCTGGGCGTATGTGCGTTTATAACAGTTTATGCTCGCTATCTTCGCGCTTGTCACCGCGGCGACAACCTCGAAAAAATATGCGCGCTCTGCATTGTAAATTTTACTAAAGAAGAGCGTTGCAGGGTGAAAAACGGGCAAATCGTCTGGAATCTGTCGCTGAAGCTTGATAGCTCCGGACCACAATGAAAATTCCATATTTTACAAACTTACTTGTTTATTAGCGATACCGAAATTGTTGACATACAAATTGTTCTTTTTTAATAATTTCCAACACATATATTTCCTGGTACCTCATGATCTCACCATTATTGTTCCTCCACTTTTCTGCCTTCAAATAGTCTTTTATTTTTTCGGCAAAGCAAAATACATATAAATTGTATCATATTGAAAGTCTGTATTATGACACCGTACTATAGTTTCAACTATGTGCATTGATAACAAAATATACACCGAACGAAGCACAGAAACGGAAAACGGAAGTTCAATTTATGTTTATGACATATAGAACACATTATCTGAAACGTAAAGTACCGAACGAATCTTTTCTTCAAATTTGTTAAATACTAAGGTTAAGTGGTTAAAACACAGAACTTTTAAGTTAATGAGCTCGCTTAAACTACTTGTTATGCGTTTTAGACATATCCGCACTTAGGACAGAGAGTGACCGGTAATGCATTGTAAAAATAAGACAAAGTATAGTCGTGTAAGATTTACCTGAAGAATTTCCCATTCCATATTCTTTCACTAAAAAACAGCTAACTTGATTCAAGAAAAGTTTTTTAACAACTAACAAAGGACAGTATTGTGATTTATGAATGCTGCGTTATTTCATTGATTACATTTTTAAAATAATTCTGAAGAAACAGTATTTCTCATCTAAGTTTCATTGTTAATTTATACCAAAGCAATTTAAAAATTATTCGGCGATATCAACATCGCACATGTCAGCAAGTGATGTATTTCGTACATTATAAAATTTGGCTGATGGGTGCCTTATGACCAAACAAAGATCCATTTCAACTACGATAGCCTCGGGCGCTATGCATTCGGAACACACCTGGTGGCAACCAGTCTTAGTAGATTGCTAAAAAAGATTATTCGCTGCATATGTGCACATGCAAAGCTATATCATAATCCGAAAATAATAATCAAACATACTATCTACAAATAAGGTTGTTTTTATTATACTGAATAAGTCAAGCGGATAAGACGAATAAATAAACTAAATCGTTCACAACAGTTCATTCGTCATAAATTACAAACTATATTTACAACACTGTGTACAGAGAAGAAACCAGAGTAAAAGCTGTTACGATAATATTTAAATAGTAATAAATCACACAGATGTGACACGAATAACCTAAATTGAGTAGAAGAACAAACTTTCAACTACATTTATCTCGAGACAATTCTTGTTTAAAATTATGAATTTAAGATTCCTTAAAATGATTAGTTATATTTGTTATAATAGAGTACATGTAATTTAGAACTAATTTTTATCTTCAGTTATATGTATACGCTTTTCAAAGAAAATAATCATAATTTTATATTAATGATAGATATAAAGAAACTAAATAGTCAATGTCATTCACATTAATGCATTGTTTTCTTAATTGTTTAATATTATTTCAGTAGAGTCTCGGTATATTTACCCGCTCAGTTCCTCTCCTTCCCCTCCCGTCTTCTTATATTTGTCAAAGTAAGGGAGCGCCGATTCTCCCACTCTCCTCAGTCGCGTTACCTCCGTGCCGTCACAGCAGGCCCTTCTTGAGGCCCCAGGGTGCAAAGTGGGGGAAAAAGAGTGCGGCAACAGACAAATATAGCGAGACGGAACTAGGCAAATATGCTGGGATGTAAATATAGCGAGGCGCAAATATACCGGGACTCTATTGTACGTGACAATTTTGAATGTAATAAAAGTGCATTTGTCGAAAATGTGTAATTTTCAAATCTTTCATCGTCATAAGCTGCCGTAGTAAAAAATTACAATTTATTATATATTAAGATTTTTTTATTAACTACATGATCAATCGTTGCTAAATTCCGCGTATAGATCACAGCAATCGAAAAAGGATTCGGAGGGATTCAAAATTTGTATCCCTGCGAATTCGCAATTTGTCCTGGATTGAAATGAATTGAAATGGATTGAAATTGATTAAAATGGATTCATTTTGATTCACTCCTATGCCTGCGAATGCCTTTCAATCCAAATGTATCCCATGCTGATTCCTCCCGAATTCCTAATTTTAAAAGGATTCCGTTGGATTCACGCCTATGCCCGCGAATGCCTTTAAATCCAAGTAAATACTATTTTCAATTCCTCTTTTTTCAAAAAAAAATATAAAAAGGTTCTTTTCTGACTATCATGATTGGATATGCCACCTTTTATGGATTCTCACAGGCCGGATTGAATTCGCCTCTGTAGATTCAGAGGCATTCAGCAATACTTATTTTTGACATTATTATTTTTGGATTCAAATGAAATCGCAGAGACTGATTTGAAATCATATTTTTGGATTCAGAGGCATTCAGCATTAGTCGTATTCGGCATTATTATTTTTGGATTAAAATGAATTCGCAGAGACTGGTTTGAATTCGCTTTTTTAGATTCCGAGGAATTCAGCATTATTTAATTTCGACGATATTATTTTTGGATTGAAATGGTTTCGCAGAGACTGGTCTGAATTCACCTTTTTGGATTCCGAGGTATTAAGCATTATTTATTTTTGGATTCAAATGAATTCGTAGAGATTGGTTTGAATTTGCATTTTTGGATTCCGAGGCATTCCGTATTATTTAATTTTCGGCGATATTATTTTTGGATTCAAGTGGATTCGTAGCGATTAATATAAATTCTATTATCTAGATTCGGAGGGATTCAATACTTTACAACATGATTTTTGGATTCACAGGGATTCTGTTTGGACAAATTACGTATTCAAGTGAATCCATTTGAATCCTTCTTAATCAATTTCCAATCCTTTTTCGATTGCTGGGATTCTTTTTATATTGAAATATTCTTTTTCCAAATTTCATGTCAATCACGAATAAACGGGATTTCGTAAGAACTACCTTAAGCAGTATGCTTTCCTAAACTCAAAATAAATCAGTTTAATCGTTAAAACATATTTTAAACATTAACGTGTAATTCCCATCTTTTATAGCAGTAACTAAGAATACCAAACAAAAGCTCGGGTAGAAAATTAATTGTCGTTAAAGAAGGAAATGTTTGAAAAATCACTTATGATAAATTGAATGTAAAATTATTAAAAGGTTCTACTTTGAGTAGCAGGCAGTAACCATACCGTTAGATAAATTAGCATTACGTAAATTACCATCGAACCGTAACATTATATAAAATCGTAGTTTACATCAGCATACAATTTACATCTCCCGATGTTTCGAGCTTGTACCAAGTGTAATTTACAATTTCCAACTTACATTTGATCCTTGCATAATTGCTACTCCAGGATTTCAGACGAATATAGCCGATCGTCTGTCGGGCCCAAGGAATAATTTGTTAGATGCTTCTATCATCGACGGAGAATACAAAAAAAACAGGAATATAAAATCGCAGCTTTCGCCGAACCGATAGCCCGGCATAAATATTTAATTTGCATCGCTCTCGCCACTCTCATACATAATGCGCGTAAGATGCACATTCGTAATGTCCTTGCAATGTGCATACACGTAGGTACGCGTAACGGACTCAAACACACGTAAGTCCCTCGTACATAGGTTGTTACTCACTACGCTTTATTCCGCGTGAGAAACAACCTGCATCCTGTGCAACCAGCAGCGTTGTTGTCTAATAAAGTGGACGGCGCGGCAGTAAAATATAAATTAATAGACGCACCGAGCGCGAAACTCGCATAATCAAGGCGCAATAAATGCCTGGTGTATATGCACTCGCTCGAGTGCCGTGTTCTACTCGGAAGCGAATATGTACTCGAAAGGTCGTTGGCCAAAAACTAATATTGCGACAATACGTTCGACGAACGTTGCTTTGGCACGACGAACGCGTGTTGTATACGCTATACAAAGTCGATATTAGCTATTTTTATGTTCGCCTGCTCGTGTTCTACCTAAAAAAAAATGCGATCCATACTCTTTTGTAGGCAAGTTTGTTTAGATACATATGTCAATTAATTTGTTTATCTTTTTTTGTTATTGGCAACTATTCGTACCGCTAGCATCGGATGCTTGCGAAATACGTGCAGAATGTTACTGTCAAGTCAATGAGCAATGTGATCTGAGGGTTTAGGTGCATTGCCCCAACGACACGACGGGGCAAAGCCAAAAAAAATCCCTAGAGATAGTCGATTATTTCTCCAATTTCTTTTGTCTATCTTTATAACATTCTGGTAACGTTTTTGATAGCTTACTCGCATGATAGAAATATTGGTAAACTACGTGAATACATTTTGAAAAACACAGCATAATTGCTTAAATACTTTTTATAATTAGTCCTAAGTTTTTCTATTTAAGTTTATAAAGCGGTCATGAATAAATTAAACTTTTATTAATTATAAATGTTACAAAAAATTAATAATAATAATATCCATTCTTTTATAGTTTGGTAATTTTTCGACCGTTTGAATTTAATAAAATTAAGGAAATTCTTGGTATTTGTCGGTCATATGTAAATAATACTTTGAGAAAACGGTAAAGACATAAATAAACCAACGAAATTTAGTTCACGTCGAGCACGTTACTTTATGAACATCTTCTATGTAAAATTTTGGATTTGATAACTGTTGGGTTTGATATTAATGAGGAAAAGAGAAAACATCCCTCTAGCGCTTAAAAATATCTATTATGTTATGTATAATGTTCCGACTGACATCTGCGGGGGGACCAAGTTTTGAAAATGTACATTTTCAGACAATTAAATAGCTGGGTTTACCACACCCTGTCCAATCGATAAGTACACGAGCGAAAGGCCGCAGGGTTGAAGCAACTAGATGTCCATTTGCTTTTATTTGCTGAATGTTTATACTGATACATCAGAAGATATCAATAACATATAGATGAAACTGTTAGGGCGTAAATCAGTATTTTTTTATTTTAATGAAGCTGATTCATTTCTGAAAAGCAGTAATTTTATCTGTCCCTTAAAAGTTATTTTTTCCTATCACCAATGAAGCACAATTGAATCTAAACTTGGATGGAATAAAATTGCGATCAATCACAGCAACGTTTCGTGAATTTTGGTGGAATCAATTCTGCCTCATGGGACAAGGGAAGAAATGTGTACAGGATAGGGGGAGAGAGAACAGTGCCAGTGATTCTGCTAGAATTGTTCAGTATTCCTTCACGCAAAATTCTCGGAAAAGAAAATTTTACACAACTCAAATATACAGAAAATTCTATTTTTACAAGGTACTGCAATAAAAAATAAACAATTAATTCAATGATTGTACGCATTGCTGGTATCAAAAACTTTCACATGCATTTGATATGTTTCTCCACATAGAAAACTCATCATATGAGATAAACCAAAAGATCATAAGCCATTATGATACATACAAGATTACAGGACTGCCTAGGTAACACCCCTGTTTAGATGCCAGTAGGGAAGATAATTCTAATCCCGACATTAAGATGACGGTGTTCGGTTGTCTTCTGAACTATGTTGTCTTTCTTAATGATCGATTCGGTCATTTGTCAGTGTAGAACATACAGCCCAAAATATCTCAACCCCTTATTCGAAGCGCGTCGGATTACGATCAGAGTGGATGCTTATCTATTGATTTGATACCTGATTACGAAGCATCGACGTTAAATATAGCAGGATTCATAAAATCTCTTGATACACCAAATCATGCGCTATTTATCTCCCGAACAGAGGGCCATTTGTGAAAGACAAATTATGATAGAGACGTTGCATTAATATAAAAATGTAAACCTGTTTAAAATGCTACGAACTAAATATGGCAAAGATACACGAACGACATTTCATTTAGATATCTCATTATTATTTTTAATCAATCTTTTTCTTCCGAATTCAATACTGAGTATTTAGAAGACAGTCATTTTTCATGCTAGATAGACAGCTCTAGCTCAATTTGTCAGAACCTTCGTCTGGCTCACTGCAGGTTGGGAGGGTTACGGCCGGCGCCTAGCGATGACGGGGCATATCATCGGTATAAAAACAAGCGATTGACGGAATACACGGACCAGATCAGTAGCAGGTAGTGAATAACATGTATATTAATATAAATAAATGAATAATGATTTAACAGATAAAACGTAAAAATCGTTTAGTTTAGAAGCTTAAAATAACATGTTTTTATCTATAAAAACAAACGTCAGATATAATTCTGAAATAAGGGTCAGAAACAATACAGAATACTTCAAGATTAATGATTGCGATGCCCCATTAAATTGTGTTCACGAAATCAAAATATTTTGACACAGTGGTTTCCGATAACATCAGAACACATTACAACATATTAATTGCAGGTTCCCCAGTTTTTAATTTCGATAACGTAATCGAGTGATCGAAATTGAAAGACTCCTTGATCGATAAGCTATCAAGATTTTACTTTTTTATATTCTCCTGTGCATGAAATCAGTGTTACACGCACCCCACGATTAAATTACGACTCCACTCAGTTGAACGCATTTATACGCTTATCAATTTTATCGAAGCGATAACATCGCGAAATGTGGATATTTTAGTGAATAATGAAGACTGTAGGGACGTGGCTTTTACGCTTGGAATTACCTTTTCTCAAAAGGAGATCGACTTAAACGACAGCGTTGTCGCCCAGTCGGTAGCAGCTGCATTCTTCTGGAAAATTACCTTGCATGCGTGACTTCGGTATCTGAGTTGTTGGAAACGGGGATCTCGATAGCGCGACACCTTTTTACACGTTCGCAGGTGAATATTTACACGAGTTTAAGAGATCGCATAAACCATAGAAAAAAAGTCCACGCGCACCTTTTGTGTCACGCGGGTGTAGGGAGCGCTTAATTTAGACGATCTGCTATATGTCGTGTAACCTACTCAAGCGTCGAAAATTTTCATCTCATTTTCTGGCCTCGAGAATCTTTATGATTTAGTGTATTCCAGCGCGAAGCATGTACGCCACGTTGTAAAAATAAATAAAATACTCCTTGCCTTGCTTTCAGCATGCGCGGGCGTGCAGAGAGCTTGAATCCAGCCAAGGAAGGAAATGAAAAATCTTCAGGATGTTTTATTTCTTTGCTTCTTTTTTTCGACGTACTAATTTCCTTCTGCTAAAGATCGTTAAAGTCATTCAGCGCTCAGATGAAAAACGCCAACTACGAAGAAGACTGCACCTACTTACGTGAGAATCACGCGATCTCAGATTAGGCACCGGATACTACGTGTGCGGGACTTTGACTCGCTTGAAAACTTAGCTCGTAATTCTTTTATAATTAGGATGATATCTAAATCAGATAGAGTATTCGAAAGTGACTTTTAGTACGGCTGTATTATAGCCATTGTCAAGATTGCATAGATAATTCGAAAAATTTACAAGCATTCAAAAGTCGATGAGCGAAACTCATGGAAATGTAATTGAGCATGAAACCCTCAACTACTTGGTGTCAAACGTTCATTTTTAATAAAACGCCTGTGTCAAGGACGATCTTGTAAGGGGCCGTCCCCATCGGCTTCGGCGCGATCGCGTGAACTCGAAACAGATCTAAATTTCCTTTTCAGGCAACAAACCTCGAATTCTATAGCCACAGTCACCTCAAATGTCAGTGAAATTGTGAAAAGCTGCATTTTCCAAAAAATGATGCTCGTGCCGGACCTCCGTGTTGGGTCTAAAAATAGGTTCTTGTCGTAGCGCCTCCCGCACTTGAATCATAGTGTTGATCAAATGCACGACCGGAACGATTCCGAACATTAACGTCCAATCCTGAAAAGGAGGGGTCCAAGGACCGATCGTAGGAGCGAGTGACATAAAGAGAGAGAGAGAGAGAGAGAGAGAGAGAGAGAGAGAGAGAGAGAGAGAGAAGGCTATCCGTAGGGGATGGAACCGAATACGGAAGCCCTATTTATTTATGAGTATAACACCCCCTTCCCCTCTTGAAACTGAAGTAGGCACGCGCCCGATCTATCTGTCTCCCTCTCCCCCTCACACGTTCACTCGCCTTTCATAAAGCTCTTGTTCATTTCAGTCGTCTCGATTTTCCTAGGCCCGCGTTTTTGCGACCCTTCGACAACCCCCGCAGATCGTCGACGCTTGATCCCTTTTGGCTCCGGAACCCTTTTGCACGCGATACCGCGTTCCGTCGCTATCCTCCGTCGAACGCCGCTAAAGTCTCTCCCTTGCAGATCGAGCACCACAGGGAGCAAATTATATGTTCAACACGAGAGCTCGAACAATTATGTCATTAGGCAATGTTGCAAAGTGAATTAAATCATTAGGCTGCCATTTTTGGGGTTATTGAAATTAATGAAAGAGGTCGGGAATGGAAATTTTATTGTGTTCAAAGCGGCGTGAAATTTAGATTAATGGTAGAAAGAATCCCGACTATATCACGGGTAGCCTTAAACGGAAAATCGTATTAGACGTAGGGTTTAATGTATTAAAACAAGTAAACGTGGAGAATTTGAAAAACAAAAATCTATACGGTCGTATTTAATTATTAAACGCTCACACCCCTATAACTCCTGAAGGGAAACTATTTTTTTATTTGACAGAAATGTCTCCATTCAGGAATATAAATATGAATTGAAAATCATATATCAATATAAATTGTAGCTCTACCGTATTGAAATAAATGTTCAGGGTCAGTACTCGTACCGTGACGTCGCCAAGTGAAGGGTAATTTATTTCAGGTCTGAACAAGCATAATAACTCAGTTATTACTAGAAATTTATAACCAGAAGCATAGTCGATGCCTATGAATTACAGACATTAAACATCTCGACCAAAACACCATTTGCACAGTTATAAACTTAAATTATGCTTAAAATCCAATTAATACAATTTGACACAACCTTACCGTTAATCCAACGTAACGAATTTGAAAATCGCGTTTTTCTCCTTTATGCACTCAATAGAGCGCCAACCTTTTTTTTATCTTGTCTTTTCACCGTTACATTTAAAAGCGATTTTGAATCGCGATTCGCGCGATTTCATTCTTGGTTAATAATGAACACGCAATATTATTACCGCGCGATTCGCATTCCAGTTTCGTATTATTCCGACAAAGCGGAATAAATCAGCGATTACGGAATTCCAGTGGGGAAAGAGGAAACAGAAGTAAAAGCATTCAACGTAAGCAGCTGCCCTTCTTATATATATTTGCCCCTCGGCATGCGGGCGATATCTTTGCCTTCTTTCTCCCCCGAATTTATACGAAAACGTCTTTTTACACGCTCCCCGGCTTCTTGTCTTTAACCTTTCGTAAATACATGCTCACTCATTTATACTCTGACGCAATTTATATAGTGCTGTAGATTCATTAATCTTTAATTTATTGCTCGTTTATTTCTATCCTATTTTCTCAAAGAAAGAACTGTATTTTATTTCATTTTAGTTTTAATTAGAAATGGCGTGAACGATATAGTCGTCAGAAAAATAATATTATAATAGGTGTATAAAAATAAATTCGATGCGTTACTCGCTAGTATTTGAGAAATAACCACATTGGGTCGTTATAATGGAATTTCAAGACCATTTTAAACAGTACTCGATACCATGTTGGGAAAAGATACCGGACCCTTCGCATCGCGTTCAAATACTTTATGTGTACATTATGGGGGAAACGTACGATTAATGTTTCTGGGTGTTATGTTATCGCATGTTTTAAATGCTCATTTCCTTATCTCACGGATATTTTTGAGAGTTTGTGATGGGATAAAATGGCTTTGAAGGATTTTTCAACAGCCAATTGGCTTGTTTATACGATCGTGCATTTTTCGATGTTGCTGTAACGCGAACGGTAAAGAATTCGAAATCGCGAAAACTATATTGTCTACGAGAGCCCCAAGAGCTGCACAACATATGCAATGCGTTCGAAACGCAATTCGAATAGTGTTTTCGTCATACCTGTGAGCAAATTTGCGATTATGCAAACACAAAAGCCCGCCGGGCGGTGTAAATGCTCGGATACCCTTTGCACATGTGTAGGAGCAGGTGGCATTGCCTAGCAGCAGTCAAAATCTTTCCAAATGCTTTATCTGAATGCAGACGCGCACAGACCGCGAGTTTACGCAGGTGCGAAGCAAAGTGGGTTATTGCCCGCCAACGGCGCTATAATAGATCCGTTTCCGCCCTTGATGCATAATATACTATTTCCTCTTCATTTACAAAATATGTCCGCCTTACAAATTATAGGCTTTTGTGTTCAAGAGGCAGAATTTCACAAAATGTAAACTCATAAAATAAACAATTAAAGCTATCAATCTTTAATGAAAGTACTATTTGTATATGCAATAAGACGTATTTATGGGGTTTTTAAGGGTATCCTATAGAATACGAGTTACATGCGTATAAATCGTCAGACCCTATACAGACAATTTATTTCAATCGCAATGCGATCGTCCACCTATATATTTCCTCGGCGCACGGCGCGTGTTTCGCACTTTTCCCGTCGATGGGAATCCGAAAAGCGAGGGAATCGTGAAAAGCGTTTTTTCCGGCTTTGCCTATATGGTGCGGCAACGACTCGACCCTTTCACGTGCTACCACCCGTGCCATGCCAGCAGCATAATATCTAACCCCCTCGGGCTTTTTAACCCTCGCGCGGCTATCGGAATTACACGTCCTGAGCGCGATAAAATTTATCGCGAAACGTCCGCTTGCGGTCGTATGCGCATTGAGCATATTCATAGCCTCGCGGGCCTGCATAAGTGTATATCTCGTGCTCGCTGATTATTATTTTAACTGAAAACCTACTTGCGTGGAATTAACTATACGCTGTTCCCCGCTCTAAATTTATCCTCAAGCGTTTCGTGTAAATTTTCATTGTTTGCTTCAGTCAGATTAACGTTAGCCTCACAAAAATTGCATTTTCAGTAGAATTCGTCATAGCATTGTTTTTTTTGTTCAGAAAAGGTAGAAGAGATGTTTCATTAATATTCCTACGCCAATTCGCGTACCTTATTTTACCCAAAATAATGTCAAAATGAATAATTTGATACATGTTCCGAAGTGCTATGGTAGAGAATAATTATTGCCGACGGAAGCCCTGCGATTCAGAGAACCGTAGCGTAGATTATAAAGCTACCGACAAGGCATCATTTATATCTGTCACACAAACTTCACCCACACTAATTGATACGTAACCTCTGGAGTGGTCTTAAAAAATCGACAACAGCTTTTTCATGTGCTCTTGGTCGCTTTTGTTATTTCGGCCATTTGTATATCAAAGGCAGCCAGGAACACCCTTTACCACGGTATGTACCAGGTATATCCCTTTTCAAAAAGTGAATTTGCAAAGTCTATTTAAACTTTTGAGCTTAAACAATGGCGACGATTAAATCCGGGTACAATAACGGCGTACAAATTCGCCGATATAATTAATTTCGAAACGTCTGCGTCCCAAGTGTCTGTAAGGCAATTTGGCTGTTTATCAACTAGAACCCTCGTATTTCTAGCACCTGAAAGGAAATCATCGTTGTAGCGTGCAATTAAGGAAGGCAATAATAAGTTCACGAGCGATGCACCCGATCGGAGATCGAAAAGCGACGGTTATGATACCGACACAGCAGGAACGGCACGGTGCACTCACCACACAGCGAGATTAAGCCGGTTTCGTACCGGTCGGCCGACTTGTCCGGCATAATGGTCCGATAACCGACGCGTTCTCATTGTGCCCGGTCTCGAGGCGTGGGCGGCTGCTGGTTTGTACAGTGCAGCTGCGGAGGTGTCGTGAGTCCCATTTCGCACTTACGTATTTATATATACGCGCTCGCGTGTCACGGACAGGTCCGAAAGAAGGAGAGAGAGGGCAAGACAGGAGAGAAAGAGAGAGAGAGAGGTGGGGGAGAGAGAGAAACAGATAGAGTGACCAACTGAAATGTAGTCGATAAAATACGAAACGCAGAGAGGTTCCGAACAATGAAATGAATACGTAATTGGTTAAGCGTACGTTGAAAGTCTGTTTCATTTTAAGAATTTCAACAAGTATTTCAATGTGGATGTATAAAATTTTGATTAATTATAATGTTTTTGTTTTCTTTATTTTTTAGCGTTTCGTTTATCACTTTATTTTTAGGCATTCATACCTTCTAAATCTTCTGTAGAACTCTTATAAATTATTCTTTTCTTCGTGAATATTCGCAATAACTTGAAAATTCGTACAAATGCTGATTCCGTGCTCGATTTACGCAGAATCAGGTTTTTCCATATTTTGCTTATAATATGTAAAGTAATGGCAGATAAACTTGTCTGCGACGTCATATGCAAAATTGAACTCCCGGATCGTAAAACTCGACGAGCGCTCGAACCTGCGAAAGTAGTTGGCCCCTCGCCGATCAGTAAATTTTATTTTAAACGTCGTATTTACTAATGATAATGCAAAATTGAGATCATTTGAAAAGAAAAAAATTTATAATTTGAAAAAGTAGAATGTATTGAATTATTTTAAAAATGCATGTTTGTTTAAATAAAATCAACTGCAACTGATATTGATAAAATTAAACTAAGGAATTAAGCGATTGCGTTATTTATTATTGCATGTGGCTCTCGCGCGGATCGGTCAGCTGCAGTACACGGCGCCGCGCTTTTTCTTAACAATCGAATATCTTTTACAATTTATTATTCTTTGATCTCAAATCTTCCCGAAAAAGTTCATTGAAATATAGGCAACAAATTTCTAGTTTGAAGTTTTCTCAATTCTCTACTGAACATAAACTGACCAGCACATGAAGCTGGACAATGGTGTTTTCCGGTGTTCTTCAGTTTGAAATTAATTATTATTAAACAATAGACATATTTATATATTTTTATTATTTTATAGGCTTCGCTATGGTATACTGCGTATGTGTATTAAATTTTAGAAAGTTCCATATATAAATGACGAAGATACGGCAATTTATGTTTGAAAATATAATTAAATTCACAAAGATTATTTTTTCAATTTTTCTTCATTACTATTGAAAATATTGATTCGACAAAAAAAAAGTATTTAGAAACAAGATGCAGATTATTATTCTTAACAATCTTATCGCTGTAGAATATTAATTTTTTTCCTTCAATATCGGCGAGGGGCCAACTACTTTTATAGGTTCGAGCGTTGATAAAGCATTTCCACAGTTACTTATACGTGCGGCATCCGTAAACTGAGAACTGAATTATCAATCGTCGAATAGCATCAGAAAATAACAATGCCAGATTATGAACCATTTCACATTTTATACGCATTTTTTTTCAAAATCATTTTGAGCACTTTTACGACAATTCGATTTTTTTCATATTTTTTATGTAATATTATTACTTATATAATGCGAGAGTTACAGTAAAAATCATGAAACTTCGTTCGCAATCGATCCGGTTGCGTTGTTTTGTACTTCATAAAACAAAAATAAATAAGATCAACGTAAATACTGTCAGTGTATTTGTTCCCAACAAGGTTCGAACTCATCTAATTTCAAATCTTAATTAAAAGTGGGATTTCCAATCGCGCTTCACCTAATACTTTCAAAATACGGATAATCCGCACACGTACGCTTTTTCAGCAATGATAGAAATGAAACGCAGCCCACTGACAATAGAGACGGTAAAGCTTTGGAAAAAAGAAAATAGATGTTCCAAGAGAGCTAGAAAAACAAGTGAGAAATCGAGGGAGGTCGAGACAGACAGACAGACAGAGAGAGAGAGAGAGAGAGAGAGAGAGAGAGAGAGAGAGAGAGAGAGAGAGAGAGAGAGAGAGGGAGAGAGAGAAAGGGAGAGAGGGATATGAAGGGAGAGAAGAAATCGCAACAGCTGCCGAAGTCCAGAGGACTTCTCCGATTGACCATCGGCTCGCTTTGTCTGGCCGTCGATGGAGAGCCGCAATAGCCCATTAGGAGAACACACGGCCGCCAATTCTGCCATTGATAAAGTCTTTTGGCTCGGCAGGCCTGCAGCACCCCCGCTTCACCCATTATTCCTTTATCCTCGACAAGTACCTACCTATGTGTAGGCTTATAAATGCGCATGGGTCTGTGCGAGCGTAGATGTATTGCTACTAAATCGAATACATTCGCAGACGAACCTTTTCCGCCCATATATACAGAAATGTACACACAAGCATATGTGAAAATTCAGAACTAACGTTCGAAGTCGATTTTCGCTCCTGTTCTCTCTCTTTCTCTCTCTCGCTTCTTCTCTATAAATCTGTTTGGGTTCCTTTCTCTCTCGTCACGATGAACGCCCACGCATTTACCTGCTTTCAGATTTTAGGGTCATTGTGTGTGACCAGTGGTCTGCTGCCAGATAGTCAACGGGGAAGAGCATTCAACCGGCACAGCGGTGCACAATAAACGATAATTAATGCCAGAAGAGTGTAACTTATGATTTTACGATCGACAGGCCATGTGTTCGTAGGTGATTGAAATGTTATAACAAGGTCATTGATGCGTCTGAGAAATAGAGCGAATGATGTTTTAGAATCTTTTGTCATTTCTATTACCGCTGCAAGAAATGAGATATCGAGGTACTGGAGGTCATTTTGGGGGAGTATAGAAAATAAGGAATTCTGACATCCCTGGCGCACATTGATTACAAAGCTGCTTAATAGCATTTAACTGAGATTTATGTTTATTGCGAATTCACGCGTATGCCACGTCTTTCAATGAATTCGCTGGATTATACGACATGTACCGAAATTGCTTCCGTCGTGAATTATTTTCCTAACTCAACTTGGCCGGATTGAAAATGACCAAATTACTGAAAAAGGAGATTATTTCGTCCGTTCGGACGTTTCGAAATAAGTGACGCACCGCATCTATCTACGACCATGCGCATTTTATTTTTGCTAATGTATAACGAGGATTCGAAATCGCTATTTCCGAAACACTTTTTCTCGGACCGACCAAGTCAGGTCAGAGGGTTAATAGCCTTTATGGAAATATAGTGGCTCGTATAATATAGCGACTGCAAATCCAGCCCGCGGAAACAGTTTAATTGCAGAGTCCGCAGGTACGTCGTAAACGTGGATCCCAGGCACAACTTTATACGCGCAAGTATTGTCCTACATGTGCAGCTTGCTCATCGACGTCTTCGACGCTGCCGGCGTCGAATGCACGAAATTTCCAACTTCATTGCTGCACTCGAGATGTGTTATTCTTCTTTCGTAATTCTCCGTGCGTCTCTTCCACATCCAAGTGAATTAACAGAAACTTCGAATTCCTGACGAAATTCAAGATTTTATTTATACGTCACAATAGTAATTTAAACATTTCTTATAAACTGTATTTTATTTTAACATTGTATTGCGTCAATCTAACTCTACTAATACCGGTACAGTAAGTAATTTTATGTTGCATGGTATTAAACGTATACCTTAATAGGAAAATTAACAAGAATTCGACGCCCGCACTCGTAAATATTCAATTGGCAATCTTATCTGACGGTACACATCGTAGCATGGAATACCCATGCTCGATTCCTTAGACATATACTTACAGGCATAGTTAACCGGACACTGGCCTGGGAAAAAACGAGTAGAGAGTAGAAAATCAATACAGAATGCTGATTTGCTTCTTAGATCCCTAGAAAAACAGTTTGGATTTCAGTTCCTTCACACGTAGTAGATCCTGCTTACACAAGAGATGTACTAAACAGTATAGTTTGGTTTCAAAGATTATTCCGACATGAAATTTACTAAATAAGAGTTTACACGAAAAAAAATAAGTCTTAAAATTGTTACTACTTAAATTAAATTAGGTGAGGCTTAATTTCAGCCCAAAATTGCGTTAATTTTGTCTCAGTCGATATTTTGGTTTGAAATAAGATTTGTCTAACATAGATGCCCTAAGCTTGATAAATCTCATTTTAAGCCGAAATATCATCTAAAAGTTTTGCTCACAGCAAGTAAGACTTTAAGCCAAAACACTGACTGAATATAAGAAAATTAGGACTTATTTTTTTCTGTGTAGTTATTGGAATATCCACAATTAAACTGACCAAATTGATAGGTATAACATTGCTTTATATAATATAAGATACAATGTCTATTAATAATCACCTAAAGTAATAGATAAGGAATAATTATTAAATGCACTCATCCAAAGGAAAACATACATAGAAAAAAATTAGTAAGTTAGACGAATCTTATTTCAAACCAAAATATCGGCTGAAATTTAGTTTAGTATTGTCTGAAACTAAGAGCCTAAATATTGATTGAATTTAAGAAAATTAAAGCAATTTTGGGCTGAAATTAAACCTCGCCTGATGATGAATTTAAGATGTAACAATTTTAAAACTTATTTTTTTCTGTGTATGAAAAGTAACATTATATGTATATATATATATATGTATACTATTAGGTATTTGTTTAAACTAATATGTACAAGAAAAATAAGCCGCGAAAAGAAGTCCATTCATTTGGCTTGCATACTAAATACACTACTTTTGAAGTCCAGTTCGTAAAGAAATAAAACACTGTTATGAAATACCTAGAAGAGTGCCATAAAAAAATTGAAATGTTCAAAAACGTGTGCGGACTTTTTCCACAATATCTCTAGTAGAAAATGAATCCCGTTTTTCCCTTGTTCGTGTCCAGTCTCCCTAATTTCCCGCTTATCCTTTTGTGGTATTTTTGTGGAATTTGTAAGCTACATTAATTACACAATAGCTTCACTAGTTTCGGTGATAAAAGCGACGTGAGCGCGTGATAAAAGAATTCGTCGGAAATTATAACCTATAAAATTATCGGAAGGCATACAATATATAGGCGTCTACTGTAAATGGAAAATTATTTTTTAAGATTTTCTTGGAAGTACACTAGGTGTCGCACAATAAATCGTTATCCTTACATTAATCGTTCATACAATATATTTATGGTCACTATCTGAGATAGTAGTGGCAATTATACTTGTTCTAAACATGTAAATATAGTAAGGTATAATATATAAAATAGTAATGAGACCTATATGCTCATGCATGTCCTTATTTCAAATATATAGATAGTAATGGTTAACGCCTACTTTTTTCCACGTATCAATCGCATTAGAACGTCGAATATATTAAATTAAAAAGTTTCAGTAATTATTTTATAAAAAAATCGTAAAACAAACAATTAAAACAATATTTTATAAAGAATGTAAACTGCCCTGACAAATTTCCGAATAAAAACGTTGGAGAATACCAAAATATTAATGTACATATTGCCGTTTCACTTTCTAAATGATATGTTAGCATGGAACTAGCTAACTGAGTAATCCTCATATTTTTAAAATTAAGATATAGTTAGTTTAAAAAGGTATTCAATATACAAAAAGAAACATAAATACGAAAGGATTTTATATGTGATGTAAATAACGCTATACAGATGTTACTAAATTAGAAATTATCAAACGGTTATTGTAAATTATACTTTCGTTTCGTTCATTAAAATAAGTCCATAAAGTCACTTAATTATTGAAAAATATTGTGTAACTGTGACTCCATGCGTAAACGTTTAAACAAGCTAAATACTGTAAATCTACATAAATTATATATTGAAACAGAATTAGGTATTTATATTATTACTTACTGTTATATCCGGTCACGGAAATAAATATGTCTTTCATATATTATTTTGATTTATGTGACCTTCACTTTAAGTAGATTTACTTAGCAGTTTACCACATTTCTACTAGTCGAGTGTCGATGGTAATACGAAAATAGTATGTCTATATATAGTACCCGTATTACGGTTTAGTTTTACAATCTCCCCACTGTGTAGATTTAACACTGACACTGCCGGTATTGATGGTTTTTACTACTCACTAATTTGGTCCTGACTAAAGAAAAATTGACACAGCGGCGATTCAAAATATTTGATTAAGAATTATATTATAGTTGATGAAAATGTTATTTCAAAACCAAATTTGTCATTAAAACGGAAATGTAAAATAAGAAAGGAAATTAAATACTAAAGTTTGTTATTTAACAAATGCAAAAATACTGAATATAAATTATTTAGTACTGTATTCTAAAAGAAACAATGGCGTTGTTTTTTATTTTAATCACAAAAAAGGTAAAAATGAAAAAATAAAACAGACATATAAAACTTGCAATTCAATAACGATGTTAGAGTTATTTTGACTTATGAATTAAACCTTCGAAAATAATAAAAAGCATCGCAGCGGAAAAAATATAATAAATCGGCTATGACCCTTAGCGAGTCGAAATATAACTTCCGATCAGTCTCGTATTTATAAGGGAGGGTCTTAACGTATTTTTTCCTAATTTTTCCTTCAATTTGCATTAAATATATCCTTTTTTATTTCCAATTTTCGAACCGAGATTTTTTTATCTTTGAATTTTTTGATACACTTTATGACCCCAAGGTGGCTATACCTAACGTTCAGTACATATTCTCGATATTCGATTACATTTATTAAGCATTGTTATATGACTTGAATAATCATCGATATACAAACACTACGTAAATTAATACAAAAAATCGGCATATTGTAAAGAGAAGAATATTTTTGCCGTGTCTGCTTTTTAATATGTCGTTTTTACTTGTCAGCTACTTATCATTGTATTACTTATCCACACACATACACACACATACTATTCTAGTGGTCCATAAAACGTGGAGATATAATGAAATTAGCACTTTCAATTTTCGATGTGATTACAATAAATTCTTTATAGATCTGGAAGTTTAAAAGAAAAGAAAAGCGATAGTCAAACAGATGTCAGTATGTAAGTGATGCTAGATTGATTGGAACTCAAAACGTGGTCTTTTAAATCACTTTAAATGAGCATATATTCACACAAATCTGACTGCAACGCATGTGTAAGATAATAACTAAAGGAATAGGTTAAATGGATACTCGAGGGTTCAAGGTCGCGGCTCAAGTTTAGCCTTTTAGTCGAAGGCCATTAATATTTTAGGAAGCCTTAAAGCAAATTTGTATCACTTTAGGCTTTTATGTTTCGCGAACTATGCACTTGCAATCATAAATGTGAACATTTAATTATTCAAGTGTGTGCACCTTTCTTGAATTTCACGTTAGTGGAAAAAATACTACAAACAACATTAGTGTTCCAGTTTAACGATGCCGAGAATTTAATTTATTGATGCGAATGTGCATCAATGTAAAATAATCGTAAACTCATTCCTTGCTTCGTGGTGAGTATAAGTTATTCAGCTTTGACGTCCCAAAAACAATCGTTAATTTTCTGTGAAATATGAATACAGTTTGTTTCAACTAAATATAACTAATAAATAAAGGAAGGAAATAACGTTTAAAAACATTTTCAATGGCACAATAAACATGTTTGTATAATAGTAATGAAATACGAATTGTGCACGCAATCAATTAATCGTTCATTATTTTACGCGCACGGAACATATCGTGTTTTAGTTACGGTTCATAAAGTCCCTGGCAAATTATCCTTCTCGTATATCGATATTTTACATTACCCATGCTTCTGTTGTAAAACTTGTCGATACTATTTACAGGGCATCCTTAAATACTCGTGCGAATTAAGAAATTGACACCATTGCGAAATTGAATCGCAAAATCGATAAGAGGAAACGCCATGCGATACTCCAGTTAGGGACGAATTAGCGTCGACCCACGCACACGATATAATAAATAAATTCATGGGACTGTACCATCTGGTAAGAAGACGCGAATCGCACATGGGGGGCTTGACAGATGGTTCGGATTCCGGGTACACCGAAGGGGTCAGCTTCTGCACCCACCGCGAACTCGATTTTACGACCACGTCGCAAGAATCTACCGACTAAGCGTAAAGTGCTACATACAGATATGCCTCATCTCATAGATAATAAATAGAAAAAAGACTCAATGTATTAAGTTTTCGAAACAATTCATTATGCTAGGCCATGCCGATTTTAAGAAGGCTGTCATTACTCGCTTTTCAAGACATATTTTATTCATTTGAATTTAAATTCTCGAGTTTAGAAAATAAATTCAAGCAAGCAATGAAATTCTAGCATTACAATGAGCACGTTTATAACCTTTAAACACGAATAATACCAATTTTACTTTCGAACGGAATAAATACCAAAAATTATTTTTAACGTTTCAGTAATATTGCTTTTAAAATTATTCTAATATGCCATAAATAATGTAGCACGTAAGGTGATAATACGTAACTATTATTTTTAAAAGTATTCCAGGAAAGTACTAAAATGGCAAAGTGTCATTGCTAGGTATATATGAAAACACATCTACTATTAGAAATAATCACCTTGAAGGACACCTTTAACACTTGACTCGATATAAATTATAGGGCTGTAAAAAATAGGTGCCATGTAAAAGCTCAATTATCATTTAAAATTATGCGATATTATTCCCGTTGTTTATACAATAATATAATATTTACATTTTAGTATCGCATTATTTATGTTTTATCTTTATTTACGAAACAAGGCCGATCTTTGACAATACATCAATGAAATGTGACAGAATTTGTTTTACAGAAAACTACTATCGTCATCGAAACATTTTTATTATTTATTATTTGTAATTCTTGAGATAGATAATTATAATATTCCATAGAGACCATTATTTTCCTGGCTTAGTTAATGTTTTATAATACAGCATATTGTGTTAAATTTGGCATCTAATTTAAATTGGTCATAAAAGTCTGTGAATGGGGTATGCATCCTATTGGAAGCTTCAGCATCTGTAACTGTTTTGACTTTATGATCGGCATGTACATTTCCCTCAATGCCCGAGGGTGAAAGAACGCAGACGAGTTTTATGACTCCAATATCACAACCTCTTTCTTCCATGAATATTATGCATGTTTCAAAATATATGTATTTATTATTTATGTAGTACGAAGGGATTAGTTTTGATTTCTGCTGTATAAACCGTACAATACTTTTTACGAATCGATGGAGTCTTAAGTTTTTGCAATATAATTCAAAATATTATTCGCATCTACTAACTTCGTAGTAAACAAATAACATGAAAATTTAATTAAATTTGATGTAAATCAACACTTGAATGCTACATCAATTTTATCAGTTTTTTTAAACTAAACAAACAAACATGATAGATAATAAGTCACGTGATAGATTGCCTTAATCACAATATTTTATTCGGAATAGTTTCTTTAAGAAAATCGAAAAAACAAGGGTTATATAAGATACTCAATGCATCAATAAAGTTACCGGACTCTAACCACACCTCGGCAAACAAAGCCGCCATTCCGAAACTTTTCCTTCCGTCTATAGAAACTTAAGCCATTTTGATTGTCAGATAATAAAGACACGATGTTTCTCCCAGAAAAATGTTAAGTTGATTTAGTAATTTAAACGAAATTTTACAATGTAGAGTGAAAGCAAAAAGTTCACTTAAAGCTTATATTTACGCGCTAGCAACTCCATCAAAAGTTAAGACAATGACCATACATTCAATGGTTTGGAGTCGGTTACCCGTAACGAGTTCGTTCAACCTGGTAAAAATTACTGACGGCTATTATCTGAAAATCGTGTAGCATCGGATGGTCGAAGTCCCCCATATTCATCCAGAATATCGCAATTTGAAGTGTTAGTTCCCAACTACATGATAATACACTCAGCTTGATTTCCTACGTCCTGTGACCGACTATTCTTCTTTTCCCAAATTGAAAGGTAGCTTTTTTATACAATTTTTTGATTAGCAGTTACTTTAATCACTAATCAATTGCTTTTATATGCCTTGTTGAAACTACAGGAAACGTATTGGAATAATATAAAAGAAATTAAAATACCTCGTTTCGAATATCCTAAGTGGTGTAAATAATTTATTGACACCCAACGTATGTCATCCACCAATTAAAGTGGATCGAAATCTGTTGTGTTATACCCACTTTACATTCCTGAAAGGACAACTTTTCAAGAAATAGTCGGATAAAATATCTTGATAAGTCAATTGCGAGTACAAGTAATATACATATATATACGTATATGTATATGTATATGTATATGTATATGTATATATATATATATATATATATATATATATATATATATATATATATCATCCATATAATAGTATAGTATATCATCCAAAATAATGGTAATACGTCCTCAAATAAGGAGAACCCTTGTGAACGAGAGTGAAATATTTCGTAATTAAGCGTATACTTGACTTGGTTGTATAGTTTTATGATTATTATAGCGTCCAAGTTTTGCGATCCCGTGAGTATTTAAATATTAATCCGCCATAAAGAAGGCCGATGCCACAATGCGCGCACGCCACAGACGAAAATGTATGTACCGCTCTTTTATGTACACACGCGCACGTATAATACGTAGAGAATACTCCCCTATATAAAGAGTGGCCTTCGGCGATCTTCTAGCCGTCGTCTTATATTCAATCTCCTATATATATATGAATATAACACACACCTGCAAATTCACACTCCTTCGCTCTTGCAGTACAAAACTGGATTATGACGATTATTAAATCCATGAAATCCGTTGAATTCAGTTTGGAATGCGCGATCCGTAAAGTTTTATGAACTGAGGAAATGATCATTATTGGACCATAAACAATGTTCATTTAGTCAATGAAATAGTTTTTAATTGGAACGATTAAAACTCTGTTTATTTCATAGCTGCAGTGACTTGGATATAATACATATATAAACGGGATGTTTCTCCAGAAGAAACCGTTCTTATCTCGCTTTTTATAACTTCGGTTTACGGTTTTATTATACTTAAACATGCCCTACAATAAATGTATAGTTACAAATAGTATTCGATAACGTGTCAACTTCTTCAGAGATTATTAATGAAGATGTATCTCAGATCATATTTATTTATCAATTAATGACGTTAAAAACGATAACTAAAGGTTAAGAGAAATCAGAAATACTCAAATAAAGTTAATCTTGAATAATAAAATTTTGAAAACTGTGAATTTCAAGCTTTCTTTTTCAATTTGTTAAGTTTTTAATGGTTCGAATTTGATCTCGTTTATATGTAAACTTAGAAAACTTAAAGTTTTAAAATGTAACAAAAAAATAGAAAACCATTTTTGCTTATAACAGTTATATTATTAAAAAAATTAATGGTCATAATTATTTATTCCTTTAATTTTATTATCGACATTTAAACGGATTACTGGTAACTTACACTAGAAGAAGAGAAATAATTTTTAAAGTAATTGATAAAATGCGAATTGTTATAATTGGTAGTCATGTTTATGTACACAAATGATTACTAATTTTAAAAAAATAGATGCATACTCTACCTACTGACACATAAGTTAAATTGTAATCCTTATTACCCTTAAATGTCTAACGTAACAAATAAAATATAAATAAGTACACAAATATTAATTTGTTATACTCATCTAATAATAAAATTGAATTAGAAATCATTTCACTTTCGATTGCTTACGATGTGTGACTGAATTTAAAAGTAGTTTCTAACTATACGGTTGTAATTATTTTTGTAATTTTATAATAGCAATAATAATGGATATTTTTCTGAGAAGTCGTTACATAGATCTGTAGTTTTTATTAGAATGGTTTCAAGGGCAATTATAGACGGAACACGTAAAAAAAAAAATTCTTAAGCGTGACAGGGATTGAACCTGTAATCTTCGGATCCGGACGCCTTATCCATTAGGCCGCACAGCTAGATGAGAGCCTTGGTAGAAATTTTAAACTGGCCTGTCCGGGGAAAATACCAAATCCAGCATATTTTGACAGGTCCCAGGTCAGGATTGTTCAAACTTTCTACTTGGAAGGCTCCGCTGTATGAGGCGTAAAAAATACAATGTTTTATGCTGTGTGCACTTCACGTAAGAGGGACATTATATTGTGACGACCAAGAAATAGGTAATCGACCGTCTCACCTAAATTCTTTTTCGATAATGTTATGCAATATTCGAAAACTTGTGAATATAATCAGTTTAAAATTAAAACATAAAAACATAATGAAAAGTAGCAATTTTATAAATAATGGTTCTGAAATAAACAATTTGAAGGTAAAATTTGTGATGTCATTGTTACAAGTAGCAAAATATTATATCAAACGCCATTCGATTAATATTTAAGATCAACATTTGAAATTTTAATGTGTAATTTAATTGTCTTGCGATTTCATTCCAAAAGTAAAGTTATAATAATTTCTTGACCCCTTTTATTATGCAATCATTAAGATGCAATATTAAATTGGTATATACGGTCCTCTATCGTTTAATAAATCAAAATGTAGTGAAAATAAAAACGAGATAAGATATAAGTTACTTTAAACTGCAAACAAAGATTCTGTAAGAGCCGGGATTTTTGTTGGTATCATCTCTGAAAAATTAAAATTTGTCATTTTAATATTAAAAATAATTCTCTTTTATTCTATAATTGTTGAAAATACTGACTAGTCTAAGATCGATTTAAAAATAAAAAACTATAGTACCCTTTTGGTCCCGCTTAATGTCGTTTAAATATTCACGGAAAAAACATTATAGTTTCTTTTGTTATCTTAAGATCGGCAAGAGCTGGCAGACTATTAAATTTACATGAAGAAGGATAATAAAAATATCTCACGTTTTAGCGTTAAAATTTACTAGGAGCCGATGATGAAAGTGGCCCACGTTTAATACTAAAATCAACCTATTCGAAATTAACAATTATACATTAATTAATCCGAAAGGAGAGCTACTAAATTCTCGTTGACATTTTCCTTCAAAGAATTTTGTTCTGTAATTATGTAATCTGACTAATTTAAAACAGTTTAATACGTCGACATCAAGTTGCATTTTGTATCAAATGGAAATCCTTTTCACAAAGCAGTGTTTTATAACCGCTATTAGAATTCTAATATGTCGATAAGATAGTCTTTTATATTTGGGGACAGACATATTTCTTTTGCCGGTTATAAGATTCCTTTGACCAGTCATAATATTTTTTTTATGGGATATAAAAAATTGTTTCGAGAACACTGAACTGTAACTGGTAATAGACACTTTTCAGTGTAACAGGCGCGAAAAGCCACAGGAATGTCTCGAGTGCGACTAACGGCCGCAAGAATAACTATGTTACGTGCATGCTTTGTTAATTTCCTTCAGGTCGACTCACTATTCCGTACTGGAAAATGTGACTGCTTTGTTTATATATATATATATATATATATATATATATATATATATATATATATATATATATATATATATATATATATAAATTATAATAAAATAAAACCCAGAATGATAAATTGCTACCATCTACATTGGTAACATTTCCTATTAAAATACTATAGTTTCCGTTAATATTTCTCTCCCTTTTTTATTATAACAAAGATAATATACCATATCTGCGTGAACACTATAATATCGTAAATATTTGATAAAATAAAAAAAGAAATATGATATTAAAACAGTGGTTTTCAGTTAAACGATATAAAGTTTTATTACACACTGAGAAAAAAATTTAGTTATATTTACTATCGTAGAAATAGTCGATAATCAATTGGTCATTTTCATCTTTTATGTAGTAACATGTATTACGTTATTTGTATTACTCGAATGTAGTAAGAGTTAGGGTTAAACAAATAGTAGAATTTACTACATATTAGTGAAATGACAAGTTATGTATGTATATCAATTTAGATTTTACCTTGATTACAAAACCATTTTAATTCATATATTTTTTCCTTTTTTCATCCAAACCGAAACATAAGCGAACGAATGAAGTCGGTTTCAAAACTCAAAACAATAAACATACAACTCCTGATATTAGCATAGAATTGCGGTGCATTCTAGCAATTTATAATTTAAAAGTATTGTAAATAAAAGGGAGAGAAAATTACTAGAAAGAGGGAACAAATATAAAAAAATAGAATACGTTTCATCAATACTCTCAAAATGGGGCTTAGACGAGTGCAACCATATTCTTAAAAGTAAAATTTCTATAGTGTCTTTTACGTAATTCAAAACATAACAATGTTTCTCATCGACAGAGTTTTCCGTTTTTTAAATTTTAATTCACTTTAAAAAAACTAACGTCCAAACGACTAAATTTTTTTGTTTAACATAAAAATATATTATTATTTCATAATATGTAATATGTATGGAAATTGTTATAAAAGAAAATGTAGGCCGCGATGTTTTTTATTGGAGATGCCAAAAGAGGCAATTAAAGTGTTACCATATAATAGGGTCTAAGATACATATTAATAACAAAAAGAGAAGAATGGATAAAGTCCATTGGAGCAAGACATATATATTATATATATATTTTTTTTTATTATTATTATTTAATAAAAAATTTTTTTATATTACATTTTATTTAAAAAAATAATTAAAAGTAATAAAGTAAATATTAATTAATAAAAATATATTAAATATAAGTTTAGATAAATTTCGTTTATATGCGTCGAATAAAAGAACATATTCGGTAATAAATGTCGTGTTCATATTTAATCCTTTAAAACTCTAATGTACAAATTTTTGTCATGAAGTTTGATACGAGATTTTGGCGTTTAAACTTCATTAAAAGAAAATCTGCGCTAGCTATTTCTTCTTGACTAAAAATCTCTCTTTCTAATTATGCATCCAAACGTTTGTTAAATTCTCAAATAAATTTTATTATGGATTGGAATATCATTAAAAGTTATAAATAATGCGTTTAAAAGTGTATATCATTTTTATTGCTCTTTAAATTAAATTAAAATATTAATATTAAATATATTATCCGAATTTATCGCCGTTCGTGTAACAACAAGTTATGCTTACGCGAAAAAAGTACTATATATTACTATAGAAAATAGTAGAAATGACTTTAGATTAATAATTTTGACTGTATTTCGGATAGTAAAACCTCTTACTACAGGTGATAGTAGATTTGATTATGAGTAATATTTATACGGTCCATTTACTACACAACGTAGTCATTTTTTAGTAGATTTCACTATTTTTTTCTCTCAGTACACGCTAACATTTAAATAATATCGTTAATATTTACATGTGGAAGTGAATATGACAATTTATACTCATTCCCGAGTTGTTATTTGTTATAAAATAGATTCCATCTTCCATTTTGGTTGATAAAACCGCAGCTTCAACCCGCATGAAACAAAGAAAACTTTCTTAGGATTTCAATAACCTAACCATATAATAACAAGTGTAAAAGATACAGAGTAAGAAATATATGTGGTATAAAAGAATAATACATTACGATACGAGTGCGCAAAGTAGGTACTTCCCAGACGAGCGAAGCCAGAGCGATTGAAAAGTAAAACAAATGAAAGTTTTGACAGGTCTACTCTACATGTCTGTATACCTATAGAGCTACTTCACCGCATGCAAAAATTCTTTACCGCACGCTAAATTATAAGATCAGTAAAGTGTGGGAAAATGGCACTTTGCACACGCAAATACGTGCTTTGCCCAGGAAGAAATATTAATTTGACATAAATACTTGAGTAATGTATGCGAAAATACGAGCGAAAGGATAAATTCAAACGAGAGCAGAGAAGAATCTGTGGGTAATTCAATATTTGTTCAGTCGAATGAACATTTAATGTAACTCGACTTTTCTCACGAAAGCGAGCTGACTTGTCCAAACGTGGCTTATCCCAATTTTTCCAGGTGCGGGCTTCAATCGGCGAGCATAGATCCTGTTGCTCTTTACAACGACCTTCGACCGGTGCGGCTAAAAACAAGTCTTCTTCCACTGCTATTTACAGGACGTAACCGTGGATATCTACACATCACCGATTAAGAAAGACGAACGATTCCCATCCGGTGCGAATTCGCGAACAATCCGCGACGGCCAACGGAACATTGGCCGATCGAATAACGATAAATATCCGGCGCTATGTGCGCACGCTAACATTAAAACCCTCTTTCACTAAGGTTGTTGGGTCCAAAGTCTCGCGGCAGGTATATCGTTCGGAATTTCGTAGAGGTAAGATCATTATTCTCACCTCCACGGAGGGAGAGAAGATAAGAAGCTCGAGTATGACACGCTTCGACTCTTCCACCGACCTGTCCGCATCGGTATCGATAAATCGAAGGAGAGTACACTGCCGAGTATTCGAAAGTCCTTCTATTGACCCTTCAGTTCTTTCGCACTCTCCGGCCGGCCTGATGGATCTCACTTTGGGATGATCCCGAGATATTAATGGAACTGCTGGTATTAACGTACTCGATAATCATATTTGATCCAATATTTTCTTTCTTATAAAAAAAAAATAGAAACAACGATTCCTATCTCGTAATCCCGCGAAGACAACTTTCGCGTTGAATTTCCGATTGAAATGGCTATCGCGAACGTTTGCGCTGATCTTACCACAATTTCCGAACGTAAGCTTTCTGCTTCGATTTATCCAGCGAAGTACGAGGAGATAAGGACCTTCCCTCGTCGTCGCCGATATCGATAAATCGAACGCCGACATCAGTAGACCGAAACATCGGTTCTCGCCCCATCGGACGCGACTGCGCGGCCGGGCAACGTAGGTATTCGGAGTACTTCGGGCAAGGTCGGTGTAATGTAGAGTACAACGTACCGCCCGAGTCTCGAATCGAGCATTGATCCCTCTTATTTATTCATTTCCAATTAAACAAATGCCCTTTGCGTCGACGCGGGAAGTTGTTTCGTCCATGCCTCCGATAAGATAAAGACCTGTAAATCTTCAGTCACTCACCGGGTCAGAGGACGATCTCACGTGCTTCCTGTCGACCCCCATTCCATTTTTTCTTGTCCAAATCTCGTTCTGTTACCCTCCCCACGCTCCGCGCCATTTTTCTTGTCTTTTTTTTATTCACCCTGACACTCATTATCGACACTGTCTTGCCTGTCGGTCGTGTCTCCTGTTTATCTTTGACTGCGCCTAACCTCATTGCCTTTTTTGCTTCCGCGCAATTCAACTCCTCTTCCTCCCTTATTTTTCCTCTCGCGCTTATTTTTACCAATTCCTCTTGAGGGCCGATCATTTGGAAGGTGTCTCATAAGAAACTTCGCTGTTTCAAATTCTTCCTAAAGTAAACAAGTTCGGCGCATTGAAAATTCTGCTGATAGAAGAATTGAGTAAGAGTCCTGTCTTGTTATTTTCTCTTCTCGCACAGCCGATGTGACAATTGACATTTCCCAATTACGAAAGAAATTTGGCACGAGATCGCACCGAAAGAAGCGATGATTGTCTTAACCCCTGTAAAAACTGATTTTTCCTAGGGAGTTGTAAACTTACTGGTTTATTGACGTTTCAAACAAATGTGTGTGTCCCCTCCAAATTTCCGGCGTCTAATCCGAAACTTTTTATATAGTTTTGCTTAATACTAACTGACGTTCCGACATCGTCGAATTCAAATTAGTACGATTTTTTTTTATTTCAATACATTGAAACAAAATCTGGAAAACATTTCAGAAATTGCATTGTGTACTCATACCAAGTTTATATATATCTCCACGAGCAATTAGTTGAAACGAATTTCTTTTCGCCACTCCCTGTAATTTTCTCTCCTTTTTGAAATGGGCTATAATCGAACAGTTGCTACCCTACTTATGTGCTCAGCTAGTTTTCTCCAGGGAGAAACGTATGATCTTCTTGAAGATTTTTTTGTAAACTTTATTCCTTTAGTGAGTCTTTCATTGTGAATCTCGTTGTTCTTAGCAATTTTAAGCGCTTATCGCCTTTGGCTTTTTCACAGAATCTTTTCGAGGATCGGAAACTTCGGAGTTTCCCGAAGAAAGAAACGGAACACGATCTGCTGAGTTTCGTTATCGATTTGTGTCTTATTGGTTTATTGGGACTGTAATTCGCTATAGTTTCAATCTAAGTTCTCGATAAAGTTTCGCGTTGGATTATCCCAGGGAGCAATGAATACGCCCTGGTGACGAAAGTTTTAAGTAGAAATTTCTATTACAAATAATTATTTATTCAAACGAACCGTAATTACAGCATCGAACTAAAACGTAATAATTAACGCATTTCCTTCAACAACTTTTTCAATTAAACGTAAGATTAAATCGTGCTGTATAACGCGAATTCTTATATGGCTTCATGTATGCAAGATCTTGAACTAATTCTCATTGAACGTATTCAAAGGTGAAAATAAAATTATGTAATATAATCGGAGATTATCTTTATATGATTTAAACTTAAATACCATGCTATGTATTTTCATGATCGATAATTAATGACTTTATACAGTTTGAGACCTTTTCACCGCGGGTTTTGTGCAAACTTGCAATTTCATTATATGTGAAATATAATTATCTTTTCGAGGCGTTTGACTTCTTTTGTGCTTTCGACAAATAACGATGACAGATTTTTGAGCGTTCAATATCCCCAATTTTCCTATTTTCCTCAGGGTGCCCCGTGCACGTTTAGGCGCCCGCTGCGCTAAAATTTTGATTAGTCACGGTACAGTACAAGGATAAATCAAACTGCAAACATTGTGGACCCTGTAGGGAGATTTACATCTTAGTTCTACACAGTTGGATATTTAACTGCCTATTTTCAGGAGTGAATATTTAAAAGGTCAAACGTATAGAATAAGGTTACAATTCGTTACATCTAGAAAGTAATTAAAAGAAAGCTCTACATATTTGGTAAAATACCCAGCAACTGTTTATATTTATCTAATTGAGCATTAAGTTTACAGAAATTTTATAAAATACTAAGATCCTAGTTTTCCAAATAACGGAACTTTTAACCACGTAATTATTTAATTTTTATTTAATAGTAAATTGTGTTCTAGAACATTTTCTAGAAAATATAATTTATATAGAATATATAATTATCTTTTGTTATTATTTCCAACTAGTAATGAGTATTTTGCATAACACTAAACAATATTCAAGAAGATATTGACAAAACAGGTTGTTAAATCTATGTTGTTTAAAAGAAGGTAGAGCATTCGACCGACAATCGACACGTCCCAGGTTCGACTCCCAGCGTGGCGTACCGAATCTTTCTAGCTTGCTTTCGAAAATAAAAAAAAGTATGAAAAAATGTCCATTCACTTCATGATCGTGATAAATCATTTTTCCAGCATCTTCACAACAGTTCTGTATTGTGCAGATAAGTTTCCAATCTTTTGAGAGCGAATGCTCCATAATTAGAAATCAGAATGTCAAAAATAAAATTTGTTAAATTTTTATTTCTTACATTTATATAAAACTTTTATTTAAAGTACTTTTTTGTTCGAATTATTCACTACAATATTATTTCCAAAGGAAATTTAAGCTAATAATAAACTGTTAAAATTGTATAATTGAATCGGATATTATTCGTTTAAATTCGTTTAAACACATTTTTAATAAACATAAGAATTTCAAGTAATAAACTTCAAAATTCTGGATATGCCCAAATTTTTATCTTCATCTGTTTTGCCCGCATAATAAATAGCTTTGGTAATAGCCATTTTATAATATTTGACGTGATCTGCATAAACATTGTCCATACATTACCATACATTAATACCGTATGATCCACGAAAATGGATATCCATCTAATATTTAATTTTCTTTTCTGAAATCAGAAAACCGTTTCCCCAAATGTATTTATTTTTTTCTGAATATAAATGAAGACCAAATCCACCACAAATTTTGTCAATTCATTGTTTTTTATTTAAAAAATGTCTTATTCAAGTTGATATTTTAGTAGTAAATTATCTACTCGTATTGAAGAACAAAGAGAAACAGTTGAATATAATGCTTGAAATTTGACTGCCGCATTTAGAATTGCACGCAACGATTGCTTCTTGTCAATTTTGAAAACAAAATTATATGCCATGCTAAACGAAATCGTACAGCTCGAGCAACGATTAGACCGCTGAAATAAATTGTTTCTGATGGCAGGAATATAAATTGCAATACGTTAGAAAATGCGTTTTCTTTTCACCGCATCGCAGAAGGTTAAGTTTTTGCTTTTTACAATTTGAAAACTATTCTACTTTGACGAATGCAAACGAAGACTGCTATCTTCTTTCTTTTTGAGGGCAAACGGTATCCAGGAATGTATCAAGTTATCGTTATGTACATGAATGCTGTTAAAAAGATATAAAAGACTAAGCAGGTGCTTCAAGTTACAACATGAAAAATGTATTACCTGAATGCACTTAACGGAATGAATAACAGCGCATAAATTATCGTTGAGATATCCATTAGAAGCATTATCGGGTATAAATTTATAGCGGCGTTTTTATTTCAGAATGTTTTATAATTCATAACGGCGTTATAACTCGTAAATATAGAACATAATTAATGTAAAATTATTCGTTTACGGCGCGATATATTCCCATGGAAAATATATTCGTTCGCACGGGAGAACATTCGTGAATATCCTCGGTATTGTAATATATTATCCAAGATGAGTTTGTGTCTAGTGGTACCTATTTAAAAATTTTTTTAAATATTTCGAATAGAAGAGCACGTAGTTTGGAGAAGACGTTAGCGAGTGCAGTATATACATTAAAGGGGCTAATGAAGGATTAACGGCTGTCAGACGCGAAAATAGTAAAAAGCACCGCGCGTGAAACGACGATTTAGACGTTAAATCTAGAGTGACCGTCTTGCATTTGGCAAAGTCCAATCGAAAACGTTATCGTCATCTCGTCGGATTGCCGCCAATACAATAAAGAAGCGACGGCACTCAGGCGAGATTACACTCTCCTAGCATATATGACGCTGGTCGTTGCGTGTCGCATCCATCATATTAAAAATAGAATTCGCCTAGACGATGGATTACGTCGCTTTAGTAACCCACTTTGGAATACGAAATTGCATGAGAGCGGCACAACGCGACCTTTGCTCGATGATAATACCATTTCACTCCTAATTCAGAACTCTTATTTCTGAACTCTGCTGACGTCTTTAAAATGGTAATGTTTGACGAGTGTGGTCAGCCCCAAAAAAATCGTCACATGTTTAAAGTCCTAAATCAATTTTTGTATGATCGTTTACAATACCATGTGCAATAATCATCATGTACACTGCAAAAACGGGTGTCTCATTTTGAGACACTTTCATCCTCACTTTTTTGGGTGTCTTAAAGAAAGACGTTATAAATGACTTCTTTTGAAACGCTAGAAGTATCTCCAATCGCAATCTGAATGTACTGCTTGATAGTTGATACATAACCTAAAAGTGTTAATAAACACGCCATTTATGATGATGATGATCTTCCACTTTTAATTTATTTTTTTTTTCAGCTTTCATTTATGCAACAGTACACAATTTTTTCATCCATATACGATTTATGAACACAATAATGAACCTTTGGAATCACATCAACCAAATAAACGCACATGAACAGAATAGGTTATGCAGCCTATTTATCACGACATCGCTTCGAGTCGGCAGTTGCCGAATATTCACGAAGATACTCAAATCGGCAATGTGTCTTCGATTTGCAAGTGTGTCAATACATAAATATCTTAAATTTAGCTAAAATTACTTAAATGTGGACACTTTTACCGTCTTCATTATATATCTCAAATTATAAGACACAGAAAGGTCTTATTCACGATCGATAGACACAACAAATGTCAATTTTGAGACACTTTGCAACGAAGATACATACATGAAGTCGTTTATTCTGAAAATATATTTTTGAAGTGTATAATGTCTTCAAATAAGACGTTTAGAAGACACGTGTTTTTGCAGTGTATTCATTGTCTCTTCGGTATAGTAAAATGTAAACTTTCAAATATCCTGGTAACATGCGCACTTTGATCTGTTATACAAGATGTCAAAAAAGAAACGTGAACAAAGTGAAAAGTCAAGTGAACCAAAACATGAACACTTTCCTTACAAGAGTTTAACTTGCGTGCGACATTTTCATAGCATTGGGGTCATTTAGTAGGATTCCCGAGTAAAAGTTTATCTTTGAAAAAAAAGCTGGTCCTAGTTAATCTTCGAATAGGTTAGAGCAATTAGAAATTGAATATTTGGCAGTTAAACTCTTATCCCTGAGTACTTTTCTCCATGCGAAGAACAAAGTACAAGTATCGAAACTATTGTACAAACAAATTATACTCAATTTAATAATGATACTTCACATTATGCCGAAAGAAAGGATAAAAACAATACTAACACTAAAGTAAATGAGAACGTCGCCAGGAAGGGTTACATATTCGAGATTCTTTCCATATAGTCAAACTATATATAAATTTAGTCGATATTACAACTGTCCAGTACCGCAGTAGATATTAAGTCTAGTTTTATTGTATACAGGGCATTTTCTGGTTAAATTGCGTGGTTTAAATTGTATACAGTCAAAATGTTCACAAACTAGCTAATAACGAACACTTTAATATTTTATTTATATTCTTGAAAAGGGTCACGTATTAAGTGACCGAAACGTCCAATTAATTTTATATATTTATATATTTATTTATTGATTTAATTAATTAATTACGTATTTATTTACTTGTTCATTTACCTATTTATTTAATTATTTATATATTTATTTAATTAATTAGCTATTTTTTTTACCTTTTTTTCTGTGATTTAGTTACTGCAATTTTAATAAGTTCGTCGTCCTGCATAAACGCTTTCTACTTTAAACGATATAGCTAATAACTAGCACCAAATTAGCAAATAAGTTTTTTTTTTAAAAACGGTCAAAGTATTGGATAGAAATAAATAGTTTGAAGCTGTTGACATTTTTGCCTAAAGGATCTGCCTAATAACTGTTCAGAAAAGTTATTGAAAATATATGAAATGTTTAGAATCTTTAACGTAAGTTGTTTATCGGTTATTATTTTCATTGTCCGTGATCCTCAGTTTCTCGCGAATAGTCGCTTAGTGCGTATCGCTTTTATGCATTGTGATAAAATATCTTGCCTAATTAGTATACACTAAAATTATATCGCTTCTGACAACATTGTAGCCCTTGCCTCTAAATCGAATGTGCACGCGAAAAGAAGGGTTCGGTTGATTTTATAATTGTCCTAAGTAATTCTTCAATCCTGTGTTGTACAATCCGTTCATTACAATTCTAACCGAGATAATACTATATCTGAAAATGTGATGGATTATAAAAATAATGGCGTGCTTGTGTTTGTTCTAATATTTGAGAGATAACTTCAAAATTAGATTTGGAGCTAACGAGCCTAATGAAACCATATTATTTCATATTCATGCTCCTGTTTGCAGTGCTACAAAAAGAAACAATTTTAAAAAAATCATAAATGAATAATCGATCATCAATAAGGTGAGTAACAGGAATACATAAATATTAATAACGAACCATCCAAATCTGTCTCAATGGGTTATTTATGTTTATAATCTTTATTGAAAGCAGGTCCTACAAGCATTATTTCTATTTCTACTCATCTTAAAAATATGATTTATACTTCTTTGGGTATAACTATTAATTATGCATTTAACAAATTTTATAAGAAAATGTTATGTAGTAAAAGCTACGACGAAGAGTCTTGTAAACGAATTTGGAAGGTTCGTTAATTTGTGTGTTCATCTTACTGATCTATTTATACAATGATGAATACCATGGGCGTAATATAGTGTATATAATTGAAAAAATTATATAACTAAGGAGTACAGATAACAATTATTAACTGTTGGCGGTGTCGATTATGTTTTGTGTATTTACTTGCATTGTTTACTTGTCTGTATCGTCCTGTGAGGTATGATGACACGAACCTTGCTTATTAGACGCATGAACATCATAGAGTAGGAAGTAAATCTGACCTATGTATGCACGGAAACAAATTAGTACGTCGCTCCAGCCATATTGCCCAGCTAAAACAGCTTCCCACTGCCCAGCAGGTCGATGTAAGTCGCAAGTGAAGACGTAAAATGACAATTAAAATTGGAAATCCTTAAAATTTTTTTTTCTATAAATAGGTATACTTTTCTTATGTCTTGAGGAATATTTCTACATAATTTCTAGACGATGTGGTTATTTATATTATTTTTATATGATTTTTTAAAGTCGTTAATAGTGAAAAAATCACTACTTTTTTCATTTTAAGGCTTCCGTATTGATTACCGCGTTAGATACGACAAAAATGCACTGAACCTTTTTTGTAGAGCACAAAATTTCCTACAAAAAAGTCAGTGAGAGCCATAGTCTAATGTTAATATGTACGGCATGAAAAACATCGCAATTTATTGAATAAATCATTGAAATTTTAGAACAGAGATAGTTATCTTATTCGTGACGTATCTATTAACATTAGACTATGGCTCTCACTGACTTTTTTGTAGGAAATTTTGTGCTCTACAAAAAAGGTTCAGTGCATTTTTGTCGTATCTAACACGGTAATCAATACGGAAGCCTTAAAATGAAAAAAGTAGTGATTTTTTCACTATTAACGACTTTTAAAAAATCATATAAAAATAATATAAATAACCACATCGTCTAGAAATTATGTAGAAATATTCTTAAAGACATAAGAAAAGTATACCTATTTATAGAAAAAAAATTTTTAAGGATTTCGAATTTTAATTGTCATTTTACGTCTTCACACGCGACTTACATCGCGACCTGCTGGGCAGTGGGAAGCTGTTTTAGCTGGGCAATCTGGCTGGAGCGACGTACCATTTTTTTCCGTGTGTATGATTATTTTCTACACGGGATAAATTGCAGTAATACAAGGTGTTATACTGTAATGTCTCTATACTACTATACTAAAATACAGTTTTCAGCCATGTCCAAAAAGAACGGAACAAACGAATCTCGCACGTAAGACTAGAGGATCACTAGTAAGAACCTGCGTCTTTGTCGGTAGAAGATAACCTATTGTATAAATACTAGAAATTTCTCTCCGTGTAGAAATGTTTTCGTGAAATTAAATGCACTCTTGGTTATAGATGTTCTCCCGGCAGTTTTGAAATTGTTATTATCTGTATATCTTCTCTGGTAGAGATGTTCATGAGAATCTTCCCAGAATTATCCTGGATTTTGATGATCTGGCTAGAAACTAGCTTTATAATATGGGTAGAAATCCTACTAAAAATGACATGAATTCTGGCGTAAATCTACCGAGACGCGAGACATTGAGACAGCTAATGTAGTTTAACATGAGTGCGACAAGCTCCTACAACTTATCGACCTGGGCTCGATTCGAAAATCTCGAATATCTCTCCATCGAACGCACAATATGGCGGCTTGGTCTCAGCTGATTCGTCTACACATGCTGTCGCGTTTGTTTACAAAACTATTGTAAAGATCAAAGCTTTATTCCGAAAGAAAAATTGTTTACATTTACACCTGCTCATTTTGTCGAATCGATTGATCCTTACCTATTAAATACAAATTTAATATATTTTCAGTTTGTAATTATTGCTTTATGTCACTCTAAATATATATTAGTAGTCTATAGCGGGTTTTCATCTACAATTCATGTATATTTCTACCGAGGATAATGGTTAGTTCAACCAGTCAAATCTCTACCAGGATTGATATCATTGTTGTATCGCCTAGAATTTGTTTCTTAGCGTCACTTTAAACTCTTGTATTTTCTATTTTTGCTTCCATACCAACAAACGCGATCCTAATAACTACTACACTCGCTACAATACTGTTTAGAATTTATTAAACATTTTTTACATTATATCAGAACTTAATGAAAGTACCCATGGATAACAGTTTAGATAATGATAAGGTAGTTTAGAAACAGTCATAATTTATAGAAGTTGGGACCACTGACAGACATAATTGAAGCTTTGAAAGCGGACAAATTGATCTCATTTTAACGAAATATTGTTTAACGAATAACTAATTCTTGAATTAAAACTCTTTATGGATTTAATGAATATTTATTGATTTCGAGTGAAGCCAAAAAGTTCAACAAAGAAGAGAGCACTTCGTTAAAAACCATACCAGTTCTTTCTATTCTCATTACAGTAGATTGTTCCTTCGTCTAATGAACCCAGACATTAGAAGCACAGTGAATGCCACACTCATACTCTCTGATAATCAATTGGTTTTGTATTTTAGACATATGCTGATTCGCACACATCTATAACTTACAGCCCAGGGTGCGCAATCAATAATGCCAGAATGATGAAACGTCAATATTCTCATGCAGGTCTTATAATCTGAGAATTAGACGTTGATTCTCGCTCTGACATACGTTCCATCTCTCATCATTCGCGTGATTCGGCAAAACACAAGGTCTCAGAGAATAGTCACGGATTTCCAGAGGAAATTGAGCCACTAATTGAAACAGTGGCCCATTTCTCACTGGAAATCAGTGACTATGCACTAAATCCAGGTTTCAAATTGAGAGAGTATACATCCGACTTCAGCTGCAGCTGATGATCCTTGCCACGGACGTGATACGCACGATTCGCGCCACACCCTATTGAAACGGTCCGCCTTTTTAATGTTGGTCAAACGAATTGGTGCTGAGTAAATATTGCGTACACGTAGACATATTGTTACTGACTTAAATTTATTCGCTTTTGTGAATCAGTGCGTGGCCGAGGATGATAAAATATTTCATCTATCCGAACATTCTCAGTAGAATTAAATTAGCAATATTACACCTGTTCTGTCTACTTAACATTCTTCCGAACACGCGAATGTTTGTTTCTGTTTTTTGCTTCTTTATTGATTTTTCTTTCTTGGCTCAAAACGAAGGGCTTACAAGTACAATGCACATTGGGTTCTTAACGTTGACTCTCTAAATTTAAAACGATGAAATACAGTAGTGAAATAGTGTAAATAGATGAGAACTTTTTTATTTAATAGAAACGGAAATGGAAACTCATTCAATCACAACGGTTCCTACCGTTATCAGGAAGAACGACACGGAAAAAAGACTTGGTTGGACGAACAAACTTCGAATTGGTTGGATAATAGTTGGTGATTACAACTATTTATAGAACTGATGAAATAAATTAGGCCACGTTCCTTTACTATTTACAGCTAGTTAGACTACGTAGTTCGTGTAATAAAGGCAGTTTGTTAAAATAACCAATTTATTTGTGAAAAAAAGATTTCGATTTTATGCCCTGCAGGGAAATGGTTGGGCGCCAATTATCAAGCCCCACGCCCATGGCATTAAAAAATATCCGACGAGTGTGATTGTCACCCTCGTTTCGCTCTTGCGACAAACTTCGCACTCGTTGAAGATCGGTAATTGCGCCCTTGTTGCATACTATTTTTCCAAATTATTTATTTTAAAAACCAGCTTTTGTCCAACAAGCTTTCGGCATGAATGTTAGTAGACCGCAATTGCATGTTATAACATGAAATATTCTAGAACTACAATGAGGTGAATCAGGACCAATGATAAAGAAAATTAGTTACTTTCACTAAGCGTACTGTAGGCTACCAATAAATTAGTTACTCCAACCATATCCAATACAACCAACTGCAAATAACCGTCCAGATCAATTTATCGTGTGGATTTCTGGGCAACCAATTTATTCATTATCCCAACCAAGTCATTTTCCCGTGTACATTCGTGCGTTATTGCGATTATTAGAATAAAAACATAAGATAAAAGAAACATTCGTTAAGCGTCAGTATTTGAAATAATCAAAATTTTATTAATTTAGACAGTGAGGAGTTTGACCGTGATGATACTTGATGAAAAAATGATGATGATGAGTGAAAAAAGGCTTGGCTGGTCGAAAATAAAAAATGTTACCCTTCATGGAAATCAAAGCAGAAGATTCCTTTTAGAACTTTGAGCTGCCAGTGTTTGGAAAATACTGCTGCGAGTATAATTACTAAAACTTTCCGAGATGTATAAAAAAAAAGAAGGTTTTGGGGAAAGGTTGGAAGAAAAGTCGGAGAAATACTATAGGGTAATTTCTTTGACTGGGTGTAGTATTGCAGCGTGCTCTAATCTATGAATACGAAACCGATGTGTTTTCGCTGTATCAGAAATGCAAATGAAACCGAGCATTCCGTATTTAGGAAAAATGTGAAATAAATTATTCCACGCGCGCATTTGCCTCGTATTTACAATCGTCGTTACAACGTAAAATAAGACCGCTCCATTGGACGATTTAGCGTTCTGTACTTGGGGATGAATTAGCCGGAGTAGTACATAAGCCTGCCTCTTGTACAAAAGGATAATGTACATCGGGCAGCCGCCGCCCCCGCTCCTTCCACCTTCCGACTTGCTCTCCTTTCCTCGCGTCTTTCAGACTCGCCATCTCTCTTCCTGCACAGATATTGCTTCGTTTCTCAGACCGCCCGCGCCGTCTCTTTCGCCCTTTCGTTCCCACTCTCTCTCTCTCTCTCTCTCTCTCTCTCTCTCTTCCTCTCTCTTTCTCTCTCTCTCTCTCTCTCTCTCTCTCTCTCTCTCTCTCTCTCTCTCTCTCTCTCTCTCTCTCTCTCTCTCTCTCTCTCTCTCTCTCTCTCTCTCTCTCTCTCTCTCTCTCTCTCTCTCTCTCTCTCTCTCTCTCTCTCTCTCTCTCTCTCTCTCTCTCTCTCTCTCTCTCTCTGTCGGTCCGTATATCGTTTCGGATTTATTTCTTTCGCTCTCGCACTCGGTTGTTTGCCGCAATTCCCTACCTCCTTGCCTAACTCTCTCCCTCTGGCTCGCACTCCCACAATTTATCCACCCCTCCCCCGCGAGCGCGTAACTCAAGCCCCACCGACGACGTCGGCGCAGCAGTGATAGCGCGGTGGGGGTGGTTCATTACACACTCGCGTCGCGATTCCACCTACGTTCCTACACGCCACCGGCGGTACATGGGAATACGTGCACTTACGTGTACAAGTCGCGTACGTGATGCGAGCCGTGAGCGGCGAACGTTGCACACACACGGTACATATATATACGAGTCCCGCGCTGGAACGGGGCCGAGATGAAGAGGGCGGTCCGAGAAGTCAGGTGCGAGCCAATCGCGAGGCGCCGCGTACAATTTCCTTCATTCGATTCCTTCTGTTACTCGTTGCACCTTCTTTCTCTCTTGTACTTGATTTCGTACTATTTTGTTCTTTCCTCCAAACTTCTCCCTTTTTCCTCTTCTCCTACAATAGTGCCACTACTCTCGACTCGTGCAGGGAACCGCAGTACCTGACTGTCACTCTCAGCGGGTGTTCACACAGCGCGATTTATTATTTACCTGCTACGAGGCCACTGGCTTCATTTGCCCAACATTGCGCCTTAATAACTTTCTTAATAATGAAATCCGAACTTGTTTTCCTCCATACAAGTAGCCAATAACCCGCTTAGTCCGCCATTTTGAATTTTTGATATCTTACTTCAGATTCGTTATCAGCGACACCAAAAACCCCCTGGTAGTCAGTTTCACAACATTCCCAACAATTTTGAAAATATCGCTCGCCATATTGCATCCGCCATTTTGAATTTTTGAAATTTAACTTCAGACTCGTTATCAGCGACTCAAAAAACCCCCTAGTAATCAGTTTCACAACATTCCGAACAATTTTTAAAATATCGCTCGCCATATTGGATCCGCCATTTTGAAATTTTGAAATTTGACTTCAGATTCGTTATCAGCGACTCCAAAAACCCCCGAGTAATCAGTTTCACAACATTCCGAACAATTTTGAAAATATCGCCTGCCATATTAGATTCGCCATTTTGAATTTTTTAAATCTGACTTTAGATTCGTTATGAGTGACCCGAGAAATATTTATATACTCAACGCGATACAAATAGAAAATTGAAAAAAAAGAATACACAGATTATTAATATTTGTGGGGAAAAAATTCGTCCGCCAACATTTTTGAGCCGCTTTCTTTAAATTTTGAAAAGTACGTTTCGCCATTTTCAAGCTTAGATATTGCGGACTCGATATTTTCAGGTGAAACAGTGCTCTGGTGACTGCTATATGAAAAAAAATGGCTGTAACTTCATTTCTTTGGGATTTTGATTGCAGACTCTGAAAGAGCGAGGTCAAATACATAAGAAATGGTTCCTGAAGGATTTTTTATATTCTTAATCGCCGAGAAAATTAAAGTTGAACATGAACGAAAAAAAGTGTCCGTCCCGGCGTTAAAGGTTTAATCACATCCGATGAAAACATCGACTTTATTTATATATCCAACACCGAGCTGATTATTGATCATCCACCGTACCGCTACTCCCAACTATATAGTTCACTTTAAGTTAAGATAAATGGAGAAATTTGATTGATCCTGAGGGATTCGGTATTCTATACTATTCTCAAATGTACCGAATGTGTTTCATATCGATTACCGGGGGTTCGGTGCTAAATATTATGTCCAAGGAACAAATATTGAGTCATACTATCTCGATTCGAAACATGGGAATTCGGCGAATACCCAGTGGATTTCTCTCTTTCAAATTGAGATGCTACTTTTCAGAAATTCAATATTACTATCAATATTAGACTACTAACGAATGCCTCAAATGAAATATTTTTTGAAAATTCTATTCTTAGCGATTCAACATCCGTAATCGACGTCTACCTTCTCTGTTAGATTACATAAACGCTTCATCCAGAATACGTATTTAGTATAATTAATATTACATGAACACAAAAAGTGCACACACTAAGTACGCAGCATCGTACTCAAAATGAGACTAAGAGGAAATACGGTTGAGCAGAACTCCCGGCTACGATAATAAATTACGTAATCGAGTATCGAGTCGTTGATTCATTTCAATCCCGTATTCCTACTGAATGAAACAAACAATGTGTTTGTTGCTTAACAGCATCGCAAAATAAACTTCCATTCGATGGTAGATAGAAAAACATTTCTCATCAAAACTTTAATCACAGCAATCTGGTGCATACAGATTAGATCTCGACAAGAAATATGTATATATTTTAATTAGTCCCGGCTTAAACCAATTTAGTGGCATTGGTTTTTCTAGGTTAGGGACAGATCTCAACCGGACGGATGTCGACGGCCAAATGCACGTTTAATTTTATAAACATTCGACTTGTTTCATCATTGTATATTTGTTAAACACTTCGAAAAGCAAACTTGTAGATTTATAACATCAAGTGTCATAAACTGCTCATGAAATTATGCAATATTTTTGTTTTTGATCACCGATAGATGATTTACTAATCTGCACGTTGTTGAATTCCTATAGACGTAATTTTAATGTATTTTTTTTATCATCCAAAGAATAAAGGAGAATTCGAAGGACGATTCAGCATAGGATTCTAAAAAAGAGTGAAATAAGCGGTCTAACCCGGTCTACTTTCTATACCACAAATAAACAAGGAATCGAAAAAATCCGGGATCGATTCGATTGATATTTCGTAGTAAAATTCAAATAAGTCTATCTGACTAATCGGTGTAACGAATAAGTAGATTTGGATCAAGGAAAGCAGTACTTGACGCAATATCTACTCCGAACCTCGTCGCTTCTTTCCTGCGAAAGACCGTATTTTTCAGATCGACTTTGGAGTTACGTAAATTCGCTAAATATCAGTTTTGTAATTTCTCGTAGTTATCAAAAAAGAATACGTAGGAAAAAGCATCGATCCGTACAATAATAATGTAGTCTGCGTTTTTTATTCGAGAACTAATAAATATTTACGAAATAAAAATTCCAGGGACGCGCCGTCGCATTAAAATATTTGTCGAATCGGTGCGTGGGAATGTCAGTCTTTCAGCGGTTAATATTACCAGTTTCGATTCAATACAATACTCTGATTTTTAAGGCGGTCTATCGAACATCTTCAGTACGTGAGTTGATATTGTAAGATCCGACCGAAGCGAGTAATTCGCCAACATTACAATCACGTACGTAATTTCGTGTCGGCAGTATCAAGTATAACGATTCACGCTCGCGAAAGTTCATCGTCATTTTTATTTTTGCCGTCCGAAATGAAGAATTCAGATCGGAATCACGCGATGAATAAATGAAAGGTGATTTAGCGTAATGAAGTTCGACGCTCGAGCTGGCTGGTCGAGCCTTAATCACTGAATTTGATTTCAATCTTCTGCTATTCTGAAATAGCATCAACATTTTTAAGGTAAACTGAATATCGTATAAAATGCACATCGTATATGAATTAAATATTGGAATTTGATCCGGTTTTACTTACTTTTTAACCGATTCGCGAATTCGTAATAGAAGATAAGAAATTAAAGCGCAAGTGTAGAGTTAAACGATCCCTGATCGAAGCCTGTAACTCGATACGAAATGACTCTTTGTATGTTTATTAGCGTAGACCATTATACGTGTTCTACATGAAATGGTATATATTTTAAGTATTTTATGTTTACGCCGACGGCTAAAAGTCACGATCCTACAAGACAAAAAATTACCTCATCTTTAGTGAAACTATAAATATCCGACCCATACGATTAAGTGCGTCCGGTAAACTTGTGAATTGGTAGAACCATGAATATCGTTATAGATATTCGAACATGATGAAGGAAAGGTGGCTCGATTCGACAGAAAAAAATATGACGATTCAGGATTTCCGAAGGTCAAGTAGTAACGAATTGCCTTCAGATGTCACGAACGCTGTCAGTACAGTCTAACATTTATCATGTAAATATTCTCAACCTGCTCTAACGTCTCCATCGTTCGTCCCTGTCTAACGGAAGAAGGAGCACAGGAAAACGGCTGCTCCCTGCCGGCCACGGCGTAGGACGTAAATTATGACTTCCGACCCATTTTCGCATTGTGCCTAAAGCGAACCTACCCCCACTCTTCCTTGTTGCTTCTCTTTCTCCCTCGTTTTCTTTCTCTCTCTTTCTCTTTCAGCAAGAAAACAAAGTAAAAAATGTGACTGGGATACAATAGAACCCAGGTGTAATGATGAACAAGACAAAGTGTTCGCAAGGTTAATGGAATCGCTTCTAGTATAAGCTTCAAAATTGGTCCACACCGTCCTTCTCACCGAATCATCGTTATTAATTGTTGTTTGAAAGGTTCTTAATATGTTTTCGAACATCTTTTCAATGTCCAAACTTTCAGACCTATTCATTTTATTTCTGAACTCTACAATAGCCATGTCCATTTTCACAGGATTAACTTTCATAAGTGTGCCAAATATAAACTGAATATGTTTATTATAACTTTGTAAACAGCGAGTTTATAAAACGATCTAAAATATTTGGTTTTGAACAGGTGTTAGAAATAACAATAGAGAGCGTGAAAGAACATTGACAATCAGAGGAGCATGACCCGAATGATAATTTCCTCATCTAAAACTGTTATTCGTGCACTTAGATGCCATTCGTAAAATGGAATAAAAACGTGTAACCTTTATCAAGGGAAGAGCGTGGGGCCAAGTATATGCTGGAAACATGCTACCTACCATTCGTTTGCGTATGATTTACAATTTGGCGAAAGACCGTAAATCACTTTCGCGACTTTTCATCACGAGGCATTTTCGAATGGTCAAGGTCGCGTTTTGTCATCGAAGCTTGTGAGGTACCGAATTGGAGGGCAAAAAATGTGCTCCACGACAAAGTCAGAGAAAAAGAGTATAAAAGAGAGGAAAGTAGACAGAGAGCGACATCGAAAAAGAGATGGAAAGAAAGAGAGAGAGAAAGTGAGAGGAGAATTGCGCAAGAGCATCAAGAGCACCCCCGGAGGAAAAAAGGAAAAGTCTCAGAGACTCAAATTCTCCGACTTACAGTGAGGTAGTAAATCATTTGGCTGGTCCGCCATCGGGGCACTGCATTCTTCCGGCGAAGCACAGACTAAAAACTGGAACGGAGGTAAACAGCACGCGTCCACGTGCCAATGACAGCATGAATTTCTCGGATACACGGAAAAAGCCTAAAAACCCATATCATGTGTAAGGGGATCCTTTTGAAGGCAAAATGATATGGGCAGTCGGCCACGTTTGTTCGCTTTGTTGCCGCGCGTGTAAGCTTTAGTTTATTTACCCAAGTCTCGTGTCATTAATGAGATTCCCAAAATCCTTTCAGTACTGCACAATCCTACGATTTTACATCAATTAATTACTTAATCTATATAGAATTCGTCATTTCTTTAATTTCCTTCGAAAAAATTATTAAGTCAAAACGAAGAAATATTTATACTTTTCACCATTAAACATCTTAACCTGTCAAAAAGTATAAGGATGCAAAAATGGTTCAAAGAATTTAATAAGAAATGACAAAAGAAAAAATACATAAAAGAATATTTTCGATAGAGATGGGTCATTAAAACAGGAAAGTATACGGCAATCTCGTCGATATATCTGGAGGCTATACACTTTTTTCTTGAGTATAATAAAGTCGAGATTGCATTCTTCAAAGTAAGAACGTTCATTCTGTGGAAGATATAAAAAAACTGTCCTACATCATAGAAACGTTAATTTGTTCTCTTCGAATCTAATAAAACTTGTTTTTCAAACTGTAATAAAAATTTCAAAAATTCTTTCGACAATATCACGAAGTTTCTTATTATTATGACGTTTTCTAATATGCTTTATTTCTTAACAAAAAATATACTATTTTAATGTTTTTACTTAAATTTATTACATTTCTACAGATCCTATCTATTCTTGGCATTGATATTGAGTAGGAAGATTTCTCTATCGTGCAATAACTATTTACGAATTATATTATGTATAATATTGTACTTTATTGTTTTTACATAAATATTTTGTTTTTTTTTATTTTACGAAATCCAAAGCATTGTATAGAATGAACATAAATAATTACAATACTAATAACATGTTAATTTAATTCTTCTTAGAATTCATGAATAATTACGTCACTTAAATGAAGTATTTATATTACAAAAATATTAATTGACAGTCGTGATTGATGACTGCAATGTTTAATAAGATAATAAATAGAATCTATAATTTTATTGTTTGCTGACGTTCTGTGCAATTCTAATATCGTGTTGCGGCTTCGAGGCATTATGACGTCAACAAAACCTGATTTTCAATTTCGATGCATAATACAATTGTGCGTAATAAAATCAACAAGATTTATTTATATTTAATGTGTAATAAAAAACACGTACGTATCATGAAATTCACGTAATAGTGCCTGGACGAATACACCGATTGCGATTTGAGATACAAAAACGCACTGTAACATTATTTTTTCATGACAGGTTTTTGATGTCCTAGTTATGACCAATTTATGTACCTTATATACCTTAAATGATGGCATAAAAGTGTATTTTATTATTCAACATTTAAGACTGCGTTTTAATGAAATTACTGCTCCTTTTTATGAACAAAAATTATATCTCTTACATTTAATTAATAACTGCCATTTTCTAATAATATTTCCTACATAAAAACTAGTTAAAATATTAATAATTGACTGATTTAATTACGTGAAAGTTTATTTTCAAAAGAATGTTATTCTACAACTTATCGGAAATAATAGTATATTATTTAACAAGGGCGTAATTAGCGATCTTCGACGAGTGTTAGTTAATGTTACATATTAATAAATAAGAATTATTAATTAATTTAAACATCCAAATGTCAATTTTTTCAAAAAACAAACACTAATAATTAAAAAATTACACAGAAAAAAGGAAATAGTTAACGTAATATTTTTGTAATAGTAAAACACGTAAATCCAAAAAGTTGTTGCATTAACTATTTTCATGGTAAATGGTACAATAAAATTGTTCCATTTACTATGTTCCGACTGTTAAATCGTTCCTACATAACCTCAAATATAAACTCTAACCTTCTATATAGTTAATTCTACTACATACAGAGGTTAAAATCGATTCTACTATTTTTTCGTGGTTCCTTTAACACTTTTTTTTCTCTCTGTGCAATATATAATAATTAAAATTGCAAAATCGCGAGAAATCGCGTTCTTTGTTCGGCAACCGAAAGGTTCCCTAGTTCTATTCCTGGCGAATCAAATTTCTCGAGTTTTCAATTTTCAAAAGAAAAATATTCTAAAAATTGCGTAAAAATTCCATTCTCTCCATCACTTGCAAAATGTGAATTTTTTGACAATCGAATAAAAAATGTTACAAAAAATAAGACATTTCCTTGCGTTATTATTAATAACATCATAAATAATGTCTTTAAAAAATCTGTTTTTTGAAGAGGGTCAACCTAACCTTAAAAACGTATTATTGATGTCGGTTTTTAATAGTTTAACATTTCAGACGCGAAGATTAACTTATGCTGGTGAATTGTTCGTGCCTTAATCGTATCCATACAATTTCGGAAGCGAGAATGTAAATTTTAGCGAGACTGGCGTAGATAATGCCGAAATCGCTAGTGTGATAAAGCGAGTTTGCAAAAGTTTGCAGATATACGCAACTTATATATCCTGCCTAACGTATGTTAATGCGACTGTGTAAGAATCGTTGGCGTAATCGCAAATGTGGTTCTCTGCTTTGCTTCGCGACGTCCACAATTGCGTTGGGAAGGTCGCAAATTCCAGAAACCAATTCGTCGTCGGGGAAACCGTGTATATAATAGGCTTTCCCAGTGTTGGCACTTTATAATCAATAATCGAATTCTGGAGGCGTAGTACGCATAATTACATCCAATATCTGCGCTAAGCTTATTTCAATTTCATTCCTTCGAAAATAATCCCTTTTCTATCAGTATTGAGTTTTTGTAAAAATAATAGAACTACCTTGAAATTGCCTAAAAATTCAAACCATTTCAAACTCCAAAAATATATCTTTTTCATAATTATATCAAAGACTTTAAAAAAATGAACACAATTGCATAAACGACTTTTATTACTATCTTCGTTGCGAATTATTATTATTAAACAATTAACCCGAACAGAAATCTTTCTGCACATAGAGAACAAAAAAGGTTAATGGAACCATTTTATTTCCATAGTAAAGAAAAAACAAAAACGTTGTTCCATTTACTATATCCTGTTACTTAAATATGCAGCATAGCACATAACATCAAATGTACCATAGCTTTACAGTTAAATAGTCACTCGAAATATTCTTGGATAGAAAAATAGATTTAGTAAAAGTGATTAAACGAAAATCACTACACGTCATCATAAAAAGTAATTATTGTATGTCATATTTTACAGTAATACGAATTATAAAAATAAGATACTGTCAACTGCAACTTTTCACGATATTAATTGTACTATTATAAAATGTTATAATTATTTCTACCTTTTCTTCATGGTTCCATTAACCCTTTTTCTCTCTGTGTGGGATTGCCTTAAAGTATTGATTAGGACCCGTTCGACAATAATAATCTACAACTTTGTCAGGCATAGTTCAATAAAACCTATTAATTCATATACAGTTATTACATGTAAGTTTAATTTACATATATAAGAAAAATATGGCATAAATGTGTAGTAAACGTATATCGTATTATATACCTTTATCTTGAACGTTTATAATATTATGTATGTGATATGAAACTTGTGCTTGTGACGTACCATAATCCACAATGTGTCCAATAAACGTATAGACCGTACATAAATATATATGAAAAACTATACTTTTTACTAAGAAATACTTTGGTTATAAAACGTGAAATTGACAAATCGATTGAATTCACTTCTAAGGTATTATAGGTCCGAACATTAATTGTACAATTTCGTTTAGAAATCCTCCGTTAAGAAATTGACTAAAATCATGATTTTTTATCAATTAAGTCATTTTTTAATCTTACAATATTTCTGATACTCACAACAAAATACATCATGTTTATCATTAACGATATCAGAGAAATAAAACTTAAACGGTCTATTGTTATCTTATATATATTAGAATAAACATTTACAGCTAAATAAATGAGATATCGAAACATTTTTTACTCATACAAGTATGCTTTTCCACCTGCTTAAAAAATTTTGAATATACCATGTTTTTCCCATTTCCCATTTAAACGTTTAATAGCCTGCACGGCTTAGGCTTCTATTATTTGTAGTATCTGATTACTAAACTGGTATTCTCGGTTACAGTATCACGATTACGTCAGAACTACTTCATAACATACTTAAAAATCGAGGAAATAAATTTCAACAAAAAGTTCCAATTAAAGATTTTCGACTATATGTTTGACACGTGAAAAATATTTTACATTAATAAATAAAGAAATGATTAAATATGTAAAATAAATTTTGTTAATATAAATAGAAGACTACAAAAATTTGAAAAAAACTTTTCAAACATTGCAGATGACATAAATGTTAGGTTAATCGTCAAAAAATTTAATCCGGTCTGATAGAGGTCAATTTCAACGTTATTCACTTTTCGTAAACAAATATTAATTTTTACTTAATACAATTATACAAAATCAATCTTGAAGAAAATTTATTAGATACATTTTTCGGATAAATTTAGGACAGTTTTTTGTATTGTATATATGGATCAAATATATTTAATATATAAAAAACATTATATTAACAGTTAATACTAAGTGTTAATTATTTTTCTTATGCTAAATCAACATTTGGGAACTAATAATGATGAAAAACATTTATTTTCATGGAATTTGCATTTTGAATGTTTTTATACCTGTATTCCTAACAACTACTTATTTTTTATAAATTAAACTATAATAATATATTGACTTGTAATAAAGCTAACTATTTTTCTATAGCTAATTTGAAATTAACAACGCATTTACTTTGGAGATCTTTGCCGTGAAAAATTCTAATACTTGGATTAATATTAGCCAAGTTTAAAGAAAGTTGTAATCAAACACAAAAGGAAAAGATATTTTTCAAAAATGCCCTATTTTTTATTATGAATGTTACGTTTTCGATCCAAATATTACCTTTAAGTGGCTGTTTTTTACACAGGTTTTATTATGGGATTGCAGTTATAAATTTTGTCCGAAACTAGCCTATTTTGTAGTGGGTTTCATTTCAGGTTTTATAATAGATCATTTGTCACAATTTGCGGCCAGTTTTTGCGTAGTACCATTTAGGATGGTAGTATTTACTACGTGGGTATCGCAACGCTGTTTTGTATACTTTACTAAACACGATCAGTGGTTAGTTTATCTAGTTAATTGCTAACAAAACAGATTTTTACGGAAAAACGCCAGTCTAAAATTGTTCAACGTCAATTTCAGTTTGAAATTCTATTTTTTATTAATCGATCCATGATTATGCTTCTAATCTTGCTTTAATAGTGGAAAATATAATTTTTGTAATTGTGTGCGTAAAGTTAGTGCGTAAAGTACTTTTGATGCCTGTTTTTCGTGCGTAAAGTTCACTTTTACGCACGCCTGACGACAAAATTCGTAAAGTGAACGATCGTGCGTAAAGTTGTACTTTACGCACTCAACCAGGCATCAAAACTTTACGCACTCTCTTTACGCACCCAATTACAAAACCTAGGATACCTAACATGGGTGTAAAGTATAACTGTTGCGCATCGGTCGGGAATTTATAACATCACTCGGCGCCTTCGGCGCCTCGTATGTATAGTTCCCGTACGGTGCGTAAAAGTACACTTTACACCCTTGTTAGGTAATATACTATTTTAGACACGACTCCGTGAATAAAAGGTCGTCTCCCGCAGCTGTTGCAGAAAAGAAACCTTATGTTTCAAGTTAAAGTCCATTTTTCATTACGAACGAAACCTGATTGTATGCTACATTTTATTTCTCATTTTATCTAATATAATTGTGAATAATTTAAATATGTAATTTTGGTTTTAATTTAAAAAATAAAGAATTGTGTATTTCTTATTGGATAAAATAAGAAAATAAAATAATTTTTTCTGTCTAAAAAATTAAGTTTTTTGTGATATTTTCATGTTACTTTTTATTTTCGATCTAAAAATGAGTATTTTTTTTGTATTTAACCTTTTTTTTCTATTGCTCGTAGTTAATGAAAAAAGTCATATATTTTTAAAAAGATTTAAGCATTACACCGGTAAAAAATATCTGTCGTTAAACAGTCAAATATTTAGTCAGTCTAACTACATTCAGTTTTCGCAACTATAAATCATGTTATCGAATGAACAACCGCACTCTTAAAAATGTCATGAAATTTAAAGCACCGTACATGAATTTTTCTAATCGCGCATGTCTATATATTATGTATATATAGATATACTTTCTGCAGAATTAATGTACATGTAATGGAAGTCTTTTAGCAGCATTTTGACAGTGCGTTTCAAACGTCAAGAACCCCAACTATTTGCTAACCGATAAACTCATATTTAATCAATATTAGTATTAATAATACGATATTTATATTCAGTGCAGGATGAAGAACTCTTATAGAAGCTGTTATTGTTTACGAAACGTCTTATGTTCCATAAAATTATCATTGCATAAAAAATGAAAACGTACCTTAAAAAAAGCAAATGATTTCTCCCATTAAATGACCGCGATTAGAGAAAATATTTGTTTAATATTATTAAATTGCGAATTTCATGGGGCCCTGGTAGCCGTTGAATAAATATAAAAAATAATAACAAAAATTCATTTAAATAATAAAATATAATATCTACTCGGGGTGTAATCTTTTCTCCGCGCAGTAGATGTATATATATATATATATTTAAATACTTGTCTTTGACTAACCGAAAGAGTGACAATATTTATTTTAACATTTTAAACAAAAGTCTTGCAAACAACTGTACTGAAAAAAGTGTCTTTTACCAGGTATAAGAATTCTAATACTCCGTAAAAGACAGTCTTTTATATATAGGGACAAAAATATTTCTTTAACAGGTTAAAGGACAAAGGGTTTTTAAAACACCTAGTAGTCGGTTTAACAGTTAAAAGACCCACATTTTTACCAATATAAACGTGGTAATTCTTGTATATAAGAAAAATTATTACCTGCTATAATTCAGTTAAAGAGTCAGTTTAGACAATATATTGTACATATCGGTTTCGTAGCCCATGCGGTAACGCACTGGACTACGAAAGGTAGTCAGTTCAATTACCCTCCAGTGACATTTTTTCGATTACGTTTTCAAGCAGCAGCTCGTTGTTGGTAAGGCGTGCTACATTGTTTGCTTACGTTTCGAAAATATTGTTTGTCCGGCGGAAATGACCGCTACTTGTACTTTAATGTATAGATTTCTGCATGCTTTACAAATAAAGGTATGGCGCCATCAAGGAAGACGACCTTGCAGCTCTAGCAAAACTTAAGAATAATATTGTGTAAACGTTTGTGTAAAGAGGCAATTCCGCCCGTTAAAATATTTAAAAAATAGCCTGTTTCTAACCTATAAACACCTGATTCATAACTTCTCTCATCATCTGATTACTTTTCGTAATTGTAAAATTATTGAAATTATTTCGGTAGATAGGCCATTCATTTACATAATATTCTATACATTTGCAAGATTATAACCAATAAAAAACTAGTATTTTTAAAATAGTAAAATACGTATTCTTTTAGACACAATAAAATATTCTTTTGAAACATGAGAATTTAATAGAATATCTTTTACTCGATAATAAGTAAATGCTAAAGGACGAAGATTCTTATGGATTAAATATGGGATTTTTAAGTAATTACAATATTTATTTTACGAGAGCGTTTTAAAAGACACGGGATTGTAACTGATAAAAGACACTTTTCTCAGTGTGCGTACCGTAAAAACAGCAAAATATAAGGCAGGTCCGGATGTTTTAAATACCATCTAAAGTGTAATTATTGTTTCGAATTTTCGTGTTACCAAAAAGCTATCGTAAAATACTCTATCTCTGTTTTGAGCGTATATACTGTAATCAATAAGCCTTGGTCATGTCAACCGCGTTCTGCCAATTATACCCGGAGTCAAGAACAAACTGCAACGCATTAGCGAATCTCATGTCTAATTTAGATTTGGATTTGAAATGAAATATAAATGCAAATAACCGTTCTGCGCGGACATCAACGTCACTGGTGAATTTAAGATCGGCAGAGAGAATCGCCAAATAATATATGTCCTTTTCGGGGACGTTAATTCCCGATCTCGCCGATTTATTTCAGCATCATCGAGCTTTTACAGCAAGCTTTCGGAAAGCTGCCCAGCCATTGTATACAAAACAGCTTCAAGCCGCTGACGGATGTTTGCATTCTTATCCCGAAATAAAAAATTCTGAGCGCGACCAACGCTTGGCGGCTAACCCGGGAGAAGCATCGCTCCGTTCATTCGTTCGATTCGATGCTTTGCCGCCAATCCGGTCGTTGATCCTGTCGCCGCTGAAGCTTTGGTTAAAGTCGATCGGCAATTAGTCAACTTGGTCGATCGCCGAAAGCTGTGCGATTTCTCAAGCTTGTAATTTTGTAAACATCCACCCCCTCTCATTTTTACGCTGAAATACAATAAATCGTTGCTCAATATCTAGGAATAAAAAGCATAGGAAACACATTGATTGCTTCTACCGATAAGGTTGTACACATTTTCGCCATTTCGCGTCAAGATAAATATTAGGATACTCATAGATTCGAAAAACAGTAAAAATATTTAATTGTTACCAGCCGAAAAAGAAGCAAATTTTTGTCGCGAAAAAAATGTTGGAGGTCATACTAACCGAGCAGACAAGAAGGGATTTTGTTAGCGATCGATAGCGAAAGAAAATGATGGCATACGATTCGGGGGTGTAATGTTAGATTACTGATCGAATCAACGAGCTTTCCGCGGATTCGAATGGAGCGCCTTTAAATCGGAATATCAGAATGGGCAGCCATATACTATCCCGCAGTCGTTCTATCCGAATACAAACGTATCGGCGCAGCAGCAGTGACATCCCTGTATAGCGCTGGGGCTCCGAACGCCTCCCCTGCGCAGTCTCGCGAGGCCGCGGTGTATTTGCAGGGTGACGACGGTATAATAATTAATAATACGGATCGGTGAGTGGTTCGTGGAGGCTCCGCCCCTCTTCCCCTGATTTATGAACCGCAACGCCCTCGCTGTCATAACCGCGACCGATGGTGGTGGAACGTATACACCGAATGCGTAGGAGTATTTCCCAGGGTGGGGATTTCATCCTCTCGACCATTTGGTGGGGGCGAAAGGTAGAGAGAGAAGAGACGAGAGAGAGGCGTGCGGAGCCGGGCGGCCCGTTTCGTTCTCCCTCGACCGATCAGTCGATTTTCGTTACTCGTTCTGGACGATAGACGCGCGTCGATCCGGAAAGCGTGGAGCGATTTTTCAAAGCCGGCCCTCGCCAGTTGACCGAGTTGTCCGCGAATTTCCTTTGTCTTCCGCTGATCCGCCTTTCCGGCGGCGGCGACTCGCGCAGCTTCTCGGAGAATGTTCCGTCGCGACCCAACGCATGACAAATGAAAGAGTCGTGTGGACTCTCAGTTATGAAAGCGTTCATGTAAAATAGGCAGCAAGTGTCGATTGTTTGCCGTCGAATCTTCGAAACTGATCGATATGCAGTTGATGCGCTGGAGCATCACACGGCCATTGGAAAGCCGCGAAAAGCACAAAACTGAAACCAGGATCTGTCATTCAGGCTCTGCCCAGCTACGTCTTTCCTATTCACGTTATTCTGGTACGGATTCTCCACAAGAAATTTACGTCGTAGTGCAAAATAGTGCCGATTTTGTTTAACAAAAACGTGGTGACGAGAAAGTGCGTAATACTTTTAAAAAAGAAAGAATATAAACTATAATTTCCCTCTTTGTTCTCGAAATATTTTAAAAGCTGTTTATAATTGTGCAAATACTAATATCTATAAAACATTTATTAAAATCGAGTAATAACGGTCAGCCGCGATAAAAAGTTACACAAATAAAACTGGAAAACTGTTGGATTTACTTCTAATTACATAATATTCCGTATTAAACTGTGCCGTTGTGTTTTGTCTGCTAAAATATAAACATGTTACTAAAGCCACATGGCAGTGCGCATTTACTTTTTCATGTTAATGTGAATTTCAACATTTAATTTTTACATACGAACATTAACATTATAAGAGGAGAATACTTCATTTATTGACAGGCGAATTATTCATAGTGAATATATTTTACTTTTCTCATTTATTTGCATACTACGTACTCGTTTTTTTAAATTATCAAGTAGTTTTAAAGGCTTATTCAGTTTCTGTTTTTATTGATGAAGATGTCCCTGCAGTTAATAGTTTAATCATTGTATTTGACACTTCTGTCACACAATCAATATTTTATAATTATCGTTTGCTTTAATTTAGCACCGTAGGCGTGATAAATTCTATTAATGCACAAATGTCAAGTTCGACAAGTACTATTGTGATCCATATTGCACGATAATGATGAGTGTTCAACGGACGCTCGTTACGGTTATCATTAGAAAAAAAAAGTATAATTTATGTACGCACTTGCTACGGTTGTAACGTTAGTGTACGTGTCTGCATAAATAGTATAAATATCGACTGAGCTGTTGATTATGCCTATTTTGCACTAAGTCGAAGCGAATAATCTATTATTCGCAATTTTGGGTCAATTGTTACTCGATTACAGTTATTGATATTTCGAACTATTACTATCACTATGTGTCATAGAGCGGGCGTAATTTGAATATCCTATTTTAAAGTGCTGACATCCGTATTCTACAGACTATGACTTTTATAGTAAATTATATAGCTTGTACAATTCCTTTTTTATATTAAGCTCGTAAGCGTTATTTATGAGCCTAAAAAATTCGTTTTAATCTATGGAGATTCATACAGAAATATCGAACCTTTTACATTTGAAGTCACTAATGTGCAGCGTATTCATATATAAAGGAAAATAAAATACTTAATTCGAAACAAATTTAGTATTAGCATAAATGAAACCGCGACTAACTAGTTAATTGAATTCGTTGTATACATTACAATTTCCTGTATTCGTTTGTGCATTTCATCATTGTTGAACATGAAAGTCGTCATTACAAAGTCCGGGAAATACATATTGGCGGTGGTTCTTTTAATACTATTTATACAATTATTAACGATCAGTAAATGATATACACTTCACCATCGATAGCGCTCTAACCCTTCATTGTGTTTTTTTGTTGCAGGAGAAGAAAACGAATCAGCTTCAGACGAAGAAAGCGCCTGTGGGACTATCGGCAATGAAGCTGTCGATCTTACAGCTGCTCGTTCTCACCATGGAGATGAGGACGAGAAAGAACCCGACGATCTTCCGGCGGATGACGAGGAAGACGAAGGAGGCGATGAACAAGATCCTGAAGAAGATGAAGAAGGTTCGCGAAAAAGTATACGAAATCGCCAAGATGCAGAAAATAATAACAGTTTCATCGAGGGCACGCAATCGGCTACAGCAGTCTTCCCACCGGCTGGCACTAGTCACGTCACTCTTGAAGCACTGCAAAATACAAAAGTGGCGGTTGCTCAGATTGCTTCTACGGCATTGGCAGGCGGGGCGGACAGCGAGGCAGCACTACAAGATATCGCAGTCATTCAAAATACCCTTTGTTCGCTGAAACATCAGCATGCATTCCACCTGCAGTGGATTTCACAATTACAGCAGCAGTTGTCGATAACGCAGCTAGGATCAACTCCGCAAAGTGCAGGAGATGCTGCTCCACCAAATAGTAAAGAAGCATCGCCGTCGCCTGTGATGCAGCCAAAACTGTTAGCATCGTTAACGTCTCCACCCATTTCGCGCCCCCCGAGTCACCAACAATCTTCTCCGTTATCCGTTGCAACGGGACCCATACAAGATCTTCCGACTACGCCTGGGAATATTTCTCCTTTGAATCAATCAACACCATCAACGGCCGCGCCTTCCCCGCCCGCTACAACGTCTAGTAGTCAGGTGGCATTATCACACCAAATGCCTGCATTGTGCTCAATAAGTTCATCACTTGCTTCATCCATTATCACAAATAATGACCCTATGCCACTTCACGAGCCAAATACTTTAGAAATGCTGCAAAAGCGTGCTCAAGAAGTTTTGGATAATGCGAGTCAGGGTCTTCTAGCCAATAATTTGGCAGACGAACTCGCTTTTCGAAGTGGAAAAGGCTCACGTCTTTCGCCTTACGACTCAAAATCGGGTAACGGACGAATTGACACCTTCAAGCACCGTTGTCGATATTGTGGCAAAATTTTTGGTAGCGACTCTGCTCTTCAAATTCACATAAGATCACATACAGGTGAGCGTCCTTTTAAATGCAACGTCTGTGGCAGTCGATTCACTACTAAAGGCAATCTCAAGGTCCACTTTCAAAGACACCGAGACAAATTTCCACATGTTAAAATGAATCCAAATCCCGTTCCTGAACATCTTGATAAGTACCACCCTCATTTACTTCAACAACTTGCAGCCTGTGGACAAAGACCTTTATCTTCTCCACCACCGCCGCAACCACCTCATCATCCGCCATTTCATTCTCCGGTATCGGCGGCCACTCGTGGCTTCCTTCCTCCTCAGCCCCCATTGCCGCTTAGCTTAAACTTACCGGGTTTGCCATCTCTTTATCGGTCTCCTCTTGTCAATCACCGTGATGATGAAGATATGCCGGAAAATCTTAGTAAACCTCTCACAATGGCTCCTGAAACATCGCCTCAATCAGTCGAGGTGCAATCTAATTCACACAATTGCTATAATGAGCAGTCACAAAAAATACAACAGGACCAGAGAGAAGAAATGAAAGAAGAGCAGCGATCACCGATACCAGATTTTTCACATAGATCTGCAAGTAGTGAAATAGGTGATAGAATCACTCCAAAACGAGAGCCAGATGAATCCGAGGAACTTGCCGATGAAGACTGCGAAGAGTTCGATGAAACGTCACGAAGGTATATGAATTCCTCACCGCTGTCTATAAATGCAGCATCACAGCCTCAAATATATGAAGACTGTAGTATGGATAGTAAAATTAGTGGACGGCTAGAAGCTGACGTTGAAACCGAAAATGATGAAGACATGGAGGAACAGCCAGAAAATCTGTCCGGTAGAGGACTTTCTAATCAACTGCCACAACAATCCACAATTTATCCTGGAGCTTCGCCAGCTAGTAGTAGCGCTAGCAGTGGTAGCTTGCAGAATTCATTTGCAAATATACTTTTTCCTGGATTCCCATCTCATCCTCAAATAGCTCACCATCCATCATCTTCAACTGGCACGACATGTTCCGGAACGGCACCCGAGATGGTTATCGACCCCGCTAGAGACCCCGCGATTTATTCTAATCTCTTACCAAGGCCTGGTAGTAACGATAACTCTTGGGAAAGTCTCATAGAAATTACAAAGACTTCCGAGACGTCCAAATTGCAACAACTCGTTGATAATATTGAGCACAAACTTACCGATCCTAATCAATGTATTATTTGTCAACGGGTATTGTCGTGTAAAAGTGCTTTGCAGATGCATTACAGGACACATACAGGTGAGCGACCTTTCAAATGTAAAATCTGTGGTCGAGCCTTTACGACTAAAGGTAATCTCAAAACTCATATGAGCGTACATCGCGCTAAACCGCCATTACGAGTACTTCATCAATGTCCTGTATGTCACAAAAAGTTCAGTGATGCATTTGTTTTGCAACAACATACAAGGCTTCATAAAGGTGAACCTACAGATCTCAGTCCTGAACAAATTCAAGCAGCGGAAGTAAACGATTTCTCGCCTGTATATCACCCCCACCACCCACTCGCTCCTTTTTTACCACAAGCTTTTCCAGCCCTGCATCCGGTCTCTGGACTTCCTCTTGGGTACCCACCCTCTGCTAGAGCGCAACCTTTAGATCTTCATTCTCGTGAAACTGACGTAGACTCTAAGGAATCTGAACAGCAGAAGCAGTTGCAACTTCATCTTCAACAAAGGTTTATGGAGGAGCATTGTGAAGAAATGGATGACGGAGAGGATGATGATGAAGATCGTAGAGAAGATGATGAGAGGAGCGAAGAAAATCGAGAGAATAGACTTGCCGATGGCGAAGAAGATAAAGATTTAGACAATGAAGAGCACGAAAGAAAAGCTGACTTTAATTCTATAATACCTTCGCCAATCATTTCATCGCCTGCTATACCATCGTTTTCTACATCATTAGCAGCACTGGAAAGTCAAGTTCGAACAATAACGACAATGGCAACAAATATGGTAATTCCTACGAAATCTCCGCCACCTAACCGATATAATGGCAGTGAAAAGAGCAGCAGTCCACCGAGTAGCGGTGCGCCGCTTGATCTCACTCCCAGAGCTTCATCTACTCCTGCATCAGTTACATCGGCACCCACGTCACCACCGTCGCAAAACTCAGTACATCATCATCCATTTGGAGTATTTGCAGGGCTGTTGCAGGCTGTTTCATCCCCATCGGCGTCAAACAGTATTGGAACCAATATCAATAGTATTGCGAATATGAATGTAGTGAGCTCGGGAAGTGGAGCGGCTGGTCCACTCGCATCGCTAACAACTTCTGCTGTTCGAGCTGCCACTTCAACTTACAATCCGCTCGGCCTTGCAGTTAGTGGATCAGCAGGTAGGCGCTGCTAGATCGTCGAACACCATAGCGAACGCTCTCCTACGTTTTTCTCTTCGAAATTGCTCGCATAGTATTTCAATCATCCTTTTCATATTTTTGTTTGCATTATGTAAAATGAATGTTGAAAAAGTCAAATTAAAATCATCACATAAATGGCCTAATTGTATTATGTTATACTCTCAATTCTTAAAGTGAGATCGAGCCTGAATTGGTTTTCCATATTCCAAATATTTTTAATATTTTTAATATATGTAAAAATATGTATTTAAACCGATGTGACATTTATAATTATAACTCTAGAATTATTTATTGTGACTACTGTGATGTATGATGAATGTAATTAATATTCAAATCAATAAATTATTTAATTATAATATAAATATATACGAACATATATGAATAAATAGAAGTACAGTGAAATGTAATCCCCATGATACAATTCGATTCTTAGAATCAAATGTGTTTATAAGTACCATATTGTCAATTATTTTTCTTGTTAAAAATAATAAAGAATTTGTTATCAAATTATTACATTTAATTATAATATTTGACTATTTATAATTGTATTATTAACACCTAGCTTGTATCAATTTTCCTTGACAAGTGTCATTATAAGTAATTAATCTTATTCCAATTATAACATAATCTATTAAATTTAGCGCATGCTCACGCGTCTGCCGCTCGTGCCTCCACGTTCGCATTATCATAATACCTGTTTTAAATGTTAAATACATCAACTTGTCACTGTATTGCGTTTATCTTCATAAAAAATTACGAAGTGGTGGCATCGTTAGATCTCGACAAATTCCTAGCTATTCATGAAATGATTTTTTGGTTATATGCAAGCTAAACGGTAACAATAAATCACTGACGCACCTGTACACCCAATTAATTTGAAATTCGAAAACAGATATTGTGAAGTTTTATAACCCTGTAATGTCATTTTTCACACTTACTTTGCGTACGTGTGTACGAACGTACAAGCGCATGTGTATGATTACATGAATTAATATTTATAAAGATATATGTCGTTGCATAATGCAACGCTGTAAAGCATATTGCGCTTTAAAAATTGCATATTAGACTCAGTACTTATAAACACATTTGCGCGGTTAAAATTTGTGTTACATTTGTATTCGCTGCTAATTTTCACATAATATATTGCAGTAAGAGGTAACACCACTTGCAACATCTGCTACAAAACGTTCGCATGTAACTCAGCTTTAGAGATACATTACCGGAGCCATACTAAGGAACGTCCTTTTAAATGCACCATTTGTGATCGAGGATTTTCCACAAAGGTAAACAGTATTGCCCATTGTAAATGTTAAATACGTCATTGATATACTACGTGTAACGTACTTAGTCTATATTACGCATTGTTGCTGTCCGTCGATTCTTAATATATCTTTGCAAACTGTGAAAAGAGTAGAAAATACGTTGAAAATTTATAGAATGGAGAGACGTGGAGCAAAACTTGTGATTGCGCCAATCGAACTGGAAGTACCCGAGAAAGGCCGAAAAGCACACGACGACGGCCTGAGGATCGTAAAAGCCGAGGGCGGACTGGGCCCGAGGCGGGGCGGGGACTGGCGTCCTCCTATGCTGCAATCTATGGAGACGCACGCCTGCCTCCGCTGATGCCATCCGCCCTCGGATTGCTCGCATCCGAGTCCGTCTTCCTGGTAAGAGCCTTCCGAGGGTTTGGACCTTTTCCTTTCAACAGCTTATGCTTACGATTTGCTCACGACCTCTAGTTCTATGTCAATTTGACACATTGTCGAGCAGGACGTATCGATAGGCATCTTTAGATTGTTTACTCTTTCTGCTTTCACTTGTAAAATATCGACTCAAATAATATATATAATTGTACAAGATACGCGGGATAAATTATACAATCTAAACAGTTGATTTATATTCGTATTTCACTCAATAAAAAAAAATTGTGTTTCCCTGATTTAGGGGAATATGAAACAGCACATGTTGACGCACAAAATTCGGGACATGCCACCCCACCTGTTTAGTGACACGAAGCAACCAGTTCAGCAGCAGCAACAGCTGCCACCCTCGAACCAACAGCAGCAGCAGTCACCGCAACCAGCTCATCAACAACAGCAGCATGGACACGACAGCGAGAGATCTCGAAGTCCCCTATGTTCAGACGAGTCTAGTCTGCCGCCACCACCGCTTCCCCCAGCGCAGATCCTGTCCCCGTCAATCGAAACAAATCTACCTGGCAAAAGAGCGCTACCAGAAACCGATCTCCCCGCACCAAAGAGACCACCCAGTAAGTGTACAAAACTTCAAAATATGCCCTCCGCGTATTCCTAAAACTCAGACTGCATTTTCATTAGACGTGTGATACCAACATTTTAATCCATAATATATAAATATACAGTGTATAATATGTAGATTCATGATTCTAGTGTAGTATGCTCTTGATAGTATTTATCTCTTTATGATCGAATGCGCGCTTTGCATTATTGAATAAAACAATTTCTATCTAATTTCTTTGCAAAATATGTTCATAATTATTTTATGTTTTTCTTTAATGATTTCACTTATGGTTGGAAGTTTGTTTACTGTATACTTTAAATAACTCGTTCATGATCGAGCTTTACAAAGGCGATTGTCTTTGAATTGATCGAGGAATATTCTTTTATCAAGAATCTACATTTTTACAAGGCTAACATTAAATCCTGACATCGAAGAGCGACGTTCACAATTATGTAGCACGCTACTAGCAAACGTCCCGTTTTTAGTAGCTTCTCGTGGAACGAAGAGTTAATCGAATTCTTCCGGGCACTCGGTTACGTTCAACAAAGAAAGTCAGTGTCTTATGTAGGTTATCTAATGACGAAATATCGAGGACTGTCGCTTCCTGCTATGTTCCCGGAAGAGTCGATCAACGTCGCACTTCGAAGTAGTCTTTTGCGAAATACTAAGAAATTATCACCACGCGAGATTCACCCCATGTGAGAATGCGGCTGTGGAGAGGGAGCTTCTCTTTGCACTATTATCTAGACATCTCGCTTCCTTGCGTATCTATATGTTAATCTGCGCAATCCCGCTTTTGTGCTGACTTACTTATTATCCCTACCCAACTCTTACGCCGCGTATAAAATCGCAGAAGCATATATTCTGAGTAACTGACCACTCGGCACCTGGTGGCAGGCTACATCCTTTTTATGGCTTGTTATCGTGAAAGTAAATCTGCTGCCGCGGGGAGCAACCGGGACGGCAAGAACGAATAATCGATGAGCGTTACATGTTCTCCTGCATATCTTGGCCTAACATACACAGGCCCTGTAATTTCCTCGGTTACGATAAAAACGCGCTTTCTTGCGAGTTTTGATATAGATTGTGAATAACGTGGATTGTAACGATTCTTTCGAATCCATATTGAGTATCATCTTCTCAGTTAAAATTAAAATTCGGAGGCTTCCTGATCGGAGTTCATAAAAACAAAAGGTGCATTTGTTCATCTTTAAGATAACTATCCAACAAAACACATTGCTCATTACCTACGGAAAACACATTTCTTATATTCGATAGAAAATAGACAAAAAAGACTTGCAAATCCAGCGGCAGAGCGGACAGCTTAGCGATATCTCTGTGTGTATTTGCAGGCATGTCCAGCAAGCATTTGTGCCATGTTTGCAATAAGAATTTCTCCTCGTCTTCGGCGCTCCAGATCCACATGAGAACACATACTGGAGACAAACCGTTCCGGTGCACCATCTGCCAGAAGGCCTTCACCACCAAGGGCAATCTTAAGGTACATGGACCTCTAACTCGGTTACTCTCGATAGTTCATCCTTCCACTAAGGTGCTAGAAGCCTGTACTCCGGACACTTGTTCAGAGATTCCTTTTATTTCTGTTATCATTTTTGAACTAATGCTGAAATAATGCCGCTATCGCTTTTACTAATGCTGGGGGAATTACTAAGAGCGTACAGGCAAATTTTTTGCTGTACCAACATTTCTTTATTATTTTATTTACCGACTGATGTTATACTCAGAACAATATATAATTGTTATTTTTAATTTATTTTTATATTTATGAATAGGTACATTGGGGGACTCATATGTCGATCAACGGAACGTCTCGGCGAGGACGTCGAATGTCACTGGATATTCCATCTCTTCAAATCACTCCCAAGGACTCAGAGTTTCTCCAACGACGTCCGGATCTCTTTTATCCATACCTACCCGCGCCGTTCCTTAATGGAGTACCTCAAAAAGTAAGAGACTACTATTATAATAGTTTTTAATATTGTCGATAATATCACTATCCAAGTGTGTTCTAAAAACAGCGACGTATAAAACTACAGTAGCTTATTTTCAAAACTTTTTACCGAAAATGCAAAAGGAATGTTATATGATTTTTTAAACAAATTTTTAAATAAAAAGTGACGTTTGACTTGCAGTTGAACGAGATTTCCGTGATTCAGAGTAATAACGGTCTACCGGTACATCCTGTCAGCGCGGGAAAGTATGCTGGATTGTTTGGTTCTGTATATGCTACCGGTGGATTCTCCCTGGAGAAGCAGCCTATGGCGCCGTGCAACGGGCCACTTGGTGACGGTCCCAAGTCGGTTCAACCCGTCGGCTCGCTTTTATACCAGACACCGTCTCCGTCTCACTCCCCGGGAACACCATCTTCGAACACAGGAAATCAAAATTCAGCTACCATGCCTCCATGGAGCGGCGAATCTTTGCAGCATCATTTCGAACGAGAGGTTCCCTCCAGATCGGATAGTGATACCGCTCATCCCGCACCACGACTACCGCCGCCGACGCCTAGAGGTGAGGGGCTCGCGGCGTGAGACGCGACCTCGGGCTCGTTCCTGTCTTTTAGAATACCAGGTTCTGGGCTTGACTTGCCGCCGATCGAACGCCTAGGTTTGAATAGTAGAATGTGACTTTTTACCGATTCATGATATTTTGCATCTGTTTCTTGTGAAGTGTAATTTTACTTGTAGGAATTGTTATACAATAATTGGTGATGTTGCAATTCTAGCTTTCACCTATGACAAATTTAATAGTTAAATTACCAATTTGTCATTTTATTCTATTATTTATTTCTGTTATAAATATTTTAATAGTTTATTCACGAAATTCAAACAAAATATGTAAGAAAATCGTTAAAAGTTTATGTAATAGCTTCAAATTGGACTTGTGTTTAATATGTTTTTAGGGTCAAGGTTACAAAAACTTATTAAAATAATAATTTAGGTAATTTTTATATAGAAAAGTTGTACTATTTTTTCTGTTCGTATATAAAAAACCGCTTATATATATATATAATATATATATATATTTTAGTGTAAAAATGCGGTACGAACACATAATTGACGATAACACCATTTATCGAATAATAACGTTTTTATACAAGATAACTAGAAACATTTAAACACATTGCGTAGCGTTTGATTCCTCCGCAGTTCACTTAACAAATATATTACGAGTCACAAATTATTTTATATCCTATAAACAATGGTTTTCAATCGGCTGTAAGTTTATTTTTTTAAAGTTGTAATTCGTATAAAAATGATATTGAAAACGTGATTCGAGGAACTTTTGTGTTTAAATAAGTTATTTATTAACTGTAATTAATGTTTTTCCGACAGAAACCGTGCTTCTGAAAGACAAATTTTGGAAAAACTGAAAATATCTTTAATATATAATATTAAAAAACTAGTCGTTTTAGAAAAACAAAAAGTTATAGTATTAATCTAGGAATTAAATTAAATTTCATTGATTTTCGTAGCTGCGTGCTATGTTTTAAAAAATTTAGAGAAAAAATTAATGATGAACAGTTAAATGTTCCTTATGCATTTCTTTCCTATAAGGAAGTTTTGTGCGCGAAATGTTAATATTTTAAGATTAGCCGAATAGCACGATTCAAAATCACGAGTCAGACTTGATTAAAAAATAAGCGCAATTTCTCCGAATCACGTATTTAACGCCAGAGTAAGTACTTAATGGAATCGAATGATGCTCAGTCTCCGTCCCTGCCAGAAGTAAAAATATGAAAGACCGCGAAAAATCAAAAATTCCGAACGGAAGATAAATAAGCGAACGCGATGACATTTCATAAACTGAACTGCGCATTTATTTCACTTAAGTAACATTTTCAAAAGTGCATGACGTAGAAACGACTTTTTTTACCGTTTCTGTTCTTTGCCGACTGATGGTTAATGCCCGTTCATGAAATGTTAGAATACTTACATTTCATAACCAATTCCGTACATCTTACTCCAACCTTCCCGATACCCGCGGTAGGGCGGAAAATGAGTAAAAGAAAAAGCGAAATAAATTATCGCAGGCGACTGATGTATCGCGCCTTGATATGAGGCCGACGACATATCTCTGATGGTTTCTGTAGGGTGCCGGCTGAAAAGATACCATGTTCCTATTATTACACTAGTCTTAAACGTTTAAAAAATACATACGCCCGATCAAAGGGCCGGCGCAAGCCTGAAAATCGAGCGAAAAAGTTTGAACCTTTCCATCAGAATTTCAGCTCATACGTATCAGCGGCACCGTGGGTTATTCGAAAATCATCCTGAGTATTATACTCTAATTTGTAGCCGACTCGCGGCTCCTGAGGATGCGAATGAACCATTTTAAATAAAAACAACTGCGAATTATATTATGTTTTTAATATCGAAACATAGAATGCAAACAAAGATTAATTTCTACTGCAGTGTTTAAACAATATCCGTAGCTAAGACTATTAATTACAAGAATGATTAAATAACCTTGACAAACTTTGAAGGACCTCATATACATTTTCAGATTCATTACTAAAAAGTAAGATTCGCTAGTGCCAGTAAAATGTCCGTTCGTAAGCAACTCATTGGCTGCTATCGCGAGAAACGTATGATGAACCGCTCGATACCGAGGGATTCGTGGCGCCTAGACTGAGCTCGATGAAAATTTTCCTCTCGCAAGAGCCGCAAGACAAGTGGCGCTGCGGATTTTCGTAACCTCCGTATCAGACCGTCCAGTAATCAGAGAAAAGCGATGGTCTCGTCACCTAGATATTAAGCTAAATAGGATATGCGTTGTACACATCTATATTGTGTATGTATGTGGGCATGTATATATACAATACATGTATTGGGATTTTAAAAAAGATAGGGAGGGGGAGGTTGAGATGTGACAGAATGCGTGTGAACAAGAGTACAAGAGGAATGTTGGAGCGACTGGACCATTTGTATACACGCGTGATCGAAGTAAATTATAACAATATTATATAATAATTAAGCGAAAAACATGTGGCGACGAAGTACACACTGTATGTAAGGCGGGCCCGGCAGCGCCCCTCGCTGTGATATGAGAGGAGCAGCCTGCAATCACTAAACCAATGTACTTATACCCTGTATCATAGTATTATACATACATACATGCATACATACATACATACATACATGCATATATAAATATGTGTGTATGTGTGTGTGTATATATGTATATAATACATATATACATATATGCATCGATACAAATAAAAATGTCCCCACGAGAGCGTGATTGCGTTTGCCGTAGCGGTTGCGGCGTTCTAGTTGCGCATATAACGTTCGATCGCGTACCGCGGTTTCACTAAGTTAAAACTCCAAAGAGGCCGGCGACACGTTTGCATTTCTTTCGAGAAGCGTTTCGTTTTGCATTTCACATATTTTCTATATACAAACATAGACATAGGGTTACCCCTCAGGTGACACGGTGCAATGCGTGGTTTCGGCCGCAGAACATAGCGCTGAAATCCTTTTGACTTTCGGCGCAAGCATATCGACGTTTTGTATTTCGACGAAACTCAAAATATATTTATATGTTGAACATTGCAAAAACATGTAGGGCGGTTACAACTACCGTTCAAAAAGGACCGTACGTGCGAAAGTACGCTGATGAATCCAGAACAAAGTTTTTTTTACCAGTGAAACTTTTTTCTGGAACTCTACTGAGGGTTAAGGGGTGTGTGATCTCGAATGTTCGGTATAAAAGAAAGGTGATAGTATCGATGTAGTTTGTATAAAAGAGAATGTGCTGAAAAATCAAATCTGTCGAAAAGTTCTGTACGGGAGTTTAGGCGAACATGGGTATTGGGCGTCAAACGGGAAAATACTTTATTGTACATAGGTGGTATTCAGCGTAAGAAAGAGTTGTAAGGAGGAAGGAAAGAACAAAGAAAGTGGAAGAAGGAGGAATGAATCAGAAAAAGGAAAAAATAAAAAGAGCGCGAGATAAAGTGTCGAAAATCGACGTACACATAATTATGATAAAATACCAAGGTTAGCACGGTAAGCAGTAGCGTTTAATGTATATTCATTCATTATGCAAAACAATACCGACCTTTTATCGCAAATATTTCCTGGCACGACTCGGTTCTGTGAATGCATGATTATGGTATGCTCGTTGTCAAAAAAGCAAAACGTAACATGAGAATTGCTTGTCGACTTTGCGTTTTCTGTACATATTGTATAATCCGTGTATAAACATGAATCTATTAGCTATGGGCGTATAATTGTAGTTAAATACGTTACATTATTATATCTATATTACTTCAATAATAAACCATGATTATTATGACGAATGATAAATATCCTGTTTTATTCATTACTATCCTCCTGTAGTACTACATTGTGGTATAGTAAGTATAATTTACTAAATATTATATTATTTGCACTATTCAAAATTTCATGAAATTTCATGTATAATATAACGTAAATTAATTTTTCTCAATTCGTAGCATATTAAGATTAGCACATTAAAGATTAATGCACTGGAAGTTTTATTCCTAGTATTATATGGATGTAATAAAATGGTATTTTACGCAGTTGCGGTAATAACCACGCACGGTTGCCAAGAGCAGCCGAACGTGAGTGCTTCGGCTATGCAAAATCAGAATGTTCCATTTTTCATCTAAATTGCATACGATACTTTTGATATAATATGCATTCAATTCGAGGGCATGACGCAGAGGTAAGATTGGGATACAGGGAGAAGATAAAGGGTGAGCCCCCTCTTCGCTATGTTACATTTACTCTCTTAAACGACACTTAAATGAAAAGCAGATTATTTGAAACGAACTGAATAACACGTTAGAAGTGTGAACGCATTTTTTACAACATATTGAACATTGCTAATTTTTATATAAACGAATATTTAATAATTTATTGTTATTTCTGAAGTAATCATGAATATAAAATTATGATCTTTCAGTATCTTTCAATAAAATTTCGATGAAATTATTCGCAAATCAGTCTATTTGCCTAAAAACGTGTTTTTTTTTAAAATCAATTCAAACTCCACTTTCACCAATAAATTGCATTGAAATTTATAACTAAAATATAAATATCTCGTTTATGTTTTGAAAAAAATGTATTTAATGTGATTGTTGTTATATACAATGATAAGTATAGTTTTCAAGGTCGCTGACTGCGAATATTGGGTCCCCAGTAAGGAAGCAAACATTATAAAATATTCCAAAAGAATACTTCTTGCATGCTTTTATGAAAGAAGAATTCTAGAAGCGCATGCTTTAAAATGTAACGAATGTCCGCTATAGTTATTGAATAAAGAGTTACATTAGAATTATTTTTAACATTCCGGGAGTAGAGCTCGATTTTGCGGCCTGCCGAGAAATCTTCAGGCAACACAGACGAAATATCCATCTCTGATGAGTGTGATTGCCGGTCTCGCTTCGCATGTGACAAACTTCACACTCGTCGGAGATCGCTAATTACGCCCTTGTTACATAATATACTATTTTTAAAAGTATTTGGTAAAAGGTTCTTCAAAGGTCATAATGACATTTTCATAAAGAATTCTTTTCCGCACTAGCACGAGTACCCAATTAGTATCGAAAAATCTAAGAATTCCTAAAGAATTCTTTTGGAATGTTTTATAAATAATTGGCTTGTAATAAACTTAATACAACTACTTGTTTATATGAAAATGTAATTAAACACAAAATCACTGACACAACGCATTTCCCTATACATTATTGACTTTTAAATAAATACTTATAACATGTCATGCAGAAGGAGGTGCTTTTATATGAAACAACTCGTTATTGTACCTTCATCAATTACGAGAATGATTGTGTATGATAAGGTACAGAGGGCAAAATGAAATGGACGAAACTGATCCGACGGACAGTTCAAAATGGCCGTACAGACCGTGTATCATGAATTTGTTAACAATGAATACTTTAGGACTACTTTTATCATAACTGCGAAACACTTTACTTTGACCCATCGTATTTCAATTTATACATCTTTTCATAAAGATGACTTCTTGAGTGCTCTTGGAATACTTGAAGAATGATTTATTGCGACATTCGACATTACTTAAAGAATTCTTTATTTCAAAAATATGCTTATTGGGTCAGCATTTCAAAATGACATACCTCAAATATGAACATTTTGACTTAATTTACTGGTGTGCTCCAAACAAGTTAAGAAAATACAATAGTCGCAGATTACGAATGCGTGATCAAAAACAATAATTGATATTCAAAAATAATATATACGTGAATAAACATGACCATAGTTCTTACTGCTGCATCCGCCATTTTGAAAGCCGCCATATTGAATTACGATATTATGAATAATATATGTAATGCTGTGGGCTGATGATCACGATATTGTTATATTAGATATAAATGTTGATACGATGTGATGTTTGAATTCAGAAAATAATGGTTAAAATCGCGGTGTTTTTACAAAAAACACATATACCTTTTTGTGGTAAATGATATCGATTTTTGTTGAAAGTTTCTGGAAGAGCATAGAATTTTACGTCAGCAATAATTGCGCTAAACTTTTCCCAAATGTGAATTCATATAGAAATTATCAAGGAACAGAAGGATGTGTTATGGGTTAAACAAGATTATATAGTATTTATACTTTTTGAATACCGCAAACGCTACGCGGAACACTTTTCATGTCCAAAGTTCTTAATTGTAAATCAAGTCAAGAAATTAGAAGTGTTTACTTATAAGTAGTCGAATTGAATGCATATTATATAAATATAAATATTTGTTTATAACGCGTGAGAATAGGTATGGTTTTGTTTATTTAATTATGATAACCTCCAACAATTGAAGTTTTCGAATATCTTTGATCTTAAATATATGCAGTTCTCCCCTGCAACACGCGGCTTGGATGACAGGTTAATGCTTAATGATTAATGTAACCTTCTAGATTTATGTATATTATGACATTCATATTTTTAAACACAATATACAAAAAAATGTTTGATGTTATCAACCATTTTTACCGTTTTAATAATTTATTCTTATATTGTTTATATATCTGATGCCACAGCAGAGTACCAAAATGAACCCGCACGGTCCAGATAATTTCTAAAATATAATAATATGGTATAGTAATTCGTTTAAGTCGCTAGTACTGATTCAATTACGAGTTAAATTTGAACTTTTAATAAATAAGTTTACATAACAAGGGATCCACGACTTTTACCATTGACGCACTAATTGAGCAAAAAGTCACTTAAAATTTTGTGTTGTGAACATTCAAAATAGCGAGTAGTAATGCATTTCTATCAAAAACACATTCATGTACGTGTTACACAGCATTTAAGGATCTTCAAAGGGACATCGTCGTTTCGAACGACCCTTGAATTGCCCCTTGAATTGAACGTCATCACAAAGAAGGGATTTGTACTTAAACGTCATTATAACAGCTTAAGGGACATATCGTATTGCCTTAACAACTGTTAAAAGTCGCACCACTCTGACCGAAAATTAAGGGGTGGGGGATTATTATAAAAGAGCTGAAATTTTGTCAAAAGCACTGATATTAGAATTCCTTCGGATATGTTTCAGTTCGTCATAGGAATTCGAAATGAAAATATAAAAGTAAATTAGTCATACAAATAATGAAGAAAAATCGTTAAGTCAAAACCGAAAAAATCTACAAAGTCACTAGTATATATTTAAAGGTGACATTTTTTTCTTCTTTAGAAGATCCCTGTTCGAACTCGAAATCAGCCTCGCTAGGACTAGACAGGAATTAATAGAGAATCGTCACGTTTTGTCTACACTCATACGCTTTGCACCAAACCAGCCTATGTCTATATAAATCGTGACGATTTAGAGCTCCAGTATAGTGCTGTTTCTACCAGGAAATTCTCGAATTTTTTGAAACGACATAAGAAAATCTGAACTTTTGCACACCTTTCCCCAACGATTTTCAAACAACCTGAACAAAATTGTAATTAGACAATTCTGGCTGAGGTAGAATGACTTTAATAATATTTTTTTACTCAAATGTGATAAAACCCGTGTGAACGATTTTCAAGATCTCAATATTATAAAACTAAATTCGAACAGATTCGTTTCTGACCGCTCGTTTTGAGTTGCTTCAAATTATAATTGTAACTTTGTCCTCATAAACATGAATTTCTTTGTGGCTTAAAAATTGATTACTAATTTTTCCAGACGCTAATGCGCTATAAAGGAAATAAGTTTTGATGTGATAAAGATTTGTTGTAAAAAAATACCTATGCCTTTGCAAGCGCTTTTAAATCTACAAGACGATCCATAAGTCCCGGAACGTCAAAATATCTCAGCGGGAGTACATTTTTGGGATGTAAATCTTGCGCTCTTTCCGAATTCACGAAAAAAATCAGGGTTCTAGAATCCAGTTCCAGGACTTTTGGATCACCCTGTATAATCATTTGCAAAATTTATATTGAAAGTGCCTAATTGCAGAGTAATCCGAATTACAAATAATGCATATATTAATAATTACAAAACGAATGAAAATAACAAGAAAAAAATATCTATTTCTGTCTCTTGGCGAAACTTAAAACCACAAGTATGTTGTTTTATAGTTGAATCGATAATCGATGCCAAACACATCTAAAGATGCATGTGGAAAGCCCTTGCTTTTAGTGCTTGTAAGATAAGGTACCGGTCACAAGGGAAATCTTTTTGCAGAGTGGATGCGGTGTTCTGTCAAAAGAAAGCGTCAAACTACTATCAGTTTTAAAATATAATGGATTATCAATCAATAGAGACATGGGCACCGGAAAAGATAGCTGAGAGGTTCAATATGGTACAAATAAAATCTCTATTGCTCATCGTTAAATATACTCAAATATTGTTCAAGTAAACTATTTATTTTTTAATTCTTTTCGCTTACAAATATTTAAGTGGGGTCCATTAACTTAGTAAAAGTTATAGTAACAGTGTGCCTGACTTAAAAAAAACAAAGGCATGCCTTTATATCGATACATTGAATCTTCAAATGTAAAACTAAAAAATGCAGATAATAACTAGCAAAAAATATTCACTTCGTAATTGTATTTAAATTTGAAATAAAATATAATAGCTTCCGTTCCAGGATTTATGTTTACACCAACGAGATAAAACATTTAATACGATTTTAAAAGATGTTTATATATTCCACTTCAAGTTTTGTGAGACGCTAAAACCGCTGAAACCTCAGCAGAAATTGCAAATCCATATCTTCGTTTCCATTTCAATTATAACGTATTTTCAGAAAAGGTTCAGAACCACTGCTTTCTAGAATCTTACGCTAACTTCAGCGTTATAAATTTTGTATAAAATTTGCATCTGAAAATTAGATATATGTTAATCTGGGATACTTAATAAATTATGAAACTAAAAAGTACATCACTAACTCTCAAGTAAGACATATTAAAAGTCCTACTTGAGTCTTAGTGAATCACGAAATATAACGGGAAAAGCTGTTACATGTTAATCAAATTCAAATTTGCGGACCGAACTGTACTAGCTGGTGTCATAACATATATATCTCACAATGAAGCATTAACCTAGCCTCTTTGTATAGATGTAGAAAATTTAGTGCTATCTCCTGCGCAGCTGCGCATTTTAATTCCCGGTCTGGTATTCATCATTTTAATGTTCCAGTTGCAATACATCATATTATTTCCACTACGGAATTAGTCAAACCGGTGAGGCCTGCATATATTAACACTATTTATTTGCAGTATCGCAGATAATACAAGTATAAATCTTATCACTGTTCCTATTCGAAATATTTTATTTAAAACTGTTCGGGATCTAATCACAAAAAAGTGTTGGTTGGGGTCGGTTAGGAGTCCCCCCCCCCCCCCACCCCCGTTCCAGGTTGATCACCCAGACATGTGAGAAAGGAGTACACATGACTGGGTCGCCGTTTCTGATTGTTTGGTCGGATTTCCCGAGGTCTTGGCCCAAAGGGAGGCTACCTGGAACATATAAATAAGCCCGTTGAGGGCATTTCTAATCAGTTTATCGAGAGGAACCTAAGCGAGCAGATCTCGAGCGCGTGACAGTGCTTGGGCCAAGACTGCGGGAGGTGCGGACGGCTGACTGTGGACCCCGGGACGCTGTTCGGACTTGTCTGTGAGTAAGTAATAATTTATGTACATGGATTTCGGGAACAATTGGTCGGTTGATTATTGTTAATTAATATATGCATCTAATTCATATGTCGGTTATATATTTACATATATTTGCATGCGATGTTTGGGGCAGGGCCCGCTTCTCGTAGCCCCACTGACGAGTCCGTGAGCGGGCCCGGGACGAAACATCAGCAGTCCCGTAGTACATAAGCAGGTTTAGATTGTGCATGACCTTTCTTGCCCGAGTCAATGGTTCGGTTGACGTCTGCCTTGGAAATAGGAAAGCGACGGCTATCTTATCACTCATACCCCCTTCCCCCGGGACCAAGGGTGCTCTCTATTTATTTATTGCACTCGCGCCAGATACAGTCCATTATAAAGCCCTACTTCCCGAACAAAAACTTTAATAGTATATTTAAAATTCACAGTATAATAGATGATTGACAGGATGTCCATGGTTCTCTCTACATTAACATTACAAACCAGTTTTAAATAATCACAATTAAAACGGTTACTGAAACATACAATTGTTTGTACTAGAGGGATCCTGAAACGACCCAATCTTCCATGAAATATACTCACTGCATATGAAGTTAATGTAAGCAAGAGAACTGAAATCAATATGAAGAAAGACAGAAAATATATTTGTCTTTAACGTCGTAAATTTGAGTAAAAATGATAACAATATAACCTGAAAAATGTTTGTTGATTTGTGCTACTTGAAAGTTGTAAATGCAAATAAACTTACAAAATTTATACCAAATTTAGTATGTCTTCAGAAGCAAGTAAACTGATACACGAAATCATTTTATTGCAGTAAAATTCTTGAACTTCTTTCAGAACACAGAATATGAAAAAAATGTTAGTGATACTTTTTATCAAATATCCCGTGCGAGAATCTAGATTATGAAATTTTAAAATCACATATTTGAGAAAATTGAGAAGATTTCTGGCCATCGGTTATAACAGTTAATGAACTGAAGTAGATAAATTCGATGACACTGCGCAATAGCCATGTCATGCTCAGGAGCCTTATTAGGCTGACCTTTCAACAGATGTCGTGATTTCCGCAAACGCAGAAAGCAGGAAACGTTTGATATATGAACTATCCCGACTGTTGACAAATTATTATGTTAGCATTTTTGTGCATATTTGAATAAAGTATACCGAAAATTTGTTTCAGAAGTCTGTTTCAGAAGAACGTCAATTTTACCGCTCTGCGCGCAGTGTAAATTTGTAAAAGATAACGTAAGCAATTTTATAACATGCACAATTTCACAACACTTGCGTTACCTTGTTTGACTCATCACCGGGTATGCCGGGGACTAGGACGCAGTGTGGTAAAGTTAACTTTGCGCACTAGTTGCATGTTATACTATTAGAATTTCAAATGGTTGCGCACATCATATTAACTAACCTAACCTAATCTAACTTAACCCGATCTAACCTAACCTATCACAATATTACAGTTGTACATTTCACTCATTGTACATTTATTGTTCACATAACTAATTTCATTTTATGTATATTTTGTCTTTATATATTGTAATATACATAACACAGTTTAATAATTTATTTTGCAGGATATCGTTTCAATATATAATCAAAATTCAATCTGTGATCAAACTCACTCGTTACAATGTATATTTACCTGCTTCTAGAACAAATTTTATTTTATAAATTCTTCGTATCGTCTAAAACTTTCAGAAGACAATGCTTTATTTTTCAAGGGTTATCGAATCACCTTGGAATACACGCCAGTTTTCCTCTATCAATCCAGACATTGAATGTATACTAGAAAGGACTGTTCCATTTCACCCGATGCGGCAAGTTATGTGTGAATTTTCATGCAAATCCTTACTCTAAAATAGTAATATCGCTGAGTTATAACTCAAATCAATATATGTATATACATACAATCAATGGCATACTAAAAAGACTAAGTTTTCATAAAAATAAAATTGTTTTACAATTCATCGTTTAGAAAAAGTGCACTTCTAGGTTTGGGGAAAGTATAATGCAGGGGTGCTTTCTTTGCATAAAAGCAATTCACGCAAAAGATTTATAATCTAGCTGTTACTTTTTGTCGAAAGAAACCATTGTCGAATGCAATGCCTAATAAAAATAATTAGGAAGACAAACTTTCTGTGCAATGTTAATTCCACCAATCTTTTTAAAAAGTTATGGAAATTTAAAACAATTAATGCAAAGTAATCCTAAACATTTCTTTCGTAAAAATAAGATTTAATGAAAAAATATTATTCCATTAAATCTTACTTATTCAAGTTAAAAATGGAAACATCACTAATATATTTATAGGCCTTTATTCCAAGCATCCCACCAATTAACTTGTCAAAAACTTTGCTGCCTTTATTAAAAATATTTTGAAGAAAAGAACAAAAATTACAGTCGTGTATCTACATGCAGTGCAAATGAATGTAAATATAAAGTCGAGTTTATATGGAAACATGAAGTTTAACATTGAACAGACATATTTCTTGCAAGCCGAAGGCTCTTTTAAACTTCCGTTGGCCAAAATTATAAAAAACTGCAGAGATGTATACTCTTAAAATATCGCAGCAATATTATGAGCTGGTTTTGCGTAGACGAACTACATTTTGAAATGTTAACAAAGTATGCACGGCTAATCTCACATAGAGTAATTATTTATTAACCTAACGTCACGATCGTTATGAAGGTTAGTTTTTTCCATCTGGTGGAAAACTGCACTGCAAGGCGTACTCGATTCCTAAAATCGGGGTATACATACGATTTCCACAAGTGCTGCTCCTGACGCTGCGATAATCTGCGAGTTTCTGCTAACTCTCCTGAGCATCTTTTTTCCCATATGGAAATAATGCAGTTTGGACGAATATATCCATCATGGTGCACAGGAGGGTTAAACATTTTATTTTAAATATGATGCTGCCCGGACGTGCATTGAAGAAACGAGCTATGCCTCCTATGTCTAATATGCTACCGTCACAAGCACGAACCCGGAAGTCATTTTTACTTTTTAGTGTGAATTCTTTTTTTCTAATTGTATAATGATATACGGCGAGATGGTCGTGCGGGCTAAGGCGTCAGTCTCTGGATTGGTGTACGTATGTACACAACTCAATATTGAACACGCATGCTCATTTTAAAATGAATGTTTCAAAGCAGTGTGCGTGTGTGTGTGTGTGTGTGTGTGTGTGTGTGTGTGTGTGTGTGTGTGTGTGTGTGTGTGTGTGTGTGTGTGTGTGTGTGTGTGTGTGTGTGTGTGTGTGTGTGTGTGTGTGTGTGTGTGTGTGTGTGTGTGTGTGTGTGTGTGTGTGTGTGTGTGTGTGTGTGTGTGTGTGTGTGTGTGTGTGTGTGTGCGTGTGTGTGTGTGTGTGTGTGTGTGCGTGCGTGTGTGTGTGTGTGTGTGTGTGTGTGTGTGTGTGTGTGTGTGTGTGTGTGTGTGTGTGTGTGTGTGTGCGCGTGTGTGTGTGTGTGTGTGTGCGCGTGCGCGTGTGCGTGTGCGTGTGTGTGTGTGCGTGCGCGTGCGCGTGCGCGTGTGCGTGTGCGCGTGCGCGTGCGCGTGCGCGTGTGCGTGTGTGTGTGTGTGTGCGTGTGTGTGTGTGTGTGTGTGTGTGATGCGTTTAAATTCAACGTTGAAGAATTATCGTTAATTTATTCCATGTGTATATTAAAATCGAGTTCAAACAAATAATTTTCAGGAATTTCAGGTTCACAGTCTACCTACGGATTTACAATCGTCAATATTCTCATTGATACTCAGATCCGAACGGACCATAAATTTCTTCGTGAAACTTGAATAGCAATTTTTACCGACGCAGTCCTCGGAGTCGATCATTTTCTCGATGGAACAATGGTTGTATTAATCGAAATAAATCTTTTAATTTAACAAATCCGTTGTTACCAATGTTGAATATTTGTTTTTTATGCACGTTTTCGATATCGGGACCAACTTTCCGTTCGGTCCAAAAACTTTCATTTTTTTTCCATCCCATTGTTTACTATGTTGGCATAACATGGCACTATTAATTCTGTAAGAGTAATAGCTCTTTGTTTGAGAATACATAGCACTATAATGTAAATAACAAATAAATAATACTTACAAAATGGATTACTTCATTACACTAAAACATCGATCTTTCAAGTCAACGTTAACACAGATATAGGTTATGAAAAAAAATAACTATCTTCACATTTTATTTCTTATTGCTCTTTATTTTAGATGTATCCCAAGTATAAATTTTGATACGGCCCTGATCAGGTTCCGTTCAGGCTACCGGCATATATTTCCGACCTTTATCAGGCTGTACTATCAAGGCCCGATCAAGAACGTAACGATTTTGTTGGTCCGGGCCGGATCAAACATCCTGATATCCGGCCCTGATCAGGGCTTTATAAGGGCCTGATGAGGTTCCTCCAAGGTTCGTTTAAACAATAATTAAATAACATTAATATTGAAACAACTAAATAAGTCACTTTCATATACACATTATATTTAATTATACAGGGTGTCCGAAAAGTATGGAAACACTCAAATATCTCGGAAAATCGACATCGAATCGAAAAAGTAAAAATACACGTATTCAATGGTTTCAAGAGAGCTATCCAGTGACACCTAACACAACCCCCCACCCCCACCCGCTGGGGGTGATAGAGGGGGTAACTTAAAAATTTTAAATGGGAACCCCCAATTTTTATTGCAGATTTTGCTTCCTCAGAAAAAGTTACGTAAATTTTGCCTACCATTATAATTGTTTTTGTTGACAGATGGCGCTGTAATCAACGAAATTAAAAAATTATTCTAAAAAGTTTTAAAAATCTCGCGAAAAACACAACGGATCAAAAAAGTAAAAACACACGTATTCAATGGTTTCAAGAGAGCTATCCAGTGACACCTAACACAACCCCCCACCCCCACCCGCTGGGGGTGATAGAGGGGGTAACTTCAAAATTTTAAATGGGAACCCCCAATTTTTATTGCAGATTTTGCTTCCTCAGAAAAAGTTACGTAAATTTTGCCTACCATTATAATTGTTTTTGTTGACAGATGGCGCTGTAATCAACGAAATTAAAAAATTATTCTAAAAAGTTTTAAAAATCTCGCGAAAAACACAACGGATCAAAAAAGTAAAAACACACGTATTTAATGGTTTCAAGAGAGCTATCCAGTGACACCTAACACGACCCCCCACCCCCACAGGCTGGGGGTGATGGAGGGGGAAACTTAAAAATTTTAAATGGGAACTCCCAAATTTTATTGCAGATTTCTCTTCTTCAGAAAAAGTTACGTAAATTTTACCTATTATAATTATTTTTGTTAACAGATGGAGCTGCAATCTGCGAAATTAAAAAATTACTAAAAAATATTTAACTTGACGTACATGGAATAGCATACCACGTTTTCAGAATTTTAAATAACGTCTTTTGCCTTTAAATATTTCTAGTTTACCGATTCTCACCGCGAGGAGGTAGACGATTTTGAGAATCTTCTGTTTTACTTTTTTTTTTATTTGATTTCTGTTTTTTACCTTTTTTTTATTCTTCACTATTAAATTTTTTTATGTTTTTTTTTAATGTATTTGCTTACCTTTTCTTCCAGATATTAAAATTCTTTATTCGCTCCCCCCTTGTAATTGTGCATACAAAGTTTTTGACAGAAAAATGAAGAATCGACATCCTTATTCTACGAGGAAGTGAATGTCGTGTATCCGAATAGCGTAAATGGTGACCAAATCCGCATATGGTGTTATGGCTTTCTTGCATGACTGTGATTTTGTATACTTGTGTGAAAGTACTGTAGGTATCGCTTGCGGAAACCCATTGCATACACTCGGTCGATTTTTTCAACTGCCAGTGTTACAGAGAAAGTAGTCAATAATCGAACATCGTCAGCGTCCAAATCAAAACAGCACGTCTTAGTATTAGTTAAGCTCTATTGTTTGAATGAGTCAAGGTCTCGGTTATTTTTCAGCTTTGTGAAAATTACACATGCGAGCGTCACTCTTGTCGAAAACTTGGTCAAATTCGTACCGCAAAAAATCGCAATTCTCTTCGTTCTCGCTATTTGATACTTAATGTAATGTTTCTCTAACATTTGAATTTCTTCTAATTTTTTATATTTCTTTTATTTCTTCATTCTTTGCTTCATATTTCTTCCATTTCGATACATTCTGTATTCTGCCTCCTGTTGTAATTTGGCATACTATGTCTTTGACACAAAAAGAAAGGATCGAAATCCTTATTCTGCGAGGATGCGGCGATAAAAAAAGAACATACGAACAAGTCGTCCGCCAATTTAATGATACCCATCCTGATCGTCTACCTATTTGCAAATCAACTGTTTGTAAGACTGTTTCTCGGTTTCAAGATACTGGCTCTGTCAATGATCGACCAAAATCAGGAAGACCAAAAACGTCCACGAACGAAGACAACAGTTTAGCGGTCTGTGCAAGTGTCGTTGAGGACGTCCATACTTCGGTAAGAAAGATTGCGCAAGCCACTGGTATCGGCAAATCGTCTGTCCATGAAATATTAAAAGCAAATAAGTTCCATCCATATAAAATAAAATATGTACAAGAACTTTCGGAAGATGACTTCGATCGGAGATTAGAATTTTGTGAGGAAATGATGAGACGTTGTGACGAAAATGAATTATTTCCTTTCTGGATATGCTTCTCTGATGAAGCTACGTTTCAGTTGAGTGGAGAAGTTAATAGGCACAACCTACGATATTGGTCGGACGAAAATCCTCATTGGATGAGAGATACTCACACACAACATCCACAGAAAATCAATGTTTGGGCTGGCATTTTGTGCAATCAAATTGTTGGGCCTTTCTTCGTTGAAGAGAATTTCACGGCTGAAAGGTACTGTAATTTGTTAAATAACCAGATTATACCGGCAATACGAAATATTGCTGGTATAGCGTTTGATAATGTCTGGTTTCAACAGGATGGAGCTCCTTGTCATTTTGGTTTGATTGTACGCAATCTATTAAATAATATTTTCCCCCGACGTTGGATTGGTAGGAGGGGTTCGATCGAGTGGCCACCGAGGTCACCTGATCTAACTCCTCTGGACTATTTTTACTGGGGTTTCTTGAAGAACAAGGTCTACGAAACGAAACCAAAAGACATTTAATGATTGAAAGAAAAAATAATTCAAGGTTCTAATACAGTATCTCAAGAAATGCTGCAAAAAGTTTATGATAACTTCTATGCACGATTGGGATATTGTCAAGTTGCTGAAGGACTTCAATTCGAACATCTTATAAATTAGTGGGCATAGACATGTTAAAAATCCAGTAAAGAAAATAGAAGCGAAGGAAAATTTAAACTTTAAAATAGAAAAAAAATTAAAAAAATAAAAAAAAAACAAATAAAAGGTAAAAACAAAAAAAAAATATACAAAAATAAAAAAAAAAGATTCTCAAAATCGTCTACCTCCTCGCGGTAAGAATCGGTGAACTTTGAAATATTTAAAGGCAAAAGACGTCATTTAAAATTTTGGAAACGTGGTCCGCTATTCCAGGTACGTGGTTCGCTGATTGCAGCTCCATCTGTTAACAAAAATAATTATAATAGGTAAAATTTACGTAACTTTTTCTGAAGAAGAGAAATCTGCAATAAAATTTGGGAGTTCCCATTTAAAATTTTTAAGTTTCCCCCTCCATCACCCCCAGCCTGTGGGGGTGGGGGGTCGTGTTAGGTGTCACTGGATAGCTCTCTTGAAACCATTAAATACGTGTGTTTTTACTTTTTTGATCCGTTGTGTTTTTCGCGAGATTTTTAAAACTTTTTAGAATAATTTTTTAATTTCGTTGATTACAGCGCCATCTGTCAACAAAAACAATTATAATGGTAGGCAAAATTTACGTAACTTTTTCTGAGGAAGCAAAATCTGCAATAAAAATTGGGGGTTCCCATTTAAAATTTTTAAGTTACCCCCTCTATCACCCCCAGCGGGTGGGGGTGGGGGGTTGTGTTAGGTGTCACTGGATAGCTCTCTTGAAACCATTGAATACGTGTATTTTTACTTTTACGATTCGATGTCGATTTTCCGAGATATTTGAGTGTTTCCATACTTTTCGGACACCCTGTATAATAATATATTATTATTAATCCACAGGTATGTTACATTTCATAAAGTGTCATTCGAAAGATTATTAATCATTATATTATTATGAATGATTTTATCATAATGAATGATTATATTAATCGTTAATTCTAAATTTAATTTTTATACATTTAAGTTTTATACTATTTATATTTTTATATATCATATCCTATATTTGCATTTTTCAACGTTCGCAAATAAATAAGATAAAATTTTACCCCGCGCGGGAATCGAACCCGTGTCTCTCGTTTACTGGCAGTTTTATTTTACATCAATTTTCAGAAAATCAAAAACATAACCTTGAGTAATCTAACAGTTCTATATTATAAGGGACACTAATGCACATGTTTAACTTTAATATTGCCTGAATTCATAACATTTAATAAAATACATGATAGATGAATAAGAATTCGACTGGATACATAATACTCCCGATTACAATCTTCGCTAGTTTGCTTATGTGATCTCTATTCAGTTGACATTTAATCATAAGAATTAATGGTAGATTCTTAATCATTTTCTCGCGTTTTGTTATGCCAGGCAAACGATACAAAAATTAAGGGATAATATTTTAGATGGTATTGTTTAAATAAAATATATTGTAATGTTTATTTACACGGATGCAAGGTATAATATTATGCTAAATATTAGAAATTAGTATGATAGTGTAAACTTGCTATTCAATACGTGACAAATAATCTTTATTCTGTGTGTTAACTGTGACTTTTATAAAGGGACGTATTAGATGAATGAGAAATTAGCACTTCTTACGCGTATTTTATGTGGCATAATAAAAACGATAAAGTTTTAATATTTTCATGAGGAGTAACATTTTGACAATTAATAAAAATTTCGATCGGCCTTTCAAAATTAATTCATTGGGTAGAACTAACCAAATACAGCTAGTTATTAATTAATACACATAAATACTTAATTTTGAATTTCATCTAAATTCATTTATAAAAACATACATGCAAATATTATGCAAATATCGACATGAAAAAAAAGCTCGTCAAAAAAGATGGCACTTCTCGGAAGCGAATAACATGATCTAAATACACAATATTAAAACCGAAGCAAAGTTAATACATTTGTCTATAAGTTAATATGTACATGGAATGGAACTAAATTCTTCCGTTTCCTTCACCACAACGCGAGGCAGGCTGCACGCTCAATTGAATATTCCGTATTTCAGAAAATTGTGAACCGATTGTTTAGAACATTGTAGCAAACTTTATTGAAGTATATGGAACAACTTTCTCACTGGAAGTTGTTTGGATCTTAAACTTTCCTCAACCCATATTGTCGCTGAATGTAACAATCCATGGAGAGGAAATTGACAAATACGATTTTCCGTAATCAAAGGATTAGTGTTTTTCAGAAATTTTATTATTTGATCGTCTTCGGTATAGTACAAAGAGTATGTGTTTCAAATTTCAAACAGTTTTGTTGAGTCGCAGCCGAAATATGGGGATTTACCCGAGCGGAAAATTATTCAGGCTGGAATGAGGTCCTGATCATAAAGCCTGTGAACAAAATCAGGTCTTGACATGACCCCTTATTAGGCCTATCATATCGTTTAAAGCTTTTTCTGTACAGGACCTGGTCTAGACCTTACAATGTCCAATATTTCGCATACTTTCAACATTTCATGGTGAAAATATTTCCAATAGTATTACGAAATAACAAATTAATTTTTAATGATTTATTACTATCTGACAAGTAAAAAGGCTGCAAAATAAAAAATATTATTTACACATATATTCGTATCGTATACATATCCATCATATACAATGTGTAAAATGTGATATGTCGAAACGTTCCTACAAGTAGGCTAATATACAAAATAGAAATACATTTCCTTAACAGGAATGAAGTAGATGCGCGATCACGCCTAGTGGCGACTGAACGAATTACACAAAATTTAGAAGTTAAAAGATCTAGACGTCCTTATCAGGCTCTGAGCAGGCTCCCTGATCTGAACCTGATTTGAAATTTCTAAAGTAGTTAGAGATTCCCGGAAATTGAAAATAAGGCAAGCATTATCAATTCATGGTTTGGTCTTGATATGGAAATTCACAGTCTTCCCTATATTTATTTTAACATAATCAGGGTTTAATCAGGGCATATTCAGGCGAACGTGATCAGGCTGACTTACTCGAACCTGATCATGTCCTGATATGAGTACATTCAGGAGTACCTGATCAGGAACGCCTTACTTGATCCTGATCAGGCCCTGGTACATAATTAGGCTGCCTGAATAAAGAGCCAACCTAAATTTAGTCTATTTTGTGGACCTAAAATTTGGCGGTATAAGAAATGAAAGTTTATGATGATAGCTTTCTTGGGGTAAAATTTTTGATTAAGCATATGGCCCAATCTTGAGATATGTGGGGTCAAAGTGGAAGGATGTTAGGAAAATGTGGCTTTGATTCGATTGTATTTGTTGAATTCTATTTTCATTTTGTTGGTTCAATAGCTGTAAAATTCAACGCGCATGATATGCAGTAATTAAAACAACCTTGTATTGCATTGCTCTTAAAAAGCCCATTCACACGAGTTCTTATCATGCTTACTGCACCGTGTAAGGATTACGACTACGTTTAGGCACCCCCACCCCCCACTGGGGCGTTATTTCACATTCAATCCAATCATTTCAACGAGTACATGTTTTTGAAACCAATGTCTTAGTATTGCATTTAATTTTACTTCTTTTTCAATATATGATCAATATCATAAATAACTAAAATTTTATTATCATAATATCTCCTCACTTTGACCCCCATATCTCAACAATCTGAAGTTTTACCACGAGTAAGCTATCATCATAAACTTTCATTTCTTATACCGTCCGACCCCAAATTTAAGATCCACTAAATAGGCTAAAAGTGGCCCCGTTTTAGGGTGGCTCTTTCTGCTCAGGTAAGTTTCAAAATTTAATCGAATTCTTTGATGTCAAAAGTTCCATTTTTATTTTTTATCTGGATTAATAGATAGCTGATAAAAAGTACATAAATAGAAAAAAGTTTCGCCGAGTTATTCTCTACAACATCAGTTTTCTTCAAAATGATTGGAGCAACTTCTAGATTTCGTCATTCTATTTTCATTTGGACAAAACTTTTACTACGTTTTCCGCGCTTGTGCACTTATTGCACGGAACCACTTAATTTGACGTTGGCATGGAATAAACTAAACTATGAGCAAGGACATGTGACTTACCGGTGCGTCTTACCGTTAGGTGCACTGATAGAAAAATCCGCGCTCCGACGCTCTCCTCACGTCCGGGAATGACCGCGTTCGGGACATTGCGCCTTAACTGCGTCTGTATACATATAGACTCAGATCACCCGAGTATCAATAGATACTCACCGGTGTATAGGCTAGGAACGATGGCCAATCGCAGTGTTTGGATGTTCACGACTCAGAACCGTGAAAATCGAGACGCAACGCTTTGACTTGGATCGAAACGTATCAGCGTGATTCTCAAAACGCGGTGCTGCAAACCTCTAAGCCCATCACTAGTGAAAATTCCGAGCCATTTTAGCTGAAGTGTGCATGCTTTCATTTTATATCAAACTTGCGCTTAGACGAAATCCGATTACGACCAAGTAAGGTGCAGGTTGTAGTTCCCTAGTGAGGGCCTAGTCCGGTAGTATTAAGGCCCACTTTATCAGGCGTGCATGACTGCTGCCTGATCAGGTTCGGATCCGAAACTGGTAATAAGGCACACTATCAGGCGTGCCTGATTGCTGCCTGTTCTGGGTCGGATCTGGGAAAGATAAGGCATTCCATATCAGGCGCGCCTGATTCCCGCCTGAACACGGCCTGATCAGTTTTCAAGCAGCCTGGACAGATTTCTGCTCGGGATACTATTTCGATGCAAGTGATAGGCAGAAATTTCCGTAACTCACTGGAGTTAAACACCGGCGGTGTACTGACCAAGTACTGATACACAGTACTGATTTTTGGAGAGACATCAATACTACCTGCACTGCTGAAAAAGTACTGAACCAGTACTAACAATCAGTACTGACATACGAAGTCGAAACAGTATTGACTTCCGTACCACATCAGTGCTGACTATGTATTGGCAGTCAGAAGTCGTGATCATTAGTTAATCAGTACTGAAAAGCGAAGTAAATTAGTATCGAAGAGAGACTACCGCTCAGTATTGACATGCGGAGTCCAGTCTGTACTGACTTCGGTACTATATCAGTATTGGTCCCATGCTACACATCAGTGATAGTTTCCGAAACGAAGTTAATATATACGGTAACGTTATTTGTGTTATGGCATCAGCATAATTGGCGGCAACAGCGGCAATTCGTGTGCTCGTTTCATCTGTGGACAATATGGCTGAATATCTTATAGCACGCTCTGATGTCCGTGGTTCTATCGGTCCAAAACTCTAAATTCAGAAAATCTATGCCTATCCAACTTGTGTACAGGTAGAGGCAAAGACAAATCTATTGTACATGTATTCTGCATGCATAGATAATATGTATTAGTACAGAGTGATACATATATGTATATGGGGCATTCCATGCCAACTTGACAAGGCCTTGAACCTTAACCCCTCAAATTTTACTGAACATTTTTTATATGGTTTCTCTATCGAAAAAAAACTCAAATATTTGTGGATTTTTTCGACTTTTTTATAACCTTAAAATGGTAAAAAACGTCATTTCCGAAAATTTTGGAAAAATTCACAAAATTAAAAAAAAAATACAACAAATTTTTTAAAAATCTGTCCAGAGTTGTCAAATTTATGGTTAGGTCATTTTAGACCCAAAATAAGTGAAAAAATTGATAAAATCGTTCAAAATTTTAAAAATGCCGCTCATAATTAATAGTACATTACGATACAAGCGCGCACGCGTATCGTATACTATTTTTTTTAACGTGTGAGCTAAGTGAGCACTTAGCGCACGGAGTTAAAAAAATTGCTTATAAGCTTATAAGCAAATTGCTTAAGCAAATATTGCAAATTGATCGACTTTTGATCTTCAATGAATATTAATATAACGCATATAATATAATGAATATTTTTAAAAAATGCAGTTAAAGGATGGAACCAAAATACGGAAAAATGATACATTTATAAAAAAATATTGAATAGAGGTTGTTGCATCACGGTTCCACGGTTTTCCAAAAGCATGCTTTATTATTTTATCATGTTTTATTTTGTCATATTTCCTATACCGTACTATAATATGAAGTTACTTTTTCATGAATATGGAAATTGGGCAAGTGTAACAAAAAACTGGACAGATTTCTACCAGGGAAATATGACATTTCTTAAAATATACACAGATGTGGGTTATGTAAGTGTGCGATCCATCAATATCGCCATACGGTTGGTGACTTTCTATATTTATTGAATGATATAACCACCATGTTATTGTTATAGAATAAACACATCTTCTCCATAAAAAATGATGCGACACTGTCTTCCATTCGCATTATTGCTTTATCCTATCGATTTTCTTATTATATATGGTTGTTTGAGAATGTGCACGCGAGGGATTGCGCATACAACTTCATTAGGATACGACAATTTTTATTAATATTCCTTTGAACGGGTATGACCTATTTCAGTAAAAAAATCTCTTTCTCTGAAGAATACATAATACTGCACATGAAACCCACAATACAAGAATATGGAATTCACATACCGGCTGTGGGAAGCCAACGAATTAGTACGTGCTTATTTTGGGGACCATTTCATTCCGCCTACATAACAATCTTACTGAAATGTTTTTATCATATTATTTTACATTTCTATGAATGTAATCTATAAATCACATAACTAAGAAATTATCAAAATTTTATAGCTGTTACAACTTCTCGTTTGCATCTTACGTGCATAGCAAGTGTAGTTATTAATGCACCTACTCCCATAACCAAACAAAAATTGCAGAGCAGAATCAATGCCAATATGATCAAACCGATTTCTATACAAGTTCATTGCATACACTGCAAAAAGCAATACTTAAATTAACCCATGCCTTCCTGAAATGCCTAAATTTTATCTTTATTTCATCCGGTGCGATCTCAAGGAAAAAATCATCAAATCGTTCTGGAATTACCATGTCCATTGTATTTTTGCCTGATATTTCGAACTCTGATCTCAGATTGAGGCTATCGGCCCGCTTTTTTTTTACAATGGCGGCTTAAATGTTAAAAAAACGTGATTTTTAACATTTCTTTCCGAAATAATCGTAGGTTTGAGCATGAAGCCGTGTTATTGGGATCATGATGTACTTCTATATTTGCTGGCATGAATAGTTATACTAAAAGTTAGGATTGTAAGTAAATCGAAATTCAAAATAGAGGATTCAAGATGAAGGCCTTTATCACTTATCTGGCAAACAAAACTTGACAATGATGAGTCCAAGTGTTTTTAACGGGCAGAATCACTCTTTTACGCAGTTTTTATTCCATATATTCAAGTGTAATATTATTGTGTTCTTTTGTACTTTGTTACTTTGTATACAAATCTTTAAGAAGTTGATGAATACGAAACTGCTGTTAGATTTCTAAAATGCAAAATGGCAGATCCAATATGGCGGAAGAATTTCCAGAGATTGGTCAGATTTGTTTGATACTTGTTACTTGGAGGTTTTCGGCTTGCTTTCAGTTCGGCCCGCAACCATAGCATTAAAAAAACTAGTCATATCATTTTTTCCATTTAGAAAACTTCTTACTCAATTTTGAGTGTATATTATACGAGTAAGTTTGCCCACTACATTATGTGCTTACAAAATTTGTAACTGACTTTAGTATCCTAATAATAGAAGGATTTATGCCTGCCATTTGTTAGTAGTTTCAGCTGTTTCACATTAATGTAAAATCGAATAGAGGTATTTTGAATATGGGGGTCATACCCTAAGCATCACTTCTTGCATACAAAGTTCCCGGTTCTTGTTCCTCTCATCAAAAAGCAACGTTTTTTTCTTCCTGTAATAATCATATCAGTGTTTTATAAAAATTGTTAATTATCCTTTAGCATGTAAAACTAGTGAAAAATTATTCTAGCGCAAAACAATTTCCAAATTTACACGGTTTGAAGTTTCGTTAATATGTTGTTAATCATTGAAATGCAATATTTCGTTGATTTTTTTACAATATAAAGTGCCCTAATATAAATTAAGAAATTGTTTACTGTCGTATTGCGTTGTAATCAATCTTCCAAAATGTAGAATAAATGATTGCCTTTAGATACAACCAGTTTTGAAATTAAGTACTAATAACATTTATATTTAAGTGATACATATATATAAAATATTATTTATTTTAATACCATGAATAGTGCTATTATAATCAATTGTCTATTTTTTAAATCAAATCGTTTGTTATAAGGAATAAGTTAATATTAATTAATAATTTCATAGCCCAATTTATTTCTTGATTATTTTCTGACATCTACATAGTCTTGTACGGAAAATTTAAATTCGTAACAAAATGATTTAATCGTCTTACATTCAAAGAATTAACTCGGCTGAACTATTTACATCTGAAGAAGTTCCCTATATGTACGATGTTTACTCTGTTGTACACTAGCATTTTTCGGTTAGTATACAAAGCACAAACATAATTTAATTGATGGCGGAATAAGAAGCATGCGAGCGCACGTGTTTCATAAAGAATCAACTTCTGACATACATGAACCAGTCATGTAAATATGTAATGTTCGTACTGTTAGTGACGGGGCATGCTAACTAGATGCTATTACTGATTTTCATGGTTTATTAATATCTTGTATCTCTACGCATTTACGATGTTTGTTTCTGTACGGAACTAACACGTCCTACTATTTCTTCGTTATAATATTATTCGTTAAAATGAATATTAATAAAAAGTGAATGATTAAATTAATTTTCATGTAAAAATTCTTACAATATAATGATCTCAATATTTACTAGTAAATGGAGAAATTTTTACCTTTCGTGTCACTGTGTATTTATCTCATTTGCAGGTTATTTTTATGCGTTTAAAATCAGAATAGTTGGACGGAATCAGAGTTGTTAAATATATATATATATATATATATATATATATATATATATATATATATATATATATATATATATATGAATATAATGCATCATTTATTAGACGTAAGTATGGAATTCATACCTTCGAAAGCCAAAAATATATCAAACAGGCGACAAATTAAGAGTCAGTAATGTGCCTGAAATTTATGCACCTAATAATAGACTAAAAAGGGAGAAAAATATGTCGCAATAGAACTATGTGCCCCTGTCCGAAGTACTGAAAAAAGTGCCCTCACGATGTGCCACACGTTTTTCCATAAAAAAGACATTTTACTTCATTTTTCTATGATCGTACGTGCAGCATATTTTTAATTATTACAAATCAAATTTAATAATTTTCTGTAAAAAGGAGTAAAACTAGACGAATAAAAAGTGTGTGTTCAGAAAAGAAGTCGAGCTTTGTTTCGACTGAAAGTCGATGCCCGTGGGTTTTCGACGTCGCTGATTATAAATCTGATAATATATTTTGAACATTCAAAATGGCAGCTCCAATATGGCGGACAAATTTCACAAAAATCGAACCATTTGGCTTGAAACTTGCTACTCAGTGAGTTTCGAGGTCGCTGCTTATATATCTGATGATATATTTTGATAATTTAAAATGGCAGCTCCAATATGGTGGGAAAATTGTTTAAAAATGATGTTAGCCTTCCCATTAGTTTTGATATAAAATATATACATACTTTACCACGAGGCGGTTAGAGAAAGGTCTTAAAAGTGCATTTTTTAATATATTTTTACATTTTTTTATATATTTTTTTATTATTGTTAAAATTATTTTTTGTTTTATAGTTTTTGGTTTTTAAAATAAAGACTGTAAAATAGTGAACTCCACAAATAAGTGTTTTTCCCATATGTAACACGATAACTCGGGAGTACATCAAGGAAAAATTTTTCAATTTACGCGGGATACTCTGGAGAGATATTCAGAAATAATAAATTCTGTAAAATATCTTTAAAAACTAAAAATGTAGATTCGTAGCTGAAAATCGAAGAAGTTTCTGGTGCATACAAAAAATTTGATATATATTTTACAATCACGAGAGTGTTTCCTAATGCTCTAACAACCTGCCATGAGCAGCATGGTTGTCAGGCAACAAGCGAGCTGTCCTGCGATGTACCAAAAACTTATGAATAACCAATTGCTGTAATTTTGAACATGCAAAAACTGATATAAGAGTCGTAATCAATTCGAATTTTGATTAAGGCGTCCGCCATATTGAATCCAATATTTAAAATTTTTGAAATCTGATTTCAAATTCATATTCGTGGTCCCGTAAACCCCCGCGAAACAAGTATCAAGCGATTTGGATTTTAGAGAACGTATCCGCTATATTGAGTTTTCGAAATCTGACTTCAGATCCGTAATCAGCGACCCTGAAAACCGTCCCAATTAATAAGTGTCAAGTTAAATAGTTGCAATTTAGATAATTTGTTCTCCATATTGCATCCGACATTTTGAATTTTCTAAATCTGACTTCAGAATTAGCGTCCCACAAAACCTCTATACACCAAGTTGTAGTAAAATCTAACCAAATTTTTTTTCTCGCATTTTGGGCACTATTTGTGAAATTTTCGCCGACGAAGGGGTTAATATATAATCCGATAAAAAATTCAGCTCAGAATAGATCTAACACTAGATATGAGTTATGGCCATACCTCAAGAGAACTAAATGTATCTATGTGGATCTGTCGGAATTAAAAAAAAAGCTGCATCGACCGAGAATTGAACTCGATTAATGCAGGTTGCCAAGCAGATTTTGGACATTTTCAAAATTCCTAAATATATCAAAAACGGTAAGAAATGCGTGAAATTGTCTGACAATTATTGTGCGATTATCGAAAGAGCGGATTATCTCTATTTTAAATATTTTGAAATATTGTTAAATCTCTTCGACCTGGCCAAATTCATGATATAATAAGATATAATAATATCTCATATTTGATCTCGGCAGATGAACCGAGATATAGTCGGATCCGACTCCGATCTTATCAGATCTTATTTGATCCGACTTTTTTTATCGGACCTTGAAATCTTGAATTACCCGACATCCTTGTAGATAATAATAATGTCCTCGACAACTTATATCATCAATTTTCGTAGCAGTTATGAGCGATAAAGTACAAAAAAGAGATACGAGAACCGGAGTAAAAATGATTTATATACAGTTGTATAGAAATTATATACGATTGTATAGAATTCATATACAATTATATACCATTGTACACGAGTATATATGAATTGTATATATTCTACACTAATGTATACAATTGTGTATAATAATATACGCTCGTATATAATCATATATAAATTTAATACTATAAAATTTTCCGAAATAAATGGAAATCTTTTTGCAGGTCAATATTAAACAATAATAATAATAATTTAAATTTGGCGGGCTTACCTGCAACGCATCTGGTGGTAGTTTGATATATGAAACATTTCAATATAGTTGAAATGTTTTTTTTTTTCAAGGGCTATCTGTCGAAATCATTTCGATTTCCGAACAGCGATTTTTTTGAAAAAACACTTTTTAAGAAAATGTTAAAAATACGAAGTTAAGATGTTAATTGTATGAAAAATACGAAGAAACCGAAAATGAGTGAGAAATTCAGAAAAAATAATGGGGACTTTGGAAGAAGATTCAGTAGATACCAGGGTACGATCCTGAGACCCTTCGACTGCCGGTCGAATGATCTACCAACTGAGTACGAAAAAAATGACTAGCATGATTTAAAAAATAAAAAATTGTAGAGTTATTATTCGCAAAACTATTGCTTTTTCATTCTTATTTACCTATTCATATTTTATTTCTGTTGAAAAAGTTATTAACAAATGATATTCAAAAAAGTTATATAAATAATTCTACACAAAAATGTCGTACGACCAGTATTAGAAATATATTTAAAAATGCATAAATGCATTAAACCCGAAGATTAATTTTTAATCGGCTAATCGAATGCAGAAACATATACACCATTTATGTATTATCGCAAATGGAAATAAAAATATTCAGACATATATAAAGAACTGTATGAAACAACTATAAGAATATATGCTCTTAACCGTTCACTCGGTTTTTTAACGAATGTTGCCAATTCATGAACAGAATATATTCATAAATCATAATCCTTCTATTAAATTTATTAAACGGCGATACTATATGTGATTAATCTAAAGCTCTCAAGTTTGGAACAAAGCACGTTTCAAAGTTACAAACTTAGTTTTACACTTGATCTGTTGTAATCTATGTCCGAAGTCCACAACATAACTCCTAACCCAACGAAAGTTTAATCTACAGAACGACTGTGATGTTGAAAGATATTTTATGGCCTTGAATTATTTAACAATGTTTAGAAATATTTTGAAGCCTCCGAAATGTACCGATTAGCTGCTTTGTAGTCATATATTTTAAACAATTTAAATTGCAATGGCCGAGAATGCATATAAACATACAGATAAACATCCTTATAAAACTCATATTGAGAAGCATTTGGGTTTAAACCTTTTTTCAAGTTTAATCTTTTACAGAATTACAAGTTTACTTGTCTCTTACGGTTTCCCTTTGAGATTTTTATAATTATTATAAATATAAACTATATTAATTAATTCACCAGATTAAAGACGATAAATGAGACTCACATACAGATATGAATAGATATTTATATACATAAATAATATAAGTTAAATACAAAAGAAAAGTTACACTAGAATCAATCTAACCGAATGCGTACTTTTTTATTTTGTTATTAGATTTGAAATATCATATTATTTTCTTTACGCCAGGATGTCAAAGGCCACGGGTGCAATTTGGTCTGTAAGAACCAAATGTACAAAGAAACGAGCGTGAAGTTTTAGTATTTTCAAATATTAAAACGAAATGAAAAACATTTTAAAACAAGATTACTTGTGATTGTTATATTTTGAAGGTTGTGTTAGGAATTATACATTAGATTTGAAAGTAAATAACCATACACATCATTATTAAAATCTCAGATATTTGAAGGTATCTATTCCACTTTTTCGCAATCTATTATCACGCCTTGTATTCGAATATCTCTGCCGGGTATGACTGTTGCGACGAAAATACGTAAACTACTACTTTGTTACTCTATTTTCAAAATGAGTTCGGATAAATATATACTTATTGTCCAAAACGGTAAAAACTTAATAAATTCACTAGAACATTTCAGGGTGTTTATTAAATAATATGATATTACAAATGATTTAAATCTAGAAAAAATGTATACATTAATTTAGATCACACAGATTTTAAAAAAATATTGACTAATTTTTTGTATAGCAATGACTAGTTATCAATATAAATTATAGAAATTTGAAAATATTATCATGTTTAGAAACCAATATGATTGGTTGTGGATATTCACGCAAATAGTTTCATTTTGTTCGTTTCTGACTGGTCACTGAAACAAAGCAGAGCTCTTTTAAAAACCACCATTACGATTGGCTCCGTCCTCATAGGGCACAGCAAAATGGCAGAATTAAACTTTAATCAAAATATCTTTTTCTAATTTAGAAGATAAAAGTAATTTCTTTCTCGTGTGATCTGTCACTTTTCCGGGACCAATTTTATTAATTTATTTTAATACCTTAATGTTATCAAAGCATTTTTTAAATATTGTATGCGGATCCCGAGAAGTTTAACGCAATTCATATGTTTTTTATGGAATTGTTCATTTTTTGTGCAATTAGACTATTGATGCTAATTGGGGTTTATTTGTTCCCAGTAATAATTGTCAAGCGTATTCGATCAATTTCTGTGAAATCCGTGACCGTGAAGTTTGGTCATCATGAATACGAAATTTAAGTCCTGAGTCATTTGGAAACTTTAGTTTTTATTAAATAAAAACGGTAAATACATTATGGGAAAACAAAAATTATCGGCCTGACGACGCGATCAAACCAATACATACTAATACAAACAAATATTTACTTATATAAAACGGTCGGAACAATTAATTGTAATTCGCGTTTTGTCTTCAATATAAAATATAATACCTCTATCGTTTTGCCGATATCCACACAACATTATTCGTAATAAATACAATTTCTATACTTTCTAGTTCGTGTTTCTTTTGTTGCGCCGAAATGTGACATTGAATAACTTTATAAAGTTAAAAAAATTCCTAAATCTTCTTCGTTTTCTCGGTAATATTGGCGTAATAATATATAATTTAAATAATCATAGATATCATTAATTTCCCAATCAAACATAAAAACAAAAAAATTATTATGGCGGTCGAAACAATTCATATATATCCTTTTTTGTTTTTTTTTCCTATTCGGAACTCTATAGAGTTTCAGGTCAAAAATCGAAATCTTTTCTGATGCTTCGACAAGAGGGGGAGTGTATTGTAACGAATCAAGGTCTAATGGATTGTGGAAAGATTATGAGAAAAATAAACTCATAAATGAGTTTATTGCTGCTATATTTGAACTCAACTGTTTCGCAAAAAATTTGACACATTGCAATGTGTTAATGAGAATTGATATCACAGCAATTGCCTATATAAATAAAAACAAGGGTATAATAATCCATCAATTAAACAAAATTGCCAGGAGGATTTTTTGTGAGGATACAGATATATGATCAGTGTCGCATCAAAAGATAATGCAGAAGTAGATTCCAAATCAAGAAAAATAGAACCTACTACGGAGTTTTCCATTTCTAATCCTGTACTTAAAAAAATAGTTAAATTATTTGGAAATCCACAAATTGACCTGTTTGCAACAAGATCAAACGTTAAGTGTAAAAAGTACGTTAGTCGGAAACTAGATCCATACTCGCTCGCGGTCGGCGCATTTACCGTTTCTTAGAAACCTTATTTTTTGTATGCTTTTGTTCCATTTTCAGTTATAATTAATGCATTTCAAAAAATTAAATACCAGGGTTTGTCTCTACAGTATTGTATATGACTATATAAGATTGTGTATATTATATACGACTGTGTACAATTGTATATAATTGGACACATAAGTATATGATTGTATAGAATAATGTACGTTCGTATATAATCATATATAAATCTAATAAAATCCAACTTTTCAGCATTTTTTATATTTATCCAAAACAAAAATTTATCCAAAAAAAAAATTAAGCAAAAACGCAAAAATGTCGGTGGACTTGCATAATACAAATGAATTATGGAAAAGTATTACATGTAGTGTAAAAATTAGTATTACTTTTTATTGAAATAGTTTTTTTAACAACATTTATATAGAGTTGTATAGAGACAAAAATGCTATACAATTGTATATAATTATACATAAATTTTGTATGCAGTTGTGTAGAATTGTATATAAATTATTTTTTACCTTGGTATGGAGAAATAAAAGGAATAATGATCCGTCCCTTATTGGCCTAAATTCTGATCATATACTTTTTGAACCATCTATTGAGATACTTACGTCTTCAAATGGGGAACCTCATAGCTTAGCGGACAAAATTACCCTGGTTAGCCGCTTATCAGGGAAGTATTTAGAAAAAAAAAACAGTTTCTAAAGAATAAAAAAAATGGAAGTAATGTTGTCGGTTATTCTACAAAGCGTCAGTACGATTGCGAAATTAAACAATGATGGATTTTAGGAAGAAAAGAATTCAAGTCCCTTAGACATAACACCGGTAATAGTTTTAAAATTTGTAACGAATATATTCGAAATGGGCGCTTGTTACGGTACATTAAGTTCTCATCGCTCAGATATCAGTATTTATATTACCCAGAATTAGGAGAAACTGCAATTATAAAACGGGTTTTCAGAGGAGTTTCTAAATTAAAACCCACCCCTTCCAAAGTATAATATTACTTGGGATTCACAAGTTATTTTGGATTGGTTAAGTACTTGAGGTAAAACTGAGTTATTAAATTTAGGAAAACTAATAGAAAAGCTGACTGTTCTATTGATGTTGACAACGGGACAATAGATGCAAACATTATGTCTTGTAAAGGTAGCGCGGATTTGAAATTATAATTCTAGACACAATTAAAACGACTGCAAATCTATATTTCAACTTAATTTTAAACTTCCTTATTTTAAATTAGAAACTTTAATATGTCCGGCAACATCTCTAAAGATATATTTAGAAAAAACACGTGGTTTGAGAGGGGATGAGAAGACTGTTGATTTCATTTCGAAAGCCCTTTAACGCTGTTACAACTCAAACGTTGAATAGATGGATAAAGCAGGTTCAAGAAGAGAGTGGTATATATATGTCAACATATTTTCTGCTTACAGTACACGTAACACAGCACAACCTCTGCCGCAATGCGAGAGGGAATTAACATCGACACTATATTAAAAACTGCAAGCTAGAAGAAAAATTGACAACTTTTGCAAAGTTCTATGACAGAGAATTGAATGCAAATGATCAAGATTTTCAAAAGCGATTCCAAAAAGAAGAAAGTAAATTAATTATAAGTGTTTAATGATCTCTAAACATCTGCATTTTATCTTGAAGAGGAGACACGAATTACAATTTATTGATTAAACGCATATACCAGTAAGTGAAGTTTAATCATAATTGTAATCGCGACTCTTCTGAAAGATCTCCCACACAAATGTGACCCGGAAAATTCTTTTAAACAAACGAATTTTACACGTTCGTTACTGTTACAACTTTGAAAATTGATAAACACGAACTAGAAAGTATGGAATTTGTTTTTACTCTGATTAATGTTGGGTGGATATCAACAAAACAATAGAAGTGCTGCATGTTATCTTTCAGAATAGTCGCGAATACAATTTCACTTACAAGTAAGTTCGTTTAATCAATAAATTATATTCCATACTTATGCTTAGTTTATTGACTTTTAAATTGGATGTATTTTCTAATGCGCTTTAAGAAAGAAAGAGGTTGTTGATACAAGAATCGTCGATCCTAGATTTGTTTGTATTTTGATAGAAAAAAATATATTGCCGAACTTCAAGTTGAATTCTTGTACAATTTGTCCTTAAAGGCTTAACACGTTAGTGTTTTACAAATAGGAAAATGAAATGATAGTTCTACATCTATGTTTAATGCTTTTTATAAATTTAAGTGCAGTAAATATTCATTAAAATTCATATTTAGTTTAATTGAAAGCATTCATTTTAATCATAATTCATGTGTTATAGTACTTGTTTATACCATTGCCTTTTAAATTACAATTGCATGTGAACATTTTGCATATGCTACACGTAAATTGAGATCCCGTTATTGAATAGGAAACACTAAGTTGCATTATAATAGACTCTATTTTACGAAGTACGTGATGTATATAAAGTGGTTAAAATTCTAGACTAAGAATTTCTCATTATTGTAACAGTTTATTTAAGTATCCAATAATTAGTACCTGCATAGAAAAAGTTTATTAAGATTTTTTGTTATTAACTTTATTTTTTACTTGCGTGATCGAACATCGCTGTGAAGCCAGTCCGAAATTTTTGACGAAAGAGTATCCAGAAAAATGCACCCAATTTGCTCCGCCCTACAAACCACCTTTGACATTTCTAGTCTAACCCTTCACCGAAGGGTTAAATGAAGTTGGTTTGTTACTAGATTATGGTACATCCCTCCTCGGCCCTGCCCTATGAAGCATAAAAAGTTCTAAATTTGACATTTTTGGGCGGAGCAAATTGGGAGCATTTTTTTGGATACTCTCGTCGAAATTTCTAACTAAAGATGTGACATCCGGAAGAATTTCCTGCATAGCGGGATGCCTTCACAGCGGCTGATCGAACACGCCGCGCCGTAGAACCCTGCCAGGGAGTGAAATTTCTAATGTTTATACCGTGGGTCACCATCACCCGCAAAGACTCAGGCTCTCACTTACGAGATTCGTTTGTTTTTATAGTCTTTTGCCGCAGAGATTGACAATGACAACGAATTCTACCGTGGACGCATATTGTATTTCCTCAGGACCCACCGGATTCGACAATGGGTACCGACGTGGGATGCGTCGCTAAGAATTCCATATTATAATCGTTAGAAAATTCTACCATGGTAGAATATGAATCCAGCATCTGGCCATTTTTCGACTATTTTAATTAGTTCGCGAGTTAAAGGTATATGGAAACTGTGCAATGTAACAAAAAGCTAGACAAATTTCTACCAGCCAAGTAGTTGGCGTTATATTTTCGAATATCGAAAATACCTCCAACAATCACCAAAAATGCATAATTTATCATTATGACAATTGAAAATTTATTTAAAAATGTATAAATATCTGAATCCTGAATTTCCTATTTTCAGAAGTCGAACTTTGAAAATGTAAAAAATATGAGTTTATCATCTGGTGTTTTTAATTATATAAGTTAGTTGAATTTCCCTATCGTTCCTAATTAGATTAATATATTAATATTATAGATGTGACTAATTCTACAGAACTTTTAACTTTTCACTGTTCAAAATCATCAAAAATTATTTTAGTGGCACACTAATGGTACATATTTTTTGGTTTTTACAGCACTTCAAGAGTAAGAAACAGTTGCCGTAAATCGGTTTTTTAATAAAGTCGTATAAAGTTGAAGAAAGTCAAAGTTGAACCTAAACAATAGCTTAATGGTAGATGCAGGTGTACTTGTATTATATATCTTACAGTTTTTATATTTAATAATAAGATACTTGTTACTAGAAATACAGTTCTGTACTCATTATTTATTATTGCTAATAAACAAATTTTAGAATTAAATTTTTCCAATTTTTATTACGGGAGTCTAAAGACATCAGCCGAAAAGGTAGTAATCTACGATTAAAAAAGTAAATAAAAAATGAATGATTTTTAACATTCGGGCTTCATAAAGGCGATTCTAACCTCTTTATACTGTCTACTAAAAAATATATAATAATTATGTGATCATATAAAGTGGTTAGTACTTTCGAATTTTGAAAATTTGTGTCAATACGGATGATGACATGGATGAAACGTTTATAAAACGTTCCGTAAAAGTTGCAGACATTTAACGTTTTAGGAACGTTTCTGGAACGTTCTAAAAACGTTTTAGAAACATTCGGGACTTTCGTGCCCGTTGGGATGTGAAATTCGGTAGAAATCGTACTTTACGTTCGTGTTCCATCTTTCCAGTTGTTTATTATCTTAAAAAACATATAATGGCTAACATTTTAATATTTCGTAAAAAAATAATCTTGATCGTTTAGTTCGATATTTATTTGTTTGCAACATACATCGTCGCATACTATAAAAGTTAAAGGTTCTGTAGAATTACTTCTATAAGTTACCATTGGTAAATGAAAAATATTCATAGGTTTGTTTAATTTCCATGTTTTATATTAGCATGTCTCTAGAATTTTGCCACAAAGTTTGCATGAGACTCCTTAGCTTCGTTCAATAAATTAAAAATATGTTAATGAGTTGATTCTAATAAAGTTAGAAGAAAATTAGCTTATTAGAATAAATAGTCATCTTGTACATTTTTCCATGTAACAGCAAATTTCTTAATTAATTTATATATAAAACGATGAATAAAGTATTGAAATAAAAATTAAAAAGGGACCTACGATACTGTTTCATATAATTTGAATGTTATTGTTTAACGAAATTTTTGTTCTTTAAACAATATGAGGACATTACTAAAATTGATAACAATATCAGCCAGAAGACTTACTGCAGTGACATCTACCGAATACACATAGTGAAGTGGCCTCTGAGGGTCATGCAGTTCAGTGAGACTGCAGGAAACGTAGCAAGCATTACCATCGTTCTGAAATCTTCCCGAGCAGCGCATGATAAATTCGAAAGTCAGCATTTACGATGTGTGTGTTATGTATGTAATTGCTATTCACTAAGTTAAAATAGTCATACATTCTTACTATATTTATGACCAATTTCAAATATTTCTTAGCACGTGACAATTATTGTAAATAATATAATAATGTATTATATTAAAGGTAACAACTTATTTATTAAATGCAAGTATGGAGAATTATTAATTTCAACTTTATCCTAGATGGTTTATGAAGGTAATATTACTAGTATCGGCAAAAATTGATGTGAACACATAAATAATACTTAATATATGCAGGTTTTATATTGTGTGATAAAATGTACGTATTCAGGACGGGTAAAATCGATACTGGCATTAAATCTGAGCTTGTATTTTCAACACGTATTTTCCGACAATAGATCTGTTTCGAGAAACTAGTGGCGCTGGTAGCATTTCAATGTACTTTGAAACTCAATGTACTGCCGTAAAAAAAGTAAATTAACTAAATTTTAACTAACTTTAAGAGTCTTTATTATTTACGTAAGGCTCTCGAGAAGAAGGGAATAAAAAACCTACGTGACATTTTACATGAACTATGATGATATGTCCACCATTGCGTAAAAATATATTGTAAAAATAACCATAAAAATTTTATATTTCGGTCATTGAAATGCGGTTTGTAACTATTAACAGATCAAAAATTTGTATAGGCGGAATAAATATTTATTATTTACATATTATATATATAACATTTTAAAAACCATAGGTTTTAATAAAAATGAAAAGAGACATTTCTCAATATAAGTTGGTAATTAAATTTCTCTCTAAATTTGATTAACTGAAAATCACTGCTAATCAGTGCATATAACTAACGAAATGGTTTTATCAATGTAGGGAGTTAAAATATACCTTAACAGGGTAATTTCTTATTTTAAGATTGTTTCAAATGTTGGATTTAATTTTAATGTCCAGAAGAAACTAAAAGGTATTATTAAACATTTTAAATTCTGGTAAATAAATTGTATTAAGAAAGTAGCACGTTGAATCATGAGTAATAAGGGGGAGTAGAAGATGATAATAAAGCTGGGGTTCCGAAGGCTGAAACGAGCCAAATTTGTCAGAAACGCCTTATACTACTTTTAAATACAAGGATTAAATATATTAGATTTAAAGCGCAATTTAGCAGGATAAAATATTTTCCAAAATTTCAACTAATCTTCTGTAATGTACAGCACGCTAATTTCACTAAATTAACATCGAGCCTAGGAATTCTAGAATGCTCTTTTTATACAATTTAATAAATTGTAATTTGATGCTGAATGTGAAAACACAGTTGTAAAATAATATAGTTATACTACTAACTTGAACGTTTAGTCGTTTGCATTATGGAAATAATTCATGTACTTCCCAACGTCCTCTCTTTATTCCGAAATAATCAACGCATTCAAGGTCGTTTCTTATCGCTGCATCGGTAATGACTGCTTGTGAGTGAATATTCCATGAATACAAATCAACGCTCCAGGTGAATTAATTATACCCTTCTCATCTCCAAATTAAAGCAAGCAGGAATTGTTGTATAATATTTCAAAACCATGCAGTTTTATTTTAATTCTTAATTATATCGTAAAAGAAGCATATTGCAATACACATGTCTGGTAGAATTAAAAATGCACGTGATTTGTATTAATTTAAAATAGAATATATATGTATGTGGGTTTATAACCTACAACATTTTTTACTGGAAATATTTTTCTGTTATTACAGCTATAATAATTATATATAAATGGTACTTCATAATTCTTTGATTATTTAGTTATCGTCCAAGAATAGTAACAATTTATTATTCAAACATACTATTTTTCAGCATATAAACATACTGATGCTACTCTTGCTTTACGACAGATGCATTTATATTCCAATAAGTAACTTTACAATAATTTAGCGTATTTGAAGTGTTTTATTGTTCCCCATTAATTATGATTATTAATTATTATATAATACTTGAAAGAGTATAAATAATAGCGTTGACGGTTTTACGTTTGCTAACTAAATATGTTCCATAATATTAATATCCAGGGACTTTTCCTGTACATAAATGGCGAAATAAATTGTCATTATAAGATTATTTGATCGACTTGTTATTCGATATCGAAATTATTACCTTACCCGCCCTTTCGAATAATCCCCAAGACTGAATTTCTCTTCACGGTCATTGGAATTTCATGGATAATGTGCATATATGGGCGGCTTTTTATTACGATATGGGATGTCCCGTTCATGCAAAAATGTCGCTCTCTTTCCACATTAGTCACACATTGTACTCTTATTGTTGAATAAGTTCCAAGTAATAGTGACATATTGTGTATCAAGGGGGCGAAGCGAGAAATTATAAAATACATGTCACGAGGAATGAAAAATTTACATAAGCAAATATCACTTTATACGAGGAGGGTACGACAATGCTAAATGTATACACTAGAGCTGTTTAATTCTGTCTCTATGGGGAGTTAAAGGGGGAATATATAGAATGAAACAATATCAGAAGGGGGATGAGCACGTATAAGAATAAGGAATTCTTCGAGATGTAAACTTTATACCAAGAACCGGAGTAAAAGTAGACATTTTACACTAGACCAAAAAAATCTTTTAAGTACTTTTAACTTCTCCACATCGCAACATATTTTTTCTTTGGAAATGTCCCATCAATGTTTTACTGTATATTCACAATTCATGGTGTTTATGGCGTTTCTGAAGTTGTTTAGCGAAACTCAGTGCCTGTTCGCAATGTTGCGATTAAAATGTTCACCAATTGCACATAAAGAAACGATTTATATTGCGGTCACTTGCTACGCATGCGCAGATGGTTTTTAAATGATATCAAGTCTAATCTTAAATAACTTCTTATTCTCTGACCTCAAACAATCTACTTCATCTATATTCAATTAAACTCATAAATATGAGTTATTAATAATGGCATAATAATGGTATCATGCAATATTATCCCATGACATTTTCATTAATTGCTTCAGTATTCACCCTGAACCAAATTCCTTGTGTGAGAAACTGTTTCGTTATCAATGTTGATACACATTATTAAAATTTGTTTATACGTTCATTATTATAAATAACAAATACAAACTAATATATATCACTGAAGTATAATTAAGAAAACTCACCAACCTTAATACATGATAATAAAAGAAGTTTTGAATTACACCTTTTACGGGAATCTGTTGTAATCAACTTGGCAATCATTTCGGCAATCAGGAGAAAATGCCTGGGCACCCTCAATGCTGCACAGTTCGAAAGTACTTTCCATATTAATCAAGCTTCCTCACTCATGTGCGACTGTAAGAGTTGCGATCGATGCTCGGTATGAGACTTTTATTACTGTTGAAGCCTATTAAGGTTGGCAAGGTTTTATGGAGTTTTGGGAGGAGGAAAAAAGAAAGCTGGGTCTCGAGAAAAAGATTTTATAGATTTGTAAAAATAACCGGCTTATTTTTTTTTAGGGATCACGTTGTGGTTCTCATTTTATTATTAACTATACAATCATTAAAACGAGTCGATTGTATATGTTTCTAGAAAAGTCTTGATATATACATAAAAGTGCAGTATTATTCAAATATGTTCCAAATATAGTGGTTGATAACAGTGCTTTAAATAATTTGCTGAATTTTTATACAAAACTTCTAGCTTCTTAATTTTCTTTTAAGTAATTATTTTTAAGCATACAAATGTTTATATTATTTTGAACATTCAAGAGCCAATCCCTTGCGCTGGCTAATACGCTTACCGAACTAAATACTTTTTCCAAGCGTATACGCGCGGTCGCCATTTCAATTTGTTTTGCTGTACACAGTGACTGCACTACACATTGCTTTTTTAAATTGGTTAGAACTGCGGTGGTATTACGACGCAACTCACTCTTTTCATGAGAATCAAATGCTGTCCCGGCATTTTTCCCTGCAGTAAATCTATTTTCTAAGTAATCACGGCAAGACTTTATTCAAAGTTAATTGATAGTCAGCAATACATTTTTTGATACTCGTTTTAATATTTTTGGTACAAGTTGCATTATTTTAAGAATTCAGAACCGGTATGAAATTTTCTAGCAGAACTGGAAAAGCAGCATTCGAAAAGTAATATTTATAGTAGTTTGTATTTTTATACTAATCTTTTAATTATAATTATACCGTTGCTTATCAACACTACTTTCATAGATTTTAAACAATTTCTGAGCACAAGATTTATATCACCATTTCTATAGAAGAAATTATATAAAGCGAGACAATGCTACCATTTAAGCATTAAGAGTCTATCTGATTACAAATCCGAACGGAATATAAAGCAATTACAAATGGCAGAATAAATATGGGGGATTAACCCTCCATCGCACGAGTTTCTACCGCCGAACGGTGGCTACCAAACGGATACATTTTTCACAAAATTAGATTTTCCTATAAAGTGGAGTCTGGGGATTTTCAGGGTCGCTGGAATCTAAAATCCGTTTTAAAAAATTCAGCATGTCCAATCCCATATTGGACACTAATTTTGGAATCATTTTCGAATTTCCCTACAAAGAGATAGCTGTGTGTTTTCGGATTCGCTGATAAGGAATCTACAATACGAATTTCAAAATTCAGAATGGCAGATATAATACGGCAGAAATAAAACTTGGAGAATTTCAGTAACAATTTATTTCGAGTTATTATGCTATAATTTTAAAATTAGATATTCAATTGATTACATCCCCAGTTAAATTGGCTGAAACTCCTCGTCGATAGAGTTTGTGTTAGTTAGGCTACCTTAAGAATAAAGTCGAAAAAGCTAGTTTATTGCAAATAAGACGAAAATCTTACCAATAATTTGAATATCCAGTTTTATAACTCCGATTTTTAAGGCTGATTCCAGGGAAAATATAGAACGTCGCCGCCTATATATATCGATTCCAAATTAAATCCCTAAGATAATGGTTCTGTGGTTACGAAAAAAAATGAACAAAACTAGTGATTAATAGATTATCACCGTAACAACCTGGCTTTATAACTAGTAGATATACGACAACTAATCTTTTATTATATAATCAGAATATTACAAACATTTTAGAAAATAGGAATTATATACAATTGTATAGACTATTATACATAAGTATATATATATTTTGTCTCTATAGTATCGTATAAGCTTGTATCATATACGGCTGTATAAAATTGTCTATAATTGGACACAGGAGTATATAATTACACATAACAATATACGTTCGTATATAATCATATATAAATTTAATAAAATAAAACTTTTTAAACTTTTTATATTTAGCCACAAAAACAAAATACTAGTGGGCTTGAATAATGCAAACGAAGTATCCAAAAATATTGTATGTAGTAATATGATTTGTATGAGCACTAGTAAACATAGTAAACCTTCGGAAAAGGCACCTCCTCGCAAAAAAAATTTAAATTACTCTATTCCGTATTTTTGTCTCCTGATTACGAATATGACAACAAAAATTGCGGGACGGACGTATTAAAGCTGCTATTTTTAACAAATAGCCAAAAATCGCGTTTTTTTTTAGTTTTTTGCATTTATTTTCAAAAATACGCATCTGATCAAAAAGTGTTTCAAATAAAAGTTATAGAGCGGAAAATTCTCGACAAAAAAGATTTTATACATTTTTTCCGTAATTGCAACAGTAAGCCTGTAAATGAGAGTTGAAAGTTCTAATGATGGGTTTCTACCGAGTACACAGGGTCTCCCATCGAGCGCCTCCCCAGGTGGCGGATAGGGGAATGCCCGCCAGTTATGGAGGGTATCGGGGAAATAAAAAACCCAGGGCTGACCAAAACCCATACAGTCGAATCCTTGTGAGATTGGGCCCTAGTTTCACGCATTATTTTTCGAAAGGGCATAATCAACTGCAAATTTGCAAAGGCAATGCGTGGACCTAGGGATACTTTAGTGCTACCTATCGAATAAAAGGAAGTAGTATGTGAATTTTCAGTACAATGCGTGAACCTAGGAGGTGCTTGTGTAATGGGGGGCTCCGCCCCCAGACCCCCCTTTTATACCAACCTAACCTCCAACCACAGAGATGTCGGTGATTATCAAACCCACAGTGCTACATTAGTATGTTATTTACTACAAACCTAATCTCTGACCATTCACATAGCACATGGTATTGATTCTCACCCACACCAGTGTGGTTGGAGGTTAGGTTAGTACAAAAGAGGGGTCTGGGGGGCTCCACCCCCTAGATTCACAATCGGTTCGGGAATTATATCTAGCTAGTACCCGGTAGAAACGCATCATGGGAACTTTCAACCGTTATTTACGGGCTTACTGTTGCAATTATGAGAAAAATGTAAGATCTTTTTTGTCGAGAATTTTGCGCCTACAACTTTTATTTGAAACATTTTTCTGCCAGATGCGTATTTTTGAAAATAAATGCAAAAAACTAAAAAAAACGCGTTTTTTGGCTATTTTTTCAAAGTAGCAGCTTTAATACGTCCGACCCGCAATTTTTGTTGTCATATTCGTAATCAGGAGGCAAAAATACGTCGGAATAGGGTACAAACAAATTTTAAGCACCCCCTAGATTCACAATCGGTTCGGGAATTATTTCTACCTAGTACCCGGTAGAAACGCATCATGGGAACTTTCAACCCTTATTTACGGGCTTACTGTTGCAATTATGGGAAAAATGTATAAAATCTTTTTTGTCGAGAATTTTGCGCTCTACAACTTTTACCTGAAATATTTTTTCTGTCAGATTCGTATTTTTGAAAATAAATGCAAAAAACTTAAAAAAAACGCGTTTTTTGGCTATTTTTTTTCAAAAAAAGCGGCTTTAATACGTCCGTCCCGCATTTTTTGTCGTCATATTCGTAATCAGGAGACAAAAATACGTCGGAATAGGTCACAAACAAATTTTTTTAGGAGGTGGTGCCTTTTCCGAAGGTTTACCGTAAACATTATTAATAGTTTTTTAACAATGTCCATATACAATTGTGTGGAGACGTAGTCTAGACTTAAAATTAATTAACTGCGTTGGATTGGATTTTATTTAAATGATCGTACACAGATGGTTAGATAGAAGAACTTTGTAGTTCCACAGGGTTCCTATATTTGGGTCCGATATTGTTTTTAATATTTACTGACGATATTACACAAGACTTTTGTAGTAATCAACTCCCTTAACCCTTTAACGTCCAGAATGCACGTTTCCAATGCACAGGTAGTTCGGAATGTACCTTATTTACTATTTTCTAGGATGCTCTTTCGAATGTGGACTTCAAAATTAAAAAAAATTGAGTATCTTCCTTTGATTTCACAAATGTATGTGAAAAAAACATATTTTTGAGGGCAATGTTTTTTAAATTTCATGTCGATACCGTGATTTCATTGACAGGAAAAGTGCATATAAAGTTGCATAAAATGTTTAAACTTAAAGGATATGCAGGTCGGCAATTTTTATTTCACATTGAAATTCCCAAAATGGTGGCTTATTCCAAGAATTTTTTTGGCAGTATGGAAATGCAAAATTTTTAACAAAATTTTCAACTGAACTATCTATCTTATAAGATGTTTTTTGGTATGCTGATCACGAATCTGAAGTTAAAATGTCAAAGTTCAAAATGACAGACCCAATATGGCGGCCATAGATGAGAAACTTTGGAAGTTATTTCTCGACGTGCGGAAAAATATGTATCTGTACGTTTTCGAGGTTGCTGATTCACAATTTGAGATCAAAATTATTTGTTGCTAATCATTGTTTACCGATTATCATCTGTATCTCTTTCTATATTTTTTTCAGTTTCATTCCTTTTTATTATAGCTTTGCTCTTTTACAGAATGTAAAAAAAACATCCTTTTGTTATATTGTTAAAAGAGGATGGATTTTAAATATAATTTTTAAATAATTTGGAACTTTATTTATTATAGAATTTAAATGTGCTCGCTGTTCTGTATCTTTTAACATTTGTCGCGCATTGACTTATATGGAACGCGGCGAAACGATGTGCATGAATGCGGTGACTGGAAGTACGTTTCATTGCCATTCCATGTCGTATAAAATATTCAATGCAAAATAATCTTCTATATCAGAAATCTACTGCAGATTTGTATACGTCGAAGCATTGTAATTTTTGTTATTTGAAAGTTTTCCTTCCATCGACTATTCTTTTCGGAATTGAAATGTATGACTTATTGTTAATTTTTCATCTAAGTGCAACTTATATAGTAAGACATCGAATGAAATTTCACGGATCTGCTCCTTGAAGGTACTTTGATCTCATAATGAGTAAAAAACTAACCAAATTTCGTCGTACAAGAAATACATGTGATGATTTAATATAGAAACTGCTGAAATAGACGACTACTACGAAGTGTTGTTTATTCGTAATTGAGATGAGCCTGAGCAGTTAGATACTTGTAATTCTAATGAATCTAATATGCGTGGGTACGCGCGCGCGCGCGCGTGTGTGTGTGTGTATGAGCGTGTGTGTGCGTGGTGCGTGTGTGGATGTGTGTGTGCGGGTGTGCGCGTGTGCGTGCATGTGTTTGTTTGTTTGTTTGTTGTATTTAATGTATTAAGTGTTCAAACAGTTGCCCGTGCACTGCTTTTCAGAGGCCCATGCGTATGTATTATAAATACTTTCCTGAACATTTCGCAACATTTCTGGTGTGATTGAATTAGAAACATGTATTATTTTAGCCTGTATTATATTTATTCTCCTTTTTTGTAAATCATTAGTATCAGCAGATTTTTTCTCAACCACTTTACTCTTCAAGTATCCCCAATAAAAGAAGTCCAACAGTCCAGTGGTCTGGGCGGCCATTCAATCAGTCCTCTTCTACCAATCCATTTATTAGGAAACACTTCATTAAGGTAATCTCGAATAACTACCGCGAAGTGAGCTGGGGCTCCATCTTGTTGAAGCCAAACTTGTTCAAAAGCCAAGAGTCCAAGATTTTCTTGAATACGTGGGACCACATGCGTTCGTAATAGATGCATGTAATTCTCAATGTTCATGTTCTCTGCGATAAAATACGACCCAACAATATTGTGTCCAATAATTCCTGTCAAAGCTTTAAGTTTTTGTGGGTGTTGAGTATGCGATTCTCCTATTCACTGAGGATTTAAATCCGCCCAATATCGCATGTTCTGGCGATTGACAGATCCGCTCAATTCACAAGTAGCTTCGTCAGAAAACCAAATCCAACTGAAGAATTGATTGTTATTGTCATATCTCTGCATCATTTCATCGCAAAACTCCGCTCTTCTGTCATAGTCATCTTCTTGGAGTTATTGGACGAGTCGTATTTAAACGGGTGGTAACCGTGTAACTTTAACATTTTCGTAACGGTTTTTTGGTCGATATCATATTCCTGAGCTATTCTCGAAGCAGAATTGTGCGGGGTTTCAATAATATTTTGGAGAACCTGCATAGACACGTCATCGTTTGTAGCTGTTTTTGGTCTACCGATCTTCATTCGTCAATAACTGAACCAGCTCTCTGAAATCGTAAAACAGTAAGATGGACAGTAGATTTTGAAATTGTATCACGATTTGGAAATCTGTTATTAAATAGCGTGGCAACTTCTTCATAGAATCTCATTTTATCACCACATTCTCGCATTATAAGAACACGAGTTCGCTCTGTATCACTCAAACGTATTTTCGATACAGCCGATAGAAATCCAATAATAAACTAGTGTTGGCGTGGTGCCTCGCTCGCTTCGCTCGCTCAAAAACTTCGACCCAGTGGAGAGTCGGCTATTCCTTAATACTCGTTTGTTGACTAACAGCTTTCAATTATATTATAAAATTAATTTGATATTTGGGGGTCCAAACATATTTAGGTACAAGTGGCTTCGATAGATATGTTACAACAATATAGTGTTTCTTATATGTATGAAAATTGAAAATGAGCATTTTCAAAACTTCGACCCCAACAACAGGCCAGCCGAAATATTAATAAATAAAAGTTGCAAAACACTTACTTGATGCACTTGTATTCTAATAGACTATTCGATGCATATTACATGTTTACTGTGTTTTACTAATTACTGCCTGTAGCATTATGATCTTATATATACAATATATATATATATATATATATATATATATACATTATATATTATATATATACATATAATTCGTCAAAGATATCTTGAAAGTGTCGAAAAGATCTCTGACGGATATCTTTTAGATACTATAAGACATCTTTTAGATATATCGAAATAGTTATTTTCGTACCAAGGGCGTAAAAGAACTTCGCGCCCGAGGGGCTGGTGAAGACTACTGGGGCTGGGGGGTCGAAACGACGAAATTTTATGGAAAACTATGTATAGGGTAATAATTTTGCAGAGGTGACCAAATTCAATACTTTTTCAGACAATAGTCATAAGCATTTTAAACCATTTTATGGTTCATCATAAACATTTTATGGCATTATCGTTGACTTTAGGAAGAAAATGCATACAACCTTTTTTGTAGCGAATTTCATGCTCTATCTTTTTTGTTTAAAATATTTTTTAATAAAATTTGTATTTTTCAAAATAAATGCAAAAAACTACGAAGAAACTTAATTGGGGCTAATTTTTTTTAGTAATGGACGGATGGATCTGCGCCAAAATCTAATTAGATCTAAGTTATGCCAAGACGCGTATTTTAAAAAAAGAATTATGTCAATACGCTTATCCGTTCGCGAGTTATCGCGAGACAAAAAAACGGGACGTACGGACGTACAGACGTACGTACGTACAATATCACGGACACAAATTTTTTTATTGTTGATTTGGGTTCCTTAGGGTCTGAAACGTCGACATTTGATGAAAAACTATAGGGTAATTTTTTTGCCCGAAGTGACCAAATTCAATACCTCGTCCAGACTTAGTCTGGGTCGAAGTAACTTACAATGCGCCAATGAATAATTGTATGAAATTATTTTTAAAACAATACCAGTATCAATAAAATGTCGTAAATATTTCTTGACCATACCCGAGTAAAAATTTAATATAAACGATAGATCTATGATGGATTCACGGAGAATCTACTCCGTGAAAAATCCGTCCTTTGAAACAAATATGGATTTAGTTTTATAAAAAATTTAATATGCATGATAGATCAATGATGTATTCACGGTAAATCTACTTTATAATATGTTAGTGTTTGGTTTTATCATGAAATGATATTTTTTGCATTTTATATTTTCATTTTTACATTTTATACTCTCTAAATCTGATGCAGCGCGTATATTCGCTGATTTGCAGCGGTTTTCGCTGATTCATATTTAGAGAGTAGTAGTACAGAGAATATATACAAGTAATATTTGGACAAAACAAAACCATTTATACAACAGTTTTTCCTCGTATTATATTTCAATACAAAAACGGACATCTACATACAAACAAAGAAAACAATGGAAAAACTTAAGGATATGGTACTGCTGCTCTGCTCGTACATTTCTGCGACAGTAGAACTTGGCGACTTGTACTCCACCTAAAAAATATATCATCAAATACAAAAACAAACACTAAAACTTGTCCAAGGAGCAACGACATGTCACTCTAAAAACTGCAGCTGTCATCACTCATACAAGAAAATCGAATCTCCTGCAGGAACCAACTGAATAATTTCTTTTAGAATAATTTTCAAAACTTCTTGCTATAAACGAAAACGGGAACACGTGAAAGCAGATTACAATTTATCAGTTTAATTTTATTTTAATTAATAACACTGCATACATAATGTATTTCGTATTTAGGTTCGGCACAAACTGCAAAAAAAAACAAAGCTCTTCTTTTATTATACAATGACAGTCCTTAGTAATGTGGTTGCTATGGAGGTTGTTGATTTTTAACATGTGCTGAACTTTTGACAGTTTGTATCGAGCATTGGTACAGAATACTTCGCGTTGGACATTATAATAAAAATAAGCATACATGTTGTAATTTGTTTTCTCGTGTTTCTGTTTCTGTAGTAAGAATTTTTTAATATTTTCCAAGCAGAAATTATTCAGTTGGTTCATATGATATTTCGTTGCTAGGATATTTCTTACGGAAAATATTTTTCGTATTTTATCAGCATTTATGTATGTATTCTTTAGGATCAAGTCATAATTTTTATGTAGTTTTGGAGCAGTCCAGGAACACCATATCCTTGAGTTTCCTCGTGTTTTTGAGTAGTTTCGTTGCTTCGTCTTTTCCTTTGTATGTGCAATGTATATCTCTGTTTATCAATTTAGGTTTTGGCATATTAAATTAATTTTTTGTTCGAAAATAAAAGTCTCTACTATTATATTCTATCAAATAAGTAAGTAAGTAAATATAGGTATATTTCTTGACCGCTTTAATTAAATATACAATTAAGTTTTTCACGGTAATACGGTCCTTTTACTAATTCTGAAAAGTAAACAAAGAAAATATGACGAAACTGGGATATCAGTTCACGTCTAGCGCAATAAATCATTCGGTACTTATATGTAAAAATTTTGAATCACCTACTATTGGATTTAATATTAAAAAACCATCCCTCTAGCGCTTAAAATTAGAACTATTGTCAAAATGCGTTTCGCACCAGGATGCCATGTTGTGCTCTTCAGCAGGGCTTATGGCATCCTTGCCCTGGACGCGATATTTTTAATTTTAAGTTTGTAAATCTAATTTTCATTTTATACTGCATTAAATGCCGGGATATAGCATTTAAGCAGTGATAAAATGTAATATATATTCTAGATTTTGATATTAGTACTAGAACGTTGTGTAACCGATTATAGCAAATAAGTAAGTAAGTAAATATAGGTATATTTCTTGACCGCTTTAATTAAATATCAAAAATTGAAAATCAAAAAAACCGTATTACCGTGAAAAACTTAATTGTATATATTATATTCTATATCAAATATAAAATACATAATTTTAAAGTAAAACTAAGCACTAATTTGTACAGTAGATTCACCATGAATTCACCATGAATCAATCGTGCATATTAAATCTTGATAAAGATTAAATTCATATTTGTTTCACAGGACGGACATTTCACGGAGTAGATTCTGCGTAGATGCATCAGGAATCTATCGTCTATATTAAATTTTTACTCGGGTAGTTAAATACATTAAATTCATTAAAATGAGTTTCTTGGTTTTTATCGGTCACCATACAATTAGATGTTTAATAAAAACATAAACCTGCAACTAAGTACAGTTACTAGGTTTAATTAAAAATTGAACGTTTCGTCCTTGGGGGCGCATAGGACTTGTCAATAAAGTTCTGCGCCTCCATCCTTAGACGTTCAAAAATGTTACTAAATTTTGAATTTAACAATCTGTTAAATATATATCTATAAAATACCAGTATCTATGAAGAAGATACTCGAAAACAATTTAAAGCTTATAAAGTCAAAACTTATTTGCATAAATACATTATGTGGTAGTTATCTAATCGATTCGGGTTTTACTCGAAATACTATTATGCACTACTCTTCCATAATTATTTCATTGCATGAATTTCATTCACTCCTTCAAGATCTGATACTATTCTATTTGATTACTATACTAGTAGAAATTCGCATATAAAAAGAACTTCTGTTTTATGAGATTTCGGTGACGCCTTTGATGAACGGCTGACATTGAAGAATCATATTGATTTCATTATAAATAAAGTATCAAAAACACTCTGTTTTTTAAAAAGTTTTACGATCAACTTTAACAATCCTGATGCTCTGCGTATACTATCCATTACACTGATATGGCCAATTCTCACATACGCTTCAGTTGTGTGGGTACCATTTCATAAGAATATCATATCGCGTAGTGAAACAGTCGAACATACTTTTCTTACTGTATATTGCATCTAAAACAAGATATCCAATGAGTTTTGATGACCGTATTTATTCATTTATCGCTACTATAAGTTTCAAGATACCATCTCTTCGATCAGTGAGACGTGTGAACGATCTCATTTTTATCTTAACACATTAACGTCAAAAAGGTTATTTTTCAGGACGCAATTTCAATATGAAATTTCGTAACAAAACCAAAGTTAAGATAATTTTGCCATAAATAATTAGAAAACACGATTTTGCCGAGGATTTTTTTGTTAAATCCAACTTTTCTCCCGGATATGGCGTATAAAATTACTAAAAAGGTATAATCATCGTGGTCACGATGGCTGTACTTAAAATTTACGGTGGGGGTTTTATAATTTTGAGGTTGCACAAACAAAATGACTGAAGACTTTTTGTGCCACTATTTTTTTAATTTAACTAGCTTGGATGAATGAATCTTCCTGTTAAGGGATGCTCTGCAAGATCCTAGTGCCCCCATTCCATTAGTATAATAGTATATTATGTAATAAGGGCGCGATTACCGATATTAGTATAATTAGCATAATAGTATATTATGTAAACAGGGCGCAATTACCAATATTCGACGAGTGCAAAGTTTGTCGCATGAGCGAAGCGAGGGTGACAATGTCACTCGTCGGAGATCGATATTTCGCCCGTGTTCCACACGATATTTTTTAATATGACGAGCGTGGGGCTCGATAATTTGCGCCCGAATATTTCACTGCAGGGCGCAAAATCGAGTTCTATCCCCGGAGTGTTAAAATATACTATTATGTTACATTGTGCATAAAATTCTATTTTACAAACTTTCGTTTTTTTTCTCGAACATTTACATACACTTGCAACTTAAAATAAAATAACTCGCCTTCGTCTCGGTCAGCAGCCTTCACATTCACAACAAATTTTTTTTGCAACATTTTGTATTTTTGAGTGCAAACTTTAGATTTGTAACTTTCAATTCGTTTTAATAGGCATCACATAATGGCTTTATGGTAATTTGTTTTCAAGTTATTATGGAAATGTTTGGACAATTAGTGATCCTTTTGCATATGGAAATAACTTGAGGGTTGACTTGTATAAACTGAAATTGAACACTAATATTACTTATGATCATTTTGGTTCCCTTGACGGTTAAAGTAGCATGGGTTAGAGCGTGACTGTGTAGCAGAAACAATGGATATGAATGCTTAGGTAGCATGCACTAAATTATATAGTGGTTCCATCATTTATACGATTCTGTACGCACCTCCACAAATGGGGTACAGTTAATAATGCCTCCTTCAGTAAAACCTCCTTCAGTAAAAACATTACCTCTTTCCCTGTTGTCGGCTATTACTGAGAGTGCTCAGTGTATCACGTAACTCAGCACTTTGGTAGCGGCTCATGTTGATTTTTTTAATTATGATAAAACTTAACTCCTGCTTTTCCGTTCGTACTTTATTGGTATATTTCTTGATTATTTTATTTTAAAAGATAGGTGTGAGTGTAGTTTACCCATGTGCGAAATGCCGATGCTGACCATACGGCCCAGTATTGGCCCATCGTTGGCAGCCGACTTTCGGCTGCCGATGCTGGCCCAACGTCGAAAACTTCACTGTGCCAGAAGCGAGCCAGCATTGGTAGCCGATACTGGCTATAACAAATTGCCAAACTTCGGCTTAAAACTAGCCAACGCATCGGGCCAAGCCTGGCAAATTGATCTCATAGGTATTTCTCCCGATCGTCGTCCCAGCGTCGGCCTAATATTGGGCCCGAGTATCGGACCAAGTCTGGCAAAGTGATAGTGCCAAATCTCGGCCCAGTGATGGAAACATTCAGGACCGAACATCGGGCCAATTATAACAAATTTATTTCATACATGGTACTGCCGATCGTTGGCCCCAGTTGGTCCAAAACCGACTGGAGCATCAGACCAACCCCGTCGAATTAATAGTGCCAAATCTCGGCCCAGCGTTGACAGCCGACTTTCGGCTACCGATGCTGGCCCAACGTCGGCAACTTCACGGTGCCAGTATAGGGCCAGCATTGGTAGCCGATACTGTCTATAACAAATCGCCAAACTTCGGCTGAAAACTGGCCAATGCATCGGGCCAGGCCTGGCAAATTGATCTCATAGGCATTTCTCCCGATCGTCGTCCCAGCGTCGCGTCGGCCTAATATTGGACCCGAGTATCGGACCATGTCTGGCAAAGTGATAGTGCCAAATCTCGGCCCAGCGATGGAAACATTCGGGACCGAACATCGGTCCAAGCCTAGCAAATTTATTTCACACAGAATATTGCCGATCGAATATCGACCGTATCGAAAACGATGCAAGATAGAGCAAAAATTTTCTAAACTTTTTTGGTAGAGGAGGAAATTTCCTACAAAAAAGTCCGTGACTTTCCTGAATTGTTCTAAATCCCCGACCACCTGGCGCGTACATGTTATATTTGCCGAGGGCAGAAAAAAGGAGTTATGATCATGGTTGCATAAAAATATTTATTAAATGTATTTTAATTAATTTAATAATTATTAACTGCGCACTACTGAGATATTTTTAATTAATACTTACTGGCTCTAAGTGATTCGCCTCGTTATGTTGTACGTAGACAAGAGGTTATCTCAAAACTATAAAACACTTCGAAATTGCTTACTTCGGAATTATCTGACACCGAGTTTTAGTTATATTTCCTATTATTGGTACTAGTTATACTCCGAACAAAATATTCGCAGCAAAAATTCGCTTTCCAGTATAATTCCAGTGTTGGCCCAATGTCGCAGCCGAGCCTCGGCACCGCCGTTTCCAGGGCTGGACCAGGGCTGGACCAGGGCTGGGCCGTTACTAATTTCGCACATGGGGTATGTTCACCTTTTATCCACTGTTTCGTGTACAACGAGTAGCATACTACAATTTCCAAAAATAAATATCAAATCGGTTATTGAATGAAAATTTGCCTATAAAATGGGTAAAAAAAAGAATTTCGTACGCATTTCACACCTAGTACGTCTCCTACGACTGAAGAACATATTTTTATTTGCTGCTATACTCAGCCTATTAAAAGAGGCAGGGAACGTAAAGATGCAGAATTGTTGAGTCACCCAGTTCGCATCCTAAGATCTCCCAGTAGTTCCTCTGTGAATCCCATCGACTCCTACAATCCAGAACCGATACATAGCGAGAATACAAACGATAGTAACATTTCTGCTGAAAGTGATATCGCAAGCTCTAACAGCGAAATTTAATTTTGAATTCAAGTGTACTACTCAAAGAATGGAGAATAAGGTCGATAAAATTCTTAAACTATCTGATCAAGTAGCACGCGTTGAAGATAATGTCGACAATAATTCTCGTGAAATCGCGGCACTTCATTGTGAATAATTAAAAGAAATTCGAGGGCAGCATTTGATTAAAAAAACTGTGATCTTATAATTTCTGGAGTTTCCGAGCAGTCGAATGAGATGAAAATAGACATCAAAGAAATTATGTCAAAAATTGCAACAGCCCACGATATAGTCCTTCATACAAGTGACATACTGATATCATGTCTTTTGCCAGACTATCACCGAAAGGTTTCTCTAGATCTTCAACCTCAACCACCACGAATAACAAACCTAGCTCTACTATGGTCAAGCTATTCTCTACAATCCTTTGCTCCCAGTTTATCTCGGAAATGAAAAGGGTTAAAGCTCTTTATTCCACCTGCATTGACAGTGTTTTACCTCGAAAGAGGATCTATATTAATAATCATTTGCCTCCAGACACACTTTCCTTACTTAAAAAAGCTAAAACTGCGATCAAAGATTTTCCATCCAGTATAGTCCACTACCGACCTCAAAATGGTGCTCCAGCAATCATGCTTCATATTGAAGAGGACATTAGGAAGATTATCTCCGGAGAAATAGTGCGTGACCGAACTTCTTCAAATCGTCCGCTTAATAAAAACACTTGTATGAACTTCTGTAATGCTTTGAAAATCTGTCATATTAATATTCAGTCCCTTGTTATTAAGATGCGTAATTTCAGTAATTATTTTTCTCAAACATTCTTTCATGTCATTTTGATCGCTGAAACTTGATAGAGTGGGAAAACGTGGTGGAGTTGCAATTTTTGTCCACCATATCTTAGTCCCCAAAATTTTGTATTTGTCCTTATCTATCTTAGGCTAAACCGTGGTTTAAGTTAAGCCTAAGGTCATAAGTTCTGATCAAACTAGTCTTCCATTTATCTATGGTCATGACATAATCTTCATTGAATATACGCGAGCGAGTAATAACCTAATTACTTGTAGAAATTACAAACACAGATTTTTCTTCACTTCTTACTTACTTAAATAATGTTAATTGGTCTGTATTTCTTGAGTTCAGACATGCAAACGATATGTGTAAATTGTTTAATGATACATTACTGAAAATGCTTAACGAGTATGCACCGCTTCAGTCTTTGACCCTAGATCCATCCCCGCACCTTGGACCTGTAACGATTTTTATTATTATCAAAGGGTTTACCGGAGCACAGACAATTTTATTGCATGCATCATTAATTTTATATAAATTTTTCTCAAACATGGATCGGTGTTTCGTCCGAGGTCTGCCCACGGACTCGTCAGTTGGGCTATATGAGCAGACCCGGCTCAAGATACGAAACTGATCGTAAATAAATATAATAAAATAAAGTCATGCAGGTTTGTAAACAAGCATAATAAATATAAACAAAACAATTGAATGATTCCTTCCCTATCCGTTATTTGTCTTTATATTCTTCTAAAATACCGCCACCTCTAAGCATGGTGCCTCATAAAGAAACACGCCGTTACAGACCACATCTGAACTAAGGATTTTGCGAACCAAATTAAATTCACTCATATCAGCTTATAGACGTACTCAAGATCCTTCCATTCGTCATGTCTCAAGGTGTGCCGTAAGAATTACAGACATGAGTGAACTACCGTAAAAGAATCATTTCATTTTGAGCGTCTGACCGGGATCAAGGACCCCAAAGTTTTGTAGGCTGAGTTGCGTAAACTTAGGTTTATAAAAGATAATCGAACATCAACTCCCTTTCTTTGCAGCGTTGATGAACTTAGTATGTTTTCTGCTACCATTTGTAATGTCTGGGTAGGTTTAAATTTTAATAACCTTCCTTCCGACCTATTTCTCTCAAAGAGATGATCGACTGTTTTTTGCTGAGCTGAGACCTGAGGTGCTACTTAAATATGTATTGCGTTAAACATCGGAAGCTAAAGGAACAGATGAATTAACCTATTCATTCCTTAAAAAATCATTACCAGCTATTTTCCTTTGCATGCATCACTTCATAAACTGTTCTATAAAAACCTCTTGTTTTCCATCCTTATGGAAAAAATCACTATTGACATCAATCAATTAATAATGTTAGTAACCCCTCTGGTCCTGCAGATTATCGACTAATTTCAATACTCTGTACACCTTCTAAGTTACTCGATGGGTCGTCAATGAAAAAGTATTGGATTATCTGAATGCTAAAGAATGGTTTGATCCTTTTCAATCGGGATTCTGTAGAGGATTCAAACAATACTCAAACTGCAATGATATATGTTACGGACGAGATTAGATCGGTTATTGATGAAGGTCATTGATGATCTTAGTTTCATTTGATTTTACTAACGCCTTTGATCTTGAGGACCGTGGCATTCTTTTATTAAAAATGAGAGACGCAGGATTCTCTAACGCTGCTTTAACTTGGTTTTCCTTGTATCTTACAGATAGGCAGCAGGCACTCTTTCAGAAAATCGCAGAAAATATATAATTTTCTCACTAATTTTCCAAATATTCAGCACTCGTCAACCTAATTATTTGTTTGATATATTTATATGGCGTAGAGATGTAACACAAAGAACACTTCGAATTGGGAATGATACACTACGACTCCCGAGTTATCGTACGAATTACTATGCGAATTCTTTTGTTGTCACTGCGTCTGCGTTATGGAATTCTCTTCCCAATCCGTTAAAAAATTCTAATATCTTAGTTTGATTTATAAATAAACTATATCTTTTTCTCTTAGAATCCGCAAGGGTTACTATATTGTAAGTAAAAACTAAAGTGTTTTTTTGCTCTCGAAAATTACACATGTTATTTAGTTTACATTTATTTCTATACATACGCCGATTAGTAATTAATCTATCTCTATATTTTTCTTCTGTCTTTCATTAACATGGCAGTAGTTTTATTTGTAACTTATCTTTGTAACTATCCTTGTAATACCAATTATACATGAGTAATTTAGGATTATAACTTAACGATTCTGACATTAGATTTTTACACGTGATGATAATTACTTTTTAATTTCTTTTCAACAGACAACTTGCAGATAACTTGAAGCCCCCACTTGGTTTTTTGAAAAAAGTCCGACGAGAAGATAAAGAGATGAATGCTCCAAACAGCCCTGGAAGTTTCGCCAACATTTCGGACTTTCGGAACGAAAAGGGTTAAGGCATTGAAGATTTTCAAAATACACAATTGATTCCTCTATTCATGGGATATGGTCATCGACACCCTGCGTAAGACTCCACAGATATAGTAGATCAAAATATTAGAAACCAGAGTATAGATCATCTTTAATGTATGGATACTTTCATGTTTCAATTTGGTATTTAAGTCCCTTTCACCCTAATTATAGTATATCTATAAATCTATTAAGACTATAACATTTTCGCAAATTCTAAAAACATTTGTACTCAGTAACCTTTAAAATATATAACCATTTCAGCAGCTTGTTCACAGCAGTGATAAAATAATCATATCCCTTCCCGTTGAGTAACAAATTCTACTATGTCAGTCGATTGAGTGCGTTAGTGGTTTCGTCAGCCTACCAGTTTGATTGGTCTTCGTTTGGTTGATCAAACAGCCGGAGGCATTAAAGGGTTCGTGATTGCTGAACCAAAATGAAAGGCATACAAAAGAGAATGGGTGTGACGAGGCTTCTCTATCGAAGCACCGCTAGTCCCGACGAAGCAAACAGCAATGTATGCGAATCGTTGGTTCTTGTGGCTCAGCAGACGCATGGCACCTGGACAGAATTCGACCGAGATTCTGCCCCATATAATAAAAACGCATTTATTATATGTTACGATTAGATCTCGCCTGCAAATTTGAAACAATTTTTAAAGTCATGGATATGAATTTTATTCATCGTTTAAGTTAACCGTTTAATTTAAAATATCACTAACTATTTTAGATTTAGCGAGCTTACTGTATTAAGATAACATTATTATATTCTTAGAAATTCCATGATAATCACAAGCGATTTAATGGTACTTTGCCTATCTTTAACATCTATTATAATATAGTGATTTTGTCCAACGAAAGCTCAGCTCTCAAATTGGAACTTGTGGTGGAACTTTTGGTGCCAGGAAAACTTTATGTTTAGATAACCGCGAATATTGCTTGCCGACGCAACCATCGTTCCCATGGAAACTTTATTCGAGAACAATATCGCTCCTCCCCCATATCACGCAAAGGTTCTAGCAGCTTTATACACGTACCTTTAGTTGTGCAACCTCGATGCTGAGTTCTATAACTGTTATGTATTTTGGGCGACAGTAATGTAACTACAATTTTCTTTGATTTTAGCTTGCTGATTGTGTAGTTTACTGAAAGCATATTTTTTATTCGGTCTAGTCAGTTTCTGTTAGTAATCAATTTGATTCATACTGATACAGTAGAGTCCCGGTATATTTGCCCGCTCGATTCCTCGACAACTTTCACGATCATCTGAAAATCACCTGCTTTCCGCACTCGTATCGCAATGTACTGTACTTTTAGGATGGTGCTGCAACACCGATCTATTGCAGGAATTGTTATCTATTCTCAACCCGAAAAAATGCTGTTGTCCCTTCCATAAATGTCAATTATGGTAAGTTAGGGTAGGATTTATCCTGCAGAATCTAAATATGTCCCCCACAATATTGATATAAACCTATTTTTTTACCAAATTAATAGTCAAAAGGGTAAAAAATGTGTTTTTGGACATTTTTCACATCTGTACTACAGGATACGACGAAAAAATCAAGATATGCAAAATGGTGGATCCAATGAGTACGACTTTTCGAAATGTGAATCCCTTCAAATTCATTATCGTCCAGGCTACTTTTTGAGAAAAGCAGAAAAAAACTGTCCTAAATACGTTTTTTACCCTTTTGACCTTCAATTTGGGCAAAACGTAGGTAGGTTCATTAAGCACCAAGAGGACGAAAAATGAACCACAACTTTGCGGCTCTCACTTTGTATGAAAAAAAATATTATTCCACAACCATTTCCCAAGCAGCAAAATAAGGAATTCTGACCCCAGCCATAGTTGAAATGCCCTATTTAGTAATAAATAGCCCAATTACAACCTAAATTATGTCTTCTAAGTCAAAATGTACTTGAGGTCTATTTCATAGGTTAAAGTAACCAAATATCGACTTGAAAAATGTCCTGATAGTAAGAAAGTATTTGAGGTATATTCTGCAAGTAAAATGAACCAAATTTCAACTTTAAAATCGTCCTGAAAGTTTTTAACAAAGAGGTTATATTTTTGTACATATTTTACCAAATATGAACATGTGTTCTGCCTTAAAAGTCCAATGGTTTTGAAAAGAAAAGTTAGGAAAGTGAATATGCCTTTGCTAGATTCCCTATTCTGAACTTGAAAGTATGAAGGCTTTGTTGCGACCCAACATGCACTTTCAGGGCGATGCAAACTGTCTACGTCAGTAAATTTACCAATACGACAAGCACTCACTAGCAGTAGTGAATTCCAAGCAATTTGTTGGTCGATGAATTACAGAAATAAAATTTGTGAAGGTGTGTATTATTTTTTGACAACTTAACCTCAAATCATGAGATTTGAGATTAACCTGTCAAATGATAACCTAATTTCCTATTTTCGTACCTATTTATTATCATATAAGTCCCAACAAGTACATTATTATTATTCTTACAGTTTTTTACGATGATCTGTCAATGTCGTGTAGGAGCACTATTGATGAAATTATTACTGCGTCTTTTGAGATCCGACTTATGGAATTAGTCAGAGTGTAATCACAGTAAACCCTGTGGTGATTTTATGCTTTCGTATATTAAAACAAATCAATACGATCATCAAAAAACATTTTAGATCCTATAAAATAGTCGATGTTGAGTGAGAGCACTAATGATGAAAGAATTACAGCAAGTTTTGAAACTTGACAGACAGAAATAGTCAGAGTGTAATTACAGAATGTAGGAACGATTCTAAAATGTCAATTCGAACATAAATAGCAATATTTATCAGTAGTCATATATTGCAACGCAGTACACGACATTTTCTTTTACTTTTCTATGAATATGCTCCTATTTTCAACTTCGTAATTGAAAAGGCGAAGTAAAAATTTCACTAGGATTGTTCTCAAACAACCTCAACCATTTCACAGAAGATAGATGGGTTTTTGATGATAGTATTGACTTGTTTTAATATACAGAAGCACAAAATCACTACAGATTTACTGTAACTCCGCTCTGATAACTTTTATAAACCTAATTTCAAAAGACGCAGTAATCTTTTCATCTGTAATGCTCTCACATAATATCAACAATTTCACTGGACGGAAATTGTATCTTGATGATTGTATTCATTTATCCCAAAAAATAAAATCACAAAACCACCACTGATCAGCCATTGTTCTATTTTGGCAACTTTTATATATCAAATTTGAAAAGACGCTGTACTTATTTTACATCAAGCACTTTTTTTCAAACTTGACGTACATAACGTGCTGGAGTAATACTTTAGTAAATTTGTGACGATTGCAATATTATTCTTTTATAAGAATTCAATAGTATGTAATAACAGCCCTTTCGGTTCTGTGAAATCGTCAATGTCGTGTGTCAACACTCCGGATAAAAATATTACTGCATCTTTTAAAATCTGACGTATAAAAGTTGTCAGAGTGTAATCACACTAAATCTGTGGTAATTTTAGGCTTTGGTATATTAAATGAAATCAATATGATCATCAAAAAACAATATAGATCCTCTAAAATAGTTGATGTTGAGTGAAAGCACTAGTGATGAAAAGATCATTGGGTGTGTTGAAACGTGTCGGATATAAGTTGTCAGAGTGTACTGCGTCGCCAAAGCACAACACACTGCACATCATTTGGCACTACACTCATCAAACACATTTGACATTTAACAAATGTTATTTTTCCAATAACTTTTGAATGCTTAAATGTGTTTGCTGCATGATACACCTCTGACAGATTAACCTCTTTCAGTTAAAATATATATATGATTTAAGGTTAATCTGTCAAAAACAACACTTACAAGAACACAAAGACCTGTACGGAAATACAATTCGTATTTTCAAAATCGCGTTATAAATAGCCGGATAAATAGCTTACGCGCGCGTAGCTATTTTGCGATTAAGTTTGAGCTGTCAAAGATAGTCAAAGTGTCGAGAGTCGTATCGACCAGTTTCGAACTCCCACCAAGGGGTGGCGCATAAGTACTGTATGGAACACGTGCATTGCATGTTCTGACATACTGAAACTTTCTCACAAGCTCTAAGAGCATAAGTAGGTCCGTATATAAGAAAGCAAGTTTCATCGTATTACGAATATTAGTATGTATGCGTGCGATGCGTGCGAACACTGATCAGTGTATATCATATGGCGTCGAATAATTATAGGCATGTATAGGTAGGTGTGTATCTTAGATCATATAAGCGAGTGTGTTGTGATTTCATGAAAATACTTATTTCTGAGTACATAATAACCTAACCTATAGGTACGAACCCGTAAGTTGCGTTGAAAATCCGCTCAGAAGTTTCTTTTTTAACCAAGGCATCCACTAAGTCGAAAAGTCTAAATTAGGTCAAAATTACCAAATTATTACTAATATTCGACTTCTTATAGGTCCGTTCTCCCAAATTGATCTATGCCTTATTAGTCCAAATGCCTTCCATTACCTAATATTTACCTCAAATTTACCGTTTTTTTATTCCCCACTTACCTGAAATAGAAGTCGATTCGACGTTAATCAGGTCAGGCCCGTTAGGCATTTGGACCTATTCAGAAGCCGAATTGACGTAATTTTGACCAATTTTGCTGCTTGGGTTCCGACGTACAAATGATCCCTCTTTCAGATTCCGAAGCCCAAATTTGGTTATTGTTCACTCAAAAAAAGTTACGACACATTTTATGAAAGAAAACGCGATTTTTGTACAAATAACCCATTTTTAATCACCATTATCACATGAAAACCGAATGCAATTTGCCACGACACCCGAAAATATCGCGTCCTCGAATCATCAGCTATCAAAATCCATGGTTACACACTGCGAAATTCAAAATGGCAGAAGTGAAAATGGCGTCCAAGCGTCAAGAAAGACTGTATAAGGCTCTTTGAAGATAAAAAAACGTTAAAACTTCCAATTACTTTCATAAAAATGGATAAAGAGACATTATTCGGAGTACTGAATACGAATCTGGTATCGGTTTCAGAAAATTAAAAATGTCGGATCCAACATGACGAACGTCTTTTTTAAATTCAACGGATTCGCCTGAAACTCGTTATCCGGAGGTTTTCGAGTTCGCTGATTGTAAATCTGATGTTGGTTTTTCAAAATTGAAAATGGTGAATCCCACATGGCGGACGTAGTTTTTCAAATTCCACATTTCAAATTAAAAGATTAAAAATCTATGACCTCAAATACCCCTGAGTAACGAGTTTCGGGCAAATCCGATGAATTTGAAAAAATACGTCCGCCATATTGGATCCGCCATTTTTAGTTTTGGAAAACCGCCATCAGATTGATAATGAGCGACCTTGAAAACCCCCGAATAACAAGTTTCAGGCGAATCCTTCGAATTTGAAAAAATACGTCCGCCATATTGTGTCCGCCATTTTTAATTTTGAAAAACCGGCATTAGATTCATAATCTTCGTCCTCGAAAACAGCCGAATTACGAGTTTCAGGCGAATCCTTTGAATTTGAAAAAATACGTCCCGCATATTGGGTCCGCCATTTTCAATTTTGAAAAACAGGCATCAAATTCATAATCGGCGCCCTTGAAAACAGCCGAGTAACGAGTTTCAGGCGAACCGTTGAATTTCAAAAATACGTTCGCCATGTTGGGTACCCCATATGTAATTTTGAAAAACATGGCAGACGTATTTTTTTAAATACAACGGCTCGCCTGAAACTCGTTACTCGGAGGTTTTCGAGTTCGCTGATTGTAAACCTGATGTTGGTTTTTCAAAATTAAAAATGGTGAATCCCACGTGGCGGACGTAGTTTTTCAAATTCCACATTTCAAATTTAACAGATTAAAAATCTATATATGACCTCAAAAACCCCTGAGTAACGAGTTTCAGGCGAAACCGTTGAATTTTAAAAAATACGTACGCTTCATTGGATCCGTTAGTTTCAATTTTCCGAAACCGACACCAGATTCGTATTCATCCCTAATAATGTCCCTTTATCCAGTTTTATGAAAGTAATAGAAAGTTTTAACATTTTTTAAAGTCAAAGAGCCTTATACAGTCTTTTTTTTACGATTTTGCGCCATTTTGACATCCGCCATTTTAAATTTCGCAATGTATAACTATGAAGTTTGATAGTAGACGATTCGAGGACGCGATTTTTTCGGGTGTCCTGGCAAATTGCACTCGGTTTTCACGTGATAATGGTGATTAAAAATGGGTTCTTTCAAAAAATATCGCGTTTGCATAAAATGCGTCGTAACTTTTTTGAGTGAACGATAACCAAATTTGGACTTCGGAATCTGAAAGAGGGATCGTTTTTACGTGGGAAATGGCTTTTGAAAAATTTGTGAACTTTGTGAACTTTTTTTTTTTCATATAAAGTGAAAGCCGCAAAGTTGAGGTACATTTGCGTCGAAATGTGCATAAATTTAACATGATGTTTGTCAGTAATTTTTTTGTATTAAATCGCAATGACAAAATTTTTTGAATGGACATTTTTTATTGCCCAAACCCCGCTCTTTCCAATGGTGTATCGCAAATTGCTCCAAAAAACACGATTTTGTTAGGGTTTCTTTTCACTTATCGCAATTTTTTATCATTACCCGTATTCGAATATCTCAGATGGGTATAAATTCCGCGTCAATGAAAAAAATATAGAAGTAATAAAAAAGAAATGGCGGTTCAAAAATGGCTATTATAGTCGATATTTTGTTTAAAATCATAGTCGCGCGTACTCAATCGACTAACTAGAATAAAATCACTTTAATCTTGGTACCCGGGGGTTTTCGGGACGCTGACTCCGAATTTGAAGTCAGTTTTAAAAATTCAAAATGGCGGATCTAATATAGAAGACGAATTTATAGCAATCAATCGAAATTATTGCAAACTTGATACCCGGGGTTTTTGGGCTCGCTGATTTCGAATGTGAAGTTAGTTTTTCAAAATTCAAAATGGTGGATCCAATATGGCGGCCGAATATTTTTTAAATTAAATGAGAACATTTGAAACTTGTTTTTCGGAGGTTTCTTGGGTTGCTGATTACGAATCTGAAATCAGTTTTTCAAAGTTCAAATTGGCGGATCCAATATGGAGGACGAATTTAAAAAATAAAGAACAAAAAATTACAAAAAATAAGACTCTCCAATTCACGTTTCCCTCTATGCGGTGAGAGTTGGGCATCATTAAAAATATTTGAATTATTTTTATGGCAGAGAAACCTGTTCTGCTTGTAAGAACGATCTAATCGTTCAATTAATCACTTTGAATTTTAAATATCAAATATTAAAGAACATGAAATTTATAAGACTCTAATTATTGACTTTCATCTCCAACAGATGAAACTCGGGTAACGCTATCAATATTTAAATTATTATGATGACTAAGAATTATGTAATATTTATAAAAACCGTGTTACCATCAAATTGAAATAACCAAATTGAATTATAAACATGAAACACGAAATTTGTAACCTGTGACTAAACGACAAAATAAGTACAAAGTTTGAAGAGATTTCGATCGATTTCCATAAATTCATCCTTCACATTGGATCCGCAATTTTGAATTTTGAAAAAATGATTTCAGATTCATAATCAGCAACTCAAGAAACCCCCGAGTAACAAGTTTCAAACGTTATTATTTAATTTAAACAAATTTTGCCGCCATATTGTAACCGCCATTTTGAATTTTTGAAAACTCGCTTCAAATTCGAACTCAGCCACTGTATAAAGCCCCGGATGATAAGTTTAAAGTGATTTCACTCTAGTCAGTCGATTGAGTACACGTGACTATGATTTTGAACAAAAAATCGACTTCATTAGCCGTTTTTTTTTTCATTTCTTCTATCTTCTAGCCCAAACATTATTGACGCCAAAATAGGGTCATATTAAAAAATACCCATTTCACTTTCAATATCTCAAAAACTAGAGCCGATTGGCTATTTTATTTTGATTCTGCAGCAAAAATCGTATGAGATTCGATTCTTACTTATGAGGCAATAAAATTTTGTTGATCTGTGTTATAAATGAATATACCAGTATATTTATTGTTATAATAATGTGCCTCAGCGTTTGCAACACATACATGTATTTATTTTCTGTGAATATATTTGTATTTTTCCTCCTTTTACTAAATCATAGAAAATCGATTCAAACGTGAATACTGAAACGAAGATCGAATGTGCGATATAACATCTATAATCATAATCTGAACCTATTACATGTCATGTTTAAAACTAAAATTATTAACTTCCTGATGGCGTTCTTTTATCATCTACAAAATCCTTTGTGTTACTAAAATCAATGAGTTTTTAAAGGATAAATTTACATAAAGATAACATCGGTTCAATAATTCTATTTTCAACAGAAACTTTGAAAGAAGATAACTTGTTATACACGATAGAATGAAAGCTCGTTGATTGTGTATCTGCGTGTTCTCTGATATTAACTGTGTCACACGATACCAGTGAAAATTTATACTGCAAAATGTAAGATTTATGGAATAAGTTTGGTTTAATGAACAGGTAACAGTTCTTTAGATTTAATTCAAGTAGATAAAGATGTCTGTATTTACTTACTTATCATCACCTTATAAAATAAGTTTAAAGGACTTATTTAATTATTTAAGTTATTTAATTATACACAGAATTACTTCAATTTGAATGTTGTTTTTGGTGTGAAGATGCTGCAGCTCCAAAATTCAAAATATTTTTAGTCAATTTGCCTACTAATATTACAATATTTCATCAGTTTCAATGGCTATCACAAAGTAGTTAAAATAACTAAGAAAGTAGTTAGTTAACTGATTGTGAGTAAAATTTAGAATTTAATTTGACCCGTCTTTCAAAATTTGCACCACTTTATGTACATAATGTAGTAAATTTAAATAACAATTACATAATAACATCGACGAGTTTTGTTTGATTAAAACAGCAGTTCCTTTCACTACTTAGTTTCTTAGGTAAATTTTCTTCAGTAAACACAACGGATAATGGATTCACTTAATAAGTAATTTCTAATTGGAACCGAAGTGTTCAGAAACATTTATAGTTAAAATATCTGGAAAATTTGCTTGAAAAGTAATATTGTAACGAACTCGTAACCTCAGAGTTTTACATAGAAATAAGGAAATACCCAAATAATTTATACAACAATGTGTGAAGGGTCCTAAATTATGCTTCATCGATTTCAAATTACACCTTCGCATTAAATAATTTTTCTATTTTCTAACAGATTTGCACCTTCAATTCCGACATACAACAAAAGTGAATATTCCACTTTACTGAAAAAATATGATGGAGAAGAATTCGATTAAGAAAATTGAACGTGACTATGAAGTGAGTATTTTCTTCAGGGTTGCTATAATCATAATCTTATTTATATTATCAGGATATATATTCTGTTACAGCTAAGAATATACATAAGTATTCTAGTTTGAAAGAACGAAAATAGTTTAACTCTTAATCAGTGACAATTGATATAGACCTCGTGTCACAAAATACCTTTTACATGTGCCGTCTAATCACAAAATAACGTTATGAGTACCTTTTTAAATCAATTCACATCATTTTGTTGTCAGAGTTTTATTGACATAAGAACTGATACGTAGATGTAACAATTACTAATTGTGTTTAATTTGTATGCTAGTTATATTTTATTACTAATAATATAATAAAAACCAAATTCGTTGATGCTGACTATAAAGGATCGTAAAATTCGAAACGATTTTGTTGGATAAACAATGAGGAACGTTGTCGAAGTGTATCTCGTCAAAATGGCACGGTTCAAATTTTGCTCTTTTCACCAAGTCAGATTTCCGCTTAATTTTAACCACAGTGATTTGATGTCCACAGCCAATACATAACTCCGAAAGAAATCTGATGAACTAAACTTTTTTAAGAATAATCGCCTAAACGTAGTCGATCAATTTTACGGTTTTTACCTGAATTCTTCCATGGTTAAATTGAGATCGCTACTAGGTCTCTCGGGAACCGTGGAACCGACAAATATCCGTATTTCCCCCTTTATGGTTGTGACATTAGCGGGCATGAGCATTTGTTCCCATACACATACATCGACACATGCCAGCAATTTCTGATACATATAACTCTGTGCAGTTAGAATTACGCTGCACCCAACGCACCCAACAATCAAGTTGGGCCATAAACCATTCGCTCAATAGAGTTGCCAAACATGATTACGACGTGCTGAATCGCTACAGTACAAACAGCTTCGACGTAATTCGAAAGCGCATTAATTACTTTTTATATGATTTTATATTTTACTTCGAGTGCCCAGTGTATTTGAGTTAGTATCCCTTTATGCAACTGGAAATAGAAAATAATTTATGAATGTAAAAATGATCCAAGGTTTAATAACATCTTTGTTTCGATTTATGCTTTTTGTAACGTAAATTTCACATTGCGCATTTGCAAGCTGAATTGTAACATGATGATGGTCTAGGGGTACAGTATGCAGAAAATTTCTTGCCCAACAAAAAAACTTTAATTCAATACTGCTCTAAGTAATGAACCGTTTTTTAATTGCCAGCTGCAATAAGAAAGCGACACATTTTCATTGAACACTTTCAACCAATAAGTCGTCCTTAACATAATTTTTAAAAACAATTAATTTTGGATACTGAATGCCTTTTGGTGGTTCTACATTTTTTTAGGCATATAATTCTCCTACAAAAGCTTAAATGGATCTTGCAACCGAATACAGAGAAACCATATCATAGCTCAGAAATAAGATCGTTCATGAGTTCATAAAATGTAAAAATGTTTGCCCATTTACTGAAAGGCAACTCGAAACCTTCCTTCTATATTCAGCAGTACAAGGCTCATATGTTTTATAAACTCAAAGAAGTCCGACATTGCAGATACTTAATTTGAAAAATGCATTTTATAGTAGGAATTGATACTTTTATTTACCTTCATTATGTTGAAAGCGTTGCAACTCTTTTGCCATATTTATTTTATAATTGCTTAACAAGTTCAACTTAGCCAATGGCAGCGCGTCTTTGGAGCATTAAATTTCATGCACTTTTAAACACTTTTTTATATAAAAAATAAAGATAAAGAATTCTTCGTGTTTTGCAGAATACCCTTATCAACGTATATTTTTGTCTAGAATGTAGGAAAAAAAAAATTTTTAATTGTCAAAACCGAATTACATAATTTTCAACACTATAGTTTAATAGTTTCTAAATTTTATTCATCTCATTCGAAATATAGCAAAATCAGAGCAAGTAATAGAATCGTCATCGGCTATCTCCTCGATTTTTATTTTTTTATTCCGCCGATGGTCGACGAGAGACTATTGGACCTGCTGGGTTCTCACGAGTTATTCCGTGTAGTGACTTTTTTCTATTTTGATATGGTTGCAACAATATGATGACTTTGCAAGATTGATATCAATTATGTTTAGCGTAGCTTGAAATGAGATTTCAGCTAATATATTCAGTGTCAAAAAAGACTTTGTATACTACACTATAATTGAAGACCGTCCTTCAAAAGATTGCCGCCGCTTATGCGGTAAATTAGAGATTCCCCACTGTATAAGGGTCTTCCACGATGGACATGGAACCCGATAAATCTGGCGTGATACTTGATACGCATACAGAAATAATGCAAAAAATCTCATAAGTACGTAACATATCCGTTTACAAAATATGTATCCTTAAATACGCGTCCTTAATGTCCATATAAAATTCGATCATTGTTGAACGTATATACATAATTTTCAAGATTTTATAATAATAATAAGTTAGTATTATAGTTCACATATTTTTGTTGCGAGTTCGTTTGATTAAGGATTATTATATGTTATGTACACTTACCGTCAACAGTACCAGTAATTTGTGAAAGATTGTTAAACATTAATGATTATGGGAATATACTTTAAATATACTCCATCACTGACAAGTCGACTAAAAAATCATTCTTTTATAAGACTGATTATATATATATGATTATATACTAATTTTATAGGACAGAATTTACTACTTTTTATATCCTGTTGATACACATCCTTGTTATAGTAATTTAAAAGTTATTCCACTTGAGTTTAATATTTGTTTAAAGTACCGAGTGATTTGTACGATAAAGTTTCCGAAAAGTGGCTGATGTGTCTTTTCAAGTTTAATTTTTAATTCCTGCGTTTTCTTCTAAATCTAAGATTAATAGAGAAATCGCAGGTATAAACTAGGATGATCTCTAAGCGATAAGGAAAAGCTATTAATAGGTATTTGCATAATAAAAATGTATTCTATTATATTTATATTAATGCCGTTTACGAAATGTTTGCTGCTGATTAAATTGGAATATTTAAAGTTTCTGTACTTAAACATCTGAATATTGAAATACTCGTAAGATCGTAAGAAACAGATTATCTGAAATTCTAAACAATACAATATCATATGAGTACGCTTTATTCAAGATAATATTTATAGTTATTTAAAAAATAGTAACAATCTTTTAACGTCATTTTTCAACAATATTAAAGATAAATGTACAATTGTTGACCAAGTTAATTGTGTTTACAAAATGCCATGCAAATTGTGCGACCGGGTAAACATCAGATAGACTGAAAGAGCGTTGAAGAAAAGAATTTGTGAACATAGGAAATCCGTCACAGAAGGAACCAATAGTACGGGTTTAACAGACCATGTTTACAATACTTTTCCATTTTGACGGAATAGAAATAATAAAAAAAAATTATAACAAAAGTTAAATGTAAAACCCATTCATACTTCTCAAATAAAATGTAAACGTTCAAAATATTCCTACGATAATTCATCTTGCATAACGGTCGTGCAAATTTCAATCTCAAAAATACGGGTCTTTTTAACTGCAATAAAGTATATTGATTCTTTACCGCTGAAGTTCAGTATATCGTTTAGTAGTAAAGTAGAAATTCTCTCTAAATGTAAAGAAGTAGATATTGTAGTATGCAAAATCATATTTTTCATTTCATTTCTTAATTCGTCTCTAATATTTTTTGTTCAGTATAAAAAACTATTTGATAATTTGAACAATTTGACAAATATGTGCCATTTGAAATGATAAAACATATTGTAACTGTATCAATTATTTCAATTTTTCTTTGTATGTTAGTTTTATATTAGTATTATAATATTATTCGAAAAAAACTAGATAATTTTATACCTGTATACAAATTCGTATACGCTTCCTCTTCGTCAGAAAAAACGGGAAATCACGAATTGTTTTGGGCGATAATGGGTAATTCCTATAATTGTTGAATATAATATAAACTAGATTTTATCGCAAACTAATACATTCTACAGAGTAGAATTTCATAACAAGGCCGGGGAACAAAGTTTCGAAAATCAACACACCGAAAGGCCAAAATTTCGATATAGCACGGCTCCAGCATGATTTTCGTCACTTTATCTTTGAAAATTTGGCAAAAAGAAAGCAAATTAAAATATCTTGGACTCACGCAATATCGAAATTTTAGCATTTCGGGGTTTTGAATTTCGGAACTTTGTTCCTCGGCCCATAACAATATCTTAAACGAATCACATACAATATTTTATGCACAGATTTTTTAAGGCAGAAGTAGCAAAATTTACTTTGCACTGGGGTTTTCTACTTCTCACAAGCAAAATCCGTGTATAAAATATCGTAAGCAACTTGTGAACAATTTCACGCTCTCCCGGGAACGCTACATCACTAGTCGCTGGCTGCGCCAACATCTTGAACTGTCACCTCGAGAAGTAAAGTTTACTTTCCGCAATTGTTATGCCACATAATATATGAGTCCAATTTATACACGTCCAAACGTTGTACCAAAACATTTTTTAGATGGTAATTTATGGTCACGTGTAATTATTAACATTTTGTATATCACGTATATAGCAAACCTTAAAACTCCGATAACATTCATTTTTGAATATTTAGACATTTTTTTGGTGTTTTCATTAGAAAAACTAGATGCCTTCGACCCGGGTGCCTACAATTTTGGCTAAATTCGTATTGCAGTTCCCTGACGAAAGGCTGATGCTTCCGGGAATATTCTCATTTTAACACTGCCAGGAAAGAAGGTGGCAGAGGGTAGTTCTAGCATCGTTAGGTTCGAGTAGTTTCTATACATATATTGTAACAATATCTTGTTCCTTAAATAGGGTGAATATGCCAATGAATGGACGATTAAACATTTTTCACACTTTGATCGATTGTAACTTTTGAATTCTTTCATGAAAATTTAATTATGATACCACCATTAGAATCGTTCAGCCCCTGCTCTTTATGACCCGTGTAGTTCAACCTTTGATTTTATTTAATTATTAACCTCGTCTTCATGCGTCTGTAAAAAAATCCGCTAAACCCCAATGAATAGACGGGTTAAATCAAATGGGACGTTTTCAGTACCAGTTTTGGATGGCTTTAAAACTTTGCTTTGATTTTACAAAATAATAAACACTGGAAGATCAATAGTACTGTAAATATTGTTTCGAATGTTCAAAGAACATAAAAATATGTATTTTGTTGCATGTTGTGCATCATACATTCATAAGAAATAAAAATATGTAGAAAATCGTCCATTCATTGGTAGTCGTCCGTTCATTGGCATATTCACCCTATATTAAAATTGAAAATAAGCATTTTCAAAACTTCGACCCCGACCGCAGGTCAGCCGAAGCACTGATAAATGAGCACGTCTTGTTCACATTGATGCTTAAGAAAACGCGGTTTAGTCGAGTTTTTGACCGGTTGGGTTGCAGGAAATAAATTTTTTTATATGTGGGATACTTCGATTTTCGTTTTTTACGGCATTCTCGTTGATTTTACGAAGAAATGAATATAACCTTTTTTGTAGAGAATTCGATGTTCTATATTTTTTGTTTGAAACATTTTTTTGAACGATTTGTATTTTTTGTTAAAAAGTGGAAAAAACGTGTTTTTTGAGCGTTTTTTTTGTTAAACCTCCCCATAATCTAGTATGCATTGTCTCCAAAAACTAATCAGATCTAAGTTTGGCCAAGAGAAACCCAAATCCGTTTGTACTTTTTAAATTCGTCCTGCCAGTCGCGAGATATCGCGTATACAAAATTTTGCCCACGGACGGACAGGCGGACGTACAACCTAACGGATACCAATTTTTTTTATTGTTGCTTTGGGTTCCTTAGGGCATGAAACGTCGACATTTGATGAAAAACTATAGGGTAATTTTTGGCGGGAACTGACCAAATTCAATATTTCGCCAGTCGAAGGTCTTCTGGGTCGAAGTAATAAAGGTATTTAGAAGTCTAATGCTATCCCTGGTGAAAATACAAAGGCATTTAAAGTGTTCCAATTTATGACATTCACCGCACAATATCTAAGCGGTGTAAGTGACAAAAGTTTACGAAAAATTATATTGGATCCCTGGAAGTATACTGGAGAATCTAAGAGTACCACTACAGAAATTGGGGTTTATTACTTAAACATGCGAGTTGAACGTATATTAAAAGTGTACAAAAACATATTCGTTAGAAAATTGCGTACGAAACGAAGGAACGATAACGTCAAGAAGTGGTTTGAATGAATGAAAGATATAATGAAAATGCGTGTCAATTTTAGGCTACGTTAAACAACGACGCGTTCGATACTCTAGAGTGATAGATGCTGGAAATGCTTCGAACAACAATAAAGTGTACAGCGCTGTACAATAATAAAGTGCAAAGTGAGTGTACAGTTACTGGAATCTAGAATGCGTTCAATATGTTGTGGCTAACTTTGCGTACACTTCACTCGAATTTACATTCTAAAGGGGAACGAATAGCGAGGAAGTATATATTAAATGGACTTAACCCTCGGTTAACGTACACCTCGAATAAATTTACTGATCTTTACATTACAAAGCGAAACTACGGGGACGGGAAGCGTAATATAAGTGTTACCCTAAGAGTACAGTGCCCAAAAAGAATCCGTAGAAATTTTCATATGACCATGGTCAGGCTCTAATCAGGTTGCCTAGATACATCAAGTCCTGAATACTTGATTCAGTTCCCTGATACAAGGCTCTGGTAAGGTGTCTTTTAAGCGTCAAATTTAATTTAGTGACTATTGATGGAGGCAATCAAGACAGCAAATTTATCATGTATTTGTACAAAATTTTTTAAGAGACACATTATTTTTGTGACTGTTGCAATTTCTAACAATTAAGTAAGCATAGACGTTTAACTGCGTGAACAAGAGTTGCTGCATTTAGTAATGTGAAATATTAATTTATCCTATATATATATATATATATATTTCAGTGTTACAATGAGAAATATTTAAATATAACGTTTTCTTAGAAATTATAGTCACATTTCAATATCCTGTGGAATAGTTATTATATCATCGTTATTTTTATTGATCCTAGATCAAGCCCTCAGCAATTAATGATCAGACTACTTAATAAGACATGAATTATTTAGAATATTCATTCAATTGGTAGTAATACTTAACCGTTTACATTATACAGAATCGGTCATCATTTACAACATTTAAAAATAAAAATTTATAATTAATTTCAGGAATATATAAGAAGAACAAACAAATAGAACACTAAAAACACACTTTTAAGGATCCGCGATTTAAATAGTAACTTTATTTGGCTTTCTTCTTGTATTAATTAATTCGTCCATGAAATCGCATCAAGAAAACGTCGCTCTGTCTGCGGAAAATATTGGACGAGACGATAAACGTAATGCCTTCAGTCGATTGTACATAACCTCATCATCATGGACGATTAACTTTTTGTACCAGCGCGTACACCAAAGGGAACTCAGTGCGGGGAAAATGCCCTTCAGCATAAATTAAGTTAATTTCCCTAAGCTACTTGTTTCATTACGGAAGCATATCAAAAGTCGAGAACGAGAAACCACATTTATCGCTCCGATCGGTTATTTTCTAGAGGTTTCATAAATTTTTGACTGATTCGCTAAAGAATATTGCAAAATTATTATTTTATGCTCCGAACATATGCTACTTGTTAACTTCGTATTGACCCGCACGCACGCACGCACGCACGCACGCACGCACGCACGCACGCACGCACGCACACACACACACACACACACACACACACACACACACACACACACACACACACACAGAATTTAAAGGGCCGCAGTTGTTTTTCGAAAATCTTAAAACAATCTAACCTTTATTTTACCACCATAAAGAATTTTGTGAATTTTTCTGGCAATCAAGTTTCAGTAATCGGAAAAGATTAGCTAGAAAAATTAATGAATTGGCTGATTGCATTAGCCAGAAATATGCCTGAATTAGACATATACTCAATCATTTTGTTTCGTGTTTGAATTTTCTCACTTTTTTTTAAAGTAATTTAATTGAAAAATTCAAGTTTTGAAAAAAATACTCAATACTGATGATAGAAAAGCCTTACTTACCTATACCTTTGCTGCAATGCTGTAATTTCCCACAGCATAATAAATACTACCAGTATTAATACTACTGCCACTGATTATGAATTTGGAGTTAGTTTTCAATCATTCAAAATGGCGGATCAAATATGGCCGACATTTTTTTTTAATTCAAGTGGCCATATTGAACTTTCTGTTTAAAGTATTAAAAATGTGTCATCAAATTCAGAATCAGCGATTCAACATACTGAATAAAACTCTGGTGTATGTCTGTTTCTTTATTCTCTATTTATTCATTCTTTTATAATTACGTGTATAATGAAAAATGCTTAAAAATTGTCCGATTTTGAGCGGCCATATTGGATTTTACGTTTAGAATTTTCGGAAGTTGACCTCAAATTTGTATCCAGCGATTCAAAATACCCAATAAAACATAAAGCTGGTATATATCTGTTTGTTTATTCTCTGTCTATTCAGACTTTGATAACTACGTGTATACACGTAGTCCACACTGGGAGCCCACCTAGTCTACTGCGTGTATACACGTAGTCCACAGCGAAAGGGTTAATATAATTCAGTATTAATCAAGTGCAAAAGAGAAACGGCGATTGAGCCACCTCTAAAAATTATCGGACGGCGTGCAGCCGGTGGGATATTCTTAATAATAGCATTTAGAACATCTCAAATTATGTAACGCTAAAAAGAGTTTAATATATTATAAGTGAATGCAATTTCTGTTTTATCTTATACCTGAATGTATACTCGCATCACGGGACTAGATCGATAACGTAGTGCACTCTTACCGACGGCGAGGCGACCGCGACGCCACCGTTGATTGCGATAAGCGTGTGGCGGTGTTCACACAGTTAAACTCAAATTGCACAGTCCTGCTTTTTAGTCTCAAAGACTATTTTACGGGGGTTTAAAGATGTGATATGCACCCTGAAAAGACGGTCAATTATCAGGACGGCATTGCGTCCAACTTATAGACTTCCGGCCGTATGACTGTCTTCTCAGGGTGCAGAATATTCTTCGAGACTAAGAAGCAAGACTGTGTAGTTTGTGTTAAGGGGAGGGGTAAGGTTTGCTTCGTCTAAAAAATACCCTTTTTCATGAATTTTTGTAGAAGAAATTATTACTGTAGTTTCATTTTACATATTACTATATAATAGTACATTATGTGCAAGGGCGCTATTATCGATCTTCGACGATTGTGCAGTTTGTCGCCCGATCGAAGTGAGGGTAACAATCACACTCATCGGAGATCGATATTTCGCCCGTGACCAATAATGTATTTTTTAGTCCGATTGTCGTAGGGCTCGTTAATTCGCAGCCGAAGGTTTCGCCGTAGACCGAGGAATCGAGTTTTACGGCCGAAGGGTCAACATAGTACAACATTTGAAGAATATTTAAAAAACTTTTGTTCAGAAATAGAGAAAAATAACGTATTTATTGTAAATCTCCGCATGCGACTAAAAAAAAAATAAGTTTTTGTGCGATGACCAGCCTACAGCATCACTGGATCATCTGAAACCAAATAATAAAAATGCTTTTTTTAGTTTATTACTTTAGCTCTCCACTCTCGTTTTTTGAATTTTTCAATTTTTGCGAAAAATTCGACCTATTTGTTATTGTAAAATTGTTAGTAATAAAAAAAATGGTTAAAACTCAAAGTAACTAGGGTGTTATTTATATATAGAATATGTGTACAAAATTTCAAGACGACCGAATCAGTAGTTTTTTCTGTATGCTGGTCGCCGACTTTAAAAGTTACATTTTTTGCAAAATTGATTTAAAGTTTTGTACACTGAAAAAATGAAAACTTCTTGGAAAAAAAACTGGATTTTCTTTTAAATACGTATATGTCATCATAGATACCGAGTCCATACAGTACACCACTATCATTCACGTTATCTAAGGCAACTTTTTGCTCCTGTCGACGTAAAACTCGGCCTTCTTTGGTCTAGCAAGAAGCTTGCTCGTCCGCTCTGCTGATCCGCAAAGAGCCTGTCACGCGCGCCATTCATGCGCACTTGGTCCTGAAGTGATGCCCATCTTGCATGTAGGTCAGAAAAACAGTAGATCCTTCGTTAAAAAGTGATGCTGCTACACATGTTGCAATTTCAACGACAGTTGCCACTCACTGATTTGGGACTAATTTGCAGATGAGTTGGTGTAGCTTTTGTTATTATTTTACGTGAAACCACCCAGGCAACATTCTATTTATTTGAAGATATTAAGACGAAAAGACTAATACAATAGAGACCTACTGTAATTCAACCTACTGTAACTTCGTTAATTTTGCTCCGAATGATCTAAAAATTTAATTCTTCGGGTGTTGTACTTAAAGAAAAAAACATTTAAAAAAATGGAAAAATAGTTGTCAAACCTTACCCCCCCCCCCCCCCACACCCCTTAACTGGCAACTTGAGCATTTTAGGTTTGCGACCGATATGACGTGAATGTGTTCTCCTAAGGTGTATTTCTCCTAGACCACTAAAGATTATTAACCCTATCCGACCCAACAACTGATGGCCCCTTCGGAATCAATTGCTAAGTGAAAAAGAGTAAACTCGAGAACGACAAAAGTTTAAAAACGACGATAATGATCGCGAACGTTAGTCGCTACTCGCAATGGCACGAAAATGGAAACCTTAAGTCAAATCCTGCCATAAAGTAGAAAATTAAGAGTGTATCTCGTCAATCGATTGAAGCTCTTCACAAATTGATAATCAAGGAAGAAGGCGACCGCAAAAATAGACATCGTTTGCGCGAATTCGCTGGATACGGATTTGTCGACTAATCAGATGGGTGGATCAAATCAAATTAAGATGGACGAGATCTCTCAGATTTTATTAGGCTACCTGATAGCCATTTTCAATTTGCTAGGATTGACGCACTCGGGTAACAAGGAGCAGCTAAGGGTGAAAATCATTCGCGGCTTAATGGACATTAATACTGAAAGTGAAGAGAGAAGACGACTACGTCTGCAAAAGTCCCAACGGATGTGATGGGAAGATCTTAGGGAAAATTAGGAAATATGATGAGCATCGCGAATGATACCACAAGGTTGAAGAAAGTTGACCTTCGAATTAGAAGTTAAAGACATAGAAGATTATATCGAAGATTACATTCGTGCTTTCAACGGCAGTGATATATACCCAAAAATTGAATCACAGATTTTGAATACGTGGCAACTTTGTTTGATTGGTCAGACTTCAAAAGGTTATTTTCGATAAAAAAATGTTGACAGGTCTGGTGAAAACCTTTGTAAACAGTGAAGGATAAAAAGCTGGGATAAATTAAAGAAGTCTTTACTGGACGAAGTTCAAGTAAAGATAATGAGCACAGGACTACAAAATGTTGGGTGGTCAAAGTTATGTAAAGACTAGTCTGTGCATATTTAGCCATGAGAGAGATAGCATCACGACGACCTATTGAAACGGAAGCAGTAATTCAATATGTAGTTGATGAAATTGCTGGTGTCGGGATATAGAAAATAATCCTTTATGGGGCACATAACTTCAATGAATTGAAAGAACGATTGCACATCTACGAATAAGATAGAAAATCTTCGGAGCAACGGCTTCGAAAGCCCCAACAACAAGGATCGACGTGAGAATTCGACGTTAACAAAAGTTCCGCAAATAGCACGACGAAACCTAAGAAGCAGCGATTGCGATGTTCCCACATGGAAAGAAATGTGATGGCCATATCAGCGAAATAACATTTGCTGGATGAGACATCGCTATTCTAGCCAACTGATTTGCAAACACGGCGAATTATTAGCTACGTTAGCTAAGACAGTAGAAAATACAGCAAATGATATTCCTTAAACTAACCAAATATTCACAGTTCATATATTACGAAACATATTTTGCTGGACCAGACAAATATTTGCTGCAATTGCGAAATATTTCTACCCGTGCAGTGTTGCAATTGTGGTGAAGATTAAAATGGGTTCAGTGCAACAAGTTTGAGCATTTGGCCTCCAAATATACCACGAACAACGGAGTTCAAGCGTAAAAATGAAATTTTATTTGGTGCATACAAAATCTTGCAAATGCGAGAAAAATGTTGTTGTAAACGGACTAAGTTTATTGGCATTGATAAATTCAAGGAGTGACATTAGTTTAATTAATGTGAAGGAAATTAATGAATTAGGATTACAATATAATAGAATAGAAGAGATAGATTTGGTGACATATGGTCTAACAGCACACGTTAATCCAGATTCGGTAATTCCGCGTGATCTTCTGATATGGATTTTATAGAAACGGTTGAGGTTCGCATAAAACTCTTTGATGTAAAAATGTACAAATTGGTGCAGGGCATACCAAAAGTTTATAAAATTGAAGAGATCGAGCAAAACAAAACCGATTTTTCTCATTTTAATGACACAAGTATTAAAGTCGAAGTTAATCATTTACTTATTTTAGTCATTATAACGCGAAACGCGGAAAAGGTGCAGGCGTAAAAATGCGCATAGTTCTGATAGATGATAGTCCAGTATATCAATTAGCCCGACGATTGTCATTGAGTGAAAAGAGTGCGGTTTACGTGCAGATTCTTGAATTATCGGTGTGGGCTTCATTCGACCATCGGTTTTGAACTTGGCTGATACAGTCGTTCGTGTACGTGAAAAAAACGGTGAAACTAGGATCTGTTTCGATTACCGTAAGCTAAATGACACAAATGTAAAAGTCCGATTTCCGCAACCTGTCGTGGAATACTTTCGAAAATTTATCCTGTCTTATTCGATGATAGCTCCAACGTGATCCGACTTACTGAGAAATGGAGGTAAGGTTCACCTCGGTGCGGAACATGAACTTTCTTTTTTGGAACTGAAAAAGGACCATAGTGCGAATCCCGTCTTTCAACTGTATGATCCATCGACGAAGCTCCACACCGATGGCTCCGCATTGGACGATTCTGTTTTAACGAAACGTTCAGTAACAAGTTTACACCCGATGTATTATGCTAGCAGGAAAGGTAGGTCAGTGATAAGTTGAAGGTTCTAACGATAGTCAAGGCGTTGAAAAAATTCCGCACATATCTCAAGGCATTTACGCAAACGATGCGAAAAACGAGCTGAGTTCGCAAGTGGCTATCTGGGCGTTATTCTTCCAAGATTTTCGTTATGAAATCATACATCGCCCTGGTACGAGCAGAAACGTACATGATCTGATATCATTTGCCTCGAACCTGATCTAATCAAGACGACTTGACGACGAAAGCACACGATTGCTACGTGAACAAGTGAACGATGCAAAAATTAACGGATATCGCACGATAATCGACCTGCTACATAAGGACGTATAAGTCTTGATAGCAATGCCGAAATCTATGCAACTATTGCAAAAATAGGCACATTTAGCCGTAAATGTGCTTCCAGGATAACTAATCGAGACAAAAAAATTCATGACAGTTCAGAACACTCCTACAAATGATATCCATATCCGTCCTATTGGGCGCAACCATTTGCATAAACAATAGCAAATGTTTATTTCAAAAAATAAAGACAATTAGCCGTAAATATGCCGCCGGGGTAGATAATCAAGCCACAAAAAATCATGACAGTTCAGAACACTCCTACGAATCATATCCATATTTGTCCAATTGGGAGAGACAAATTGTAAAAACAATATCACTCGTTTATTGCAAACATTGAGAAATTAAGCCGTAATAAATTTGGCATATGGGGAGCAACAATTTCCATAAAAAAGAGCAATTGTTTATTGCCAAAAATGGCGACATTTAGTCGTAAATTAGCTTCCAGCGTGCGTCGCTAATCGAGCCGAAAAAATTCATGAAAGATTAGAACCCTCTTACAAATGATATCCCTATTTCTCCCATAAAGAGCAACAATTTGCAAAAACAATAACTTGTTTATTGCATTATATATAGACATTGGCGGTAAATCGGCTTTCAGGGTCACTAATCGAGCCAGTAAAATTTAAGGCAGTTTAGAACACTCCTACAAAATTACATCCATGCACGTCCTAGGGAGAGCAACAATTTCCATAAACAATAGCAATTGAGCCGCCGGAAAATAAAACTACACATACAATTTTCGATGTTAGAAAAACGAATTTTAATTACCACATCCTTATTGGAAATATTATGCCGCATTTTTTTTCTTCAATGAAAAAAGTTGATATTTCTTACCATTTTCGATAAAAAAAAACACGAATTTTTAGAGAATTTAATTGAGTGCTCGGATGCAAAAACGCCTTAGCCGCTCGGTCTGACAACGTACTCATCGTAAGTAATTACAGTCATTTTCGCAGTTTTTTGCATTGATATCTTTTTGCTTGATAGATAGCAATGTGCCGCCCGTACACGGAAAGAAATTTTCGGCAGCCATAACTGAAGAAGTCTACGGCTGCCCCTGCTGAACACTGCTCACCAGGCCGACTTAAGCCACATGAGCTTTAATCATATAGCAGTTTTAGCCATAGGGTTGAAGCTGGTGCTGCCTAACAGAAAACAAATAGCGCCTGCCGAAGCCATCAGCAACGCAAGCCTAACTTACAACACTTTTTCTCGATACTCGATACAGTCGTATGAAGCTTTGGGTTGTTACAACTGTTCCTTGGCGGAACTATGTACTGTTCGCTCGGTACGACTGAATACTTAAGTGGCGCTAACTGGAGAGCAGAGCAGACACTGCTGCGCTCTCGAGCCGTACATGCTTAACAGACTATGGCAGTTTCTGCCAACCGAGATTCGTCCGTGTTTGATGAAATATTTCTTTCCGCGTAATAAAGTCGTATGTATTGAAAATATCTTTAATTTGAGCCGTCCCTCGTTCCGATTCGATGAAAATTGTGTCCAGGGGAGCCTTCGAAAGTTGCGTTTTTCCTACATACACGGAGAGACATTTTCGGCAGCTAGGACTGTTTTTCACGGCAGCCTCTGCATGACTCAGCACAGCAGGCCATGTTCAGTGCTTTGTTGACACAGCTGATTTTACAGTTTTAATCATGTTACTGCTGCGGTATGCAGGACAAGTAGCGCCCGCCGAAGTGAACAGTGCTAGAAACCTTACCTAAAGAGCATTCCCTTTCCAATAAACCAAAAAATATTCGGAATCGATACTTTGCATTCTGTTTCTTTCTAGTGGCGTATTGATTATCCGAGATTCTTATTCCAATTCATACTATTTTATACGACCTATAATTCCAGAATTGAATTCATTCGATCTTATACGATAACGTATTTAACGCATTCCAAAAATTGATTTGTTGTGGCTTAGAATAGCTTTAAATTCTGTTAATTTAATCGAAGAATTAATTATATCGTTTTCCGTATTTCATAATTCTCGAAGAAATGTTCTGTTTTAGAGTTTTGGGTTCAAACCATTCGATAATCCAAAGTAATCGTTTCTTTGAGGTTATGTGCGTTTACGTATCGCGTATAATATCGTATACACTCGCATTCGTAACTGAAAGAATGGGAAAGAAACAGACTTATTTCGTACTAAATCGTACACAGATTTTTCGTATACTTTTTGGTTTGTTGGGTTATTATGTAGGTATATGTTGAACGCTGCTAGCGGTGTTTATAGATATACAGAGAGCACCGAATTTAGCAATAAAATAATAAGCACGAAAAGTTTCCGCGGTGTTAAACCGATCACATGTGTCGTTGGTATTGGGCGATTGTGGCGGGCCAGCTGTTCGGACGGCACGATCGGAGCGCCACCAGACAGACTGCCGAAAAGCTGAGTCGCGTCTGCTTTTCACAATCATGCAATTTCTGCATTTGCGTGACGGCTTAAATTATAGATATTTTCAATACCTACAACTTTGTCAGTAGCGGCACATTACTATTTATCAAGCAAAGTAAGATAAATGCAAAAAATGAGAAACTGGCTGTTACTACCAGCGATGAGTCAGACCGAGCGGCTAAAGCGTTTTTGCATCTGGGTACTCAATTGCGGACGAGTTGAGAAAAAAGAGCAGACATGACGATAATTCCTATAGAATACGCTTGGTAGGATTCACATTGCCCCTTTAAGAGTTTTCGTAATGACACAATCGTAGCAATCAGTGTATTACTCTCGAAAAATCATCGAACTGTGCAGTTAAATGTACTGCGCAACCAATTTGTAAATAAATTGGAAGGTCTGTAATTTATTTTTAAATGCATAGTTTTTTTAATGTTGTCGAATGTGTCATTTTTTAGATCATCGCTTGTATTAATTTTGTTTTAATCTTAGAAGTTTCCGTTAATATTGTATTATATTTTTTGTACATTAAATTGAGCGTATTCCTGCAAATTAAAGGGAGAGCATATTTCTGTTGTAATTTATAATTGCATGACGGATTATTTGGATATCCGAGAAACAATTAATTGCAAATAAAATACAAATTATTAGAACTATATATAATTGCATGAAATTATACAAAGTTTAATATAACGGCGAAATCTCGGTAAACTTTCATTTGTATATACACCTGCATCGAAATGTGTGAAATGCTATAAAATAATAATGACTTTTATTCGCGTCTCTATAGTTGTATTGACAAAAATATGATTTGATTAATTTAATACGCAAGCCAACAAAATGAGGCTAATCTCTCCATTCCCACAAACATGACTATATTTTGCCAAAAGTTTATGATGTGCTGAATTCAAAGCTGGCCCCAGAATAGTTCTATCGCCTCGTGATTTTGAGATATCCTAACCTAAAAGTGAAAAATACACCGTCGTTGTCCAGTTTCAGTAAGTTTTTGTGGCGGGACCAAATTTGAATTGAGCACATCCAATCCAAACCCTTCGGAAAAGTATACTCAGGTTTCTGATGAATGCACTTTAATGTGTGTTTTGCCAAATTGCGAACAAAAATTTTGATCCACCACAAAAATGTACTGAAAATTATTAAAAAGACAGTCTGTTATGCCCTTTAGGTTAGGATATCTAAAGATCGTGACGTGATAGGGAAGAGAGCTGGTTATGAACTGGTCTAAGTAGTGAACCATCAGCACTTTTTCCCACTAATTGACCAATATCGACATTTGTTTGTGGAAACTTGTATTTTATCATGAGCCAATTTTGTTCTAGAAAAAAGCATACAGTCAGATTGCTTGTGACAGCTGCAGACGTGGTTTTTGACAATTTATCGCGAAAAGTTTTCTGATTGTTTGTAAAGTGCTATCCAAAATGGCTGAATTTGTGCCGAAAGTGTAAGTATTATGCCCATTTGTTGAGTGTTTTGATTCAATTTTTATATCCAATACTGGTTTATGTCGTATTGCGATTGTGAGTATTTTGTGTTTGTCGTTTCCCAAAATAGGTCATCGCTGGGTTATGAACCACCCGTATTTCACGGTAGAGTTGTATCAGAACTGTTAAATGTCATTAGATGCATTGAAACAAAGTGTTTTTATGTAATTTTACTCTATTTGAATTATGTTCACGTCTATTTATTTTTCATTTTTAGCCATTCATTCCGATTGTTTACACAAAGAAGAGCCATTGCTTTATTACTTTCGCAACTTGTACTTTACTTATTGTGCCTCTTAAAGAGTTGTAAATAAATGCACTTGTCGTTATCCATGCAATTACGAGTGTTTCACTTCGTTTTTTCCGATTTTCATCAGGATTTGAACGGTGGTTCACAACCCAGTCACTTTTATAACACAGCCAAAAATCACGTCCTTGGAAAATTTTCCGTAGAAATTTACCGAACGATCAAAACACAAATCTGTTTAAATAAAAAAATTGCTTATTATATTCAGGTTTCAAAAAGTTATCTTGCATACTTTGATATCTTCATTCTATAAAAAGTTACAGATCAAAAACAAAATCCGGTTTACAACCCAACCCTATCCCCTACAGAGTAAAAAGTGACAATAAACTTTACAATTTTTTGTAATTTTCATTCGTAAATATTTGGTAATATATCCATGTTTAACATTGTAAAGTTCTGCATGAAGTTCTATATGCCTTGAAAAGAAGATGGAAAATTTAAAACGCGTCGGAATATTTCCGATTGAAACGTTGAATTTTTACCTCTAGAAGTTAGGAATTTTTCAATGCTCGTTGTAATTTTGCCACGCTATATGTTGGTCAAAATAGATCTCATACTAAATGTGGTAATTTTAAATTCGAGATAAAATATCAAAATTTATAAAATGACAACTCCCAGAAAGATAATTTACAACATTAAACGTGAGAAATTTATCATATTTAGCGTACATGGTAAAGTTCTACATTTTTTACCATTCTGCTGCCAGATTTGGATTCAGCATCACTTTAAAAGTTTTAGAATACATATTGCGCATGAGCGACGAAAGAATACATGTTCCTACGCCAAAGAATAAGTTAGATGGGGCGTCGATTTTCTCTCTTCAAGTAATCGGTACGGGAAACTTAATTGCCTCTCATTATCGCTCGCCCTATTCAATATCAGTAACTGCATTTGGCGCACACGTGCTTGTTTCACTTACATTATTTCTAGTTCATTATCTGGATGATAACTTAATAGGTTCTCAATTGAATCTATATGCACCAGCAGCTTTTGTTAATGTCGTAATTTACTGATCTGAATTTCCCTTTTTTTTCAAAATAACTGTCAGCTTGAAAAGTAATTAACAAATGAAGCATGTCGTAATTATGGTGCAGTTTGCATTTTGGAAAGTAAACTGTACTTATCATCAATATGATATCGTATATTGAGTTAAAATTTTGCACTCTTTTAGAACTTCGGGCAGTCGACAGCTAGTAATAAAACCTTTAAAAAATTAAAGTATTTTTGTGCCTCTATATTGTCCTTGTATATTATAGCCACTTCGATTAATCTTAGAATGTTCATCATAATCCTCAGATGCATTGTTATTATTCGTTCTAAGTATCTTGATTACTTATATTTTGGTAAATTACTGCACCCTACTTGTGGAAATTGTGTGGAGGAGCCGAGTAAACAATTTCACCAAGAAATACATTGGCTACTAATCAATTGACTGGAATACAAAACCACTCAATTGGTTACTGTTTTCTTAGTTGCTCCAAACATTTTTTCGTTTTCATCTAAGAGCACTAACCGGTTGGTTGCTCCAACCATTTCTTGTTCGTCATGCATATATGCCAAAAATCGATGGAGAGAAAAAAAAAGTGTAGAGATTTTTTTGTGAATTTTACTTTGGTTAATATCATATTGCAATAATAGAGAAATATTTGTCTTTTTTAATACGAGACTGTGAAAACTAAGAATTATTTTAATTTCAGCGCATTAAATATACCGCCCTAGTAGGTTTACGGTAATTCCTTCTAGCTATCATTGTCAAGCAGCTCAGGATTAAAACTTACTGGTGACGAAATGAGAACAGCGCTTGTGACGGATAGATAGCTAACCAATTTCTGAAGAGGAGAGCGCTTCTTTATTCTCAAAATATAATACTAAATAAAACAAGTGATCAACTATATCAATCCGGGCATTCCGTAGTTTTCACTGATCCTTAGTCCGAACGCGATACAGAAATGGTCAATTCGTTCTAGGGGGTTGAGTTTGAGGAGACTAGCTTTGGGTGGGTGTGCCTCTTATTGTCTTGTGAAGTCTTGTTTCGTTAATTGAGTTTCTTCCTGCGTGGCTCAACCACCCTACAGCTGACCCAGGAATAAATGGAAAACGTCATTACAGCGGATCACAATGCCCATCCTTTATCCTTTTATCGTGTAATGTACACGAAAAAACGACTTGATTGGAATAACCAACCCGAATTGGTTCGATAATAATTGGATATTACACCTATTTACTTGGTTCATAGAACTCATATTTCCAAATACAAGCGGCATTTTAATGAATGATTTGAAGTATAAATTATAAGTAAATTTCAGTTTTACGATATTGAATAAGCAACCATTCAATCGTGTAGTCTTTCACATATACAATTTCTTTTACAAATAAAACTAGTCCCTTTTCTCTAATGATATTAATTAGTTGTCATTTAAATGAGGCATCAAACCATGGAAATAGAAATAAGACAACATTTGAGACATTCCAAACACAGGCCAAACTTTGAGCCTCAGATTTTGTTCTTAATTAGGCATTTTGATGTCTTTCGAGTGCACTTGAAGTTCATCTGCAGATTTTGCAAGATATTGTTAGTTAATAGTCATTTTTTAAATTTTTATCTCGATTTGTTGACCTTAGAAAAAAAATGTTTCCCACACAAGTTGTGGGAAAAACATTGAAATTTAATAATATTTATTAACAAATTAACAATACACGTATTTCATTAATTTATTTAAAACTTAAATTTTTAATAACTTTTTTTTACCCGAAGTACGTAATTTTTTGTTCAAAATGTTTTGATAAATGGATCTTTAAATGTCCTTAAAAAACTTCAATTTTCAGAGATAAGTTTTCTGGCATTTTCGAGAAATAAACTTTTGAAATTTTCGTTGCGTGGCCTGGTCTGTGCGGCTGACATCGTAGCTTCCGCAGGGTACTAAATATTGCTTACCAAAACATTTGAGTCTTACAAGAAAACCTAAATTCTGATCCTCTTCACATTAATTTTAATTAATCATTAATATTAAGACGCATTTCCTCACTATCCTATAAGTTTATACAAAAAAAAGAAAAAAAGCAAAAAGTTTTTAAAATCATTATGGTCTTAGATCATATTTACATATAAATTCTGAATATTTTTCTTCTGTTTTCACAGAAGAAATAACAAATTTTTGTCTTTCTATAGAAATAAGCCGTATTACGCCAGGGAAAAAAATTGCGTTTCCATTCGAAAAAAAGATGCGAAAATTTAAAATACAAAAGCATATAATTTTGATAAATTTAAAAGAAGCTTATATTGTATTTAAATCTTCACAATCTCATTTAAATATATATATATATATAGAATGGTATTGGGCGGAGTCAAAAGCAATGTATTCTTGCTGATAGCAGTGATACATACAGGGTGATCCAAAAGTCCCGGAACACCAAAATATCTCAGCGAGAGGACATTTTCGGGGAAACTGTTTCAGACAAAACTTAAAGGATTTTTCCCTGGCTATTTAATGGCGACATTGCATTTGACCTTGAAGGTTATTTCAAGGTCAAGTTTATTTTTTTAAATAGAAACCCCTATTTTTTCTCACGGATTCGGAAAGAGCACAAAATTTTACTTCCGAATATAATATTGTCGATTTGTCCGGCAAGGTCATTTCAAGGTCAAACTGAAAAGTCCCGAAACTGCGAATTTACTTGGCGGGAGTAGTGCATTTTCGGGGAAAATGTTTCAAACAAAAATTGAATGATTTTTCTCTAGCTATTTAACGGTACCATTGAATTTGACCTTGAAGGTTATTTCGAGGTCAAGTTTATTTTTTTAAATGGAAACCCCTATTTTTCTCACGGATTCGGAGAGCACAAAATTTTACGTCCGAATATGATATGGTCGATTTTTTCGGCGAGGGCATTTCAAGATCAAACTGAAATGTTCCGGAACTACGAATTAACTCAGCGGGAGTGCATTTTCGGGGAAAATGTTGCAGACAAAAGTTGAAGGATTTTTCTCTGGGTATTTAAAGGTACCATTGAATTCGGCCTTGAACATGACCTTGAAGGGTATTTCGAGGTCAAGTTTATTTTTTTAAATGAAAACCCCTGTAACCTTGCCGGAAAAATCGACCATATCATGTTCGCACGTAAAATTTTTTGCCCCTTCCGAATCCGTGAAAAAAAATAGCAGTTTCCATTTAAAAAAACCAACTTGACCTTGGAATGACCTTCAAGGTCATGTTCAAGGTCAAGTTGTATGCTAGCATTAAATAGCCCGGAAAAATCCTGAAACTTTTGTCTGAAACATTTTCCCCGAAAATGACCTCTTGCTTAGTTAATTCGCAGTTCCAGGAGTTTTAAGTTTGGCCTTGAAATGACCTTGTCGAAAAAAGACCATAGCATATTCGGACGTAAAATTTGGTAAATCTTCGGAAAGACTGCTTCACCTGGAAAAAATATTTTTTATATGGTTTCCGACGTATTTTGGGTCGCTGATCACGAATCTGATGATAAAAATTGGCGGTCGAACGTATCTTGGCCGCTATCTCGAAAAAATACCAAAAAAATGTCATTTTTTTCATTTTTTTTTTGCATTTCTTTCGAAAATTGAACTCGCACGAACAAAAGTTTCAAACAAAAGTTGTAGAGCGGGAAATTCCCTATAAAAAAGGTTATATGCATTTTTGTCGTATCTTCTATAAAAAACGCGAAATAAACCTGAGATGGTATGGCTGACAATCTAGCCACATGTCATATGGGTTCGATTATATCACTCATAACTGTGTGGTTAGAGGTTAGGTTAGTATAAGAAGGGGGGTCTGGGGGGCGGAGCCCCCCAGCACACAAGCACCACTTAGGTCACGCAAGGGCATCCAGGACGTAGACCTAAGTAGTGTGTGCGTGTTGGGGGGCTCCGCCCCCCAGACCCCCCTTTTTATACTAACCTAACCTCCAACCAACAGATTTTAGTGATAATCGAACCTGCATGTAGTATGTGTCGCTCTGAATAACAATGTGTAGACCGAAGGATAGTATAAATGAGGAGGGGATGGTCTGGGGGGCGAAGCCCAAGCACACAAATGGCCTTGGGTGTACTTTAGTTCTACGTAGGTTCGGCAGTAGTTACGTTGGGTTAGCATAAATTGGATGTTTAGACACATATGCGAGTTTGGCCATTTCTAGGTCAGAAATCCCGCTTTTATCATTTTTCTCATATTTAGGGCTTTATTTAAGGGGTTTCTTTGCAATTTATGAAAAAAATTTATAAAATCTTTTTTGTAGAGAATTTTGTGCTCTACAACTTTTGTTTAAAACTTTTTTTCGTACGAGTTCAATTTTTCGAAATAAATGCAAGAAACTGAAAAAAATGAAGTTTTTTGATGTTTTTTCAAGATTTTAGCCAAAAATATTGCCGACCGCCAATTTTTATTGTCAGATTCGTGATCAGCGACCCAAAATACGTCGGAAACCATATAAGAAATATTTTTTCCAGGTGAAGCAGTCTTTCCGAAGATTTACCTAAAATTTTGTATATAATAACCTTCAAGGTCATGTTCAAGGTCAAATTCTATGGTACCATTAAATAGACAGGGACAAATTCTTAAACTTTTTTCGGAAACATGTTCCGCAAAAATGTCCTCTTGCTGAGATATTTTGGTGTTCCGGGACTTTTGGATCACCCTGTATACTGTATGTGTGTAAAAACACAAAAATTTTAAGTTAATGTTGAATCGTTTAAAAATATTTTTGAAGATATTTTTGTATCCAGTTTTGAAGAGATTTTAAATGAAATGATTTGTAACTGAGCCAAATAACGATTGTTATTTGAAGAAATGCAATCTTTACCCTTAATTTCAAGATATTCCTACCTACACGGAGAGAAATGTGAAAGGATGAAACTGTAGGTATTCCTTCGCCACTGTACTAAGATTTGGTGCTGATTCTACACCATGTGTCGCGTGATATCAATCTAAGAAACCCACAGTCTCAGACTGTGAAAACGCTTAGGATGAGACTGCAAAACTGCGATGCTTTCTTCGAGGCTTTCTCCCGCCTATGTTTTCCTTCTTAGACTAGGGCTCTCGCGGACTTTTTTGTAGGAAATTTCCTCCTCTACAAAAAAGGTTTAGTAAATTTTTGCTCTATCTTGCACCGTTTTCGATACAGAACATCGAGTTTTTAAAACAAAAGATAAACATGGCGTCGGACGCTGAATACGTTGTTTTTCATTCTATTGCTTCCGTATCGAAAACGGTGCAAGATAGAGCAAAAATTTACTAAACCTTTTTTGTAGAGGAGGAAATTTCCTACAAAAAAGTCCAGGAGAGCCCTAGTCTAAGAAGGAAAACATAGGCGGGAGAAAGCCTCGAAGAAAGCATCGCAGTTTTGCAGTCTCATCCTAAGCGTTTTCACAGTCTGAGACTGTGGGTTTCTTAGATTGATATCACGCGACACGTGGTGCAGAACCAGCACCAAAGCTTAGTACAGTGGCGAAGGAATACCTACAGTTTCATCCTTTCACATTTCTATAAAAGAAACTCTCCGTAACAAGAATATTATTCATATCGATTACCAGCAATGGACTAACACTGATCGTTTTTCTCCAGAATCCATCACTCAAAAAGCGGAAATATTCATACAAACAATGGTTAAAGAGGCAGACATCCTCATAGCCCACAATTTCATAGCCAACAAACAAGTCATTTTCTTTAAATCTTAAATTCAATTTAAAAGACGGAGAACATTGTTATTGGTCAATTTTCAGAAAATGTTTCATTTTCAATACGAAACGAAATATAAGATCATCATTGGAACATCAGTCAGACCACAATTCTTCCTTACGTTATTTGTCACCCTGATCAAGATGGTTGCAACAAATTCACATTTGAAAGCTATTTTTTTCAGAAAATACTGAACACTGCACTAAAGCTGTCTACCTATACAACAATCTGAATTTCTTGGATTAAGAACAAATATGGATAAAATAAAATTTATTGTTTCTCGGATGGAATCGAATCGCAATATAAAAATAAAAAGAATTTTCGTAATTTGGTATATCATATTCATGATTTTGGTATAGAAGCCGAGATCTCATGGCAAAAATGCTTGCGCGGAATTGATGGTATAGTAAAAAGTTATGTCAAACGTGGAAGTTTACGAAAACCAGATACTGTACCTATTTCAACTAAAAGAGCATTTTTCAACTTATTGTTAGTTGAACACAAATTTGACGGAATAAAATTTAACTTTTGTGCAAATGGGGAGCATAAGAAAGTTAAATCATTTTTAGTAGAACGATTCTTAAATTGTAAAACAATATCTAGTACACGTAGTTTTTTCATTCTTTCATTCCACTTACGAATAATATAATTCGATATAAAACAGTTTCAAGTTTCGACGACAGTGTTTCTTCTGTTATCAATATTTAATAAAAATACTTGAATAAAAATATTTAATTGTCACCAATTTATGAACTGCCTACACAAACAATATTCCATATTTCTACTTTTAAACATAATTTTAAACAGTCAAATTCTCATTCGTCTGGCACGCTCGTTTTTTTTTAAATATTGTATATTCAGGTCATATTGGACTACAACATGTTGTAGAATATATTCCAATATTCTCTTTGGAATATCCCTGATGAATTATCATTCGTCAGGTTTTCATTCGTCTGGCATCTTTTAGTGGAACGAATATTGAAAGAAAAATATAGAACGGATTCGTTTGAAACTAGTTAGTCGGGGGTTTTCCAGGACACTGAAATGAATATGAACATCGTCGCGACTTAGATCCTTTGATCGTTCTCTCCTGCTCCATGATCTGCAAGCATACGATTGCAACAAGTTCATTACACCCTGGCCAAGGTCCAACGTTAACTTACTCGCAAATACACTTAATAAATACTCACTGGATTGCTTAATAAGCATGCTCCGGTTAACACTTTTACTGCATCCCAAAAACCATCATCATAGATTTCACCTGACTTACGGAAATTGAAGCAGCAGAAAAATAATCTTATCTGTGCATATAGGAGAACAAGAGATCCGTCACTATGATTCCGGCTCATTAATGCCAACAAAATTAATAAAATGGCCTGGAATTTAGCCAGAGAAGTCTACTACCGTGACTGTATTAGCAACATTCACGACACAAAAAATTTGTGGAAAGAAATTCGGAAATTAGGCTTAATAAAACCAAAGAAAAATATCCCAGTGTTATGTTGTTCTCTTGACGAGCTAAATTATTACCATACATCTTTAGTACCTTTGTACACCGATTTGGTTGAGTCGAACTCTGTGACACTTCACGGCAACTACAGTGAGGTTAGATTCTTTTTTTCTAATATCACTGTAAGCGACGTTGCTGACTGTCTGGCTAATGCAAAATCCGAGGCGCTTGGAAATTACATGATTCCCCTGAGTTTTGATACTATATCTATTTCAGTTAAAGCTCCTTACCTAGTTTATTTTTTTAATAAATCATTAAACTCGTCCTTCATTCCTTCAGAGTGGAAAAATTCACTTATGATCCCTATAAACAAAATCCCTCAACCTACATGTCCAGCCGATTATCGTTTAGTTACAATCTTACCTGCAATATCTAAGCTTTTAGAACGTATAGTTTTTAATCAACTGACAACTTTTCTTAATACACAACATTGGTTTGATCCATTCCAGTTAGGTTTCCGTAAGGGCTTCAGCCCCTAGACAGCTCTTCTCTACGTCTCGGAATATTGTAAGCAGGCAATTGATTATCAAATGATAACTATTTTGGTTCTATTTGACTTCAGTAAGGAATTCGACACAATTAGCCATTCGATTCTAATTAGAAAACAAAAAATGCCAACTTATTTAATACAGCGATCCAATAGTTTATATTTTATTTACCCTGCCGAAAGAAAGCAGTCACAGGCGATGATGGCAAGAGATCGTCATGGCTACCAGTTGGCGCAGGGTGCCTCACGGTTCGGTTCTCTGGACGATACCCAAATATTCTGAAAAACAAATATCGCTGACTTAAATATGACCACCCAGAGGATAACTTCTAATTTAGAGAACCTCTGCCAGTGGGTGGAAAATTGATTAAATCTTAATTTCAATAAGAGTAAAGCGATGCTCGTTGAAAGTCCACACTATCTTAGTATCCTTGACATGGATTCCATCCCTGCAATAGTCGCGAAGAATAATACCTTACCCTAGGTAAAATCAACTAAAAACTTGAGTCTCACAATGGAATGTACTCTATCGTGGAAGGAATACCTTGTTCTGATGTGCAAGCGACTGTTCTCTGCCTTACGACAACTTAGACAAAACCGAGCGTTATTATATGTTGGTCTTCGTGAAACACTAGTAAAAAACACTGGTTCTGTCTAACCTTGACTATTGCTATACTGTGTACAATGACATCAACATCTCGCAGAAAATTAGGGTAGAAAAGATGCTCAATGCGGTTTATCGACGGTCTGCGTCAACACGAACACATTACTCTGCACCGTGAGAAACTACATTAGCTCACAGCCTCATCACGTAGGCTATATTTTATTGGCATCATCGCCTTTAACATCATCTCTATTGGAGTGCCAAAATATCTTTACGATTGCTATAAGTGGCGAAGTGAAGTCACCAATCGAACACTGAAACCTGGTTCTACTTTCCAGCTTCGGGTACAATCACACCGACTTTAGTCATGCTCTCATTCCTTCACTATAACATAGACTAGACTCTGGAATGCTTTACCTCCTAACATCAGGGAAAGTAACACTGCAGGATCGTTTAAAGGGAAATTTTGTTTTTTTTTCTATTGTCTAATCCGGCGTATGACATTACCCCTATGCGGTAACATAAGATACACTAAGTGCCATTGTTATTATTATTATAGTTTTTACCTCGGTTCGGGCTAGCGTGCATTTATTATGGTACTGTGAACATATGTATCTTTTTGCGTCCCTTATAATCACAAACATTGTAATCGCGCTAAATGCCTGACCGCTTGTTACCAGAACTCTATCTCACCTATTGCGTTATTCTTTATCTTATATGTTTATATTTTATCTTATAATACCAATATTCACAATATATTTTCAATTAATTCGAATATAAGTCCATTTTTATTATACAAGTTTAAAAAGCTGTTGTATTATTTATTTATTATATATGTAATGGTTGGCCAAAGAGGTTTTCCCCCAAGCCATAATAAAAATAATTGAATTGAATTCGTTGTTTTTTTTGTGTTTCAGCCAATTTTATTTTCGTTCCTTACACTATATGCTTAAATGATCAAGAAATTTTAATTCTTAATTTTTCGTTTGGCCATTTTCAGGAAGCTTAAATAGTGGTGGTAACTTCAACTTAACATACTTTCTAGAACTCAAATAAAAAAATTTAAAAAAATGTCGTGCCGAAATAACCTTCAGTTTCGTCGTCCATTTGTATAACATACCCATAAATATGTATGTATTTGTCATAATACCATTCGTGAGAAACAGAAACGAAGTGATGTAATTGAGAGGGGAGCGAGACGAGGGTAGGTGATGGGAACAGAGGGAGGGAGTACAGGAGAGGGAGCGAGGGTCCAGGATCGGGCTCCCCAGATATAATAATAATTCTGATTTTAAAGAAAGGAGTAATTATTATTATTTTAATATTAACATAGCATTGATAATTTAATTGCTTGGTGCAAGATGGCGGAACGTAACATTTTAAATATAATGAAATTTGTTTTCCTAGGTATTTGCCCAAAAACCTTATTTATTAGTTGAATAGTATGTGAGCTTACGATAAACTTTTAATTTTTATTATTTTTTGAATTGACTCTGGGCGCGAAGGGTCCCTTACATTATTAATTTTGGTTCAACTCTTTACATAATTGTTCAAAATTTAATGTATACTTGATGGATTAAGAGTTGTTTCGATTTGACATTTTGAAATAAATCTCCTGCATGTCCTGTTCAATAACTAACTTTCCACACACAATAACTTGGGTACACTAGTCTTGCATGGTAACACATCTAATTTCTATATATGTCTTGCTGAACAATTTGAATGTTTATTTTTACATACAAGTACATAGAACATATGGATATTCCTGGATTGGCATATAAGATTAAAAGCAATTCTCTATATAAAAAGTTTCTTGATGATACATTAAAGAATTTTTTTAATTTTTTAATTTTTTTTTAATTTTATTATGATATTCAGAGTGAATCAGCATAGGCATAAGTTTCCTTTCTGAGATTCATGCATGCAATGTACATAATTAATTTTCTTTTTAATTACATTTGTCAACAAACTAATTCTCTCTTACCTGAGGTTTCGTTGGCAAAAAACTCGTTTGATATTGACGGTACGCGTTTATTGCCAGTTCTACGACATTAAGAGTGTTCACGCTGACTCAATTTTTATTGAAGTTCAACGTATAAGGGAGTAAATTCTTCGTCTTTTCAAACTGTACAACTTCTTTGTGTGTGCCATTTCGTTAGCTATTTGGTGAAATAAGAAATACCGCAAAAATTGGCTTTTTTCTGTTTTTGAAGCCACAATTTCAGAAATATTCATCGCACCCAAATGCTCTTATGGATTAATCGGAGAGCTTGTAAATGAGCCCTCAGTCATTGAACTAACTTAAAAACGATCCGAATTATTGCAAAAAAAGTAACGTTTTTTCTAAATTTCAATGGCCCGTCACTTAAATTTTGAGCCTCAAATCCAATTTTGAGCCTCAAATCCAATTTTGGTACAGGACTTTATTTTTGGAAATATCATACAGAATCTGGTCCTAAAATATCGTAAACGAGTTCTTGGACACCCTATATATCTTCGATGCAAATGCAGCATGATCATACAACCATACCAGAGAGAGAGAGAGAGAGAGAGAGAGGGAAAGAGTTCACGATTCTTCGATATTTTCTTTTATGGTCTTTTGCTACAAAGACTAATTGTACAGATACCTGTTGATTTGGTAATATGTACATATGATAAAAACTTATCTACAAGTTTTCTCGGAATATATATTATTTTTGCAAACGACCAAGGTGCTCGGCTTTTTCTCAGGTACGAATTTGACATTTTTTATCAGACGATGATTATAATGAGACAAATTTTGCATTTTGTTACCAAATGCAGATAATTCTAGTTCGGATAAGTCGGATTCTGATACTGAAGAAAATGAAAAACCTTAAGCATGCAAAATTCTAAATGACTTTGTAAGTATTTTACCGAAGATCAGGCTAAATTGTAACGTAATCATGAATTCTGTTGATAAACGTTGACAAGGGAAATCGTAATATTTATAAATAGAAGAAATTTTTACGCGGAACGACCTTCTGTTGGAAATGTGACTATAGTCATATAGTATAGAATATTTTCTATTTAACATTTTTGAGACACAACGTCTGTTATAGAAAAATCTTCATTTGTTTTTGACAATAATCACAATAAGTTTTTTAATTTTTACAATCAGAATTGCAATAATTCGAAGAATAATGGTACAAATTAAAAACTTAGGGTGATTCTTGTTACAAAAAAGTACGTTATCTCATAATCATCAATATGACAACCACCAAATTACTAATGGAATGTAAACATTTACAACAAAAAGTTTTACCGTTTATGTGAATCTCTATAAAATAGGATACACAATAGTGAATCTGTAGTACTATTCTGTGATGGATTCGTACTCAGCGACCCAAAAAATAACGATTTTTTACAACATTTCATCAGTTTAAACGTTACTTTCTGCAATATCGTATCTACCAGTTTTAAATTAAAAACCCGGAAAAAAATCACATTTCTGCCATTTTGGAGATGTTAGAATGATGTACTTGAACAAGTAAATTCCATTATTGTAAGTAATATAATAAAATTGCTGAGCAAAGAATATTTCCAATTTTCCAGCATTTTTCCTCAAATTTGGCGCCAGATGGGGTTTTCTGTTGGGTGAAACATAATTTTGATCACGTAATCTTAAAAAGCGATCCCGAAAACATTGAAATGTGAATTGACGTCTAATTTATTCAATGCTTTCGTTTCCAAAATAATAAAAAGATAAAAAATTAATGAACTCTTGGGCGTTAGTATGTTAATTAAGCTTTCTTTTACTCTTTCTTTAACACGTTTTTATATTTCGCGGCGTGAAATTTTATTTTCGGCATGAGGACAAATAAAAACTATTTTATTGTACTGTAACTGAGCTGATTTCGATATGCCTAAATGCTGATATGTGTACATATTGTTCACCACTCAATTAATCATATTGTAAACCATACTATTTATTTCCGAGTTGCGTTCGTTTGATGTAGCCACCTACAACAGTCCTTCATAAATGGCGTAAAATTTAGACGAAAACTGGTATAAAGCTAAATTTCTCTAGTTGCCGAATCTTCCCCTCTTCGTTGGTTACGTTGAATATGTTAACCCTTGCGGTGGAAAGCTGATAAAGGTCACTGGAATTTGGCGATTGTCGTAATTTCAAGGAGATTGTATTCACTGGTTAGAGATGGGAAACTTGTCTTCCGCTAACATAGCTTTTCTGTCACGTGAGACTAACTGCCAGGTTAGAGCATATCATTTTGGGGAATAATCGGAAACAAACAAGGTCCATTTTTACTGAAGCAATTATCAAAAGATAGGGGATAGTGGGCCTACCCGGACCTGCTTTACTTTTGCGCACGCTAAAAACACATATTATTTCAGACTTTACTGAAACTAGGATTTCATACAATTGGATACTGTATTCCATTTAGCAACGAGCCTCCAAAAGACATGTATATAAATCTATCCAGATTGTCAAAGTTAATTGATTTAATATTGATTTCAAATTTCAAGATTGAAAGAAAGTGAACCGCAGGAGTATGCTAAAGTGGATTTACCTATTTTCTTTCCAGTTTCATTTTTTAAAAAATATTTTTAAACAACAAACAAGATGTCAGTGATGCAATATAAAAACAATAATCAAAAATAACAATTTTAACCTGAGTACCATAACTCATGTCATATTTTGACGACGAATCCCTGTTTTATAAAAAGTGCCGACTGTGTGGACCTACAAATAAACTAATACTCTACGAAATCCTTTAACTGTATAGTGGAACGCGACGAATATCGTAATGTATATTTGAATGATCAAAAACACGGACTCAAGATGATGTATGAAATGATTGAATCAGTTCCAACAAGCATTTTACACAAATAAAATCCTTTTTCGAATCCTAGTAACAGGTTTCGCTAATAGTATAATGACACTTTATAAGCACTGAACAAGGATATATAGTCATTGTTGAGTCATTCCATATCAACAATATCAAAGTTGTGGTCGATGTCGCGGAATTCAACGAAAGGATTGCATCAATTTTTTTTTGAATGAAAGCTGAAAGGTTTTTCTACAAAATGAGATGTCGAATTTGAAAAAAAAAAATATGCGTTTTGTGCAAAAATTTAAGTGGAAAAATTTTTTGGACCGTTTTTTGGTCAAATTAAGAAGAACAAAAAATTGTCTTATCTTTAGATAAAAGTACTCATTTTTGTGAACAAAATGCGCGTAGTCCCATTTAAATGCGATAATTAAAAAAAAAGATATCGTAATTTAAAGAAATTCAGTGAATATGACCTCACGGCCACCATTTTGAAAATTTTGAAAAAATATTTTACCACGTTATTTTCCACGCCTGTACCTACCAAATATTTCATTTTCGTTGAATTCCGCGACATCGACCATAACTTTGATATTGTTGACATGGAATGACTCTGATTACTTACAGGGAAGGGGGTTGTCGCGCGGTTGTAGGGGTCGAGAATATATTTCGATAAATGATACCGTATTTTCTTACTACGTCATGCTAGGTCACATGCAAATAATAAAGAAACATAAATAAAAAAGTTGGCTGACGTTTCGTCCCGGGTCCGCTCACGGCCTCTTCAGTGGGGCTTGTGAGCGGACCCTGCCCCAGACATATCTCGCCAATAAATATGTCATTTTTATATAAAATATAAATAAATAATATAATATAATATACAATAACAGATATATCGAATAATTACTCACCCACCGATGAGACCGCGAAGCGACCCGGGAAGTCACCACCAACGCACCCCGAGGTTCTGGCTCTATGATATACTCGAACTATAATGGTAAAACTGGTCCGAACGTCTCGCAACCCCACTATCAACTGACTGAAGGTGCCTTCCACGGCCTGTTTATTCGGGTACGGACTATTTGTTTTTTAGAGGCAGGACTTGGGAAAACAACAACCACGCCCCAAAAACAAACTAATTGCAAAGAAGTTAATTCATATTTTCCTCTTAATTCTACAGGAATTTTATTATAATATTATCCCACTCGACCTAAACGGTTATTAGGACCTTTGTCGCTTAACGATCCGGAACAGTCATCGACATGAATTGTACCTAACTATAAAGATTTTACGCTACAAATCTGGCAACAATCAGTAACCCTAGACTTTAAATAACTCTTTAGATTCTCATTCTCTACACTTAGTAAACAAAGATGCCTTTTTTCATGTTCGAACGATACTTTTAAAAACATATTTCAGCATGTCAGTACAGTAGAATCCCGGTATATTTACCAGCTCGGTTCCTCGCCGTACCCGAATGTAGGTAGAAAACCCGACAAATCGAAAAACCCATAGTCAAAACTTACAATCGAAAAGTCGACACATCGATTAGCGGAGAGTCATATTTTGAAGTTCTGCTTGTACTGTCACGGAAATCACACATCTAATCGTGAATACAACGCAAAATATCAATGTAAATCCCTACCGAAATCATTTGGAGAATTTTCAATTTTCGCGAATCGGCTGCTAGCTTCAGCGTCATGTCAATTTGTTAAGAAATTAAATTGCAAACTAAGAAAGTGTCAGTACTTTCCAAATTTGCAAGTTTTACTCTTAATAAAACTGAATATGCTATCTGATAAAAACATGGAAAGTTTTAAATTAACCGTAAATTTAATAGAAATTAACTTGCAGGGTAACAATCACTCAACGTTTTACTTGAAAGTAATACTCAACAGTTTGACAAAATCTCAAAAATTGTAATTTTTTTTATTCGAGGAAGACCTATAAACTCAAACTTATTAAGGTATAAATAATATCGGTAAACATTTACCAATACACTTTAAAAAATCATACCACTCAGATTCATTAAATCACATCAGTTTCTACCGCAAAAATGAATTTTAATTGCTTAGATAGGTCGGAATTATCCAGTTTTCTCTTAATATACCATCGGACTCCTGACCTAATATGCAGCTAGTTTTGCTGATCTTCAAAATATGCAATATTAATATTATGTAATATGTACTACATAGTCATCAATATCTGTATTATTCGATAGGGGAGCCGGGGGGTGTACCGCTCACCTAAGAAAAGTACTGCTCTTAATAAATGCATAAATAATTTCATATTTGTATAACGATTGAAATCGATTCTATGACGCCCAAACAGTAATATACAAAAAGATTTGAATTTTTACTAACGCTAAACGTATTGAATTATAGAATTTAATAAATATCAACGATCCAACAGGATCTCCTGTTAATGTGGGTAATAGCGCTCACTAAATTTAAGTCATTATACTTAGAAACAATGTAATGAAGATGTAATGAAGAAACGTGGGTATGGGCAATGAATATTGTAAAGAAGAATGTATTCAAATTAATGATTCATAAATAATGAGTGTATCTAACCTATGAAATTCGATGATATTATAAATCAATTTGTTATTAACTCACTTGCGTACATCCAATGTGTATGATTAATTACAAGAAGTTCCATTTCAGATATCCATTATTTTAGTACTTTCTGTACATTTATTTGATCAACAATATGTAAAATATGTTATAAACGTTGTGAGCGGTCTTACCCACTAACACGCCGCGTTGAAAAGTAATGAATAATTATAAATCAATGTCGTTTTTAGTAGTTTACCAAATACCATTTGATAATTAACAGTACTACCAGCCTATTTTTTCATATTTTTTCCCATTGGGTACTAGTAAAAAGATGGAAAACCGTATATAGTAAAGACCAATTCGTATCGTATTTATGTCAACTACGTTACAAAACTTTCCAATTTTTTTTTTAATCAACTTCTAGCAATAAACAATGTAAATTTTTTATTGAAATTAGTGTTTGACATAAAGTTCTTTAATAACAAAATATAAAAAATAATTTTAACTTAACGGAAGGATGAGAAATATGAGTAAGCGGAATTACCCACTGAGCGGTACAACCCAGCCGCCCCTATGGGTAATTTTTCTATAAAGTACAATTATAATATTTGCTTGTAGTATGTTGGGTAGCAATTTCTATAAAAACATTAATTTCTAACCTAAACTGTTTTACTAAGAGTAACGAAGTTTGTTTTATAGTTCTACTAATGCAATCATAGCTTGATAATCGAGATTCATAAGTTTGGATTATCCGTACGAAATATGTGCAATACCAATGTGTTCTTGCAATAATGCGATAAAGTATGACACCATGGTTACAATTAAGGGCTTAGACCACTGTAGAATCTCCGAAAAAGGCGATTTTTTGATTGGTTTAAAGTATACTTACCCTTAAGGTCCTAAAAACATTTTCGAAGTGGTAGAATATTGGGAAAAAATATTATTCATGTCAAAACCGCTGTAACTGTGTTTTTATCTTTGCAACTTTTGTTTTATAAACAAATTACTGCTTTTTTTTTAAAGTCCGCCACTTTGCTGAAAATGTATGCAATGCTAAAAACATACATATTTTACTAGAAATTGATATATAAATTGAGCGGCCCAATTCTTTTTTTTTTTTTTTTTTTTATTTAAGCATTTTAAACCTGTCAAGGTTTATTTCTGCTACACGAGTTGCAGCAAATTACACGCTACTTTCAAACTTACTAGCTACAATTACAATTACAATTAACAATATGTAGACTGATACATAGTTTGGCATATATTTAACATTAGATTTTAAGGTCACAATCTTTGAAAAATGTAATTATGTGCTGGCAGGCTTGTATTTCAGGTTTACTTAGGAAAATGTCTATATTTAATGGGGTGTAGTACTTTAATCGAGACAGAGCTTGCAATAACTTTCCCCTTTGATCATCATATAAGTTGCACTGCCAGGTCACATGATTTAAATTTTCGTTTGCGGATTGGCACTTGCATTTAGGATCACATACAATATTTATTCGATGTAGTGATTCGGCTAGATTGTAGTGGTTGGCTCTACATCTATTAATACTAACAATAAATTCTCTTTTTAGTTTTTTACCAGCATACCACGGTTTCTTACGTTTTTCAAAAAACGTTTGAAAATATTTCTTGCCTGTCAGAGAGCTTTTTTCAACGATTTTCCTATTTGTTTCGGAATGAATTTCCGGCCCAATTCTATAACTCGCTCGACGCACGAACGGCCGGAAAAGTTTTGTCCAACGAAAAAGAAACGTTCAATTTTTAAAAGTCGATATTTTGATTTAAAAAAAATACATGAATATAGAAAATGACAAACCGAATAACTTTTCCCTAAGAATTTTTTAATAATAATGAATAGTTTCCAATTTAATAAATAAAAACTGTAAAATTTAGAACCCAAAATTCAATTACATTTTAAAACATAAATCGTCATATCTCGGCCAATTATTGTTAAAATTGTTTGAAATTTGCGATATACACCAAACAGAACTTAGCGATGCCTGAGAAGTGATAAAGCATTGTAAAAGTTAATTTCGTTATCAACAAATTAATTTTTTAATGTCAACTGTTGGAATCCACGAATAGTCAGCTACGTCGTCGAAAAGTCTGTGGGGAACTTTCGATTACAAAAACTTCAAGCAAGTAATTTGTTCCTTACAAGTAGAGGAAATTTTTTGGAAATTTTGAAATCGATTGGAATTAAATTCGTAAAGTTATGGCGATTCTTATTAAAGTTGTTGATAACGAAATTCACTTTTACAATGCTTTATCACTCCTCAGGCATCGCTAGGATCTGTTTGGTGTACATCGCAAATTTCAAACAATTTTAACAATAGTTGGCCGAAATATGACGATTTATGTTTTAAAATGTAATTGAATTTTTGGTTCTAAATTTTATTGTTTTTATTTATTAAAACGGAAATTATTCATTATTATTAAAAAATTCTTGGGGAAAGTTATTCGGTTTGTCATTTTTATATTCATGTATTTTTTTTTAAATCGAAATATCGACTTTTAAAAATTGAACGTTTTTTTTTCGTGGGAAAAAACTTTTCCGGCCGTTCGAGCGGCGAGCGAGTGATAGAATTGGGCCGCTCAATGAAGATCACCTTTTGGTTTTTCACGTCAAAGTTAGGCCTTTCTTTAGAGCTCCAGAGTGGTCTAACCCCTGAATCTATACAATTCATATAATTGTTTACCTAATAAATCCTAATGATTTTCTTTTGCGTACGATAATCAATATTGAATAGGAAATATGTATTGCCCCTGTCACGCGGCAACCTCGCGACATTATGACACATAATACCCGACAACAGTTTGTATTCTATACACGACCAATTCCGTAATAAATCAGGCAACGAAAGCAAGTCTGAAATTTGAAATTATGTTTTATGTAACATTTAGTGTTCTTTTGCATAATTGTAATATATGCATTTATAATAATAAATAATATATAATATATTTCAATAAATGAAAATATATCCATTTTTTTGTTTTGCAAACAGGTGGAACATTATTTTCAAATTTCTTTATTCCCGTTGAAAATAAACATTTTACTGTTCTGTTTCAATTTATTTGTGTTGCAATTTTCTTTCTTCACATTTTATTCGTTTTAGAAAATGTAGAAAATTAACAAAATGGCGCCTGTTTTTAAAAATAAAAAACATTTTTTTTCTAAAAAAATCATTTTTTAACAATTCAATTTTTTTATATATAGACGAAATAAAAAGGAAACTTTTCCGATACGTTTAGTTATAACATATTTATATAAATATTTTAAACATAAATGATACATCTAATCCTAAACGATTCGAGAAACGCAAAGATTGTATCCCTTCAATTTCATACCCTATCAAATAGTGCGTACATTGAAAAAATAAGAAATTATCATAACTTTAATATGAAATCTCTCGAATACCATTTTTCATCATGTGTGTCCCCAACTCTGGCCGGTAACGAGTTAACCCTTAGAAGCATGGTGGTAACCGACGTTACATTAAAAATCGATTTCTTTGATTTTTGCTCATTTAAATTGCATTTAATGCATTTAGATCGGTATATTTTCTGTTACTACAGCGATACAAGACAAGTATAAAAACATTTTTGAAGATATAATGATTTATTGTTTATGATTTATAAATAAACAAACATAAAAAAATCACGATTTTTTCGCAAGAATTCATTATTCACGGTGTTTTTTAAGATAAACGTTTGAAATTTGGTATAATAGAGTTTTTGGCAGCTGCGCTCAAACAACCAGCAAGTATGATTTTAAAAAAAGTTGAGTAGAGTTTTGGTGTACCTTGCACCGTTTTCGATACAGAAACCTTAATGACAAATCACACAAATTAACACAACTGCACACAGTTATGGAATTATGGACAAATATTCTTAATAATGTAACAAAAGCCATCGGCTTCGGGGCTCAGGCGGTAGTGCACTCGATTACGGAGTCGCGAATTCAATCCCCGTCACAGTTCGTAAGACGAGCCCCGTTGTGTGTTTACGTTTCCAATGCTGTTTATCTGGCGGAAATCGACTCATGACCGTTGCTGTACTTGGTGTAGGTTTCTGCAGCACCTACATTTCGTACACAAATGTGAAGTATGGCGCCATCTCTGAAGTCGATCTGCAGCTCTCGCAAATTTAAGAAATCAAATATATTGAATATTCTGTAAAAAGGGCAATATCGCCCGTTGATAAGATAAAAAAAAGTATACAAAAAATTTTTTTTAATTTTCCGTTTTCGAATTGTAATTGCCATTCTTCGTGTTGACCACGATGTACTTGAGTGTCCGTCCGTTTTGACCGCGGAAGCTTGGGCAGTCGTTGCCGAATATTTCTATCCATGTAAAAATGTGCCACATATGGACGGATGTACCCACGAGATTAAGGAACCAATTTTTTCTTGTTTATTTTATCCATAGGGTCCGAAACGTCGACATTTGATGTAAAAATATAGAGTATTATTTATGACGAGTTGACCAAATTCAATACTTCGTCCGATCTACGGACAAAGCCAAAGTAACTTAACAACGACTAGTTCAACACACAATTATTATTTCACATAAATAAGAAATAACCTAACCTAAGCCTAACCTGACCTGTCATATACCTGTACATGTGATACTGGATCTGGTAATTGATGATCTTAGGCGAATAAAAATATTAAAGTAACCTAACTTAACACAACGCAAACGCATGCAGAACATCCGGAAGTAATAGTCGTCGACATCCGGGTTTATAAAGGATAAGTTTATGAGAGCTTATCGTGCGGCGACCAATTCGTTTGAGCCGGCAAGCTTAATCGTATTTCAAATATAGGTTCGCCGCAATATTGAACACTCTTTCGGCGTTGTTTGCGAGTAGGACATAAAACATCTTTTTGGCAACTCTGCAGAAAATGTTTTCTATCTATTCACGAATCATGGACGTATTCCGATGTTTCCTGGAGGAACGATAAACCAACAGAAGTCAATCAATTTCCATTCACGACTACGACAAATTCTTCGGCCAGGAGCAGTATTCGAGAACTTAACCATCCTTGATCATCAATATTAGGTTAAAATATCTTGTACGGCCCTCGGGGTGCACATTTTTCATCAAATAAAATATATAACATGAAATATATTGACATTTTACCGACAGCCATTGCCCTGTGGTCGGCGCGATGCGCAGTCGCTCTTTCAAGTAAAGCATCCTGATTGGGGATCCACACTTGGAAGGTGACTCTTGAAAAAAAAACGTGCGTTACGCGCGCTACGGTAAAGATAGCAGGCCGATTGATGAGCGGGAGACAGCTGCTTTACCATCAGAGGATATCCTTTTACGATAAAGTAGTTCGTCGACTGTATCTGCCGGGTTTTCCGTAGTTTTCTCTGACCTCGTGCAAATGCGATATGGAAGTGTCAAGTCGCGCTACGGGGCTGAGTATTTGTGGAACTGGCTCTAGGTGGGTGATGACTTGTATTTGTCGAAAGTATTGTCTGTTGTAATGTCTTTCTTTTGATTGTCTGTCCGACCTATCCACCCGTGAGCCGACCCGCGAATGGGCTAAAAATGTAATTAAAGCGGGGGATAATTCCTTTCCTTTATCCTTTATCTTTTATAGATATTTTAATCATACAGTGTTGGTGTAAGTTCACTTAGAATTTTCACGTAAGAATAGTATAATTTTATATATATTGTATAGAAATATTTAATCGTTTTATTATTTCTCTGTTGAATTTGACGTGTACCACATCCTTCAACTGCAAAAGTCATCTGGTTCTAATAACCTTTCATCCAATATGTTTTAACTTAATGGATTAGGGAATATATGCAACGGTGGACAAATGTTTCTTATGAAGTGGCTTTGGATTCATGAATCTCTCAAATAACTGATACAGAATTGTGCATCGGGCGAAACTGTATGTAATCATTAGATTCGTATAGTAGTAGTAGTACACTTGGAGGTTACGTGTGAATGCTTCCTCTCTAGAGGTGAATTTCCGCGTTCGACAGTAAGCAACCATCCATTAATGGGAAGAGTACTGTATCAGCACTTTGAGCATACCACTTGATCGAACGTTCGATATAACATCTATGATTTGGAGAAGGACATTCATGACACAGTACCATGCGCTTCGTCGGACGATTCGTCCACTTGAACCTCCTGCATCCGTTCCGAATAAAAGCATCTTGACTATTCTCTCAGAATTCCTAAAACCTAACTAAGGATTATGACGGACACTAAACCGTATTCAGACGATACAATGCAAAATAAAAATGATCACTTAACGGGGTATTCACAAGAGGACAAGAGTAGTACTTATTAAAAGTAACACGGGACAAATATTTCTTCAAATTTTTTATAACCATAGAACTTCTCATTCGGGTTACCTAATTTTGCAGACTTCGGATCCCCGGGCTTCAGTAGTCTGAGGGCCTGTTGCATTTCCGGCCAACGGCCACTCACTCACTTTTCTAATTATGACATGTTTCAAAACTACAATACGTTTTTAGAACTTTAACAGTTCAACGTTCACTGGGAAACATTGATTATTTAATTATCAGTCTATCTATCTGTTTATATATATTAATTTACTTATCGTCTAAACATTCATTAAAAATAGATGGATTTTAATGAATGACAACAAACTTCCACAGATTTACTCTCTATATTTGAACACCATTATATCTGTAAAAGTTTGATGGACAGATTTTTGAGTCATAATTTTTTTGTCGCGCATCGTTTTCTAAAAGATTAATTATGATTTATACATATGAGCTGTAAAATTTTATTTATAATTTTCTTGCAGTTGTAATATTTTACAATACGTTTCATTGGTTAGATTTACTTGCCAAATTTATGATTCTATGGCTAATCGGGCAAGGTTTGATCATCATCCCACACAGGGCGATACAAGCAAATAAACAATCACAAATACTACCCATAACACAGATCAACATGGTTTTGTTGTTGGGAAGCTGTGGGTCATTTCCAATGTAAATTTGTGCGTAGAATAAGAATCCGAAGTCATAAATAAGTGATCCGTCACGTTAGGATTTTGAGATATTTGAGGTTATTTACTCGAAAAACGCGTTTTTTGCTATTTTTGAGGTCATGTACAGAAGACACAACATTTTAAGGAGTTTTTCCTTTCGGTGGGTCATGTGATACTATTCTTTTTCTTTAATATGGGATACACAGAATTCCATTACGACTTTTCTTCAACAAGATACGCTAATTTGAAATTACGATTTACATCTAAACAAATTTACCTTGAAATACTCTTAGAGAACAAGTTCAAGGTCAATTTCAATGTCATGAAACCTATATAAATATAAACAACTACATAAAATATGGATACTAATAACTAAAATCACGTTTCAGTATTGTGACTGTTTTTTTGATAACGTTAATGGAATATATCTCGTAATTTCAAAATGACCGTAACTTTGTAAGAAAAAATCTTAGGTGATCGACTAAAACCTCATTTTAAACCGTAAAGGTAGTACTAAAAGATGCAAGTAGTACACAACGCCAAAAAAAATTGTTGCGTCCTGTTCGTCACCTCATAGCAAACTAACGCGTTTTTCGAGTACATGACCTCAACCATCACAAAAACCTGACGTGATGGACCAATCAATTCTGACTTCGAGTTTGGATTCTACGCATACAATTACGTCGGAAACGACCCACAGCTTCCCAACAACATCCAAGACCCTCTTTTTTGTAGACCTGCGTGATCTACACCGTCAACACAATCGAAAACTACCGACTAATGTCAGTAGCAGTCCCAGATTCGTAACTTCGTCCAGCAAGGTTTCCTGAATTATTATCCGCCATAGAAATAAACAGAAAAAGTTGCCGGACGGGGATTCGAACTCATGACCTAAGGGACGTTCAGTTTACGAGGCTAGTATGCTAACCACTTATACATCGAGTCTCCCAAAAACGTTGTAATATTTTATTAGAAGGAATTGTATATATTACATGAAATATTATACTCTTGATTATATTTGAAATATTGGTAAATATACATTTATTCATCTCAAGATAGATCAAGAAACATTGAGAAAAACCCAAAAAGCTTGGGAATGACCGAGAAAGAATAAGAAAGCGAAAAACGTCGAGCATGATTGAAAAAATCTAGAAAATGGTCGAGAAATATCGAATACTATCGATAAAGATCCTGAAAGATTGAGAATGATCCAGGAAGATCGAATGAAATCGAAAGAAATCGAGAGAAGGTTTGATCTCGTTTCGTTCAAACAACAAATTTGATACTCGGCGAAGATCGATATTAGCTGTAACCCTCTGTGCTCTTGTGAAGTAATACAGGCTAGAGACTGGCAGGTTGCACACCCCCCCCCCACCCCCCGCCTCAGTTTTTTTGTACTACTAACATTTTGTTAATATTCACATGCTATTGGATTATAGGTCCGTCATGTAAGCCGATTAATATCTAGCATCGTAACTTGTAATCCGCGATGAATTTATGTGTATAAATCAGCAGTTTTTCTGGATGACATTTCAGATATGATCATATCGCGACTTCACAAAAAATCCCAAGATCAGAAATGTGCTCAGTCGTAGAGACTGCGCAGGTCCAGATTAATTGCGCGTAGTCAATGTATCACATGCAATATCCAAATATCGTCAATAAATTGAAAACGCAGCATGCGAGGGGTGTGCTGGTGCCTCGGAAAAGCGAGAGAGATCACTTGGTCGGGAGACGGAGTAGGATAGAGAGACGTGATCACGCGGCTGCAGAGCAGCGCGCGCGCTCTTATATCGACCAGATTCCAGCCGACGGCCGCCGAGGACTGCTGGAAGTCGTTTTCTCTGGAATGGAGAGGTTGGAGCAGCTAGGGAAAATATTGTTAAAAAGCTGACCTGACCAAGGATACTCCTAAAGATCTACGAGAATGCTGGACGGGAGTCACCGAATAGGAAGTCACAGACCTAGACTGCGCTGGACACGCGACGCCGATCCGCGAGACCTGATTTTCGGTGACGATTTCCTGACAAGATAGCGGATGGGTGGAAAAGGGTTGAGAACGACAACGTGGTGCACCAGTGCTCCCAAATATTTTCCTCGGAATTATCAGAAAAGCTTATCAGGTAATTATGCGACAATTCATTATATTACACCAAGTGTGCAAATGAGTCCTTCGATGGATGGCTTTTCATGGAAAGATTGTTTCAATTAAAATTAATGTCGACTTAATTGAATGCCTTTTTTCAGTAAGTACAAAAAAATATTTGAATTTATTTAGAATTGTTTCAACTTGTTTGTATATTCAAACTATCTGTAAATGTATGTTTCCACTATTGTCTGACCACAAGCTCTAGGAAATTAAATAGTCCCATCTACTTGCAATTTAATAAAGCTCAAGGTATAACTCAAACTTTAGGTTCCGACACATTTTTATTCAGAATAATAAAGTAGTTTTTTAACACTGAATAGTGGACTGCTCCGTCATACGCAATTCCTCATTCTGAGCATAAATTTGGACACAGCTCAGATTGTTTGAATATATTTCAAACCATTAGTATGGGGGTATGACTACCTATTAAAAATGTAATATTTAACGCGATCATGACAATTTAAATTTCGTTTATTGCCAACATTTTTTATTGTCTTTAGGGCATTCGACAAATTTCATTCAACAAACGAAAGGTCCCGGGTTCAAGTCTCGCCGGCACATACAATCTTTTGAGTTCAATTCAATTTTGTTATTTTCAAAAATAAATAACTGACCAAATCAATTATAAAAAATGTAATATTATTAACACTACCGTGATAATTAAAATGTGTTTCAGCGAACAAATTTAATTTATTCAGAATTGGGTAAAGAAGTTTCTGACGTCCGAATAAAATACACTTGACAAAAAATTTCAAAGTATTTTAAGAACAAAAATATCCATTATTTAGACTTGATGCTGAACATTTATTTAATAATTATAATTTTATAATTCTTGAAAAATATATTAATATTTTGAAATGAAATTATATTTACTTAATGAATTAAGAGTTTTTTTCATATAATAAAATAAAGTTTAAATTGTGGTTATATTTTGCACGTATAATCGCTCGCATTTGATATATGGTGATAATTTAAATTATCGCAGGAAGAAGCTCTGCCGGAAGACGGATTTGAACCCAAAACCTCTGCGTATAAATCCCACGACTTAACTACTAAGCTACAATACATTATAGGATATATTTACGAATAGAATCAAGATAGCGCAGAATGGATATCCTTTATTACATTCTGACTTTGAAAACATTAAAGCTTTAATAAGTTTAACTTTAAACCAACATAATATTGATACGTTTACCGCAGGTAGATGTAAATAATAAAATTTAATTAACGGCTTATGCCCTACAAATGTTTTTTGGTGGTAAAAACAAAAACTCTATGTATCGATCGGCTCGCGATCATCTTCAGGAGAAGTATCTAGATCTTATATGTGTGTCCTATTTTTGTTTGCATTTATTGTTGATTCGTTTGCGAAAAACGATTTTTCAAACGATCCATAATATCTTCGTATGTTTTGGATAAGCTAAAAGACTCTTCATCGGCATTTAAAGGTTGTTTTTGTAATTTTATAAGTATAGTTTCAAATATTCTCCTATTGTAAAATTTTGTTTCTATATCTAGAATTTTTGTATTGTCCCATTTCAGACCAGTATATTTTTTATAACCAATTTTTAAAAGATGTAACTTATCGATAAGAATTCTCTATTTTAATTCTGAGATAATGGGATATTCATTTGGGTGACAAACCTCATTCTTTTGTACTGAACCTAGTAATTTTCCGGAACGAGGTTATTACTGTAATAAAAATTATAAGTTTTATTATATGTAGTTATAAAAGATAAAGACCATTAAAAATATTACTTAAATTTAAATAAAAATAAATGTCACTCGCTGCCAGATTCATTCATCGATGTTGGTCTGGCGCACTTACCACGGCGGTTGATTCGTTGCCATTCGTCACCCTTCTGATAAGCTGCATATTCGAAACGGAAAAAAACGACTACGTGTTTTCAATGTATTTTTGCCTCCTGAAAACGAATATGTCAGCAGAAATTGGTGCTCGACTATATCTTGATCGCAATTTTAAAAAAAAGCAGCAAAAACACGTGAACTCATTTTGAAAAATTAACTTGTATGAAAAATTACTTCAAACAAAAAATCTAAAGCGGAAAATACTCTACAAAATGTAAACTGTAAGGCCGTAAAAAGCAGATTAAAGTAACAACAATCGACTTGGCCTATGACTTGAATCTTAAGTTCTAAAGGCAATACGCGAACCACGGACGTACTTACGTCCTAGAAAATGGGCAAATAGCTCAACTGAGTTTTGATAAGGGCCATTCATAAACGTAGACCTTTTTTTTGGCAATTTGAACCCCCCCCCCTCCCTAGTTAGTTTTATGATTTTTATACATACATTTTATAAGACGGTAGTTCTTGGCAGACACCCACCCCCTTAAAATGGTAACGTAGCTTATGGATGGCCCCGAAATTGCCACCCCTATCTGCGTAGTTGAAGATTATAGGCTAGTACAAACAGAAAGACTTGTAGTGGGGGGGGGGGGGAGTTCCCCAACGGGGATCCGCCGCGCGAAACCCCTAGTTGATATATAGTTGTATATTTTAACTACTGATTTCAAGTTTATTCAAACAATATACAACCCATGGTGTAGAGAATTTTCCGCTTTACACTTTTTATTTGAACCAATTTTTTTGCCACTTGTATTTTTCAAAATAAATGCCAAAAGCTATACAAAATTACGTTTTTGACTGTTTTTTTTAACACTTCCGAACATGCAGTTCATCCGAAGGTTTACCAGCTTTGTTGTTGACAGACTGCCCCAAAGTATCACTGTTTTTGTAAGACAAAACGATTCTATGTCTGCACTTTTGTTTATCTACCTTTTGTCCAACATATGTTCATTACAAAAACGTTGACTTATTAACACGTCATATTTATGCTGTCGGATTAAAAAAAGGCGGCAACAAATTTGACGGACAAAATGATCAGTTAATTTTATAATTGCCTCAAGCGCGCTCTTGCTGCTATGACGAGTGCCGGGAACACCATACCCGTACCATAATGAAAATTTTAGTTCCGTGTCGCCTGATGTTTTATGTAATGGGAGTGCGATTTCCAAGGGTTAAGTTGGTTAGGAGGGAGGCATCAATAGAAAGTTCGTTTGACAGAAAAGTCGGCAGAAAAAGATCTAAAGAGCATGCGCATAGATTCGTTACATTATCCCCCGTGGACGTTAAGGTAGCGGCACATTAATAACGACCAATTTTAGGTCTCCAAAATATAAACATAACTCTGAGGAAGCTGCACTCCTTTTACACAAATAATTATGATATAACACACGCACAATAATGGGTCATATTCATACATGGATGTAGGGGCAAAAGAAGCAAATAAAGTACTTTATTCTACATTTACCGCCCCCATATTCAAGCATGAATATGACCCATTATCGCGCCTTTGTTATATAAAATATCGTATAGGGCACGGGGCAGAGATTTTTTCATAGCTCGTTTGATGGGGCGGCACGTATCGCTAACAGATACTTTCGTAAATACGGCATCTTTACATGTAGACTAGTCCATTGCAGCAGTATTTTTGTAGGCCAAAATGTCTTTCGAATTTCTTTCTGGACTATCATTCGAATTTATTAAAATGAATCATGATTAATCGCAAAAGATGAATGCAACATGAGCTCAAAAAGGCATCTCTTAACTACACAAAGTAGAGTAAGGTAGACTGGGTAAAGTGAAGCCATTTTCAAATTTTCCAGTACACATTAATCATTTTTTAAAAGGGGACCTGTACTACGAACTAGTAATCATTTAGTACAAAACTGCGCAATCATTACAAGAACGCCACCATTACTACGAGATAACGCAGCGCGAGACCCCTGTAAAAGAGCGTTGCCACGCTTTCCAGTCGGACATAGGTTGTGCGCGCTTAGGGTAGCTGTCACCCTAAACTCGAAAAACCGCGGTGCGACAGTGGCCCACAGTTATACTGCGGTCACATCCAATATCGCTCTTTCATTTTGGAAATCTGGTAGCATTGATAGAGCGAGTAATGTACGAATCTTCTGTCAGTGTTTATTTTGTTCGTTTATAATAAAATCAAAATATTTGTAAACAAGATATTGAATAGACTATAAAATGATTGCGAGTTTTTCTGATGAAGTGAATGTTGGTGAATTATGAGGTGGCAAAAGGTAACTTTCTGAAAAAGTTCAATATATATATTTCAATAGCATTATTACACATCCTTATCTTCGTGGATACCGGGTAAATGCCAAATAGAACCCATATATAAAGACGGGGTACAGCAGTTTATACGAAAACTAACTGTAGGATTAGTATCTCGTATTTATTTAGTTTGGCATTTTTCGGCCAGTGTCTTCTATAATATATCAACTCATTCGAATTGCCGACCTCGCTTCGCGTGTACATCAAACTCGCCCTAATAACAAAATGTTATTTTGCTCACTACGTTGCGGAAGCAAAACAGCACATTTTCTCCTTAGGAAATAAAATAAATATATCCGGGAACAAAATAAGTTTTTCGCATTCTGAGCGCAAAATACTATTTTGCTCCTAATATCGCGGGAGCGAAGTAGCACGCTCGCGAATGAGAAAATAGTATGTGCAACAAGGGAGAATAGGTGCTTGTAGATTCATGCGAAATGTCCTTGCTTCGCTCGGGCGTCAAACTCGCACTCATCGGAAAAACCTATTTTGCTCCCTAGTTGCACAATCTACTATTCTGGATGTTCCTTATATGGTAACTTCCCAAGAAATGTACACTTACGAGAAAGTGTCGCAGTATCTTGGTGTTCGGCATAGACATGATGTATATTCTTCTCGAGTTTAGATTAAGTACAATTTTAAAAATAAAAAAAGACTATTTTTCATGAAGATAGAGTAGTTCTTACGTTATATCCCCTCGTAAATTGTTCACCGGTCCTCTTCTTAGTTACAATGCGCATAGCCCCTAGCACCTTCCAATATTCTTCCATTTCTGTTACTATATACGCTGTATTAAGGGCGCGTAATGCTGATTACGAATAAGGCAATAAAAATTAGCAATTAAACGCCATTTGAAGTCACCCGGATTAAAAATTATATATATATATATATTTATATATATTGATTCAATATATATATATATATATATATATATATATATATATATATATATACTCATATATGAATTTTAACCGGGTATAAGGATATGGTGCATATATTACTTTGTATGCACATATACATCTGTACATGAGTATATAAGACCGTGTTGAGCACCGTCGATCAAGAGGAGTTATATATATCTGAATTATACATAGTCTTATTTTAGATATAACTGTATGCAAGACATTTTTTACAAGAACAAGAAGTTTTGTGGTCAAAAATATTAATTAACATGATGTACATTGGGAATTTAAAGGAACTAACTATTACTTTGTTTCGATTATTACTTATACTATTTGGTAGATTCGATTATTATAATTGAACATTTTCTTATTGATAGTTGGGATAACCACCATCAGTAAACACCACCCTTGCGTTGGAGTTGATATGCTAAGTTGTCGCGAAATTTCTTGTAGCCTACCAATTATTTTCCGCAAATTTGATGTTTTAAATAAGATAAACAAGATCGATTTTGTAGATATTATATTAAATTGAATCGGAAAAAAATGATACAGTTACTCATCAGGGATATTTTTTATCGTACAATGTAAGATAACGGTTCATGGAACATGTTGATGGATATTAATATTGCACATCCATCAAACTAAAGTGGCGATTAAAAAAGAATCCTTCAAATCCCCTATAATGATCGACTTTCGCAATTACTGAGAATACTTCCTCGTATCTCTGTGAGAATTTCTCGAAGGCACGGTTTGAATGAATATTATTTATTTTACTTCAATCCACTATACTCTGGTTTTGAAGCCTACTGTAGCTGTTTTTCGGTTCGCATCAGACATTGGATTAAAGCTCAACTGATTAATCATCGGCGGAAGTTTTATTATCGGTAGCGCGACATTACTCGATAGACGAATCGTTCACAGCGAATTAAAAATGCTCCGGTTCAATACCCGATTGCAATACTCCGGTTCAATCACGACGCGACGATTGCGATTGAAAGTGAAAACAATCGAACTTGGGCTGGTTGAAAATGCCTTGATTCTTGTTGATAAAACAGTCAATAACCGAATGATGCTATGATTGATATTATTTATTAATGATCTGCGCATAACGATCCATGTGCACGTGCAAGTAGATTTAGACTGTTAAAAACTTGCCGATGTAAAACAAACCAGTCGGAAGTGTAATAGTTTTCGATCTTTATAGAAGAAAAAGGCTTAAAAGAAATCAGCATGCGGTGTCAAATGTATATGGACTAATGTCTTTCTTAATAATAATACTCACTATACGCATTGTAAACAAAAGCAACCAAATATACTGCTCCACATTGCGTTGCGGTCTAACGCCATACTTTATTTACAATTTAAACTATCGTTACCTAGAATATAGGTGTTTATTATTTAATGCATATGGTACAAAAATAACTCACGCTTATTTCACACCAAAAAGTCAAATCAGCTGATTTATACCGAATACGGCGTGGATCTATTTATTCCACGCGGCATTCCTAGTAGAAACGGGTTTAATTTTCTACCAGGGATTGATAAATATAATAGTGATAATCTTTGAATCCTTATAAGGCATTTTCTGCCATGAGTTATATTACTATAACGCAAAATGGTATGGCACTAAACAAATTGGTGACGGCCGATTAAATTAAGCTAAGCTCTTAGTTAAATGACAAAAAGGAATTTGTAGATGAAAACCACACACAACCTCGAATTTTATGTATACGCGCATTAAAAAAACAGTAATGTATAAAAGATAAAAATGTATTATAAATAAGTTAAGATATTATAATATAACAACGAATAAACATGACATAATTATTATGATTGTAACAACGTTATTATTTAATTTACACAGAGATATAAAAAAATTATCTTTGATCAATAAGATCACCATTTAATTCTGAAACTTAATATGGCAATTCCTTTTCGTAAATATAAGCATGCAACACTTACAATTTTTTCTCCTATCATGTAGTTTTATCAAATCCTTAAATCTTATGATTGGTTGTTTATTGCGCGTTAATTTTGTTCTATCTTTCTTACTATACCCCGGGGTACAGCGGAAACGTTAGATCGAACATTAGAGTGCATTTCAGTGTCTGGCTCAATCAATGCTTTTACAAAAAGTACCACGTTTAATAGATTCATAATAAAATTTTCTTTTGCAAACGAAAAATATTCAAATATGCTAGTTTTCATAAGGGTTGACGACGTATATATACTTTCCCTTGTCTCGCCACTGCTTGGCACTGCCATAATGCGTTTCCGAAAATTTTACGCAATACTATAAAAAAATGTCATCGAATTTTATGCACTGTATGACAACATATACTATTTCCATACAAGTGCGTACAATTTTTTTCTACGAATGTGAGGGTTACTTGTCGAGCTAAAAGGGACGTCCGCATTCACATTGGTACAAAAAATATTAGAAAAAACATACATGCTTCGAACATTATTTTTTGATGCAAATCTTCCTAAAGTGCATTTATAAAATGTAAAAAACGCATAAACCACACTTTACGCACACTATATGAAATAGTATATTACTCAACGAGGGAGGTAAAATAAAGAATGTCTCAGGCTGCGTGTAATTTTTACCCGAGGTGAAGCCGAGGGTGAAAAACATGTAGTCTGAGGTATTCTTTTTTAATTCCCGAGGGAAGTATACGATTTTTCTTCACAACAGGGAGGAAAAGAAGCTACTTTCGTCCCAGTGTGATGAAAATATACTGTTATGTACGTCTTTTCGGTGCGTAAAGTAAACTCATGCGTAAAGTAAACTTTACGCATGGAAAAGCCGTACGTAATAGTAGTTTTCGATACAAGTGCGTAAAAGTTTTTTCGTCACAGTACGTCTTTACGCCTCTTTTTGCGCGCGTAAAGTTGATTTTTGCGCCTACTAGGCGTAAAGTGAACCCTAGGACATAAAGTTACAACCGTCGGCGATCAACGGCTCGAGGGCCGGCCTCGCCGTACGTTTCACTTAACGTCCAATAGACGTGAACGTCAGTTTTACTCCTGCAAATCGATGCGCAAAGAGGTATGTCCTTCCGCCTACGTATGAGAAAAATAATGCTCGCTCGTGGGGCGTAAGATTTTACATCCTCCGGCAATACTCTATACCCTCGGGCCGACTTCGCCGTCCCTCGGGCATGAGAAATGCCTGCGGGCGTAAAGTCGCACTTTACGCCCACCGTACGAAAATAACTATTTCTACGAATGTGAGGGTTGTGGGCCGAGCTGAAAGCGAGGTCCGCAATTCACATTAGTACAAAAAACATTTTCGCACATGCGTCGAACAATATTTTTTGATGCAAGTGTGCGTAAAGCGCACCAAAAAATGTCAAAAATGCGTAAAACCGCACTTCACGCACACTGTATCAAAAACAATATTTCGGCGTAAAGTTCTTTACGCATACGCACTCTTATCGAAAACTACTATTTCAATACAAGGGCGTAAAAGTTGTTTTACGAATGGGAGAGGTTACATTCACATTCGTTCAAAAAATTTTTTTGCACGTGCGCGGAAATATATTTTTTGTTGCAAGAGTGCGTAAAGTTCCCTAAGAATCGAAAAAATCACTCTACGCACTACTTTACGCACACTGTAACAAAAATAATATTTTATAAAATACATAAATACTCAATATTTACAAAACCAGTAAGCCATCCCTGCCACCGAGGCGCGATTAATTTAAGGCTGAGTCTATATCCACGCATGGAACGACTCCCACCAAGCCTCCCGCGCCCGATACTACCCGCTAACCTAACCGCGAGAGGGGAATCACGGAGTTCGCGCGGTGGGAGGCATTTCGTGCGTGGAAATAGACATTCCCTTAATTTAATGGGTTACAAAGACTAGTATTGCAATTATAAAATCACCCGTATCAAAGCAGACGGCACCTCAGGTCCATCGTATAAGAATTTACATGAAGATATTTAATGAGGCTCATCAGCGAAGGATCATTCTGTGCTTTAGAAATATTCGCTGAATCGAAAATCTATGAAACATGTGCAAATAACCACCCAGTATTCTATTAGTTTATTTTTTAGAAGAATAAATTTTTTTTCGGTAATACTTATTACATACGCATACGATCTAGGCTTACTTTCTTGATTCCACAGATCCGCAGAAAATGTGCGTTAAACTCTCTGCTAAATATGACTGCACACAATAAAAAGATCCTAGTGCTATGTGTTTCATAAGCTTCCGCAATTTTTTAAGAAGCACGTTGTGCTTTCTGATAAAAAATCAATCGTATAGGTTAAAATTCCTTCCTTGTGATATAGTATCCATAATAGTTTCTGTTGGTATCCAAAAATTCGTTTTCGAATCAATTTATTTCGTATAATTTTCTTTTTTACACGTATACCAGTTTTGTTAAGTTAATTTAATAAATCTAATTTTACCAAATTCCTGAGTTGATTATTCTATGTTCAAACATATACGTGGAAACATGTCACGAGACAGTGCTCGGACATATCGCGATTTTCGGGTCGGGATCTGCGTTTCAAGCCCTGCGGTATAGGCCTGCTTAGGTCCATCGCTTAGATGGTCCCAGAGCTTTGTGAGTTAACCATCAAACCGCTGCATCTCGACGTTCACGGATCTGAGCTGTGAAAATCATGACGCAGCCTGTTGTCTGTTATCTAGACGTAGATATACGAACTTACCGAGTATGGCGTATTGAACTTCGAAACACAGGCATAAAAATTTTAGATTGAGACTGCCGCCCAATTTTTAAATGGCGATTCAAATACAAAATCATTAAAAAAGAAAATTATCATGAAGACAAATAACGCTGGGATTTTGTGTTTGCAAGTTAATGATGAACATTCTAGACCCTCTGTTATATATATATATTGCGTATTCCATCGTTCCTCGTGACTAATATATTAACATTCGACTATAATCCCTCCTGACTTTTTTGTAGTAAATGTCATGCCCTACGAAAAAGGTTCAGTGTATTTTTGGTGAATTCTGCACAGTTTTCGATACGAAAGCAATAGAATGAAAAAAGTACGGATTTTATCCCTTTTAAGAACGCTTATAAATCATTATAGTTATTAACAATTAAACCTTCTGCAATTTATGATTAAATACTCTTAAAGGTGTAATAAAAATGTTCTTTTTTAATGATTTGGTATTGTAATTGCCATTTTTAAATTTTCATAAATGATAATTAGATAATTAATTTCTCGACCGTGGAATGAAATAAGAAAAGAATCGTGTTTATAAAACGGTCACTATGTAATGATTACAATGTTCTATACATTAGAAATATTTCATATAAGCATCTTTTTTTTGTAAAAAATGAGTTTTATTGAATAATAATTGAGAAAAGGTGGAACGCCATTTGTTGAAAAGTATAGAAAATAGCCGATTTCAAAGCTAAAAAATAATTGAAAATCTCAAAAACTGAAATGTTTATTATTATAATCTTATTCTCTGATGTCTAAAATATGGAAATATTGATTTGTAGTAATTAAAAGTTGGGTACACACTTTAGAAAATGAGTTTAATGAGGAACGCCATTTGGGTATTTTTACCTGTGAAGTGGTTAAGATACCTACATCAAAATGTTTTTTTATGTAAAAAGTCGCCTAGTTTTTATTAGCAAAATACTAGTACAGAATGTCATCAGAAATGAAATGTGTTTTCTTGTCTTCAGGCCGCGAAATGAATTTTGAAATGAATGAGAATGACACCTGTAGAAACCCGATATGATATAGAACATTCAGCCTAAGAACAAGACATCCGTCGGATGCAAGACTGCCTCTTTTTCTTAACACCACACATTTTTCATAGAGTAAGGGACCAAATACATATTATCGATGTCATTTGTATGTATGTTATTGTATTGATGTTTAAAATTTATTAAATAATTCTAGTAATATTTTCTTATTAAATCCTACTTTTATTAAACAAGTGCTTCGAATGATTTTGCATTAATTACTTTCAATTTTAAACGTTTCGAAAAACAATTCGAAATACTGAATGGTGTTATGGGCTTGCATAAAAGTATACTCTCCCAACTTGTATGATGGGCTAATTAATGGATTCTTTCATGAGAAAGAACTTGGCTTTATTACACGATTTCAGTAAATTTCTGCGAAAATAAAAACACATTTCATATCTGATGACGTTTTTCTGTAATGTTATTTTGCTAATAATAACTTGACCACTTTCTTTTACATAAAATATTCATTTTTTTGTATATGTGTAATAACCTGTAAATACAAGTACCTACTTTTCAGTAATCAGTAATGGTTAGTTTTGCAACATTCAAAAAATTAGACCTTTATTTTTTGAAAAAAAATTGATATTTATTATTAACAAAAAATGAGAATATTACCAACTAAGAATCATCTTTTTTTTCGTTTATTGGTTTATCTAAGAATCATCTTATTTAGAGCTATGTCACGGTAAATGTATATGAAACTAAAAACATACGGAGATTTATGAAATGACTTATATATAAAATGTTTATAGCTATTACCTTGAGACAAAACAGACAGTATGCGGTGAAATGTCATAGTACTGTTAATTTACCTCTTTTTAATGAAGATGAAGTATATGCAATTTAGAAATGTGCAATTCTCGATCACACATACATCATGGTTTACCATCTCTTATTCAGCACGGTTTAGTACCACTTCTGGACAGAGAAAACCCTTTTGTGGTCTAAAAAGCTGAAATTGGTACCAAAATATTATGAAGGGGAAATATTTAAAGGAAGCGCATGGAGCAAATATCTTCAAGAATCGGAGAGATTAAATGATCCTGAAATTTGGGGAAGCAATGATTCAGATAGTTCCATTTATATCAGTTTTAACAATGTGGTTCAAGATTGTTTTTCACACGTCGGAAATAAATAATGATAATTTGGATAAGCATATTCGTGAATTAAATAAAATCTATAAAAGTACAGTGGTTTCCACTATTTAAAAGTGCACAAAATTTCGACCCATTTGCAACATTGCTTCCATTTTTTGTGTACGAAAATATTTGGGTATGAGTCAATAAATATAGCAATATCATCTTTAAGTTTAGTAGTAACGTTTATCTGAGAAAATACAAAAAGAAGCCTCTGGTGTATCATTAAATATACTTTGTCAATAACAAAAACTAACAATAGTTCCATCCATTAATGTGTAATATTAGGAAATTAATTGCAAATCTTATCTTATTTTACGTATTATTTTACGAATTTGTGCAAAATTAACCTCTTTTTATTTTACAGGATTTGCAGCCATTTCGACCTGCCATTCGCAAAGAGAAAACAGACGATGATCATCCGATGGCGAAAACGTTACTACATTTGGGAAATCAAAAAACCGCGTTAGGACCATGTTTTAAACTCAACAAGTGGCTGTTCGTTTTGCTAATATTCTTGTTATCGTCGTTATTGGTGATAAATTGCTTAACAATAGGCACAATTCGAATTCTACCACGTGGAAATGGGTCATTACGAGGTAATTTTTCATTGTTATGTGTTTTTCTATACACTCCTCCACCATAATCCCTCGTAAAGGTGACCGGCTTTATTTGCCCGGTAATAATTTCCCCGTCAGAAATCCCCCGGGAAAATATTTGCCCGGAATAAAGTTTCTCAAAATAAACCGCCCGTATCCTCTTCTAGCCCGTAGCCCGTCAATTCGGTTCAGCTTCTTTTGTTTCTTAACAATAAGAAGTACTTTTAAATCGGCGGAGGCTTATCCCCCCCCCCCCCCCTCCCATGTCGGGCTCGAGGTGCCTGTTCTATAGAGGCATGCAAAATGACGAGACTTCGGGGGCTTTCGGAAGGCTGAGCCCACCTCTCCCCCCCCCCCTCCCTCGCGTCGCGCTCAACGAAGTTGACCACCAGGCATACGCGCGGTTTATTTCGAGAAAATTTTGTCCAAAATAATGTCCGGGAACCCGCAATAAATACTCGTAGTAATCTAGAATTACATTAATGAAGTAATTTTAAAATAAGCAGTAATGAAGCAATTTTCAAATACTGTGCGAAAAGTTCTCATTTTCCGCACAAAAAGGTACGGATTTGAAACAACTAACTCGTGCGGGGTTAAATCCTCGCCTTCCGGTTGTCATTGAATATTAAATTTCCTCTGCGTTATCAGTAATTTACCGCAATTGTATCATAATTTTTCCTATATTTTCAGTGCGGAAAACGACTTTTGCACAGTATTGAAAATTTGATTAAACCTATAATATAACAAATAATCGAATTTACCTCATAAATAAATTACTATTTGCAGCAATTAATTGAAAGATATTTAAGAACATTTCCTGAATAATTACTTTTGGTGGTTTTTTAGCAATTGCAATTGCATATTTACTAGTCGACATGTGCTTACGTATGTGCTTAATTATTGACACTTCTTTTTGAACGGTATTATTTTTATTTAATATTATGCCACCTGTTAATATATTTTTCCAAGGAGACTCCATTCAGACAGGCACCATTCAATTACTCGCAAATAGTCACATATACCCTTTTTTGCAGCGTTCGAATAGCATACACTAAGGAAAAAATTCTTTACTGAAAAAAAAGCTTTTTAATAATTAAGAAATCGCATTTTTGAAAGCTAACGTGTGTTATAAAAAAACATAATATCTTACATCATTAGAATTGCCAATAAAATAAAACCATATATTTTCAATAATTAAGAAATAATTTGAAAGTGACGCATTTCATGTTATAAAGAACTAATTCTTAATAGCCTGGGTCAAAATGATTTCTATACAATTATATACGAGAAGTAAGACAATCCTTTCTCTTAAATATAATTGTATTGTGTTAATGTTATTTTTTCTTTCGTGAAATTAACATTTCGCACGTGTCTATAGAAGTAGCATGTTGCGTTGCACCATGCACTACTGGCCGTTTAATTTTTTACCTATAAAAAACATACTTTCTCACACCCTGTGAGCAAAATAGCACGCGCTCGTATGAGAAAATAGTATGTGCAACAAGGGAGAATAGATATTTGTAGACTCGTGCGAAATGCCGTCCTCGCTTCGCTCGGGCGTCAAACCCGCACTCATCGGCAAACACCTATTTTGTTCCCTAGTTGCACAATCTACTATATTTAATGTAACTAAATATTTAAAAGATTAATGTTAAAGTACGAAAATATTAGCAAAGAAATGAAATATTAACATTGAAGGAAATACTTCTACTGGTATAATCCGTTCTCCACATTCAAGACACGCCATCAAGTTTTTAACAGAATAGTGTTACTTAATATTAAAGAAGCCTTTTTCCAGTATAGCATGTAGCATAATAATAACTTTTGTATAATTACTACGGAATTCTGCCATACCGTCATTATATAGTTCTATTTTATGTATCCCAGAAAAAGTGTTGGAAGGAGAGCAGAAGCGTGTTTCCGTCAGCACGGAAGCTCCCCTCCAGATTACATTGGAAGTGGAATCGCCACCAGCAACAGGATATTTGGTACGAAACTCGGGTTGTAGAATACCCGACTTGAGCCCTTTTGAGCCAAACATAAAAAAGCTCTTGACCGAGGCTGAACCATACCGCTGCGAAGCCGGAACGCACCCACCTCTTGTTGAATCCAATTCCAGCGCCATTTTCGTAAATGTTGAAGCCAAAAGTTACTTTTACAACGAAACCGAAAGCGTCGATTGCTGCTGGCGGCCTTTTTGGCGCACGAAGAACCGTGACAACGACGTTACGTAAGTCTCATTAAACACAAATCTACTTTCAACATTAAGGGAGCAGCTTTGATTTATTGCATTAATTTCTAAGACTTTATTTTCCTACCATTAAGCATGTATTATGAATAGTAAATCACTAATAAATAATAATATAAATTTGCCAATCAAGATAGACCAATTCCATTTGAAATCGGGCAAAGGTAAAATGTTGACACCTGGAAAATTGTTTTCCATGAGGTATGTTGTTCTTTAGGGCAAATAAGAAGAACCGTACTTTTTTGTTTTAAGAAAAATTTGTTTTTTCTGAGTTATGCGCAATTTAAAATCAGGAATGAAAACGGAAGAAAAAAAAGATGATGTTTTTGAGAAAATTAACTTTTTAGTTTTTTCGAAAAATGGCCGCCATTTTGTTATTTTTCAATTTTTGACAATTTCATTATTGGATATCGATAAAATATCAATAACACAATCATATGCCTGAGGAATAATAGTAAAATATTAAAAACTTTAGAAAACACAACATTTTTTAAAAGTTTTATACCCTATTTTTTGGACTTAGCGGATTTTCGTTCCTGATTTTAAATTGCGGATAACTCTGAAAAAAAAAATTTCTTGAAACAAAAAAATATGGGTCTCCTTATTTGCCCTAAAGAACAACATATTTCATGCAAAACAATTTTCGAGATGTCAACATTTTATCCCTGCCGGATTTGAAATGGAATCGGTCACATAATCAGTGATGCACAAAAATATTGTAGAATGATTCCATTCTGGCGGTATAGAAATTGAAATGTCGCTCAAGACTCAGCGATCCGTAAGAGCAGAACAACGAACTTTTAACGTAATTTCCAATTTATTTTCATTTTAATTTTAATTTAATATAAATAACGCTTCCAAAGTCCACCTGTGCAATACACTAATACACACCAGAATGCATATAATGTATTCAAAATTATTTGAAATGAATATGTATTTCACTAAATTAATACACGGTATTTTGTAAGTTTTTATTTATATTTATCATTAGAAGTTATCCATGTTTTTCTTTACTAAATAACCTACATAATATTGTGTAAAAAGTAAACGTTTCTTTTGTGTGTAAATTTCTTAAAAGCTGTGGGCTCGACGAATGTACTTCACATAACTATACCGCCTCTAATGTAATATAATATCGCACCGAGTACCATACTAATTATGACTTTGAGATAATGAACCTCATTGTCATCCGGCAATAATTTGATTATTCTCCGGAAAGAAAACGCGTGTGAATATCGAGCAACACGTGATAAGAATTAATTTCAATGTTACGTTATCAAATACTGTTTATCGTTATTTGTTACGCTTGTTATTATGCATACGATCGGGTACTGCACTGTAAATCGAATGTATGCAGTCGAATCATAGAATAGAAAATAAAGAAGCGATTGAATAATTCAATTTCAAAAAATTAATTATATACATTTTCTTCTTTTAATACAGTTCCTACTATGCTATGAAGTATTTCTTGTGTTACGTTAGCATTGAATTTGAGCCAAAATTCTTATACTCCTATCAAGAATAGAGATTTAAACTTTTTGCATGAAATGAAAAAAGGTAGATGAACTAAAATAAAATTTAAATTTTCGCGAATTAGCCTGAAATGGGAAAATCTCGTTCGTATATACCCTTTAGTCAAATCTTTCATTGTGAAATGTGCAAACTTCACAAATTTATATAACAAAAGATAATGGGTGAAACAATCTTTCTTCTCTTGAATATGTAGGTCTTTTTAAAAATTCCAAATCTAAATGAGATTATCCTGCAGCCTCGCAAAAAGGATAATATACATATATATAATAATAAATAATATATATTACTTATCATGTTACATATGTATGTGCTGTACATGGTTTATGGTAGTTAGAAGTATTACCAGCTCGGAACAAAACAAATGCTCTATAAAAAATGCGTAGTGAATTCTCAACATTTCAGAGTTTATGGTTACAGAATAGTTAGAGTACACTTAAATGGCAAATAAAGCTTTAAGTTTTAAGACATTTTAAGCATACCGTTTGCTTTCATTTGCACAATAGTTTCCACGATACACATTTACATTCCTGTTTACTAATGTAATGTATACTCTTTTCAGGTTTAGTAGAAATTGCTATGAGTTTCAAGATGCAGCTTTCACCAGAGAGGAATTCGTTAAAGTCGAATGTTATCGCGACGATAAAATAATCTACCGCGATTATTACACTTTTGTGCCTCGCAAAACATCTGTAGAACTAAAATGTCAACAAAAGTGGAAGTCTTTGAAACAACGTTCTTCGCGTTTAAGCGTTTTGGTAGTTGGTATTGATTCCGTATCACGAATAAATTTTCACCGTCAAATGCCACTAACAGTAAATGCTTTGAAGAAACTCGGTGCTGTAGAAATGTTCGGTTATACCAAAGTTGCTGAAAATACTTACCCCAATCTGATACCTGTTTTTAGTGGTCTTTCACAAGAGGAATTCGAAAAAAAATGTCTGAAAAATCCAAGAAATACTTTCGATGAATGTCCCCTAATTTGGAAAAACTTTAGCTCTCTTGGGTATCGGACAATATTCGCCGAAGATGCTTGCTCGATGACGACGTTTAACTATTTGAAATCAGGCTTCCGATCACCTCCAACGGACTATTATATTCGACCATTCTGTATAGCTGCCGAAGACGATATTGGTAACACACATTCATACAACGCTAATCTGTGTTTAGGCACAAGAAACAACTACGAGAGCTTAATCGAGTATTCGAAAAAAGTAGCAAAAGAATTTGCTGATGATCCATACTTCGGGTTCATCTGGGAAGCAAGTCTCACTCATGATGTACATGAATACCCCAAGCTCGGAGATGTTTCTTATCAGAAGCTCGTAAACTATTTAAATGACAACGAGCTCTTGAAGAATGCAGTTTTTGTTTTCATGAGTGACCATGGGATAAGGTGGGGTTCTTTTAGGCAAACTTATCAAGGTCGTTTAGAAGACAGTCTTCCATTATTTTTCATTGCTTTTCCTGATTGGTGGAAACAAAAATACTCCAAAGCCTTCGCAACACTAAAACGAAATTCAAGAAGTTTGACTACACATTACGACTTCCATGAAACTCTCCTGGATATTCTTCATCCGAATCGTCTAAGTGAAAAATATGTGAGCGATAAAACCAAAATAATATCCCAAAAAATCCCTAGAGGTATCAGCATGTTCCTTCCAGTGCCCAGTTTTCGGACTTGCGAAATGGCCGGAATCCCTGAGCATTATTGCATGTGTCACCACAGCAGAAACGTTTCCGAGACTGATCCCAAATTGAAAAAAATCTCGAATTTCCTATTAACTCAAATCAATGGTATGCTCAAAAGTTATCCTCAGTGTGCCACATTAAAACTGAATAAACAGATCGATGCGAAGACATGGGACAGTCTGAGTAACCATACAAATAAAAATCCTCCATATTTCGATTACACGGTAACGATTGAAACTCTCCCTGGTAATGCCATTTTCGAAGGGTCTGTCAGATACGATGCCATTACTTATAAAATGAAGTTGCTTGGAGCAATTGGCAGACTGAATGCCTACGGTAAACAAAGTGCTTGCGTGGACAATTATCACATGCGCCTATACTGTTACTGCTCAGGTTAAACGGTGACTAAAAATGAAAATCAAAGATGAGTCCTATATTGCATAGGTTTTATATAATTTCGAATATGCTGTACAATTTCCCGTGCAGAAGTTGCATCGGGGCGTCCCGAAATCTGGGGAGCGCCTCATCGGGACAAATCGGAGCTTCCCTAATTGGGTAAACTGAACGGGCTCGCGCAAGGCCATGGCTGGTCTTCCATAAATACATGTTTCTTCTTAGGGCGCAGACCTGGCGACAAAAATAATTAATTAACAAATGTTAAATTTTATTTTGTTATTATGAATAAAAATTTGAAAAAAATATAAATTAGTTTACTACCGCTCATTTCTAATACTTAATAAAAAATCATAAATTAAAAATATATCAATATATAAACAGGCAACGAATATTTCACTAAACAAATTTTCATAAATAACAGATTAACAGTAGTAAACATAATCAATGTATTTGTATATTAATTAAGCATATTAGGTACAATATTACGAACGTATTAACTAAAAAAATAATTAACAAATAATTTTGTGTTTAATTTTGTATTATTTTTTAAATATTTTTTATTTTTATTTTCCATTGTATAACAATTTGTTTCGAATTCAAATATCAATCTTTTTATTATGAAATTCCAATAAAATAAGTTATCGAAATATGTTTGCGCTGACGCGTCCAACATAAATGCCCATCATATGTTACCGCAATACGGTATAGGCCAGTGGTTAGAGTGTCAGTGGCGTATTCGCGGGGTTAAATCTCGCCAGAAGTGATCGTTTTTTTGAAATTATTTTTAGACATTAAAATATTATGAAATATCAGCAACAATAGTAAACATAAATTAAATAATATTAGCACTACCGGCAAACAACATTTTTAAATTTACTTTTAGAAATATACGGACGAATTGGGGGGAATAATTGGGAACCCGATTAGACCTCATCGTGGTGCTGATTCAAATGGTGTTATACTCTTATAGGGCTCTACAAGTGCCCGTCCGAGCCCCATTTTCATTTCTGCACGGGTTGTAGTTCAGTTTTTAAAATAATTTTTAACATATAATGTAATAAAACATAACTATGGACTAGACACTCACATACATTAGGTCTTTGTATGATAATTGACAAAATGTCAAGCAAAGAATAAAAATCAAAGTGACGATTCTACAGACATATGTGAGCTAAGCAATATGGCTGAAGAATCTCTCTAAAAGAAATCTGAATCCTCAAACGGAGGTGTTGGAAATGCAGTTTACAATGTATTTTCTATGGTTATCTTTTAAGTTGAGATTTCGTATAAGTAAGTATCATATGTATTATAAAGCAACTTGTGATAGAGTATATTAGTGTGTAAATAAATATAGAATTTATATTGTTAAACGATGTCAATTTATTTTCTATAATCTGATCTTCTAAATCATAAAACCATTCCTAACGACAACGTAGGCATTTTTACATTATAAATATACAATTTTTAAAACTTTTAATTTATATAATTATAAGCATATAAGTTTTATTTACAATTATTTACAATTAAAGGTACATTATTCAACCTTTTTTGGTTCTTTTCTATGTTTTTTCACTTCATTTTATAAAATATTTGGTTTTCTTTTCCTAAAATTATATTATCAAAATCACCGCCATAACTCAGAAAAGGATTACTTGTTAAGGGCTTCATACAAAACCGTACAGTACATCTATAAGGTAAGTGTATAGGTAACTGTAGGTTTATTAACGCGTTGACATCGATGTTTAATCTTATGATTTTTCTAGTGTTGACATGGAAAATAATGATAAAGGACGTTAAATAAACATAAAGAACAGTATTACAGAGTTTTTCAATAAACACATGAAAAAAACAACGGTGCTCACAAACGGGGGCTATTCAATTAACGAATAAACTGGTAACCGCTTAGTGCTCTGAGATCTTGAGGATAAATTGGCTGGGACGACTATTTGCAGTTGATTGCATGATAATGGTTGGGGTAACTATTTTATTGGTAACCTGCACTATACAAAATTTGGCAATAGTTTTACAACACGTATAATGACAATTTATTTTGCATGTACTGTAATGTTACAAAACCCACTTAATAAATATGCTACATGTATATTAAAATGTATTGTAATATTGCAAAGCCTGTATTACAGTACATTTTTTATCAGTGCGGGTGACGTGCTTTACACAATGTTCTATTTTTTCTCGTGCACTTTATGTACACGAGACGGAAACACAAAATATTGTGCGACACATATATGCAAAAAACATTCGGAGAAAAGATATTTAGGTTGCAGTGTGCGTAAAATGCTATTTTCGATTCACGTGCGTAATAATATATTATGCAACGAGTCCGTAACTTCACGCACTGCACGAGTCGCATACGATATTTTATGCACAGATTTTCTATGCGTGAAGTAGCGAAATTCAGTGCGTGAAGTGGATGGAATGCGTGAAGTTTAAGTATATAATAAATGCGTAAAAATAATGCGATGAAAAAGACACATACAAATTTATTTTCTAGGGGGCTGAAACACCGTACCTATAACAGCGTTCCTATAGAAAAATGTCACGATTTGCCCGGGTCTCTCTTAGTATATTTTTCCATACTTTCTAAAATTCTTATCTAATTTATTTGGTAATTTTTGGAGCTTGTGTTTGTTTTTTACGAGGACACGAATTTAAAAAAAAATCAGTTGATTCAGTTTTAATCTATACTTTTCAATTTGACAAATATTTCACTCGATAAAATTCAACATTTCGATTTATTTTCATTTATATTGCATAGGTTTAGGTTTACACATATTATAGGTTTAGGAATATTAAGTCGGAACAAATTCGGTATTTACATAATGGAATTACATAATTTTATTGTCACAATGAGAATTCTTCACCACACGTACATAGAAAATATCTAATTTATAAGTATTTAAGAACTTATAAAATATACAAAATATCAACATTCAAAATTAAAATGATCCGAAGATTTCGATACCTCTCCAGCTAATGCGCAATCGCGGTTGACCTTTAAGTTTTTCTGTAATGTGTTGACTTGGGATCCCCTTTTATTTTCCGTATATGTATATATATTGTAAGCCGCCCCTCAATCACGTTTGCATTGCGCACTTATTATGGTGTAGAAGAGTCCACGCCGATATCACCAGGGAATGAAAAGGCGCTGCATTTTGTATATATGAATGATGCTGAATGATGTGTATTTTGTTCTTTCGATAAAGTTGTGATATGCTTTATGTTGAATGTGTCTATACCTACATGTCCAATCTGTTTATGTTTCGAAATACACATTTGCAGAAAAGGATAGTGTGAGAAAATGGAGATAACGAAGATTTAACTTACAAAATGAAACGTTTAACACGCATTTTTCGTTACTTTCCGTTCGGTCTTCGGAGGCAAACGACATTGGTTTTCTTGGTAGATTGTGGTTTCATTAGGCGAGAGAAATATAAGATGTTGTGCTAATTTTGAATTGTGTTTTAAATATTACTGCAGTCTACGTAAATTGAGACAAGTAGGGCTACTGCCAGTAGATCCACTTCCCTTTTTATGATAAACCTGTAAAGTTGTGAACGTTTGAGATTGGATTCGTGTACCTCTCCTTATTCTATAGAGTATAACATTGTACCCGGGTAAAAATGAATTATATACACTTATATAGAAATTATATACGATTCTATAGATGAATTGTGTCTTTATAGTATTATATATATTATTGTGTGAGATTGTATATATTATATACAACTGCATACGGTTGTATATATATCTGGACACAGCAGTATACGATTGTATATAATAATATACGTTCATATATAAACATATATAAATTTGATAAAATCAAACTCCTTAGAATTTTCTATATTTATGTCAGTGGGCTTGCATAATGCAAATGAATTATCCAAACATATTGTATCTAGTAATATGATTTATATGAGCACTCTTAAACATTATTAATCATTTTCATTCAAATACTTTTTTTATCAACATTTATATAGAATTGTATAGAGATAAAAATGCTATACAATCCCTGGTAGAAATGAAAACATTTTTTGTACAATTCTTGTATAACAGTCTTATTTAACATGTTAAAGGCATAGGAGAAATAGACAGTGTAAGAAAAAAATGGACAAATTTCTACCAGGGATGGTCTGTAATTATATAATGGTGTATAAATTTTGTATTCAATACTATACAATTGTATGTAACTCATTTTTATTTATAATTATTTATACACATATACATTGTACGATCATTTAATAATAACATATCATAACAATTAATATACTTATTAAACAATTATTAGCAAAAATTAATTTGTATATTTTGAAATTATTTGTACTACAGTGCACTGAACAAAAAACTCGGGGCGTACGGCAATATCAATGCTTAGAAACGTCTACGGGCTCAGGGAAATAATGACATTGTTAAGCATCAAGGCGCAGTGACCAGACTTTTGGCTAATATAGAAATATTACCTGATTAACAAAATCGTAACAGGAATAAAATGTATAGGTGCTAACGTCAAATATACATTATGCACGTTCTGGCAACATTTGTATAGCTGCGACAGCAATACCAGATTGCTGTTGGAGAACATTACATAAACTGCTACCACATGCCGCGAAGTGCGCCCACCCGAGTAAACATTTGCCTCCGGATCGAATCCGATACCGATCCGGGACCCTTATCTCAGTTGAATTTCAGATCCGTGTCAGATCAGGATTGTAACGCTGCCGCACATCCGTAACGGATCCGGAGTCCCGGACGTCCGGCAATCCTGATCCGTTCCTGATCTGATCCGGATTTGAATCGACGGTAACATTCAATAAGGTGTAAATACAGAAAACCTTGTCCAAATTTGCTGACGTGACTATTTAAACACATGATTATACAGATGACAATGTGAAAGATAGTAAAAATCCTTTGCCAATGCGTCGTTTGTATATATAGTCCTTTGCTAAGTTGTCATTTAGGTTATACACGAATAAAACATTTCTTTTTATTGACAGATTAATTCTAACTCTAATTCGAGGTTAACTTTCCAATTCGACAAAAGTTACCTTCTTATTTTGTATATTTTAATATGTATAGTTGTTAATTAAGCATACAATTAAATAATACACAACATAATAAAATAATAAAAAATGACAGTTCTTATATGCACAGAATATGAAGCCCTATACAACCTACAAATACAATATAACTATATCCAGTCAATGAAGCATCGATTAAATTTTGCACAAATTTACAGAATTAATGCAAATATATACACAAGAAACTTGTTCTGTACTTCTATAATAAATATAGGATTAATATACCATATTAAAAAATTGAACACAATAAACTTCAAGTAATTTTTTAATCCGTACTATATTCAAAATACATTTATTGAAGAAATATAGCACATTGACGTAAATGGTGTGAACGCATTATCAGATTCGAATACGTATATGTATATGTTTTATATCACCATACAAAAATGTGATCCTTTATATATCCATTCCTCTCAGATTAATTGCATATTATAATGTGAAGAAAGTTATATTGTATTTGGAAACTACAAAGGTCTTGATGGAATCTGTGTACTCATCATTTAAAAGAATTGTCGCTCCGGCTTCATGGTTACATTGGCTGTTTATAATTAATACATGTTGAACAGCATATTTAATATTGCGCAATAACATTAAAATAAATTATAGCTAAATGCAGAAAGAGCACGAATTAAGTATAATAATTTAATTTTACAAATGTCAAACAGAGTTTACGGTTTTTAAATTATTGTTTGTACATATGTTATTCGTCTTAATATTTAACCTAAGCTTACTTTGTAAAGAATTATCCACAGTAATTCTTTTGCACACTGTCCATATAGTTTTATTCCACTTATTAAATATTAAAGCTGTAAAATGTGTCCAATAATCTTAAACATTAAATATTTTTTGACACTGTAATACTTTTTGAAACGTACCCTATCTTCATTTTTTATACTTAATCATAGATAAGCTTACACGTAAATATATTTAAAAGAAATATGTATTAAAATTATAATAAATATAAATAACAGCGGATGAAATCATAGGCTGCGTTACAACAAGTGTTAAATAGCTGAAGAGAGTTTATACGTTTTAGATTATTCGGTTTATGAGACTACGTATTATATAATGAATCAAGTTCCAACAAGAGTTACAGAGCTGAATTGATCCTACGATGATTGTCAGATTACTGCCCTTATACACGTTATTGGCACAAATAAACATTCATTTTAAATGGGATTTCAATTTAGTTCAATTTTCTTAATTATTTTATTGAATTTATTGCGAACTAAGAAAGCGTAAGATACAATTGAGGTTTAGGGAAAAGGTTGTTAATTTGGAAAGTTAACCTCACATCTGAATGTGGGTTAACCTCCCAAAAAAAATAAAACTCACTGACACTATCACATATTTTTTTTATTTCATTTTCTTATTCTTTGTTTTTCTTGTGCATGATAATACTTTAAAAGACCGTAGCACATTTAAACTTTAAAACGAAACGCGATAAAGTCGAACTGTCGAAACAGCTCAGCTGATCGGCAATCGGCACTGCCTATTCGTTTCATCACTGCCCGCATAGGTAAGGCGCCACTAGAGCTGCATACTGAATTAGAATTCCAAATCCGGATCAAATCAGGAACAGGTACGGGTTCCCGTGATGTACCAATGTAGCTGGATAACTACAAATCAGGATCGGCTCCGGATTGCCGGACGTCCGGGCTTCCGTATCCGTCCCGGATCCGAGGTAGCATCACAAATCTGATGCGATCCTGATCTGATAGTAGGGGTAGCCCCAGCAAATGTTTACTCGGGATCTTTCTCATCCTAAAGTAATATTTGATCTTGATTCTGATCACAACCCAATTTTTAGTCAATTAAACAATCAAACAAAACAAGACATCTCCCGAACTGTGACTTCATTTAAACATACCGACTGGAACAAATATAGAACCATATTAGACGGATTAATACAAATAAATAATAAAATTGAAACAACACAACTCCTAGATACTGAAATAGAAAAATTAACAGTTGCAATAAAAAAGGCAAAAGAGGAAACTAGCTCCATGAAGGTAGTAGGTGTGATTAGAGATGATATACCTGAAGAAATTAATCAATTAATTAAAATACGCAACAAGTTTCGCAAGGATTGGCAGGCTTATCGTAAAGATGAAGATAAATCACAAATGAAAATAAAAACACAATAAGAAAATCTCTAGCTATATATAGAAATGAAAAGTGGACTAAATTACTAAAAAATGCTAAACCGGCTGATAACTCACTCTGGAATGTCATAAAATCACTTAAAAAACATACGAAATAATTCCAAATCTAGAGCAGGATAATGTAACTTGCATAACTGACATAGATAACGCGGAAATGATCGCTACAGCCTTTGAGAAAGTGCATATTGATGAAACGGAAAATACTCCTGAACAAAAGAATATACTTGAAACGGTATCACAATTTTCAAAAACAACTATTAAATCAGGAGATAAATACTATGACAAAATAAGAACAACCCCAATAGAAATCAAAAACATTATTAAAAACTTAAAAAACCGTAAAACTCCTGGAATAGATAAAATAGAAAATATTGTAATAAAAAATCTATCAAATAAAGCAATAATTCAATTCTCACATATTATAAATGCCATGTTTAAACTTCAATATTTTCCACTCCAATGGAAAGATGCCATTATCATTCCTATCAAAAAAACCAAATAAAAACCCAAAATTACCTAGCAGCTACAGGCCAATCAGCCTACTGCCCACGTTAGCTAAAATAGCAGAAAAAATAATTCTCAATCATATAAATCGATTCAACAAAAAACTAAAGCTATTACAGGATGAACAATTTGGTTTCAGACCACAACATAACACAGTCCAACAAGTAGTGCGCATAGTCAATGATATTGCCGTTAATTATAATAAAGATAAAGTAACAACGATGATTTTACTTGATATCGAAAAAGCTTTCGATAAAGTTTGGACTGAAGGGTTAATTTATAAACTAATTGAATTTAAATTTCCAATAGAATTAGTCAAATTAATACAGGGTGATCGGCCAACCATTACCCAGCGGCTAACTCTAGATTCTACAGATAATTCTGAACAACTTTTTCCTCTAAAAAAATGTTCGGGAAGGTAGAGTTTTTAAGTTATTCAACACTAAAATCTAGGTGAAAAAATCACATTTGTTGAAATATCTCGACTCGGTTTGAAGGTACCTTAACGAACCGGAGCTCATTTTAAAGATATTTTAAAGCTCTATAAATTGTCTCTATTGGTTTTTGATCTGTAATGAATATCTCTCTTGTTATAGCCATAAAAACGGGATAAATGCCGATTTTCCAGGATTTTCGCGTTTAACTCGTTTCGACACATAGTTACCGAAATATCACACAGAAAAAAGTTGTAGGCCTTGAAAAAACAAAAATTTTTTGTCCTCTAATACGATGCGATTAAATTAAAACTGAACCCTACAAGAGGCTCGTAAAGTTGACAAAATACAGTTCGACAAATAAATCGATATTAATAACAAAATGTTATGAAAACGAGTACAAATAGGGTTCAGTTTTAATTTAATCGCATCGTATTAGAGGACAAAAAATGTTTGTGTTTTCAAGGCCTACAACTTTTTCCAGTGTGATATTTCGATAGCTATGTGTCCAAACGAGTTAGACGCGAAAAACCTGAAAAATCGGTATTTACCCCCGTTTTTATGGCTATAACAAGAGAAATATTCATTGCAGGTCAAAAATCAACACATACAACTTATATAGCTTGAAAATATCTTTAAAATGAGCTTCGGTTCGTTAAGATACCTTCATACAGAGCCGAGATATTTCAAAAAAAGTGATTTTTTTCCCCTAAATTTTAGTGTTGAATAACTTAAAAACTCTACCTTCCCGGAAATTTTTTCAGAGGAAAAAGTTGCTCAGAATTATCTGTACAATCTACAGTTAGCCGCTGGGTAATGGTTGGCCGATCACCCTGTATATTCATATTTAGAAAACAGACACTTTAAAGTTCAAATAAATAACACATTTTCAAATAAAAAACTAATAAGAGCAGGAGTTCCTCAAGGATCCGTACTTGGACCCACTCTCTTTTTAATTTACCTCTCAGATCTATCAAAATACCCACAAACGAATAGTGCTATTTATGCAGATGACACGGCAATCTATGCACATTCGTTTAATGCTATTGTAGCAGCCAAACAAATACAATACCATGTTTATAACCTAGAACGATTCTATAAAAAGTGGAAAATTAAAGTTAACGCAGAAAAAACTGAATGTAATACCTTCACCAGAAAATATACAAACAATAAGATATTCAATCCAATCAAAATCTACGGTAAACCAATAAATCCTATAAATATTGTTAAATATTTAGGAGTACATTTAGATCATCGTTTATCATTTCGAGAACATGTAAACCGAACACTTGCAAAAGCTTATGGAGCACTAAGATCAATATACCCACTGATGAAAAATCCCAATTTATCTATTAATAACAAAAAGCTCTTATATACAGCGTTAATAAGACCTGTCATAACCTACGCAGTACCTGCATGGTGCAGTGCTTCTAAAGTTGCAATAAAAAAAATACAAATATATCAAAATAAATGTCTAAGACTAATAACGGGTTTAAATAGATTCACAAAAATACAGAGACTACATCAGCTTACAAATGTACAAACAATACCAGAGTACATTCAACAAAGCTCACAAAAATTCTACGAGAAGCAACTGGACAGAAACCCTTTAACTAAAATCATAGCTCAACTCAGACAACACAACACTCCATTCCGCATTAAACACAAACTCCCCTACCAAAATCTCCCAATATTCACACAAAAATAATAAACAAAAGTAGAGAAAATGTATATTACTATTGTAATACATGACCATTATTTTAAATAGGTTTTTTATCAATGAAATTTTCCTATATTCTTTATACCGGTTACTTACAACCACTAATTATTTAAAATAATCATTTATAGGTACTGTTGTTTATATGTAATAACATTTATCTATAATTAGAACACGAAGAAGAATTGTCAATCGATCAACATCTCAGGGAAAATAGTTAGATAAGCTTAGAAAGTAAAAGTAGATAAGCGTTGACTTTGTAATTCGAAGGTTGGACGTTCGAATCCCGACACTGGTGGTTTTATTTTTTATTTTTTTTCCATAATTTGTTATAAACTATTCAAAATTATAAAAATTATAATTATTTTTATCGTTTTTAAAATATCATTTTGTAGGAAAAATGTATTTTCTTTTATTCCTTCCTAATATTCTTAATGAGAATTTATTTAAAGTGATAACGTAATTTTAATTATCATAATTATTATTATTATTTTTTACTTGGCCCTCCATAATCCACGTGTGCAGTCTGCAGAAGAAAAGTGGCTCCGATATCCATCTCCTCCGCTGCAGGCTGCACCGGGCCGTTTCTCATCATAATTATTATTTTTTTCTGACGGAGGGGGAAATGCATTAGGCACCATAGGGGGTTGATAATGTTGATTAACCTCCCGCGTATCGGACTGCCCCTTGATGTTCAGGGCAAGGTTTACCTACTAAAACCCTAACCTCCCTTGTCCCTCCATAATCCACTTGTCCAGTCTGCAACAGAAAAGTGTCTCCGATATCCATCTCCTTCGCCGCAGACTGCTCCGGGCCATTTCTTTTGTAACTGCAACGACTCCCTCTACCATCGGGTTAGTGGTTGCAGGATCTCATGTGAACGCAGCAGACGGAGAGATCCCTGCAGCACTACTTTCTGCATTCGGCCTGCAATGGAATTTGCATGTTGTTGGCAGGCAGGAATGCTTTTGATGTTTTCGATGAAAGTTGGCCTCATTCCTCCCAGCACTCCAATTATCAGCACAACGAGCTTGATTTTGAATCCTTGATACACAGTTGGACATTTCAACAGAATTGTCCATGAATAGCCCTGAGACGCACTGGGCACAAATTGACAACTGATTCAGCTTCCTGTACATCACTACGTCCCACGTTCAAAGCCATCCCGAGGTTTCGTGCCGCTCGTTCCACCGCGTTGTACAAAAACGCCCCCTTCTCCTGAATTCCATGCTGATGAACCAGCATCATCAGGGAATCCTCCGTTCGATTAATCGCGTCGCAAGCCGTTTCGAAGACTAATTTGTCATGAGTACACTCCAGGTTCAAAAGGCCACGACCTCCCAATTTTCAGGGCAAATACAGTCGTTCCACGGAAGATCTTGGATGCAAATTTCGTTGCATGCAAATCATCTTCCATGTGCATCGGTCAAGACGGCTTAGCTCGCCAACGGCGTGATCTGTTTGCGTATAGTTTAGCTCTGAAACGTACGTATCGAGGCACCTCAAATCGCAATTACCGACACCGCATTGTACTATTGTTTTCACTAATTCATTAATTTGCTTTTGAATCTCGCTGTATAACGCGATTCAATTCATTATTTAGGCCCACCTGCGGCACCAACGTTTCGCTTCCTGTAATATCTGGGAATATTTCCGGAAGAAGCACTATCACGTTGATAACGATCGAACACGGATCGATCTCCATTTTCGCCGCGCAACGCTGCGCATTTTCTACTCGCTGTTCTCGGGCTACGACTAGTAGCGATCGTTACGATCATCCAGATCTTGTAAAGATTTCGCGAGTCAACGAGATCACCCAGATCGCCGTTAAATTCAATAACGCTACTTTATAGATCCTCTCGATCACCGCGCTAAGATTCGGAACGCGTTCGGACATTTCGGACACGTGCGGTCGAACTTCAGTCGACAGTTTTGTGACTTTAATTATTATTAATGTGTGAATCCATTTGTTTGATGAATTTTGCTCTGCTGCTCCTGAACCACGCTTCCGCATTAGAAGCTGCATGTATACCCACGATAATTGTGTGCAATGCATAGTGCAAACATTGGCGATCCTGCCAGGATCCAGAAATTATGTACAAGTAATGCATGGTTTTAAAATCGTACTGCTTTTTTTAACCCCCTCGGTATCCGTTCACAATTTTAGCCATTTTAATCATACACTTTACATAGGCCGAAGTTCCTGGCATCCCCCCCCCCCAAATGGTAACATAGTTTATGGACGACCACTAAGCAGAATTCTTACAAAGCATTCCCAAGCTTCTGGACTGAGAATGATTCAGAATATCTCACAAAAACACTTTTGAAAGCATCCCTAAGTTTCTGGAATGAGAAAGATTGAGAAAGTCATACACAAATACTTCTAGAAGCATTATGAAGCATTCCCAAGTTTCTGAATTCAGAATGATTGAGTAAGTGTCACAGAATTACTTCCAAAATAATAGGAAGCACTCCCAAGTTCGTAGATTGAGTATTATTGAGGATGTCTCAGTGAATCCTTCTGGAAGCATTAAGATGCATTGACTGACTTCTGTTTCGCAGGAAGTATTCAGAATGTTAAAATAGTATATTACTCGTTACACTCGTGCGCAAATCACCTACTTCGCACACTTGTATCGCACTGATTTGAGTGTGCGAAGTACTTCGCGCAAATAGGTTACTTCAAGCATTAAAATAGTGCGCGAGATTCAATTTCGCGCACGGAGTTAAACAAAAATATATGTAAATTCTTCATTCAGAATATGGACGTATTGGCTGTACAATTGTTATGCTGAAGCATTGAGAAGCATTCAAAAGTAAATTGGTCAATTGTTGTAATAGGATTTGGAATTATTGATGATAGGGAAGTATTCACGGTGATCAACAAATAGGATTCAAAGTTCAAAAATGAATATTTCTCATTGCTTCTCAATCATTCTTCGTTTGCTGGGATGTCTATCCTATATAGCTTATTTCCTATATACGCGTTATACGCTTGCCTTGTCCAAAGTTATACCAGCCCTCCCCCCCCCCCCCCCCCACAAGCACATTGTTTCGCTGAGCCAAACTGGCTGTGCGACACTCGGAAGTACCCATTGCACGAATATAAACTAAGTTACGATATAAATTGGGGAGTGTGAGGGGATATAACTTTGGACAAACTGTCTAAATTTTTAAAGAACCGTATAACGTGGGATGGGGACTACTGTGGTATCGGCGTTGATGTCAAGGAACGAATGAAGTAAACACACAATCAAAACAATCAAAAATATTCGAATGCATGAGCGAGTTTCAGAAATACTTAATTAATAATATTAACCCGTTAAGGCCCGAAACTTATCAAATTTTAGTCTAACTTTGACGTAGCTTCAAATGTAAAAAAACATTTTTCATAAAGGGTAGCAAGTGCTATTATATGTTTTAGCGATCGCTCTACAAGATCTCATGCTCAGATTTTACATTTTTCCACGAGGAAACTCAATATGACGGTGTTTTTGTGAAAAAAATCGAAAAATCAATTTTTGTTTTTTTGCAAACAATATTTTACACCGAAACCGTTATTTAGATGTAACAAAAAGTGGTAAAAAATGGCACAAACTATATGAACTTTCAAAATGTGCGTTCGTACATACAATAAATTTAAAACGGCGGCTACAAAATTGCTTTTAGTGCACAAAAATTTTATTTACTGACAGAAAAAATACAAATTTTTTCCCGAAATGTACAAAATTAGGTATTTGGGTGTTATTAGGATCGCTGATTACATGTTCGTTTATAGTTTTTCAAAATCCAAAATGCCGGATCCAACGTGGCGGATAAAAATTTAAATTTACGTGTTGAATAACTTTTATTTCCCTCAATAAATCAGTTTTCTAGCTTTACTTCATCCGCAATATGGGTGTGAATTATCAATTCGCATACCACCCGCTAAACATGTAACGTAAATGAAACGTTACATGTTATCCCATTTATGGCAAAAACGTAACGTTTCGTAACAACTTCTTGAAGCCGTTTACACGACGTTGCACAATATCTAAATACACAAAGCTAATGCGTAACATTACCAGAATGTCACTTTATAACAGTTTTAAAAACGTTTTATGGAATCGTTTCTGCAACGTCACAAAATCACCAAAGAAATTTAAAACGTCGCATTCAGGTTACTAACGTAACATTCATGTAATGTTACGAATGCTACGTTTCGTAGACATGATTTGTTGCATATCTTCTATCGTTTCGGCCGGTTCCACCTCAGACTTCGCCATCAAGATTCGGAAGCTTTCGAATGCAGCATTTATTTTCGTATATTAGCATGATTTACATGCAATCTTTTTCTTCTTATAGTTATTCTTTTTTCTGGTGCATAATATTATTTGCTATTATTAATTTTGTTCTTTTTATTTCTTATACGTGTGTAACTTAAATACATTGATGTCCATTAAATTCAATATTTTTTTTGTAATATTACTACAAAAATTAATTTAAAATATAGAGTAATTTGAGGCTGAGACTGCAATGAAGTGAAATTTAACTATTGTTATACTTCACATTTGAAATTGAAACGGGTTTTGTAATATTTAGAGAATATGCATTTTATATATACAGTGTATTTATTTTAAAAAACTCGTTCGCTTTTAATATATTTATGTACAAAATTTGTAAATTTCCGTCACTTGTCCAGAAAAATAACTCGCACCTTATTATTTTTAATGTAAATTGTATTAAATTTAATTCATAATTTAAAAAGTGGTTCACTTGTGTTAATTTTAATATCCGCGTAATTTCATAACTTATTTCCAAGTAGTGCATTTGTAAAATATACGTGTGTCAATTAACTTTACATTTTTTTAAACATTGTCTATTAACCCATTTCGTTTAAAAAAAATACTATACGGATATCTTAAAAATATTTATTTAAATTACAATAAATTACTACAAAATAGTCAAATAATATTAAAATATTATTATTCCCAATATAGAAATGACAAAATTAATTAAACATATCTTGTTTAAACTAAACCCGCATTTATCAAGAAGCCTTCTACGATTGAGTATAAGAGCTCTCGTTCGCATGGTAATACGTATGCGAGCGTAGCGTAGTGGTTAAGACGTCAGCGTTGTAACCGGTAGACCCGGGTTCGATCTTCGGTCGGGACGGATTTTTCTTAGATTCATAGATTTATTTGCGAGTAAAATTATAAAACTACATTCTTTCATAACATATCTAACGATACATAAATAATAATAAAATTCGAATTGAATAAAATAATTCGTCGAATTTCTTATAATTTTTATTTATGACCGTTTAATGTAACGTTTTTACAACGTTGGATGTATAGTTTTCAAACGTCGCAGGTACGTTACGAATGAAACGTTATTTAAAAACCGTAAATGTGGCAGGACATTTCTGGTTCCAAGGACGTCCCAAAAATGTTTTTGCAATGAAACAAGTTTGGTCGCATGGCTATAATGCGACGTTTCAAAGATGTTGCTGTAACGGAATATTGTTTAGCGGGCACTGGCACCGATCGTAAACAAATTGCAAACGATTTCAGAAATTTTAATATTTATATCATTTACGTGCCTAATAACTTTTGAGAAAAACGGATATTATAATTTTTCTGTATTTTTTAAAAAATCGGAAAAATTATATCAGTGTCATATTTTGCAAATGATTCCCAAACGTTTCGCGAAGGTTTCGATCCGATTCGTTAAAATGGCGGGATAATTTCACGGAGTTTAATCTGAGATCTGAGATCTGAGTTAGATAGGTCGATAGTGGCGCCTTACCTAGCGGCTTATTTGTGAACACTAGCAGCATTTGCATACATATGCAGCTATTGTACGTATGTACATATTAAGCCTGTGTTGCTAGTGTTCACAAAAATGCCGCTAGGATATGACAACCCCACAAACCAAAAAGTTTACGAAAAACCTGTGTACGATTTAGTACGAAATAAGTCCGTTTCTTTCCCGCTCTTTCAGTTGCGAATGCGAGTGTATACCGTGTATTTATACGATATACGCGATACATAAACGCACATAACCTCAAAGAAACGATTTGTACTTTGGATTATCGAATGATTTGAACTAAATTAACAGAATTTTAAGCCATTCTTTCCGCAACAAATCAATTTTTGAAACGCGTTAAATAAGGTATCGTATAAGATCGAAAGAATTCAACTCAGAAATTACAGGTCGTATAAAATAGTATGAATTCGAATAAGAATCTCGGATAATCAATACACCACTACAAAGAAACAGAATGCAAAATATCGATTCCGTATATTTTCTGGTTTATTGGGATACTATGATACCCAGTGGAATTTCAAGATTCTGGCAGCGATATAATCTTTAGATAAAATAATTCGAAAATGCTTCGCTTTTCAAATACGAAATCAATGTCACCCAGTTTTACTTTACTTTGTGTCCATCGACACTTTTTATAAGGATGCTGAGGATCCCTATACTATAGTTCCATCGATTTTAGTCGAAAGTAAATTTCCAAAAGAATTTAGCAAGGTCTATTAGTATATTAGAAAATCATAAACAGGTATAAGGAGTTTATCTTTATTTTACGAAAGTATTTGTTTCATTCGGCTACACAATCGCGCTTCTATCTTTTTTTATAAAAATCTACGACTGAACATATTGCTTCTTGATCTAGACTATTCGCTACAATCATATATAAATCTAGAATCAATTTCTTAAAATTTCTTCAGTTTACATTTTATGAACACTTTAATCATAATTATTCACAAGTATAATACTGATTTCCTACAAAATTCAAACACATCCACATTCAAAATTCGTAAGGTCAACTGCATCAATTTAAACGTCTCTTTGTAAAATGTTCTGCAATTACTCAGGAAATCAGCAAATTAAAGTTTACTCGCTAAATTGTAATGAAAATGAAATGACTAGTATTCTTTTTAAAATTGCAGATTTCACAATCTTTCGTGAGATCATATATATTATATACATATGATGAAAACAGAATTATTAGGAGTGTAGCAGTGTTAAAAAACGAATTAGAACTTTTAATTATAAGATTTTGTTAGTAAAACTTTAAAAAGGGATACAGAAATAAATTAATAATTTAAATATTTCATTTTCTTTCATAGGGAACAGATCCTTATGAAGTTTTGGTTTATTTATCTCACTGTATGATGCCACCTCCTTTCCTTCTCACATTTATTACTTCATTACTATAGTAGAAAATTAAAATTTGTAGAACTGATGATATGGATTATAAATAAAATGACCAATAAATAGAATTCAGGTGCTCAAAACTTTAAATTCTATTTTTTTTGTTTTGCGAAGATGTGATATATTTACACAATATGCACCTTTCACACAAAATTATCAAAGGTCTTAATATTTGTTGGTGTCTGGTATGTTATTTTACTAAATAGAGTAGAAGACTTGATTTCTCCAGTTTTAAAATAATTTAATGTAAAGTCTCAACTAATCTGACAATTAAGAATGCCTGAGTGTTCCTTTACTGTTATATATTCTATTTACAGATTTTTGATTCAGCAGCTTCTTGATATCTGTAATTAATAAAAGTTTTCAAAATTCTTTTCTGATAATTGTAAATATTTTATATTTACCTTCTTTTTCTTCGCTTGTAAACTCTCGTTCTGGGAATGCAATATCAAATGTAATGTACAGATTGCCATGAAGATTGTTGTTATCGTAATTTGGCATTCCTTCTCCCTTCTTCATGATTCGCGCACCATGCTTCGTTACTTTATCTCTTTGAACGGTTACCTTATGACCGTCCAAGTGCTTAATGTCTAGCGTGAAGCCAATTAAAGCATCTTGTAACGAAATAGTAACAGATGTATAAAGATCGTCGCCATCTCTCTCAAAAACGGGATGCGTCAAAGTACGAATTCTAAACAAAATATATCATGTATTATATCAAAATGAAATATTTTTAATACTAAAAACTTACTTTAAAATTAAATCGCCAGGGTCGCCATCTATATGCGGTTCACCTTCGGCTGTGAATTTCGTTTCTTGTCTATTTACCATTCCTGGCTCAATTTCTACTTCTAATGTCCGTTCTTCGTTTACATATTGCACATTTGGACATTCATTACACACAGCTTGCTGCATCATTTGGAATCGTCCGTTTCCTAAATTTCTTGTAACAAGTTCTTGCCTGCAATTACACTTTCTTGTCCCTGACGCCGGTTTCAGGACATGCTTGTTCCTCGTTATCTATTTTAGACATTATTTTATTTAAAAAATGTAAGCAAGGTTTTTGTATAGAATACAAACCTTTACAAAGTTGCCGCTGTACAATTCTTCTAATGTAACAAATAAATCCATGACTACATTCGCACCTCTTGGAGTTTGGTGTTGATGATGCGATTCACCACCACCAAAGAAGTGATCGAAATCACCGAAGAAACTTGCAAAAGGATCGCCACTGTTCATCATACCGTCCTTTTTCAAACATTCTTCTCCACACTTATCGTATTTCGCCCTTTTTTCCGGGTCCGAGAGAACCTCGTATGCAGCTCCCAAGTCTTGGAACTTCTGCGAAGCATTCGGATCATTTTTGTTCTTGTCAGGATGTAATTCTCTCGCTAATCTTCGATACGCCTTCTTTACGTCATTTGTATTTGCACTTTTCTTTAACTTTAAAATATTATAGAAATCTCTTCTGCGAAAGAAAATTAAATATGATATTATTATTTTCAAATTATGTCATAATGAAATAAATTAATGAAATGTAACGAGTCAAAATTGCTAATGAGATGAAAATATTTATGGAATGACAGAATGTTTATAGAGATTTAGGTTATGTTTCTTGAATTCAAATTTTGATTATGGATTTAAAAATGTTTTTTGTACACTACGTGAATATAATTTAGAACTCTTACTCTGCACTTGAAATAATTACACATAATATTAAATTTATTAATAATAATCGAAGAAATGGAAATCCTGCCATCATACAGCAGACGTTCCGCGAAGCTACGAGATTTGGATCGTGGTCGTCACTGATTGGTTCGCGTCTGCGGTATAAAATAACGACTCGGCACCGATAGATTCGTTTGAATAACGATACTGCCTATGTGTCATGTAACTATAGCGCAAAAACTATCAAATTAGTAACTACACATACATGTACAATGTACATGTTCTTAACTACACCTCGCACAAATTCTAACTATGTATAATCCACACATTGTTCTAAATACATATCCACTCAAAACGACCAAGCGCAAGGGAATACTCTATAGAATATGTAAAATATTATCTTCCATGTATACTAGGGTGTTTAAAAAAATTAACATTTCCTCAAATTTCAATCCAATCAATTAAAAAAGCGACAAATGTATATTTTTTTTTTGGCAAATTTTCGTGAAAAAACGCGATTTTTACAGGGTTTCTTTTTAGAAAACAACCGATTCTAACCAGGAAAATGGTATCTTCATGCAATAAAAGGCTACAAACGAGTTATTATATTTTGAATTTTTTTAATATAGCATAATATTTATAATCATAATTCTCCGAAATCCTTGAATATGTGATTTAACAAATTATCGTGTGTCATGGGAATAAAATAATGTAAACCATTCTGATAATATGAGTAGAGCACGAAAATTACTGATTTTATCGACTTTGAAAGGGTCGTATTGTGAGGAAAAATTTTTTGACAGCAAACTACCCACATATTTTTCAAGTGCAAGTACTAATAACTCGTTTGTAGCATTTTATTGCATGAAGAAACCATTTTCCTGGTTAGAATCGGTTGTTTTCTAAAAATAAACCCAGTAAAAATCGTGTTTTTTTACGAAAATTTGCAAAAAAAAAATTTTCTTTTTTTTTCCTATCGATTACCACGGAGTCGATTTTTGGAAATGTTCATTTTTTTGAAACACCCTAATGTATACTTTTGATCTACTGTGTTAAAATAGACAGTATTAAAAAAACCCTGATTAATAGAAAAATTATTATTTTAAAAAATGAGTGTGTATAAAGAAAGTAAACATTCAAAAAATGAACTTCTAAACCGGCAAACACGGAAAGTAACAGTTATGTAATATTTACGTAATGGTTACATTGTTACGTACATGTTAATTTTGTAAACAACTCTATAAAAAGTATACTACGCTATTCCGATGTATTTTTCTCTCCTGATGACTACGAATATATGTTAGTCAAAATAAAAAAATATTAAGAGAACCCTATAAAAATTATATAGTAGTACTCCCCTTAACTTTTTAACAGGAACCATTTCTTATGTATTTGACCGCGCTCTTTCAGAGCCTGCAATTCAGTGGTGCTAGAATAAAAAGCGTAAAGAATTAAAAAATGCAATTTTAAAAATCCATACGTAATTAACATATTGTGCGTATACTTGGTGTGAAAAGTTAGTGAGTCTAAAATTTAACACATAAGAAGATCTATTATCAAAGCGCCAGACGCATATTGCCATCGTAATTCGTCTGTTACGGTTTTTTCTACTTGTTTACTTTTTCTACATTTAATATACGGACCGTCACACCAAGTATACGCACAATATGTTAAATACAAGCAGTCGAGAATTATACATTTTAAATGTTACATTTATTTACAATCAAATGTATACGATACCTTGTAGTGAACATGTTCTATATCTGTTTCTAAAGTGTGCGAGCGTACATGCGTGCATGCGTGAATGCATGAATACCGGTTTGTTTGCATATATTGTAACCTTCGAGATTGTTTAATTTTTATATTGTAATATCGCATTATTATTATTGTAATTTTGAACGATTTTCTGGGAAGAATTTTCAAGGGAATATACTAGAACCTCCGTAGCCGTGGACCAATGGCGTTGCGAGTGGCGTCGCCAACTGAGCATCAAATGAACAGATATACAGTACAAACTCGATAAGACGTCACCCCGTTAATACGTCTTCTCGATAAGACGTCAGAACTATCCCTCGTTAGGACGTCATTTCATGTCTTCCCCTCATCCCCACCACTGCCTTTTCTCTCTGCGCTCTCAACAGACGGGGAAACCTTACCTCACACGAAGTTCCCTACCTTACAGTGAGCGATCGTAGTTGTCCATGCTTCTGCGCGGGTTTCGGAAGAAGTTTATTTTCACTCTCGAACGACGCTTGAACGACGTCTTATGGAGTTTTTACTGTACACTCAGGGAGATTGATTCTGTCGGGGTATTACCTCTGGTTGTTTATGTTTTTCGTATACAGCTGCATAGGTGAGATTTCCCCGACATAATCACAGTCCCTGGGTGTATAGGGTACATACAGTAGAAACTCGATAAGAGGTCGTTGTCAGTTTCAGCTTCACCTCTCGTCCCTCGATAATACGTCGTTGGAGAGTGATGTAGAGCATGTGCGCGGTTGCAATCGCTCTCACCCTGTTATGGACATTATGTACACATGTGCTGGGTTACGTTTCATTCTGCTGATAGCGCTGACGCTGAGAGAAATGGTATAATAAGAGAGGTATAGCAAGGAGCCTATTTGGGAAAGGGGAATGACCAATTTAGATCGACGCGCCGATTGGTTTTTTCTATACCTCGCTTATTATGACATGCTTCCATCCTGCCTTGACTGACCAATGTAGATCAACGCTGATTGGTTGCTTCTGCGCAACCACCAAGTTGCTATACCAATAACGTATTAACACGGTGACGTCTTACCGACTTTGTACTGTAGGTCCGTTTCTTTTTTGCATGTAACTCTGAAACGTTTGACCTATGGTGGATAATGGGGCTACTTCATTTGTAATCTGTTGAGGTAAACCGAGCTTAATAATTTGCTTGAAATGGAAGGAAAAGGAAAGCCGACGATAGCAGAAATAAAAACTGATTTATTTAATCAACATTGTGTCAACGATTGTTTCTATTGCAACCGTTCACGTGTCGAGGTTTCGTTTTTCGTGAACACTTCGGAGCTCTCGATCGCGGAGACATCGGTCTCGGTAAGGTTCGTGCCTTCTCGGTTCACGCAATCATACAGTGCGACCTCCCGTTATGGCGAGCGTAGGTTCCGCCGTGATTCGCGTTAAGGCCAGAGTGAGGGGCGCAATCTTACCGCCTCTACTGCAGCCTTTATATCGATAGTTTTGCAGAATTGATTGCGGAAGGTAACTGAAGAGTTTTAGTCAGATAAATTCTGAAATAATTGTTGGATCCGACTATTTCCTATTTTCAGCAACGGATGCTTATACGAAGTCGTGGCATGGTGTGGCTCGACCATAAAATGCATAAAATTAGCAGAAACGGTCTATAAATGTCACCCATGCCTAGTCGACGCACACGAACATATAAGTTGCTTAAATTGTTGCTGAATCTGACAGTTCCCCAATATTCACGAATATCGGCTCATAAGAAGTCCTGGCAAGGTGCGGCTTGACTATAAGATGCGTGATAATTTGCAGAAACGATCCCTAACTATACTTGTATCACAAATCCACGCACAGGAAAAATAAATTGCTTAACTCGCTGTTAAATTTAAAAATTCTTTGGTTTTAATGAAAACTAGCATATATACAAAGTCCTGGCAAGATGTGGCTAGACAAAAAAGTAAAAAAGTGTGGTATTAACTCCTAAAGATGTGTATTAACTATATTTATTCTTTCCCTAACTTTTATCATTTTTAACGTTCGCAAATAATTTAAAAACACTTTTGTCTCGGCAGGATTTGAACCTGTGACCCAAAATCACGATGCATGCCTAACCTCTATACTTTTTTTACAACCTCTATATTTACCAAAGAAAATATCAAAACTAATAATTAATAAAGTTAAGGGCAAATATCTACGATATACATAAGATGGAAACATTTTCAAGTTTGAAACTTTTTAAATCACCTCAAACATTCTGCGTCGTAATAATCGTTCTTTTTTGTGATTTTCGTAGCAAGAAACAGAAAAGTGTTAATGGCATATGCGTACTCATTCTTCCAAATTCTCTTTTTTTGCACGTTGAAATAATCATCTAAAATTTCCTGCTTAATTAGTTGCTTAAAGTTCATGAAATAACCATACAATTTCCACATTTAAGATGCATACACTGTAACCTCCACAACGCAGGGCCGTAGCTCCTTTTGTGTTTTTGTCTTTAATTTAAGGGCCAGGGCACTTTTATTTTAAGTTGCGTCCCTGAGGCTTTCGGGTGGGACCGAGCGGCGGTCTCGCTCGTCATGTATTGTGGTGCGCATGCCCGATTCCAGGGAGAGGGCATGACGTCTCAGTCTCGAGAGAGGGAATAGGAGTCGACCTGTTCGAGGAAACTCTCAAGACGAGCACTTCTCGTCCAGCTCTTCGCTGAGAAGTGCCTGGCTTGAAGCCTCCTCCCGATCCCAGTCTCGCCCAGGACTCCCGCTGAGGGATCTTGGCACGACTTCCTTGACTCCTCGCACTAGGTCTCCTCGCTGAGAGGGACTCTGGCGATCTCAATATCCAAGTCTCGCCCTGGACTCCCACTGAGGGATCCCGGCACGGCTTTCCTAGGTCCTCGCACTAGGTCTCCTCGCTGAGAGGAGCTTGGGCGATCTCGGCGTGCAAATCGCATAAACCGATTTATTATTTTCATTTTTATTTTTGAAGGAATTAGTCCTGTTCCGGACCCCGCTGAGGGCGACGGCTGGACTAATCGGGAAAATCATTCGCGGTAGCGCGATCGCTGAGGCGATCCCGTCGTACTCAAATTTTCCGATCAACATTTAATTAATTGCTGCTTATCCGGACTTGCAAATTAATTCCACTTAATGCTAATCATTTTCTTTTCTAGATTCCGAGTATTCAAACTCTCGTACGCGTAGATTAAGTAATCATAAACATAATAATATAAGGTTAAGGTCAAGGTCGTTATTTAATAAATATTTGGTTTATATAGTATATAAACGACTTATATACTTGATTTACAAGACCCTTTCCTTGTGCCGTTTGTGTGTGTCTATTATAGATCCACAATTGATCAGAGCCTGCAGATTAGATAATTCCGAGAATTATAATTATTAACCACACGGGAGAAAACGTGCAGGTTACAACACGAAGAATTCGTTCCCATATTTTGGTCACTAGCTTCTGGTCTATACCCCTTAATTTCGCATACGTCACTATAATAATCATTGTTTTTTCGAATTGTCCGCTTGGATTATTTCGCAAACTTCAACATCCTTGTGAAAATACAAATTTGAAAATTAATTGTAAGTAAGAAAAATAATCGGTCCATTATTTAAAATGTTTATTGATTTACCCTACGTTTCGGCATCCATTTTGATGACCTCATCAGGGGTTAACCTATAACATAATTTTTCGTTTTAAAATTAGTATTCATAAAAAATATTGCAAATTTTTTGTTGGAAACCACCGATGTCAAAACTTAGGGCAAATTAATAAACATTTTAATTAATGGAACCGTAAAGGCCGATTATTTTTCTCCCCTATTTTATTTAAACAAGGTTCAACACAATATCATATTCATATTAATAAATTATAAGTATTTTTTGTTTAATTATGATTTTCCAAAGACTAGAAATATTTAAAAACTCAATTTTATGATTACTTTATGTATGTATCAGTATTGAACATTTTCAAATGGCACCAAAATCCAGGTGATTGCTTACATTTAAATTCAACATTTAAAAATTATGAATTAATTACTATCCCTATGATATTATTAATTTAATAGCACGACAGTTGCATTCCCCGTTGACATGAAATTATAGTTTCTATAAATAATAGATATTTTCGCATCTATAGGGCGTAATATCTACATATGTGGCTCATTTCATTTAATTTGTCATATTCATGTCCCTTGCCAAAACAAAATGTTTGTCATGAATTTGACTTAAGTTTTTTTTTCTATTTCATAAACTACAATAATTTGTAATCATTTTTCAACTTACAAGTGTGGAAAAATGATTGGACATAAAACAGCAGGGTAAAATGCCAGCAAAATGTCATGAGTGTCCCTTGTCCCGCATTCAATTTTACATTTTCAAACGAATGCAGTGTCCTGATTCTACCAGTTTACAAGAGAAAAAAAAATTAAATCGTAAAGTAGAAATTCTATATTTATAAAAAATCGAAATATAATAATATCATTCAATAGTATAACCTTTCAAAAAAATAAACAATGCGTGTCCCTCACTTTCTTCTAATTTTATTTTGCATATACATTGTTGTATTTACGCGTGTTTTCAAATTTATCTACTGAGCATAGACACTTCTTTACCATCACATCGGCACCTAGTGACAATAACAAATGAAGTGAAAAACGCACAGTTCGCTGTATTCCAAACTCACAGTTTTATATGAATACAGAGAACCGAACGAAGGTTTTGCAAAAAGTTGTATGTCATGAGTGTCCCTTCGTAAAAATGGTGAGTAAATATTTTGAAATTAGTGCCCATGTCACATTAAAAACACTTTTTGATCCACGTCCGAATAAAACTAACCGCATCTTTGTAAACATAACTTTGCTCTGTTTAGAAGTAAACAAAGAACAAAATGTCATGAGTGTCCCCGTCATGAGTGTCTCTCTTTCGAGTTTCACACAAATTTGTTTTATTTTGGCATTAGTAAATTAATAGTATAATTACGATACGATATTTACTAAATTAATAACATACTATGAGGCCGGTATCGCCGTGCCTGAAAATATTACTAACGACTCGCGTATCGTACACACGGAGAAAAAAATACAAGAAAATTTACCAAACTTATTTACCGTCGTTGACAACATTATGTTACCATCAGCCAGTAGAAAATGCAACATTTCAAACGCATTGAAAATCAAAATGAAGAAAAAAAAGTTTTTGAAGACGATATCATTTATCATATTAAAACTCCCAAAGAATTGAAAAAACCAAAGAACTTTTACTCTATTGTAGAATATAAACAGATAGAAAAGTTTTTGAAGAAATAAATTTTATATGTTATAATAATTAATAAATTTGTGTTTTTCAAAATAATATTATAATTATCTTTGAGAGTTTAATAAAAATTATTTCCAAAAAATATGTATGAAATTTTTCCTTAATTTATGTCATGAGTGCCCCCAATTTTAGTTTACGCGCATTCATTACATTCGTCTAAGGAAGTATACAAATAGTTATGAACAATTTTTTTTAACTTTCCAAATGAATTAACTGTTAGAATATAGTCATAAAATACTTATTGTTAATGAAATATTCTTTCCTAGACAAAAACAGAAAGGCAGATTATTATTTAATCTTATTTTTTCTGTGCTTTGCCTAAATTATAAAAGTCTTCTGTCGTGAAAAGTGACCCTGTAATGAAATTTACATTTCATTATGTTAGATAAGTGAATAAACAATACAATAATATGGGTTCGCAGTCAAATTAGTCACCGTTCAATCAAAAATATGCAGATATATTTCTTTTTTTTTAACTGACTTTTTCTGCCGAAAAACAGTCTGCCACGGCAAATTTACTACTCTATTTTAGGGCAATTAGCAATTTCGTGTATTTTAAACATTAAAGAATGTAAATAAATTAGTTTCTAACCCAAAATCGTAACCTGCCATTTTCAGTTTTATGGAGGCAGAATATGACAAATTAAATGAAATGAGCCATGTACACCCGGAGGTGAATGCGTTCCCAAGGGACGGCGAAACCGTCCCGAGGGACTCAGCAATCGCCTCCGTATGCACAAGTAGCTTATGCCCATGAAATGAATATAATTTTTCGTCGTAGTGGGTATAAAATTCTATACTAGAGCGTTACTGAAGCGTGACGTCAGAGATTATAGGGCTGGTGGCGTTAAGAGTTTCAAAAGAGTTAAAAAGCGTCAAATCCCCTTCAAAAAGCGTGACGTGAGGGTTTTTAAGGTAGTTCATACGCTGGATATTATATGTTTAGAAAACATTTTTTATAACACTTCAAAGAATATCATGCCCACGAATTATATTATTGTTCAAGAGAAACAGCATTATTGTTCATTAAAAAAAAAATTGAAACTTGCAAAAATTATATGTTAAACAACTTTTGTTAACGATTCAAATCCTCTTCATTTCGCTATGATAGAAATTTTCTGGAAATTGAATGGATTTTAACGAATGACTGCTTACTTTTTCAAGAAAAAGTTTAGAGAATCTACAACTTCACCGAAAGAATTTTTCAAATTTTCAAACTGAACGTCAGATATGTCTATTTATTTATAAAAAAAATTACCACTTTTTATAGTTTGTGTATAATTTTAGTGCTCAGGCAATAGATTTAGAAAAACTCTTTCAGTGAAGTTGTACATTATCTATTTCTTGAAAAAAATAAGCCATCATTTCTATCATAGCGAAACGAAGAAAATTTGAGTCGTTAACAAAAGTTGTTTAACAAATAATTTTTGCAAGTTTAAATTTTTACCGCGAAAGCGTCCGAGCCGGTTAGAAGAGTGTACGAAACGTTTCATAGACGTTTTTCCGAGCGTTCAGCAAGAGTTTATAAAGCGTTTGATGAACGTTACATATTTCATTTGTAACGGAATATTCATTAATATATGTTCGTATTCGAAAGTTTACAAGAATTTAAATACGCTTATTGTACGCTTTAGCACCCCCAAAACAATGTCGTAGAGGAGTGAAATAAGAATGAGCGTCATTAAGGCGTTTCAAACGCCTCCTAGCTATTTTCCACACTTTTGGTATTTTTCAGGCGCATTTTCCATACGCTCACATCGAAAAATATCGTTCGGCACATGTGCGAAAATGTTATTTCAACGAATGTGAATGCGGACCTCGCCTTCGGTTCGGCCTGCAACCATCACATTCGTAGAAAAAAGCGTTTATCCACTTGTATCGAAATATACTATTAATTATTTAATTGTTTACATTTAATAAATGTCAGACCCATACCAAAGGAGCTAAACCCGTGGATAAAAACTTATATAAATACGTGAAAAATATAGTTGTAGCACACATTGCGTTCTACATTAATTTTGTCTCATATTATAGATTCACAATAAAGTCGGGAAAGTTAAAAATATATTTATTTTTTAATTTTCAGGAAAAACGTGTATATCTTGCATAATATACGAAATTATTATTATAACAAAGTGTTATTATAAAAATACTTATGTTAATTACATATAGTATGCATTTTTGTGATTAACGTTGTAATATATTTCACTAATTATTTTGACCAACCGTACTGATCAGTTAAGTTTATTATTATGCCTTTTTTTTATGTTTTTATTTATAATGTTATTTATAATTTTATTTATAATTCGAAGTAGGTCTGACTCATTAAATCCTGCGAAGATTCGCTGGTAAACTGCGGTAAACAAGTATAAATCGACAACATGATTCTGCAAAAACCGATCTGTGCCAGTCTTCCGCCTATTAAAATAATGTGTCCATTTTATTTAACTTTTTCGAGAAACGCTCTCCAATGCTGTTTTTACCAGCAAGCTTGAATAGTTATGTCTTCGTAATACCGAGAAAGCCATGATCGACCGGGGGCGTTCCGAGAGTTGCGGTGTACATATAGAAATGACTCGCAATGTTTGTTTTACCATTTAATTCAATACACGTTGCTTGTCTCTCAGTAAACACAAAAGTAAACATAGTTCTCTAATATATTCCCCTAGAGCCCCTCTAGTAATTCGCCATGTTAACACCGCCGCCTACCATCTACCGGCAGAAGAGCGAACTAAAATGATAGAGTCAGAGTCAAAAAATAACCCAGGCAAGATGAGCGAAACCCAATATTTAATTAGTTTTGTAAATTTAATAAATTACATTGGACCCGGTTCGCGATGCTACATTGAAGGCGAACTTGTTCTCAATGTAAAACATATAATGTATTGTGCATTGACACACGTATCCGATGTTAAATGGGAAATTTTAGGATTGTTTTTACAGACATGAAGTTACAGGTTGTATAAATAAAGCTAATGACGTTATAAATATTAATTGCAAATGTTCATGCAAGGCTGGAAGTTCAGGGAAATGTAAAAATTGCGTGGTCTTATTAATGCATTTAAATCGTAAACAGTGGCTGAAAATAATAATGGAAAAAATTAAATGACAGTTTGTTTAATTATTACTTGCCTTTTAATTACTTACAATATAGAGTTCCTGTCAATGAAAAAGAAAATGCCAGCTGTACCATTCGACACAAATGGGGAAAACTGCCCCCCCCCCCCACCCCCCCCCCCCCCCACCCCCCCCCCCCCCCACCCCCCCCCCCCCCCACCCCCCCCCCCCCCCACCCCCCCCCCCCCCCACCCCCCCCCCCCCCCACCCCCCCCCCCCCCCACCCCCCCCCCCCCCCACCCCCCCCCCCCCCCACCCCCCCCCCCCCCCACCCCCCCCCCCCCCCACCCCCCCCCCCCCCCACCCCCCCCCCCCCCCACCCCCCCCCCCCCCCACCCCCCCCCCCCCCCACCCCCCCCCCCCCCCACCCCCCCCCCCCCCCACCCCCCCCCCCCCCCACCCCCCCCCCCCCCCACCCCCCCCCCCCCCCACCCCCCCCCCCCCCCACCCCCCCCCCCCCCCACCCCCCCCCCCCCCCACCCCCCCCCCCCCCCACCCCCCCCCCCCCCCACCCCCCCCCCCCCCCACCCCCCCCCCCCCCCACCCCCCCCCCCCCCCACCCCCCCCCCCCCCCACCCCCCCCCCCCCCCACCCCCCCAAAAAAAAGTATAGCTAAATACCTGAATATTAACGTTATAGAAATGTTGAGGGCTTACAATTTGATTGAAAACTTCCTTCAAAACTTATAACAGTAAGTAATATTGCGAATTAAAAAATGTCCTAAATTTAACTTTCCATGGGTTTTGCGCGAATGTATAGTTTTTGCAGCATACAAAGTTAAATTTAGTACGAGATCTTTTTATACGGAATTCGAAATATTTCTTACTTTTTTCAGTTTTGAATGAAAATTGTATACCCTCAACATTTCTATAACGTAAATATTCAGGTATTTAGCTACTTTTTTTCCTTAATAAATATAATTTGTATGGTATGTATATATGTTTTCTGAATTGTGTTCTATAGTATTTTTTCGGCAGGTATCATGCATGACGGAACAGATTCATAAAGATCTGATAATGACATCACGTTGAGAGAAAACCCTCAGAAAGTGGAACATCCGACTTTTTTTAGAGCACATTTCGAAATCATTCTGAACTCTTTTTGATTGAATTAAAGATTTGAGGTTTAATTAAATTGTGACATTTGCACGTACTGTGATTTTATCGCTGCATCCCAGCGAAAAATTTAATATGAGAAGTTTTCTCATGAGAAATTGAAACAGTATTCGTATGAGAATCAAGTGAGACTTTTATGTGAATCTAGTGAGATTCTAATGAGAATGTCGCACGAATTTCGGGATTCTAGGGATTTATTAAATTTAAAAAACTAGAAATACAATTAAATAATTATAAATATTAAATGAAATGCTCAATATTCAATTTTCATGTGAATCGCACTTAATATCATGTCGATCTCATATTTCTCATGAGAAAATTTCTCATATGATTCTTATCAGAATCCTACCCAGCAAACGAAAATTCATTGAAATTCATTGAGTGATTTTGAATGAATCTCAATAGATTTGAATTGGTTTTTTATATTTAGTATTTAATCACTAAAATATATCAATAGAAATCTATTCAACAGAGCTGTAACTACTTATAGGAACTCTAGATGTAAACATCTTTGACCACCCAACTTCTATAACTCCATAAATTCTTCGTAATTTCTGAAGGAACTAAAGAAAAAAATTTTCGTCATAGTAGGTGTAAAATTCAAGGTTAGATCCGAATTTGCCTGAGTAAAATATGTCAGCTGTTTCCTAACCTTTCAAGCAGCAAATTCGGGGTATAATCAAGCTGCAATCAAGAGATCAGACAGAAACGTATTCACTGCCCTGGCGAAAAAATCAGATTGAAAAGGAATGACTTTCATTCCGTTTTAGTCCGTTTCATGCCGTAATCTGCCACCTATCCAATCCTGGCCATTTCTGTCGAATGTGTTTCGGAATGACTCAGGATTCGTTAGGATTGAACTCACGGAATGAAATGGATTGCCAATCGAGTGAGAATAACCGAAGACTCGTTCGGATTGAAATGGAGGAATGAAACGGATTGCAAATATGATTCGGAATGACTCAGGATTCGTTCGGATCGAAATCAAGGAATGGAACGGTTTACATTTGTGTCTCGGAATGACTGAGGATGAAAACGGATAGAATTTTCCGGTATGATGGCATGGCTTGGAACAGAATGACAAAGTGACCCGGATTAAATTCGGATTAAACAGGGGACAGATTCCGGTTAGTCTCCGATAGCACCGGTTTCGGTCGGATTAAATTCCTATCCGGAACTTTCGCAAGGGTGGTAATGAGAACACCATAATGTGGTCGGAACAGTTGCCGTCAAGAGATCGGAATAGAAACGTATTAACTGGCAATGAGAGCGCCCGAACGACAATGGATACAGTTGTCATCAAGAGATTGGATAGACACGTATTACATGTAGTACGGACAATAAATGGAAAGAATTGGATAAAAATGAAACGGATGGAACCTGTACATGGTATAGATTTCGGATAAATATATTAATTTGGAATACTCATCATTTGCGGATGGAACCGGATTGGAACTTTTCGTAAATCAGTTGGATGTAAACTTATTGTTTCTCTATCCAATATTCGGATAAAGAATGGTTAAAATAATACGTTTAGAAAGCAGGACGCAAGCGGATTGACTTAGCAATCCTATCCATTTCTATCTGTTTTTCTAAGCAAGGAATGATTTAAACTGAAAACTAGAAAAAAGAACATTTCTTCGAAAATTCTAAGCTGCAACAACTCAATTTTTGTAATGCGTTCAATACGGTATCGTATAACATCGAATGAATTCAATTCTGGTATTACAGGTCGTATAAAATAGTATAAATTCGAATAAGAATCTCGAATAGCCACTAGAAAGAAACAGAATGCAAAATATCGATTCCGTATACTTTTTGGTTTATTGGTACCTAAAATTTTTCGCAAGGATGGAAAACCACTTGAAAATTTTCGCGCGATTAAACCTGTACAACTGTACGATCTGCTCGTCGTCGCTTTTTTTTTTTTATCTTGAAATTTTGCCTTGAATTATGTCTGTACATGATACCACATTACACATGATGTTCAAGAGAGATTTTGAGAGTGCTCGACCGATAACAATACGCGATGATGCTGCCACCGTTGTGCGTGCGCGATCAGCGCGATGCACATTATACCATCATAGATAGATAGGTACCTTACCTACGCAGCACGCCACGTTGGAAGAACTGACGGATGGATGCGGTTAATGTGATTTCAATAAATTTTCATTAAAAGACTTCAACATTTATAGCGTTCAAAACTTCAGGTAATAGAAAAAAAGCAGTCGCATCTTGAATCAATTCCTCACCTCAATAAACTCGCTTATTCGAATAATTGTATAATCAACAGGAAAATCATACCATTTTGACATTCGCTATTTTGTTTCTCCTAAAATTACAATTTTTAAAAGAATTACATAATTTAGGTCAATAATAATACGCGAGGCACCAACTCGATGATTAGTGATTCATTATTTTTCTTCAGAAAGTTAATATAAACTTGTCTGCGTGGAATGGTTAAGTGTAAAAATGACAGTGCTTTTATTGTTGATATACGATGGGATAAAGTGGATTTCTTCTCATAAGTTTTTATGAAGGATACGTGCGTAACTTTAGTTTGGTTATTTAATGCGTAGACCTCAAGATGAAGGTGAAGGAGTTATTGAAGACTGTTAATGTAGCGTGGTCTCCAGCAGCACAGTATCCTATTTTGTTGGCGGCAGGAACAGCCGCTCAACAGCTGGATGCAAGTTTCAATACTTCGGCTAGTTTAGATTTATACTCGTTAAATCTACAGCAACCTGGCTATGACTTGGAACTCAAGGCTACTGTCGCAAGCGATCACAGGTTTGTTGTACCTAAATCAGTGTAAACGTTATCCTATTCATTCTTCAAACATCTATCATTTAGATTTCACAAAGTGATTTGGGGATCGTACGGAAAGAATCCATCAGGGATTATCGTAGGAGGCTGCGATTATGGAACCATAAAAATTTACTCTGCTGAAAAGCTGCTTGAAAACAACAGTAATTGTTTGATCAGTAGCCCTGACAGACACTCTGGTCCAGTACGAGCGATGGACTTTAACCCATTTCAGTCTAACTTGTTAGCGACTGGAGCGGGAGAAAGTGAAATTTATATTTGGGATATTAATAATATTGGTACACCGATGACACCGGGTGCTCCAAGTCAACCAGCCGAAGATGTACAATATATTGCTTGGAACAAACAAGGTAATGAAAATATATTGAAATTAATCGTATTCATATCAAAATAAAAATCAAAAGTTATTTGATTATAAAAAGTTGTTAAGGATGCTTAATTTAAGAAAATTTGATAGAAATTCATCGAAGCAATGTTCCCAGCAATCGAAATTGTATTGAAATGTATTGATTAATTTTTCACTTTTGAATACGCTATTTGAAATTTTCGAATCAAAAAAATACTTCACTATTATTTTAATACAAAAATATGAATCCAAATGAATACATAAATAATATCGTTGCCGAAACTACTAAAAATAGTCGAAAAAGGCAAAAGTCGTGAATCCATCTGAATACAAATGGAGATTGAAATGATAATTTTTTAATACAATCGAATCCATAAATAATAACAGTTAATTACCGGAATTAATGAATCCATTTCAATACACGACTGAGCAAAATAATGCCTGCTTTAATACAAATGAATTTAAAATAAATCAATACAAAAATTAAAGTCTGGTGAATTCATTTGAATACAAATTCTTAATGATTCTTCATTTTAATACAAATGAATCTATAAAAAAAAAAATAACTTCTGCTTTGAAGTGAAAAAATATTAAAATTCTGTTCATTTCGTAATTATTCATTTCAATTACAAAAAAGTTATTTTCGAAAATAAAAGCCACAAATGACTTTTCATTCAAAATTTGGAACGTGAAATGTTTATTTTAAACCAATTTCTAATTACATTTAGCAGTGCTCTGTCGGAAGTGGTACACTTTATTTAAGCGTTCAATACATAAGAGTCCAAAAATTGTTGTAAACTTAATTGAAATGTATTTGTACACTTATTCGACACCTAACTGACACTTATTTTCAAATTTATGCAATATCTCCTAAACGGTATGCGATACGTGAAATCTGATGAAATTTTGCCATGATGTGCGATGATTCAGCTGACATACACAATTCAAAAATTTCATAATTTTAGAAATCGAAAATTTCGAAAATTCTCGAATCATGTACAGTGGCTTCGAATCATCGCACCAAGGTACCCCTGATTTATGTCAATTTCATCAAATTTCACGTATCTCGTACCGTTTTCAAGATATTGCGTAATTTATAAAAAAAATTACAATATTTATTTTACCAACAAAAATATCTACTATCTACATGCATTCATTCTTTTCAAAAGTCAATAAGCAAATTATTACAAAAATGTAAAATATGGTAATAAATTTAGCAGATTATTTTTATGTACACAATTCATAAATGCTCCACGTTTTCACTATTTGTTAGTTTCGCATCATCTTTTACAGCAAGGAGATGATCGAGTGATTACGGCTCGAAGTTGTTGTGCGGGAGACCAGGGTTCAATTCTCGGTCGATGCAAATTTTTTTTTCATTATATGTATGAACTGGGATTATTTTTGGATTTAAATATATTGCCATGCATTAAAATTGTTAATACATTTCAATCCTTTTCAATGCTTTTAAGATCAAATAGCGCATTCAAACGTATTGTAATGCATTTAAAATTTTCAATACATTTCAATGCATTTTCGATTGCTGGGTTAAACATCCGTAACTACACAACGCTAGTCGTTACAGCTGTTAATTTTTGTAAAAGTCACAGAAAATAATTGTTTTTGTGTAATCTTTTTGCGCAAATGTTTCCAGCAAATGAAAAAAGGATTGACTGTATTAAATAGAATTAAATTTTACAAAAATAATAAAATAACGCTTATATAAAATTCAAAATATAACAAAATACTTAGAAACAATACGAGAGAAAACAAGATGATGAAATACCAAATTAACTAGGTTAATATAAATTTAACGCAAGAATAGATCTCCGCAACATTGCCTTAAAAACATTAATTTCACTGATGTTTAACAAATTTTCTTGCAACCGATTCCAGATTTTGCTTAGTCTCATTTTTGGTGAGAAATATAAAAAATTAGATGTAGTCGGTTCCTCGACAAGTACTCTGCGGTGTCTTATTTATTTATTTATTTATTTATTTATTTATTTATTTATTTATTTATTTATTTATTAGTATATAACGGACATAAATGCCCTTGTTGCAAAAAAAAAGAAGAAAATAATAGTGGTCACTAGATACAATCTTATATTCATTCATAATATTCCCACAAATCTTACATCTAACTATAAAAAGTGATAAAGATCGAGCAGATCTTATTTCCTCAGGCAGATTATTCCACAGACGAGTCATTCTATTTATCGTAGAGAAATAAAATCTGCTCGATTTACATTGAACCTCAGAAAGTGCACAATGTATCCGATGTGCATAACGTACTGTCCGAAGGGAGAATAAATTAGCAATTTCTTGAGCGTTGTAAGAGTCAGACATAACCTTATAGACTAAAAGGGAATCTCTAAATTCATGAATTGATCGTATTGTGCGTAAATCAAACATTTTAGAAATAGGTCCATATTCGTGTGAGAACCGATGCATAGGAGTATCAGTTTTATGCGATAGAAATCTTAAAAACTTCCTCTGAATCGCTTCCAATCCTACCAATGTTGTATTTCAAATAAGGGCGTCAAATTTCTGATGCATATATACAATAGGGAAGAACTATACTTTTGAAAATGCGAATTATAGACCTGACAGTCAGTGAAAAGCTTTGTTGATCTAAAAAGAAAACCTGAACTTCTATTGGCTACTTTTATAACATATTCTACATGATTCGAAAAAGTTAAAGAACTATCAAAAGTGACACCTAGGTCCCTAATTGTCACAGAACGAACTAAATCGATCCCATCAATCTGATACTGAAATTGCACCGGATTATTAGATTTAGTAAAGTGCATAAATGTTGACTTTGAGGCATTTAATTGTAAACCATTAATATGACACCACGAGGAAATACCACACAAGTCACGCTGCGTGGATAATGCTGACAAGAGAGAATCAATATAATTTCGGATCGTCATTATATAGGAGACAATGAGAACTAGAAATAAAATCTACAATATCGTTTATAAAAATTAAAAATAGCAACGGGCCTAAGTGAGACCCCTGTGGCACACCGGAAGGAGTTTTGAATGCTGAAGATATTGTCTTATATTATACAATGATAATCTGTAAGGGAACATATCTGTAAATTCATCACATTGAATATTATTCTGCAAAAAGTTGAATATAAGCACAATATCATTGTATTCGTGGAGGGTACGGATGGTCCACAACTTAAATCTACTCATTATAGGCGTATAATTGTGGTTAAAACGATGCATAGGAATCTTAGAACGAAATGCTAATTATGATATTAATTATAACTTCTCATAAAAGTCGACCACTGTACTAAATAGTAAACAAAAGGGATGAAAACAAAACAAAATATGTCACTATAATCTTAGTGCACCCTGCGCAATTATGAAATCTCAGATGATTTATGGCCAGAAAAAGTATATTTTACTATTGAAAAAATAGAAGGAAACAAAAACCCATCTGTTGTGCGCAAAACTACAGTAGTCCTTCCCTTATTCTAATTTTGTCTCTTTTCCTATTATAATATTTCCCCTCATGTGTTCTCCCCACCGCACCTACTACAGTAGTCCTTCCCTTATTCTATTTGTCCTGTCAGGCAAGATGGTGGCCTTCTTCCCTTATTCTAATTTTCCCCTCTCCCCCACTACTTAGATTTGTAGTCTCACTTTTGTCTCTTTTTCTTTTCTTGCGCATGCGCCGTTATTTGTATTTACAATATCCACACGTCAGTGGGGAGAACGCGTGAGGGGAAATATTAGAATAGGAGAAGAGGGAAGTATTAGAATAAGGGAAGGAGTACTATACTTTCCTTAGAAGCACATATGACACATAACTGTGCATGCGCTGCGAAAGAGAAAGAGAGAGAAAGCGAAACAGCAAACGTTTAGTGGGAGAGAGGAGAAAATTAGAATAAGAGAAGAAGGCCGCCATCTTACCTGACTGGTTAAATTAGAATAAGAGAAGGACTATGGCAGTCTAGCCCTAGATGCGATAGTAAACTAAATTACAGACAAAAAATATGTATTATTCATTTCTTTCGGGGTTAATGAATGCAATGCTACTTGTCGTAGGAATCGATGGTTGACCGCTTCCAACAGACCATGACTAACCAAAGTATATGGAATCCATATTGGTAAAGCATTAATATTGGAACTACCAGAGTCTTATATAGTAGGGGAATGTATCCATGGGTGGCTCGGTTCCATGAGTGGCCCACCCTTCTGATTTTTATCAAACTAAAAACGAAATATCAAATTTTTGGTTGAAACAGATGCGTATTATCGCGAAACCAATTTTAATAAGATCCTTAAGTCAATACATTCATTTTCGCGTTCAGTACAGCTGCTCGTAGAAATGTACTGTTGAAAAACGTTGATAAAGTTTTGCGTTCATTTCAATTGAGTATTAAAAAACATTATTACATTTTAAAGGTAAGTTTTATTTTTTCTTGTAAATTAAACATTGAAATTCATCATATATGAAAGGTTTACTAATATTTCAATGCTTCGAAAAAATTTCATGTATTTTAATTTCGGCTTCCATTTCCATGAATGGACCACTTTTTGTACCCATAAGCGGTCCACTTGTTTTTATCAGTGTAAAGGTTATGGTGCAGAAGCGTAATTTCTGAGTGTAATTTAACATTTTGTTTTTGAATATAAATAAGTCATTAAAATAGCGTTTAAGTGTTGTATTACACCAGAATACATATTAGAATGATTGATTCGATGGTTTTTTCACAAAGTTTCTTTTTTATGTTGACCTTACCTTTATTCACATTTTTTCCATGTATTGCACACAGTAAAAGTGTTCAAAATAAATAAATAAATTATTATATGAAAATTCGAATTTCGTTGTATTTTTGCTGTTTCTAGCCATTCTAAGGGGATTCAAACGAGTGGATACAAATTTTTTTTAACCAAAAAACGTCCCTTTGTAAAGAAGGTTTAATCCATGTTATTTAACTGCAGAAAGTAACTCAAATGCATTTAATTTATACCTAGGAACTACATCTACCTAATGGTGTATAGAAGACTTAAAAATTCCTTTATTTAATTAACTTTTTACACTAAAATAAAAACGTGGTCCACTCTTGAATACATTCCCCTATAATAAATGATATTAGATTACGAAAGCCTCTAGTCGTTCTAATAACAAACCCAAGCACTCTAAGAGCCTTGGCAGCGGTTGACTAAATATGGTTATTAAAAGAGAGATCAGGTCAGAAAGTTACTCCGAGATCCACACTAGACTGAACTCTATTCAGGAAATTATCACCAATAGTATAATGGTATTCAAAATTGACATTGGGTTTGCAAAATGTAATAGCATTGCCTTTAGCATAATTCAGTTGAAGACTATTATCTGATGACTACTGGACTATATTATCAAGATCCACTTGAGGTTTAGACGAGGACTTAAATTTCGTGAATAGAATTGCACCTCATCGGCGAATATTAATATTTTCGACTTAGTAGATCAACTAAAAGCAAAATGTAATGTTTAATCTCACCGATGATGAGCAGTCTGATAGATATGACATTAGCCATGTTAACAAGTTCCCCTGTATTCCGTGATTCAAAAGTTTATTTAATAATCTACAATGTGTTATTTTTAGTGCAACACATCCTTGCATCCACCTTTTCACAAAGATGTGTCATATGGGATTTACGAAAGAATGAAGCTATCATTAAATTAACTGACGCCAATTCAAAGGTTTATATAAAATCTTTTAATCACTAATACAACAAAAAGACTATACTAATATTGTAACTCTGGAAATCAGGTTAGGTGGAAATCCGTTCAGTGGCATCCAGACGTTGCAACTCAGTTGTGCCTTGCTTCTGAAGATGATCAAAACCCAATTATTGAATTATGGGACTTGAGATTTGCCACTTCTCCTTTAAAAACCCTGCAAAGTCACCAACGTGGTGTCCTTTCGATAGCGTGGAATCCCCATGATTCGGATCTGCTCTTAAGTTGTGCCAAAGACAATCGAATACTTTGCTGGAATCCAAACTCTGATGCACCTGTAAGTTTTGTGAAATGATAAATCAAGAATATATGTTAATTGTTGTGTCTTTTTTCAGAATGGAGAAGTTATTAGCGAGTTTGCTCATACAAGTCAGTGGAACTTTGATGTATCTTGGTGTCCACGTCATCCAGGCTTACTGGTGGGAACAAGTTTTGATGGCCACGCAGTGGTTTATTCATTACTTGGTGGTCACAATCAAGCATCTTCTGAAACCTCCAATAAGATTGTTGATTCCTTTCCGGGAATGGATCCGTTCACGCAACAACCTCCAGTTGCACAAGCAGAAACCACAGCAATCCTACAAAAAGCACCAAAGTGGCTCAAGCGACCTTTTGGTGCATCTTTTGGTGTAAGAGTTATATCAAAAATTAAATTTTGCTATTTGAATAATACTATAAATTTATAAAATGTTCTCGTTTGTAGTTCGGAGGAAAATTGTTAATATTCGAAAACAATCCAGTTGATCCCAGCTTACCACCAAACTCAAACAGAAAGGTGTACGTTTCTCAAGTAATCACGAATCCAGAATTGATACAGCGATCAAATAATCTCGAAGCAGCACTGGCTAATGGGCAATATGGCGACTTTTGTAAAGACAAAGTGAACAGTGCATCAAATGAACATAATAAAAAAGTTTGGCGTTGTATGAGTTCTTATTTTGGAAGTAACATGTCAAAAGATGTGTTGGAATTGTTAGGATATAACGTGGATGAGATGAACAATAAGTTAAATAAATTTGTGCCTCAACAAGAAATCAACACAATCACAGACGGAATATCCAAAATGAACAATGTAAGGATATTAATTTATTTTGTTATGTTCGATTGAAATATCGTTATAATTAATCCTAATTCAAATGATGTTATTAAACAATTAGGCACTCAATGGAAACTCTATTGATGGAAGTGCAGCTTTTGACGCAATAGCAGAACAAGAACAAAATAAAAAGCCTTCGCCTGTTAAAGTGAGCAATAAAAATTTTCGAATTAGCACAGGAGATGGTAAGATTTAAAAAAACATTATTTTATCATAAATTCTTCGATGTTTATTTTATTTATTAAACATTTTCAGATGAAGCTGGCCTTATCTCTCAAGCTATTCTTTTGGGCAACATTGAAGCTGCAGTCTCGTTATGTTTTGCCAATAAACGATATGCTGATGCAGTTATTCTGTCAATGGCGGGTGGACCAGAATTGTTAGCTCAGACACAATATCGATACTTTTCCGAACACAGTGGAGCACTTAATTCTCTTATTAATTCTTTGGTTAGTGAAAATTGGGCAGAAATTGTGCAGAATTCCGATATTCATTGTTGGAAGGAAGTTCTAGTAGGAATCTTTACGAATACTACAGGGGAAGAACGTTCTTCTTTGTGCGGTAAGTTATTAAAAATTTCAATACAGCATCCGATATTTTATCAATTAACCCTCTTGCGCTCGAATTACCCCGAGCTAAAACGCTACCAAATGCCCATGTTTTTTGCCAACAAGATGGAAGGAGAAAAGTATCGTGTTTAATGTTTTCGAGGTCGCCGATTCTAAATCCGGTGCCAGTTTTCGGAAATTCAAAATTGATGTTCCTAATTTTTTTCTGTCCTGAAATATTGCATTTTTTATTTTTTGTGACGTCACTTCCGGTCCGTTATTTACCATTATAGATTATAGTCGCTATTAAGACAGACATTTTGTAGAAAAATAGATGATAAGTGAAAAATTATTGCGGATACGATACTGAATTTATCGCAAATTTCGTTTAAAGTTTACCCCAGTGTTATGAATGCAACGATTTAAATTTAAACTTTCTATCGCAGCCTATCTTAGAGAATACATCCTTACGTTTAATTTAAGCGGTCATAGACCTCAAAATGTTGCATAGTTTTCAATATATGAAAGAAAAGACTCCGACATATATTTAGGCACCCGCCAGCTGATCGAGATTCGACGCTAGCGCTTGCAATAGCTAAAATTAGCATAAAACATAAGGTTAGGATCTTGCGGTTCCTATGATGCGTACGCTAAAGCGCTGACTATTTTTCTATATATCTAGCAAGTAGGAATGTGTTTTAGTAAAGTAAATCGAAATTGGATGTACGAAATGTGTTGTAGCTTCGGTGTACAAAAATGTACTGGATGAAGAAGTGTGGTTCTCTTTTAGAAACGCACAAGGGGCATTTCTGTTTTTATTCTGTGGAAATAATAAATATTTTATTTTGTAAAATATGACAGAATGTAACAGAAAGTGTTAATCTTGGACACTGTTTTGTGCAATTGCCCGGATTTACAAATAGTTAATGGTTAAACTTGACATTAACAAAGTAAAAAATACCATTAGTGCAACAAAACACATAAAAAACAGAAACCACTTTAACGTCTCGCCACATAGGAACCTCAAGATTTTACCCTACAATTAAATCCGAAAACGCCGCTAGAGACGCCACGGTCTTTGCTAACGTGTGCCTATACGGCGCTGGGCGCAAGAGGGTTAAAATATGCACCGGCAAAAAGGTCCCAATAATAAATAACTATTGGAAACGTTTTTTAGATATGCTTGGTGATCGCCTAGCAACATGTGAAAACGCGAATCTTCGCAAGCAGGCCCAAATATGCTACATCTGTTCTGGAAATGTGAATAAGTTGATCGAATCATCCGATGCAACAATTCAAGAAACGGTGGAACTGGTTATGATCATGCAGAAAGCAGTTGAATTTCATGGCTCGAAGGAATTCCAAATCGAAGGAAACATTGCTACAGTTTTAACGCAATATGCAGAAATGCTTGCTTCCGAAGGGGATCTCGATGCTGCTTTACAGTACCTTGGCAACAGTCAAGAGGAGAGAATTTCAATGTTAAGAGATCGTCTTTACATGGCATTAGGACATATAAAAATGGACCCTCATAGAGGTTCAGCGCGGACATCCGTCAATCAGAATTACTACGACCAGACTCGAAGATCCGTTACTGGACAGAACACGTTTAATCAAATGCAGCCGCAATCAACAGTGCCATCTTGGAACACTGCCCCAACGAAAAGTGCCTTTGGTGGCATTTCTAATCAGTTTAATCCTGTGATGCAGCCTGCACCCCAATCTGTGCCTACTCATGATCAGTATGCAGGACAATATCAATATGGACACGTACCAGCAAGTCAACCTGCCCCTCCTCCACCTTCAGTTGCTCCTTCAAATCTAAGTAGCTCGAGACCACCAAGTGTCGGACCTCAGTCTCGATCCAAATACATTCTGGACCCTTCAGTTCAGTCAAGCGCAACGTATGGATCGATGGTACGGTATACGCAACCGTACATTTCTCAACAACCGATGTCTAATTCAGGTATGAAATTAAATGTTTGAAAAAGCTGTCTGGTAAAGTAATTACAATGTTATTATTCGACCTTTAGGATATGCTGCGCAAAATACGTATCAGCCTCATTCTCCAGGATCTTACGGAGGATATCCTAACATGGCTCAAAGCACCATGTATAATCCAGAGCCGGAGATACTGAAGCCTGCGCCAGCAAACATCTTGTCCCCGAATCCAGTTCCACTGTCCCCGTACGATGCGAGCACACATCAGCCTCAACAGCAGCAACAATCACCGCCGCAACAACGTCAACCTTACGGGAACGAGAACGCCTATCAACCTCCGCCTCACAATCCTGGTTGGAACGATCCTCCTATCAACATGTCTTCTAAAGCCCAGGTAATTGGTGATTATTTGTTTTAGCAAATATAATTCCTATTTAATAAATACGTGATACATTTTGTATTGGAGTACCGTGTAGCCAGTACTTGCGTTATTCAACAAAAATGAAATGTCTGCCGAACACGCTGGTACCAGGAAATGGAAAGCTATGCATTTGAGGGGTGTTGGTACGAAGGTAGAAATTTTGCGCTATTCCGAGTGATTGCCTCTTGTGATTGATATCTGCACCGATTATGGTGTATGAGTAACATCTCGATTTATAGCTAATGATCCCTATCGAATTTAAAGACATTTCAACGAGAACACTGTTTTGAAAACAAACTGACCAATAACTAATGGAATGCATTCCTCGTAGACCATATTGTGATGGATAGTTGATTTGAAGTTTGTTACACTTTTAAATTTACTTGTTTCATGTTTGTAAAGTATATTTAACCCCTTGATGGTTCAATACGAGTTTGGAGTAACGCGTTCTTTTATATTTTAATAACAGAACATCGCATTAACTGAGGCTCACATTAATGCCACCTTTAAACATGCACGTTTTAAGACATTTTAATAAGATCGAAAGTTACTCAAGATTTTCTTTCTGAAATGTGTTCACACGGAAAATAAAGTATGTCCATGTTGGCCCGAAACGCTGGGCGACCAATCCCGTGTAGGCAAGTACTCAACTGGTAGAGGGCTGGTGTTTGAATTACCAGCCGGAACCCTTCGGGGGACCCTCTCAGCCATTGGGGTTGGACTCGCGCGAGTTGTGGTTTCAACAGCCCGCAAGCTGGGTTAGGAGCATTCTGGAGGACTGAAAGGATTCTCCCCGGGTCTAAAGGGTCTCGCTTGGTCCGATGTGTCAGTTGCAATACGACTCGGGTGCGCCCATGTAGAGTGTCGTAGGGATTAGAAAGCCATCTCCTCACCGAGGAGCTCCAGAAGTCTTGCCGCTTTAAGATAGATTGGAAGAGATTGCCGGAAGAAGGGGTCTCGCGATGGTTCGGTCGTATCCCGACTGCGCACTATACACGGAAAAAAAATGTAGGAGAATCCCGCGTTACAAACCCATATGAATGCCGCGTTCGTCGGGATAGTCGGTAATAGTGTGGAAATACTGCAGACGGCGTGGGACTGCTTATGTACATTTGTGCTGTTGTACCACCACAGTTTCTGCGGTTTTGACTACCGTGTCGGTTTACCACGTGTTTTCTTTTCATGTGAGATGCATTACTATTTATTACACAATAGTATTTACAACATTCAATATTACAGTTTAATGCCAAATTTTAATTTTGGTTAACCTACAAAATAGAAGAACACTTGCATCATATACTTAGAAAAACTTGTACTCACGCGACTCACTTTCAACCTATTTTATTTATTATCATTTTCTAATGTTTGTTATTTTCAAATAATTATAACCTAAGTATTGTCCGAAATTTTTACGTGCACATGACTGTTACGAATAAAAATATATATGTAGTCTTTATGACTGAAACTTCAAAAACAGCGGGGACGTCAAGCCTAAAGCTAAGGTGTACTTCTTTTATAAGCAGTGCCGAAGTTGCACCGTAGAAACTGCGGGAGTGGAAAAAGCTAGAAACGCGGAATAGCATGCTGCAGGTAGACCACCGCAATAATTGCATGGGTGTTACACTGAAAGCGCCGCAATTTTTTGCCGTGTTGGGCCCGAGCCTTAAAGCCTTGTGGCGGGTAAGGCTCGGTTAACAAATTACGAGGTGACCGATCAGCTGCCGTGACTGGCTATTTTGACCACCTATCGGTGGATAGCATCTATGGTAGAAAAAGAATACCGTAATGGATGCAAGGGTTAAGTAGGAATAGCATTAAATAGTCGTATAACCCAATTCAATGTTTTTTATTTATATTTATTTATTATTTTATAAGGTACCTATTAGGTTATGTAGTCTTATTACATTTAATTCTATTATTTTTAACCCTAATGTAATATCTAAGTACACGTAATGCATGGTTTTAAAGTCATACTGCTTGTAAACAATTTTTAAGGGTTTTCGGGGTTACCAGAAAAGAGTTCAGTTCAATATTAAACATTTTCAAAATTCTTAAATATCTCGAAAACAACAAGAGATAAGCGAAAGCTGACAAAATTTAGAAAATTATTATGGAAAGGGGAGTGCTAACCTCCAGTCGATTATTAAATATCTCGAAAGCGGTAAAGGATGCACTGAATTTTTTATTTATTAGTAATTTTAATATAATAATAAATAATTGAAACAAGTAATTGTTATTTACATAAATACTTTCAAAAGAATTCAGAATCATTGAAAACTACCCTACTGAAAAAATCCAGGTGGGGTTTTCCACGTTGTCTAACCACGTGGTCTCGACCTGGTAGTTTTGGCCCATTTGACCAGGTCGAGTCCATGTCTGATTTTGATGACAATTATTTGCGTGGTATATGGTAAATATGGTAATTTGAATGATTTTATTGAATAAAAGCCATAACTCAAGAACACATTCCAGATGGAAAATCTTGAGTAATTTTCGATCTAATTAAAATGATTCAAATCACGCCGTGCATGATTTAATGATGTATCATAGAGACAATAAAAGTTAAAGTTTACAAAATTACATTTCATGAAAAATTATTTTTTGCAATTTATTATTGCAAAACATTTGGTTGGCAGAAATAATTGAACCAATTTAATTTATTGTATATAGTTAATTCAGCTGTCAAGGAGTTCCTAATATTTTACATGTAATAAACTGAAAATCATTTCTACTGGAAGAATATTTTCAGCGCCCCGAGTTGGAATTTTTATCCTTATCATAACGGAGTTCTGTTTGCTCATGAAGTAATACGTTATTACAAAATATGTTCCTATTTAATTACAGGCGAAGATTGAAAAAGACTATCAGTCTCCAGAACCAATTGTGCATCCTTTGTTGGGAGCCGCCCCACCAGATCCAAATGTAAGTTTCATCCGCATACATGTTTATTACAGCATTTTCATTGAAGTTAATTAAAAATATTTGAGAAATAAAAATAGAACAATGATCATTCTAAAGTTCTTATTATTAATATTGTTTTTTTAAATATATTATTAATTTATGTTTCATTTGTAAACTTTAAGATGTATCAACAAGATCATGGATATCATCAGCAAAGCTATCACCAAGATCCCCAAGCCCCTTACAATCAATTTAATCAATATGGCCAGCCACAAAACGTTCCACTTCAAGGCTCTCAGTACGCGAGACCTATGGAACCTATTCAACCTACTCAGCAAATGCATCAACAAGTTCATCAGCCCGCGCACCCTGCACCACAGCGAATTCCTGAAGTTGAAAAACCAAAAGCTCCAATTCCAGAAGAACACATGCACTTGCGAACGGTGCTAGAAGAATTGAAGACCCAATGTTACGAGTCTGCAAAGAATCCGGTAGATTATATTATCTTTCATTAATAATTTCGTTTAGACTGTCCAAAAATATCAAATATAGCTGATAAAATTGTACTACCGGATGGATCCTTCCAGCAAAAAAATCGATGTCTGATTCTTTTGTAACTCTGGGGTTCTACTTCAAATTTCATATGACCCATGTTTTTTTGTTGCCTAAAAACGATTTTAGGGCTCTATGGTGGTATGCTAAACTTTACTTCGAAAATGCGATATTTCAAAATTTAAAATTCACATTTTTTCAAATGACCCCCATTTCTTCCCACATTATACGATCGGAACAAAGTTTTTGTTTAATGTGCGGAATTTCATCAACTTTAACTTGGCTCTGGCATATTTTTAATTACTTCAGAAATTGTCGAGATAAATGGGAATAACTAACAAAAGTTTTTGTTTCCAAAATGTAATTTCTCAAAAAAGCCATCTTCGATTTCCACGAAATTTGGGGATGTTTTTCAAGACTACAAGAGTTATGAAACGTGACTTCTTTATAATATAATTTTTCAATTTCCAATGCTGAACTAAAATTTCCATTCCATTCGTCACATATTTTGCACTCATGAAACATTATTTTATCCATAGAAACACCATACAATTTCATAACTTTACAATTGCTTTCTTCTATAAAAGTATCGAGTAACTTTTGTTATATTGTTTTTTATACTCTTTAGACATCAACAATCCGTTTACTAAGTGGCGAAGCTTTTTGAATTGTAGTGTGTTATCTTCATAGACACTTTTTTTATAAACAATGTTAAAATCTGAACATTTTCTGGACCTTTAAAACTACACATACTGATTGTTGAAATGAATCTGACAAACAAAAATATTTATTTATCATATTATATAATTATTTCGAAGTTTGAGCATTTTAATTATACAACAGATTTATTGAAAATGTTACAACGGCTACAAATGGCGTGGCTATATGAATTTCACAATACTCTTAGATACTAATACAACACCTTTAAAAAAAAATACCACAACCCAGCAATGAAGGAAATGTTGAAAAAAATTATAAAATATAATTTAAAAAATCTGCAAAAATTCCACTATATTTCTCTATGAATTCTAAGAACTTTTCATTGTTAGCATTTTTTAAAAAAGCTCATATTTTATGAGTAAGGGCGTCCAGAGTTTTTTCATCGAAATTTTCATCGCTGACGCCATTTGAGGTCGTTAGAATGATGTGGGGTATAAAAGTAATTTTTTTCCCTTAAAATTCAAGTATTTTATGTACCTTTGTGCATAGTTTCAATAGAATCGTAATATTCTAATGGCTCGTAGAAAATTGATAAGTATAAATATTTACCAATTTTTTGGAAATTATTTGGAAATTCAGCGCCATATTGGATGACCTGATGGCTGAAACTCAATTTTGACCTCGTAATCTTGAAGAGCGACCTGGAAAATAATAGGACATGTACCTTTCAATTTTTCTTGAAGTTTGTGTGTGATACGAAATACTCGATTGAAATTGATGCAAAAAACGTTGTGCTTTGGACATTAATGGGTTAATTGTAAACAAATATATATAAAAAATTACCCATTAAAAAAAAATCGTTTACGCAAAATATTCCCGTATAAACTTGTCGTTCACATGTATTTTGGGGCCGCTGATTACGAATGTTGAAACATTTTCGAAATTCAAAATGGTGGATCCAACCTGATCAATTTACATTGAAACTCGACATTTGGAGGTCTTTGGGCGGACAAGAGTATGAAAAACATTTTTAAATATCGAATTCGTGTGCCAAATTCAGTTTGGTACAATTTAATATTGGAATCGCCAATTTTAATTTCGACAATCTGACAACGGATTCCTAATCAGCGACTTCGAAAACCCTCGAGTACAAAGTTTTGAGTTAATTGGACGAAAAGAAAAATTCGCGGCTCAAATCGTTAAGGGGGGGATGGATATATAGTTAGATCGAGAAAAAACTCATTTTTGAAAGATTTTTTTCAAGGGGAAGTTTTTATTCAAATCAATCGAAACTTTTTTACAATTATAAGTGTATCCATGCAGAATACACAAATATTAAAAAAAAAATTGTTTCAACAAAATGGCGGCCGTTAGATGGCGTTCAAAAAGTCGTTGAGTTTTGCTTGTGCCGGCTCTCCTGGTCGCAGTTTTGATCTGAAATAAAAAAATCAAAAAATTTGCATTAATTACATTCATAGTTAGTAGACGAATTGACAAAAAAGTGTGCACTTTTGGCGTAACTTTCCGAAAAAAATCAACATTTTTACGCCATTTTATCACATTTTTTCATATTTAATAATAAAATATTACAATAATGTTTAATTAATATACAAGGTAATACTATAATAAAGAAATCGGATAATTAATTTTCGAGTTATCAGCGACATAAACTCCGAAAATGGTGTTTTGAGAAAAACCCGTTGAAAGTTTTAATTATCGAAAAATCGTACATACACTTTAATCAGCAATCCCGTGACCATATAACAAGCCTTCGGCTTCTTCAAACATGTTGTCGGACATCTGTTTGAGCTCTTTCCGAGCCTAAAAGAAATTGAATTTTTTGGTAATTCTAACTGTATATCCTCCCTTAAGTAGATATTCTGCAAATTCAGAGGTAAGAGTCGTTGTATATGAGAATAGTGGATCATATTTGCGGCATGAATGGGGCCAAATTTTCTAAAAAATTGCGGTTCTGTTCGTCTGGCCATATCTCCGAAAAGAAGCATGTTGGCATATTGAAATTTCGTAAAAAGATAGCTTATACAGACTTGAAAAAAAATTTGCCGGAAATCGAAGATGGCCTTTTTCAGAAATTCCTTTTTGAAGACCAAAATTTTGTTTAGTTATTCCCATTTATCTCGACGATTTTTTAATTCAAAATGTGGCAGAGCCAAGTTAAAGTTGACGAAATTCCGCACATTAACCCATTAAGTCCCAAAAAGGCATAATTTGTATCTTACGTTTGAGCTGAGGAAACTTTGTGAAAAAGCTAGAAAATCTTTTGGAAAATAGCCAACCCTACTATTTTCGGGTACGCTCTACACGATAGAATGGTTTAGAAATTTCAAAAATTTGATTTTGAGTTGTTGATTAACAATTTAAAAAGAATACAATTTTTTATGAAGAGTTTTTATTTAATTAAAAAGGACCACGCACCAATTAATTGAAAAATGGCCCCGGTCAAATAAAAAAGAAACTATGGGAAAATACTTTTTGGAATGTCCTGATAATCCTGATGGTGCGATTTAAATTATATGTTTAGGTCAAAATCTCAGGGTTACAAAAGAATCAAAGACATCGTTTTTTTTTGTTGAGTGAATTCATTTGAAAAGGGCTGTTATTTAAATAATTTATTTAACTGTTATATTTAATTTAGCAAATCAAGAGGAAACTAGAGGATGTATCCCGTAAATTGGAAGTACTCTACGACGGTTTAAGAGAGAACAAGGTACGCATTTTTTTTAAAATTAACCCTTTAAGGCCCGACATTTTTTCAGTGATGCGATTTTCGTCATACTCTTTTTGAGGTCGCTGATTACGAATCTGATGTTAGTTTTTCTCTTTTCAGTTAATCTGATAGTAATTTTCGTGAGTCTAGCTCAATTTTTAAATATTTACGTCCGCCATATTGGATCCGCTATTTTTAATTTTGCAAATAATAACATCAGATTCGTAATCAGCGACTCCGCAAACCCCCGAGTAGTAATTTTCATGAGCCTTACTTGAAGTAATTTAACAATTTTTAACTTTTTTAACAACCTTTAGTAAAAACATTTTTTTTAATATAGTTCAAATTATAAGATTGTTGTAAATTTATTGCACTATAATTTTTTTTTAAAAACTAATATAAATTTGTGGATCTTTAGAACCGAAAAATGGATTAATTTTTGACAAAGTTATGAATGTTCGAACACAAAAGTGGTTTCAATCGAAACCGCTGGGCCTTAAAGGGTTAAAAAAAATCACAGTTGAAAATGATAATTATTTTACTAATTAATTTTCAGCTTTCACCAAATACTTTAGAAGGGTTACACCGAATCTCCAATATGATTCAGTGTGGTGATTACAGCGGTGGTCTGGCAACGCATACCGAATTGGTGTCAGGTCCCGACTTCAGTCAAATAGCTTCGTTCATGCCGGGCATAAAAGTGCTCTTGAGTAGTGCACTGCAATTGGGTGTTTTCATCAGATAAAAGTCGAAAAGAAAAACGAATGAAATAGCATTAACCGCATTTGTACTGTTAGTCACCGACAAATTTTTGTAGGCGCGTGGCTTGTGTTTAAACTACCGCTTTCTAACTATAATTGTTTACAGGAAGATGAATCGTCTTTTGTTAAAATATTTTTACCAAACTGAAATGTTTCTTTCAGTATATCAATAGTGAAAGTCCCGTAAATTGCGAATGGTAGTGCATTTTCCAATAAAATTTTGTAGTTAAATGATCGTGTCCTTAAAAACATTTGTACAGATTAAGTTAATATTAAAAAAGTCTTTCCACATTTTTTATATTTGAATTTCTAATTTCAATCCTTATTATTGTAAACACTCATTTTAGATCAGTTCAAAATACAGAATAGGAATTTTAATATTAAAGTCACGATCATTTAACAAAAAATCACAATTCAACAAAAGTTTTCAAACCCAAAACTAATTTCTTAGTTTTATCTGTAATTATTCTAAATAATAGTGAATTCTTGTTTCTTCTATGTTCGTACATTCTACATGGAATTTAATAAAACAAAAACGATTCACATCCATTAACAATTTACAGAAATGCTTTGAAAAAGTGATAATAAGTTGATGGATGCTCTTTTAGAATTGATATATTCTTATACGAGTATGGATAAAATAGCAGTACGAATGAAAATGTTTTTAAAAGGTGCGCTACTATATTCAATTTTTTAAAACGATATTTTTCTAAATTATCCTTCCAATAATTTGGATTTAATTAAGTTGATAATTTATTCTTGGATTGTTTTGAAAAGTAAAACTTATTAACATTGATTAGCGTGTATATAGTAGATACTAACAATGTCATATTAAACGAGATGATGATCAGGTCGTTTAAGTCGATTGGAACAATCTTGGGCAAAAGCTATTTTTAGACAAAAAGTGTTCAGTCAGCGGTTTGCGAGACGTCAGATATTTTACAAGAAAGGTTTTGTAAAATAGCACACGAATACCACCATGCATTTTTGTAAAACGTTTGTATCTTCTCTGCTGATGATCAACTCGAGACACGTCATCTTATTTAGCTTCTGTCAAATCGATTGAGTTTTATAACATACGACATTTGTACAATAACACTTTCGACTCTACATTTATACAAATTAAATATTATTATTCGTAGTTTTTTAAGAGCTGAATAATTATGGAAATGTTAAAATTTAATAACGAATAAAGATTTTACAACGTAAATGATATCAAATTTATTGCATTATCAAGATGTTCAAGGCATGTAACAAGGCAGTTTTTTCTGTCGTTATGAACCGTTGCAGCAATTCGTCCAAAGCATCGACTCCGTCTCTCGCTGCTTGCCGTCTCATCGCTTGTTTAACTTCTTCCCGAACTCCTTTATCAGCTCCTCGGGTCGAGATTCTACGATCTTTAAAAACATTTGTTGTAATTTAACATTGACATTAACCCATTAACGCCTGACAAGACACTTTTTTCACTTCAATTTCAATCAAGTATTTCCTATGAAAATCGAAGTTCAAAAAAAATTGAAAGGCGCGTGTCTTACTATTTTTCAGGTCGTTCTTTTCAATGGCGTTGTCAAAATTGAGCTATCTCAATTAAACAATTAAATATGGCGATTTGAATATCAAAAAAACGCGAAAAATCGGGTGGAATTTTTTACAAAACATTTTTTTCTCATCGAAAGAGTAGTTAGTTGCCGTCACAAAATTCCTTCACCAAACGTTAACCCAACAGTTGTAGTATTAAGATATATTTTTTAAACATTTAAAAATTAACATGGAGATCTCAAAATGGCGACCATAATGACAAATGTCGTTTTAAAACTTAACGAATTATTTTCTTGAAAACTAGAAACTTTAAAGAAAATATACTAAAAATAATTATGTTTTAGAATGAATCAAAGAATACTCGGAATTTTTTTTAGAATATTTTGATACAATTTTGGATTTTTTGGAAATTCGAAATATCGAAATTTTGAATAAAGTAATTAAAAAAATCTGAAAAAATTGCAGAGTATTCTTTAACTAATTTTAAGACGTTTTTGTTCTAAGGAAATTTTCTCCAAAATCTATAGTTTTCAAGCAAATAAATTATTAGTCTTGAAATTTTGAAAAATGTAATTAAGAATTTAGAGAAAACTTCCTTACAACAAAAATGTCTTAACCCTTTAACACCCGAGAAAAATTGAGAGTATGTATGAGAACATGAAACACCATTTTAGGGTTTTCCGGGGTCGCTGATTACGAATTTGTTGTCAAATTGACAGTTTGACAATTGACAGCTGTCAATTTAGTTGTCAACTTCTCTAAAACGTGCTTATTGTTGATGAAAACTTCCTCTGGCGGGTTTTCGGGGTCGCTGATTACGACAACTGAATTGACAGCTGTCAATTGTCACATTGTCAATTTGACATCATATTCGTAATCAGCGACACCGAAAACTTTTATACTATTATTTTTGTCAAAAATAATCACTTCTTAGAAAAGTTGACAACTGAATTGACAGCTGTCAATTGTCTCATTGTCAATTTGACATCATATTCGTAATCAGCGACACCGAAAACTTTTATACTATCATTTTTGTCAAAAATAATCACTTCTTAGAAAAGTTGACAACTGAATTGACAGCTGTCAATTGTCTCATTGTCAATTTGACATCATATTCGTAATCAGCGATCCCAAAAACCCTTATAAACATGTGTCACTTATTTATAATTATTGTTACTACTTGGGAAACACAAGTTATTTTTTCTATGTTTGAGGCGCCATCTAAGATACGCCATTTTAAATTTTTTAATTGTGGGACCAGATTCGTATTCAGTGGTTCAAAAACTTTTAAATTCTGTGTCCCAACATTTTTTTTTGACTTTGATGTCCGTCTGGGAGCTAACTGATTTTTTTTCACGATTTTTGCGATTTGCATAAACTTTTGGTTATTTATTTATTAAAAAGAATTTGTTTTCATTACTTGTATTTTTTTCTAGATACTGGCATCCAAAATCTCAAATTTTTTCAGATTTTTTAAATTACTTTTTTCAAAATTTCGAATTTCGAATTTTCAAAAAATCATAAATTGTATCAAAATATTCTAAAAAAAATTCAGAGTGTTCTTTGATTCATTTTAAAACATAATTGTTTTTAGTATATTTTCTTTAAAGTTGGTAGTTTTCAAGAAAATAATTCGTTTAGTTTTAAAACGACATTTGTCATTGCGGTCGCCATTTTGAGATCTCCGTGTTGATTTTTAAATTTTTTATAAATATATCTTAATACTGCAACTATTGGGTCCACGTTTGGTGAAGAAATTTTGTGACGGCAACTACTTTTTCGATGAGAAAAATGTTTTATAAAAAATGCCACCCGATTTTTCGCGTTTTTTGATATTCAAATCGCCATATTTAATTGTTTAATTGAGATAGCCCAATTTTGACAACGCCATTGAAAAGAACGACCTCGAAAATAGTAAGACACAAACCTATCAATTTTTTTGAACTTCGATTTTCATACGAAATACGAAAAAAGTGTCCTGTCGTTAATGGGTTAAAGGGTCTTTACATACTTTGCAAAATTCCTGAGTTTACAGCGATATCCAAGTTGACATTGCCTCCGTGTTCCGTCCACAGGTAAGTTAATTCTTCTAAGATATCGACATTAATTACATAACCTTGAAACAGAGGATAACTGAAAGAACCACGACTTCTTATTTTTTCTGTGATTGTAAACAACATGTTAGATTCTTGCGGCCAATCGATTTGCATCAAAACCAATGCGTGACCGATCGCCAAGTCACCGATACTACCCGGAACGGAAAAGTTTTCCTAAAACAAATTTCGATTAGTTTTCGCACATAATTTAAATGAATTTAACCGTACCATCATTGCTAAGAGAAGTAATTTACAACAATATTGTAAAATAGGGAATCGAGCCAACATCAAATAATGTAAGTGCCTGGTTGCAGTCACCGTTAAGTTAGTCGATACTTTGGCTCTTTTCGAAGGTAACATGCTTGCCGTTACCATTATGTACTCGACCATAGACTAAAAAAAATTTAGAGAAAATTATTTGATTGTGTCAAATTAATATTTTTATAACCTACCTTGTAATCTTTATTGAAGAAACAAGAACTTGCCATGCGTAACAACGTACACATGTTGTCATTCTCTTGCGGGTGTCGCGAAGGTAATTCTCGGCGGTAGACTGCCAAGTCGGCTAGAAACGGACTCAACCAAGTTTCCAACTTCATTTGTTGAATTAATTTTGTAATTTCTCTTTGCAGATAATCGTTACTGTGTAAAAGTTCCCATAGTTTTACCGATAATGCCATTCCATTACCATTGTACTCTCCGTCACTCGTGATTACTATACCAGAAATTTCTTCCCTTTTTCTCTTCTTTACTTTCGGTTCTGGAATTAAAAATTCATTTAACCCATTAACGCCTGAAATGACAATTTTTATACTTCATTTTCAATCAAGTATTTCGTATCAAAATCAAAGTTGAAAACAATTGAGAGGTGCGTATCCTACTGTTTTCGAGGTCGCTCTTCAAGATTCCGAGGTCAAAATTGAGTTTCAGCCATCAGAAATTCCAATATGGCGCCGAACTTTTACAAAAATTCCAAAAAATTGGGAATTTCTTATACTTATCAATTTTTGTCGAGCTATTAGAATATTGGGATTCTATTGAAACTCTGAACAAAGGTCAACAAAATACTTCAATTTTAAGGAAAAATTTTACTTTTATACCCTACATCATTCTAACGACCTCAAAATGGCATCAACAATGAAAATGTCTTTGAAAAATTTCTGGACGCTTTAATTCAAAAACTACCAACTTTAAAAAAAAATATAATGGAATTTTTTCAAAATTTTTTGATGACATTTTGAGACATTTTTTTTCAACATTTTTTTCAAAATTGTAATTTATTTACAAAAAATTCTGAAAAAAAATTTAGTGTATTCTCTGATGAATTCTAAGAGTTATTTGTTCTTTGCAATTTTTTCGAAAAGTTGATAGTTTTCGAGAAAATGAATTTCAAATAATATAGTTTACGATTTTTTCCCCTAAAAAACTATCAACTTGTGGAAAAGATTGCAAAGAACAAAAAACTCGTCGAATTCATAAGTGAATACACGAATTTTTTGCAGAATTTTTCATAAATAAATTATGATTTTGAAAAAAATTTTGAAAAATAATTTCTCAAAATGTCATCACAAAAATCTGAAAAAATTCCACTATATTTCTCGATTAATTCTAAGAACTTTTCATTCTTAGCATTTTTTTATAACAGCATGTAGTTTTTGAGTTAGAACGTTCAGAAATTTTACAAAGAAATTTTCATTGTTGACGCCATTTTGAGGTCGTGACAATGATGTGGGGTATAAAACTAAAATTTTTCCTTAAAATTGAAGTATTTTGTTCACCTTTGTTCAGAGTTTCAATAGAATCCCAATATTTTAATAGCTCGAAAAAATTGATAGGAATAAATAATTCGGCGCCATATTGGAATTCCTGATGGCTGAAACTCAATTTCGAACTCGGAATCTTGAAGAGCGACCTCGAAAACAGTAGGATACGCACCTCTCAATTGTTTTCAACTTTGATTTTGATACGAAATATTTGATTGAAAATGAAGTATAAAAAATGCCATTTCAGGCGTTAATGGGTTAATTGACAGTTTTAGTTATTTTTGAGGTACATTACCTAAGCATTGAACCTGTTCGACGAATGCTTCGACCAAACAATATGTAGGTTCTTCGATATTCATCAAACCTGCATATTCGTGCAATATCCTCAATAATATGATTAACGAGCAAATTAACAATTGTCGAATTACGAGTTCTTCGTTTAACTTTCCCGCATGAACGCCGGCATATATTTGCATTTTTTCGCCGTAAATATCTCGATTCCAAGGCGTTGAGAAAAGATTGCTCAATTCCCATCCTAATTTCTTTCCAATCAATTCTATGACTTGAAACAATCTCTCCCAAGGATTTGGGATTTGGTTATCTTGAGGATTTTGTACGTAAGCAAGATAAAATTCCATTGCTTTGCAAAGCAGTCGGAGACTTAGTCTAGTACTTAATTCGACTGGTGCTCCTCCGAGCAATGGCAGTGCTTCGCATGCGAGAAGTCTTCTAAAATCGTTGACGGATTTTCCGGGATGACTGTGTTTTTCAGCGGTTAGTAACGTTTCTACCAAACGAGGCTATATATTGTGTAAATAATTTGTTTTATTAATACTTCGAACAGTCTAAACAAAACACATTAAATAGGGGAGACCGGGGTTGGATGTCTACATGGGCTATCTGTCCACAATATTTCTGGCAGTAAAACTAAGCGATACTTGAGGCATTTATTTCATTTCGACATACTGAAACTGTACGGTTAGCGTTTGAAACTGTGATGTAAAATTTATTGACATTATTCGTCGTAAGAAAAGATCATGATAGATTTACATTTTAGTGCAAAATCAAATGAATTTCATATCATAATATCAAAAAGGCTTTCTTTTACAGATATGATCAACGTAAATGAATAAATACAACCTCAAATAATATTAATTGTATTATATTTATAGATAAAACTTAACGAATGAGTCGACTGTGATACAGATTATGTATGCCTATTAAACATTTATCGCGTTCCCAGCTGGCCTATTTGACAATTTGTACTTCAAAAAGTTGCCTCTTACATGTTACACATTTGTATAGTACAAATAAATGTTGAAAAGATATCGAATTGATATAACTTACAATTTTCTAAGAAAAAGATAACTCTTTTAAGTTGCTGGATAAACATCATAAAAATATTCATTAGAAAGTTAACCTAGGGAAATGTTATCCCTCTAAAGTTACCAAATTGTTATGATATTAATGATGTCTATTTGCCGCCTTCTTTACGTCAGTTAAAAGACATGTTTTCTTAAGTTATCCAATAATTCGTTACCGAGAAGCCTACTATGAAATGTTATCAATTTGTTATCATCTGTAATAGTATCGTAAAGTTACCATTCCTTTGTTGCCTAATCGTACTTTTCAAAATGTTAGCAAAAGGATAAATTTTTTAAGTCGTCCAAAAATGCGTAGCGAAATTGAGTCTTTTTAATGTTATCGAGTGGACAGACTTTACTTAACTTGAAAATGATAAATAAACTGTGATACAGACATACATAGCAAAGTGTGCATCACAAAGTCAACACTAAAAATTGTATCTCATTTCTGCATTCAACCTACCATATTCAAGATAAATATTTATATTTATAACATTTATATTTCACCACTATTAATGTTGTTAGTTTACCATTTTCCAGATAATAAATCCTTTAGAGATTTTCCAAGTTTTCTGTAGGCGCCGTTCCATTAGTCTGGATCATCAAAACATCAGTTTGATGGTCCTGTACGCGCAGAAGCCTTCGAACATCTGGGAAGGATCCCAGCCAGCACACTTGCGCATTCGTCAACAAAAAGTTATCCAAACATAACAAATATTAACAAATGTTAATATTCGAAGAACTTTTTGGGTGCATTAGCCAAGATTTGTCGAGCATTCTTAACAAAGACACACCTAAAAGTTATTGGAATTTTAACATTTGTTAACATTTGTTATGTCTGGATAACTTTCTGTTGACGAATGCTCAAGTCTGCAAGTTGGGATATATTACCAGGAAAATGGTAACATTATGTCATCTCTTTGTAACGTGTAAAAATTAACTTACAGTCAACCTACCTGTTGAAACTGTATACTTTAACTTTAACTCTAAGTTCACCTAAACGTTAACAAAACGTTATTATATTCATTACAAAACGGTCTCACAAATAGTTATCAAATTGGTAGTCAAATAGTTACCAAAAACGTTATTCAATCAATATCATAACAGTTAGCAATTTGGAAACTTAGAGGATAACTGTTTTTGGTGCATTCGACAAGATTTCGACACCAAAATACTAACCTTTTCATTTACTTTTAGGATATCTTAAAAGTTAATACGTAACTTTTGAGGTTAACAATATGTTAACGTTTTTGTAACTTCGTGCTAGCTGGGTTGTGTCACATTTATAGATTATTCGATCGAAGTAGACTAAAAACGTGTGTTATGCTTTAATCACGTCGTTATTTACACATGTTATAGTTCGGTATAGTTTTGTAATTTGAATATTACCGATAAACATGAAAATTTATAACAATTATTGTTAGTTTATTGGGTGGACAGTTGGCCCCATAAGCGTAGATAAATGACCCCACTATTGGGGCTATTTGTCCACGCTATAACCGTTGCCTATAGACACTTATTTCTCCGAAACACTACAAGTCTAGTGTTTGAAACTGCTCTCCTTTTAAATAGGAGGATTAAAGTATATGACATTCAATTTTGAGCTAATTATCTTAGACAGTTTACGAGAAATCGACCAAAATGTGAAAAGCATGGACACATATCCCCGGTCCCCCCTAATCGACTAGTTTTATGTAAAATATATGATTGAATATTTCAAATACCCCGTGGGTAGCAACAGTTTGTGGAAATCGTCGAAGCAACAGAAGTAATAATTTACAATGTTCCATCGTGTCTTCGCTGTGATCTGCAGTGACGACCAGCAGTCGATGTTGAAGTTCTTGAGGTATATGTTGGAACATTTGACACAACATTTCCCCTTCTGTATCATTTTGCTCCGCTCGTAAGCAGGCAGTGATCATTTCTATTTCATTCCATATTTCACGGTCGTCAGGAAAATTCTGAAATCTTTAAAAATGTTAGCGTTACTCCAATTCTGAAATTTTGTATGTTATTTTGAAACTTACATCTCGCTAAAACATTTCGCTGCCTCTTTGACATTTTTTGATAGTTTTTCTATGCGGTATGCTTCAAACTAAAAGAAAATGGTTCATTAAACTTTCAAAAAGAGAATTAAAATAGTTGAACTTACTTGGACTTTAGCGCTGTGTGGAAATAAAGACTTTGCGGTAATCAACCAAGATTTTGCCGCATGAATATCAGTTGGCAATGCATTTTTTGCACGTAATATTAAATAATCTTCTTTAGACATTTGCTGATTCTCAATCATTGCTGGATTGTCCAACATAATGTCAAATTTGTCAAAAAATTATGGTTATAAACAAATATTAAAAATGTAAAGTACACATTGGGAAAGTTTATAATGAAAAAATAATTTTCATAAACCACGATAAAAGTTTAATCGGCATTACTAACGGTCAAGTTTAATCAGTTTAATTTACTATTGACAACCGGCCACACACTCACACTGGTTTGACAACAGCTGAGCGGCACATGTACTTATTCACAAACACCACTCACTCATTAACACAGTCCGACCGATAAAACAGGTTCCCTTAGGTAACTTACGAAGGTTATTATCGTATGATGATAACATTATAATGTGTGGTACAGTAGAACACCTCTTACATATTTGAATCGTTTCCCCTCAGGCCTTCCCCCACCACCGCTCGAACATCACGATACAGTTTACCTTTATATTACAGTGTTTACACCATCAAATGTAATGAAATTTCAAATTAATTTAAAATTTTGCATCAAACTCATGATTTACATCATACAAATTATTCGAGAGGCTGCTAATTTCGTAAAATAAAAGTGCACATTTGAAGGTTAGGATGTTGTCAATTTTTAATCATGTGTATTTCAAGACCTCCACAAAAATTGAAAAGTCTTTCATTTGCAAAATAACAAACAAATCCAATATCAGCAGCTTAGTATTGAATTTGAAGTGATCTGAAGCTTTCATTAATCATATTTGCAAAATTGGGGTAAATATTGTCTCCTATATTCATTTCGGCCTTAATCACAGTGTATTTGTTTGTGAAACAAAACATTATTGATACATAATTATATGTCATAAAGTGCATACTGTAAATTTAAAATTTTTATTTCTACATTCGAATGCAGATATAAATGATCATAAATAAATGCGAAATGTTGCAGTCTTTATTTATCACATAAAGGCCCGAGTTGTGATCTCGTTACATTTTTATCCCAATTTAAAATTCTCTACACATTTTTCAGATAAATTATGTAGGTATATATATTTTACATAATTCAACTCTAAAATATATACGATATCTAACAAAAATAAAAAGATATCAGATATTACCATCCACTATTAAAGCGTTAAGTAGACTAAGGGGGTAAGGGGAAATTTCAAATAAGAGGGGTCGCCGCCATCTTGAAAACCATTACCAGTTGAAATAAGAGGGGTTCTACTGTACTTACACTTTACAATCGAAAATCCACAATATTCTACACAAAATTCATTTATTAAATTTTGATTCTGTGGTCGCTAGGAAACAATCAGATGACTTCGTTTTTTTTTTGAAATATCGATATAAACGCGTTTAAGCACAGATTAGTAACAGATAGCCAAAGGTTCCTCTAATTCGTCATGACCGGAGCGCTGTCTGGTGGACGTTTCTCGAACACGAGTAATGAGTCCGCACAGCATGAAAATACATACACGTATAGAAAATGGAATTTGTAATTAGTTTTTCTGATTTAATTTCATATGTAGGCGACGGTTCACGATCCAAACAAACGAAAAAGTATACAAAAAATCTGTGTACAATTTAATACGAAATAAGTCGGTTTCTTTCCCACTCTTTCAGGCAGGGGATCAAAGTTCCGAAAATCAAAACCCCGAAAGACAAAAATTTCGATATTACGTGAGTCCAAGGTATTTTAATTTGCTTTGTTTTTGCCAAATTCTCAAAGGCAAAGTGAAGAAAATCACGCTGGATTCATGCTATATCGAAATTTTGGTCTTTCGGTGTGTTGATTTTCGGAACTTTGGTCCCCGGCCCTTTTTCAGTTACGAATGCGAGTGAGTACGATGGATTATCGAATGATTTAAACTCAAAACTAGAAAACAGAACAAAATGAATAAATAAGAATGTAATCAAAATAATAAAAAATACTGGATAATATCTTAAACATAATTGAATTCCTTTTTGACAATAATTTTTTTGTATTCAATAATGTTACAAGCAAGTTTTCGGAATACCCATGGGTGCGCCCGTTTTAGCTATTTTCGCTGATATAGTTATGGATGATCTTGAAAATGAATGTCTACAAAATTAACTTTCACCCCCATTTTCTATTATCGTTATGTAGATGATATTCTCACCTGCACCCCTAAAAACAAAGTTGACGAAATTATTACAGTTTTCAATAGTTTTCATGATAGATTACAATTTACTTGCGAAACAGAAACAGATTCAGAAATTTCATTCCTTGATTTAAAAATAATTCACAATTTTACTGATGGCTGTTTACTTTTTGACTGGTATTGCAAACCTACCTTTTCAGGTAGAACTCTAAACTATTACTCAAAACATCCTATCTCACAAAAAATTGCAATAATATACTTATATATAACTTACTTGATAGGACAACTTCAATATGTGAAAATGCTTATATGAATGAACATTTGAAAAAAGTGGAGAAAATCCTATTAGAAAACAGTTATCCATTACCTTTCATAAAAAAACATATTAAAAGGAGACTAAATTTACAGAACACAGGAAATAGTGGTAATAAAAATACATTTAAAGGTTATTTGCAAATATCATATGTACCAAACGCATACGAATCCATAGACCGTTCATTAAGAAACTTAGATGTGAAAGTCGTTCATGCATTACAACACAACTTATCAAAATTTATTAGAAAGGGAAAAGATAAATTGTCAAAGATGAACACCAACTATGCAGTATATTGCATACAGTGTAATGACTGTGATGCAACATATGTTGGTGAAACAAAACGACAACAGTAAGAATTAACGAACATAAAAGTAATATAAACAGACCCTCGCAAAAAAAATCAGTAATAACGGACCATAGACTAGATTACTCACATGCATTTAAATGGAATAATACACAAATTTTAGACATTGAAAATAAAATGTATAATAGACGCATTTCCGAAACAATACACATAAAATTGCAAAAACAACCCTTAAATGCTATAGAGGAATCATACCGGTTACACGACACCTATTGAGGAAGTCATTCCACTTCTTAAGGAAGATTTCTGGCTACCACTCACTTAACTTTTAAAATATATATACCGAACACTGTTCTAGTCCATTTCAATCCTCCTGAAGATGGCCGATAGTCGACCGAAACGTCGAGGAATTAATTTATTTAAATTATCGTAGGGGATGTAGCCGTGTTTCATACTTAATTTATAGAAAACAGAACATTTCTTCGAAAATTATGAAATACCGAAAACAATATAATCAATTCTTCAATTAAATTAACAGAATTTAAAGCTATTCTAAGCCGCAACAAATCAATTTTGTAATGCGTTAAATACGGTATCGTATAAGATCGAATGAATTTAATTCTGGTATTACAAGTCGTATAAAATAGTATAAATTCGAATAAGAATCTCGAATAATCAATACGCCACTAGAAAGAAACAGAATGCAAAATATCGATTCCGTATACTTTTTCGTTTATTGGGATGTTACCAAGAAGGAGAATGTGTTTTAAACGTAAATCACATTCTTTTTTGTAGAATTACATCGAACAATTCAAATCAATTGCAAATTGTTGCACTCTGTTTACTTCAATCTTACATGGACCGCCACATGAGATGAATTTTCTGTATACAATTAGTACTGCTGATAGAAAGCATATCACATGTAATTGTTTAAATGTAAAGCCGGCCAGTTAGGCAAATGCAAATATTGCGTTGCTTTACTGATGCCTTTAACACCGTAAGTATGAATTGGAACAAATAATTAAATTATAAATAAACGTCAAGAAACAAGTAATTAAATAATAAATAAGCAAATACATAAATTATGGAATTATGCAAATATTTTCTGGAACTCCTGTATCAAATTTAGAAGATTTTGGTAATTTGACAGTTGGTATCGCTATTGGTTTCAAAATTTTATGTTTTGTATGTGAACCAGCCAAAACAGTATTTAATACATAAATATTTAATAGTTTTATTACGTTCACTGTTTTTCACAAAATAGAGTAGATAGTCTATATACAACTTTATTTTATTAATAACGAAATATATATATATACATATTACACGAAAGGTGAAATGTCATATATTTAAAATATCATACACACATACATGGTAAATAATCTTCTTTTGAAAAATGAGCACTACAAACCAACGTACACTTTGACACAGTCTTGCCTATTTTGCATGCGCGTGGACACTTCACTTTCATGTTTGGAGTTTTAGGAAAATAATGATATGACCTTTTGTCTTCATGTTTTGTCGTGCATTGAGAACAGAACAACACCTTCCGTATCTTTTTTCCCCTTTTTTCTTTCATTTAATTAATTTATTTGCGAAAATATGAACTATTCCCATGTATTTACGTACTGTTTGGACTCATTACTCGTGTTCGAGAAACATCCACCAGATGGCGCTCCGGGCCACCTAACTTAACATGGCGAATAGCGTGTCAAATCTGCTGCGTTTTCGTTATCGACCTTACTTGTGATCAATTCCATTTCAAATCATGCAATGAAAATAAGTTTTAAATTTAAAATCATGTTTTATATGATTTTTATTGTTCTTTTAGGTAAATAAAGAGATAAGAATTTTTTTGTTTTGCAAACAAAAAATTTTTCACAATGTGACGGCCTACACAAAAATTTCGCTGGTGATTTCATTTTTGTCCGAAACAGGTAGAAAATTATTTTCAAATCTCTCTATTTCCGTTAAAAATCGATATGTTAACATTCTATTTTCTTAATTTAGTAGTGTTTTAAGTATTCTTTCATGGCCATTTTGAAATTTAAAAAAATTTTGAAAATTAACAAAATGGCGATCTTTTTTTGAAAAAAAGAAATACTTGATTTTGTTTCTCAAAAACACCATTTTTCAAAATTCTAATTTTTTTATCATAATTAGACAATATAACAAGGAAAGTTTGCCAATAGGTTTGGTATGCGCTAGAATGGTGTGAAAGCGTCAAGAATTTTTTTCTGAAAAAAGAAATCGTTATTTATCAGGTTTCAGCAACGACATCTTTCAGTTAGTAAAATAACAGGAAAATGTTGAGTATATATATTAAAAATAGAAACTTTCACATATTAACATTAACAAACAATTTTTTATATTTTAAGAATATAAACGTGCTACCGCTTACTCCGTTATCGGTCCAAGGAAAATATGTTCAAACACCGTTAGGTCCTTTCATGAAATTGAGCCTATCGCCATTGTTGATGTCTAATAACAATGCGTAAATAGAACCAAAAAAAAATAAGGAAAGTGCAGAATTTTCAGGAGAAATTTTTCTTTCATATATTACGAATCTTAGAATGAATATTACAACCCTACTTAGCGCTACCCAGGATGTACGACATGGACGTGATAGGATTCTCATCCCATTGGGGTGTTTTTTGAAGCGAGTCCCATTGCCTCTCACAAATTGGTGCTTTTTGAATTGTAATTGTTTCACGATTAAATAAGTAGATGTATGCTTCATCTTTAATGAAATTATGCAGTAAATATATATATATATATACTGACGGATGACAATTTTTCAACGAAAGTCTTCCACCGATCATTAACAATATTTGCAAGTTTCTATGGCTAATAGACATGATCCAAATTTCCCTTTTATGTTTTTAGCTGAAAGATGACGTTGCTGGCAACCTGATAAATGCCGATTTAAACAAAAAAAAAATTCCTGACGCTTCCACACCATTTTAGCACAGACCAAACCCATTGGAATACTTTCCGTTTTATATTGTCCAATCATAAAAAAAAAATTTGAAATTTGAAAAATAATGTTTTTGAGAAAATCAATTTTTCTATTATTCTAAATATGCCCGCCAATTTGTTAATTTTCAAAATTTTGTGAAATTTTAAAATTACCATGAAAGAACATTTAAAACATTACTACTTTAAGAAAACAGAAGGTTTAAATATCGATTTTTAATGGAAATACAGAGATTTGAGTATAATTTCCTACCTGTTTTGGGCGAAAATGAAATCACCAGCGAAATTTTTGTGTAGGCCGTAACTCTGCGAAAAATTTTTTGTTTGCAAAAGAAAAAAATACGTATCTTTATTTACCCAAAAGAACAATAAAAATCGTATAAAGCATGATTTTAAATTTATTTTCATTGCATGATTTGAAATGGAATTTGTACAAGTAGGGTTGGTAACGAAAAATGTGACACACATTTAGAGGGACCTTTGGCTATCTGTTTTTAGTATGTGGTTTAAAGGGGTCTGAAGTGCTCCACCGATAAGGTAGGAATTTTCACCAAAAACCGTAACTAAAAAGTGACTGAAACGATTTTTCGAAATTCGGGCACTGTAAAGCCAATTCTACTTACTATGGACAGTTTCCTAGAAAATACTAAAAACATTAATTGAAAAATAATCAAGAATTTTCCGAAATAAGTGATTTTTATTTATTTCCGAAAATTGTCGGTCAATTCTCAATCAATATCTTTGGTATTTTCTAAGAAACTCTTTATAGTGCTTAGAATTGCCCTTGCCCAGCCCGAATTTTTAAAATTTTATTCAGTCATCTTAAATTTACATTTCTTTAGTGAAATTTCCTACCTTATCGGTGAACCACTTTAGAACCCCCTTAACCCTTTCAGTCACAGGAGGACTCAGTGTCTCACCTAGATGCTATTTATTTTTTAAGGTTTATGAATAGATAGTTATCGGTTTCGATGCGGTTTTTTGTTCCTGACTTTCCTAAGACTTCAATAAGTGTTAATAACAAATTAGTACCAAAAAAAGGCATAATTTTCAAAAGAAATTCATGCCAGGAAGAACTAATCGCTGTTATAATTTGAAATTTGGTATGCCGGGGTTTTTTATATCGCTGATTACGAATCCGGTGTCAGATTTTCAAAATTCAAAATGGCGGATCCAACATGGCCGATAAAAATTTGGAAAAATTATGCTTTGTCTAATATTTGGTATATAGAGGTTTTGGAGGTAGCTGATTACGAATCCGGTGCATCTAACATTGGTAGAACTTTGTACAACTTATTTGATACAGTTTCTGATTTTTTCAGCTATTTACTATTATTATTTAGGTCTAGATGAAACAAAATTGTTGTAAATCTATTTACAGGCATTGCAGGCAAAATATATGCATCCCTATCTTGTGGCTTCATCAACCAGTAATCTTTATAAGATTGCGATTTTCTTATGCCCATTACAATATTGATACCTAAGAATAGAAGGATTTCTTAATAAAATTAGGGAGGGCTTTTAACCTACGAAGTAATTGCTTACCGATAGTAGGCCTCCACCTACTACTACGAGCAATGTATGGATGGTAAATAATCCCAAAGTCCCGGGTGCAAAATTTAACACAAGGATTTCTTATTTCGTAATAAGTCGGCATAATGGTTTTACAGTCGATTAATAATAGGGAGTTTAACATAAATTATTAAATGTGATGGTTCAAATGTTTAAATTAAGCCGTAAAAGAGTCGTGCATAAACAATTCGGAATTTGACTGTTCTTTTTATTTTTGAGCAAAAATTACTGTTTTAAAATCGTTTTATCTCATTCGAAAATTTTCTTAATTAATTTCAATTATGGTAAGGCGTTCACACCCAGAAAACTTATCTTGAAAAAGATTCTATACTGTTATGTTTCAGCGGGATATACTCGGGAAAATGAAAAAGTTTTCTTCATTCTCATGAAATAATTAAACTATTTGTGCCCAAATTTCCTCGACAGTATTGGAACTTCTCCCTCTCCTCTCTCTCTCTCTCTCTCTCTCTCTCTCTCTCTCTCTCTCTCTCCCTCTCTTTAATATATGTTCATAAAGTATGCTTTCGTAGCATAATGGCTTTCGTTTTGTACGTTGATAAAATCACTAATAATAACTATTAAATTTTTATTAATGCTGCTAAAAAAAAATAAAAACATGAAGTAAAAATTTATATATTATAGACATATGCAACCGAAAATATAAGCACTTGTCCTGCAAAAGAGAAGACCCTGCTAAATCAGTGGTAGCAGTGATTGGCCAACCTCAAATTATTCTCTGTCGCGTCGCGACAGGGCAAGGGGTTCGTGTATAGTTGGGTGGATAGGGTATGTATCTCCATCCGTAAGGAAGAACGATGGGTCGAAGAGCCCAAGCTCGAAGAGGAGCAATGCTTCTGAAAACTCTACCCACACACAAACTTTGAAAATTAACGACCTCACGGACTTGATCGTTTGGTTGGTATGCTACCAACGATCCCCTGATCGTGAAACGACTATACTGAGGAGTCAAGGTGCGGCGTCAAGCTCTTGTCCACATCGGCGTACAATTAGGTAGAATCCACTAGGTAGTAACCGCTACTGGTCTCGATCACTGACGGGTAGGGGTAAGGTTAGAAAGATTCCTCTGAACCAACAGAAAATTCAAGGCAGGCAGCTTGTTTTCATAATATGGTAGCTGAGTTGTTGACACCCATTCGGGGTCAGAACCAGAGGCAACTGCACTTAAATCTGTCCCGTCTCGACGAGGGGCGTCGTAAGCCATACAGGCAGACGAGCACCTAAAACCAACTGAATTTTATTTCGCGACGTGAAGTCGCTTTGAATTTGCTCTAGTTCAAACGGGTGCACCTCAAAAATGCGATAAATCACAAAACAGATACTTCAAAAAACATGCATTCAAAAACCAGACATTTTAAAAGCTACATATTCTGAAATAGTACATTTCAATACGGGTGCACAAAGTAGGTTGTTCCCACACGAGCGAAGTTTGTCACTCGCTTTGCTCGTATGAGAAACTTCGCTCGGGTGGAAACACCTACGCAGCGCACGAGTATCGTATACTATTTTTCCTATTAAGGGTGCAAAGTTCGACAACTATATACAACTATATACAATATTAGACCTTTGTTCAAACATTTTTGATATTGAAATGACCTTCCCGTGAGACCGCAAGGGCGGCGATAAGAAATAATTTTTTCATGTACTGAACGCATCAATCGGAGGTGTCTAAATTGAAAATATCGGGTTTTTGAATGTCTGGTTTTTGAATGTCGGGTTTTTGAAGTGTCTGTTTTATGATTTGTAGGGTTTTTGCGTTGCATCCACTTACTGGCTTATTTGTTTAAGTATATTTATAAAAATAAGTATCAAAGTTGTATTTTCTACAAATATTGAATTTCAAAGACATAGTAGACGTTTTTACTTGTAACTTCTTCTATATTCGTCGTAATTAGCTAATTAGTGGAGATTTTATATGAAATTACAATTTATATTAATTATTTGTTATACACTCATTAAATGTTAAGTCAACGACATATGGACTAAAAATCTTCAGACCGTAACATTTTTTGGTCTTTGTAATCTTTGTTGGGACATATAGTACATCTTCGGAAAATTTTTCGGCCACCTCAGCAAAAAAAAAATGTCCGACGAATTTTTTATGTATTTTGAGCTGCTGAATCCGAATTTCATTAAAAAAATTGTCACTCGGCCACATCATGGCCGGAATTTAAAAAAAAATAACGTCAAAAAATGCGTTTTTTTATAAGTTGTCTGCATTTATCTAAAAAAAAACTATGAGTCTGACTATAAAATATTACAGTTGAGCCCCTCACGATGGCCTCCCCTCTTATGGCCTAAAAGCTTTCTCTATAATGACACTTCTCCCAGTGATAGCAGAAGAGGGAATTTCGTGAGCAACTTCGTCGCGCATCTTCCTTCCGGTTGTTTCGACTGGCTCAATTACTATGCCTTCCCTTAAGCTCAAGCGATCCTGCTACCAACTTTTACAAAACCGATATATCGAGAGTTCATTTTATAAATTTTGAATTTTCAAAATTGGCTAACAGATTCGTAATGTGGGATTCCGAAAATATTCTGACGTACCATTTTATAACTGGACGAAAATGTTCAAATTATAGTCCGCTAAATTGGATTCGCTATATGGAAATTTGAAAATCTAACAACTCCTTCTTAATCTGGGATCTGATCTGAGGAAAAACCTTACACTGATTTTTATTAGAAATTGTTCATTTAGAAAAAACATAGGCAAAGAAAGCTTTGTATTCTTATAAAGAAACCGTCATTTTTATTTTTTGATCAGTCATAACTTCATTATAAAGTACGAGATATTACCCTACAGAACGAATGATTCGATTGAATTTCGTTTTCTTACAAAAAATACTGTTTATAACAATATTTGGGTTTTTCGCGTTTTTCACTTTTCAAGGCGCTAAAATGAAAAATCGATTTAATTTATGCGAAAATAGAACATAGTACATGTTCATGAAGCCGTGAACATTTTATCTTGATTAGGTCGTTTCGACAATTCTGATCACTGATGCTAAATTTCTCAAATGAAAAGACTTTTTTAATGTCCGATTTATATGAAATTTGGATATGTTTTAAAACATGAAAAACTGAGAGATACATATTTTTTTTAGCGCGGAACCAGATTGCTTCATTTGTAGAAGTGCAGTCCAGATACCAATCTATTGGATTGGATGCTTTGCAAATAGAGAGGATTACATCCTTCCTCCCTGTTTTTCACTTTCACACAAATGAAAATCCAATGGTAATATTTATTTTGTTTAATTTCGTGGATTTTAAATCTCTTAACTTTATTTTTCAATTATTCTGATAATTCAATAGGCCAGAGCCGAAAATGTTAAATATTTGTATATAATAACTTTTTATATTAGTTTGTTAACGGAACCGTTGTATACCGCAAATATTTTATTATTTCTAACTAAACTCGGTTGAATTTTTAGTTTTATTGTAAAATCATGCGTTAGCATTCAAAATATTTTTGGGCTAAAAAGCATGAACAGAATTGACCGGCATGGACAAAGGAAAGTAGCGTAATTTTGCAAATTCAGTAGGGTGATAAAAGCGAGGTATTCTTTGAGACCAGAATAGTTCCATTTATAAAGATATAACCGTCGGCACTCTATGAGCGAAATCGGCTTAGGTGCAATCCGGCGATTCTTTCCGCGCAAAAGCCCGTAAGTGGTTATGGCGTCTTGGCTTTGTACTCAGCTGATGCTTTTCGTCTGCTGCGAAGCATTTGAAAAAGATGCGGTTATACACCCCACATGCGAACCTTCTTTCGAGAAAGTAATATGCCGATTAAGGTTCTAGGAGAGCGAAATGATCCGTAAAATGCGAACGATTTTATTCCGCATAGTGGCATTGAACATTCTTTTAAACATGGACCAATGCGTTTTGGGCGTTTACTGCAGTGTCGGCACTGGTACGTCAGTCCAAGAGTTCAAGAAATTTAAGAAGCTTCAATTCAATGGACGAGACTGCACAATATAAAACGCAGCGTGTTCTTGCAAAGTTGGACTCATTTAATGGTTCATTACGAACAGCATTAAAACATAATTCAAGAAATAAGCCATAAATGTTAGTGGTTTTTACAATAAAAAATGATCAACAATTTGAAATTCTTGTATATTTATTCTCGAGATACCGTAAATTGGGGTAAAGTCGGCTTGACAGGAAAAGTCGGCCATTCAATAACCTATTTTAAAATATTTAATTATCCTTTTTCTAGAGAGAAAAGTAGAAGATGCGCAATTGTCTTAGTTAGTAGGAATGTTAAACTTTCATTTACAGTTTATTTGACTCAAATTCATCGATAAGTTTTAATAAAAAGGTCGTTTATGTGTGACTGTATATTTAGCCTCTAAAGTAAGTAGTGTGAAAAAAGCACTTGTAAATAATTGTACAAATTTTTTTACGTAAAATCAAACTGTGTGTCGCGTAGCCTATATCTCTAACCTAATTTACGATAAAAAATGACCTCAATAAGATTATTAGATATCGCAAAATATTGGTTTCTCTAAAAATGTAACATTTGTAAGGAAAAGTCGGAGATGGGGCAATTTATAAAACAAAGGCGGATTCTTCTAGATTGTTCAAATATTCTACGGAACAATTACAGAATGCAATACGAGAAGCAGAGAAACGTCAAAAATCAATGTAATCAACATAATCAGCGGCATTCAAAACCCCCCAGTACCAATTTTCATGTAAATCTAATCAAATTTCAGATTTTGGCCTGGTCATATTTCATCCGCCATTTTGAATTACGAAAATCTAACGACATATTCTTAATCAACTGCCCCGAAAACTCCCAAGTACAGAGTTTCTTCGAAATCGAATTAAGCTTCGGATTTTCGTTTGCCATATTGGATCAGCCATTTTGAATTTTGTTATTTTTACATATATTTAAACATATTCGTAATTAGCGGCCTCGAAAACCCCCGAGTACAACATTTCCATCCATCATTGAAATAGATATTGATTTACCTACATGAAAAAAAATTATTTACAGGTGGGACACTGGCAGTTCCACTAAGGGTTAAAGAGCGGTTTTCACGCGTAAAAATGTATGAGATGGCCATATTTTATTTCCGATGGTGTTAGAAAATTGTTTTGTTTTATTACAACAGCTTACTTTTTCGATATATGACGATAGCCGACTTTACCCCGCATTTGGGGTACAAGTCGGCGATGACAAAATTGTATATACCGTTAATTCGAAGAAGTAATTTTCTTTTCTATTACATAGATCTTAAAACAGAGGAGTTAGAGATTACATATTAAAAATACCAACAATTATTTTAAATTTTCTCATGAGGATTTAAGCAAAAAACCATGAAAAATAGCCGACTTTACCCCAATTTACGGTATTGAATACGACCTTGGATGGAATGCGAAAAGCAACCTACATGAAATTGTAATAACTTCGAGTCCGTAAGTGTGCTAACAACTTTAATACGTTATTCTAATACATATATTTGAATTAAAACTGAATAATGTATTTCCTTCGTTACACTTACTGAACAGAATCCCGCCGGGTTACCCTAGTTTTATCTGGGATCCGACCGGGCTGGCCACTCTTCCCGGACTGTCCAGATTTGAGATACTGGCCGGGCTATCCCGCACGATAAAAACATATATCCCGAGATACGGGTGCGGGTCGAAAACCCGATAAATTAAAAAGCCGACAGTTTAAAAAACCTGCAGTCATCACGCTGACATCGAAAAGCCGACAGTCAAAATACCGACACTTCAAAAAATGACTGTCCTCTTGTCAATGCGTCTATTTTTTATATGTCGGTTCGGGATATATATTTTTCCATGCGAGATGGTCGGAACCCGAGCTTGTTACCCAAGTTGTATTTGGGATTTTAATGGTCCTGTTTATAATCAGACAAATTGTATCCGGGAAGTATTAGTAATAAATATAAATTGCCTTATGATGAACTATATTGGAATATAAATACATGCTAATATTTTAAAATCGAATAGTACCGGCTTATTAGCGATCATATATAGATCGACCGTCTAAGACCAAGTGTTATATTATGATTTTAACAAATATTTTCAAATCAGCATGCAGCAAAAAATGTCAAAACTGAATATTCGTAAGGATATAATTTATGAAAATATTTGTAGGCGACCTTCAAAATTATCTTCATTGCGTATCCGACCGAATTGAATCTACAGTAACCAAGTGAAATGATGAATCAACCACAATAAGACTAAGGCAATCATTTTCGATTTTAAGATTTCTACAATCCCTCACAAATTGAAGTCTCCGAAAAGAGATCTTTGTTGAGAGCATTGACACTCAATATAAAATAAATAACATACATGCAAGTTATTGTAATCACCTCGGAAATTGAAAATGCTAATTATTTCATGATATCTACACGTTTTGTCGCCACTAAAAGCAAATTGACACATTTTCAGATAGATGGCTGCTGCGCGCGCGCGTGTTCGCGTGTATGTACGGATGAAAACCAAATTTCGTCCAACGATTTCTCTTAAATGGATGAAGCAAATTGATCAATTTTTATCTTTGACCTGATTAGATTTTGAATACGATAGCCTGTGCCGTTTTCCAGTTATTGAACAAGAAATAGTGAAAAAACGCGAAAAAATTATGTAATTTAACCAATTTTGTCATTTTCCTTGAAGAAACTATTGGTGCTCGTAAAAATGCCGACAGATCAGAAAACTGATAGTCAAATAGTCGGCAAGTAAAAAACCAACATATTAAAAAGCCGACACGTAAAAAGTATTCTTCTCTTTACAATACGTCGAATTTTGTTATTTTTCGCCCTTTTAACTGTTGGTTTTCTGTCCTGTCGACTTTTAAGGATTAATTTACGTATTGTGTGTCGAGATATCGATGATTATTATTATGTTAGTTATGCAACAATGCTTAATAAATGTAATCGTGTATCGCGGATATCTACTGAACGTTCCTATAGCCACGTTGGGTACATAAAGTGCATGGTAACGTTGAAACAAAAAGCTCTACGTTCAAAAATTGGAAATAAAAAAAAAGAATATGTTGGATATAGATTAAAGGAAAAAATTCGAAAAAATAGGTGTTAAGTATACCGGAATAAAATACGAGAGATTGATCGGGATGTTATTGTTTCGACTTGTTAAGGGTAACAGCCGCTTTATTAATTTATATAAATTTTACCTGATTTCATTTTAACATTTGTATAGTTATACATTTATGCTAGCATTAAATATCCCGGAAAAAATCCTGAAACTTTTGTCTGAAACATTTTACCCGAAAATGACCTCTTGCTGAGTTAATTCGCTGTTCCGGAGTTTTAAGTTTGGCCTTGAAATGACCTTGCCGAAAAAAACGGCCATAGTATATTCGGACGTAAAATTTTGTGCTCTTTCCGAATCCGTGAAAAAAATAGCAGTTTCCGTTAAAAAAAAACAAACTTGTCCTTGAAATAACCTTGAAGGTTATGTTCAAGGTCAAATTCTGTGCTACCATTAAATAACCCGGGAAAAATCCTTAAACTTTTGTCTGAAACAATTTCCAAAGAAATGCACACCCTCTGAGATATTTCGCCGTCACGGGAGTTTTAAGTTTCACCTTCAAATGACCTTGCCGAAAAAACGGCCATAGCATATTCGGACGTAAAATGTTGTGCTCTTTCCGAATCCGTGAAAAAAAATAGGGGTTCCCATTTAAAAAAATTAACTTGACCTTGAAATAACCTTCAAGGTCATGTTCAAGGTCAAATTCAATATCGCCATTAAATAGCCAGGGAAAAATCCTTAAACTTTTGTCTAAAACATTTTCCCCGAAAATACACTCCCGCTGAGATATTTTGCTGTTCCGGGACTTTTGGATCACCCTGTATATAACGTAATAATAATACAAATGGTACCTAAGATTGGGTGACAGGCATTCGTCCTAATAGACAAATGTCCTAATATTGTATTATTATAACTGTTAGGGCGACTGCCTGTCACCCCTACGGTTGTGATAGTGTTCTGACACGCACAACTGACGGATCAGTCATCGTGGTTTTTTTTTTTGTTGTTGTTTATGAGTGTTTTTTTTGCATACAATCAATCATAATATTTGCGAGAGCTACAGGTAGATGGCGCCATACTTCACATTTGTGAAGGAAATGTAGGAACTACAGAAACCTACACCATGTGCAGCAGCGGTCATGAGTCAATTTCCGCCAGACAAACAATATTGTTAAAACGTAAACAAACAACGTGGTTCGTCTTGCCCACTGCGAACTGCTGTTTGAAAACAAAATCGAAAAATTGTTCACCGAACGGGGTTCTAACTTACAACCTACGACTTCGTAGTCCAGTGCGTTAGGCCTGATATTTATTTATACATCTAAATTTTTCGTTGAGCCAATAATAAATTAATGCAAGCGGTAAATCACGCTTAATAATCTTCGGGATAATACCTTTCATCTAGTATCTTTATTTTTATGATTACTTTTATGATTTTAGCGTTATTCGCATGATAATAGGAAATTAGCGGTTGGTCCAAATTTAATTTTATCATAAATATATGTGTATAATGTATGTGCTTATCTTTTACCAGGCAATTCCCCGGAAACGACCGCCATGCAACTAATGCGTGATATCGCAATGCAAGCTGGGGGACCTGTAGCCTCCAGACTCCAGCTAATAATGTGACCTATCTTGACCAATTTGGACCTAAAATGCTTCAAGCTGCACCTTTTATTCTGACAATGTTATTTGGAGACGCCAATTCCCATAAGTAATGTTGTTTCCGCATAAAAACTACAATACAAACTCAACTAACTGCAGAGAACAGGATGAAAGACTCTCGTTTCGGAATAACTTAATAATGCAATAGTTTATATATAATGTCGATTGTTTTTCTGGACAATATCACCATAGTTGGTCCAACTCGCAACTTTTACAGACTTATTTTTAAGAACATACATACAAAATTTGGGGGGACCAGTTCCCCTACCTGTAGTTAATATCATAGAAGTCCATGTTTCTCATTTGATTCTTCTTCCTTCCGAGCTGCTCTCCCGCAGCTCATTCTCACTGCAGACCTAACTATACACGCAATCTGCCTATATCTAGTTTTGTGGCCATTTTGATTTTGAAGCAATGTGAAAGGGTTGCAGAAATATCTTAGATTTATTAAAGCAGGAAATAGAAACGTTTACTTTACAATGACAACTTACAGTTAAGTTTTGAATATACTGCTCTAGGTTGATTGTTTGAAATGGGAACACATTGTGTCAGTAGAGTTTTTGATGATATTATGGGTTCGTGAAAGAGCGAGAATAGACGCTACATTTATGATTAATAAGACGGGTTACCTCGTCGAATGAAGAAAAGCGTTCCTAATTTGTTCGAATTACGTTGCCCTTGAACCGTGTGCATTTCGGTTTAATGCCATCGAGTAAACCCAATTCCGGGATATTGAGAAGTAGCAGCAAAAGAGGCCCGGGGCAGTCGACGACGACGAAGGATCCTGTGATGTGTTAGTCACCCTCTCTGTATAGCATGATACCCGTCTACAATGCCATTAAAATTATCCAGTAAATTCAATTTGCTGTCGAAAATGTATAGTACTCGCGCGGACTGCACACTTATATGCGCAAGGAATAACGTATTCGTGTTTGTCGTAATTGGCGACTGTACGTGCACCGAGCTTGCGTCCGTATGTTTATGGCGGCAGTGTCGTCACTCGTGTGTTGCTTGCATGTACGAACGGATAGCTTAGGTTGGTTAGTTAGCGTGCAAGTACACGTATCAAAGGCACTCAGAATCCGAGCTTAACAAAGCCAGCTTCTGGTTTACCAACCGTATCACGTAGCGCGAGTATACCTTACCTGCTCGCGCTTTGCCGAATCTGAACCCTCTTCGAAGCTGCCCCCCATACTCTATTTCCTGAGCCCCCATCTCGCGCTGTTCTACCAACGCGACTTGGGCGACATCGTAGCTTCGTGCTTGTATGCATTCGTGCCGCTTCTAACTTCCAGTCTTGATACGCGCTTGGAGAAAGACGAACTAAGCAGCTATTTATGAAATTACGCTAAGTTTCGAGCTCCTGGAAATTCAGTGGTTGTAATTTATTAGGGTCTTCGCTCTTCACTGTTTTCAGGCTACATTCATCTCTGAGACGAGTAGCTTTAAAGGATTTCAAAGTTAGCAAAGACGTGCTTTAATAGTTAGGAATTTGAACGTTTGACTTTTTATTCAGTATTACAAGAAGCTTCTGAAAGCACTAAAAGAAATCTGACATATCCTCCATATTAGTAAAAATATCTAGCCGGTCATAGCAGGCTGTATCAGTCTAACGGATAGTTTAGGTTGATTAGTTAGCGTGCAAGTACACGTATTAAAGGCACTCATAATCAACGCCAATGGAGGGGGGGGGGTCGTTTAGGTACCATCAGTTTTTAACTTGTCAGAAACGTTGATTTATGCTTATTTATTATATTACACATACATACATATATTATACATTTAAATGCATTTTTAGAATACAATAATAATTGTATGTAGTGATGTCGAATGTCATGCTGATATGATGATGACAATGTTGGATGTCGGTTGATGTCGAAGAAGTTGTCGAATGTCAAATGATGATTATGATGACGATGTCGGGTGATGACCATGGAGATGGATGATATAGGGAGATGTAGGTGACGATTTATGAGAAATTACATTTAACAAAAAGAGGTCGGTTATGAACCACCATTAGGCTGTCGGTTTCGGACCACCTCGATTTTGTTTACACAATGGTTCGCCGTTAACTAATGGCGATGGAATCAATCTCTTTACACTACCTTACTGTTCAATGAAAATGGTTCATAATAAAATTTCGGTTACTTGCTTTCTAATGTTTTCTTATTATCAATTCAATTAGTCACTGTTGTCTTACAAATCCTGCTCTATTTTATATAATAAACAATTATCTGGAAAGTAGTTTGTTCTTTATAAGGATTAGCGGAATGTTTTATCAATGTTTGCCATGTTTGAGTGTCCATGTTTTGGAGTTCGGCAGTCCCTTTTTTCCATTCGGATTGCTTTCCACTCCACTTTGCCACATTCGTATATATTTAGAAAATCTTGATAGGCAAATTTTATAAAAACTTATTTTTTCGAGATTAAAAATAAAAATGAATTACGGTAGGGGGTCACTTTTTCTAAAAAAGTTTTTCTAACGTTTTTTTTTCTAAATGAATTTATTTCCTAAAAAAATGTATTTCTAAAATATTTATTTCTAAATTTATTCATTTCTAAAATATGTATTTTTACAATTTATTTATTTCTAAAATAAATGTATTGTACAGTTATTAGAAATGTATGTTGTGCGCTATTGCTCGTCAAACATCGCCACTTTCAGCATACTCTTCATATGTCTGGACAATCTCGAATAGTCTTCCATGGGCTCTTTTTTCTTTACTATCCACAAGTCGTTTTAATTTCTGTCCTAATTGCACTTGGCGCAGCATGCACTCTGTGTCTGCTTGCTCCTTTTGGAGTTCGCTTCTGAATGCGTAGACACTAGGATGTTTTCGACCAATGACAACCTGCAATCGATTATGCCATCCCTCAGATGCATTGTTTGTTCTTGCAGTATTTTCTATAACGGAAGAGTATTGATTCCACAAATTAGGAGGGTAACGAGCTGGTTCAGCTTTCCTTCTACCTCTAGCTCTTCTACCTCGAATGTAGTTAACTTCAACATAATCTGCTAAAGGTATACGTCTTCTGGTAATCCCTGCAAAGCGTCGAAATGACTCTCCACGCCATCTGACGGCACAAATGCTAAAGCAGCCAACATGTGACTTGCGATCTTTAAGCTTCTATCGTCAGGATCATTATACTTAGTTTGAAAAAATTTTTAACCTAGCCAACACTTTCATTGCATTGACTTCCTCTAAATTAGGAGCATGAGAATGTTCCGACTTCTCAGGGCCCTTATGGATTATGGTCTCAGTTTCCTCACCTGATGTTATTGCCCGAGCAGAACATTATTCTTTTTGCCTTTGGCACTTCCAATAACATCGCCCAGAACGGCGATTTCTTATATAGAATCCCTATAGGGAATTCCTGAAGGGAAATTTCTTATATAACATAATCGCAACAAAAACGCAGGTATGAATAACATTCATGACAGTCTCAACCCTGTAGAATGCGGAGAGTTGTTGTTTTCTCACTTACAAATAAATCAATACCAGTAGTAATTATGTTATATAAGAAATTTTTAGGTATTCTGTGTTTTTCATTTTCAAAATATGACTTCAGATTCGTAATCATCGACTCCAAAAACTCTCTGTAGACAGTTTTTAATAAAATCTATTTTTAATAAAAATGAATACTACTTTTTTTATTTAATAATTATGATTACATATGAAACAAATAGCAAATAAGATATTAATCACTGGTTTATCATAATGTATTTCGCACCAAACAATGTTAAACTAGCAAAAAAAATCAAAAAGCACGTTTTTTAGATATTTTGATCTGCCATTTTGAGAAAAAAAAAGTAATTCTGAAAAAATTCAGGGAAGAAGTATGTATGCTAAAGATGATCTGTACCAAATTTGGTTGAAAAAAAAATATCCGTTATTGAGATATTGAGGTGGCCCGGTTGACATGGAATGTACGTTATATATAAACACATAAGGTTTGCCACATAGATGTCCAAAAAAAAGGTTGCAAACAAAAGACGGAGAGATTTGGTCAGAATTAAGTCGACAAGAGGAAAAAAGATATCTGATTATTATGAATTTTTTACATATTATAGGTCCATTTTACCACATTTGGACTGTCAGACTACTTCCGTTTTTGTCCCTATGGAAGGTCGAAAATAAGTAATTTCGCCCTATTTGGATACTTGGAGAACTTTATGGTAATTATTTCCAATATTAGGTACCTATTTGTCAGTGGGCATGTGAACAGAGACAACAAAATTCAAACTTTTTTCATTATGTATTATGATCCTACTTCTGCGTGTGCTTTATGTAATTACGGTGTGCCGGAGGATCTTGCACACATTTTATTAGAGTGTCCTCTATTTATCGGTCCACGTGTCAATTTTTCTTACTTAAGCAATTTTTCATACTCTTCTTTCGAATCAGCTCTAGTTAAATCTATATGCGTAAACGATGCGAATTCTGCGAAATTTTTATACAATTTTGTAAAGGCTTGTTTTTTCCGAAGAGATTTTCTGTTAGGCAATTAAAAAACCATTTCTTTTTGCTACTTTCTTTATTATTTTATAAAATTATATGTTATGCTTATATCGTACTCACTGCTAAATGGAATTCAACTAATCCCGAAATCGAATCCCTTCACTATGGGACTTTTTTGTATCCCTATATATGTGAATAAATGATCTACCTATTATTCTCTAACGAGTCATCTTTTAAAACTATGGAACAGTCTGCAGTAGCTTCATAAAGTAGTGTCCATGGACTGTTATCGTATGCTGTGGAATAATTGCGCAATAAACTGATGCAAAATGGTCTAAAGTATTAAGACATTTTCGATAATGAACTGCCAATATTACATGAAGACTTGAGCTTAGAAATACGGCAGATTATATTATATATATATATTATATTTTCCATTTTTTAACCGACTTATGATATTTACTTCTGTGCTCTTTCGTATATCAACAAATTAACCAAAATATAATTCGATTATTTTTATAGCACACAAAAACAATTCAAAATTTTCATCTTAACTTACGTGTAAATTAAAGTGTTTAATTTACCTAACTGACGAAAAAGGTCAGTTAAAATTATATGCATACAGCAGAAATCACTGAAGAAACTAGAGATTTATAACATTTAGAAAAATTTACCTATAGATAATATTGTTTTCATATAATCTGATTGAATACTGACAAATATTATTATATGGACGTGATAATTATTATAAATTTTAAATAATTTTCAGAAAAAATTAAATGAACGAGGCATTTGTTCTTTTTGAGAGAATCACCCATTTGTATTTTGGCTATAGAAATTTATTCCAAAAGTAAATGCGGTATCTATAGCGGACTTTTGGTACCGAACTAACAATCTAGAAATATTGAATTTAGTGCTAAATTAGTATTGACTGAACTAAGAAAAGGCAGTTCAAAACCGATACTGATTCGCCATCGTTTGACTGTAAAGTTGAATAGTTGGTTGTATTTCATTTTAATAAGCAGTGCTTTGAAGCACTGTGTGTTTGTTTTATTTTTGGGAAATTTTGCATGTAGTGGCTTTGCGTATGCACATGATTTCCCTGACTTGGTAGTAAAAATGTTTAGTGTTCTCCAAATGAAAATACGTCGCTGTTAAAAGCAGCAAAATTCAGTTATTTTGCAACGAATTTGAAGTTACTAGTAGTTGTAGTTACTAAGTAAAGCCCACTGACAAAATCAGCGAAATTTTCACGTATTCAAATTAAGAGAGTATCTAATGACCATTTCGCCATCTGTAGGAAATTCAAATCTAATAGGGCGCGTCTTAGGGACCATAATAGGTTTCTTTGTCGAAATCGAAAACGGCCGAAGACCATCGAACTTTATCGAGTTTCAAATACAGCCAGTTCAGCTATAATATCTATTCCAAATTATTTTTCTTGTTTCCACCAATCCTTCTCGTCTTATCATTTATTCCGTATATAATAACCCTATAGTTTTTCTATGGCTCCTAATAATGGACTAGTCTTATTTGTAAGCAAAGTCTTTCTAACTGGGTTTCCAATTTTGTGTTGTACTCACTATGCTGGCTGGCTTATAGTTAGTTGAATAGTTATTACATCAGGTCAACTATAATAGTATAGGCATTTGATCCGTTTCCGATATGTTACATTTCAATGCCAGCTTTTAAGAACTGAAATGATTAATCACGTCAAACTGCTAAAAAAGTAGAAAAGTAAAGCAGTATCATTTTTAAATGTTTTAAATTCCTACTTTGAGAAAAATGAATCCATTTTTATTCGCAACCCATTTTTATTTATTGCATATGCATTGGACGTTTATTTCAAATATTTGCGAATCCGTGTATGACTCCGCAGACTAGGAAAGCATTCTTATTCGTTATTACGAATTGCGAATCGTAATTTGGGATCCGTTTGAATTCAAGAATAGTATTCTCGAAAAGTAAGCCCTTGGTGTCTTTAACGTTTGCTGGGACATGTCACAGGGCTTAAAAATTTAAATAGTCTCATATTTGTTCGTGTTTTGCGGTATTCCCTACTATCAGTAGCTTTAACTTTTGTTGAAAATTTTGATTTCTTTGTATCAAGAAAATAATATCTTCATTCAAGACAATATTTTCTTATTGTAGGATATAACATGCAAAGGAAATGATTTACTTGAAGGAAATAAATCCTCTTTTAAAGCAATAAAAATTTATTTAAATCACAAACATGATTACTTCATTCAAGTAAATATATTTCGTTAAAAGAAGTAAATTTTTTCCAGTATGGTTCTTGAATAAACTGAGGGATAATAATGGGATTTGATACTTTTAATGACCCATTAATAGTTTTTAGTTTTAGATTTTAAGTATTTGCTCCTCTTAATTTCCCGATTAAATATGTCGTTTGGAGATGCCATAGTACTGACAGTGCGGAATGAATACATATTGTATTGTATATTCTTTGGAAGCATGGCGATAAATGTAAACGAGCATTAAGTTGCACAATATGCGGCAAATCTCGCAAGGGGTTTGAATTTTCAAGTAGATTAAGGTCTATCCACCACTTCAGGTACTCAAAGCACTTTGTTAGATTTAGATGGTAGAGTGTCGATAGCAAACGGAGCGGTGTCACGCGTCTGTTGCAGCCGTGCATCCGTACGTAATACGTTCTCTCCCGCCCTAGCTAGATGCATGTATGTATCATGGACACTCGCACATAAACTGAGGGTCGGTCGGACCGAATAAAACGATCGATAAGGGCCGGGTTCAATATATTAACCATGAGCGGGCCACTATCGAAAAGTTTAAGCCAAATGTGCAACTAAGTATCTACTTAGGCGCATTTCATGGAGGGGATCTCGATCTTATTTGAATGGGAAATTTGGCCAGCCGATTTTCATCCCCGAATTGAGCCATTGTATCATTTAAATCCACCACCTGACGGCCCTTGACACGCTACGGTTTGCCTTTCTGAATTTTAAGCGTTCGCGCCTCCTCTTTCGGCTGTTTAGCATCACGCAATCACGCCAGGATGTCCGACAACGGTAGCCGGTGCTCAGAGCAGGGCTGAAAGGAGCCTATTTTATAGATTTAACGCTATTGTTACTGAACTCGAAGAAAGCTCAAATTGGTCCTGACAATAGGTATTTGGATTCCGCGCCTCGTCGAGTTTGTGGATTTTTAACGAACCGGCGATTTCTCCCGTCTAGCAGGCCAAATTGATTCTTAAATTTTTGCGTGCTCCCTCTTACTTTTCATTCGTAGCTTCGTTTCTCGTGTCACTCGACAATTTGTAGTATCGTCTGTATATTCTCGTCTTGTCCGAATAACAGCTGCGTTACGTGTTACTATATCTTCAGAAATACAAAGATTCTGACAGTTTATCGCCTTCCTCGCGAATTACTAAAGAAGAACAATTTTAGAGTTCCGAAGGCAATTTTCTATCGAATAATAGAAAATGCAGCTGTATTGACTTGAAATGTGCATTAAAAAAATGATCATTCATAATCATTATAACTATTAGCACTGGTTTGCTTTACCGCATAACTATGAAAATGCTGTATATATTATAGGGTGTTTACAGGTTTTTGTATAAAAATCCAGGAATTCGACAAGACTGAAATTGGAACCTATAGAAACTTTGTACTTTTTTCTTTTGAAAGAAATTTTTAAAGCTTCTGTTTTTGTGAAAACCAGCTTACAGCACAGAGCACCCAACATCTAAATTGGTAATTTTTTAACCAACGCATTATTGTTCACTTTATGGCTATATAGCTATTGGGAAGTTTAGATCAGCAGTCAACCTCATTTAATAAATATAAGATACCCTGGTAGAGATGTTCACGAGAATCTGCCCAGAATTATCCTAAATTTTGATGAACTGGCTAGAAACCACCTCTGTAATATGGGTAGAAATCTTACGTGCAACAAGCTCCTACAACTTATCGACCTCGGCTCGATTCTCGAAAACCTCTCGATCGAACTCCCAATATGGCGGCTGGCTCTTGGCTGATTCGTGCGCACATGCTGTCGCGATTGTTTACAAAGCTGCTGTAATGATCAAATCTTCATTACGAAAGAAAAATCGTTTATATTTACATCTGCTCGTTTTGTCGAATCGACTGATTCTTACCTATTATACAAATTTGATATGAAGTTTTCAGTTTGCGATTATTGCTTTATGTCACTTTAAATATATGTTACTGGTCTAGCGGGGTTTCATCTAGAATTCGTGCATATTTCTACCGAGATTCTACCGAAGAGATATTCCCAGCTGCTAAGATAATGGCTAGTTCAACCAGCCAAATTTCTACCAGGGATGTTCATACATTTATAGGTTAAGTACAATATGGTATATTACATTACAGAAGAATCGTTAGAGTGAACGATGCAAATTTAGAACATTTTTTTATCGTTCAATAACACATGGACAACATTAGGACTATTTAAACCGTAAATATGTTATCAGGATTTGGACCTGAAATAGAAAATGCTCAGCAGGAATGTAATTTGTTTGGAGCAAGGCTTGTTGCACATATTTAATGGACGATATAATCTATCGATGGTACTGACTCGATAATGTTACACTCTTTTTATTCAGAATCAAGACACCAACTAGACAGAGACTTCCCATCGAGCTGCCTTATTACAGGCTTTCATCTCCCAAAATATTAGTTCTGGTGAATTAAAATGAGTTCATTCGCCTGTAAAACTATTGGCTTATATTTATTAAAAAAACTATATAAATAATTTTCCCATGTCGTAATATGAGGTATAAAATTAAATGACGCAACACAAATTTAATAATATTGCTGTTTGCATATTGGAGTCATTATATATTGAAGGTCAATCTGTAAAACAACTTTTTTAAGTTGTGGCTCGTCTTTTGGCGTTGTACATGGTTGTTTGCTCTGTATTTTTTTATTTTATTGGCCAATAAAGACAATTTATTATTATTGTTATTATTATTATAATTCCTAAACCTTTGCCGTGTTGGAATATAAAATAAATGATTCAAAATATTTATGTTTTTACATATCAAAGCAAAATGTTTCTGTTACTAAACTGCAGAGTAAAAACATTTAAATGTTATTTCAATACATTATAAAATTTTGTAGTGATTCAACTTAATATTTACAAATTAAATATCGATATTCGATAATCTGCAATGCTTGTACTATAAAATAATGATTTCAAATCTTATTTCATAATCTTATAAGATGATACTAGTATAATTCATCAATATTTTTGTGACGGGGGGAGTTTTATAGCCGAATCCCCTTTCACACGAATTCGACGTGGTTGACCCTCTTGTATTTCGTTGCCACCCTACCTATCGAATTATTTTGATTCTGCGATAATTCACCCTTAATACGCCTGTCGCCTGACGTGCATACCAACATCAAAAGCATTCGATGGGCGAGAAAAATATCTTTCCTATTCGCGAATGTACCAATGGAATTAACTGTATATAGGCCTACATAAAAACATATGAAATCATTTTGATTTTCGTAATAAGCAAAGCTGCGTGTCCGCATGATTATACTTCTGGTGTATTAGGATGGGATTTTTGGATATTGATGTTGAAAAATGACTTGTTTAGTTAGTAATGCTACTGAAAATTAATTCTCGAAGAGACTATTCAATATATATTCTACACGTTTTTTAAAGAAATTGCCCTGAGCAACCGTTGAAGATTGGATGAATGCATCCAAACGAAACTATCATGATCGATGGGATGTATGTTAGTAATTCATTTATGTTTATTCTTTTATTAATTTACTTTCATGTGCATATATCCATAAATAATAAACCAAAGCTTAAAGGTATGATATAGCCTAACTAGCTTTGTTTTTTTTTTAAATTATTGTTCATATTGCGAAAAATGTGCACTTTTTTCAATAATTTTGCAGTCTTTACAAAACCGCCGGTATAATGAATTGACTACACGATCTATCTTGTAAAAAGTACAGTAGTCGGGCGAATTTAATAGTATAGACGAAAATTATGGATATGAAATGAGAATATAACATAAATAAAGTGTCCTGACAAAGACAAAATTTAAAAGTTCATAATTTACTTGTTATAAGATATTGAATAATACACCGAAAATTTAGTTATCTAATGACAACATATCTATGTGATCACTTCAAAACTTCTATAAATAAGAAATTATATTGCAGTTTTTTATCTTTTAAGTATATCACTCGAAAATGTATGTATGGTGTACTTACGAAAACGTCCCCAACCATTTTCAGCGTAGAATCGTATACTTACGTATTTTGATTAATTTGAGTAATTTGACCAGTACAAGATTTCGAACTAGAAGGTTGTGTTTATATTGATCCGAGACCGATATGTTATTCAAACGTGGCACACACGTATTTCTCAATTATAAGTTCGCCTTTGGATTTAAGTCAGTGTTACCAGAGTTCAATTTATTGCGTCTGTTTTGCAATCCTTATGATGACTTTTTACTCTTTGAAAAAAACTTCTGGATGTGGGAATTGTTGCTTGCACTAAATAGTTCACGCAACTCATCCGAATGTGGGCTAACATTCAAAACTAACAGCACGTCTCAAGATGGATTTTCGAATGGTACAACTGATCTACGCTGCAATTGCACTATATTCCCCGCTCTTATAACTTTATTATTCATCAATCAATAGATTCAGCAATCTTAGCTTCTACATCTTGTGACAAATTATGTATTGCACGTATTAATGTTGGGCCCCTTTTCTTACATTTTCAGTAAGTTAAGCAGGTATTATAGGGTCATTCCATGTCAAAAATATCATAGTTCTGGGCGATGTCTCGGCATTCGGCGAAAATAGGCATAGATGTGAAAAATATTATGGTAAAATATTTTTTCAATATCTTCAAAATGGCGGCCATTACGTCACGATTACTGTTTTTCTTAAACTTGCGATATCTATTTAAAGCATTTAACTGACACTACGAGAAAATCTTTCATGCAATTTAGTACTTTTACGAAAAAATAAAATAATGTTAATAAATTGTCATTTTGTCAAGAAATTGATCGAAAACGTTTTTCAACTTAAATGTTAGTATTGAACTGGTAATTTCTTTTAGAAACCGGATATGGTAGCTTAAAAAAAATAATTTCACCTTTTATTTCCAACAAAAAAATTGGGGGAGGCTCTTGTTTTTCTTGCGTTATGAGTTTTGCCAAAACATAACCCACTGTGCTCACCTAGGTTGAGGTGCACTTTCACACCATTAGCACATCCCAATAATTTGTATACTAGGGCATATTAACGTAATTATGTTTTGAAGAAAACGCCTTTTCCAGTTTTTTCATTTATTTCGACAAATGCAAGATACAAAAATATATTTCGAAGTTTACAAAAAAAATTTTTGTAAACACGTAATGCAGGGCTTGAAATTTTGCACAAAAAAGTTCTGACGATTTTTATTCGTAATATCAATGGGAATTCCGAAAAAAAGAAGGATGAACGTGAGAAAAATCGGCATTGAGGCATTTTATAAGGGTCCAATTTTATGGAGGGTTCGATATTACCTCAAATGCAGAATAGTTAGGTTAGGTTAGTATAAAAAAGGAAGGCCTAGAAGTGGAGGGCCCAGCACATATAGGTTACCCCGGGGTTCTACCATTGCATTTATAAAGCCTCTACTCGTGCTGCTCTAAACTAATTAACCCACTTTTGGGATATGTTAAACATTGTAATTGTAATTGTAATTGCCGCTGATTATACTCATCTTTGTTTTTCGGTGTAATAGCTGTTTTTTACCCTTTTTATAAATGGCGGCTTGAATTTATCTAGATGACAATTTTTATCAGCATGTTCGTAAATAATAAACAAAAATACGTTACAATGAACTAGTATAAAAGTTATTTGGATTTTGTATTTATGTAAAAGTTCACCACAATAAGGGCGTTCTCGAAAAAATCCTAACGTAAGAAAGACCAGAGTCTACACCAATTTGTTTGTAGGAAATAAAAGGTGAAATCATTTTCCTTCAAGGCGCCATATCCGGTTTCAAAAATAAATCATGAGCTCAATACCAAAATTTAAGATGAACAATGTTTTCTTTCAATTTCTTGACAAAATGACAATTTTTTTAGATTATTTTATTTCTTAATAAAAGTACTTAATTTTATCTCATTTAAATGCGAGAATTAGATAAATAGCAATTTTGAAAATATTTAAATTTTATTTACAAGATTATTTGCACATCTATTCGTATACATATCAAATGTTTCAACTAATTTATTTTCAGCAACCAAAAATCGATAAGATGTAGTACCTCTGATTCAAGTTATCTCCCCTAAAAAATTGTTTTGCCGTCTTGTGTAATTAATCACTTAAGGTAATCCTAGACATAAATAACACCAGACCACACTTTTTTTTACACAACTTAAAAGAAGTGGAGGATCTTATAGATTTTTAGTCCCTAAAAAAGACATCTTTGTCCAAGTTAACTCATCGTTTCAGATTTTTCACATATCCTAACTCTAAATTGCCCTGACGTGATGGACCAAATCGAATAACGGATTCATTTTCAGTGGCCAAAAATCTAGAAGATCCACTATTTCAGATTCAAGTGATCTGGAAACAAGGTTTTTTTTTGTGGTCCTGTGTTTAATTTTAAGGACATTTTATCTTCCAAAATCCCTCACGGCGATTCTTTCAAATTTTATTGAGATATCACTTTCTAAACATAGTGAAATCGTTAGAAAAATTAAATGTACTGAAACTGGCGTAGATTGCATCTCCGGATAAATGTTATTAAGTGTTTATAACTATAGTCTATCTGAAATTCTCTATTTTATACATACAATTATAAGAACTAATGATTTCCGCGAGGATGAAGAGTACCTTGGTCGGTCCCGTTCCTAAATAATCTAATCCCGCACTTCTTTGAGTAACTTATGTACAATTAGTCGCTTATGTTCTAAAAGTTTAAAAGAGGATTTTTACGAACAATTGTTAGAGTACCTTAATAAACGTAAATTTTTTTTTGCAATTTCAGTCTAGTTTTAGAAAATTTCGTGAGTGCGAAACAGCTCTCCTTAATCTCTCAAAATTTTGGAATAACCGCCTTCTAAATTTCCTTTGCCTTCCTGATTTTATAAGAGCCTTCCGATTTGCTAAATCTTATTAATTGCAAAAAAGTCGTTTTATGGCATCTCAGACAATGTTTGCAAATTCTTTAGGTAATATTTAGCGAATAGATCATTGCCTGTTGTTATATGCACAGACAATGCTGAATTAGTTTCTCAGAAAAAATCAATTAATTATCGCATATCTCAAGGAGCTAAGTCGAGTGCTCTCCTATTTATTATTTTTACAGCTGCTATTTACGATTTTTGTGGAGATATCGATATAAAAACCTATTGCCTTCGTCATTGTACCTTTCCATCCTGATAACATCATAGAATGCTCTTATTTTAAATCATCCCAAATCACAACTGTTGTTAATTGGCAGCAAATTCCAGCGGGCAAAGGTTAATATCGACCTCTTACAAATTAATATTGCAAGAAATTTAATTCCATTTGTGGATGAAGCCAAAAATCTTGGCATTTTCATTGACAATTCTTGGTGCTTTTCTATTCATATCACAACAAAACTTGCAATCTGTTTTGCTTGTCTGCGGAATTTATATCTGCTTAGGCGTCTTTTTTCTATGGACTTTAAGGAAAACTTATTCCAGCTCATATTCTGTACTGTATTTCTGTTTATGGTCCTCTTATCACAATCAAAGATTCGAATATAGTGTAATGCATTCAAAACGCGTCTCTTCGATATTGTTATGGTGTTAGGAAATTCGACCATATTACCCGTACACATGAACTTAAGACTTTTAAGCATATTACGCAGGCTAGTAAATAACTTTTCTGATTATTTATATTCTCAATGGCGCATGTCGGGACGAGATCCTGTAACCCATAGAAGCAATATCTTAGAAGATTGTATTTATAGGCTCAGTGTGGACATTTTCAACAAAATAAACCCACAACGTTCCCAAGTAGAAGTTTCCTTGATTCGTCTCCGATATATAGTGGGCCAGCCTTGGAAAAGCTAGAAAGGTCCAGGATTTCCAGCGGATAATTTCCACAATATGATAATAAACAAACCACTGACTGAGTAGCGGCTCCCTGGCAAGTGGCGTGCGTATGTGCAAAGCGAGCCATATTGCGGAGAAGCCCGAAGAGAGATCGGGGCGCCGCTGTCGGCACTCTCGATAGAAAAGCCAAGCCGAGCAATTCCATGAAAAAAAGACTAGTCAATGCAAAGAAAGTGCTTGACAATAAAGACCACAATCTGAAAAATACCGGAAAGTATATTTATGACGGACAACAGCGAACTAGTGTTACCTGGAATTGATCAGTGTGATAGCGATCGCAAAAAATCATCTCAGAAATTTCTGCAATTCTCGTGTAGACAATTTTCTGCGTGATGAATTGAACTTCACATCTATAAAGTTGTATGAAATTATACATATTGTGATCTATTCATCAGGAATGGAAAAATTATTATTATTATTATTATTATTATTATCATTCAGATGAAATGAAGACCCGAATGCAAATGAGGATTCTGGGTATAGTTCCAGGGCGATTTCCTGGAAATAACATGGAAAACTAGCCTGGACCAGGGAAACTACCCAGGTCCAAGCTTGTTCCGAGGCCAAATTTCTACTTGGGTTGCCTTAAACTAATTTAAAAACGTCTATACTGTAGCATACAGTAACGGTCGAAATATTTCGGACAACCGTTAACATTTGGCCTTATATTCTTCATGGATCCTTTGTAGATAGAATAGGAATTCACACACTAAAATCATTAGAGTTACTTCTAAGAACCCCTTGCCTTACTTTTCGTCCGTATCCAAACAGTTCTTCAAAAAATTAAAATTGAGTATAAAATAATAAAACCGTTGAAGAAGATTCAAAACATAAATCATCATTCATCGAATTCACGTTACTTCCCAAATGGCCATTAATTACGGAACGTTAAGTAATTTTGGGTCAATTGTCCACGTGCTCCTGACTCTTCGAAAATTAATGCCCACATTCGATTCGAATCTGCGACACTCCAGGCGTCGAGTATTACGCACTCATCGGATGAACCTGACACGATTTCAGAAACGCCTGAATAGGCAGGTACATACATTGTACCATTATTGAAATCAATGCCTCTACGTGATTCTCCCTCCATATGATGCACGCACATACGTATATAGGGAGTGCAATAATGCACACGCATCTTCTACAAGCCAAACGGAACGAGGGAATCGGGAGCGGAGAAGGCCCGGAATATGCGAGCCGGAAAGAAGGAGGGCACGCGAAAATAGCAAGCGAATTTGCCACGGTTTCGTGATTCGCTTCAATTAGGCCCGGGGCGGCATCATAATATGAAATCAGATGCCTTGCGGCCAGAAGGAAGAGGCTTCGACGGCCGAGTCGCAGCTGCCCGCCCGTTGGACAGCCATTGTGTGCAATTAATGCTAACCAACCGTAAACGCTGAGAGTCTAATTGACAGATTCAATTTCACCACGACAATACTTAAGTACGTGTATGAGTCGCCCAGATTTTCCAACACGCGCTCCAGCGTCCTTGGAAAGGTTTGTTAAAAGAAGCGATGACTAAACGTGGTGCAAGTAATAAATAATCGGTGACTTGTTGCTACTTTAACCTTCTTCAGTTGGGTTGTAACGATTTACATCAGTAATCCAATCACTGATTCTATAAAAGGTAAGGCGCGACGTTAATTAATTGATATAAGTATGGAAGTCTTTTACCCGAAATATGTGCTCAGCATATGACAAGAAGAGTTACGAAATCTAATGGGATGCAGGGAGTCAAACAACCCATATATAATCACTCTAAACAAATGTCAGAAAAATAGAGTGTATGACAAAAACTTTTGGATGAAGACACTGCCTAGACATTGTATTATTACTGTATCATTTCCATTCTATTGATTGTAATCGCCATTCAATTACTATATAAACGGTGCATTGCTTTTCATTTATATTATTATTTATAAATGAAACATTTATTTTATATTGAGTGTCAAAGCTTTCAAATAAGATCTCTTCTCGGAGACCTCATACTTAAAAGGTCGGGTAGAGCAAATCGACGCAGAAGTCGTCTTAGAGATTACTTCAAGAGCTCTTTCGATACGCATTTAAAACATCTTGCAGTTTTTACGACTTGTTAAAGAGCTGAAGCCGATGTCTTTTTGCTGTTTGGGCAATGTACGCCTAATGAGAGTAATAAATGAAACATATTATGGTTCCTGCTAAAGATAGTAGCAGCTTAAGAATTCAAGATATGATCACATCTACTTGTGCCATTGTCTTCTTAACAGCACAACTCTGACTGATAACATTAATTATTACTGTTTATCCAAGTCCTAGTGGAAAGCCTCACTTTTCACTTCAAAGTATTGTGGGATATTTGATGACCCCAACGGGTTTACTTGTAGCAGAGTTATCCAAATACTGAAACTCTATAGATAATTAGGTTTTGATGACTGATTTCTCTCTCTCTCTCTCTCTCTCTCTCTTTCTCTCGCTCTCTTTCCCCCATTCTCTTATCAGCGTTCATGGTAACATTGCTTCAAGCAAGATTAACCTAGTTTTTTCTTAGCGGGTTTGAAATTTCCGTCACCGCTGCAAGATGTTCGACTTATCAGAGCAATCCTTGTAGGTTTAACACCTCTAGTTTCACAAAGGAATAATTTCATGGTAATTATGAAATTTTAAAGTTTCGAGGAGTAAAGTTGTCGGTAATGCGAGACAACCGGATACGAATAATTGGGCGAAATCGCAGTGGAGTCGGATCTCCGTCAAGTTCTCGACATCCCAGAAAAGAGATGGAGTGAAAGAGATGAGAAACGTCGTCGCCGTCAGGATAATAATATAATTTCATTGAAGAAACGAGAGCGAACGAGCGAGCGAGTCAATAAGAGGCTCCCTTTAATCGCGTTACTTCGTTATCGCGTTACCCCGTTACTCCACGAGGTGATATCGGCGGAATATCAATTATAGTGATTACCCGAGACTCAAGAAGAGGATCGTGGCAATGTGCAAAGGAGGGGCAAACTTGCTCGAATAACATCTTTTGTCTAGAGATAATTAACGGTGGATATTCAGACGTTCGCACCGCTTCGTCTTACCACTGGCATTTCAATCACTTCCGAGTTAGATTCACTTACTGGCGAATCAATATCTACGCGATTTCGAATGAGCCTGACAGTTCGATATTATGAAAGTCTTTAAAAACACCTAATATTTTCTCAGTATTTCGTAATGGTTAGGTCATTGATGGATCCACCACATACATCGAAGCAAATATCTTCGACTGTTGTCATCTTCGAAGTTTAGAGTAAAGTACATGGGAAATATATCTCCATATAAATTTCCAAACTTGTCTACATGAGTATATCATAACGTCGTTAATGTGTTTGCTGAAACATCAAATTAATTACTCTGAAATATTAATATTTACATCAGACCATCTAATCCAATTTTGGATGAAAGTCAAGATGCGTGGAGTACAGAGATATTTGAAATAATGATTAGGCCTAATAAGGGCTAGATTATAGGAGTAATAAATATCGTTTGAGCGACAAGTCACTGAAGGACCTATGCAAAGGTACCAAGACAATTTTTCTACTTTTTCACACTTTTACAAAATAGTACAGTCAATCTGAGCTGAAAAGGGTTTTTTTTTTGGAAATAATACATTACTCGAGATTATGGCATAAATCCTTAGGGGTATATGGGACTAGCTTAAAATCAAAAAGTTCCTTCCGTGGGGAAAAGAGGCAAACTAAAAATTTCTTTGGATCCGATTTTTCCCGAGATCGGTAAGTCGTAGTGGAAAATGTTCAAACGAACGTTGTAGAGAATTAAATTCTCTACATTTTATGTTCATAGACCATTACTGTACAAATTTTTTTAAATTTGGTAAAGGAAAAAATACCAAATTGATGGAAAGAGTATTATGCTTTTCAATGCAAAAAGATAATATAAAAAATCTTAAGGAACCAAAAAGTTATCAATTTTTTTCGGCGAATTTCTCGAATATGTGTTTTGATACGTTCCAGAGCTTAGTTTATTGATGGAATGTCGAGCATCCGAAAACTTCCAGTAAGTTTTCTTAATTAAAGAATGGACAATTTTTTTGGAATGTTTAAAAAAAATTTTGCAAAAGTAAGGAATGTTTAATAAGTTAGTAGGGGCCGACGGCCAGTGTCGTGCGTGCAGGGGTAGGTGACGCTTTTTTCCCGGATATTTTTCTCGAGAAAAAGCTCGACGTGCTGACCATCTGACCAACTTTAACCATTCATTTTTAAACTATTAAACCGATCAAAATGAAACTTTCCAGAAAAATTTGTTATACCCCTTAACCCTTAATCCTAATGAAGAACTTTTTTGCTGGAAGTTTCGAATGCTCGAAATTCGCTCGGTATCCGTGTGGAAAATGTAACGTCATTCTAGTCCGAATTCATACAGGATTCCCTATTTCTCGGATCCGGAAACGACAGGAAATGTAACGCTTTTTGGTAAGATTCCTGCCAGGATATCTCACCAAATGCTGATCAGAATCCAGTTTGGTTAAAAACCGCTATGGTTTACCAGTTTACACATTCTGGGCGTAGTAACTTTAAGGGCCTTCGAATCCGTTAAAGGCGAATCAAACTTTGTTGTAAGTTTTAGGGTTTGATCATTCCAGTAATCCCCTTTTAAGCACATATTTCATAAAACTGAAGCTAGCCAATGAGTAAGAGTATTCTGTAGCTATACGAAATAATAAAAACTCGAAATTTCTGATGGACATATAAAATGACTGGTTCCCTAACCTGATGTAGAATTCAAGATTTCCCTACATAATCATTTCAAACTGACTAATTCGCTAGCTCTAACATTAAGAAATATTCCATTAAAAAAGGATTCCGGGACAATTATTATTAAAACCTAGAACCTGGAGCAAAGTTTTCCTCACCGTTTGACGCACTCGAGGGCCCTTAATGGTGTACAGAAATATTCAAGATACTTTGGCAGGAATATTCTTTTATTAAACAATTTAATAGCCCTGGAATATTCATGAAAATGTTTCGTAATATTCTGCTGGAATATTTTGGCTACATTCGCTGCAACATTTGGAATGTAGAACATTTCAATATTCCCGCAAAATGGTAGGCATATTCCATAGGAATATTTCCTATAGGCCGATGGAATATTGATGGAACGTGAATGGAATATGCGGTGCTGTTTTGATATAGACATATTGACTAACTGATCCGCTTTGTGATCAGTAACTCTGAAAATGTCTCAAATATCAACCAACCTGTAGGGCGGGGATTCCAGACGTGGATACTTTTCACCACGCGCCTGTAGCTTAGTTACCTCAAATCCAATATGACGGTTGCCAACTACGGCTTGGCTTTGAGGTATCCAACCTTTAGGCGGGTGGTGAAAAGTAACCATGCCTCGGGATCTCTGCTGAGGCTGAGGAAGGCTGAATATTGTTGTGAGACAGCTCCAACTTCCGTCACAATTGAAAAGTTTGTTTATCGGGTATACATGACATTTTTTATCATTGCAATATCTTTTCACGCGATATGCTTTGACATTTTTAGACCAATTTAGAGGTACTATAACTCGATCAGTTTATCAAGCGAATTGAAAATATATAGAAATGAATCGTTGGTCTAGGAAGTTTCGATCGACACTTTGAGTTTTGTACGAATATACAATGTGCTAATAATAATGCGGCTATTTTGAATATATGTATATGATTTAGGGAGTTCAGAGAAGCGATTTTGTACGTTTTTCAGAATCTTCATGCATTTTTTGAGTAGTCTATGATACAATGAAACTGTGAAGGTGTGCCGCCGAAAAAGTTGAATAGAAACAACTCCAATAATGCAGTATGTGCAATTGAGCTGTGCATTTAAATAGCGTAATTTTCAAGCTGTATATTAGACATGTGTTCACTGCCAATCAAATTAATCGCATTGTATTTTCATAACATTTTTTTACACAACTTCTCATGTTTCTTATTTTACACAGTGATTAAAAAATAATTACCTATTGTATAATTTAACATAGGTTATAGCATATACTGATCAAGTTAACGGATTTTTGCCTACGATATTCATTAGATGGTAATATGGTCAAGTATGAAATTTGCTAAATATTTTCCATCGTAATCATTTGGATTCCCATACATCTAGGCTTTATGGAAACATTTATAATTTCAACTAATTTCAAAATTGAAAAAATAAAAAAATGAACATGTGACTTCGGGAGCATCTGTACCATCTCCAGGTGCAACACTCAGATTCATTATTCAGAGACGGCAATAGGGCACCTCAGAAGGTTTCAAATTCCTTTGAAATATAGGAAATCTTTAATAAATTTCGATTTCAGAGTTCATGGAAAGAAATGCTAAATTTGTAAATGAATATGATTTGGCCGCATGCAAATTTAAAGATTGTGATCTATATGTTTGAAAAATAAAAAAAATTAGATATATAGTTTATAATAGTTTGTAATAAAGTATATCCAAATGGGATATAGGTTTTTACATTAAAGAAAGAATAATTTCAAAGTAAAAGGTTTTGTCTTCTTTAAACAATTTTCCTAAAGAATATTGGTATAGTGAAGTTACTAAGAAAAATTATTGTGCCTTTAATGGTTTATGTATATACGTTTGTGTACTTTTAGATATTTCAGTCACGTTTCTGCGTAAGTAATTTCTTACGAATTTGTCCTTTTCTTACAAACTTTGTCCTTCGCAATTCATTCAGTTTATACCCGGAGCTTCCAAATCTTAGTTAAGTCGGCAGTAATTCAAACCGATCGTGATTTTGTATACTTATCGCACACGATGTCGGCTTCTTATCTGTCAACGACTTGAGAGAAGGAGGAATGGCGTTATTAGTTACTATACAGTAAAGAATGTTAATTTCACCTGAGTTTAATTGGAATTTTACGATTATTTTTTTAAGAAAGATTTGTATGCTTATATCATTGGATGTGAATTCGGAGTACACATCTAATTACTAACCCACGGTAATTCATTTACAAATATTTACGTGAATTTGTACTTGACACGTGGATTCCACTTTTCGAAATATAATTACAGTGTGTTATTAGCGGTTCTATTTCGGTGTCGATTCAAAAAAAAAATGTATCTCGAAAGTGCAACGATTCCAAAGAAACTTTGTTGGGTGCTATAGTTATAAGTTTTCTTTATATGTATGTAGAGCCACTTTAATAGATTCTAAATATCTCGAAATGTAATCTATGTATAAAAAATGGTATTTATATATATATATGTTTTTCGCGATAGTGGGCTGATCTTCCTGCATCATTGGTTTTGATCTTGCGGTCAATTTTTAAGAGTACTTAAAAATCAACAGGATTTTGACTTGACAGCCTCACGAAAAGTAAGGTGACTAGCTTTTAAGCTAGTTTAAAAACTAATCCAAATATGCATCCTCGGTACTTAAGTATCCAAGAAAAACTGAAATGGATTGTTCTTACGTAATGCTAAATTTGAGTTGATCAATGAAAGTAAGTTTTGTAATTAAAAAAAAAGTCATATCCATTCCACTCTTTGTGCAATAATAAATAGTGAACAAAGTTCAAAGAAAACAGGTTCTCGACTTCTAATAAAAATGGGACCTTCTGAAGTTAATTATAGAAAATTAATATCATTTCAAATGTGAAATTTATTTCCAGGACGGTATCAGAAATAGTGATCCCCTTTGCAGACAATCACTTCAACGTATACAAATATCCTTGAAAGTTAAAAGCTGTAATGTAGATTTATCATTGCACCAAACCATTTTACAACACATCTTAACCGTTTCACTCCAATGGCAAACTTAATAATCCTAGAACAAAAATGAAATTCCAAATGTATAATATATAAATGAATTATAATTATGGCCATGAGGAAATAAAGTAGATTCGTATCCACGATCGATGAATGTTGGATAAAAATGACAATCTAGAAAGCTAGTATTTTTGACATGACGTTTAAAATGTCACAACATTTATCAATAAACTAATATTTATATACATGTTCGTCCTTATTCATCCTATGTTGATTAATATATATTTCGGAAAGAGTATTTGTGCTTACATTTTTATTCTATTAAAATAAGTATAAGACGTTGTGACTTCGGACATTGTGAGGTCATAATAAAATGTTTCTTAGAGTAAGTTCATATCGAAATATACGATTCAATAATTAGAATAAGAAGACCCTTCTTTCCTCTTTTGCCGAACAAAAATTATATGGCGATGTTAGGAGCTTGTGCAGTTTACTGCACTTTGTACCGAAAATGACACAATTTTTAATAAAATATCCCATATTTTCAGAAATAATCAAATGACGCGAAACAAATGTTATATTATGTTAAGTTACAAAATGGTGGTAATTTTATTGAACAAAATAAAAAATTAAATTTTTCAAGGAGATCACCGTCCAAAATTGTTATTCATAGTTCGTAGACATATGCAGGGTATCCCAGAACTGGGTAATGATATCGCAGGAGGCGATTCTCTGCGATATTTCGAATAAAAAAGTCCTGTACCAAAATTGGATCTGAGGCTCAGAATGTGAGTGACGAGCTATTGAAGTTTAGAAAAAAACTTCGTTTTTTCGCAATAACTCGACTTGCTTTGAAGTTATTTCAATGAAGGAGGGCTCATTTTCAAGCTTATTTTAAGCTCTACAATTCACCTACAAGAACATTTGACCTGCGATGAATATTTCTGAAGTTATGGGCTCAAAAATGGGAAAAAAGGCAAATTTTTTCGGTTCTTCGCATTTAACTCAATTCACTAAATAGATAATGAAATATCGCCCAAGATAAAGTTTTAGAGCTTGAAAAGACGAAGAATTTTCCCTTTCATTCATTAGGTTTCGATAAAAATTGAGTACGCGGGAACGCTCTTAATGTTGTAGAAATGGCGTATAGTATCATAGCAATTGCAAATAAATATAAGAAATGTTTATTAATTAAGAGAAATTACATTTAATCATTTACATACATAAATCACTCAAACATGTCTGTTTAATAATTTTCAATTGATGATTTTACGTTCTGTCAATAAAAATGTATTTCTCCGATTCCAGTTGCGACTGCAGGTTTCCATAGTCATGGGCATCCGTGAGATTATTTTCAAGGGGGTGATAAATTGAAATATGTGACTACATGTTAATTGCAGTTATAGTAGAGTCCCGGTATTCGCTTCGTGCATGGTGATGGAGGGGATATCGAAATCGACGGCAGTGCTCAGCGTGGAGATTTCTGACAACTCGCATCTGCAACGTCAGAGCTTTTCCATTAAAGTAAATTTAAAAATGCTCTTATTAATTCGTTAATTTGAGATATTTTAAAATTTATTTCGATCTGTTGCATGTGTTGCGAGTAAGTTTTATGGTTTAAAGAACCATTTGAAAGGGTTCATTTTATATTATACTGTGCAAAAAAATGATTACTCCGAGTTCGAAATTGTATAGAATTATTTCTACTAATTATGTCTACAATTCATTATTCAGCTGAAATATATTTATATTTATGTTTATATTGTAATTTTCCATTATTAGTAATTTGGTTAATATATAAACATGGTATTTTTCTTATTTCCAATGTAGTTTTGTACGGTGGAAGAGTCACTGATGTTTGCCGAATTACACTGGAACGAATTAATTTATGCTCTGTACATATTCCAAATACTTCTTCTGCACGAACTACATATCCTACAGCCAAATTTTTTGCCTTTTCTATACTTACGGGATTAAAGTTTATTGAGTTTGTGATTGATTCAAACCCAGTTCGGATTATAGTATTCATTTACGCCCCTTAACCTCGTTTTGTCCAACTCAAAATGATTCGAATTAAAAAAGTATAATGTTTTGTTACAAACAAAAATGTACAAAATTTGGGCCGAATTTCAAACAATATACTCAAAGTACCAATGCTTTTGAAAACCCACAGAAAATTAAAAAAAACTAAATATTTCACTTTCTCATATCACTCTCCATACAAATTGCAGATGCGAGTTGTCAAAATTCACCATCAGGCGGCGTGGCCGGCGTCTTGCACTAAGCGAATACTCACTCACTCGGTTGCTCCCCTCTCATACCAAAAGAAGGGGAGCACCGCTTCTCCCACTCCCGACAGTCGCGTTATGTTCGTGATGTCACAAACTCACAACAGGGACTTTCTGAGGCCGCATCCTGCAAGGTGGGGAAAAAGAGAGTGGCGGCAGGTAAATATAACGAGTCGGAACGGAGAAAATAAGCGGGAACGTAAATATAACGAGATGAAACCGCCACACTTTTCCCTCCCTCTGGACCCCTTGTCCATAGATGACATTTCTGAATTCTAGCAACTACTGCGACATTCAATCATCTGGATTTTTTTTATTTCTCAAATCGGTAACTTTACCTACCGATATATAAATTAACATGAGAGCAGTAGTATGTACATATTTTATAAAATCCTCTGTATTCGTTATACTTTGAAAATAAAAAGGGTTGAAATGGTGTGTACTAGCGTAGTGTTTAAGAAGAAAACACATTACTAATTTGCATTACTGGTTAAAGATTGTAATTATTTCTTTGCTTTTTTGGCATAAATATCGCTGAACCAAAAGAATAACAAAAGCCACATCGAAAGAGAAACAATAGTGTCCTTTTACTCGGTCGTTCCAGAGCGTTCCTGCGACACTGACGTATCTGCGACTTCCGGTGGAGTCAACCGGGCGAGGAGAAGTTCCAACGCCGGACCCGCCGCGCCGTGTCGCCGTCGGCGGCGCAAAATCTGGAACCGCATCACGCAAGTGGGCGGTTATAACGGCTCGATGATTTCCGATAATAATGACATGTTTGCGACAATAATGTTCTGTGTAAACGAGTATATTATATAACGACGAAACGCATGAGCTACGGCCGGAATTCGCTTGACAGAAATATGAGCGAGCGCGTGAGTTTTATGTCGCTATAATATCATCGTGTATAGTTCACCACATTCGAAGTGTTTTGCAAAAAAAGACGGCATTTTGCCTTTTGATCGTTGCCACTGTTTTCTCAAAATGTGTCACTTATTTGTTACTTAGTCTACCTTTTATAGACAAGATCATTTATAACCGATTATCTTACCGAGTAAAGGTAAAGGTGATATAACCGGTCGTCCTAGTAGAATTGTGCGGCTTTAACCCTTACATGCACAGCAGTCTTCTCAAAGCACCGTCTGGTTTTGTACTCAATTTTATCGATTTTTAACCTATATAATTCTTTTATTATACGATATATTTGGTATCAATATGAATAAAATATTGTAGAATATGTAGACTTTGGTTAATTTCCCATTAAATATAAATACATTCAGGTCCAAAAAGTGTCAATTTTTAGAAAATATTCATTTTTAAGAATACGAAATTATAAATAGGGGTGATGTTTTAATTTGCTGATAAGAATATGACAAATAAATACAAAATTGTTAACCCGAAATGGAGAACCTAAGTATAAAATAATGAAATATCCACTCGTTACGGAAATTGTAACTGTTCTGTGCTAAATGTTAATTATTATTTGGAGACTTACGTTAATTTTTTTTAGTTTGTGGTATACCCTTAAGTATATGTTAATTTTTATAATATTTCTATATATAATAATTATGTGATTTTGAAGCAGAGGGACGTTGCACAACTTTCGTCTGCTAATGAATGGTTGCTTCGAAGACAAAAATCGGAATGAATTTTTTGTTTGCGTCATGATAAAAAAAGGTTTCATTACCTTAACCCTTTAAGGCCCGACTTTTTTTAAGCGATGCGATTTTCGTCATACTCTGTACTTAAGGGTTTTTGAGGTCGCTGATTACGAATCTGATGTTTTTTTCTTTTCAGTTAACCTGATGGTCATTTTCATGAGTCTAGCTCAATTTTCAAATATTTTCGTGCGCAATATTGGATCCGCCATCTTGAGTTTTGAAAAAAATAACATCAGATTCGTAATCAGCGACCCCGCAAACCCCCGAGTAGTAATTTTCATGAGCCTTACTTGAAGTAATTTAACAATTTTTATTTTTTTTGACAACCCTTAGCAAAAACATTTTTTTTAATATAGTTATAATTATAAGATTGTTGTAAATTTATTGCATTATAATTTTTTTTTAAAGTAATATAAATTTGTGGATCTTTGGCATTTAGAACTGAAAAATTGATTAATTTTTGACAAAGTTATGAATGTTCGAACACAAAAGTGGTTTCAATCGGAACCGCTGGGCCTTAAAGGGTTAATCGAAAAGAAGAAAATCATACAATTTTGGTCTTACTTCCATATTATTTTCTAAACCTGACATTCTCATCAACAAGGTTATCGGGATATGTTCTATAGAATGAAAAAATCTGGTTAGAAATTAAATTTTACTTGATGCTAGTAAATGGTTTCTTTAAATAGTTGCAATAAAATAATTATCAGGAAGAATATTCACTATTTACTTGAAAAAAAAATAATTTTTTGACTCATTTGTTTAACTCCCCAAAATATTTCATATATGCAAGAAAATCAATTTTTTTTAGCAATGCATTTTTTAGTTTTAGTAGATAGATATTTACTTCATCGTTTTAAATAATTTCTACCGATGAATTGATATGAAGTAAATATTTATTTAACTCCGGAAAATATTTCATTGGTTCAAGTAAATTTTAAAACTAAAAAAATGATTGTATTGATCATATTACGATGTTACTACTTGTTACGATATTACTTTCTTACGTATTTATTTCTCATAGACATACATGACATGAATATAAAGTGGTAATTAGGGGATATAGATTATAGATGTATATTTATTTATTATAAGTGAGTTTACAGTCACTGTAACTATCACTCATAAACTATTACGCTTATAATACGCATACCGTTTAAACTGGAATGAAGGCTTTGATATCAAATGAGAATCAATTTCTCGGTTGCGAATATACAGAATAATTTATTCGCCACCTGTTGATAATAACGAGAAACGAATGTGGAGACACCGAAGCCAAATGAAGTGCCAAATTTCAAAATGAGTTAGATAATTAAATAATTTAATTGTTCAATGTACATCTTGATCTTTTTTTAAATAAATATTTTGTTGCGACTATTTAATTAAACTATTTACTTCAAGTACATATCTTTTGATATGAGTAAATAATGGTTGTCAGCAACATATTTATTGACATCAACTACTTACCATTTCTAAATCTAAACATATATGCTTTATTTGGTGGAGCAAAATATTTCTATTAAATGATTTACTTCTTTCAAGAAATACGACTCACTACCTATAATCAAATTATAATAATAATAATAATAATAGACGTCTTTATTGGTCACGTAAAGAGAGTACATTATTCCTTTACAAAGCCAATTACGAAGCTGCTTTGCAGACTGACCCATTATTTATTTCTTTTCTATCTTATCTTGAATCAACATAGTATTTTCTTAATGTAGGATATAATATGCCATGGAAATGATATACTTGATGGAAATAAATCTTCTTTTAAACATACGAAAATTTTTGAATCGGAAACGTGATTACTTGATTCAAGTAAATATATTTCGTTAAAAGAAGTAAATTTATTATTTATTGTCATTTTGAGTATATTGACTTGAGCGGTATTTTAAATATTGCATAGAAAACAGCGTAACGCCGAGCTGGTCCGTCCAAATACACTAAAAAAAATTTTACATGTTTTTACGAAAAGGCCTATTAAATTCAGTGGTATCCGTCGGGATCCCATAACGGGACAAAATTTGCAATGTAGTAAGTTAAATTTAAAATGAGAATGTATTAGAAAAGATTTACAGCTGAAAATATTGACATAACCAATTAATAAAATTGGCAGTATGACACAAAACTTAATTTTGTTAACGATCATTCAGATACCTTGGTTAGATTCAACATCATTTAAGCAATAAATAATAAGTATTATAATGACTATCCCTCCTAAAATTTATAATTATAAAACATTAATAAAAAATATGAAATTAGTAACTATGGAAAAGCGTACAATATGTGTGCACTAACGTTACTAATTGACGAGTTTAGAGTAACGACTATTCATTATTATGAATGACTAAACTAAAAAACGTGAAATTGCAAATTTCGTACAAAATGTTTGAAACGGCCGGTACGAGAATGTCCGCTTGTGCGTTTTTCGCGAACTGCACTTACATACTTGACCGTGTTGGTAGACTATACTCACGGTCGCAGGAAACGTCACATCATAGTAATAACCGTCATCAAACGCCACTTACAAGCAGGCCGAAGGTAGACTGAAAATTTGTCGTTTCGGGAAATCGTCGTAAAAACACAGGTTTTGGCTCATTATACTACGAGTTCTCTAACGTTGCTCAAACCGCTTAATAATAAAACCTCCATTTTCCTCGTACATTCATTCGTTCATGAGTATGTAATAAATGGTTTATAATGTTTCTTTAATAATGTACTTGTTTGTAAACGTGAAGAATTGGAATGACTACAATTTGCATTAATGTTAAATTATATTTCTTAAAAATGATTAGACACACAATGCGACAAGAACTCCAAGCTTTTAAGTATTGTTCTAATGTGTGTAATAAGATTTTTAACGTGGAGGTTTTCTTAACTCTGAAGAATTACTGAAATTTGTTGATATTTATAATTTTATGAATTACATTTACTTCTATTTTATTAATTTTCTAGCTTATTCTTATAACATATAAATTATGAATAACTGAGGCAACACTGTACTATTCCAATACTATGTCGTGGCGACAAAAGATACGTAAGTGACGTTTTGATCTAAATTGACTTTTTGGAATCGCCAAATTAGGACACAGTTTTGTTTGAAAGTTAGTAAAGTCGAAAAAGTGACGTTAAAACTAGTAATGGAACAACCCACAGTGCACTAGGACGATTATAGTCGTCTAAATTACATTGATCCCATATGGTTGAAAAATAACTCGTACTTAGGAGAGTTAAACTGTTTTACGGTTTGATATACGTCAAACAGGAATTGCAAACGTCATGAGATTATAGTGGACAAAGATTACAATCTTACTTGTGTCTCTAACACTCGGCAAAAATAAAATTATATCAGATATTCTCTTGTTTACATACATTTCAGAATGTTGTTGTTTTTCGCCTAAGCGGCCGTAAAATCTGATTTTCTGTCCTCAAAAATTACATGTATGGTGAGGTTTAAATCTATCAAATATTTGAGTATACGATATTGCAAATTATTTAATAATTTCAAATTGACTATTAATGGACCTTATGTCGTCCTCTATACTGTAAAAAAGTCTTAAAATTGTCTTAAAATAAGCCAATGTATAAGGCGTAAGCATGTTTTTTTTCTAATTGGTCTTGTTTTTGTTACGTCTCCAATTAATCCTATATATCCAGCCTTAATTTAAAACTTTTTTTTACAGTATAGATCAATATCTAGATATTTAAAGTATGTATTACTATTTTTTTCAATTTATCAGAGCTGAAACTGCCCACAATTTATCTAAAACAGGTACTGAAAATTTCCCGGTAGGAAAATCTATATAGATTCCGGCTCGGTTTGAGAAAGCCCAGTCGAGACTGAATCCTTGTATCGAATCTGGACAAATTCAAGATCACACCAAGATTGTTACAGTAGAGTCCCGCTTTAGCAGCGCCCCCACCATGCCACCGGTCGCCTCAGGAACGTAACTAGTAAACTACGAAACCCAGGCGTTTTATTACATTTTTAAAATTTATATAATTTAAAGTAGTTTTAAAGATGCCTTCAATATGTGTTTATGGACAATACATTTTCTACATCTTCTAATTTCACGACTTCTAACTGTTTAACTATACAAATAACGGGAGAAATATATATTGACAGTATCCAGAATCTAAGTTAACTTGTCTGATTCAATAAAATGTTTTTAATGAGTTTTCCTCCTAGGTCCTGTATATAATACGTATGTGGACAAATTAAGTGCAATTTCTACCTGGGTTTTGTTACATTTTGTATGGAAATCTGGTCACATATTAATAATTATAAACTTGCCATTAAACAACTTTATTAGCCAAAAAAACTGGCCAATATTTAAAACGAATTTCTGCCAAGGCTACTGTACATTAAATTGAATGTTTACAGTGAATTTTCCATTCGGTGGCAGAGCTCCATTTTTTAGGAGTATATATACATGAAATTTTATGGAGAATGACATTAAATTTAAGGTACTTATATGACATTTTTTGCGTACAGTGAATTTAAGGTCTGACTTTAAGTTGTTTAATGTCAGAATTAAAATGTGCATCCAGCATATGTTCATTCAATTTAATGTATTTCCTTTTCACAGTGGTTATTAAATCTAGATGCTTTGAGGCGATGTGTAAATGCGATTTCGAGTGAAGACTTCATAATTTTAATATTACCCAAATGAATCATAGATAACGTTTAAATGCGTTACTGCAGTTAAAGATAATAACGTAGCTAAGTTTTAGTCTATTTTCTGTAAATTAAGCTCTTCGTTCGTCGCAAAATTAGTATATTATCTATAGCACTATTTGGATCCTATATATTGTTATATTTTGCCAAACGTTTCGATCGTATAAATCTCTTAAAGAAACTTTTTATTATAGGGTCATTGCTCAACTTTTTCAGCCATAATACATAAATAGCAGGTCTGTATAGCTACTCAATGTATATCATATAAAGATTTCACGTCCTTAAACAAATTTGTCAAAAAATCTAGCACATTTTTCGCGTCATGATCATAGTAAGGAATATTGATTCTATTACAAAATTTCTACCATAAACGTAGAGGTTTCTCATATTGTCGTAATGTACTTGATGCCAATGATTCCATCATGACAGTTAATGCTGTTTCCGGTACACCTTTCAATAACAACGCTTCCCGGATAATTTGGCGACCACCAGATACAGTGGTTTGAACAATGATTGAACTTTCTTGTTGACACATTTTTATAAATCGCCGCGTGTGGATAGAAATATTTAGATGTGGAAATTAATAATTTAGAAAAAAGCAAGTCAGTATTGAATTGGCCAAAAAGGAACCACAACTCACTCAGTGTGGTTTTCCTTAATCTTTGGCAGCATTTCAATTAAATGCATTTACTCTAAAGCAATTTGGATCTTTATATACAAAAATCATAAGTAGTATTATTTAATATCCATGACGGTAATAAATGTTATACAATCAATTCTTATTATTTAGATCTACCTCAAGAGTTAATAGTAGTAGTTTTTTATTTAGATATATCAACTTGAAGACCGAGTACGTTTTTTTTCTCTCTAACAGAATTCATGCAAACGATTTATTGTTAATACAATGAGGCGTTGAGGTGCAAAACTTGCCAAGTCCAAAAAATAAAAAATTGAGATAATCATATAAACCTACATTACATATAGTTCTTTGAATGTTTAGAGATTGTGTATATGCAAAAAAAATGTTTACCCTTTCTAATTGAGCTGTACACTTATGAATCTGCTATCTTTCCAATGTTAACGACAAACAGTTTTCCGTGTTTTTCTCAAAACTGTATAAACCGGACTTGGCAGGTTTTGCACCCCAACGCCTCAAATAACAAAGCTGGTTGTGTTCAAATCATATGTATTTATTGTACAACTTTGTTAAAGATCTTTTTTTGATGCATGACAATACTGCCCTTAAGTTAAGTTTCGTTTTTGTTACTTTAATCGAACAGTTATTTCTCTTGTAAATTACACGGCCTATAATTGAATAATGCATATAGTGCCCATAGGAAGTTAATTTTCCCACTTAGAAATAGCCAGATAACCCTCTATTTCCTGGTAAACACAAGATACCGGCGTACACCCAAGTTGTCCGATTCTTTCCCCTTCGATACCTATTGTCTTTGTTTTTCTCATGAAAATGCATAAGTGAAAGTAAGGACAAAGGGTTTTTGCTAGCATTCGCACATACTAGAATTCTTTTTAAGAACATTAAAATAATGAATTTATTAAAAAGAATTCTAGTGTGTGCGAAAATAATGAATTTCATAATTATGACATTAACAAAAATGTTTATAGAACTTGTTTTGCGCAAATATTATAAATTGGACCTAATTAAATCATTTTTAATAATTCTGGAAAGCCCTTTTAAGAATGACGCACTCCATAGTTAATTAAAAAAAATAGTAATGTCGACAGATTGAAATGCCATTCAAAATGTATTTGAAGTACGAGGTAAGTTGTAAAGATGGCCGTAACGCGTAACGAGGTTAAACTATTCGGTACATAAGTCATTCAGATAAAAATTTAACGACACAAAAAAAAATTACAAATGACAGAAGTGAAATCTGATGAAAATGAGAGCGGCAATTAGAGTCCACACTGAAGTAAGCAAATGCATGTGTGCGATAAATAGAGAAAAGAGATAAATGCAGCGACGGAGGCGAGGGAGGGGGCCCAGTTGCATACCCGCACACATTCAGGAAACGGCGCATTCTATTGTGCTTTTGTCATAGTTAAACTGTCAGACCAATTTCGCGTCGAGCAGCAATTTACATGCGTGCGACTAAATATGCGATACGGCGAAAGCGGCGCGCGGGACTAACGAAGCGACCGGTTCCTGATGGCTAAAAATTGTCATCCCGTGCACTATGCTTTGTAGACAATAACAAGGGTAATTTATCAAGGAATAATTTTCAGAGATCAACTAAAACCGTACGCTCATTGTAATGTCAGCTTCCTTTTGAACGTACCGTTTACTCGTTCTGAATAATTTCATGAAGTATGTTTGACCATGAAATAAATACTGTCGCATTTCAATTACGACTAGTGCAAAGCTTCTTTGAGTATGTCTGTGAAGTACCACATTGTTATTTCGCTCTAACAACGCATTTTTTATTCACAGAGAAATTGGTTATTACCAAATTCAATACGTTATCATTCAATCCGATTTCTTATTGTTCTTCTTTAAAAAACCATTACACAGTTATAGTCCTAATAGATATTTGTCTCGGAATGCCGGAAAACGCGTAGCACATTTTATTATCTTAATCAAACTAAAATTTAGAGACGATCTCTGACAGACGTTGTTAAACAAAATGATGCTTAATTTGACCTATTTCGATATATTCGAAGTTGGTTGGTATCCAAGTACAACATTAGAGTAATAAAGAAAATTATTACATAGAAAAGAAATTTTGTGTGTGCATGATAAGTTGTAAAAAACAATAAAAATTCTGGTAATTACAGGTTATTAAATTGTTGGTTCGTGATTCTCCGGGTAGTCGACCACATCTGCGTTTTAGATTAGGAATCAAAGACAATGTGATATACTCCTCCCTTCTTTTAAGCCCCCATTTATTTACAATCATCTTTTCTAATTTTCGTAATGCAAGCGAATGCATTTCATTAAGAAAGTGTGACAAACGTGATAGTCAGTTTACTTTACGAAAGTGAACGAAATTGTAAATAGTAAATATTTAGTAATAGTATATTATGCAACAAGGGTGTAAAATATGATTTTAGGCAGGCCATGTAATTAGATAGGAGTGTGCGGAAAATCGGCATTTTGCGCCTGATTTGCATACGATATTTTATTCAATGAGGTGAGGCAAATTTCTATTCTACAGTTGGTCTCTGTGCTCATAAAACGCACATAAAACCCTCCGCTCCCGTTTGAGAGTCGCGTTTATCAGGTGTGTGTAAAATTGAATTTTAGGAGCGCTGAGGATACCTATAAAATAGAATGATATGCACCAAATTGAATAAATTTTAAGGGTAAATGATAAGATTTTTTAGAAATTTAGTTGCTGGAAATGCCACTGAGAGAAGAGCTGATATTCTTTGACTCCAAGTCACCTTGGCGATAAAATGCTTCTATTGGTCTTGAAATCTAGTTCAAATCTCCTTCAAATTCTCCGTTGATTTATAACGCAATTCTATTTTTTTTTTGTCAACTACCGTCTCAGTTCAGGATATTTTTGCGGCTTCGCTGACGCAGTGCGGCGCCAGGTAGAGGCCCGACGGGCGTCTGGAGACTTTGATCTCGCTGACTAGTCGTAGACGTGATCACGTCTCGATCGGTACGTTCCGAAACTCAACGGACTGCCAGTTATCAACGCCGGGTTTCGCATAAGATTCCGGCCGATCGCCGGCCGCCCGGTCGAGGTACGTTAGCGGCGTGGCGGTTTTAAAGCTACCGGCTAGGCGCTCACAATGGCGCTCACTATTATTAGTGTGTTAGAACACCCTCTCCCCCTTAGGCGGAACTAATTACTGTTCCATCGCGACTAATTCGAATGGCCTCCTCAGCCTCGTCCACTTCATTACTCTTCACCTGGTTTTGACCTCCTGGGACTTCTCAAGATATACCCTAGAGCCTGACGAGTTCAGCCTTCTACTGCACGATTTACGGAATCGGCAAGAACTCATTTCACAAATAAGGGAATTCTCGATCCTCTCGAGTATGACGACCTGAACAATTACTCTTCTTTTAAAGGGTTTGGGGCCGCATTCGAGACGCTAGATATCGTTCAAGGTCGAATATGTGCGTTTTACCCGTGAACTAGAGATCTACCGGCGAGACAACGCGCAAGATTCGATGAGAATTTATCGATGCCCGAGAACAAGACATGATTGCGCCGTTGCACAAGATGCATAGCGCATAGCGCATGGCGGGCCTATGATTATCATGACGGCGTCTTTGACGGTTACTGGCCCTATCCCCATTCCTACGCACCAAGTCCCGAAGACCGCTGAATCTCTTCAGACTATCTTGCCAGTCTTCAAGGTGCATGCGTAGAATAGGGGCTTACCCCTTTGACGGTCTTGGTTGCCAGCCTAAGTTCAAAAACACCTGTGGCACCTTCGTACTCGCATATACAGTGGTATTTATCGCGCACCGAAATTGGTGTCGGTGAAGATCCCAATTCCGATGGTTTGCAACTGCAAATATTCGTATCATGGTCATCAGAACCCGATTCGTCCGTTCAACAGGATTCAACTGCGAGCGGTACTGGCGCAGTCGTGGTTCGAACTCCGTACTTCTAGGATGCTCCACCCATATACAACTCGTAAAACTCATTTCCGTTGTCCGTCAATAAATATTCGAGAGTCTCCCATCGAAACCGGAGTTTGAAGACTGTAGCTATGGACTTGCGAATGGCCGCCCGTAGTGGTTTCAGTTCCACCCACCGGGTAAACAGATCTGTAAACCCAACACGAAGCGATTTTGGCTACGGCTTGACGGAAACGGTCCCATCGTGTTTCTTAATTCTACGGCTCACGGCTTCTCTACGGCCAGTTTACCCATCAGCTTGGATGGTCCTCTATGGCTGGTATTTTGACGCTGATATTCCTCGCACTCATCAATGAACTGGCGGACATCGTATCTCGACCCGACCAGCAACACCCCAGCGCCAGATGACTGTATAGATCTTATCCACGCGAAATGCGCGTTGTTTCACGCTTCCTCGCACAACTTTGCCGGAAGTACTAGTTTCTAGCGATCTTCTCCTCTGATTATTGGGTTTAACAATGGATCAGTCGGGTGATGGTACAATCGCGCCTTCTCAACTTTCCAGTCCGAAAACCTCTCCGGAAAATGTTAGTTCTCCCCTTGGATCATACCAGGTATCTGATTCTGCCGTCACCCCTTTGGCTCCTACCTGGTCTTCTACTCTTCTCGATAAGCTGTCCGGAACGAGGTATAACACACCCTTATGATAATGGACGGTGAAGTATCAACCTTACGGTTCAAGTGCCGACCTGGCCAAAAGACCAACGGGGGTCTCTCAGATTGCGGAGCCACTGCAGACAGTTGTGGTCCGTAAAGACCTTGAACTCTTACCCTTCCAAGTACGCCCTGAGCTTTTTCACGTTCTCCGCTACTATCAAACACTCTTTTGTGGCGTAATTCTTCTCTACGGCACTGATCGAGCGCCTCAGGTAGAAGATCGGATGCTTTCCGTCGCGTCGTCTTGCTCTGGGGTTGAGATGGCGCCAAGGGCGTAATCGCTCGCATCCGTGTGCAATATGAAGGGCTTCGAGAAATCCGAATACCCAAATACCGGGGCCTGAGTCGAAGCTTTCTTCAGTCCCCGGAATACTTCTTTCTGCTTCTCGCCCCAATCCCAGACTTTTGTCTTTCTCGTGAGCTTGGTGAGAGTCAGTCTCATCTCGATCAAATTTCGGATAAATTGAGCGAGTCAGCCAACCATCCTTAAGAAACGTCAAACTTGTTTCAAGGTTTGAGGAGTTAAGTACTCTTATACTGGCTGCATTTTCTCGGGATCCTGACGCAGTCCGTATTATGCACTCAATATCATATCTGCACATGCGTAACAGAACTCACACGGCTCTAACAAGCGTCTCCAATACTCTTCACACCCAGATGACATGACATCTAGGTAAACGAACACGAGGGGATCAAATTCTGGTCCGAAGAAGAGTCCTTTTCTGGCTACTACAAAAATCGTTACTTCCCTATTCGCGGACTTATAAGGCCTAACTATAGAATAAGGTCGAACTTGCGTATAAACTGCTGGGCGTATAATATTTAGGATGCCGTCTAAGGGAGATAGGCGGCCTTTTTGGTCACTGCGTTACGGTCTCTATTGTCGACATAAAATCAATATTGAGCATTCGGTTTTCGGATCATGGTCGGCGAACTTGTTCAGGAGCTACTCAATGGCCAACATGGAATCGAAGTCTGACTGGGCAGCTTCTAACATAGTCGGTGGTATTCGTCTATAACGGCGTTTAACCGGTCTGGCGTATTCTATGTCGATCATGTGATGGACCGACATCGTAGTGTCCAATGCCACCGGAGGTAGGGGTATCAGCTGGTTTAATAGCTCTGACAACTGTTTCTCTTGATTTGCGGTAACTTCTGCGAGGATGGCACACTCCACATGGATGACGGTCTCTTCTCTCCTCTCAAAACTCCATCTTTTTTACTACGCCATCTCGAATTATGGCATTCTATGACAATGCCTAAGATCTTTAAAAAGTCGATACCTTCATTGTTCTGGCGAGTGGCCTATTTCGGTCCTTACACAAGTCCGTAATCTTAAGTTCAACAGAAGTCTTAGTATTTCCATATCACTATAGAGTCATACAGCCCATGGTACAATAAGAAAGGTATAGCAACTAGGATATTGCACAGTGGGCATCCAATCACAACATAGTAAGTTTTCTAGGTTGGAATTCTGAGAATATGTAATACAGTAGTCGAAAAACTTACAGGGTTGGTTGGTCGCTCCATTTTCCTCCTCCCTTCTCCAGCATGCGCGTTGATATACCTTTCTTAATGTACTATGATACAGCCCTCGAACTCCCACAGCATTAATGACGAAGGAGAAATAGAGCCTCCCATCACTCTTAGCTCCTCCGGCGGCTGTTTCCTCGTCGTCGTTGGCCGCTTCGTTCTGGAGCTCGGGTTTGTAATATGCCCTTAACAGAGGCTAAACACAATACTATCTCCTTGGCTCGTCGTAGAGTGGTGCTAATGGTCTCGTCCTCCAGGTGGAATCTAAGGATTGCGGGCCGGGTACGGCGAACCTGGGGGTTGACCCGCGAAGCTCGTTTCCCTGCCACTGTCTATCGATATCCTGACAATGGTCGCACTCTCTCCTGATGGTCCCAATATTGTCGCACCCGTACCATGCCGGGAAATCGCGCACTCGGAGCGAAATGGCCCGTCCCCACGAAATGATAATATGTTCGTCGCCTTGGCAGGCCATGATGCTCCATCCTTCTTAGCGCGGAGGGAGGTCGAAGGGTCAACGCGACTTCACGATGGCGACGCAACGATGCAACGGGTCCATGGATATATTCCGTCGACGACGCAAGGGGAGGATCTGACGTCGTGGCGACTCGTTTGATTTCAGACTTGATCTAAATGATATGGAGGGTTGGTCTTCATCCTCCGCGTCTTTAGGAGAAACAGCGGTAGCAACATTCGTCTCATCCATCGCATTATTATTCTGCGTTTTCAGTCTCTATTTTTTGGGACTCCTTGCCTCCTGCGTAAAGTTAGATCGTAGTCGGGCTGAAGGAGGCTTCGTTGACTTCGCTGGTCGCTCCTTTGGTGCTGATTTTTTTGATGCTATGTAACAAGTACGACGTTCTACGCATTTTTTACATTTTTAATCCGCACTTTATGCACACTTGCATACAAAAACATTATTCGATGCATATGTGAAAATGATTTTATTCGCCAATGTGAATACGGCACATTCACATTCGTAAAAAAAAAAATTTACGCAATTGTATCGAAAACTACGATTTAGAGATGTAACACAAAGAGCGTTTCGAATTGGGAATGATATGTTACGTCCCCGTAACTAAATAAATAATTACTAAAAAACAGTTCTGAAAAGTATAACCACATTCATAGTAATTGAGCATTGCTTAATAATTCTATTCGACAAATAAACTGCTTTGCATGAATCATACTGGGCCGAAGGCAATCACTGGGCAACAGCAATTTCATCGTTTTCTAAAAACTTCGCCATTATTCACGAAAAAGAAGAATCAAAACCGGTATGCCGAAAAATTCTGTAAAATAAGTAATTCACGTGATATTCCGTCAGCCGAACATTGCACATAGATTTGTCCTCAAAAGAAAAAACCTTTGCTATTTCTAAGAAAACACGTACCCAATAGAATATACCGAATTGGAATATTATATGTAAAGTTTCGAAAACAGGATGTCGTAATCTTCGTTACAGCATTTCAAAATCTTAAATAAATACTCGATAATTTAATAAACATTCAATTGCGACAATATTTTCAATAGACTTTTCAAACGCGACAATATCCATCATCGATCATTTTTATACGTTTCTTTGCGACAATATGTTTAATTCGATTTAAGTACGACAATACTTTCAACCTCACATTTTTGTAAATTTAATTACTACTGTTAATCACGATCATTGAAATTGCGAATTTAATTGCGATAACGTTCAATTACAACAGCATTAGTATCCGAATAGTTTCGCGATATTTTTATATTATGTCCACGTCGACAAGAATGCTTGTTATTTTATGTATTGAAAGTTGCAAATGGCGTAGCGCAGTATCCAAGATTCGCATGGATCTCATTCAAATTTATATTTGCCACATTATACCTAATTAATATTGAAATTCAAATATTGTTAAAAACATGTAGAGATATGACGGAACAACCAGAATCCAGCATCTTTCCAAGAATTCCTTTCACTTTTCCTACTCCCAAAATTGTATGAATCGCGACCATGGGCCATCTTCATTATAAAAAAGGCGTGCGCAAAGAAACAAACAGTTTTTAGTCAGTGGCTGATCAGTTCTTAGTTAGTGACTGAGCAGTGAGAACACTCCATGCTGAACGCTCCATCAACCACGTGCTAACTTAAATCGTCACATTTCTCCATCTTGGATATTCGTTGCGATAGTCATTCAGTATCACTCCAAGTCAAACAGTGTCAGCCAGCGTCACGCAGTGTCAGTCAGCGTCACGCAGTTGAAGATGATCAGTGGATAAGTTCCAGCCGCTCAGCCACACCTCGGTCTTAGGTAACACCAGTAGGAACGTATGGTAAGAATAATTTCTTAATTTTTCCTAACTAACTACCCTTCCTCTATGTCTGAGACAAAGTGCCAAAAACAGCACTAAAAGGAAGCGGTTCGGTCCTTTCTCCAGCGGTGGACGAGAGTCCTTTTGGATTCCGTTAATCTTCTCCGATGATTGGATCCGAACCAATTCAATTTAGGAAAAATCATATTTATTTATTGTTTTTTTTTATTAGCTAAGGATTGATTCTTTCCTCTTTCCCGAGCGGTGGACGAGGTTCCTTTTGGACTCTGTTAACCTTCTCCCGTAAGTGGATCCATATCAATCCCAACGTTGGTTTATCCTGTAATCGATGGCAGCACGTCGACCAGGATAAATCCATTGGGACTTCATATTGTCATATTGTTATATATTATAATTTTTATTTTTTTTCTCTTAATTAGTAGACCCCCCCCCCTTTTTTGACTAATACTTTAAATAGAAATTCCGTATTTCATTAACACCTTATTCCCTTCTTTGTTTTCAGTGCCAGATGCTTGGGAAAGAAATATAAGACAGGTCCTCCGAATTATTCAGAAGGTCGCTTCATCGCTCCCTATCATTCCTACCTTATACCTTTCTTATTCTGTCCAACACCATGTTTTTGAAAACTTAAACGAAATAAATTAAATTTTTCCTGAAAACATTTGTACTTCTTTATTTTACCTTCACCTTTATTCATTTCTTTTGCATTAGCAGCAGCCCCCACAAATTTTCGAACTCAGGATTGACTCTTCCAGTCGATCCAGTCTTTTCGCGGTTATGTCGAGGAAATGGTATTTGCAACTAAAAATCCTTGCAAAAACGCCTTCCCTCCGGCCGTAACAGATACACTACGTCTCCCGAGTTATCGCACGAACTACTGCGAATTCTTTTGTTGTGACTGCGTCTGCGTTATGGAATTTTCTTCCCGATCCGTTAAAAAATTCTAATACCTTAGTTTCATAAAAAAATAAACTATATCTTTTTCTCTTAGAATCCGAAAGAGATACTTTTTTTTCTTTCGGAAATTACACATGTTATTTAGTTTACATATATACATTTATTTCTATATATATTCCGATTAGTAATTAATCTATCTTTGTATTTTTCTTTTGTCTTTCACTAGCATAACAGTAGCTTTATTTGTAACTTATCTTTTTAACTATCCTTGTATGGTTGACAGGAGGTTGATACCTCGTGTCAAAATAAAGAATTATGATACAATACAATACAATACAATACAATACAATACAATACAATACAATACAATACAATACAATACAATACAATACAATAATGTAATAAGTGTAACAGGTTCAATGACGTTTTACAACAATCATTTTTCTTACATTATAATATTTGTTATAATTTTTTTTATTGTTTATACTACTGCGAAGTCTTTCATGAGCTATAACATTTATGATATCTACTGCAGCTTTAAAAATTGATACATGCGTCTTATAAATGACCATTATTAAGAGTTCTTTCTGAGCAGTATTTAGCATATTGAAACTTTTAAGATAACTTAAAAAACTCATAAAGGCACGTTTCATCCAAATCAGTGCCATGTACTGTCTACCGTCAAACATATCAAAAATATATGCACTGAAGCAACCTGGTATTCTTTCCTGGTTTGCGTGTATGCGTGTGTGTGCGTGCGTGCGTGCGTGCATGTGTGTGTGTGCGTGTGTGTGTGTGTGTGTGTGTGTGTGTGTGTGTGTGTGTGTGTGTGTGTGTGTGTGTGCGCGGGCGCGCGCGAGCACGTGCGTGTTTATGCGCGCGCTATGGATTACATTGGAAATCCCTATATAATAATTTTAACGATTCTTGGAATACTAAAAGAGGAGAGCGTAATGTTTTATCTTCAAAATCAACGTAAAAGATTAGTAACGATCGTTTGTCACGAAACTCAAACAAGGATAAGACTCAATTCACTTCACGTAGTAGCGTAGTAGCATTTAGCTGAGGCGTTAAAATATTCTATAGTGCCAGAAAAACGTGGTACTCTTAAATGTAGGATAGTCTGACGGCCTGGCGTGCTTGGTGCACGTGTAAACATTGTCTATATGAATAAAACATGATATCACCGAAGGATCGGGTATATACGCAGCGGACGCGCTTCTCCGTCAAACTTTCTAACTTCCCTCTATAGTAGTCGATTAGAAATACCCCATCGCAAAGATTTTGCAAATTGTAAAGGGGAGCCAATTATGTTAGCCATTTTATGAAAGACTTTCTCAGCTTTCATCCAAAAGAAAAGAATAATAAAATTCTATGTTTTATTGGATGGATGAGTAGATAATCAAATTTTCGTGTAGATTACATTTATTACTTTGCATTGATAACTACTTATACTTAGACTTATGCAGACCATTAAACATACACTGACTTACATTAAAAATTGACCAAAAGAATGTACAGCGCTTGCAAATTGCAGGAACGCACATATACCAAAATATAGTTACGCAAAAGATCATGAGGTGTAGAACGCAGACATTTGAAACCGAACTACAGCAGTAAAAATAGAAAAAAAACGGAAGATGTGCACGGTGTACCAAGAGTTTGGAAAAGGTGGGGTAACACTCGACAAAAAAACTTTTTCTCCATGAATCATAAAATAATTTTTCAGTTCGAACATTAAACCCCTAAGTCCTAGACCCTAAATCTTTAATAACAACATGGGTCAAGAGGGGTTCCTACGTGGGCTTGAGAGGCAGCGAAACGAAGAAGATCCGATAATGTTAAACGGGAAAGTGTCCAGACAGGGAAGTGTACCGATGTATGATTATATAGAACAATTTGGAAATCTCAGAAACCTTTTTTCAGATCACACTATTGCAACGTCTTCAGTGCTTAGCACATTCTTGAAACTTCAATATATTGTTATATAGGTTAATATGAACTGGATGGCGCTATGTGCTTTATTTTATAAGCAATACTTAACCAGTAGTTCTGACAGCCTTTTCCTCTCACTACCTGGGTCAAATATGTCCTGCTGTTTGAAACTGCTTACAGTTATGCAATTTATAAGGTACGATCTGAATTTTCTCTGGGCCGAAAATGACCTATGTATCGGGTTTAAGGGTTAAGAGTTTTTTAGATTATTTTCGAAAACCGATTCAGAGACATATTTTTCTATTAAAATAATTTGTTTAACTTTAACCTTCTTATAGTTTTCGCGGTCGCTGTTTGTGAATCTGAGCCTAGAAATTAGAAATTCAAAATAGCATATTTAAATAGAAAAAAATGTTCCATTTAAGTGAAAGTGGTCACTTGTGGGTCTTCGAGTTCTATGATTATAAACCTGGAATTTGAATGTAGTAATTAACCCTTAACCCCGACTCCAGGGTCGTTTTCGACCCAGAGAAAATTCAAATTGTACTTTATAAATTGCAGAACTGTAAGAATTTTCAAGCGGCAGGACATATTTGACCCAGGTAGTGGGAGGAAAGGCTTTAAAATAGTCGTCGGAACTAAGGGTTAAAAATCATGAAAACAATATAATACTTTCACCAAACCGAAACGGAACACTTTTGTGATTTTTTTCTGGATATCGACGAACTAAACCCCAGGGCGGCGCGTCGAGCATCTTATGCCTCCTCCACAGTACTGATTCTCGTGCATTTCCTTCTTTGATACATCCTGCTTCATGAGTGAGATGTGGTAAGCGGAATAGAGCTCCAGACGAATGAGGGTCACATATTATCAAGGAGTGGCGGCACGAGGTGCTCGGTGGTGCGATATCGTACGGATTAGTGCATCTCTTCGAAACTTGTTCGAAAACAGGTGACACACGTTTTAGTATCATGGCATAGGTTGTATCAACCTCGTGGATTAAGTATAAGTCAGACTTCATATTTCCCTTTGAACGCCAGCTAATGCTTCACTAAGAAGCTTATATCACGAAACACTGTGCAGGTTTAACAAACATCAATCAAATTGGTTTTTGACCGGGCTTCTGACCTACCAAGATACAAAAAAAGATATGAAATTGGAAGACCCTAAGCTCCCTTCCCCAAGCATGCAGGAAACTTCAAGGAAAGGACCAAGGTTCTCCTAGCGCAAATCATTAAAGATTTTTTCTCGTTAATCGTTGTTTTCTGAATAGGTACCGATAGATCCGAAACGTTGAGGTTGCTAAGAGAACTTGATTCCTTTCCTTGAAGTTTCCTGCATGCTTGGGGAAGGGAGTTTAGGGTCTTCCAATTTCATATCTTTTTTTGCATCTTGGTAGGTCAAAAGCCCGGTGTAAAACCAATTTGATTGATGTTTGTTAATTTTGAAACCTATCATAATATTTTACCTATGTGTGTATGTTTGTTTATTAATTAGTATAAGTACAATATATAATTCCGTTTTTTAAGAACTTTGACAGAATTTAGTTTGTCGATGATGACAATACTCACTTAAAAAGGACAAAGGAACATTTTTCAAGATATCTGAAAAAACACTACTGGGAAACCACTTCAAGAGAGGTTTCTACTTTTTCTGCTAACATTGTATTACAAGCAATAGCTAATGTAGAAAATATTTGAGATAATAATAAAAAGTTGCCATTGATATAAAGCAACGGTTAAATGAAAAGCCATTAATTACGCAGGTCAACATGGTTTTGTTGCTGGGAAACTGTGGGTCATTTCCGACGTAATTTTGTGCGTAGAATCAGAATCCGAAGTCAGAAATGGCCCATCACATCAGAATTTTGAGATATTTGAGGTTATATACTCGAAAAACGCGTTTTTTTTGGTATTTTAGGGGTAATTTTCAGAAGACACAACATTTTTAGGAAGTTTTCCTATCGTTGGGTCATGTAATACTACTCTTTTTCTTGAATATGGAATGCGCAGAATTCCATTACGACTTTTCTTCACCAAGATACCCCAATTTGAAAATACGATATACATGTAAACAAATTTACCTTGAAATGCTTTTGGAGAACAAGCTCGACGTCAAATTCAATGTCATGAAACCTATATAAATATAAACAACTATATAAAATATAGATACTATAATAACTCAAATCACGTTTCAGTATTGTGAATGTTATTTTGATAACGGTAATGGAAATATCTCGTAATTTCAAAATGGCCGTAACTTTGTAAGATCGGAAACCTCATTTTCAAGGGTAAAGGTAGTACTAAAAGATGCAAATAGTACAAAATGCCAAAAGAAATTGTTGCGTCCTGTACATAACCTCAAACATAGGAAAATAACGCGTTTTTCGAGTACATGATCTCAAATATCTCAAAAACCTGACGTGATGGACCGATTCTGACTTCGAGTTTGGACTACAATTATCGCTTACAATTACGTCGGAAATGACCCACAGCTTCCCAACAACATCCAAGACCCTCATTTTTGTAGACCTGTGTTATTTTTCAATTAATTCCTCAATATGTTGCTATACGAATATTTACAAAAAATATACATTTAAAGAAAACTCCCGTGGCTTTGCATAGGCATTTTTATTTTTGAGCAGTCTTGAATGTGATGAAATCGCAGCTTTCAGCGTGCGCCATCAAAAAAGCCCCAAATTCTCGGATTTCAGCAAGTGCTTCACGCACGAGAGTGAGGTAGCACCTCGTTTCCAAGCATGCGTACATCTATATTTATATATGTATTCGCGTATGTGGGGACTCGGGGTAGATGCAAGGTGTCGAGCAGCAATGGCAAGGGGAGAGAGCACGCCAACGAGATAGATTGTACTTATCTTAAAGCGGTACGTCGACGGATCTTCCAATCGCAGTGCGCCACAGACGTAAGTGGTGAGTTTGCTGTCGTGGCGCAGACGCGCTGTGGCACTTCCACCCTCACTGCTCGTAACTGGTAATGCCTCGTCAGGGTGTGAAAATCAGCGAGCAGGGGTGGGTCGCATGCGATATGCTGGGGTATGGGGATCCGAAACATCCCAGGTCCACGATGAGGGAGAAACTACAGAGATAAAGCGAGGGAGAGAAAGAGAGAGAGAGAGAGAGAGAGAGAGAAAGAGAGAAATAGCGAGTATAAGAGAAGGAGAGAGAAATAGAGAGTATAAGAGAAGGAGAGATTGCCGCCATTTTACAGTGGCGCATCTGCATAACGATCAGAGACTGTCGTGTTTATCAAAGCTTTTCTCCGCCATCTGCATAATTTTCTGTCGCGCCACCAAAGCGAAGGAAAGCGCATATCGTACATGTACTCGTATTCACACCGAGGCAAGGATTTAAATTCATATTAGGAACAAATGAAAGCGCGCAAGTGAGAAAGCTTAACAGAGATAGATAGAGAAAGAAATAGCCTGGACTCAAAAAGAAGAGGAAATAACGTAGATGGAAAAAGAAACGCGGTACTCTATATAATACAGCACTACAATCTCGATTGCATTTTACGTGCTCGACTTATAAAACTTGAACGAGCCAGCGAATAGATTATGAAAAGCATTTTTGACTTTCTTGTCACACCAGCGAAACTAATTACTACATCCGACTGAGTGGCTACTTGATGGTCCTATTTTCATTTCTTTCTACCCAAAATACTGTACATTATGAATATTCATCAGAAAAATGAGTAAACACATTAACTAACTTTATAATAAACAAAATGTGCGTTTTTGGCGACATTTCGATTATTCTTGTAGCAAACGAGAACTTACTTTTGACAAATGTAGTATCATTTCCGAATGGATTTTTCATGCTTAAAACGATGGCGCTAGCAGAATTTGCAATCATATCCCATTTTCGAGAATAGTGAGGTTAAGTGTTTTGCTAGAAAATAAATCGAAATATGGCATCTTTACATATTCAACCTCACTTTTTTCGACAATGGGAAGTGATAGAAAATTTCTGTTGCCGCTATTGTTTTCAGCATGACAAATTCAGTCGAAAAAGATACTGCCATTGTTAAAAGTAATTTCACTTTTGTTACAAAAACAGTCGAGATATGTCAAAAAATGCACATTTAACCTTACTTTTCTCGAAAATGGGACGTGATAAGAAAATTGTGCTTGCGCGAAAAATCCGTTCGGAAATGATACTGCGAAAAGGTTACCAAAAAGTAACATTTTGGCAGTCAGTGTAATAAGCAACTGATTACGTGTAGTATATTTGTGTAGTTTATTTGCGTGCCTCCTCTTCTTTGAAATAATGTTATTCTTGTATATTGTACCAAAACTGTATAAATATGGCAATGGTAGAACTTGATATCAGGCTATTTGATGTATGATCTGGACTTAACTGACATGTTAAAAAAATGTAGTCTAAAATCAAACTGTGCAGGGCAAGGAAAAAACAAATTCTGGTCAGGTCCTATTATGAAAACATCGCCCCATCCCCAAGCACTGGTCATGTCAAAACATTCACTTGTTAAATGCAGAATCTCTCGGCGAGTAGATAGTTTCCCCATTGTAACAGTGCCGGCTTATAAATTGGATGCACCTATCGTTCTGGTAAGGATTATGAAATCCTTGCCAATTTAACTGAAACGATACAAACTGGGCCTGTATGACTGATTATATCCATGTTAAATTATAAAAATCAAAATACGAAAAAAGTTTGAATCCGTTGGAACCGAAACCAAATACAATATGCTTCAAACCAAAGTGATATCCAGTCATCCGGATATGTTTGATAATAATGTTACGTTTGTGTTTAGTTTGAACAACCGTATGTCTAGTTCAATGGATTTAATCACCAAAGATACAGGCGTGACGTGATCTGGATAAAAGAAAAAATAATTACAAAATCTAAACAAATGGTCGCAAATGTTAAAATCAAAAACTAAACGATGAAAAAATGACATTACACTAATTGTTCGAGAAGCTACGAATAATGAGGATTACGTAATTGCTGTAGATTTACCAAAAAGTAGCTATTTAATTCGTATTGTACAACGAATACGGCGAAAATTTAATCCTGAACTTGAAGATCTAGCATCACGAAAAGAATTATAGAAATTCCTGAAATGTGTACGCAGAGATATTTGAAGTTATTATTATTAAAGCTATTTTCCCTGAAGTTATTTTTGTCAAAGTTATTTTTCGGAAGTTATTTTTGCAAAGTCATTTTTGCAAAGTTGCAAAGGTATTTCGTCATGTAGCCGTCAATATTGCTAACCTCAATTCGTTCTTACAAAGCACACATTCATCAACAATGTAAATTAAGACAGGAAAAGTTTACTGATGTGGCTGCATCTACACCTCGAAATATTAATAATCTAATGTCTCATTTCTAACCTAATTTTCTTGGGATTACAGTACAATCTGTTTATATATTAGTTTATGTATTGTATATTTATATTTAATGAATATTTGAAATTGCTTCCATATGAACTGCACTGCATTTTTTAACTGGATAAGCTGTTTCATGATGCCAGTAAACACTATGCCAAAGTGGTATTAAAATATAATAATTACAGATACAATCCGACAGTTCAGTATGCCTAATAGACACCAAAAAACTGTGATTAGTATTATATAGTTAAGGTTAAAGCAGAAACGATTTATTAATAATTCGTGGCTTGATCTGTTTTAGGTATTTTACGTTCAAAAAAGCCAGATTGCTTATAGGAGTAATACAGAATCTACTAGTAAAGTCTGTAGGAAATTTTCACGGTAATATAATATACGACCAGGTTTTTGTTAAAATTGGTATACGTCTTCATATAGGTATATTAAATAACCAGTTAAAATTTTAGAAGGCTAGGGTATTTATGAGAAATGTTATGTGATTTTATTTTCTAATGTGTAATAAAGTGTCTTATGAGAAATTTCATTTTTTATGACTTTAATAAAGTATTGTGATACTTGTGGCAAACAGATATTTTTTAAATTTAGTTAGTTGAATCAGCTATCATTATTCGCAACGAATGGCAACGTTGTACTTTGTGGATAACTACATATATAGTGGAAGAAATCGAAGTGATTAAAAAGACTTCAAATGGATGTCGAACGTCACCAGACTTGCTTGGTACAGAATTAATCAAATCACAATTTTAATGTGTTCCTGCTTTTTACTAGCAGAGAACTAAGCTCTAAGACTTTGGTCATCTAGAATTATATTTTTGGAGCAGTCATTTATTGTATGAAAATTTACTAACACTTTTGAAACTGTTTGATATTGCAAATAGTCCAAATTGCAGTATTGCAGTATTGCAAATATTCCAAAAAGATGGAGCAAATTTTATGAGAAATGATTACAAATTTTCGATTTAGGAACATGCGCCCACACGGAAAAACCTTTGGGAGCGCTGCTCACCCAAACCGGGCGGGCAGCCCTCCCGCAGCACTTTTAATTTTTCAAATGATGATTAAAAATATAAGGGCGTAAAGATAAATTTTTTTGTAATAGATATCGATTCATACTATTATTAAGAAAGTTTATGCGATATTTTTAGACTATCAAATTACTTATATAGTTTATAAAGAGCGTTAAAAGCGTAAAAACCGGCACTTTTCCCATTTTAACGCTTCCGTATCAAAAACAGAGCAAAAAAGAGTAAAATTGCACTAAAGCTTTTCTGTAGAGCGTGAAATTTCCTACAAAAAAGTCACCGGCAGCGATAGTGTAACATTAATAGTTTGGCCAGAAAGAAAACACGAATTTAAACAGAATATTCCGAATATTTTACATTGGGTATCGATCAAACTGCAAGTTGAAGTTCCAGTGTTATTTCTGGCTAAACTATTAATATTAGACTAGGGCTGCCACTGACTTTTTTGTAGGAAATTTTACGCTCTACAGAAAAGCATAGTGCAATTTTGCTCTGTTTTTGATACGTAAGCGTTAAAATGGAAAAAGTGCCGATTTTTACGCGTTTAACGATCTTTATAAACCATATAAGTAATTTGATGGTCTAAAAATAGAGCATAAACTTTCTTAATGATTGTATGAATCCATATTTATTCAGAAAAAGATTTATTTTTACGCTCTTATATTTTTAATCATCATTTGAAAAGTTAAAAGTGCCGCGGGAGCGCTACCCGCCCGGTTTGGGTGAGCAGCGCTCCCAAAAGTTTTTCCGTGCAGCAGAAAAATAAAACACTCTCTCTGTTGAGTCAGTGAATTTCTGTTCATACCGAGCGAAAATTCTCTCACGAGGATCGCAAATTGTTAGAAAATAAGTTAAATTTTACTTTTAACTATAAAATGACACATTGCTCTCCCTATGCAGAAGGATTTTGCATTTGTGTAATTAGATCATAGAGATTTAAGCTTTTTCTCATTTCTTCATAATGGCGAAGATTTCACAGAGTTTCGGAATCATTGATTTCTAATCTAATATTAGATTTAGAAAATTAGAAAATGTTACTTTTTAACCATATTTCATTGTAGGGTCTGCCATTTTAAAATATATTGTAGAATATTTCTGTTGTGTTGATTTTCATAATTACTGATGTCACTGAATTACATTTTTCATTAAATTGGGCCGATTTCACATATACTTTTGAATGTGTAGCAAAAATGGTCAGCTTTTTCACTGTTTGCATTTCTGTATGCAATACATAAATATAAAATCGTCATTCTTTCTTACATCCAAATACTCCAACGGGTAGCTTATTCCTGATCGATTATCATTGTATGAAGAGGAGTAATAGTTTTTGATACAAGTGCGTGAAAGCGAGCTGAGCCTAAGGTGAGGATCGCATTTAAATTCGTCCAAAAAACATTTTCGCACATGCGTCGAATAATATTTTATGTTGCAAGTGTGTGTAAAATGCGTCAAAAAAACTTGAAAATTGTGTAAAATTGCATTTTACGTAAACTGTGTCATAAAAATGTTTTATAGTTCTTTCGAATACCAATTGATTTTTCTCTCGAATCAACGTACATCCTCATGAACGAATTCCCAACGCGCCCGTTGAAGTAGGAAAATATTTAGTGACAGGCACTAGAGATAGTCGAGGGGTCGTTCGGTTATTAGGGTTCTTATTAGCCCAGCATATGGACCAGAAGGGGCGACGATAAGATAACCATCTTCTCCTGGCGATTGCCGTTTGTGCAGTTTGTAGTAACAGGTCCTATTTCAAGGGATTACAGATACGTAACAACAATCTTGAACATAGATCTCGGCTCGTATTGCTTTTCAGTTCGTATGATCATACGCGTGTATACATACGCGCGTATGCGGATAAATGCAAATGCCGTATTTTTTTCCTGCATCACAATACTTTTATCGCGACAGAACCGCAATGTACATCGTAATGTAAAAGTGTACGGGAGTGACATGTGGCCAATTTGAGCACTTTACTTCATGGCATGTCTTCAATTATTATTCAACGTTTGAAAGTCGTGTCGAGTTACACTGAGTTCGAATGCATATCTGCATATTTCGGTTACTAGTATATTAATTGAAAACGATCTAACTATATGGTTCCTTTGTGGTTTGATTACGCCGATTTTACATTTGTCGTTAATTGAAATTTATTTCGTTCAGCAGTGATTTTCTTTGTTTTATTCTGGAATAACAATTTTACAATTAAATGGCCCAAGGCACTTATCGAGAAATGAGGTTCATTTTGTTTTCGTGAAAATTACCTAAAAACTAAGTGCAATAAACCCGAAATCTGCAATCAATGGAAATTATTGTTGTCTAAGCACTTTCCTCTTATATTTATTGATCAATTTTGTAAGATGTTTGCAAATGGAATACGCTTTATATAGTAAACCATTAACCCATTAAAATTGGACTGAATGCAAGGCGCAACCTCCATGCCTTAAAACAGTGTAAAAAATAAGGACAATGAAGTGAAAATAACCTTGTCCACTATGTTGCAGGTTGCTTTTTCGAATGTTGTAGTTAAAATTGGCTAATAAAATACAATATTTTCTATATTAGAAAAGGATTTTTATCGTTAAAATGTTTATAAAATATTTGTATTTAAAAGATACGTTAAAATTTTTCGTTCCACATCGCAGAATATCCAGACAGTCGGCTTATTTCGAGACATATTTTTACAAAAAATCCGTTATATTTGCCTTTCACTGGTCTCTTTTTCCCCCACTTTGCGGGCTGCGGCCTCAGGAAGGGCCTGCTGTGACATCACGAACATAGCGTGGTTGAGGAGAGTGGGAGAAGCGGCGCTCCCGTTCTTTTGACAAATATAACGAGACGGGAGGGGAAATCGAGGAACCGAGCGGGCAAATATACCGGGACTCTACTGTAAAAAAGACATCTATGAATCTAACGATTTGCAACAATCAAACCCGGACAGCTACAGACTCTCTCTCTCGCGCCTTCTCTCTCTTTCTCTCTAATAATACAATAAATATTACATTTTATTATGACATTACGCATTTATATGAAATATTACAGTTCTAAACTGGGCTTTTCACAAAGACGTACACATTGTCTCTTTCATTTTATATATTTACGTTTTACGGTTCTGCTATTTACCGTTGTTTGCAGCTGTTTGCCGCTTCGACTTTTTAGTGCTGTTACTCGTGCTTTAGAAAACCATCATAAAAAGCTCTGTAATCACAATTCGCCGTAATTCTTGCTATTGTGAGTTGTTTTCGGTTCTGTTACGTTTTTCTCTAGCCTCATGGTAGTTCTGACATCCTGAAAGCGCGGCTGATGTAGTTAAAGAAAATGAATAATTCAATATATTTATTTAATTACACTTGCGTCCCGTGCATCTTTACAAGTTTAATCACTTTTTTTAATTTACAAATATATGAATAACCGTTTAATGTGAGAGTAACGTTGTATTTCATTAAGTTACGGACCGGAAATTGGTTGATAACAACGCAATCTAGGAAAATACGAATGAGAATTTTCGATAGTCTTTAGAACCCTCTTAAACCTGAAAACCGCAAAAATCTAATTTTTTTTTCATTTTACGTGATTCTAATGAGAGAAGTAATCATAGTACTCGAAAAATATTACAAACTTGAATTGAAGGGCTTACAGAAACCTCCGTAAGTAGAACTAAGCCATCAAAATAACTTTAAAGCCTGTCGAGTTACTGCAAAAAAGGAATTATTTTCTCGGAAATTCAATATTTGGCCGCTAAAAATGTATAAGTTAGATGCAATTTTGGGAGTAAATTTTTTTCCTGAAATCATCACTCTGCTAAAATTGAAATATTGCTACCCAGTTGTTGGACACTCCGTGCTCATATCCTCTTCTACCGCAGCGCACCTATTGAGTAGGATAATGTAACCGGCTGTGGGCCATCACCGGTTGTGGGCCACCCATTGTATCTTTTGATGTTTACCAAACATTGCGGATCTGAGTAAGAGGTTTTGTTTACATTGACAATAGATAGTATTAGTGCAAACGCCGAAGTGAAAGGACGCATTTGATGCGCGCTACAAATAAACGAAAAAAAATCGACGAAAAAATTTACAAGAAAGTAATTTTTGATTGTGTTGTGAGCGTGATATAGTGAAGTGAGATATTGCGAAAAAGTAAGTGTTTTGGATTTGTATGCAGTTTTTGAGTTAGATTTGTCGATTTTATATCGAGTTTGCTCAAAGTTTTCGCCACGAGAATTTTGACAGTCACTTAAGAAATGGCTGCCGTTACCGGTTGTGGGCCACCTGTTGTAACCGGTTGTGGGCCACCATGTTTTTGTTATTTTTATCACTAATATCGTAGTGTTTGTTATTTTCTCGTGTTTCTTATGCATTTTTACGCATTTTTAGCCATGTCTACTCCGAAGGGAAAAAAAGACGATCGCTTTGTGCATTTGAAATGCGCTGCTATGACAAAGAGCTATTTCACATACGAAAATTGCGAAACTGATGAGGACGATAATTGATTTGGAGAAGTGCCATTTTCCTGACGTTTTTTGCCCATGGAGGCTTCATTGATGAATAAATTTCAAAATTTCATATTTCTTTGTTACTTTTTCTTCATAATTTCGCATTTGTAGTTGATTTTCCGGGGTGGCCCACAACCGGTTACAAAATTTTCTTTAGTTAAACAAGCTCTTTAGAAAATTTTAAAAAAAATTTATTTTTGGAAAATTATAAAAAATTTTTTCATTTTTAGTTAGCTATATTGCCTCTACCTTTCCATTGGTATCAAAAAGTCCGAAAAATTTTTACTTGCACACAAGTTACAGGCAAAAAATGAAACCCGGCCCACAACAGGTTACATTACCTTATATATACAGCAATGTCTGAAGCAAATCGTTTAGTGGCGATCCTAGGGAGTGCCTCCAGTATATCTTTCTAAACAAAAGTTATATACTTTTTAAAATTTAATATTCCCATTATGGTACAAGTTTTCATTTCACGCGATATTGCTTATTATATTACACAGAAAAAAATAAGTCTTAAAACTGTTACCTCTTAAATTCATCATCAGGTGAGGCTTAATTTAAGCCCGAAATTGCGATAATTTTCTTAAATTCAGTCAGTGTTTTGGCTTAAAGTGTTACTTTCAGAGAGCAAAACTGACTTTTAGACGATATTTTAGCTTAAAATAAGATTCATCGAGCTTATAGCATCTAAATTAGACGAATCTTATTTCAAACCAAAAAATCGGCTTAAAGTCATTTTTGTTATCTGAAAGTAAGACTTTAAGCCTAAATATTGCCTGAATTTAAGAAAATTAACGCAATTTTAGGCTGCAATTAAGCCTCACCTAATGATGAATTTAAGATGTAACAATTTTAAGACTTATTTTTTTCTGTGTATATTTCAAGCCATTTTGCTCCGCAATTGACAAAACCAATTCTGACTAGAATTGTACTACACTTTCATGACTGTGAAGGTGTGTCCGATCACAAGCAATTACCGTAATAACTGACTTAGTTATACCATCTAGGAAATGGATTGTCCATCACATAAAGATGGACTCCGTATGCTATTGATAGATGTTGAACATTTCATATCCCATTACCAGGAGTTACCAATTATCTAATAATAACGCAATTGGTCGCATTAATAAAAGTATATGGAAACGCAGTTCACCATACAGTAGTCCCCGCCCTAAGTTATACCGCCCAAAGTTATATGTCGATCCAAAGTTATAGATTTGGCTTGTCTAAAGTTATACCACTATCTTCCTCTCCTTCCCCTATTACATTGTGTCGCTGAGCCACACTCGTTTTACGACACTCACACACATAATCACCCATTGCACGGATATAAACAAAGATGCGGAAGTGGGGATAGTGTGGGGCTATAACTTTGGAAGCTATATCGTCCGCCATTTTGAACCGACTGTATAACTTAGGACGGACATGCGTTAATATGAAAGCATATGTAATAAAGGAACTACATGTAAGGAACGTCATTGGAGACTGAATACACAAATCAACCAACGTCCACGTAAACGTGACAATGCGAAAAACTAAACGAATTTCTGCGGCGTAATTTAGCGTTAAATACCGGCGCTGATCGTCGCTATGAGGACTGATTACATAGCGTTGATCTGTCTGATTCTGTATAAGGGATGAGGAAGAGGGTCGAGAGGGTCATGGCATAACTGTGAAGGGCCCGGAGAAGGGAGTTTAAGGAGCCCGTTGACACTCGGGTGCAGCCTGCGGCGTACGTTGATGTGGTCGCTGGGGAATTGACAGATCAATAATTCAGGGTGTTTCAACCTGTAATGGAACTCGTCTATCGAGGCTCGATCTATCATAAGAAATTGCCAGTGGTCCCTTTTTCGCCGCACTTATAAGAAACAGACGTATTAGAGACATAACAGCAGAGTCGCTCGATCGTAACTCGGCACGCCTTTTGCCGCACGTTCGGAGAATTGATTGCAAACACGGAAGCAAATGTCGCGTGTGCGTTCTAGGACGATGATCCCCATTGAAACGAACCGCGCCATTGTTATCGTAGAAAATAATTGGACTCTATTCATTTCGAATCAAAGCCACTCGTTTACTTTATATCTGAGACCTTTGCTGGTGATCCCCAGCGATATTTCTGGTGTCATTGTTGAACATCATATGTACTACCATAGCCTGAGTTATGTTCCACATATTTTGTTAATAATGAGTTAAGGGTAATTGGCATACGTAGAATCTTGGTCGTAAGGAAAATAAATAAGAAAAGAATATAATCTTACTCGTTTAATACTTTATTCCAACCCCATTGAGATAAAATTCCAACATATTGAGATAAAAGGATTTGGGTTCTTTTTACGAAATAGCCTGTACTAAATGTTCATAGAAATAACTTCACACGTTTCTTATAGGCTATCAGAAGATTCGTTCTTATCTGGAAAGCGAATTTCGTTTCAACCACTTTTGGTTACACCTCGTAGGTTTTACGCAATCTATTGAGAAATAAGGTAGTTGTTGGTTAAGTAAGATCAATCGGTATGACGAACTTTTTATGTACTCTCAACGTCTTAAATAGGTAATTTAATTCTTGAATAGTTACATTTAACTTGTACATCATTATTTCGTCTAATATGATATTTTAAAAACGGCTAAAAAAGAACGAGAATAACGAGACCAGTCGCATTTTTGTTTCAATTTTAAATTCGCGTACCTTACCCATTTGCCGTACAGTAACACTCCTGAGTGTCAACATTTTCTTTTAAGTTTCTCGTAATTTTTCAATAGCAATTTATACGTTTCAACGCCAACATTTTTATGACATATATTCTTTATTTTCATATTATTTATTACAATAAGGACATAAAATATGTGTATTGCTGAGTACTCGTATTTTACAACCAAATAAAATTTAAAAAATCCATTTATTTTTTAAATAAATGTAATTCTAAGAAAGCCACATGACAAAAACTTTGTAAAAAAATTCGGTATGAAGTTCTTCCGGACGCTGATTTCGAATTCGGGTTCAGTTCTTAAAAATTCAAACTGCTGAATCCAACGTCGCGGACGAAAATAATGATATATGGTTTGGATTTTAATGAAACTTTGTGTATTGGAATTTTTGGTGTAGCTAATTAAGAACTATAGGTAATTATTTTTTGTTTAAAGCGTTAGGTTTACCGACACATTATTATACAACCACTTTCAGAACATGGCAAGTCTAGTCTAAATTCTTTTAAAGGAACTCTATGAGAACCAATCATAATAAAGAACACTCGTATCTTAACTTTTGATCGGACTTCTATCAGCCATCGTACCACATCTCGACATAAAAGGACAATCAGTACCCAACTTGTGTATTCTATTTCTAAAATACAAATTCTGCGCCAGGATTAGGATTCAACGGCCCTTTCTAAATCTGTTGGACTTAAACTTCCTTCCAAGACACTGAAACTTAAATCCAAGGGATTGAAATCCCTTGGACTGAAATTTAACTCCACCAGATTTAGAGTGCAAAAATCTACAAGAATTACATAATTCCATTTCATTCTCCGGTCGAAACGTTATTATATGTAGTGAATGTGCACTTCTAGCTAAGTAATGCAAGTTTAACCCAACTAATTCAATAATTTTGATGTGTGCAATACAACTAATGTATACGGGATTCTTCGAGAGTTCAATTACACAAGAACTTACAACATTTTTTTAGGTCGATAACTTGAATCAGACGTAGTGGATCTTGTCATCATGTTACGATTTTAAGATGCCTGATCCGAAAAACATTTAATAATATCCTTTTCGCGAAAGGTCAAATTGGACACAAACACTAATAAATATATTTCAAGTAATTGAATCAACATTAGGTACCATTAGGTGATTATTGTAATGTTAATATGATTGTCGATAGTAGATGCAACTAATCATTTCGGATTTATGAAATTCAATCATTGACAATGATACATCGCATTTGTCGATAAATCTTAATATTGCAGAAACCAATTCTTTCGATTGCATCTTTTCATGCGGTAAATAACCTTTTTTTGCAGTATGTGTACGTCTGTAAACTCTTCGGGATATGTATATATCCAATTAACCAAGCGCTCATAAAATTGGCCCGATATTGTCTTGATCAATATCGTTGTACACCTGTAGCTACTAGTGATTTTCTTTCCAATAATATCATCATAAATATAAAACTACAATCTTTACTAGATAATGAAACTCTCAGTCGGAAACGAAATATACGCAATGTTTTATATTTAGATTGTATTGCCTTGTGAGTGGTTATTTTTTGTATATTTATTTTTTTCAGTCTCTCTAAAATATATTACGATTAATAAATAGTAAATAGTTAGCAAATTGTTCTGAATGTGAAGAGATATAACGTGAAATGGTACATATCAAATCATAATAAATCATCCTCAATGTGTTAATTTTATTGAAGTAAAACGAAATGAAGCTATAATAAAATATAACATCGTCAGGAAATCAAGTCACGGTGTGTTATCATGGAAGGTTATTAATTGTGCAGATAGATATTAATTACATTGTTACGTGATTATGATATGACAAATTGAACATTCTCTAATAATATAAAGGCATCCAATATGGGTGGCATTTCGTAAAATTAACTCATAATCATTCCAATATCGGAGTTAGAATGTAAGATAAATATAATAATTATACTCTAGAACGCTTTCATACGTAAGAAATATCAAAATGTTCTGCAAACCGATCGAAAATTTTCTATCGCGTTATATACTTCTTTATAAATAGGTATTTAAGGGAGCGTGGAGTAAAGCAGCCATATGAGCAATTCGGCCATTTGATTTTCTCTATATGTCGATGAAAACGGGATAAATGACGAATACAAATTGCAAATTTAATATGATGTATATCGAATTTCCAAAAATGTTATATATTTAATTCTTTTTTAACGTGAATAGGGTGCGATTTATTTTCATCGATTCAAGTCCGTAATATTTTGACTTTGGAAGAAAACCGTGTATTGTTTGTTTTTTATTTGTTTATTTAAATTCTCATGGATCTTGATGTTGTACATATTTGTCTTGGAGGAATTTTAGAATATTTTCGAGTGTTTACGATTTTTTAGTCGTAGGGATTCTTCTTGTATGTCGAACTTAATTCTTATACCTTGGTGATCCGGACACTCTAACATTAGATGTTTAATAGTGATCGTTTTATAGCGGAGATTAACGAGTCCGGTTCTCTTTTTTTATTAGGGGAATGTGAGTAAGATATGTATGACCGATTTTTAGCCTTGTTTGTCGTACTTGCTCATTTTTATGGAACGTATAGGCTGGATTTTGATAGAATATTTAGTTTCTTGCTGTTTTGAGGTAGGCGTGACATGAATTTTTATATTTTTCGCTTTGCAATTTTTTAAATATTGTTTTTAGTAAGGATTTAAAGTGTTAGGATTTCTGTTGCCTCTGTGGTCATGGTCGTTGCTCTTTTGGTCGCTTTGTCGGCTCAGTCATTTCCTGAAATGTTCATGTTCACTGCAGTCCATTGCAACAGTAGGTTTTTTGTTGCTAATGCTGATATTGTGCCTCGTAGCGCTTGCAGGACACTTTTGGAATCGGTGTAGATCAAAAAGTTTGATTTATTTGACTTTTCTATACAATTGATTGCTTGGAGAATGACATGATCTTCGCTTGAGAATATTGAAATATTACTGAGTAGATTGCAGAGTACTTCCTCGATTTTAGTTATCATGGCGCAACCTGTGCCGTTTTTTTGATTTAGTTCCGTCAGTATATAGCTTAGTACGGTCTGGATATTTGTATGGCTATATTTTCTTTATGTAAATTTTTCAAACGCGTTGAATTTGTATTTTTTATCTGGGAATTTGATGATCTAATATTTTCGGTTTCTTTAGTGACCAAGGGGAGATTTTATACGGCTCCGCTATTATCCGGTCATGAAAATAGTTATGTCGTCGGCAAATAGGATACATTTTATTGATTTTTCTATTACATATTACAATTTTATTTATTGCTATAAAAAAGAGCGTTACATTTACGACTGAATCTTGCTAAACTTTGTTCGTATTATTTCCACGTTTTGTGATTTTATAGTGTTTGCAATCACGCTGATGAGTTTCTTTTCTAGAAATTAGCAATTAATTTTTTTATATTTCCATGCAGATGTTTTAATTTTTCAATCACTATTTGTTTCCATATCATAGCGTAAGCTTTTTCTTCATCCAACAATCTGCTGCTATTATAATATATGTACTAGTGTTTCGGATATGTTTCAATCCAGAGTTAGTATCCATTCATTCCAGATATAGTCTATTGTAGGTCTCGACTATCTGAAACCACTTTGGTGTTTTGAAATTATTTCGTTCTTTTATAAACACCAGGTTAGTCTTTTATTGGCAACTTTCATTGGAAGCTAGTGAGAATTAAAGGCCTGTAGTTTCAAGGAATACGTTTTTTCGAGGTTTAGTATTGGCATGATTATAGCTTTGTGTCATGCATCAGGGAATATATTGTTTAGTCATATGAGATTGTATATGTCTAGGAGGTATATGAGCGTGCTCCGTGTGATTCCGTCTGGCCCCGGGCGTGTATTTTTGCAGGTATTGAATATTGATAGTAGTTGGCTTTCATGGATTCTGAGTTTAACTGGATTAATTTACCAGATAGAGATATGTGTTCATGGAATTATGCTTGGTTTTCGACTTTACTTTAATGGTTTAGAAACTTTGTATAAAAATTGGTGTCACTTAAGTTTTGTGCAAAGGTTTTGGCCAATAGGTTCGCTACCTCTGTTGGGTCGGTGATAATGTTATTTCCATCTAGTGTTAGTGCTGGAATTTCCGAATAATTGGTTTGACCTTTTATCACCTTCAGTTTATTCCACATAGTTGCTGTATTCATTTGGTTAGTTAGTTATGAAATTATTTGTTGCCATGCTTTTTTTGTACTTTGTTTATGCGTTTTCCTAGAATTTGACCTTTTTTGAACGGTTTATAACATAAAAATTAAATGCAGGACGACAATTTATTTGTAAGGGCATTGTAACTATTACTGTGTATAATTAGCGTAAGGAAATTAAATCATCGATTGAAACTCCCCATCCTTGGAAGATTAATTTTAAGTTTTGTTATCCAGCGTTAATTATAAAGAATATCATATACATTCTTATACATTCGATATTATATTCAGTTAAGTATTTCTATATATCTATATCATTCTTTATTTTTATATAATGTACTGATTATAGATAAATATTATACCGAATATATATTGATTTACAACTACTGATATCGCGTTTTTTGGCAGCAAAATTATAACTTGTAGACGTCATATTGAAGCCACCATTCGGCTTTTTTGACAAAAATTCGACGAGAAAAGCAAGGGTTGAATACAAAGACCCTATTAGTACCTTCTGTAATGGTCATTATTTACAAAAGTTAGAAAAATTACAGCATGTAGGATATTTAAGGATCCTATAAGCCGCGCGATTCTTTTCAACTCTCGCGAGTCCCAAAAAAAACATTACAAGCGCTAATAGGTGCGTCTAAATTGGATACATTTTATTTGCTTCGTTTTGACTCGTTGTCCAGTATTCGTTACCCGCTATGGTTTCTCAGTGTACTTTTCATATTTAACGCAGTCTAACTTCAGTCAATTCAGTCCTATAAATTTATAGTAAAAATCTTTTTGCCAACTTTTTGAATGTATAACCATATTATTCAGCCTTGCAACTTAAATTGTTGGAACTGAAAATACGAATATAAATGCAATTATTTGTTTGAAATTTCTCCGGTAATAGAATTTTCTCCAGGTCTCTGTAAATTCGGCTATTTGCAGCTCTTGCAAACTTATTATTGGCATTCAGGCATGTACCTTTAACTCTCTGCGCAATTCGTCACGTAAAAGCTCCATATTTGGTAGGAAATCGCACCCGGCATCAATTTGGTGACGAAAATGGCGTGAAGCAATTTTCGTGCCACTCATCTTTTTATACAGCCAAGAGTACACATCGAACTCGCGAAGAATAATACTCGCGAAATGCCCGATTCCGTTTGAGGCAGATTTTCCCGAGGTATGTGAAACATTTCACGTCTTTTTGTCTTTCTCTTTATTGCTCTCTATTCTTTCCCTGTTCTACATCTTCATCTACAAATACCTCCCCAGTTCTTTGCAAGGTTTCGACAGAAGTACCGCTGTCAAAAGCAAAGCTCAGAGGCAATCATGAGCTTTCGAATGCAAAACAGCAAGCACTCGCGGCACTTTTACATTTAAATGTAAACTCGCTGAGTGCGCGTCAGATACTAACGCACACATACGAGCAAAAAGTCTCACACTTATAAATCGTACTTGCGAATAAGGTCGCTATGTCGAGAGGAAACGAAAGAGGATGCTCCAGACGTCGAGTAATAAAAGTGAGAGAGAAGGAGACGTTCACTTGGTATGGAAATGTAGGATGTATAAGAAAATGCTTAGAATTAAAAAGTTCTATACCTTGGTATAATTTAAAATCAGAGCATTTTAAAGGCCTTATTTCATCGACAAATGCAAATCATATGTGTCTATATGAAGAATTGCAATAAATATATTTTATGTCTTTAAATTACAAAACCAGTTTTCGGGAAATTTTTATTTTGTACTTATAGAGATGGACTATAACATAAACGCGAATGATTACGATAAAAAAAAATATTTTTATAAATATAAATCATTTCTTTGAGCACTAAATGGTGCTCAGGTCTAAAAGGGACATCTCCTAGAAATTCGTTATCGTCGATTCAGGTGGCGCTTAAATAATTGACGAAATTCGAGTCAGATGTCAGAATCAATCATTGTGTGTCGTTACTTATGTATTTGTATGATGCCTACTGCTTTCTTCGCAAAGAGAATATCATTTCAAAAAACTGAATAAATTTCGTACATTTGATGCAATAAGGAGACTATTTTTAAATATACCCAAGTAACACGTGACGGCTATTTTTGCTGTGACAGCAAAGACACAGCTGGCACAACGTTTTCACAACTTCATTTACAGCTTTTTATCTATAAATGCTATTGTGCTGTAGTTTATGGCTGCGACGATGTTGCGGCGGCAACGGACAGAGTCAAATTGCAGCACAGCTATTTAGCTGTATTTTGTCGCTGTGATGACATTGCAACAGCAAAGAATTTACACAAATCACAGCACAGCCGTTTAGCTGTACTTTATTGCTGCAATGGTGTTATGGCAGCAAATAATAAAGCACAGATTGAAGAAAATGGCAGTATCTTTCTCGCAAGCGAGAGCTGCTCGAGATTCTTAGTATATATACATGATTCAAAATAAAGCACTGATAGGCGAGGCGATCGGTGCGATATATGCGATATATGCGATAGGTGTGTGCGCGCGCGCGTGTGGTGTGTGTGTGTGTGTGTGTGTGTGTGTGTGTGTGTGTGTGTGTGTGTGTGTGTGTGTGTGTGTGTGTGTGTGTACAACGGTATGATTTGTGTCATGTTAATTATGTGAGGGAATGTGTTCGAAATGTTTGCGATACTTGTATATATGTATGTGAATAAATACAAAAATAGTCATAGTGTAAATGATAATAATGTTTTTGTTAATAATATATTCAACGAAATATTTGTACAATTAAAAATTGTTTTTTTTTTTGTATTTACTTCTTTTGATTAAGTGAAAGTGCAGTTGATTAATCAAGAAAAGTTTCGTACTTTTTCCATATATATATAGCTGATAAAACGTTATTCCAGCAAAACTAGAAAGCATCGATTTAGCTGCGACAATGTTTTGGCAGCAAATGCTAAAGCCCCACAACCTTGCGGCAGCACAAAAACAGCACAGCTATTTGTCTGCGGCAGTGTTTTCAAAGCCAAAAAATGTACTGTCATTTTTGCTGCAACAACGTTTTGAAGACGTTGTCAGTGAGCTGTGACTGCTTGCTGCGGCAGCCAAGTGGCTGCGGGCTTTGCTGTGCCGCCGTTCTGGCAGAAGTTTTACAGCGAACTGTGTTACTTGGGTACTATATCTACGGAATAGTATATTATGCTTCAAGAGAGGAAAGCACGCGATTCCTGAGCGGGAGGTTTGCTGCCCGAGCGACGTGAAGGCAGCACTCCTGCGAGGTGCGCGCGCTTGCCTCCCGTGTGGCATACGCTCACGGAGAAAAATGACTCCGCTGGATTAGCTGATTCATATCAGCTAAAATTTTCGGCTGGAATTGCCGAAAATATATGCAATTTTAGCTGTTTTGGTTCCGCTAATGTAGCATTAACGCTACTCAATTCGCGCTTAGCTCTAAATTTCCGCTACATTAGCAGATTTGTTCCGTTAAATTTGCGGACTTTTTCAGTAAATTTAGCTGAAATTATCGGCTATCCCTAACGGAATTCCAACAGCTGTCCCTATAGGATAAAATTGGTAGAATCTGCGGATTTTTCGGCTGATTTTGCTGATTATTTTTCTCCGCCTCTTATTATCCTCCCGGGCATAAAGAAAAATCGTATACTTCCCTCGGGAAGTAAAAAAGAATGCCTCAGACTGCCTGTTTCTCACCCTCGGCTTCGCCTCGGGTAAAAATTACACGCAGTCTGAGCCATTCTTTATTTTACCTCCCTCGTTGAGTAATGTACTATTACGTTGCGGCAGGCTAATATTATGGTTCGACAGCAAAATTGTGGTGCGGATATGGCTATGACGTCAGTATTACCTTGCGACGGCATAACGACCTGAGCATAAGCATTTGTTATGCTATCTCAGCACAAGTGTTTTCCTACAATATAGTAGTGAAAGCGTATATACAATTATAAATGTGAAGCTACGGTAAGGCAATGGCGCCAGCACCGCACGTTAGGCTGCGGCAATGCAATACATTGTGTATTGTGCAACTAAGGAGCAAAATAGGTGTTTGCCGACGAGAGCGAGTTTGAGGCCCGAGCGAAGCGAGGTCGGCAATTCGAAAGAGTTGCACATATTATTTTCTCATACTAGAGCGTGCTATTTTGCTTCCCCCATATAGAGAGCAAAATGGTATTTTGGGAATAGAGTAAGAGAAACTTATTTTGATCCCGGCTAAATTCACTTTGCTCCATAAGGAAAGAATGCGTTCTTTTGCTCTCGCAATATAGCGGATCTAGAAAAATTATTTTCCGTATGTATATTATAAAATTTATCAATTATTTTGTACGATGTAAAGATTAGTATACTTACCCAAATGGCATAAATCATAAAATGGTAAAATTCTTAATTTGACTACCACTGTACCAATAGTAGGTATAACACGAGCATATCATACAATAAAAGCAAATAGACATATGTTGACATGCAAATCTATAAAATTATAAAAGTTTTTTGTTTAATTACTTTTTTATGGTGCCTGCATCTCGTTAAATAAACACTTAAATTCTGTCTGAATACGCCTTCATTTTAGAGTTGCTGTTATATTTATTTTTTTCATTCGAAGAAATTCAGAACGATTCAGAAAGCGAGCTGAATATGCGAGGAGTAACTGTCGGGAGAAAAAGGGAAACTGCGAGAGAAATGTTGGTAAAGCGAGAATGAGCGCGAAGAGGGAGATGAGTATTCGAGGTTTAATATTTTACACCTCAAATGTTGGGTGCGCGCGAGAAATGCAAAGTAGTCGCCCCTTTCAGCTTGGATTGGATTTAAAACGCGCTAATTTGTTGAGCACGACTCCTACGCCCCAGGAAGAAACACCCACCCACTCGCTTGCTTAATGTAGAGAGTCGCGTGAAAGTGTACGTGTAAGTACGCAACTCGGCGTTAATTTTTATTTTCCAGCCAAAGTGAGTAATTTGCACACTATACATAGCAGATCGTAGTATTTATTTTAATAACTTATTTTTGGCAATTGTATGATAATTCCGTCGAACTATAATAAATGGCCATAGAGACGATAATCTAGTCAGTCTGACATTATTATTAGACTATTGCGCAATGTACATACAATTCGATAAAATGTTGGCTATTCGAAATGAAAAGCGACGTTTTGCAAACGGAGTCATCGATTCCTTCTTACTTATCATTACTATCACAATTGAATGATAATTGCATCACACGATGAAATATCACTGCAATGCAACGGTAGTAAAACGGTCTTTTCTTTGGATGCTGATGCAGATTTTTCTGATTACTATGTGGGAGTTTCCCCTTCTCGGTTGGTCCATCTTGAGGTATGAAATGAATCATTCCGAACGTATTGGAATGTTAGAAAAATATGGCATTTGATTGCGGACCAGGAATCTTCCTGAAGTATCAAGGCTTGGTTTTGAAGACAAGCTAATATTCATTGTCTTTGTTGGAAAATTTACACCGAAATTATCACTGAACCCAAATACCAAATCGAAGTTGTGCAAACCAATAGCGAGCTCATATTATATTGGAACTGGAACGACTAGAAAGGACTTAGCTTGGATTTGGTGAATCTATTAAAGGTGATTTTCATAGGATAAATCCTATGAGATTGGGAGCATACGCAATAAAAATAAATATATCAGGTATCTCAGGAAGTAATAACAATAAATTTTCATAACTATGGGTACCAAATTCTTCAATTTTCCCTGATAATACACGAGTATCCCATAGCCCAAACGGTTTATCGTTAGAAGTCAATTATCTATTTAGAGATTTAGTCTTTCAATGTAGTATGGGCATAGGTGAAACGCCATTTGCCAAAATTTTATGAACTTTGTAAAATTTATTTATTTATCAAAATGGGCGATCATTACTGTCACCGCCTGGATGCGTTTGGGACCTGCGATTCTAGTACACTATAGACGTACGTGGGTCGGGTCGCATCTAAATTTAAAATCTACTTTGCATAATGCTCAGCCAGAGTCGGAGCTCGGCGACCCCTGAGAGCAGCCTAATTGCGGCTCGTTCAAGCTACGAGTCCCTTCGACACCTACGGCAGCCATTTTAAAAGCCGTTCGTTCCCTTGTCGACTTCCGCTCTGACGCGTTCACCCACACGCCTCTTTCTTGCTTGTGGGCTCGAAATCGAATACGAGTGCGAAAGCCGCGGCGTGTAAGCCAATAGTAAGCCTGTGTGATTAATTATGGGTTGCGTTTTATTGGGATTGAAACGAGCAGAAATGGCTTATCTGAGATTTGGTGAATATATTCAAGGTCATTTTAATCAGATGAAGTACTAAGAATTGCTGATTCGATAGCCATTAGGTAGTAATTAGTACTTTGAGAGAAATATTAGTTTTTTATTAGGCGACGAGTAAAAATTGATAATTTAAAATATTCATAACATAAAGAAAAGAAAGAGGTTATTTGCGTTTTACGGATCACGGATGAACATGTGCAAGGGATGAACATTACACATATGAAAAATGATCCATTTGTGCTTTTAAGTCGTATAATTTTGCAGTATTTAGGAATATACACAGAAGAAAGATTCCAACTAAATCGTCAAAAACATTAAGGATTCTCCGGTATATTACGTTTTCATGAATCCATGATAACCAAATAGTACGTCATGTTCGCTTTTTCGGTTAAATAACAACAAAGTTTTCTTCTTTTATAGTCAGAAAATATAATTTTGGAAATCAACTGAATAGAATTAATTTTTTATGAACAATATATACAGTAAGAATATGTTAATATTAAACATAATATACAATACGACTTCGAGAGAATCCGAATAAATTCAATGGATACGACGGAGAACCCATATTTTCAATTATACTTTACTCGATGTATCATATCAAACGATGGAAATATTTTTTTCATTCTGAAAATGTTTAGTCCAAGTCAGTTGATCCAAATATACCCCGTGGGTAATGTAGTATTAAATGTGACCATTGTGTCGACGACTATCGCTCGAGTAAATTTTGCTTCAAACCCCGGGAAATTTCCCGAAAAAACGGGAATTTCGTATCGGCTATCGAAAATAAAAGTGGACGAGCACGTGCCGACAAACCTCGACAAATTCGAAAGCGATGTGATCTCTCCTGCCCATACCCGTTTTCAGTCAGGACATTTACCTAATACACACACACTGCACGAGTGCGCACATGACTTAGGTGGACAGTATTTATATACGCGTGGCACGTGTGGACGTCCACCATTTGCACATCAGTATTTATGGTTATTTAGGAGGGCTGATGTCAGTCTTCAAGCGTGTATATACGAAGACAAGTTACCGTTTTGTAGTTTTTATAGAATTCTATGTATTGACAGCTTCTGTCAGTGAGGCAAAATATGATATATATGTGATTATCAAGATTAACTCGTGACAAGGACCAGATTGTTTATGTAGAAAACTTGATTATTATATAATTCAGCCTACTATTGTGGTTATAAAACGTATTAGCCATGTCAGAGGCAAGACTTTGTTGATTTTTCTTCAACATTATCTTCAGTTTAACAGATGCGATACGTTAGAACAATTCGAAAAACAAAAACCTAAACTACAAGTGACTATCACGACTCGGTGACGAAGTACAAAAAATTAATTTACTGGCCTATGATTGAGAACAGTAATGTCGATTCGTTTCTCTTCGCCAATACAAATATATTGACCACCACTATTAAGATCCAGCTACATATTTGAAGGACAGGCAAAATAATTATGATCTTTCGAATATAAAACATACTGTCACTGAAAAAGGTATGAACACAAACGAGTCGGGTGTTTTGCTACAAAGATGTCCCATTCATTTCCGCAAACTGCGGAAACTTCTTTCCATGCAATAAGAAATTGGCTCTGAGGCTGATGTTCATAGCATAAGTTTCTGATACTTTAGCATTCCTCAAAAGTGTAGTACCACCTTCAACTTGAAAGAAAATCTATACATGGCTACATCGTGTATGCGTTTCGTGCACTATGAAAGGAAATCATAATTTAATTTGAATAAGCTGACCAAATACAGATGAGTCAGGTCCAAGCGCATTTCCGCGTTAACCTGAGAGTCAGATGATAGAAATGAAGCGTAAATTTCTCATGACATTTCAATTCACACGTTGAATACATATCAAGTCAATATATATATCATCGTAATTGTCCAGAAGTTAATGTGTGTAGTGATTCATAGATACAAGGTTATTATTTAAGAGGAAAGAAAATAACGCGATGGAACGGGGCCACTCGATTCTACGTTTAGGGTAGAGCTTCCATTGCAACTTTTAGGTCCACGTTGTAAGCAGTTTTCTGGGTACAACCCTAGCGTTACGCCAGCGATGCGAAATTGTCACGGGGGAGAATCTCACAATGGTCTACAATGACTCGGCTAACATTACGAATTAGGCTCGGTTACGCGTTTATTGCAGAATCCGGTCCAGAACAGGGGCGCCGACACATTTTTTGTGGAAACGGCATGCGACTGTTACCAGAGCCAGTACGTCGGCGCCACTGCGAAGAAGCGAAGTATTAGCATTGGTTAGCTTTATGGGGCATCCAGTTCCGGTACTTTCTACATTTACAAACGGCAAATCAATAAAATCAGTTCGTCTCGAAAAGTAATGCCAAATCGGCTGTCTCCTCTCGGCGCGCACCGAACATTAAACGACCAAGGAGCCGGGTAAATATTTCGGGGAACGAGCCAAAACGAATCAAGTAAATCAGTGATGTCTCGGCTCTGTTGTTGAAAATGCTTAGTCGATAACGTAAGAGTGTGAATGTATACTCTATATCAACATTTGCTTGAGATTTTCTACACATTCAAACTTAACTACACATTTAAACCTACAACTAAATTCCGCCGTGAATTTTGAGTACTTAACATAAACCATAAAAGTATTAGCAATTCTACATAGTTAGCTGTTGTAAATATTTTTTACAAGATTGCTTGTCAAAATCTTCATTGTTCGTGCGTGTTTTGTCAGTTTTTCTCGGATTTGGCAATGTTAAGCAGGTTGTATTATGCCGCAAAAGGTTTGATAGCAATATATTTTCACGGTACGCTTGAACGTGTCTCAACGCATGAAAAGTTCCTGGGTTCTCTTTCTGGATTCCAATTGACACTATTTTAAGGATTGACGCCATTTTCGAGAAACCCCATTACAGTCCGAGCCTCCCCCCCCCCCCCGTTAAGGCGATTCCCCTTAAGGCCGGGTTCTCAATAAGGAAGAGTGGTGATTTTCGTTTAGGCCGAACGCATGTTTCCCCTAGCCCCACTCTTCTACCACTGGAAGTCTAGAACGTAGCATTGAGGAATACAGCGCATGCGCTCGGAAAACTATCGATACAAGGGCAGTAGAGGCGATAAGATTCCACCCTCACTCTGGCCTTAACGGGAATCAAGCCGGAACTGACGTTCGCCTTAACCGGCGGTCGCACTGTATTTGAATATTGAAATTATTGACATTTCGATATAATTCCTATAAAAATTAATAATGCATTCATTTTATTATCTGCTTATGTAATAAGTTTATAGAATAAACAGAGCCAGTATTTATTTACGCAAATAATTCTTAAATAGCCTTAAATAATATCTCTTTACATTATAACATCATTAAGACGGCTTATATTATCATGGTAAAGTTGTTCTTAAGTTACATTACATGTGTACGTATATGGCATTAATTAATTTTTGTTTAAATTTTCAAACTATTATATATAATTAATACAAAAAACATGAACTAGAGAGAATTACAATTTTTAATCGTAATTATATCATAGCATGTTACTTTCATAACGTCAAATTTTATTCCAATGCTGTTTATCGTTGCAAAACCTGGCCCCGTGTTAGTATTCGCGGTAAAGAAAATTCCTCTCTTGGTTATTTGTATATTTAAATGGACCGGTGTCATGGAGCCAAGCTAGTATATGGACTAAACTTTGAGAAATTTCTCTGGGCAAAATTCCCAAAGTTCGAAGATGAAGAAATAAACCTGTTAATCTGCTGTCATAGGTGATTCCAGTTCTTCGGGTGATCTAAAGTAGAAAATGGAAAAAGATTATTAACCTATGGTATCGCCCATATCATCAGGAGCGGAACATTTAATTTTTTCAAAAATTAAAAAAATTACGGGAAATACAAAAAAAATCTTAAACAAATTAATTTAGAATCCGACCCACGTTATACTTATTCATTGTTATTAACAAAAAAATTCTCTTTTTACAAAAAAAGCGCCATAAATCTTGCTGTAACGATTTGCTTGTGCAAAATTGATAAACGTGTAATCAGACCTAATTTTGTATTAATGAATCCTCAAAGATGAAAAGCTTGTCTCGTATTATTAGAAAGGGAGAAGTGAGGAAAACTTCTAAATATCGTAAAAAATATGCTATTTTTGGTTTTTGTTTTGAAAAACGGAAAATTAATTAATTAGCGTTATTTTACTTCGGCACATACGAAGACTGGACAAAGAATTGAATTTTGTCATCTCGGCAAAAAAAATTCCCTATAGAACTAAAAAAAAAGTTTGTCCGTGATCGCATGCGTACGCGTCAGTACGTCTGTACGCATGTCTTATTCATTATGAAAATCATTGTTCTTCCTCTTTCAGTAACATTTTGCATTATGGAGGATAGCTGGTAATAACGACGTAAATAATATTAAAAATTAGTCGATAATAATACTACTTAATAGCATTCAATAAGGCGCTAGAATCGAAAAGGCCTATTACAAACTACATATCAAATTCTTCTACTATATCTAATCCAGATGATACATGCAGTGAACATAACAATAGGCGTAAATATCTTTTGATAGTTCATGTAAACCACATTGAGATCCATTTCTGTAACGGAAGTAAAGTAGAGCTTCGTGCGCTGAAGTCGCGCCCCTAGCGGCGATGAAGCTTTCTGCAAGACCTACACCGCAGCACTTGTGTAATACGGTCGACTATCAGCTAAACAGAAGTCCTGGCTTTATGCTTCTCCCGATTGAGAAATTAGTTTCTATTTCGTATGAATGAAGAGTCGAAAGGTGCTTTCGCATATTGTAATATCTACTGCCAATTTCAGTATATGATTTATAATTATAGATACAAGATTTATTTTATATCTAGTTTCTGATAGGCATTTTTTCGACATTAATAGATTATTGAATAATATTAAGTACTATTAATATCGACTGTACCTTTTTTAGTATTGTAGTGGCTGTTGTTGTCGTACTATCCACTATAATGCAAAATCTTCCTTCAAGCGAGAGACTAACGATTCGCACGATGAGTGGCTGTGATAATTTAAGATGACCGTACATGCAAGTTAAGGAGCTTTTCAATATACAGATCAGAAATGGAATTCAAATTTCCATGAAACTGGCAGCGTGAATATCAGCAACCAATGTTGATAAGTCATTGCATATTTTATTGTCCTTCGTAAGACTTCTTAAGAACGTGAAATAAGTACAATGTCTGTTCATAAAGTAAAAAGTTAAAGACGATTTTGTTGGATGCGTTGAATCTTGTGAAGATATGATGTCACGAATCAATGATGAGCACAACGTTCCAGAAAGAATAGTTTTTTTTTCAGATGAAGCGACATTATAGATAAATGGAAAAAATCTTGAGATTTTTCAAATCCGTAACATTAGAATGCCAACTTGATGTGTAATGCACACAGTAAAAAAAGTCTTAAAATCGTTACATCTTAAATTAAGTACTGTAAAAGGCTTAATTTTAGTCTCAAATTCAGCTAATTTTCTTAAATTAAGTCAATATTTGCGCTTAAAGTCTTATTTTCAGACAGCAAAGTTTAATTTTAGTCGAGATTTATGCTTAAAAAAACATTTTTCGAGCTTGTCATAACTATAAGGGGCCATGCATAAACTACGTAGACCTTTTTTTGGTATTTTTGACACCCCCCCCCCCTAAAACGGTAACGTAGTTTATGGATGGCCCCTAAGTTGGAATATTCTTATTTCAATGTAAATTTCCAAAACTACAACCAAATTTTTGAGCGCAAACATTGACTTAATTTAAAAAAAATTACCACAATTTTAGACTGCAATTAAGCCTTTCATGGTGCTGAATTGAATATGTAACAATTTTAAAACTTTTTTTACTGGGTAAGATCGCTTTCTAACGAATACATTATTATTAATATATCATTATTTCTACCGTGGTAATAAATAAAAGTAATCTCTTTCTTAGTTATCTTATAAATATCACTCACCGTCTGACGAGTTCAGTCCGACATGAAAGATACAAATTTTATATTTTTTTCTCTATTCATTATATAATTATAAGGATATAGAATGTTGTTTTCCAAAAATTTACAATTAAACGTATATAATTGTAAGTAAGAAATGAATTACTTTTATTCATTTTTTACATGTTTGGTTCAATATACTTACATTTAAAATCATAAATAACAAATATAGCTGAAACTTATATATTAATTTTAAAAGTGAATATGAATCTCTTGGTTGTATTTATTCATTCCATTATTTTTAGTTCACGCATTGAATGAATCGTTAATCTATAAGCTTTGACAGAATCGTAATATGACATTAATAAATTAACAGTAATATAAGGGTGTCAGAAATTCGATAATGGGTAAATGTATTTACTAACGAGTGATATTTACTTTTCCTTCATCAATTATGAGAGATATTCAGTTGTCGCCCTACATATTTAGCCATTCCACGCCCTACTTCTAAATAACCCAAAGATACGAACAGTCATGTATTAATTACAAAGCCCATTTTAATATTCCAACGAAATACGATCAAGAAAACGTTGAATCTTTATCTACAAAACAAAAATTTCTAATTACAATTAGTATCTGCTTTTAATCCTGTTGAATTTAGCAGTTAATGTACGTTTTTCGTTATTCTGAAACTTTGTTGCGACTAATAATTTATACGTACTGCTCGTACTTATCATTCAATGAATATGAATTGGTTGTTATTTACTTATATAAATTAAGAGACTGTTATACGGTATTTCACGCAAAGTTCCTAAAGTTTGTTATGATCATAAAATTACGTTTATTATAATTTGTATTATAAAATTATAATTATATGGATAAATTTTACCGTGAATTATTCATTAAGTATTGACTTTAAATAATTAATAATAGCATACATTAATATATGGTTTTAAAAATTTGATAGAGTTAAAGATAAATTAATGAAGTTAATGGATATTTTTATTTTTTGGTTTCGAGATGTATTCGGTCCGAGAGTTGTTTTTGTTGAGACGCACGGTGGTTCGTTCGTGGCGGAATTGGGGCGTAATTATTAATCGATTTCTCATTAATTGTTTTCCGCTAGGCGGGTTAAGTGGGATGTTATGTTCTGGCTGCTAGCGAAGCAGCTTGCACCAGTTACGACGTCATAGAAGATTAATTGCTTAGTGACGCCATTATATGTGTCATATGAGGTGTAACCCCTTCTTTGCGGAGTTGCCAGAAACAGCACGGAACCAGGATATCAGCACGTGGTAATTGAGAAAAAGATCTACACATGCCAACAAATGGAATTTTACTTCTATATTCGACATCTAGCGATAACAGAAATACGAATTAATGGTAATCATTTCATATGTACAATATAAGAAAAATCTGCTGTACTTTTCCTATTCTTATGTTAGAAATTACTGACCCATACCATGATATGGAAATCTTGCGTTTTCACCTTATACATTCCAACATGGTTATATAATAGAAATTGCATGCATTGTTGACATCCATATTTTTAATTTTAAGTGTCGTGTGCTACAAAATAAATAAATATATATATATATATATATATATGTACAGTACCGCTCAAAAGTATGAGCTCACCCTTCCGGAATTTTGGCTAAATTAAAATGTTGATATCTCATCGCCATATCTCGGAAATGCTATATCTCGGAAAATTAACGTGATATAAAAAATGTTTAAGAAACAAAAAGTTTCATTTTTTAATTATCTATTGGCTGAAATTTTTTCAAATTTTTAAAAGAAAATTGTTTTAATCCTATTTTGTCAAATTTACGCTTTTGTGCTGTGATTATTAACAGATCTAGATTTGCATTTCACCTATGCTCAGTTTGAGATGTAATAATTCATGTACATGTATTTATAAATGAACAATAAACTTTATTTTAACATACATAGAAAATATCAACAATTGTATTCATGTATATATGTACATATTTATTAAATTTTGCTTTCTTCAAAAAAACCGCCACGCGCTTTGCGTGAAACATCCTAATAGTAAAGACAAACATAATCTTAAACTTAATCATAGTTTAAATGCAACTTTTCATTCGAAAATGATTGTTACATAAAAAATGTTAAAGTCGACAAAATACGGTAAAAAAAAATTTTCTTCTAAAAATTTGAAAAAATTTCAGCCAATAGATAATTAAAAAATGAAACTTTTTGTTTCTTAAACATTTTTTATATCACGTTAATTTTCCGAGATATAGCAGATTAAAAAAAAATCACATTACTTTGTTCAAAATTAAATAAGTATTTGTAAAAAAATATTAGACAAAACCCCAAAGAGGCAAATTGAAGCTATAGGGATTACCTTTCGATTACACGTTGTACATTTCTGTTGCAATCATTTTTTTTTAAAATGGGAGGTGATTGAAAAAGAAAAAAATAATACGAAAAAATGACTTTAGTAAATCGAGCATAGTTCGTATGGAAATGTATATATAGAAATGAAACCACCACGACTGAGAAGCTGAAAGTCTCATCTTTAATTCCCTTTTTTTATTTTTCCCGTACGTTAACTTGGCGATGAGATATCAACATTTTAATTTAGCAAAAATTCCGCAAGGGTGAGCTCATACTTTTGAGCGGTACTGTATATTTTAGCCCTGAGATTTTTAGAGACGAATATTCACATATTCGTTGTGCATGTTATCCAACATTGCCGTAAACGATGATCGACTTAATTTTCGGATTTCTACGACTACTAGTGTTCCTGCCTAATTATTGGAGAATTACAAGAACAAATTGGATTCTTCCATTCATTTATACATTGTTGTGGAGAAAATCCAAACCAATATTGCTCAATGTCAATACAGGTACGGCATTCTTGAATATGGAAAATTTTGATTTCTCAATAATTCTAGGGGAATTTTTCAATTAATTTTTACATTGCACTCTACAATTTTATACTGAACCCTAATACGGGAATTAGATGCACATATAGAGATAAAGAAATGTGAAAAACGACTTTTTTTCTTATTTATTAGACTTAGAAAGCCCTTTTTAAGGTTCATGAAACCCATACATTTGCGATTACAAGTATACCTTATCTGCCATTAAAAATTTGTCTATATGGCGAGTAAAGCTAAACACAGGGATGTTTGGTCTCTGCAAGAATATACTCAGTTTGTAGAAGGATAGTGATTGATCTTGATGAGTTTCGTGATTAGCTCTGTTGGATTGCCGTTGTATTTTGCAGAGTGCTATATAATTTGGTCAACATTTTCGCAGAGATGTCCGGAAGTACATTGTCCTGATATAACGTCAATCCGAGAGAGTTTCCGACGCAGCTAGGGGGTAATGATTGGTGTGACATCTATTAATCCATGTTATGAAATCCATTTTGAAGTTTTTATGATGAAACCACGTTTTTGGAGATGAAGAGTAAACATTTTTGTAAAAGTCGCTACCTTTCCATTCCAACATTTTATTAAGTTTGCATCAGGTGGAAGCAAGGATTCGCCTTTTAATGCTGTCGCATAAATCTGTGTGATAAATTGTTAAAGCTATAGTAAAGAGAAGGAATCTATAGGAGCAAATCGGAGCTAGAATTATTATTATATATACTAAGAGAAATTTAAGACGTCAGCTGTTATGGGTAGAGCGGATTAGAGACACGGTTGTTATACCAACTCTACATTTGAATAAAGTATGGCTGCCGCCCCGTTCAACTGAGACTTCGGTTGTCTATATTTAGGACATCTGCAGGCCCAAAATAAGGCAGTCGTTATCTTAACCCATTAACGCCAAAAAAGCCTGAAATTATAGCTGTACTTTAAAATAATGTCAGATGCAGAAAAAATTCTTGTAAAATAAGTGAATATCGATTTATTATGTTTTTGAATGCGTTCTGCAAGATGTTGTGGTCGGATTTCATTTTTTCTTTCATATACGAAACCAATACGGCGGCTTTATTGCAAAAAAGTGCGGAAAAATCAAAATTTATTTTTAATCAATGTTTTCGTAAGAAAAAGGTCAACTTATCTTGTATTTTCCTGATGATTTTTTTAACAAAAAAAATATGGCTGTTTTGGTCTTGAATATGACAGTTCAGTAATTGGGTTTGTAACGAGATGATTTTACGTTTTAACACTTTATTATCTGTCACGCTATGGCGTTTGAACGTTGAACAGAAAGCTGTTAAGGACGAAATGTATTTTGGGCGTACATCGCGTGTCCTACATCATAATAAAAACTTGCGTTAAGATATGGATCTCGTCAATTTATTATTGAAATTTAACCATTCCTTCATTAAAGATGTGATTGTTGTACCATAAGTGTTGAGGATGTTCTGGAAATAGTGATCCCTCTTGTCGCGATTTTGATTTGTTGAGGCCATTGAAGATCATATTCAACTGAACGATTGGTTATGCGTAAGTAATTTTGTAATGGACCATACGTTTTTGAGTTTCAATGGAAAATTTTGTCAAGATATGTTTGGATACCTACAGGTTCGCCAATTTCACCAGCACTATCTGATTTGGTTATGGATGACATTGAGACTACCTGTCTAAATAAATTATCATTTTCTGCACTTTTTTATTTCCGATACGTAGACGACATAATTATTTGTATTCCCGAAAATGGTTTACAGGACCACCATTGAAATCTGTTGCAGAAAAACTTTGCAGAAACGTGATGTAAGGGAAATTGCATGAACATTGATTCCGTTTGACTTTTTGATGAAGACAACAAAATTTTCTTGCCAGGCTGACGGATATTCACTCTAGGAAAACAGTTCATTGTATAAATCAAGTTAAATGAGTTGGATATTCACAGGTATGAATTTTATACCATTGGAATCTAATTTGTCTTTTAAAGGAATTCAGTAAAGTCGAATTAGCAACCCAAAGAAGACAGAGTGCGTTAATCGCTTCTGTTGTTAAATTTTCATCTGCAGCACTCTCTTTGAAGGTGTGCGAAGAATTAATATTGGTTGAATATTTAGACTAATAGTTTGTCTTGTTTAAGTTCTTGCTTTTTATACTTAATATGGTCATCTGTGTTTTTCGATTATTGTTGTATTGACAGCTTTTTAAGAATTTTTGTTGTGAACTGTATAGCATTACGTTTTCTATTATTTTATGAGGGAGAAATTCGTATTTTTCAATTAGATTCAGATTATCGTACTTATTTTCAAGGGAACAAAGAAAATAATTCAGTTAAGCTTTTGTTCTATTCTATCCAGTCGGTTCTTATTGACGTTTATTATTTTGTTTTCTAAAAGTATTCCTTTTCAGATTAGGATTAATTGAGAAGATCCTAGAGTGTCAACAATGATATTAACATTAATTTTATGTAAGTGTTTGAAATAATCAAATTTATGTTAGATAAGTTGCTTGTGCGCGAGTCAAAGCGTGTATTGGTGTTATGCAAAAACAAATAGGAATTATTCAATAATATTATTTAAGTGTACACTGCGCGTGTGTATGTTTTTTATCTCTGTTTCGGTGAAATTGTAAGCATGTAAATATATTACATGTCACGTAATCATCCTAACATTAACATTTAAAATTCTTATATTAACTATTAACATAACAAAAACCGAATCTCAGATTAACTTCAGGATAAAGTACCTTACCTTAAGATCAAAATCAAATTTATGTTAGCTTTACTATGAAGCTATTACATTGTAAACAAACATTTATCTCTATGCACTCTACATCTCGTCTAACTTCAAGAAAGCCGAGTGTCCGATTCCACTTCAAATCGGGCAGTGGTAAAAAGTTTGACATCTCGAAAATTGTTTTCCATGAAATATGTTGTTCTTTAGGGCAAATAAGGAGACTCGTATTTTTTTGTTTTAAGACATTTTTTTTCAGAGTTATGCGTAATTTAAAATCAGGAACGAAAATCCGCTAATTCCAAAAAATAGGGTACAAAACTTGCTGAGTTTTTGAAAAAAATTTTAACATTGAAAAAAATGCTGTGTTTTCTAAAGTTTTTAATATTTTACTATTATTCCTCATGCATATGATTGTGTTATTGGTATTTTATCGATATCCAATAATGAAATTGACAAAAATTGAAAAATAACAAAATGGCGGCCATTTTTCGAAAAAACTTAATCTTTTGTTTCCATTTTTTTTACAGATTACTGGTAATATATTGGTAACAATATCTGAGTAGTGTCATGCGCGCTAAAAGACGTTACTCGGTTGCAGATTTTTTTTTGTTTTTAGTTTAAAGTAGAAATTTTGTCAGGATAGGGCATATTTCATTTTGTCTAAATTATTTTAAAAAGGGAATACGTCAAAAACGTGACATGCAATAACCAGCCATCTCAAAAACCCGACACTGCAACAAACCGACATTTCCATGACTTTTGCCGTATCCGTTTTTTTTCAGTTTTTTGAAGTGCTAGGTTTGAACATGTTGGGTTTTGAGGTATTGTGTTTTTGGCGTGTCGGGTTTTTGGTATGCTGCCTTAATATACATATTCGCACATTATCTTTGTCTCAAATATGTTCTTAATATAATATTTTTCAATTCACTAGTAACTTTTTAATTTCAAATTTAACGCAATTCACGGCATACGTTTTTCTTTATGTAGTTAATTTGACTCAAAAATCTGAGGTGCAAAAATTGGACACCTCAAAAATCTGACAATTCAATAACCTGGAAATTCAAAAACTCGAAAATATATGAAAAATAACTTTGAAGAAACCGATACGTCAAAAGTCATGAAAATACAGACACTATTCAGATATTGTGACTAATATTACTAGTAATCCATAAAAAAAATGGAAGAAAAAAAGATCATGTTTTTGAGGAAATTGACTTTTTAGTTTTTTCGAAAACTGGCCGCCATTTTGTTATGTTTCAATGTTTGTCAATTTCATTATTGGATATCAATGAAGTGCCAATAACACAGTCATATGCATGAGGAATAATAGTAAAATATTAAAAACTTTAGAAAACACACCAATTTTTAAAAGTTTTATACCCTATTTTTTGGACTTAGCGGATTTTCACTCCTGATTTTAAATTGCGCATAACTCAGAACAAAAATGTTTTTTTAAAACAAAAAAGTACTGGTCTCCTTATTTGCCCTAAAGAACAACATATTTCATGGAAAACAATTTTCGAGGTGTCAACAAATTTGCCCCTGCCCGATTTGAAATGTAATCGGTCGGGTGGGTAATTTTTGGAATTTGAACTCGTAGAACGTAAACAAATGCACGAAAACACTGTATGCTACAACGGTCCAAGTGAACCTCGAAACGCGACTTTAAACGAGAGTTTTGGTTAGTTGGAGCATTAGTAAAAATCGAAACAGATTTTCAAGGTTAAAAATGAAAAGAGGAAAACTTCGATAAATCACATCGAGAACGTTGCTAATAGCGAGTATGATATACGAACTCGTCGGAGCATAGTATATGGAAAGTATGAAAGATGGTCGTACTTTAATGTCAAAATACTTTTAAACTTTCCGGATTTGAATCGCGCGCTGGCATATTCCCGAAGGGCCACCGTCTCCGGGGGGTCGGCGATGGGGACCGATTTGTCTGAAAATTGCTTCAACTTCCGCGATACTTTCACGATAATGCCTCAGCAGCACAACGTCGGTCCGTTAAAAAGACGAGGACAGTAAAAGAACAGGGGTCACGATTTATGGAAGACGCACTCCGCTATCGACGCTGATGAGCTATATTTGACCGTCTATTTGTAAATTAAAATCACCATAGGAAAAATGGAAGATTGACGAGTTTGGAAAGGGATGGATCTCTTATGTGAAAAACATTCAGGCATTGAATCCGATGATTTCTGGACTTTACGAACACGCACATTCCACTGAATACTGCCGTCTGGCATACATGATAAGATCAATAATGGGTCACCGTATTAATTTATAATGAGCAACATAGTCAAACAAAAGTTTTTTTCATGAATATGTGATCCAAGCTTTATTCAGATCTTTCGAATAATGCATTGTTCGAGCAAGCGTTTGCAACCCCAATGGTTCATCTAGCATTATTTAACAAGAAGACATGACCTTAATCAGACAAAGGTACCTACCATAAGGTTTCCCCTTATTTTAAGTTTTCGAACCATCGAACGTCTCAACTCTTAGCCTTATTTAAACGCTTTTCCTAATCTTCGATACGACCAGTACGATAAATTTAAAACCAAATGTTGCCGTTAGAATTACAAATTTTGGTTACGTTCCATCGACGTTTTAAACCACTCAAGTTTGGTAAACGAAACTTTGTAGGCATCAAGCCGCTTTCACTATTTAATTTGAAATGTTACCTTCCTTCTGAAAGGCGACACTCATGACAAGCCTAAACCAACTATAACATTCTAACAAATGAGAAGCAAAACTTAAAATAGGGAAATGCAAAACTTAAATACAAGAAGGCACTTAAAAGTAGAGGAGTTAAAACAACGGGAAACATAATGGAGTCCCTGAATCTTCAGTGAAGATCACTTGTAACATCAAGGGAGTAGAGGGTCACTACTACTTACACATCTCCCATATTTTGATGGTTCCTTCTTTGAAGGAAATTATTGAGGACATTCAAAGGCTACAGAACCAAGTCAGGGAGTATCTAGTAGTGTGCTATATATAAGTTACAGTAATTAAGAGATGTAACATTACAAATGTTGACCACAATTATATCTCGTAAGATCAATATTACTTTCACTGAATTCTGGACTTGGACCAGGTGAAAATCGATTCAATTAACATTTAACAACCGCTAAAGGTGCGATTTGCGAAACTTGCTTAGATATACAGTAATAGGCAGATTGGACCATTATGCTTGTTTTTTTTTTTATTATTTTAAGTCGACTTTTCTAAGCCCATATCGGACTAAGTAGCGACCTACAGTTTATGAAGGTGGAATCCGAACCACCTGAGCTTTGGCGTTATTAGACACTTATAAACAAATACAGAGGTGTCCCGATGATAGATGGCAGAGGCCGAGATCGAACCAGGGTTTTCTGATTACGAAGCCTCTAATCTACCAACTGAGGCACCGCTGCTCTATTATGTTTGGTTAAGAATTTTAAAAATACGTCTCATTAGTGTCTTGGAAATTGTTACTTAAACTTGATGTATATATATAAAATTTTCAATACATTTTCTCCACTAATACTTGCAATTCACTTTTCTCTAAATGGAATATTGCTGTCGACGGAAAATGGCATAACGAGTACAGGTAAAGCACCAGAGAAAAAAGTGAAAATTGCACGAAAACCTCGCGAGGAATGAGATTTAGTTGGGACAGGGCTCCGAAAAGCCAAGTTAGTTTTATTTTACAATCCATCGACTCCGAGGACACGGAGGGTGGGTCTTTCGGTCGTGTATCGACGAGGGTTGCTGCGGAATCTTTCAGGGTGGTTGCTCCTGGAGGGTAGCTTGGACTGGCTGTCAACTAGTGTTTTAAAAGTTTGCGACAGCCTACAAATTGACTCGCTCAGTTCTTTTTAAAAGCACCGCCAGCCAACCACGGCACCTCCTTCTGCATCCCCACATACCCTCCCGGGCTTCGTTTCTTCTTCCCCTACATTTCTCTCTATCCACCACTAGCGGGACATTCGCGTGGGCGGAGAATATCGAGCTATGCATTTTGAACCAACTAAAACTCCTACATGTTCATTCAGCTACATCCATTCGATGAATCGTTCAAAATAACTCATTACATCGGCAGCCGTCAGCAAAATTCGACGTGCACGCTCTTACGGGTCGATTATCGATTTCAGGTACTCTTTTCATAGTGGAGCGATCACTGGCTGAACTTTTCGGATGATGAATTTCATTTAAAGCGGTTATCATGGTTTAAAAATACATTTAAAGTACAGAAACTCTACTGGAGACATTTTAGCGAACGATAATTGAATGATTTTGTATGTCAACAATACAGGTTGGAACCCTCTCCCTTCAAAGTTCGTGTCAGTTCTAACGATCTATTATAAACCCATAGGCACGGGAACGCCGTGCCGTTGAGTATCAATAAGTATGCCTTAGTTGCAGAGCAGGAGTTCGTTAGTCGTGCGACGAAAGATCTCTCAGATTAAGTGCCGAAAGACTTTACCCCCTGCGGACACAACAGATCCGCAGTATACATAAATTCCTGTTTCTGAAAGATCTTGCGTGCTCACATAGAAAATAGGCTTAGAATATAACGCGTCATTCTTTTCAAATACAAATCCCCTTCATTCTAAAAAAAAGATTACTTCTAGATTCGCCCAAAACACGAAGAAACTAGATATACCGCTTCCTCTAGGGTAAAAGCAAAGAACATGTTTTTAAAACCAATTTTGACGAACAAAAAATGAAACAATTTTAGAATAGTGATTCCCTATTGTTATACCTGACTTTCAATGACAGATAATAAGCAGATACTTGATCGTTTTCTGACAGTGGAAATCATCTCACCTAAAAATATGGTTATAAATATATAACATTTATTAAAGTATGATATTTGTAATTTCCAAATAATAATATTATTTTCATTAGACCGCTAAGTAGGTAGCTGGATAAGTAGTTCTGGTGGAATGGTTCACTTCAATCTACAGCGAGCTTTATTTAAAATTTGTTGCATATAAATTGAATGATGATTATTCTATGGAAAATTTATTTCGGTGATACGAGCTTAAATTGTTCGTGCTAAGTTCCATAGTAAAAGTATCTTTTTTTTAATTAAAACAGTTTGAATGAGGCAGGGTGACGTCTGAAAATTCCGATACTATATATTGAAAATTTAAAGTAGTATTCGTGTGGTGCTTCGCGTGGAAACTTTGATCTGACGACAACTCTGCTATTGCCTAATACGTTCTTGGATGTACGAATGCATAAGGTCCTGGCCAAACTTTTTTTTTTGTATTTTTCTGCTCTATAGGACCTGAAATGTCGATGTTTAAATAAAAACCATAGAATAGTTTTTTCTGGTAAGGTGGCCAAATTCAATACTTCGTCTCAACTGCGCTCGTGGTCGAAGTAATATAAGCCCAATCCATTCTATAGACAAAATATTGCTACATATCGAAGTTAATTTAAGTATAGAATTTTCTGACGCAGTCATGTTCCAACGAAATAGCAGAATACAAATCCACAGTTTCCACAAAAATGTGATATGATGTTTAGTTCCCTGAAAAGTTGGATTTTACTTTTTGTCATTTTCCAGACATTTTGTGTTCTACTGCATCTTCGGAACTTAACAACATCAAAATTTTTATACTTAAATTAACTTTGTTAAAATTCCTAAATTGATCCACACAATATGATCAGGGTCGAAGTACAGTAAATAACGTTACTCAGTTTCCAATTTATTTATAAAGCTTTATATCAAATTACACCTAATGTCGCTTAAAGATATTTTTGTTCAACTTAATAGAGATTTATTAATTGGCATCTTTGTATTTATACATTAAGTTATGAAGACGAGTGTTTTTTATGCTTTCTGCATACCATGACTGACGCGGTCACTTGTACTTTTTATTATTATTTAATAATAAATTCTTGTCTCCTCTGTTTTATGCATAGTATAACGAACGTGATCGACACGGCTCGGTATAACCAGTCTTTAATAAGTGATACGCAAGGTTTTGAACGAGACTTATTAGACTACATCGTATTTCGGTGGAATATGATACTGAGGCCTCGGCGTTTCGAAGAAATGTGCTAAATTTGTCGAGAGATAGGACGGAGTTTTTGGCACATTGTTGTCGATCGTAATTACAGGAACAGGTGCAGACGGGTGGAACCTTATGAGGTCATCGAAACTTGGTCCACTGTTAGTCTGCCATTCCCTCCGAGCAGACGAAACAATTAACCAACAGTAAGAGCTTATCACTGGAAAGCAAAATAATAATTATTTAAATTAATTCTAAAATTAATACAACTGCGTCATAGATATTATTGGCCAATTATTATTCGAGTATTTTCGGCATTTTTGGGGTAACTGAACATGATATCGTTCGGGTAATGTTTCGGTAATGAATCGCATCAATTGGTAATCAACAACAAATTTGTCCTCACCATTTACCATCGTATTCGGCACAAACTCCCGCATTATTCGATACTATTTCTATCACAAATCTTCATGATCCATTCTCTACCTCGTCGTTAATCATTATCATGAAGGAAGTAACAACTTTGTTGAGGATAAAATTATAATTATTTTCTAATTATTTAATCTCCCGGAAGACCTATATTTGCGAAATTGTATTTACCCAATTTCGATTGTATTGTCAATCTCGTCAGTAGAAAAAAAAACCTGCAATAAATAAAATAATACAATGTATGATGTTTCCATTAACAAATTCGCAAAGTATTGTTTCACGAAAAATTGATTCCTAACTATTGGACTTCTTTAAATTCTTCAAATGTAAATCATAAATTTAAAGAAGTTAAAGGTTTTTATCTACAAGAACTTTTTTTCCCGACTTTGCCAGAATGGCCATATTTGATGCCTGCAACGCAGGAGGGAAGTGGCCAATTCTGTCCTAGGGACTAATGTCAGAGGGAGCAATGAGATACAGAAGGATCAATAAGGTCCACAGCCATCTAATGTGGTATTTTTTAATCTAATGCAGGGGCCCCTGACCGGCGTGCCATCACCTCACGTCTTGATTACGACCACCTTATGACCTCTTACGACCCCGTACGACCAGCTTGGGTATTCCAATATCGAATATTGTGACAATATTATACCCCTCTGTCCTCAGCCATCAATCCCCCTTATTGCTATTCGAATTATGATTTATACTGTTGCGACAATTGGAATTGCGAACCACTTTCCTCCCTCGTAGCCTAATATACTATTATATAATTGTACCGATGCTTTAATGATTACATGCCAATCTTGAAACTTTTTCCATAGAAGAGTTATCTGGTCATAACTGTTTATTTGCTCAGCTACCGCAAAATAACATTTGAAAATATTGATAATTGTGGGATTGAAGAATTTGATAAATGAATGAATATTAATTACTTTTAACATTTTGGACGAAATGCAAAAAACGTAATTTTTTAGCATTTTCATGTTTGACCTCCCTGTAGTCTAGTATGGATTTACTCCAAAAACTAATCAGTTCTAAGTTAGGCCATGCAAAGCTGAAAAAAAGGTTGAACATTAAAATCGGTTGTACCGTTGGTTCCAAAAAAATGGGACATAAGGATGGACGAACGAACGTACGTACAAGATCACGGACATACATATTTTTATTGCATTTTTTAATTGTTTAGGGTTTGAAATATCGACATTTGATGAAAAACTGAAGTGTTGCTATTTTTGCCGTATTGACCAAATTCAATACCTCGCCCAGGCCTATAGTATGGGTGGAAGTAATAATTAGTTATTTTAACAAATTAACCCCGATTTATGTCAGTAATTCCATGGACCAAGTAAATAGTTGTAATAATCATCTATTACCCAACCAATCCGAAGTTGGTTGTTCTGACGAAGTGAACTCGACCAGTCAACATTTGTTCGCTTTTGTTGTCTGTATGTAAATATTCATGTCCACCGTTTTTCTACATAATTTGGAATTTTATAAATTTAGATGTTGATGAAAACTTAGAGCTATTAGTATCTCATCCAAAAGGTTAAAAGTAAGTAACATTCAAACTATTATCAAATCCTTCAGCCTCGGATTTATCAATGAATGTTTACAAATTTTATTTTGCGAATAAATAAACAGGAATGACCAGAGAACTCTTCTATGGAAAAAGATACAAGATTGGCAAATAATCATGCCTCGGTAAAATGATATAAAATCAGTCATTGCAAATCGATTCTTCGTGAAAAAAAAACGCTGTAGGAGAGTAGTTTTTGAATTTTTCAATGGAAACATCATGCATTGTGTTATTTTATTAATTGCAGGTTATTTTTCCTAATGGCGCGAAAGAGAAAAATTGAAAGCACAATCAAAAATTCTGGAAATTATTTCCGAAGAAAAAGGAAATATATGCCACCATTAACATAGTTACCCCAGCCATTTCAAATCCAACTAATTTATAGTCGGGATCTCGGTTGCTTAGTTGGAGCAACCAATTTATTCGTTGTCTCAATAAAGCCGTTTTCCGTATATTAATGGTATAAATTGGCACATAATCTTCATATAAATAGTTATCTTAATACGCCGTAATCAGACATATATTTTAACTAAGGGTCTCTAATAGTATATCAATGATAATTGATTTCTAACAATATTTTATCTAGTTTGTGGGAAAATTATGCAATTGCTAATTTTACTTGATCATAATAAACTACGAAATAAATTATTTTCTCAAACATTTCACTTTTTTTATATGGCATTAAATGATCGACATTATAACAATTTATTTAAATACACATTATAATTAGTATCCCAATTGTGATTTTTATGCAATAACGAGTATGCTAACAATATATTTTTTGTTATACGTGCCGGTGAAGAGTGCGACATGAAACTCATTTAGAGCGTGGGCCTTCTGAGGTCCGACGGGCGCTTTTCAGTCTTTCGCGCCCGCGCTTACCGGCATTATTGGGATCTAACATTTGGCGCTGCTGTCGACAAATGTGAAAATTCACCTTTCTCCAAATGCAAGCTTTAAGTAGTTTAACAAACAGCCACCATTAAATGTCATATTCCAATATAGGCGCAGTTTTTATGTACAGGAGTGCCAAAAAATATGTATATCACGAACGACGATGAAGGTCGGGTGACCCCCGTCCTTCCCCATTGTCCTGCATGGCGTGCCTGTCTCCAATTTTCCCTTTGCGCCCATTATACACAATATATTATAGTTTTCATACATATTTTTGGTGTAGACAAATTTACATACAAGCACTTACCCAAATAAGTAGTAGATGCAGGAACATACCACTCAGATCTTTCTAGAATATCGTATTTCTCTGTCTGAGTTATTTGCATCATGACAGCAATTAATTGGTCTATTATGCATACCATTTGCAAGTACATCCATGGTAACGCATAGTTCGGCTTTCGCTGCAAATCATATCAAAGATGACTAATTGGACACTTGCAACTGGTCCTTAAAAAGCAAGCGTACAATTTTCTAAATATTTTTAAGTTTTTACGTCTCTATATGTGATTTATCATCAATAAAAGGAAATTTATTTAAACATTTCCTTAATTTGTGAAAATAGTCGTTAATTACAGCAAAATATTATTCTTATAGGGTCTTTACAACAAATGTCGTGAATGGCTTTAGAGGGCATTGAATTCCAATGTACTGAAGTTCGGAATGGTTGAGAAAACCAACTGATTAGTGTCCCAACCAACTGGCATTGTGCGCGGGGATTTAATTAACAAATTGGTTGGTCCAAACCAACAAATTCATACCAATTGACAATATTGGCTTTCCTAACAAATTCGTTCTTTCCGTGAGGGTCGACCAAAAATAATTGTAATTAAACAAGTCATATCCAAATAAGGTTAGATAGCATTGGATAATTGTTTACAATTAAAATAATTATTATCATGTACAAATTTAAAAAATTGATCATATACTAAATGGGAGAATTTTCATTCTGTGAAAAATAATTTTTCTTATTTTGCAATTCAGTACGTTTCTTGGTTATTTATGAGAAAAGTTGCAGATTCCTCCAAGTAAACAATAATTTTGAAACACCAACGACAGCTTTTTAAAACTGAACAAATAAAAAAATGCTGGATTAAGCAACATCTTCAAATTTTAATAAGATAGCAGTAAAGTGAAAAAGATTCACTTTAATTTAAAACTATTACTGTAAAAAAAATACTGGAATACTTTCTGTTCGTAAACATTAGTCAAATTATTCTAATTGAAGTTTTATTAAAGAAGGTTACTGATCACAAAACACAAAGGAATTCAATTTAGGAATAACGAGCTTAATCTCTTGAAAATATAAAAATGATATTCCACTTTATGAGAATACGTTTTATAAAGCAGTACGATTGAATAGAAATTAATGTTTACAAATTTATACTATAATGAATCTAACGAAAGACAATAAAATATCATTATTAGCAGACGTCTGCGCTGCATGTTCAGATTGTTTTGTACTACGATATTTACTTAAATTCCAAATACATCATTTAAATTGTTTCATTAAATATAACAAATTTCTCACAAATTAATGGAAATTTAATAAAAAAATATTAAATAATTGTACTATTATTTTGGAAGGGTAATTAGCTTTATTCAACCAATGATATTTCATCATCATATGCTGGTTTTACATATTTGATTTTCTATATATGTAACAATAATTAAAAATGAATAATACTGGTAAAATAAATTTTTTAATATGAAAGTTCTAATGAATTTTGCCCATACTTACAAGTAAAGATCCTAATGCCAAAAGAATATTTGCAACGAACGAGAGCGAAGCGTAGATAAGAACGAGAATCAACAATGTTCGTGCTGAAAAGAAGAAAAAAAGTTATATGTACAGTACGATAGTTCGAAATGATTGTAAAAGTGTTAAAATATCTTTTATATTAAAAAAAAAATAGTAAAACTAATTGCAAGTAAAGAAATGTAAATTTTGACACCAACATGTTCATTCGTCTTCTACGGCATTACCGTTGATTTTAGACAAGAAAATGCATATAACTTTCTTTGTAGAAAAGTTGATGCTCTATCTTTTTTATTTGAAATACTTTTCGATGTGATTTGTATTTTTGAAAATAAATCCCAAAAATATCTCTTTTCATATGTATACGTCGTTTATGGCATAATCGTAGATTTTACGACGAAAGTGACATAACATTTTGTAGAGAATTGGATGATTTATCTTTTTTGTAGGAAGTATTTGTTTTTGTGATTTGTACTTTTGATAAGAAACGAATTTTTTCAGCTTTTTTTTTTTGTTCGACCTCTCTATAATCTGGTATGGATTGACACCAAAAACTAATCAGATTTAAGTTAGGCCATGTCCAACGCAAAATGAGGTTGAACTTTAGAATCAGTTTTATGTTTCGCTAGGTTCGGGAGACAAAAAAAAGTACGAGATCATATGCAGACATTTTTATAGCGTTTTTTAGTTGTTTAGGGTTTGAAACGTCGACATTTGATGAAAAACTACAGGATACTTTTTTTTTATCTAGGTCGTTTTAGGTTTTCTTTAGTCTGGGTCGAGGTAAAATGTTAATAAACCTCGCAGATAGCAACGTAAGTTCATGGGGTGCATAATGACACTCATAAATGAGACTAAAGCGCACGTTTGAGCTCCATGTGAGTGTTATTTGTGTCCTCCAATCCGACGACGATCGTTACTCACATATGAGTGTTGCCTTATTGAACAATTTGCGCATGCGCAATCCACTACCTTCTTGCCACACAAGCATTCCACCCGACGACGATTGGTTAGGCACCAAGACTATTAGCCAATCATGACAAGTATCACAAAAGTCTCATAGGTACATGCGTAGAAGCGGACATTTTTTGCGCCTGTGCAGTTCAATCCCGTATATTTTACTCATTCCCGAACTCTCATATGCATGGACATAAGCACTCATATGTGAGATCTCCAACATGAGGACATTGTGAGACTCACTTGCTATCTAGGAAGTAAAAAATGGTTTATTCCTAGGTTAATGCTGACAAAACGTTATTAAATTCTCTGCAAAATGTTATTTTCTTTTCACAGTTCCTCTATTTTATATTATTTTTATAAAAATTTTTGATGGATTTTATAAAATCATTATATAAGGCGTTGAGGTGCGAAACCTGTCAAGTCCGTTTTATGCAGTTTTGAGAAAAACGCGGAAAACTGTTTGCCGCAAACATTGGAAAGATAGCAGATTCATAAGTGTACAGCTGAATTTTAAAGGGTAAACATTTTTTTTTGCGTATACACAATCTCTAAACATTCAAAGAACTATATGTAATGTATGTTTATATGATTATCTCAGTTTTTTAATTTTTTTTTCCTTGGCAGGTTTTACGCCCCAACGCACCATATAAATATGTATACTTTATAACAACTATATCATTTATTTACAGAGCCATTTATTTCAAAATAGTTGTTGCAATTAGCAACGAAAGGGTTTCTTCTCGACCGTTCTAATTTAAAATTAGACCATTTATTTATATATAAAAATCGTTTATACTTTATTAAAATTATATAATACATTTTCACCTGGAATTTGAATATAAGATCTTAATTCAAGAACATTTATTAAGTGTTGTGGATTATTTCATTTCAATCCAATATGGACGTTATTAAAGTAAATCGAAGATTTTCAATCAAAAGAAATCAAACCCAAAACTGTTCAGTTTCATGTCGTGTATATTACTTCTATTCAGAGATTCCGCAGTTCTGTAATTTATTATCGCAGGTAAACATCATTGAAGAAGGTTGTCTTTGGCGACTGTTAATTTTTTACATAAAATATATCAGTTATTCCAAGATTTTAAATGTTTGGGTCGCAAAGAAAAAGTTGGTTGAGAAAACCAACTAATTGGTTGCTCAATAGACTGGCTTAATGCGCTGAAATCTAGCAAAAAAGATAGGTTGAGAGTACCAATTTAACCAATTTATATGTTCTGTCTTCCAATTAAATAATTGAATACTAATTAATTGGGGTGCGGCTCGAAATCCCGACAAATCAAAAAGCCGACAGGTCAAAAAACCGACAGTCATAAAGCCGACAGTCAAAAAACCGACAGTCAAAAAGCCGACACATAAAAAATAGACACATCAACAGCAGGACAATCATTTTTTGAACTGTCGGTTTTTCGGCCCGCACCCATTAATTGGTCCCAACCAATTAACAGTTGATTTTTCTAACCAACTCTTTTTTTTTCCTGTGTGATATTCAATTAATTTTCTTCATTATTAACGCAAATTTTGTACAAGTTATAATTCAATCATTCTTCATAAAATATTATATTGTAAACTTTCATGTAAGGTAATGTCAAATATAAATGTTTCATTAGAAAGATTATTGTTTTTTTCACACATTCTGAAAAGGAAATCTGCGATAGGTCCAAAATTTACGAAAGTTCTTTTAAATCTTTTCTTAAACGCATGACAACTTTGATAAAGTTAGATGTTTATTCTTATCACAAGCAAAAGTAAATAAAATTTGGTGTGATCTTTAATTTCTTTGAGGAACACTCCGACCAGCTATACCTAAATATTGTATGTACAGGTTTTATGAATGATTCAAAATGTAAATATGATTTTCCCATCCGAAGATCTGGAGCAGTTATTTGTCTGTGTCAATATTTTAATGGAAGTAGGTAAAAGATTGTACGTTTACTTAAAACTGCAATTTTCAAGTCACCTCTATTTAAGTTATTGATTTGCATAATTTATTTTTGTATTAATGAATAAACCTTTATTTAAAATATGATAAAATACATATAAAAGTTTAAGTTTAATTATATGGCAACGTTTACAATTTCATTCTTCTTGTGTTTAACATTACAACCAAAATTACTATATGGATGCCAATTTAAATTGTTTAAAAATATTTTCATTATCAATGATTTTATTTCACTGTTTGCAAATACCGTAAATTCAAATTATAAATTAACAAATTTTAATTAACTTTTCCTAAACTCTGCTTCATCCCTGATGGAAAATGTTGACAGTTTTTGCCAATTTTTCTGGCATTTGTGCTGCAAACAATTGATCTCAGAAAAACTGATTACAAACCAGCTTCTTTTTTTTATCATGGGTATCTCTTAGTGTATAGTAATTTTGATTGGACACGTCTCTAATATATTAATTGCATTCATATTATAAAGATATTTTACCAGTTTCTTCAAACTGCAAACACTTCACAGCCAATGTCCAGTTCAAACCGAACAGCATCCATGATTCCAAAGCGATTATAAAATCATTGTCCCTGTCTCTTGAGAAGAAATCACTCAACAGCATATTCACCATTAGGATTGAAAGTGACTATAACAATTTTGGCGAGTTTAAAATAACAGCTTCAATTTGGTCGATAATTAAAAATTAATTTCTCGCCAATACATTTCTTAATATTCCATAATACAGCATGTGTGAACAGGTTACATAATTTTATTATTGTTAATCAATTCCTTTTCAAATTAACGGATTTAGAAAATAGGTTTGATCGCTGTATACAAAATGAATATATTTCTGAAATATCGGAGGAAATATATAATGAAATAATCCAAATATATTAGTTTTATTTTTAGTTTCACGCAAAATAAATTCAAGTTAACAGTGCTGGTAGAGAAAATATGTTTTCATATAGGCCTTCGTATGTTGCAAACTATTCATGCGCGATTCAACAACGTAAATGGCACCAATACATTCGTTATCTCTATGTGCACGTTTGCCTTGTGTACATTGCATGTATGCGTGAATAGTATCAACTTTGATTTTCACGCAAAATACGGTTTAGTGTTTTAACAAAAGTTGAGAAACATTTTTCTTTCAAATACAACAAGAAATGCATTATACTAATATCTTCAGCAGTCTTTTCATATGTGCAATAGTAATTATTGTAATAACAACAAATTACAATATTTGAATTTCAGTGTCACTTGAAGGAAAAATAATTTCAGTTGTTAAAACCGATTCTTTGCTTTATCCGCAAACCTCTAGTACTATTAGAAAAGGAAAAAAGCTATTGGTTTTCTCTTACTTGATATACGCGAAGTGCAATTTTAATATCCTCATTTGAGATTATTCCGACAAAAGGAAAAGGCGATCACATGTATGCACCAATGACATTGACCTTAAATTCGATTTTCAGAGTTATTTCAAGATCATTTTAATTTTTTAAAACTAGAACGTCTGGATTTTAAAAAGCGAGAAATTTTACATTTAACATGATATGTTAATAGGGTTCAAATTCGGAATAAAGAAATAGGAATTTTGATATACTAAATTAACTTTGACCTAGAAATAACCTTGAATATCGAGTTCTAGGTCAAGGTCAAAGTATCGGTAAGTATGACTCCTTATGCCTTCTTTAACATTTATCTCGGCCAGTTTTATGCGTATTTGCTTCCAGAAAATGTAATTTCACAGATTCAATATTCGTTCAGCGTTGCCCTAACCATGATTAACATCTTATCTTGAACGCAAAATTTCTCGCTCTTTTCAAATTCCGAATAAAAAATAGGTATTATGATTTTAAAAAATGGAGGCACTATAAATCAATAATAATAATAGCATTAAAAGATAGAACTGTTGATATCTATATTACTTAAAATAATACAAAAAATGTACCACTGAATTATAATAAATGGGAAAAGCGGTGCATAATTATTATATTATATTTATATTTGCGAATATAAAATAAGGATGTTATTCAGGTTGAAGCATTTCTATGCATTTCTAAATATATACGCAAGGTACAAAATAAAAAAATTAAAAAGACAAAAGTTCTCGTGGACAATGAGCATACATGTCTGTTCGAATAATGTCGACCTTCAGGCCTTCTGGCGAACTTTCAATGCCATTTCAAGGTCAAGATTATTTCTTTTTGTGAAAACCTATATTTTAAACACCGGAATAAAAAAGAAAATTATAAGCTGTTTTCTTTAAATTTTAGAAAATTTTTGGACCAAATGTTTTAACTTTACTTTCGTAATGAATTTACTTTTGTTGTCAATTTCTCTATGGGTAAACAATTTGCAGTAAGCAACGTAAACAGATGGAGTAAAGTGTTTACATTTCAACGGATTTTTTCAAGGAAATTTTAGAGTTACAATCGAGTAAAAAGATCGTTCTGCAGTGTCAAATAAAAGCGTCCATGGACATTAAAATTTATGGTGAAATTGCAATAATTTTTAATTTCTTGATAGCTTAAAATATTCGACCTCTTCTCAGTAAATTTATCTAGCAGCAATTCGTAAATTGCTGTTCAAAAACACTTAGATGCACATTTATGAGAATCTTAATCAAACATTATAAAATTTATCCGCCGCATGTCATCGCAACTTCGCCACGAATTCCACAGACCCATTCGTAATCTAGGATTAAATAAACCTTTATAAAAAATATAAAAATTATATACTAAATTAAAATGTATTCACTATCATTTTTAATTAAAAAAATTGTATTATTGCTTGTAAGAAACTCACATTTAGAAATGTAAGGAATTTCAGTTCATTGTAAAAAATTATACAAATAATTCTATTTTTCGTTTATGGTCAAAAAATCTACTTAACGAAAAATTTCATAAAATATCTTTAAACAAAAATAGATAAAATAAGTTGTCGATTTGTTTTTTTTTTTTAAATTATGTAGCTTTTAAACTGTCTCTTCATTTTCTCTCCTGTTCATTAAAATTTTTTGAAAATTACGATCAGACGCATAAATTCGTTTTAAGATATATAAATTCTTGTTTTGATTCTGCCAAATTCGATTTAAAGGATGACCACATCGTGTTGGTAGAGATTAAAGAAATATATTAAGGATCAAGACAATGTATCGTTTACGGTTTAATTAAATAAAGTCAATACAGCAGCATATAATTACCAATCCAAATGTCCCAATTATCTTCGTCGCCAAAGTTAGGCTTATGCACATCACCTTATTCATTTTCCACAGTTTAATATTAGCATTTAATGCAACTATGATACAAATTAAAATCTACGATGTTCAACGCACAGCCAATGTTTTGAATACACGAATTCTATATTGTCAATGCTTGATGCGGTAGCCGGACATGTAAAACAAACTATCTAAACACAATCCACATGAACACACTCGTAAACAAAGCGGTTCGAAGGACATTAACGACAAATACATTTCTACGCCAATGTATTTGTTACATTTCTCATACGTTAAGATCATGTGTACAATTGTTTTTCGTACACAATATTAAGAAAATCCGTTCCAACGAATCTTGCATTAAATAATTTAAAACTTTATTAAAATTAATTTCAAATTACAGGTATTTTGAATAGAATCTCATGTTAGATATTACACGAATGAAACAAGATTATCGACTGGGAAAGTTCCGACGCGAGAAGATAACTTGAGAATTTACACACTTTGTTCATATCTACATTACAAGATGGGATAAGAATGAAATTTCAAAGATGCATATATCTTGCGCGCATGCACTAGGCCGCTTTTAAGCGCAAGCGCTATATTCAAGCGCATGTCATACCTGCGCGCGCACCTCTGTCACACATGCGGTTTAAATGTGTGTTTTGTACAGTGTGCACGCGTGAATTTTAGGTTAGCTTATTTGTTTACTAATTGTAAGTGATAATAGTACTTGGTGAACACTTTTTGGTAGTTACATCGTCCTTCAATGACTATTCAAGATATGGATATTTGTTTGAACATCACCACCGGCACAGCGAGTGACAAACCCAAGGTGAGTTTTAGGTTACAAATGTTGTTTCGTACCATTAATAATTGTTATACGAATAAAAAAGTTGGGTAACAATCACTTGCCTGACACCCCGAATGAATAATAATTTAATTTCACAACTTTCTCTTCATACAGTGGTAACAGAGTACATTTAAATGTATTTACGAACATATTTTTTGGTACCAATATGTGTATCTCTCCTTTGGCTCTCCCTGTAACAATCCACTCATTTGCAGAAAAGACTTTTCTATAAAAGTATTGAAAAATACTATTTTTAACTATTTTATTACATATTATTTAACATAAAAGTTGATATAAATTATTAATAAAAGATCATTTACGGTGGGGTTCGATATACTTTAATCTAAAGTGTCTTGCATATGTGATTTTTTTTCTGTTTGCACTTTTGGGAGGTCTAACAAACATGTTGCCACCAAAAAGAAAAAAGTCGTTACGGCCGTTTTTTAAAAAGACGATCGTACGTAACTTGATGAAAGACGGATTTTATAAACCTTTGAAACGTGTAAAGTATTCCAATACGTATTTTGTAGCTCGCATGTTTTCTGTGTTACATGATCCTTTTAAGTAATATTGTGGCGCTTTATTTTTGACTTAACTGCGGGAACAGCATAAAAAAGTTAAAAAACGTGTTTAATCAAAAACTACGTAATGGGAACAAAACAAAAAAAAAAACGATGGACTAAAAATTGGCATCCATTATAGGGAAGTGCAACTATGGTATTGTTTTCATTGCAAATGGAAAGTATAAGTTTGTTCAAAAAGAAAATGTGTTATTGAGTTTCGAAAATACGTAGATTTATTATTAATATTACTAATCTTAAAAAATAGAAAATTAAATGGAGAATTAAAATTGAACATTGTAAAAGATGGATAATCAGTGAAATATTACATTTCAGTGCACATGTACTGATTAATAAGACACTAAACTGCCATCTTGCATTTTTCAGTTCTGATTTAATAACGGTAATCAGAGTTTTCAAAACACCCTGTAAGTGAATGTTGATCACATTAGATTCGCCACCTTATATTTTAAAATGTTGACATACCAATCATAATCAACCTCAAACACTACATAAATTAGATCATGAAGAAATGAAAAAAAAAATTAAAGAATGAAATTTAGATATTGAGGGAAAAATTTAGACTATTTAGACTCTACGTTAAAATTGTTATCTTTGTAAATAAAATTTGTCTTAGTATATTCAGATGATATCGTAAAAACTTATGAAAAATTACTCAGGTTAAATAAAACTACGCAATATTTAAATCCTATGAAATTTATTACAAAAGTAAAAAAGTAATCGTTAAGCTAATTTACAAATAAACATCATTAGTTGATCATGTTATTTTGTTAGCTATAAATTAGCATAAGTTTACCCTGTATTGATACCATTTTCTTCGTCTTTCCATACAATAAACAAATTCGTTGACGATTTTCATTGTGTAATTTTGCATGATCTTTCGACATTTTTACTTTGCAAATCGCCAACATCGTCTTAATGCTTACCATAGTTTCAACAAATGACAGACGGTTTTTGTTATCGCACTGCAACCTAGTGGCTTTTTTTAATAACAGTTGCCTCTTTGCAGATTAGAAAAATGTCTGCAATATTTATAAGTTCAAGTACAGGATAAAATTCACGATAATAATATTTCTCGTTTACGTGTACATATTATCAAACATTCTTAAAATTAAACTTAAATTACGTTGATTTATGTACGTTAATTCAAAATATAACAAAATTTAAATATTGTGTAGTTTCATTGAAACTGCAATGCGCAGAATTGATATAATGTTCAAAAATCATTATTTTCAAAATGTGTTCTTATAATTCTTTAAAGATTAAAGTTACAAATAGGTATTTCAATTATAGTTAGTCCATTTTGATGGTAAAATGAAACTATTTAACTGATAAAAAAATAATTTTTAAGGTATTACTATGAAATTATTGTAATTGAACTCATAAAATAAAGAAAAATCGTTTTTTTTTAACCCCTTCGTTGGGACAGAAAATTCTACAAAAAGTGCCCAGAATGGCAGGAATTTTTTTTATCGCCATTTCGACTCCAATCTGTACTGAAGGGTTTTCGAGGTTGCTGATTACGAATTTGAACTCAAAATTTGCAAATTCAAAATGGCGATCCAATGATTGCGAATGTGAATCCGCCATCTTGAATTTTTAAATTTCAAGCTTGAATTCGTAATTAGCAACCCCGAAAATCCCTGAGTAACAAATTTCGTTACTATCGAGTAACTTTTTTCATTTTTTTTTCATTTTCGGCCGCCATATTGCATCCGCCATTTTGAATTTTTAAATTTTGACTTCAGATTCGGATTCAGCGACCCCAAAAACCCCCGAGTTAGACTTGGATTCCAAATCGGAGCAAGTTAAATAGAAAAAAACCGATGTGCCCACTATTGCGTCAATGCCACACAGGGCACCTTCCAATTCCGCGAACTATTGCGTCAATGCCAACGAAAGGGTTAAAAACGGCCCTAATGATTTTTTTCTTTTTGGTGTCAACATGTTCGTTAGGCTTCCCAAAAGTGCAAACAGAAAAAAATCACATATGCAAGATACTTTGGGTTAAAGTATATCGAGCCCCGCCATGCATTTACTCGAATTAAATAATTCTTTAATACTGCACAAAGATTTTGTTATTTATTCAAACATTCTTCTCAGTTTAGCAAAAATATATGTACATTAAACATTACTCGCACCTTACAAAATCTGACATATACTTAGTCCGGCAAAAACTCCCTTGGTTCATTGTAGTTTCTGTATCCTAACTTTTACTTGAGGAACTTTGGCAGAAAATGCCAGAGACACCTATATGGAATCAATGTAACTTTTTTTTCGTGTATATATTTTATTTTTAAACTTTATTAGTGTAGTTTTAAAATATTCCTGTCTTTTTATACTCTTAATTATTACAAGGCACAAATAATTATGCTTTGTCATTTCACTTATAAGATGTATGGTAGATTATATTTCAATTAATCTTTAATAGAAAACAAAAAGAGAATGGAATGTTAAAACTAAAAGATTGGAAAAGGCAGGAGCACAAAATGAAACAAATAAAGCTAAAAGCGTCGTTGGGACTAAAGCTAGAATTAAACAGAAGTCGTTGGGTACAATTATTGCAAATAATATGAAGCGTGCCAATGCAAAGAATACGCCGACTAAATCTATATTGAAGAAGCCGTCATCAAAATTGAATGATAAAACTCCAAATGATACAAATACACTAAATGAAAAGAAGGTTGTAAAAACCGTGGTTTTTTCCAAAGCTCAAAACGTCTCTCCAGAAAAGAAACCCGGTGACGTTAATAAATCATTGATATCTTTTGAAAAAATTCCTGAAAATACTCCAAAAGTCATTTTAGCCAAAAAACGCAAAGATATGGAAACGAGTAAAAAATCATTGACTGATATATTTTCTACGCGAAACTCTCAAACTGAGGATCATAAAGTGCAACAAAATGTTGATACAATTAAGCAAAATAAATCAGATCAGGAGGCTGATTCAGAAAAAGGTGTAAATATAAAAGATGTTAATTCAACTAAAAATATAAAGTCAAAACAAAAACAAGAGAAAAATAAGAATAAATTGGGTCGTAAAAAAAACAATAATAGAGCGGGTAATTTTCCAATGCGACAAAGTGGACAAATATCTTCTTTATTTGGAAATAATCCAGAAATACCAAATATTGGTCAACGACACGTGAAGCCAGTGAATGAAGCTGTTTTTACATCAATGAAATTCAGTGACCTTGAAATTCACGAATATTCCATATCTAATTTAGAAAAAAATATGAAAATTACAACACCGACTACGGTGCAAATGAAAGCCATTCCTCATATATTATCTGGAAAAGATGTACTGATTCGTTCTCAAACTGGTTCTGGAAAAACTTTAGCGTATGCACTGCCAATTGTTGAATCGCTGCAGAAAATTAGACCGATGATAACAAGAGAAAGTGGTATCATGGCTCTCATAATTGTGCCAACTAGAGAACTTGCATTGCAGACATACGAATGTTTTTTGAAACTTGTCAAAGTAAGTTTCGTTGAACATATTTCTAAAAACCAAAAATTTTAATAAATAATTCATCATTTTCACATATTTTTAGTCATTTACTCGAATTGTACCAGGTTATCTGGTTGGCGGGGAGAAAAGAAAATCTGAAAAAGCTCGATTGAGACGAGGATGTTCTATTTTAATCGCAACACCAGGTAGATTGTTGGATCATGCCAGACATACGGCAGCTTTAAAATTACATGGCATAAAATGTTTTGTACTTGATGAAGCAGATCGAATGCTTGATATGGGTTACGAAAAAGATATTTCTGAGTACGTATATGTAAAAATATTGCTTTTTAAATGTTTTAGGTAATAAGAAAAATAATTGTTTCCTTGTTACTGCAGAATAGTTTCATTTATAAAGAAATCACCAGAAGTCGATAACTCAGGATATAATCCAATGGAGATTTTTAAACAAAATACAAAAAAGAAATTTACTGACGAAGAGTTGGAAAGGGTTGATGAAATATCAGATGAAAATAATGAAGTAAGCGATACTGAAAATGAAGCATTATCCTCAGAAAATACTGACGATAAAGTAAAATCTGAAGATGTTGAAATTGATAAAACTAAAGACAGACAAACTATTCTTTTATCTGCAACATTAACACAAGCTGTTGAGAAACTTGCAGGTTTAACGATGGAGAATCCTACTTTTGTTGATGCTGCAAAAGAAAATTTGGAAAGTGCTGGTGGAAGTAGTACTGGAATTAATGAAGACTTAATTGTACCACAAAGTGTTACGCAGAGTTATATTATCACACCACCGAAGTTGAGGATGGTTACGTTAAGTGCCTACATTGCTGGAAAGTGTCAAGTATGTACACAAATCCTTTTATTGTAAATGCAATTATTTAGAACATTTTCATTACTAATTTTAATTACTTTATTTAATAATATAATATCTATGCAGAAAGCCGAACAGCATAAAATATTAGTTTTTATGGCGACACAAGATATGGTTGATTACCACACAGAAGTTTTATCATCTATTCTTTCAAAGCCTGTGGATGAAGAGGATGAAGACTCAGATCCATTAGTGGATGTTGAATTTTTTAAACTCCATGGGAACATGACTCAAAAAGAGCGGACTGATGTATTTAAATCTTTCCGAAAAGTGCGAAGTGGCGTTCTCCTGTGCACTGTAAGTAATAAATTTAATTTGTTAAAATTCTTATTTTTGAACTTTGTCAAAATACCTTTGTCATTATTGAAATTATTCCATATAAGTTTGATGCGATCATATGAGATCTCTCTAATATGATTCAATTATATTAATTAATAAATTTATTTACATTATAATCATATATAACAAATTTTAAATGAAGTAACATAATTCTGCACCTTCCATAAGTTCTTCCTCTTAGATATAGATGAAATAATTTCATCAGAATATCTGTAACATGGTAATGCAAAATCAGATATAATTGCATAACTAATGATATTAATTATTATAATGCGATCAGTTATTTATATGCAGCATTCGCGATTAATAAAAGTGTCCAACGAAGAAAATGTTGGAATATCAAAGATTAAAATAATAAGGGAATGATGTTGACAATAATGATTGGAGAAAGATGGGTATAAAAGAGCGAATAGAAAGACGCGAGGCGATGCTATGCGTACATGTACAGTCAGGTCGACACACCCGGAGCTGTAAATTAGCTCGTGGCTATTCTTTCAAAAGGAAATTAAATACCTCCGAACCGGACCCACGCTGCGCCTTCAGAGTTTAAAAATTATGCGCGGACATGAGGCATCCGTAACGAGTATAATTATCATCCTCCTAAGTGCGCGATTTCTTTTGCAGTCGGCAATCTAGGATTTTTTTATGCCATCGGTCGTTTACTAAGTGCGCCCATTATCGGGTAATATAAAGCGGACATTTACTTATAATTCCAATTTATAATATCATAAGTGAATATATTTACAAATTTGCATAATATTATAATAAAATGATTTTAACAATTTTATATTATGAAATACGATTTCCTTAAGAAATTGTATCATGCAACCCTACAAATCACGAATTTAGTAAATAGGCTTTTTGGACACAGGTAGCTTCAAGCATCTTTCGGTTAAACTAAAATGGCGATGAAAACTGCTATCGGGATATGACTGGTATGTCATTCAAGATCACGAAAACGTTCGTACTTAAATCGTAACTGATCCCGTTTTCGAGAAAATGTAAAATTACGATTTTCGAAAAATATAAGATCTATGATTATTATTTATTGCATTAATTTATTAGTTTGCCACTCTCTGAGTAACCCAGAACCAACGACGAGGACGTGGTGGTAGTATAGTTCCATTTTTTTTTAAATTTTTAAAAATTTTGTTATTATTTTGAAACAAACTTGAAATGTAGAACATTTTGAATTTTTAATTAAATGCGTCGCGAGGAAAAATTGAACAATATACCTTTTTAATCTAGCAGAATAAGTAGGATCTGTCATCAAATTGATTCTGTGACGCTCCCAAAATTTCAAGAACTCTCTATGGACGGACTCGCCAGCTTGTTCCGACCAAAATCCAAATCATTTGTTACCAAAAAAAAAGTAAGCAATGATGTAAATAATTCAAAATTGTGTGAATTTTTAAAGTTTCGGAATCTCCTGTACTTTTATATATTTTATTTAATTCGTGAATTTGCTTATCGAAATTATTATTTATTTCTGACGTTGCAAAACAATCTTGAACCACATTGTTCATGGCTTTGAAAACTGATATAAATGGAACTATTTAAAGAAAATCATTGATTCCATAAATTTCAGGATCATTTAATCTGTCCGTTTCTTGCAAAAGTTTGCGGCATGCGTTTCCTTCAAATATTTCCCCTTGATATTTTGGGGCACCAGTTTTGAGTTTTTTGGCCATAAAAGGCTTTTTCGTGCATATGAATGCGTTCGCGAAAATATTTTTAATATTCTTACATTTTTCATTTTTCGAAATTGTAATATTTGAGGAAGAGGGTCGGTCATGGACACTCTTTCATTTTTGGCGCATAAATTTTGCTCAATTACATTCTTATGCAGACATATGCATATACATGCATAGCTAAAGACCTTAGTTAACTACTACTGAAGAAACTAAATTGATTCTGTCGACTAGAAAATTGTCGTTAAACATTTAGTAGAATCGTCATCTTTGGTAAACAAAATTGTTTGGTTTGGTTGTGGCCACCACTGAAAAATCTACTAAAAATTGGAAAAATGGAGTAAAATCGCTCCAGATATATGCAGAAATGAGAATTTATTGATTTCAAAAACCTTTAACGTCAGAACAACAATAGAAGATGTCGCTATTGATACCTATTATTCTTCATCTTCTTCACAATGTGTACAGTGCTAGTAGCTCTTACGTATTTTAGCACACTTCAAATGCACTAGCCGATCGCAGTCAATGCATTTGATGGAATTTGAGGCGGTCAAAAACCAACGATCGATTATAAATTATACAAAATGCGACAATATTTTATGATTTGTCAAAAGAGAGGGGTGTTCACAACCGAACCAATTTGGGTGTTCACAACCGAATATTTTAGCTACATTAAAACGTCACAAAAAAAATGTATTTTGCACATTGTGGCTGTCGCTATTAAATCACTAAATATAATAAATTTACTATGTAACTATGCGTTGCACTTATCTTTTGCTTTGATTAAATTTTATTTGTATGGCTTTTGAGAATACTGAAAAATAGATTTGTTGCGATGTATGCATATCAGAAAATCAACTTGTTCGCACCAAAAAGCAAAAGCGACTCTTTGCTGTCATATTCGCACAAAAGCTACCTGCAGCGATAATAGACACTTGCCATTTGTCGAATTTGATTAATTTATTTTCAATCCAAATGTACGAGGGGTGTTCACAACCGAACGATGTTCACAACTGAACCTCTTACCCTACATTTTCTCGAAAACGGGGATCAGTGACGATTTCAGTAAGAACGGTTTTGTGATCTTGAATGATATACCATTCCTGCCCTGATATTAGTTTTCATCAGCATTTTAGTTTAACCAAGAAATGCTTAAAGTTCACTGTGCGGAGGTTACTGATTGCAAATTGGGTGTCACCTTTTCAAATTAAAAATGGAGGATTCAATTTGGCCGATAATATTTTAGAAAAATCATAATTTTGTCTAATATTTTATATATATATGGGTTTTTGAGGTAGTTGATAACTCATTTATTGTCTAATTTTTTAAATTGAGAATAGCAGAATTAATGTAGTTCATAAAAGGAACAACAATTTTTTACACCATTTGGTTTCGGTAGTTTTGGAATATTATTGGAAACTTTTGGAATTAAAGTGTGTTCCGGATGAAAAATGTATCATACAGTTCAAGGGCCGTAGGAAATCTGCCAAATCTTACTTCAATAACCTCATCTGTTATTGTAAAGTAACATTTGGTCGGTCATATTGGATCCGTAATTTTTTATTTTTAAAATCTAACACCAGTCTCGTAATAAGTGATCATAAAAAGCCCAACACCAATATGTGAAATACCAGAACAAGTTATTTTTGTACTATTTTTTAGGTAATATTGGAACATCCATTTTGAATTTTGAAAATCTGGGGTTGGTAACGAGCAACCCTTGGCTAGTTCGTTATGACACGAAGTTCTTCGGAAAAATATGATTTTCTTAGTGAACTAATTGTTATTAACAATTATTATTTAACACAATTAAGTATTAATATTAGATTTTACCCTTATTGGAACCTTGGTGTGTTCTTTTATAATTTGGAATATTGAATTATTGATAGAAAAATACATTTTTAAAAATGGAAGTTGTTCTTTGTTATTTAACGTGTACAAATTACGGTATCTTCTACGTAAATCTGTAATAAACATTGGTTATAATTGATGCTTCAAGGCTAATTTGAAACATTCAACACAAAGCCCACTAATTTTAGATTTCTAATGCATTAACAGAATTGCAAGGGCGTCCACAAATTTCTAGCCGAAATAGTTGAATATCCCACACATTTTCTCTCAGGTAATATATTCGGATGAGAGTTACATATACGAAATGGATCAAATGTTTTATGAACAAATTAATAGACGCATATCGATCAGTCTGCGAGAAAAACTAATGCATGTGTCTTCCATATTTTATTCGAAACTTTGTTTTAGCATGCGAACTCCATTAGGTATTATTTTGTTAATAATGTAAATAATACCATTAGATTCAAGAGATAAGTGCTTATCCAAGTAGGCTCATTGCATTAAGAAAATAATATGTGGATATACGCACAAATCAGTCAGTTCTCGTGTATCCTTTAGAGAGCCAATCTCGCGGAAATCGTGTTTGAGCGCCGTCCATACAAGCATGCGTGTTATTTCGCATGTGATTGCTTTATAATGTTCACTGTGTTCACTGAGAAATTATTACATTCGAATACATTGCACAAGGCTCGATAATGGCTTCCCTATCGTTTATGACCTGGAAAAAGTGGCAAAAAGGAATATTTCGACATATGTTGGTTAACGGTAACGTTCTTCTTTTTTGCGGTCGGTCTAAAACAATTTCAATAATCCATAAATCGTTTCTTTTATTTTGGAGAGCGATGCAAATGGAAACGGTGATTTGATTTTCGAAATTACCTAGATATACATAATTTGTTGGCTGAAGTTAGTTTTACTGCTGCTGATTACTCGAAACCGTAGTTTATTTAATTCAAATAGAATTTGTTAATTATTTATACGCGTATAAGAAGTTGCTCTATTTTTGGACACAGAAACTTGCCAGTTTATTGTTTAACCATTGCGTTGGAAATTATGGCTTGAAATTATGCGATGATTAACATTTACCTGCATAGATTTGGATTTGGACCCAGAGCATAAATGTAATTGTCCTTGTCATTCGGCTTCCGCTTACCAAAACGACGTCAAATTTTAACTGAAGTTAGTGTAAGGTTTGATTTTATTATTATTTACCTACATTTTCTTGTTCCTTTTCGGAAGTTGCTTTACAGTGGGCGCATCTTTGTTTCGTTGGCGATTTTTCTCTACTGTGATCCTTTGGTGGTTCAACGATGCCCTTCCCGAAAGTCGCTGCGATGTTCACACGTAAATATGTTTGTAAATTGACATTTGCATAACGATTGTCGAACAAGATGCATCGTCAGCTGATCTAGGCATTATTTAGCGGAGATTTCATTCGAATTCCCGATGTTTGTCTGGTTGCATTTGAATAACATGCGGGAATTTGCTGCCGTTTGGTCCAGCATCCCCAAAACATATTGGCCATATATTGCTCTTCTTGCAGACAGGATGTGAATAGCACAGCCAGTGAAAGCAGACTGTGTCACCTTTCGGACGAATGTAATGCAAGACGATCACCGATTTCTGAGTTTCAAGTGCTGTTGACCGGATGCAATTGGATACAACACTACTTTATTCATCTTTGGTGTGTATCAGACTAATGTCATATCAGAGACATGCATAAATTTTTATTCCGGAGGATTTTTGATGTTAATTTCACTTCAGTTGCAACGTCCCGTCTATTTTTTTCTTATAGTTCCGGTTATTTGTTATTGCTACGGGTCTGTTCTCATGTGTATTCAATTTTTTATTTTGCACTACACTATTACTTATATTTCCTCACACAAATTTTGCACTTAAAAACCATACGTAATTTTAATTTTTTTTCTTGTACTTTCAGCGTAATCGGTCACGATGGGTCTTATGGACCCATCCAAAATTTGAACAACAACAAATAGCAACTCAATGACCGTTCTAGAAAAAAAAATATCCAGACTTACGTTATGCCATGAGACCAAAGGTCCTAGAGCAGGTTAAATGAAATACTGAAGCTAACTGTCTGTTTGGTTTTTATAGTGAAATGTGCACAAAGTTGCAGTGATAATGTAATAAATTAGGAAAGCCTGTTATTAGAATGTATTGTAGTTTCTTCTATTTCTAAAAAAAAAAAAAGAATAATTGAGTATTCGCTTCGCGTGTGGTGCCCGTAGCGCTGCCAGTGGCATTTTCAGAAACTGTATATCCCGAGAATTACTAGAGAACATAAGGAAAAACATTTTTTTTTAAAATTGTTTTGACAGAATGTAATGTGTGAATACAATACTTAAATCCAAGGTAGTCCATTTTCTGTGTAAACAAAAGATTTTTACTACTTTTGCATAAAAATTCAAATAAAAATACTTATAATCGAAAACTTACTGCTCTAATCGAACTAAATTCAACCATTGTTTTCGGCGTTCCACTTTATGAGGAAATAAGGGATTCGCCGTTGGAAAAGCGTAGAACTCTGTTCCTGGTGAATTATTTCGTGTTTTGCAGTCAACCACACTACAATATACATTGTTCTTTTTGGAGTCATTCGTCATAATTTGCACTTCAAGAGCTGTCAGAAACACAGGTTATGCTGACTTTTCGAGCAATATACACTGTAAAAAAAGTTGATGTAATTTTACTATCTATCACGTTGGAAATAAACCGATTCACGTGTAACGTGGTAAAAATACGAGCCGTATGTAAAATTACGTAGTGATATATTGCAAATTTACAATCGATGTAATCGCCGACAATTAAATTTTCAAAGTTCAGATCATGCAGAACAAGAAAACACATGGTTTTCTGAAATAAACGTAAAAATAGTAAAAAATGGCCGAATTTTTATAATTCTTGTTCACATACTACTTATATATCTGCAATGTAACACCATGTTATTTTACATACGACTTGTACGATATAAACCATTCCGAAAAGGAACTATTTGTTCACCAGTGGACAGTCAACATTATTTAAAGTGGAGTTATTAGCCAATTGGAATTCCCCGCCAGGAAATATCGCTATTTAATAGTTTAACTAAAATTGATACTATTCTGATTATTACAAAACTCTCTGGATGAATGAATAGTTTGCATACAAATTATACTACTATTTTATGTAACATTGAAATAATTTTAATCTTATATTGTAAATTGTTTGTTGTCAATACCTAAAGTTATGTACTAAAAATGTAATTCGCGTATATGATACTTTTGTTTATATTTTTTTTTAATTTCTAGATATACTTTTATTATTTGACTTAACTGTTCATTTCTGCATAATGATTTCCTACGAAAATTAGTCATATTTACTAATTTACGGACGAATTAACTACAAATATAGATAGCGGATACATTTTGATGATAACTAATGAGTTTTATGATTTTTTTTTTATTTTCGGATCTAATTATTAATATTTATAGATGCGGCAGATCAATACGTTTCGATAAAAAGAAACAGTCGCGTTCAGATCGTTCGGCATCGATCTCCAGAAAAAATGTACCCCTCGTAAATCGCATCTGTTAAGTTCATTTCCTTTTTTAATATCCATCTGAAAGTTCGGAGCTATTAATATTTTTCTATGCTATTCGAATTTTACGCGTTAAGTTACATTCAAATTTGTAATAAGTAAATTGTTCTTTCACATTTTTTTAATAAAGAAAACGATAGAATGGGAATAGGAAGTCATTATTGAAGAGCTATAATAATTAAATGTGAAATGTGAAGAAACAGCGTGAAATTTTTACGCATATATGTGGGGAAAAAGGACATAAGTCCATTATTTTTGAAAACCGAGTTAACTACAATTTTAGATATAGGAAAGTCTAATGCTTTTTTTTTTGCAACAGGGAGAGAATGAAACAATTCGGTTTTGCTCATAAAAAAGTTCGATAGTTAAAGCTCGATTTTTTAAAAAGTGAATAAGTTCATAAAAAGTGACTGGTCCATGAAGTAATTCAATAAATTCAATTAAAGGTTATATTTATATATATCATTTAAATAAATAAGCCAATGGCTGAGTACAGGATTGTAGATTTATCCGAAAATGTTTAAACATTCTGTTAATTTCTGACTACGCACCAAATTATATAAAAGGCAATGATTTTAAAACGTTCATATAATATTATATATACAGCTCTCTTCAGGGAAACCTAATAATATTATGTTGAAATTTATATATTTTAACAAGAAATTAATAAATAAATAACGAACAACAAAATAATGAACCTATAGTAAGTATAAAGAATTAACCAAACAAAAATTAAAACCAATTCTTTCATTTTTTAACGACATTCATGTCGAACTGTGATGTTCATGAAACGGAATGAAATAGGCAAATAAGCTAAAACATTATCTGAAACCATCTGATATATTGGATCTGAATACAAGTGATTCAAAATAGTGCTACAAAAAATCTCTGTACGGAATCAATAGTTAACAAAGAATAAAATTATAAATATATTATTCACATATATGTAGTAACAAAGGGTATAAAAAAGAATTAAGTCAAGGGACCTGTTACTACTCGAATGAAGTGCCTTCTATCTATTTATCGCATTTACGGTCCGAAGAAAATAAAAATTTGCTATATTATATGCGGTAATAAATTCGATATGTTTTTGTGAAAATTTATTCCTCAAGAGCACAGAAAATCGTATAATTACGCTCACAACATGCCGCATTAAAAACGATTTACTCCTAACTGTTTTAAACATTTTGTAATATTATTTTATTACCTCTCTTGTCATACTTGTAAAACAAAAAGGAGGTTGATTTTGGATTCATAATTCGATAAGAGGAATTCCCAAATTTAAAAAATCGGCATATTGATCTGAAAACATTTGTCGGTATATTTCCAGCTCATGCGACATGTAGTCATTATAATGAAGCATCAACGATATTAAAAAAAATTCAATGATATATCTCCAAACATTTGATAAACATCAACTATGGTTATAGAGTTGTGTAAATTATACGAGATTATTAGTATCATGTTTAATCGGACATAATATATACATATATATATATATATATATATATGTAATCTCAGTGTGTAGTCGGTAATTACTTGGCAGTCCATGTTTCACGTTTTCGGACATCGATACTCTAAAAGAATACAAAAATAAATAAAAATAATAATAATTCCGATCAGATGAGCCTTGCGAGAGTCTCCAGCCGACGTTTAGCTAACCGCCCACGTTCCGCGGCGCCACTTTTCAGGGTTTATGCCGGGTGTTATTAATTTCCTCGTTGAAACCCGCGGTCATCGGCGGAACTCTTGCTGAGGCCCCGGCACAGCGGTGGTGGATACAAGCTTGCGTGATCTATGACGCGAGTGAGATGTTTTGAGCGGCGATCCGTTTGCGATTCCTTGCAATCTCCCTCCGCCCTTAAACGATCGTTTGCTTTAATCGACCCGATCGATCGACTTCAAACCGAATACGGTGGCAGGCAATCTGCGTCTCTTAAAAAATACAATAGGTTAAAGAGTAAGTTACGTTAAATTTGTCAGACACACGGTGGGATAGTACACGGAACTTAATGCGGAACAAGTGAATATTGGCCTGTCACAGTACAAATATGAAGTTCCTATTGGGATCTGACATGAAACATGCGACACCTGGTGGCAAATCGTGAAAGCTCTGCAAGCTCAAAGTTTGTATTGTTAAGCATACCAGGAAGTATTATTTTTTATCTAAAAATTATCTATTTTGGTATTATGGGTGTTGGAATATTTTCTCCGCGTTCTGTAAGCTTAAATATAGATCGCTGCATAGTAAAAGATAGCTATAGTAGAGCAAAAAAGGATCTACAACTCCGATTTCATCGCTTCGAAAGACAAAGGAAGGCTTTTTTGTTAATTGAAAATATATTTGGAAAAAAAGAAAAGTGGTCAAATTAAAGGCGCGGACAATTGCTTTAAAAGTGACAAATGTAAAGCGACGAATGAAAGTTTGTTCATTGCATTTTAAGAAAAATGATTATATACTGACAGGTTAGTGAGGTTAATAAGTAAGTACAAGAAGTAATCTCTCCCTTATACGATACTGTCGTATTAATTTCATGAGGCTTTCCTTTCAATTGCGATGTTTGCAAACAAAACGCAGTAAAGCTGCAAGTGTAATTTCCGATATTTACATTGTTCCCGCACTCAATAATATGTCCAGCATTTAAAACTCTCCACCCTTCAACAAATGTTCATTCTGCTGTGTTGGTACCAGCCCAATTGCAAATATTTTGTAATGTAACTATCATAATTCACAAAATTTGTCTATCCTCTAATGTACTCAACACAAAACTTGCGGTTATCGCCGCCATATTGAAGAATTTTAATTAAGTCACGCCCCTATGTCAGATCCCAATAGCCACTGAGTCAGTACTGACCTGTGATTAGTTAACACGGCATTCTGGTATAATCAGATTCACAATTGGGATTTCATGCTTCAATGGTTTGCCATAGCATACATGCGGAGCACAATGGAAGTCCTGACAGTTTAGTCCCAATCGTGGATCGAACAGCTGATATTTTACAGTTGACGAGCAAGAAAATAAATAATAGAAAGTTACTACTGAAGTACAGCAGCAATCATGAGTCGAATTAAACCAGAGAAGCAACATATGTACACATTTTATATGCCTTTGTATACAATTATTGTATATATTCCATTTACAAAGATCAAACCGTAAAATCACAAAAATTAGAAAAGTGAACAGCAATTTTGTAAAGCATTACTGAAATAAGCAAAATATCTACCGTTTTCTTGTCTTACTTTATATTTAATAAAAAATATTTATTGTGCCAATGAAGATGAAGTGCACCATTTCCATTTCCTATGACTGTTACATCTGCAGCTTGATATATGTTTAAATATGTACAATTTCTGCAGTTGCATCCGGTCATCATTGAATGATCATGTCTGCCAATGTAATACGGTACTCTGTAATGCCAACTCTAGAACAACGTTTCCTCCACTTTCGAGTCCTCCGCAGAAAATATTTGGCGCTTTCTCGCAGCCTGGTACGCCGTACTTGACTCCGTAGAGATACTATACGGAAATAGAGTAAATGTAATCATAGTAGGGGTGCAACCTCGCTGGACAAACTGGGGAACCGGCATTGCTGGGAGGGTCAACTGTAATTCACGATTATATAATTTCCGAAATTGATTTACAATTTACGTTAAAATTCGTTGAAACTGTCATCATTTTGGCGAAGTATATAACTACTTTGTAGATGGTCTCAAACCAACTAATGGAGATCACTGTGGGATTGAAATCGAAATCTAAGCAACAATATTTCTGCCTTTATAAAATACAGTCCAAAGCAAGTGTATGATTTATAGTTTATCAATATCAACACTATTTAATGAATGTAAGGTTGTATTAAAAAAATTATGATGGCTACATGGAAAGAAATGTTACGCGCCCATTAGTGCCGACAGAGGTGCCAGTCGCTGTTAAAAATGGCAACGTTAATTTGGAAAGGGTTCTCTCAAATTGGGAGATATGGTGCCCAAACAGAGTGTGTCGTCAAAAGTGTAGGCTAGAGCGCCATCCGGCTGCCCGTTGAAGCTTTTGGGAGACTCAGTTGCCCAAATTTCAGCAAACTGGCGAATCAAAAGAGTGGGAGGGCAGAGCAACTACGAAAACGACGGCAAATCCGCCAACGTTTTTTCCGTGTAAGGACACGAACAAATTCCGGAGAATGAATATGACGAACGGCTAATAAAACACGACAAAGTTGGCAGTACGGATGTGCGAATTATCAAGTTCTTCTAGGTATGGCGGGTTGGGTAATCCAAAGTTTCGCTAGGTTAACTGTCGTTAAAGTTTCCGAAATGCATGCAGCCACACGAAATCAGTAAGATTACTCTATCATATGCTCTAAAATTGTTGGAGCCAATTTTTATCGGTTCAAAAAGTGGAGTAGCTCGAGTGCGACTACATTTTCAGTTCTTTGGAGAAAAAATCTGTATTCTGCCGATGGATTGAAAACTGTGATCTACCGAGTAATATTTTTTGCTCCAACAGGGCGTATGAAGTACGGAAAAGCCAACTGGTTATGTTTTAAGATGAACAGAGAAATAGAAAATAGCTTGATTATGCTGTCCTCGTGCAATGTGCACTAAAATGGTATAATAAAGCCTGATTATCCGAGAAAAAAATATTATAGAATTAGGAGCAAGCCGTCACATTGTGCATTTTAATTACTATTGAAGGTATGGATGAACTCGTTTTCGTCGCATTTTTCTTTATTGCACTCCATAGGGGCCATAGTCGGAAGGAAGTAGTTGCTTTTTATTATTAGATCTCTTTTTGTCAAAGTAAATAACTGTCACGGTAGAGGGATTAAAAACCTAGTTCAGCGTAAGTCAGTCAGAGAAGTATTTTTTGCCTCAAGGAGTAAAGTCAATACTTATTTTCTTCAGCACTGCGAAATTGACTCCAAATTAAGTTTAGAGTGTATCATTCTGGTCTATCAAACACGCAAAATATATCGAGTTACAAAGTAGAATCGAACATTACAATCCTGACTAACCACCCTTTTTACCAAAGGGATGCCGATTATGTGCAATATGTCCGAAGCTGGGTAATTATTATCAACAGTATTTTGAGATCAGCGTCTGTTGATCTTCATATACAAAAGGAGTCGAGGGACCTTTGACTGTAAAAGAACTTCCAACGAGAAAGTTGGTCATTAATTCCAAAAGAAGTTTTTGGCAATATTTAATTATTAATGCATTGAAAATTCGCAAAGTAATACGTTTTAAAAGAAATTCTTCATCGCACGTGACAGCGCATATATAGATTGTACTATCGAGATTAGTTTTCGTGGATAAATTTTATGATTATTTTTTGTAGTATTATTGTTTTAATCATTAAATCTTTATTCCATTTCAGATGTAGCATCGATTAATAGGATTCATAATTTGCATGGTATATTGATATCGGTATTGATATTAGTATTGTGTATACTAAACGGGAAATAATTCATGTAGATATATATATATATATATATATATTTCGCTATAAGAATTTGACAGAACAGTTTTAATATATGAAATTAAAATTCATGTCACCAGGTCGCCTACTATTCCATAATTAAAAAAAGTTCTTATATAGAATGTACTTGTGCAGCTTTTGAACGCGTATACCAACCGGCTATATCTTTTAAGGATTGTTGACAGGATTCTTTTGCAGAATTTATAGATCTTATTCTCATTTCATGTTATATTCAATTCTTTCAAATAATCTACTTTTGTACTTGAGGAATACTCGGTGTGCGAAGGTACTCAGTGCAAAGTTTATTACCGGTTTCCTACGTGTAAGGGCCCTCGAGCGTCCGGGGGGTTGTTAAAAAAACAAGGAAACATTAACTTTTTAGACATTATTTGTAGAATTTCTTTACAGAAATAGGTTCATGATCACAAGGGCTACTGGGTGAAGTAATATAGTTACAATTCATTGTTTATAAACAGGAAAAATCAAAACTGGAAGTTTGACGTCAAATGTGGAGGTTTGATTTTTATTTGTCAAATTGTCAATATCTATGCCAGACATGAAAGTTTAATTATTGCTGTTTACAAGCAGCAAATTCTGATTATATTATTTTACCCGGTAGCCCTTGCGATGAGGACCATATTTTTTTACAGAAATTTTGAAATAAGAATCTAAAAATGGAATGCTTATGAAAGTTTCCCCATTTTTCACAGTTGTGTTGCTCGTCAGCCCTTAAACGAAAATTAGTTCACTAATTTAAGTAATTGTAATGACTAGTAAAAACGACAGTTCCTTCTTGACTGTTTTTAGACTTAACGCCAGTTTAATCGTTTTAAGTAAATTTAATGCTATTATAATAAACATTTGTTTATAGAACTCGATTTTTTCATTTTTATTGGTATTTTTTCAATACACCTTTTAACGCTGACTTATGCTAGTAGGAGGTCGGCGTATGTTACGTTTCTGTTGAGTGAGTTCTATTAGAAATTATATACGGGCTCGAAGATGCCCTCTGGGTACTAATTTATGATCCATTTATCCTAATGCAGAAAACGCGTCTGTGAGTAACCGTACTCACTGAATCCATTGTTACGTACATTACAACTTTAAAGAAGCTGTCGCGTGCTGATTCATAAAAGATATGCAGGGGAAGTCTTATGTAAAAGCAAAATTAATCAACCTTTTTCACGTAAGAAAATCACCAGTTTTAAATGTGTGTCCCGTTTTCTGTATTTGTTTTGATGGATCGAAAAGAGAATATGACATAGACAACATACAATTAATTGACACCTACCAGATTCGATTTACATTTTTAAGAGTCTTTCGAAATTAAAAGCTGGTCGCTGGCCAGTATTATAATGTTTCGTGAATAAATCGAATGATATATAAGAGAGAGATTTCATGAAGGATTGCGCCGATAGGTCGCGATATATGCTTATCAGCCGCTTCTCAGGCGGGAGAATTAATTTCAAGTTGCTACACGTTTGTGCTATTAATCAGGATTATAAGGACGTCGAAATCGATGTTTACGGATTATGCAGCGTTTTTATGCTTTGTGAGGCATGATTTATATTCGCATTACAAAGACGCGGGAGTACACTTAAAAGGGAATGACTTTCAGTTTATATTTTTTACTTCAGGACATATAATTTGTCGCGGCTGTTGAAAATTACGTCTCATTGAAATGTTTAACTTCATTAGATTACGTTTTATCGGGAAATTGAATAATTGCTCTGATTGCGCTGATGAGGAAACTTCAAATATTAATTGAATATGGCATTATATCATGTTTATCCAAGTTGTAAATTATGTTTAATTTCTGAATGTTTCTTGGGTTGAAATTATATTATATATATTGAACTTTTTAATTAAACTTAAAGAGATGGGTTTGACTGGAGGTTTACTTGTAAACTGTCATATGATGGGATATTTACGTATCATAGATTTCAGCAACCTAATTAAAACATAACTATCGAAATAAAAGTAGAGAGAGATTTGCGAACGTATAATAATATATATAATTCAATTTATGTAAAAACTTTGATAACTTACGACTATTCAGTGATGATACACAGCACATTTGAGTTTCTGTCAAAAACTATGATGGTCCTATGCTAACTACAACAGATTACTACTTACACTCATCTAGTTTAAGTCTGAGAATAGTCGTTTGCCTTCTTAAAATAATTTTAATTTGTCTTTTTCCTTCGAATTTGTGTCGTTTGACGTTAAATATTTATTTCGTTTAGTACTAAGTCATGTTTCGTAATTAAATATGAGTTTTTCATAGAAATAAACCGAATATTTTGTTCAAAAAGAAAATATCCCCATCAAGCGCAATCATTCAATTTTAAGTTTTGAATTTTTAAAATATGTCATTTGTCAAAAGATTCATCGTAATTTGGTTAATCTTCATTCTGAGGATAAAGGTATATGAGCCTTAAATTTTCTGATAGTTAACTTTTGCTTGTTTCAAATCTAAATAATAACGATTTTGCAAAGGGGTAAGTTTACACATTCAAATGTCTAGGAAGTGGTTACTTCATATTTAGTTATGCATTGACAACCTGTCACCGGACAGAAATACGGGGATTCTACAATTTTTGCAATATCCATCAATACAGCAGAAAATCTCGATTTTACCATGCTTGTATGACACCATACTTAATTTATTCTATGAAATTCTATTATTTCGGATTTGAGTAGAAAACTTATAAATAATTTGATAACCAAAAACCGCGCATATACGCGTTTGTCAAGCGTGTAACATGAAATCTATTCTGCCTTCTGGAGTCCGGCGGGCGCTTTTCACTCTTTTGCGCCCGCTTGTCTTATTTGCGTAACGTCATCAAGAAACGTTTCACATTTCTTTGCAGGTGTATATTACTATGTGCAAATTCAATTTTACCAGAGTCCACCGTTATTCAATATTATATTAAACTTTATATAACTTCTATATATTAAACTTTATATGATCGTTTCCCAAGTCAATATCTAATTATACCATCAAGGACATTTTCAAAAGCAACGAATTTGTTTTATCGATAAGTAGAATTGACTAATGAGCCTTAAAAGAAGTTATAACGAACGACCGATCGTTTTTCTGGCGCCCGGCTCCCTCTTGGTACTTGTTGGTCGCCTGTTTTGTTGGTCAAATTAATATTTGATAAGAAGATTAAAAAATCTCGCGGATATAGTTTCGTGAAAGAATTTTCTGTACAGCCGATCATGTCCCCCGCTGGTCCCTTCGGCCTCACCCTCAGATCGTCGGGTTTGTTTTCAAGTGCTCGAGCTACTAAATCATTGACTAGCCAAACATAGAGAGTTGCCTCGAAAGGAGGGTTCACCTCAAACGGTCGCTGCTGGGGTCCTCAGCAGGCATCGTAATATCATCGGCATACGTGATCCGAAGTCTCGATTACAAAACGAGAAAGCCGCACGCTTTTGTAAGATATTTGTAAACGCAGTTTGCCAAGGCTTATGAGGAAGTTATGCAGCTCTGCCAGCATAAAATAGCTCTATAACTAATAAATGCATGTATCACAAAATCGACGAGGAATTCGTAAGTCGCGAAATCATTATGATATCGTAACTTCTATTTGTTTGATGGGTTGTCTTGCGTGTGATTCATTATTTGTCAACTGCTAATTTATATTTTATCAACTTTATTTCTGTCAATATAAAAAATGGAATAGATCTCGATATGGTAAAGTGACGGTACTAGCATAGTGGTCCTTCCCTTACTAGTACTTAACAGTCATTCTTTGAACTGTCGCTTTTTTACTGTCGGCTTTTCGATTGTCGGTTTTTGGACTGTCGGTTTTTCTACCTGTCGGCTTTTTGATTTGTCGACAAGACCAAAACTGGCATTAGAAGCTGTCCTCTACCGATTATCTAAGTCGCCAAATACTGCCTTCCAGCACCAAGCACTACTCCTATGTGGCTCAAGAAATACCTTTAAGAAACATTAACTACCAATAAATATTTCCATATTATAAGGACATTTCATGTTCAAGAGCATATATCAGGCGGCAGCACAGCGAGCTACAGCTAACTCGTAATAATTTGTAAATTGTGTAGGCAAATTCTATCGGCTTAATAACATCGAAGAAGGTAGATTTTTATACTAAAATAACAATTCTCTAAAAAGAGTTATTTACAAATTCAATGCGTCCAGCCTCTGCTTACACCCATGTCATTAAGTCCTTTTAAAAAATTAAGGTCCTATGGTTGTAGTCCATTGAAAACACCCAATGCGTAATAGAAAATAGTTACAAATAGGACTAAGCTGGTACTCAGGTGTTTTAGTGTTCAGTAATGGTTTTAATAAAAAACCGTAAGTCAGCGCGAGCTCGCTGAAAGACAGCAATGTACCTAATTTTTTGTAGTGGGCAGTAAATATTTAATACGAACAGTATTAGCAATTAGTAACGTGTTGGTATTTCGCAGGCATTGATTCGGTATAACAAAATATAATTATACTGGCCACAAATATTGAGGCATTTGGCGACATTATTGTACGTACTGCTTTTTTTTAAAATTAGTACCGATCGCTTGTTCTTGATTAGTACATTGTCAGAGATTTACTACCCCCTTTCTAAATTGGTAAAGGATTAAAAATCCTTTCATATTATTTTAACTTGAGGATTTTTAAGTATAATAAAAAAATTCATAATATATAACACAAATAAAAAGAAACCAAAACTACTATGTCCTGATCTTGTATTCTTATTTATATTGCGAGAGTTTAATTCCATAAATTTTGTTGTTGCATTCTTAGGATGTAGCCGCACGAGGATTGGATATGCCGAAAGTCAATTGCGTCATTCAGTACACTGGTCCAACATCAGCTCGGGATTATGTACACAGAATTGGCAGAACCGCTCGAGCTGGGACTTCAGGCTCAGCCATAATATTTCTCACACCTCCCGAAATCGACTTTGTGCGCATGCTCGAATCCAGGAGAATTCGAATTGAACAAACAAATATGAATAAAGTTCTAGATAATCTAGTGGGGCCATTTTCAAAACACTATTCTGTACAATCCACGGCGACTAATCTCCAAAATGATTTCGAGAATCTCGTCCTAGAAAGTAAAAAGCTCTACGGAATGGCGTGTAAAGGTAAGACTTTAAACAACTAGTTGCATCCAAATTGTATATATTGTTGGGAAATTAAAACCGCCAAAACCTCCTTTAATTAAGAAATTGTAGTATTATATTTCCACGTAAGTACGTTACACGAATCTTTAACCATCAGCGGAATGCTTGTCACGGTATCCAGTGAAACGCAGATTGTGCAAAATAGTTGAAACATTAATTGAAAATGTACGAAAACATTTCAAAAAAGGATACTATTACTGACACTTTTCTAATTTATTCATGAAACATTGCCCGAACGGGGGTTAGAATGTTAAATCCAATTCGTTTGGAAGTCTGGAGAAAGATGTATTTCTTCCAGTAGCACAAAGTGGCCCACCGATCACAACTAAAATATAACACAATCCAAATTATTTTAAAGTTTTCTTAAGTGATTAGTTCATGTCCCTTGTGAAATTTACTTGTAGAAAATGTTACTAATCAGAATAGTAAAGATGTACATGATGAAAACTGAATCGCGTGATAAGCTCAGGTATAATACGTTTACATGTCTCTGCACCAAAGGATTCCTTCAATCTAGTTACGTTTCTCGTCGTCAGGCGCGTACGTGATGCTCGCTAGTCTATTATGTCTCCCTAGTGGCTCCCGTTATAGAAATGAGTTTTAATTCATTCACAAGCAAATGAAATGGCAAGCTTACAGAATGCACACAAACTGTCATGTGCGGGTATGTATTATTATAATGCACATCGATGGCACTTGTTCGAATAATAGCACAATGCAATATTTTTTTAACGATTGGAGTGTAAAGTTTACAATTCAACGACGAATAGAAATTTTTTATTTTTTGTTCTCTTCATCTAAATAACTTGGAGTTCTAATTTTTTTTTTAATAAGAAAGGGTTTTTATAAGGGTGTTAAAAAATGTTTTAATTTTTAGGGGTTTATTGTGGGTGGTGGATGTAATAATTTTAGAACGAGGCGCATCATGTAATTACTATCGAATTTCACGTACTAGCAAGTTCCTTTGATCATAAATTATATTTGCGTCTCGTTCTCGAGATTATATGCAGATATTTGGAGAAATATAAGTAATCAATAGCTATTTCTTATTGTTTAAAAATTGCTCTTTCTAATTAGACATTAAACAGTTTTTTTAATTCTCAAATAAACTTTATTATGGATTATTAAATTTTATAATGGATTAGAATATCATTAAATGTTATAAATAATATTTTTAAAAGTGTACGTCATTTTTATTGCTATTTAAATTAAATTAAAATATTAATATTAAATATATTATCCAAATTTATCGCCATTCGTATAACAGCAGGTTATGTTTACGCGAAAAAAATAATATATCTTACTATAGAAAATAGTAATTTTGACTGCATTACTGTTAGTATAACCTCTTACTGCAGATGATAGTTAATTTGACTATGGGCAATAGTTATCCCGTCCATTTACTGCACAAGGTAGTTGTTTTCTAGTTGATTTTACTATTTTTTTCTATCAGCGTAGTAAATATTCACAGATATTTCTTATTTACTTTTATGATAAATAACCTGCTTGTAAATCATATTGATTTTGTAGAAACTAAATTACGACTCACGATAGTGTTGTTCCATTTGTATTGAAAGAGAAAAAATAAAATCATTGTCATCGTTAATCAAATTATCAATAGTGTATAGATAGGTGTGATCTGACGTACTAATTGTACAAGAGATTATGTATAATGAAGATGGTTTCGTCGGTTATTCAGTCCGATTCGACTTACTAAAAGACTAAGCCAATTTCGGCGGCGGCACCCCAATCGCATATAAAGCCACCCCGGCGACGAATTATGGGATTCCCCGTCTTCGTCCATCCTCCCTCTCGCTTCCACTCTATGACTCTCCTTGGGATATTTACATACTTCATAGGCTAGGAGGGACGATCTTGTTTGCCATGCCATCGTTACTCTGTTAGGGTCGTTACGGAGAAGAATTTATTTTGTGCAATAATAAATCCATTACGATGCGACGACTCAAATCCGCTCAGTGGGGTGTGATTCGCCCTCGCGCATTCATGAGATTCCATTCTCTTTTCTCTTCGCCGACTGGTAAACGATTTTTCTTCTTTTTGGCTTATCAGTTCTTCTGCGCCTTTTCTCGTCTTTGGTCCACGTACATTGATCACTGCTTGCTCCACCTTTTATTGACTATCAAACGTAAAAAGTGTCAATATGAATTTTATTCTAATGTTAAATAATACAATGTTATAAAACTTGTTAATGCTTTAATAAGTTTTGTAACAAATGTCATTTGTTATCACTATTGTTGTTTTTAATATTATTGTTAGATCAATGAGTCGTCGCAAAATGTTTGTTTTTATTCTATATTGTTCGTTAAAAATGGGAAAAAGTTTTCCAAAACACTTGACAAGTGGGTAGCGATAAAAGACGACTTTACTCTGAGTAAAAAATCAAATAAAGTTTATGAGAGATATGGGTAAATCCACAGAACTTTTAACTTTACGCTTTAAGAAAAATATTTTTTTTTTTCGGTGGCACACATTTAAAATCAACCTGAGGCCACTCCTAAACATATAAAATGTAGAAAAAATGATCAGTTACCAATAAAACCCGCGCGTAGCAAATTTCAGCATTTTTCCGTGTAAAGAAAGGAGTCTGTGTGATAAAGAGATAATTTCATGTCTTGTTTTACCCCTGAACATCGTATTGTATTTCTGGAACAAGTTCAGAGTATTATTATGACACCTAAAACAATAAATTACGCCAATAATCAAGGCATTTAATTGTGTATAGTTCGTGTGCCTGACAAAAGTGTCATTTTTCAACCACAGTTACGCACGAAGGCTATAGGTTGTAATAGGCACAGAATTGAGATGAGACAAGGCACACCTTATTCTTTGGAATACGTCACTTATTATATCATCAATTAAAAATTCCCAAAATATGGAGCCATAATATTGTTTGTTCCGAAAGTTATTGTTAGAAATTAACGAAAATTCCATTTTCCATAAATCTTCTGCACGCGACTTTGGACGCATGTCATTCTTATTAAGCGATAGGCACACTTATTTTTCAAGTATCTTTGGCTTTTATAAAGTGCCATTAATCAACGACATGCTTTTCAAATGAAACGAATACACGTTCCAAAAGTTACAGAACAAAATATTTAAAAAACTACGATTTGCACGCAGCAGTTTATTCAAATTTTATGAGCTTTCGTGTTTCCTTTGGTTTTTTAATTAACTATCATGCAAAACAAATAACTGGACCCTGAAAAGCATATCCTTTTTAGTAAATAGTAATGTTTCATAAATATTTCTGTACAGCTTATTTACGTGAATCTTAAAATAACATGGAAGTCAAAAGTTCTGTGGATTTGCCCATATAAGCTCCATAGATAAGAATAAGAAGACACCAGCATTGACGTTCCGTGCAATTTTTTTAATTGATTTGGATATGACGCACGTGTCAGCGTAGTTTGTTCCGAAATCAGTTAATTTTGACCTATCGATAGAGTCATAACTGATGACGAATCATAGGTACAATGGTAATATAGTCTAATCCTAATTCCAGCTAAAATAAAGAACTTTCTCGCACATGCTTAATGTATTTATTACATCTAATTGCGTTTTGCTGAAGACATTTCGCAATACTTTTAATTTTTGCCATTCAAAAAAAGAATCTTGTTTGACCTTTCACCCGCTTATAGTGTTGTTTCAAGAGTCACGAATAGCAAACATTTTATGGTGCCACTCATTTCTTAAAAAAACTCATATTTTTAATGAGTAACTTTAGCATTTTGCAGAAAATAATTGTGTTATCCATTTTCAAAACCGTGTAGAATCTAGCATTCTTAATCGATTGGATTGGTTCGAAGATATTTGCCTCTTTGTGGTAAAAAAGAATTATTTGTAAGTATCTAAATGTAAAATTATACAACATGGAGATGCAGCGTTGCACATTTGGTGACTTATGCAAAATTCGATTCAAAATGCTTTTCGAATTTTTAACTTTAAATGCCCCCCCCCCCCCTCTTTCTCTCTTTGTGTCTTAAGCACAAATCGAGAATCGAAAAACGTTAGTTTGCACATTTTTAAAAATAATTACTCTTTTTTATTAATATTATCTACGCATACTTCGATAATCTTTAAATACAAAATATTTAACTTTCTTAAACTAAACTTTCTTTATTTTTTCAAAAAAATTCAAATTCCAATAATAATTGATATTTCCTAATACAATTAATGCTTGTTTTTTTGGTAACCCATTAAGGAACAAATGTACATAAATTTAACATGAAGTTTTAGCAATTTTTTGTATTAAAACATAATGAAAAAATGTTTGGAATGAATTAGAAAAATTGGCTAGATCGATTATCCGAGTCAAATGAATGAATGTTTTTTATTGCCCAACCCCCGCTCTTTCGAATAGTGTATCGCAATTTGCTGTAAATTAAAAAATTAACAAACTACGAGCATTTTTTTTAACAAAAATCACGATTTTTTTAGGTTTTTTTTCACTTATCGTAATTTTTTTATCATTACCCGTATCCAAATATCTCAAATGAGTATAAATTTCACGTAAAAATTCACAAAAATTGTTCAAAATGGCGGCTCAAAAATAGCTACTAAAGTCGATTTTTTTGTTCAAAATCATAGCCGCGTGTACTCAATCGACTGGCTAGGATTAAATCACTTTAAACTTGGTACCCGGGGGTTTTTAGGGTCGTTGATTCCGAATTTGAAGTTAGTTTTTCAAAATTCAAAATGACGGATACAATATGGGGGACGAATTTATGAAAATCGATCGAAATTGTTGCAAACTCGATACCCGAGGATTTTTAGGCTCGCTGATTCCGATTTTGAAGTTAGTTTTCAAACATTCAAAATGGTGGATCCAATATGGCGGCCAAATTGTTTAAATTAAATGAAAACGTTTGAAACTTGTTACTCCGGGGTTTCTTGGGTCGCTGATTACGAATCTGAAATAAGTTTTTTACAGTTCAAAATGACGGATCCAATATGGAGGACGAATAATGATGGTCTAAATTAACTTTTGTTACAATGTGCATTTTAATTTACACATGCAATTAACACACACACTTACAATTTGAAAATAAACTTCCTCCATAGGTCACGGGTAACGCGCTAAATTACCCTAAACCCCTTAATAACATAATTTGTCGAATAGACAAAAAATTAGATGAAAATATCTGTGAGAATATATGTGGCATATATATCACATATTGCATTTTTCGCCGAAAATATATGTGCGTTTATTTAGCATATATGTCGCACACATTTATTTTGCGTGTGGGTTCAGAGATATTTTTTAAAATTCTTAGTTTCATAACTTGATTTTACGTAATAGATTAGTATAATGCATAAGGTAAATCTTAGCGATCATAAATGCTTAGAAGTACCCCATCGATATAATTAATTCTAGAAAATATTTACAGCATTTTTAAGTATATTTATGTTAGTATATGATCCATGGTATTTTCTCTTTTTTTTTTCATTTTATGATAACTTGTTTCCTTAAACGATTTCCTAAACATTTATTGGGCTGCAGAAGTTAATATTGGTCCGTAGTCGATTCAGGTGAAAAGAGAAATCAAAAGATGGCACTTGGTGCCCAAGTCATAAATCTTCTTAAAAGGTTTTCGAATCCCAGACTGGTTCGTCGCCAAGCGTGGTTTTACACGAAGGTTAGCCATAGTTTTTGGAACGTTAGCGATCATCGATTTGACTGACGGTACACAGTTAACCACTTGACCATTCCTGTGTGGATAACCGATTCTTGATAGATTAATTGTCTCTTCGGCGCCGCCATCGATGTAACGAAACGGACTTTCAACGCCGGCCTCGTAAAGTAAAAAGTGTCGGATTAATTTGTCAAACTCTCTCTGATTGATACGTATTTCACTTTATTACAGCAGACACGATAAGATTCAAATAAATATACCAGTCATTTCACCAATTATATTTAACTGAGATTACGAAAAGCTTTTTACTGTAGTTTTTCAGAAACTGGACATTCATGTCTGCATTATTGTTCCTGTCTAAATAGCAAAAAAGTAAAATAATTAAATTCACATAATTTCTCTCACGTAAAAGTGCATATTAATAAAGTAAATATTAATAAAAAATTTGCAGATTTTAAATTTAACCAAATATTCGCGGGAAATAAAGTAGGAAATATAGGAAATTAAAAACATCTAAATGTTGTAATCAAATATATTTAACTACACGGAGTTTTGTTTTTTTCAGCTATATTGCAGTCTTTCTAGACTATATAGATGTCTGCAAAATCATTTTCTTGTGTCATATTTTTTTTTAATATTCATAGTCGGCCAACTTTCCTCATTTTTTTTATAAATGTTCAATTAATTGACGTTTAATATAATAGAGAAATCCAGGAAAAATGTATATGGGCAAATCTCTGGAACTTTTAAATTTCAGCCTCTCAATAAATTTTTTTTTAAACTTCAAGCACAACATTGGCGTTGGGTATATGTATTCATATCTACATAAGAAGTAAAAATGTACGCTCGTGCATCCTTTTTACTCAACGGCATTAAAACTTTGCGGTACAATGTCCAAAATATTGACCGCCGGGATGAGCTTGAAATTTTGATTTTTTGAAAGGTTAATAATTAAATAACGCATTTCCGCCCAATTTTTTAAAAATATCACTTATGTGAGAGTTGAAGATGTATATAACATTGCATTTTAAGCAATATTTATTTAATATTTTGTTTTATAATTAAATAAACCAATAAAAATTATCATTTTTATAAAAAAAATAGGATTACAGGTAAATGCTTAATTGGATCGCCCTAAGATTGTGTATAATAGGGTTTCCGAGGTCGCCGATTATGAATCTGAGTTCAGATTTTGGAAATTCAAAATGGCGGATCCAAGATGGCGGTGAAAAATGAAGTTATTAGTAGATTTCGTTAAAATTGAATCTGCCACATTGAAATTTCAAAATCTGAGCTCAGATTCGTAATCATCAGCCCGAAAACTCCTGTATAGCAAATTTATATAATAGCACATATGCTCATATACGAGTATATGCAGTTATATCAGGTCAAAATTCAAATATGAGCATATATAATTATACATGGATTATATATAATTATATATGGATTATATATGAATCATATATGATGATATATGATCATATATGGTTCATATATGTCCATATATGGTTCATATATGATCCATATATGATTCATTTTTTCCCGGGTTATCACTTATACATAGACTCGAAATGCATATTTTGTTTTACAATAGCTCTAATTTGAAACACAGTGCTTAAACAAGTATAATAAAGAATTGTTTTTCTTTAAACACATAAAGAACACCAAATTTTATCTGAATAAACATACTTTTAGTTTCTGACCACAATGTTACTAAGCTTACAGTGTTTAATTCATCGTTAAATTACGACTTTATAAATAGTTCTTTCAATAACGTTGAAAATATGTAAAATATAAGAATGCCGCGCACTTTACATACTTATATAAGGTATTTACTTAGCAGCACACCGAACAACAACTTGATATTGGCGATATTTTGAATGTGCCACGAAAAATAGTCAATTTTCTAAAATTGGCACATTTTTGGAATGTATGTTTACACTTGTATAACATCAACAGTTTAAGGCGCACACAAATGAGTAAAGTGTCAAACACTTTATTATTGTGTCCTTTAATAACCAAAAACAATAAATATTCGATTTCTAAGACGGCGCGGATAATAAATAAATAAGTTTAGAATTTACGAAATTCAAGGGACGGGTACTGTAGGCTCACTCTATACAATTAAATGTGTGGCACATATAATTCATATGAATATATTGCTTTATGAGATGTTTGCCTCCATTTCGCGCTAAAAACACAAGGTTAACTCACGCGGCGCAAATACAATACTCATAAGAGTAAAAAAAAACATGCAAGGGACGCATGAAATTTCATTATTTTTTTATCTATAAATAATTATAGAGCGTCTCTGTAACGTCGGGCGACTTCGAATTTCATCAAGCTTTTTATTTATGATATCTTAAAGTACAAAAAAAAATATAGCATTTGTGTGAAAGCAATGACGTTCAAGTAGTGCCACAGGACTCCACAGTTTAAAAGTTCTAGAGATTTGTCCATATACTTACAGTTAAGCCGAAGATTATATTATAAATTTAAAAATTTGGTAAAACATTTAAGGCAGGGTCATTTAAAAAAAAAATATTGATATAATCGTGAAAACCCAGATAGAATGAACCGTACTTTTTACCATAACAGTTAAAATTAAAAATAAATTATGACAAGTAATGATCAAAGTAAAATACATAATAATCAAAAGAAAATCAATTAAAAAAAATAAAGGATGAGTACACAGTTAGAATAAAAGCTCAGGACATTTAATGAAAATGTAAAGATAGCAAAAAAAATCCAAAACAATAGCGCTGTTGTAAGGACGCCATTTTATAATTTAAATATTGACCAACGTTTAGCACAACATATTATGCAACAGGATTCAGAGGCCTCACACGATGTCGGAACTCCTTCGCAATAAATATTGCAGTTTACTGAAAATGTTTTCTTTCATTTAAGTGGCCATATTTAAAAAATGGAAACTGATATCGAAAAACGGACTTCAGATTCGAAAAGAGCATACCCAGAAACTATAGGAAACCTAAATTTCATGACAATATCTTAAAGATATCCATAAACTTACGGAGACTGACAACCGCCGACGAATTTTGTCGCTTTGGGACGAAACGGGTTAAATTAAGTAAAAAAAAACAAATATGATACAACGTTCCGATTTATCATTGATAGAAAATACCGAAGCAATTTTACCTATGAACAGCAATCGAAGGAAACGAGTTACTCCCGACTTTGAACGTTTTTGCAGTATTTACCGACATTGGACGTATGTTTTTTCGCACTTTCATTTCCTGCGCTTTATTTCATTTCACCGAGTTCCCGGCGCGTGACGCCATTATCCCCGAGAACAGACGATTATGGGACTTTAGAAGCCGGTGAGGTCAGAAAGCTTAAACTATAGTGAAGAATAAGTCAGCGACAGGCATAAGTACACGGATGTGGCAGCGTCGTCGAAATTTATTTAATTCGTGACCGACACAACAAAAGCCGTGGCTAACAATGGGACGATGAAACTCGAGCAGGCGTCGATATGCCCGCCGGCGACATCGCTATAGGGCGTTAAGGCAATAGGCGAGGAAGTGGAAATCTCACTAATTCGCAACATTATCACCCCAATAGAACTGAACAGCTCTCAATAACACGAATGTGCTTCCATAGAAATGGAACGACCCCTCTTGATGCAACCCTCGTTTCGAAACTGCGGGATTCACTGATACACTCCGTACTCGTATGTACATCGACTGTATACATACGCGAGGAACGGTGTAACTCGCGTTGCACCCCTTCACGTTCCATTTATCTCCATTGTACTGGCTTCATTATAGCTTTGACTCCTGTCGATCAAGGTGAGCGCTTTCGCGCCTACTTTAGTCTATATTGGCTCTTTCTTAATATGGCAATTACCTATTTTCTAGATTCATCCATTTACTTTTTACTGGAATAATTACGATTTATTAGGTGCAATGGACTCTTCAATACCATTATTAGAGCGGCGGTGGCTCAGTTGCTAGAGTATCGGTTTCGTAATCAGAAAACCCTGGTTCGATCCCGGCCTCTGCCATCTGTCATCGGGACACCTCTGCATTTGTTTATAAGAGTTTAATAACGCCAAAGCTCAGGTGGTTCGGATAACACCTTCATAAACTGTAGGTCCCGTCGCGATTTAGTCCCACATGGGTTCAGAAAAATCGACGTAAAATAATATAAAAAAGATACCATTATTATTCAGCCCTTGATGTTTTTGGCTTTCTTCTCATGGTTTTTATTTACCCTCTACCTCGATCGAGGTGTCCCAAAAGCTCGCAGGGAGCTTGTCCGGAAACAGGTGAGTACCATTGCGACAGCTGCAGGTCGTCTTAGATGGCGCCATACTCACATTTGTCGAGAATGTAGAAAACTGCAGAAACCCACATTAAGTACAGCATCGGCCATGGCTCGATTTCCGCATTCCGCCTGAAGTCTATGCTTCGAAAATGCCAAACAGACAGCGTGGTTCGTCTTACACATAGCGAACTGCTGCCTGAAAACAATTTCGAAAAATTGCCCAGCCGGGGATCGAACTAACGTCTGAACTACGAAGCCGATAGTTGAGGCTATCTTATTCATATACTGGAGTTGTTCAAGGCAATATTATTTTGTTTGTAACAAATTTCATATAAAAATGATCAGGTAGATACGTTTTTTTTTTAAAGAAAAATGTCATAAAACTTACTCAATGTTAAGAAATCAACGTATGAGTTTATGTTGGAATGAATTGTACTCATAAATCACATCTCGAAAAGGGCGGAAGTAAATTTGTATTAGAACGACAACAACTTTTTCCGCGTCAATTTCCCACATTGCCAAGCAGTGGTCATCGCGTATACCGTTGTCAGTATTCGCCGTAAATTGCAGAGAACCTTATCCATTTAGCAATTGTTATGAGGGTCTTCGAGTTATCGCGTATCGAATGCTCATCGCGTATACATTTATACGAGGCTGCACGGCTTTCGTATCCAAGCAGGGGTGGGATCGTGGCCGACACATTCCAACCGCTGAATGTGGCTTCCGCTAAAACCACTTACGCTTTGTGGCGAGAGGCTCTTAACAATACGATACAGGATACAAATACAATAAGACGCAGTTACATCACTTAGGAACAATGGCGCCCTCGCTGCGGGCCGTACCGAGAGCCGAGCAACGGCTTCTCTCCAGATTTATGTGTTAAATGGAGAAAAACATTTCATCCCTTTTTCCGCGGCGAACATTAGTTCCGACGTCACGACACCACGAAGTGAAGGAGGCGAACCACTACCAGGTTTTCTAATATATATGTGCACACTATGTTGCGGAAAGCCGGAAATGCGGAAAGAATGCGGACGGAAGTCGAGACTGAAAGCGCGGTGACGCTGAAAGCGCGGCCTTCAAAGACTCGAGGATCAAAAGCTCCCGGCGTCACTTTTTTGTTACTCGGAGAAAAGCAGTTTCAAACTTTTATCGAGTTTCTTTCTGGTTGCGAATTAGAGATGATTGGGGCTGAATGCTTATTAAGCTTGTGATTTATGTCGGTTTAATAAGAATTGTTGATATAGATGGGGAGATATTTGTTATCATTTCACCCAACAAAATTTTCTTTAAATTATCATATTTCATGATTGAAAGGCACTAGGAACTGGCCTCTTGGTTAGCGATTGGTTGGGACAACTAATATATTTGTTGCCTGAGCAAACTCGTTTTTTGCGTGCTTAAAATATTTTGGCACATGCTTAGACAATCAGTAATATTGGTATTATGACATTTTTTTAATGCAAATAGTCAAATATTTTAGTTTAAAAAATACATTATTCTTAACAGTGATTGCAGTTAAAGAAGTCCGTTAAACAGTGTTCCTGTTAAAGTATTGAGTAGAAATCACTTTCACCGGCAGCAAATAAGATCAGTGGACCCTCTGCCATCTGTAATCGGGACATCTCTGTATTTGTTTGTAAATGTCAAAGCTTAAGTTGTTCGGATTCCACCTTCATAAACTGTAAGTCCCGTCGCGATTTAGTCCCATATGAGTTCAGAAAAATCGATGTAAAATAAAAATATCAGTGGAGAAATTCGTTATGACCTGATCAGGTGTGTAACATTAGGGTTAAGGTTTAGTTGATTAGTTAGTTTAGAGGATTACGTAAAGCGTGTCCGACGCTAGACGTCTTATGGCGTCCACTGGCTCCTATCCTCCTCCCTCAAACTCGCGATGCAGTAGTCCCTCTTCTAATTCACGCGGTTGGTTTTTAGAAAATAGCGGCCCCTCTCCTAATTCACTTTACTTCTATAACCCTACCAAGGCACTTTTTTCTCCTCCAACGCTTCAAGTTTGCCTTCGCGCATGCGCGCGCCCTGCATTTTGTTTGTTTCCCTCTCACTGTATTCGCGTGAAGGGTCTTGGAGTAGGGAGAGAAACGGAGGAGAAATTGTCAATTTGGCCGGGTAATATTTATGAATTAGGCAGGGGAGTGAATAAGGACGAGATGAATTAGGACAGGAACTACTGTACTTTATTTGAACCAGACAGAGTGTAAAATGAACTTCTTAATAGTTAATATGGTATCTACAGAGAATGCCGGACATTTGCTTAGGGTAAGATCTTATTCAGGCCTTAATTAATTTCATGTCAGGGTATCTTTGTGAATATAGATTGTGTTTTAGTCCTAAACAAAACAATATTAATTGAACTACAATATAACAAATTTAATTGATATTTTAGACACTTTTCATCCAATTTTATTGTCCATAAAGTCGTATTTGACTGGATTGCGTAACAAGTAACGGTTGCAATTAGATAATGATTCAGATTGTGTCCTGAACTATTTCAAAGTCTTTTCAGATTTAAAAACGAACCTGCTAGTCTCAATCTTCAATGCGAATCTTAGATTGGAAGCAGATGCTCCCACGACAAAGAAAGAAATGGAAAGGAAATTTAAAATAATTTTCTTCTGCAAAAGAATTGACATGAGTTCATTAGGAAGGAATATGTATTATGAAACGCCTGTTAATAATACGTTAATAAAGATCAGTCTAAAATTCTGGCGAAATGTTTCCCAGATAACAAATGCGGTTCTTTTTCCCAGTGAAATGGTTCTGCTTATCAGTTTAATAATCCGGCAACGAAATTAACGACAGGAACTTTCACACGTTCGCAATACGACAGAGGAGAACGGATGCGAAGGCGGCTGAACATGCAGCCGCAGCCGCCAGCACATGTTGAGTTCTCTTAGGACCGGAGAACCCCCGACTTTCTCACCCGTCCGGAAGCCAGGGTGACTATTAGCCACAGCACTTGACTCGAGCGGGGCTTGCTTAATGCTTCTTAATAGCCTACTATGGGACACTGCAAGACCCCATGGAGGTAACCGCGATTAATAAGGGGGTGTGTTTTTGCGGTCGCTCAAGCTGATCTTTGCGGTATTTTATCAAATTGCACACGAACCATTGAATTTTCATTATAAATCCATACAACCTCTTTTCACAAATGAATAAACTATATTTGTTACTTTAACGTTAATGGCTTGCTTGCGTGAGGAAAGCATTACTGATAATTGTGGGTAATAGCGGTGACATACAGAATGATGTATGGAGTACAATCTTTTCGTACATTAAATTATCCTATTACTGTTCTTTTTTGGGAAATCAGGTTAGAAAACATACGTTTGAAAGTATAATGTAATGTCATCAAAAAAGATAAAAGGCGATTCCTAAATTATTAGCTGGAGTGGTAGTATTATAGTTCTGCTATATCTAATATATCTAAAATTATCAGAATTGAACATTAAAAAAACTTTCATGATTTTCAATAATTTATTATTCATTTTTTATTATGAAAAATAGTCCTGACTCTAATTTTCTAGAGCTCGGATATATTATAACGAATAAAGTTTACCAAACCATTAATCGCTAATCGAAAGTACAATTTGTTATACCACTTGACAATCTTGTCAATCATTTCATAAGAAGATCCCATTTTTCGAATTTACTTCCCCCATATTTAATTTTAGGAATTAGATATCAGATTCAAATTCAACGACCTCAAAAACCCTAAGATACAGACTTTCATAAAAATCGATCCATTTTCGAACTTGCGTCAGCCATATTGGATCCGCCATTTTAAATTCTGAACATCTGCTTTCAGATTCGGGTTCAGCGACCTCCAAAAAGCTAATTTTCGCCTGACAGCTAAGGGGTTAATTATACTAGTACATATTTAATTCATTAATATTAGTTACTTCAATTTGGCGCAAAATACTTTAAATTAATCTAAGCTAATATTTGATAAATACATTTTATGTCTTGAACTAAGCCTATGAGAGAAAATATATACAATAAAGAAACATAAAACAAAATTACTTAAAACCAAACTAGCGAGTATGCACGTTACGATGATACTAAACAGTACTCTCTTCAGTTTCGATAAGGAGTTAAGGAGATGAACTTAAGCTGGGTCTTATACACTCTAAAATTATTGCACTTAAATTTCAGTCTAAAGGAGTAGAAAATGGGGTAGGCCGGGTTGGACTACATTTGAGTTCTTTAGAGTCAAAATGTAGTTTAATGGCGTCAATAAATACGGAAAAAGAGAAAGGCGACTGAATGCCGTATATACAGGACTAGTTACTATACGCTGCCGGCTTTTTTATTTCAACTCGCTATAACATAGTCAATTTTGAAGGGTTTGAAACGAATAAAATAAGAAATTGTTCGTTAGAGATTTCCGCATCTAATGGTGAAATAATAAATTATATATCTCAATAAACAAAAGTTATTAATTTTTCTCTACGCAACTGCAAAATATACCTTCTGACTCTTCGTTTATCGAGCAAATTTCGAGTATCCGAAAACTGTCAGCGAGAAAGTTGTTTATAAAGGTATGAACAAATTTTCTGGAAAGTTATATCTTTATTGGTATAATAGTCAAAAAGTAATGAATGTTTAAAGTTGGTGGCAGCCGATGACCAACGCGTCATGTGCTTCGGGGCCCTGAAAAACTTTATTGTTTATTGAGATGTATAATTTGTTCATTCTTCATTAGATGCAAAAAACTCTAACGAACAATTCCTTTTTTTATTCATTTCAAAATTATCAGAATTGAATAAGTTACAGCGAGTTGAAATAAAACATGATTGTCGGCCGGCGACGTAGTAACCAGTTTTCGATGCGGTATATAACTAAACCGGTAAAGGGATCCAAACCTAGCATGAAATACCCCAAAGGAGCAAATGTGACTCCAAGACAGTAAAATTTAAGCCTATAGGAGTGAAATTTAACGATTACTCTCTCTAGGACTCAATTGAGTCCAATAATTTTAGAGTGTAGACAAAGGCAGATCATTACAAAATTTAGCTGAAGTATAAGAGGAGGCACATTTGAATTTAGAATTGATTAGTCCATCTTGTAACAATGAAATGTTCATTGTTGAATGCAGTGAGGTTTTTTGTTCGGAAATTACTGTATGACATAGTGAATGCGGCGATTTTTAACAGAATCATTGACGGACAATCGTACGGTTATGATGTGACGAAGAAACGTGATGTATCGAACATTCGCCGTCCGGTGGCGAATATGTATCGTGTTGCATACGAGCTTCTATCTAGTATCATTCTCGAAAGTGTTGAAACTTGATTTAACCCGTATACAAATATTCGCGTTTGGGCGTCATACCATTTTTTTTTAAAATTTTTCCTACAGTGAAAAAATTCCACTCAATAATAATGGGGTATCATCTCACTGCAAAGGATCTTTTCCCATTCAGGATTTAGGTTACAGTACAAGTTCATTGTTATACATGGATGCTTCACTACTAGAATACTAAAGGGCAGATAATAAATTCTTGATTTGAAGAAATATTTCAGATAAGTTTAAGGATTTTATGATATCTGTCTAAAATTATCTAGCCATTTATTATTTTGCTTTCCTCTTATTATTTAATCAGGAAATATTTTTATTTTCGTTTCAAATATTTCATTTATAACAGTATCTATATATAATGATAGAGAATAGCAATATAAACTTGCAGGTCCGCACAAAAATACATGCACTCTAAAATTCTAAAAGAAATTTTTAGTTTACCTTAAAGTGAAAAGATGTTTTCTGATGTTTTACTGCAACATAGTGATTTTCATTCGAATAGTCACTATGAAATATTCACTGTATTGAAGTGAATGGGGACATTTTTCACTATTAGTAAAAAAGTGGCACAGTGAGGGCGACCATCTTGAACTGAACTTTGACCAGGCGATTTGACGGAAAGATTAACAAAGTTGATATATCAAACACTCAGTGTGTGGTAGCGAATATGTATCGAATACATCTATGCCATATCATTCCCGCAAGTGGTGAAATACGATTAAATACGTATGTAAGAAATTTGCGTTTTGAATCGATCGTACCAGTACTACTTGTTGGTAACAATTACCGAATGGGAAAATAAATATCGACAGTCGGTAATCTATGGAATGTTGATGAATCTTTGTCCGAATAAATATATACGTACTTGCGCTGTAGTGAAATTTCACTATGTATAAAGTAACATTTCCATTTTTACATACAGTGAAAAAATCCATTGTTTCATAAAGTGAATTTTCACTTTTAGAGGAATGGTCCGATCGGCACTGAATCTAAACGTGAGATTTCACTTTTATGTAGCGAGTTTTCACTTTAGGGATTTTAGAGTCTGGTGAAGATTTTGCAAAGCAATTTTACATATAATCTGAATTTGGTGTCAGAATTGTGCCATCGTAGTACCTGTAGTAAAGATCAGTCCTGAAGAAGGCCCACAATAAATCGAAATAGAGAAACGCGCGATATTTACTAAAAATCGGATTTCTACTTTACTATCCTAAATGACCGACAAAACAAATAAACTCCAATTGAAGATATTTTCGTGATGGTCGAAAAAAACATTCAATTTCTTTTTAGTTTTTGTGATCGAATTTGAATTGTTTTAACGAGATCTATCATTTATTTATAATCTAGACGATACCCCTTTCATAATTATAAGTTTTAACAACGAATGGTAGAATGCGTATGTGTAAGTGTTGATCTTCTGTTATATAATTAAACTATTGTTTCTTTGTTTGCAGCATTCGTGTCCTGGGTTCGATTCTACTCTACCTATCCCCGCGAAATGCGTGAATTATTCAATAGGAAGGACTTGCACTTAGGACATTATGCTAAAAGTTTTGCACTTAGAGATCCTCCACAAAAAATTGGAGGTGTTGGGAAAACAATTCGACAGAAAGAGGAGGACTCAAAATCCAAACATAATAATAGACTGACGGTTGTCAGGTAAGTTTGTTCGTACTTTTGTAATATATTGCATAGATTTCCATTTTTCCTTTTCCCTTTCTCATATCTTCTCAAAATGGATGTCATCTCTTAATCATTATTCATTTAATTCACGAGTACTCCATGCTGTTGATTTCAACTTGTTTCATTTTTTAATTGAATTATTTTATATTTATAGAATTTTTGTGTGCAGTGTAGTAATGAAAATTCAATGTCGGAGAGTTTCTTTGTTTACGCTAGTACATAAAACGTTAGAATGTACTGAAAGGGTTAAATTATAAGTACAGTTGTCCCCGCCCTAAGTTATGCCGTCCAAAGTTATGCATCTATCCTAAGTTATACATTTGTATTGTCCAAAGTTATATCAGCCTCTTCCTCTCCTTCCCTTACCACATTGTCTCGCTGAGCCACACTCGCTTCGCGACACTCACACACAGAAACACCCATTGCACGGATATCAACAAATTTACGGAAGAAGGTATATTGAGGGTCTATAACTTTGAATAAACTTCCGCCATCTTGAAAGAACCGAGCGTATAACTTAGTATAGAGACTACTGTAGTGGAGACGAACAGGAAATAAATTTCGCGAGATAACCCATGAACAAGGCCCAGTTTAGAATCCGCTGGATTCTAATTGCTTTTTTATTTGCGTCTTAATGTTAGATTGATAAAAAGCTATTAAAAACACATTTGAATAAGTATTTTTTCATGCATACCGTAATAATTTCGTTTGTACGAGTATCCTCGGCTTCACACGCAATAGGGTCAAATATTGACATTCGATTCTTTGATTTTCATATTGAGAATCCCTTTCTTTATTTAAACGATTTACAAAATTTCATAAATTGATGCATCGCTGCCGCTTACGACATATAACAAAACCTAAATTATGCAACCTGGCGATATCTCCGTAGCCGGAAAGGTTTAACAAAGTAAATACACGTCGCCGGTGATTTCTACCGCGGTATTACTAAAGTCGTCAGCCAGGCCATCATCTCTGTCGCGCATTATTATTGTCATTACATGAAAAACGGACGCGATATATACAAGTGTGCGCGCACGTTCTTTCTTTTTAAACGGACAGATCGCATGCAAAAGTTGCATGCATCGCGTGTCATCCTTCGTAAAGAGCGTCAACCGCGCGAAAACGTCTATTCAACGAGGATAGTCGATATCGCGATCGCATCGTGTCGAAAGCCGTGCTCATTAATGATGGATTCACGCCTGGCTTACCTCGATAAGCGCACTGGAAAACGGATACGGGAGTTACCAACGTTAAATTGTCCCAGTCCTGGACAACGCGCGCACCTGACGTCCCAGATCTGACGACGAAAATTTTGCCCGTCACCATCCGTCATATGTAACGAAACTGGCGGATGCGTCCAGGACATTAGCCGACATAGTTTATGCCCGCGGATCGTGCAAATCTCACTGTCTATCTCTGTCATACTAGGCCGCTCACTCCAGACAGCAGGAACAGACATCGACGACGGTCACGAATTCCATGTCCTTACCTCTCCATGTATTCTATAATTTGTTTCAGCCAACAAGTGGTTTCCATCCGAAATGGAAGTACCATCTGCCTTAACTACACTTGTTATTAATTTTAATAGATATTTATTCAGAATAATTTTTAATAAACCATAAAGAAGGAACTCTAAGGCGGTTCTGAACCAAACCGGTCGATAATGTCGATTCCTACCCTAAAATATTCAAGATTAGAAAAAACTAGCGCCAAGCCTATATCCGGTTGTTTTTACTTGTTTTTTTTTTTTGCTTTGATTTAAATCAAAAACTGAAGTCTATATACAATTGAACGACAATATTTAAATGAGTACTTTAATAAGTTATTCATTGTATCTAATTTGGAATCGTCGGTTGTGGACCAAGAAATGAGTAGACGGCAATAGACGCGAAATTCAACATTGTTCTACTTGTACAATACAACAAACTTTAAAATAATTTGTTATGTAGTACAAAATTGCGTTTTGTTTTATAATTATGGCACATTATATTCATCTATTTTATAAGTATAATAAAATCTTGAAAATTGAATGCATTACAGTAGAGTCCCGTATGTTTACCCGGGACGTAAATATAGCGAGATACAATTATACCGGGACTGTACTGTACCTACAATGAAGAAACCGCCACCTTCAAATAAAAAAAGACGCAATGTAACCTAATTTCTTTCCGCAAACAAAACTAAAATCTTACGAAACTTGAAAATGTGGAGGGTTTCTTAATTGTAGGAATGTGCTTCCGATATATTAGAACACGATTAGACACCGGTAACGTAGTGAAATCGGAATTATAATATAAAATTGTGCCTAGAATGTTTCCTGATTAATTTATATATAAATTATCAAATTTTTTTGTATTATTTTATTATAAATATAATATTATTTATGTATATAATATCAGTTACTTATCTTTGATGTTATTATGAAAGAAATTATTTAAAAGTTCGAACTTGAGTTATTTTTGTTTTACAAAATAGATGAAAATGTTTATTTTTATATTTGTCAATGCTTTAAATAAAACTTTCGGAATTTTTACAAAGTATCAATGACATTGTAAATTTTATTTTATGCGGAAGATTTTCGATATCAATATGGCAACGAAATCGAATTTGTAAAGATGTATTATATACAAACAATGAGTAATATTAAAATAAAAGCCTATCAAAGTTTTCAGTATGTTCGAGAAAACGACCAATGAAAGTGACGACTTTAAGAAATCGTCATTTGATCGATTAAATTTGTACAACCCTTTATTTTTTCCTGTGTTATGCTTTACTTCAAGCATCACGCAATAAGGTAGACATGAAAATGCGGGTTTCAAGTTTGCGTTCCAGCTTTGACTTCATGGTTAAGAGCAGGAATATGACAATTACACTCATTACACATTATTACGGCAACTAATTTTAATCGAATGTTTATTCTTGGTATTTCTGCAAATATTATACTTACTAAATTATTGGTTATGATATTCGGCACCAGCAAGCGAAAATACTTCGGATACCATAGTTACAATAAACATTGTAGGCATTAACTTTTGTTGGTGTAAGTCTGTCAAAAATAAATTAGGCGCAGAGAACTGAATTTTGATGCGCCTTTATATGTGTCTGAATGTACATCACGCTTTATTTATTGGATTTAAGTATAAAATTCTTACCTTTTTGAAAACGAAAAATAAGACAGCAAAAAAAAAAATTAAATCTATATTACAGGGTATAAATTCCTTGATTACGCCTGAAATTTATAGACTTAATAACAGACAAAACAAGATGAAAACACGCATAAAAAACATCCGCTTTCGGTACAGAAAAAGGTGATTTTAAAATATGTTACGCGTGTCACAAAAAAATAGTTTTTGTTCACTATTCGCCGATTGTGTATTTTTATACAAAACAAGAAATGTTCTACAAGTAAAAAAAAGTGAATTTAAATGTAAAGTAAGCGCTTATTCAAAAAGAAGTAAAATATAAGTTTGAAGTTTATATATACATATATAAGAGTTGTTAGAGACTTTTAAAATTTTTGTTAATTACTTATGGTTGTTACTTTTATTTTGATATTTTATATTTGATATATATATGTATATATATAAACTTCAAACTTATATTTTACTTGCTTTTCTTTTAACTTCAATTCTTTCTTTACATTTAAATATACTTTTTTATAGTTCATATATATATATATTAAGTAAATGTAAACATTTCCATTTGAATAGAAACATTATCTACAACTTGAGTACTCCATTCCAAAGCTCAAAATAAAAGTAACAACCATAATTAATGAACAAAAATTTTAAGTCACTAACACCTCCTATAATGACAATAATACGGTCCCTGACTTAATATCTTCATATTTCAAATTAACTTTAAAATCTATTGGTATACATTATCATTTAAATGGAACTTTTTACATTTTGATTTTTTGTATTAAATCCGCTATTTTTAATACTCCAGCCCCATATTCGGATTCGTAAGTAGTAAGATAATGAATTCTTAAACGATTATGTTCACATAAATTAAATAATTTTTTTCATTCAATCTATCATACTGGAGGTGTCATCTTGCACTTTTCCCATTTCTGTCCAAAATGTCAGTGGGGTTGCATAAGGCAAATAAATTATCCAAAAATGTTGTATTTAATAAGATAATTTATATGAGCATTCTTAAATATTAGCAGTACTTTTTCATTATAATTCTTCTTTTAACAACATTTATATACAATTGTACAGAGACAAAAATGCTATACAATTTTTTTGGGCAGTATACATTTCATATAATTTTCAAAATTTATAAGTAGTTCAGTTATTTCTGCATGAACATCAGTTACTTGCCCTTTATTTCTGGTTTAATTTTTAACATATCACCTAACAGTAAAACGAGAATAGTATTTAAAAATGATTTACGCTATTAACTCCAGTGACATCTCGTCTCCCTTTCGCGCTGACTCCCTCCTCTCTCTTCAATGCTTTCCCTTACTGGCTTTTCTTCTGTCCCTATCTGGCATTGGACATTTCATGTGCAGCGATCGCAAAGCAGTGACCACCCTCTCGGCTTGCAGACCTCGCTATTGTTCATAATTATACAATACGCCTATTAAACAGACTGATGCGACCGCCGCTTCCGGTCAAGCGACTCGGCCATTTACGGTAACCATGAGGATAGTCCCAAACCTCACGTGCAGCAACCACTAACGTCAGTTCTGACTGGCCCACCTTTTCGTCTGCCGCTCTCAATAATCCGGTAGTGCGCGTTTACGGGAGACCCATTCCACATGCTAGACGTCAACACGAAGACAAACCATAACAATAGACCACGAACCAACCAAAAGTTAATGCGTCACAGCCAGAAATAAACAAGTTAAATGCTTCAACTTTGAAACGCTTTTATTGGTCACTTTAAGCATTTATCTTGAAGAATAAGAGATAAAAGATAAAATCGAATTAGTATTTATAGTGAATGTAGCCTTTACAACAAATACATAAAACACAAAATCGAATTCAAGGAACATTTTCAGCTTTGAAAAAGAAACATTCGATTTCTAATCATAGTTGTACTATCATGTTCTATAATATTTGAAACATATTTGTTGATTTATTGCTTAGGTGTAGATTATGCACTACTCGCCTTTCTCAGCTATACACGGAAAAAACAGCTTTGAACTTACCGACCAAAGAAGCATTGTGAATTAAAATATTGACAGGTGGACCATTGCTATTGAAAAGATAACTTTGCATATGGAAACCCTTTCACCAGATATGGTCCAACCAATCATAGATATGGAAGGGAATAATTATCAATGTCAAGACAACGATAACTTAGGTTGTAACAATCGTGGTGTTTTTTCCGTGTACACTGAAAGCAATATTAGATAAAAACTAATGCTTTAAATTTTCAAATATATTGTAGAAATAAAAATTTGTTGTTTCAAATGTACAATATTTTTTTACATTTTTCTTGCAGTGTAAAGATTCTAGGAATATATAGCAAGGAGCTTCCGTACTAATATACCCCAATTTATTAGGTACCTCAATAAAAAATCCAGATGTCATTCAAAATGATCACACAAATTAGTAATTATTAGTTTCGATGAATTCAACTGACTAAAACACAATATACAGTAATTTGTTTGCTGCTTAAATTTAATGATTAAAATTGCATTGTGACCCATTAGTTAAACTTGTTAGTCATCTCTGCTACTAACCATACGAGGAATAGAAAATTACTTCCGCCCGCTCATCATCAATGCAGTTATGGAATGTTTCTCAGAAGAAAATTTTAAAATAACGTCATAATAATTAAATTAAAATAACGAATTGAAAATCGGAAAAATAACAAAAGGTGCAAGAAAATTTGTTTAAATCAATGGAATCCAAGAAGAAAGTGAAAATATAACACAGTGCCATAATTTGGGCGCAATTATGAGATTTGATAGTTTTTAAATATAAATAGGGATTCAAATATATTATCAAAGAATAAAATGAAGCGTCGTAATGTTTATTTCAGAAATTTGGCGATAAAAATTGATTTTGACATTTTTTTTGTGACGTTATTTGCATTTTTTCCTAATAATTTATCAATTTCTATGCGTAAGATACCCAATTTCCTATTACTACTTTAGGTGGACACTTTTTAATCAGAGCTTCTCGAAAAGGAATCTGATATCCCTCAATATAATTTAAAACATTTCTGTTGTTAGTTATAGAGAGCCAATTATCGTAGAAAAACCAAAGTCTACCAGCATAAATAGGTACCGTGTCAGTTATTCCTTTGCCCAAACATTCTTTTGAGATAGAGTTCGTCTCTGGTCTGGTCTGATTGGAGATGTTCGATTTTGATTTTTGACGTATGGTCTGAACTTTACATTATTGATTGATATTTTCAAGATACCCTTTGAAAGTTGCCTATTTGTCCGGCTCTTCAAGTTTCTCTGATGTGTAGAAGGAACATTACTCTTTGTTTGAGCTTTTTACTATTTTAATGATATTGCTAACTTTGTTCATAGCTTTAGCATCTTGGGCTGCTTCGTTACAGTTTACACCGTATAGAAACTCGTCCAAAATAATTACGTTTGAGTAACCGAATAGTTGTTCATTGACTTATTCATTGTAGGTAGGCGTGATAAATTATTTTCTGCAAACCGATTGCTGATAAAACATATCGGACAAGAGTCTAGCGTGTCAACCGCATGTTCTATAAGTTTAAGATGATTAACAGTTTCAGGATCCGAAAGAAGCATTGATATAGCTGCATCTATAGAAATTAAGCTAGAACCAAGACAATTTAGCACTTCACTAAAGTATGCATCACATTTAATTACGACTTCGGACATCGTTTTGATTTAAATATCTTATTAAATAGATACTGCACTGAGAAAAAATCCATAGTTAAATTGATTATATCACATAGTTGGGAAAATATAGTTAAAACTACTATGAAAAATAGTTAAATTTACTACTTTCATAGTAGATTTTACTATAATTTCGTTACACCAACTATCTTCTCATAGTTAAAAAAATCAACTATGTAGAATGATTTAAATAAATATGACAAATATAGTTAAAATAACTACAATCTAGTGTAGTCCTCATTTCATATTACGTCTCGTAGTAAGTACATTTACTATTATCCATAGTTAGAGTTTGTATTTACTATAAATCCATTGTAAAAACTGCCGCACTCAGTGTGTTTTGATGCCGCCAGGTGGCGACGCGGTGTTCGCAGCTTTTTTCTTTGAGCCCCTGGCTTCCGTTATTGAAGTGGATTTTCATTTGATTATAAGAAGGACCGTCCAAGATATGATAATGCATAATGCATCTCGTATACCCACGTTTATCTATAGACTAGTTACACGACATTGAAATTTGTGTGTATAATGGCATTGCATAATACATTTTTTAACTGACTAGAGTGTGACATTCACAAACAGCGTAGTATTGATTTTTGTTTTTCTCTTTGTTTCCTTGCTTATCTTAAACAATTAACGAAGGGAGAACAGTGGACTTTTCATATGCTATGATATATATAGTTTAGAAATATTTTTAAAAAGTAAATATTGACTCCTTTCCATATTTTTTATGACAATTTCTTATATAATTTATCTCAGTGAGGGTAGTAATTTTGAGAAATGACTATTTCAAAATAGTTGAGTCCATTTGTCTGTTATGATAAGTAGCATTTTGAATCATGAAATATTAGTTAAACTTTACTATTTCAGAATAGTTATTTTAACTATTATCATGCCTAGTCCTCATTTCACACTATGAATCATAGTAAAATAATGATCATTTCAACTACTTCTGTTTCTGACAAAAATATACATACATCCAATATTATTAAACTGGTTTAAATGAAGAGTAACATTAAATCACACGATCCATGGAATTGCGAATGTGGCCGGGGAACAAAGTTCCTAAAATCAACACACCCCGAAAGGCCAAAATTTCGATATAGGATGGCTCCAGCGTGATTTTCTTTACCTTGCCTTTGAAAATTTGGCCAAAAGGAAATTAAAATGCCCTGGACTAGCGCAATATCGAAATTTTAGCCTTTCAGGGTTTTGATTTTCGGAACTTTGTTCCCCGGCCGCCAATGTATTAAACATTTTTAAAAGCACCGATAAAAACAGTAATGTTTGTTTTTCAAAATTCTAAATGGCATATCTAATATGATTACGCATCCGATGTCAGTTTTTAAAAATTACAAATGGTGGATCAGAAATGGCCGACTAAATTTGTATAAATCATGGGATTTCATTTCATGAGAATTAAGTAACTTTGTGTATTAAATCTTTCCGTTTGAATTCCTCATTCTGAATGTTAAAATTTTACATTTTCAATGAAATTACATTTCTAATTATGCATCCAAAAGTTTTTTAAATTCTCGAATAAACTTTATTATGGATTATTAAATTTTACTATGGATTGGAACATCATTAGAATATCATTATAAATAATGTTTTTAAAAGTGGATATCATTTTTATTGCTCTTTAAATTAAATTAAAATATTAATATTAAATATATTATCCGAATTTATCGCATTTCGTATAACAGCAGGTTATGTTTACGCAAAAAAAATACGATATCTTACTACAGAAAATAGTAGAAATGACTTTTGATTAGTAATTTTGACTGCCTTTCTGTTAGTATAACCTCTTACAACAGATGATAGTTCATTTGATTATGGGCAATATTTATCCCGTCCATTTACTACACAAGATGGTCATTTTTTAGTAGATTTCACTATTTTTTTCTCTCAGTGTAGTAAATCTCGATACAAAAGTTTCTTCCGCTTCAAAGTTTCAGTGATCTTGTGAAGGTGCCTCCGGTTGGTCATGTTGTGACATTATGACATTACAATCATCTCGGGAAAATCTCGTTCGTGATCGCTGGCCCGCTTTGCGATGATGTCGCATCGTGACGTTCCGATGCGTGGGCGTGCGTGCACGGGAAACGGGAGGAACGAAACGAACGGCGCGCCACCGACCGTCGGACCGAATGACTTTTAATGGGTGAAAGGCGGGCTGGTGACGGTCCAATGAATCGAGAGGCCGTTCGCACATACGTGATCCTCGGTCGTGTCCCTCTACGTGTGCATCTACATATATATGTATGTGCATGTGTCTGAACTTTACGATTTTTTAACTCCCCCCCTTCTCTTCGGCACCTTTTGCCCGTCTCGCGATGCAGTTCGTATCTCTCGACAGGTGGCGACGCAGGTGCATCATTCGTCGAGTGCAGTGACGAAATTACGTTAGCCTTCGGAGCGCCGAGTCTTGAGATAATAACTGCACTTTAATGCTTTTTTCGGAAACTGTCAACGCGCAATTTGCGAGTTCGTTTTGCTCCCTGCCGCAGTTCGAGCGGTACCGGCACGCGTGTAAACGAACCGTTTTTGAGAATTGCATGCACATTTCGTTTTTCGGCCTGCACTGATTACTTCTGAAAGAAACACCGATTTTCGACCAAATGCCATTTTTTCGCTGACAATCATTGTAATAAATTGTGTTTTTTAACTCCGTGTGTGAAGTAGCTCATTTGTGCACGGGTTATTTTGTACTTCACACACTGAAAAAAAATGCAAGATACGCTCGGGCAACTTAACTCGTGCACAAATAATCTCTCCCTCTCTCTCACGCTGTGCGCAAAATGGTATTTTGCTCCTTACATTGCGGGAGCAAAATAACACATTCTCTCCCTAGGGAGCAAAATAAATATATCCGGAAGCAAAATAATTTTCTCGCATTCTGTGCGCAAATTACTATTTTGCTCCTTTTAACGCGGGAGAAAAATAGCACGCCCTCGTATGAGAAAAAAGTATGTGCAACAAGGGAGAATGGGTGTTTGTAGACTCGTGCGAAATGCCGTCCTCGCTTCCCTCCGGCGTCAAACTCGCACTCACCGGAAAACACCTATTTTGCTCCCTAGTTGCACAATCTACTAATTCGAAAATATGAATTTTAAATAGCACTTACAGCTATTCTAGTAGCACCGTGATGAACTGTTTGTACGATAACTATAAGATAAATTACAATTTAATAGCAGATTACGATATTATATTTTTTTTGAAATTTGTTTATTTATGGAGCAGTGAGAGAAAGTAGGTAATCAACCATGCATAAATAGTAGAATGTTTATACATAATAATAGCATCTGGTTTTAGTTGGCAGAAAGTATATTACTCAACGAGGGAGGTAAAATAAAGAATGTCTCAGGCTGCGTGTAATTTTTACCCGAGGTGAAGCCTAGGGTGAAAAACATGTAGTCTGAGGCATTCTTTTTTACTTCCCTAGGGAAGTATACGATTTTTCTTCACAACAGGGAGGAAAAGAAGAAACTTTCCTCCCGCTTGCTTCTTTTTTCCCAGTGTGATGAAAATGTTATTTTCGCATTGACGATATTTGTAAAACATTTCTCCTTAGGAAAGATAATATGAAAGTCAATATATAATATTATTGAACCAATATTACTATGAGAATAGGTTATTAATAGGGACTTCGGACACTTTTATTGGAAGAGCATAAGTAAGTGAATAGTTAACAGCTGTTCCGTGCAGGGTAGTAGTAGAAACTTATATTAACTTTAATTAACCCCTTGACTGCTAATTACGAAGATCTTTGTCATTTTGGACTTTTCCCAGACAGTCAGAAAAGGCAAATCTTTGTCATGATACAAAGTAGACTAATCAATTCTGGATTTTATGTAAAATAAAACCATTTCTAGACAGTCTAAGGTGTACTGAATATGATTGCATGTCCATTTTCATAATCGCTATGTCAAAAGAAATATATAAATCCACAAAAATGGTAATGTTCCAAATTTTTTCAAAATCTTAGTCATGAAGTATGACATTGTGTTCAATCAATTCAGGCATAAAAACTTTATAAATCCTCTTGAAATTTGTTACTCGGGGGCTTTGGAGGTCGCTGATTACAAATTTGATGATATATTTTGAAAATTTAAAATGACGGCTACAATATGTCGGAGAAATTTTCCAAACATGGAATCATTTTGGAATGGTTTGGAATTTAGAAAATTTGTCCGCCATTCTGAATCATCAAAATCTTACTTCAGATTCGTAATCAGTGTCCCAAGTAAAATCTAACATTTTTTTTTTGCATTTTGGGCATTTTTTGTGAAATACTCGTGGCAGTCAAAGGGTGAAGAGGACCCATAGCTAAATTTTCAACTGTATTAAGTCATAGTTTGTAAAAAGCGTTAATACAAACAATATTTTATAGTAAATAATATAGTGAACCACCGATTCCAAAAGCAGACAAAGTTCATAAAAGTTAGAAACGTTTTCAATAGATTTCCGTGCCGTATTGTTTGTATAAATACTCTCTTACTATTTTAAATTGTAAACGTAATTAATTTAAATAGTTTTCACTCTTATCATGATCGCTTAGCCTTTATCACAATAGAATTCCCGTTAATCATTTTAGTATGTAAAAGTTACCTAGAATATGATCACTAACCCGAATACAAAATAATCTCTTCTATCTTATAATTTTATACATTGAAATGTAATAGAAAAAAGAATCTTAGCTTCAAAAATTACTTCCTCGACAATTAACCTTTTTTTAATGGGTGATATTATCAGTGTAAGAATTTCAGATCTGATATTTTCAGTATATGTATGGGTAATACTAAATGAATGTATGTAATCTTTAATCGCCGGAAATTACGAGTACAAATAAACCATTTCTTTCGTGTTCTTTTCATGAAAACAGGAAGTATTTCAGTGAGAATATAATATAATTGGTATTTTATTGTCATCACGCATATATTGAATTTTAATATGAACTTGAAGTGTTCATTATTAAATAACAATATTTATTATATATTTCAATGATTAATTTTGCTACAATTTTTCAAATTACATATATTTTTTTCTGTAAACAATAAATCATTATTTTATTAAATTGAGCAGCCATTTTTTTCATAATATTTGTCTTTCTAATTTTATTATTTGTTTACAAGAAACTATAAATTCAAAACGATGTCAGAGACGTAATTTAATATACAAAAACATTTGATATTGTCTATGAAATATTTTAATAATAATGAAATTAATTTTTTAATTATTATATTATAAATGTAATATGAATTACAGATTACGAAATATACTAAAATGTAAAAACAATCTTTATCATACGAATATACATTTCTATTCACAATATACACACTTATAAATAAGTTATTCTCCCAGCTTATATTTATTACTTCGTCAAGGTCATATATTTTGTCTAAACTACAAAAAAATTGAATTTGTTGGTTGAAACTGACTCTATTTGCATTAATCACGTTCGTTTATTTTTTAATAGGAATAAATATATCAAAAAAGGGTTTTTTACAAATTAAAATACATTTAAAACACTCCTAAAATCTAAATATATAAACTGCCTATTAATGAATATTAACTTTTACTATTCGTATAGTCCGAAAGATAAATTATGATAATTACTACTTCATTGTTGATTATTAGGCCATTGCAAATATCATTACGTTTTTTTACACGTGGATAAAAGAGAAATGGATATTGTACAAAATAAAAACGAAAATTTACTACACGTTTGGTAATTTTCGGAACTTAATTGCTGATTTTTAAAGACATATTACAGCAAAGTCAGCATAATTTCTGCATGGTAATATTTACCTTACATCAGAAAGTAAAGTGTTGGAAATTTTACTCAGCTAGAAAAGTTTATAAATCCTAGCAAATTGGAAATTCTGTATAAAATTACTGTATAATTTAATCTTAATAGGAAGCAACGTTTACATTCGTCGAAATGTAGAAATTACGTCCTTTTCATGAATTAGTACAATAAACTAAGCGAAATGTATACAACAAGAAGGACAACTTCTTTTTTCTTAAGGATATTTTACTCAACCGTAATATTTGCCGATTTATGTGGGAAACGGGCCGAGCGTCAAGAAAGTAAGAAAACAGCAATATTTTTCTTTTCGGACTACACTCCACAGCACCTAACAACACTCATTGTATACAGCGAATGTGTTTTATCTTTGAATTTAGGTTTAAAATTACTAAACTTTCGAGTAAATTATACAGTTATGTAAAGTCTTATTTGCTGAATATCTGGAAAAAATTACCAAACGTCCGAGTAAATCTTACAATTATGAAAGTATTATTTATTATGCCTTTGGAGAAATTTTCTTATCGGGGGAGTAATATACACTTATCATTAGAGAAATAATCTATATTTGCAATGGCAAAAAGTGCCAAATACCATTATGTGTCCTATTTTTACTCTATCCTCTCATAAAAAGTCCCGCATTTTAAGTAAATATTCTATTTTTCTTCTCTCCGTGCACTGCATTAATTTCAGAATTTTTGAAAATGTATTAAAGTTTGAATTTCTAATAGTGATAATATGTATGGTATTGAAGAGTTATATTTTATAAATAATAGCTTTGTTAGCTCATCACTAAGACAAGATGAGTGAACATTTCATTCTGTTATATTATTACATAAAATAAAAACAAAAAATGTACTAACAATAAGGAAAAACTAAATTAAAATTAATTAACTTGAAAGTACTAAAATTTGATTTGTTTAAAGAATATTTTAATTTGATATTATTGACATGAAAATTTGGTATCAGTTAATATCAATTGCATATTTCATTTTTTCTTAAACAATTAAATTATTTATATACTAAATAGATATTGTAAATTCCAGGAAAGTTAGTTAATTGTTTTAATAACTACTGTTTTATTATAACTATTTTTGTTAATCCAAACGTTTATGCATAATGTTATAATGTTTGTTACTTAATTAATGTATTGCGTTGCGTTAAAAATACTTCTTATCATGGATATCTATAAAATCGATAATAATTAAACGTTATCAAGAAGCCCCAAAACCTCCAAAAGTCAGCAAACTCCTTTTTGATGCCTGCTAGTATATTTTTTCCGTTTTTGACTATGTATTTAAAATATTGTAATTATATAAAAATAACGTAACTGCAAAATTAATGACGGTGATTATATGGAGTGTAAATGTGTCTATTCTGACAATTTCATCGCGATGTTTTACGTTTAAATGCCAGCGAAGGTCCAAAGTCATTAAAAATGATTAGGAATAATTTTCCGCCCCAAATGTGGACTTAACACTTTAATTTAAACACATTGAATTTCGGTTTGTTCTATCAAAGGAATAACACGACTTAGGCCGTTGCATCGTGTCGTGCAGCGTATAATACGCGTTTCAGAGGTAAAAACAGACCGAGATGAAGGAATTCGGTACGCCAGTTGGTCGCCTCGCGTGATCTTTGACGCAACCTTTCGCTTTTTAAGCGAGTCATTCATCATTTTTTGTCAATTTTCCATTACCACGCTGTCCTCGCCACGGTCTGAACCACATGTCGCTTTACTTTGAATTACCGAAAATTGCGGGTTACTTCTAATGCGACAATTAAGTACCGTTTTTTTTTCAGAGACGACGGGGCGCCTAAGAGGAAGCAAAGTGGTGACCACGATAAGAGGACGGGTATGCTGAAAAAAGTGAAGATGCTCACCGTATCCGAATTTGAATGAGGAAGTTCTACAATGCTCAACCCTTGACATTTTAACAGAGATAATAACTGTCAGAAATGGTCATCAGGAAATGGCGGTAAGCCATTGAAAAATTGTTATCCACATGCAGAAAAGATTTGATCACAGGGCCAATCTCTCGTCCATGAATGTATATTAATAATGACTCATTATAGAGTGAAGTGTTTGAATGAGTGAATTTCAAAGTAATCTTAACAATAGAGAAGTTAAAAATAAAATTTTTCTGAAGTGAAATTTTTAAAGAATCATATATCTGTTTAGAACCATCAATCGTCTAATAATGAATAGATTATTATGTTGGAGAGGAGGCACATGTTTCGTTGACGGTTACAGCGTAATATGGATTTGATATATTTTGTATATAAACGGTTTGTATATAATTGAGTGACTCGATTGTACATTACATTTCATATTACAAGTTTCAGTCGACTGTTAATCGACCTTATTGTTTCTGTAATATGTGTAATTATTATTGAAACATTATAAAAAAAATAAACAAAAATTTAATATTTTATATTTTTGTGATTAGTAATTTAATGACCTTCACCGTCTCGGACTTTAGGTATGTATTGGCTTATTGTTACAAATATATTTGAAACATTCCATTCTATGATAATATACAGATCTACGATAGCTAATGCGAGGAGAAGTTCAACATGGAAGAAACAGTGCCAATGGGAAATTAAAAAATTTTTTCTTGGATGGGTGGTGGGCAGTTTAATATGCTCATTTTCGTTATTAAACCACCTTCAACGATCTTATTAAGAAGTCATACACCGTAGTTTGTTCATTGTAAATCGCATAATAAAAAAAAAAAACGGGCTCGCATTTCTGCTATCGCGTTCATCTACTGTGAAAATATGGAAATTACTCAATGAAAGTGCTAATGAAAGCGATTTCCTCAATGATCCTTGGTTGGTAATTGGCATTTTAATATCAATTTTCTCGCCTGCATGAACGTTAATGACGCTGATCTACCCTAAGGAGGGCGGTTACCAGAAAACAAAAGAGCAGTGTAGGAGATCTTCTGACGTCGTTCTCGGATGCATAATATTTTTACTTTCTTTCCCACATTAATCACTTATTAATAGCTAATAGAAAGGGACTTGGTTCGTCAGTTTTGATCTATAATTTTGAAAAATGAGTTTTGTACATGTATTTGATTTGAACATTACCGTATGTAATAGATCATACAGGGTGTCAGAAAAGTATGGAAACGGTCGAATATCTGTAGAAATACACTTTGAATACCCACCCGCTGGAGGTGGTACAGGGTTTTTTTTGGTTGACAGATGGCGTTATAATCAGCGAAATTAAAAAATAACCGACTCCCGAAGTTTTCGAAGATGTTCTCATGTGATTAACGCGTTATCGCACAAAAGAGTGGAATACTTTTTTTTAACCGTCATAACGGTGTCGTGTTTATGATTCTCACTACTATAAGGAATATTCAGTATAAATTTAATTTCTTAATTTTCAAATTCGCTGAATTAGGGAGAGTTTAGAAGAAAAGAAACGGAAAAATGAAATGCCACAAAAAAAAATAATTTTTATGTTCTTTCTGTAAAAATGGTAAGAGTTCATACGTTACAAAAATATGCACTACAAAATTCTTTACACGGAGATATTTTTAGACTTTACTTTGGAGAAAAAACGGTAAGTTCAGATGCCAATGAAAATGTTTCACGGTTGGTTATAAGATCCGACACCTCAATAATTGTACACGCAGAAAAGAAATCCTTTTAACTACAAGAAAACCAGATTTCAATCGTAAAACTGCAGTATTCCACAATTCATATATTAAATTTGTTTTTAATTTTGGATTTAGTTTTATTTAATTATTTAATTATAAATCCAGGAAAGTTGCATTTATATTCGAAAAATAAAAAATGTTTATTCTCTGAAATGAGCTTGATTTTTTTGTAAAGTTGAGAATGATTTAAGTTCCAATTTTAGTGTAGACTACAGGTGTTGCCAACTTTTTAAGTAAAAACCAAATATCGAATAAAAACAGTCGTAAAATTTTGAAAAATCATTCACACAGAAACATAAGATTTCCCATAAAGACAAACAATTTTTTTTCTAATAATAAATTGTTCAAAATTCGGTAATAAAATGACGTCGATAAAATCGGTGGCGAATTTGAGATTATCCAGATTTCTAGTGAAATATTATAAGTAGTAAGTGAGTGACAAAGGGGATAAATCTATATCAAGAATCACGTGGGAAAATATAAACTGAAAATGTCCATGTAGATATATAGTCACATAAATGATATTTACAAACATTTATTTTATTTTTCCTTTTGATAATGGTAAATATAGAAATTATTCATTGCAATTCTCATATGAGAACTAAATTCGAGAAATAACTATATACTATTACATTTATTATTTGTCGTCTTCTTCATATATCTTTTTTGTTACCAGATATTTATACTGGTATATGAAACTGGAGAAATTGTAAAATTTTTCGGACAATGTTTTAATTTTAGGATTACAAACCTTCACAACCCCGGATTCAAATCGTCATCGATTTTAATGCAAATAATTCATTACCGACTTTAAAATAAATTCTTATTCTAATTATAACCTATAAATCGTACCAAAGTGAAATCCGAGTTCAATATCAAAATTTAAGTTGTTAAAATTTCTTATTAAACTAACAATTTTTTCAAATTATTTTATTTTTAGAAATCGCAATTTTAAGAAATTCATCAGACATAGGATATGGACCACAACTTTTATATTTTTGACGTGGAATGTCCCCGTAATGAAATGCTATTAATTAATTTGTTGATATACAAAAGGGCGCAGAAGTAAATATCATAAGGCCGGTGAAAAATGGAAAATAAAATGATGGAGACCACATGTTCTTGGTCTAATAACTTTTTAATGAGCATAGGCACATGAATGAGCTGATAGGTACGGTCAAGCCATATGACTAATAACCTGAAAAATTGCTTTTCTTTAAGTTTGTTAAATATATTTTGATACGTCCGATGGAATAGAAACAATTAAACAATTAAAAAATATGGAAAAAAAATAATATGTCGATGATAGATATAGTATTACTCGATAAATTTGTTACGCCTCGCTGAAATTTAAAAGTTTCATGGGTTTACACATATATCCAACAGACAATATGATTCGTACGTATTATTAGGTTTTCCGCAGTAAAATCGTCGTAAAAGCGTACAAGTGATATCATTTCATGGAAAGAAATATGCTATTTATTGTTCGAGTATTAATACTAAATGTTGGTAAATTAGATTTGTACCTAAAGATAAGGACCTACAACGACTATAGAAAAATGGTATTATCACCCCTAAAATATGTTCTAGTTATCCAATCTGCGAATTTGCGTTGTACTATATTTCCACAATTTAGCATATACATTATTGGAGTTAATTTTACCAAGAACGCCGACGGAGGTCTCTGCACCCTGCTTTTCACTCCTGCAGGTGAGTGCTTTGTTTTCCGAAATAGGGTTTAGTTAAATCAGATAAATCTGTATTAATATTAGATCCCTATGTTTGTTGTGCATATGGTATGGAATATGTGTTAACGTGTGGAAATAAAGTTTCACTCGCAGCATTTTATTATGTTTACGAGGAATACCTAAAAATTAGCCAGAATAAATGCGTTACTGTTTAAACAAAAATCTGCTTTGAACGAGTCAGTAATTACATTTAAAAAAACGGTTAAAAATAACGCAATTGATTATATTTTGTATCTTATAAAAGTTAGTGATGCCAAGAGGAGCGAGATCCAGTTTTCAGTGGTATTGCTCAGATAATTACGTATGCTCTTATGCATACCCTGCATGCATATATTTAATCGCGTAATGTACGGAACGAAACCAGCACTCTTGTGCCGATGAAGAGGATCGGCAGCGGACAAGTACTACTGATGTCTTGGAGGCAAGGTGGAAATGGAGTGGGGAGGTTAATTTAATTTAATTATGCTCTCTTCCCTCAGTAATGGCTCACCGGAAGATGGATGGCACGCTGCGGCAAGAACGGTTTCCAAACCATCAGGCTATCCGAATCATAATCGAGTCTATGTCAGGATTCGAAGATGTTTTTCAATTTTCTATAGTTTAAGTATTTAGCTATATTATCTGAGGCTCCTACATGGACAAGGGAGAAACTTTAATGTTCGCGTGCAAATAACGTTTCCATACGGGTAATTGTTATTCGCAATTCATATAATCTATCCAATTAAATTATGGTTGAACCAAATGGGTGCGCGTGAACGTTCGATGGACGATGTGAAAACACTGAAAATCAAACATTGAAAAAATGAATTTAAGAAATTTTGTTGTAGAAGAATATAAAATTATAAGAATAGTTCGAAAAACCAATGAAAACGAGGGTGCACCTCAAAATCCCGACCAATAAAAAAACAGACACTTCAAAGAACCTACATTAAAAAAACGGACATTTCAAAAAACAGACATTCGAAAACCAGATATTTAAAAATACAGACATTAAAAACCCAGACATTTCAAAAAACAGACAGGTCAAACATTGATTTGACCTTCAAGTGACCTACGAAATAATCAAATCTCTTGGTCAAACATTTGTGACCTTGTAATGACCTTCCAGTGAGACCTCAAAGACGGCGTACCCGAGATAATTTTTTTATATCTTGAACGCACCAATCGGAGGAGTCGAAACGTCAGATTCTTGAATGCCTGTTTATTGAAATGTATTGTTTTTAAATGGCTGTTTTTTTGAGTGTCTGGTTTTTGAATGTCTGCTTTTTTAAGTGTCTGTTTTTTTATTTGTCGGGATTTTGAGGTGCACTCGAAAACCAGAGAAAAATCAATCGATTGCATTGCATTATAATTTAATTAAGCGGCGTTTTGAACATGAGGTTAGATACCACCAGTATTGCTTTCAACAGAACTAAAAGTCAAGCAAAAAACAAATATTTTACTAATTTAATAATAAACGATAAAAGTTTGACTTGCTTGCTTTTATATAATATTTGCGAAGCGACGCTCTAGAAGAAAAGGACTAAAAAAGACAATACAAAACATTATCACTGTAAGTGAGAAGACGTTTCACGAGGCCTCATCTAGCTAGGGTTAATCTCCCTCTAAATTCACTACTCAGACTTGACGCCGCCAGTTTCGCATTTACAAAAATCATTTATAAGGATCATAGAAAATTGTCGAAAACTCTAACCGTTGCAGTAATCAATTTTATTTTATTACCCACTGCAAAATTTCGATGACAATAAAACCAGTGGTCACCAGTTCTCCTTAACTTAGATTAACGAATGCTGTAGGTAAATTTATAGTAGATATTTAAAATATCACAGTTTTTGAAAATCGATCCTGTACAAAAAATGAATTGCATTTATTATTTCTTTATACGATTTTCTGAGCTTATAATTATTCTTGGAACCCAGTACACATTTTTTAATTATGTTTTGTTTAAATCTTACTAAAATATATTACATATTATTGAATGTTCTATCGATTAGTGAACGTCTTAGTTATCTCATATCTGATTTATACTGGAATACTTGCGTATAATATTCTGGATAATTCCTGAACGAATACACAATTGTTTGGAGCATTTTTTTGTAAAATATTAGATTATTATACAATGTAGTTCCTTAGGAATTGTTAATAATTAAATTTTTGAACTCTTGTACTACTTGTTCACCTTACTCGTTGATTCGCCCTTACAAGGGCGACTCCGACTTTGAACATAATGACATATAATTCTTCAAGATGTGTAATGTCTCTGCAGTTGCTTATTCGATTTCACGCTCGAAATTAACGGTAATTCAAAACGGAAATTACAGTTCGGCATTAAAAATCATTCGATTCTCTTGTGCATTTCTCGCGACGATGTGTAACATTTACTTGCATTTAAGCGTACTGTATAGTTTGCGACGCTTAAATTTTATTTTATAATTACCTTTTTACATGTCGATTATGTTTACTGCAAGAATTACAATGTTATTATAGTTTGTAAGCTCATCGAATTGATGGATCTTTTAAAATTATATACTGGTTAGGTAGCAATTAATGAATGTTCTTCCTTACTTTTGAAAGCATGAAAATGTTTGAAACATTCAATGCAATTTCTGAAAATTTAACGAAGTTCTAATGGATTATTCCTTTATTTATTTTTCACGGATGCTATTTAGTTTTAGTTCCTGTCATTCAGGTATAATGTCACGTTTAATGAAACTATGTTCTCGGCGTGCCTTCATTGACAAAGGAGGTAACCTTATCTACTAAAGACCAAAGCGAGCCTTTTATTTTGGTATTACTCTAATAGACAGCTAACTTTCAAAATTTGTGATTTAATGGAGAACGTCAAAGTTGATATAATTTAAATTGGCCCTGACTCGCGTCCGGATATCTTCCTATAGGTATGAGTCAGAGTCCAATTTGTGCCGTGATATTTATAAACTGATTTCTACTAGGATAGTAAGCATAATGAAACGTTTATTAATTTGAGGTTCGGCTCTAATTCCCTTCACTTTTCTTTCGCATTACACAATGTAATGTTATTGAACTGGCCCAATTGATATTCTAAATTACTTTACATAATCAGAAATACTGGAGCATTGCAGAGCATGAGGCAAAGCTGTGAACTTAAAATGTTTCTGAAATTATTCCTATAAAAAACCAAACGCCTATTACCTTACGTCTTTTTATCCTTCGTATTTAGTGGTGTGACATTTCGATTTTTATTAATTCGCTGATACATTCCAGTGATTAATATCACTAGGGAAATATGTATTGAGGAGAAGTGGCGCACCGTTTTATTATTATTTTTTTTGAGCGTTCACATACTTTAGATCAGCGAACTAAAGAAGCTATCTCCAAACACAACAGCAGTGCTCCTGTAGAGGAAAATGATGACGACAACGATGACCATGATAGTCAACGAAATTCTTAAACAACAATACATTTTTAATAACTTTAATAACATTTAACATAAATGTATTTTAAGTAAAGTATTTCAAGCTGTATGTGTGTAAATACATTTTTATAAGAAATTGTATGTACTTTTTTCCAAACCTATCTAACACTGTAGACTTTAAGGGGCTAGTCCACTGGTTTCTTCAGGTTTAGAAAATAATTTGTATTTCATGATGGAGACTTTTAATCCATACACATCCTTTCGCACTTTGAAACTGACATATTTTAGTTGCAAAAAAAAATATTGTATACATATATAGATGTCATACTTTCTCCGCTGTAGCTGCGTGAAGTCGGTCCGATCTTAAAACGGCATTCAAGATATCTCGGGTCTGAATCATTTGAAATAAAAAAATCAACATTTTTCTTAAAATATAAGTTAGTAGCTATGTTGTGAACTAGAATAAACATTGTACGATGAAAAATAACGACGTGGTTAACTTTTGAATTTTTAAGCGTGTTTTTTGCAACTTCAATTGTTTATAAAATTGCTGAATATCAATAAAAAATTAAGATTCTAGTTCAGATGATAGCCAGACATGTGTAGAACATTCCCTTAACATTTCAGCGCGATCGGATGAATAGTTTTATTTTATCTTGAATGCCAGCTCCAAAAATACTGTTTCGAGAAAAACGCGTTTAAAGTTGTACGTCTGAAATAGCGAGTAAAAAGCGACTTACCTTAATCAGCAATGCCAGGACCGTAGAATCCAATGAAGACATTGAAATGCTTACTAAAAGAAAACAAAACAGAATAGCATGCATGCCTAAACAGGACCCAGCCTGATAACAGGACAGAGCACGCGTCGAGTACGCAAGTTCGGCGTTTTTGATATATCAACTCTTTATTCGGATTCTGAGTAATTTTCGAAACAAAATCATTTCTAGCCACTTTCAGCGTATTTCTGAATGTATATTCTATACAAAAATCATGTTTTTGATGAAAAAACCACTGGACTAGCCCCTTAAGTATTGCGATGTTATAATGAGTGGTTCTTACGGATAAAACAGTTACAAAATGAAATTAGTAATATTTTCAGCAGTAACATTTTGAAAATTAATACGCTGTGGTAATTTACTAAATTTTTCGAGTAAATACTTTTTTTATCCCATTGGCTATGTAGGAATTTTGAATTCGTAATCAGCGACCCCAAAAGCTCCCGAGTAACAAGTTTCAAGCCAATTTCGGAAGTTATATATAGATTTATAAATTTTTTCGCAATAAGGGGTCGCTTTTCGCTCTAAAAAATGAAAAGAGCCATTGGCACAATATAGATTTTAAAGAGGAGTCAAAACGAGGTTCTAAAAATTTCCAGGTTTTGCCATATTTTAGGCCTCGTATCCTGGACTAATTGTAGAAATGGATTTTCTATTGTTTATTCTAAGGATTACAGTAGAACCTACGATATCGCAAACTCGGACATCGCCAAACCCATGATATCGCAAATGAAGAACCTCTTATATCGCCAAAAAGAGGGGAAGAGTCTTCCCCCACTCTCCTCTGCACATTACATACGTACACACATACATATAAAGAAGCGCATGCGCGTCTCCGAAATAGGGGCGCGAGGTATATAGAGAAGGGGTACAAGGAGAAGGGGTTTCTTTTGGCGATATCGTAGGTAGGCTGGAACCGACCGTTTGCGATATCGTAGGTTCTACTGTATACCCAATTCGATCGTCGCCGTTTCTATTTTAGTAATGTTAGGAACTAATACGTGAATGTTTAGTAACTCTATGACAATATGTTGCGTAATTTCTTTTTTTGACATACTACGCGTAAAATACGATTTTACGCAAATGTGCTGACCGGGGCGCACTCCTGGGCCGGGCGTCGTGCAAAGGACGATCGAGCATGTTTTGCCGCTCACCGGGCATTCTTTAGCATTTTCTTTATATGTGGGTGAATTTCCATACAGGTGTGACAAAAAATAGTGTACATATCATGGGCGGAAACGCATTGCATACACTGGGATAATATTGGGGACTGGTTGCAATGACTTCCTTTCTGCCCTAGATACATAATATACTATTTTTGCTATTTTTCCCTATTCTTCGAGATTAAAATATAATCTGTATGTGATGAAAGGAAATTGATACGGTATTCCAGTTTAAAGAATTAAGTATAAAGTATTGAAAATCCTATAAAAGTAGAAGTGAGATCATTATATATGTTATTACCACTGAATTTATGTAATAATGTTGACGATTTGGATTCAGAGACACAACAAATATATAGTAGGTAAGGAGGGTCTCCAGCTTGGCATATTTGTTTTTATTTGCCAGTGTTATATTTAATTAAAAAATATAAAATACATGATTCTGAATAAAAAATAGTGATCCTAATAGCTCCGCCATTTATAAACTTGGTCCTTATCTAACAAAAACCTGATATAAAACACTTCTCTCGGTGTAAATAAAGAGCAATTAAATTCTCTATGTGATAATAAATGACCTTTGTAGGAGCCTTAAATGTGCCTCACATGTGAAAATGTCGATTTTCCAAAATGGTCTTGCCAGATAAACGATGCACGTTTTTGCCAGTATCCATTCTAGAATAAATTTAAGCACCCGTTTCATTGATTAAATTTTTTGTTAGTGCGCGGGTTTAAAGCTATTATACGGGGTAGAAATGCATTAATAATAGATTTCAAAGGTATCAATTTTTCAATCGAAAAGATTGTATAAAAATGATCACTTTCACCTTAATATTCTCTGACCATTGTTTCAGCCACAATGAAATTTGCAAAGTACTTTTCCTTAGGAAATAAATGTTAAATGGGCAGCTGTCGGTTTATTACCGCAGCATTGCCTTAATACCGCGAGTATAAACGTGTTCCTTCAAAAAACCTTATTTCCAGACATAGGAAGAAAGAAAAAAAAATCGGGTGATTCTCTCGGCGAAGGCGCCGCGATTCTTTACCCGGAAGGCTTCGGCGGAAATATTTCCGGACGGAGTGAAATGCGTTTGGAAACGCGTTAGAATCTGCAGAATTAGCATTTTACAGGCAGTAGTATCCCGTGGAAACGTTTTATTGGCCTGTCGTGCGAAGAGGCCATATAGGCATGGAACCTCGCGTACATAGTGTTGTTGCGGTGCAGTGCCTGTTCGCTCGTTATTTCTCATGCATATATACATATTGGCAGCCTCAGCTAAACTGGCCGCCATTGCACTTACTTATCGTATGTACTTAACGCGCTGGACGTGTTAATCCAAGCCTCCTGGATATCTCGATCGATCCGCCTACCGACGAGACAAGCCTCGAACGCGCGCTATGGTCTACGTAATTGCTGGCACTATCAAGCAGATGGGGGGAGTTTTGGTTGAAAACCATCTTCAAAATATCCATATTTTGATTTTTATCTTGGCTCTCTATATTCGGAATACAATAATCAAGAAAATACTATGGTTTTTAAAACATGAAGAAATTTACAACAGCCTTTCTACAATTATGTATTGATTTTTAATGACCTTCCAAGCAAACTAAACGGTAACAAATGCCACGTGTCAAATAGTCACATTACAAAAATGTCCTTCAAAAATGAAATTTTTTTTTATTTTTTTATTAACATCCCGTTTCTACTGCAATCTATCTTATGAGATTCAGCAATTTGTGTCGAAAAAATTGAACTAGACTGGAACACATCCAGCGATGCATCCTTATAACGATATTATTAAATTAAGAAATATTCTGATACAGATATACATCTCAGATCATTGGAAAAGTCTGTTTTTGTTTAGTGTACAAAATCGGAAGGAATTCTTCTCTTTAGTCTCCTAACTCCTCGTGGTTTCATTACGGTACTTGTAAAGATATTTGGATGCTTTTTAAGTCTATCACCATAATATTTCTGTATTTCTTCTTTGGCACTCGGTACTTGTAAATCGCGTTGTATGATATCGTTAGACACAAACCATGGCGCATCAACAATCATTCTCAAAACTTTTGATTGGAAGCGTTGTAGTATCTCTACATTTGAGTTGTCTGCAGTCCCCCACAACTGGATACCGTAGGTCCAAACTGGTTTTAAAATTGTCTTATATATCAGTAATTTATTCTCCATTGTTAGCTGTGAGTCCAATTTGTTTCCTTTTGGTAAATACATACATTGGTCAGATTTACTTGCCAACTTTATGCCATTTATGGCTAATCGGGCAAGGCTTAGTCATCATCCCACACAGGACGATACAAACAAGTAAACAATCACAAATACTACACATAATCGACACCGTCAACAGTTAGTCGGCGGCCTGTGCCGTAGCAGGCGCATCGCAAACATTGTCTTATTTTCATTCAAGACAATATTGACGAAGCGTCGACCACGGAAAAACCATTCACGGTGTCGATAACTACCGACTGATGTCGGTAGCAGTCCCAAATTCGTACTTTCGCCCAGCAAGGTTTCCTGAATTATCCGCAATGGAAATAATCAGAAAAAGTTGCCGGACGGGGATTCGAACTTACGACCTAAGGAACGTTCAGTTTACGAGGCGAGCATGCTAACCACTTAACCATCGCGTTCCCATGACATAGGTCCAAACTGGTTTCAAAATTGTCTTATATATCAGTAATTTATTCTCCATTGTTAGCTGTGAGTCCAATTTGTTTCCTTTTGGTAAATATATAATGATATTTGATCACTGTAATCTCCACCTTCTCCTTACATAACAAATAAATTTCTTATATAAAAAAAGTACACGTGTGCAAACTTTATGAAGCTAACTATAGGCGAATAATTGCAACAACGATAAATATAGCTGGGATGTATTTTACTATGGACTACCCTAGTAGAAAATGAATCCAGTTTACATTTTTCCTATGTTAAATGTACAGTAGAGCCCCGGTATATTTGTCCGCTCGGTTCCTCGCCTTCCCGTCGCCTTATATTTGTCAAAAGAAGGGAAGCGCCGCTTCTCCCACTCTGCTCAGTCGCGTTGCGTTTATGACGTCACACTGAGAAAAGTGTATTTTATCAGTTACTATCCCTTGGCGTTTAAAAAGTGTATTATAGCCCTTAAAAGAAATATTATAACTAGTAAAATCCTCCGTCTTTCAGCATTTGTTTTTGACAGGTTATACGAAACTGTATTAAACTCTCCTATTTTAAAAGAATGCTTTATTATGACTAAAAGAAGGCATTTTTAATATTTTAATTTGCTAGATAAATTTCCATAAACAAAAATTGCTTTTAGTTAAAGAGAAAAGGCTAAAATAAACTGACATATTGGTTGGAATAATCTAAAATCTTCGTCTTTTAACAGGTAATAGAAAGATGGCAATCCCTATGCGTAAAATACTATCTTTTACGGGGCGTAAGAATTCTAATACTGGGTAAAAAACACTTTTCTCTGTGCACAAGTGGCCCTTATTGAGGCCCCAGCGCGCAATGGGGGAGAAAAAGAGAGCGGTGACAGACAAACATAACGGGACGGAAGCGGATAAATATGCTGGGATGCAAATATAGCGAGATACAATTATACCGGAACTCTAATGTATAGGGAAACTACGCAAAAAACGGGACAGATTTCTACCAGGGTATAGGTGCCTCAACCATTTATTCGGTTACAGCAACTAGTCTTTTTCCGTGCCATTATATAGAAGAAATCTATTTCTGACGTTTATAAGTTAGTGTGATTCATATGTAGAAATTACTCAAAAACTTCTGTCCAGAAAATGGACACATTTTCTGCTGACAGTTATCTTCAGTTACCTACGTCAGTTTCGAAATCGTTGCATAACTTCAGTGTAGAAAAGACGTCAGAGCGTGTCGTGGGACATTAACACATTTTCCGATTTCTTCAAAAGATGCATGCATCTTACCATCCAATTCAAATTACGAACACTGAATAGACAAAGAACCAATAAAGAACGCATTAATGACTTTAATTGCGGTATTAATTTATGTAATTAATTCAACTCGACGTCAGATCACTATGTATTTTCTGGAATAATATTATAATGATAAATTTGTAACTTTCTAAAATGCAATCTCAACAGTTCGTAATTTCCGAGTCGTCGTGTATTGTAGAAGATTAATTAATTGTGATACACACTGCGCAAACTCTACATTTACGACGATTTTCCCGGTGTAATTTCTAATCAAACTCGTCAGTGCTGGGAACGTGGAACGGTACGCGCGTTTAGTGATTACTTAACGTCTATTATAATTAGTGTTAACTTTCCCAGCAGAAAAGTGAGAGTAATGCGCATTTGTAATAGGCGGTGCGCTTATTTAGCTTTATAATTTCCGGACATCGCTAATCACGTTCTGCCTAAACAATTTGGATATTTAATGCACTCATCAGCGTTAGTTTCGTGCACTTCCTGCCGGAAAAAATTAATTGAATCTTCAGAACATTATACCAGCATGCAAATATCTTCTAATGCGGATATCAAGCTTATTTCGTTGTTATCCGTTCACTTTGATAATGAGATCATTATAATATTTAAATTATAAAAGTTAAGCTACAATGTTGCGTTTGGTAATTTATCCGTAATTTGTATTTTAAAACATATATTTTCGTGTGCAGATGGAGAATGTAGCAACACTTAACAAACGCTAGTAACTCATTACTTAAACTGCACGCTATCATATGCACGTATACTCGTAGTAGACTAGTTTGTTCATCAGTGTTTCAGGAACTTTATCGCTGCTTATATTATCTCGATTACGGTGTAGTTTAATTTGTCTTTCTCCATGCTAGAAATTATAACATGCCGATAAATACATAGTTTACAGGACAAGCTAACTTGCACTGCTATAATTCTCGTTAAGCATCACAAAGAAGGTGGGGCCTTTGAGTAACACTATACAGATACAAAGTGTAGAGATGTTCATCTTATTCTACTCAAAATAGGGTGGATTTTTAGGCAATGACAATAAACTGCTTTTCATAACTTTTTCATTACTTAAGAGTGGTTGCTGCACTTATCCCAGATAGCCAATGATATCCCCAGAATATTCTCAGGATACCCAATAACCATCTTTTTGATATATGTAGTATATGTATAGTATATTCAATGATATTCATAGGATATTCTCAGTATATCTCTATATATCTTCATTTGCAATACTTAGGATATCCTTAGGATGCCCTTCACGATACCTTAAGAATATACTCAGAATATCCTTCAGCATATCATCAGAAAAAACATGAATCTTAAAAAAATGACGTATTCGGCCGGACGAAGATATGTACAAGATCACGGGCATAATTTTTGTATTGCATTTTTGCGATCTTTAAGTCTGAAACGTCGATATTTGATGCAAACTATAGTGTAATTTTTTTGTTGAACCAAGTTCAATAATTCTGTCTAGGTCGAAGTAATTACACAACAAGAGAATACTACAATTTTTATTCTACAAAAATTCCATACTATTATATAAATGGCATTATTAATTGCATGTTTATGGCACATTCGACTCCTCAAATTATCATACATTTGTAATAACTTATCGATATCTCAGTTGAAGACGTAGTAGTCAATGCAACTTTCTATTCTGTGTTAAACAAATATCAGTTCAATTTATTTCACTTTTCTTGTTTATCTAATTTTATAATTTTATTTTGCATTAAATGCATCTTCTTTTATGCCGATTATAATAACAATTACTTTTTATTAAATATCATTAAAATCATCTATTGAATTGCCGGAAATCTCTCACACAATAATTTCGTATTAAAGAAATGCCTCGAGCTTCCAACCCTTATAATAAGATGCACAGTAAAGTATATAAAAAATATGCGGTTTCTATATTAGTTTAATCCATCCCAGATAGAAATTTTGTCTGGAAATAACAACCTGGCCCTAGATATTTTTGAGAACATTTTTCTGCGATCTCAGTAAGAAAGTCTGTATAGATTCCAGTTTAGTTTGAGGACTCCTTCCTTCCTCTGAATCTTTGTACTGATTGTGGATGAATTCGAATTCGTGCAAAATCTATTCCTATCTTTCAAAAAACCGTTTGTTTTTTTCCATTACAGCATGCTCCCCAACCATATAAAGAGGCATCTGTCTAAATTTCTAGTTGATATTTTGACTTTTCCATTAATCTTTTTCAACCAATTCAAATCATCTAACATCTCTCGAGAGATATACATTTTTGCATTTTAATTATTATTAGATGGTTTAAGAGCTAAATATTTAGCTCGTTCGCAAAATGTATAAAGTCAGCTGTAACAAATAGTTGGAGAACGTCATAACAGTACTCCTAGAATGTTTTCGGAAAGTATTATAATTTTTTTATGTAATTTCAAATGTGCAATTTGTTTGACTCTTTCTTTTTTATGTTCAGGTAATTTAATTATCATATTCACGGAATTATAAACAAATATGTTTGACTTGGCATTAGTTTACTCTTTTCATAGTTACTGAGTTACTGATAAAACCTAATTCTTCTCATGATAATATAGATTAGTTAAATGACCCAAACATTCGTTATATGATACCAATAAATCATCGAGATATATGATGGATAGCCAAGGTGCTACGTTTAAATCAAACAGAATGCACACACAGTTTATTCTGAAATCGAAATCGAAAATACTTTCTGTGAATTTTATGAATGGGAATTAAATAATAAGCATCTTTTAAATCAACTGAAGTGTTGTCCTCCAGTTCTCTATTAAAAATGAACTTGTTCACCTTTTTTAGGTTTTAAATTAAAAGGTTAAACCCATTAGGTTTAGTTACCAGAAAAATATCTGATATGAATTGTTCATTATATGACGTACAATCTGACATACAATTATTAATTGAATCTTTTTGTAATAAATAGGTTAAAAGTAAAGAAATATCTGATATTTCATTATTTTTCTAATTTCTTTGTTTTGGTTCGGTAGTTTGAATTAGGTTAGACAGAAATGGTATGCTACTATTGTGATCGAAGTTTGCGATTGTCCTGGTCACCTTTCGTCGACTCCTGCCTGAACTTCTGTCGAGGAAGTGGTTGGTTCTGTGGTTTCCTGTTCCATTTCCCCACTTTCTGATGGCCCAACGTCTTCGGAACATGCTTACCTCGACGACGAGCGGGAGATTCAACATTTTTGAACCGAGTTTTTGAAGAATACGAAGTTTTTTATCAGTTGTCTCTAAGCCTAAACTTAACAATGTCATCTAGTTTATCTCTAAGCAAATATGATCCAGGTGATGTATTGGCGAGTGCATCTTTTAGATCTAAATTGATGTTCGCATTAAACAAGCTTCGTCTTATTATTTTCTCGTCATGTTTTAGGTTTGCAAGCAGCTTTAAAGCGTCGCTCAAACCCTTAATACAGACGGATCCTGTGTGTCTGTACCGTCTTTAATAGTATTGGTTAAAGTTTTGAAATTGGAAACGAGCTGGATACACATTTTTGTTACTATGCTAAAATTCATTCGTATCTTTTCATTACAGTCTGTGAAACAACAGTCTTTATTTCAGGATTAATTTTTGACTGATATGTAAACGCAATTTTCTGTTACAGGGTACTTTTTGATTAAGTTTAACTTATCTTCTTCTGAAAGACCCTGTCGTACCTCTTGCGAGCGATTAGCGAATTCGGAGTGCAAAAGTGGAGCAAAAAATTGTTCCTCCTGGTACTGCTTCACAAGAGTATTAAAAATTCATCAGGTAACAGTATTTGGAAATCCGTTTCATTTGGAGGTTTTAAAGACATGTTATGTTTGATATTTTGAGTGTTTGAGGAGTGATTTACGATTTAAAGACTTTTCTAAAGGAGACCCTGCCCTTTCTCGAGGTGATTCATCTGCACTGATATATTTTCTGTACTTCTGCAACTTAATGGCGAGCGAAACAATAATTTTGTTACAACATTGCACTTTTGTTTTCAAGTAGTCCCGGTCCTAATTCACGCGGTTTGTGTTTAGAAAATGGCGGTCCCTCTCCTAATTCACGTTGCTTCTATAACCCCACCAAGTCACGTTTTTCTCCTCCAACGCTCCAAATTTGCCTTCGCGCATGCGCACGCCCTGCATTTTGTTTGTTTCCCTCTCACCCATCACCGTAGCAACCCACAATGGGAACAGGAAAGGAGGAGAAATTATGAATTTGAACAGGTAATATTCGTGAATTAGACAAGAAAGTGAATTAGGACCACCAGAATTAGGACAGGGACTACTTTTGAAATGCTGAGTTCATTAACTGAATATAGGTTATGATTTGTAGATTATTTGAAAGACATTTGTAACAACTCGTCATTGCGATATAACAAATGTGTTAAAGACTATTTTTTATATAGAATCGTTTTATAAAGTTAGGAATAATTCTATAATTTATAATACATTGCAACAAGTAGGTCAGAACCCACCTTAGTAATGAAATTTCAAAATATAATTCTGGAACGAGAAAAATGATGGGTCGATAAAATACGATTTTTGCATTTCTTATCAAAAATATAAATCACACAACAAAAAGCACCCCAATAAAAAAGATATAGCATCAAATTCTCTACTTAAAAGGATACATACACTTTCTTCGTAAAATCAATGGTTATTCCAAAAACGCCGAAACATGAAAGAATCAAATTTTTTTGATTTCTTTTCAAAAATACAAATCACAAAAATGTTTGTGACGCCAAATTGCCAAACTCATTACTTCGTCCAGACCCAGGAATAATTCAGGTCTACAAATATGTTATATAATAAAGCACCGACTGGCAAGTGCGGAGGGTCGAAGTTTTGCAAATGATCATTTTCAGTTTCTTTTCTATTATCAATTAAATAGCTGGCTGTATGAAACCTTGTCCAGTCGAAAAGTACACGAGCTAAAGGCCGCAAGGTAGAAGCCACTAGTTTAATTTCCAAACTAGTAGATATTCGATTGGATTATTTTTTTGGTTATGACGGTCTTAAAATTAATTTTTTCAAGCAATAACATTCGCCAGTATTGACGTCTCCCAAGTTAGAAATTCGATGAGGAATCCTTTCACCCGATATGAAATGTATCAGAATTCGAGTTAAATATTGAAAGATTCCAATAGCGATAAAAAATATTCAAATTCTGCGTTCCCTTTATTATTTCTTCAGCGTAAGTGAAATAGTTAGTGGATTTCCGGCGGTGAGATTGTGCGGGCGGTGAACGATGCGAGGAAATGAAATTTGTTTTGTCCGCGTGCTCGAATCGGGAAAGTGATAAAATAAAATAATTGTTACCATTGCCGTGTATACCATCCGTACAAAATTGAGTACGTGCACAGCACATTGCATATTCGTGCATCGTCGTGAATGGTGGTACGTACGAAGCGTAGGTGTGAGAGTCGTGTGATGAGAATTCGCGCAATTATACCGGAGCACTATTCAGATCGCGAGCGATCCGCCGCATTGCGGCCTGCTCGTAATGAATTAATTTAGATGTCTTAATTGCATCGGTTAATTGTTGTGGAACGCCGTCAGCTCGTAGCGCCCAAGAGTTTGTGCGCGCGCCGCGACTAAGTATACACATCGTATCTGTTTACAAATGCGAAAACCCATCGCGGACGAGCGAATTTATGCTCAGACGGTATTTCGCGAAGGCGATATTAATGCTTTCACCGAGGCACACTTCCGCCGATACGGTCGCTGCCGCCACCATGGCGCTACAGTTTATACATTAATAGCCCTGTAATTGATGCGCTATGCGGCTCTACATTGTGCGAAACGAAAATCAAGATTGTTGATGCGTTGCGTAAGAATGAAACTACGGATGTGCCGAAACGTAATTGATCTCAAGTGACGATGAGTGCAAAAACTGCGCTTTCGAAGGCCTGCTTTTATATACCAGCATAAATTTCGGTTTCACTTTTTTTTCCAGAATGATTTACTTGGATCTAATTTGGTTTCGCAACGGTCGGTTATGAGGATCAAACAGGTTCCTTTGGAAGTGCGAAATCAGTTAAAGGTTCGATTGGGACATTTACGAGAGTGTGTGTAAAGGTGCATCCACCTACCAGTAACGGAATAGCTTATTTCTTACCAATCCTTAGAATTACGGATGGCTATTTTATCTCGAATGCAAATAAATACCAAATCGACAAATTTGATAATTCAGGCAGCCTAAAGATGTATCAGGGCCTGTGCAGGGTCAAATTACATCTTCCTGATCAGATTCTCCTGAATTTACCCAAATCAGGCCATGACCAGACTACAATAACGTACTGCTGACAAAGACATCAGCTAACTCCAAATATGCATCAGACAAGAACAGGTGTTGGTAAGACATTATTTCTAATTTGGAGAAACTACTACACGGAGAAAAGTTTAAGACAGAAGGCGTATCATAGGAGGCAACTGCTATACGAAAGCAAGAGATCTGTTTTATATTGGCTTTCCGCACTGTGTTTCTCTTAGTTTGATACGACTGTCGTCTCAAAACAATATTATAGCTGTCTCAATGTTTACATGCGGTAGTACTCTCACTATTCCCAATGACCCGGGAGTAATATTTGTATCATGGTTTGGAACGAAAGTTCGCTTCCGATCTGAACCACTATTGTCTCTAACATTTGGCGCCACTGTACTACAGTAGGCAATACCGGTGTTCTCTCAAACTTCTCTCAGTGTAAACGTTCAGAAATTTCAAATCTAAAGGACCCCTTAAAGAATCCCATTACTTTCTAGATTCATGTAGATCACTTGATCAGCACTACAAACGTTATCGCATCTCTACTTCGTTCCTGTTGGAGAAAAGATTTTCATTTTGTACAGCACCACATGAATGTTTCAACACATCATATAACACACATTATCTGTGATGGAAATATATGCGATGACCATATATGTATACGTAATATTACCCACATGAGAACTAGCGAAAGTTGATCTGTCAAAACCCGATTTCATTCTCAAGTCTCCTGATGAGGGCCGTACTCCAATTTCATCAATTGTTTATTCAGAGAGCAACACAATTCTGATTGTAGCAAGCAAATACTTTAATTATTTTATTACTACATTACTTGCTTACTGTTGGAATATACATACGTATGCATATACAATAGCCCTCGTCCTAAGCTATACGATCGCTTCTTTCAAAAGTTTAAAGTTATAACCCCTCACTATCCCCACTTCCGTATCTTTGTTTATATATGTGTAATGGATGCTTCTGTGTGTCGCGAAGCAAGTGTGGCTCAGCGAAAAAATGTGATGAGGGAAGGGAAGGAAGAGACTAGTATAAATTTCGACAGGTCCGTATGCGTTAGGGCGGGTATATAACAATTGACGATATAACTTAGGGCGGGGATTGCTGAATGAGTAAATCTCTGCGTCAAAACATCGAGATTCCCAATACATGTGAGAATATAATGATCGCGAGAGCGTTGTCTACTTTTAATGATTAAATAAAAACTTAGACTGTCTGCGATCGTGGCTTATCGAAACAAATAAAAACCAACCTAATTTCGATCATGTTTCATCGGACTGTGTGGTGCGCAACTTCTATGCGCAATTCTTCGTCTATATTAGTTTAACTTCTGTAAGCTAATTCTAGCGACCAAATAATCTCTTGCATTCAGCTTAAACATTCACATTTCGTACACTTGACGCCTTTTTCCTCATGGAATTGAATTCACACTAGGAATAACAGAATACAGTAGTGCAAAAAGTTCTTCCATACCTTAAGTCTTGGGTACAGAGTTTATAAGAAACATTTAGTTTAACAAAGTAGCAAAACAGACGTAAAACGGACGTTAATTACACCTAATAAAATATATATTGTTTCGAAAATAATTTACAATTTACATGCATTAGAATTAACGACTGCACGTGTAATTGGTGAAGTAGAAGTGAAAATATGAGAACAGCGCGTTTCTCACTGTGGAATAATAAAGTTGTATTAGGTAAACTAAAATGAGCGGAAAAAGTACACGTATCGTCTACTCAGTAATGCACCTCACTGCTGCTCGAGTCGCACCACTCCGAGACTTCCTTAAGGCAATGATTAGCAGTTTCATCGTCCGATTACGGCCTTCTGGTGACTTTCCCGGTAGACGACGTAACGGCGTCCGGTAATTGTGGTTTTTCACGCCCGTTTCCTCGTTTCGCAGCATCAAAGCATCACCTGTGCTACCCGTTTTAAGACTTCTAAGCTCTAACGAGTAACTGCTTAAATGAAAACATCTTGGAACTTAATTGACCGACAATGGGAGTGCGGGTCGCGTTCGCAAAGACGTTTACGTATACTTAACCTTTATTTTCCCCAACACATCGACCATAACGCGTCGAGAAATCTTCTCGTTAATTATGCCGCGTGGTGGAAAACCATTGTGCGCGTTCATTTAAAGTCGTAGTTTTGTCGTAGAAATGTTCGATGCACCAAAGATTAAAGAGATTCATTAATTCAGCCGACTCGGAAAGGTGATTTCTTTTTATTTTTCTAGGTTGCTGCTGATGTCGAGGCAGCGAACGTTACTTGCAATTTTGCGCGAATCGTTAACGGGTAGCAGGGTGGGAAGTGCACATTGTTGCGGCGATTAACGATCGTTACCGGCACTGATAATAGGAGAATATGTTTGATAATTTGATCAATTATGATTTTGATACTATTAGTCACGGTATTAACTTTCATCAGTTAGCGGGCAATTTTTATCGAGTTTATACATTTTACACGATAAATAAGTCTTAAATTAATAATCGTCGGTCTTTGTCTTGGTCTTGCAATCAACGTCGGAAAGGAACAGTTGATTCATTTGTAACTGAGTTTTTCCGCGACCTGATGCAATAAAGATTAGACAAGTTCATGCATTAAACATTACAATGTATAGTTAATTTCTTTTTTGTTTTCTAAATTGCTTTTGAACATATCAAGATTAATTGTTCATACGTAGCGGAATAACGCAGTGTTTATATCATTCTCACATTTTTTCGCTATCATAACTTTTATAATTTCCGCGTGGAAACGGTTCAGGATGCCTGAACATTAATGCGAGCTAGATTCAGTATTACATGAATTGATTGATTTATTCTACCTGTTTGGTATTTGATCATTGTTATTCCAAGAAAAAAGGATAAGTCGTGTCTTATATGTTTTACACGATCTATACCCAAACAGAGCTTCGTTCAGGGCTCTTTTAACCGCATTTTCCAGGCATGTCTTCGGCTTCTTATCCAATTTCAGTAGGTTTTATTGTTTCTGCAGTTTACTCTCAGTTTACTGCTATAACAAAGGATTATAGGGTGCACCTCAAAAACCCGACAAATCACAAAACAGACACTTTAAAAACCCGACATTCAAAAATCAGACATTTCAAAATACAGACATTCAAAAACCAAACATTTGAACAAACAGACATTTAAAAAATATTTCAAAAAACACACAACTGCGATTGGTGCGTTCAATACATAAAAGAAATGATCTTGGGTCATCATCCTTGAGGTCTCACAAGAAGGTCATTTCAAGGTCAAGAATGCTTAACCAAGATTAATTTTGTAGGTCACTTGAAGGTCAAATTAGTTTGACCTCCGGATTATTAATTAAACACTGTCTGTATTTTGAAATGTCTGTTTTTTTAATGTCGGGTTTTTGAAGTGTCCGTTTTTTGAATTATCTGGAATTTGTTGTACTGTTATTAATTCACAAAAATATCTTTAAAAAAATAAGTAAGACAATTACTTCCACGGTGTAATAAGCGTCACATACCGCTTCTTGCTACATTTTTATAATCATTTCTTTAACTAAATTATATATTGAGGCAAACATTACATAAATGTTTGCCTCAATATATAATTTAGTTAAAGAAATGATTTTAAGGGTTATTATCCTGCAGGTAGACCAAACGTAATAGCTAGATGTACAGGCCATATTTACCTTGTTAGGATAATAAAACAAACCATTTATCTAGTACGTGTAACAAGCCATTATTATTTTATGTATAGTTAAAATTTATATTAATGGTAGAATATTCAAGAACAATATTATATTTATTCATAGTCTACAGTTTCACCCATTTGTTCTCTCATTGGCAATATAAACATAAGTCCACGAGAGGTTGACTATTTCCTCAACAGCATTTACTATTTACATTGCAGAAAATTGGTGATAATTTAATGATTGATTGTGATAAACCGGTATCTGTTGCGATATTCCTTATAACTCTTCAAAAACATCGTATTTTTATAATATGATAACAGTATTTTTCGACTCTTCGTTATAATTAAACGTTTAACAAAGACTACAGAGTTTTCCTCATCCAAGCAACTGAAAGAAAGAACCGAAGAGAAGCGCGAAAATTATTCCAATACGATGATGAAACTCGCTCAAGGTGACTGGCGTCAAAGAAGCCAATTTAAACCCCCTTTCGAGCTTTTTAGACGGCGATGCAGTGAGAAATAAAAAATACGTGTCTCGGATTGGTAAACTTCTCGGTAATTTGCCGTAGCAAGCATCGCATTTCGACGTTGGGACTGCTTTTATTTAAGTGATCGCGTTAGGTGGTTTTTCCAAGTATACCGACGACTTCTTATCAAACAAATTAACAGAATCTGAAGTTACAAAATTATGCAAATAGACATAGATCATCGGGTATTAGTAATTCAAGGAAATAAAAGTCGATTTGTCCGTTCACTCGTCTTTGATATTCGATGACCACAATATATCTATTGCATTAATATTTGTTATATTTACTGTTGTTATATTTTATTTATATATTGGCAATTAATATATTTTATATTATATGGATCTGAACTATGCGCAAACTGGGAACGTTTTATTGAAATGCTTAAATATTGTGTTCAAAATTAATTTCCCGTAGACGACCACATTATTACGTTGACTTTATACCTTTACAATCGGTTTTGCCGGAAGCTAACGCGACTTTCCCGGAAGTTCGTTGAAACTGGTAATATTTACGCAGTAAACTAAGATTGTTAAACATACTCCCCACACAAAGAAACTGCTTGTATGTTAAACAAATCGGTGCTACAGAAATGGAACCTATGTAATTAAGGAATTGTGAGAGGATATTTCTGAGTTTTTATTAGTATGCGAAATGCATTAGTGTGCCTGATCAAACTTATCGGATTTGTACAGAGAAAATACACGGAATGATACTCATATTGTTTCCACTGAATGGTCCCGAGCGAAAAATTATTCAGGCTGGAATCAGGAAGCCTGAGAACCGAATCAGGTCTTGACATGGTCCCTGATCAGGGCTTGGTCCAACTCCTGAATCGACCCTGATACGTCATGTAAGGTTTTTTCTAATAAGGCCCTGATCAGGATAATAGACAGGGCCTACTTAGGACCTTATGCTGTTAAATATTAGAAAATTATTGAGGCTGGAATCAGGTCCTGATCATGAAGCCTATGAACAAAATCAGGTCTTGACATGTCTTCTTATCAGGACCTTACAATGCCCAATATTTCCCATGCTTTCCAAATTTAATGACGATAATATTTACAATAGTATTACGAAACAATAAATTAATTTTTAATGATTTGTTACTATCTGACAAATAAAAAAATATTATTTACTTATATATACGAATCGTATACATATCCATCATATACAATGTGTAAGAAGTAGATGCGTGATCACGCCTAGTGGCGACTGAACGAATTGCATAAAATTTAAAAGTTAAAAAATTCAGACTTCCTTATCAGGCTCTGAGCAGGCCCTCTGATCTGCCCCTGATTTGAAATTTCTAAACCAGGTAGCGATTCCCGGAAATTGAAAATAAGGCAAGCCTTATCAATTCATGGGTTGGTCTTGATATGGAAATTCACAGGCTTCCCTATATCAGTTATATACTTTATTTTAACATAATCAGGGTTTTATCAGGTCATATTCAGGCGAACCTGATCAGGATAACTTACTTGAACCTGACCATGCCCTGATCTGGGTACATTCAGGAGTACCTGATCAGGAACGCCTTATTGGAGCCTGGTCAGGCCCTGGTACATATTTAGGCTGCCTGAATAAATTTCCGCTCGGGGTTAGGTTATCTCTACTGAAATATTTGATTCTGACAAATAAACCTTTCTGTAGTAATTTTGTTTATATAATTAATGGTCTTGTTAAAAATGTGAAATACGTTACTTTCCGTGCGTAACAGCACGAGGTTTCAGATGTTACGAAAGTCGAGGAAAATTATGATGGATATAATTGGTTGTGTATTATTCCCTGCGCCTATCAAAACACTCAAATGAATAAAAATGTTGTAAACGAGAGCTCATAAGGTTTTTATGTAAAATTAGCGTTGGTTATTCCGTTTATAACGTTGCATCATAATATTAGCAATAAACATTTTTTCTTACGAGCAGTATTGTCGAAAATTGAATGCAATTAAACGAATTGGGCAGAGCACAGAGTTAACTTGACTTCACCCTTTCGGTAATATTCGCGAAGAGCAATTGGCACCTCGAGGCTGTCGAAGACGGCCTAATTGCCCCGTCATCAAGGTAGTAAAGGCTCGCTGAACGAAGCCACTGGCTACCCCATTAAAGTAATTCAGACGAGTCGTTGAAACGCCTAGTCTCTGGTATGCATTTTTCATTACCTACCAAACGCTTTCTAAATGGGACGATAAATGACTTATGCGAAGGTGTTCGTTGTATTAAGAACAACAAAAAAGGCTTTACAATGCCTTCGGCACGCGGTCTTCGCGGTTAAAGCCGATTCTGCGACGTGTTTTTGCTGTCGACAAATGGATACGTCGCACGGATGCGCATCATTCGTGCATTCTGAACTCAACGTCAGTTTTACAAGAACCAATTTGGGGACGTTTGAGCAAATGAATGATAATTGAGAAATAATGTAACGCATATTTGAAGCAATTTTTCGATGTACTTGGAAGTACAGTAGTCTTGTTAGTCAAAATAGGGTAAGAATAACGCGAGTAGAAATCCAGGCTGCCTGAAAACTGATCAGGTCCTGTAAAGGCGTCAATCAGGCTCGCCTGGTAAGGAATGCCTTATCACTCCCTGGTCAGACCCTAAACGGGAAGCAATCATTCGCGCCTAATGGTGTGCCTTACCATTTCTGGATAACGCCCTGACCAGGCTGCAATCAGTCGTGTATAATAATGTGATGGACCTTAATACTGCCGGACCAGGTCCTCATCAGGGGACTACAACCTGCACCTTATCAGGCAAACGTAGTTGTTAAACGTCACAGAGTTTATGAAATCGGATTAGAATCTATGCCGAAGCTCATTGGTTTAAAATTTTATATGAAATAAAATTGAGACGATCTAATAAGTTATTAGCGCTTTCAATTTTAATAAATCTGTAAAAATTAATGATTGTAAAGTTTCTGTAGATCCATTATTACTCTTTCAAAAAATAACTGTGATCAATCAGTTTGAAAGTAAACTTAAAGAATAAGTTCAATATGAACTGAGCCCGTATCCAACAGCACTATTTAATAATGAAGGGAAAAACTACAAAATCGCCATTGTATGATAATATGACACCTGTCGATTTTCATATCTAAGAAAATAGCGTAACTTCATTATTGCTAGTTGATTTCTTCTGAATCGAGGTGTATGGGGAAGAAAATATACTTTTTCTATTATTTTTAATAAATGCGTAAAATATATACAAATGAATTATGGTTCTAAAATTATTGTTGTATTCGATTGATACTCTGACTGCAGTAAAAAGTTGGTTTCAACCAAACAATAGTTGTACCAATTAGCCAAGACAAATTCCTATCAAATCGAAGTAATAAAGAGAAGTTAATTAATATGCTTATGTCTCCCTATTGTTATGGAGAAATTATAAGCTGTTAATATCACTACAAAAGAGATCACAGATGATGCAGATGTTCTTATCATTGAAATAGCTATTGCAGAATCGAAACATGAAAAACCAGCAAATATAATAAGAAAACATAAAGATTTCCTTGCCATTATAAGTAGGCGTATTCTATCTTATCAAAAAGGAGGTTTCTTTAAAAAAGGGGAATGTAAAATGTGATGTACTCCTCCAAAAGCTTGGATAAATAACTTAATTAAAAAACACACGTTTTTGCACTAAGTGGATGTGACATGACTTGTGCACTCTTAAAAAAAGAAAAAAAATTTGTAAGAACATTTGAGAAACTGCCAAATTTGGTTCAAATTGCTACTGTATTTGGAGAGGAAACTTGTTCGTAACAAAGATTATTTGAGAATGGCATGAAAATCTTGTTGGCAGTCTATAATAGCCCCGCAGCTGCGGCCAGAATGATAATTTTTTAATAAAACCATTAATTAAAAACTGATTTCTGTAAGTAACTGATTAAGTAATTAGTATAAATTTGATTAGAATTGAAATTTTGTGACCTTTGACTTCAACTTTTGACAGACCCGCATACCTTACTATGTGACTTGAGACAAGTTTTGGGATGTCAAAATAAAAGTTTATGCAATTCTATAGTATCTCTCATTCTGCGGTGAAACTTAGTGTACTAAGATGATTGTTTTTATCTGAAAATTATATACCGCACTCTAACAAGCTTATTCTTACAACAAAATTTAATTTTTGACTAAATAAACTTGGCTTAAGTAAGATTGGTGCCCGCTATCCTACCGTCCCAATACCCTAATGACTGGATTGCAAGACCCAAACAGTTTTTTTGGTGAAGTACGGACGTGCTTTGCACGATACTTGTCGATAACGTAATCCATGTTACCTTACGAATATCTAAATTAAACTGGATTAATTTAATATTACGAATGGAATTTGTCGTATTATTCTTATATGTGTAGCCCTTCAATCATCTTGGAACAGGGTGTCCTTCAGAGTGCGTAAAACAAACGGGCTTGCCTTCAAAAATTTTACATTTCAAACTTAACTCCAGCAGACAATTAGTTAGTCCAGTTGAGTCAATAGTAAACAAACAACTACTTAGTTTCGGGAAGCAGAATTCTGGGTTTTAGCACCCAAACCTGTTTATCTATACTGAGATGAGTTGCAGTTGATTGAGAATTCAGATAAAAATTGCTGGGAATGATTTTTTTGCTTGTTTTTATAGGTGCGTAATATTATTATCTAAACGATCTTCAGTACAGCACGTTTCATACGATACTTTCGAATTTGTTACGTGTGCTAGTGTTAATTGTACATTAAAACATATGGACGTATTGTTACTTTATGATGTGTTGCCAGGATACGGAAAAAAGAAAAATATCACGCAGATTTTTGAGACATTCGTGCTTCTCTTCCCATTTAGGATCGCAAGCGGCACGCATGTGAATCAAAGAAGCAGGCACTCTTCTTTCTTTGTGGCTGCCTTAGCGATTCTTCTACGTCTCTCCTTCTTGGTTGGTCTACACTGTGGACTTATGCAGAAGAATCAAACACGCGAGCACACATGTCGGCAGATGGTCAATTGAACGTCACTCTTTATCGTCATTGGTAGTTCAGTCGCAAATAAATCGAAGAAATTTTGGTATCAATCAGACCTTACGGGATGTGTTTCGTTTTGTGAAATCATATTATACTGCATAATCCGGTAACATTTGTAAAACTTCAGTTCATTATTGGTATATAAAAATATGTTTAAGGTCGGCGATGACTTGAAAAAAGCTGCAGGGATTGAGCTGTTTCAAATTTTACTTTTTTCGTCACAATTATTCACTAGCCTCACAACTTGGAGCCTGATTGATTACTACAATTAAATTTAATTTGCGTTTTACACCCTGGGCGTATTATGATTTATATTTCGTTGTACTGGTAGAGTTCGAATCCTTAATCTTATGATATATAGGTCAGATCATAAGTTTCGATTCGATTTTTTTTACGCGTAATGTATTTTATTATAAATTATTTTTTATTTCGGGTTTCACTGGTCATATGACCTTAAGGGGATTCTGCAGTTCTCAATTGATAAAGGTAGTAATCGATGTAGAAAATTACAAATAAAAAATTCTTTAAGCTTTTTTTTAAAATCGGGTTATGTATCTGCAATTCTAACCATTACACATAATAACCTATGTCATTTCAGAAAAATTCGTCAAGAATTGCTTGACAATTTTCAGAAATAAACAAAAATTACCCTATTTCAGAAAATATAACTGGATATAAACTTTCGATTATATTTATTTTCAAATAGTCGAAAAATTTTACTCGTTATTTATATCGAAAATTCTCGGTCAATACTCGATAATGTTCTTTCATATTTTTTAGGACACCATTTATAGCGGCTAGACAGAAGTAACAGAGCACGAATTTTGTGTGAAACTGGTTCAGTAATTTTTAATTTATATTTTTAAATTTAGACTATTACTGTATCAACTGAGGAATTTATAACCCCCTTATTACTAAACGATATAAATCTTAAGGTATGAAAATGTTTGTTAAATTTAATACACCGGTGTAAGAATTAAATTTGCATGCACTTTTACATTTTAAAATTAAGAACTACTATATTAAATTTCAAATAGATATTGATTGGATAATTATGTAGATAACATAACGTTTACTAAATAAAAATGCTGTATTATTCAATGCAATATATGAATTACCTCAAACCATGTATTTAATATTACAACATTATGGTATATTAAAATAGTATTATTTATTAATTTAAAAAATATCATATTAAATTTAAAATGTAAGGATATATGTATATTTGTTTCCTATACGGGGCAATGAATTTAACCCACACTTTTGTACAGTATATTATCCGTCATTCATTATTTTCAATTTGTTATCCTGAATTTAATGTATTTCAATTTAGTAGAATTGAATTTGATTTATTTATTTTTTTACAGTGTTTTTTATTTATTCATTTTTATTTTTGTAATTTAAGTACAGATTTTACATGATGCATATTTTTTAATTAATAGTATGCTCGCATTCATAATCGCAGACAAAAATTTCGGGCCGTAAGTGGATTCGAACTCGCGATGCTTGGATTGCCAACGGTACGTTACAACTACGGCTTTAGACGTTCAAGTGACGTTCCGTGGTAGACTCGTTCAAAACTAATGAAAAAAATAAAAAAAATGTTAGTTTTAAACCATCACAAAACAATATATCTCTATTTTTTATATCAACGAAAATGAATATGCTAATAAAAATTCAGTTTTTTAAATTTATCAATGTTTTCTTAAACGTTGAATATTGAAATTTTTAACTCTTTTCTACGAGTGTCGTTTCATTCAGTTATTATTCAATAATTTTGATTCTTTATATATTGTAATGTGCAGAAAGATCTGTAGAAAAAATCTGTTTTCTTTTCTGTAGAAAGCTATACCCAAATATGCACCACTTTTTTCGGGCTTTTCCAGAGGTTTTTCTTCGTGGGGTCCTTTTCAGAGCTTTTGTGCTGGATCTTGTCTTTCCTGGATTGTTTTTTTTTCGCCAGCCGCTGTTTTCGCAAAATTCAAATTCGTTTTTGTAATTCTATTGGAAATGAATTAAAAGTAACAACATTGGTTCAATTTTAAAATACCGGTTCCTTCTTAATACATGAATATACAAAATTTGTGAATTTTCGTCTCTTGTTCTGCAAAACAATATACACGTGTATTATTGGCATAAGTATGATCTTTTCTAATTGTTCTTGCTTCTTTTTTGGTTTATATTTATTTTTATTTTATTCGAGCGGAATCGCCCTTTTACACAGTTTTTCTCGACGTAAGAAGATGGCGCCATACTTCACATTTGTGTATGAAATGTAGGAAGTGCAGAAACCTACATCAAGTACAGCAGTGGCCATGAGTCGATTTCCGCCAGATAAACAATATTTTCGAAACGTAAACAAACAACGTGGCTCGCTGCTGCTTGGAAATGAAATCGAAAAATTGTTCACTGGACGGGGACCTACGACTTCGTAGTCCAGTTCGTTACGACCTGCACCACGAAGTTTTTGTTACATCTTAACCCATTAATGCCCAAATGCACAGAAAATTTACTCGACCTTCAACGCTTGTTTTCAATATGAAATAAGTTTCGAACAAAATCAAACTTACCAGATTTTACAATTTTCGGGGTCGGTCTTTCGAATATATTATTTTTGAATACAAATCCAATTATCGCTAACGACGAATGCCTGATAATGCATGTCTTATTAAATCTTCACCGTGCCATTGTTGGATATCATTCATGAACTTCTGATAATGTAGACCTTGCTGAATCTTGATCGGGAGTTGAGCAAGTAGTCGGCAGTCAAACGTGATAAGGCGTCCCTTATTTTTTTTCTAGATTAGACCTGGAATAATATTTAGATAACCTGAAAATATTTCTGCTTAGGTACAAAGTGTTTATGTCCAGAAATAGTCGAAGACAGCAAGGGAAATGATAACTTTTCAGTAATGAATTTGACATCATAATATACTGAAAAAAGTTATTGATGTCTAAAAATTAAAATACACACTAGACTATGCTCAACGCATGCCGAATCACGAAACTTATGATCGGTAATTTCATTCGGTGCGGCAAACGATCGTATAAATCAACATTAGACAACCTTCTACCATTGGAGTCTATTATCGCCACTAACGGTCAACATCCGCAATTGCATTCCGCAATTATTTTGTTGTGAAAGTCTTCAATACATCTCGAATTATGCGCATTTGTCGAAATAACCACATGTAAACATTCTTCTCGCGACGATATAATTTGTCGTGATATGCGATAGGTTGGTCTGGCCTTTTGAGATATAATCGTGTGTAATTGCATCTCGTATACGTAAATCATCCATAGATACATGTATAAATATATACGGAACGAGTCCACCGTGCAACTGCCAAACCGCTCGACCATTACGAACGATCTTGTCTCGATTGCACGAAAACCGATACGCCGGTTGCAGGGATTCGTGGCGTATATAACGTCGAATTCCAATGATCCTATTCCCGTGCTTAGCTTGAGAATGTATATGATTGTTGCATCATTTTTTCTTTAGCTATACTTAGAATAAGTTAATGGATGAATAGTTACACTATTTCGAAATACAGATTATTAAATTTCTACACTTGTGAGCTATTTCTTCTATATGTATAGACAGATGTTTTATTATCGTTCAGGATTATGCGATGGTAATATATTATTATTTTGTTGCAGAAGTCATTGAAATCGTTTATTATTATATTACGTCCGATATTTTAAAATATTGAATTTTAGAAGGAGGATTTTAAGCCAAAAGTAAAATTGTAAATTTTACACCATTTTAAGATTACATTTCGAAAGTTGCATCACGTTCTGAAGGCATGCATTTTAAACAATTAAATCTGCTAAAATGTAATAATGATTTTTTCTGAGATAAAATACTGAAGAATTCATTAATTAAATAATAACGGGATAATATTTGTATAAGAAATATACTAAATATACATTATTCAGACCTATAACGGTAGCCAATAATATGAATTCGATGCGTATGTAAATCGAACGTATGGAAACCATTTGAGTCTGTTATGAAACCAACGTTTTCAATTGTTCAAAACAATTTCTTCGTCACGCAGACTTCGCAACGATTCAGTCATTACCGGCAATTTACTGTACGAAGTTTTTTGTTACCAGAGTATCCATGTAAATTCTTAGATTTGATAGAACCAGCAAATCATTCCACCTGCAGAGCGCAATGTAATCGGGAAGTCGACGATAATAACCAGAGGAAGAGCGCGAAGGAAAATAATAAAGAAATCGAGAAAGATTGAGCGATGAACACACATCGCGAGAGGAATTTAAATTTTTGTACGGAATTAATTTCAACTATAATCATTCACCGCTTTAGAAATTCCTCTATACTGCATTTGTGAAAAGATAGTACGATAACGCTATGCTACGATTTTTAAAACATTCGTACAAACATTAATATTGTAAATTGATATATAGTTCACACACATATATATATATGATCATAATAATACAGACAGCTGATTAGTAGATATAGTAAACATGTAAAGTGCGTGAAGTAAGTGTTTTACAATAGTATTATTTATTAATACTTCGGCTGCCCTGTGGCAGGGGTCGAAGTTTTGGAAATGCGCAGTCATAAGTGTAAATCATTTTCAATTTTTATACATTTAAGAAACACTACATTGTTGTAATATCGAAGCCACTTGGACTTAAATATGTTTGGACCCCTTAAATATCGGTATAATTTTATAACATAACTGAAAGCTGTTAATAAACGAATGAGTATTAAGGAATGGCCGACGCTCCACAGGGCGAAGTTTTTGACCAAGCGAAGAGAGCGAAACACCACGCCAACACTGATTTTATCCTTGAATTTTATATTACTGACGTATTTCATTTTTATATAGAAGATCGCGTTTGTGTATTTATTATTTGAAAAAAAAAATATATTTTGAAAGTAATTTGCCTACAAATTATATCGAATCGCATTGATATTAATATTAATTTCGTTTCGGACAGTCACTATAACTGATTTTTGGTACGGGGCCAATACTCATATAGTACCGAAGTCGGTACTGTTTAACTCATGATCACGAATACTTACTGCCCAGTCGATGGACAGTACTGATGTGGTACGGAAGCTGTCGGTGCAGTACAGATTGTTAGTATTGGTTCAGTACCTTTACAGTGTTGCAAGCAGTACTGATTCCTCTCCGAAAATCAATACCATGTATCAGTACTGGGTCAGTACTTCGGCGGTCAGTAATCTGTCAATACCGAAACAGTACTGGCGATCAGTAATCTGTCAATACTGATTTTCTCCGGCGGTTAGTAAATTCATCTCATACCGACCGCAGTACTGGCAATTAGTACTGTGTCAGTACTGATTTGTTCCGGAGGTCAGTAATCTCTTAGTACCGAAAACAGTACTGGCCGACAGTACTGGGTCAGTACATTCCCGGTGTTAATGCTAGTACTGACACATTTCCGTTAACCCTTTTAGGACGGGACGGATACATTTTGTGAATAAAGTTCAGCGCTCTGCCTAACGATGTTACGGTCATGCAAAAAATTCTTCAGCCATCATTTTTTACGTATTTTTGTCTCCTCTTTCAGATTCTGTTGACGAAATTGATCCAAATCTCTTAGTAAATAATATGCAGTTGATTTTTTATAAAAAAAAAAACGATTTTTTCAAAACATTTTTTCATAAACCTAAGATTTTCACCCGAAAACAGCAACGTAGGAAGCATGCAAATGCATAATATTGCGTCCAAAATAGTTCAGCTTTCAAATGATACCTCTTGCTTTTCAACATTTCAAAATGGCGCTTATAAATGGCGGCCAAACACCAGAAATTTTTCCAAATTTCATTGTAAACTAAAAAATTGAAGTTTTGGCATCATTATATCTGACTTCAAGTTTGAAATCAGCGACCTCGAAAACCCCTGAGTAACGAATTTTGTGAAAATCCGACAAATTTTTAAAATTTCGGGTGAAAATCTTAGATTTATGAAAAAATTTTTTGAAAAAATCGTGTTTTTTGGTAAAAAATCAACTCCATCTTTTTTAAGAAGAGATTTGGGTCAATTTCTTCTACAGAATCTGAAAGAGCAGACAAAAATACGTAAGAAATAATGGCTGAAGAATTTTTTGCATGACCGTAACATCGTTAGGCAGAGCGCTGAACTTTATGCACAAAATGTGTCCGTCCCGTCCTAAAAGGGTTAATCAGTACCAGGTACCAGTACTGGATCAGTACCTATCCGGGGTTTTGCTCCGCCCATTTCTATCCGGGATGTAATTGTTAAGTAACTGAACCGTGCATTACTTCTCAGATATTTTTAAGAATATTTCTACCCTGACAGAAATTGACCATCGGCGATATACTGACATGGTAGTGGTTGCTGGAGTTCTAATACTAACCAGCACCAGTCGAACGAAAATCAGTCAGCACCAAAACGAATCGTGAGTGTAATACTGGCTCTTAGAACGTGAAAATATTAAATCGGCACTGCTTTCCAGTATCAGAAATATAACAAACTTGGATGAATTGTTTACAAAAATTTTTTTGAAATTGATTTCGTTCCGAATTATACTTAATTATGTGTATATTTTATTTTTGTAATGGCCAATCTAAAATTAATTGGATATGGCGTTTAGAAATATTTATATATCAATCTAATATGTTGATATTAAAAATAATCTCGGAAAACTCCAATCATGCTACCCCATAGCTGTAGATTTGTCGCTATTACAGCAGTAGCTTTTTTCTATGTTACAGGAAATTGCTCAATGGAAACAAACTGCCTGAAATGGCAGTAGTAAAAGAGTTTATAATATAAAAGCAATAGCCTTTTCAGAAGAATTGTATAAAACTGTGTAAGCAGTGCGGCTACACGAACTTAGCAAGGGCTAAACTTGTTCAAGACAATAATCAGACTTCACGTTCTTACATTAGATGTCGGAATCCACGCAGATCGATTATGATTATACCTTATGAATGAACCACTTTACGGAAAATAGGATTAACATAAGCATTTCCTATAACAGCTGGACAAATTACACACGTAAAGGACTTTCGTGTTGTCTGCGATTTAAGAAATTTATTTCTTACTTAGTGCACATTTACTGCGTACTTAAACTTTTTAATTTTAGTATTCTGGGTAAATCGTAAATAATTGGTAAGCGCACAGTCCATAAAAATGCAAAACTTGAAACAATTATTCTTTAATCGCATCGCAATTTCGCCCGAAAATGCATAATAGTTCGGAACTTGGCGAACTGCGCAATTTTCGCGCAATCGGTCAAAATCACGTTTAAGTTTCGTGTAAGAAACTCACAATCTTCTTAAAATCTGCGCAAACATTGTAATTCGGTTGTAATCGTGTAATCTCGCACGAAATACTTATATATACCGCGACAAATGGCGCCTCTCGCGATACCACACGAATCGATCGTGGAATCCATCGAGCGCGCCATACGCGCTCCCCCCCCCCCTTTTCCTGAATGCGAAAAAAAATCGTTCCCCGTTTCGTAAGTAGCGTTACGAAGGAATCGCGTTTTCGCGGTGCCGCGAAATGGCCGGTAATGGCGACTGGGAGATGAATTCGAATGATTAAGAACGATTGGATTGTAGCTGCTCGGCTCAATTATGAACGCGGCACGCCATTCCCTCGTTATATCTGGCCGAGCGTATTCGGAGCGAGTGGCGAACGTGCGCGCACGCTTAAATACGTGTGAACGCTCCTTTATTAGTAGCGTGACCAATGAGCGCTGATGCTATTAATCAAATGTCTAACACCGCGCCCGCGCAGCTTCGCGCCCTCTGGTATACTTACACTTGGTACGAGGTGCTAGCCTTTCTTCAATTATATCATACGACGGATGTCCTAATGTAATCTGTAAGTGCTCATTCATCACAAATCGCTTCTAAGATGCCTTTTCAAAGTACAGCGTATTTTTAACTAACGTGTGCCAATAAAGTAGCTGGTATTAATTGCAATTATATCTGTATATGTGTGTGTTTATTTCATCTACTGTTTTTGTTATGGTTCATCTACTCTTCTTAGAAAACAGAAATTTAGTATAAATCTAATCAGTAATCATGAAGGTCGCGGAACAGAACTATCTCCGAGAGCGTGTTTACAAACTGCTTGGTCAGCGTTCTAAGAAAGTTTTGAAACATGTTTTAAAAGAAAATGTCGCTCGTTCCACAATTTATTCTATATTTAAACGTTACGAAAATGGTCAGTCAAGTGTGGGAATTAAGAAAAATATCGCCCAAAAAAATTAAGTAAGTCTGAGCTTTTGAAATTGAAGAAAGCTGTGGTAAACAAAGTTGGTGTTTCGGAAGAGACAGTTCGTAAAAACTTGATAAATATGGGTGTAAAGTATCACAGAAGAGTGACCGTTTCTAGATATGGTGAAAAGCAACTTCAAGATATCCCAAAAAAGTGCAGAATTATTCGTCGAAAATACTTCATTGGTGAGATCGAGATCATTCTTGACGATGAACAATATTTCTTCTATGCTTGGAATAATGGCAAACAGAATGCGGGATTTTATACAAACGATATTGCAAATATTCCTGACGCTATACGATTTGCCGCCAAAGGTAAATTTGAACCAAAAATGTTAATTTGGGCAGCCATATCGACAAAAGGAGTGTCGCAGCTTTATATTCAAGATTCGAAAGCTCCAACTATAAAATGTGACACTTGTATAAGTAATTGTCTTCCTAAACTTGATAGATTTATTAAAACTATACACTCTGGTGACAACATAATATTTTTGCCTGATCTGGCAAGCAACCATTATGCTGGAAAAACATTAAATGGCTTAAAGACAAAAACATCCATTTTGTACCAAAGTATGCAAATCCACCAAACATTCCGATGACAAGATTTTCAGAGTTTATTGTGTCAGGAAGTCTATAAAAATGGTTGAGACGCAACATCCAATAAACAGCTTGCTGCAAGAATTAAGAAATGTGTGAAAATGTAAATCTTCAGGTCGTCCAAGATATGATTCGAGGTATAAAGTCAAAATTGCGGAAAATTGATGATAATAGTCCTTTAGTTCTTTACAAAAACTAAAATTATTATGTAAGTTTAATGTTAATCTAATATAAATAAATCACTTCTCTATTAGTGAAAAATATTTCTATAATGTTATGTTTTAAGTTTTTCCAGCTACTTTATTGGCACACATTACTTGAGTGGTAGATGTATGAAAGGAAAAATATAAGTTGTTTTAAGATATCGAAGAATGGTAAATAAATGTTTTTTTCCATTTTTGCACGAAATATATCATATTAGATAACATCCTCCTAGCATCTGTCAATATCAGGTGAAAGAGGAGGGGGTTGTAGGAGGGCTCAGTCCTAATTCGCACTGCGATTTTTAAACAGAAATTGGTAAATTGGCCCAAGCAATACAGTAGTTCACAAGAAAATATGTTTCTCTGAACATGGTTTCAAACGAATTTCAAGTTACTCAATTGTTTATACATCCAAAATAACGGATAAAAAATGACGGTCCAATTTCATAAAGTTGTTTAATTCAATTTTTCAACGGTAACCACAAATACTGGGCGTTAAGTATGCCGGCGCCGACTTTGCTAATTCGCATGGTCACCACCAGGCGGGGCTGAAAAGATTCGTCAGATTCGTATTCAGCGACCCCAAAAACCCTCCAGTAAAAAATTTCGATGAGATAAAGTCACTTTTACATTTCTGCCCGCCATCTTGGATCCGCCATTTTGAAGTTTGAACATCTGAGATCAGATTCGTAATCTGCGAACTCAAAAACCCCCTAGTAACCAATTTCATTGGTTTTCCATGTAACGAAAAAATGTTTTCTTCCAAAGGTTTCGTGACTCCGGCGGTAGCGTACTGGACTACGGAGTCGTAAGTGGTGAGTTCGACCCCCATCCAGGGAACAATATTTCTAAAACGATTTTCAAGCAGCAGCTCGCAGTTCGTAAGACGAGCCGCATTGTTTGTTTACGTTCGCAATGTTGTTTATCTCACGGAAATCGACTCGCGACCGATGCTGTATTTGGTGTAGGTTTCTGCAGCTTGAGAAAATAATTAAAAAAAAAGAAAAAAAAAAGCATATGACTTGTAGCCATCATATTGGAACCATCATATTGAATTTTGAAAATATGACTTCACATTCGTATTTAGTGACCTTAAAAACTGTAGTATACTAAATTTCATTCAATTTCATTGAAAACTCTGGAATTAAAGATATATATACATGATACATTACCAGTAAAGTGGTTGATTTATACCGATCCCGTACTAACGGCAATTAGACCTACCTACCAATTTTAACAGCCTATAATAATTCATTACAGTGACGGATTTGAAGGGTCTCCAATATGCAGAGAGAACTGATATTAGATAAGATATAAAAAACAATTCATTTATAAAAATAATGAGGGTAGTTGACCTAAGACACCGAAAAGTACAATCAATTTTTTTATTAGTGAATAATTGGTCATGTAAATGCATTATAAACTTAGCAATCATATAATATCTGCCTTCTGTGAATTCTTCAATTTAAAGGATAACATATTTACATTCAAGGAACATTAGTCACCGTTACCGACGAATATAATTTTGTTAAACACTTAAAGTTAAAGCAACCTGCAATTTGTTCAAAATATCAATGTATGTTATTTGGAATTAATTTATTTTCTGTATGTTTGAAATTTATCGACAGTCGGTAGTAATAATTTAGATTTAAATGAATCATTTTGGCCCTCTAATATCAACGCGATCGTCATCAACATTTAGGTTTTAATACTAATTTAAGATTGGACGGTTTTTTCCAGTGAAGTGTGACACTGGCGATATAAGAAATGGGATGCCACTGCCACGGGTAACGTTTGTAAAAGGTTCTTCGTAAATTAAATCCTTTAAAGAGCGATGTGGGTGCAGGACCCAAAATGACTGAGATTACGTGAAATTATGCAAATACACGGCATTGTAAAGTGGCCGGAGCCATTTTTTGTTTTATTGGCTCGGCTGCGTTATCCTCGCTGGTATGACCGAAACAAAAGCTTAGCTAACGCAGAAACAAAGGGTATAGGGCGAGTAGAAATCCTCTCGAGAGGGCCACACATGCAACGGATTTAACTGCTTCCCCTAGCATTACTCTTCCAGGATTTCTTTTATTCCACTGCCTTTTCTGCTGTTATCTCATCTCTACTCCCTCCCTCTTCCATATTTACTGTATCAACCTGACCTAACCTAATGGTTTACGTTATCAACACGAGTTGTATAGAAATGTTTATACTCTCCAGATTCTTATGACATCCACTGCAACATCGATGAATGAAAAAGGGTAGAAGGAGAAGAGTTCATTAATATTGTACCAACTGTACCAACATTGGATCTGAGGCTCAGAATGTGAGTGACGGGACATTGACGTTTAGACAAAAATTACTTTTTTAAGTTATTTGAATGAGTGAAGGCTCATTTTCGTGATTTTTTAAAGCCCTAAACTTCAATGACCTGTCACTCAAATTCTGAGCTTCAAATCCAATTTTGGTACAGGAATTTTTTGTTTGAAATACCATGGAGAATCACCTCTTTAAATATCGTAACCCAGTTCTTGGACACCCTGTTTAATTTGCTTCCTTTTGTATAAATTAATTTTTTGGATTGGTTTTAAATAACAATACGAATTGTAGTACATATTTCACCTTGGAAGAAGATTGCTGAAAAAAGTGGTTTGATGATTCCCAAGAAGAAAACGTGTCCACCCACAGACCAATTTCTACTCTGCGTCCTTATTTTCGGCGTGAAATGCATATAGAACCTGGACAGATTATCATTATTATTGTTTTAAGTACAGTAGAAAAACACTTTTGTTTCTATCGAAAAGTCTCCAATAATGCCATTTTAATGCATTGATAATGGTAATAATGAAAGCAATCTTATTCACCTTTTCCAGTAAGTATACGTGAAACTGGTGGCGTAGAAATAATATGGTTTTAAGCGAAGAAGCGGTCATAGGTCTATTATACCTTTATATGAGTCGAGCAATATAATCGATTAATTTGCTTCTTTCATTTTACGATAAAATTCGAATCTAGTTAAGTCGGCGCTTTATATACGAAGTGGGAATTGTAATGAGATGGGGCGTAACTGGTTACCACACTTGTAAAAAAGTGACGCCGACATCTTTCGCTAATGAATGCTTTGAGGATCGTAAAGAAATGCCGGAGGAGAAAAAGTGCGTAAGCGGGTTTCCGCGTCGTAATTAATCAATATTATCATCGACAATAGCCCTCACTCTCGAGCCATTGTTGTAGTTTACCATCATTATCTTCTTTGAACCCTTCCACATTCAAGTTTGTCATACGTATTGGATTCTGCATCGCCATTGTGGTATATGTGATTGCATCGTTTAATTGAGTTTCGAAGAGTCTTTCGGAATGTAATAAAATCATAGGAAATGTGTATAAATAGATTGTTTGGCATGGATGATGTCTCATTGATTCTACTTATATATTTACATCCTATAAATGATTTCAAAAATATTCTGTCAATGTTGATTAAAGCCACTTGGTGATTAAGATTATTACTTAACAAGTTCAATACGTTAGAGAATTTTTCTCTTGACTTTTTAAGGTCGGTATTAATTTGGAGAACTTTCAACACAAGGAATATCAGCTACTGATTGGATTTAGTTACATTTAAAGGTAGGCGTGCGGAAACTGTAAAACGTCAGACCAGTAACCTAACCAAAATTAGGTTGAAAGCACAGACAGAAAATGACACATTTCTAGTTTTAAACCTTCGTGCAAACTATAACATAAAATTCAATACGCGTTAAGATCGACCGTTGTTAGGTCGAAGTATAAAAAGTTATCATCTCAATTCAATGCATTTTACTTAACGAGTTTTTATCTTTCATTAAATTAGTGGGATTATACACGGGCAAATTGTTTCAGTAGTGACTCTTAATGCACCCAAATGAAATATAATCCTTAAACTGAACCAGTGATTTAATGGACCAAGTGTTCTCCAAGCACTTCCTTTCAACATCAGTATCTATTAAAATTCTATTCCTGCTCTCTACATTTAAATCAGCGAAAAACACCGTGAATCAGGGCATATGCACTGATTGTCATAGCCTGCAGTTGACTAATCAGCGATAGGTATAGCCTGCTAATCAGTGGATATACAGTGATTCCGAGTGACTTTCGCTGATTCACATTTAGAGAGTGTTCAGTTTTTCCGCGACATTACGTCAACCTCACTAGCTATTCAAGTATGTATAAAAAATTTTCTAATGGTATGTTTAATTTGGCTACGAGGAGATGATGGACCGTTCAGAGTGCATTTCTTATCGTGACGTTTTCGTGCATCACCCAATATTTAAAATTGATCAATGTTGAATGTAGATGCCAGGATGACATTTTATTTTGTATACCTAAAGCATCAAATCGGTATCAAAAGAATGAATGAAATTCCAATTGGTAAAAAACAAATTGTTTAAAATTCCAGCAGTGTAGATATATAATCAAACAAGTAAAATAGGTGGGTTAAGACATCGGCCAATCCATCGAGTCTTTCCTTTGGCGGGAGACAAATGAGCTTTGAACCCACGAGGTCCAACGGCGGCTCTTTTGATAGTTTTTGACGTCCGGCTGCCTGAGGTCAGAACTCTTCTCCTTCACGGTAGCCAGGGTTTCCTTACCTAACATCGTCGTTCTTCTTTCTCTTCCTCGCTTTCTTGTCATGCAGCATGCAACCATCGTCTTGTATGTGATAGAACATATAATAATGAATTGCGAGGGACAACAGAACAACAGACAGGTCGGGGCCATGGAACTTCCGAGGAGAAGGGTTAATGACGCGCTCTTCGATTGATCGTGATTATCCTACACGCCGACGTGCGAGGAGATAAAGGGAACTCTTTTATGTTAAGAGATCGTGTCGCTTTAACATTAATAATCCAAAGACCTTCGGATAGCACCGGAATCGAATATGAAATATTAATTATCAACGCGGCATATTGGATGCGAGCAAATTATCCATATATATATATATATATATATATAAACAATGAGCTTCGACACTATATCCAACCACTCCCCTTTTTAAAGTTCTGAATGTTCAAATATTTGATCGCCACTTTTCCAATGAACAGTATATTTAGTGAAAAATATCTTGTTCAATCAGTATCGATATTGCAATTAAGGCAATTAAATATATATTACCCATGTAAGGAATGTTTTTGTTATGATATTGCAACCATTACTTTCTGATTAAAAGTATACAATGGTTTTGATCTACTGAAGGACACAAATGCGCAATGATATTGGGTTCCCATAGGAGAAAGTGCTCAGGCTATGCAAATAGAGATAATAACAAAAAATGTAATTCAACGCTATTTTGCAGATTACGCTTGGCGCTTCTACGTGATCGGTCATCGCGATTTCCTCCACCCTTCCCTTACGGATTACGACCAGGGAGCTGAGAACAGAGCAAATTATCGATGCGATTGCTACTGCATCTTCTCAAGGGTCACCGACAAAGGAACGATCATCCATCCAACCTCCACTCTTTCTATTTCTTTCTTTATCTACATTTATTGTTTCCTTTTTCTCAGTTTCGTCACGTCTTTTTCCGACTTCCAAAACATCTCAAGTTTATTCTCTCTGTCTGTAAACTACTTATTTTATTTTTTATTCGCCGTAAATCTTCCTATCCACGTTTCTCTCCTTTACGTATCTTATTGCCTTTCAATTCGATTGATCTTGTGCATTTTTTCAGGTTCATTTTCATCTCCTGTATCAGCCTCCTGCGTATTTTTCTTTCCCTCCTTAGCTCAGCAACTTTCTCTCTCTCTTTTCACATTTTATATTTCGCCGCCTGGATTCGATCGATCTTCTCCTGCGTCTTTTCCCGTTTCTTTTTTTCGCTACGACTACCTTTTTGTTTGTTCAGCAAGATTGCTTACCCCTTTACATTGAAATTGGCCGAAGATTGCGGCCGACCGAAGTTTGCTCTGCGGGTTGAGCCTTCAGTTTGCGCTACCGCAAAAATATCATTGCCATCCTTCAATTTCAATCATTTGCTTCGTCAAGGTCCGTTTGCACTTCTTCGCGCTATACACAGGTATGCCGTGAGTACGTGGGCATGCTGCATCGGTCTGTCTTGCATTATTTTAGTTGCGGACATGACTTTGATTGTCGGTGGAAAAAGAATTACGTGAATATACGGTAGATTCAATATTTGTTGAAATATTACGATGCGGTTGACGCGGCTGCTCGGTTTCGGCAATCACTGACCTAAAGTATTGTTCTATAAATGAAGAAATTTGAAATAGAGTAAAGCTGTCAAAATTAATGTTAGCTTTTTTCTCACCTGTTTCTCCAATAAGATTACATTAAAAACGAATGCATATAATTAGATATATAAAAAATAGCAATTAAAAGAAATGTGAATATTTGTCTTCGAAAGGTAGAAGTGATGTTTATGAACAGCTATGCAGAATCATGGTTTAGTATCATATTTCAGTACAAAATATAAATTGTTCAATTACACACTCTTTCAGTGCTCATTCAGCACGATCAGAAATGTGTTACGCGCCGAATATAGACCAATATTGCTTTACATCTGCTGAAAAAGCCACGGAGAACATAAATGAACTTTGTTTCCCAGCTCTCGGAAACATTACAGTTTGTTTAATCCGAATATTGAATTCTGCTTCACCTATTCTATTAGTTCTTATGTTTCCACCATAGATCAAAATTACATGTTACAAAATACAAAATACAAACAGGATACAAAATACTGTTCCATTGTACACTATGGTTGAATGGACTTGAATCATAAACTAAGCAATTGTTGATTGTTATATGTACCGACAGGTCAAAATTACTCGCAGTTTCTTATTTTCTGAACCTAACAAAAGGTATTGATAAGCCAATTTTGTCCAACTATCTATATTAGTAGGTTATTTACTAGTCAAACAAATAAAATTTTTGTGCCTCAAATTTTAGATTTCTAAGAAAGCGTAATGCCCAGAAGCATTGAAGAAGTTATTAACATCTTACGGGGGCTTAAAAATGTTATAATATTCCTGACGAGTTATAATATTTGTATAGTGATAGCATTCTATCTACCTCTTTGGTTGATGAAAATAAGGGGAGAGCAAATTATGCTCAAAGATCAGCGAGGGAGCAATGGTAAGATATGTCCGGTTCGGAGCTTTTCGGGCAATAAACGACATGGATCCTATGATATGGAAAGTAGCAATTAATAATTATGGGAGCGATAATTCATAAACGAGTAAAAACCAAAACTATGGATGTGGCCCGTTTCGAATTATAAATATTATTTTAATGTACTTACGGAATAATATTTATCAAAAAAGACCAGAAGAGTCAACTCGCATTTCTTAAATACAATCATTTGTCAGTTCATATCCCTTATAGCTTATACACATCTATTTATGGAATGTTATAATCATTCCGTAAAGCCAGATTCATTGCAATTCTCACAACAGTAATTGCTTCTTTGCAACAACATTTTATAGATGATTTATGCCATAAAGAAGAATTCGTAGAAAGAATTTTAGAAGATTTACAAATCATTATATTACCAATCTTTTGTCGAATAGAAAACTCATTGAAATATGTATGTTGTTTCCGATGGAGATTAGTTTTGAGAAAATCAAATATATATATATATATCTATAAATGGTTGAACGGTTTTAAATTATTTCAAACACTTTTTGTAATGTAGATGAATTATTTGTAAGCAGGTTCATTAGTCACGCAATTTCATTTAAATAAAAGTAACGATTAATTATTAAATCTTTATTTAGTTTTCAAAATTTATGCAAATAAGGAATACAACATTTTACGAAGAATGACAAGAGCAGTATAAAACAATCGCCGAGAATTCTGATTTCGTTGAAAATCTTAAGCGACACATTTAAGCCTTTAACATATGCCTGGAACTTTAATCCGAAGAACGCTTTTAACGGTCGTCTTCGTATTTTTCTTGATCGGTTTGAAAGGGGAATCTCGTAAGCTTATTACAAGAATAAACGATTGACGATCCTTTCCTTCTTCGACTTTCTTCAACATGCCATCATCAGGTTTCTCCACATCTCGTAATATTTGATTGAAACCAATGGTATATAAAAATTGCTGGACCCAGCAGGATTCATAGCTACAATGCAATCTGATACAACCTAAAATACTTCTGAAGTCACATTTCTATTAATACCATAGAATAGCATTTGCAGTTTATTCAGCAAATACATAAATTTAATCTTACAAAATGTTTGTACTAATAATAAACCAGTGAGTCCAAGTGCGATATGTTTATTGACTCAATATTTAATAGTTGCACAGAAAAAATTTTATTTAACACCGGTTTCTGTGGGTTTTGACTAGTTACTGTTAAAAGCAGTTGCCAAAGTCACCGTGACAAGCGATCGATACCTGTGTATCGATCGATCGCATTACTTCTAGAATGCACGACATGTCACAGCGGGATTCGAAGGTATCGATGCCAGGATCGATTGCAGAATCGGCGTAGCCGCGAAGTTGGGATCGAATTTCCATAAAACGCCATGATTAACATAAGGTAAACGAATATAACGCGGCACAACCGCAGATTATTCTGCAGTTTATAGTATGCCTTCATAATGCAGTTTCCTGCTTTCCTGCCTCAACGTGTTAATAAGGCTAGTTCACTAAATCAATTAATAATTAGACATTACTCTTGCTATCTATAATTGTAAACATTTTTTTTATTTGCATTTACGTGAAGTAAAGTTACTGTTATATGTTGATGAATTGAGAATTTGTACTTTTCAAAGTTAGATAACATAATAATTTTACCTAGCGATATGATATGTTTGCATTATGGTACCAGCGGATGTGCTGATATGGATTAACGAATGTATTTATTTCGCATGAAAATACAGTTCACGTCAGATTTTTTTAATCATACCTGGGTAGTTACCCTCCCGGATGAGCATCTTGTACTTTACCTTGATCGTCGCCCATCCTCTGGCTTCAGACGGTTCTACATGCTACAGGCTTCCGACCGCAGCGTCAGCGTTCCCATATGTATCAAATGTTGTATGTCCTACGGTCCTACCATTCAGCAACTGGAGGTAGACAGGCGTTACTAGCACTTATTTGTGTGTATGCGCAAATGAGTGACCGCGGTAATGCGGTGACAAAACGTATTAAGCACCAGTGCCTTTACAAGCTGCGATAAAAGTCGATTGGAGCGTATAATGTGCGACATTCTTATTTCTAAGGTTGTTGACTTCTTGAGAAATTGAATACTTTAGCTAAAAAATTCTACATGATGCCATTTATTTGAAATATGATTAGGCGATTAGTAAGTAAAAGTAGTAAAATTAGCTGAAATTGCTTGTTAATGGGAATATTGGATATAATGAGTATCGATTTACTTAGAGGTAATCAGTCATCCAATTACAATTTTTATATTTAAAATAGAAACAAATAAAAGTCGTAGAAGGGTATTTATGACACGACTTTATTCGAATCTGAAGGTCATGCCTTCTGTTTTTTAAACATCCTCTGTCCTCGTAATGCTTCTACTTGTTGTTGTGACGGTACGATAGTGGTCTCTGATATCTGCTCGTTTTTTCGCCAAAGCTGCAGACTATTTGGACGATCCAAATTTATGCTACTCGCGGTAGTGTCTAGAGTATTTACATAGATAATTCGTAGAATACATTTATATAAGTATATAAAATATGTAGATTTGATTATAAGCATATATTTAAGTAGGTAAAAATTTGTTAACCAATATTACACATAGTTGGAATTTCAAAACGCATACACGTACATAACCTGGATTGCAATGTCTTCAAACAGGTCATGTGGACTATTTTTAGATGCATCAGATATACTCTCTAAATCTGAATCAGCGAAAACCGCTGTATACTTATCGCTGATTTGCAGCGTATATACACTGATTCGCAGCGGTTCTCGCTGATTTCGCTGATTCAGATTTAGAGAGTAGATGACCAGAAAGAATGGTATATCGTAAGAAAATTGTCATCGATGATTGTTGCCCATTGAATCAAGGTACTAAAAGAGATCAGGATAGACACGAAATAGTCCCTCAAAAAATGTCTATTTTGGATGGAAACATTAGATTCTGAACATAAAATACTCCTAGAAAACGGTTAGATATTACACGCGTATATAAAGGGCAGTTTCGTCCGTCACTGTATAAAATGGGGCTACTTCAAGGCAGTTTATACACATTCAATTGGAAAGAAAAGAAGACAACCGAGTATGACCACTTTCAATCCGACTTGAAAAAAAAAACCTTTGGTAAAGGACTCCTTACAGCGAAAGGAATATAAGTAAATGGGGCAAAACACAAGAGTTTAACAAACTGCGAGATGGCTAGGCGAGTGCCATGTTCTCCAATCGCACTTGAAAACTAAACTAAACCAGATAGGTGTGTACATTATATTAACCTCGCGATTCCGAATTTCCCTCGTTTATTAACTCTCTCAGCAGGTTTCACTTACCCTTAAATAAATTACGAAAATTAAGCCAGCTATTTTCATAATAAGCTTGTCTATTTCATCATTGTTCGCGACCTGGATAACCCAGGACGAATCGGTCAACATTACAACTGAACCGATTCCGGCGAATCTATGAAAATGATGCAAGGATTAAATGAGTTTTTAAAATGACAGTAATAGCAAACCATTTTCATGTACGTTTAGGTAATGAAAAATCTGACAAAAGGTATTATTGATAAAGGTCAAATAGTTATTGTTCACGCTTTAGGAACAAACAAGATACACAGAGGGAGAATCGTAGAAATTTATAAAATTGGCAAAACAAGATCTATTATTTAATATTTAGTGAAATGCACAAGTAGATTTACGGCTCACCGGATTTATTAGTTATGACTGCATATTGCCGGCTTTGACCAGTCTCGACGCGCATCGATCAGCGGCTGAACAAACATCCTGAGTTATCATCGTTAGCTACATAATGATTTCTTGGTATAACAGCCATCTAATACTGAAAAACGTCCTTATAGATGTGCCATCTCTATCGCGGTATGCGTATTAACCAATCGGAATACGATCGATCGACCTTAGGCATTTTTACTTTCACCTGTAGATGAGTGGTCATTATCCTAGTATCTTTCCACGCGAAGGTAATCAAAGATCAAAGCTTTCGATCGAGAATAATTTTTCGTTTCCGTGAGAGCGAGTTATCTCAAGTTTTTAGGATACCATTGATTGATAGAAGAAAATCTAGCCCCATTTGAGGACTTCGCGAAACGGTATTTAACGATAGACGGCAAATCACGAATTGTTCGAAAGGAAGCCAAGTTCTTGGAGGATTTACGAGTAGTTTCTAACGTTCCCGATCCAAAATCGTGGGCAATTATACCCACGATTCGAGTATGGATCCGTTTGAAAATGAGTCGAAATCGTAGACGATTATAGACGCAAAGGTATTAATTTCCTCGGCTGTTTGTGACGTTAAATGCGGAAATCACTTTGATGTAGCGTTTTTCTCTTTAATTTACTATAAATGTAACATAATCAATTTCAGATATTAAGTAATTCCTTTTATTTCAGTATTAATTATTTGTACATTATAGAAAAATTAATTTTTCAAAACTAGAATTTCTCTTGGTCTTTTAAAACAATAATTTTTTCTTTGCTTGAAATAGGTCATGACTTGGCTTCAATAAATGTTCAAAACCAAATAATAAGAAATCAACCAGAAATCTCTGGGATAACATGTATATTAAGATATAATTTTTAGCTTAAAAAATCCAATTCTTTCTAGTTCAAGTGGCATATATTTCAAATCTAAGGAATAGTGCCCTAATAGTATCGAAAGTTACCATGCCATTGATCTAAAAGTACCATACTAGCTTAAGAATTGCCATACGTGATTTATAAATGCAACTCCGGCATGGTAATTTCCAATACTGGTATGGTACTTTTCTGCAGATTTGAAGGATATTCGACTGAACTTTTTCTCTTAAAGTTTCTCTGACAAGTAACACTACTCAAGCGTGACAAGCCGATTGGACTGCAAGTTGGTATATTTTTAGCTCCGAAGAATAATCGATATGTATTTTTTTTATCGGCAAAAAAGAGGGTTTAAGAGTTGAAACTGATCCCTGAATTACTCGAAAATCTCTAAAATGTATACTAATATACACGCAGATATGAAGGAAAATTCATTTCCATAAAAATTTGATATTTTTGGTCGCTAATTTCGAATCTGGGGACATATTTACAAAACTAAAAATGTCGGACCCAAAGTGGCAGATTAAATTTTGCAAAGCTTTTTGTTTTTCATATACACTCCAAAACTCTCTAAATATTTCTTTTTACGAAAAAACATGTATAACATTTGGTCCGCAATTTTCGATGCTCCATTTTGAATATTGAAAATTTTACTTTAGAATCAAAATCAGCGAACCAAAAAAATCATCAAACAGCAACTTTTATGGAAACGAGTTTTACTTCATATGACGGTGCATGCTATTATACATTTTAGTGGGTTTCGAGCAATTCAGGGATCAGGTTTAACCCTTATACCTTCTTCTTTGCCGATATAAAAAAATAAGTATCCCTTATTTTTGAGAGTTCTGAAAATATGCCAATTTGCAGTCCAATCGACGTGTCATACTTGGGTAGTGTTACTTGTAAGTGTAAAACTCCAAAATGTTTAGGATCATCTCTAACATTAATAAAAGGTATATGGGCACAAGGAGGCAACGAACATCTACCGTTGCAAGGTGAAATAATTGGGGATTGATTTGAACGTTTATTTTAAGACGTATAACCACGTGGTTTCGAGGGTTGCAATCGCACCATACAAGCGTTTTCGCAAATTCACGCATATTAAATATAATCATACAATCACGAAGAGGGTAGCATTGCATCAATAATATGTACTGTTAGTTAGAAAATGACATAGGGTTCATCAGTTTTAAATCATTTAAAATTCTTGAGATACCTGCGATTTGAGAAATCGCCTTAGTGTCCGATGAAGCTTAAAGCCTACCTAATAATAGACACGAGAAAGCACGTAATGGCAATAATGATCCTCTTGGTGCATTGCAGAAAGTAACGATCGTGAGGGGTCGCGAAAGAAAGAGGACATGATCGAATGACGCAGAAGAAACGAAGAAAGAAACGTCGGAAAATATTGTAGCATCATCACTTCCATTCTTTCCATTGTGAGGCATTATCTGAATTATATACTATTCTTTTCTTTTCTACAAAGGTTTCGCATCTGACCCACGCCGATATGCTTTACCGAAGTTATTTCAATTAATGTGCATTTTCTTTTCAAAATCACTGATTTTTCATTACACTTATTCCATACGGTATCTCAAAGTCATGTGAAAGAAAAGCGTTAATAAATGTTAATTATTATGTTGAATATTGTTTAAAAAGTAAATAAAAACAACTAAAATAAAAATTTTCAACCAGATGCTCCCCAATTTTTAGCCCAATATATCAGAATATGATTAACATTTGTAGATGATTCCTTGGAAAAGCGATATCTTAATTTTCTATTGCACACTTTACATTGTTAACAGTATTCTGAGGTAAATAAAACAATATTTTTGATTTAAAAATACTTAATATGAACAAAAAGCATGCGTTTGTTGAACAAAAATTTATTCAGGCCCTGCTGAGGTACTGACCACAGCATTACGGGTCTGATCAGGGCCTTCATAAATTTCTGCTTTAGATTCTATACGGAATATCGATGACACATAAAAGAAAAGCGTTAATAAATGTTAATTATTATGTTGAATATTGTTTAAGAAGTAAATAAAAACATATTCAAAGTATATTCGTACTCAAATATTTTACATGTGTTGCGCAGACTGGGAACAAATTCATGATTTATAATACATGATGCCTACAGTGTTGCAAAAAGGCGTTTGGGTAGATTTTGAGCGTGTAATTCTTTTCGAAATTCGGAATATTTGTCAAAAGCTTCAATTTCTAGAGTGAATGATCACGCACATCATAATCATAAAATTAATGGAAATAGCACAGTTCTCTTATTACCTATACGTTACAAAAAAAGATCTCCCATGTATATCAAAGAATTGGCTTTCATTTTTTTTTCAATTTTATTTCTTTTGCCAAAGATACTTTTGTCGACGTCTTATGGTAAATGTTATAAATGTGAAATTTACTTCTCATAAGCGAACATTTTTAAATTTTTTTTGGGTGCCTTACGGTTATATTACTTTTTGTTGCATGGCGCGTAAAGTCGTACTTTTAATATAATTCTCGTAAACAGTTTAGGCACACTTCCAGCAAAAAGATATTTAGCAGATGTGCAAAAATATTTCATTTTCTAATATAGTTGTTGCGACTCGAACTTCAACCCTCGTTATTCATAAAAAAAACTTCTACCATAAAATATTGTTATTTTTTAGTTTTCCTTAAATCGGAAATATGTTTGGAATGATAAGTAGAAATTTAATACGCACCATATCTTCATATTACTTGCGAGAATATACTATCAGAGCACATTTGTTGTTGAAGCATAGCAATCGTATCTAAGCAAAAGGTTCTGTATTAGTCCTGTTTTCCTGCGTTCGATACCAGCAAATAATAAATTACGATACAGTGGATGAACGCCCCGAAAAAAGTTTCATAATTTGTTGAAGTACATAGCAAGTATGTCTTTCCTAGGGTATTTCTAAAGTACTTTGCAAATTCTATACCAAGCACATTATATACTTGTGATTGTGATATTTTATCATTTTAATTATTTTGTATACTATAATTGACTGCAAATATATTTTAAAATGTTGTATAACATATTATGTTCAAGAGCATTACATTCTAAGTACCACCATGAAATGTGATTAAATCACCTTAATTCCGACCGATTTTAATACTTCCAACCAAAATGTAAAAATCCACTTTGCAGTATCAGGAGACTTTACTGATCATACATTGAAGATTGATTTACTTGAATTATATTAAATTTGTTATTTTTAAAAAGGAACATAGAAAAGCTGTTTATTTAACTAAATTCTAGTTTGAATGATTTTAATAAAAGCAAAGTCACGTATTTAATCGAACAAGAAACAATTAAACTTTCATCTTCGGAATTTTCTCCGTCGAGTACCATTCTCACGCGTTGATATTTCAATTAACACGGATCTCCTTGTAGGTAGTGTACAAGCTATTTTAATCTTTTATAGAGCTTTATTTCGAATGATAGTGCCCGGATGGCATCGACGATTCATGTGCTTCGCTGAAACACCTGGAAATCGAGAAGCAATCGTACACGTGTAATATTGTGCACACGCAATGAGTGCGACTGCGCATGTAAAGTGCGTAAATATACATCACTTGAGATATCCTCCTTTTTAGTGCTCATATATACATTTGTATCTATATGCACACCCGCACGCACGCAGGCACACGCACACGCTCAAACACACACGCTCACACACACATACACACACGGTTGCTAATGACGTAATCGTTGCGTGGGGATCTCCCGCGAAAAGACTATTTCGATCTAGATCATCGAACCGACCAGTCGCGGTACTGGCTGTATGCATAATGCGAGCACGCACTTTACTCTCTTATCATGATCTTTCCGTTAAATCATTTGTTTTTCATTTTTCACGCTCTCTTCTCTAGTTTATCTTGGATACTCAGCAGCTTTTCGATGATTTCTTTCGTTTGTTTCACTTTTAAAAACTGAATCGCTATTGATGGACTGACGTCCCTCTTTAGGGGCTTGTGTGATTACGTTGCATGTTGATGACATCCCCGTGAATCATACATGTGTGAGTCAGTCATATGGAAGAAACTGCTAGAAGTGTAAATAAGTACAGGTGGTTATTAAATTCTGGTCGATTTACGAAGTAAACAATCTGAAAACGTCAACGATTATCTACGGTGGGAAATTAAAATTTTTTAGACGTTCAGTTTTACAGTGTTTTAAAAATGGTTTGGCTATTGGCAATCAAATGCTGTAACATCCATCTGTGTAATATAATTGTAAAATGCATCCAATAATTTGTGACAAACAAAAGCCTGTTGTTAATGTGGCGATCAGGATATAGAAAATACAAGTAGGTCCACTGATCGTCCTATGCATTTTCAGTTTCTTCGATTTTTAGATCAACTTTTTATTTTATATTGTAACTTCAAACATAGTTTATGATAAATAAAAGAAACCATTCTCTGCTCAGTAGCACAGTATAATTTTAAGAGTTGCCGAATTAAATTTTGGGGTTTCCCATTTATTTAATGTGTAGAATTCCCCAGGTAGAAATGGATGGAGTAAAACCTCGGCAGGATACTAGCCCAGTGTTGCCAGCCAGTACGGATTAATGAAATGTGCTAGTACTCGTAAGAAATCGGTATATCCGGTATTTAAAAAAATCGTTTAAAAAATACTTTAAAAACAACAAAATTTTCTCTATTGATCCTATTTCTCCCAATATTTTTTGATCAAGTACAATGAGTAAATGGTCAACATACTCAGGATAAAATTGTTGTTTACTTCATTCTATGATTGCCTGCTGAGTAGTGACCGAGCTAGGAGATAACGCATGCGCACTACCAGTGTAAATGTTCAAAACATGGTTGACATGTAATATGCATGGTATACATATAATACAAGTGCGGGAAGTAATAGTAAATACAATACAATACAATACAATACAAGTGCGGGAAGTAAGTGTTTTGCTAGATTTATTTATTATTACTTCGGCTGGCCTGTGGTGGGGGTCGAATTTTTGAAAATGCTCATTTTCAATTTATCTTTGACCCAGGCCATTGATCATAGGTGTAAATCATTTTCAATTTTTATACATCCAAGAAATTTGTATACAAGAGACACTTGGACCTAAATATGTTCGGACCCCCCCCCCTTCTTGTTTATTTCAGTCCCTAAACAAATATCAGTAAACAAAAGTAGGTTTTGGAATGGTTTTTTCATATTATTAATAAAAAATAACCTAAAAACGCTATATTCAAGAATTATTTTCTCGGTTCTGCAAAATTTTTTTCATCAGCTACCTCTTCAAATCTGTTACTTTTTCTGCGAATATTTTTTATATCACGTCGAGTTTTTGTTTTTATCGAAGATTTTTGAAAGAATTATACCACGGTAGGATTTATACGGATTCAAAACAAAGATACTGGTACCTCAGAATTTCATCTCGCTTTTGATACTCGAGTACAGGCACATTATTTTACAAAACCCGAAAATAATCGGTGGAGCTGTTATTGAAAAACACCGATTTTAATTTTTAAAATCATAAAAATTAGGTTGTTCGACCGCAATGAGATGATAAATCAATCGCGACTGAATTTAATCCTTATACATTATATGGTTGGTTAATAATGATTTTTTGACATCTTTTTAATTGAAATCCTGGCACATTAAAACAGAGTTTTTATGAGGTAACTTGAAGAATTATAATTTAATACCTGATACAAATCGTCATCGGTTACCGAACAACTGAATTTCGAATTTCAATCCTGAAAAAATGCGATGCAAGAATAGGCATACGGGTGAATATACGATTGTTGGGTAACTTTTAGGGATATTTTGTTTACTAATATTTTGTTTTTAAATCTAATTTCTACAAATTCAGGTATTTAAGATAGCTTACTTAATAAATATATTGCTTGTAAACGGGCCAGTCATTTTTTAAAGTAGATTCCGAGATATTTTATTTTTTTTTTATTTGACTGCCAGAGGACTGACAGGGATAACAGAGTACTAATAAAATATACACAACTTCAAAGTAAATGTTATGTACTTTATTAAAACGTAGAACAATTGTCTTATTATCTAATAATGGCACATATCTTTTCAATATTAAATCACTTAAATAACTATTATAACTTATAATAATATGATGTAGTTTAACTGTAGTTTAACAGTACGCATTTTCTAAGTAATCGAGGAACAATTGAAACAAAACTAAAATAAAACTATCTCAGTCTTAAATTTACCAAGTAACGTGAACTTAATAATAATTATATAATATATTATATAATATAATTATTATTGTATCCTCTGGCGCAATAACAGACAAAGGACTGATGCCAACGGACTGAGGAAAACGACCTGAATTTGAGGTTATAATTAAAACTAATGTTTCTTTTGACATTTTCGAATTCCGAGAAGCTACATTTTAACAAATCGTAGGTATCTGTGTATAAATTAAAATATAACATAAACTTCCCAAAAAATAACGACTCACCACAGTACTGACATTTTGGCTGGATCGGCACGTGAGTAAACACTGGTAAACACAACTCTAGCACTGAGACAGTAATAGTATCCGTCAAACAGGCCCATCTGCAGTTAATGTTACTACCAACAATGAAATTTAACAAGGATTTGACTTTGAATCGGTGATATTTTGCGAGGATTTCCAATTCAAAAAACACACAACGGACTGATGAATAAAACTGAACACATCACAATTAATACATCAGAGATTGTTGTGAAATAGTAAGTTTTCTTAATTTAAAGGTAATGTTTAACACACAGGCATTTCATTGCACGTCTTTGGGTTTGTGACATATGCCAAAGAACTGACGTTTTGGGACCATTTATTGCTTTTTTACAAACTTTTATTTCAAACAAATAGCCTAACATGGGTCACCGAATAAAATAATTGTTTTAAAATAAAATAAAATATTAAAAAAATATGACAACACTTCATGCCTACTGACTGATGACATTGAGTTACCCGTTATTTGTAGAATTACCCATACAAAAATTAAGAATTTAAACAATCTCGGGTAGCTGATAAATAAAATATAATTTTATTGCATTAGGTACATACAAAATTATGTTTCTATGATATTAATTTACCAGTTCTGAAATCCTGCTTGGTAACTTTTCAAATCTCACCGTGACAAAAGTTTATTTATTTGTGAGCGTTAAAAATTATACAAGTTAGGGAAGAACAAATGTAGCTGATAGAATAGAGATGAAAAAATAATATATAATTTTTGTTTTTAATTCAGAATTCAAATAGATTGGATAATCGGGCTATCGTCTGTTTGGAAACGTATGGCTTGCTATTTGCTGTCATATTCTAGCCAGATGTCAATGCCATACTATTTCCGCACTTTTGCCATATATGTGCCTGTACTATTGCCACTAAGAGACACACACTGTTACTTTGCTAGATTGCAATATAACCATATTCAATCCACGCGTCTGATTGTGCACCGGTACTGATACAAAATTATATATTATGATTTTAAATGAGTATTACCTCCAGTGAAAATATCAGATGTATGCTGGAATCCACCACCAGCAAAATACTGAAACGGTACTAATTGTCAGTACCCATATTCAACATTGAATCAATACTGTTCAGCAAAGTTCAAACACTAAATTCAATACTTCTAGATTATCAGTTCTGTATCCAAAGTCCGATACAGATATCGCAATTATTTTTGGAATAAATTCCTATACATACAAGCATTTATTAAGAAGCCTTTCATGTTTAATTATAAGTTACCTTTGTCAACATGGTAATATGCAGTGATGAGAAAATATAATAACGAAAACCATCGATATTATTAAAAAACGCTGAAACTAATGAAATGATTTTGCAAAAAATCTATCATGTGTTTTGGCATTTTTTGAATACGGATAGTTTTTAAAATATTTGACAGTTCCCTGTGTTTTCCCCATCACTGTATATACATATATATGCGAACGTAGAGCAGTAGTTAAGGCGTCATCGTAGTAAGTATAGTAGGCGCGGGTTCGAACCTCAGTCCGGGCAAATTTTCTTATAGGTTCATAGATTTATTTGCGAGTGTTGAAATTGTATAATTATATTCCGTGTAACATATCTACTGTTGCATCAAAGGTATTCAAATTAAAATTAAAATTAAATATTGATAAGACTGTCCGACACTGATTTGGCCTTTGACAAGCGAAGTATCATTTCCAACTTATTTTCTGGTGTTGAAAACGATGGCGAAAGCAGAATTTCTCAAACTTTGGAGAAAAACGTTGTTGTTAATGATTAAATATATTTCATTTAATAGTTAATTAACTGTAGTTTAATTATTAAATATTATGAAAGTGCACCTATAATTTTATATATTTTATATTTATTTTATAATAATTAAATCATTTATAATCATTGTTTTGTTATAATTGCGATTTTGAAAAAAGAGAAAAAGATTTTAAATTCCACTCAACATCAATTTCGTTTTTTTCAAACTTTTCGTGCCCGGAGCAATTTTACGAAGAGAGAAATTACCTTTCTACATTATTTCACGGTGGGAATGATGTGATGGTGCGACACTTCTACAATCAATTTCGACAAAAAACATTTCTCATTTATAAGACGAGAAATCGCTCGCTGTTAATATTGCTTCAGGAAGAGTATGGGGATAAAATTCGAAATCGGGAAGTATTGGTGCGGCAGCCATTGCTTAATGAAGGTAATTAAGTTTTTATGCTCCTTGGAGCATCGCAACCCCCGCATGATGCATGATTTATGTGCTGCCGGTGGCTGATGTTCTCCTTGCACGAAAGCGGTAGCCGCCAAGACAATCGGACCAAATAAACCGGCATAAGGTATGAAAAATTAGTCGCGGGAAATCTGCAAGGGTGTTTTTATTCCGAATTCATTTACCCCTTTTCTTGGTCATCAACCCTTCGTCACTCTCTTTAACTCTCTCGCGTTTTTCATCTTTCGTATTGGTCATACATAAATTGGACCAAACAGGAGATTCCATGGAATTTCTGAAGGATCTTGTACATCCTAGGATCATTTCCAACTGCTGTGAGCTGTGTATTCCATTCATGTAAGTGCATTTTATGCCCTTCTCAAAAATTATATCACGGTTAAGAAAATATTATCGTTGTTCCCATAGTGCACATCCTTCTGAAAACCTCCTCAACAGCTTACAAAAGCGGCCAAATGCCCCCTTTTAACATCCTTCTAACTTCCTAAAGGCTCTCTGGAGACATGGGCGTCCGCAGGATTATTTTCAGGGGGATGCAACATTAAATATGCGATTATATGTTAATGGAAATTACATAGACTAATAAATATACTCTGTCGAGACAGGGGGGGGGGGCAACTGCCCCTCTTGCCCCTCCCTGTGGACGCCCTTGTCTGGAGATATCGTTAAGATTGTAAAACAGAACAATTAAACAGCTCCTGAGGATGTCGTCAGGAGGACGTGTTGTATAGGTAGTGGAATCCAATGCCAAAACCGTCGCGAGAGACTCGGGCTTGTCCAGTGATGCACCAATTAATGTCAATTACCTGGCAATGACACATTTTCGGCAAATAATCTAGCAATTTTTTGCACGATTCATTAATGTGAAGAATAATTATAATCTTTCATATTTGATTATTTCGATTTTTCCAGACTATATTACAGCTACGAATTTTAATGTTTCAGTGGCTCGACATATACATTAAGTTGGTCTTTCGTTTTCTCATTCCATTTCGCGCTCTTCCTCTGTTGCTCACTCAGTAATGCACAAGATGATACAATGGCCCCTCTAATGACTCGTCGGAGAGCCGCCAAAGCGTCCGTTCGTGCCATTTTATTTTACTTCCGCAGGCACCCTATAGCTCGGTATTAATTGCCGTCGTTCCGCGCTAACTCTGCAGCATATCCATCTCGAGCTCTGTGTGCCGCGACCCGCGGGGTTTCCGTAGACACTGTGCGCATTTCTATGTATTTTCTTCATCCCATTCAATTTTTTAAGCGTTTTCATTACCAATTCATCTTCAATGCTATAAAAAGAAGCTCACAATTATTAAAATGCTGAAACAAATACAGGGACTCGAAAGAAAATTAATTTTCATTATAAATTTACATGGTAAATTGTTAACAGAACTGCTGGACCAACGTTTATGATATCAGTTGAAAGACTATACACCGAGAACAAGATAGCCACTTAAAACATGTCTTTTCACTATGAGCGGCATACAACTGACGTTGGTCAAGTGTCTTCGAATTTGAGACATTATTTAAATTTTTATATGAAACAACACACCTCTCTTGAAGCTGTGGCAGGTTGTACTAGTGTGGATCCAAAATGTGTCAATGTGGAATTTTCACAAATGGTGTGTAGATTCCAATTTCAAAACCCCAAAATCGTACCTGATCCTATTTTCAAGATATATGCATATACTTAACGCGATTCCTATATAAATTATTAGTTTCAATAATTTCAACAGTAGTTTAAATGCGAGTTTTATTTCTTTTCACCAATTATTTGTTAATTTCAGCAGTGGCATATAAATTTGTCAACACTTTTTTTTTAATATGTTTCTATGAATGTGAACCACTTTTAGCGTTACCGAGGACCAACGACGTGGACGTAGCAGCTATTTGGTCCCTTTTTTTTAATATGTTTGTATTTTTATTTTTTTTTGTGAGATTTTCAATTTTTAATTTAGAAAAGTGGAAATTAAAATAATATTTGCTACGGATAAAAATGAAAATTGCAGTGCTAAAAATATATATAACAATTACATAAGTCAGCAATTGTGCGAGTATTTTTAGATAAAATTATACTACTATACTGTGGCATGACTTGATTAGGTTAAAACCTAATTTTCATTATGTTATTAATAATCCGGAATCAAAGCAATGGTCAATTTTATTCAAAATGCTGTCCAGATAGCGCATCACGCTTCAAAAGGTGTTCCAGGCCCCATTTTATCCATATCCATTGGGAGATGTGCCTTATAGGCTCGGTGAACAGGAAGCCATAATAAATTTAAGTAACATTTTTGTGAACTGAAAGCAGGGAAGTTCTCAGTGTCGATAAAAAATAGAAAATCACCTTCAACTGAAATCATGGTTGCTCTTTTTATAAAATACCCATATTTTTAATAGTTTTTGAACCAGTTTTTGTAAAATTTAAAACGAGCTTTGTGTAAAAACTTCGTAATATGGGCAGCGATTTTTTAATTATGATAGTCCAATCACGTATGGCACGTCCGAGTCGTATTCAATTAACATCATATTAATATCAAATAAACGCAGTGCTCTAACTATGAAACAAACCGAACGGAAATTTCAGGAGAACCTAGGGTTTTAAGGAATTTCATCTTTACCTTTAACATCTAGTCAAATTTTGTAACAAATATATAAAAACCGCGAATGTAGTCGGTATACTTAATAAATCTGTATTATCGTTTCATAAGTTAATAAATAAAAAATCTAATGACATCAATTAATATCGTTTCATCGAGAATTTTTGAAACAATTATGAAATAAACATAATCAAAGACTAAAAAACATTTTCAACAAATATTGAATAAAAATGATAAAATTATAAGAATTTAACAAATTGAAAAAAGAGATTAAAAGAAGCAACAAAATATTACAATAAATAAAAAAAGCTACAAGAAATCAGAAATATAAAAAAAATGAATATTTCCGAAAAGCGAGCGTCGGTTAATGGAGTAATAAATGTAAGAATAAAAGTTCAATTATTATTAATGATATCTGCAGAAGGCATTCCAAGTCTCGGAAAGATGCGTATAATGAGATGTTAAGATAAGGCGAAGGAATAGTGTGAATTTAATCTGATGCAAAGTAAGTTTCGCCGTACGTTTCTTGGAGTGTAATAAGCCGAATAACCACTCTACAGCAAGGAGTTGCGTTTTAAAATCATCGACATTACCTCCAGATCCAAGAACTACCTGCGCGTTGGGATTAAACATATGATAAATGAATAAAGATTCCCCGAGGATCTACTGTGCGATTCTTTCGTATGTATGTAGGTAATGGCTTAATTGCAATTAGAGCAACAACTAAGGAGCTATTATCTCTGGCACTTCGTTATTTTAATACCATTCGTGTTACGTATTAGTGATGTTAATTAGCTGGGTTCAGCAGGAAAATGCCTGAGTTTCATGCACTGTTTATGGAAAGGACTGCATGATCTAACAGTAAGCTACTTCAATGTAGTTCCTATCCTGGCGGTGATTAAGTATTTATGTATAATATAGAATTTAAGTCGCATGTTGCTCTACACCGAGCACGTTGGAATTTCGTGGAATAATTATGATTGTATGTTGACGAGGAGAAGGTTTTATTTTTGTATAAATCGTGAACTCTTTAGATCCTTTTGCGTATATCTTAAACAATTATATTATTTCTTACCTATTCCAATTTCACGCGTTATGCTTACTTTTTATTAATTGAATAGTTTTTAGACATGTAATAATTTGTAAGCATGTTAATATACCAGAAATGCCTGTTCTATTAAAAAAATTGCTATAAAAGCGACAGTTATATTCATTTACTATTTATTCCAACTTAGAAATAAATACTTAAATGTAAATCTAAACTAGAGTTGGATCGCTCGCTCAGAAACTTCGACCCAGTGGAGAGTCGGCTATTCCTTAAGACTCATTTGTTTACTAACAGCTTTCAATTATATTATAAAATTATATTGATATTTGGGAGTCCAATCATATTTAGGTCCAAGTGGCTTCGATAGTTATGTTACAACAATATAGTGTTTCGTATATGTATGAAAATTGAAAATGAACATTTTCAAAACTTCGACCCCGACAACAGGCCAGCCGAAGTATTAATAAATAAAAGTTGCAAAACACTTACTTCATGCACTTGTAATCTAATAGACTATTCGATGCATATTACATGTTTACTGTGTTTTACTAATTACTGTCTGTATTATTATGATATTATATATACAATATATACATATAATTCGTCAAAGATATCTTGAAAGTATCGAAAAGATCTATGACGGATATCTTATAGATATCTATAAGAAATCTTTTAGATATATCGAAATAGTTATTTTCGTATCAAGGGCGTAAAAGAACTTTGCGCCCGTAGGTGGTCACCGCGCCCAAAGGGCTGGCAAAGACTACCCCTGGGGGTAGGGGGTCGAAACGTCGAAATTTGATGAAAAACAATAGGGTAATTTTTTTGCCGCGATGACCAAATTCAATACTTTTTCAGACAATAGTCATAAACATTTTAAACCAGTTTTTATGGCATTATCGTTGACTTTAGGAGGAAAATGCATACAACCTTTTTTGTAGAAAATTTCATCCTCTATCTTTTTTGTTTGAAACATTTTTTAATAAAATTTGTGTTTTTCAAAATAAATGTAAAAAACTACAAAGAAACTTAATTGGGGCTAATTTTTTGTAGTAATGGACGGGTGGATCTGCCCCAAAATCTAATCAGATCTAAGTTATGCCAAGACGCGTATTTTAAAAAAAAAATTATGTCAATACGCTTATCCGTTCGCGAGTTATCGCGACACACAAAAACGGGACGTACGGACGTACGGACGTACGTACGTACAAGATCACGGACACACATTTTTTTATTGTTGATTTGGGTTTCTTAGGGTCTGAAACGCCGACATTTGATGAAAAACTATATGGTAATTTTTTTGCCCGAAGTGACCAAATTCAATACTTCGTCCAGACTTAGTCTGGGTCGAAGTAACTTTTGCTTTTGAATAGTAATGCTTAATATTTCTGATTCTAGAAAACTAATAAACTAATTTTCATTTTGAACGAAATGTTTCTAGCCAAGTGAATAAAACGAAAAAGATTACGGGACAATAACGTAATCTCAAAACAATAATCATCGCGAAGAATCTATAAAAATAGTAAAGGATTCGAAGACCAAAAATAATTTATAATAATTTCTACAGAAGTATTTAATGTAATTTTTACAATTTACTAAAAAGCAGCTACTGTGATAGGTATGGAATGGTTTTATGGTGGCATTCCCCTGGCTTTGTCGGCTGAGAATATTTCAGTAGCAATCATATCAGTAATTCGCTGGCTGATTGTCCCTGACCACAGAGCAGGGGCCACGAATGAATGTAGGCACCTACTGCATCCCTGCCTTATTTGGCCAATGATAAATCCGATTCGTATCTTTCTCAGATGCAAGATTAAGGTCGATGAATATACGAAGTTGACGAAGACCTATAAAGGATTGAGATGAGCGTTACCAAAGAATGATTGCTTCAAAGTTGAAAATAACAGTAATAATTTGAAATCATTACATAATCGAATACAATGAATTTTTGAATTTTCTAATGATTTATACTAATGACTGTCAAATTTTCAAAATGAATATACAATATTTTGTATTTGAAACACACACGGGATTAATTATGTATAATGACGTAAACTTTCGATTGGGTTATAGTTTTAGTAGATATATCAAAGTGCTTATGCGAAGATATATTTAATTCGGTTTCTAATAATCATCTAATAATGTCTTTATTAAAAAACCGAAGTGTCACCTTTTACAAAAAAACAATATAGATCAGAACATTAAAATGATGTGTTACTGAATTTCTTCTGTTTTTTTCGAAGTCATCTTCTGCAATATTCTGCAATATTATTGTAAAAACATCGGAATAGATGGGCCTCATATACAGCACAACACGTATACGCGTATCTTTAGACGAACCTTTGTAATTGTTTTTCTTATCGAACCATGATCATTTAGGTTAGTTACTATATCTCGACTAATATTACCCGATGCCTTGCTAGCACCCCTCTAAATCCGAGCAGGACCTCTATTAATATTTATTAGAATGCGTTAAAACAACGATGAACAACCAATAATAATAACAAACTTCTTATTTCTTAGAAAATTAAGATGAGATTGTTCTATCTTCAAGTCATCAAATACATTTGATGCTCCATTACATGCACAACTATTTGGAAGGTATGGATCTGGCCCCAAACGAATAAAAAAATCCTATTTCCAGGTAAAACATATTGTTTTTAGCTGGAAAAAGTACTCTTCAAGAGCTGAAAGATTATTTTTTCGGTTCCCCATTCTTCAGTTGATATGCCTTTATTAAAGATTTCATTTGTAAGATGAACATGTTTCAATATTACTTTTTCGTACATGATGTGCGTTCAATATTGTTGATCTTTAATATACCCAAACGGAATGAAAATGGGATGAGAATGATTATTTTGTAACCATAAAAGCTTTCATATGTCTTCACGCAATTCAATAATAACGTAGAAGAAATGGAGATATGATGAGAAGACCTGAGCAGAATCGGTATAAACGTTCCAATCAGTCGTGTAATTCACAGCGATTGCGTGAAATTTGTGGAGTTATTGGAAGCTGCTACCGTACTGGGAAGCTGACCGGTGAGCGTTGAACCCATTTCCATATGCAATGTACATGTGCATAAAGATGAAATAGTAACGTAATAAATATTAACTCAAGATTATTAAGCCTTAAAATTTATCAAATTATTTTTTCAAATTTATGAAATTTACCTTATTTGCCTAAAACTAAATAGTAAAATGCATTATTTCGATTTAAATAATGTCGGAATGAACAGACATTAAATATTCAGCAACATTTTTTTGTCATTTTAATAGAGAAAAATTTAAATAGCGAAAACTCGGGCAAGTTCCTTTTCAGCAGCCAAAAATCTTAAGTTCCGTTATCGATCTATTTAGTGGGAAGTGTTGAAATGTATTTCTTTTTGTGGTTTTAAATTTCAATTTTCATTTTTTGTGATACGTTTGTTTTTAAACTAGGTTATCAAAGAATTTTAAAATTCAAAACTACGTATTTATCATTCGTACTTGTTGACTTTTTGTCGACAGCTTGTTGCTGAATTATGGCTTTTGAAATATAAGTATAGCATTTCTTATGAAAGAGCCAAAGTTTCTGATTTGCCTATATTCTAGGCACTAGTTCTCTTGCTGGTGCAGTATCAGCTCAAAAATGGTGTTAAATGTACTGGTTATGTCAAATCAGTAAATAACGTCCAATACATTGAAATAGATAAGTTAAATTGCAAATGAAGACAACTTAATATTGATTATACCAAATGATGTAATCTGACAGGTAAATACTTCTCAGTTTTTTTTGCAGTATTTGATCAATAGACAATGAATGTTTTGTATTTTCTCAGATTGTCAATTTTAAATAAACGTCTAGCAGCAGACATATATTGATCAAATATAATATAATCCTTTCTCAAAACACCGTATGAAAAAGGAGATACTCAAACCCGTATTCTCCGTTAAACATAGGGATATGGTATTTGACTATCGATTCATTTTTAATTGGCTAAAAAGCAGTCATCGACTCATGAAATCGATCGTGTAAAAATTACAGAAACGTTATTCGTTCGTCGTACTGGACCATATGAGTATGGTTCAAGCTTATTAAATTATTATGATACAGTGTCTCACGTCTGGACTGATTACGATCCAGGATGTTTTAAGATCATCGCCGGAGAAGCACGGTCAATTAGTGATCAAGATCGTCACCCCTGTCTCTTGCGTCTTGGGTTTCCAATGTGGGAGGTCCATGGGATCACTTCCAAACCGATGCTCTGGTGGAACTCGGTAAGAGGCTTCCATTTACATTTTTCATATTCTAGTTTTTAACTTGGCATTTTTGGATGCAAGATATAGGATAAAATTTAGTTTTAAGAAACTTCGAACATTAAAAGGTGACACTAAGATAGGTTCTTCATTTATTTTCGTTTTTGTTTATTGGTATACCTGCACGTATCATGTGGATATCCATGAAGAGGGAAACCAATTTTCTAATAAAATAATATATAATCGGATTTTGCAGAATTTTACGCGCGAGTAGATTGCTGTAATTATGCATGTAAAAAGGACTACTGAATGCTTTTGAGAACAATCTACGTGCTCCCATGAAATTTTAAACAGAATCTATATTCCCAACCATCTGATACATATGGGTCATTCTCCGTCAACCGGTGAACCCGCCTACCCAAAATTGGTTTCAATAAAAATGATCGAGTAAAGGCTTAAAATTCATAAAAAAATAAGGGCTATCAAATGCCGTATGCACATTTTTATTATCCAAAATGGCCGACCCAATATGGCGGCCAAAATGTAGAATTCGATTTATAACAATTTTTAATCGCAAAGGAGACATTCACTTACGGTGTTTTTGGGTTCGCTGATTACGAATCCATCATCAGATTTTCAAAATCCAAAATGTCGGATTCAAAATGGCGGATGAAATATCTGGAATATAAATTTACTTGAATAACTCTCATTACTCGGGGGATTATGAAGGTGGCAGAATACGAATTTGGTACCAGATTCTCAAAATCCAAAATGGCGGATGAAATACCTGGAATATAAATTTACTTGAATAATTCTCATTACTCGGGGGATTCTGGAGGTCGCTGAATTCGAATTTGGTACTAGATTTTCAAAATCCAAAATAGTGGATTCAAAATGACGGACGAAAATCCGAAAACTTAAATTTATTTAACGATTCTCATTTGCCACAATGTTTAAGAGGTCGCTGAGTATGGGTGTATTCCTGCGCTCGCACGCACGTAGGCGAGCGTGTGTGTGTGTGTGTGTGTGTGTGTGTGTGTGTGTGTGTGTGTGTGTGTGTGTGTGTGTGTGTGCGCGCGCGTGCGTGTGTGTGTGTGTGCAATTTTCGTTAGTCATTTTGAATCCACCATTTTGGATTTTGAAAATCTGGTACCAAATTCGAATTCAGCGACCTCCATAATCCCCCGAATAATGCGAATTATTCAAGTAAATTTATATTCCAGGTATTTCATCCGCCATTTTGGATTTTGAAAATCTGATGATGGATTCGTAATCAGGGAACCCAAAAACACCGTAAGTGAATGTCTGCTTTGTGATTAAAAATTGTTATAAATCGAATTCTACATTTTGGCCGCCATATTGGGTCGGCCATTTTGGATAATAAAAATCTGCATACGGCATTTGATAACCCTTATTTTTTTATGAATTTTAAGCCTTTACTCGATCATTTTTATATAAACCAATTTTGGGTAGGCGGGTTCACCGGTTGACGGAGAATGACCCATATGTATGTTCTTATTTCAGAATTACTTCAACGCGATTTCCTTTTAGAAAATATTACATGAATCGTATTCTCGATATTCAGTAACAATAGCAATTCACCTGTTAAAACTACAAAAACATTCAGCAATTGCAAACAGTGCGAATGAAATCTGATGTCGAAAATCATTACTTTCAAACTTGGAAAGTGGACATAAACAAACCATTTTAGAGTACTTTCTAGTGTCAAGAGCATATCAAAGTTTCAAGTGGAAGCCAAATTAATATGTAGAAGACATGAAATATTTTCAAAAATTAAAGATGATTATTATATTTATGTTGCCGTTCATATGTCAAATTAATATTACAATGCATAAATCACATATAATTTTATTAATGTAGTCACCATTTGAAAGACATTAACACTTATTTGTATGAATTACCACCATTGTTGAGGGAATGTCCTCGTATGTACAATGGTTTGAACTCCATTTTTGTGAGGAAAACGACGCAGTATATTCTGAAGAACAAAATCTCCATACATATTTGGCATATAGTATAACAATTCATGAAAAATGTGCAAAGAATGAACAAGAATGAATTTGGTGAACCTGAATGTTTTTTAAATTATTTTTCAGAATATTTTCGGGTTATGGATCTAATTTGCACTGTGACGGTCGGTTCAGAATCTGGTCTTATTTATTGAATTCGATAGAATCAATTCGAGTCACGTGTTATTCCTCTTTCATATTTTATGAATGGTTCGAATTTGATAGTCAATTGTGAATGAATTGCTCCCTGGATTTTAAACATCGTATATTTGATAAAAGTAGATTAGATAGTAGTCCTACATTTCTAATGAGATCTCTTGAGGATCTATGTACAATGTGGCTGCCTTTCTTCGAATCCGCTGCTCATTTAACTTAATCGACCTTCTTGATCTTAACTAATCCAGCACCTAATACATGTTCTTATATAACGAGTGATATTTTCACAATGTATGATTTATATAATCAAATTGCCGTAAGAACAACTTCATTTATGAATAGTACAGGTCGTGGGTCCATGAACAATTGGGTTTTTTTGATTGATAAAGAAGATAAGTCATCCATTTCTCTCCCAGCTAGAAATTGCCCTTAATTTCTCCACATTATATACAGATCCTGGGAGGAAAACTCTATTTGGAAATATCCCTATAAATTCCGGCTAGAATCCAGAAATATACCAACATATTATCAAATCAAACAAGTCAACCTATCGTTTCGATATTGATTTTTCCCGATATTTGTATATCTACAGTTCGAAGTCGCAAAATTAGAAATTTAATTACAATATTCCTGAAGATCTGTTGTCCATATGCACATATTGAAGGTACCCTTTAAAACTAGTTTAAATTATATAATTTTTAAAAATGTAACAAAAATTTATGTTGGATATAATATTTTTCGGCCCTGAATTGAATACCTGTATTTCCAGGATTCAGTCCTGGCAGGGCGTCCTCAAACCGAGCTGGAATCTATACAGATTTTCCTACAGGGATACCACAAAAAGTTTCTAAAAACTATCTAGGGCCTGGGTTGTCTCTATTGACAAAAATTCTACCAGGGCTTTCGTGTTGGCAAATTATTACGTAACAAATTGTTTTCTGAAATAATTGATAATTTTTTGATATATTGATATAATATACAGCAAAAACTTGGTTGTAAGGAAAATTTATCTAGGGCATCCTTGTAACGGAAATTCGAAATCGCAATTCACGGTGCCGAGTTTCGCTTGCGCATTGATAAACGACGTTAGCATCGGAAATCAAGTTTAAGTAGCTTAATACTCTGGTAATTAAGTTACGTGACTTAAGCTTATCCACATTCGGCGTACAGACGACAAAAGGCTCTAGTAATCGTCGATGGATTTGCAAGCTGAATAAGTGCGGAGTACCGCGAGACCACGGATATATAAGTTTTGCGGGGTTTCTGCGATATCCCAACGACGTCTTGCATGCATCGAACTGGCTTTGCGACTTGGCATCGAGGCCATCGAGCCGGAATAAATGAAACGTTAACGAGAGCCAACGCGGCCAGCAATGTTTCGGAGTGTAAAACCAATAAAGCGGCCAAATGGAAATCGCTGAATAATCGTGGAAAGTGCTTAAAATCCAGAAAGATCTACGAGCGTGATTTGCGGCTGTAATTTCGCGGTTTAATGTATCCCCCGATTTACAACGGCGCAGTGCATTTACTGAAAAATACAAAGGGGATCATTTTACCAACTCGCTTGCATTGCAATGCATTTTATGTATTTGTTCACAAATTGCAGAGCGTTTTCGGCCTTGCGATCAATGCAGTTTATTATAGTCTTTACATTGACAAAGTGCCGTAATTTTAATTACTATAAAGTATTTCAGTTTTCATGTTTCCAATTTTACACTGCTATTTTCATCAATTCCCTTTAATAGGAGCTCAAATTAGTTTAAAACATCGTCAACTGATTTTAGATTCATAATGAGCAATCCCGGAAATCCCAAATTACGAGTTTCAAGCCTTTTCTTTAATTTTTTGTCCTAAGTATCTATCGACATATCTCATACTTGATCACTGAAACTAATTATATTACTTGGGTTGTCGACCAAATACTTATGGAAACGGTATATCATATTTCCAGTGAATTTTGGATAATATTAATACAAGCTATTACATGATAAACTCTCAAAAACGTTGAGAATTTCGACGGTCTATTCCACTTTTCTTCATTTAAAATCGTGGATTATAAAACTTTTTGTTGATAAAATAAAATCTCGTGTGATATTTAGTCTTTTACAATATTCAGCGCCGCATCAGAGGTTGATACTATCACTTCGCCGATGTCAGGGACGTTAAATACTTGATGTTCCCATTCGTGAAGAATCCTAAATACTTTGCGGATTTAGTAGAATGCCGAGAATCATCATGTTAATTTCACTAATGCGAATTCATAAGCGAAACGAGCTGTTTATTAAGAACGCGGGCAACAAATATGTTATGTATCGTTGGTATTTCTGAGTATATATACAGTCAAATTCGAACGCGACCAGGCGCAAAATCTGCTCGAACGAAGTGGAAAGGACGGATCCTTGGGACTCTGTAATACGAGCTGAGTCGACGATCGACTCGATCGATCCTTTCTTGAAACGTGTGAAATCGAGATTTTAGACCGGCTCGCGCGATGATCCGGCACGCTTATTCCTCTCCATTTTCAACGAAGATCGCCAACTCAGTTTGTCGCATCTGCAAAAAAATCCCACAAAAAATTCCGCAACTAAGGTATCACGTCCTTTGCAATATTATTTTTAGGCAACATTCATAAGGCCTCTTCAAATCATGTGCGATCTTCGATATGTTGATAAGCGTTTGTTACAACACCTCATAAAAGTTGACAATACTCGAGATAATTGCAAAATGATTAATTTCGTATGGACCCTCCAGAAACTTACAGATCTGAAGATCTGCACTCTCAAAAATTATTTCAGAGAAACCGGAGTCATTCAATCACAGAACTTTAGTTGGTTATTTTAATTGGTACTTAAGTGCTTTTCTTAAAGTAGTTAGACTCCAGGAAAATTAAAAAGAAATCTTTGATTGCAGACAATATTTAATAACGGTTCCAAGCATTAAATTTTCACAAATTACATCATTGGGGAGCAAGTATTATTGTTCTTACACGTAATGTTCGTAACAAAAGTTATTTATTAAAATTTATTTATTATTTCCTCTAATTGCCACTGAGAAATTTGTTAAAAATTGCACAGATTTAAACGATTGACGTTTTACAAGAAAAAGATTCTCCACAACTTTACCGAATAAAATGTTCCAAATTGTTTGTACCAGATCACTAAAATTATTCAGAAAGTGTAAAATGTAATATTTTTTTAATGAATAGAAATCGTTGATGTTAGCTTCAGTAAATTGAAAAATCGTACAGTAAAGTTGTAGAGAATCTATTTTTTTTTAAAATAAGATGCCAATCATTAACATTCATTCATTTATTTAAAATACTTAAATGTCGAAGAAAAGAAAATCCGAATTGTTAATAAAAGTTGTTAAAAAATTATTTTTGCAGTTTTTAATTTGTTTTTAAGAGTATTATTGCTTTCTCTCACCGAAAACATCATTAATAATGAAAATTAATTTCTTGAATTATTACTGAATTTAATTCCAGTACCTCAAGGTTAGTTAACAACTGCAGTTTATGAACTACAAATTCTAATGATTTTTTTCAGTTTGGTTAACACATTAACGCCTGAAATGGCATTTTTTATACTTCATTTTCAATCAAGTATTTCGTATCAAAATCGAAGTTGAAAACAATTGAAAGGTACATGTCCTATTGTTTTCGAGGTCGCTCTTCAAGATTCCGAGGTCAAAATTGAGTTTCAGTCATCAGGAATTTCAATATGACGCCGAATTTAAAAAAAAATTCAAAAAAATTGGGAATTATTTATTCCTATCAATTTTTTTCGAGCTATTAGAATATTGGAATTCTATTGGAACCGTTACTTTTTGCAGAATTTTTTGCAAATAAATTACAATTTTGAAAAAAATGTTAAAAAAAAATTTCTCAAAATGCCATCAAAAACTTTTGAAAAAATTCCACCATATCGCTTGATGAATTATAAGAACTTTTCATTGTAGGCATTTTTTTAAAAAGTTCGTAGTTTTTGAGTTAGAGCGTCCAAAAATTTCTCAAAGAAATTTTCATTGTTGACGCCATTTTGAAGTCGTTAGAATGATGTATGATATAAAAGTAAATTTTTTTCTTAAAATTCAACTATTTTATGCACCATTATGCAAGGTTTCAATAAAATTCCAATATTCTAATAGCTCGAAAAAAAATTGATAGGAATAAAAAATTCCCAATTTTTTTGACATTTTCTTCATATTCCGCGCCATATTAGAATTTCGTATGACTGAAACTCAATTTTGACCTCGGAATCTTGAAGAGCGACCTCGAAAACAGTAGGATACGTACCTCTCAATTGTTTTCCAACTTTGATTTTGATACGAAATACTTGATTGAAAATAAAGTATAAAAATTGTAATTTCAGGCGTTAATGGGTTAAAATTACTTTACAGGAAATAGAATCAGTCGTTTTTAACTTTTTTCGCATAGATTACAAAATCAATTGTGTGCATAAAATCTTAATACATTAACCCCGAAATACCCTGATATTTTACCTCGAGTTCAGAGTTTATTTTTCCTAGGGAACAATATGAAAAAAAATCCGGAACACGCAAGTTTTCCGTTTTTCAGGCTATCTTACGAATGAAGTTTAGAATTGGTTTAAAAAACTACCATTTTCACTATGTTTTTCCAAGAATATGTTTAAAAAAAACTATTTTCAAAAATAATTTTTTGTCATCATTTTTTTTGACAAAATTAATTTTTATAAAGTTATATTTCACTCTTTCACTGAGTGGATCAAATTTACTCAGAGTAGTTCAGTTGCAAAATTCGAAAATTCAAAGCTCTGTTAACAAAAATTAAAGCAACGATGTAAAATCGAAACTAGCAAAAACTGCATGCCTTTAGACTAATCTTTTGTATTTAACCTTCGTGTGATAAATCTGAACTCAACATATGTAATACGTCAGCCACCAGATGCCTAATGCAAAACTGCATGTATACTACTCGGGATATATATCTCATAATTTAATTGTAAATGCGAATAAGAATTTGTAGAATTTGTTGAATAAGCTATTTATTTCGAGGACTTACTTTTAGTTTGAAATAGAGTATCCCTTATTTTCTAAACTAAAAAGTATGCCTCTAGTCATAATTTGTTTACTTTATTGTTAGTTTTAACGCAAGAAAGTTGGCTATAAAAAACAAATATGAATTATGTCGTATAATATACATTCTGTAATAAAAGGCACTTCGTAGTGTTTCTAAATATAAACGATTACTTATTGAAAAGAATCACTTAATCAAAAAAAATCTGTTACTGGTTAGCACAAAGCTCCACATCCATATGGAATTCTATGTATACTATGACCAGTCATTTCGTATTGCTTTAGAACCACATTTGTCACGCCTTTCCGTTAAAGGGTTAAAGGGATCTTTAGAATTAGGAAAGGCGATTTTCTCTGGTTTCCTGAAACTAGAAACGAGAAGCAGTAATCATTTTCGTGCAGTAAGCATGCAACGATTTAAATGTTGGGCACATCTGGACCAAATTTCACAGTAGGACTATTCCTCCGTCATTTGACTACATGTTATTCGTCGGCGTGCACACGCCTCATCTATTCTACCTCATTTTGTTGAATAATGATCGTTTCTTCTACGATATATGATAGTTTGAGTCACGTGATTTTTGTGGTGTACAATATCATTTGTAATGTTCTTGACGAGGAAATCGAGCATAATATTCTTTCGTGCTATAATCAACTAAGTATCTCAATAATTAAAGCGCTATCCTATTTTTAGGTGTAATAAAACCTGTAGGTATTGTAAAAATCTACTGATAAATTCCATTACTGTAAGATACAGAGAGAAAAAAAGGTTAATGGAACCATGAAGAACTGTGGAAATGATTATAACATTTGATAATAGTATAATTAACATATCGAAAAATTGTAGTTGACAGTATCTTATTTTTATAATTCATAATATGGTAAAATATAACATATAATAATTAATTTTTATGATGATAAGTAGTTATTTTTGTTTAATCACTTTTACAAAATCTATTTTCCTAGTCAAGAATATTTCGAGTGGCTATTTAAAGTTAGGATTTGAGGTTATGTGCTATGTTGCAGATTTAAGTATCCGGAAATAGTAAACGGGACAATGTTTTTATTTCATTTTATGGAAATGGTTAATTTAACCATTTTTTTATAATCACGTATTTTACTTTTCTAAAATGGTTCTATTAACCTTTTTCGTTCTCTCTGTCTGTGTAATACTGACCGGATAGTAGTAACAAGAACATATGTATTTACTTAGTTAAATCCTGCTCAGAGACTTAAACTGGATTAAATATATTACATTAATTTTCTCAAACGTGTTTAATTATTTATAAATAATAAAATATTGATATTCATGGTTATACAACGTTTACAATACAAAAAATTAGTATTGAAGTTTATTATAACAAAATCATAACGTCTGTGGATTGAAACCATCTTGAGAATAAATATAAAGTAGACGTTGTAAGAATGTCAAAAATAGAAAATCCAAAAATTCAAAAGATTCGCAAACGTTTATGTTTTTACGGTAAAACTAAGATTTGTCAATTATCATGTCGAAATTCACATTAGGAACACTGTTAAAATAACACAAAACTTACACAGTCGTAAACAAAAATAATATGTACATATATAGGTAATATAATAATTGCGTCAGGAAAGGTTTGAAATTAATTATTATTTATTTATTTATTTATTATTAATATGCGGACCAAATTTTCCTTACCATGATATTATTACTACTTATTTTATTTATGAAAATGATTGAATATGTAAAAATATGTTAAAACTTTTGATATCCAAGACAAGGGCTTACACTGGCGTCCATCAGATTTATAGTCATTTTAAATAATTAACTGTTAGTCAAAAAGAGTAATTTTAATTATTTAATGACAGTAACACATTTAAGTAAGTAAGTCATATAGTATTTCAATAGTTCTTACTTTATTTAAATTAAAATTAATTTATATTTTCTAAAGTAAGAATGGAAATAATTAGATGCCATTTTAACTTGAATTTCGTGAATGCATTAATTGTTTTCAACCAGATTTTTACTTTTTGGGCGCTGATTACATTGAACAAATATTATATTGTTTTTAAAATTGTACCTAAGGAATGGACATTTATCTGTTAAATATCTTGTTTTATATATGATAATATGTCTAGAAATTAGAATATTTGAAGTTCAGAAAAATTAAAATTTGAAGAAATTTTAACAAAATTAAGAAATTTAGGTTCTTGAGAATTTTTTCCAGCCACCAGAATATTGAGTTACTAATCAAATTCTGAAGAATTTCAAACTCAAAAACTGTGAAAATTGTTTAAGGTAGTTACACCCCGGAATATAATGTGGAAAAACCATTCCAAAAACTGAATTTATTATTGAACGGAAAAAGTATTATTGTTCTTGAAAAAAAAATGGAGATTTGCAAACAGTAATTTTTTAACAACCGTTGTTAATCACTAAAACTTTTTTTATCGCCAGTTAAAAATATTTAAAAAATGGATTGAATTTAACAAATGACGGTTTATTTTTTCGAGAAAAAAATTCTCTTTAACTTTTTCGAAAAATTTTTCCAAATTTTTACCTGATCTCCAAAATTATTTAAAAATTGTTAAAAGTAGTAATTTTTTACAATAATATTAGTGACGTTTGACGCTAACTTCAGAAATTTTCAAAAATCGTATGGTAAAGTTATAAAGAATCTTTTCCTCGAAAAAATAAGCCATTACTCGTTAAACTCTATTGATTTTTATCAATTCTAAATTAGCGAAAAAAAGACAATTTGATTGGCTAGTAACCGTAATGAGATCAGTAATGCTTTGTCGTCAATAATATCATTAATAATGAAAATTACATTGTTGGAAACGGAATGAAACATTTTTCCCGAACATAGTACATCCCGGGGTCTGACTTAAGCAAATACTAAAAATAAAATGTACTTACGAATGATCATTTTTCACAGTTTTTCGAAAATAATTGAAATTAAAACAAAAATTTCTCAAAATATTGTTTTAAAAATCTGAAAAAAAATTAGTATATTTCTCGATGATGACATTTTGTTCTTAGCATTTGCTGGAAAAAGCTCGTAGAAATTGAGAGAAAAGTCAAGTAAATTTGTTTTATAATTCAAATACTTTGTTCACTTTTGTTCACAATTTGAATAGAGTCCTAATATTCTAACAGTTGGAAAAATTAAAAAATAAATATTTTCTAATTTTGTTGACAATTTTTTCATATTTATACGATAGACAGCAATGCAGGAAGAAGCGAGAGAACACTTTGCCACACTGAATTTCATTAAATGTTCAGTCACTGTTCTAAGAAGTGGATTTGTTCGTATAAATGCTAGCCAATGTTATTATCGACGATGCGTAAGGAAAACCATCTTTCACTGAAAGCAAAATAGATCTCCGTAGCCTTAAGGAGGCTCTTTGCGCTGAAGCATTCATCTTCAGGAAAAGAAAGGCGGACATTACAAAGTTTGACTCGCGGTAAAATGCTCATTTCTTTGGTAAACAAGGTAGAAAAGATGTCGGTCGTTTATGAAGCCGTTGCGAATCGATGACGGATCGCAAGCTTGTAACAGGAAAAGCCTCCGGTGTCCTGTAAACTCTTGGGTCATATGCGGTGTGGCAAGTTACGCGGTCATCAGGGTCGACCGCAAAGGTCGAGCTAAATGTGCTATGCGGGGTATCCTCACAAAGGGACCGCCGGAGGGGGCATCCTTACTTTGTTGACTAAATAAAGGATTGAAAATTTCCAACGAGAAGGATAGTCTTCAATCAGGAGTTTTCCGGGTGCCGATTTAACGATTCTCCATGCAGATTACTCGTACTTATTTTCAACTATATACTGAAATTAACGAAACCTAACAAAAATGCTGTTGGTAGGTTTATGTTCTTTTTCTTAATCCTTTCCTTTTATGACAGCGTGTGCAAATGATGAAAACGCCCGTGCAGTTTTCAAACATCGGAGATTACTATCGCTATCAAGAATTTCTATACTTCTCTCTAAATTTCTTGGAGTTAAATTTCACGCGCTATAAGAATGACAAATGAGCCCAGTTTGCAAAACAGTGTATTTTCACTGTTAAAGTGCGAAATTTCACCATCGATCAAGCGTAATCCCACCTCAAAAGACAAAATTTCCATATTCAAAAAGAATCCCGAAATCCGAAGATCCTCAATGAGATTGAGGCATTCGAAATTTTACTTATTTTCGGGTGGATGAAATTAATTCTTTACATAGTAGTACTAATCATTGTAGTCAGCTGCAGTGCAGATACAACTAGCAGTCTTGACATTTTACAACTTATTTATGTAACTATTTATTTTGTAATTTGTCAACTTTTTGAATAATCTATTACTACACTGAACAAAACTTACTTGACAAATTCAACTACCATTCAGAAGTTGAGTCGAGGGTAGTTAAAAGAAATACTTTTTTGTCAGTATAACTTTGTTGATGTTGATAATTTTACTATTTTTACTCAAGTTAATATTATTTACCCAGTAAATGAAAAGTTATTCCGAATGATTGGAGATCAAGAAATGCGATACTATGCATAAAACTCAAAAAGGCATGCACGAATATAATAAAAAAGCAACCACCAATAGCTGCACTAAAAATAATTCCACTAAAAAAAATTTCCAGAAAAATTCTTAGTTGATTTGACTACTTTTTAACTACGCAGAGTAGTTCGATATTCTTTAAGAAAACGTTGTAAGTTGCAATTACTACTGTAAAGAAGTTAAATCAACTGAAAATGTAGTTCTGCTAAATTCAATTAAAGATATGTCGCTCCAGCATGTTTTTAGTGTACTAGGTAGTTAGACTCTAAAAAATGTTTTTAAATGTAGTAGAATTAATTGCCAAAATGTCATTTCCATCACAATATTTTTTATTGATTTAACTCCTTTATGGTTGTAACTATAACCTATAAAATTCCGTTGAGGACCTATTGAAATAGTTTTTGTAGCTAGAAAGTAGTCAAATCAACTAAGAATTTTGTCAGTGTATAGCTTAAATTACACTGCCTTATATTACACATTAAATTACAAGATGTTCTTAAAGAAGCATTTTAGTTTCTTCTACATTATTGTATGAAACACTTTTCACTATTTTATTATACAACAGCGAACAAATACTATTATACTAAACATGATTTTAGGCAATTTTGTTACTTCGCATTATAGCGTATTGATTTTTGAAATGTTGCTAATAAGCATATTTGTTTATACAATTTGAGATACTTCAAACGCAATGAGGCTATTTCGTCATTTAATTTTCGTTTTTTAACTTCAGGACTGTTTTACATAAAGCGACTCTGTTAAAAAATAAAAAAAGTTTTACTTGTTGTTTGTAGTTTCAACAATTTATTTTAAAAATAAATAAAATTTTATTCAACATCGAAAACCAAAATACTATACGTTTTTTATTGAAATTATTTTCATGTAATCACATAATCTTCATTCGTACGCAACAAAAAAATGTTTTGAACAAGAAACAAATAATGTATTGAAATTATTATATTTGTTTCTTGTTGTTACTGATATATCTTGAATCAATTTATTTCAACAATTCAATTAATTAAAAAATATTTTAATATATTCAACATTTTATACATCTATGACAAGAAAAAGTTCAAGTTACGTGAAAAATAGTCATAATTATTAATGTAATTCATTTTAGGAATTGGAGTTATAGACGAAAAATTTTACAAATGCTAATAGGTTAATTGAACCTGAGAGAAATGTATAAAGCAATTGATATAATTATCTATAATTCTTCGGAATCCATTCTTAATTATTCAGGCGAAGATGAATTAAAAATTTAGAATTCCTGAATGTAAATTTATAGACGATCAGATCTTTTATATAGGTCATGTTTCGTACATAACATATTTCGAACAATACGTATCAATTAACAGTCGCATAAAGTAATAGACATACTGAGATTATATTCTAATTTGTGACAATGATGTGTTATTTTATCCTCTTCAATGCTGAAGATTAACGCAAAATTACTGCATTTTACTGGAACGTGCTTGTGAGCTCTAAAGACTTCATCACGTTAAAATGCATCTAATATTTGAAGGTGTAAGAGATATAGTTATCGTCTTTGAATCCTTCACAAAATGTTTGCATCACCATTATTGAATTAATTCCACGCTATTAAAAAATACCTTAGACGTAATGCACGTAATTCTTAACTACATTCTACAATAACTCATATTTCATTATCGTGTATTAGGATGCACTCGACACCATTTTTCTTAATTTTAAATACTCAAATCGCTGCTGTGAAGTATTTTCTTTAAATCAATTTTTCAGTATAAAAGAGCCTTGAAATCAAGAAAATTATGTTATAGATAAATTTTTATCGTTAGTAATTTAATATATTCATTTTATGTAATTATTATTACACTACTGTATGTAAAAAATATATTTATCATAATGTCATTATTAAATGATTGTGTATTCCTTTACATTACTTCACATTTAATAAGCAATGCTAAATATTGTTGCATAATGGAATGTGCAAATTACTACGTATTACAAGCAATCTGCGTACAATATCAATTGTTGCTAATTCGACGTTCCAACATTTATATTTCATGTTTGCGCGAAACGTAAAACACCCACAACGTTTCTACTAAATCATCAATTAAAGAGACGATGATTTGACGTTCTACGGTCGTATAATGCTATGCATTTTGAAAATCGCTGGTTAACGAGGCTTGTCATGGGATGTGTTTGGTATATATATGCGTATGGAGCTTCGGATTTGTCGACAGCTGCCTTACAGAATCTTTGTGTATCTGTATACAAGATATTCATATATTTATCTTTATACAAATGTACACATACAGGATGAATTTCAATTTTCGAAAGAAATCGGAGAATCTCTGGTTATTTATATACATGCTCGTTTGACAAGACTATTGAGCAGTGATTATTATCACGATGTCGTTTGGTAAAGCTTGCACGGGTAGAAATATTTCTCCACCTCAGCGAATAATTGGGTAGCCCAGCAAAACATTTGTCGTAATATATAAATAGTAGATATTTAGCTGGTTTAGCAAACTGTTATTACTAGGTTTGCTTTTATAATCACTGGCATAGTCAGTATTTCGCGAATTCAACAAATCAATTTGTAGCAAGTGTCCTTTTGCTGAAATAACCAAGACATTTTTTCCGTATGGGTGTGCACTGTGCAAGAAGCGATCCTGGATCGTGAACTGCGTTCGGTTTCAGTTCTGACGAAACGTGTAATTTTGCACTTAATTCAACTAATGAAGAAGGAACATTTGTGCACAATGCGAGGAAATCAAGAAGCATTTTGTGGAAACCCCTAAAGTAAATACTTTCTTTCTGGAATACATACATGTATATATTTTTTTCGTTGCACGGAAAGAAAAAAATTCTATTCAATACAATGACTAGATCTTATGCAACATTAGATAAACTATGCAACATGTCATTGTAATTGACAGCAATAAGACAATTCTAGTATCGGACTATTAATTGTACCAACCGAACAAATTTTGTCGCGTAGGTATTGGAACAGTTGACATGCTGCTCAATATGCAATTATTAAAACAAATTCATGTAGGAAAATAATAGAAGATAGCGTAGTTTCCACAATCTGCATTTATACTTCTCTTTGTCTTTCTCTTATAGTTAATTGTAGAGTTTCTCAAAAGGTTCTTGTATTGTTCCCGCCTGATGGATTACAAGAGCCCTAATAATATTGCAGCTACGATTAAGAAGTCGCCTACGACGAGTCCACTATTATAAGGGGTCGAATATAATTTTCTGTACATGTTGCATACCTTGGAGTAACCCTCGTGAGGGTTAAAGCTATTAAAGAGATTCGCTATAAGACTGTTGTTTACGCGGCGGAAGTAAGCTATAATCAGGCCGCGGTGCACAAAACCACAAGCGAGCCATATTACTGTCATTTCGAAGCGACGGTGCCACCATCGAGTCAAGGATTCGTCCCTCCCCGTCGCCGTATATCAGTTTGCTCGACCATCAGCCCACTCGCAAAGAAAATGGCTCGTTCGAAATTAAATGGTTGAAATCATCGCGTTATTATGGGGACCGTTACCACTGGCCATTCCGATGGCTCGCGATTGCACTTAGTCTCAAAAGCGGACTGAAGATCTCTCGTTCTGCCTATTAAGACCCTCCAATCGGAAAGTCTTGGGCTGCAGACGTAATAACGAACATAATTCTCGCCTTATTATTTCGCGGTTGAGCGCAACACTTTTCTAGCCTTTTTGAAGATAGCTGCACGTTCCATATCCCTGGAACGGCTGAGAAAGAATACTATTTACATCGATTTTCGAGCATAGGTTCAATTGTCTCGAAGAATGAATTAAAAGGTACTCCATTCACTCATAATTACGCCGATAATCCGTATCGTTGGTGTCTCATATGACTGTTAACGGTCGTTGGGACAGCTGCAGATTCATGAAAAGCAATTTTGGTCCAATGAGTTCACTGAAAGGATTTAATGTCAATAAACATAATGAACTACCAAAAAACACGTTATTATCGAAAAAAATAACCGATAAATTGTAGGAAAGAATGTTTTGATTTGCAGTAAACACGAAGTAAAATATTTCTACATAGAATATATGTTATCTTCGTTAGTTTTCTGTCATTTTAAAACCGTGTGCACTCCCGAGTAGAAATTGTAACCGGGCTCTGACCGGAATCAATTCGGGTTACCCTGGTTACATCCAGGATCCGGCCGGGCTTGTCACGATTACCCGACTTCAGCCCGGTCAGATTTGATATGCTGATAGGGCTATGATCGGATCCCGACCAGGTTACCCTCGTTATATTCAGAATTCGAAGGGATCCTACTAGCCCGGCTGGATTCCAGCCAGAACCCGAATTGAATTTTTAATTAGGTTAACCAGGCCGTATCCCGGCTTGGGCCTTCTTGCTATTGGGCTCAAATCGGGCCATTTCTACTCGGGCTGTACCAGAAACTTTAAGAAAAATATGAATTTGCAACTGTTAACGCTGACGCGTCGAGAGATTGAATCATCAAGCATTCGAAAAAACGAAAAAGAACAATCTCCTAATGAATATACAAGACACTTGTCTTCCGCGGAAAGAGTCGAGTAAATCACAAGAGGTTCGGTTACCAAATGCCGCTGTACGGGCGCGCCAACAATTCGACTTATATCCAATTAAGTTAACCCCGATCGTTACAACAATAATACAAGCTCAACAATGCCCCGACGAGGGCTTAATATTCCAAGCGCCACGCCCCTCGCCCCGTGCCGGTCCTTTGTTTCGCGGTTCATTTGTCTCGTTCGCTCGGCCCACTTGGCTGCTCAGTTAGGGCCTCGGCCAGGTCCCTCACAAATAAAACCAGTACAGTGACTCAAAATCGAGTGGCGACCGTAAAGAGGTCGCACTATGGCTTATCACACATTATTCCGGATATTCGCCACCGAAAGAGTAAAAGATCGTATTCCGTCCATCGTTTATGACCGGGTCGGCACTCTGCGGTCATTCAGCTAATCTCCTTGTGTAGGTAGGAATACTTCTAATGCACTATTGTTTGTCAAACATTTCGCTTCTGTGAAACTTGATGACTTATAATGGAATGGCTTAGCAAATTGTTAGTGATTTCAATGGGTTCGTTATTTATTATTCGCAATAAAGGATAGTGATGTTCCAGACAGATTTCCAAAAATGTTGCTAATGTTCTAGTCTAGAACATTAACAACTCGTTACACCAAATGGGTTTAATTATAAGTAGTCAAATAGTTTGGTTATCAGACCCAAAAGCTTATTGGATTCTAGCCCATTCAGGCGAATCAGATCATGTTTCATAACCACTTTTTAGGTCTGAATAAGGTTACACGAATTCTCATAGATGTACACGATTTGTACCAGTCCCATGACGTTTATCCAAATAGAAAGTGTACCAAAGCAGTTGCAGATCTACTGAGAATGTTGCTCCGCTCGGCATAAGTTGAAATAAATCGCCTACAAATACTATATTCATGATCTTAATGTTTACACTGGAACATTTTCAGATATCCTTGTTTTATGAAAGTCATTAACGAGTTGTCCACAAACTACGTAACGCTAATTTCAAGTGGTTTTGACCTCCTCCCTCCGGGTAATAATAAATAATGGCAATGATGTAGGATTATACGTATAAAGTCGTGTGGGAGGGGGGGGGGGGGGGGATTCTCCACGATCGTTACGTAATTTATGGATGCCCATTAAATCTATTGCCGAATAACGGGTTCTTATGTTTTCTAGGTAGAACCCGATATCAGACATTGAACATTCCATGTGAAGTGGAGGCTTTTTCGGAAATTGATTCGGAAATTCACTTAAAAATAAAGAATTAAAATATGCAACTGCTGCAAATGAGTTTGCACCACCGCTACGGGAGAATTTGAATATGAACAACTGCGCAATTAGGCAAATAAAAATGGCCGTCTCACGATTAAACTTCGTGCAATTTGTATGGAAATGGTGAAATACCGGCAGAAGAGTCCAGGTTAATTTGCGCTAACAGCTGCAATATCGACAGTTTCCGTTTCTTAATGACGAGTACGGATGAACGAGACGATGTGAGCAAGGTTCACTCGGGAGGTGAGAAGGAGTGTCCGAACATGGCGCAATTAGAGTTATTACTTTAACGAGCCAGTTACCGTGTTAAGAAGTCGAGGCAGTCCTTGCGGCATTGTTAGTCGCTAATGCAAGCCTTCTATGCATCATAAAAGCCTCGAATACACCGTCTATACAGAATGCACAATACCTTTATATACATGCATCCATAATATAAAACCATCCTGATGTCAGTAACCTACATCCCCTACTTCTTAAGTCTGAAATTCAGAATGAGTCCGAAAAAAATTGCTCTTTCCCCGTAGCTGGAGAATATGAGTCCATTCAGTTGAAAAACTGCACCATGTAAAGAATGAGATTACACACATTGAATTAAAACGCATTAAAAACCAATCTCCGCATAATTTAAAATGTTCTCTATTTCAGTTAATTTGCAAAGTGATGAGTTAAAGGTGCTCCAAGAGAAGTTTGACCATAACAACGGACAAAACTATGAATTCATCTACATATCGTATCGTGAAATAAGGACTTTCGCATGAAGCCATTTGGGTGCAGTGGGGTGGATAAATCCTCAATGTGTTTCGTGGCGGAATTTTCGACGCTTCATTAGTCCGTGACGCGGTCGCACCGCGCGCTGTTTCCATGACAAGTTTGACAAATTATTCCTGTCGAGCTCCGTCTTCCTCTCAGTTCTTCTATCTCATCATACGTCTCTTTCTTTTCATTTTTCTACTCCTTCCTTTTTCTTAATCGCTAACTCGTATTCTCTTCATCTTTCTCCCTCGGGTCCTCGCGTTCTTTTTGCACATCTGACTTTGACAGTATGGATATCCCGTCCGTGTCTTTCCTTCTCTGTTCACTTTTATCTCCATCAATGTAGTTCTTATCTTCGTAATTTCCCCTCTCCTCCGCCAAGCTGAAAGATCCTGGTCTCACCTCAAAATCTGGCCTCTCAGGTTCGTTGAGGAAATTAACATCCGGTGGGACAACGAAAGTAAACGAGACGTGTTCCGTCCGCCGTAACCGATATCGGATAACAGTTGTTTATGTTTTGACAAATACTTTTCTTTTATCGCAAATCATTTAAATCGAAAAAAACGCTCTACTATACTTAAGAAAAGTTTTAAGCAAGATTTGTAAGAAAATTATTCTGACATGGAAGTTGACCCATTGAATTTCTTCCAATTTAAAATCACGTACACCTCGTAATTTTGAATCGGCAATAGTGCTAAAGTTTTACATTTATTGAAAGATGTTTTGTATTATTACATTTTTTAAACAATTTTTATATTTTGACTAACTAAGACGAGGACGAAATCGAGATTCGGAATTCGGCATTGAAAAGCTTGGAAAAAGTGACTACTTGCATGTCCTATGACATTCGTTATACATGAGGAATTATGTATATATTCTATACGGACCCTCGTAGAGATTTGGCTGATTGAGCTAGCCATTATCCTAGCTGCTGGCTATAGATCTGTTCGGATAGAATCTCGATAGAAATATACACGAATTCTAGATGAAAATCCGCTAGACCAGTAACATATATTTAAAGTGACATAAAGCAATAATTGCAAACTGAAAATATCATATTAAGGTTGTATAATAGGTAAGAATCAATCGATTCGGCAAAACGAGCAAATCTAAATGTAAACGATTTTTCTTTCGAAATGAAGATTTGATCTTTACAGCAGCTTTGTAAACAATCTCGTCAGCATGTGCGCGCGAATCAGCTGAGAGCAAGCCGCCATATTGGTAGTTCGATCGAGAGGTATTCGAGATTCTCGAATCGAGCCGAGGTCGATAAGTTGTAGGAGCTTGTCGCACTCATGTTAAACGACATGTCTGTCTCAATGTCTCGCATCTCGGTAGATTTCGGCTAGAATTCATGTCATTTTTCGTAGGATTTCTACCCATATTATAGACTAGTTTCAACCCAGATTATAAAAATCTAAGATAATTCTGGCTAGATTCTCGTCAACATCTCTACCAGGGGAGCCATACTATAACTATATAAACCATTTAGTTGATTTTATGACACCTTTTTTTTGCGATGGATCATATTTATTTGGATAATTATCAGAATAGTAGATGCAGTAGAGAATGCTTCTTAGCGGAACTTCTTCGTTTGTTAGTATCTGGTAAAGCTAACAAAACCTCTTATCAAACGGAATTGAGCATGAAGGTGGAAACAAAAATCTCGAAGGTACGGTGTAAGAAATTCAACAACCATATATATGAACGATATAGTAACAAACTAGTAGCGCTTTGCAGAGTAGAACGCATGTTATTTATATTGACAATTTGCGAGAGGGCGCATAACTCAGTTATGGAAGAGCATTGGAAAGATTGGCGATTGAAGGTCTCGGGTTCAAGCCCCGATGCGTCGAACGAACTTTTTGGTCCTATTTTTTTTTAAATATGAAAAAATGATTTTAAAATATTTAAAAAAAATTCATCCATATATTTCCACCAAAGTTTCAATGTTCGCAAATCAACCGTGCGTTTTCTTTAAACTACTGGGAATGTTCATACAGGTGTGACAAAAACATTGCGTGCGGAGACACATTTTATACACTTTAAGGATATCTGTGTCTTCCGGCAGTGGTATAATTGTGATTAATTTATGGATTGCAGACAATTTGAGTGCAACTAACTTGAACCCTCGATACAAGACCGAAACGTTTTCTTAGATTGCCGATTATTTCTGTATTAATTCGCTCACTTTTTTGAAAATGATTGTGTAATTAAAGTAAAGATCTCATGTACATGTTTGCATGACATATTATACCTCGTTTCCAAAGCGTACATCTGCCAAAAAGGAAGAAATGTGGCAACAGTGTATCGCAATGTACGAAATTTAAGTGCGGGCTGTCATAATGCTAGCGGTCTTATCTGACTATTTTTGTAATTAAAATTAACAACCGGCATGCAGCCAAATTAGCCCCTAATATCCTCGATCCGTCTTTTCTTCTTGCCTCTCCGTTTTTTATCCCTTTTCGCTTCTTATTTCGCGGCTATAGCCTCCCTCCCCACACATGTAATGCACTGCAGCCGATGCGGCAGCAGTTAAAGGACAGCAGTGCTACCATCATCAATATGTGTCACGGCTCTGTATATATGTATATACATATATATAGGTATTCACCTTGATACTACTCATATTTACAGCATAGCGCCTTAATTATCTCGCGGAGCGATTTTGGAGAGTCCGCAAGGAGTGATCAGCGTTGAAAGATAATGCAACGATTCATTTGCACTCTTGATTTTCGTTGTCCCTGTACGTCAAAGTGTAATGCGGTGATACAAATGTTGACTCGAATCTTTTGAAGTATGAGAGGTAAGATAAATGCCGCATACGTCAAAGTGAAAACTGTAATTAATGTAATATCGAAAAGTTAATTTATCAAAAAAGTTTTTTTTTAAAAGTAATTAGAATATAAATTGTGCAATTTTCAATTCTTGTCTGTGTATTTATTATTTCTTCACTATGGATCACAAAATAACAGTAAATGTCAATCATTTAAACATTTAGGCACGGAAGCGAATGTTAAACCTATGCGACAATGTAAAATATATCCCACCTACGTCATTTTTCCCGGATTTAAGTCACTTTTGTCGCTACTTCTTTTTTTTTTATCCCAGTACAATAACATGCCAGAAAATCTAAAATTACATGAAATAGGTAAAATTATATTCTAGTGAATTTGGAGTCATAACCAAACCAATACTAAAAAATATCACTTTAAAAAAAATAATATGTTAGAAAAAGTATTCATTCAATTTTCGTTAAATATCGTATGTTGTGGTTTTCGGAATTGCTGATCATGAATCTGACCTTGGATTTTCAAAATTCAAAATGGCAGCTTCAATATGGCGGAGGAAATAATTAACAATTGATTGGATTTGATTGAAATTTACTCGGGAGTTTTTGGAGTCGCTGATTACCAATATAATATCGGATTTGAGAAATTAAAAATTTTGGATTCAAGATGATAGATACAAAATTGAAAATTTATCGAATTGGCTTGAAATATGTTATTTGGGGTTTGTGGAGTAACTTACTACGAATATAATACCGGATTTTTAAAATTGTTAATAGCAGATGCTATAAAATAGTAATAATTGCAGATAAAATATTTAAAAAATCAAATCACGCAATTAACTTGAGGTAATGAAATTTTAGGTTTCAAATTTTTATAATCTGTGCAAGGTCCGAAAACCCCGGGGTAACAAATTTCAGCTCTTTTCATGCAAATAAGAATGTATGCTTCAAACGGTTAAATAATATTGTCATTGAAAATTGATTTTGATCTTCCTAGAACGGAAATCACAATATTCATTGTATATTAAGAACATTAGGCTACTAAAAACTTACTACAAATTAAAAAAATATTACAATTCGCATTAAAAACTTATTGATCACAATTTCTCCATGTAATGTGTGTTCTTACATTTACAAGTTCATATTACAAACTCGAATTCATATCGTCTACACTACCTTAAAACACAAATTGTAAACAAAATATAAATCTGAGGGCTGTATGTCCAAAAATACTATATGCAAACGCAGTACTTTGCAACAATTATTACATACTGCCAATGAAAAAATCTCAAGTTTTGATTTATCAAGGTGATAAATTCCCAAAGAAGCCACAGAAAATCGACCACATTATGTTGACCACAGAATAACCGATATTCAAAATGATAAAATTCATTGACATTATTTCCACTATGAATTATTGTTTTGATTTTAGGTTGAATACTATTTCACCTACTATATTATATTTTGTTTCATTAATTTCGATTTGAGATTTTATTAAAGTGACAGATTAAAGAGATGAAACTTGTTTTTAGGGGTAGATATTTTTGGAGGTCTCTTTTTCGGCAGTATAAGAAATAATTTTGTTCATTAAGATTGAATACGCATTCATGGAAGTTTTGCTTACTTTTTTGTAATATAGTAATGAACTGGATTATAAATTTGGAGTCAATAACGTATTAACGAAGTATCATTACGGCATGATGAACGTCATGAATGAATCACAAGTCGAGTAACCCTGTGAAGTTCTTCAATAATCTGATTTTTGCGAAGCGTGGCGGACGTGGAAAATTCATCAAGGGTCATTAATATTTTTAGAAATGAAGTTGTTCGACTAATTTGTTTCACCGCACGGGAAGAAATTTGAAATTGTGACAGCTCGTTCGGTTAGCGAGCACCGCCAACTCGATTCATTCGTGGAAAATATGTTAGCGCTGACTCGATGTTGGAGTTCTCACAACTCCAGTTGGAGATTTCATCACTTGTCATCGCTTCAACATGGAAATATTTGGAATGGATTCAAAACCTATATTTCCTGAGAAGAAATAATGTTGCCTTTAGTGAATCTTTCACTGAGACCATTTCGAATACAATTAAGACTCTATTCTGTAAAAGTGTATAACTAAGGTAAATAGAAGAGTCACAGGGGACGATCATGGCATCCGTTTGTTTCTGGCGGGCGGAAAACCACCGGCTGTTGTCCGTGTAATTTTGAACGTCAGCGCCGATTATTAATTCGAATTCCTGCCCCCTGAGTAGCGTCCACCTAGGTGCGCGAGAAATTCGACCGATCTGCTTTCTTACGTTTCGCAACTTTTTGTTAAAATGAAATATCTTCGGTAGCAAGACATCCCGCAGTGCTCCCGTTCAATTCCATGCTATGCCCCGAGCAGATCCTTTTTGAAGGGCCCCCTGCCGAGGGCGACCGCAATCGTTTCGCCGATTCACAGACGGAAATCGACTGTGTCGCCATCTACTTTTCGCGTGAGTTTGAGTACTCGATAGAATACGTCCCGCGTTCACGACATTTTAAATGGCGAAATCCCCGAGAGCCTTTGTGCACGCTACCATCTATCAAGGTTTTTATGAAAATTGATTTTTATGCAACGCTTTCGCAATTCGAACAGTTCGTATGTGATCGTGATGTTTGGTACCCCGATTAAGTGTATTTGAGAACTTATGGCCTATAAATTTCAGCTCCATTAATTGATCGGTTTACTGTGATATTTTAATCAGCCCTGCACCTGGTTCAAATTAATGTACATGTCGGTGATGCTATAATTTTTATTTGTTGTTTTCATCAATGTTGTTAAATACGTACAACGTGTTTTCATCATTCTTACTTAACATACTTCATCATTAATCCAAATCATGTTATATTACGATTTCGATGATAAATTTATTGTTCTCCATGTCGAGCCAAAGAATTTGTACAAATTATTAGTAATCTTGCCATTTCATCCCTTAAAGCCCAAATTAAGAAAATGTTTACATTGAATTTGATTGTTTACATAATTCCCAAAAATATATATTTGGTTATAGAACTATATGTCTTATATTATAATGTCTTATATTTCTGAGATCGTTTTTCCGAATGCCTTAGAGAACATTTATTTCAAAATCCACTTTCTATAGGAAATAGTATAAATATAAATTTTAACGTAGGTGCATTTAAAAATAAATATAGTTAACGGCTTATATCTTCAAATTGCATTAGATGTTAAAATGCCCCGGAAATAGTACATTCCGTATCTAGGGCAGAAGCAAGTCATTGTAGCGGGAGCGACTTTGAATTTGTGCAGATGCGACAAAATAGTACATTAAATATCAAGAGCGCAAAGGAATTGATTGGTAACAGGCGTGTCGTGTATTAGGATGAGGGGAAGGGATGGGAGTCCCTTGTATCCGATTTCAGATCAGTTTTTTATTTTGGCGCGTCCACATGGTTTGGTCCAAGATCTTACATTGATCCAATCATAAACTAGGATTACATTCGGTATTTATTCGTCAAAACGAGATCACTAGCACAACAACATCCGTCACACAATCACAAGCACCATAAAAAACATCACATCTACATTTGAGATGCCTTATAGGCCACTACATGTACGGAATTGTCAACGATAAGCAAAATTTCAAATGTTTAATGTCACCTTTCTAATACATTGTATATCTGTAATCAATAAACATTATAAAAAAAAGTGATTAAGAGCATGGACTGTTATCCATTGGGTACTGGGGTTTGAGTCCAAGTCGGTCCTTTTTTTTTATTTATTTACATTTAATGTAATTAAAAAATGATTTATTTTTGCTAAAAAAATTCGTCCAATTTTGGTCCTGGATCTTCTCAAAACTAGGATTTCATTTAGATCACTTTTGGATCCAACCGCTTTCGATCCAATATTGATCAAATTGTGGTCATAACGTTTTCTCTCGGGATTCCCTTTCAGAATAAAATTATATTTAGAATAGTTTTAAGTAAATTTTATTTGAACTACAACAACAGAGTAGATGTGTATTAACATAAACTGATGGTTACTAAATAATCGACTAACTAAGTCTCAAAGTTAAAGACAGGAAATACTGCTATTATCATTCTGCGCCTATAATTACAGAAATTATTAACAGCATTAAATTAAAAATATGAAAGCACGGAAAATCATGACACGCAAATTGTGAAATTGTTGTAAATGAAAACAGCTGGAATATCATAAATCTATGAATCAGCATAAATTCGCACAAATTAAATATACAATGCATACACTATTGCAAATTGCGAAGGCAAGTTTAAAAATATAATTATTAGTTACACATTTGCACGATATTTTTAATTGCTTGTAAAATGATTGCTTAAAATGCCTTGAAACCAGTACTAACATCTTTGGAGCGCATAACGTGAATAACTCGCATGTACACCCTACGCATAATATCGCTCTGCCTGCGGAACGGCCGTGTTTTCAATAAATTCAACTATAAATGTCCCTGAATGTAACAAATTACATTCGTCGAATAAACACGTTTCCCGTATCGAGTCGATAAATTTGAAATCGCCACAACGAAGAAAGAAGGTAACTAAACGCGTCGGAAACGATGGAGAACGAAAGCGATGAACGGGCTGAATGGACATAATTCTTCGTGCAATCTTGTCGAATAAATGTTTGACCAATTTTTTACTATTATTTCAAACGTTTTGCTAGATCTATCATTCAAAGATTTTTGGGTGATAGAATTAAATAAAAGAGGAAGCCTATCGTTTTTGAATGAACTTTTTGGCTTTTTTTAATACCTGAACTACTGGTGACATGTTTAATTTAAAAAAAATGTACTACCAGTTTAATTGGGCAAAATAAATCTGGTGGAAAGATAAAAGACTGTATCTTCTGATAACTGTGATAAAAAATTGCCTATGAAATGGTCATTGTTTAACTCAAAAGCGTTTGTCTAATTGCATTGATGGTATTTTGTTATATCCCAAATAGCACAATCCATCCCTGGATCTCCTGGGGAGCTCCCGAGGACGTCCAAATGTCCGCTTTTGGTACTCGGGAGTTCCTCAGGGGCTCCTGAGGAAGTCCTGGGATGGGCTTGTACTGTTTGGGATTATTAAAAGAAATCTTAAAATCAGTTTGAATCAGTTACTAAATTTAACTAGCGATTTATTTTTATAATGAAGTGAAAAAAAAATTAAAATAACAATGCAATATGGTAGCTCTTGAGCTGATGATAATTGGCCTGATTAAAGATTTTGAAATTAAGGTTGCGAAATTATAGGGGCGCATAGCTTGGCCGCAGTAGCATTCGACCAACAGTCGTGAAGGCACTGGTTTAACTCCTGGCGTATCAAATCCTTCAACGGTCCTCTTTTTTTTTAATCTTAAATTAATCCAACTTTATCATCATAAAAAAATGAATTTTTAAGCAAAATGTGCATAATTTCCGATCAAGCAGACAAGTTTCTGTCATCAGAAAATAATTAGCAGGAAAAATTAAAAGTATGCATTACAAACATAGTGATTTGCACGTCTAAGGCGAACATCACATATTTTTATATTATTTATTTAATAATGCAATAAGATAGGAAAATCTTTGGTTGTTTTCTATTTTAGAAAAGTATTCTGATTGGCCATATGTAGAAAGGAAAAAGTTAATTTGCTTGATTAGCCTCAAATCTGTTTTGGAGTTGCCCCATACCAAAGTAAGAAAACCATACATAACCTACATAAGATAAAATAAACTAAAACACAGTCTCTTTTAGAATGCCTATAATATTTATTACTTCAAGAGAAAACAAATAAAACTTTCAGAGTCTATTAAACACCATAACAGCATTATTTATGACTGTTATACAAATAGTCCAATTATCGTCTATAAACTTGTAGGGTTATTTATTATAAAAATACCTAGTTTATGGATAAATACTAGCTCAATTTGAAACAGTCAAACTCATTAAGAAACAGCAAGTACTCATTGGAAATCAGTGACTATTTATTTTTTTTTACTGTTTAAAAATCACGAGAGTAAGCATTACGTTGTCACATGAAAGCTGACTTATATATTGAAAGAAAGCACTTAAACGGACTTAAACTAGGGGGAATAGAAAGGAAAAGTAGGAGGAATTTATATTTATATGACTAATGTATGTAATAATGACTAATACTAAAATTAGGAATTATGTTGGAATACTAATTTTAATAAAAATACGTGCTAATTGAAAAGGAGTGGCTGGGTAGCAGACAATTTAAAAATGGTCAGTTCCGGATTTAGTTGAAATTGCAATCTGATGTACGCTTAGTAGGAATATTATTAAACTATACATGAGTGACACAAGGAAACATTATAAATTTCAAAAATCCAAACAATGTACTTATCTTTTGTATGTAAGGAGTAAACGGAAGATGATGTAGCACATAACTGACTGGCATTGTTGCATGGGTGTTTCTGCATTAAGTGCTCGTTAAAAGTTATTTACGAAAAGTTTCAAGTCATTGTTTTTGAGTCTTTACAAGATATTGTAACAAATTTCAAAGCGTATTATGATTACATTTTTTCAGCACGATAGTGTTAAAAATCTATGAATCAACAAATAAATCCACATCCAAAATGGACTGACAATATATACAATCTCATTTTAAAAGGTATTTTAAGGAACCGCTTTTCGCCTCAGTCAATCTTCTGCAGATCCCCATTTAATTAATAAAACTGTTTGTGTTTTTAAAATCATTCATATGAAAAATGAAAAAATTATTAAAAATATTAAAAATAAATCAGCTGTAAGACATTTTTTGAAAAACTTTTTTTTCTTGGTTTCGACAATTTTGTTAGATACTCCTTTCTTCACTTATTACTATTATTTTTCTGAATTAGAAAAATCACAATTTTAAAATACGACTTAATTTTTGTTGTATAAAAATGTAGCTAAGTACAAAGTACACAGTGATGCAAAATATTTTTTTTATTTTTTATTATAATGTTATTTTTTAATTCTTTATTCTTCCTTTTCAAATTTGATTTAGTAACCCCGGATTCAGTAACCCGACCTAATAATTTTTTAAATTATAAAAATAATGATACCGAAATATAATCAGTTACTCCATAAACTTTCGGGACAATTTGCTTCTAGATGATATTTTTTTATAAAATTATGTTTGCAAAAATGCAGCTTTAAAACAGGGATGAGTTAGGATAATCATAATCACGTTTAAACATTTTGTGTAACTCGTGAAAAATGTTGAGTTTTTCTAACAAATTATTTAGGTAGTTTTTCTTGATTCCCGACAAAAAAAGATCATATAACATTTCTAGTATATAATCTTGGTTTGTACAGATTTCTTTTTCTAGAGAAAATGTTCAGAGGCAAATATATCCAAAGGTGTTACTATGTATCCGATTTTAAAACTTGGGTATAACTGACAGTGAAAGTGCTAACTGGAAGTCCTAATCGCGAATATAAACAAGTGTTGCATGGTTCAAAGGGACTCGACAAATATAAGTTACTTCTGGAGGACTTCGCTTGAATGGGTTATGCAGGGGGTGAATGATCAAAAAATTGTAGGATGACTTAAAATTTCAATGTAAAAAAGGAAAATACAACGAAATTACGAAAATACTAAAATAATTTTTCATATTTTTCATACAATTTAGATCTTAATTTAGCATTTTTAATGTTTCCTTTGAAAAATACGCCGAACATATTAATGAAAATAATAAACCAACATGATAAAGTATACACACAAACACATCCGCACAAATTGCGATATATTAACGTAAAAAAAATGGTAGAAGTAACATCACTTTTGGGTTAAGTCTTGATACAATAAATTTTTATTATACAATTTGTAATAAATTTGATCACTTGAGATATTGATGCTTTAAATAACGAACGAATTGGATGAATTTTTGCAACACTCTTATCGAAATTAGTTGGTGCAGCATTCGACCACAAGTCGAAACAGGAAAAGTTGGAAGCATTGAAATAAGAGTCCCTAAATTCCATCTAATTCGTTCATCAATAACAGGAAAGTAAAAATGTGCAATAAAATCCTATTCATAGACTAAAATATTTATGTTTATTATTTATAACGCTTAACTCGTTACGTCTTTTTCTCATTACTACTGTAATGTAATTTTTCATATTTTAATATTCACAACATTTTTCAAAAATGTGTTTCATTACTTACATTGTCTGTAATATATTATATAATAATAAATGACCTACGAATTAAATAGATTTATTTAGGCGTGAGGAGAATAGTTGTGGATAACGTTAGACGGATGAAGGTAAACGCATTCTGCACAAAAAAGTTATGAGATAAAAAGGAATCACATTTGGTCAGATCTACACATTATTCCATTATTAAATTTTGTACAAATGCAACGACAAATTTCAGATTAGATAAACACTACAAATTTTACGGTCTACAGCACATCAAATAATTTTCGCTGAAGGTAATTGTTGAAAGTTCTTTCACGGGTAAAAATCAATCCGAGAACAAAATGAAGACTCTTGATCGACACTGTTGTTCAGTGCAGGTAGTCAGAAATGTTTTTGTTACCGCTTAATAAGTATAGCGAGGGCGGTCGATTATACTTGATCTTTGACCCCCGCAGAATTTAATAATAGACGTATAAACGCGGGCGGATGACTGCTCATTTTTGCAGCTCTTTGGGGAGTCACGAGATGAACGGGGATTCTTACGTACGTTGGTAAGATACTTCTCACCTGTTGAGACCCAACCATTGTTCGCGAGATAATTTAGTCAAAGTAACTAATTGTTCCTCCTTTTCAACTAGCCGCCTTGTCCGTCCATGCTGCGGTACCTTTGACGTAATTAATGGTCCTTCGAGCCTGGCTTGTTGCTCCTGCCTAAATGATTCTCCATCCATCTTGGAACACTCGGATGTCCATCTTTCGATTTCCTCGCAAAATATGCCCCTATACCTCGATCATCAATGGAGGACCGAAATCGCATTAAGTGTTGCCTGCATCCGAGGTGCAGTGCACTCGAAAATATCATCGCCAGATAGTTGGGAGACAGGGATTTTAATAGATGATGTCGGTAATGACTTTCGAGAGACGCATTTAATATAATTAGAAAATTACGGAGCCTTTAAAAAGTAATTAATATTAGCATGGGTAATAGGCTTTGGGTGTCATCAGTCATTCATACGTCATAAGTTTAAAGGTGTAGTAACTCGGTGGCATTAGGACCACGTCGAAGATTTTTTATGTATGAATTGGGTTGAGAAGATCGTCAAAAATGAACATTTGTTTATAATTAATGGAAAACATAATTCAATTTTTGTTAAGCCGCGGTGTGAGGTCTAATTGTTTGAAATTTACATTAAAAAGTTATTTATATTTTAATAGTAGGCTGATCGAGTGTTAGAAAGAGAGCGAAAGAGAGAATATGTTTTAAGATGAGGAAAGAAGCATGTTTTAACGATTAAAAATATTCTCGAGGTTCTAGTCCAATCCCTCTCGAAGTTACTTTTTTCTTTCGTACAACCATAATCTAGATCTGTGAATTAATCATAATTCTCAAAAAACTGACGAATAAATTCTTACGGAAATAAACGAAACACAATATTTACAGCATACATTTCTTATTAATCATCTAATTATTAAAAACTTTTTAAATATATTACACGATAAATTCAGCCAGAGAAGTGCGTATATTAATTTGTAAATTACACAGTTTTATCCGCAAGTCGAACCGATACATGCTTAGTTGCATAATTTGATGTCACCACCTGTCGCTTCAAGTTTTTAGGTCAAATTTTCATATAGTATACGCAAATGCGAAAGTAGCTGTAAAGTGTGTGTAGAATTAACTTTTGGATATTCGAATAACGTTACTGTAAACACTTTAATAAATGTCAAGATAAATAGCATACATTTTTTTAACTATGTGTAATCTTTATTATCTCATAACCATTTGATCTTCGCGTCCTGATACAATTTATAACATATAAAAATAAACGATTGAACGAACACTTACCTGAAAGTTCCGTGATCTTAATTACGTGAGCTGCCGTGCCTGATGAAATCAATCGCAGATTATATCAGCTGCTAATATTCATAAGCCAAAAACAGGAAAATTATTAATTACTTCGCGAAACATGTGCGTGCGTCAATTAGCTACCGGTATAATATAATATACACAAAATAAAGAATTGTCAAATATAAAATCTAAAAATAATTATTATAAAATTTAACTGGTTAAGTCGTACCCGTTTTTAAATTTTGTTGCAAAAGTGGTCGACGATTATTTTAAACTAAAATCCAGAAAAATAAATTTATGGTAGTTTCTGAGGTAGCTGATTTAATTCCCAAACTTAGTTTTGACATTGCAACCTATTAAGAGGATAAATATGACGGTTAGATTTAAAATTTTATTTTTTCTGAAAAGAGAATAATAATCGATTTGTGGGTGTGTTTTTTTAGTTATAAATTTTATTCTTAAACATAGAAGTCGTGAAAATTCGGAAGTAATACACATTGGTTTAATCCATTAACTATCTAAAGCCGCTTAGAAAAGCAACTGAAATAAGTGCATATAAAGCAGAGGTATTTATACGGGAATTGAAGAATAAGCGTAATCGGTGATTCTTTGCAAAAAGGAACGTTACGTTGTTGGGGATCTCAATTTGCATTTCTTTTCCTCTTATTATGGCAAGTCCTTGCCACTGCAGTACTTGATACTGAGCAAATAAACACGCTATGCATATCTCGAAGACCGTGCCTGTAATTTAACAACTTGTCGCCTGGTTTATCAATTTCCCGCAGCGGCTACTAGATATATGCGAGCGCGTAAATGTCCATACGCTTACCTACTGCGATACCCACCGCCAGAGCGAAGAACGCAACTTTTACACCTACGCCGACAACGATATGCATATGGTTGGCTGTAAAACATCCAAATCACATACGTTTTGTTTTCGCTTTGATTTCTTTTAGAATACGTGCAAGAAAGAAAATATCATTGCTTTTCAATTTCATCAATAATTTGCCCAAATAAATAAGTATGTATAAACACGATAAGACAAACCGTCTTCAAAGTTTCCATAGTTTGCTGGAAGTCATCAACTGTAGTCTGTTATGGGGAAATTACCACATAATGCCAAACGGAATTTTCAGTTGCAATACCCCAAGATATTGGAATACTACCCGATTGCTACGTGGCGTATCAATGAAATGGTTATTAGTTTTTAAAATATCCCGAGCCCCCAGCGCGAACAAGATTATATGTCAAGTAAATTTTAACAGTGTGACAACAAGTCCGGGATAGATCAAATATATCGAAAACCATCGAAATTAAAAAAACTCACGAGAAAAGATTTTTCAAAAATCTATCTTTTTTTAGGGGTTGCAACTCCCCACCTCTAGGGGGTCACGAGGGCGGGTTGAAAATCATAAATGGCAACGTAGGTCAAGTGGGGGTTCATTTGAATTAACTTTTCGAAACGAATCCAATACACATAGAGGGGGCTGCGTTCAATTTTTGCGAGAAATTTCAATTTTGAAGGAAATGACCCTGGAACCGTAATAAGGTCTTGGTTTACCAAGAGTAGTGAAAGCCGGTTTTGTTCCGTCAGCATAGGTATTGACACAAACTACTTACAGATAGTACTTTATTTTTAAATTATTTTACTATTACTATTTCATAATAACTTTTCATGCTTTAAAAAATGCTACAAGTATTATCGAGCGAATTAAAATCCTTAGAATTTGCGGTTTTGGTGTACAAATTCGACCTTACGAAACAGTCGCAAATTGATTTAAGTCTACTGTTTGTCGCACAGTTTTGTGATTTGAAAGAACAGGTTCGATTGAAGCTGAACCGCGGTTTGGAATACCAAAAACTGCTGGCAACGAAGATACAGTATTAGAAGTTATATATGTTATTGAAAAACCCAATAAAACTTCATATATAATTTCGCAGGAATGCAACATTAGTCGAAAATCTGTGACAAATGTTTTAAGAAAACACCACTATCACACGTATAAAATAAAACTCGTGCAAGAATTATTAGAAGATGATTATAACAGGAGAGTTGAGTGTTACGATGAAATGATGACGCCAGCTCAGAATAATCGTCAGTTTTTATATTGAGATAGTGTTTCCGAAGAGGCTTCTTTAGATTTAAACACATCTGTAAATCGAAAAAATCCCATGATCCATGAGTTTCTTAGATTGAAGCCTCGTGGCTCATAGTAGAGGAATTAATCACTATTAGCAGTTTAAGAGTTTGGAGCGCCACCTGATTTCATACTTGCACACTTCTCTCTGTGTAGCAATTCGAGTTGGATGAGCGATTCTCATACCCATAATCCTCAAACGTGAACGTTTGGGCTAGAACATTGAGCGACTTTATCGTAGGGTCATTCTTTATTGGTAAAATTGATCGACGATCGGCGGAAAACGAATTCAAGGAGATGCATTTGAAAATATTTTGTTGCAGCAGGATGGTGCAACTGCTCATTGTGCTACGATAACGCATAATTTTCGAAACCAAACATTTGTTAATATATGGATTGGTAGAACAGATAAAATTAAAGACTCAGCATTTTGAAGTGTCAAATTCAATGCGCCGGAGATACATAAAAACGTAAGGGACAATACGTACAATCGAGGTTAATGGATAACAATTTGTAAATCCGACTACATTTTTTCAATGTTTTTGTCCGAGAGTGAACGCAGTGCCCCCTATAAGTAGTGTTTTAGATTCGTCTCGAAAAGACCTTTCAATTGAGCCCCCACTCGACCTAACCTGGAAACACAAAAGTAACAGTTATGTAACATTTATATAACGGTTACATTGTTACATAAATGTTACATAGTTGTTACAAAACTGATACTTTTGTGTTTGCAGGGATGTTGCCATTTAAGATTTTTATATGGATGGTTTTCTAAATATTGGATCTTTCCCGGAATTTTTGACATCACTGTGTATATGCATAAACACTCACGAACTATAAGAAAATTTGCATACATAAATATTTAAATAAAATAGGTAATATTTCAATATTATTGAATTCTGTATTATAGCTGATGGATATTCTGAACATTTTTTGAGAGTATACATGAATAAATAATATAGTAATACAGTAGAGTCCCGGTATATTTGCGTCTCGCTATATTAACATCCTAGCATATTTGCCCTGTTCCGTCGCGTTATATTTCTCTGTCGTCGCTCTCTTTTTCACCCACCTTGCACGCTGGGGCCTCAAGAAGGGCCTGCTTTGACGTCTCGAACGAAACGTGACTGAGGAGAGTGGAAGAAGCGGCGCTCCCCTTCTTTTGACAAATATAAGGAGACGGGAGGGGAAGGCGAGGAACCGAGCGGGCAAATATACGAGACTCTACTGTAAATAGTAACAAATAGTATCTGTTTATGACCGTCTATATATGTTTGTGGCACATTCAGAATATTCTAGCTACATCATGTATCAATTCCGAATATGAGATTGTTGCTTCGTTTGGGTGAGTCTACCATAGTCTAATTTGCGAAAATGTTAGTAACTGCTGCGTTTTCCAACACGCATGCGCGAAACATGTCGAATTCGTGATGCTGCCTTTTGTGATAAATATACGTAATTCATTTGAATAAATTCCTATGATTATTTTCCGAGGCTGGATTTCAGCCAATCACAGCGCGGTATTCGAGCGGTAAGATGGTCATTTGTTTAAAATTATACTGGAAATTGCACACTAGCTTCTGGAAATTGCACCTGATAATTGCACACTAGCATATATAAAATAATACCTGCGCTCCGTTTGGCCGAAATAGAGCCCCGGAAAATAATCTGCCGAATACCCCACGACCTCCAAAATTAATCGCAATATTTCCCTCTAGCTTTCCTGCAAACAAACTAATATATATCAAGTTTTGCAGAATGACCCCTCGTGCTGCGCACTCGGGATCTTTAACCTGCATAACTTGACACATTCGATTGTTTGCAACGAAGCTATCGGGACATATTCCGATAATTTTGGAGGTCTTGGGATATTATAACTGATAATTTACAAAGAAATTTGAAACTTTTTTTTCCGACAAAAATATTGCTGCAATGAGCTTTGCTACCGTCGCATTTATGAGTTTATGATTTCCGATAAATATATAGTTCCTTTTTACACAAGTGTTTAATAATTATTTATAAAATCCGATGGTTATATTTTGCGAGAAATTTCTTGCTGCGTTTGTCTAGTCCGACAGCATTTGTCATGTTTACGAAATTACGTTTTGCGTACAATGTCACTGCTAGGAACTATAGCTGATAATGTCGCATAATCGAAATTAATTGCCTTCAGTGTTTGGTATAAGTGTGATCTTTTCAGTCCATACAAATCTACCTTACTTCCTGCTACTATGTACTGAAATTTCACTCCAGAAATATTACAGCAAGCTCTTTATTATTTTGCTTATATAAAACGACCAAAGCAAACTATTCAAGTGTTTCGTAAAAATAAGAAAACATGATAAAATATAATGCAATATTCCAAAACCATCGATGGACAATAGATTACTTCCAAAGGACGAATTCGAACACGTTAATTTCCATGTTAATAGTAAGGTCACCCCCACAGAAATATTTACTGATGTCGAGTACACATCATCAGCAGCACTATGCTGCACTTATCCCATTTATCGCCGAGGCATGTTGTTTGAAAATATATCACCACGCCACGCATTGGATCCTCCCCATACTAAAAACACATCGCGCACATTGTTGTGTAATGCTATAGCATATCGACTATATACGACAGCCTCGCCTAATCTTCGCAACTGATAAGGGTCTATAACCTACCGTGCAGTTACATTCGACATTCAACACCCACTGTACTCGCTTCTGCTGGAAGTGTGCATAGGTAAAAATTACTCTTTCCGATGTCGTCCTACCATGCGGTGTCATATCTGCGCAGACTAATTAATTACGACGATCGCGATAAGTAAAAAATATTTAGCCAACAGTTACCTCTTTCACGTATGGAGCCCCCGAATTTTGGAACGTAAAAACGACGAGGTAGAGGCGCACATGTCGGCGAAATTTGAATAACGTAATTAGAAGGAGGCCGCTCGGGTATCGTAAAGATCATCAAGACTGCGCTTCCTTCTCCGTTTAACGTTTCGGTGGGCAAAGCTTATGACGTCGGCGGCATATGGTGCTTCAACAATTACCGAGTAAAACCAAACTCAAGAGGGACAATGGATTTTATCTCGGTGTGGAATCCAAAACGGTTCAGACTGGCTCGAAAATGTACTCGCTTCACTCGCGGAAACCAAACTGTACTCTCGTCACGTAAAAACAAATCGTAAATTATTTCCAATAAGGTAAAATAGTCAATTTTTTGGTGCACCTCAAAAACCCGACAAATCACAAAACAGACACATCCAAAACCCGACATTCATAAACCAGACATTTCAAAATGTACATTTTCTAAAAATGGGGTGCATCTTAATAAACCAGACACATCACAAAACAGACACTTCAAAACCCTAATTTTTCCAAGCCAAACATTTAAAAAAAAAAACATTAAAAAACCTGACATTTCAAAATGCAGACATTAAAAAACCAGCCATTTAAATAAACAGACACCTCTGATTAGTGCTTTCAAAACATAAAATGTTGCCCTTGAGATCTTACTAAAAGGTCATTTCAAGGTAAAAAATGTTTGACTAAGGCGTTAATTTTGTAGGTCACTTGAAGGTGAAATCAGTTCGACCCCCGCATTATTTATTAAGCATATTTAGAAGTCAACCATTAATTATATTTTCAGAATATGTACATTTTAAATGTCTGGTTTTTGATCGGTCTGTTTTGTGATTTGTCGGGTTTTGCGAGGCGCACCCCAACTTTTACCTACAGTATTTTCTCAATTTGAAACAGTGACTCCCTTTTCACTGAAAATCAGTGAATACTCACTGTTTCATAGTGAGTTTCATAGTTTCAAATTGAGAGAGTAGAATTTTAAATATTAGTATGAAGAAGGTCCCCTTAAAATTGATGATAATTACATAAATTCATTTTTAATAACCATGCGACCAATTTAAAGAAATTTCGGATGCCTCGTAAATTGTAAGAATAAAATTTTAATCACGCGATTCTATAGATTATTTTGCCGACCGGCATCATCACAACGTCGAGCTTTCATAGGGCAATTAGTCATCGTACAGCTCGACAGTGCGCGCGACAAATCTCGCCGCATGCACATTGACGACCGTCGATATTCGACACTCGATAATGGCGGGGCCATCGATTATGTCGGCTGCATTCGCCTCGTTAAGCCGCATATGCAAATCTCTCCAGAACGGCAGACACGCACGCGCTCTACGGCAATGTGCATACACACCTTTCCCGATGTTGCATCTTTGTAACACACTCGCATCCTACGATATATCGACCTGTTTATAACCCAAACTTTCATAAATTCATTACCGCCTATTATTTATAATCTCCAATTAAAACTAATTGAAAAAATAATTCTTCCAAATTCTGAAAAATAACTATGGACTAATCCGAAAAACATATCTTATTCGAACAGTGAAACTCGTAAATAAAGCAACTTAATTCCTTGTTGGAATGAAAGGAACCCTTAAATTGTTGGAGAAATTGTTTATTTTCAAACTGTACCAAAAAACGCTTTTTTACATGGATACCGGCTCTATGAGTTTCCCGTCTATTCTGATTTTACATTGAAATCATCTTATTCTTGACGTATGTATTGTGCAGCTAGCTAATCACCAGGTAAAAAAGAAAAGATTCGTCTGCTACTGTGCATATATCACGAGAATTTCTGCACATGCGTCATAAATTTATGTTCTCTCTCTGTTTCTCTGTCTTATTCAGAGCTGCCTCCTATTTTTAATTGCCGATGAGAAACGGAAATGATTGCCACGATCGAGATCATTGATTTTAATCGTCCGTTTCTATAATTTGCATACGTAAGTTAGTGGTAACAAATGAAGTCGAAGACCAGCTGCCACGACTTAATTCTCATTATATCCTACAGAGATTTCGAAATTATAGTAATGAAACTAGTTTTTTCGAAGCTGGCTATAGCATGCTAACCACTTAACCATCAAGTCCCCCTAATAAGTAATTTTTTATCATAAAGTAAATTTTAAACTACGACTTTATTCCAAAAATATTTCTAATTCATAATTATTCTTAGACAGTAATACTTGGATGGTTTTGGATTCTTTCAGTACAAAAATGAAGTACGGAAATTGATATCCAAGATGGCGGATTTCGTAAATAAAGTGAAAGGTTATTAACTAATAGCTCATTTTAATGTGCAAAAGTAGTATACGCAATGGTGCAATTACTAATAATAACCATAAACATTGGTCACATACAATTTGTTAGAAATTATCTAACAGCAATATTTTCTTGACCTGTGTTTGCCGTTTTTATTACAACTTTTTATTATTTCGATTTATGATGTATCCTAAGAAACGCGTTTTGGTTTTTCTTTATATCATAGCATTTTTATATTAGTTAATTCTTTTATTGTCAATAAAAAAATTAACAAAATAACTTGTACCAATTAAATAATTGATGAATTAATTGAAGATTGCTTTTCATTCATCTGAATTTTACGTTGTTCATATGGAACAATTCATTATGGTGGACATCCGCCATTTTCTAATTATAATTTACATATTTGGTGTCAATGTAATTGCAGTTAGTTGTAACAATAGGCGATTGAGAGATGTGGAATCTCTCTCTGACGGTTTTGAATCACTTGCTTATTATACTATTAGTGAGAGATGCACATTAGTTCAACTTTGCATTCCATTTACTACATCTTTGGAAGAGTGAGTTAATTATTAATATAAAACTACAAATATTAATTGTCAGAATTTTAACATTGGCATTTTTAGTTTGCGATTTTTGGTAAATCTATTGACAAAAGTCAAATCTTCGTGAAGCCAAAACAGATGACTCAAAAATAGATACATGGAAAACAATATTTAGTAGATTTAACTAAATTATGAGCTCCCTAGTGTAACCTCAATCTCGAGTAGGTTTTAACCCATATTTCCATAATTTGACGAAAATTTAGTTAATTTAAATTTCGATTATTTATCTGAATTATATGCAGTTATACAAACTTCAAAATAAGTAGTCCCCAATTGGTAACACATGTTCTATGTATCTTATTCTTATACACGAATCAACAATAAAAATAATAAACATAAATGTATATTCACATCGAAAATAATTATTATAGGTAGTTGTAAAAGAAGTCACCCGTATTAATCTAAAATTCATTGTGCGCAATTAAAACAAGATGGTATATATAGACCTTCTCTGTACTTCCTTTCTATTGCAGTCTTCTTTAACTTTCGTGACACCTACAGAAATGGAATATTCACATGTACACAACAAAACATATATAAAATATATTGAACTACGTAAACCTGGCAAGACCACAATCGAAAATCGAAAATTTTCTTAATGCATAATTTGGAGCTCAATTAGTGCTACTTTTATGCACCGATGCCGAATTTAATGGGCCTTTATTTAAAAAAAAACAACAATGCGCTACCAGCGCTACCGCAAACTAGCAGCGCCGTAGAAAACCCACAAGGCAAGCTTCTATTCAGGCCGGCCCTTAAATAAGGACTGCAGGGCTATCGGATATCTGGAGCAATGAGCTCCAAATGATCCCCTAGGCTTACTTTGCAAAGAATCATTCCTTGTGGGTTCTTCAGAACGGCTCTGCTAGTTTGCGGTAGCGCTGGCAGCGCCATATTGTTTTTATGAGAAGTCAACGACCATTAAATTCGAGACTGGTGCATAAAAGTAGCACTAATTGAGCTCCAAATTATGCGTTATATTTAAATTAAATAAAAAAAATTAATTTTTAGAATTTGTCCTTAAGACCCCACCCTTAAATAAGGGCTGTAGGGTTACCAAACTATCGGATACCTCGAGCATTAAATGAGCTCCAAATTATGCCCTATAGGCAAATTTTCATAAAAGCTTTCGTTATGGGTATTCCAGAATGGTGATGCTTGCTTGCTGTAAAGCTGACAAGACCATGTTGTTTCCTTTTAAATAATGGAGCATTAAATTTCGGATTAGAGCATTAAACTAGCACTAATTGAGCTCCAAATTATGCATTAAGAAAATTTTCGATTTTCGATTGTGGTCTTGCCAGGTTTATGTAGCTAATATATCGAGTTTTGCGGGATGTCTCCAGAGAGAAACTGTTCTTGTGCACACCACAGGGATTTCGTTATAGTTCTTTTTTATCTAGTGGTCTATAATCTTAAATTTAGCCTTTGGTATATTTAATTATTACTTATATTTGGATTTCTTGCCAATTACATTTAACGCAATAAATAAATTTCAGATCGGGTTTACATGAAAATGACTTTTCTGCGCGGAATTCATACGAACTCCTACAATTCCCGAAATTCATATGTTTTTCTTTGTTATTTATACACGCTTTATCGAGGCATGATATTTATAATTTCCGGTTGGAAACAAATCAAAACTTGAAAAAGTAAACTTATTTAAATGGAACGTGGTAATTTTTGTTAATTTAAGAAAAATGTTAGATATGCCACTTGTATTTTTAAAAACCCTATACGTAACTTGAATAGCAGTATGCCTTATGCTTGAATTGGAATATTTGATTACTTATAATTTTGTTGGGCTGCATATTTCTTTGTTGATTAATACATAATCTCCTAACATGCAATATTGTCGTTTATTTACAAGAAACACCTAACATTTCTGTAACAAAAGTTTATTACACATATTTGGTATATTTTTTTTTTAATATAAACTATGCAAAATCCCATATGCTATCCAAACAAGTGTGATTCGAATCTTTTGACTTTCATTACAATCGTAAGCTGTTACGACAACACTTTTCAATGAAGAACATCTAAATGATAAAGTATTTTAGATTAGATATATATTTATATAGCTTTTAAATACGTGGCATGAATACTTCAAAACATTCTGTGCATAGGATAACGGCACGCAACATTGTTTTATGTAATTATTGCTAAATATGTATGAAAGTTATTCAGTATATGAACACTACAATGATTGGAATAAACCATTCAGTTCTAGCGAGATTATATATTCAATTTTGCTTCTGGAGTTTTAAAGTCCTTTTTGTATTTTCCTCTCAGGTGTAAATTTTACTTCATTGGTTAGTTTCCACTCCTTTACCGCAGCAGTTATACGTTGCATCGGAAACATTAATCACAAATTACTCCTAGATGGACCCAACTCTCCATTTACGTGTAATACGCAAATCATAGTCATCGGAATAGAGGTACGCGGAATCAAAACGATCAGCGGTAAAAACACGTACGATGAATATGTATGTAAATTGGGATTCAAGATCAAAGATAATCGGATATTATATTAGTATAGCAAGTCGTATAATAATCATGCAATTTTTGCTTCGTACATCAGTACATAAATTGATGCACGCATTCACGCATGAGGTAGGGATGTAATAAAACTGCAGGTTACGTCTCAGCTGTGTGTATATGTATATGTGAAAAAGGTTAACTAAGGTAAGAAAGAAACAGGAAAGTATTTCCGCTTCTTTCTTAGCAACGCCATAGTAAATTGCTGATGACACATCAATTTAAGTAGTCTTTCACTTGATATTTATGTATTCTGTACTAATTCTACTAAACTACAAACTAACTTTATAAAATAGCATACCCCATTTTTACTCTTTTGAGTTGAAATTCTACTTGCATTATTGTAGGATATGCTTAGATTTGAAATATTTTACTTTAACTTTTCATTACAAATGGTTGACTCATCTTTTTCAACGTGTGATGAATTGGTTGTGACTTAGTCAGTAGGGGATATCTGTTTAGTGATCACTTCTACGTTCCTGGTAAGGCCTTTGTGAATATTGATCAGAGCGACTGATCAGAGTCGCAGAGTCCAGACAGATTGAAATGATTTCTGATCATCAGGTTCTTATTGGGCAATTAACAATCGTTTCCTGTATGAATGACTAAATCTCGGATAAATATTTGATATTGCATTGTTAAATAATAAAATAAAATCTTATTGGTTACCCATGATGTTACTTACCCGAATATACTTTATTTGACTGCTGCCATACACATGGTATTGCAAAATCAAAAAAATCAGTTCTATATATCCGCGTAACTCTTCGTAGGTCGCGTGCCGCATTTCCTGGTTTTTGTACGACGTCGGGTAGAATCCCTCCCTGCACTTTTCTCAGTACAGAGCCGAGAAAGAGAAAGCTCGAGTGGTAATTCATTAGTTTCACTCGACGGCTACATTTGACGTGTGATATTTAACAATCGGTCGATCTCGGTTGTAAATTTCGGAGCGTTTTTAATAACGCTGCAGGATCCTTAATAATGATACAAGGCGTTTTAATAATAACGACCCATTTGGCCGCTCGCAACATTGTAAAAATTAACCGTTCAAGTCGATAATTATCATGGCTGCGATCGCAACATAAATGGATAATGCACTAAATACTTTTCATAATTAGAGAGTGTAATTGGCGGAGCATATATATGTAAGAGTCGTTTCACAGTTTCGCCGGAAATTGAAAGAGGAATGTTTACTCTTCTGAAAAATTCATTGTTCGTTTTCCTGAAAAGTTTCACTTACAGCATAATTTAAGTTGTAATCTTAGGTTACGTAAATTCTATAACTAGAATTTAACTTTTATTCAGCGTCGTGTTTCTTCAATCGCAATCATTATTAATTCACTAAGAAACATTAGTCTACAGTAATAATTCATGAATTAATTAATTGTTTTTCTTGATTCGAAAAAAATCTTTCGACTTTACGGCTACTTATGTTAACACGCCAACAGAACTATTATTCCTATTATACTAATCTATATGATGATTATACAGTTCTAGAATGAACATATGTTCTTCATAGATGGCGATACTTGTCATTGGCAATGAAATATTATGATTTTAGAGAATCTTTTTCATGTTCTTTTAATCGTGTTTTTAAAAGTTGACTAGTTTCTCCAATGTATACTTTGTCAAAATTAAGACGAAGAGATTTTATGTAGAACATTACTATTTTTTAATAAAGGTAGTGTGCCTTTATGTGGTTTAATACAACATGGATTGTTATTTTAAAACCACAGTATTCGATTTTATTTTTTTAGTGACTCCATATACATAAATAATGTTTTTATAATTTGAGTTTCATTATTGCTGTTTTTTTCTACTTAGGGTATTGTAAAATTTATTAACTTTTTTAAATATACAATATTCTCGATAATTTGGATTGAATAATCATTTGCGCATAATATGTTTCTTACAATATTATGGTTTTTTGTTTGAAACGTGAGTTAGATCATTTTATGGCTCTATCAGTTAGCCCATATGAAACCCTTATTTGGTACGTTGAAGGGTAATTTAAATGAAAATATGTCGAACAAACCATGTATTTTCATAAAATACCAGTCGGTATTAATATATCCATTTTCTTTTCTAATGAGTTTTAAATCAAGAAAATTAATCATATTATTTACTTCGAGATCTTGTGGGAAAGCAATACGATTTGTAAAACTTTTGATTTTGGGAAGGTTGTTGAACATTGACAATATGATATCCTCTTTGTCATTTGGGTATGAGAGTATGATACGGGAAATGAGTCAACGATACACCTCAGATATACAGGAAGATTGAATGTCAGTTTTCTTAATAAGATATCTTCAATAAATTCCATTACTAGATTCACCAGAACTGGTGATAATTTGGAACCCATAGGTACACCAAACCTGTGTGTACATTTTATTTTTGAAAGTGATGAATCTAGTATTTTACAAAACTAATTTGAGACTTTCTTTAAACTCATTTAGTGGCAAAGAAGTTAGTTTAGTTGTTTAATATCTGGCCATTTTTGACCTATGGCAATTATAATTATTTCTGTTGACAAAATAATAATTACCTGCAAATAAATTTAATTTAACCTAATTTAACCTAATTCAATCCAACTTAACCTAATCTAATATACCGTAACCTAACCTAATATAACGATTCAATTCGTAGATGCAAACATGGGTAAGTGTATTGATGTTATCGAAAGCGAGCCACCTGATGCACTTTTGCAATAACAGAACAGATATTAACATTTATAACATCAACATTTGAAGAATATATTAACAAAGTATATTGTTTCTAAGGAATAGCGCACAATATTGGATTGTTTTTACGAGTTGATAATAGTAGGGTTACCTCACGTGAGTGTTTGTTGAGGAGTGTTCATTGAATTATGTTTGATATTTTGAGCATGCAGGAAGTCGTTGTAACACTAGGTACCCAAACTTCCTTTGAATAAAGGTATAACCAAAACACTTTTACATCGCATTATAATTGAAACGCATTATAATTGAAGACGAGGTATGTACCTATGACTACATGCATTTAAGTCACAATCTTAACGATGACGCTATTAAAATGACTATAAAACCGCAAGAACTTCGCACTAAACTGGATGAAAAATGAAGATGATGTTGATTTGGTCATGTAAACCAAATTCGTTGGATAGAAAAAGAATAAAATGTATTTGTATTTCAAGGATGCAGACGCTAATATGAAAGACCCTTTTGAAAATATCGGGATTATGGAAAGACAATTCCTGAATTCAATTGACCTAGAGTCACTTTTTCTGTTTCTAATACTTAAATTGTTGCTTCGTGGTTACCTAATAGTATCGATAGAAGACATCGGCCAAATTTTGCTGAAGTAAATGAAGTAAATTAATACACCTGCAGGGCTGTTTACTATAGTGCGGAACATATGGTAAAACATTTTCGAGCGGATATTTATTCAGGCAGCCTAAATATGTACCAGGGCTTGACCAGGCTCCGGTAAGGCGTTCCTGATGAGGTACTCCTAAATGTACCCAGATCAGGATATGATCAGGTTCCAGTAAGTTATCCTGGTCAGGTTCGCCTGAATATGCCCTGATTAAACACTGATTATGTTAAAATAAAGTATAACTGATATAGGGAAGCCTGTGAATTTCCATATCAAGACCAAACCATGAATTGATAAGGCTTGCCTTATTTTCAATTTCCGGGAATCGCTAACTGCTTTAGAAATTTCAAATCAGGAGCAGATCGGGGGGCCTGCTGAGAGCCTGATAAGGACGCCTGAATTTTTTAATTTCTAAATTTTATGTAATTCGTTCAGTCGCCACTAGGCGTGAGCGTGAATCTACTTCATTCCTGTTAAGGAGATGTATTTCTATTTTGTATATTAGCCTACTTTTCGGAACGTTTCGGCACAGCATATTTTGCACATTGTATGTGATGGATATGTATACCATTCGTATTTATGTGTAAATAATATTTTTTTATTTTGCAGCCTTTTTACTTGTCAGATAGTAATAAATCATTAAAAATTAATTTGTTGTTTCGTAATACTATTGGAAATATTTTCATCATGAAATTTGGAAAGCATGTGAAATATTGGGCATTTGGGTGCTGATAAGGTCCTGTACATTTGCCTGATCAGGGCCTTAACAGAAAAAGCGTTACACGATACGCCAGGGCCTGATAAGGGGACATGTCAAGACTTGATTTTGTTCACAGGCTTCATGGTCAGGACCTGATTCCAGCCTGAAAAATTTTCCACTCGGGTTGTCATATTTACATTGATTCTGATGAGATCTGATGAGGAAAATAAATGTTCCCGAATAAATAACAATTTGTGTTGTTTCTACAACTCCCAGGTACTGTAGACAAAGTCTTTGGATTATTGAGATGGCATCAAGGTACCATTTCCCAAGCGGAAAAGTAGATTTTAATATAATATTCTTAAAGGGAGACGTACAAAATAATATTAAATATCGCAAATGATTTGATAAAATACACATTACTTCAAAACATGTTATTTAATTCCTGGTTGAAACAGAAATGAAGTCCAGGTGAACTATACATGTTTTTTTTTAACAAATCTTAATTCCACGTTTCCGTCGCAATGGCGCGCTTTCAGAAAACGGATTCCGAGTCGTTTAACATGTTACCGAAGCTTAGCACCGGAGTAATGCTCGTATCGCGCACACGCACGCGGTAACGGAAGTGGGAGCAATTAACGATATAAGTGGTCCGTTGGTCTCAGGAGCCCAGATAAGATCGACCTAACACTCGGGCTATAGCTCTTTCTTCTTCGCGCTATGCCAACTGATGAGGACGGAGATAACGTTGGAGGCAGGTGTCTTTTGGACACATTATACGCTCTTACCTGCTCCCTTTCTTTCTCTTTCCTAGTCCCTTCTTCCTTCCTCCCCCACCCTCTCACGCACGTTGTCCCTCTCACTCATACATTTTGGACATAACCTCTTCTAGTAGCTTCCTTCCTTTTTCATTCTGTAATTTCTACTCTTTGGTAGTATTTTATATTCCTTTTCTTTTTCCATCGTGATTCTTTCTTTACGTTTTACTCAAATGCATTTTACATTTGTACTCTTTCGTATATCTCGCATATCTATACGTCGTTTCTCATCCAAATGCACGGAGGTTCTTCCCCTTTAGGCGCCGATTATGCAATCATTGATTATCGATCGAGGATTGAGCATTGACAGATGCAAACGTGGGGCGGTTTGAAATTTGGATCGACAGACCAGGTGATTAACGATCTACATTTGCTTCCATATATTCTCGTTAGTTATCTATTTTTTTTATTCCTGTGCAGACTTTTAATTGCGAATTTGCTTTTTTCCTTCAGCAAGTAAGCAAAAGTGTTAATTAATTTGTGTAAACGTGCTTTTTGAAATTCAATGAACATGAGTACATAAATAATCGTACTTTGGTGGAAATTCATATATGGGGCTTTCCATGCTAAGTGAGCAACTTTATTCTTATTTTTGTTTTCATTTAACTGTTTTCTTGGCTTTAGAATATGAAAATGAAGTACTTTGCACCACGTGTGATAACTAAATATCGCTTGCATGGAATAGAATCCTTTACATTAAATAAAAATTCCGACTTTAGTTTTAGAAATGATTTAAGCTTCGGTTTATTAGTATAAAAAATTAATACGATACATGCTCCGTAGTATTTTGAACAAGCTCTCTTCTAAAAATATTAATTTTTAGCCAACATCAAATAGTGCAAGCCTCGAATGTGTTCTTTTGTATCAGTCACTTTTGGTGCCTCAAAGCAACCAACTTCATTTCCGTGCAAGATATACCGCGTGAAGGTCGCGTGGTCGGGCTTGTATTTCTTCGAGGTGTTCGTTTAACGATAGTTATCTCCTTGTCTTTCCATTTTTGTAGCGAGAATGAAAATTATGTACGAATGTTTTAATAGCAACTTGCGGCGGCAAAGCTCACTATTCTCGCGCACCCAGAAAAATGCGACCTCATGATTAGTGGTTTACCAATGCAATGCAATGAGTAACATGATAACTTAAAAGTTAGATATTTAAAATTATATATTTATACAAAAAAAAAAAAACGCTGCTGATTTCGACTAAAATGCTCTAAATACACGCATCTATTAACGTAATGGGTGCAAAAAAAAATGTTACTTCACTTGTTTGTATTGCATTGTATTGGAATCGGAGACAAGCCCCTCGTTGCAGCCCTCGGGATCAGGACTCCCGTCCCTCCCGCTCGTCCTGCACAGCGTGCCTACTTCAAAACTCCTTCCTTTGCGCCCTAGGTATACAATATAAGATTCTTTCGATGAATGTGAAAGAGATGTAAGGGATTTTTTAACACCGCAGTTTTATGCTATAGGTTCGTCAGTGAATATCCTGTTTATAGTGACATATGAGTGGATTCCCTTAGTTGTCTTTAGCTAATCTTAACCCCGTCGCTGCGGATAACAAAGATCTTCGCCATGTAAGCTGACTGCGGCAAAAACGCAAATCTTTGTCATGGTATTAATTAGTCTAATGAAGTCAGTAATGTATCCTATTTGAAAACTCGACCATTTCTAGACCGTCTAAGGCATACCGAACAACATGCCGTTGCCCTTTTTCAAAAATATGATGTCAAAAAAAAAGATAGAAGTTCTTATATTGTTTTTACGATTTTTAAAAACCTTTGTCATGAGCTATGACATCGTATTAGGTCAATTTCTGCATTAAAAAATTAATAAAATCGATTGAAACTCGATACCCACGGATTTTCGAAGTCGCTGATTAGAGATTTGATGATATATTTTGAAAATTCAAATTGTCAGGTACAATAATTCAAAAAGCGAACCGGTTTGCTTGAAATTTATTACATTCGGAGGTTTTCAAGGTTTACAAGGTTGATGACGGCAAATCTGACGGAATATTTTAAAAATTTAAAATAACGGATCCAATATGGCGGTCAAATTTTACAAAAAATGATGTTAGCCTTCCCCTATTAGCTTCGATGTATAATATCTACTTACACACTTTACTGCGAGAAGGTTGGAGAAAGGTCTTCAAAATGCACTTTTTTAAATTTATTTATTTTTTTATGTATTTATGTTATTTTTGTTATACATTTTTTTAAAAATATTTTTGGGTTTTAAAATGAAGTCTGTAAAATATTCAACTCTAGAAATCAGTGTTTTTCTCACATGTAATACGATAACTCGGGAGTATATACAAACAAAAATTTGAAATTTAGACGGAATAATCTTTGATAGAATACGGAAAATAATAAACTCTGCGAAATATCTATAAAAAATAAAAATATAGATTAGCAGAAAGATATCAAGTTTTTGGTACAAACAAAAAATTCGGTGTAAATATTCTATAAATAATCACGAGAGTGTTCCTATTGCTCTAGCAACCAGGCAACAAAGCTAACTGCCCTGCGCTATTCGGAAAACGAATAACAAATTGCCTTAATTTTGAACATGTAAAAACTGGCATAAGAACCGCAATAAGTTTATATCTTGATTAAGGAGTCCGCGATATTGAATCGCACATTTTAAATTTTCGAAATCTAACTTCAGATTCGTATTCGCGGTCCCCAAAAACCCCCGAGAAACATGTATCAAGAACAATAGTTGAAATTTAGAAAATTTGTCCACCACATTGAATCCGCCATTTTCAAAAACTGATTTCAGATTCGTAATCAGCGACCCCGAAAACCTCCGAGTAACAAGTGTCAAACGAAATTATTGGAATTCAGAAAATTTGCCCGCCATATTGAATCCGCCATTTTAAGTGTTCAAAACCTGGCTTCAGATTCGTAATCAACGTCTCAAAAAACCCTATACACAATTTTTTTTTCCCGCATTCCGGTCACTTCGTGAAATTCTCGTTGCAGCGATGGGGTTAATTTCTACTAAAGATAAGCTGCCTTCTTTTAGCAAGGTTTCAATGAACATTGCACATTGTATGTATATTATCCATTGTGACTAACTTATGGTAGTACATCATAGAATATTAATATTCTAAACTTTTTCATTTTAAATTAAGGCAACTATCAAGTTTCATCACGATAATTTTTCCTTTGAAAAAAATTTGTGCGATGTATAGTTTTCAAATTATTTAGCATTAAAGTCAGCCAATAGGAACAGGAGTTGCTTGATTGTCGCGACGATTTCGATGTTCGCTGAATGCAATCGTCGCAACAATCAAGCAACTCCTGTTCCTATTGGCTGACTTTAATGCTAAATAATTTGAAAACTATACATCGCACAATTTTTTTTCAAAGGAAAAACGTTCTTAGAATTTATCACAGAATCTACTGTTAACCGGAAGTCATTCAATGGAGAATCACCCTGTATATTCTTTAACATACTGTTTGAGTATTTTCAGCAGAATTAATACAGAATTTACTTCCGTGTAGCTAATTTTAGGACTGACATGTCTGCAGGTAAGACGCATTCGTGAAAAATTAGAACTTGCCCTCTTTGGCCCACGACCGACTAGTTGATTTTAATCGCAAAGAATTGGTTATTTCAATATGGTCGATCGGACCCTGCTATTATGTTATTCAGACACTATATTACATCTACCGTGAATGTATTTTGAAGACATTGATTTTTTTGTAATCAATACAATCATTATCACAATACACAACGATTTATTATGACAACAGTATGGACCTCTTTTAAATTGAGTAGTTTTATATCCTCTACAATATGTCGCAGGACGAAAATTATTATATCAGTCGTATTAAACGTCCGTCAAAGATTCGACCCTGGTAGCCAGCGTTGCAATAAATTTGCATGATTTTTTTGTATGTCCAAGATCCGCGGAAGGTTTTACAAGCATCGGAAGGGAAGCTCGGTAAAGTACCGGGGGACGATGACGGATGGACGATGAATCGATCCCGAAACGACGATAACAAATCCGGCACGAGAGACCGGAGGAACAGGATGCGGGGGCAGTGTCCCTCTTACTTTTGTTCCGGCGAAACACGCCGTTGGCTCTTTTGTTGCAAGTTTCAGGATGCAGAAGCCCGCCAAAAGCTCGATTTGACCGTGGGTTAACCACATCCTCTCGGATTGCTCCCCGGCAGCAGCGATTTTGTTTCTTCGGTTTCCACCGAACGAAACTTTGATTCTGATGCACTCTTTCCTCATCTTGTTTTGCCGAGAATGAAATTTATTTGCTTCGTAAATGCGAGTCACTCTCCTGAGTTGATTTACTTTACAGGGGCTGATTTCGCCGTTTTTTTTTTGTGACTTTGGTGACCTCTGCATTCTAAAAGAAACTTTATTTTCGATTGTCTAGCGAGTGCAAAGTATAAGATATTGCTTGACTTTGTAATGATGTTTTCTATTTCAATAAGCCAATTCATGAACATTTTCACTGGGCATACACGAATTTCCGTGGATGTAAATTCCCACAATATATATATATATATGATTGGTAAGTATAAAGTTCATCGATTTGAATAAACTGGAATACGGATGGAATAAAGCAACACAAAATTTATTAATTACACATCTTTTAACCTTACAATTACCAATATTTGTGAACAGATTTCTGTCAAATTATATACATGCCTCAAACGAATCATTCAAGGTCAAAAAATGCAATGTTTGTATAAACAAAAGGATACTAAAATCTATGTGCAAATTACATAGGTCAACATGGTTTTGTTGTTGGGAAGCTGTGGGTCATATCCACTGATATACATAATATATCAGTGGTCATATCCGACGTAATTTTGTGCGTAGAATCAGACTCCGAAGTCAGAAGTGGCCCATCACGTTAGGATTTTGAGATATTTGATGCCATTTACTCGAAAAACGCGTTTTTTTGCAATTTTTCAGGTCATGTACAGAAGACACAACATTTTTAGGAGTTTTTCCTTTCATTGGATCATGTGATACTACTCTTTTTCTTTAATATGGGATACGCAGAATTCCATTATGACTTTTCTTCACCAAGATACGACAATTTGAAATTATGATATGCATGTAAACAAATTTATCTTGAAATGCTCTTGGAGAACAATCTCAAGGTCAAATTCAATGTCATGAAACCTATATAAATATAAACAACTATATAAAATATGGATACTAATAACTAAAATCACGTTTCAGTATTGTGACTGTTTTTTTTTATAACGTTAATGGAATATATCTCGTAATTTCAAAATGGCCGTAACTTTGTAAGAAAAATCTTAGGTGATCGAATAAAACCTCATTTTGAGAGCAAAGGTAGTACTAAAAGATGCAAATCGTGCAGAAGGACAAAAAAAATTGTTGGGCCCTCCACGTAACCTCAAACATAGCAAAATAACGCGTTTTCGAGTATATAACCTCAAATATCTCAAAAACCTGACGCGATGGACCAATTCTGACTTCGAGTTTAGATTCTACGCATACAATTACGTCGGAAATGACTCACAGCTTCCCAATAACATCCAAGACCCTGTTTTTTGTAGACCTGTGTTATAAATGTTTAGTCGTTAAACGATTAAAGTGACATTTCACGTGAGGTTAATGTGCACCTATTTTCGAGGACACTTTGTACTACGCGGAAGTTATTGTAAAGTTACTGTTAAGGGTACAAACTTACATTTCTCTGTAAAGATCTGTAAAGGTTGATGGCTTTTGTGCTATTAAGGAAATGATAAAAAAAGTCGTATGACAATTTTATTTAGATGTACAAAAGGGATGTTAAATTACTTGCAATTGGTATATTTAAATGTCACATTTAATTTGGAAATTGAGTTTCGCATTTTTAGAAAGTTATTTGACAACATTTAAAAATGTTATGTTTGTGATGAAAATGAAGAATGTAATCAAAATATAAATAATTTAGCACGGTTCGCTTCCCGAAAATTCATTTATTTTCAAAGGATCCACTATAATAGGTGTAATAGGGGTGAAGGTAAAATTAGTGAATGAGAAAACATTTCTGGTAGAAAACCAAAATTTTGAATTGTGGATAATACCTATAGATGCATCTTTGTTGTCATTCTTAGCTTAATCCTCAGATTTGAGACTGTATACCTGAGATTTTGTTTCCTCTTTCGGGAACAATGAACCCATTAACTAGCATGCGTGTCAAGTGGTCACGGATATCAAGTAAGCATCGATTATAAGCATCAGTTATGTTTTCGTTACCTGCATCTCTAAGATTATTAATTATCCTTTTCAAATAATTAAAAACTTGCGTTTTTTAATTAAAAATGTCCAACTCTGATGAAAAGTAAAGTGTAAAAATTAGATGAATATATTATTTAAGAAACGCTTGACGCCATTACTAATTGTACATAAAAACCGTTAGATGATTAATTATTTTAATATTAGATACTGTTGCACGAACCATGTTAGTATTATTTTTTAGCTTTCAAAACATTGTAGTCATATATGTCTTTAAAGATTTCATAATCGTTCAGTTTCTTGTGCTATCGAATGTTTTAATTCTAGAAAGCAGAGCGATATGCTATTATTTACATTTACGTTTATATAAACGTCATCGAAAAAATGATGATGATTCGTTGTTCATTAACCCTTAGACCCATGATTATCAACATTTGTATACAGGGATTTTTGAAGTCAAAGATTAGAAATACGTTATGGAATGATAAAAATTCAAAATGGTGGATATCCGATATGACGAACAAAATTTATAAATTTCAATCAAAATTTACAAATACAGTATTTAACGAATTTTGAGGTCGCTTACAAAGTCTAAACATAAGTTTACGACAGATTGAGAAAAATAGGAAATGAATTCCACTTTCATAACAAAAAAATTGGTTATAAAGCAAATCACTTAACTTTTTCAGTTCCAGCGGGACACCAGTGTCCTATCTATATGCTATCTACTTTTCAATGTTTATGGTAGTTCCCTATCGAGTCTGTTGCCTTTTTTTTTTGTTCCTGACATTACTAAGACTCCAATGAATGGTACAAAACAATAATATTTTACAATTATTTAAAATAATTTACTGATATAAACAAATTACTTAAAAAAAGCATAATTTTGGGAACAAATTCATGCTAGTATGAAGTAATAGGTTATAATTTGACAAATTTGGTACATAGGGATTTCCGAAGTTGCTGACTACAAATCCGTTGTCAGATTTTCAAAATTCAAAATGGCGGATCCAATATGGCCGACTAAAATTTTGAAATGTCTCAACTTTCAATTTAAGAAATTCAGAGTGTAGATGAAAATTAAAACATAATATGTATATTTTATTAAAAATCTTTCGAGTATTTGATCACAAATAATTGAAATATTTCTATGAAAACGAATATATGTCGATTTCTATCTTTCAAAATTATAATTTAATTTAATATTTTTTTATTGTATAATTTGTAAATTTTGCTGAGAACAGCTATCAGTCAAAACCAGAGATACGAACAAGGACGTGGCTGTTGAAGTCTCCAATTTTTTTTTTATTTTTATGACTTTTTTATATTCTGTTGGTATTTAAAAAATTTCAAATTTAGCGTGTGTGGAATTTTGCAAAATAGTTGTCTTCTGCATTTATACAGAGCGGAGCGTCGTATGTTTGACAATACCATCTCTTCGAGAATATAAAGTCCGGATATGAGCTGATCAACGTGGCTATTTATGTTAATTTTAGATTGACACGGATAAAACTGCTAATGGAAAAGATTATTACCAATCAGTTTGGTCACGATGTGGCAGACATAATGGAATGAAAGAGTTATGTATTGAATGTTCGCCGTTTCGTGGCGCACGTGTATCGCTATTAATGTATGCTCCCCATGCTGATCATTGTCACAAGTGGAGAAACTAGATTAACATCGTAGTATGAGAAATATTGGGTTTGAATTGATCATTAAACCACATGGTTCTTGCGATTACCAAATGGAAATTTGATTATGAATGTTTTACATGGATTCATAACTCAGTTTTTAAATAATTCAATTCATATTCTTTCTCGCATTATTTAGATATTCCTCTATTTCGGTTAACTGATAAATGTTCGTCGTACAATTTTTGTATAATGTATTTGGTATAGTTTCGTATGGAATAAAGATTTTGTGATCCATTGTCAATACTTGGAATCGCAGCTAAAAGTTAGAACTGTAAATCGGGGCGAAACAACGTATTAGCATTTATGATTCAGTGTTTCGGATAACCAAGGAGATATTGTTGATGTTTGAAAATTCAGATTCTGTATAACTTGTATACATTCTTTATAAAGAATAACAAAAAACACGTAAACACATTTGGCATTGTATCAGTCTTTAGTATCGATCACTTAATAGCATTATCGAGTTTTTATTTTAAGAAATGGTGTTCGAATATAAGTGAAAACCTGACGTATGCAATCTTAATATAGTTATTTATGATTTGTATTCAATTTTGTAATGTTCTTCGTGAAAACCACGTAAAATTAGCGTGCTTCGCACATTCCGGGTATCATCGTTTTGCCTCGTGATTTCTGTGCTTTAAAATTGTCCGTATCTCGGTATATGCAAAAAACATACTTAGAGTAATATTTAACCTATCAAGTGAAGCTAGTCTTGATTCGGAATTCTCGTTATAGAAGCAATTATAAGAAAAAAAATCCGCCTGTCTCATCTACACGGAGAAAAAAATCCCAGAATTTTTGTACGGAAATTTCCTGAAAAATTACCGTGCTGTCCCATAAACGCAGTGCATGTTGTTGGCAAAGTAAAATTTACATTGCTATGCTGAAATTTTCCAAAGTAATATGTAAAATTTCGGATCAAGAGCACAGTAAAAATTCGTGTGCCACAATACAGTAGAATTTCCTAGGTCATAGCATAGTAAACATTTTTGGCTCACAGTTCATTTCAAAATGGAAACAAATCGAATGCAAACAGAAAATACGTGAAAATTTTGCACACGATATCGTTTATTGGGTATAGATGAAACAAATTGCAAGCCTACAAGTAATATCAATAGTTCTTAAAATCGTAAAAGCCTTATCGACATTTACTTTCAGCTGACAAGATATATCAATGTTTGTTGTATATTATTTGTATGCACGAACAAAAAATTTCTATTTTACTTTCAACTTGAAAAAGTAATATTTATATTTTATTAAAATTTAAAGCAATAGGAAAAGGACTATTAATAACTGATTCACATATTCCTATTACCCTGTATAAATTGGCCGAACTATTTCAAAAGAAATTACTGCAACGAAAACAAAAACAGTTTACTCGGTTCGGACCAGTTCAGACCCGTATGTCGGACTACTCGGCCGCCATATCGTCGCTCTTTTGTTTTCACCGCAGTTAGACTCGGTAGCATTCGAATATGTTCGGAAACTTTCGCTTCCAATTCGAGAAGTGGCATAGTAAAAATAATGAAGCAACATATTATAAATTCTTCAAATATTGGGGATTATTTGACTTGCACTAACTTAAAAACTTGCTGTCCTGTAAATTTTCCTGTGCTACACTGAACATTTCGATTAGCTCGTACATAAAAATATCTAGCCGTTATTACAAATATTCGTATCGAGAAAAGCAATATTTCTTGTCTGTTGCTATAAATATTTCCGAAAAATCAAGTTGCACCCGTTTTCAGGTGACTAGCACGGTAATTTTTCAGGAAATTTTTTCTCCGTGTATATTAATTATTCACCAGAGCTTGCAATGAAATTTCACTTTTTATATCGAGTGAATTTTCACTGCAAGCATTAGAGTGCTTAAATAATAAGTTGTGAAAACGGACGGAGAAAGGAGCTGAGATTAGTTTGGCAAGAGCGATCTTCAACAAATAACCCTAACTGTCTGTGGCAATTTACCGACGTCGATTAGAAGTGAATGTCATAACTTCATAAAATACGCAAACAACATCCGTAATAACCGATTTCGCGATTACGTTGAGCGAGGTGCTTCGCGTTAGTTCACCACCGAAACATTAAATTATGCCAGTCGAATCCTTCAAAAAATGGCCAAAGTTTCGCAAACTTCCTGTCGATTGTATGGGTACCTCTACCCTGCCGGGTCACCATTATTGTGACGGTCGGTTGAGTCGGTCTCAGTGGAAAATCGTTAGTGCTTCAGCGGAGACCGCTAATAAGCCCTAAATTAATATTCCGTAATTGGGGGTACGCGGGCTACTCGTTTTACCCTAATAGGAATAAAATAACTCCTTCCCTCCTCGTAATTGCAGCGCCTTCGCCGACGGAAATGAGCAAATAAGATTAAGCCCCGACTTGTCTGTCACGCTTCGGCTTTCACGTGCTCGCGCGCTACGGATGTACCGGGTGGCGTGTCGGAAACGAAACACCCAGACCGCAAATTGATTCAGGGGACGAGGATTCATCGCTTTGTCAATTTCCATTTATATTAAAATCTATTGGACGTTTAAGTCAACATGAACAATTAAACAATTATTTTTACTTCAGATTTATCCATGAGTTAACTGATTATTTTAATTGAATTTATTGGAACCTTTGAATGTAATTGTTTCGGTGAGGAATTGCTCTTTTACACAGATTTTTGGATATAATTAATCATAATATTTGCGTGAGCTGCAGCTCGCCTTCCTAGATGGCGCCATACTTTTGGAGGAAATGTAGGGACTTCAGAAACCTACACCAAGTGCAGCAGCGGTCATGAGTCAATTTCCACTGGATAAACAATATGTTCGTAACGTAAACAAAGTGGCTCATCTTACCAACAGCGAGCTGCTGCTTGAGAATGAAAGCGAAAAATTGTTCACCGTACGGGGATCGAACTCACCGACATTTCACTTCGTAGTCCAGTGTGTTACAGCCTCAGCCACGAAGCCAATATATATTTTGAAATATATAAATCTCACTAAAAAATATTTCAAACAAAGTTCCAAATGTTGGACAGGATTATGGTCTCCTCCTAGATTACTATCTTTTATACTAGTCTAACCTTTAAACATTGTATAAAACCACCAAAATTTAACATATTCGGCTTTTACATGCTACTCTTCATGTTCATTCAGGGTTCCGTTGGTTAGCAGTTTTTCCGCAAAAGCTTAAAATTTGTTGCAGGTGGCATATGACACCCAAATTGGTCGCGTTTATATGCGTGAAATTACGAGAAACACTTAAATGTATCATTTGGCCTTCTGTGCGCAATTACTCACCTACCATAAATATTACGAAAAAATGTATCGAGTTTTCTGTGGAGTCAATTTCATACTCCACATTTGTTTTTTGGCACATTTTTTTGTTAAATTTTGATATTTTTACACGGAAAAAACTAAAAACAAACGTTTTATATTAAGTAGTTTTGATGCATTTGTCAATCACACAACATTGTCCAGGTTATTACTGGTAAAATTCCTGCCTTAATGAAAAGAGCATCAGGTATAAAAATTCCTTAAAGACGATGAGAAAATACATTTACGTTGGGAAAGAATCTTTTGATGTCTTTACCGTGAAACTATTACGACCATGAAACGGGCGTATGAGCATGATTTGCGAATTACGTGGTAAAAAATTGCGTTCGCTTAACCCTGACCTACTAAACACTTATCACGTATATATAAAATCTTTGTCGGCAAAATGTTTATTTAATGCAGGTCGCAGGGATTAACTGGGCGGAAGAAGTTTGAAGATTAATACTGATGCGAATATGATTGTAATAAAGGTTTGAAAATATTTGCTCCCACAAAGTTTGATCTGCCTTAACAAATTCTGCTTTAAAATACTTTTGAGCCAACTGGAGATGCCGAAAACATGAGCGAACACAAAGCGGGTTTATTAATATTTTACTTCGGCCCAGACGAAGTATTGAATTTGGTCACCTCGGCAAAAAGATTACCCTGTAGTCTTTCATGAAATGTCGACGTTTCAGACCCTAAAGAACTCAAAAATGCAATAACAAAATTTATCTCCATGACCTTGTGCCTCTACAGATCAACCTCTTTTTGACTTTGTTATAGCCTAACCATTATTAGATCTGATTAGTTTTTAGAGTCAATCTAAATAAATATCTGTATCTATCAGACCCTGCCCAATTAATGAATACATGAGCCAAAGGCAACAAGGTCGAAGCCACTAGTTTACAAATTGAAATGTTTCAAAGTTGAAATATTTTTGTCACAGAATAAAAATACTTCATAATAGTATGCGGTATTGTTTACTACTAATTGTGTCAAATAGAGAATATAATAATTTTTAAATTGGTGTTATTTAAACTTTATCGATTTAAGTAAATTAACTGACAATTACGTATAGTAGACTTATTCCTTCTTTCGATACCACCACAGATATTTGATAGGTCCCATTTGCTTTCTCATGTAGATTATCTAGTGCAAAAGTATACTAAAACAAAAAAATACTATTGTAAATCTTAATTTGCAACTACATAATACTAAAAAAATAAAGCATTTATATATGCTATATAAAAATATATTTAGGTTTCCTAGTCTTTTATAAGGAACAATCGACAATACCTGAACATTACAATTCTGTATTATAGAGAATTCTGAAGCTGTTGGTGGCCAAGAAAATATTATCATGGCAGACATTAAACAATATATCCGATGACTCAACGTGAACTATCGTAATGAACTTACTAAAATAGAAAATGTTTTAAAATTTATATAATAAGATCTGCACACTATTAAAGTTGAAGGAAATAGGGTCGTCAGTGAAGTAATTAACTCTAAGCATAAATTCAGTATAATATATTTTCCATATAATAACTTTTGCTATACATACATTATGTTACAAAGCATGATTTACTATATATTCTTCTTGCTGCGAGACCTACAATGTTTATATCGAACCGGTCTTTAAGAACCGATCGGCGGATTTGTCGATCGATCAGTCGATCACAAAGAAACGGGAAGCGCCATTTGTTCACACAATCTCCATTCTTTACGTTACATCATTTATTTGCATCATGTGTCTTCGCGTTTCACCTTCAGTAAACTGTAATATTTATTTTACATTGATAATACTGGTTTTCCTTTTATCGAACGTACTGCTCTGTAACTGGGCACGACGATACTGGATTATCGTAGGGCGGAGGGGAAGTGGGAAGAAACAGACGAAAATTCATAGGGTCACTACATAAATAATAGTACAATTACCACACTTCATGGTAAATTGGAGGAATTTGAGTTACATTATAGATTGGCGCTCGAAAATATTCAGATATGCTCAGTTGCTATTCCCGATGGCTAATCCCGATCACTAATTCTGATTACGAGTCCAGATTACTAATCTCGATTACAGACGAGATAACTGCAATTAAGCGATCCCAAACCAAATTTTACATCTTCTTTCACTACCGGTGGTAGATGCCGTGTTCTGATTAGGAATTCAGCGTCAAGAGTCTTTGAATGCAGTCCCGTTTGATTTGAACAATTGTCTAGTTATTATTAATTAGTGTGATCATTGAGTAGTTCGTATTCTGAAGTCTAAATCTCTTAAAGCCTCCCAATGAAATAAGAACTAGACAAATATTAGATTCCTCTATTTATAGTAACCGATAGGAAAAGTAATTAACAGAATCTAAGAATTCACTCATTTGTGTCACAGTACTTCAGAGACGTGTATTCATCAAGATAAACGTGACAATCGAAAACGGAACTCTAATAAATCAACCGGAACCGCATATTCAATTACAATATTCAAAAGCTTCATCTCATTCCCGAAAACATCGTCGCAACATCGCAACATGAAACTGTCCACACTCGAATCGTCGCAATTCAAATACTATTCCAATTTACACCGGAGCACAATAATGTTTTTAGGTTAATTTCGCTTTCTTTTAAATTTGCACGAACAGACAAAACCCTATAAGGATTGTGGGAAGTGACAAAACAAAAAAAAAATCAACGATTCATCTACACGCGTACATCAGAATCCGAAAAATACTTTGTAATATATCGTCATCTCCGTTGGCTTGTACTTAGAAGCTATAGAAAGATTACGTTTTCATTTTGGGTCAGAACTTTCCCGTCTCGTACGAAAATTGCGTGTATATATCTGTTTTCGTTTATCCCCAGTCGTATATCGGCGATCGCGCAAAACTATTTACAAACTTAATCGATAATTACTTAGAGCTCGAGTCGCTTTTCGTCGGTTTCTTCAGCTGTAAAAATGTAATCTTTTACGATTTACTCATTTCGCATGCCGCGATCCTCAAGCTTTAAGCGATATATTTACACGATTTGCGGCCTAGCGTTGACAATTGCATCTCAGTTTATTTTCGAGTTTGGTGTATCCTTCGTTGAATAAATTAAAGGTGTATATTAAAAGTTCAATTGCGTTGTGTGATGTATAGATTGTTCTTAGATGCGATCAATTTGACACGGCTGTAATAATTCTCGTAACTGGACATTACGCACGAGTCAAACGTAATCTGTAATTTCTTATTCTCGATGAAGGTTTTCGAGGCTATTTCAGTAGCAGCTCGTTCCAATAGTGAGAAAAAAGGAAACCGACATCATACATTCCACACTTTTATTTTTCGGCAAATTGAGTCCCGCAGTCGCCTCGGCCATAATTTCGTACCATTTCAGTCGGTGATCTGTTCCCCGCAGCGACGACGGGACTAATGTCATATTAATTGCGGATTTGCGTTCGCTCGCGTCGGATTCGCTCCTTACGATTTTTATCTTGCCGAGCAACGACATTTCCTGTTTCTCCTTTATTATCCGCATGCAATTTTCTTGGTGTTTCGCCAGAAAATTGTATTTTTATGTACGTAGTGTAATTACTGATTAATTACAGACTTTTTCTTTTCATTTATACTTTTCTTTGTTCTTTGGTATTTTTGGAAGTAAACATACTTACACAACGTTAATGAGATTTGTATCGTCAAAATTCACATATGTACCTTGGGAATGTCTTATTAGACATTGAATAGGTCTAAATGGCCCTTTTCGGCAGTAATTTTGAGGTCAATTTTCATGAAGAAAATTATTAATGCCAACTTGTTCTAATGCTATGTAATTGAGTACAAATATGTGAATGTACATAACTAATCTCACGATACGTCCTGCATCATATTAGATCTTCACTTCCCGTTGGACGTTCGAAAATCACGCTTAGCGGTCACCTCCTGTCTTTACAAACTGCATGAATTGCATCATTCCCTGACCATGGCTGCTTTAGAAAGGAAACATTGTAGACTGTAGTTTTTCTCCTGTACTTCTATTAAAGTGCAACTTACGCGAATTTGGCCATGGCCGAATGCCTTGAGAAGCTTTAGAAGCTAATGTCCTCGCGTTTCATATCACGTGTTATAGCGGAATGTTAATTTCGATAACAACCACCGTTTAATCTATGATTCTATTCGATCAGATCCAAATTCAATTTGACACGAATTGGAAACTTTTCAAGTTTCGCCACTCGTCTGCGAAGTGAGGTCACACTGGAATACTTTGAGAATGATTCCGTTGTATCCGACCCATCGTCGTTTCTTCTGATGAATTTCATTCGAACCTTGACGTCCATCCTTAAACGTCATGTATACTCTCTTCGTCGCTGTCGGCCTTCAGACTTGTCGGCGTCTCCTCCCTGGGCGGTGGTGACCTTTCGATGCTCTTACTTCGATCTCGCATCATGGTAACGTGTTCCATACTCTCCCGTTCCCGGGATTCCATCATTTCCGGACTATCCCGATAATAACTGCTAAGTGAGGAAAGACTTGAACTAGCAGCAAGAGTGCCTAAGGGTGTGCTGGGACCGGCCAACATCATCGCAGGGGGATAGAGTCGATAAGGCATGGGCTTTTGTAAAGTAACGGCCGCCGTAGCTTGTCGATACAGAAGATCATTTTGGTGGTGGGCAACAGCTCCTGAGTAGGGCCAATATGGGCTCGCAGACGGATGAGTTGGCACGCCAGCGGCACTGTATAACCGTTGAAAGGCAGCGAGATTCCCGGCTTCTGCCATAATCTCATATCCGACGATGGTTTGACGTTTCCATTTCGTTCTGAAAATAATAAATGAAAGACTTGGTTAAACATATGAAACGAATTACCATCATTATTATTTATCATTCCTTACGAATAAATTATTAAATGACTATCCTTTGATCAAAATATTAAATGATCAGATTCGGAAATGATATTTGAAATACTAGAAACTATCATTTTCCAGATTTTGCAGGAAATGTTTCAGTAAATCAACTTATAATTTTCTAAATTATATATTACAATACGTACGAACGAAAACCTTGCTTATCTCATCGAATTTTCAAACCCCGACTTGCGTTCGTTATATTCCGAAGTCTAGCCTTAATCTGAGATCGGAGATAACTGGGTTATCAGTAAAAATGCAAATTCGACTTTCCGCAGAAAGCAATTACGTAATTACCGTCGAACAAACTGCGATATAAATGCCTTTATCACGGAGGTAAATTCATTATGGCGCCGGGCCGCCTACGGGCCGCGAGAAGATTTGTGATATTTCTTCACGACCTTGAGAGGGCGCACTCATTTGTCTTTCGCGTTTGCTCGTGTATATTATTATTGAAAGATGATCCGTGAATAACGGTTGGTCGATCGCACGAAGATCTATATTACGCCCTTGTACACCGTGGCAAAGGCGCCCGGAACATCCGGCGATCGTTGGTTTCGGGTGCGAAACTGGAGCGATCGGAAGAGGGAGAAACTAGAACGATATTCAGATATACATATATATACAAAATAAGAGAATAAGAGAAAGAGAAGAAGAACCGGAGGAAGAGGTGGAAGGAAGATGGAAGGTAAATTCAAATCGAAGGAAACCTGGGTAGCATATGAAAGGGGTACTTTTGCAATTAGCATAACAATTGCCGCATTTTGAGGCCATAAAGGATTGTAATGTAAGCTGATCTCAATGTTCTTTGTTTCTTATTCATTTTTTCTATTTTTAACTTGTTTCGGTGCACTTTACGCACCATTTATTCATTGTATGACAAAAATTGTCGTCCACAATTTCATGACTCTTTTCCTTTATAGTCAGAAACCGAAATAGTAAAAAAGAACGAAAGAGTCAATGATTAAATGATTTGACCTCCAAATTTACTTTTTAATGTTCAGAAAATTTCATGTTAAACTGTAACGGTTCCTAAATGCTGGAATGAATATTTTGATAATTATTTATATGGATACAAGCAATGCGTTTTTATTGTAAGAACTTAGGTTTAAAAGTATGTAAATCCCGATCTAGAACAATTACGTTAGAACGGGATGGCGTGCCGCCAAGTGGTTTCGTTGGCCACACTGCGTGGCTTATTATACTAACAAATAGCCCGTGGAACTCAGTGCCTAATCATCGCGTATCATGCCATCATATTTGCGCCCACCCCTTTCGGTATATTACTCGCCCCTACACGTGTGAGGGGCATATCAACACTCGATGTTCTGTACGGGGTCGATGAAGGAAAAATGCGACAAATGGAGGGATACCCAAAAACGGGTGGGAATAGGCAACTGAGGCCTAACGATAAAGAGAGCAAGTAAAAGAAGTAAGACAAGGGAAGAGAGAAAGGGAAGGACATGCTACGGTGCTCGTACGAAGTATTATACAAGAAGCCCTTCGCACGAGGTTCTTGAATAATACCCGGGAAATTACATCCCTTCGAAATTGACCTCGAGGTGTGAGTTACGCTTATTTTTCACCGTGATATGTATAACAATTCTCCTCATACGTGTTCTTCATCATAATTTCTATCTTTCTTACTGACTATATCAGTATTGAAAGACCTGCTAAAATATTTTAGTAACTCAAAGCAGAGAAATAAAAAACGTTGTTAAATGAATGGAGATGTCTTCCTTCGTCACACTCAATCAACTATTAGAATAAAATGAAACTATTTCTATGAAGTTTCTCATATTAGAATCTTAACATTTAAATCGTCGTAAATTTCACAGCCATTGCATGAATTAATTATATTCGTTACAAATCGGATTCCCAGAATTGCATCTAGCTTACGAGGCGAGTGACGTTTAATACGGTCAATAACCAGTTCAAAAAATCGCTGAATTGAGACGTTCAAGTCACGAAGCGCATGAGCATTAAATTATTTTTATTCAAAATTCATTTTGAAATCGGTATAAGTTTTAAACATATTATCTATTTTGAGCTCTCTAATTTAAAACTAATTTCCTGTTTAATACGTTTCCATTTTTCGGTCATCTTCTCTTACATTTTAAAATCAATAATCTTCTTCTAGTGGCTTGGAATTTCAGAAATATATAAAAGAAATTAAGAAACTTGAATCATTACCACCTAAGTTGTAAAATAAAATTGATGGTCTCATTCATATCCAGGAAGGATAACAACAGGAACTATGATCGACACTCACTTAGTTCTATCAGAATTTTACAATTTCGAAGCAGTTTTATTATTCGCTGGTGCCTAATCAGCAGCTGCGCGCAAAAGTGCATTTAGATTTTAAAAAAGTGATACGTGAAAAGGAGGTTAGGTCTTCGAGAAGAATTGATCATTATCCTGTGCGTGTGTAAGGGTTTTCACCGGATGTTCTTGCAATACTGCACGCATGTTCCGGGGTGGGATCTTTTCCGATCCACGAAATCCTCCGGAGATTCGTCGGCGCACACCGGGATAATTAATAATCGCAAACTCGAACTAAAAGGGGATACTTGTACGCAATATACCTCTACAGCTTGCACGGGAAATTCGTCAATTAATATATCCAAAAAGCAACCCTCGTCTCGGTTGGAGGGTCGGAACTCTCGACTAAATTTAGGCCACTCGGCGACTCCACGGCGTGGCCGTCGCCGCGCCGTCGTCATAGTCGTCGAGGTCGTCGGGTTTTTGTGGAGTCCGGGGGTAGTAAAATCGTTCATGAATTTTAAACAGGACACTCTCTGAATCGCGTACAGATCATTTCTCATTTTTGCCGACATTCACGGAGGGATACAGGGAAAGGGGAGAGCGAAAAAAGAAAAGATTTGCCAAAAAGTGTAAGAGAAACAGAGACAGAGTACGAAATGGGGAGTCCGATAAAATGCGCTAGAATGATGGTAATTTGCATGAAATAGAGTAATTAATGAGTCGATATTTCTTACCAAAATAGAATTTCAATGTATAATATATATCATTATTGCAGTTCACACAATGGGAACATTGTACGTTACTATTACATGAAAGGATTCATCAATTTTATATTCGTCACGGAGTTGTATAACAACATCTATTATTTGATTCTGTTTAAGCATGTTTCGTCAAAGTATCTTCTGAACATTTTTAAACTTATCGGTTAACGTCATTAAAAACCGTGGATAGACAATTTTAAATAAAAAAATCGTCTTAATTAACAACCCAAAAGTGACTAGTCAATTCTATTATGAATATTCAACGAATTGTTTTCTCATCATAGTGCGCAATTTAGAGCCGGTAACGTATACATCGACGTATATCCTGATGTTTTATTACTGGCAGAAAAAAGGTGTGCAAGGGGAGATGCAATGTAAGAACCGCCCGTGCGATTATATGATGAGTAATGTTTTTTAATACCCCATGACAGTCATTTCAAGTGCAACCACTCTAGAACACCCTTAATTGCCGTGTTCACCCCATTGTGATTCGCCTAAGCGAGAGTGCGATTGATTTATTGTTTGCGCAAGGGTTGTCGGTTTTGCATTCGAAAGTAAAGAACAAGCGAAATGCGTTGCGAGGTTTCCGAACCGAAAGTATGAAGGGATCGGTCTGGAGGGTCGGATAAGTTTCCTTTGAGAAGAGGACGACGATCGATCTTTCATCGCGAAGAATCCTTTGCAGACTGGTGACAGCGACGACCTGTTGTGAACTCTTCCCAATTTCCCTTACTGAAATCGCATTTTTTTAAACTGTTGGAATTATGCACATGCGGTTTCGGATGACGAATGATCTGAACTGAGCGGATACCACAATTATGTGATTTTTTACAAGGTATTTCCATGCGAATGCTTTTCATAGGTGATTTTTAATTATATATAATTGCCACAAGGAGTGAGGGTAGGAACGGGAATTTGCTTTCTAGTTCCCGAAATTTTAACATTGCTGACAAAGTCCTGGTTATTTATTTATCTTCGTGGATTGAGGAAGAATCAATAGTTTTGAGTTATCGAGTCAAATTATATATCTTCGCGGAAAATAGTTTTACTATGATGTATGATGTTACACTGCTGCGTTTTTAATTGGTTTTACTATTTAAATAGTAGGTTTGACTAACTAATAATTCGAGATCACTATTAAGATATAATTCATTAAGAAATATGGCCGTGTCTTATCCTACTATTATATTTAGTAGTTCCAACTATTTCATTTTTTCTATAAAGTATGATTACAATTACTCAAGTAGAGTAATTCCAAAAATTAATATTTGAGGAACATACAAAAATGTGGTCTTTATTGATGGAAGATATAAACCGAATTAACCGTAACCATGACCATAGCAAAACGTCCATCCGAGCAATTAGCCAAACTGCTATTCTTTCAAATGGTAGTGAAAAAGAAAAAAAAAGGAACTATTGTCCGTTTTCAAGCGGAATGCACATCCGTTGAACTCGCAAGCTCTGACCGCACGAGCGTGTCCGAGTCAGCGAGGCAAATAATAATTCGAAAATATGTCGCCCCTCGACCGCGCCGTTATACACGATTATTACAGAGCCGACTCGGGCATTAGTGTCACAAGACGCAAGTCCGACCTAGTGCCATTATAAATGCATTAACTTTCCCCCGCGCGCACGTTCCCTCCGCCTTTTTTCATACATCCATTCGATGTATTTCGAACGTTCCTGCAATTGCTCGTTTTTTTTTATCGTGTCTCTTCCGCCGATTTTGTCCAGGCTAGAACGTGCGTCGAAAACGTTTGCCAAAAAAAATGGTGATTCCTCTTTCTCTCTCTCCCCCATACTTTTTCGACTAAACGTCAGGTGTGTTTTGTATTTCAGAAACTAATAGGAGGTTTGTTCCTAAAGAATGGCGATCAAACTTTGAAAAGCAAAGAGGACGTTATTGACAGCTGCGGTTAGAGAATTTGTTTTTTGACAATGCGGTCTACGTCGAAAGCGATCTGAGAACTCGTTCACCATGAGATAATTTGTATTTCGTGTAAACGAACACGATTATTATACAAACAGTATATCTTTAAATACAAAGACTTGGTCACTGCCACACGTACACTTTCTTTATGTTTATGAAAGTTTATAAAGCACTAACAATGCTCTTAACATTTTTCGATCTTGTCTGAAATTACCCAGGTTACTACAGTTACATTCAAGATTCGAACGGGTTTTCCGATCGGAACCCAGTAGGTGTTGTCACACTTCAGTTACTGTGATCCAATCAGGCTTTCCTGTCTAGACTCGTATATGGTGGGAACGTAATCGGGTTTTAATAAACCGCAATCACTTTATTACTAAAAAATTAAATGGTCGGATTTCTAGTCAGAATCAAATGGATCTATTCATATGGTAAGGCTGAAATCCTGATTCAATTCTGGATAAACATTTTGAAAATAATTAGTTCTGTTTGACGAATCTACGACCCAAGTGATATCCATTTATATCCTAAACAGATTGCGAGGAATTAAATATGACATGGTCATATCTTCTAGTTTATTTGAAATGTTTTAATGAACTTCGCACGGAAAATACTTTTACGCCGCGACAGGCTAATATTATGGTGCGACAGCAAAATTGTGGTGCCGATATGGCTATGACCTCAGTATTACCTTGTGACGGCATAACAACCACAGCATAAACATTTGTTGTGCTACCGCAGCACAAAAGTTTTCCTAGAATATATTAGCGAATGCGTGTAAACAATAAATGTGAGGCTACGGTAAAATAATGGTGCCAACACTACGCGTTAGGCTGCGGCAATACAAACATTATTTTCCGTGCGTTAACATCTAAACTCCAATTAGATTCCATCGTTATAGACACGACAAATTTTTAATTTTTAATTGTTTTTCGCAACAAAATCGTGCTTCCTTTTATATTATTTTTACCCATACATTACATGACTTTCCATTTTATTTCAACCCAGACAATAGTTGGTCGGGGTCGAAGTTTTAAAAATGCTAATTTTGAATTTTACTTCAACCCAGGCCATAGATCGTAGGTATAAATTATTTTGACTCTTTATACGTCTTAGAAACACTATTTTGTTATACATATATCTATGGAAGCTATTTAGATCTAACCCTGTTCGGGCTCTCTCCGCTCCTTTTTTGTTTCAGTACAAACAAATATCGGTATAATAATATTATAATAAAGCTGAAAGCTGTTGGTAAACAAACGAGTATTAAGGAAGTGCCGACTCGCCGCAGGGTCGAAGTTTCTGAGGCACCATTCCAAAACTAGTTTATTATTCTACATAGAATAGGTTTCCATATCCATCACAAGCATTTTGAGTGAACCATGTCGTGTGAAATACACTGAAGGTCCGACCGACGACATATCATTCTCAAGGGAAAAAAAAAATGATTAGAAATCGAATCCATTCATCAATGCATGGAAAGACATTGCGCTTCTTCGGTCACCTTATGATATTATAACCGTGAGAATGAAGCGCGTTGCGCGGTGTTGTCAGACGCGGCGGAAGAAGGTGCTTCGAGCTTCCCACGCTATTGCAAGTAACAGCGTTACATATAACGGATCGTCACTTAAGGCCCGCCGCTTCGCAAAAATGTCGCAATTTTAAAAAAGAAGCCACGCCATTAGATAAGATATCCGTGAATTGTAGACGATTGTTCAGTATGTGCCGTTGACTGGCCGGCGGATACTGCTCATCCAATTCCGCGTCCGCAAATAAATGAGGGCCAGAAGAAAATGCACTGTTAAAAATGTTCTTTTTAATACATTTTTAATACGCACAAATAAATTAATTGTAATATCTGGTGTCTTAATTTTAAAATAATTTCTCAAATATTAAAGTTTTAATATACTATATCGCACTCGAGTGTTGAGTGATTGGTTGATCGAACGTTTTATCAAACTTAAATTGTCAGAAAGTAAAATTCTGACTTTAACGAAAGAATGGTCGATAAACCAAACTTGAACGAGAAACGCGATTGGATGTTGTCCCTTCTTCATCGAACATTGCTATATGAAATTATGACCAATGAGGTGCAACTTCCATATTCAGTTTTATGTTCATGAAAATATTTTAAAGAACAAACTTCTTAAATTTCATGACCAATTCTTAATATTTAGTAACATTTATGAAATATGCTTCATAAATTTCTCTTAAATTTCATGAAATTTTTTACAGTGTAGTCAACAGATTCCTGTGTGACATATAAGTCCCTAGACGAAAAAATTAACGTTTTATTATCTGCTAGAAATAGACTACTTACATCAAAAATGAAAAATCCAGAAAAAACTATGTAATAATTTAGATTCTCCTTAATTCCAAAAATATATTTTCAAATTTTTTCGATAGTTGGTTTCTGATTGGTCAAAAAATTACATTTTGATTAAAATTTTGTTCTTGCTTTCCTTAGTGGTCAATCGGGAGAGAGCAAATTGCAACTGTTGTTTAAACGGAGTTTTGCGTTTTCTCAGCAACCAATCACAAACGAACAATCATAACTTTTTTTTTTAAATTTGCATACAATTTATGAAATTTAATACGCGCGTATATTAATTTATAATAACCATGTATATTAAATTTTGTATACATGTATATAAGAATGACTTCAGATACATGTATATTAATATTCATGTCAATATTTTTAACAGTATGTTTAACAAACTTCCCTATCGATGCATGTCAGCTATAGTAAATATAATTCTTACGAGGAAATCGATTACGTCGTCTCTGATACGAAATACGACTTATCCTTAGATTTGAATCGATCGGTTATAGAAATTGGATAATAAATATGGAAGTAACATGTTTCCAGTTGATAACTTATATACTTCGATCTATGTCAATACAAAATTTGTTTTTAATCATATATTCCTCAATAACTATTCATAAACTTTTAAAAAACTTAGACCAAATGGTAACCGTTTTATGTTGCGTTGCATTAATTGCTTTGTTTACTTTGATTTTGATCTAACCTCAATTGATATAAGTGCCCAAAAGACCGTAGATAAATTACAATGCGTAAATGGTTTTAAGTGGTAGTTTTTAATAATGTATTTTCTTACCACAATATTTAGCATGACGATATTTTTAATATTACGAGGTATTATTTCGTAACAACTTTTTTCGAATATTCCTATAATTTTTACATAAGTCATGTATTATTAACATTTCCAAGTTAAGATAATGCAGGTAATATCCACATAGCCACTATGCAAAAAGTTGACCTTTAAGAGCAGGTATAGAATTCATGTTATTAACATCGTACTTTGAAATTCATCAAGTAGCAAATGTGTTAAATGAAATTATTTTAAGGCATATCGAGGATATTGATAATTTTTTAAATAAAAGTATTTGAATATTATATTGTAAAATTCGAACATTTTGTATTTCTGTAAATGCCCTAATCCTAAAACTGATCTCAATTGTACTTGTCCGTGAAGGATGATTTTAGGTTTCAATTCCAAATCAAATCTTGAAATGCCTCCCTTGCATCTCCGCCAAAATGATCTAAATTTCCTAGGTGTGATTTCATCAACAAATAATTATTGTGCGATTACATTTGAAGGAATAAAAACCATGACAATTGAATCCTGCTTGAGAGGAACAGTTCATTTAAGCACGTGCTTCTTAAAGATCAATAGCACGTGATTCTCAAAGGCAACCAAGGATGAGGCAATTTCAGATTGTGATTTGAAAATTAAAATTTAGGAAACAATGGTACGAACTAAAATGTACTTCAGAAACAGCATATAGTTGAATACTGGAATAGCACAGTATCTTCCAATAATTTGATACACATGTGTTAGATGTGATGCAAATTTGTAATTGACAGCAATGAAATGAATTACATTCTAGTTTTTTTGAAAAAAAGAAATTCGTCATTTCACTACGATGTTGGTGACCAGATATCAAACGTATATCAATCATCTTTCTAAACAAAAAACGTAAGTGAAATGCACGCTTAATTATTAGAGCGTTAGCACTTCCTAGCACCGAATTGAAAGAAACTGAAAATGGTGGGACATTTTCAATTTCGTAGGCGTTTTCTCAGTGTCATCACTATTATTTGCTGATTTGTTTCTTCCTTATCCCCATTAAGTTTGAAAAAGGAAATGGTCGCATGAAGCACGATGGCAGTGTGTGCGGATCGGAACAATTTGGACGTTTCCTACAGAAACCGCGAGGTCGCAAGAATTTCACGAGCGAACGAGGCTAATTGGGAAGGAACGATAACGAGCATGGAGTGCGTGCTATAATGACAGTATCGCTTATATATCCAGATAAACGGATAAGCGTGCACGTAACGTGCATTCGTGCGAAAGGCCAGAGTGCGCTACTATCGCGCTTATATTTTCGCTTTTAGTTTTATATATCGCGAATGTCAGTAAAAAGACTGTTTACCGATATCATTATCGCCAACGTTTGTTCCGACACCAATTTTACCGCTACGCCGAGCTATTATAGCTACGAATTTATGTAACCTGGCGTGCGTGTATTTTTCTTTTCTTTCAATCAGCTGCACTGCTTGTACGTCTTACTTTTGTGGTCGTTGCTATCAACAAATAGTAAGTACCGGATATTGAGGAAGCAGAGAAAGAGAGTCATTATTTATTTATAGGTTACATTGGTAAATTATACAAAATCTGGCCAACTTTTTTCTCGACCAGTGAATTTCATAAAATTACGTTAATCTGGTTCAAAATTTTTATTTAATGTGTTTTACCTTTCTTAAAAAGTGCCGACATCCATAAGACCTAAATCTAGAATATTGTGCATTGGTAATACACGTTCGGAACGATAATGTCTACTCCGTGGATTTATTTACATAAAACAGAACATTTTTTATTTTAAATTATAACCATTTGATAATAATAATTCTGTGATTGTTGTAATTTTTATTTTCTCATGAAAAAGTATCTTTGAATATCGTAGTGGGTGTCGTTCCTAAAAAAAATGTTTATTAACCGACAAAAATTAAACGCAAAAACATATTTCACTGATTAATTTTCTTACCACTATTTTGGGCAATCGGCGTGCATTCTTCGCCGCAACTTCATATCGAGTATTACTTTAATTATTTCCCTGTCAGCAAGGGTGTTACTAAGCGATAATACCCCTTTTAATTTTCAATTATTTTCCATCTATTTGACAGAAATTTTCAAAAAGGCTTAATACGGGGATAGACTTATAATGTGAAGTTGGCTCAAGTTCGCGAATATTGCACGTCGATTGCGCTAAAATCGCGATTCGAAAAATAATCCTATATCCCTCGACTAAGATTTTTGATAATCGGAAAATTTTCGATCGCTTCCCTGGTAGAAGTTTGGCTGGTTGAATTAGACATTATCCTAGCGGCTGAGAATATCTGTTAGGTAGAATCTCGGTAGAAATATGGACGAATTCTAAACGAAAACCGGCTAGCTCACTAACATATATTTAAAGTGACATATATAGCAATAACTACAAACTGAAAATATCATATCAGATTTGTATAATAGGTAAGGATCCATCGATTCGACAAAAAGAGCACGTATAAATGTAAACGATTTTTCTTTCGAAATGAAGCTTCTTTACAGCAGCTTTGTAAACAATCGCGACAGCAGGTGCAGGCTGTCGGCAGGAATCAGCTGAGAGCAAGACGCCATATTGAGCGGTCGATCGGGAGGTATTCGAGATTCTCGAATCGAGTCGCAATCGATAAGTAGTCGCTGCTTATCGCACTCATGTTAAACTATATTAGCTGTCTCAATGACTCGCGTCTCGGTAGATTTACGCCAGAATTTATGTCATTTTTAGTAGGATTTCTACCCATTTTATAGAGATGGTTTCTAGCCAGATCATCAAAATTTAGGATAATTCTGGGCAGGTTCTCGCGGCCATCTTTACCAAGGAGCCGACATTATTTGTATGTACTTGAATCTTGTTTGTTTGTTATAAGTAAAATAAAAACTGATATATTTATTCGAATATCACTCTTATGTTAAAACTCCGCTTTTGATCAATAATTGGTGAAATTAAAGCCCGTTATGTTAAGTAACTTTAAATAATATATTTTGCATTTTTAATCAATACTAATTATTTTTCATAAAATGTGTTTCTTTACAAATTATCATAAAATTACCCTATTCAAAATCCTAGTTACAATACTATCATATTAGTAAATCATATTGTCTATAATCGTCAGATGCCAATATCAACAAAAAAAGTATATGACTCATTGTATTCGCGTTAACTATAAGAATAATTCAATTTGCGACAATTTATGATGAAATACTTATATTGTAATCGCCTTGTGAAACTGACTTTTTTAGTGTTTACACGTATGTTTTCAAGGTATTTAATAAGTAGAATTCTTAAACGACTTCGCGTATCTTTCGACTCGTTCTTGTTAAGAACTGCATGTGTTATTTCTACATATATATGGATTACATAATGCGTAATGCCGAATACTAACTTGAACGAGTACACACCGGACGATAGGAAAACGGAAAATCGTAAAAATGTGGTTTTAAGGAAGATAATTATTATGAACCGGTCGAAGCGAATATCGCGCAGTTTAAAAACACCTAAACGTTTATTTTTATGTACATTTAAGAAATAGATCGGTTTTTTTAATTTATTGTTTCTTGCTCTTTGAAATCATGAGCCGTTAAGCGAAAATGCAAGGATTTTTATAATAATGTCGGTAAAATAATGAGATAAAGCGCTGAATTAACACCGAAGAACTCATGAGTGATTTTAAAGAGATTTTGATGCTAGGAAGTGCTGAAAAATAAATATTGAAAATCACTCATCCGGTTGCTCTAATAATAAAGAATATTTCCGTAAAAAAAGTTACCTGCAACTTCAATCTGAAAAGCTAGAACTTGGAGCAAAGCTTTCAAAGCATATTTTCTTAGCAAAGAAAGAATAATTATCTTATAATAAGAATATGCTGCTTAATAATAAAGAATATATTAGCGGTCACGCCGTTATCGAATTTACCGACGGCGCACCAAGATGTTGACTTTTATAAGATTCATTCCGACAAGCTATGGAAGAGGTCTCTCATGTTTGACTTTTTTCGCGCAAGTATTCACACGGTGGAGCGATACGTATATAAGCCTGAGAGTACATAACGTATTTATGTACGATACTGCGAATTGCGATATATATATAAGCGACAGCCCTGCTTGCGTATACGGATAAATTCGAAACATATTATGTTAATGTATTTATTATATGGTGTGTGTGCGTATGTTTGTGTGTATGTGTATGTGTGTGTATGATGTATTAGTTTGTGATCATGTTAAGCGTAATATGGTTAGTAATGAAAATATTAAACGGAGAGAGAGAGTATGAGAAGAAAAAATAATTAAAAATCAAAAATAATTTACGAATAACAATGTATTATTTTTAGAAAATGTGCTTTAAACCAAAGAATATTTTCTTACAAATTGTACACGTTGTTTGATACTCGTACTTAAGAATATATTCTTAGTTATAAGAGGGACTGCCTTTCAATTTAAGAATATATTCTGGGCGCCTATTTAAGAGTCACGTATTCTCAAAATAAGTGGGATATCCTTAAACTTAGTATATCAGTTTTTCGGTGTAATCGCCAACTTCAATAATCATAAAACGAGATGTAGTATAAAAAGGAAAATACTTTTTAAATATTGAAACTTTTTAACTAGACGATAAATTTACAGGATTTTTAGTATTCACTTAGCATCATTAGTATCGAATTTATATTTTGTGTCTTTACAGCTTTGAAAGTTAGAAATTCCTCCAAAATCGGAATCATTTCTTTAAATTTCACGCTTCAAAAGTCTAACTTATTGTTAGACAAGCCACAGGATTATTATAAAAGATGCGTTGTAAACAGACAATTTCTTAATCCTAAAAACAACGAATTCTCAGAATATTTTATCGATTTTTTAACCTGGAATGCATTTGAAACGTCGAAAGATAGATAATATGTTGTCAAATATTACATGTTGGATTTATTGTTTTTTCGGATTATGCATTAAGTTTTTCAGCTGAAAATTTTTGAAGCAAGTACCCAAATTGTGGCAAAGTACATATCAATATTCTGTTTCAACTCATTAGGAGCGAAAAATATATTTCACATTCTAATAAGTCATTTCATTTCTTTTTTTTAATGTTGTTCCGCTCTATTGACAACATCCTGGATTTAATATATAACTGAAATTATGTACTATTAATCAATTTAGTTTTCTGGATCTTCTTGTATAAATTATAGGTTTACGCATTGAATGCGTGTATTACATAAGTCAGTTTGACATATGCATTTTCTTGTGATATACCAATATAAGAAATGGAATATTATGATTGATTTTTCATAGGTAAATGGTGTTGATGGCTGCTCCTAAATTGAAAAGTAATGTTTCGCCTCATTCGAGATACTTATGTCAAATTTTCATCTAATTCTTAATATTCTGTCTTAGAGAGATCCCACAATTATGAAAAGCAACGTAATTTGATAATACTAATATGATCGCAAACATATTTGTACATTTAAATGTAAGTATTTTTCAAACATATTCTTAAATGATAAATTCGAATTTCAGTTGTATTTTAGTAACACAATACTAACATAACAGAGAACCTTTCCGAAGTTAATCTTTTAAATTGTTGTATAATGAAAATCAGATGAGAAAAAGCTGTGTTTAAAAAACCACATATCTAATAACCAATCTGAAATAGTTGTCTAATGACAGCTAATCCTGCCTACGGTCTAAGAAAACATCAAACGATTCTTGAAATCGAAAACAATAGTCGAATTTCAGCCTGGAGTATCACGTTCAATGTCCATATCTAAGACAAGGGATCGAAAATTATTTTAATTTCTAGGCTGTCAATCGGAAACTTCTTGGCTTCGAACATTCGTTCGTTTTTTCGATCGCGATAAGGGCATTTTGGTGCGTGTTAGCCCAAGGCACCGATAGAATGGCCGCTTCCGGCGTATATACGCGGACTCACATTAGTCGTTTCAGGTGTCTCAGGCGACGAAAAGATGAGCGACCAGGCGCCTATGGGCATTATGTGTCTTAAGGGTAAACAAGGATACCGAATAAGCGTAAGGTTGTGGATGAGAAAGAGAGATTCCAAGTGTGAAAGGAAAAATGTGAGATGGGACAGAGAGGCCAATAAGTGGGGGAAAAAGCATCAAAACTTAAACGGTACTTAAGAAGACTGCTCGTTAATGCGTCACTAATTTTCCCAGGTCCCTCGCCCTATCGCTCGACACTGAATTTAATTGCGCGAGTTTTCTCCTCAAGGCTCCCGTTCTTGCTTTCACTTCGCTTTTAACTTTATTTTTAACGGCGACTCTCGTAATTAATAATCCACGTGCACGAATCACGACCATGTTATGCTAATTCGATGCCGGACACTCTTAAAGATCATTCATGCCTACACCTTTTAATCGATTACATTTAGGCTCAGAGGTGAGCAGATCCAGAGGTACAAATCATCATCTATTGCCGAACCCGGAATTATTGTTCGTTTGGTCAATCGAACACATTTTAAAACCACGAGTTAAGATTCTTAAAAAAATATAAATCAACCACACGCAGAACCGAACCTTACAATAAGGTTAAATAACTTAAACACTATGGCAACCTTACCTTGTTGTAAGGTTCGGTTATGTTACGGACGAATATAAAAATACGCTTTTGCCGTTTATGGAAATTAGGGAAAATATGGGACAATTATAGTTCTTCACGTAATTAGGAATTTCATTGTAATTAATAATTTACGAAAATAATTATTAATCGTCAGCATAATTGGGAAGGGAGCTTTGCGCGTGCGGTTCTTTTTAATGTTATTAATCATTCTGTTCCGAGGGGTAATTTTATTACGATCGAAATAATTAATGCAACATAATGGGTTGGTTCGAATTTTATTCCTTGTTATTCGTGTTTTCCAAATGTTTATATATTTGAATTTTAAATACGGGTTTAATAATGAGCTTAAAATGAGCATTTTTATCTTTATTGCCGAAAGGAAATTAACATACGTTTTAAAGTTTCTGCGTGAAACATGAATTTTTTGTTTGTTTTTTATTTCATTGTACGCAAAACAGTTAAATCAGACAAAAATTTACTTAACAATAGTAAATGAAGTCAATTATAAATTACACATCCGTTTATTAAATTAAACTTATATATAAGTTAATAGCAAAAAGGTAAAAATTCTGCAGTGTTTTTTATATTGGTTGAAATAATTAACTTTTTAACTCAAGCATTATACATTTTTTCATCACAACGATGGGAAATAAAATAAAAAGAATTGATAACTTTACTACAATTTAAAGATTAAAATAAGGGCTTTAAGAAGAGTTCCCTTCAAATATAAAAAATATTAATACTACCCGTACGAACATTAAATGCTGTCGGTTATTACGTGACAAGCGTTCGTCACCATTAATTTCGTCCTAATATAATTGACAGTTTAATGGCACTCTGCGTTCCCCCATTCCCTTTATTTTATTTAAACGCCGAAGAACATGAAGTGCCGAAGACACTTATTAGCGATTCGCTCGGTCGAAAATAATTTTTGGGCGGCGCGTTTTAACCAGAAAGTCGAAAGTCACGAAACGAACCTTTTCGGCGCCATTAATTAGTAATCATATTTTAGTACCGTGAACAAGAGTGAATCGGCCATTCTTTAAGACCAAAAATTAACAACTTATTACACAAAATTAGCAACGATTCGATTTTTCTCCCAACCCAACTTCTGGTTATCGTTAAGACGTGCTGCTAAATTTCGTAAATAGATATTATTTATTGAATGACCCATTCATTGATATTATGTGAAGATGGAGATAAAATAATTTGTATTCGCAAAGAGGGCTTTACACATATTCTCAAGAGTAACGGTTACAAACGAAACAATGGAATTAATTTCATAAGAATTACAATTAGTCCAAGCTGTGTTAAGTTAACACCGAGAACATCAGGAACTAACAGATGAATGGCAAAAGCATGAGGCAAAGTTGCCCAATTAGACGGGGGCGTGGTGACTACTCGCCCTTTTTCGGCGGCATCTTTTAACTGAGAAAAAAGGATTTTTTTTCAGCGTCATCGGATGGCGCCTGTAATTCGTCGTTACGTCGACCAGCCTGATATTCTAGCTCTCGACCACTTCAATATCGCTATTTAATTATAAAGAATGGCATTTCGATTAGGAAATTTTCTATCGAGGGCGTTCGACTAAACAAGCGCGATATTTGATCTGAAAAGTCATATGCGGAATCTTATTTTATACTACAGAATTATTTATATTCGTAAGAGTTATCAGAATAATAAACACGTTATTTAAGCTTCGTAACACCCCGAATATGTATTAACGTTTTGAAACGCCTTGAACAAACAAGCATAGGTATCTTTTTGGGTAAGGGTAAATAACCGAATAATGCATAAAGGAGAAAACGTTTACCTCACGGTTACGTCATCAAATCCCCCGGTTTTTTGCCTTTGGCTATCGATTAGTTAAAATCGGCTCTTAACCGCGGCGATTAAACGGCTCCTCAGGAAAACGACCAAGAGCGCAAACAAAAAAGAGGATCCGAGAGAAAAAATGAACGGGCTACCGCGTATGTACTTAAGAGTCACTTTGCCGAGGCGGCGTCTTAACAATCGCCGCATTTAAGCTCATAAACAACAGTTTTGTTGCCGCCGCAATTTCCATTTACGGATTCGATACGCTCGCATCGCGCCGCAAACACAAAAGGCTGCGGAGGTAATGTCTCGTCGTCGATAACTAAAAACTTATTGATTAAATCGAGGGATTAAATACAGCGTTTTCGACGAGCTCATCGTTTCACGGGTTAGGCGCAAACCATAAAAACCAATATTGTTATGTATCGAAATTTAATGTGAACGTTACCTTCTATTTTGGTACCACGTCTTGACTTGCGTGTCCGTTAGCTGCAACTTCGCTGCCAATTCCATTCTATCCTGCACGCTGAGGTACTTTTGCCTTTCGAAGCTCTTCTCTAAGGTTTGAAGCTGGTGGTCCGTGAAAGCAGTCCGCGCTTTCCTTTGCTTCTTACTTTGGGAGGAACTCAAGGAATTCGATGACGGGCCTTTGGGATCGTCGTCTTTTCCGCCTATGGTCGTTAAAAAACTTGATTAGTTTTCAGTGTATATATATCAATTACTACTAAAGTATAACTGCATTTTGTAGTGTCCCTCGGGCATTTTAGAGTAAAATTTAATTATCAGCTATGACATTCAAATAACAAATTCATTTCAAATCTTTCTAATTGGTATATGTGCATTCAAAAGATATAATGATAAAACTATTTCTCGACTTAATTACTAATTTCTTTTATACGTTACTATGGTTATTCTTGGTTTCGGTAAATTGCTCTATTGAATCAGCTGTATTGAAATTTTAACATTCTCTACATCGACATTAAAAATATCCGGTAAGGAGGAAAGACTTCGTGATTCTGCAGAATTCCTATTGTTTCGCGTCACGAATCGATGTTGCGGGTAATTTTTTTTTTATGTTTTTGCCATCATACATTAACATTGTGGACGACGGTCAATGTACACATTTCGTTAACTGTTCTTTTCTGAATAAATCACACTATATCCTGACAGTTTTGCAATTATTTCTATTGCAAACGGTATATACAACCGTAGATCACTTTCACATTTCTGACTTCCAGGTGGTTCGTGGATGTCTAAAAATGGATATTCTCGAGAATAAAACCGTTTAACGTCTATTAGAAACTGTAACAATTGTTAGAATAGAGTTTTTACTTAGAGATATATAAAACGGTATAGGTTAGGTTCGACTGTAATTTCAGATCTTTGGAGTGCAAGGTATATATTCTGATGCCTGGTTTAAACATTTATTAGGTTTTTTTTTGTTCTTTAGTAAGGTCGTTCAGGAGTAAACAAATATGAACCGAACATAAAACAAGACATTCTCTGGAGTTGATATAACTGATCTGATAGATGGAATCAACCTGGCCCATAGTTTACACCATATTTCAATATGAAAATGCCAAGAGAATAAATGGTCAAATAAATTAGTCAGCTGACATTAGTTAAGTTATTTCTCTAGGAAGTTTAATAAGCGACAAATTGAAGTCCTCCACTATACTAAGAATGATATACATAATTGTAACAAAATCAAAGTGGGCTATCTTACTCTTCTTGAGAAACTATTTTGGATACTTAGTCCCGTTAAATCTCAGTTAGTCTTAACATATTTCGTAAACAAGGGCCTTATAGTACTATCCACGTACTCTGTTAGCGAGTAGCTGGATGATGAATCTGAGTTCTGGAGTAGACGAGTCTCTTTTTGGAACAAAGACAACTTCAATATACAACTACATACATATTTTAGTTAAACCTTCGAATAAAACAGTATGGTAGATACAAAATGACAACGAACAATGGTGAATATAACAAGTTGTAAAGCACCAGTTACTATATGTCGAAAAATCTGTAATCGAATTTGTCAACCTCTTTAAAAGCTGTCCTATTTAGTCGATCAAGACATGAGTACTAGAATCCAAGAGATATGTCCCTTCTATCAATGCCATGTCCTTTAACTTAATGAACTACCTATCGACAGGCCATTATCGAAATACGTCCAGATGATAAAAGAAGAAAAGGGAGTGTTTTCCTTAGGAAAGTATGCACCGGACCTTGGAGACTATCGGCCTATCTATCTAATAAGCGATAACATAGTCGTTCCGCAGCCTCTCGCGGCGTGCACGTACTTTAAGAGCCATCATCCTCCCGGGGTGGGTTCATCTCCCGCGGGAAGCTCCTGGTCGATTCTAAAAGTATCTAAAGGACCGTTGTCGCAAGTTCATCGATTGGAACGGGCGGGTGGTCTGGTGCCGATGGGAGCTGCGGGGCCGCGAAGGGGTCGGACGCAGAAACTTTCCGCCAGGGGCGACTGCGGCGCGGAACTGTTCGGGGCGGAGGGAGAGAAAAGGAGGTTCGATAGAAAGCTCCAGGATTGAGTTAACCCGGGCGAAAGCGCGGCTCTTAGCCCCCGTTTGATCGGCCAGATTCGCTTGAACGGTCCAGCTTGCGACGCCATCTTACAAAATGGCCGTCCGCCGATCCCTCTGGAACTTCCGCGGCGAAAGAAGAGGGAAGGAGGAAATGCTGGAGGATGTCGGGTATGCGCTTGGAGGTCGGGAAACTAAATTTACTATGTGATACACTTAGAGGAGTCCCGCCGCTGGAGTTTTCTTTTTGAGACACTTCCAAGACGTTAGACGGAACTTTTTTCTCGGAGCTTTCCGCTCGCGCTTTGGAGTAACTCGAGAACCACCTTATACGCGTTCTCTTCTCATCTGTCCTTTTTCCTCCGGTTCTTCATGGTATGCTCCATTCTTACCACCTTCGGTTCTTCTCTGTTGACCGCGGCATAGGGTCCAACCGACAGTTTGTAAGACTCACGGAGAACTTTTTGTTGGAGCCTACGCTATTTCTACTTGGGAAGCATCAATTATTAACTAGTGCTTTCATGATTATATTTGCACGTCGGCTTAGTTATGAATAACATGTTATTTCATTGGCATTATGTCCTATATAAATCAACAAAATAGTTACATTTTGACTGTTAGGATTACTTTTACGTTGCATATGTGCCACTGCAGCAAGTATACTCGTATTACGCGTATCTGAGTTGGGCAAACTTACTGCAAGCTCCACACATGTAGTCAGTTTCCATGGCTGGCAAAGTAACAATGATGAGGAATAACGATAGCGACAATAGCGGACGGCCATCATGCTGGCACTAATTGCACCGGCGCATAATTGCTCGATAAACATCCTGTTAATCACGCTTTTATGCGCCGGTACATTGTACAATGTCGACACGAGATTCTGCATGTACGTGGTAGCCAGACCGGGGCACATACGGACGAAGCTGCAGCAGAGGGACAATTTTGCACTATGCATCAGCGTTATCTGCGTCCGTTGCCTGAACACTGCTGTATGAACTATTTGCAACCCGCGTTAATTTGTTTAGTTTATTTAAAGAACGTGCATTATGTGTACCGACCAAACGACCTGTTTAAAAACAAACAGCAAGAAAACAATTATTGTCTGATTCATAGAGAGATAAGCTTTAAATAAATATATTAGGAACTGTGTTAATCGTTGCAAGAATGAATAAAATAATGACATAACAGCATGTATCATAGAGGAAAATAAATATTTGTAGGAATGCCAAGCCAACATTTATTTAACATGCGTTTTCTCTCATCATTATTATTTCATAGTTTGTCTAATATTACTGGCGTGCAGACAAATAATAGACATAAATGACATCGCACTCGTAGCGAGATAATTTCAACGCAGGTTATGTCATATGCGATTGTCGCTAGCGCATGTAATCTTATCGCGCAAATATCTACAACCAATTTTTTTTAAATGAAGCCAATTTAAGTCTTTATTACTGAAGACGTCTTAGATCCCCGAAATAATCTTAAATATCTAAAATATTAAATATAAAATACAAATCGCTTTAATTAGAAGGAGACACTTGTCCGAAAGGCAATGTTATTGTCGCATTATATCCCTGATGATTGAAGTTTCATTAAAAAAAATTACGCATATGAGTTAACAACGTTGATGAAGTCCGCTCGCACAGCGCGGTTAATGTCCCGCTGGAAGCTCGTTTTACGCGAAGTGAAGGAATGCGTATGCGACGCGGTGATAAATTGTTTATATTTTGCCCTTTGTCGTTAGAAAAATCGTTATGGATCGCACGTCGCGAAATGTCTTTTTACGACGGACGTGAATTATGACTTGGAATTTTCAACCGCATATGCTACTTGTGACGCTTGCATACAAATCGCGAATTCTGAAACGCAAAGGGCATTTCGGAACACGCGCTTCCGCGCTTTCGGCAAATGTAACTTTGACGGTTAAAGATTTGTATGAAAATGATTTTTTTTTATCAGGTACAAACGGAGAAATTTAATTAACATTGCGTTTATGACGTTGTGAAATTGCACACGTAATTACGATCTGGAGGGTATATTCCGGATTGACGGGGATTAGAATTTTTATAGAAATAAGCATTTAACAAAATTTGAATATTACTATTAAGTACTCGGTAAAGCAAATATGTTCAAACCTTCTTTGGAAATTGAGATATTTTATAGATGAAAACTGACTTGAAAGTGTACGCTATTGAATGCCTGACAAGCGTAACGAAGTCGATCTGTCGGTCCGTCGTCAGTTAAAAGCGTTCAGATTCAACCAAGGAAAAATAAGCGTTTCGCTCGAGCCTTTAAATTCACTTTTTCTCGATTTATCAAAAATCTAACAGTCATAGAGGTCGAAAAGATTTCAATCCTAACTGAAGCTAAGGGCTGCCGTATTGTTATTCCAATAGCATAATAATTTACAAATTGAATTCGCTACAGTGAAGTTGTTTTAATATAAACTTGGGACTCTTTTCTAAATTCTAAGGCGTCCGCAGCACAGGAATAAAAATGCTAAATACTACATATGCGATAAAAACAATCTAACGAGCGAATATTACCGGATAATGGCAAACAGGAAAGCAATTACATTACGAATGCATATTACGGGAGTTTATACGACAAAGATTTGATGTAAATAAATGTCACAGTCGCACGCGAGTAGTATGAAGGCCAATTAGGGCGCACATATGCTGACGCGCGCACGAATATTAGACAATCTCAGGATGAAAATGTGAAGTGATTTAAAAGTATAAGTATATGGAATAACTATGGGTTTCAAGTAGGCAAACAGTGAAGGTCACATAAAATTATAAATAATGTCTGATTTCATATCCCGTCATTGAATTTGTTTTATCGATAGTCTGAAATGCAGAAAGGTCTGAAGGTCAAACAAACCATTTGTTTATATTTGGAAATGGTAATTGCGTAGTTAACTTTCAGAAGTCTGTTGTATACGATCAGGATTTTTGGCGTAATCTAATTGGGTTTGTATAGGTTAATGATGAGCTATGCAAACCTTGATTAGAAGAGTTCACCTAGCTCTCTCAATTCATTTCCTTCCAGTTTGCGTTCCATTCTACGAGTGCGACCATAGTTTGCAAAATTTAATGTAAAAATCAGATCATTTCGAAAATCCTCAACTATTTTATTTAGCATTTTATAGATCTTTGGAATTAGTTGGAATTAATTATAATGAGTCCGATTTTTAAAAAATCAATTAAGCCAGTTTTTTTATGAGCGGCGGTGGCTCAGTTGGTAGAGTATCGGCTTCGTAATCAGAAAACCCTGGTTCTATCCCGGCCTCTGCCATCTGTCATCGGGAAACCTCTGTATTTGTCTATAAGTGTCTAATAACGTCAAAGCTCAGGTGGTTCGGATTCCATCTTCATAAACTGAAGGTCCCGTCGCGATTTAGTCCCATACGGGTTCAGAAAAGTCGACGTAAAATAATATTTAAAAAAAAAAGCCAGTTTTTTAATATTTTATTCTATTGTTATTATTGCTTTATCAAATGATATGCGGAGTATGACAGCTGTTATACCGAAAGTCTGAACATTTTTTACTCTTATTAATTAACTTCTAACAATGTTAATCGATTTACGATTATGGTCGGACGGTACCGTATTTCCCACCGAATTCGGTGCCAATTATTTTTAATTATATTAACAACCAGGTTTGTAATCCTCCAGCCATAAACATAATTGATCGCCGCGTTCTCACTACATCACCGCGTAACATTGTTCGACGGTTAATAAATAATGAAATACGCTGTTACGAATCAAGCCTCGGTGTTTACCGAATATCCGATTTTTAGTGAGCGTAATTACGCGCGAGGAAACTCCCACACGCGGAAATCTGTCGAAGCCGCCGACACATCCCTCCTGGAAATATATATGCGCTCGCGCGTTCTCACACACACGGACGTACAAATGCCTTAGTCGGCGAGCTCATAAAAATGAGAATATAAAACTTTCGCGAAGCGCCGGCTTCGGTTTTATGGCGAACGGAGACGACGAGAGCGCGGATTCTCTCTTTGTTTCTCCCTCCCTCTTCCCTCTTAGTCTTCCTCGCTGTACGGCCCAGGATTTTGTTTGCTTCTTGCTTTATTTCGTCGCGAGAAGTAAGTATGTATAGACGTCTACACCAGCGTACCGACGGATTTCGCGCAAGCGCGCTACCGTCGCTTCGTGCGCATGTGTTAAAACGTGTACGTATACGTGATCGCAATAAAGAATTGCGGAGAAAGGGAGGCGCACTTCTCTTGGGGAATAAGGAGGGCGTGTCTCGACTGATCGCAGCCACGGTCCTATCTCCTGTAAACGGATTTCATTCGACGTACCTTATTAGATTTGTCGTCTAATCGTTGTCATTATAAACCTCGACGCTTGAACACTGCGGCCGTTACTTTGGCGATCGCGGATTGGATGGGGAACGAAACTTGTCATGTTTCGCGAATCACAAGCCAATCCTGAATCTGTATTTTGGGTAGAACTCGTCCGTTGGTAGATTATAGGTTAGCAATGCTTGTAGTCAGTGATGCCTTAACGTGTGTTGTTAACCCCAATAGCCACTTGGCGCGTGAACCTGAGTCATAACGTTTATTTGGGCAAATACATCGTATTGTACTTTGTTAGCCAGTCACCTATGGACATCACGTGTCACCGTTACATTTGGCAATTGTAAGGTAATGGCATTTCGTCCGCGGCTAATGCAAGAAGTTTTACAGGCATTTGGAAACTCAATTTACATTTCAATTGTTGTTCTAACTTCAGGACGGGTGTCAAATTTGCCGAGAACCATTTCCTTTAATAATTCCTTTACAGATAACTCAATTTTGCGAAATAAAAAATGGCGCATACTCATACTGAAATACAGAACTCTCTAAAAATGCTGCCAGAAAACTCCCAGCATACACGGAGAGAAATTTCTAACGATTATAGAATGGAACTCTTATCGACGCATCCCATGCCGCTATGCACCATCAAATCCGGTGCGTCTTGAGGAAATACAGTATGTGTCCACGGTAGAATACGTTGTCAATCTCCGCGGCAAAAGAGTATGAAAACAAACGAATCTTGCACTGAGAAAATTTTAAGACAAAAGGCGTATCATAGGAGACATTCTCACAGTGTGTAAGTTTCGAAGGTGACCCACGGTATAAACATAAATTTCTCTCCGTATATGTACATTTATTCATCACAAATATATACATATTATGTAGATATACGCCATTAGAAGGATTGATATTCGGTACACTAAATTTCATCACATGTTTAACAGTGGATATTAACGATGATTCTCTTTCACAAGTGTGCATGGTTTATTTGTGGGTCAGTGAATGACTGGGTAGGTCAGATTGATAGCAGAAGATTGAAGATACTAAAAAAAGAATAGATCTATTTAAGTAAAAGAATTTATTGTACAAATTCGCCTTGTTTATAACTGTGCTTGACGTTCCTTGCAATGGAACCTCATAGTCGCTTTAATACTGGATATTTTCGAAGATCAATTACATTTTTTTCAATGGAGTAAAAAAAGCGCAAGACAACCCAGACGAGACAAAGTGAGACAAAACAAAACAATAATTTGCTTCAAGATTTCGCGGCCATTATTGTTAGATAGCACCCCTCAGGGCAACCAACCGTGAAATGCTACTGACTATAAAAGTTGTACACAATTAAAGTTACCGATTTTTAAAACAAAACAATATCTAAACACACCCACTAAAACCGGTATCCCCATCGTCAGATTAACTCTTATATATATATTATATTCTAACTAAGTACTAGAAAAAACGTGAGAAATGTGCCATAGCAGACAGAATTAACCATTCTTTTTTTTGGGACGAGTTATATTCTAATAATTAAATAATAGTCTCTCATTTATCAATTAACTGGGCACCTAATCATAGTAAAGTGCTGTTGTCATATAGTCACTCCTCAAATTTGTAGTCGACAGCAACATAATTACAGTCTACGATTATCCCTGATATTTAAAGATAATGAAATTAACATAAAACATAATAATAAAAAATCGTTTAACATTCAATTATTCACAGTTGTCTTTCTACAAATTTTTACATTTTGTTAATAATAAAAGAGAAACTCGATTTCCGAAATGGTCGAAAAACATTATTTTAAGCTATTTGCATGATTTACTTCATAACTTCATGTATGACAAGCGACAAGTCAGTGAATAATTTCAGTTGAATTTTAAATCCAGACAGTTATTACCAGCTAACTTGGTCAAATATTTTCGACGATTGACGTTACCACCTGTCCATCAGCAATCTAGTATTACACCCAGGCAAGGGTAACAATGGTCTTGTGAGTGACACATATTATCATAACTTGAATCTTATTTATTATCATTTCCATCTTGAACAAAAAACAGATGATAGAAATGTATCTAATGATGTTTTGATGAAGACAATTATAATATATACAATACATTTAGCCTTAAGCACCAATGCTTTTCACGTAATGAATTTCCGAAATAATACTAATTTGAAAGATATGAGAAATCTTCGAAAATAATGACTGAAACATAATTAATCAAACTATAAATGTAGTACGCCATTGAGTGAAATGCGCATGAAGTTTTATTGAACGCCCGGTACGCCGCGGTGTTGACTTTAATATTCCACTAGGTAATATGATCTACATTTACACGAGTGAACGATACAAGATCAAGTCAATGCGGGAACATTATTTTGTATTATAATTTTTATTTAATTAAAAAATTATTTTAATGGGCATTGAAATTACAACAAAAATTACAACGATGCAGGTACAATTGTACGACTCTAGGGAAACACGAGTGTAAGAACGTGATTTATTCTAATCAAATCTCAGTTACTACTTTGTTAATTTAAAACGTGAGAATTCAGCGATTATTATCGATTTCTAATGAAATAAGACCGACTATATGACGGTTTCTATTTTCGTTATAGTTTAGATCCTATTTTCGTAAATTAAACGTTCGTGAGGTCGTGAGTGCGAATCCTCAAGTATACTTTTGTTTATTTCCTTTGTTTGGAAAATTCAGTAGCATTGCTGAACAGAAGTACGAAATCAGAGTTGAGATTGGTGGTTGTTGACGCAGCGTTATCAATTCAGAAGCATTTTTTACAAAAATAGGAGAAGTTTATACAAGTCTTTGAATAGGAAAATGTTTCGCCACCACCGTCCAAAATCCCCCTAAACACCGAGTCGACATGTGTTGAAAGAAAACGACTGTTGGCGGCATCGATCATTAATTAGGCATTTGGGATTTGTTTATTTGCATGTGTCGTCATGTGTGGGATGATGAAATCCAATTTAGCCACAATAGTCTAAATATGAGTAAATAAAACTAACCAATTAGATTTGTTATAAGATATCTGTTGCTATATTATATTCCCGATATGTTCCAAAATTAACCAATTTTGAAATTAGTAGATTTAAACCACTGGTCTATGAGCATTTACTGAATCGCAATAATTCTTACACAGGGAGTCCATTATATCAGGTATGTCCTTCTATTACAGACATATCGCTTTTTCAGCTATGGTTACAAAATATCGATAAACATTTATCTCTGACCGGGATGTTTGTCTTCCTCTAAGAGACTTCGAAGCCAACAGAGATCTGTACTCGGTAGGCCCTTGGCTGGGGTATTTGGTCATTGGAATTCCACAGCTCTACCCCTTGACGGATACTCTTTGGCCCCGTATGCTGGCGTAGCTTTTATCGATGCTGCGCTCTAACAGTAGCTCGACTCTGCTTTGCCGTGTTTGCACGTGTACGTGTGCACAAGGGCGGTGGCCCTTGTGAAGCCGAATCTGACCCCTGCGTATTGTATTACCACGTTGCCACCTCGGGGGAGAAAACACGGGGGATAATGTTATGGAACGAGCCGTCGTTTTATTGCCGCATACATCGGCTCTCGCTCACTCGTTCTCTATTTGTAGCCACAGGGGGTGGAATCGTGTTAATCGCGCTAAAGAGGCAACTCTCCAAATCTCATCTGAATATCGAGGTCGTCTATTGCCGGCTGTAAGGCAGGTACTGTATATTTATTTGCCCCACAAATCGTCTTGTAACTGATACGTTATATTTTTTGTTCGAATCGCACTGTACACTTTTTTCTCGAATTGTTTACCTTTTAATTAAATGTATTCAGAAAATGCTAAAGTTGTATTTGAATACAAATTAATTCAATACTATTTTATTTATCTTAGGAACGAGATGGGTAAATTGTCAGCATGTTCACCTCGCTGTCGGCGCCATCAGCGCATTTTCTCTGGTGATAATTAATAATAATTAATGAACTGAATAAATACAACAAAACCAGCAAGTAAATATATAACTATGTTTATTTCAATCGTCATTTTACTTCAATAATCAAGTTATGCAATCAAGAAATATATAATTACCAAACGATTCATGACAAAAGTTTCTCAGCAAATTTTGGTACCCGCGGATATCTCGTAATAGTTGCGCGAAAAGTATATCGATCAGCATGCGTACTGCTGGGTGATCTGGATGAAACATAATAAGGAAAAATTGGAACTCGAGTCACTGTCATATCAAATTATGCGTACCTAAGGTTTCCCGCTAACGATTCTCGAATTTCACGCGGCATTCCTCGCACTCAGCGAATGGGAATGCCGATTACCGGTCGCTATGTGCACGACCGCGAACTCGCGATCTCACGGGGAAAAAATGACGTCGATGTCGAGCAATCGAACTAAACAGATCCATTTCGCAATTCTTGTATTACCACGGGTCGAACTATAGTAATGTACTACGTGGGCGGAACGGATAGAGAAAAAGTTGACTTTTTCATTATATTTACTCGGCGACTATTGTTGGTTTTCCATTGCATACAGAATCAGCTGTTTATAATTTGTCTGACAATCAAAACATTCTTTGTGAATTCCTTCGTGGACGGCCAATTATTTTGTATATAGCTAAATGTCGGTATAATATTCCTCAGTAAACATTTTCGCGAATGTCAGGGATATTTTTCAAAAAATAACTTTTCAGAAGATGTCTTTTATGGAGACATCTAATATATGTTTAAAAGATATCTTTCAGATAGTTATTCAAAGATATCTTGCGAAAAGACATCTAAAATACAGCTTTTGTAATGATATCTTAACGATCTTTATAAAAAGCCGTTTCGCATATGCACAAATTGTAACTTGCGTTCCCCATTGCAAGTAGAATCGCCGCCATCTTGGGTGTAGAGGATTTTCTAGCTTTTCCTATTACTGATCATTTTATCAAAATTATATGTAAAATTACCACAATATACTCTCATATTAACTTATAATATTTTTTAATCCGCCGGTAAATTTTTGTCTGAAATATATTTTTCGAAATATCTAAACGATATCCGAAATTGTTGCAGAAGACATCTAAAAGAAATCATTTATAGATCTTTTTAAGGTATCATTGACAGATTGAAGGTTATCTTTTAGACATCTTTAACAGATTTTTTTGCTTATGTCCAAGTGGTAATTCTACAAGAGTTAATTAAGTGACGAAGATCGTCATTGCTACATTATGTATTAAAATCAATGAACAACGCTGGATTTATAAATTACATATCGTTTCTGTGACATCTCTAAATTTAGAACTTATATTTTTCATTGATGTTAAAGAATATCGCTGTGATTGAGCTAAATAGATTTTCCATACTATGTGGTCAAAATAATTAAACCTCTCATTTAGAATACATAGTTAATAAATTAATAAAAAGAAACATTGTTAATGTCAAACAGAGAAATTAGAAACCTACAAATCCGTCGGGAAATGTGAAACTACGAGTTATGTTAAGTTATCTGCCGCTTTTGTTGAAAAATGTTAATTCTGGAATACGTGAGAGAAATCTAGATAGAACCCCTATATGACTATCGTGATATAATTTCTACTTTGGTAGAATCGTACAATCGATCACGCCATTCATCCCACGATTCATCGTGGACGTAGAGTTAAATACACCTGTCACTTGATTATCTCGCAATTGCGTGTTCTACGAAATTGATAGCGTTATTAAGCCAACGATTATTGATGTCTAATAGCAATAAATTCTTTCAGTATTGCCGTATTTCGAGGTCGAATAAAAAATCTATTACTGCTTATTGATATAGTCGATAATATAGGCCAAAAGGTAACAAATAGGGTCGGTAAACAAGAAACGTCGTAGATGTGATTATGTGAATTATGAGCTTTGAGTACAATATAATCTACAACTTATTTAACGCTATTGAAATTAGCGGTATACTAACATGTCCGACCGCATTAAACAGATTTATTTCACGGAGCTGTTATTCTAATTCGAAATACAATTTCTCTTACCTATTGCTGATATAAGCACCGTAGTCCCTAATCTATGAATATTTTAGAGCTATCAGAAATTTATCAAATTACAGTATATAGCAATGTTTTGCATAATAGACGGAGAAGAAAATTGAAAATAACAGAAAATACATAAAATAATCCAAATGTAATTTGTAAATTCATTCCATGAATATATGCGGTAATCCTTAAAGGCACATGATAAATTACAAAGAAAGAAAGCAATTGATACATGATTTGCAAAGTTCAGTTGTCAAACCATTCAATACTCACAACCAGATTTTAACTTTTATCTGATCCTAATGAAATTTGGCACCAATTGTTCGGTGTAATCAGTAAAAAGCATCGTACATGCATAAATAGTTTTAAACAGTTCCTGGATAGTTCTAAACATTTCCTGAATCGTTTTAAATGAAATAGCTTTGTGCAGATTTGTACAATTTGGAAGAGAAAACAATTGCAATTTTCGTATCTTCCAATCTAAAAGAACTGAAACCATGCATGCATTTGTAATTAATACCTTTTTACGAGACTACAAATATTTGTTGTTATTATATTTGACATAAGAGAAGTAATGTTAAACTATTTTCCTAGTTTGACTAACAATGGGATGATCTTCGTGTCGTAACAAATACTAAGTAAAATATTGAACGTTTTTGAACCACTCAAGCAACATGAGATTTCCAAACAGAGATTGAATTATACAGTTGTATTAAAGTTTTCAGTCAATGAACCTTTGAGGAAACTGAGTAGTAATTAAGAGACTCGAATAACTTATTGCAAGATTTCTTGATTAGTGCGAAAGTAATTTGTCAATTTTTATATTAAGGTCAGAATTGGAAGGTGCTTAAGATAGGAACAGTACGAATTCGACGGCGTCGCTCATAAGTGGAGGACAAGGGTCGGCAAATGCCAGCAGATACGTCGCCGGGTTAAATAATGGAAACGATCGTCCGAAACGGCACGATAACGTCTTGTGCAGGAACGTGGAAACATTGCCTTTATGACACCAGGGCCAGGACGGTCACGCGAAAGTCATGTTAGCAAGTCGCCAAGTGGCCTCCGAGTTGCTACCTCAAGAGTTCCTTTTTTACCCCGAGCTATACGATGTGCTTAGAAAACGAGTACTATGTCGAGCCAAGTCAATTTTTAACCTCACATCAAAACTAATCAAATGTTTAGGTACAAGTACCAATTGGATTTTATCGTCAGTCTGATCAATCGCTAGCTTTTAGTGGTTTGGTTCAAGTAGTTGATAGTGGTTTTGTGCCCACTAGGCTTATTGTATTTCATTGGAAACATTCAAATTGATTAGACCCTTACTACTCACATCACTAAATGTGCCTCGCAGTCATATGTACGACTTTGGTTGTAAGTTATATAGAGTGATCAACCAAATTATTTTAATAGGTTGAAACATATTTCCAAACAAATTGATTGCTTCACGACAATTATTTATAGTAACTACTGCAGGCTTGTACATAAGTTGCTATTTATTCCAGCTATTAAATTTATTACACAATGAAACAGTACTATATCGCTCGCTTACTATTGAAATTGCACCGATTAATATTAACGTCCGCCTATTTATAGCTGCCACGCTATCACTGTTTCTTTTTTGTTGCACGTCTCGTGTCCCGTGCCTTTCGTGTTTCGCAAGCGACTTTGTCTTTCACCAAGTTTCAACTGTAAATTCGCCATTTTTAAGCGCATTTAAGCTAGGTCAAAATCAAGCAGGGGCTGAAAAACACGGAAGCTAAGAGGATTTGACGTCGACTATCGCGTTAAAAGGGCGACGAAATCCTAACGAGCGAATCCCTGCAACCGATCTCGATGTTATGAGGTTCTACATGCGTATTAGCCTTTACTCTACTTGGATAACGTGCATTACGTCGCGTTAATCACACCCCAGAATCGACATGGGAATAGCGAAAGATCCGATTACAAAAAATCTCTTTTATTTAACCCTTTTATAACATTTTAAATCAGCGCTTAAAAAGTAATTTAAAAAGGTATAAATGTTATTTAAGATTTAGTGTTTTTATTTCTAATAATAAGCTGAGGTAATAATTGTCGAATTTATTGTTTTCTGAGAAATGTCAAATTCGAGACATGAGCTCACGAGAGATATGTTGCGAATCTGTTAATATTTAAATTTCGATAGAAAAGATTTTAATCAAATTCGTATTCTTATATTTTTACGGTAATTTAAACGTTGGCCTTGAAAGTGAAATAAAATATTACGATTATGGCAATTTACAATTGTTACGAGAAACTGTTTTACGAAGGCAAAATGTTTTCACGAATGTACGGGTAATTTTGCAGTCGCACACTTAAGCATCTATACATTTTGTAAGGCCGTCATAAATTGAAATGAAATGGGTTTCGAGAACCGTAAAGTGGTAATTTAAAAAACGAAAATTGTTTTTCTATCACCGTAAATGACCGTATAGTTTAACATTACGTACTTCGTTAATGACGCTTAAACATTAGCACTTGACATGTGCGACGTTTCGAAAGCAAATTATGTTTTGAATTATTTGCAACTGATAAGTGCATGTAACAAATTACAAGCATCTTTTCCAATAACTGTTGTTGTAAGGAAATTATTCATGACGTAATTAATGATGATAAAATGTACTCATAATTATCAGACAATAAGTAATTTTCCCTAAAAACCGAGGAACATAAAAATCTAAAAACATATGCCTTGTGAAGGTATGTTTGCGCGTCTATATTGTTTCATTTACAGCCAACCCATTATTATCTAAGATAAAATAATAAAAAACATCGATAATTAAAAGCATAACATTTTTTACGTAATTGCTAATTGTTTATTTGCGCGTCGGAAGTATGCAGTGCTATTTTCTGCAAATGGTTGCAATAATTGTTCAATAATATTCAAGTGTTTAACACTATTTCAGGTTCTAAGGTCAAGCTGTTTTATGATAAAGTATAACAAACTGCAGTAGATTATAGCAAACTAAAAAGTTAGAAATTTCTTATCTTAATGCCACTGCAATAGAATATAACGATTTGTTCATACTACGTAAATTACCATTAATTGAATGTTAAAATTCATGATTTATTTGCGTTTTCTTTCATTGTTAATATAACATTCATTATTTTGCATGGTAATTTTAATAGGTAGATTTTACCAGACTTTAGGTACTAAACTATTGCTAATGTAAGTGACACATTAAATAAGTCACGATTTTTACTTATAAATGGAAAATCAATTGTTCAATAAAATACTAATTGAAAATGTTTTTGTTTTCATTAGTAATTCCTAACCAATTCAAGTTTGAAACTGTACGATTGAACAACATTTAAAAAAGAAGTTATTTACAGTTCATCGTAGTTATAAACAGAACAGAGAAGAGAGAAGAATAAATCAAGTCTAAGAAAAATATAATGTTTTGGCAGTAGTTTATGCCCTCTTATTATAATTGGATGCAATATGAAATGGATAGAATATTTGAAAATGTGGTTATCATTATGCAAAGATTTATTTTTAATAAAGTTAACCACTTGCAATTTCAGTCGGCTTCTATTAGTGATATCCTATGCTTTCTGGCAACTTATCATTAAGCAGCTACAAATTAAATACAAATAATTTTAGAATATATATTAGGTTATGTCCGATGTAATAAGATTAAAAATAAATCCTTCATAAGAAGAAAAATAAGAAAAGTGGGGAATTTAGGTTATATTTTTCGAAGGCCCTTTGCCCTTTGATGAATTTTGATAGCTTTAGTTAGGAATACTACCGCCAGGTACCATCGTCGACACCCTACAAGCTCTCTTTCTCGCGATCACTGCTCCCGTTATAAGTGAGTTTTCATTTTGTCATGCAGTCTTATGCATACAGATACCTGCTTGTATATAAGTATGCTGAGAGAAATGGTATAAGAAGATATTTAACAATGGTAGGAAAATATTATTTCCGTTGGGAATTTCAAGACAGCCGTGAAATATTCGGAATAAATATTATCAGTCCAGTAAACCAGAGCATTATAATATATAAGTTGATGAAATTTCAAAAGCTTTTGTACAAAGATGTTACTAGTGAGAATAGTAAACACATTCGTGTTGAACAATGACAAGTACATCATTTAATAAATATATATAGTGGTGGTTATCACGAACGTTTCTACTGTTCTGACTAGTAAAATTGTCTACAAAAGCATTGTAAATGTTGTTTAAACACGATTATTTACTACAAGGTATTCGTCACGTTATAGTAAATGTTATTTGATTATAGGCATTTAATACATCGCGCGAAACCCATTTTCGAAGTGGGCGACATCTATGAATATTATTATTAACTTATAGTTTTTACTCGCATAAGAGAAAAAAGGGATGTATCTTCGAACTCGAGAACGTGACACTTTTTTCGTGGCTTTAAGAAAAAGCACGAGATGAGTACATAGTTTATGTTGTATAATTGAATTTTTAGGGTAAAAAATTGTTCATGTACATGATGGAATCTATTGCCATCTGCTTCGATCAAAGACACGAATCTGGTACGAACGGTCGTCCTCGAATCAAAAACTACCAGTTCAAACAAATTCGCCCTTGCTTAACAATAGATTGCTGACAAATATATGCATTATGCCTTTTTAAATGAAATCGTTGCCTTTCTTCGGATTTAAGACAGACTTTCAATTTTTGGACGACGACGGTAGACAGGCAGCAATTTCACGTCCATTTCCGGCTCTTCGCATAAACGTATACAGACGTCAAAAGTCGGTCCCGACATTGTAAAAAAGAGGCTGCCGCGATCCGCACAAGTCAAAAAGGCGTGAAAACTCGATCGGCCGTTTCGTTCGCGCGAGTCGTGTACGCTTAATCCGCTTAGCAAGAGAGGCCTCTGTCGTTCGCTCGGCATTATATGATGCGCGCATGTTTCACGCCTCGTCGTGCCGCGTAGCAAAACTGACTTCGAACGGCTAATCCGAGAACCGGAAATGATTGGCAACCGTTTAGATCTTGGCAGGATTAGAATTGAGGATCGGCTACGTACGAGGGAGACGGTGGCAGCCGGCTGTCACCTTCCGCTTTGACAACAAAATCTTGCCGGCTCACGCTAACGCACCCCTCCTGGATTAGGACTTGAATCGCGACCTTCTTTCTTGCTCGCCAGAAGATGTGGCGATTTTACGCATTTTAAAGGGGTGAGTGAGCAGACCGAGGTGCCAATTTGTCGTTTCTACGGCTTGGCGGGAGGCTGGGAACCTTTTCGTCTCGGTGACGACTCCAGGCCACTTGGCACCCAGTCCTTGTGTTCCTTCGATGTCATAAAAAAAACGGAATGGTCGTTTTTAAACTATAAAAGGGATTTGGAGTAGACGAAAAGCCAATGTAATAGGTACAAACATACTATGTATTCTGAAGGACTAAAATATTTACTTTCATAGTTATGGCTCAGCAAGTTTTTCATATCAGATATTTATACATCAAATCGTACCCCTAAAAGTACTGTTACTTAACGAAAATGGCAACTTACATTTTATTCTAATAATAACATCAACATTTGAAATTTTTCTGTTTATCCATTTTATATTTAACATAAAAAAGATATACAAATTTAGGAAAAAGCAAATCTAAACGTATTGTCGAAAAATTGAATTTCGATTGATATTAAATAAACAGATAATGTAATGAAACGTTAAACGCATTTAAACTTTCCTAGTTCCTTTTCGGAAATACTATTAAGGGATCTGAACCACGATTTGCCCTTTCTACACATTACGGTCTGGTGATTTTAAGCATTAAAGGGGTAAACATTTCATAACCTGAAGTTTCAATTTCTGTAACTCACAGTGTGGTTTGAAACAGGTCTAAATTTCCCAAACTTTAATTAAGAATTACAAATTGAATTTGATTACTATATATACATCGTATTTAGTGTTTGTTAATATTTATGTATTAATATGCCTGAGATTATCTTAAGTGATCATTAATTAAACTAATTTTAGCTGATTTTTAATTTTTTAAATTTAATCTGTAATACGTAAACCTATTCAGATTCAATTATTGTCAGATAATGAAATATAATGCAATACTGATAGGAAATCATAATATCATCCATTGAATTAAAAAATTAAATAAACTTACTCCGAAAAATGCAAATCTTTTGACGATTTATCTAGACTTAAAGATTTATTTTATGATTAGAGAAGTTACACTACAATATGTGATTCTTTGGTTCTACCACTACAAATTCCGGTTTAAGAAATATTTATAAAGATTTGTAGGTAAAGAGGTCTTAACGGAACTATTTAGGAATGCAATTACTCCAAGAATGAAATGTGAATTTGAGGATCGATAATCACCTTTCTTCAGTAATACAAATGTAGGTATTACATTTCAATTGCGTGTACATAATTAGAGATGTAATTACTTAATCAATAATTGCAGTAGCCAACTTATATGCAAATGTTCTAAATTGTTTAGGCTACGTCACATTGCATAAGGAAGTTTACATTTAAGCGACGGTATTTACTTTAAAGACACTATTACTGACGATAACTAATAACATATAAAATTCTCATGAAAAATCATGCAACAAATTTCCTAGTTCTTCGAAAACAATCGTAGATATTGTAGAAGAGTTTTCGGTTGTGAGCAATTTTCCGGCGTTTTATTGGATTTATTTTTACGAAGTAATCGATCAGGACAATTATACATTCCCAATGTTTCCCTAATCGCCTGTCGAGTTAATTCTTCATCCTACATAACCGCCTTAACATAGGAACGATTAGTTGCAGGGTTAACGACGACCAATAACGCATATGCAACCGCGTGTTATTACGCGAAAACGGCTGGGTTTCCGAATCGCGTGTAAGCGCGAACATCAGTCGCAAACTTTGCGTTTTTTCCCGGAAAGTGCTTCGGTATACTTTCAACGGTGTTTACATAACGTCGTTTTTGCCCGTCGGACCCCTGGCTGTTTTAGTTGCCCTTTTTATCCTGGGACGTATCCCGCGCGACGGTACTCTATCGCTGTTCCCAAAGATTGATATATTAGCGAGTCAGCTAATAGTCGTAATCACACGCAACTAATTAACGCTGCAAATGAGACCGACCCCAATGCGCAGATCGGTCGATGCACAGCGTGACATAATGACCTTACGGGAAATGAAAAAAGAATTTTGTATCATTTTTTAGTTCGATCACTTGATTAAATGCGAGGAAACAGATGTACACATAATAAGACGATAAGAACTGATCTTGTAATAATCTTTACCATAAATATTAATCATCATGTACTAAATGATTCTCAACAATTGTGTGAACAATTAACAACTAGAGCGGTAATTTTGATTTGATATAGTTGCCAAGCCTAAAAAGCGACACGATTAAAAGCACAATATGCTAGGAACCTTTCCCAGATAAAAGGTAATCGGAGAATTGATTATATCTATCCAGGAACTTTCATCAAGTCTTTATAAGTCAAACTTTCCGTGAAGTACCAGTTAGACGCGTGTCCAATTATTACTACGAAAACGTTAACGAATTGGACAGAACTCTAATTACTGCGGATATTGTGAAAGTGAAAACAAAGTGGAAATAAATGCTTCAAAAATCGGCTCTTTTTATTACTATAATAGAGAAGAAAGTATCTTGCAATTCAGATTACTGATTGCTTTACGAATCCACATCTTTTCTAGTCTTTCCGGGTTTGTTATATCTTTAAAAGTAGTACCAAAGCCTCTAATCACGAACGCCGAATCAAGCGCTAGTACTAAACACAAATGCAAATTATATAATTCCTGCTCAGCGCCACATCAACGAAGCGTAAACGCAGGTACATGCTGACTTGTTTCGGATCTTTTTTTTGCTTGTCTTTTTTAACAATCGGGTAAAGAGAGATACTAGAACCAGCTATAGAGATGAATGAAACGGACGAGGGTTGATATAATTAAAGCGTTCTCAAGCGCCGATGTCCAATTTGAAACCATTAAAATCTCTAAACGCTGTCGGGCAAGGACCTTCGGGCATTTTATCTCCTAAAAATCTGATTCCCATGAGCGAACCGTGCTCCACGTCCGGCTGACGGCTCGTGTTCGTTCGGAACGAAACATCCGGTCCGAAAGTTCCAAGCATTAATAAATGTCCACGACACCTAGGTCCGACGGAAGCCTAACGTTATCGTTTCTATCGGTCGTGTCGCGCAATTAGCCAGGCGTTAACTGAGTTCAAGGACCTTTTTTTTTGGTTACGGAAACGACTAGAAGTGCTGGTCCCTAAAAGCCTCAACTATTATGTGTTCTTAACTATTATTATGTTCTACGATCGACTTCAATAGTGAACGGAATGAAAATTCTGTTAGGAAATGACACGCCGCAATCGAAAACCTCTCAACTATAATAAGAAAAAGTAATGTCAATCCATTGACGGTTCTTAAGCAGGTATAATATGAAGTCCGAAGACGTATACATATATATGACAGCGTACATGGAGAGAAATTCTAGTGTTTAAATGGTGGGCCAACTTCGCCGGAAAAGGCGCAAGCTCTCATTTACGCGATTCGTTTGTTATATTACTCTTTTCCCACATCTCACTACCCTAGACTCATACTGTATTTCCTAAAAACCGGCGTGGGATTCGCCGATGTGATTTCCGTTCTATAATCGCTAGAAATTTCTCTCCGTGTACCGAAAAAGATAAATGATTAATTAGTAAATGAGCATATTATCATTCATAGCATGATCGCGGTATTCATCTTATTGATTGGTTCGTCACTCACCGTTGGAAGAGACCGACACAGCATCGTGATGGCTAGCGTCGCTATCTTCGTCCAAGGTGCTATTGTTCAACGAAGATCGCGACTGATGCCTCACGCTGAGATCTCTGGGTGTTTCAGGCGGATCTTGAGTTTGCAGGCTCGTCGGGTTAGAGGCACTCGCGAGTATGTCTGTGATCATAAATCTCGACCTGTGGGGCATCATTGTTGAGGCGTCTCCTCGCTCTAACCTGTTATTATTATTATTATTGTTCCGAGAGTCTATCCCGTTGGATAGCCTGTCGATACCAGACCCGTTCCGATCAACGAGGTTCTCCAAGCGCTGAGCGTCCAGACTTGACATTCTGGTGAGATTCAAGCCGTTTCCGGCTACGGTGATGCCACTAAGCGCGGCTACGTGGTGGTTGTGTCGGTGATGATGGACCGTCATCACGGATGATGGTGGTTCCGGGCTTCTGGCGCCTGCAGGTGCCTCTGTCGCCACCCCAGGACTCACTCGGTACCTGGGAGACAGAATTTTGCCGACGGTGACCAACGCTTCGTCGCCCAGGAAGTTACTCTTGTATTCTTATAGTGTTCCTGGTTTATGATTTTCGATTATCAGTAGCCACAAAATGCTGATACACTATTCACTGCAAATTTAGTATTCCGATACTTAAGGTACAATGTTCAGTTCACGATATAGTTTAACACTGTCGGTCAACTTTTATAAGAAGCACTTTTAATGTCACTGAAAATTGTCCGAATTATTGTTTCTAAACGTCAAGATTCTTTCAGAACTGGAAACTCATCGAAAGAAATCAGAAAGCTGTCAGCTGTAAGTGACAAATCCCGGGGTTGAAGCTCGTACCCAGACACCCGGCGCTTCATCCGATCTCATCCGCAATTAAGCGACAGCTTTTATAGTCTCCTTGGTTAATTGCTAATTAGACACTGAACATTACTGTGTAACGCGTATACTATGTTTGCGGCAGTGATGCACATGCAGCCCATTTCCGTTTTCACGCGTTCCTGTAATGTCCTTGCGTTGAATAGACTAAACGTGTACCCGCACTATTACTATTAGTTATCAAAGTGTCAAATAACTATTTTTTGGTGATGACAAATCATGAACTTAGATAGCTTTGCGTTTATCTTATATCACTTGACACAGGTAGAAAAGTATCCTTTGAAATGAAGCAAGCACATTAAGAGATACTCAATTAAGCACCCACACTTGATTAGTCCATTGAATTCAGTTTCTTGTTGCTATTCGGAATATTATAACTCTCAGTTTTATAATTAAACACCAACAACTAGCACAAAAATATCTATTACAATTTCGAAATTTTAGATCGGTGTAATTAGCACTTCAACACCTTGAACAAATGACGTCCGTTTGAGACTAAGGTCGAGCACAACCTATTCGGATTATGTGGTGGACGGTCATGGACGTACCACGTGCTTCGAGTTCTGAGGACGGTGCCACACTGAAGCGAACGTTGTAGCTGAAGTTGCCGGTCGGCCATATCAAAGAGACGGCACGCCCAGGAGGTGCCCCTCTACGCGTCGACTGCAGCCAATAGCGCCTCCACCTCACTAAGGAATAGTCCAATGGGGAGTCGGCTAACCCCGGTCTCGTGGTGCGGCGCGGGATACGCCCAAGTAATTTGAAATGTGCTTCAACAGTAATTCGATATAAAATTGTAGTTAATATCTTTCATTATAGTCGCTCTTGAGATGAAGCGGGTGGTGGGGCAAGCAACGGGAGCGAGAAACGAGTGAAGGGCGCATTCATTCTGATAGTTCTTCATGTCGCGTTGGAGTGGTACGAGTAAGAAAAAGAGACGGAGAAAGCCGACCAAATGGTAGGGGTGGAGGCGAGGGATAGGGGAAGGAAATTGCTGGAGGTGGAGATGGCGGTAGGTTGCGAGGGAGTCGTTCCTCTCTCCTTTTCTCTGTCGCACTCCTCACTGGGACTAACGAATCCTGTGGAGTCCATCGAATCGAAATCGCCGATTTCTCCCCCACCACTAGTCGGTTTTGTTTCTTCCAAAGCGAAATTCGGAGCAAAGGAGATAAAGAGAGAGACTGGCTTTTTGTCGGTACAGCTATGGAAGCGTTATTGCCTAGGTTTCACGTGCTCGCGCTACTGTGGTATGAGGTGGCTAATTTGACGTGATTTTTGCATGTCAGCTCGTTTTCAGATTTTCATTAACCTCTGTCAGTCGCTATGACGTTTTTCCGAAAGCTAGGCGAAAGCATGATAAATATACACTTGTCGTAATTTGGCATACGCAACAGGCTCGTTTCATCAGGGTTCGCTTTCAAAATTTGCATGTTTAGGAATTACTTTCGTGTCAGTGTGACGAGATGCACATTTCGTTAAACAGGCACTCCTTACATGGTGCTTCGTACTTTTATCTTTTGATGAAAAATTACTATATTTGATTCGTTCAAATAGATGTAATTTTAGAAAAGTACCATGAAGTATGTTGTTCACATCCCTTAGGATACGTATTTGAAGATTTCTATTTATGTTTAATTTTGTCAATCAATTTCTGTTGTTCAGTATTCTGATCATCAAAACTAACGATCTATCTATCGATGTGGACTACTTTATTTGTTCTTCATTTGCGCAGCGGACAACGTAATGACTGAGTCATTATCTCTATTTATAATTTACTTCTTTGCAAATCGATAACGCCTCACACGCATCAGAAAGTACCTTTACGTCGGAACTGCGGCATGTCGAACAGCTGGTTGTCAGACTTTCAAAATGGAAGAGTTTTCAATATCAATGCAGCTACTTGATTATCCGTATGGGTTTTCCGAATCCTACTAATTTAGAGGGACATTTTAATATATGACGAAATAATTGTTCGTGCCGCCGCACGTAATCAAATCTTGTAGATAATGAGAAATCACCAAATGGTGAGTTGTAGATCTTAGTGCATCGGAGTGCAATGCTTATCCGACAAAATTAAATTATACACGGCATCGTTGACAGGAATGGTAGAATTAAAGAAATTAGGGGTGTACGAAATCATGTAATAGAAGAGTTCACGGTCCTATTTCACCATACATCATCAGTGCGTCCATATGTCACTTTTCCGATGATAGACATTGTTATATGAGTAATTAATCAAATTACTTACAAGGTTGTATTTAGATTACTACATTGTACAGACTTAACACAATTTATTTAACGCAAATTCCTTAAAAATGTGTGCTTCTTGTTGAAATTATTATTTTAATATTGACAATATCATACGTGCCGAAAAAATAATTAATGTAACTAAAGAACTAAAATATTCATCAACATAATTAAGAAAAAATACTCAGTATTTGTTGTGCATTTCTGGTTTGTAATTCGTTCAATTACTTACAACATTTAGTTTAATACAATGTTATTTAATACTTTAGAACTGCGATATTTACATTAGTCAATCAATTAAAATTTTTACTAACTAAAATAATTGTTTCCATGATTTTATTAATAACATATTTCCACAGTAATTTTAATTAAAGTAATTGTGAAAACAAAATGAATTAAAATATTTATACTCGTATGTATTTTTTGTACTCTAATTTATATCAAACTATAAATACAGAATCTTATATTCTTTCTTTTAATTTAGTCTCTCGTCTTATCATTGTATGATTTGAATATGAATCTCAGGAAAATCCGAATATTACTACAAGATTGCATTTGATGAAATCTTTTGGAAACAATTTATTAATTTCCATTTAAAATGCAATTGAAATAAAATGATCCAAACTGCCTTAACCCGACTATATGTGAACCTAGGTTTTGTGTTAAAGCGGCTACAATTTGCTTTTGATATCATATAAAATGCCCAAGGCTCGCCACGAGGAAGCTCCTAGGCGGACTTTAAATCCCATTTTCATCATTTTTTCTTATTGTTTTTCTTTTATGTGCTTTTTTTGGATTTGAATCGTATTTTTTTAGATCTTAATATTTCAAACCAATGTTATTTCTGAATTGTTTTTGCCGATGTTACAGAATATATAATCTGAAATTGGGAAAACGGATCATTATAGTTTTGAGATTAAGGTAATACGAAAAGATCAGTAGAGCATGGGGACGAAACCCCCTAGTGCGTATATCAAAACAAAAAAAAGAAAAAGCAGTTATTGAAAAAATGGTATTATGAAAAAAAATGTATATATCCATTTTTGTAGAGAATTGCATGCTCTACATTTTTTGTTGCAAATATTCATTCGCCAGATTTGTACTTTTCAATATAAATGTATCAAAAAATGGCGTTTTTTTAGTATTGCCATTGAAAATGATCTTATTGCCAATTTTTAATATACTATTCGTAATCAGCATCTAAAATTACGTAGGGATACTTATATTGAAAACAAAAATTGGGGTACATCGCTTTCGCAACTACACGCTAATATTTTAATCTATTTTTGTATCTCTATTTAATATGGGATTATCATTAGGAATATTTCTGGTATGGTGTATTTGTTATAGCTCTGTAAGAAAATAAAAACAATGTGTCTAAACCATCATTCCGATAAGATTCGTCCACTGGCAGTTAACCGACACTATTTATTAAAAATTTAGTGAGTACTAAAAATGTGTTTTTGTTATTAAAAAAAACTTGTTGATTAAAATTCATTCACGAACGCTAAAAATAATAAATAATACAAAAAATAGTTAGTCGATGACATTCATCACATTAGACTTTCAATATTGTAACAAGATTGGAAAATAAATAGTAAAGTACTCCTTATTAATGTAGAAATGAATAATTAGTAATATATATTGTAATAATTTGTGATTTAATTACATTCTAAAGTAATTTCTTTTAAAAATGTTGCTGCAATAATTGCATAATTGTGAATGCGTGTCAAACATTTAATCGCATCTGTTCGCTTTACATCGCGATTACGCTTCTTGAAATTGAAGTTGAAAAAACACCAGGTGACCCTCAAATCGAAGTACTGGAATGCGCAACAAAACAGCCTGCGGCGAGTAATGAGTTACCGCAAAAAAATAAACTTAACGAAGCCTGTAATGCGGTTGTCAAGGCGTGACTGTCTTAGAAAGGCAGGAAGATCTCTACGCACATTGCGGCTCTCTTCAGCACTACTCTGTAGGCTTGATAAATATGTACATTTTATATAGTTTTATATTTTATCTTTCTTACTGATTGTACGGCGAACACAAGTGCGTGCATGTAATGCGCATTATAGATGTATATGTTGATGTATATAGTGCGCGTATGGCGCGCGCGCCCACAGATTACAAACGTGGAAATTTTTCTTGGTCATTAATTATACATGAGGGGTAACGCCGACGAGATATCGAAATTGCACATTAAAAACATTTATATCTGCGTTTTATGAATTTTCTTATTCTACCAGGAGATTGAGACAAGCTGAGAAAACATCTAATTAGTAAATACTACTCTAAATTTTAAAGTTTGTATTATTAATTTACTTTAAATTGATAACACTGCGTGAACATGTTTTTCTTACGAAAGTAATATAGAAATATTTTGTAATTGAATTGGATATAAAAAGAATGAACTTATTGCACTTTAATATATTTTACCAACCTGGGCAGAACTGTTTGGATTGAATGTGATATTGTTTATGCATGTCAATTGAAATTATTAGTGTATTATAATTTTATGAAATAGTATATCGTACTCGTCGAAGATCGATATTTTGCCCGTATTATATACGATATTTTCTAATATGATGATGTGCGTGGAACTCCATAATTTGCTTCCGAAGATTTCACTGTAGGGCGCAAATTAATATTAAAATACAATTAATTAGTGACAATTAAATAGTGTTGCATACAATTGTCTTACTTATGTTCGGCTGTATACAGTTTTATATAACTGAACTCAAGAATATATAATTGTGTAGAATAGTATATATGTTCATATATAATCATATATAAATTTAATAAAATATAACTTTTTGGCGTTTTTTACATTTATCCACAAAAACGCTAAAATGACCGTGGGCATTATATATATAATGCAAATAAATTATCCAAAAATACTGTATCTAGTACGATGATTTATATGAGCACTGTTAAATATTACACTGAGAAAAAATCCATAGTTAAATTGACTATGTCACATAGTTGTAAAAGTATAGTTAAAACTACTATGAAAAATAGTTAAATTTACAACTTTTATAGTCGATTTTACTATAATTTTGTTACACTAACTATCTCCTCATAGTTAAAACAATCAACTATGTAGAATGATTTAAATAAAAATGACAAATATAGTTAAAATAACTATAATTTAGTGTTGTCCTCATTTTACACTGTCCTGTAAATCTGTATATTTACTATTATTCATAGTTAAAGTTTGTATTTACTATAAATCCATAGTAAAGACTGCCGCACACCGTGTGTTTTGATGCCGCCAGGTGGCGACGAGGCGTTTGCAGCTTTTTTTCTTCTTGCCCATGGCTCCCGTTATTGAAGTGGATTTTCATTTAGTCATAAGAAAGACCGTCGGGCGTCAAGCCGTCAAGATATGATAATACATATTGCATGTCGTATACGCACGTGTATCCTATAGACTAGTTACACGACATTGAAATTTGTGTATATGTATAATGGCATTGAATAGTACATTTTTTAACTGGCTAGAGTGTGACTTTCATAAACTTAGAATAGATTTATTAGGCGCAGAATTGATTTTTTATTTTTCTCTTTGTTTCCTTGTTTATCTTAAACAAAGAACGAAGGGAGAAAAGTGGACTTTTCATATGCTAAGATATATATAGTTTAAAAATATTTTTAAAAAGTAAATATTGACTCCTTTCCATATTTTAAATGACAATTTCTTATACAATTTCTCTCAGTGAAAGTAGTAATTTTCTGAAATAACCATTTCAAAATAGTTGAGTCTATTTGTCTCTTATGAGAAGCATTTTGAATCATGAAATAATAGTTAAACTTTACTATTTCAGAATAGTTATTTTATAACTATTACCATGCCTAGTCCTCATTTCATACTATGATTCATAGTAAAAAAAAATGGTAATTTCATCTACTTTTTTTCTGAGTGTAATAGTAATTTTTCACTATAATACTCTAAGTATACAATTGTATAGAGACAAAAATGTTATACAATTGTACGTATATCAATTTCGAATGCAATTGTATAGAATTGTTTATAACTCATTTTTACCCGAGAACACACTCCGTCCGTGAAGTTACAATAATTGACCCATTTTATTGACTTGACTAAAGACGATGTTAATAAAGAAATAGATATTTTCAGTGAAACAGTTGATCTCAACAAAAAATCACTTACAATAAACAGTGCCTGTTCTACAAAGCGACTTGCTTATCTTTCAAGGAATACTGTGCGGTGGCGAAACGATTATGGTGTCTGCTTTGTAATACAAACGTCGCAAGGTTCGAGTCCACCTTCCAGCACAATTTTTCTCCTCCGATTTAATTTATTTCTTAAGCATAAAATTATATACAATTATATTATTCTTGAATAGTAATGTATACAGTTTCATAAAATCCTATAGACGAAAAATTCATATACAATTGTATACAATGGGTACATGCGTGTAATTATCATCAGAAATAATTATTAATCCTCATACTCAATCGCGACACTACAAAATATTAATCGGTTGCGGTTCACTACAAAAGAAGGTGGGTTTCGGCCCACTCTGAGACTTGTCACATGGTCCCTTGTCATTCTCTGCTAGTCAGGAGTATAACATTTTAATTGCGGGCGTTGAAACCAAGTCCATAGGTAATAAAAAATACACCTTGCAATTTTTCTGTAATCAAATAAGCATCAATAACTGGAATCTATTCTCGAGAAAAAACGAGTAGTATACAATTGTGTACAATTGCTTTTGTAGTGAACCGCAACCGATTAATATTTTGTAATATGGCGATTGAGTATGGTGATATTAATAATTATTTCTGATGATAACACGCTGATTGTGAATGTCAAACCGCTCATTCCAGTGAAGAATTCGCTAATTTAGCGAAATTTTATTGCTAAAGAGTCAACGTAAATTTTTTTATTGTAGCCAATCGCATTGGCAGTGATAGTTATAAATTACCATGAGAACTTGAAATTCAATTACTTCCTGTAATTCACTAAAAAGAATGGGGGTTTGGGTGCGAACCATAGTGGGGTCATTTTCAGACCACCATTTTTAAGATTGTAGAAAACCTAGAATTTTGTCATTGCTTTCTGAATCGCAACGAACCACATACATAAGCTTCATAAGCCAACGAGAAACGTATAAAAGTGATCCCTGTATATACAGTATATACTGTACAATTTTTATCTTACGAAAAAAATTGATTTTAGGCGTCCGTATAACCGTTACAATTGAGAGGTCGTTGTGGGACTACTTTCCCCTCTAAAATTGTATATAAATAATATAGGAATTTGTAATAATATGTAGAAATGCATAAATGTCTATGTGGATTTTCGCTCAATAAAATGAATATGAAGTTTGGAATTATATACAAATTGATACAAGTGTGATTCACAAGGTGAATTCTCGGTAAATTTTAAGTTATATTCACTACACCTGCATGAAACATTACATGATAATATAAAGGCCTGCATCCGCGTCTACATAGTTGTTTACAAAAATATAATTCGAAAATTCGATGGCATATGTTAATTGTATTAAATGGTACCTGGTTACATATAAACATTGGACACTTTATAAAAATATTGGCCAATTCAATTGCATCTTTGAATGTTATAATTAGTTTGTTCAAGTAATGAAAACACATATAGTTTGTTAACTTGACCGAATATTTGATCAGTTTTACTAAACATTTGATCGGCACATGCATTTGTATTATGCATATATTGAAAGTACCCGAAGTTTTCACTAATCGGTTGGTAATGCGCTCAATGTAAGTACAATTTTTCGACCAATCTTGGAAAGCTTATACATTTATCGATGAAAATCTTGTTTTTAATGTTTGTCTGTCAATTAAAAATCGTTCACTCCTTGCCCCCGAAGAGACGTATCGCAAGAGACCATTTTGTAGTGCTCGATTTTAATTACTAATTTCTCAAATTTTGTTTACGGTCGGTCTTCAAGTTTAATAATAATAATAATAATAATAATAATAATAATAATAATGTCTTTATTGTACGACGTAAGAATATACAAAAGGCGAGGCTCAGCGCAAGCTGCTTTTTATTTAACGGCAATTCCGCAAGAAATTCATTACATTTCAATCATGTTTATCTTACCAGAATTTAAAGTAATGGATTTGAGCAATTATAATATTACTTTTAAAGACAAAATTGGGGCAATGATTATAAATTGCGTCACATCGTATAGATTAGATATATTTTTTGTATTTATATGAACAATAATGGGAAGTAATATGTTCTCTCACTTCAGGTTAGGAGCACAGGATGGAATTGGAAAAATCACTGCGTGTTGTTTGCGATGATAATAATTATACTTAAAATATTTTATTATTTTCCATCAGGAGCCTATCTTTCAAAACTTAATAATCCTTATACCTATAATAATATTAATATATTACGCAGCATCAACATGATTTTCAGAATATCAATGCTTCACCAGCTCAAGATAAATCAATTTTATGTTTTCCAAATCAACAATATAATAGCTTCCAACTAGAATTAGTATAAACGGTAAGTAGAATAAATATATATTTGAATATCTTTGTACATTAAATTAAGTTCACTTCCCGAAAAATTATATGAAATTATAAATGTTGGGAATGTATCAATTATGCACCGATTAATATGCCAGCGTATTATGTGCATGTATTTATGAGTTGTTCAACCTTCCAATACATAAATATCATCAAATAGTCCACTAAAACTAGCATTGTTAAATATCTTAGTTGGGCATATTTTTCAGGTGTAGAATACAAATTTAATTAGGAAAATTTACAGCAAAGTATGCTAATAAGCATTTATATAGCGAGACCGAACAAATTATAATAATGAAGGTATTCCATAATACCATTATATGAACCGCAAGCGCCAAGTATTTAAAAATTAATGAGTAAACTTTTACCACGCGTAGAAAAAAGGTTTAAAAATGAATGCACCTGCGTCAACTTTGCAGAAAATAGAACAAAGTTAGCTGATTTAACTTTCAACTGAATCTGATAATGCTTCAGGGTCGCGTATTCTACTTACCTCTTTACACGGGTATTTCGTAACTATTAGAATTTTATACGAATTTAACAAATATTTCAAGTAATAATAACACGAACCTTTCTTACAGGGGATTGTATTTCTTTGATCCATTTTAAAATCAAATTAATTTTAATTGCTCTGAAAAAGATCAATTGTAGACTTTACATTTTGGGGAAGATAGCGAATTGAAAATTATGGATATTAGTTATCATTACAATTAGGTAGATACAAAATAATAATTATGTAAAAGCTACAAAGTTAACATGACGATAATGTTAATATTGCGTGTTAAAATTATCGCAAAGTTCCAGATCTGCCACATGCTACATATCACATATTTACGTAATTTGATATACACAAATATGTATATAGTATGGGAGAAAAGTATTTGTTTTGCCATTTAACCGACCGTGTTATTCATATTAGTTGGATCACGTAAACACGCGAACATGCTGTAACATCAGATATACATGCATATATTTTATCAAAGTAGAGAAGTCGCGACAGACCCATAGACCGTAATGAAACAATTTTAAACGTTTTGATAATGTCCGAATTTGCGAATAAGAAATTATAACAAAACAAAATCATTGCAATTGTAAAAAAGATTTTTGATGCATCTGATTGTGGGAATGTTACGCAAACGATTTCGGTCGATTAGTTAATAATACACTAATAAATTAAAATTAAAATCCATTTACCTGATAAAAATGTCTTCTACTATGAAGATGCAGAGGGTGAATAAATAAAACTAAACCAAGTTCACTGGACAAACAAACGGAAAGATGTATTAGTTCTATACTCGTTGACTACAATTAACTTAATAACTTGTGACTTGGTGCAAAAGTAGCGAGCTCCTATTCAAGTCACTTTCAGAAACGAAGTGATTCAAATTGAAAAAGGTTTGTTGCAAGTTGAAAATTAAGAAGGTTCGCGAAAGTGACAAGTAAACGCCAATGGTGACAGATTGTTCAAATTCCAAACATTAGCTATTCAATGCACGTATGAACGCACACAATCATACATCGCTATATCACTTCTGTCAACTCTCACAAACGATGTTGACGCATTTCAACGCCCCGAATGATGCTATAATTAAAGCGGTCCGTAACGGGAAGGCAAAAAAGTTAAAATTTGTTATTTGAAGTAGTTTAGTCCAAACTATCGCCTTCTTATCTTAGAGTTTAAGAAAAATATTAAAAAAAAGTAATGGTTTTTTAAACATGTATTAATTATAACAACTATTTTTGAAAAAACAGACAGCATTTCATGATTTTTCATATGAACATCTTTTTGTTTAAATCATATATTAAATGTACATATGAAATTGTGAATTCCTGATTAATCGTTAGTTTAAATCTTTCGTAACTCTTACGCGTGTTAACTTCAAATTGCCACATTTCATTGGAATCAACTACAGATTTAATCAATTTTAATTGAGTACACTTTTTTAAATTTTATAGTATATGGAAACATTTTTTACATATTGGCCACGTGGGAAGAGAAACACCCCTGTCGAATACTGAGGTATTGTCTGGAAATGGTCCTTCACACTTTATCTCATGTTACCGAATAACATTTACGTGAATTATACTTTTTGTTGTAGGTGCATTTTACACACGAAGTGAGCAGTGAAATAATTAACACAAACTCATATCCGCACAATGGTACTTTCACTTTAGCACACCACTCTCCTCTGAGATAGCTGCGGTGGAGTGCACACTGGCGTGCAATTGCTTCTGTATAATGAGCACTGTCGCTCTTTCATGATAAAAATTTTAATTTGATAGTAAATAGTATTCCAGCTAAATAAACAGTACCAATCTGAACAAAGTAATAAAAGTCGTTAGATTTTCAAGTAAATGACACCTTCTTTACAGAAAAAATGTTAACGCTTTCACCGTAATTGCCAGGGTGACACATTTCGTCACTTAGATGCATCAGTAATAAAAACCAATTATTAGGACCGAATTACCGAACAACTTATTTATTTAAATTTAATTTAACTCTACTACGGTCAACAAACATACTTAATTGATTAATACTATACAATGATCAAAGTCAGGCATAACGTTAGGTAGAGATCGCTGCAGTCGGAGGGGGACGGCAGTCATAGTACTATGTATAGATGAAGTGTTGACATAACTACCGTATTTTATTTTGGAACAGCATCCGTCTTAAAAGTTGAGTGGTGGTTGTCTTAGGGCATATTTCGTCATAAATTTTTACAGAATTTCAAATATGGGTTCAACTTCTTGTTTTTGGATTGGGATGCCATCTAGTGCTTCGAAGTACAAATTGTACAAATTGAATTGTTTTCATTCATGTGAAAAACCTTCACTAATCACAATGAACAATGTGAGTAAGGGCAGTGTAAAGGTTGTGGGCTGGTGTGTGGTACTTTCATTTTTGGCGTAGCTTTCGACTATACGCTTATAATCCAAATATACGCGTGTTTATGGAAAGCTAGAGGTCTTAGCTGACTGTCAGCGACGGAATCAAGTTGACTGATTCATCTGAAAATGTATTATCATCGATTTAGGAAAATTGCCATTTTTATCAAAACAGAAATTTGTACCTAGCTGGAAGCGTTAGAAATAGAAAATATGAAAGGAAACCACCACAAAAATAAAGAATTTATTTTCGAAGTGAAAATTAAGATCCCTTCTGCAGGTTAATGTTCGTTAAGCAACAATTAATAGTAGTTCGTAATAAGAATTAATAGTAGCTCGTAGTAAGACGGTGCAATCGATTTTTGGCATTGTCCTATGATTTTTTTAATATTTGCAATACAAGCAATAGTAAAGCACACCATGACAACATAAAGAACGATATTACATAGTTTTTCAGTTAATACATGAAAAAAATGTGCCCGCGGCCGGAACACGGTGCCCAGAACAATTTATATCCAGACACAAAAAATTACATAATACAAAAATGCTGATAAAAGGCCAAATTCTGTCATAAAATACAGTGACAAAACTGTATCGATACAATGAAACACTTGCCATATTGAATGAATTTGGAGCGATTTATCACAGGATCAAATAATATATATGAAATCACTTTGCGGTTATTTATTTGAAACTATTATTATTTATCTCTGAACGAAATTACACGTGTTGATTTTAGCATCATCGAGATTCGTATTGCCAACATACACGTTTCATAATAAAGGGATCTGTCGCTCAAATTGCTGTCCAAATGTAGGTTGCTATGCCCACAACCGGTGCACCTCCTATACCGTTGTAGCATTTGTGGAAATATGGTAAAATTGCCATAAATTTGTAATTATTTTCAATAGTTACGAATTTTATGTCTTAAATTTTAACATTTTTTTTTTACAACGTATATTGTAAAATGATGGAAACACTGTCTACTATATCAGAGATACGTTTTTTCTAGCTTTTTTGCAAGTAATTCAATTCGTCGGGCCATCCATCAACAATTTTACAACAGATAATAAGCAAATCACTGCACAAAAAAAACAGCAAAGTTATTTAACAATTTCATATTTGCCAAAACTTCTTTTACGAAAGATTCAAAAGTACTACTGCAGCTTTCTCCGTTCGTGTCTGTATACATCTAGTCCAAATAGCATATATTATGTGCATGTGGTTTTGAAATTTCATGCACATTTCCCTAAAATATAGCTTTAAAACAATGTAATATATTAACAATCTATTAAGTATGAACTACCCGATTTTATCCTAATTAAATGTCTGTAATTCAAATTTACGGAAATCAACCAAAGACCGCACTTGGTAGATCTTATGCCATAAGATGATGTTTGATATCGAATATGTACAGTCAGAGGTGGAATAAGTGGACTGTTTGATAAGTAAACATTTTATATATTTTTTATATGCAGGATCGCGTCAATTCTTAAATGATTTAAACTCTAAGTAGCCATATTTATTCTTCGAAGATTGTTTTAGAAGAAAAAAGAACGAATCACTGATTCGGTCAGTGAATCAATTCCACTGTTTCTCAGTGGCCTTTTTTACCGTGGCACTCACTAAGTAACACTACTCGAGCGTGACAAGCCGATTGCACTGCAAGTTGGTATATTTTTTGAACTCCGAAAAATAATCGATACGTATTTTTTTATCGGCAAAGAAGAGGGTTTAAGAGTTGAAACGGATCCCTGACTTACTCGAAAATCCCTAAAATGTATAATAATATACACACAGATATGAACGAAGGGAAGAGGAGGAAAACTTATTGGAATCTGAGGATTTTTTTGGTCGCTAATTTAAATAAAACCCCCGAACCTGGGGTCATATTTACAAAAATTTTACAAAGCTTCTTATTCATATACACTCCAAAAATCACTAAATAGTACTTTTTACGAAAAAACTTTTATAAAATTTGGTCCGCAATTTTCGATGCTCCATTTTTAATATTGAAAATTTTACTTCAGAATGAAAATCAGCGAACCAAAAAAATCATCAAACAGCAACTTTTATGCAAACGAGTTTTACTTCATATGAACGAGCATGCCATTATACATTTTAGTGGGTGTCGAGCAATTCAGGAATCAGTTTTAACCCTTAAACCTTCTTCTTTGCCGATATAAAAAAGACCAACCACCATACCTTAATTTCATCAATCCTATAAATTGCAAAACATTATACCGTTAAGGGCAAGAAAGTATGAAAAGTATTTGCAACAACGTAAACCGAAGTTGCACGTTCGATCAGAATACACGAAAGGTCAGTAAGAAAAACGGTGATCGTTTCGCAAATCGCTTATGTAAAGTAGCTACTTGAGCGATCTTCCGATTTAACTTAAGTTTTGGTCGGGTTAACAGAACGCGTGACGCCACCATACCGGCGCAATGGTCGCAAGTGTTGTCCCTAGGCCACATACAAAGAGCATAAACGGTGGTCCCGCAGCACTTATATAATACCACTTGTACCGCGTCCTATGCATATTCATACGGCCATACATTACGATGGCGTACGGTTAGGCCGCGCTGATCTTAGATTAAGGTAAACGCCGGTTAAGTTAACGGCTAAACTCCATAAGGCGGGTGCGCTCACATGCGCATCGCGCTAACCCAAGAACGTATATATATATATATAGCTTTGGCGACGGCCAACGCGAGGCTTATTTCCCTGTGCAAAAGAGGGGTCTTCGTGCAGTCAACTGCATGCTGTATATGCGCCTGCCTAGTCGACTGTTGGGCTCAATGGGAAAAAAGGCTCCGAGAAAAGAAATTAGCCCTTGCGTCGGGAGTACTGCCAGACCGAGACGAGCAATTCAGCGGACTTTGCGTTTCGATCGAAATCAAGATCCGCGAAACGCTTAGGAGGCCTAATTGTCCGAATCGGAGGGAAAAGTCGCGGGATATGGACGATTAGGCTAACAAGTAACCCTACGCAAGTGTCATTCACCGATTTTTCTGAAAAAAATTTTAAACGTATTTTTTTTTATATTGGCCCGTTATGCTTTTTAAGGGTAGACCCTTTTCTCCACACTATATCAGAAAGTACTTATTAAATTACACGGGGGTAATCGGGGTCGATGAATACGAAAATGATGTTAGATTGTCAAAATGGCGAATCCAATTTGGCAGAAAATAAAAAATCAATTAAACTTACTTGAAATTAGTTACTCAGGAGTTATCGGGCTCGTTGATTACGAATACGATATCAATGTTTTAAAATCCAAAATAGCAATTTGTTTGAAACAAATTAAGGTTGGTCCATACCCTAAAATCAGATCATCGAAACATATTTCTTTTTAACGGCGTGCGTGAAGTTCTGGTTTTCGTTCATGAAGAGAGTGCGTGAAACGCCACTTTTACACTCATAGTGATACACAACGTCAAAAAAAATATAGCAAGACATAGTGGATTGGACGTGATGCCTAGAGGATTCTATTCGTGTTTATACCAACCCTAGCTACGCTCTGGCGGTAACACTCGTGAGTGAATCCCTTACTTCACGCACTTGTATCGAAAATTGTTTTATGTTAAAAACAGAAATTTGTTTAAAAAATATAGTTTTTTCATGATATGTTTAATAGCTCAAAGTTACAAACTAAATTTAATTTACAATGTTCATTTAGAGAAGATTTAATTTTTTTAATAACTAACTTATTTTTAGGAATAACATTTCAGTAGTCAACAAGTGGCTTCGACCTTTCGGCCGTTACCAGATGTACTCTTCCAGTAGGCGGTGTTTGGTAGCCCCAGCGATTTAATTAACTATAGAAAAAACTAAACATTGTCATTTTCAAAACTTCGACCCCAAGCAAATGTCGATGTAGGGAGCGGTGTCGTGAAAAAATACGAATAATTATTCTATATTCTTTGCGCAACTATGCACAAATCTAATTGAAAAACAAGCTGTCAACAAACTGCATAAACATATTTATTCCAAGTAGAAAAACCAAAATGTGTATTTCAGCTTCTTATTCGCAACTAAAATAATATAACACAAACTAAAAATGTACTTGGTCATATATTTTCTATATTCCTGGATGACTTAACCAGTCTCTAGACCAGTAAACGGACTGTAATAAAATTGTGTCACTAAATTATCGCATTACCTGAAGTTTCATCAGGAACATTTAATACGATTGGTCTCTTAAGTATTTTCAGTTCAGAGGGTGAATGTTAACGTTGTGTACCAGCTGTTCATTACTTCCACCTAGAAGGTGTGTGCTGCAGATCACACAATTACAAAACATTTTTGAGTAAGGAATTATTCTCCTCCAAATTTGTTAACAATATTTTTAATTAGATCCACATGCATGGATAATAATTTCATAAAATTTGATAGACTATGCAAAGAGTAACCCCAAAATGTGCCCGTTTTTTAGCAATCGAAATTCGGATTGATTGTAGTGCCAAAAGTTAAGTTATGGAGAGATAAAAACAAGAAAAAATTTCAAGTTGAGACGATACTTCCTGCTCCAGTAAGTAGGGAGTCAAATATGTTAAATTATAGCGTTTTCTAGTATCCCTGTATCGAGTATTCGGAATGATAAGCCGTCCCGAGAATGCCATATTTTTAAAATAAATTGTGAAATCTGAAGTAAGTGTAAATACCACATAAGGTTCGAACCGTCGATTTACTATATGACCGTCTATCGCATCCATATTATACACACATACACAATTACCCTGACACACTCACTCAAGCAGACACACATAAACACACATACACACACACCCACACAATTTCACAATTTATTTTTAAAATACGGAATACTCGAGATAGATCGTCATTAAGAAAACTCGATACAGGTGATACTAGAAAACGCTATATTTTAACACATATGACCCCCTATTTACTCGAGAAAGAAGTGTCGTCTCAAAGTGCAATATTTTTCTTGTTTTTATCTCACCATAACTTAACTTTTGGCAGTATAATTAATCCGAATTTCAATTGCTAAAAAACAGGCACTTTTTAGGGTCTTTTTGGGGTCAATCTTTTAATGGATAAAATTCTCGAAACATCCGAGTTTGAATTGTGTATATCATTTAATTAGCCATTTTTCTTATTCGTTCATAACGGAAAATGTCCTGTAAGACGTTGTTATGGACGAAAAATTTAAAATATTAGAGATAGATCAACTTATCAAATGAGTAGATCTATAGAAAATATATGTTCAAAAAGCCTGCAAAATACGGGGGAAATATAGTATTACATGCGTAAATAAGAATACCATCATTAGTGAATTATCAGCTATTTTAATTTGCAGATACAAAATGAAGGCTTGTTCCTTATCATCACTGTTATTGGCAAAGACCTGATTCATTCTTGAGTTTGTTATGATTAGGTACTTATTGGGAATCTACGTATTTTCTCAATGAACAACGTGGAAATTGGTTGCGTGAGAAAATCAACATTAAACGAACCGTCAAGGAAGACGATTGTTTTCATTGTTTGAGCCGAGATGTTTTTTTGGTCAAAATCTTAAATACACATTTAGAATTTTTTTCAGTAATTACGCCCAACTAGATGCTTAGTTTCGTCCGCTTATTATGATTTTCCGCTTCTGAAAGTTGATTTACCTGGTGAAACAGGGTATTTTTTGTACGACTACATTTTTCCCACGATAACACTCTGCATGTATCTAACTGCTTAATGACATTTCATTGTTCTTTGTTAAGTATTGAATGGATGTTCATGCTTTATTATTAAAATGCAATTAAGTGGAAAAAAATAAGTTTTTCTCCTAATAATTCTGTTCAGGTTTTCACATTATTTTTTGTGCATTGCATAGTGTAATAATAACACTTGATGTTATTTAGAGTCCCCATCACCTTTTATTGTAAATCATTATAAAGGAATGGCTAAAAAGAGCTTGTTCATTTTTATTGAATTGCCTATGACAGATTAATGCAGGGGAAATTGAATTGGTTGTAAAGACGGAGACCCTGCTGAGGAAGGCATATGTTAAGGGAAATTAGGCTTTTATCAGAACATCTATTTTACCCCTGACCACAACTGTGGTGTTCGGTGGTAAGATTGCCAGATAAAGTAAACACGGGCAGATCTTAACTCGGATCTCAGTGTAAGATAAATAAAAATAATCGATACTAAAAGAATAATTTATAAATTCAGAATGTAGTTATTTTTAATGGCACAAATAATTTTCAATCGATATTTGAAACACCTACTTTTTCCAACGGTTTCAATTTACCATGTCAATATAAACATCCTCGTAAAGTATGTTAGTTCTGTGTCTAAGCGATACTGTAACCTATATTCTGTAAATATAAACATTAAAAAGAAATTTCTTTATAGGATATTTTGTGTAACAATTTTATTTTAGTCTTGCCCAATACGCTTATTATAAAATAAGTGTTTTTCTTGGTAGAATTAGGGAATAAAAGCGTTTCCATACATTATACCTTCCGTCTGCATCACGTAATCATTGTTACCATGATTAAACGATACGCGTATATGTTTACTTTTTTTCTAATATCTTGAACATTTACAAACACTTATAGTCAAATTACCATTGTGATGTCTGTACATGACAGACCTGTGTCATGAAATTAGAAATAAGATCTAACTTGGGGAGCAATAATGTTTCATACAGTTCACTAATATCCACATATTTGTCAAGTGACGAGCAGTTAGACTAAGGCGATATGATTAGTCGAAATTGTTACTTGAAGAATATTCGTGTAAGTTTTTTCTAAAGACTCTTGGTAGACTTATATCGTTCATGCTCAGTATTCAGAATCAGGCAGGTAAACGGCAGTAAACAGTCGTATTCTTCTTAGACGGCGACTTATTTTCACGCTAACGAGCGTACATACACGTACCTACGTTTCAAATCGATGCCGTTTCCCCTTGAAGATATTGCCGTAGTCGAGCGCCAGTTTGCGTTATCTTCGGCATTTATCAGCGATTGCGGCAGGTTACACTGTAACGTTCGTGTAACTAATAACACGCTTTCTGACGATCGATCGTCGCAGAAACGCTCAAAAAGTTCACGAGCCTACGGAAATTTATTTTTCGGACTTAATTTCCCTAAATAGTAAAAAATTTCTGCTGTCAGCTGCCGCAGGATGAAACTGATTATAGCATGTGAACTTCATTTGACGTCGACGTCGCTAATGACGTAGTTAATGACAAATTGAGAAAAGTACGATTTATTATTTTTATATATTGTTTTTAATACTTAATTTTTATTAAGAACAAATAATTGTTTCATTTGAGACAATGGTGAATAAGAGTCGAGAGTAGAAAGGGCTGCTAGACACAAATTACCTGTACCGGTTGGCGAAGAGATCGCGTTACGCCTAAGAGCGTTCATTCAATTGCCAGCAATTTGCATTGATAGCGAGCAACCGCCTTAAAACCGATCTAAGAGCCACTTTGCTATCTGGAGGTTTCGATTTCATCGGTAAGAGCACGACGCTTACTGTTAAGCGTAATCGGGAAGATAGGAAGATATCAAACTCGAGTTAATTGCGATTGGCTTACAAGAAATGTTCCGCGTTTACCTTATCAAAGAAAAATCCCGAAGAACGATCCGGTCTTTATCGCTTGACTAAATTCAAAATAAATCGCTTCCATGTAGTTAATTTTGCGATTAATAATCTGTTAATGTGTAGCAATGATTTTCAGTTTTTCACACAATAAAAATGATTGCCCAAGTTTATTATTTAAATATAATTTTATAGGTATAACGTTTTTCTACAACGTTCTTTTATATTCAGTTCCTATTTAATAAAATGTTTGTTGATAATTTGTACCTGAGTAAGAAAGCGAAAAACCGGGTGCACCTCAAAAACCCGACATTAAAAAAACAGACGTTTAAAAACCAGATATTTCAAAATACAGACATTCAAAAATCTACATATTCTGAAAATGTAATTAATGATTAATTTAGTGCATAATAAATAAACCGGGTGTCAAATTGATATGACTTTCGAGTGACATACAAAATTAATCCCTTGGTCAAACATTTTTGACCTTGAAATGTCCTTCCAGTGAGGTCTCAAGGACGTCGACCCGAGATCACTTTTTTATGTAGTGAACGCATTAATCGAAGATGTATTTTGAAATGTCGGGTTTTTGAATGTCTGTTTATTTAAATGTCTGCAATTTGAAACGTCTGGCTTTTGAATGTCTGCTTTGAGAGTTGTATGGTTTTTGAGGTGCATCCGAGAAACTGACACATTATAAAATGTCATATTGATATAAATTATTCGACTGTAGAGGAGATCCTTAGTATTTTTCATTTCATTTCGTGATTTAATACTACTGATATGCATAGCATAAATAATTAATTTGAATATTCGTAACTTTATTATTATAACTTAAAATTGTAAATAAAAAAAATTAAATTGTAGACGGTTTATTTGTAGTAGATTTATTTCAATAGGACCAGAGCAGCAATAAAAGATACTGAAGATAAAAATTATAAAACTTTTTACATTCAGTACATAACCTTAGTAGTAGCATACACAAACCTTTAAACACAAAGCCATGCTTTAGGTATATATGTGTATAATGAAATAAAATTACAAATATTACAGTATCCCATCCAGTTTATATATTACTTTACATCGTCTCTAAAAAATGATCTTTTCCGAGTAGTATTACTAGAACGTGTATGTGAATAGTTTAAAATAAGAGCTGGAATATATTAATATTTAGCAGATTATCTTTTTTAATACAGTCATTTCTAACGTCTGTTATAATTTAGATGGTTGACATTTAATAAACAAAAGTTTAACAAAAAGTTACTAAATATTAATATGCATATAAAATAATTTCCTTAATATTGTGGGTCTTAATATTTTCCCTTATTGTTTAATTAAAACTTGATAAAAACATTAAGGAAGGAATTAAACCGTCTAGATAATCTAGATAAGGTAAATTATTGAAACCTTTGTAAAAACTTAATCGTACAATTCGTTTGCCGAAATCACGTAAATGGAAATTTGATTCATTATCTAAATTTAAACATACTAAATGGATCCATTCAATTAAGGGTTTCGGTTATAACCGAGAAATTTACTTAATGTGATAATATTAATGACATTTATTTTTAGATATAAATTCCTAGTTACTTAGTTTAAAAATATTTATTATCAGTAGAATATAACAAAATATAAACGTTAAGAACAAAACGTGTATTGTAAATTTTACATGTTTGATTTTCTTTTATTTATTCGAATATATTCATTTATTCTTGATTTAAACAAGATAAATGATATACAAATTATTCCTACCTAGTGTGAAGAAAATAATTTTTGTATTTAAAGGCCCAAAATTCTGTATTCTTTGGAGCGCTGAGCATCCACGAGTTCCCTAAAGTTTATATGTTCGTGCAATGTCAAATTTAATGAGAGTGATGGTAAGGGTGTGGTATTCTAACTATTTTAATTATAATATTATAGAAATTGAATATTCATGTCAAAATAATAAGACCCCTGGTAGAGATGGTAACGAGAATCTGCCCAGAATTATCCTAGATTTTGATGATCTGGCTAGATACTAGCTCTATAATATGGGTAGAAATCCTACTAAAAATGAAAAGAATTCTGGCGTAAATCTACCGAGACGCAAGACATTGAGACAACTAATATAGTTTATAACATTAGTGCGACAAGCTCCTAGGTACAACTTATCGACCTCGGTTTGATTCGAGAATCTCGAATACCTCTCGATCGAACGCCCAATATGGCGGTTTACTCTCAGCTGATTCGCGCGCACATGCTGTTGCGATTGTTTACAAATCTCCTGTAAAGATCAAATCTTCATTTCGAAAGAAAAATTGTTTACACTTACACCTGCTCATTTTGTCGAATCGATTGATCCTTACCTATTATACAAATTTAATATAATATTTCTGTTTGTAATTATTGCTTTATGTCACTCTAAATATATGTTAGTGGTCTACAGCGGGTTTTCATCTCGAATTCGTGTATATGGGCAAATCCACAGAACTTTTCATTTTGGTGAAAAAAAAAATTTTTTTCAACTTCAAAGCACACGTTTTTCTTATGATACACATGTTTAATTGGTCAACTGAGACTAGGAATCCGTCCCTGTTACTCATTTTTAAAGGACGGCGTCGTGCACAGAGGGTTAAGAAATAAAAATTGTAGATACATTACATTCAAAACATAGCAGTAATTATAAATATAGTATGAAAATATAAAATTTTGGGGTTATCGCCTACAAAAATTGCTACCGAATGTAGGCCTACTCTATATAGTAATTACGTGTCTGATAATAGAAACCTACTTAGTGGACAACTCATGTTTAAAAGCGCTGAAAATACATTCTACAATTAAAGTATACATCTAGACATATAGTGTGCGTAAAATTAAATTTTGAATGGATTTTTTTTCATAAGTATGATACACGTCGTCTAAAATGCTTTTTTAGTGGTATTAAACACAAAGAGTTACCCGCTATATAGACCACTAAGCCGGCATCATCAAAATTATTGTGAAAAATGGCCATTTCAATCTCTTGACGTATATTGTACACTTGTTGAACTAATTAGTTTATATTATATTACATTACGCAGTAAATATACAAGCGTATGACCTTTGATATATGTGCATGAGTTGTACATGATATTTTATGGGCACCCATTGCTTTACTTGCCGTAGAAAAGTAATGAAGAGAGTATAAAGTGTACTTTATACATAAGACAAAGTCGTTCATAAAATTAGTTAAGCCTCTGCAGCCTAATATTTAAATGTCTCACTAGCGCCACTGCGTTTTTATATATAAATAGAGTAAAGAAACCAATTACAATCTCAACTAGGCCCCCAAAGATGATATTCTTGATGTGCCCTAGGAAAAACTGATTTTTCTTTGCGAGTTACGTTTCGACAACCTATATTTGAAGTGCTGTCATTTGATGAATACTTGCAGCACACGCTTCTACTACGTCTCAAAATTTTCGTTTTCACGTTAACTATAAAGGTATGTTCATAACTTTGAATTTAGAAAGACGGCGCGTTGTTAAAACAGTTAACTTTGCCAAAATTCAAAAAAATCAATTATGTTCTTACACATTTTAACAGTATCATAACTTCCGTCTGGGAAGTAGCACATCGATTTTCTGGCAGGTGAGATTGTATAATTGATACAGGAAGCTAATTCAATTGGATTTAGTTCGATAACTATTACGGCGTCACAGAAAAACTGTTAAGATTAGAAAAGTTTAGGCAACTTACAAGTCAAACTTGTCAATTTTTCTTCATTAGCCTTCCTGAAATCATTTCAAATTCGCTGCTATGAGACTAATACTTCATCGGTATCTATATATACCACTATTATACTTGTTTTACCTCGTACATATGTTTCAATACAAATATAAACTAGCATGTCTTCACTTACACCTAAGTTTAAAAGTTCTGTGGATTTGCCCATATTTCTACCAAGATTCTACCGAACAGTAGGATAATGGCTAGTTCAACTAGCCAAATCTCTACCAGAGACGAAGTTTCTTTTAATTCAAGTTGTAATTGTATAACGCGGTCTTACAATTTCATTGGTATCCATACTTACTGTAAAACAAACTTTTTTTCATTTACCTTATTGTAATCTTTATTTTACATCGCGATATAAAAAAGGTTGCTATTATAAAATTAACGTTCTATCCCAATTCTTATGGTATTCTTTCCGTATGTATGGGAACTGGAAATTATTGACAAAGCAAAATAACATTTCGTTATAGCTAGGTAAGAAAATTACATATGTATCCAGTCGTAGCAATTACGAGATACAATGATTTCCAAATTAATAAATCTAGTAATGCACAAAATTAACCTAATTTATATGTATAAATAACCATGTAGGAACTGGCAGATTCAATTTCCCTTTAACTTCCGGAATATTATGTACGATTTGTTGGCGTCACGCCACAGCTTGCGCGATATCAAAAGTCACTTCGAATTAAATGGAAAACAGACCACGACAAATTCGCCAGGATCATGCTTATTCTTCGTATAGAGGCGGAAGGCCCATACGTCGCGAAAGTGCAAGGGGAAAAAGAACGCTTCCAGGTAATAGGCGGTAGTTTTCTCGAGCAATTAAGATAATATTTGCATTCGGGGTTGTGATTTCCTGCAGGTGTTTCGAGGCAAGGGGCCGAGCCTTGTTAGTTCATAAACGTGCACATGTACCCGTGTTGGCCAGGTATGTGTTAGTCGACAACAGGCATGGTCATCGAGTGGCGTGTATGACACATCGCCGTACTGCGTCCACGAGGGGTGAGAATTAGTCCTCGGAGGGAGGCGACACTAGTAGATCGCTCTCATACTGATAAAAGTAGTCTATAATGGACTTAATCGCCGCAAGGCCGGCCCTCTGCTAAATTTTCGTTATTTTTCACGGGGCCCTGAACACCAATCCGACTATCTCCGTGATAAATCTCGCGTTCGATGGCCACTTCGGGACTGGTTGCTCCATTTCCCACTTTTTGCGGTTATTGTCCTAAGTTGCGTAGGCGACGTGTTATCAACGGAGGGGCAGTTTACGAGGTGCCACGAGAGAAAGGGCATAATCGGACCTATCGATACTACAATGACTCCAAACAAGTCGACGGAAGAATACGATTACATGACTGATGTATTATTTGCTAGAATTGAACAAATTATACCACAAAATGAAAGATAAGTATTCAATGGAATTAAGCACTTATTTGGCATGATAGACCGATTTTAAGCCCTCGTTAAGTTATTATTAATTTTAACCAAACGATAATTAATGAATGATAGTTAGAGAAAGGTTATTGTTTTGCGTTAAAAAATGGTTGATTTGCGGAATGTCTCCTCTACATTCTCACGTGCATACTTGAGGTTAGGTATATCGTTCGCCAGAAAGAGGCGAGTGAAGGAAGGGGGGGGGGGGCGGTGGGTCAAAGTAATATGGAAATCACACTAAACATTACATATATTCCTACCGTTAAGTCCATCCATATATTTCTAGTTTGAAGGACAGCAATTTTTAGAAAAGTGGTTTTCAGAAAAACTGGTTGAAATAATATAATATGCAGCAAAAAAGCAGATGCAGCATAATTAAATATGATTTGACCATAGTTACAAATATTTGTTACTTTTTTCCATACATACTTAATAGTAGCTTTCGTGGAATTTTACGCCCGGCGGTCCAAAAACGTACATAATAGAGTTCTAACCAGCAATCTTATACATAATCATTACAGCCTAACATTTTGACGTTCACATTTAGATTACGTAATGCAGTACATGAATGTCCAAATAGATTTTTTATCTTAATTACTGACATATAATTAGATACAAATATAGACTATAAATTTACGGAGTGTCTATCCACGTACGGTTTCCTATGTCATGTATGAGTGGAAGAGAAACGGATGCAACAAAGGTTTATGTGTTTGGTTCGGTTAGGATAGCTTCAGCAGTGGGTTTGGGGTACAGTAGTCCCCTAGAAGGCACCCCCAATTTGGAGGAAAGTATTTACTCGATTTGACTGCAAAATCCAAGCTTATATGAAATTAACTGATATGACACAGCCATCAATTTTATTAGTAATTACATACCATTATGATCAAGCTTTTCTCTGCCGGGAAATTTTTCAAAAAAATTGGTGCAGTAGTGACAGTAGACTACGTAGATCATGAGTTCAATCCCCGTCCGTGAAAAATTTTTCGATTTCGTTTTCAAGAAGCAACACGCTGTTGACAAGATGAACCGCGTTGGTTATTTTCGTTTCGATAATTGTATTTGTAGGTCGAAATCAATTCATAATCACCAGTGAACGTAATAATCTAGGTTTTTGCAGCTTGGTATACATTCTCGACAAATGTGAGAAATGGCGATATCGCTGAAGATGACCTGTAGCTAACGCATATCTTCGAAACTATAATGACCACTATATATGGTAAATCTCCGTAAAAGGGCGATTCCAATTATAATATAAATAAATATATTGAAAAATAAAGAGTTTATCATTTTTGAGTGTCCCTAAACATGTTTAAAATTCAAACCTAATTTTATTTATTCCATAAAATATCAGGTATATAAAATATTTTCCTATACATATAATCAGTAACAAGCGAGAAGTAAAATTATTCTACGCAAAACAGTTGCTTGTTCGGGTAACAAGCGTGAAACCATGATCCGGAATCAGGAACAAAATCGCCATACCTGCGCCGTTACTTCGCATCGCCTAGGCTTCCGATATAAATGCAACGTTGTGATTGCTCGATTTCGCAGTCTACCAATGATTTCGCTGGGGAAACGATCGGTTCGCGTTTCAGTCGAACGTTTCAAAAGAGCTCCTTATTTCGAATCGATCTCGTATACAAGGTGCAAATTGGAAAAATCGGTTTTTGCCAGCGGTTCCGTGGCGAATCCGGTATACGTACCTGGCATTGACTTGAGCGACCTCAAAGATTACTGGCGGGCAATATTCGTAATCGCTTAAAAAGCAGTCTTGGACGCCATGAAAAATACTGCTGAGAAATTGCACAGACGAGGCGGGGAACCCCGATGATGATGTATCTGTCGTACCGCCTCCTTTGCCATCTCTTTCCACGTTCGAGCTTGCTCTTTTCCATTTTCACCATTTCTGCTTCATCTCGTACGTGCAGAAAATGGCATGATTACATCTTGCATATGCGTACTACAAAATTTATTTGCATACAAAAGTCCTCTTTTTACAGCATATAAATATTTTCGCACTCTATTTAATAACGATAGAACAAATCCTCGTTTCTTCTTTTATAATGCGATTCACGATATTCCATGAACTCAGAAGAATTGACTTGATCTAAAGGGAGTTCCGACTTGAAATCTGATATCATTTTTCACGTCAAGGGCATAAGGGAACGACAATACGTTTTCCATGATTAGCAGCATCACTTTAAAAATTCAACGTTATAGTTTGACTTAATAAATTATCAAGGTTTTGATACTTGATACCGTTTCTATTAAGAATCCCTCTAAATATAAGCCGAAATCTTGTAATTATACAGAAAGTGAACATTCAAGATTGAGATACATTTAGTTGGCATTATGACTTTTCCTTTCAAGCACAAGTCGAGATGAAAATAAGAACTTCTCATCAGAACTCTCCCGCTTGTGCCGCTTCTCGGAAGTAGTAGGAATATTTGGTTTCAGTTCCATGTCTATGAAGTAGTCAATTTGGGTCAATCGATGATCACATAAGTACGATGTGTTCTCCGCACTTTAATAACTTATAGAAAGTGACCAAATTGACAACATACACTGGAGAAAAAAAATTAGCAAAACAAACAATGAAAAGGAAGATGGAGAACGCGGATGCATTTGCAACGCCCCCGGCGAAAGAAACAGTGTGAGAGTTGGCGATGAGAAATATAAAATATAATTTCTTGGAATCGACGTACACTCGTCTTGCAATCGCCTAATTACACACAGCAGATCTAAGATTATGAATCGGATATAAAGAATATGAGCAGTCTTCAGGCGTAAACTTGGGCAGAATTATAATGATATTTCACGTTAAACGATTGCAGTTCGTTAGTATCCCCGCTTGCTTAAATATAACTTTTTATTTCCTTAAAAACTAACTGCCTTTCATGCTGTATCTTTCTTGTGGAGAATTCTCTCCTTCTACAGGATATGAAAAAATGTTATAGTTTTTATAAGCCTTTTATTACATTTAACACTAGTTAAATTAAAATTTTGTGAAGTAGCATTTTATTACAGGTTTTTGCGATTGCGTAAGTTTTAATTTAACTTAGTATGCTTGACAATAAAATATAAATATTAAAAATAATAGATTTGAAATGTAACATTCTGAATTTGTCTACAGTACGCTCTCTTAATTTAAAACCGTAAAAATTCACTGATTCTCAGTGCATAGTTACTGATTTCCACAGTGAAAAAGGAGCCACTAAAAATCAGTGAAATTTCACTGCTTGAGTCGGTTACCGTACGAAATCCCCGACGACAAAATCACCTCGACAAAATCCCCTACCTCTAAAATCCCCGATTTCCAAATCCCCTTCTTCATAAAAATCATCCTTCAAATCATCTACGTACAAATCAACACGCTACCTCAGTCCACGGTGGAAGTATAAAGGTGAGCTCTCGCGAGTTGCACAATTTCGGCTAAAGAGCGTCCCAACAAAGATCAACTAAAGTGGTGGAAGATTTCAATATTTCAATCATAGATAAGCTTCCCCTACAGCGAAATGTTTCGTTATAACTAGTGAAACAGTGAAATCGATTTGGCAGGATTTTTGGCGATAGTAGGGAAACCATTTCTATGCTTTGGGATAGTGAAATCTTCCACCTAACCTGACCTAACCTAACCTAACCTACAACAAAGAAGAAATTCTTCAGTACTTAAGAAGCGCTGCACATAATTTATACCTCTGAATATTTTTATAATACGAGCGATCACCTAATAAGTATACCACCAAAACACGTCTGCACAGAGTTTTGAGCAATTTTTTATTGGAAACCGGTTTGGCAAAGAGTTTTTAAGAAAATTAAATATTACATTGAGTATAGAAATATCCGCCACTTTGTGATTTTTGCGACTTTTTAGTACAGTTTCCAGGAATATAAAATATTTCAACGGAATCGCAATGAAAAATAGGATACTTGCAATAAGTATAGAAATAAATGAATTTGAAATTTTGTTTCGCTCATTTTTTGAGCTTTTACGTCTTGAACGAAGCAAATTCAATTGTGTTTTTCGCAAATCGGTAAAGTACGAGTCGCCTTATTTTCCTTGAATGGTAACATATATCAAGAGCGATTCATTTAGTTACTTCGACATCGTCAGACTGTTTGAATCCAGGTGGATTCAGTCAATAGATAATTTTGGGTTAACAATTTCTTCAATTCAGGCATTCAGATGACATCAAATGTGGTCTAGTATTTATTATTTTTTATCGTCTTTTTTCGGTACTGGTTCGGTAATAATGGAAATGGCGCGTTTTCAATGTCGCATACGTGGTAACACAGTCAGTGATTGTATAAGAATGATGAACTGTTGAAACATTTCATATCGATACATGAACTATAAATACGTAGTGTGGATTTCAGTATGGCCAAGATAATTGTCGTAGAAGAAAGAAGACCCAGTCACGGATTAGTGCAGGGAATCTATTTCAGTGAGTCAAACAGTGAATTTCACCATTTCTCAGTGGCGCCTTTTTTACTGTGGCACTTAATGACTACTTACTGAGAATCAATGAATTTTCTCTGCTTCAAATTGAGAGAGTGCATATAGCTTTATTTGAATTCGCGCAAATGTAATGGATACCTTGGAATAATTAAAATACTTAAAAGCAGTTCAATTGATTCAAAACCCAGAACTTTTGCCGGTTAAATAATTGTGAAAAATATTTTCTTATTAGTATTTTTAAATCATTTCTTAAATTTTCCCCCAGTTATGTCAAACATTTCATAGTTTAACTCTTTCTGCTTAGCAATTATATAAGTTGGCAGCAAGAAGTTTGTCTTCTGTCAAGGCTTCGTAAATACAATAACGGAATCATTGTGTTTGTAACCAAGTTAGTTCGCAAGTGTCTGTACCAGAGTGGAAAACACTTAGACCGAATACGCGTCTCCATCTCTGACTCTTGATTTTCTCCGTTCAGTGTAGTTTCGCGCTCGAGACCCTACCAGATTAGCATAGGAGCAGCGGTAAACTTGAAGCTATCTTAACGAGCTAACAGCGTGTAAAATAACCGCTAAGTTGCGAGGACAATGCCGAGGAGCATGGGCGACACCGGACACCGGGGGATCTCGCGAGGCACAAGAGTCTTTGGTGCGTTACTTGCTGCAGCGACTAGCTATTGTCTTAAGGCGAACTTAACGCCACTAAACTTCCGTCACGATTTAACCTGCGACCGGTTGACTTTGTTGACTTTGTCAACCAACGGAACACTCCAAAGTTCAAAAACCATTAAAACTTTACTCTATTATGAGGCGAATTGTATCATACTTTGGTATTTGTCATAGCAGGTTTGTAAATTTTGTGCAGAATTTAATTCACATATATTTTTATAATATTGCACTACCAGGTCTGCAAATTAAAAAAAAAAGATTTAGAATATTTAATTTTGTCTGTATAACACCATTCGATTAAAGAAATATGACAATTTTATTTATGTGCTGAAAATCTCTCTTGATTAATCTTATACTTTATAATAGGTTATAAATATTGAAACTGTATGCTCTATTTGACTGCCACTTGTAAATTTATATAAACATGTTTATAGCAAGCAATTTTCAATTATGGCAATGTCCGATTTTTTGAAATATTTCAGTAGAATGTTGCAAAAATTTGTTGAAATTTAATTGAAAAGTGTGCTGAACCTTTCTCGTTGAAAATCGAGCATAAATGTTCAGATGGATCTGAACAGGCTGTGATAAGATAAGCTTAAATACACATCAGGATCTTTCCACGAGTGTAAGTTTTGATTTGGTCAGGGCTTGATCAAGCTTCCTGATTTCAGACTATGGTCAGGTGTTTTTAAAAATTAATTTCTTAGAAAAAACAAAAGCTTTAATTTTGTCATCTGTGCAATTACGTAATTATTAACCGTCGATTATTCATTGCTTACATAACAGTCTCTTCATTTATTAATTTGAAATACTAATTATACTTAGATTTCATACTTACAATTGAAAATATTTAATTCAAACTTTTCGTTGAAAATAGTTAATATTTTTTTCACTTTTCTTTTTCTCACCCATTGCGTAATCATATATCACTTCTGAACTCTTGATAAGGCGAGCCTTATTCACCGAGATCAGAGCCTGAGTAATATTCAGGTAGCCTGAAATGATTACTTTTAGGGATTGTCCAACAGCTTCAATGATTTGTACAGCGAGTCAAACGGTGAATTTTCAATGTTTTAATTGAGAAAGTAGAATAAGAATGATAAATTTGTAATATATCCAATCATTGACACCTTCGTGAGACATTTTGATCGAACCTGGTACTCTTGAAGCATTTTCAGGTGATAGGTACACTTGCTTTCTGAAGCTGAGGAGATGTTCTAGTTCCGGTCTATATATATATATACCACCTTTGATTGCGGTGATTTGTGAAGCCGGAGTTATAGTCAGTTTTTATAATTCTTCGATTATAATGGTTTATGCTATTAATACGTGGAGATATATTTGAAACGAGAAATCGCTTCGCTTTTGACACCAACGGTATGATTTCGAGACAGTGTTTTCCGATATTTGATTTTTCATTTCGATATTTATTTCGGTTACGTGCGTTACTCACATAGAAACAAATTCGGTTTTGCAAAATAAGGATTCACAGTGAATGTCCTTTGGGTTTGGTCCAATAGAATAGCTTGATCCCGTGTATATACTCTTTTATGCTGAAAAATACTAGAGTATAAAACGAGCTGTCCATTTCCTCTTCCACGTGGGAAAATACACTTTATTTTCTTTATACAACTAAATACTGTTAACATTCACACTCGCGCTATACTCCGTTTAACTTCGTAGAAAGTAATTTTTTTGTAGAAAAAATAAAAGCAGTAATTTTTTTTCTAAAAAAACAACAACAAAATTTCGCTATTAGTAAACACGTCTTAACCGTGTAACTAACTTACTTCTAACTAACCAACTAACTTACCTTATTAAGGTGGAAGATTGGTTTCTTCATTAAAAAGTGAAATTTAACTACATGGATGTACATATATCTAATAAATATATACTCAGACACGTGAAGGTTACGGACTACGTAAAACCTTACTCCCTACATGTACTAATAATCGAATGTAGTTACAGTTAATTTAAATACTATAAGTAATTTTTAAACGGTCCGCTACGCGGAATTACTTCCCCCCGCAATAATTAATAATAATTACGTGGTTATACTCCTTTATCGCAATATAAGCTCGCCGGCAAAGCAGTAAATTCCTTCTTTCCCGACATTTTCACGCACTAGCAGTTTCCTTAAACGTATACTGTAACTTGCACAAAAGAATAGACGTATTAAAACGTTTGCCGGATACAAATGTACGTTTATTGTTTCAACAATTTCAAGTAATATATATGAAATATAAATATTCTGGAATTGTAAAAAAATGATTTTGATGTTAAGTCGAGAGAAACGAGAGATTATTTTAATTTTCTAATATAATTTCACAAACTGTCAAACGATAACTTAATTCATGTTATTAAAAAATTCTAAATAGTTGGAATAATAAACAAACCATCATTGACCATTTCTTGCCTTTATTTTAAAATCTTGAAACGAACTTGGAAGAAAAATTTGACACTATCGACGCTATGGTAAATTTAAAAGGTTAGCAATGGAAACGACCCGAGCGGAAAATTATTCAGGCTGGAATCAGGTCCTGATCATGAAGCCTATGAACAAAATCAGGTCTTGACATGTCCCCTTATCAGGCCCTGGCATATCGTGTAACGCTTTTTCTGTTAAGGCCCTGATCAGGCAAATGTACAGGACCTTACAGTTCCCAATATTTCGCATGCTATCCAAATTTCATGGTAAAAATATTTACAATAGTATTACGAAACAACAAATTAATTTTTAATGATTTATTACTTATTATAAATATTATTTACACATATATACGAATCGTATACATATCCATCACATATAATGTGTAAAATATGTTGTGAACAAACGTTCCTACAAGTAGGCTAATATACAAAATAGAAATACATTTCCTTAACAGGAATTAATGAAGAGATGCGCGATCACGCCTAGTGGCGACTGAACGAATTACATAAAATTTAGAATTTAAAAAATTCAGGCGTCTTTATCAGGCTCTGAGCAGGCCCCCTGATCTGTCCCTGATTGGAAATTTCTAAAGCAGTCAGCGATTCCCGGAAATTGAAAATAAGGCAAGCCTTATCAATTCATGGTTTGTTTTTGATATGGAAATTCACAGGCTTCCCTATATCAGTTATACTTTATTTTAATATAATCAGGGGTTAATCAGGTCATATTTAGGCGAACCTGATCAGGAAAGTTTATTGGAATCTGATCATATCCTGATCTAGGTACAATCAGGAGTACCTGATCAGGAAAGCCTTACTGGAGCCTGGTCAGGCCCTGGTACATATTTAGGCTGCCTGAAAAATTTCCGTTCGAGAATGGTTTGCATATGCTAAGAAATAGAAAATCCAAACATATTTTCTCTCAGATTTTAGCTATGAGACCATTTTTTAAACAAAATTTAGCAGCCGAAACTAACGTTTTCTTTTTATGTTGACATATAATATCAACTACTAATTTCACCCTCCTACGTCTGTTAAAAGCAGACGATTGCTAAAATTTAGTTAGCAACATATAGTAACTTTAGTTTTTTCAACTAAAATTATTAACAGCCACAGTAAACTAGTCGTTCCCATTGCTCATTTTTATGCTATGGCAACAAACTAGCTAGTGGTTAACTAGAGTTGCTAGTGGTAGTTAAAATTTTGTCCGTGTGTTATATTCACTTCCTTATATGAAACAAACCAGAAAAAAGTAATATATAATAATCTCATGTTTTATGTATCAACTTGGAAATAATCTGTTATTAACACATTCAATTGAATTTACATTCTTGTTTTACAATGTAGTCATTTTGTAACTTCATGGAGAATTTCTCAATAAATCGGTGCATAATATTATTTTTTAATACACATAGATTTTTTTGCATCTATATTTGACACGTCAACAAAACATTAGGTATGAAGAAAATAAATGAGTGATCATTAAAGAAAGCCTACCGTAAGTGGTCTGACGCAATTGATTCGCGCAGTAATGAAAAGCGTTTAGTCAAGAGGGCGAAAGCAAAATAAAGTAAAGGGAAGCTAAACAATTCTACTCCTATGCAGTTAGTTACGTGAATAGGAGTTGCAAGGTATATGTCGGACGTTGGACGAGCAAAGCACGCGATCTTCTTGTTAGAAGCGTTATACCCCGTTAAAATCGACGTAATGTTACGCCAGCGACATAGAAAACGGGTAGGTAACGAATAAGAGACTCATTAAATTCGAATGCAGGGATCGAGAAAACGAAACGAGCCATTCATAGATCAAGATTGGTCGGAATAAAAAATGTGACACGCACTGGCAGGAAAGAAAAAGAAATGGAGACGATATGGAAGTTAAAACGACAGAAAATCAACGATTTCTAAGAACTGATTGCTTATTGTTTGTAAGTCATGTATTTGGACATAACTGGCATATTCAATTTTAAGGATAACTGATCTGACTAAAAAGTTGTGCGTTTCTATCTGATTTGTATTCTCTATAGTAATAAAATTTAAAGATGATAACGACATCTTTTAAAAAATGTCGCAACTGATGATGTCCCATTCATACTGCTTATTTGAAGTATATCGTTTCCTCTGACATTTATGAAGTGTTGCAGAACTTTAGATTTCTTCGAATGAGAATTCACTATTTATGGAGTAACAGTTGCATCACTTGAGTGAATGAGTGAATTGTGATTCACGAGGAAAAGATTTCTAGTTAGCATGGAATGTGGTTTTTATTATTCTTTACATTATTTATAATTTTTTATAAAATACATCAAGTTAAGAAAATCAATAATTTTTGGAATTTCATGGCATCATGAGGAAATTCCTCGTAATGCTGCTGCATGTAAAAAAAATAGTTTGTGCTCCACACAATCCAGGTTTGTACATATCAAACAAGAAAAACATTGAGTACCCAACTAAGTTTGTGTTGAGCACAAAAGTTGAGAGTTGAGTGTTGGGTTGAACCTAAATCTGGCTTATGTGGAGCACATTCAGAATGACTATTTAATCATATATAATAATTGAAATTATTTACGAGACGATAATATACCTATATTTAAATGTTTACGGAAGTTTTTGATATTTCCACTTATTCCTGACGCGTTCTGTGGTTGGTCCAGTCAGCAGTTGGTTGCGTCACATGCCTACCCTCGTGGACATTATTAGTATGGCAGCAGTATGGCTTTATATTCCCATAAAGAGTATAGGAAACGTTCATAAGCCAAACTAATCCCACATCTTTGACCCATACCAAAGGCATATAACACTAATTTCATAGCCATACTCTTTTCAATACTAAAGCCATACTGCTGCTATATTAATAATTTCCACGCGGGTAATCTCGATAAATAAATTGTTTACATTTTTTAAAATTTGATAATAAATAAACATTACCGAATATATCAGTAATAAATTTCTTTCTTCTTGTTTTTTTTTGGTCAGTGGCAATATAAAGCAGGGTTACATGGAAAAATCAGGATGGCTGTATTAAGCAGATGTACGCTTGAAGTACCAAAAAATATGGCTAACTCAGGAAAATATCTAGATACGTTAGGCGCACATCTGCCTCATACTATCAAACATATTTTTCGCGTATATAATAAAGTATACAAATTTAATAACAAAAAATGAAAATTTTGTTTGATCACTGCTTATGTGCTGAAACATTTCACCACAGCCTTATTATATACTTTAATACTTTGCGAGGTGTTTATAATATATTCATTAGAGAGTTCTCATTATGTTGTGAGTGAGTTTGTTCATTGTCCTCTCAAGGAATAGTTTCTCCATACTGATATCAATTTATAGCTTTACATCCTGTTTGCCTCTTAAGGAAGAAACAGTTTTTCTTGGTTACAGCAAAAACATTTAGAATGAATTGAATGATTTTAAAGCGTATTAAAATTCCCGCTGCTAAAAAATAACAGTTTACTAAGCATCATTTTGATTTTATGACAATATTGATAATGACGTGGTCTCTAAGAAGACTTATGCGCGATATTAAAAGTTCGTCCACAAATCTCATATGAGCGGTCCAGAAAGAGCTGTTATTTAAGAACTCATACTATAACTATATTATAAAAAATAATTATTCTGGATTCAAGAGTTATCGGATAATAATGACAACAAAATTATATCAATAGCTTTCCGAAGCAGCCTCTGATTTTATCTTTGATTTCGTTTTGAAAGGAGTTTACTACAGAGCCTTACTGAACAGTTCCACGGGTTTAATACACATATTCATTTAACTTACTCTGAGCCATTTTTCTAGATCTTCCTTGAACTGTGTTTGTAATAATTGGATTAAGCTCAAGACGCCCAGTTAGAATACCATCATTTCTTGTTTTATCCTGCAAATGTTGATCCAGTGCCGTAAGTTAATCTCCTCCTCACCAAGGTAGTTCCACAGAAACGACGACAACAAATTCTTTTTTGCAACCCTTCGAGCGTATTTTCATTGATTCTCTTCATGATTTTCTTCACTTTTGAACTTTTAAAAGTAATTGCGCTATTCTTCGTTTCTCCAGAATTTTCTGCAGCACACGTTTTTTCGAATCGCGAACATGAGCGCTGCTTGGAATTTTTGGCTTTTGAACGGCTCAAATACTCGTTGACAGTAATTGAAATAATTATCTTATAACTGCTTAGCCACATCGTTCCACAGTGTCATTACAACGGTTTTCTTGTGTTATTTTCTATTTATTTTTTTCAAGCTGTAACCTCAGTCTTTCAAAAATAAGGGACTGCTTCCTCCGATATGCCCTTAGCGGTTTATACTTATGAACATCATAGAACGCCAATAACTGCCTCTGGTACATGATTTTGGCTTTTTGTTTGGATTAAGTTATTTCGTCCAATGAATCTTTTCCATCAGACTAATTTTTTAGCATTTTAAAAATTGCAGTGGAATTGATGGAAAATAATTGACAGGCTAGAGAGGTATTGCAGGTTGATAATACCCTTGCAGGGAAATCATCAAATCGACACTCCATATAAAGCTGTCGCAAATCGCGAATATCGCACGCCATATTGACCAGAATAGCGATAAAAATAATAATCACAAAAGTGTTACACTTCACTTATATTCTAACTTTGTAATCTAAAAATAGTAAAATTTTTGTTATGAAAATTATCAAAATTTTTGTCTTGAATCATTGGTAGTAATATTATTAGATCTTTTCCCCAAGAGATACATATACTTCCTATTTTTATTTTTTATTAAATTTTCAATTTTTATTCTGTGATGAGTTTTTCACGTCGATACGTTTTTTACGTCAGATCACGTCGATCATTATTTCAAGCAATATTAATCACATTCATCGTTACGTTACATTCAGCGATTATTGATCTTTATATATGAATAAAAAATGTAGTTTACTTATACCACTCTATATCAATTAATACACGACGAATAATATCTTTGAAAATATATATTTATGATAAAATATGATTATTTATTGAAATAATCTTGTCCGGATAAGACAAGAGAATAACTTCTTGCGTGTATCCGCAATCCTTTAACTATTAGTATTCATAATCCACTGGATGTTTAAGACCTACATATAATCAAATATATTTTTATCTTCATATTCTAAATATATAAAATAATGGTAATTACTATTCATAATAAGACTAAGACACTTCTTTAAAATTCATGTAAGTTTCAATATTGGTTACCGTGGAAATAATATTAAGTGATGAAAATGTTTCAAAGTACTACAGAAATCCCGATACTGCGACGAGTTTAGAGGGATTCCATTGAGGTCGAATCAAAACTGTTTATTTTTCTGCGATAAAAAGTATTGCAAATAGTACTATTCCAAATGCATTTGAAGGTGTACGATAGTACTGAATTTTGCGTCAACTCTTTTTTGTTAAATGTTATTGTGTTTGAATATTTCCGTATCACGAGGGCTTTAGCGTCCCTCGGGCATGCGCGATCGTCTGGGACGTAAAACTTTATTTTACGCCCTTCCCACGAAAAGTACAAATGATAAGTAAGACGTTAAAAACATAATGATGAAAACGACATTTTAGAAATTTTTATTTTAGATACAAGGTCATTTATTCCTTCCTTAATGCTTCCATAAATTTAGTTACAACATTTCTCATGTTCTTATTTCGGAATGTTCAAAAAACTTCAAACTTCAAACGGATTCAAAGTTTCAAACATTTAAATGTGTGACATCATGTCTCTTTGACAAAAAATTCTATGCGAATAAAAAGTAATTGTGAATGTCATGTGAGCAATGGAGTACAGATAAAATGAAATGCAAAATCCTATTCCTTATGTAGGATCGGGAAGTGGGGTGATGGGTGTTTTGAATCACATAACAAAACTTTCCTTAATGTACGGAAAGTACATATGCTTGTAAAATCGAATATCGCGTCTACTCTGTTCCGCACATACACCTATTCAGAATCTTGTTTGGTGGTTTCAAAATATAGTAACTATACATAATCCTTATTTAAGATTTATTTTGTAAACGCATCAACATTCAAATGGAAACATATTATGCTGCCCAATTTCTGAAACTCTGGCCGTTAATCAGCAGTGAAATTCGAAAAAATTACTCAATAAAATCACTGAATTTAAGAGAAGATTTAGCCACTCCAGCGAATTGTCAGCCTTTAAGAATTGATGTGTACTCCATGTAGAGTAAATTAATTATTTCACTAGAATGACTCAATTGTCACTCAATAAACGTAAATTTCATACTGTAAGAACAACAACATCTAATCAGAATCAATCATATAATATCAAATCTAAATTGCTACAGTAAGATTTCAAAATTGATAATGGTTGTTGAATTCTTTATGTGAATCCTATTCCATCCGAAATTCTTTGAGAATGATGGAGATAGAGATACACAATCATAAGTAGAGTCATCATTCGTATCCTTTATGACGTCTTTTTTGAGAATGTGCATATGTTGATAAGGAGGACAGTCGCCATTTATTATTCACCGCAAAGAGTCAGCAATCACATAACGGAGTTGCATAACTAGCTCAGATCGGCCATTCGTACAAGAGCGTGTCCGCCTGTCTGCGGTTATACGATGTTGCGCTCTCTTGAAATCATGAGAACTTAATGGGCGGAAGGACGGGCAAACGGGTTACCTAAAAAGCGGTAAAATATGACAGCCTGTCTGCTGAATAGTCGGTGCATTATCTTATAATGAAATGCGTAATTACGCCAACTGCACAAATGATATCCGCTTCGCATTTCCAAATGAAGTGTGGCGTATATGAAATTCGGGATTCACTCGAATCTGGAACATTTTAGTTTTTTCGAGTCAGATCGGAAACGTTACATTTCCGAGGCTCGTTGACGTGAAAGTTGTACAACAGATGCATCGATTTCGATTATTCTTTTTGTACGTTTGCGGAATAATTTGCCCTTATGGGATTAACGTTATTCTTTTCAAGTATTTCGCATGAATAAGGCTCGTTGTAATAGTCTCATAAAGTACAGAAACAAACGGATCTTTTTACGTTTTCTACGTACAAATAACTTTCAAAAATATTATGGTTATTTAATATTCTTTCCCAGATATAAATTTGTAAGAAAAACCAACCGGCATGATACTGACCTAATAGTGCTGTAGTCGCCGAGTACGAAATTAGTTCACGAAATTATTATAAAATTTTTACTATATACCGGTTTTTAATACGGTCTGCAAAAAATGTTAATTATTACTTATAGATATTTAATTTGATTTTTAATATTGTTTATATTAGATATGTTATAAGGAACACAATTATACAATTTCAACACTCATAAATATACAGATAAATATATAAGAAAAATCAACCCCGACCGAGAATCGAACCCGCGCCTCCCACTTATTACGCTGATTCCTTAACCATTACGCTACGTTCACATATATGTATATATTACAACGCGATCAAGAGTAACTTATGCTTAATAAAAATTTATTTTTATATTTGTTTATGCGTGTATAGGAATTTATTCCAAAAATAAATGTGTTGTCTGTACCCGTTTTTTGATACCGAACTGATTCAACGTTGAATGTGACTAACTGACAATTACTACTGAGTCAGTATTTTGCTGGTGAATTTTGGAGTATCTCTATTTTCACTAGAGTCAATAATCATTTAATATCATAATATAGGAGTAACACTAAGTTCTGTACAGTATTAAGTTCTCTCGACAATCGGTAATAAATTAATACTGAAAATGATGGTCAGGGTTGCGACAGTACAGACAGTATAGGAGTCCTTCCCTTCTTCTAATTTCTCATATTCTAATCTGTTCTCTTATTATAATTTTCTCCCTTCCCCTATTCTAATGTTTCTCCTCACGCGTTCTCCCCACTGTGCCTACTATTTTCCTTAGAAGCACATATGACACATAACTGCGCATGCGCTGCGGGAGAGAAAGAGAGAGAAAAAGTGAAACAGCAAACGTTTAGTGGGAGAGAGGAAAAAATTAGATTAATAGAAGAAGGCTGCCATCTTTCCTGACTGGACAAATTAGAATAAGAGAAGGACTACTGAACGCCGAAATCCAGATGTCATTTCTTACCAATGACACTGCTGTCAATCAGTATTGGGATGTACTGATTTTCTCCCGCAGTAAGTACTGATTTAATACCGAATGAGGTAGTTACCTATACTGCGTTAGTATTGACGTACTATGGCGGTCGTATGTTATTTTTTACTGATGCAAATACTGGCAAGCTCGTATAATAGCGAATAGAGTACTGGCTATCTATACTGGGTCAGTCCTTGGGAGTATTATTTGCAGAAGTGATTTATTATCACAAACAGTACTGGATTCCAGTTCTGGATCAGCGGTTCGCTGGTTTATTGCCAGCACTGACTCATTTCCGTTAATCCATACTGGCTTCCAGCAATGGGTTAGTGTCTTAAGGGGATTTTACTCCAACTATTTCTAACTGGATTTATATATCTGAACTTTTCTGCAAAACCCAAAAGTATGTGAACGGAATTCATGCGTACACTACTATTAGTCGATACCACTACAGAACGCAAAATTCATAAATTAAGTTGTCACCGTTTATTTCTACGAAATTCATTCCCTAATAGCACTCTTTATTCCATCCATATTCCTGGAATATTCCTTTGGAACATTGGGCATATTCCAAAGAAATATTCAATCCATATTCCAGGAACATTGAAATGTCCAACGTTCGGAATGTTCCAAGAACATTGCAATATTCAAAATGTATTTCATTTTTATTCTTCTGCACTAACCTAGTAATTCCCTGTTACGGTAGTTGTTCCTCGGAATATCACATTATATTGGGGATAAATATTTTATAACATATCCAAGAATTCAGTTGATATTGATAATGATATTATTGAAAAAAAAGCAAAAGTTATTTAACAAATCATTTTTCCAAATTCCATAACAAATATTTCCTTTTTCTTTCGAGAATTGTGAGGGTTTTCTTTTCAATAATATAATCGACAATAAAAACGTTGTGTTTATGCAAATGCTATAAAATACTTTACTCCAATATGTTCACAATCTAAAACTAAACTACCTTGATTAAAATTCATGAATAATTGCTGTAATTTATTATAATCGCAGCGAGAAAAATTTCAAATAAGATTTATAAATTGTAATGCACGTGGTCATTACATTCCCAATTTTGACTATTAAGTTTTTCGATCGTCAAATTGTTGTCAGTAAAAAATGTTCTAATAGTATTTTTTAAAACTACAATTTACTAAGGTAATAAGTACTGAATAATTTTTGGTCTGAAATAAAAATGAGTATATAGTAGATAAAATTATCTCAGAATGTTGTAAAGTGTTAGCCTTTTTCAGTTAAGTCGGTTATTACGATAAGGAAAACTGTATCTAAGGAAATGACAATTTTAAATTACTCATTAACATCAATTTTAGCACCTTTCAATTATTCACTTCGTAGAAACTCTGTAAAGAAGTCAAGTAATTAGTAGGTACTGAATTAATTAACTTTATATAATTTATGGAGAACTAAATTAAATGCTAATAGTCTGGAGAGCTAAATATTTTATTCCCATTTAACGAAAACATATGTACATGAAATGAATGTACATTTAGAAAGTATGTTTTGCATTTGTTTTTAAGATGCATTGAAAAGTAAGTGCATGCATACATATGCTAGTGTGCATTACATATATTTATTTAATAGTTATTTTATTTATTTATATAATTGTTAAATAGGGAAAATAAATTTTTGTTTTCAAAAATAAGAACAGTTATGGAGATATCAAGAGAGATTAGTAGCGAAAATTATATACCACCCGATATATTGCAAACGGCTGCGGATGTTTTGTCGGATTTAGATTAGATTTAAATCGGTAATTACATTAAAAAATGTGTTAAAGATTGAATGGTGTTTTTTGGGACAAATGTAAATGAAGTAAGCAAGTTCGTGAAATGTCTCAAAATGAAGAAACCTCCAGGTACGACAAAATAGCACCTAATATCTATACAAAAATACGCAGTAACGTTTGCAGGTCCGATATTATACGTCATTAATATTGCGTTTCCAACTTCAGTATGTCCTTGATATTTTAAAGACGCAATAATAATTCCTACACTTAAGGAAGGTGATATGACAAAAATTGAAAATTGCAGAAAACTTTTAAAAATTGGACAAAACTTTTTGAAATAAGTCTGCAAAATAGGATATTTCGATTTTTAATACTACACATGATACTATATAAAGCAGTATAGATTTATTCCTAGGAAATCTACTTAAAGGAAAATTGCAGAACTAGCCAGAAATATATATTTAGCTCTTGAATCTGTTGAACCGTGTTTAGCAATATTTATTAATTGGGCCAACGCATATGATATTTTGAACCACGAATTGTTCATGCGAATACCACACAAAAATTGTATAAGAGGTGGTATTTTGCCAGTAATAAAAAGTTATTTGTCGTCCACATACCACAGCAGAAAGATAGGAGACACAATTAGCGAGAGATGCTTCATAACTCATGGAGTTCCTCAAGGATCGTTATGAGGACCATTATTATTTCCTACGATCTGTTTGGTTGGTGGTCGTGTATCTGACCTATTTGGAACTGTAAAAGATTAAGTACTAACATTTGCAGATGATACGGCTGTGTTGAAGTCGTGGAGTGAGCTGTCAGTTGTGACATCTATTATATTTGATAAAATGTGTTCTTGGTTTGCAAATAATTACTTGACTAGTAAATTTTGTATAAAATGGTGGCTTTGTCCTTCGGGAGCTACCATAAAAGGTTTCCAAATAACTTTTTCAAAAATCATAATTACTCGACTTTTAGAATGAAAGGAACTTGCATCCATCAATATGACGTGTATAGTATATAAGATGTCTTGGGTTAGAATTGGATTCTCGTGTTAAATGGGATCATTAGACGCATACAGTATTAAATAAACGTCTATTCTTAACCTATATATGTGATAGTTTCAATAAAAAAAAAATCTGACCGAAGATCAAATTTTAAATATAGTAGTAGTCTCCGTCCTAACGCATATGTTTCGTTCTATCAAAATTGGCCGCCTCCGTCCAAACGCATATTCTCCTCAACCCCCACTGCGACAAATGTCTCTTGGCATTTATCACACTAAGCATGCGCGTAGATGACTCACGAGCGACCTTTTGGAATCGGTTTAGTGGATGGTGTGATATAATCAATTCATATTATGAATTCATTGATTTTCATCGCACTTTTTTTTCCCTATCGCTATATATGTATATCAATCTATTGGTCCAATAAAGACACTATTATTACATCAAGGTACGTTTTTTCTCCTCTAATGCTCCAGGTTTACCTTCGCGCATGCGCGCCTGCATTTTGTTTGTTTTCCTCTGATCCTAGTTGCGTGAACCGTCTTGGAGTGGAGAGAGGTACGGAGGAGAATATTGTGAATTTGGACAAGTAATATTCGTACATTAGGCAAGGGACTGAATTAGGGCAGAGACTACTGTATTATTATTATTACTAATATTATAGTGGTCTACGTATGACCTACGGCTGTCTTTTTTCATGAATCGCGATCACAATCTTTGCGACAAGTTACGTGTTTATATGGGCAATGCCGGCAAAATTCGCATTCTGAATGTTTCTAATAAGAAGATTCCTCTGGAGATTACAGATGACGTGTGTAATCAATTACGTCACAGATTGATATTAAATATTGTCGGTAAGTTAATTAAGATTCGTATATTTATGACTATTACAGTTCGTAAAGATGGTAATGCAGATATCTTCTAGATTGAATCCAGAAGTATTTTCAGCCTACCTATCGAAATCAATTACGATTTCCGTATAACTAGGCTATATTTAATATTTTATTTTTAAATTAATTTAAAAATATAATTTGATGGTAAATAAATGATAGAAAAATGTGAAAAAGCTGCATATGTATAGAAAACCGAAAAAAAAACGGGGAACTCAGAAGAACATGTTTTTTTGGAGGAACCGGGGTACGATCCCGGGGCCTTTCGATTGCCGGTCGAATGCTCTACCAACTTCTGGATTATAGATAGTCATAAATATACGAATCTTAATTAATTTAATGTGTTCAGTCCATTTGCAGAAAAAATAATTTATCATTGTAGGTAAGTCTCCAAGAGAGTCAAGTGAAATCATTAAGCAAGCAACATCAACCGACAGAGGGCATTGGGCGCTGCAGAGTCAGTAGGTAAATCCGCGTCAGACAGTTCCCTGGTAGAAATATAGTAGAACCTCACTCTAGTGAAACTGTCAGGACTGCGGTTATTTTTTCTCTCACACTAGTGAACTGACAAATTTTTACAATTTCTCACATATTTAAAAAGTTATTACTATTTTTTACGGTGTGGGGTAAATACATAATAGAACTTTACGGTATGTATGTTTACCCTCAGTGTTCACTATAGTGCAAGATGAGAGGTTCTACTGTATATTGAAATTTGTTCTCTCTGTTCATTGGCATAGTATTGATTACCTGCAATATACTGTTATCAACATTATAATTTAATAGAGATAAATTAAATTGACTTAAGTAAATATTAAATAATACATATTTTTAATTAAAATAGTAACATTTAAGAAATTTATTAAAATTATCATAAATTTATATATTTTACAATCATTTTTATGAAATCAACTTTGAATTTTGATTTAAAAGTTCTTTTGTACTGTATTTCTTATTGGAATGTTACATAAAAAAATGACTATAACTCTATAAGTTTAACAAAATTATGTCTGGACAAAACAAATTATATGTCTCCAACTCTTAAATTCTTCAATTGTCCGATGTACAATGCGCTTAACTAATAATAATAAGATAATACATTGTATAATTTATAAAATTAACTAACAAAAACCGTATGTTACATATTACATTTAAATCTGACGAGCGAATAATTACAGGTAGATAGTCTGCATGAAAAAGTTTACAGCTAAGAAATATAATAAAGCTGCATCCAGATAGTGCAAAAGATTTTAGCTTAATTAATAGGAAACGTAGAAAATGTCTCAATTAAATAATAATGAAAGTAAACATATAAACATATATAATAATGGCACTTCCATTTATCGCTGTACAACTCTTGAGAATGCATGGAATGATACATATACATGTAATGCACAAGTATGAAAATTTAAAACTTAAAATATTTATAAATATTTATTAATACATGAAATATTTAATGAGTGCGATATCTTTGTAAGGGTTTTGTATAGACATGCGAGCGAAAAACATAACACAGGTCTACGAAAAAGGGGATCTTGGATGTTGTTGGGAAGCTATGGGTTATTTCCGACATAATTGTATGCGTAGAATCCAAACTCGAAGTCAGAATTGGTCCATCTCGTCAGGTTTTTGAGATATTTGAGGTCATTTACTCGAAAAACGCGTTATTTTGCTATGTTTGAGGTTACGTACAGGACGCAACAATTCTTGTTGGTCTTCTATACTATTTGCATCTTTTAGTACTACCTTTACCCTTCAAAGTGAGGTTTTATTCGATAACCTAAGATTCTTTCTTACAAAGTTACGGCGATTTTGAAATTACGATATATATATATTCCATTAACGTTATCAAAAAAGTCACAATACTGAAACGTAATTTGAGTTATTATAGTATCCATATTTTATATAGTTGTTTATGTTTATATAGCTTCCATGACATTGAATTTGACCTTGAGCTTGTTCTCCAAAAGCATTTCAAGGGAAATTTGTTTACATGCATATCGTAATTTCAAATTGGCATATCTTGGTGACCAACGAAAGGAAAAACTCCTACAAATGTTGTGTCCTCTGTACATGACCTTAAAAATAGCAAAAAACGCGTTTTTCGAGTATATAACCTCAAAGATCTCAAAATCCTGACGTGCTGGGCCACTTCTAACTTCGGGTTCTGACTCTATGCACAAAAATACGTCGGAAATGACGCACAGCTTCTTAACAACAAAACCATGTTGATCTGTGTAATCTACATAAACAAAATCCATTTGATATGCCATTGCGCATGCTCACAGTAAACAGTATGCCAGTTCGTCAGACTTTACGTTGACGTTGAACTACTTAAAACTATTTATTTAGATAGGCAATCCATCTGTGGAGTCTAACCAATTTGGCTCATACAGAACTATGAAAGTTAGTAAGGCTTACTATTTTTCTCGTTTTCCCAACCATTTTTTGTTGTTGTACTATTTTGGCACTTTATGGAAAATATTACCTAATAGGTCGCTGCTCTTGGTAGGTCATATAGCAATGCACAAACCATTTAATACCAGAAATGTGTGACTGAATTACATGAATTATCTGGGACGAAGTCGGTGCAGAATGATTTAACAGAAACAAACGGTGAGAAACGCTGACAATCGCAATAGTGTTTCGATGTCGAGGAAGTTCCCCGGTAACGAATAATCCTTTACAACTACCGACAACGACATAACGAAAACCCTTAACAATGTAGAACGATATAATTGTCGTACATTGCCAACGACGTAGACAATCGACGATCTGGGAATTACTCATAAAAGATTACGCTTTACTGTGAATCTGCAATCGTGAAAATACAAAGCTGCAGCGGCGGCGGCGGCAACTCGGAAGTACCGCCGTGTGATTCCAAGCACTTACTTAGGACCATGACAAAGAGATTCGACGACATTAGGTATGGGATGCTCGGCTTCCGCGAAATGGTACGACGCGCGCACCAAGTCACGAAGTACGCGCATGCTCAGAAGACGAGGTCGCTTTCAGGTGGGGACCAAGACTCAAAAGCAACCAACCACCTCCTTCATTCGCATCGGCTGCTCTTCTCCGTACAATCTTTTTTGTTCGCCAAATGCAATTAAACCAATTACCGCGCTCAACGGAGAAACGAACGCGCGGAGGTTACGTAAAGTAATTGGACGGCTCCTCGCGGATTTCCTAAAACGATAATTAACGAGTTATTAAGCGCCAGCTAACCTCACTCTTCGACTAGCTCGTCATTATATGCAGGCGGACTCGGCGTTTCACACGAGCGTCGAGTGAAATCTCAGCCATCGTATCAGATAGGGAAACTCCTCTATATACATGCGTGTGCCCGACTACGAGCGCGTGTGCAGGCGCGATGATCGTCATCGCGCCGCTGATGATGATGATGATGATGATGACGACGAATGCGCACGCAGCGTACCACACCGACGCAACGGCGCTCTTTTCACGCTTGCGCGACTGTATTATTCGTGGATACGTGCACGAATGCGTGAGATACCACGTAAGTGTGCGCGCGAAGACTAAAGGCAGGATGCAATTACACAGGCTTAAGTGTTATCGTTAAAACAAAAACTTATATACTAACTTAGCAGCTATAATTCGAGGTTCTCATTTTCCACACGAGCTTCGGAATTATTCGCGGAAATCTCACTGATAATCCACTTTGTCCATGGTTAAATATGGTTTTAATGAAATCAGATTTACTTCCGATCTTTTCTTTTCATGTGAATGTGTCGTGTATTCACTGTTAGTCATTTTTACCAGATTTTTCTAAAAGTTGATTACCTTACACGGAGAGAAATGTACCAATATTAAGATTTTTACAATGAATTCTATTTTTTTCAAATACACTGCGGAATGTTCGCGTTTTCGGCACAGAAAAATGTACGAAAAATGATTTATTACTTTTTAATTTGAAACTGTGCGGTAATATCCATTAGCGAAAAACTTCCCGAGTAGAAATTTATCACGGCCCTGATCAGGGCCTGACCAAAAGCGTTACGCCCTGATCAGGGCCTGAACAAATTTCTACTCGGGTTATTACATTAATTATCTCATCAGCCGATTACGGACATTACTTTAAGTGATGACCGAAAACCGAAAACTAACACGGCAAAAAGTCAACACGTCAAAAAACTGACACGTCAAAAAGCCAACAGTAGAAAAACGGAATTGTCATAATACCGACAGTCTCCTAACCGACACTTCGAAGAACCGACTGCCAAAAACTGCGCAGTCCACAAGCTACTGACAACCAAAAAAATAGCCAAATCGACAAGCGGGCAGTCATTTTGTGAAGGGTCGGTTTTTTCACTGTCGGCTTTTTGGCACTCAGTTCTTCCAAGTGTCGGTATCATGGGAATTCATTTTTTAAATGTCGGCTTTTTAATGTCGGTTTCAAGACAATTCGATTTTTCTATTGTCGACTTTTTGAATGTCGATTTTTTTTAATGTCGGTATTTTGACTGCCGGGTTCTCAACCTGTCGGCATTTCGATATGTCGGTTTTTCGATCCACACCCGGGATGTTTTAGTCGCATGGCCTTTGGAATAAAAATACTAGTGGAAATGATACAGTATTCGAATGTTGAGAACATATTTAACAATAAGTCAGTTCCTCTAATCACAGAAACAATTCTGCAATTTTCATGAGAGGTTCGGTAACTTTTTTAAAACTTTCTATAAATAACGAAAATAATCAACAATTTTCCTGAGCTATTACTTACGTTTGGGAGTATACATCCATGGAAAAAAAAGTTTAAATTAAGGCCGAATATGGGCTTAATTTAAGATGCAAAAGAAATAAGGTAATTTAAAAAAAACATACTTCTGCCTTGTATCATGACTTATTTTTAAACCATTTAAAATGTAACAATTTTAAGACCTTTTTTACAGTGTAGCTGTCAATTCAGATAGAATGGTATTTTTCTATTGTACACAAAAAAAAAATTCTTAAAATTCTTACATCTCAAATTCAAGCACTGTAAAAAGGCTTAATTTCAGTCTAAAATTGAGCTAATTTTCTTAAATTAAGTCAATATTTACGCTTAAAGTTTTACTTTCAGACAGCAAAGTTTAATTTTAGTCGAGATTTAGGCTTAAAGAAAAGTTTGTCGAGCCTGTCGCACCTAAGTTAGAAAATTCTTATTTCGAACCTGAATATTGACTAAAAGTAAGTTTCCAAAACTAAAAACAAGGTTTTAAGCGCAAATCATGATTTAATTCAAGACAATTACCTCAATTTTAGACTGAAATTAATCCCTTTACAGTGCTTAATTTGAGATGTAACAATTTTAAAACTTTTTTTTCTGTGCACCATTAATATTGCGAGTAATATTAGCGATGAGAGATATATAACATATTGCAACACTGTATAAAAACGTCTTAAAATTGTTACATTTGAAATGGTCTTAAAATAAAATGTATAAGGTATAAGTATATCCTTTTCTAATTGATTTTGCTTTTGTTACGTGTTAAATTAAGCCTATATTCGGCTTTAATTTAAAACTTCTTTTTACTAGTGAATTTTTATTAGTGAATGTAATGTATTTGAATGTAATTTGAAAACCATCGTTGGTTTGATTTTTTTGAAAGGGAAGTTTTATGAGTCATATAAACAAAAAATACTCCTAACAAAATTATAAGAGGTTCTAGTTTTAATAACTCTTTAACTATTGTATTCAGTCTTCCAAATTTATAAACTACTGCAGAAATTTTATTACGTTTCAATAGTTATTCACTATTTTGCATAATTCGCTATCTAAATAAGATATACGAGCAACTTTCTTGCATATACTATAAAATTTATACATACATATTTTATAAGAATGAATCTATCAAAATTCGGCAGACAAACATTTTCAGCGTATTAATTACTTACTCTAAGGCAGCTTCAATAAGAAGGGAGTACCATTGCACGATCACAAATCTTGCATGGTTTATAAGCGGTAATTAAAATATGCTTAAATAAATATTTAAATAACTGATACACTCCTTTCGTATTGAAGTAAATCAGTTTTTACCGGTAGTTTCTCTACTAAATACAATATTTTTATTGTTGATTTCTAATCTTGCACCAAAAATAATTGGGCAATTGAAAATTAAACTCGTAAACAATTTTCCGGTACGGAAAAGTTTGGGCCCACCTGGCTATGATTAAATCCTCCTACTACCACCAGGTGGTGCCTGGGCCGATCTTGGCTATAAACCCCATTACAATTAAAAATCTTCATATTTTTAATAAATGTTACGCTGGTAACGTTTACATTTTTTAAAATTTTTATGTTCAGTAAAGTTTGCAGATGAAGAATTGAACAAATTTTGTCTGAAAACATACCTAATGTGTAACATAGAAAGTAAAAATACTAATAGAGTTTTTTAATGTAAAATATTTTATTATTTATAAAAGAACATCCGAAATGTCGGGCGGATGCGCAATCGTTGACAAAGCAACAATCGGACTTGTTGTTCTACACACGGTGTAGCGAATTTTTTGTGGAAGAGGGCTGACCATGTTAAAATTATATAGTTTTACTTACAATATAATGTCGAGTAATCCTCACAATGTTTTATTGCTTATGTCAGAAAATTTGGAAGATCATCAGATCAGAAGATCAAGTTACAGATGTAATAGATGTAGAAAAAGAACTGACTTTTTATATTACACGTTAGTTCATAATGTCTCATTAACTAGTTTGTTGGTTACCCGACTAATTTTTCGATAACTTTACAACAAATTCTTATGAACCAAATGTTCTATTCTATACTTTTTCTATTATATTTCTATTCTATTCTGTGACTTATTGAAAATGATTTTTTTCACCAAACGTCAAAACACTTGCTCCAAATCAGGAAAGATGGGAACATACCAACTACATTGGACGCCCATATATATTCGAAAACTGTATGTACACTACATCCAGGAAAATACACTTCCCTTTGGTCGAAAAATGGACACTCTTGTACGTCCACGTGTGTAGGTATAATAGACGTCCCAATATGTACTTAAAATGGACGAAAATAATGCACATACAGTGAACGCTCAGAAATGCACGCACATAGTATGTTCACAAATGTGCGTATAATGTGCGTTCGATTACGTCGTTACATGTAAAATGGCCGGTACAGTAGAGTCCCGGTATATTTGCATCTAGCTATATTTACGTCCTAGCCTATTTGACCAGTTCCGTCTCGTTATATTTGTCTGTCGCCCCTCTCTTTTTCCTCCACCTTGCTCGCTGGGGCCTCAAGAAGGGCCTACTGTGACGTCACGAACGTAACGCGACTGAGCAGAGTGGGAGAAGCGGCGGTGCCCTTCTTTTCACAAATATAAGGAGACGGGAGGGGAAGGCGAGGAACCGAGCAGACAAATATACCGGGACTCTACTGTATATGCACGTATATCGGACGTCCGCTTATGTCCATTTTTCGTCCTGGATGAGCGGACGTAAATTGGACGGAATATGTACGTCTATAGGACGCACTTTCTGACTGGGTGCAGACTTATTTCCGTTAATCCTTACTGGCTTCCAGTTCAGTACTGGGTTATAGTATCCGGTCGCACTTGTACTCCACCGTTTCTACCATGATAAATGGAAAAATTTAATCTCCACTGTACTGAAAATTGACAACTATATTTCACAGTTATTTTATTATACAAGAACAATTACCTACACGCACTTATGATAAACTGAACCTCATATAGCATTTAAAAAAATGTTTTTAGTAAATAAAACTAATCGTGCAAGTATAAAAGGCATCAAAACTAAAGTTGTCATAATATACATCGGTATACTCCTGTATAAAATAAAAATAATATAGTCTGAACACAATCATATACGTAATACCCGTTAGGATTTTCCGTCAACAAAATTTTCTTGTGTCAGAAAGTATTTCGCTCCAACCACTTGCGATTAGTCGGTTTAATCAGTGATGCTATGTTTAGCAGGAATATTATTTATTTGTCGAGAAATTTTACTGCACTGTTTTATTGAAACAAATGCTACTGAAAAAATCCTCGCCGTATTTCATCATTATAAGCAATGGTTGGCAGCGTTGTACTTTGTGGTTAGGTTGTATACATAGCAGAAGTTATGGAAGGGGATAAAACAACCCCAATTGGATATATACAACGTTACCAGATTTACTCGGTACCGAGTGAATCAAATCAAAATTCTAATGGGTTTCTTCTTTTGACTAGATACGAAGGGAGGGAACTCTTTTAGGCTCAAGACAATTAACAAATTAAATCAGGGCCTTAAGTTTAAAAGTTTTTACTTCTTAATTAAATAATTGTTATAATAACCGGGGTTTCTAAGTATCCGAAGATGAACGTGAAATAGACAGTATAACCACTTTTAATTACACCGTATTTGGTCAAAATTTAAAATATCTCGCAGGAAAAATGTCTAATCGCAACTTAAAATAAAGAATAGGAAAATCATAAATCACGAAGGAAATTCAACGGACAAAGAGAAGAGCAGTCAATCGTGAAATTGAATTAACATTTCGCTCATAACTCAATTTCATTTTAATTAAAAAAAAAGAAAGTGTTAATTTAAATGATATAATAAAATCACGCAATTGCAACGTTATTAACGAAAACGTTATCTTCCAAATTACGTAAATAGTTATTGAAATTACTGACAATTATTGCAAGCCTAGTGTGAATAATGTTACGTAAGAATTGTTCACTGAAATGACCAATTAAACAGGGAATTTACATTATTAACTCGATTTCTATTCATTACGTAATCCCCATTTTCAAGCATTACATCCGCGTTTACGATGGTAAAACGGAGTAGAAAATTTGGGCGTACGCGTTCGTATCAGGATTATGTGCATCTGATATATAGATAATGCACAGATGGCGCCGAATGACTGCAATTAATTTGTATAAATGATATATGATATAGTGTATTAATATTCGTGTTTACACTTCCCTCGTTCTTCCGGATATCTAAATGGACATCTGCTAACATGACCTAATAATAAATATGTTATTATACACATATACGGATGGTCATCAGCGACATTTTAATCTATTATGATCTCTTATCGTACAGAATTAATACGGTATACATATTTTCATTGACGTTGTTAAAAGGGTACGCTCAATTCATTATATTTGTCATATCGTATAACAAAAAAGCAGAAGGCAAATCAGCTGACCGATTTCCTGCATCAGCTTAATTTCATGCCTATATATTAAATAACAGATTTGGATATTGAAATAGCTGATTTCGGCAATCAGAAGTATTTGACATAAATCTACTGTTAGAAGAAAGTCGATGATTGATAAATTGCTGTGAAAATTGCGGAAATAAATCCTACACTTTCCAACTCGTTCTTTCCATGCAGTTATTTTTTATCCAAGGCAAGACAACTTAATTTTAGTGGCAATTATATTTCGACTATAATACAAATAATCACATACAATCTCAAATCAATCATAAATATGCTTTTGTATGTATTCCAACAGAGATGCTATACCACTTTTTATGATTGAATCTCGTCAGTATATCTTTAAAAAATACGTTTGTAATTTCAACAACCCATTTTATTTAATTCAAGAAGTAAGTGTTTTAATGCAAGAAATAATTTTAATAGATCCAATAATTAATTTTATTACATGACTTAAATACTTTGTTTAAAATAAAAAAAGAACGTTATTACATTCAAGGTATAATTTTTCTCCGAATAATATATCGCATATTTATTTATCTGAAAAATTTGCGATTAACTAAATAATTTGTTTAAACGAAACAAGTATTAATTTAGCTGTTCAAATTATTTATAACACCTAGATTTTATTGGATTTTATGGCTCCTCATTACGCTTCAGCACATCTGTCGATATGGCATCATATACTTAACAGAGATATCAGTGAAATTCAGTAATTATTTATTGATTCCGTGTCATTTTTACTCTTTCTATTAGCATGTTCCTAGTCACTAAAAATTAATGGCTATTTATGGACTTCCCTTATTAAAAAAAAGAAAATATGCATAGTTCGTAGATAGCAATAATTGGAAAATAGCAATATAAGATAGAGGTTTTGAGTTCAAGAAAATATCTCAAAGCGAGTTAATTTTTTTCTATATGTTTTCAGTGCCAGAACTGGACGCACGGGGAATTACTATTTTGTTTGTTTTCTGTAGAATGATTTGCAAACATATATGACTGTTAAGATATTTGTAAATAACGATATTTTTAGAAAAATCGATTGCACGTCTTAGAGACTCTTGATTTTGCAATGGATTTAATATAAGTATCCCTTACAGCCCTGAACCTTACATATACATGCAAAATCCTGCAATTGTTGAGCGAAGATAAATTTTAAATTCCCCAACGAAATTCTCTTAAATCGTAGGAATTCAATGCAAATATGAATGTTAAAAGAACTTAATTATTATCAGTATTGCAACAATCGCTTTTTGCGCTTTATTGTATTATTAATCACCCAAACAACACAAGCCCATCTCAGAATGCTCTCAGGAGCTCCAGATGAGTTCCCGAGGACATTTAGACGTTCTTAGGAGCTCCTAAAGGACATCCTGGGACGGATTGTGTTGTTTGGACAGTACAATAGTACAAGAATCCCATGTGAAACGAGTCCGCGGAAATTCCATGGTGATATTCCTAGACTACAGCATGATTCTAAAAGATGAAATGATATACGTTTGTTTATGAAACTTTAGTTTTTCGTTGTCCAGTTATGACGCTTAGCAATTTTTTATGTTTATGTATCCCGCACTGTAGTTATTTATCGTCCAGGTGTACCGCTCCATAGTTTTCGATGTCTGGCTGTTCCGCGCCATAGTTTTCCAAACGTAACACCGCATAGTTTTCGATGTCTAAGTGTTCAGCGTCATAGTTTTTCGTCATCCATGTATATCTACCCTTAGTTTTCGACGTCTAAACGTTTCGTGCTGTCGTTTTTCATGGTATAGATGTTAGGCAATTATATTAAATATGTTATAAATTGCGGGACAGCTAGATATCGGAAGCTATAGAGTGGTATACCTGGACTACGAAAACTTTGGAGCGGTACCCCTGGACTACGAAAACTATGAAGCGGTACACCTGGATGACGAAAACTATAGAGCGGTACCCCTGGACTACGAAAACTATGAAGCGGTACACCTGGATGACGAAAACTATAGAGCGGTACATCTGGACTGCGAAAACAATGGAGCGGTACCTATATCTGGACGATGAAAACGATGGTGCGGAACATCTACACATCGAAAACTATGGAGCGGTACACCTAGACGACAAAAAATTATGCCGCGGAACAGGTAGACTTCGAAAACTATGAAACGCAATACCTTGACAACAAAAATCTACAGTGTTGAACACCACGACGTTATTTCGCCTCCTAGAGTCATACTCTAGTCCAGGAATATCTCTATACCCACTACGAACTCATGGAATTTTCGTCATATAGAAGTCTCCTTAAAATTACCGTAGAAACTCTTGTGGAATTTCCATGGAAACTCTACAGAAATTCCACGCGGAATTTCCATGGAGCACTTTCTGTGGAATCGTTTCACGAGGGATAGTATACTGTACTAAAAAGGTAATGATAGAAGTAACAACAGTATTTCAATTTTACTTTCTTCATTTCACGTTCTAGTACCTCCCATGACCAGTGGAGGGTAACGCTTTAATTCAGCAATATCCAGATATATCAATACTACACAAATTGTTGTGTAAGTGTTGGGAGTGAGTTTTCATCGGTAAAATAACGAAAGCCAAGTTATTAACAAAACATGAAAGAGTTCGTGAACAATTTTAATTTTCACGATTTCAGAGCAGGTATTTGCCTTAGTATTGCACAATGCTACTGCTATCCTACGGATGAACTATCCAGCAATAGTAAATTGTGCAAAACAAGGAACTGTTAAAGCCTTACACCTTGGAAAATTACACGCGGCGTTTTTAATCCAGTTTACTATAAGCATAGGCGTACGCACTCATACCTATGGGCGTGGAATTTAAATGCATGTAGAATTGAATGTTGTTCGTAGGCGCTAGAGGTTGAGAACCTTTGGTCACGGTAATTAGCATTATGAAGCTCGCTACTTACCGACGATGACTCTCGGATAAGAGTGCGCTTGTTGTTACATTACACCCATTCGACGAACCACACGATGCGAGAATCTACAGCACGTGAAAGCGGCCATTATCTGGTTTTCTTTTGCGCAACAGCGTTACACCTTCTCCCCCAAACGATCCGCATACAATATTCCTGCACTTCTGGAAATGGAACGCGAATGCGCAGCTATGCAACTCAATCAAAGAAAGTCTTCGGGAGGAAGAAAGTGCGAGTGTTATCACATACAGGCAATGTAATTGTCGAACACCTTCCAATACATTGTTCATCTCCTAGACGTGTAGAATGATAGATTTCGGAAAATTGCGCCTTTTCCAATTAAATATCTATTTATAAATGTCTAGGTTAGAATTGAGAGAGTAGTAATATCCGCATAATTTGGGCCATCACCTCAGATCGAAACTGTGGTTTAATAATAACGTGAAGATAATTATGGCCTCATAATAATCAGGTGGCTAACATCGGGTGGCATAAAATAACCGAACTTGATATGGTCATAGATTGTAGTTTAATGGTATATCACACGTAGCGTAAAATTGGTTTGCAAGAATTAAAAGCTTGTATAAAAACATCAAAGTTTGATTAATGTAGTAAAGTAAGGATTCTTCCCCAGTCTATTGTTATATGCGGGAAGTAGTGTATACAAAGTACCTGTTTTATAATTTGGCCAAGTTTTCGATATTTTTCCTGATTTATTTTATAAACAGTAGAGCTCAAAAAAATTAGTCAGAAAATAGAATCATTTTTCACCAGGGATATATTTGCAACTTATAAACACTAACTATGCCGGTTATGTAAATATCCAGTTTAGAAACATGTTTCATCTTCATACACTGGGAGACGTTTAAGTCATTAGCCGTAATGGGTATCCAACTTTTAAAACAGCTGCTGTTCCAAAATAAAAGACTGTTATGTCAACACTTCATTTGTATATAGTATGGTTGACGTTCCCTTCCGCTGGAACGCCGATTGCATGTATTTAAGACAACCGCTGTCTCGTTTTGCACCACAGATGTCTCTACTTGCACGGTTGTAACCTTAAACGACTCTCAGTGTACCAATGGAATTTCTTAACAAAACCTTTAGGTTTATGAAATTACTACATCATTGAAGAAATTATTATTTTCATGAAATGTCAGCATTGTTATGAAATGAAATATATTAGCCTACAGGATTTTCTGTAATTATTACGTTTTACTAATTTTGTCCAGTTTACTCAAAGAAGTATAGAAATTCAAAGACTTAATGAGCTGATAGATATCAAATGCAAAATTAACAGCAAAAAATGTTAATATATATGTTTATTTGTACATCTGGTATATTTGTGTGAACACCCCATTCACGAGGAAGTTTATGGCTTTTCGTAAAAGAAAGTTGTAAAATAATTAACCAAATTAAGAAAATCCTTCGGCTACAGATTTAATTAATTCTACCACTTAGCTATGGGTAACTTTCAAGCATATTCTTAGTCTTTTAAAACGCTGAAATATTCTCATTCCATGACAAGATACTTTCACATACGACAAACAATTGAATTGTTCACGACATAACATCAAATTGTAATATACTACAAAATCTCCTCTTTCATTGTTATACCATTCATATTTCTCCGTAAAACAAAAGCATCACACGTTAAGGATCGCAAAAATCCGTCCTCGTACAATACATAATACTGAAAATATCACATTTCAAATAATAAAGTACATTTTGTGCACTTGATTATCGTATATTTGTATGCCTTCGTTAATTAGTTATTAAGTACTTTAAGGTTTGTTTCAAAACCCAATGATATTATATAACCATGTCAGTAAATAAATTATTCAATCATAATTATAATAATGATTTTTGTAAAGAGACTATTTATAAATTAAAAATGTTACTTTGGTAATAAAAGTTGCCATAAATTTTACTTGGATTTTACTTAGGACATTTACCAGATGTTGATGTAGTGAGGAGTTTTTCTCTAAATTGTGCCTAAGGTTGATATAGCATTCGTTGATGCAATATTGTTGTTGGACAGATTGGGTACATGTTTGAAACCGGAACAATGAAAAAATGCAGCGATGGATAAATTTTACGCAAATTTTAGCACGTGTAGAACATAGAAGCATGAACCAAACTTTGGATGTTTCATGATATTCAGTTCCATAATCATACAAATAATAACAATTTTTTGTTGCGAAGTTGATAGTGGACAATTTACGAAGTAATTTTTTGCGTAGAATCCGAATCCGGGATCGGAATCGGCCCATCACGTAAGTATTGAAATTTCAAAAAAACCTAAAAAAATATATTTGGCACAAGCTGGGTTATAGCCAGAAACAAATCAGGAAATCAGGAAATCAGCATTTTGCTGTAAAACTCTCTACATAAAGGAAAAATTAAATTACCTGAGCCATGATTTTGAAAAACCCGACAATATATACGCATACAACTATAAAATAAGCTACTTAAAATGCTTTTTAATTTCCAGACATTTCACTTGCTAGAAACGCGTAATTCAAAAACTTGCATACTTTAACCAAAAATTTCGCTTTTGTTATAGAAGATGTAACAAAGATTTTGTTTGTATTTTTCGAAATAAATGCAAAATAAATTTTTTAATCGCGTTTTTTGGCGGTTATTTTGAAATTTTGGCAAAGGCATAGACTAGCATCAATTTCTGCTGATATATTCGTTTTCGGGAGGAAAAAATACATCGAAAACACGTGGCCATTTCTTCAATTTCGAATATGCAATAATCCAAAATTTTACCACACTTATTGATGTCTTCTGTTGTGGGTGTTGTATACATAGAAGCGGATTAACCCCTTGAGAGTGTGGGTACATCTAGAGACGTATATTCTGAAGTGGGCTTCCAGTGTGGGGTATATTTAGAGACGTAGATTAAAAAAAATTGATACAATGTACAAAAAACAAGTAGATTTACATCACACATACATTCTTCTTAATATGACTTGTGCAAATTACATTCTCTGAATAGGGAGTGTTCCAAAATCTTGTTTCCATTTCGGGTAGTGTTGTTCTTATCTTACACATCTAGTGTTGATAACATACAAAAATATAATGTATGATAGTTTATTGAATTATCTGTAAATGCGAATATATTATCGTAACTCAGGACATGCCATTTTAAATAAACTTGTTTTTGAAACAATTTCAACACGTAACAGGTTTCAAAAAATCCAAGGATTTCAAAAAAATATGTTCGCCATATTGGATCCGCCATTTTAAATTTAAAAAAATGGACTTCATATTCGTAATCAGCAATCCCGAAAACCCAAGTGTACCCATACTCACAAATGTTGGTAGTTTAAAAAATTCTTAACATTTGTGACGCACATTTCAGATTTTATTCCTCACAGCGAAAGGGTTAAATTATATCATGCATTTCAGAAAAATTATGAAGGAAACCTATGTATCTGAACTCAGCATAAAAACTCCTACGAAATAATTAGGAAAATGTTAACGAAAATAATAACTATAACAGTGCTGACGATGACGAGGATAACGATTATACTCGTATTAAAACTGATGAACGAAGTACGCATGTTAAATATAAAAATGGTTCAAAATATCTTTTTTGCTCATTATAGTTACGCTTAAAAAGCGTCTACTCCAAAACTGAAAAAAAATGGATAATAACTGGACAGGAACTGCATAAAAAGTAGCCAGGCAGCTTTTAGATTATCGTAAAGAAAAGCATCTGTATCTAACTAAATTATCGGCTGGAAATGGGAAGGAAAGTATTTAGGTTATTCGTGTTAGATATTTTGACTACTTTTTTTCAGAAATAGAGCAAAAACTGACCGTAGTTAATCTAAAGATGTTTTAATATGGAACATAAAAAAATAATATTTTTATTTCATATATTATGATAATATAAAACATCACAAATAAATAGGGCTTATTTTTATTGTATAATATATGTCATAAAGAAAAAATGAGCGGATCTTTATTAATTTGCGCCTTATTTTGAAATCACTCATTTGGTTCTAATAATTTAGCTTTTTCTCCGAATGATCAACATGCTTGCGTCTGTTTGTCATAAATTCATTATACAAGTTCACTAGATGCATTTATTAAGGTAAATATCCTGGTTACTGATCAGTGACCGGTACCTGACCACCCACAAAGTTTTCTTGTTTATTACGATGTATAAAGTAAATATAAAATACAGTTTTAGGTAACAAATTTCTTCCGTTAATTAAAATTCCTTATGTTGAAAAATAATTTCAATTGACGTATCATTTTTAATACAAAAATGCGTTTAAATGTTAGCTGTGAAACCTAGAATGAGTTTCTGTTCATTGCTTATGATATTTCTAAGATAAGTTGAATACTGGTTAAGCCGACACAAGGTTAAAAATAAGCGTAACCACCAAAATCCTGCAGGAGTAGAATCTTATGGATGTAACATGGAAAATATAATATGGAAAATTCGTATTTAAATTCATTTTATTTTTAAAAATATTAATCAGCACATACAATTCGCCCTCGATGGATTACTAAATGCATCGTCTCTGGAAGTTTTTGAACATGTTCTATGATTTGCGATTGAAAATCGTAAGTTTTTCTTATTTGTTATGACTTTTGATACATGTATTTTAACTTTCTCCGCTTTTCTTTCACTGTTTTGTTTACGAACCTCAAATTTCTGTAATAACGTCAAATCAGATATAAAGTGATAAACGATGCTTTTAAATTAAATATGATTATCAACTGAGACATGAATGGTCAGGTGTGGTTACATTTTTATTCATATTTGACTTTCTGCAATAAAAATAATACTTTATTAATAATAGCATAATAGAAATGTTTTATTATGTGTCAACCATTTCCTGTCATAAACAAACGTTATATTGTGCTTAATAATTCGTAAGCCTCTTAAGTGGTCAGGGACATTTACCGACGTTTAATTTAATTATACATTCAAAGAAGAATCGCATATTTAGTTGTTTATGACATTTAATATATTTAGATTTTTCGATTTATTCTGAACAATTTATTAATGAATAGCGTTTATAGTTAAAACGATTCAGTATTATTTAATGTCCATATATTATGGGTACTAAGTAAAATTTAAATGTATTGAAACAAAATTTTAATTATATGTTAACATTTTCTTTTTCATTTATTGTCTCATCTTATGTACTCAATTCTCGTTCACCTCAAATTGACCTGCTTCAGGTTCCTTTCCTACGTAGACAACCTCATTATCAGAAACTTACTCCTTTCGTAGAGACATTTTTTCGATTTGTCCTTATAAATAAAATTAAGCGCAAATGATAAGAAGGAATGCTAAAAATCTACATTTAGCATATTTGGTTACTAAGTATAATGGCGCATATTCGAATAGCATGTAGTTCGTTTTAAAAAGAATAGAATTGAATCTGTATTCCGTGCTCGTGCTGCCCGTTACTCGAACATTCCTACGATTTAATCGGATAATTGAATTTGTATTAAGTGGTGCACTAGCCGCGCTCTTACCTGCAATCAAGTCCGACCAAACCGCGGACTAAGTGTGGTATTAGGTTGATCGAATAGTTGCGTTTTTTTCATTTTTCCTGATTTATACATTATGGGTTTATTGTATCGAGTTCAGTCTCAGCTCGGCGACTCGAGCCGCGTGATTGCACGTCTCGGGCTGGACCATGATGGCCGCTGAGCACAGCTATTGGTCAGCTGGTAATCACAAGTTCCCCCTCCCTCAATCAACGTTACCGCCACTGACTTCTCACTATCATTACGCGATTATTCTTTTTCCACTAGCAGCATTTAATTCCGAAGGATCCTCCCTCCAACCATACGGAATCTCGACCTTTTCGGTTCAAATGAATACGATGTACTTTTATGTTACGGCCAAGGCTTTAGATCATGCCTTTAATCCAAATTGGCCAACAATTGAGATTTTTGAGATTTTAAGCGAGTCATTACCGATTATTGACGGTTGCAAAGTGTAAACGCGATTTTGAGGCTACAGGCATTCCCATTAATGATAAGTTTTTTTTTTAAGTATATGCCTCGCTTTTGTAATTTGTTAAACTGCAGTGCAATATTTTGTAGTACGTATATTCGCTATATTTAGATACGAGTAAAGAAATGATATATTAAAAGGGATACATTTGCGAAGTGTTTAAAGATAAACGATTAATAAAGTTATTTGTAATAGTAAATGTATTTTCTTCATATTTTAAATTTTTATTTATACAATAACATAACTAATAATAATAATGACCATCAAGATTACAATGATGATTATGGTGATAATGATGATGATGAAGACGACGAAGTTGAAGGTGACGATGAGTATCCCGATGATCATGACGATAATAATAATCATAATTGACTTTCTTGTCATTGCTTTAAAGAACAATTTTTCTATTAGATATTTTTTGCAGTTTAAGATTCTTAAAGTTTCCCTTATCTCCAGTATAATAATCAAGTACAATATAAGAATTTCTTATAATTTTGTATTTTTCAGAAGACGTTAAATTAATAATATATACTACTTCGTAATAATAAAAATAAGTTATGTAATATGTTTCGTTCAATCGCAGGAAAAACCTAGACAGTTTTTGAAATTAAGTTTTTGTTAGGTTATGTGTAAAGTCGATTACAATTATTGTCTATTGGGGTTTATAGCGATAATATTTTTTCCGTATGTAAACCATAAAAGAACCAGCGTTTTAAATATGTAAAGTATTTCATATTTAGTCAAATTTGTCTTGGTAGTATTAGTAGTTATTAGTGCCTCATTTTAGTTATTAAGTATTTTCAGTGATTAAGATGCAAGATATCACCCCGTTAAAGTCAAAAGAGGTACTGTATGAAAGCATAAGGAAATCTAGGGAAATTACTCTAATCTTTTAAATATCAAGAATATATTTGTATAACCATCGCTACAATTGAATATTTTCAAGTTATTCCTTTCGAATAAGCAATTTTATTTATTGGGCTAATTTTCTTTACTTACCTTCTTAAAATTTTCCTTTTATACGTCCTCGTTCTTTTGAAATGATAGTTAATTTACTTACGTATTTATGAGCTAGATATCACGCTTAGACTGGATTTAAAAATAAAACCAAATTTAATGGAATAATAAACTCAATAAATAAAATCCATTTTACATATGGTATCGGATGCAACAAAAAAACTAACCCTCATCTACCAATTTATATTCACGTTTTATAGAATTATTTAATATAACCAATATTTGTTTTTCTCGATTAAATTATTATTTTGAGTTGAAAATAGTTATAAATGAATAAACATAGGTCACCATATTACAAAAAAAATAGTCATTATAGACATCGATAAAACTCATATTGCGAACTGATTAAATATCGCTTGAAAACTATCAAGACTAAGAATTGCTTTTAAGTGTTGGTTTACGGTATTTAATTAATAACAACTATTAATTTAGAACCATTTTGCTAATAAAATAAATTCAAGGAGATGTAGACGGCCTCGGTACGTTGTACACATACTATAGTGCGTCGGAAAATCGACAAACAAAAAGCCGATAGTTAAAAAAACCGACAGCCAAAAAACAAAAACTTAAAAAATGACTCTGCTTGTCGCTGTGTCTATTTTTTTATGTATTGGTTTTATGACTGTCGATTTTCGACCCGCACCCACTATAGCCATATTTCAGTTTTAATTGAAACTCATGTCACAACAGAAGTGCAGTAGTACATTATTTTTTAAATATTTGATGATATGCGTTACGTAATATGTACAATAAAATTCCATTCTCTTTATTGAATGTAATGTTCAAATGTAATCATTCTGTGGTTAGAATGATATAGACAGTGTGTTATCTACTCTTTACGATATGTACTTATAATGGACGAAAACCATTGTGATGAATAAAATATAAATGAAATATGCATTTCATATTAAGAACTTGAATCACGTATTTGACTATTTCTGTTGTCAAATTCATTGTTTTTTTCTGAAATGAATAATGAAGAATAGAGCTGCACTATTATCAATTGATTTTCTATTTTGCTGATTTTTAAATCTAATATGAAATAACGCGATGGTATATTCCTAAAAGAATCTACGTATTCCGACGTTACTTCGTTCGTTTAAACAAACTAACCTTATGATAATTATCAGTACAAGTTTTGTATCTATACTCGATAAGAAAAGTATCAAAATAATTGTTGGTTATATATTTAATTGCCTCGAATGAAAGTCGAAAAATATGCAACTACAAACTAAATGTTAACGAAAATGAATAATTAAAACAACTAACAGTTTAATCACGTCAATGGTATACCTTACAAACAGACGAATAAATAAAAAAAGGAACATGAATTATTTATTGTTATATAAAAGTTTACTAAATTTGCATCGACATTTTACTTAAGGAATAATATACAGTATAAAATAAACTAATCGAATTGTAATTCACTTTTTTTGCCATTTTGCCGAATATCTCTTTATTAATGACTGATACGATTGTGATTAGGATTACATGTTTATATTTAGGATGCATGGACGAGCTGAAATAGCGAACAAATTTGTCATTTTGGGCCCTGTATCATGTTTTATGAATTATTTTTTCTGAGGCCAAAACATTATCTCATTATGTTATTGTTTTTGTTGGTATTGTGTGCCTCAAAACAGAATTTGAAAAAAACTGAATTAGATATAAATTCAGAAATCCTATTTACATCTTTATATACATAAGAATCTAATATATTATATATTTATTTTATATATTTAAAACAAACAATTATTTCTGATTGAGAACCAAGAGCATTTTGGTTTTTTCGGTTCTGCATCCGGCTCACTTTTTTTGCTTTCTGTCGGTTGTCCGAAAGGGTGGCGAATGCGTGACAATGTGTTCATTGTTGCATCTCTTGGAATAGTCCACATACAATTATTTGTTATTGAAAACAACCATGAGCAATTACTTTCTTTAGTTTTTTCTTCATTTCCAGAATCGCCATTTGCTGAACTTGCTTCTTTTTCAGAATCTTTCGAATTATCCTTTTTGTCGTCTGTTTTATTTGATTCTTCTTTAGAATCAGGCGTAGAACTTTTACTTGGTGAGTTATCCTTTGGCCACAAGCAATTATTCGTAAGTGAAAACCAAGAACACTTTGGTTCTGCTTTTTCGTCAGACCCTTTCTCAGTTTTTGACCCACTCGTTGTCTCTGCATTTTCAGAATCAGAATTTCCTGAGCTTTTATCTGTTCCAGAATCTTTCGAATTATCATTATCATTTGTTTTACTTGATTCTTCTTTAGAATCAGACGTAGAACTTGTATCTGATGGCTTCTTGTTTGGCCACAAGCAGTTATTTGTAAGTGAAAACCAAGAACATTTCTCGTCAGATTCATTCTCAGCGTTTGATCCACTGAAAGGATTAACAGAATTTATTGTTTCCTTGATATAATTCTTCGTATATACCCATAAACAATTATCCATGGTCAGAGCTAGGTATGAACATGAAGCTTCTTCAACAAGAGTTTCTTCGCTCTTGGTACTGGATTCCGCGTTATCCAATGTAAATGATTCAGTAACTATTTCTGCTTGCGCGTCTGTTTCTTCTTGCGGAACTATGTGAGCCTCCGATTGACTATTTGGAGTTTCCGCTTGGGTATTGTTATCAGCGTCCTCACCTTCTTGGTTTTCATCATTATTTTCAGCATTATCTGCACCACCATTGGAATTGTTATTTTCTTCATTATTTTCTGAATTGGTTTCCGCATTATCGTCACTATCTTCATTACCTTCACTATTTTCGTCTGCATCATTCTCAACATTTTCTTCTGAATTATTTTCGCCATTTCCATCACCTTCATTAGTATCATCATTTCCTTCTGCATTATTTCCGCCATTTTCATCGGTCTCATTAGTTTCCTCATTATTGTCCTCCGCATTGTTTTCATTATTTTCACCAGCTTCATCAGTACCACCATTACTTTCATCCGCATTATTTTCACTATTTTCACCGGCTTCATCAGTACCATCATTACTTTCATCTGCATTATTTTCACTATTTTCACCGGCTTCATCAGTATTACCGCCACTTTCATCTGCATTATTTTCGCTATTTTCATCTGAATTATTTCCAGCATTTTCATCACTGTTCTCAATACGATTTTCACTATCACCACTATTGTCGACAAAACCCGTCTGATCTTCTTGAATTCCATCATTGTCATTCATTGGGTCGTTATTATCGTCCCCTTCCTCCGTCTCTCCTTCACCATTATTATCAGAATTTTCATTTGCAGTATTTGAGTCTTGATTTTCTTCAACAACGGTACTATCCTGGTTTACAGGTGAAGCACGAACACCTCCTGAGCCGTTGTCTTCCGATTCTTCGTCTTCCAGCCTGGAGCTACGAGAATTAGAAAAAAGATTTTTTGTACTATCCCAAACGCTATTCAATGCATCCTTTAGTTTGTTCACCAGGCAATTGTTCGAAAGTCCAAACCAAGAGCACTGATCTGCTGAGTCGGTCATTGTACCATTAGAATCAGATTCTCCATTGACTCTACCTTCAATCGTTGCTGCTTGATTATTCATTCCGGCATCATTAGTTAGTCCGTTTTCACTCGAATTTCCTTCGTCATTATTTTCACCGTTATCTTCATCATTATCGTCGTTGTCATTTTCACTATTCTGGTCATTGTTTCCTTCATTTACTCCATTGTTGTCTTCCTCGGTATCTCCATTATTATCGGCATTTTGATCTTCACCATTATCCTCGTCATTGTTTTCTTCGTTATCACCATCATTTGTGTCCTCATTGTTTTCGTCACCATTTTCACCATTGTCCTCATCACCATTGTTATCTTCATCAAGAGCTTCTTCATTATTCGCTTCATTAGCATCTTCATTGTCTTCATTCTCACCATCATTATTTTCATCGCCATCTTCGTCATCATTGTTTTCGCCATCTCCATCATTAGTTTCGCCACCATCATTATTTTCATCATCGTCATTATTGTTTTCTTCACCGCCATTGTTTTCGCCATCATCATTGTTTTCTTCATCGCCATTGTTTTCTTCATCGTTATTGTTTTCATCACCGTCATTATTTTCACCATTGTCATTGTTTTCCTCATCGCCATTGTTTTCTTCATCGCTATTGTTTTCTTCATCGCCATTGTTTTCTTCATCGCCATTGTTTTCTTCATCGTCATTGTTTTCCTCATCGCCATTGTTTTCTTCATCGCCATTGTTTTCTTCATCGTCATTGTTTTCCTCATCGCCATTGTTTTCTTCATCGTCATTGTTTTCCTCATCGCCATTGTTTTCTTCATCGCCATTGTTTTCTTCATCGTCATTGTTTTCATCACCGTCATTGTTTTCATCACCGTCATTGTTTTCACCATCATCGTTATTTTCGTTATCGTCATTGTTTTCATCATCTTCATTATTGTTTTCGCCATCCTCGTTGCTTTCTTCATCGCCGTTGGTTTCTTCATCCCCGTTGTTTTCTTCATCGCCATTGTTTTCTTCATCGTCATTGTTTTCTTCATCGCCATTGTTTTCTTCATCGCCATTGTTTTCTTCATCGCCGTTGTTTTCTTCATCGTCATTGTTTTCATCACCGTCATTGTTTTCATCACCGTCATTGTTTTCGTTATCGTCATTGTTTTCATCATCTTCATTATTGTTTTCGCCATCCTCGTTGCTTTCTTCATCGCCGTTGGTTTCTTCATCGTCATTGTTTTCATCACCGTCATTGTTTTCATCACCGTCATTGTTTTCACCATCGTCATTGTTTTCTTCATCGCCATTGTTTTCTTCATCACCATTGTTTTCTTCATCACCATTGTTTTCTTCATCGCTATTGTTTTCTTCATCGCCATTGTTTTCTTCATCGTCATTGTTTTCCTCATCGCCATTGTTTTCTTCATCGTCATTGTTTTCATCACCGTCATTGTTTTCACCATCATCATTGTTTTCGTTATCGTCATTGTTTTCATCATCTTCATTATTGTTTTCGCCATCCTCGTTGCTTTCTTCATCGCCGTTGGTTTCTTCATCCCCGTTGTTTTCTTCATCGCCATTGTTTTCTTCATCGTCATTGTTTTCTTCATCGTCATTGTTTTCTTCATCGCCATTGTTTTCTTCATCGCCGTTGTTTTCTTCATCGTCATTGTTTTCATCACCGTCATTGTTTTCACCATCATCATTGTTTTCGTTATCGTCATTGTTTTCACCATCATCATTGTTTTCGTTATCGTCATTGTTTTCATCATCTTCATTATTGTTTTCGCCATCCTCGTTGCTTTCTTCATCGCCGTTGGTTTCTTCATCGCCATTGTTTTCTTCATCGCCATTGTTTTCTTCATCATCATTATTTTCATCACCGTCATTGTTTTCATCACCGTCATTGTTTTCTTCATCGCCATTGTTTTCTTCATCATCATTATTTTCATCACCGTCATTGTTTTCATCACCGTCATTGTTTTCTACATCGTCATTGTTTTCGTCGTCGTCATTGTTTTCATCATCTTCATTATTGTTTTCGCCATCATCGTTGTTTTCACTATCATCATTGTTTTCTTCATCCCCATTGTTTTCTTCATCGCCATTATTTTCTTCATCATTATTTTCATCGTTTTCTACGTCATTATTCTCTGCGTTATCATCATCATTGCCTGTTTCATCATTATTTTCTGCATTATCATTATTGTCGTTTTCTTCTTCATTGTTCTCATCATCTTCATTGTTACTGTCCTCGTTTACATCTGTATCTCCATCATTATTTTCCTCATTATCACCGTCATTAGAGTCCTCATTTTCTTCTTCTGCACAAGCATACTTTGTATTTGGAGTTACAGAGAAGTCTGCTTTTAAGAGGTTAGAATTTTCTAACGTCGGATGGTTCACGCTCACCGTTATGTGCCAAACATCGTTACAAGGCTCAAAATCCTGAGCGGTAGTGAACGTGGTAGTCATTTCTTTCGATAACTCATGTTCGCCCTAATAAAATATCATAAGCATGAACACGTGCAGTAACATCACATAAACTATTAGTTCATATAATAATATATAAAACATCATCTGTCTTATATACAATACTCACAATTCATGCAGATTTTATTACCTGCATTTAATCAACAACTATTCTTTATGTAAATTGAAGTAATTAAAAATTGAATGGGATATTCAATTGAATTAAAATATTGAAGAATGCGTGGTATGTCTAAATGAACAGAAGTGAAGTAATATTTACCTTTTCAAACGGGCACTCATCAACGCCTTGGAAGAGGTACTTGGTTAAAACATAATACAAATCACTGTCGTTTCTAGATGTAGCTTCATTGCTCTCTGATATTATGTCGCAGAAAGTATAGGATGCTTCATCGTCTCCTCGATTGAATGCTATCTAGATATGGTTATGCATACTTGTAATTGTACTTGTATTACTGAACAAAACATATGAATAACCAAAAAACATATAATGCTTAATTGCAGAAAAATGTTGTACATTAATTATTAGAATATGGCTCGTAATAAAAACTTATGTAAACATTGATTCTGGTTCGCTATGGAAAATATACTTCATTATATGCATTTTTCGAATTGAACGAATTTGTGGCGAAAATATTGCTGTTTTCTAAGACTAAGACAAGATGTAATTTTTTTGTCTGCAAACTAAATTTACTTTAATGGTTAAGAGGCTTCAATGAAAAAAATGATTTATTATTATATAATTATTCATAGTAAATTATGCATACCTGCAAAGCATTTGCATCTTCATCGGATAAATCTTCTATGTACTCAATCTTTGTATTGTCCGCATTGAAATACTTGTTTTCGGATACTTCGACATTGTCAAGAGATATAACAGCTTCATACAACTTCTATATATTATCAATGAATAAAGAAAATGTTATGTAGATACATTCTCATTTCTATCATTGTATTTTTCTCCATTCTAATGAATATGATATAAATAAATTTCTTTCTTAATTTTCGTGAAATGAAAATACTTTTTTGTTATTGTATATTTAATAGCTCCGGTTATATTAATAATCTACTTTGTAACCAATTTTGAACGGAGCTAATTGACTAATACCTAGCTACATACGAGATTATTAAATTCAATATAATATATATATATATATATAATCAGCTTTTTAATCCGTATGCATATGATTATTTTAATTATGCAACAATAACCCTATTTTGTATGGTATGGCATGTAATAAAATTATTGATCAAGTTCGTAATTTCAGTATGAATGTTTTATTCGTATGATATTTAATTTTCTCTTATTATACGTAACCAGCGTACTTACCCCTTCTTCATTTTGAGATAAAACACCATTTACTAGGAAAAATGTGAATGCGTACCCTATAAACGAATTAATCCGCATTTTGTGAAAAATCGTTATACCAGTGAACTCGTAAATATATTATCGACAACTAAAAGAAAAATGGCATATGAAGTTTCTTCGTATACCGATGACTAATATCTTATCGTGATGAATTTGACCCACGATAGCCATATGCTCATTGGAATAGATAGTTAATACGTGCATGCGCAAATTGTTATAAACCTGTAAACGCCGCGGGTGTATTTCTACGTGAACATTAGAAATAATTACTTCACATCGCTTTATTCAATGACAATAGCTAGTCAGTAAAATTACCAGTTATAAACAATATCTTCAGGAGTTACTTCCCTATGAAGTAAATGACTGACAATAGCACTTTCGAATCAGATTCTGACTATTAGCTGCAGTTTATTAATAGTTGAATTTATATATTTATTTAAACGAATGCAAACCTTACACGTAAATATATTTTTATATCAGTTTATGTTTTATTCATTTTTTTCTAAACTGCATTCCGTTCATCTGATACGAAATGTCATTTTTTAATGAAAAATCTGGCTTTGCATTCCGAAAATTGTATAGATTAAAAAACTTGTAGTATATTGTTATAAAGTCTTTAATGTACATATGCCAGTAACGATATACTTTAGTTATCACTGATAACAATAAAAACATATTTTAGTGGCTTTGAACTATGCCGTTATCAAAGTTGTTACCGGTTTGGTTATGAATGTAAAAGTCAAGAGTTTTTTTATACCGCTATAAAATATTAATTATAAATATCATTATGTGTGCCAAAATAATATTTAACTTCCTTGGTAGATAGTACAATCAATTTACATTCATGTTCTAGGCTAGTCCTAACTTTTATGAATACGTCATATTATGACATTGATCTCTAAGCATCTTTACGTCATTTCCATTCAACATTTTTTGCGTTCAATACTGTGTTCTACTAGCCCTCGTTGCTTAAACATATTAAAAATGGTTATTGCATATAATTTGCAAATAAAACGAAGGTAAAAGTTTTATGCAGAGCCGAAATCCAATAATAAACTGTACTTTAATGTATGGCACCATCTCGGAAGAATACCTGCAGCTTTCGCAAAACAAAATTTTATTGACGTAAACTGTAAACAAATGTGTAAAAAAGATCGATAACACCTGTCAAATAATAATAAAATAAAATAATAGTAAAGATTATATTACACGTTTCAGTAATATTTGTTTTAAGATGTAACACTAAACTTCAAGAACATGCAAATAGAAATTAAACACTTCAATAGGTACGTTAAATATTTATTGTAACATTAATTACACTTTTTATGACTCTAGTACAATTAGATGGCATAAAATCATTTTCACATATTAAATAATAATTTGATTTGTTTTCAACATATGACTACGAACAATTCCATCTTTTATATATTTTGCTTTTTTCCTTACGATCTTGGCCAAACACAATTATTTGTGAGCGAGAACCATGAACACTGAGTTGCCTCATATTGATCAACATTGCTACTTGATTTGGATCTATCGAAAGATGCATATTCCCATATACAATTTCCTCTTAAATAAGTCCATCCACACTGAGGTTCTTGCGTTTGTTTGTTTGATGGATTTGATTGATTCGAATCTTCGATACTACGATAGTCGGATCTAGAACTACTTGAATTGAAGAAAAGATTTTTCGTTCCAGTCCAAATTTGTTTAACGCGATCAATAAAAGATTGTACAAGACAATTGTTACTGAATGATAAGGCAATCCAGCCACATTGGTTAGTATTTTCTTCTCCATTACTTGCCCTGTTAATCCAGCCGTTTTCATTATTTCTGATATTTATTACATCATTGTTTCCAGCCTGATTTTCATTAATGCGCTCATCTACGCTCGTACCGTAATTTTTATTACTTTGATCTGCATCATCGTTCATAGATGCATTATTGATATTTTCATCGAAACCATAATTGTTTTCTTCCTTATTTTCTCCTTCATCATTTCCATTGCTTCCACCATTATTTTCGTTATCATATTCCCAATTCTCTCCATTATAGCCATTATCTTCAACGTCGTCAGTATGGTTTTCTTCGTAACCACCAGGACTTTCTTCAGTAACTTCCTCTTTGTTTTCTTCATTTTTTTCGGCATTATTATCTTTGGTAACTCCATTTTCATTTACTTCCTCTTCTTTTTCTTCTGCAGTATTGTGTTCTATGTTGTCTCTGTTGTCGTTATTTTGTTGATCATCGTTTTCTACTACATTTTCATCATTTCTTTCTTCCTCATCAGTGTCTTCAATGTCCTCTCGATTATTATCACCCTCATTATCGAAAAAGTTGTTATTTACATCGTTATCTCTATTGTCTTCCTGGTCGTGTTCATGCGTATTAACTGTGTTGATTTGTTCGTCTTCTTTTACATTATCATCGTTACTAGTTGTTTCTCCGTTTCCCTCCCCAATATTTTTAACATTGCTTTCTTCAGCAATATTTTCGACTTCATTTTCGTTCTCATTTGGATTTTCAGCGCAAGCATATTTTCTATTTGGGACTATAACAAAAGACGCTAGTATGTAATGATCGGGATTATCTGTATTATATGTTGGTTTCAATTTGACCAATAAGCGTTTTACACTATGGCAAATATGTTCTCCTTCCGACGAATAAAATGTATCCGTAATTTTTGGAGGTATATCATATTTTCCCTGCAAGAACAATTTATAATTTTAAATGTTTTGAATTTGATGCACGGTCATGACTTTATAAACGTAATAATTACAATTTATATCATTCTATAATCATCCAAAACATAGATTCCATTTAATTGCATAAAACTTATTAAGTTATATTTATAAAATAATATTATTCTTAAAGTTCTTTACCTCTTGAAATGGACATTTATCAAATCCCCGGAAAAGATATTTCGTGATAACGTTTATCAAGTTGCTTCTGTTTCTAGCAGCAGCTGCAGTGCTTTCTTCTACAATGTCGCACAATTCGCTGCTGTAAATGAGCTCTTCTCTATGTAATGTTAACACTGAATAATCTACCTAGGAATTAAATGTTTTGATAAAATTCTGAGAAGGTATTTTTTTTTAACTAATTTTATGATCAGATAACCATAATCATCTATAATAACGAAACATTTTTTTGTTTAATTTTCCCTGCAAGTACTGGCTTTTTGCCAACACAATTGAATCCCTACTGTAATTTTCTAAATTATGATACCGTCGGTCGATGAATCTGTATTTGATGTCATTAAGATGCAACTACGTGAACATTAAAATGTCCATTATTTTAGAACATTCTTAATCAAAGGAGTTAAACATCGGATTGTCATAAAATTTTATTTAATATTATATCCAATTTATGTTTGTAATGTACTATTTTATGTCTTAGTCGGACAGTGGTGCTTTAAAAATGTGTACACTAGCTCTTTAAATTGAATACCTATACTATAAACATTGTAAGTGTTAATAGTAAAAGGTATAAAGTACTGTAATTATATAAAAAAAATTATATCTAGCCTATGCAACAATAATCTAATACATACGTTGAATTAGGAATAAATTAAATTAAACGATGTAAATACGGCTTATGCCCTGCAAAAAAGTGAAAAATATGATCTTCAATAAACTTGCACGTTTTGGCTCCTTTCAAGCCCTCTTCGGAATCGTAATTCTCGTCCTGTTATATACCTTATAATTCTTAGTAGCGAGTGGGATTAATAATACTGTTTTAATATTTTAATCAGATCTGAATGTATTTCATGCAATTTTTGCGTGTCTTCTATTTTATTTCATGGAGTTTTTCGAAGGGAAATGTATATCATTTCGGAAATTCTTCTTTTATCAAAACCACCCTGTGCATCTAAAATCTTCACATTATCCCAATTAAAATCATGTTTAGTTAATTGTCTGTGTTTGGTAATAACCGTATCAGCTTGGGATGGTCTCTGTAGATTGCATTTATGTTCCGAGATTGTGACTTTTAAGGCTTTTTTTTTTCACCAACATATGAAGCTGGGCAATTGTTGAAAAAAATGCAGTAAACAGTGTTGTTCTTGACTAAATTATTAACCTTGTCCTTTCCTTTTATAACGATATTATTCAGTTTGTTATTTAATTGTAGAATTATTAGTATATTGTGATTTTTTAATCGTTGTTTAATTTGATGAAAAATGCCTTTTACATACGGTATTTTGAGATATATTTTTGAATTATTATCATTGTCCTCTTCTGTAATATTTCCATAACTATGAACTCTTTTTGTAATATACTTATTTATAAATCGTATCGGGTAATCATTATCTAATAGATATTTCTTAAGTAGTTGTAAATTTTTTTAATGAAATTGTGTGTTACTCAATTTTCAGGCTCTGCCCACTAGATTATTAGTTATTTTTGCGAAATTGAATGAAATGAGTTGCAATTTAAGAGTCTTCCGGAAAATCTTGGTTTTTGGAACCAATCAAAATTTAGATTATTATTGTGTTTTTTATTAGCAATAAAAAAAGGATATCTGATTATTGTTTTCTATTTCGAAAGTAAATTGTATAGTCTATCATGGTAACTGTTAAAAACTTTTTTTCTGAAATCTTGTTTTTTGGAATGCAGGTAATAATGTCATCGACATATCTATAGTAGAAAATCGGTTTTTAGGATAGTTTTTTTAGACATTCTGTTTCTACATCGTCCATTACAATTTTCGCAAATATTAGTGAAACCGGTGAACCCATAGAAGTACCAAATATTTGTTTATAAAAGTGGTTATTAAACTGAAAAAAGTTGTATCGTATAAAAAGTGGATCACATATAATAAATCATCTAACAAAATTTTAGTCTTACGGCGCATGTAATTAAAAACGATGAGTAATAATCGTTTCTACTAATTTAACCCCGGTGCCTTCAGTACCAACACTGTTAGAAATGTTCAGAAAGAACCAGTACGTTATATTATCAGAAAATTACGAAACTGTAACAGAAATTTCAGAAGGAATCTGTGAAACAAGGTGACATTACTTTGGTTTGTAGTCGCTAGGTGCGGCCACGCACTCATCGCAGAAGTGGAATTTTCATTCGATCATAAAGGATTCCTCGGTCAACCATCAGTGTGGTATGCCGAGTGTCATCCGAATATTGTTGAATTGTATAATGTTGATTCTTATTAGTAGGAAGGCACTAAATGTATATCGTATTTTTTCTACCCTGATGCACATTTACAAAACAGTGTTGTTTTTATTAAATTTTCAATTTTTGATAACAGGCTAGCGTTCCCCAAACGAAGGACAATAAATCATAGAAAATACAAAAAAAAATATGATAAAGCAAACAAATTTTACTCCCCTTATACTATTCTGTTACAATTGAAAATTCTGAAACTGTAACAAAATTTTCTGAAACATGTAACCGAAGCTTTTACGGTTACTGTTTCCGAAATTTCTGTTCATGTTTCGTAAAATTCTGAATCGGTAACCGTAAAAAGCTTCTATTACATGTTTCAGAAAATTGCTACAGAAATGTCTAACAGTAAAGCTCATGCGTTTGTCTCTTGAGTTGGACGCGTCAGGTTGCTCTCTTTAATATTGTAACGTGAATATTTGTATTTTTATTGAATTTTATTGTTAGTGCAGCGTTACCAAAAATTGTTTAGATTTAGTTTATCCTTAAGAAATCTATCCATTCATAGTTCTATATGTAATCTTATTATTATATCTTTTTTTACTTTCACTTATATTATTTTATATATTATATTATAACTACATGTACTTGGCCCAAAAAGGGTACTCTTCAAACCAAAGATTTATTAAATAAATAAATAAAAAAATAATTCTACAGGTATATTTGCGAAAAGTGAACTTGCATTTAACGAAATTAAAATGTGATCACTAGGTATTCTTACAGTTTTAACGAGTGAATGTAATTCGATACTATTTTTAATCGACGATTTCGGAGATTTAACGGAAATTTTTATTTCACCCGCCAAAAATTTAGCAATACTATAGGTCGGTGTACCAATGATGGGCATTATAGGTGCATATTAAAACAGTAGTATTAACCCATTCCCTCATAAGAATTAGAAGGTATAAAAGGACGAGAATTACGATTTCATCACTGTATTTTTAGTCATTGTTACGCCTGAACATGGTTCGTAAAGAATCGAAACGTTGTGCAAATTTATTAATTCAAGCTCTAATTTTTCCTTTTTTGAAGGACATAAGCCGTATTTATATCGTTTAATTTAAATTATTTAACTTGAACCTGCATTTGCATTTATTATACATTGAATTATGACTGTTTTTCTGGATTCTATTTCACATCCAAGTCTCAAAAGTAAAAGGGAATTTTATTAGTGCTGTTTTGTATTTATTAGTCAACGGACCAACTGGTCCTATATGTTGCAGAAATAATATTTATAAATATTATTAAGATAATATGGATGCAAATACCTGTAAAAAGTCCGCATCTTCACTCCTCAAACTGTATTTATACTCGATGCTTCTTTCTTCCAGTTTAAAATATTCATTCTCATATGTATCAACCCCTTCGAGATATATTTCTGCCTCGTACAGATTCTATGATTTATTACAAAATAAAAGAGACACAATTAGTGCTTATTTTAATTTCTTATCGCTAGATAGTTTCATTAATAAATCAAATCTATTACGGGTTTATTGTAATAATTGTTATAGTTTACTGGTCGTTGTACTAAGTTATTTCTCATGATTTAGTTTAAGACAGTGACTCCGATATTAATGAAACAAAACAATAAAATAATTAGCATCCGATTTAAATTGGTTCATTTTGTTAAGAATATACGCTTGCCACTTGCAACAAAAAAAGATATTGATGGTTTTTATTACTATTAATCGTGATTGCACATTTACGCCGAAACTAAAGAGATTTCACTGAAGTAAATGAAAATGACAGAAAGTATCTAACAAAGCATCGCAACACAAAAAAGGCAAAAAGTTTAAGCCAATGTTGCATGGATTAACATAAGCCTGTATAAAGTCCTCACCGATTCCATGTATTTTTCACTGTCGTCGTCTCCGTTTTCGTTACTTTCCCCATTGTTATTTTGATCAGAGTCATCATTATCCTCATTCCTATTTTCATTCTCCTCTCCATTATTAATCCCATTTTCTCCAACATTATTTAAACCATTGCTGTTTGTATTATCATTGATTTTTCCATTACCGGAAATGTAATTTTGCCTATCAGAGCATGCGTATACTTTATTTGGGGTTATCTTGAAGTCAACCAGTATGTAATAATCGGGATTTGTCGTGGTGTATGTTGGTTTCAACCTCGCTAATAAACGCCAAACGTTATTGCAAACATTATCTTCAGTTGAATAGAAAGTTGCAGTCATTTTTGAAGGAATGTCATGCTTTCCCTGTTGTAAAAATATAAATGGATTGGCAACTTATTAAACCCCAATGACAACAATGATTTTCAATCTGAGTCGACAAGAAAAATCTTAACTTAAGTGCAAACCATCTGATGGTTTGAAAAAAAGTCGGATCAAACAAAATCTGACGAGATCTGAATCAGATCAGACTATATCTCAGTTGATCTGCTAAGATCAAATCTCACGTCTTATTGGATTGTGATTGTGGCCAGATCTACTTGGACCTCGACTCGATAAGATGTAATTAGATCTTCTGAAATCTACAGTCAGACCCTTTAAGATCTAGTCATATTGTGGAATTAAACGGTTGCAATCACACTATACGTAATGTACCTCAATAGATCTGCGGAGATCTAATAATATACATTCGTCGACCTACCAAAAAAACCTAGAATTTCGAAAATTCTCGAATATTTTGAGAATGGTACGATGGACACATGCCAAACCCGACAAATTTTAGAAGTTATGGAGAAGGGCACCAATTTAATATAAGCCTGGGTTAAAAGTTTTTAAATTTGCCAAAATTAGATTTTAAGCATTTTTATAAATTATTAAGAGGTCTGGATTAATTCAGTTGAGATTAGTCTCCCTTTCGAGAACCACCAATATTTTGTCAGATTTTACGGATCTCTTACCATTTGCGATATATTCAAGAATTTTGAAAGTTTCGAATTTCAACCATTTTTAAAATCTGCTAGGTCTGCATTAATTGATTTGAGATAACCCCCAAATGTTGTCAAATTGGGTTTAGCTCTTACAATTTTAGACATATTTAAGAATTTTTAAACTTCTTACTTCTCAAAATCTGCTTGACAATCTGTATCAATTGACACAAAAAGTCTTACTCCTAGTTTCATCTATTCGTTATTATTGCAATATTATACAAGTACAATTATAGTCCAGTTCGAACAATGGGGTTCGATTCTCGACTTCGTTCGACAACAGATCCATATAGATATCCAAATCTCTTGAGATATGGCCATAACCCAGATTTATAGTTAGATCTCTTCTAATCTGACTTTTTTTATCGAGTACTCCATTAACGACGTTAGGCTAAACTATTTACCTTTTGGAATGGACATTTGTCAAAACCCTGAAAAAGGTACCGTGTGACAACGTTTACCAAATTGCTTTGGTTTCTAGCAGCTGCTTCGGTACTTTCTTGAACTATGTCACACAATTTCTTGCTCTCAAATTTATTATTTTGAGGATCTTGTAAAGGTGATAATGCGTAATCTACCTATGCAAGCAATAAATTTTAAGGTGAGAAACAGACCTAAAAAATAAATAGGACACTAGACGTGATTTGCAATAGCCAATTCTTATTATTTAGATACGTATTTGCAAAAGAATGCTATTGTATCACATTTGTCCTTTATAATATAATAACGTATACACCTAGTAAGATTTGATTCAGAACTTAATAATCAAAGCAGTTGGAATACTTCCCTAAATCCCAAATAACTAGAAAAGAATTTTTAAAAGAATTTCTGAATAATTCCAGACATTTTGTTTACATGCTAACTGTTAACATCCAGTAACGATCCCCTAATCGAGTAATTTCACAAGAAGGAATATTAAATACGCTTTTGAAATATAATATACATAGAATTAATATGATATTTGCCATGTGTTTTTAATACTTTACATACTAGGTAGTTAATTATCGTCTATGCGACGATATAATGACTGCTCATAATCATCTAAATAATTACACTTATACTGAGCCTATACTGAGGTACCGAATTAAAAAGGATTATACTCAATATTTTGGATATAAACTGTTTGTTTTATGCACAATAAAAAACAAAATTTAGAAAGATATCAAAATGATTATAGATTAAATAAAAAGATATTTCTATGTTAGTTCTTATTACTTCAATAAATTTATGTTCACAATTTTAAAATGCTATGTTCATGTATTTATGTCATATTATGTATGTAATAAAATTATTCTATGTTACATACGATTCATATTTTCTACCTACATACCAATAAATCAAAACAATTTATATGTGTGCATAACTTTTAAATATTTGCAATAATATCCCTAGTAGAAATTTAGTAAGACCCCGATCAGGGCCTGACTACAGTGTTACGCGCCTGATCAGGGTCATATTAAATTTCTGCTCGGGATTATTGAAAGTATTTGTTCCATGATAGTGTTCTTTCTTAAATTGAAACCACTTAGTTATAACTAAATAAGAGAATAACAAAGAAACCTGAATGTTTAAGTACCTGTAAGAAATCAGCATCCTCACTTCTTAGGCTATCCTTGTACTCGATGCTTGATTGCTCTAGGTTAAAATATTCATTTTCGTGTGTATCGAACAATCCGATAGATATTTCTGCCTCATAGAGATCCTATGTTTAATGAAATATAATAACAATTTCTAGAATACATTGAAGTAAATTACAGAATAAAAAATGAAACAGAAATTCAAGAATTATATATACATAAATGTATATCTTATGATATATAAACAAATTATAAATTTCTTTGTTCTAAATATAAAAATAAGACTTAAACCTATTGCGTCAGTTTCCCAGCAGAGAAAAATCGGCTGACTCAAACCGGCAGTGTTAACATTGCGCTTAAAAATAATCTCGAAAACAGTGATATTACTTCCCCGTTTTACTTCGACCTAGACCATAGGTCCAGACGAAGTATGGAATTTGGTAGCTTTGACAAAAAAATTAGTTAATATTTTCTCATTCAAATTTCAGACTCTAAACAAATACAAAATACAATAAAAAAATTAGTGTCCGTCATCTTGTACGTACTTACGTCCGTCCGTCAATATGTGTCATTAATTTTTTGGCGCGCGATATCTCCCCAATGCTAAAATCTATTTAAATGTTCCACCTCTTTGAGCTTGGCATGGACTAATTTAAAACTGACTAGTTTTGGGAGTCGATCCGTACTAGATTTCGGGGAGACGAACACAAGACATATGAAATAATACGTTTTTTGCGTTTTTTATCAAAAATATAAATCACAAAAAATGCTTCCAACAAAAAAGGCAGCCCATCGAATTGTCTACATAAAGGGCAGGATACTCTTTCTTCGTAGCATCGACGGTTATGCCATAAATGACAAATAAATATGAAAGAATCACATTTTTTAATTTATTTTCAAATATACAATTCACATTAAAAAATATATCAAACGAAAATGATAGAACATCAATTTGTCTGCAATGAAAGTTATATACATTTTCTTCGTAAAAACAATGGTAAAACGATTGACATGTCCAGTACGTTCTATCATAAGAGTTTAAAAAGAATACAGTGATCTGGAAATGGTATTGCATGTACGAAGTAGAGCTTTAGCATCTTAGTTTATTGTTATTACTTAGGGGTCTGGATGAAATGTTGATTTTGGTCAATTCGGACAAAATAAAATTTCACCATAATTTTTCATCAAATGTCGAGGTATTAGACCCAGTAAAGCCCACAAAAATGTAATAAAAAAAATTGCGTTATTTGGTTTTGCATGCTGTATCTCACGAACAGATCGACGCAGTTACGAGTTGAATGGTTGTTTTTAAAAGAGTTTAAAAAAGGACTTTAAAACAATCGTAAACATTTTTTTTAAAATTACAATATTTTCCCTACGGATTGCATATCTATGAATATGTTGTTTATCGAGGACGATGAATAAAATTGTCAGAATATCCAGAAGAATTTTGGGGTTATCTACGATCGTGGTATTTCTACGATTGACAGCTAATTTTACCACTACGACAATTGTTTTACAAGTATTATTTATTAATACTTCGGCTGGCCTGTAGTCGAGGTCGAAGTTTTGAAAATGCTCATTTTCAATTTTACTTTGACCCAGGCCATTGATCGTAGATGTAAATCATTTTCAATTTTTATACATCTAAAAACACTATAGCTATTGTTATAATATACCAGTCGATGCCACTAGGACTTAAATATAATCGGACCCTCCCTCCCCTTCTTTTGTGTTTCAGTCTATAAACTAATATTGGCATAATTTTATAATAAAACTAAAAGCTGTTGATAAACGAACGAGTATTAAGGAATAGCCAACTCGCTGCAGGATAGAAGTTTCTGAGCGGTCGAGGCACCACGCCAACACTAGTTTAATTATTGAAGTATAAGCTTTAAATTAGACATAGTGCTTATTCAACTGAAAGTACACTTGGGGGAAAAAATTGTGGATATTACCATCTACAATTATTCATTAACAAGCATTAATTTTAATCTGTAATGAAATTTGGTAAACATGCAAATTAATGTCAATATATAAGCTTCTTTAGAAAAAGGTCTATCAAGACGAATTCCAACCCATGACCGGTAAGTACAAATGACTTAACAGCTAAGCCGCAGTACATTGTACGATGTAATAATTCCTAAACTATTGAAGGTGATCTGTCGCGTCCTTTGCGATATATTCTACGAGTCTTCTCAAACACTAGACTAACAAACTTCTTTCATAACTTCGTTTGAAAAAGTTTACAAATAATTCGGAGAACTTCATGGAACCCTAAATCTTCGATACTTTTTTCAAGTACTAATAATTGTGATTCACTAATTGCATTTGATAATTACGAGTGCAGCCCACTGTAATATTTGCTGAAGTATGAGTAGTATCGAATAGATCATTTTTATTGTTTTCCTTTAAAAGGGTTTTAATTTTTATATTCTCGTTTACCGCAGTTTACAGTCAGTATTATAATTCTTGCCATCACTGATCATCTAAGCAGATATTTAATAATCACAATCTATTAGATAGCAGGACGCGCAGGTTTTTTATACAATTGACAAAATTCAATGAAGTATCATTTTATAAACTTAAAACATCAAATTTAATGCAGACATGTTTTGAATTTATATTTATCACTATTCAAATGTTTTTCACTATTGTTTGAATTGATTGTTGTTTGTAATTATCTCTGTTTTGAGAATATGTTTTCGTTTATGTTTTCCATCGCTGAAATTATCTGCGCAAAGTGCACTTGTATTAAAATACTGTAATAAAAAGTCTTTACATTAGAATATGTTTTACATTGTTTTAAATAATCTATCTTGATCTATATATCCCTTCAAACACTGTTATTTACACACTCGTTGTAAATTTCATTGGATATATATTACGTATAATTTTTTTCTTATTTTTCTTTCTTATAATTATAATATCAATATTATCTTACCGCTTTCTTTTCACTTTGAGAAAATACACTCACATACAGTAAAGACAAGAATATATAAAATTCATACATTTTGTGTAACAATTTTCAACACTACCCAGTCACGTAAACTTACTTTCAAGAACTAAAAGTAAAATAGTACATATGTATTCATGTACCATTAACTGGTATCTTATCATGATGAATTTGGTACATTTTACCCAAACGACTTTGCCGTTTAAAGTTTGTATTTGCGGGCTGTTTATGGGCAAATTAATGTTAGACGAAGCGTAGTTTATTATTATCATGTTATGTATGTGTCTTGTTGCAACAATGTTATATTATTGTAGTGAAGTGGTAAGTGAAATTAAGCTCTTGTAAATTTGTAGACTAGGCATAATTTTTGAACAGATTTCTGACATCTTAACAACGTCAACTTCTTCAGGAAGTTGGTGAGTCGAATGTCTCTTCTAAGTTGTTTGAAATACAGAAACTGATATTTACCGAATAAGAACTGTTACCACTAAGAAATACGTTACTATTTTAGTTATTTTTCTTTTTCAATGACTATTGGATGACACAGGTTTAGACAGAGCCTACATCACATGAAATCATATACATTTTCTCGCAGAAAGTATGGTCAGTTTAGAGTCTCTGGTTCCTATTATGTTATGATTATGATAAAAGCAGTAATGTCCAGAGAAACTGTAAAAAATAGATTTTTTTTTTTCCAAAACCTGTTTATCATTTTTATTTCACCTGCAAATTAGATGTGGATTAATATTGAATGCTATTTTATCTTAAAATATGACCAGACACACAAACAGATTTATTGTACATAATGCAAGGGAATAAATCCAATTATTTCAAGTTTATGTAATATTATTGTATATTAAAGAACTGACCACTGTAAATCAGAGACTTATTATACAATTAATAAATAGTTGACGTACGTCTTACAGATTTTATTGCTATGCATAGTTTTAATTTTTATAGGAAGAAATCATCAAAAAACATCGTGTTTTGCTCGCCCAAAGCTTATATAAAATTATATATTATTTAATAATTGTAAGCATAAAAATCCTTTATTTTCCGAGATTTATTATATTACAATTTTATATCGCTTGGATGTTAAGGTATTTTCCTACATCGAGTCGCTGCAAATTCATTTCGAATTGTAATTACTTATTCTTACCAAGTCATAAACGTCATCGCCACAGTTATCACTAACATAATAAATATAACGTTCTTGCATTTAACTAGGCTGTTATCGAAGGTTACATTGTTTATCACGTGGCTCGATGTATGGAAAGTCAAGGAATTTTATCTCAGAGGAAAATGATACGTGTGAAATTTTAGTTATGGACATACTTATTAGTTAGGAATTTATTATATAAGCAACCCATTTCGTTACAAACTTCTATATGAATTGCATATTGTTATTTTTATATTATGATGTTAATTCGATGTCGATTTGCTCCAGCGTTGAAAATCGAGAATGTTCGATGTATTAAACAAACACTAAATATTTATTATAATTTGTAGTATGGCTGTGAGTTACAAGGTATTACGGTATTATCAATTGTAACGTGATGCAGTACACGTAAAATATATGTTGTGACGAATTTATGACTGGGTCATAACATATACAAATCACAAATAACATCGTACAAATAACAAATAAGATAATAAAGGTAATATTTGATAAGTTAAATACAGCTATTTTTGACCCTCCGTCCGTAAAACTCGATTTCTCGGCCTAGGGCGAAACCTTCGGCCGCGAATTATCTAGTCCTACGGCAATCGGAACAAAAAATACATTATTGGTCACGGGCGAAATATCGATCTCCAACGAGTGTGATTGTTATCCTCACTTCGCTCGGACGACAAACTTCACAATCGTCGAAGATCGATAATTGCTCCCTTGGCACATAATGTGCTATTATTTATCCTTTCTAGTTTAAAATAACACACATAATAATGCATCATTATAAATAAAGAAAATCTAACAATAAGTTTACATCATTTACTATCGAAAATTGTATAAGCTGAAATTACAACTGCATTTTTTAACTCTTTCAAACTAAATGGAATCGCGTTTCTTTAATAGATTTGTACCAACTTTCAATCATTGTTGAAACCCATTCGTAAAATTAAGAGCCATACATTATAGTAAAATAAATACACTATTAATTATTCCCATACCATTCAATGAAATTGTCATACAATCACCCAAGTAACATATGATTTTGCAATACAGCTGCCGTGACGTCCTCGAAGCAGGGATATTGCTGCCACAGAAACCTCTCGCAGCTTGCGACAGCGCTGCCGTGACGTTACAGATGCCAAAGTGAGGAATTTTTTGCAAAATAAATATACACATTCCGTAAGAAATAAAAAATTAGACAAATTATTACAATTAATTTTTATATTATTTATATTTTAATGCTTGCAAATAAATTAGACAATATAGAATTAGAAAAAATGCCCGACGGAGATTAGAACCCGAAACGGGTCTCTCGCTTACTACGCCAACGCTTTAATCACAACGCTACGCTCGCAATTGGGATATCGTGTGAAATACAGTTACTTGTAATAAAGCGTAGAAACTTATTAAATATGACGTCCTCCCGAATAAGAAATAATTTCAATCCTTAGGATTTCAACCCTATACAATTTCTCAGATATTAATTGTGAAATAATAACAAAAATAATGACGCAAAGAAGTTTTTTTCTTGCAAAATGCACTTATTAATGCATATTTTTCATAAATATACAAACCCACAAACAACATTTAACTGTTGAAACCGAATTATATTATAAAATTGTATTTGTTAATTTCAAATATAGTAGAGTCCCGGTATATTTGCCCAGTTCTGTCTCGTTATATTTGTCTGTGACCGCTCTCTTTTTCCCCCACCTTGCGCGCTGGTGCCTTAGGAAGGACCTGCTGTGACGTCACGAACGTAACGCTCTTGAGGAGAGTGGGAGAAGCGGCGCTCCCCTTCTTTTGACAATTATAAGGACAAATATAAGGAAGAAAACGGGAGGGGAAGGCGAGGAACCGAACGGACAAATATATCGCGTCTCTACTGTTTGTTAATCAAACATTAAAATTAAATATAAAATACTTTATCATCACTGAGATTTAAACAGATGCAAATATATGTATATGGAGAAAACTAAATAAATCATACTAATAATAATAAATTTAAAGTTTTTGCAAATAAATTAATCATTAATTAGTCTCTATTGTTCTGAATAAAATAAACTCGCTTAATGTTCGTGCACTTAGCTGTCCTTATGAACGTTGAGGTTGCGGAGGTTGAAACACAGAGTGAATCGGACTAACTTCTCTATTTATTCACTATATAATTTAGTGGAAGTTTTTTATCTTCCACGGGTTCTTGGCCCAACAATCAATTCAATAGGAATTCATACAGATCAAAAGCACTCCGCATATTGAAATTTAGTCCAGATAATTGTCATGACATAAAAAAATGTTTCGTCAAAAATTGCGATATATATATTTAAATATATCCAAGTCAAAAAAGAATAAAATGCTGGCGTACCATTTCACTAATTTTCCGAGGACAAAAGCACTTCCGTTCCCTGCACATGGGTCTCTTCGGAATGTGCATAATTTCAATCATTTGTTTTGGTCGAAGTTGAATAATAAAATATAAACTGCAATAATTAAGTAAATGAACTAATTTTATCCGCGATGGATCTTATTGCGCTGTAATTGAAAGTACTGATATTGTATGAAATTTATTAGATTTTATTTAAAACTTCACACTTTATTACAATGCTTCGGTAGCAATGTAATTTTCTTTATTTTATCGAGACCATGAATACCTTTCGTGCTTACCAATGATTCGCTGAGTTAATATCTATTTTTTATGATGTCCCTTTTTTCTCTCATGAAATTCATCGAAAAATGGCTTTTTTTTTTATTTCATCGATAAGCTTTACACGGAGAAAAATGACTCCGCTGGATTAGCTGATTCATATCAGCTAAAATTTTCGGCTGGAATTGCCGAACATATATATGCAATTTTAGCTGTTTTGATTCCGCTAATGTAGGCTTAACCCTACTCAATTCGCGCTTAGCTCTAAATTTCCGCTACATTAGCAGATTTGTTCCGTTAAATTTGCGGACTTTTTCAGTAAATTTAGCTGAAATTATCGGCTATCCCTAACGGAATTCCAACAGTTGTCCCTATAGGATAAAATTGGTAGAATCTGCGGATTTTTCGGCTGATTTTGCTGATTATTTTTCTCCGTGTAGGAGGAAGACTTACACTGTCATACTGGTATTTTGTCGAATGACAAGATCGTTACATGTCTTTTTTTCTCGTATTCTAGATCATTTCTTTAATCTGATTTTGGTGATTGTAATTCTTTTTGTAAGATTGTTATTTTTTACAGTAGCTGCGGAGAAAATCCATTGTGTATTTTCAGTATAACCATCCTGGGAAACGTACATAAGTGTTATGTGTCATCTATTGCTAACTTCTGATTTCAATGATGGTATGTTGATTATCGCTAGTTATAAAGTATTTGACAATTTGCTAGCGTTATTTCGTCTTCAAAATACCGCCATATTCCGTAGCTGCATTCCTCACAGCCACGACGACGACATCCCTATATAATAAGCAACTGATAGCTACAATGGTTACTATGCCATTGAGATTGCTAAAATATCATTCAAACTCTTTGATTAGGCATCAGTAGACAAAGATGTAACACCATCATTAACATAAACCGGATCTTACGCGCATAAATGAAATATTCGCCTAAAAAGTAAATTAAATGTGACTATAAGTTTGTAGAAAGTTCCCCTACCCGTACGGAAAAAAAATTCGATGAAAATATATGCGAAAATATATGTGACATAAAGAGACATATTGCATTTTTCGCCGAAAATATATACAATATATACGTTGAATATATGATAGATATACATTAGTTTAAAACTATATGTGCATTCATATATCTGACATATATGTCACATATTGCATTTTTCGCTGAAAATATATGTGCATTTATTTACCATATATGTGGCATATATTTATTTTCCGCGTGGATAACTTCTTTACAGAAAAACGCACTCAGTCTAGATTTCTAGGATATTGGATCCTGCTAATTATTGAGTTATTTCTTAGGTTGGTAAGTAAATAAAACACTTCCAGACCGCAGGGTAACGAAGATCTGTTGAGTTCAAGAGCTCTCATTCCAATTCTTTTAAAGAATGTACATTTGCGTAATTTGTATCATTAGAAAATGAAATCATATAGACACTTGTTCGTATTACAGTAGACCCCCCTAATATTTGCGTTCTCAATATTTGCTACCTCCTAATAATTGCCACTATGTCCGTCCCAATTTTTGCCCTACCCCTCGATTGCTGTTCCCCACCACTTCTCACGGAGTGGTAATTCTGTGGCGATATCAAGCACACGCGATGTAGGAAAGGTTAAACTGATTTCTTCTGGACGTCGCGTGCGCGTTCTATAACTGTGTGTCGGCGGATTGTGGGAACAATTTCATCTCCTAACTAGGCAAATATTGGGAGGTTAGAAAACGACAGACAAGACAGACTAGGCAAATATTGGAGGGGGGGGGGGGACCACTGTATTGAGTTCGTGTATATTACTGCGAATGTAACCCCATATGGATCCCATGTTGTCCGCAATAATTCCCTCACTTATGATATTAAACCCGGGAAAAAATGATTTATATCTGGATCATATATGAACCATATATGATTATATATAATTCATATATCATCATATAAGATTCATATATAATCCAGATATGTTTATGTATGCTCATATATTGATTTTGACCTGATATAGTAATATATAATCATATATGAGCATGTATGAGCATATATATCCCATATATATTCATATATAGCTAAATCTGATTATTTATATTTATATCAGGTCAAAATCCGTATACGAGCATACATAAACATATCTGGATTATATACGAATCGTATATGATGATATATGAATCATATATGATGATGTATGATCATATATGGTTCATATATTATTATAATCTTGTGTGGTTCATATATGGTCCAGATATAAATCATTTTTTACCGGGAATATAATTTTTAAAACGATCCCACCTACATTTTCATTAGTTTCAATTAAAATTTAAATAATTCCATTTATATAAATATACTAATAATCAATATACTGAATTTAAATTGCATTTAATTACATTCTGTACTAGTTAAAATAAGATTCTTTCCATCCGCGGTATTTGTCTCTTCACGAAACTGCATAAATATAAAAGGCAAACGGGCTTATAAATATCCATATTTTGGAGGATTACCCCATGCTTTTAAAGGATAAGACAGTTTAGAAACAACAGCATCACGCAAACCGGCATACTGATAACTGAAGTTAAAAGTTTGCTCCGTGTGGTTATTATCCCTTCTCATTGACAAATATAAAAGGGATTGATAAATTATTCTTAATATACATAACAATCAGCGGGACAACTCGCATTTCAAAATCAAAATTTGATTGCTTACATTATCCAACTCAATAAATTTTTGTCACCAAACACTTTAGTCGAATCAACAGCAACGAGAATGTAACATTTTAGTAACCATAATTTGGTTACAGTAACCAAACAATTTGAGCAAGTTTACCTATAATTTTTAGCATTATGAGCAACAATTGAATCGTTTGAAATATTTAAGTATTTTTACTTTAAATGAGCTGATTTAGATACAATAACAGTATTAGTCCAAAATGTTTTTCACTTTCGGGAACCCATTGTTTTATTGGGTGTATACTTTCGCTTAGGTCCACTAACCGATTTTAACGGGACTAGCGTATTCTAACACATTTTAATGTCTTGATTACGAATACGTCCATGAAACTTGGCGATTCATGGTATCCTTGAAACTTGGCGTCTAGATCACTTAAGGCTCTCTCTCTCTCTCTCTCCAAGATCCTTTCTCTGTCTTACCTACTACACTTGAAACAGAATGCAATCAACTGTTTCAACTATCTGTCATTTTGTAACCAGTAAACAATGTCAAAGTTGCCCGAGTGGTTAGATTTTCGCTTCGAGAGTTCCTGGTTTCGAATCCAATTGAGAACAAACACGTTTTTTTTAAATTTATTTGCGATTAAACCCTGGTAAAAATTTATAAACGCCCCGCGCATGGGTCTTGAGTGACAAACTTTCATGGGCCACGCCAAAATCGGCACGTTTCTCCCGGCAGCGCCATGTCTGCATGTATGGCACTTGCGTGGTATTCGTATGGTGCATGCTATCAATTTAACATAACCTCATTCTTCATCGTCGGTAAAGCAGAAATTATGATATGATTTAAGATTCCTTTGTGTAACAGTCGCCAGGGACGCGCCAAGTAAGCGCCATACGTGTATACATGGCGCTACCGGGCAAAACGTGACGATTCTGGCGTGGCCCTTGCGAGTTTTCCACGCAAAGCCCACGAAAGGAGTTTTTTACCAGGGAATAAACATTATGAAATAATTCTTTCAAATTTACATTATTAAATGTTTTTAATTTATTTATTTTTTATTTTTATTTTATATCTGAAATTCTTTTCCGATACTTTTGGGATACCAGTGATACTTTTCGATCCACGAGGCATCAAGTATCGCTTAAAGTATCGCACTTGCCGTTTAGCGATACTTTCAAAAGACACATTCGCGAGACTTAATGCGAGACTTTTGTGAGACTTTTTTTTACACACCAGTAGCGGTTAGAGTAGCACAAAGGGGGGAGGGGCAGAGCCCCCCCCCCCTCCCCCCAGCGCCAACATACCCTCAGGTTAATGCTTAACATTACAGTTACACTTACTTGGAAATTGGAATTGCCTCTATACTTACAGGATCTGCTGCTGCACTTCACATGCGAGAAACGGGATATAAGAAAAAAACTCGTTCAATCCGGTGTTTATCCTGCTTTTACGGCTTTACCGTTGATATTGAAAGAAAATGCATCTCAAAATAACCTAAATTTTCTGTTCTCTCTTTTTTATTTACAACATTTTTTCCGTCAGATTGGTAAAACTACAAAAATCGCGCTTTTTGAGTATTTTTGTTAGTTTTGACCTTGAAAATGACCTAATCGCCAATTTTCATGATCATATCCGTAATCAGCGCATCAAAGTACGTAAAAATACGCTCGTATTAATTAAAAAATAAAAAATATATTAGTACCATAATTGGTACAAAAAGACTTATCAGTGGAGAATGGTATACTTTTCCAAAGGTTTTTGATGCGCTGAATCGAAATCTGGCCTCAGAATTGTTCTATCACAAGATTTTGAGATATCCTACCCTAAAAGTGCAAAAAACAAAAATTATAATCTTGCCTTGACAAAACCTTCGATAACTCGATGAAAAAAATCGTATCGGGAAATTCTGGCAAAAATGGCAGGAAGTAGAAGCACTACATATATCGATCATGAGGAAGAGGCGCTAATATAATTTCTTAATTGGTAATATAATTTAATTTGCTTTCTTTTTGCCAAATTTTCAAAAACAAAGTGAAGAAAATCACGCTGGAGCCATGTTACATCGAAATTTTGGCATTTCGGTGTGTTGATTTTCGGAACTTTGTTCCCTGGCCAGGATATCTCAAAATCTTGACTTGATAGAACAATTCTGCGGCATGATTTGGATTCAGCGCAATGACAACTTTCGGATAAATATTCTCCGGTTTCTGGGTATGAAGGTCGACCTCATTTTGTTGGCCTGTGTTATCGTAGTGTATTAGATTTATTTGATTTCAAATCGGAATAATTTATTATAATAGTAATCCCAGATAAACTAGCCACCGGAAGCCAGTTGTAAATTGCAGTTTTTAAAGACAAAATAATGCATTTGTGTCCGGTTTTTTAAAATCCAATGTAAGGGAGAGTTGAAGCAGTACTTAACATTGCATTTAAGTCAATATTTATTAAACATTATGTCGTTATAGTCGAAATGTTGTCGCTGGCAAATGTTCAATTGGATAGAGATGAAACTGGGTATTCGGCGGTTTTTGAGATCTCTGAACTCAGATTCTATGCAGCAACCCCCACTACCAGTTTCATCCCCCCTTTCATCTACATTAGGTAAGTTTTTTTCAGTATTGGCGGCCATTTTGATCCGCCATTTTGAATATTCAAAATCTGAGTCCAGATTTTTAATCAGTGATCCGAAAAACTCCCGAGTACCCAATTTCATACATTTCATTTTTCGATATTTAACTATCATGGAAGATATTTTAAATTATATTGTACATTTTGCACTGGTTTTAAATTCATGTCTATAAGATTTTATTTTAAATAATTTGAACGATAACACAGGTCTGAAAAAAAGAGGGTCTTGGATGTTGTCGGGACGCTGTGGGTCATATCCGACGTAATTGTTTGCGTAGAATCCAAACCCGAAGTCCGAACGGGTTAATCACGTCAGGATTTTAAGGTATTTGAGGTTATGTAAGGCCAAATATCACCAGTACATATTTTCAAATAACTATTGCAGTAAAAAATATCTGTCTCAAAGTATTTAAAGTATATGCTCATGACATTAATGGGATATATCTCGTAATTTCAAAATGACCGTAACTTTGTAAGAAAAAATCGTAGGTGATCTAATAAAACCTCGTTTTGAAGGGTAAAGGTAGTACTACGCACAAAATTACGTCGGAAATAACCTACAGCTTCCCAACAACAAAACCATGATCTGTGTTATCAATGTATTAATATTAATAACGGGAATAAGAAGAATTCATTAATCTCCATTAATATAGCTATGTTTTACGATCAAATCACTGAAGATAGAATAAGTAAAATAATTTCGACCATTTGTACTACATTATTGAAATCCGAATAAATACTTTTCTGCAAAAAATACGTATTTGTTGGTAACTTAAATTCATAGTCGACTGTTTAGTAATTTTAATTCATAGGAATGTACAATCATGCCGTATGAAAGTGTAATACGAGTATAGAAGAGAGTCTATTTTTGTTTTGTACAATTGAACATTATTAATAAGGTTCAGTTTCTAATTAAAGAAGAATATAACAATATGAGGTACATTTTATGATATACTAAACATTTTAAATGCTTCAATAGTAATTTAGTCTTTACAATATGGCGCGCTGATTACTTCCACGTCGGCCTCCAACCGAACATACACATTTTTGGGTATGACAGGAGAGGCTACGTCAGCAATTAGTGAAAACTTCTTGCAGTCTGGTAAAGGAAGCCCATGAGGCATTGAAAATAAGCCAGTAAATTTGTCAATTACTATCGTTGGATGACTCTATAAAAGTAACCAATATCATATATTTAATATATATTATAATTATTCTTCATATATGAATATAAAATGTGTCATATATATGATTCATAATACTTTCACTAAAAATAAGTATTCAGGACAAATATCTTACCGCGGTCAAAGGGCACCTCTCGCTGGTCATAAATATGTACTTAACAATTCTGCGATATAAATTCATCTGTTCTTCAATATCGAGGTAACCACCTACCAACGAACATAACCTAAGTTCATTTGGTAACTTCTTCGGAATAGGTTCTTTTTCTGATCTCGTATAAAAATTTATCTATTTCGATAAAAAAATACGCTGTTATGTAGGAAATATATGGTTAGAATAAATAAATATTCGATACTTACGACGAACCCAGCGTCTAAAAGTGCGGGTGGTAAATCGCGCTTAACAATGACCCACGCAAACGTGCCATCGAAGAAAGTTTCGAAATAATCATTCCTAATATTTGTTAAATTTGTTCGTCGCACTGTAGCCTCGAATATTTCATCTTCAGCCTGAATGAATAAATAGAAATTGCTACAAAATTATTTTAAGCACTTTAAATGATAGTAATATTAAAGTGGTGAATTTTTAGGGGCAATATTGCATAAACTTAAAATCCTTACGAGCACTGATTTGTCAATGACGAATGCAACAAATACAATACACCTGATCACATTCCAATATGAAACTTTCGACATTATTAACGAATTCTATTTTTTACCACCGGATACGAAATAAAATTCCAACGAATATTGCAGAATTACACTAAAGTCGACATTCGCAACGGTATCACGTAATCGCGTGTACCTGTTTGCACTTATCATATTGCGATAAACATTATATTGTACAGTGAATATAATAACTCGTTTTTATAAACAATAATAAGTGTATACATGTGGTCATGCAAATACCTTCTAATATTCACGAACTTTATTAGATCTCTTAATGGAAAATAATGTCGTAAGGATTATACATTTTAATTGTTATAGCATTAAATTTTGTACGAAAAATGATATTTAAAATTACAAGAAATATTATATTTGCTCGATAGAAATATGTAATCGTCAGAAATAATTGAGAACTGTTTCTTTTAAAATCAAACTTATTCTTTTAGAAACATTGCAACGCAATATTGCTAACCCTTGTAGGCAAGTAATTTTGGATTTAAAATAACCGTTAATAAAATAATAAAAATACTTTATTTTCTTATCGTCTTCTGTAGTACTCCACACGTTAATTATGCAAAGTTCTAATATTTAACGTATAATGATTATATACAATGATAAAACACTATTTAAATGTTATTCCTAAACATTAACCAGGATCTTTTCCGGTTTAAATATTCAGTAATAATTACTTAATTTGACGTCGCAGATGCATTTCATGCGTACACGTCAAGAAACTATATTAAATATTGATTCTTATAATTGCATACAAAAATGAATTTCTACACTTTATGGGAATACACTTTAATTAAAATACATATTTAATTTTTGTACATACAATGTGTTTATTTCGTTCTAAATGTACAAACAAATAACACTTACAAGTCTTCAGTAATAAAAGTAGGTTCAGTATTAAGATTGCCGTTGCTATCAGTATTTATAAAATGATTAAAATCTGTGTCAAAATATTGAATTAGAATTTTGAAGTAGAATAACAATGAAATATGGCAACATAAAATTTTGTTTTAATAATCCAACAATGTAACATTTATCCTATCGCATTTTTCAGATCACATTATGTATGAAACACGCGTCTTTCTTAGTTAAGATTAGATTAATTTTTTTGTAAGGTACAAAATACAATTATTCCTTATTGTCCAATTGTACCAACATTTGAGGTCGAAGATCTTCCTCTTCTTGATGGCCCAGTCGTACCAATCACAAGCGGTATCTTTGTCAAGACCTGTCGTAGGATCGACTTCGCCATCGGAATCCGCATTTGTATTTTCTTCTTGCTCGTCATCTTGATTTTCAGCCTCTGTACTGTCGCACTGATCATTGCTGTCCATAGTCACGTTCATAATAATTCTTAAATAATACTGGGGTACAACGACGCCTTTCTTTTTAACATCTAACATGTAGGTCCATTGTTTACAACTGGGAACCTCGGCGTGGTCTCCTAGGGAGAAACCTGTACGAAGTTGTGAGGCTATGTCATGGGTCGACTGAAAACAAATATCTACATATCATAATTGTCAAATGTCAGAAATATATTATTCTGGTTATGACTTTTGTCATTATTGGTAACTTAACACTAGTAGGAATATTTAACAAGTTCAGCTAATATTGAAACGTAGTAACTTACCGGTTCAGCTTGCCTGACGTCCAGTGGGAGTAAAACGTGTAAAACTTTTGCCGATATATCATTAGAATCATTTTTACTCGATTTTGTCATTATATCACCAAATTGATATCGCTTGGAAACATTTTTTACTTCAGGATTGGGCGATATAACGTAGTCGATTATCTAAAATCATTTTTAAATTTGACTGATGGTAATTCTCTTATTAGTCAATGAAAGTTATAGATTTGGATTATATTATAGACAATAACACGAAGCAATAAAGATATCGTTGTAATCACCTCCAAAGTGGCTACTTCCTCATCAGACATGGGCTTGTCATATCTGATTTTTGCATTTTCACCTTCCCCTTCAATTGATAAATATAAGTTTACACCACTTTTAACATCTACCCGATCCAAGGTACCACTGTAGTCAGGATCTTCCTGCAAAAGGGGGACATTTATTTTTGTTTCGAGATTTGAAGAAGTCCAACATCCAACAACATTCAACAAAGATTAATTTTATCATGAATGAAGATTAACTAATAATGATATGAATTTAGTTAGAAAATGAAGTCTAACTTTGAATCTCAAAGGGATAAATCTGAAACAATTTCGATTATCAGAGATAGTCTAGAGAATCTATAAAATATTAATTACTTCTGGAGTTTCTTCCTCCGTATCAGAGCTAATCGTTGTTGGTTTTATTGCTTCGTCGGGTGGCAATTCTGGTAAATCGTCTTTATCCTCACATGTGAGAACTTTGTAAGGCTCGACTTCAAATGTTGCTCTCAAGTAATAATTACTATCAGATTGTTTATCTTTTACTGCAACCGTTAATGTCCACTTTTTCTCGCAAGCTAAATCATTGCCACTATCCAAGTGATACACAGTGTCAAATCCATGTAAAAGTACATGAGTACTCTGAAAAATTTCATTGAAGGTCATATGTGATATTTTCTTAACGTGTAGGTCAGGTTTCTACGAATAATCTTATATTTACCATTGGTATAGGGCAGCTATCAATACCAGGAAATAGATACCATGCGATTAAATTCAATAGATTGTATTGCACCTTAATACTGTCTGTTTTTTTCCGTTCGAGAGCAATGCAAATTCCAGTACCCGCCAATAACCTTTCATTGTGGTCAGGTGCCGATGCTGTGTAAAACAACTGCGAAGAAGGTTTATTCCTTAAATTAGGATTATAATTTATTCAAGTAATATTTGAGTGAAACCTCGGTAGAACGTACGTTGAAAGCACCTGAATCAGCTCTGCTCATGTCCCGCAAGTATTTGACGGATGCATTCCCAGGTTTCCCAATGTAACTAAAATAATCATTTCGTTCCGTTTCCAATTTTACTAAAGTTACTTTTCCCTTATATAAGTCGAACTTTTCCTAAAACATAAGTAATATTTCTAATAACACACGAAGAAAATGTTAAATTAAGTACAACAAAATGGCGGAGCAAAGTAAACCTTGGGTTACGTGGCTATTAAATTTTCATATTACTCGATCTTATTTGCGAACAGATTTATTGACTACTCTTTATTATCATTCGAATCAAGTTTATAGATTTTACCAATTTTAATCACTTTAACTTGTCCAATATCACCAACTTTAACAGCTGAAACGTCCACATTTACGTATCCTTGTGCGATTCAGATACATGAAACTCAATTTAAAATCCCCGGACTCACACTTATAGTTACGCCATTTTAATTAAAAACAAATTATTTAATGTATTAAAATTATAAAGCATATTGTCAAACAACTGAGTAGGTATCGATTGATTAGTTTGTGATTTAATACTTGCATGTCTGAACAGGTTAAAAGAATGCTCGACCGCGAGGACGGATGTGCGTAATATAAAAATTAAGAGTAATAAATTAACCAAATGATTCCGCATCTTGAAATGGTTAACGCTTTTCAAAGTTATGAACTCGTAGGTAAACTGATAACAATGGCAAAGACGAAAGTTCGAGGTGGCGTGTTGTCGTCACAAACGTTGGTAGTTCCTATCACATTCCTGCAAGTTATCCCTACCACTTCAGCAAAACAGGAAGTTCATGTAACAATACCGGTTTTTCATATTGGATAGGTAAAATATTGAAATATTAAAGTAAGGCATTGTGCGTTTATCATCAACAATAGAAAACAGAATCTTATTTTAAAGTTTGATGGTTCGTCTGCAAATACAGGAGTATAGGCCTATTCTGGATTCACATCTGCGCTTTAAATTCAGTCAAAACAAATTACAAAAAGTCGGGTATATTATATATGAAATTGTGTATATTTCAAAATAATCATTTTAATATAATTAGAAAAAAGATTTACATTCAGATTGAATTGTATTGAAGTCTGAGAAATATCCATTCCTCGATTACATTATTAGACATTAACAACTTATCTACTGAGTGGTGTATAAGATTATGTGTATCAACAATTTGATAGAATCTTATTTTATGTTGCAGATATGAAATTATTCTTTTTATTAATCCTTATCTTTCAAATGCCATCAATATGTATAATTACATTCTATATTTTTGTTTACTTATAAGTATTAGCGTTGATAAAAATTGTAATTCATGTTGCTTCATTCCGATCTTCTGATTTTTGTTTGAGGTCGAGCATGCTTTTGATATTCTATTCACAATTTGAGCTATTCACGATGCCACAGAAAGTGAAAAAAAATTAGTGTTCTATGTCAATAATGAGTATTTAATTTCAGTTACTCCTGTTACTCTGCAGTGGGCGTCTCTTTACTCCAAATATCTTAGAGATGATCGTGGCATCTTATAGAAACTATGAAAATAACGTGTGACCAAACGTGATCTTTCTCACTGGATACTGAAAGAAACAAAATGAATTAAAAATTTTTGGAGATGATCTCTGGCGGCAGACACACAAATGGAAAAGAATAAAGTCGTTGCTAATGAATGAAACGAAAGACATTCAACGTATCGAGTGACGTACCCTCGGGGCATGCGATCGCATCGTCCTGTTCGTCCGAGAAATCTGCTCAATGAAAAGAGAACGAAAAAAATGCTGGACCCAAAATATCTCTGAATGAGTGTAATCTTAGGTGCGCGGGCAGCTCTTCGCTCTTCGATCTACGAAATTACGAGAAATGAAATGACACAGCCGCCTGGATTATATCGAAAACGACTTATTAGGGCTCCAGAGTAGCATGAACGATCCCGGTCGTCTACGTCGAAATACTCGGGGATTGGTATGTAATTTCAATAATCAATCGCATGAACGTCGTTTAATTTTTATAATGATCGTCGCATCGCATGGGAACGCGGCTCATAGAGGCTTGCACGTTCCATTTCGATCGTAGAAATGAAATAAATATTGCCCTGTATTCAAAAGTGCCTATTGGATTTCTAACGCTCGGATCCAACGTGCAATTTTATAATCAATGGATTGGAATACGTGAATTGAATTAATTTTTCTCAAAACTCAAAAACTGAAAAATTAAAAGTAACTGCTCGCCTCAAGGAATTTGCCCTAACTGCACATAGAAACATTTATTGTACGATTTTGGGGCTAGTGAATTATTCCCTTCTTGAACTTGCTGCTTACGTACAGTAATTGGATCTTACGTGCTTTAGTTTACAGTAGTCCTTCCCTTATTCTAATTTGTCCAGTTAGGCAAGATGGCAGCCTTCTTCCGTTATTCTAATTTTCCCCTCTCCCCACTACTTAGATTTGCTGTCTCACTTTTATCTCATTTTCTTTTGTTGTGGATGCGCCGTTATTTGTGGTGTGAAAATCCACACGTCAACACATGTCAGTGGGGAGAATGCATGAGGGGAAATATTAAAATAGGACAAGAGAAAAATTAGAATAAGGGAAATTAGAATAAGATAGGGACTACTGTGTAAGCAAAACTTTAATTTTGCTGCTCGTATAGCTTCAAAATCAATTTGTTCTGCAAGATTTAACCCCTTCGCATTCGAGACCAAAATCTCATAAGTGGGCTCAAAATGTCGACAACTTTTTAGAAAACTTAAATTTGCGTAAATAAGCATACTATAGTATTTGAGGTCGCTGATTAAGAATCCGAATTCAGATTTGGAAAATTCAAACTGGCTGATCCAATATATGGCGGACGACATTTTCATAAAATATAAAACCAAAAAATGTTCAATTTAAAGAAACTGCACAACATTTTTTTTTTTTTTTAAACAAAAAAAAATAAAGCATGTAAATCCGACCACATACCTCCACGTGGTATACTCTGGAGGCGTAAATAATATAGTATACTTACTAGCTAACTGCGGGGGTAAAACTGTTAATTTATTATCATTTAAAAAGTTTTTCGTAATCATCGAAAACATTGAAGTAACGAGTTTCAAATGAATCCGATGAATTTTTCAAAATGTCGTCCGCCATATTGGATCCGCCATTTTGAATTTTCAAAACCTGAGTTCGGATTCATAACCAGCGATTACGAAAACCCCCGAGTATCTATTTGTGGACAAATCTATGTGTTTTTGTAGCCAAAAATCTGCTTGCGTCTATACACGTCATCGACAGTTTGAGCCCACATACTTCATGACGTGTATACACGTCATCCACTGCGAAGGGGTTAATTAGTTCGACCGCGATCATAGGTCTGCAGGAAGTATTGAATTTGATCACATAGGCAAAAAAAATTAAGCAATAGTTTTTCATCAAATATCGACGATCCGTTCGTCTGTCCATCTGTATATGTGTAATTTTTTCGCGCGCTGTATCTGACGAACAGTACCCAATTTTAAAGTTGAGCCTCTTTTTGAGTTTGGCATGGACTAACTTAGATCTGGTAAGTTTTTGGAGTCGATCCATACTAGACTATGGGCAGATACATACGTTTTTTGCGTTTCTTATCAAAACTACAAATGACACAAAAAGATAGTGCATACAATTTTCTACAAAACATGCTATATACATTTCCTTCGTAAAATTCAAGTTGACGTTTCCAGTATGTTCCAGCATCAGAGTTTAAGAAGAATACAGTGATGTGGGAATAGGATTGCATGTGCGAAGTAGAGATTTAAGTTCTTATTATTTATTTATTTAATATCATTAACGGCACGAATGTTCCTTAATACAAAATATTAGATCATACGAGAGGCTGACATGTCCTGGGAGTTGAAGTTTTGAAAATAATCATTGTTTTTTATTTCAATTAATGAACTGAATCTACCAAACCATGCTCAGTCGAGAAGTACACGAGCTAAAGACCGCAGGGTCGAAGCCACCAGTTTCTTATTAATTCAAACAAAGATATAATTTCCACTCGTAATATTTAAAGGTATACGATTAATCTATATTATCGTATGATAGTGGATGATTGTTTTTCGAAGTCTTCCAAAATCAATATCACATGTTTTTCTTCCTTAGATTCTCCATTATACGCCTTATGATTTATCATCAGTCACCAAAATCGTATTTGTTATTGTTTGATTCGGAAATGAAAACATTCAAACTTAAAATTATTTATGTGTCGTTTTTTTACATCAGAGCCCCTTACGCATATTCTTAAACATGAACTAAAAACGAAACCTTCTCGTTAGTATGTAGTAACGAAAATGGTTTAATCAGTAGTCATCCACTAAATTAATAAAAACAATGAGTTCTCCAATACAAGTTATACATTATTTGAGACAACTAACATATAGTTTTAACATTTAAGGATATGAACTGTCATACTAGTGATATATGGTGTGTGTGTTGGAAGCATCAAAGACGTACCACTATATACCAGCGCAGTGAACCATAATGGAGCAAACTCAGTGAACAAGAAACCTAAGAAATATCATATTCCATTCATAAAGGTTACACCATTCGCATGAAGGACCTACTATCAGAAAATGAATTATATTACACCGCTAGTATCACCTATGTTAAGTATTCAATAAGTTCGAAACGTCACGGTAAAGTGCGAAATGAACTGTGACCAGCAAACAAACTGTTTTTTATTATTAGCACGTAATTTTTATCCAATGTGTGAACGCTTCTTCTGATTTGAGATACTTTCAATTGTATTTAAGAATGAATATTTATTAAAAGTAATACCTAAATACATCTGTTTCGTTAATTTATTATTTTGCACTTAGAAATTAAATGTTAAAATAATATGTTAAATTAAATAATAAAAAATAAAAATGAAAGGTAAAAGTCCAACTTGCTAGTGAAGAGGGTGGGTGGATCGCAACCAAACATTATTTCCTCGGTGACCTCAGTATGCAGCCTCTCTCTCTCTCTCTCTTTTCCTACGCCATGGCGTGTTATCTAAACACTGAAATAATGACCATCTCTTATCGGTACCCCAAGAAAGTACAACATCTAATTATGTTTGGGCCTGATCGCGTCCTCCCACCATTACAGGTTTTTGAACCTTCATTCTCTTCATCCGCATAATTCTCTTCCTTGCTTTCTCTTCTTCAGTTTGTCTCTACCTTGCTCTTCCATTTTTAAGATCATTTCTTCGTTTTCCTTTCTCTGTTAATTCGTTCAATCCGTTTTTTCATCTGATTTCCTACATATGTGTCGTCTTTTAACACTAAGCTTTTCAAGTGCATAAACTCATACAACAGACCACATCTTTTTCGATTTATAGTAAGTAAATTTCCTTCCTTGTCCGAAATTGTGCACGACCTCAAAAGTGCTTATCGCCAGAAATAAAGTTCAGTGTAATCGAAGTATTCAGCTATACAACACGAACCGCTGAATTGAGGTAGTGTATTCAAGTATGTATGTTAAGTGGGCGAGGTAAGAATTCCATTTAAAAACGTCATTGAATCCATTACACTTTAGTGAACGTAAGTATTATCGCAGAATCTTACTTTAGACAGTAGGTCACTCTAGAATTACAGTCGAACACAACTTCGAACAATTATAGAATGATTCGATTCGTTTCTGTGCATATTTCATGTGGTGGATGAGTTGGCGTTTATGAATTCAGCGCTAAAGATAAATATCTAACAAAGCAAATTCCACGTGTACATAGGATAATCGTTAAATACATCTTATTTGTCCTCGTCTTTTTAATGTTCGCATTTTTATTTAATTAATATCTGACTTTTCTTATTGTCCTTTTCACTATTGAAATAAAATATGTCCTCTATTTTCTCCAACAGCATTAATCATATCGCCTGCTATTTTCAACCTCAATTTAAATTTTATTTATAAATACATTATTATTCATGAAACGTTTATATGTTCGTCCCTTCATATAGTTTCCTACTGCTAATTCCATTAAGTCCACAAGTTGCATGAGTGTGACTAATTCTTTATAATTCCAGAACCCCCCCCCCCCCACCAATGGTAGCTACCGGGAGCTATGAACATTAAATGAACACACTCAATCCATTATCGCCCAAGAGTCCATACGATTTTATTTTATTTGAGAGATTACTTTAGTTATGAAAGCTTTGGACAATTCCAATGTTCAACTTTCCGAGATCAAATTTGAGTTTCCAAAGGAATTCCAATATGGCGCCAATGTTGAAATGATATGGAAATTTGTACTATTATAAATTGTTTTCAAACCATTAGGACATTGGTTTTCTATTGAAACAATGCACGATAGTATTCATCAATTATTAATATAACTATAAACGCGTAATTCCATTTGGACCTTTGCTGCAGTGGGAGCAGGTAGTCCGACGACTATAAGCGCCAAAATTTTTCATATTCACTTGTGGGTATCATTGCCAGCTTAACATTCGGTTGATGGAGATTTCAAGTAGTCACTCTTCAGGCATTGCATTCAATGGACAGCTTATAAGAAAATGTCCGGGCCCTAACCTTTAAAGGGCCGGCTTTTGAGGTTTCGAAACCTCCTTTGAAAGTGCCCAAATTCATGACTTGTATTACTCATCAACTACGTACAATGTTCCTATCATGGACTGAGCCGATATAGGCTCTCCGGCCCTGGAGGGTCATGAAAAATTTTTAGTTCGGTAAAATAGGAATAAATCATATTCTCAGGGTTTGAGATGTGCTGCATCAAACTGGTCATGATCACGGTCATTCGAGGTTAAACAAGGTCACTTTAAGGTCGAATACAGAAAGTATCATATATATTCGAACAAAAATTATATCTAAGAGTATCCCGAGGTGCTACATGTGAATCTGACACCTGTTTGATTGTGAATAGACATAATTATACTCATTCTTCTGAGTATATGGCCATTTCAGGGTTTATGTGTTTTGATTCGTGCTTTTTTTTAGAAATGTGGAGTTTTTGACATAAATACGATTGGTTGAATGAGAAAATTCGGTGTCGAGCATTCTCAAAAACACAAAATCCATATTGCTAAAGTTTGACTTTCAAATGACCTTCATTGACCTTCACTCTGAAGTGATAAGGTCAAACCAACTTCAGATACGAACTTGGCGCATCAATTGACTTAAGGATAAAGAGGTATCCTAGCATTATGCTTTTGAGCCAATATATCGGCTTTCCGGCCCTTTAAAGGTTAAAATTCGCAAGTCGTCTATATCATTCATATATAGAGGACAGAGAGGCCTAGAGTTTAAGCTCTCTTTAATTACGCATAGGGACTGAGCTCCTTAAATGTGGGGGTTATATTCCCCAAGACACGTTTGTGGTGGAATTTAACTCTCTTGATCCCGACTTCCCAAATCCCGTCAAAGTAGGGAAGCGTACGAAGTGCCATTGGATGTCAGCTTTGGATAATAAATCGTTAACTGAATCATCTTATATTGCGCTTTGAAAAGCACGTTCTAGGTCAATTGCGAAACCGTTCATTGTAAAGACATGTGGGAAATCCAGTTTAAGTGCAGAAATGCAGGCATCAACGGTACCGCCTGATACCAGTTCTTTGAAACAAACAGACAAGGATACAGGCGCAGTTTGTGCTTTGCATCCACGACCACTAGCTAGACGCACTTGAACGAGGCCGGCGTAGTCGAGAATGTATGAAAGGTCGTTCTAGTTGTATAATACGCGGCGTCGGCAAATTTCCCATAGTTTGGGAAAATAATTCACCACGAAGATAGGTACAAATGACGCATTTCAAAATCACGGATCGGATCATTTTCTAGGCTTGAAGAATCCAGGCCGATTGTCATAATGTATGGAGGGTCAACTCAATCACTCCATGATGACACATCAAATGGGTATGTAAGACGCAAAGTCGTACAGCAGGGTGGGTGCTGAGCACGACCGGATGTCTGGCATCATACGCATGCGAGCTGGGACGCCGGCGACCCCCAAAGCGAATGAGGCCGTTATCGTCAAGGAAAGGTTATAGTGAGTACAAATTAATACCTGGAGCTACCGATTCTTTATTTGGTAAACAACATAATTCAGGTGCATTCATTACAGCCTGAAGCCACTGAAAAATTATAAATGTAGCTCGTTTTAACTCATTGGAAGTCTTGCTGTTACTCTTGTGTGTTACCTCCGATCAGGCAAGATTTAAAGCGAATCATATATGCAAAGACAAGACCAGTTTGGACCGGATCAGAGTCCGAACACCCGCGAGATCTGCCGGATTTTCTATATTTGGGGCAAGATTTCACAATTCGCTACAAAGATTTTCCAACAGTTTGGCTGATGTTTTCAACCAGTGGAGAACAATTGGCACATCAGACAAATAATGGCCACGAAGAGGTGAGAATAGTGGGATTTCTCGCAGTGTCCAAGCATTAGAGCTAATAAAACCCTGGTAAAACCAGGGTTCGAGCCCGAGGACACTTAATGTTTTGATCCCTACGACCTTTATTTGTAAAGTGAGCAAAGTGACATCCGACGTTGAATTACCGTGATATATGCGCAGATACAAAACAGCCGAGTAAGCCGAGCTAGAAGCATCCGAAAAACCATAATCTCACAGTGATTTGGATTTGTTCGTAAACCAAACTAACGAGAAATGGCAAAAGAGTTGAGGACAGTGAAGTCCATATAATATGCAATCAAGTCAATCTGAATATAGGCAGGAAGTTTTTGTCTTTATTGCAGACACGGGCGGACATAAAACAAGTCTGTCGATCAGTGACCCACACAAAACTTATAATTGATCGATATGGCGTAGTCGATAATTCCTTCTTGGTGAAATAAATATTAGTGGAACAAATCGTAAATAATGTTCGCGAACGGCTCATAGTCTAAGCCTCCCGACTGCAACGACTATCCGTATGCGTCTACCTTTAAAACACCATCAGAATGTTTGTCAAACAAACAAAAGGATCCTAATTCTTTAACGGATCGATATTGTATATTAAACTTTTTTAATTAAAATCAAATTAATTCGATTACGAAAGGTGATGTTCTTCCAGACATCTAACAAGAGGAATGATGTTCTTCCAGAAATCTCACAAAAGGAATCGAACTCACGACGTACGTCTCGGTAGTACAGTGCGCTAATGCCTGAGCCACGAAGCCGATATAATTCTTTTTTACTTGGGAACATACTCTGTTCGTGAAGTTATATCAATTCCCCATTTTATTAACTTGACCAAATACAACTTTAATAAAGAAGTATATATTTTTAGTGAAATAGTTGGTGTCCACAAAAAGACGTAATCTACTTACAAAAGATTTATAAAGTGCCTTGCATATCTTTCAATGAATCTACTGTGCGGTCGCCAAACAGTTAGAGCGTCTGCTTTGTGACCCGAATGTCGCAGTTTCATATCCACACTCCAACAAAATTTGTTTTTCTGCGATTTAATTTATTTCTTAAGTATACAATATATGTATAAATATATATAATTATATATTATTAAATAGTAATGTATACAGTTTCATAAAGTAATACATATACAATGGTGTACAATTAGAATGGTACACATTTGTATACTACTTATTTTTTCTCAGGTTGTGTTAAAAACCCAAATCCGATTGGATAAACTTCTTATGAACAAAATTATGCTCAATCCGATTATATGCCATCGTGTATCAGTAGAACAGACTCCTCGTTGCATTCCGATATCCCCTTACTTGTGGTAGAGTATGTACTTAATTGTTTTATCGTTCAACTTTCCCCGCACGCGCGATATGCACAGGTCGACCAAGCGGCGACGTCGCGGGTGCGTTCGAACGTAACGTCCACCGCGTGTTGGACGTTCGCATACGCTTAGCGAAACAATTACGTAGGTGATTTTATCGCGAACGCTCGCCACCGGTGCATTATGTCCCCTTCAGCGTATATGTGTGTAAATGTGGTGCGGCGTCGGTCGACGGGGAAGCCCCAAGCGAACCGGAAGTTGCGGTCGAGAGGGTGGGAGTTGGTCACTTCCGGCGACGCTCATTAACGCCGCCTCGGCACGGATTTGTTACTGGTAATTGTTACCGGGTTAATTCGATTTGACGCATTGCACCACGTTTTGCCAGCGACCGACAATGGCCGTTCTCTCGCGTTCATTTCACTTTTGTCGTCGACACCTGTCCGAGATTATTTTACATGTCGCGAGTTAATACGCGAGCTCTGCAATACTGTCCTGCTGCATTTACCACGAGCCCGTTTTTTCAAACTGACCTATTGTCAATTTTTTTGAAGGCAAGAAAATGAAATTCAATTTTACTTGCGTTCTCCAGTTCGGTGTCGGCTATTCCAGGATCCTGAATATAAGCTGAATGGAGTGAGCGTTTCTTTTTGCATGCATTTAATGACCTAGATTCCTTCAATACGAATGGTAAGTAAGCTGTAGTAATTCTGGCTGAAAGATACTAAATAATATCTACGAGGCTTTGATCGCATCATTTATCTTGGACCACACGGAGAGAAATTTCTAGTGATTGCAGTACGGAACATCACCGGTGCCCACCGTGTAATCCGGTGGGTCTTGAGGAAATACAGAATGCGTCCACGGTAGAATACGTTGTCAATCTCTGCGGCCGCGGCAAAAGAGTATGAAAACAAACGAATATCGTAAGTGAAAAGCTGAATCTTTTCGGGTGAAGATGACCCACGGTATAAACATTAGAAATTTCTCTCCGTACGTTGTCAATCCCTGTGGCCGCGGCGAAATAGTATGAAAACAAACGAATAGCATACTCTGAGAGAAGTTTAAGAGAACACCGGTACCGATATTGGCTACTATAGTACAGTAGCGTCAAATTAGAGACAACCGTGGCTCAGATTGGAAGCAAACTGTCGTTCAAAATCATAATACAAATATTACTCCCAGGTCATTTTAACTAGGGAGAGTACTGCCGCATGAAATCATTGAGACAGCTATTTATTGTTTTGAGACGACACACAGAGGTCAGTTTTCAAGTTCTTGACTTTTTTTCTGACAAAAATACTTGCGGAATGTCAAATTTCAACCAAACGGGACAAATTTTTTTTAAAATTACTTGTGATAGATTGCACATTGATGGGTCAACTGCCGATATTACGAAATCGGACAGCATATGTTCATTATTCATATAAACACCTAATATGAACAAACTCGCGATTTTCACAATTTTGTTTTCTATATTTTTTATTTTTTCTATGCGATAACACTATTCTAGGTTTCCGGGGTAGCTGATTATGAATCTGATAAAAATGGCGGCTCCACTATGGCGGAATTTTTGTTAAAAATTGAACGACATCGCTTCAAGCTCATTACTCGAAGGATTTCGGGGTCGTTATTCACGTATGCCGTCCGATTTCGAAATTTGGGCAGTGATCCACCAATGTGCAATCTATTACGAGTATTTTAAAAAAAATTTGTCCCGTTTGGTTGAGATTTGACCTCCCGCAAGTATTTTTATCAGAAAAAATATCAAGAACTTGAAAATTTACCTCTGTGCGATAGTCGTATCAAACTAAGAAAAACACAGTGCGGAGAGAGAATATAAAACAGATCTATTGCTTTTGTATAGTAGTTGTCTCCTCTGCTGTGATACGACTTCTGTCTTAAACTTTTCTCCATGTAGGTTAGAGTCTGTATAGTTTCAGGTGAAGGTGACCCACGGTATAAACCCTAGAAATTTCTCTTCGTTCACACACCACTGTGAATCTTCCCGATTAGAAATTTATTAGGTTCCAGATCAGGGCCTTACTAAAAGCGTTACACCCTGATCAGGGCCTGAACAAATTTCTGATCGGGTTAATTTACTGACAAACCGCAATTGTCTGCGAAGGGTACCCACGGTAATTAGTCGTGTCAATGGTCTTGAATCATAACATTTTATTTTAGTCTATATACACGGAAAGATGTGTTTTTTTATCATACATTAATGTCTAAAATGTTTTCGTCTATTAAATACAAATCGTCAAATGTAATTATAAATAATAAATCTTCAGAAATGTTTACTGAATATTTCAGTCAGACTTGCTTAAGTAGGGGTCCGCGAAATTTTAAAAATACCGATTGAGTAGTATGTATTGAAGACGTTAGGCAAATATTGTCGAAATTTCGATTGCGCACTTTTACTTGACACATTTCAGCAGAATCTAATAAACGTTTTTTCCGTGTACTCGTTATTACTCGCTTTAGCATCATCATCGCGGTAATAAAATACAGCTAAATAGCTGAACTGAAGTTTGATTGCGCCCGCTGCTGCCGCAACGCCATTTCAACCGCAGCGATGTAGTATTTACAGCCAGAAGGCTGCGAATTGAGCTGTGAAAACGTAAGGCCAGCTTCGTCTTTGCTGTCATAACCAAAACAGGTGGTATGTGTTACTTATGAGGAGGGTGCAAGATTGCAGTTCGAACAGATATGATCAGAAATAAGTGCGCCTAAAATTGAGAATATTTATTTATTTATCATTGAAAAACTGAACGTAAAAATACTTCGTCGGAATTGTTAAATATGAGTAGTAGATATTCCCTGTTAGTTAATGAAGCAACCGTAAAACTTAAATGTTAAGTCGATAATTTAAAAATCGATATCATTCGAAATTTGTTATCCCACTTTTTTACTTTTTTTTTTATTTCAACAGAACATACATAGATTACTTCGATATATTTTTGTTGTGTTTCTCTAAAATCTCCTTTTTTCAAATTACATCATCGTAATTCCATGCAGCCCTTCGATTACTTACAATTTTTTATATGTATTGGACGGGTCTATTATTAGTAAAATTAGATAAATATATTACGGATATTTATATAAATTAGCTAAAGCTGTAAATGAAATGTATGAAATAATACAAAATATTAAATTCCAGTTTTAACCAACATAATGTAAATAACAACATAGCTAACCATAGAATAAATTATGAAAAATTTGAGTGGTTTGCAGTATATGCGTTGATATGTAGTAAGATTTGTTAATAGCAATTCGTTTACTACATGTAATATGAGTATTATTGCGTGTGCTGATTTTTAACAGCTTCGAGTACAATGTGCGTGCTTTACGCGTAAACATTGGCATTTGAGCCCCTACATTACACTTGTACATATGCAAACCTGAGATGTGATATGTATTTATGTTGCCGGTTGGTTGCCATATTCATATTTATGCATGAGTGAAACATGAGTTTGTAATTATTTAATACATAATTAACATGACTTTCTCCCTGTATAAAAATGTAAAAAAGAGAAAGAAAAACTCATTCTAAATCACTTTTAAATATCTTACTTTTCTTTCCGGAATTTCAAAATATGCTTGAAAAGTAAAAAACTGCAATCAGAATAACAAATTCCTGTATTTTAATAAATTTAAAATGCTTTATTTTTACTTTTTATGTACATATATTTTGCGATGTAAAAACAATAAAAATTACAAATATTGCGAATAAAAATATAAAGCAAAAATAATATGGTGACATTTTAATGAAAGAATGTTACAATATTTTTTTCAATAAACATAAAAAAATGTGTGAATAATCTGTTTGCCGCCTTGTTATCAATCGACACTTATGGAATATTAAACGGATACAAAACTTACCGTTCTCATAAAACCAACATAGACACCTACTTTCATGTTTACCGACGGAAATGCCAATTAGTTGTCAGCCGTAATCCCTCAAAACCGACTCGGAACTGAATCGTTTGTATTTCTGAAAGTCGCATTTAGTAGCCTCGTAGTCCATTCGAGACATGTTACAGGGCACGTTAACGAACTCTTAAGTAGTTTTCGTGGCGTCATTTGAAATACTGGGTATGGGGATAAAAAAACAAGGTGTTACGGGCTGTCAGGTGGCGTTAATTTACTGGCAGAAATCACAGGCTTAGGCGCAAATCACACGAAATTACTTGCAGCCGAAACTACGATACTAGCGTTTTTATGACGTGAGAAAGTGAATCTAGAATTTAAAAATCAATTAAGAGCCGCAAGAGAGGAGCTAGCCTCTTAATACATCCTAGATCATCGTTAATATTTTCATTTCCCACGAATAAAACTTTCTGGGCCTGTAATTATTACAAAACGACTTCAACTGTGTCTAAACGTTAATTGAACGCTGTTAAGAAAGACATCATAAAATTATCAGTTTTTTGTTCTGTAATTAACAGAATTGTACGATAGTGTGAATTAACTGTGTTGATATCATTTTAATACATATGTATATATAATAAACTAATAATTTCTATATTTTTTTCTGGTTTGAATTAAAAAAAAATATATGATAACCAACAAAAAACTGTTGCTGTGGTAATACCAGTACTGTTCAGGACCACAGGAAATCACAAAATGTATCACGATATTATTCTTTGATGTACCTACAAAAATTTTTGTTCTATTTAATAACTGAAAAAGACTGATACTTTAATAGTATTTAGTACATAATAATCGTAACTTAATTTTGCTTGTACACAAGTTTTGCGATAAAAAAGAAACAATTGAGAACATGAGAGTTTCTGAGATGACCTATTTTTCATATCGCATCGTAAGTACACAACACCCAAAGGTTTAATTTTTCTCAAAATATGGTGTAAAAAATAACCGGACACGATGCAGATAACATTTCTAAGAAAACGAATTGGAGTAGTAGAAGCAAGAAACGAGTAGCTACCTATTAAAAGAAGATTTCTAGCCCAGCTTTGGGCCATTTGGCACTGAAGCTTTTATGAATGAATCGAATTTGTAATTTTGTACCGCCCTTCTCCTGGAACTTTTCTTAATTCTGCCCAATTTTCGAATACATTGTTTTCGAACCCTAGTACATAATTTTTGTGCGAACTTCCTTCTTCTCGAGTCCTTTAAACGTTTATAAACACGTAGTTTCCGATTCCCGGATATTCTCAATTTCCAGTTCTTTAATATAAGGGATTCTCACCTATTATTTGGTGCGTTACGTAACAACTTTCAGAATCACATTAAAAGAATCACATGTTTTAAACGTTTATTAAATTTACGAGAAGGCCACATCAAAGAACTTTTATTTCTTAACGTGGTAACCTTCCAATGGGTTTAAATAAAAATAAAAATGTTCTAAAAGCACCTAATTTTTAGAAAAATATCTGGTAATCGACCATCTACATAAAAATACAGATCTACGTTTGAAAATAATTCAAATAAAAGTCCAACTGTTTGTCAAAAAAACTAATAAATGACCTATGAATAAAATTGATTTAATATTTTTCACTGTATTCTTAATCAACCTTAAAAGTATCAATTATATCAATACCTTTTCCAATTCGTCCTATCTAGTAAGTCATTATCTCCACAATCAATTCGTCATCGGCCCAATTCGGCTATTTATATCGGATACGAAGATACTGGCCGTGGTTGAGTTTCCAAAGGGGTGCCCCATACTGCGACCAAAATCAGCAACAATGGAAAACACGTCTATATAAGCTCGTGGCTCACTTGTTAATTTGTCGGTGGATGTAAATGAACGTGTAAGAATGTAACTGCGGGGGAACATAGGCGGAAACCGCATGGGACAGATGCTCAGGTATCTGGCGTATGCCAGTATCGCCTCATGCGTTGCTAATTTACATTCCGAAATGAGTGTACGTCTGTCCATTCTCACGTCGACGTGTTCTAAGTAAGTTTTACTGCAAGTTCAGATATTGAAGATGACTTCTAACGAAAATGCACACCTATTTTCAACAGATTTTAAAAAGTTTTTAAAAGGATTTAAATTTGAATGTATTAATAAACCTACAACAAAAATAGTTGATTTAACTATCCTAAAAGTATCTAATGAATAAAAAGGTATAACATATCAGTGAAGTGGGATTTCATTTAAAAAATAATCTTCATAAAAAAAGTCAAAAAATATAATAGTAATAATTAACAAAATAACTTTCATAAAAAAAGTCCGTAGTAAATATTCAAATTTTTGGCGCATTAACTAAATAAATATATATGTACATAGGTGAAAGAAGGGGGCCGGTGGCAAAATGGGATACTTTAGGAAAACTTGTATATATCTAAAAAATAAGAAGAAGGAAGATTATGACTAGCCATAGAAACTCTTATTTAGGCCATTAATTAACATATTTTATCCCGAAATTTCAATTTTACGAAAACGCCGTGTTTTTTTTTAAATTTGAAAATCGTTGGCCAAAATGCGATGAGTCGCTTAATTAACTGCTAGAAAAGTATGAATGAAAATAATTCAAAATGACATCTACAGAGAAAAGGTATTTCATTTATCATTAGAAAATAAAAAATCGTACAAACTTATAATTTCTAATAACCGTGATTCAATTTTGGCTTTCTGTCTTCCTTTTGTATGTGCGCACCATTTTCTAATAGAAAAATAAAATAAAGTTATAAAAAATTTAACTCTATTAACATGAATCAATTCGAGATGGTATCCTCCATTTTGACGCTTCTATTTTGGCCAATGAACACAACTTACAACAAAACACGTAGTAAAAAATAATCCGCAATGCCTAATAAAATGAATCAAACTCAAAAAGAGGCTGAACTTACAGTGCTCGAAAAAAGATCACGCATACAAATATTTTTATTGCACTTTTGTGATCATTAGGGCGTGAAACGTCTACATTTCATGAAAAGCTATAGTGCACTATTTTGCACAAGTTACCAAATTGAATACTTCGTCCAGATCTATGGCCTGGGTCGAAGTAAAATACTGTGTAGATATTAAGGGATGTAGGTCAAAAGTATAAAAATGTTTTAAAAACCGACTAAAAATTACTGCTCTGACTAATACATCAATACACGAGTATAAGAAAGAACTAGTCAGTATTACAGATTAGCTGGATATTCTGAAATCTGAAAGCTTCTAAAAGTAGCATAAATGAAAAAAAAAGAGTAATAATAAACACATCCGCAATTGAAATGGCTCGCGCATCAAAAGGTAGTCAATTTCTGTCACGGGGTTTGTTCCATTTTGCCCAGAACCTTGAAATTGAATTTCTGGAAATTTCTAACAATAGCACAGCTCATAAGTGTTTTTGAACACGCTGTGCCAGACGCACGTAGGTATTACTGAGGCCATTCTATTGAATTTATCCCCTCCTGATGTGGTGCCACGCGAAAGTCGAAGACTCCGGAAAAAAGAAAAAAACAAGAAACTGTGGAAAAAAGCAGAACCAAATTTACAAATTGCTAAAAAAAAACATTTTGGAAGTTGACAAGAAGGGATATATTTTGGAAGACTCTAAATTACAAAAAAGATATTACTGTATAAGATTAGTAGCGAAGAAAGTATAGGAGGGGCCAAAACCAAAACGACAGAGGTTGAGGACAAAAAGGAAGTCGTGGTTAGGACGTGTGGTACTCTATTTTCGAGTCTGAACCATCACGAACAGAGGTGCGATGGAAACCAATATATAGACAATAAAAAGAGTCCTAAAGGTCGTTAAACTACTACGGGTGAGAGAAAAAGATCGGGGATGAATCGGCGATTTTTTCGTTGTAGGAGCCATATGTTGGGCATTTCGTTTACACTTCAATTTCCCCCGCAAACGAAACCTGGACTCATGCGCGCACGCTTCGTCGTATATAGCAGATCCACCTGAGCCTAATTGTTATTTAATTGTCCGGTCGCCCGCCATCTTGCGGTTTACACGTATTGCCGATTCAATTGTTAAGATAATGTCCGGTCGTTGCTGCCCATGTTGGCTCTCCCCTTCTGTAGTCTCGGATGCGTGTTCACACACCGCTTTCTTCCTCTCGTTATTAGCGATAAATGCTTTCCTTTTATAAACAAACATCAGGTTTACACGGTTTCGAAATAGGTCCCATTACTAAATTTCAAATTGCGGGTGAATAAGTTTTGATCCATTGATTTCCTTGTATTTTTAACGTTTACTTCATTGGAATGAATATACCCCTCCCCTACTTTCAACATTCTACATAGATTTTCTAGCCTTATGTTTTACGTCCGCTTTTATTGAGGCTATTAGAGAGTATGTTTTACTGCAAAGAATTTCATGAGCTAAAAACTGACTCGTTTTAGAGTGTTCCCCAAAAAATCGTATTATAAGTAAAAAGTTTTCATCAAACAAGTATTTTTCGAAACATACTTCTTTAATTCAATACAGTAAATACTAAACCCATAATAGCTACAATCATCAGAAGTATTTATAATAACAATTACAAATAAACAAGATTATCACAAAATGAGCTACTAACAATTCCAGTAGTCACGGTATAATTGTATCTCGCTATATTTGCATCCCAGCATATTTGTCCGCTTCCGTCCCGTTATATTTGTCTGTCACCGCTCTCTTCTTCCCCCTCCTTGCTCGCTGGGGCTTCAAAAAGGGCCTGCTGTGACGTCACGAACGTAAAACGCGACTGAAGAGAGTTGGAGAAGCGGCGCTCGCCTTTTTTTAACAAATATAAGGAGAAGGGAAGGATAGGCGAGGAACCGAGTGGACAAATATACCGGGACTGTACTGTACATTGTTTCCATATGGGAAAAGAAAAACTGGTGCCCAGGCAGTTAAAACGAATTACCTAATCATTTTTTATCCATTCGTTTTAGCCCATAAGTTAGGTAATATTATCTAAATTTTTTTTAGGATTACTGCAAGTTGGCTGCAAATTTAGTTTGACAGATAATTTGTGTTTGTCATTTTCATTAAATTCAACAGGATTGTTTCCTTCTCTATGTTTCTCGAACCCGCTTGCCTGTCCAATAGTTAAATACACCAGAAAGCGAGATACAAGAAATTTATTTGTAAATTCGGATCTTTTACTATACTCATTGGAAAATGAGTACTTTATAAACTCCATAAATGTAACAATAATAGATCTGTGTTATTATCATTTTAATTATTATGTTTTATTTGATAGAAAGTTTTTTTAAATTTCGCTTTCTGATAGTGTTATTATAATAAGATAAGACCATTGAATTATTCAATAGAACCCGTTTGCCAAGTAAGATTTAGTAAATATAATGTAGGTTTAATCATAAATTTTGAACGAAATTATTTTATACCTGAATATAAAAAATATACATCCCGTTTTAACAAAATTATTGGTTCAATTTTTATGTTATGTTTTTTTTCATTTACGAGGAGCGTAATAAATAGCTTTTCAAAACTTTGTTACTTTGAACTGGTGCAATAGTAAAATGTACGCTAGAACACCGAGAAAACTAGATATTAAGAAGAGGAGGATTAGTACTGAAATTCAGGTTAACGTTGCATGTTATATTGTTATTATGTGTCATGAGGACTACGTAATTAAGTGAACTAAAATGCTCCTTCTAATGAATATAACGCGTTAAAATAAAAATGTGTGACCGTGGCGCGTACAGGAGCACGTTAATTTTAATTGCAATTTACATGTCATCGCCTGAATGTATATACTCGTTGATTTATCCGATGATTAATAGTGATACTCGTATGTGTTAATGGCAAAGTCGCGTACCGAATAACACATGAAATAACAAATATCGAACGACATCAGTACGAATTCGCAGCTGGAACCGTATACGCTTTTATTATTTTGCATCGGGACTCGCGAGAAAGTCAATTTGAATAATTCGTCGGTAACAAATACCGCTAATAACTGAGCCGCACTCTTTAATTCTCTTTTTCGACTCCGGTCTCTGCATATGATCGTATAGAGCCGCTTAATTATTTTCAAAATAAATTCGTTAAAGATATGTCACATGCAACGTGAAAACGCGTCATTACAAACATCAAGCAAAATGCATGGCCGTCCATTCATAATTTCGCAATTAATCGTAACACTTAATAATAAATTAAATATTCATATATACGAAATTGAAAGTACAGAAATTTATGAAACTTTTGTGAAATATTGCCATCATTTTTATAATATTAAGTAAAATTAAGTTGTAACGTATACGAATTATCATGTCATGTAGCTTTGCGTGAAGATATAAGGATACAAATAATTAATAAAATTAATTCATGCAACTTCTAATTGTAAGTTCGGAATAGTTTTAACGAATGTTATATGTCTTTATTATTTATTATATAAAAAATGAAGGAACATATAACTGATTACTTTGTGAAAAAGTTAGGTGAGAAATAATTCAACGGTTTTAGTAAATTTATAATTGATGTATATTAGATCTTAACAAATGTTGTTTAACTGAACTGTAATGAACATAATGTGTAATCATTTGATGAGCGTGGTGTAAAATTAAAAATCAGGAATATGGAGCGTTTTCAAAACTCGAAATTGGACCCTCTTCTTTAATCAAAATAGGTGTTTGGCGATCAGTGGGGAAGTTTGACGCCCGAGCGGAGGGAGGACGATTTTTCGTATGAATCTACATTCTCCCTCGTTGCACGTGCTATTTTCTGATACCAGATCGTGTCATTTTGGGAGCAAAATAGTATTTTCCGCTCAGAATGTGAGAAACTTATTTTACTCCCGGATATATTTATTTTGCTCCCGAATATATTTATTTTGTTCCCTTGGGAGAGAATGTGCTGTTTTACGGCCGAAATATAGGGAGCAAAATAGCATTTTACGCGCGGAGTGTAAGACATACATTTTAGAACTACATAATTATTACTATATTATGCAACGAGTACGTAACTTCACTAACTGCACGAGTCACATACGATATTTTATGCTCAGATTTTCTATGTATGAAGCAGCGATTATTAGTTAGCGAATAGTGTTAATTCACTTATAAATAGGTATTTCACATAATTTCTATTTTCCGTATACATTATAATTTTTCATTATTGTACTTTTTTTTGTATTGGCCGAAGGAACTGCTTCTCCATGGAACATTGATTCCCAAATATGAGAAATAAACTTATCTATCTATGACTTGTAAATAGATATTAATAACTTTCTCTGATAAGATAAAACGCTAAAATCATTTACAATTAATTGTGAAAATTAATATTATACATAAATAAATTTGATAAATTGCCAAATAACCATATAAAACTACTTAAATTAAATTAAAAAATTATTATAATTGTAGACGTGAAGCAAACATGAAACATCTCCGGAATATCTAGAATAGATTTTAGAGTATCCCAAGTAGAATTTGTAACTGGGCTCTGATCGCAATGCAGTCGGGTTTCCCTAGTTGTATCTGGGATCCGACGAAGCTTGTCACGCTTCTCCGACTACTGCCAGGGCAGATTTGAGATACTGACCGGGCTATTACCGGAATCCGACCAGGGCACCCTCATGGTGTTCAGAAACCGAATGGATCGGGTTGGCCCGGCTGGATTCCAGCTATAACCCGACCCGAATTTTTAATAGAGTTAACCAGACCAAAAAATGGTTGGGGCTCTGTTTCTATTGGGGTCAAATCGGGCCATTTCTACTCGGGATATACAAATTACAGAGATGGACATTTCATGGTATCCTATTTCATCGTAATCGTTCGACAACTTCATCATAACCATCTGAGATACTTCATTATACAGACACTTATCGTATTGACTTTTCATCGTCTGGGCTGCTGTATTTTTAGGATCCTTGTATCCTCTGAGTTGAAGTTGCTGCCTAAACTCCAATGGGTACACCGTATTTATTGCCTACCACCTAGTTTCTATACTTATGCCATACCTCTCCACCTCATGCCCCTTACCCCGGTCTGTTAAAATCTCCACCGTCATAGTTTGCTTATGCTCCGTCCCGAGTAGAAATTTATTCAGGCCCTGATCAGGGTGTAACGCTTTTGGTCAGGGCCTGATCAGGGCCCTAATCAATTTCTACTCGTCTTTCAAGGTATCAGTATCGCAGATCAAATGTTCTGGACATATTTTATAGATGTTACACTACTCTATGGAAAATTGTTACCACGAGTTAAGTTTTGACAATTTCGACTTATTTAGTTAAATGTATTTCTGATTCACAACTAAGTGCTTCTATGTGTATTTTATATATGATTTCTTCATAACCGCGTCATTGGATTATCCTCTTTTCTTGTCACCGTAGTCTGCTGCAGCTACCGTAGATAGTTGCGCTCATAAATTTGCATCAATAAAAAATTGTGAACTGCCGGCATAATGTGTGTCGAGTCTCTCACCAAGCCTCTTCGCTCTTCATTTAGAGAAAAGTAAGGGGGAAGGTTTCGAGACAACTCGTCGCTGCGATACCGTAAAGTTTCATCTTTATTACCTGCCGGTCGAGAGGCATAGTAGTGGGTGAGGCGCGGCAGAAGGGGGTTGATGGATGCGACCAGCTTATCGGAGACACGAACCACCAGAGATAGTCCCAAGTCTTCGGACTCATTACCGCGACACGAAATGCTCATATTATCATTATTTTCATTAAATACTGTTCATATCGCTCATTTTCGAGTGCGCTCTTCGATTCGACCTTCTCGTATGGCGATGTACTTTCGCGATAATTTGATGTAAATCATTTTCACCACTTATTGTATTCAGCGTTAATAAAGGTAATTCGCGGCGATTAAAATTATATAAAAATAAAACTTATTCAAATATCCTATAAATTACTTGTATTTGACAATTTCAGATATTCTGAAACGATTAAAAACCATCAACACTACACCACTGATCTCTTATATACACTGGGTAATGTATATTAGATGCGTGAGTCAAAATCTGTGACTCGGTGAAACATCGTGAACAGCCAATCACGATTAAGCTTATTCGGGTTCGGTCGGATGTTGTCGGACTTATTCGGATAGTGTTACAATACTCATGAATTATATTTTTTCTTTCTTGTAAATGCTTACACAAAAAAATTCAAAACACACTTTGTATATGCAAAATGAGCATTTTGTGGGATGTAACATGAATAAAGAAATTAAAATACTTTGCTATTTTGTGATAAAAATGACAAAAACTAACTTAACGTTGAATAACATTTTGAGAGGATCCCCATTCGGGTGTTTCCTGGCGTGGGAAAAATCCACCCCGGGAACAGCAGTTGGTAAAAATCAAGTACCAAAAATTATATCCACTTAACGTAAAAAATTCCTTTAAATATTTATCTAAAAAGATACAGGTGCATTAACCCTCCTGTTCACCAGTTTTTCTTTTCCCATAAGGGAACAATGTAGTTTCGATGAATATACTCATCCTGGCGCACATTAAAGAAGAAGTATTAATTAAAATTAAATATAATACAAATATATGTATGTATATATGTTAAACATTAATAAATATATTCTCAATTCAAACAAAACTTGGCACAATTTTATCAATACTGACTTGAACGTACAATTTATTTTTCATTATTGATATTCCTGGTATTTAATATTGTGTAGCCATCTCAACGGCTAGGAAGTTTTCTAGATCTGCCATAGTTTTCCAAACTCTGTTAATCTGAGTCAGCGGAAATTTCGCCAAATGCGTCAGCGAAAACAATCTTCGCAAATGCGCTTTGTGAATTAGCGACTATGAACTGTCAATTAGTAGTTTTTCGCTGGTGCAGATTAAGAGAGAAGAGATCGAGGCGAGGGATAATGTCAATTGAAGGTAATGCGCGGATTTGTACGAAAATTTGATCCTATTAAATTTATGCTTAAAAACCAGCAAGCAGTCGGAAGAAATGTTTGTCCATTATGGAATTATGTTTTCTACTTAAACTTTCAAGAAATGATATGTTTCACTTTTAAACAAACATGAAATTAGAGCACGAAAATGTACAGTTCATAATAACTGTAACAATATTATAAAAAGTGCAAGGGTAGATACGCATAACAAAAATGTTTGTAGAGCATATAAAATAGCTTAATCTAACATTGTTAAAACAAAACATATCAACGATTATCTCATCAATTATTAAAAATCATTAAAAGATCTACAACAAACAATGTGTATTTAGGTTCGTCATGCAATGAAATTGCGTCATCAGAAGGAATATAAGAAAACGATGCCTCTCATCCAATTCCATCAAGGAATGCCTTTCAATTTGAAGGAACGACTGAGAGGTAATTTAAAAAAAAACGCTGAATGAAAGAATTCCTGAAATTACGAAATTTGAAAGTTGTTAACCTGATAATAAACTGATACTTTGTTTTACACCATGGGCGTATCTATTAGGGCCGTGGAGGCGCTATGTATAAATCTCGTATTTGAATGGCACTTCGAAGCACGACATGAAATGACTCGAAAATACCTGAGACTAAAACACTATCTCTCTAATGGTACTCCGTTACTAATTTACTGCCGAACAGTTTATACGTGGCCGTGACCAATCGCAAATTAAACGCGCTTATCTTTAAACTTTAGAATCGTGTATACGTTAAATGCTTCCTTGCTATTATAAAAGCCGTGAAATGTAATATTTAATCGAGAAATATATTGGTCCTGGTTAATTCAATACGACTTAATTCCCACCGCCCTTTTAAATTTTATGACAACACATCAGAATGTATCGACGCAGAGACAAAAATATCCAAAAACTAATACATTGTCGAGGAAGTGAATATATTTTGACCTACCTATATATGGACAGGATACAATTCTGCATGATAATAATTCTCTTATCGATTAGCTGAAATATATAGTTTACTCATTCCTTGTAATTAGCATGTTAAAATATTTTGCTGCAATAATTAATATGCTACAATTGTAAACAAAGAGTTGTTTTCCATTTGAAACTGGATACGAATACTTTTACAGGTTAAAAAGTTTGTTATGAATTTTTCCAAAATTATTTATAATGATAATCAACAACAAGTTAAGCAAAAACATAAGGATTATTGAGATAAATGTTTCAGTTATTTAAGAATATTAGTTTTAAATCCCATTTCACGTGATTATCAAATATTATCAAATAATTGTTTAAAATTGTAATTCTCTTATAATATAATACTATTCATGGATTTGATCACTACATTTAAAATTTGTAATTTCGATGAAAAATTAACATATGTAGCATTTTAATACAGAACATTTTCCTGCAAATAAAAAATGATTTAATTAAAGAAGTGTTTTCCATGAAAAGTATCTGTATTAAAAACATATTTCTTGGAGTATTAACGTTTTTTTTTGCATAATACATGTTAATTACTAAAAAAATCTTAATAAACATTTTTTTTAATAATCCAAAAACCTCGAAATAATATGAACTATATGAAAGAAAGGAATAGATGATTGTATAGCATAAATGAAAACATAAAAATAGTGTACCAATATATAAAAAATTATCACACTGCAAAAACGGGTATCGTATAAACATCTCATTTGTAGACACTTATCCGTTTAAGAATGTCTTGTTTTAAGGAGCATCATAATTCATCCTAACAGTCTCAAAATTTAAGACGTTTAGAAATTTGAGACGATTCAGAGGTCGTTATAATATAAAAAGTCGATAGTTGCTCGGCAAGGCCGGCCGCGCGGTCTTAGCATAACCTAGAAATCTGTCTATTTACCTGAATTTTCCTCTTCGCTTTGTTGATCATTAATATCGTCAAATGGATTGATACGTAAACGTTGGTTGTGTAAAATATGGCATATAAAAACACATTTCACTTTAAATTTTGGATCATTTTTGTGATGCCTAATCATATGGTTAATAAGCAAATCAAAAGAAATTATCCTAAAATGGCTAAGCAAACATGCCTTTTGATCCATTTTCAAAAACAAAGGAAATTGGATGAACTGAATTACGATTATGCGTACAACAATAGGTACCATTCAAGTTAATTCGAATGCAAGCAAAGACGTGTGTACGTCAATTATGTGTAAAAGTTAGGTTACGACCTTTGTCATGTGCGGATGTCCAATAATTGTACTTGGTAATAAAAACATTAATTTCAAATTACAGGAATCGTTTCTTACTTATTTGATAAATAATCAAGAAATAATTCCATTTATTTATTTCGTAATAGATGAAATTTTAGATGACTAAAATTTGAAAATGCTGCCATTTCCTGACTATCGATTCTTATAAATATTTTAGATACTTATAACCATCTTGAACAAAGGCGCTTACAAAAGGCGACAAAAAACGCCTTAAATATGACCACATAAACGTCTTAAACGAAAATGATTTTTTTTGCAGAGCATCTTAACATTCATAGTCCCCTTCTGTATCGCCATCATTGTCAATATCTTTAGAGCTTAATCACTGTAATTATTGCTAGCATTATGCTCGTCGTCTTCTTCATGGAGTTTTGTATCAATTTTATAACATGTTAATAAAGTCCCTATATAAAAAATGCATAAAAATTATATAAATAATTGGTTCTATAAATATTTTATCAAATTTCAATTTTTAAATAAAGTTTTTATAACTTATGTATAGAAGGTGAAAATTCAGTAATTCATAATAATCAGATCCAAATTCTATAAAAATTCCAAAATGTGGAAATCTCGCTTATCGAGAAAACAAGAAGATACGCATTGAACCGGTCGAAAAACTGATGTTTGTTCTGGGACTTCTCACGCAATTCCTTCCACACATCGATCGAGACTGAAAAATAAACTGAAAAATGATAGAAATCAAACATTCAATGATGCCTGGTGAATTCTACTGTAGTGGTCAGCTTCGTTGCTAAATTTATCATAACCTCTGCAGAAACTATACAAAAATCTCCTGGACGAAATCATAATTCTTGTTGAAAAAAAAACAGATCACGAAAAAAGAATACACATAGCAGATCTATTTTATTTCCATGTTCACTTTTATTTTACATTTTCCAATGTGACTTACTTTTTGCGGTTTACGAGTAACTGTTAAAAAAATTTCCTTCACTTGTAAATCAAAAAAAGTATTCAGAATTATTTTCAAAGTTAATTGTTTGTTACTTAAAATTAAAATACCTACCGTTTATAATGAGTCAGGTTAAATGTCTTTTTTATTACTTTTACACAAACATTAATCAAATACTTAAACATGGTTGTTTCAGAACAACTAGAAAATATATGTAAAATACAAATGTTGTTATATCATTTCAGTACAAATACTCAATGATATATGATATTCAAAGCACTCTATCAAATAATACAAAGCTTTCAAAAATCACCTTTATTTATGTCGTGCCTAATGGACTCAGCTTATCAAGTTTTTGTCAAAAACGTGTAGTGGATCAATATCAATGATCTTCTGATGCGTTTGTTTTAAACGCCATTTAGAATAATCTGTTTAAACCCTCTGAGCTCTCGCAATGAATCATACGAAACACACCCAAAAAATAAAAGGAAAGTTATTAGTATAGAAGTGAGGTATTTGCATAACTATTTCAGCTGAGAATTTCTTGAGATTTCGTGCTAGGCTAAACGGCCCACAAGTAGTTAACAAGTCTGGACCAAAGAACCAATGTCTGCCCAAAATTCCTAGAAGTATTCATTTGGAGATACAGTAAGCGATTTGTTTTCAGGTTTATCTTTATATTAAGTGCATATTTGTGTGTCCCACGTCGTGGTACTGAGATCCGGTCGAAAAATGTTATATCCCTCGAGTCGAGGTGATCAGTATAGGCACTTTGGCTATCTTAACAGAGACCCAGGCACTCTCTCTCCGGAGCGTACCTTTTTTCTTTCCGGCTTCCTATCTCGGTCCTCGCCCACCTAATCATGACTCTATTTAGATCTCCGAAAGGTACGGTCTCTCTTAAGAGGATAACCGTGTAAAGGTGACTGCGGTTCCCTCGCTCCGTTTACGGCGATTTAAACACTGACAATTTATTAAGGCCAGGTAAACGCGCGCCGTTCGGGAGATTCCGAATCTACAAATCTCCCCGTTTTTCGCCTCGTTTGTAAGCACATTTTCATGCGCCGAAGACATTCGCACGTAATCGCACTTGCGATTAGCCGGTTGTTTGTTATCTGCTCACGAAACAAATTTTATGCGACTATATAAGAGAATGTTTACTAATGTGACTGATAATAAGAAAATGTCTGCTAAGATAGTACATTTTTTATTAGTTTCATTCCAAACAACTGGCAAAAAGTTCGTAACGTGACAATTTCACATTTTATACGAGCTTAGTATAATCAAACTTTTTCAAACTTAGCCCATTAATGCCGGAACGGATGATAATTTGTATATAAACTCATTAGGAAAAATGTTTGCCCAGTTATTTCTTGCGTAAAATTCTATACTCTTTCAGAAAATGTTTACATGAGTTTTTTTTACAAATTCCACGATTTTTTAAATTATTGTATCAATTTTCACGCATAACTTTCTCCTCGAAATCACATTTGGGTTTATATCTACAGTAGGCCTGATCTTAGGTTATACCGCCGGTTTTTTCAAAACAGCGGAAATTTGTCCAAAGTTATAGTCCCTCACTATCCCCACTTCCGTAACTTTGTTTATATCTGTTCCATTGCATGTGAGTGTCGTGAAGCGAGTGTGGCTCAGCGAAACAATGTGGTGGTGCAAGGAGAGGAAGAAAGCGGTATAACTTTGGGCAAGTCAAATCTATAATTTTGGATGGACATATAACTTAGGGCGAGGATTACTGTATTATGAAAATATCGTTGGATTACGATGTACTATGCATCACTTCGTCATTCGAGATGGCGACCTCCAAAATATTAGGTGCAGCATAAAGTACTATAGTCCTATATAGAAGAGAAATATCCCGATGACATTTCCACAATATTACTTTTGAGACATTAATATTCTGGAAATGTTATCAGGGATATTTTAGAGGCATCCCAGAACGTCTTATGTCCGCTTTTTTGATATTCTGGTGACATCTGCAATATTCTAGAGACATTGTAGAGACGTTCTGAGTTTATTCTGTAATACAAAATATACATTCTGGAGATTTTCTGCAGATATTCTGTTGACATTCTGAAGAAGTTTCGGTCATAAAGAAAGCTTAAACATTAGAACGCATTATTATAGATATTTAATTTGAGTTTTATTATTATTTATGTTTCATTAGATATATTATTACGGAATATAGTTATACAATTTCGCTCGCAAATAATTCTATGAACCTCAAAATAATTTACCCCGACCGAAGGATCGAACCTGGGTCTTCCGTTTACTTCGCTGACGTCTTAACCACTACCGTGAACAAGATTATATCTAGAAATGCTCTGCATTACCATCTTTCAACTTATACTCATACGTAGAAGGCATATTACGGATTTAGTTCAAACAAAAACTTAAGCATTTCTTTACAGACGTTAATATTTACTTACGCAAATATTTCACATAGTTATTTTTATAGTAAAAGATATAATCATTGTTATTCAATTTTAATTATATTCAATTAATTTTAGTATTTCTATATAAGGAATAAAGGAATTTTAAATGTCATTTTCATATTTATTAGTCATTTATGAACAGGTTAAATAAACATTTTAAAGAAATTTATGTAATATTATTTTTAACGAGGTTGATTAAAATATATTATGTATACCTCACCTATTTTCCATGTGAGTTACTAAAGGTATGAGCCTCTGCCAAATAGAATTAAGAATCATTAAGAAGTATTTCTTTTTTCTTCTAGTTTTCAATACTTCTTCGTTTACTGGGCGATCGAATAATGCTTTAATGTATCTAAAAATGTTCTTCTGAGTTTTTTTGTCATATTTTTCTATGACTTACCAACATCAATTTGAATTTTTTTAAATTTATGTAAAAATTCATATAAAAAAGGTGTGAACATTCGAGGGATGTTAAATTTTAGATTTTAGTGAGACATTTCAAATGAGATAACTCCAGAATATTTTAAGAATAGTACATATAGAATATCTCAAATGAAATGTTCTCAGAATGTCTCATCTGCAATGTTCTGCGAAATTGTCTGATCGACGTTCGGTCGACATCAAGTTTGAAATGTTGTGAGACGTTTGGAATACATCTCTAGAATATTCTGAAAATTATACATATAGAATGTTTCTAATGAAATGTTATCAGAATATCTCATTTGCAATATTTTGTTTGAGATATTTTCAGAATATTTTGGAGATGCTGCAATTGCAATATTTGAATTGTAACGTTTGTGACATTCTGGGGATATTCTGGAGATTTTATTATTATGTAGGGGCGTATTTATATTCTAGGAAAAATCCAAGTATTATATTATCATCATATTAGAATATCAATTATAATTTTCGAGATCACTGTTTTCGAATATATAAGGTCACGCCATTTCAAAAAGACGAAAATGTGATTACATATTCGAAATCAGCGAGTAGTATGTTAATATATTATTCTATATATATATTGTTATCAGCTCACCAATAAATTAGATCACAATTTTCGCATTCCATATCCCCCATTTTAAACTTACGTACACATAATCATAACCAGCTACCTTGCAAACGATTATTCTCATTTTAATATAATAACCGTATTACTCGAATGTACATTTTTTCTGAGAATATAAATGTGAATTTCTTAATGCCGTTCCGCCCTTTTGGAACTAGGAACTAGGAACTAATCTTGAATTACAAAATGATACATTTTAATCCTGAGTGGCCATGGACTAATATTTTCATATTAGGCATAAATCCCAAAGCGATTTCGAGGTAAAAGTAATGTTTGATTTGATAAAATAATGTTGAAAATCGCGTTTTTTCTTGTTTGAACCGCAAATAAATTTTGCGCAAGATAGCCAAAGCTAATGGGTTAAACAAATGTTTTAAAGTCAATTTAGAACATATTAATTCTAAGTATCATTGATTAAACCACATTGTATCGAACGCATATGCTCCACGTGAAAATTCTGCAATTTATGATTTTCCATATTCGCATAATTTTCCAAAAATTATTAATGTTTGATAGTTTTTATATTCGTATTAAAAATTGCCATTAGTGTCATTCGTCTACAGCGTATTTTTTATGACGGAACATAACAATTATGCGATCGATAGATTCAATTTTGCCAAGAGAGTAACATTTAGTCTAAAACACTGATTACAAAGGAGTCGAATTGAGCATTTACTCTCTTGACGACATATTTTCTTCTAATTATGTATTGTTGTGTATATCGGCTGTATATCCTGAATGTATCGCTCGGAAATCGATTGCAATGCAAACATCGATAAAATCTCATTCTATCCGAAGAAAATAGTTAATTGGATTTTTAACAGATGATACACAATTAAAATGTTTCTTTTCAGTGATTGTACTTGTTAATCGCTAAAATGTAATTACTACAATGTTGGCTTTTATCAGATTTTTTATGAATTGAAAATTCATATACACGCTTGACCTAGTTACCGGGAAATTTGCTCCGGGCGAATCATTTATTCAATGTTTTTTCAAGAAAACCAAATACTAAAGCAACCTTGCAATTCTAAGTAGGTATAGGTAAATCTTAAAATGTTGAAATTAAATTGTTTATTTTATGTCTTAACTTGCTACATTGATGAAAATATTATTATGAACGGTGAACATCAAAATAACGAAGCTTGATAAAAAAATTAAAAGAAGCAGATTATTATTGAAGAAAACCTAGGTATTAGTTACTTTCTTTAACCCACTAACGTCGGAAGGACACCGTTTGCACTTCAATTTCAATTAAGTATTTCTTATTAAAATCCAACATCAACAAATTTGAAAGGTATGTATCGAACTATTTTCAAGGTTGCTCGTTTGAATGGTGTTTTCAAAATTGAGATATCCTAATTAGAAAATTAAATATAGTGATTTAAATGTAAAAAAAAAACGCAAAAAATCGGTTATACTTTTGAATAGAACATTTTTTTCTCATCGAAAGAGTATTTTCGGTCACAAAATTCCTTCACTAAAGGTGAAGAAAATAGTTATAGTATACAGATATGTTTTTAAAATATTAACAAAATAATATCGTGATAACACATTCTAAAAAAATTGAGAATATTCTTTGACACATTCTAAGAAAAGTTTGTTCTCACGACATTTTTTGTAGAGTTTGCAGTTTTCATGAAAACAAATTATTAAGTTTTAAAAAGAAAATTCTCAATGCGGTAGCCATTTCGTGATCATGATGTTAGTTTTTTAGTATTTAAAAAATATATCCTAATACTACAACTATTTTCTTCACCTTTAGCCGAATTTTGTGCCGGCAAATACTATTTCTATGAGAAAAAAACATTGAAATGACAGACCTCGAAAATAACAAGTCACATCAATTTCTTTGAACTTTAATTTTCATTTGAAATACTTCATTGAAATAGTAGATGTGTCCTTCCTGTCGTTAATGGGTTAAAGTACTGCCCAACGTGCTTTTGTGAATTTTAACAAATATAAATTTAATAGATCTCAACATTTGTGGTTTAATCTACTTATTTTCATTGTTATCAATGTGCTGAATATTTTTAAAAATATTTCGATAGGGAACTTATGATTTACATTTATAGAAAATAATACTAAACATCATAATATACATAGTTACAAAAAATCACCTAAACTACCATAAACTATAAGGAATGATTCAACATTTTTTGTGCAAATCAATGATGATTTCTTTTTGTATAAAACTGCCCAATAGCGGTTATATAAATAATTAACCGATAGCCAGTATCAATAATAGGCTTCACGTGTTTAACGCTGCAGTAATAAATTTGATCCCCAGTTCTGATTTCCGCTTCGAACATAATTGACTTTTCAAAATTAATAAAAGATTTTCGAAGTAGACTACGTTATTATGATGGACAGGTGCATCATTTCTGCGCTTTTGTTTAGTTACGGCGGTTTGCTTTCGCGTGACTTCACGAAATCGAAATATGTCCGGACAACATACACGCGCACTACTACGTCGATGGCTCACACTGGTAGATTATTAATACAATCTAGCGGCATATTTCAAAGAAATTGAAATTATACGTACATATGAACTATTTGCACAGTATATATCATTGATGAATTTTAAGAGAAAGATCTTCCTCGTTGATAGCGTTGATTGAAACAGAAATCACTTTCTTGATGTGCGCTGTGTGCGTTATCGCTTGTCTTATTCGATTCCATCGAGAATACCTTGGATCTATATTTTGTTTGATATTTGTGTCAAATTGATTGCTATGTTAGAATATATACAGCGATAATTATAATATAAAGACGTCGTCGCTACCAACTGCCATATTGTATCTCCAAACATAGATATAGTAATGAAACAAAAATACGACACAAAAAGTAACAATGTCGAAAAATTGAAAAAAGAAATAATTAAATTGCAGCTTGACAGTAAATCCTTATTTTTGTTATCAATTAATTAATGGTTTTTTGAAATGTTTTAATTTTTTTTAATGTAGAATTTAATATTTGTTTTATCTGTGATCCGCACGTACGAACTAAGAAACGTAATTGTGAGATAAGAAAGTTTGATAACAGTTAATATATCGTCAAAATAAAAATCGGAAAATTTAAATTTGAATATCAGCAACAGAGAACCTGATAAATTGTCATGAAGAAATAAAAGTTACAACAGCATTCTGTTATTGATGTGGTAATGATTTAGATAATAATTATTGAAATTCGCTAAAAATTACACATCGACGTTGAAATTTATAAATAATATATTTAAGGCGGTTCTAAAGTGCTCCGCTGATAAGAGGGTAGGTAGATATATTGTCACTAAAAATCGTAAATAAAAAGCCACTGACACAATTTTTCGAAATTCGGACTCTGTAAGGGCAATTTTAATTACTGTAGACGGTATCCTGTAAAATGCCAATGACATTAATGGAGAACTGACCGAGCATTTTCGGGAATAAATAAAAGTCACTTATTTCGGAAATAAATAAAAATCACTTATTTCCGAAAATTTTTTGTCAGCTCTTTATTAATAACTTTGATATTTTCTAGGAAACTGTTTATAGTATTTAGAATTGCCCGAATTTTGAAAATTTTATTCAGTAATTTTTAAATACGTTTTTTAGTGAAATTTCCTATCTTACCGGCGGACCACTTTAGAACCCCTTTAAAAGGGGTGGTCTAATGTGCTCCGCTGATACGGTAGGAATTTACGCTGATAATCGAAAATGAAAAATGTCTCGATCAAAAGTTTATTGAAATTCGGGTGGGTAGGATATTTCTAATTATTGTATACAAACTATTAGAAATAGGTGATTTTTATTTATTTTCAATAACTCTCGGTCAATTCCTGATTAACTTCTCGTGCATTATATACAAGTCCGTACGAAGAAAGTACAATTGCCAGTACAGAGCCCGAATTTTGAAAAATTGATTCAGACATTTTGAATTTACGTCTTTGAGCGTAAATCCCTACCACATCGGCGGACTACATTAAAACTCCCTTAACCTCATTAATGCTATCACTAATGCTGCTTTATTATCATTCTTATTCAATAACAGTGATTGGTTTCGATTTAAATTGATACGTAATTTATACCGAATTTCAATAATTATTATCTAAATAAATATTACTTTGGTAAATACCCATACCTAAATTGTAACCTTTGTATTTATAGAGTATTCTACCAACTACAATCCTTAAAGCGTGAAACTAGCGATTTCGACCATGCGGCATTTGGCTCGTGTACTCATCGGTTATGCAGGGTTTGGTAGCCACATATATTTAATTGACTATAGAACAAAAATTAAAACTTGTTTTCAAAACTCACAGCACAAGTTAGCAGGAGCATTATTATATAACATAACGCATATTATTATTATTTATTTTTTGTTTCTGCATAATATTTATAATGTAAAATCTTAATTTTTTCGTGAGCGTTTTATCAAAAAACTTGTGTTCTTTAAACGGACGGTCTAATTATAGAATATAACCTTTTATATGTTCTTTTTTGTAGATAGCTCTACTCTTATTTGTTTGAAACATTTTTTATTATTTTTTTTTCTTTTTGAAAATAATTATTTTTCTACTTAGTTACGTTTATTTCCGCATTAATGAGTTTAATTTTTTATATTAAGACACATTCACGTCGTTGATGATATTAAATAAATAAATAATAATAAACTCTGAAATGGAAAGCTCTACTTCGAATCAACAGTCCCATTCGCAAATTACTGTATTGTTTTTGAACTCTTATGATAGAATATACTCGTCAAGATTATTTTCATGTCCATTCGTCTTCTACGGTTTCTAATGCATATTCTTTTTATAGAAAATTTGATGCTGTAAAAAGAGAAAACGTATAAGAACTTGTTTTTTCAACTTTTTTTGCGCGAGACTAAAAAATTGGACATACATACTTATGTAAAGGGTTTACCAATAGGGATGATAGGTATTTGAAAGGTCAAAACGGCTATGTTTATGAACCGTTTGTTGATATCTCGCATCCATTGTATTCAGTAAGGTTTGCCATTTGACTATGAACAAGCTCACGTTACCACAACGTTTGGAAATTGTCCACATTTTCTGTCAAAATTCGAGAAGCTTTGTTGCTACTCAACGAGCATTCCGTGCAAAATATGGTCGTCATTCCGCTCCTTCTGAGCTCACATTCATCGCATAATTCGTAAGTTGGAAAGTGAATTTACTTTACACGATAGGAAGCCACCGAATAGAACCCGTAGTGGGCGCAGTGCCGAAAATATTGCCGCTGTACAGGCAAGTGTAGCCGCCAACGATAATGTGTCGATTCCGCGCCGTTCGCAAGAGTTGGGTCTGTCTACGATGACTACCTGGCGTATTTTGCGTTTAGATCTTGGTTTGCATCCGCATAAGATGATTTGGCACAAGAACTGAAGCCAAATGACCATCGTTTACGTCGTGAGTTCGTAGATTGGGTTTTGGAAGCGATGGAAAACGATCGCGATTTTCATCGAAAAATCATCTCCGATGAAGCTCATTTCTGGCTAAATGGCTTTGTTAATAAGCAAAATTGTCGTTATTGGAGTGAGTCAAACCCTCAAGTGATTCATGAATCTCCATTACATCCGGAAAAACTCACTATTTGGTGCGGTTTATGGTATGGTGGCATCATCGGACCTTACATCTTCAAAAATGAAGATGGACGAACCGTAACTGTTAATGGAGAGCGATACCGTACGATGTTGAGAGATTTTTTCTTTCCGGAATTTGATGATATTGAAGCGGACGACATTTTCTTTCAACAAGACGTTGCGACTTGCCACCGCAACCGCTACAATGGATTTATTGCGAGGAAAGTTCGGTGAGTCATTAATTTCGAGAAATGGCCGTCACAACTTGCCGCCAAGATCGTGTGATTTGACGCCATTGGATTACTTTATGTTTTACATGAAATCTAAGGTTTATGCCAACAAACCCACGACACTTGATGAATTGGAGGCCAACATACGAGTCACTATTGCAGCCGTACCAGCCGAAATGGTACACCGAGTCGTCGAAAATTGGCCTGCTCGGATCACCCAGTGCAAAAATAGCCGAGGTGGCCATTTAAATGATATATTGTTTAAATCATAAATGGTACAGATTACATCATCTAATAATAACAATACATATACCATTTGGCCAAAATTACTGTGTTTTATTTTAATTTCAAATCCTATCGTTCTTATTGGTAAACCCTTTACAAGACCCCAGCACCAATTTTTGTATTCCATTTTTGAGGTCTTTAGGATCTGAAACCTCGATGTTTGATGAAAAACTATGATATTTTTTTATTGGCCGAGGTGATTAAATGCAATACTCAGTCCAGACCTTCGGTCTGGAACTCCATATGTCGCTTATTTTGCGAAAAGCCTCGCTCGATAGTGACCATTCAGTATCCGTATTCTTTGCTCTAGATTCCATGCCTACCACCATGTTGTTCGATGATTTTTACGAAGCAAAAATGAAAATATTGCGTTTTTCGTACTCTTGTCGCATTTGTTTTGTAAGCCAGGACAAAGACTGGTCCATGTATTGGTTGTAATCTACTTTAAGTACCACGTCGGTATCGAAATGCCAGTATGTGCAAGCTAAATATGACGCTGCACCGACATGAATCCGACTGGGTACCCAACTGTAAATTTCCTATGGGGCCCCTAGATGGAATCTGTACTGGTGAAAGATTGTCAAGATCGAAAAATCGGTACAGTACGCTGTTATCGTTCCGTACCATGTCGATACCACTCCGCCCCAGCTTTTGCCACAGCACCAATTTTAATTTCTCGTTAGAGTTAGTTGAAACATTTCTTAAAAATATAAGTAAACGCAAAAACCAAAGGGACAGAATTGCTTTGTAAATATTATAGTTTTAACGACGATGCACTGAATAAAGTGGTATTAAGCCATACTTCTAGTGGTTGAAAACGCCCCAACAACTTGTAACTAATGTTACTACAATGACATATTTATAGTAGTATAATATGCGTAAACAACGTGAAGTAGTATTTAATACTACTATATTGTATCATTTAGTGATTCAACAAGCAACATTGGAAATTACTTTGGTGTAGTTGAATGTGGTCTAACGTCTTTTTTTTAGAGATTTTTCTTTACAATTTAAATGCAATAATTTTTGAAGATAGGTATATATGCACATATTCAAATTGACAATAAAAATTCATTGATACAATGGAATCGTAGTTCATTTTATATCCACCTCGAAAAAAAACATAGAGTAGAAGCAGATATTCGTCAATCCAATATCATCAAACAATTAAATCGATGAATGGTGGTGATCAAATCGAAGAAAATTTCCTAAATTCATTAAATTTTATCTGAAGAATTTACATATTCCAATGGCTGTATTAAATTCTAAATTAATACTATGGCTGCCTCTTCGCAAAGAAGAAGCGTGCTTCAATTGAAAGAAATATTTTTATTTTTCTATAATTAATTGAAATTATCAGGAAAAAATCTCAGCCGCTAAGCTAATTTAGAATTCAATATAGGTTGTAAACGATTATCAAGTCGTTAATACCATAAAATGCATTTCAATATTTTTTGAAATTCGTTTCAATTTCAATGGTTTCTTCATTTTGATGAAATTTTTCATTGGTTTAATATATGTCGAGAAAAAAATTGTTATTTTTGCAATAAGGGAGTAAAAAAATACAAAATTAATTTCCTGAATGAATGAATTCTTTCATCCGATAAAATCGACTTCTACGAAATGCGGTTCATTTTGATCAATGATTTATTTTTCTTATCATATGATTCTTGTTATATTATTCATCATTTTGACAAAAATTCATTTTAATTTTTTTCCAAAGCAAAAATTAAGGCGGCATCCTCTCTTAACTGGTTAAAATTAGTCAGTGTTTCATTCTCTACTTTTTTCTATATTCCATTCTTTTAAAGTATTACTTTTATTTTCTTAATAGTTAATTTATTTTGTGATTTTACATCTACTAATATTTTTCTAATTTTTTACAAAATAAATTAAAACTGGCATAATGTTATACGTTCATAGTGTTATAATTGTATTCAAAATCTATTCCTCCACATAATTTCGGTATTCTTTCGTCATAAAGTCGGAAGAAGCACTTGTGTTTGGATTTAGCTTAAAGTCACCACGGTATGTTATAATTACTGAAATCTTATAAAATGATTGCATTCTATAATTGACTTTCATTGCAAGATCCAAGAGCCTATGAAAAGAAATCAATCCGCGTCCATGTGCTTTTAAAAATATAGAATAACGAGAAATCATGCAGATTTTAAACTGCATTAAACTTTGCTTCAGTATTCGCAAACGGGATAAACTATGATATCCTCCTTAAACCGCTATTGTTAACGAATCGTTACTGAATCGATAAAAGAAGCCGGAAGACGTATATTTCCTTTCAAGCATCGATCCAAAGTCTGGATAATTACAGGCACATCGCGTGTCGTCGATATTCTTCTAAAGGTCACGGAAAAAAAAATTTCAGTTGCAGCTGAAATCAGCATGCGTTTCGGAAGTTCGTGATGGTACAAAAACCGTGCCGAAATAATAAAACGACACAGCATATGCCGCGTAATTGTTTGATTATTGTGTTCATGGTTTCTCTTAGCGCCGCAAAAAGATCCGTCAAAATCTGTTATCGACTTAAAAATCACTGTGAATTCTGCGAAAAGTGACCGCAGCACCAATGATCATGTGCATCGAATACGATATTAAAAGTGCTGTAAGCTTCGAGAAAAAAATTAGACGCCATCTGGATTTTTAAGAAACGGACAACGAATTTGGAGGAAGAGATACTTTGTATGATTTTCGGCTGGTAATTTTTTTCTTATTTTCTTCGGTTCCAAGAAAGAGCGCTGAATTTCAAATAAAAATTTTAATACAGTGAAAACATTCAAATCGAACGCGTGCCATGATCTTGCGTTTTGTTTGCGGACAAAATTACCGACTGCACTTCCTTAGTAAGATTCTTTGGAAAGTATTGCATTATTTATTTTTCTTCGTTAACGATATACCATGAATAGCGATTTAAAAATTATAATCCTTTTTCTAGAGATTTATTAATTTATTTGAAAGCATTTATAACTGTTCTAAATACGTACTGTCAATTTGAATATTTCTAAAAGGTGGCTTATTATTGTGCAATTAATTAGACATTTACAATATTATTGTGTTTATTTTCATCCAGTAACAGGGTCGGAAAATTTTCTCGATTATATCTCTTACCGCTATTTAGGATAATCGGCGTGTAGTACTCGCAATTTGCGACAACTTCATATCTAGTTTTGCTTTAATTATTTCCCTGTCAGCAGCCCTGGTAAAAATTGCTTTTCGTACTAGCGAGCGCCATGCCAGCGCCACGTAACGGCCCCGTTGCCTGGTAAGGCGCAAGTAGGGCCCATGCGTGGCGCTGTGATGGCAAATATTGATTTCAACTAGGGAGGAGTTGATAGAAATGATTAAAATGGCTAGACGAAAACGGAGATCGTTTTATAATGAAAAGTTGGCTGGAGTATCGTAAGATCAAAGTTATTTTATTTTTGTTTCTGCTCATCATAAGTAAAGATCTTAAGATCTTAAGAGCTGCACGTTTGATGAGCAGAAACAAAAAATGATTATGAAGGTGAAATTCATCAATACAGGAATTTTCCTCAATTTTATTTAACGCTCATATTTGGTCAAATTTACCAGGAGTTGTTAGAAAAACGGTAGTATATACACTGTTAGAAATGTTCAGAAATTTCGGATACTTTTATGTTACCGAAGTAACAGAATTTTACTAAATTCTGTAACAGAAAGTACCATTACGTTACATTATCAGAAAATTACGAAACTGTAACAAAAGTTTCAAAAGGAATCAGTGAAACACGGTGACATTACTTTGGTTTGTAGTCGCTAGGTGCTGCCACGCACCCATCGCAGAAATGGAATTTTCATTAGGTCATAAAGGATTCCTCGGTCAACCATCTACTGATGGTTATACCCTAACTGGGTATAACGAGTGTCATCCGAATATGTTGAATTGTATAATGTCGATTATATATATATATATAATTCTATTTTTAATAATAGGGTAGCCTTCTCCAAACGAAGGAGAATAAATCATAGAAACAGAAAACACACAAAACAATATGATAAAGCAAACAAATTTTACTCCCTTTATACTATTCTGTTAATGTAATTGAAAATTCTGAAACTGTAACAAAATTTTCTGAAACGTGTAACCGAAGCTTTTTACGGTTACCGTTTCCGAAATTTCTATCCATGTTTCGTAAAATTCTGAAACGGTAACCAAAAAAAGCTTCGGTTACATGTTTCGGAAAATTGCTATAGAAATTTCTAACAGTGTAGATATTATTTACGTTTATTAAACCATTTTTTAGATGCATTCTTCCTTCATTTCTAACGTTGCAAGTTGGTATAATGGTACTTATAATAATTGTATACTAGTATCGTAATACCCTAAACCTTCTATCAAATCACGAATCAATAAATTCTAGATAATTAAACCTTTCTTGACTGCCTGATCGAAAATTGATAAAAATTCTTGTTTCATAATTTATATGCAGTAGATTTTTTCAATAGCCCGTGTGGAATTCTCCCAGTTTAGCCCATCTGCTAGCCTGTGTGCGGACCATTTAAAGAAATTTAAATACATAAACAAATTAACAAAATTATTTAAGCCATCGCGAATACACAGGTTGTACTTTTTAAAATGTAATTTTTAGAACCAAAAATCGGTATACTGTTGAGTGGGTTCTGGCTGGGTTTTCCTCAAACTACCTTCAAAAAAGAAGGGTTGAACATAAACAATTGCTACAAAATATTTTACGAAATTAAATATAAAAAATGTTTAAAGTTTTTCAAATAGCACTACAGCACACCTACAATTCATTTCGTAAAATATAGATTAGTATACCCTCGGGTATGTTCTTCGCAAGTTGGGCGTTTATTGGAATGATGTTAGAAGCCAGATTGGGGCCCATATTGGAACCGGGGAAGTCTAGCTGGGGCCTAGTCGGGCCCCATTCAATTTTTCCACGCGGGAGTTTATTCCAATAATAAAAAAAAAACAATTTTTTAATATTAAGACACGTCGGCAATAAATATGTGAATTCTTTAGTTTATTATAGTAGTAGGAAAAGATACATTATTTAATAAAAGTCATATGAGCGGCGGTGGCTCAGTTGGTAGAGTATCGGCTTCGTAATCAGAAAACCCTGGTTCGATCCCGGCCTCTGTCATCTGTCATTGGGACACCTCTGTATTGGTTTATAAATGTCTAATAACGCCAAAGCTCAGGTGATTCGGATTCCACCTTTATAAACTGTAGGCCCCATCACGATTTAGTCCCTTATGGGTTCATAAACTAAAATAACATAACAAAAAATAAAAGTCATATTTTCTTCTTGTCAGATAAGGATTTAATAACGTGAAGAGAGAATAAGAGTCATTTCATGAAATACTTGTATAAAAATTCTTGATTTTAAAGTTTTACTGTTTTTGTATATGGCTAATATACTACTTTATATTGTACTATTTCAAAGATATTTTTATTTAGAAACAATTTTGGTCAACTTTGCAAAATCCATTTTCTTCTTATACTATCCATAAGGAACATTAAATTTCAACATGAAAACCGGACCACCATCACGTGCTTTGATATCCTTTACACCTTTTTCACGAACCCCCATGGAGACTTGAAAGTCGAGATTTATATTGCGATTTCTGATTTTGGTCCAAGCTAAATGCAAAAAGCGCATTCAAATTTTGTTTTCCGTATTTCGAGATAAAAATCTTCAGCTGACTCCGAGCCAGAGTCCCCGGAGTATCCCAACGTGGGTGCATTCGATGACAAAAATTATGTAAATCTATTCATCGACGATTCTTCTTTTATGCGGGATGATACGTATGTGAATACGGTACACAGCACTTGAAGTCTGGTGTAGCGTTATATTCGGGATGAAATAAAATATACATGAATTTCTTACACAGGTATTCAAATCTCAGATCAAATATCTGTCAGCGTATCGCCTGGCCCGAAGGTGGTCTCAAGCCATGAATATCATGACTGACCAAATTTGGCAGCGATGTCGGTCACGTTCCGGCAATTCCGTCGCGACGACCCGGTGTGTTCGAAATCGCTTTGTGGGTGCTATCGATTTCGCTTCAAACGCGGCAAATCCGTGCATTTTCCATACGCCATACTCGTTTCGCGTTTTCAAATTCCCATCACGGGAAACGCCTCCGTGCTTCCTCCCTTGGTCACCGAACGCCATGGATCTTATTGTTAGAATAATAATTCTAACCGCTTCCTGAAGTGGGAAAATGTTTAAATTGATCACTGATCAAAATAACCTGAACTGTTGTAGTCGTCAAAATAATGACGATTATTTTTCAGAATTTCCTGTGAATCATTGAATAATCCATTTTCGTCGCTTCATCTGATTAGCTACAAAAGTATTATAATTATTGCACAACAGCTATTTTGTAATCATTATATAACTGCGAACTCAAAGTTTCGAACAGACGTTTTGTTCGCAGCGATCTTGATCAAATGTTATAAGGCAGATAAATAAGTGCACATAAGCATTGTTTGATAGATGACGGCTCTTTCCAGTTATATCATATGTGAATCATGTTTTCAATTCCATTTATTACGTCTATACGTATATTCTTAATTGCTGTATAAGATAATTATTTTTGAAAAACAAACAAATGCAATGTTACTATATATACATCTATGCAGTCAGTACAAATATTACAATGTTCGGTTCGTCATTACATTGTAATATATTTCAACGTTTATACAATTAAATTTCGATAATAAGAATATAAATTTAAATGATAGGTTTCTTTCATAAGATTCGCGTTATGTAATGTTTAATAGCAAATATACATATCAAAGTATAAGTCAAATGTAACTAAATTTTATATAACTGAGTCCGGACAAAGCATTTTATTTTCATTTTTTATTTTTCTTAACCTCACATTTATTTTATTTATTTTTAGTTGAATTTTGAATAGTTAATCATTGGCATGTTGAGATTTTTATAAGTTCACGTAAGACAATAATTATAAAATACTTACTAAAATATTAATCTTGCCATCTGCATAATCCATCCGTTTGGAATTTTACCACTGTCTGGTCTAACGATAGTATTGACAAGTAACCGACAATTTACCGAAGTAATATCGGTATCAAACTGGTTCAGTGTCGAAAATCGAAAAGTAACTGATCAGGTACTGGTAGCTTTGCCGCCGCAGTATACTGGACCACTGCTGACGCATAACGGGTCATGGGTATAACAACCCTCTTGGACAATTGAGTAAAAAATTCAGTGTAAGGCGCTGATGGAGCTTATACATAACTTGCCTAATTTAATTACGATACAGCAAGAAACTGCTTTGGCTCCAATACTTCTATATATTTTTTACTTAATTTATTTTAACATTATTTGTGTATTAAGCATATTTTGTAATGTTTAATTAGTTCATAAGTACATCTATAATAAAAAAAACTTGCTAGCAGGTGGGATCGAACCTTTTACGAAAAATAATGATTTCCTGCAACCAGAACTAAAATACTAACATTATGTTAATGCACATGAGAGAGTTCAGGCAGCTTATAGCATACTTACAATTAAATTTTAATTTTAGAACATCTAAAGAACATTGTTAAAAAAGCTAACTGTAAAACATATTTGAAATTAGTATATTCATATTTAACAAAAAGTACTGTACATATGACGGGCGGAAACGTATTCCATACATTCGGATGAGGTTAGGAATTCTCGGTGACGGAAAACTGCTGCTCGCTTTCGATGATCAGCGATTTTCACTCCATCTCCCATTCTGCAATGACTTCGTTTCCGCACTAGATACATAATGTACTGTTTCAATACAAAATGATTATTATCGTACCCTAATATAATTTACAAGTAGTGTACTAGTACAATATCTTTATTGCATTAACACTGGTTGACTACACTGGCTTAAATCGCAATATACGACAGGGCGGTACGTATTTTCATTTGGGTAGAAATTTGTTCTGTTTCTATTTTGTTAGCCGACACTGACCGGCTTGAAAACATGCGCAGATGCAACGGTGTCTATGGTGATGAGTAATTTCAAATCAGGCATGTTGATCATGAGAAAAAATAACTATTCCCTTAGGAGCAAATACACGGGAAACGTAATTTGGTTTTGGAACTGTTACACTGTTAACGCACAAAGTATATGAATTACATCACAGTTCAGATTTGAAATCCTATTTATATGAAAGTAAGATCAATGATATAGCTCAGATGCATTCATAATATCCAAAATAAGTTTCAAACAATTAAACAAATCAGTTTTTACAGTAATATTCTCGTAGACAATTATTTGGTACTAATTAAAAAGAACAAAAGTAAACCTGGACCTAAATATGAATAAATATATATATATTATTTTATATGAATTTAAAGTCCATTTGATATTTGTCAAGTTAATGCCCTTATTGAGTCGAATCTATTAGTAAGTGGGATTTACATGATTTCGACAAATTTTCCTAATGTGGTTAATTAGTGCATTGTGTATCAAGGGCGAAAAGGTAATTATTGAATCAAAATTAATGAAAATCGTTAATTTCGGCCATGTGACAATTTTTTTATGTCAGGGTACATAATTGTCCGCTTGTGGCTTTGGTTTTCAACATTTAACCAAAAACCTCTGTATTGAATACATTGATTGTAATTTGGCAAACGCTTGACCGTGTAAAAAACTGGCGATTTTTGAATCATCACGATTTTCAAGGCGGTAGGACAAAAATACTTTCTATTCTATTGTGAAAGCACTAATTTAAATAATGCATAACTCTAATATACTATATGTTAATCAAAAAGCAAAAGAGATTTTTTATTGTTTGATATAATGAATTTTCAAGGTTATAGAAAAATGTGAATTTTCAATAAATGGGTACCGAATTTTTATATTACGTTCAATCAGATCATCGTGCTTCGACCCGTATAGTATGTTGGGTTGAAGTAATTGAATTTGGTTCAATTTGATCTTTTTTTTGTATGGCTTTAGGGTATATTTATAGGAAAAGTATACATTACCCTATATAACCCATTTCTTAATTATTGAACTCCTTTATTTTTTGCAAATTCTTCAATATGTAATATCTTTTGGTTCATTTGAGAGGGTTCTATAACGTTCAAACCGAACGATTTCAGCGTAGTAGCTGGAGGTTCAGGAGTCGGAGCATTCTTGGAGGAATACTACCGTACACTGAGAAAAGGCAACAGACACCACTTGTAGAAGAATAACACATTATTAATTGTTGTTGGCGTACAATTAACTACTATACACGGAGAAAAATAATCAGCAAAATCAGCCGAAAAATCCGCAGATTCTACCAATTTTATCCTATAGGGACAGCTGTTGGAATTCCGTTAGGGATAGCCGATAATTTCAGCTAAATTTACTGAAAAAGTCCGCAAATTTAACGGAACAAATCTGCTAATGTAGCGGAAATTTAGAGCTAAGCGCGAATTGAGTAGGGTTAAGGCTACATTAGCGGAATCAAAACAGCTAAAATTGCATATATTTTCGGCAACTCCAGCCGAAAATTTTAGCTGATATGAATCAGCTAATCCAGCGGAGTCATTTTTCTCCGTGTAATAATAATCGATATTTATGCGTTTTCTCAGTATAGGTCGTAATGATGTGGTATTTATCTTGAAGTTCCTATCTGAAAAATAAATACAGTAGTCCTGTCCTAATTCACGAGGTTATAGTTTTTAGAAAATGGCGGCCCATCTCCTAATTCACGTTACTTTTATAACCCTACCTAGGCACGTTTTTTCTCCTCCAACGCTTCAAGTTTGCCTTCGCGCATGCGCGCGCCCTACATTGTGTTTGTTTCTCTCTCATTGCAGTCGCGTGAAGGATCTTGGAGTGGGGTGAAGAACGGAGGAGAAATTATGGATTTGAAAGGGTAATATTCGTGAATTAGGACATGGACTACTGTATCCAGAAATTAAAATTGTTAATAACTCAATAAAATTGTTTAGTGAAATAAAAACTAGCAGCACATCGTTTTAACCACTTTGCTTCTCAAAATGGAAAATTACGAGAAATACAAATAACGTTATGTTTGGTTATTTTGCGTCACCGACAACCATAATTTGCAATTTGAAGAACAATGGCTGGATGTATCAGTAATTTGTCCATTTGCTTACAGAACGTCGCCCAATGGTGCGCAAGGCTCGGAAGGACCCGTTGAAAAGTGTTGCTCATTTGAATTACTGCGGAACCGACGATGTAAGTGTTTGCTAGCGGAATAAATCGGGGGTTAGTCCTACACCCTCCTGGAGACACGTGATGACACGTGGCCAAGCGTGCATTTCGTTTTACCGCTGTCTCATTCTTCAATGCGGTGCAATATATCTCGGCACACCTCCCACGTCGAGTCCCCCTATTTTGTATAGTACATGCCGATTAAAGCTTTAATGACCACCCAAAAAACTCTGTTGATTAATTTCCAATGACAGAAAATACCGATGGGTCTTATAATGGATACGTTTTATTGCGTAGAGTATGAAGTAATGCATTGTACACTCAAAACTTCAACTTTAAGAATTTTCTTAGAAAATTTCGCAGAATTTATATTGATATTATGATTTTATTCTCTTTTTAATTCTTACTAAATTCTTAATGTTTTGATGTCGTATATGACAACCAACACAAGGCCGAAAGGTTCCTTACAGCTGCTCCTGCTAATTCACCGTTTCGAATTTCATGCAGAAAGAGGCTTTTCATTGCTAAGTGAATAAACTGCAGGATTTAATTTAACATATTAACTTTTTGCAATATATATAGCGTGTCATTTAACTTTTATCATTTCTAAGCGGATTAAATAACCTAAGTGTAATTTAACAGAGAAAAAGCATATTTGCGGATTATGCGTCTCAAATTACCAAAGTTGGAATTAATGAAAACATAACAGCAAAGTAAGGTGCTTACAAGAAAGTGATCCAATGATCTGTAAACTTTATGTGTGACGTCTTTAAACTCTTGTAAATATTTTTTCTTACTTTTCAAAAGTCAATATTTCACATTTTTGTAAAAATAATAGGCAGTTGCATTTGAAAAAACTCATGTGGGTTGGTCTCGTATGTTCAGTATTTTAATATTTAAAATGTATTTTTGTCAGATAATTTATAGAATCATTCATTGTATATATATATATAGGGAATGTAAGTGATACGTTGTCAGTCCCATTCACATATTATTCCTTTTTTCTTTCATTGAAATGGTTACAGTTTACTCACTAAATATCCTGGAGTGAGAATTTACTCTTCAATTAATAAAAACCAAGCAATTCTCGTAAAAGAGTGAATATTCAACTCTTTAAGAGTGGAAATTCACTCTTTCCTCGAGAGTGCTTCATTTTACTATTGCGATGATTTGGCATTAGTGTGACACGGTCAACATGAGTAATAACTCAAAACAACCACCAGAATACGAATATAAGTCATTAGAACACGGTTGTAAAACCACGTATAATCATCGAGACATTCGAAATTAACTAGATTCTCATGTGATACTAGCAGAAATATTTATCCATTTGACCTAACAAAAAAAGAAGCTTATTGTTAGTGTCGAAATGTTTCGAAAATGGCCGGGGATTAAAAATTCCTTCTAGCATATATTTTCAAAAATTGAGGGCATTATGCAGATATCTATCGTTTACGACAGTATAAACAAATTGCCATTAAAATGTTTAATTTTTACAATTGACGGCGTACAAAAAATGGCTTTAAATTCGATATATTTAAATTCTACATTATATAAGTCTATAGATTAGTATCACGAATTTTGAGATTTTTACCCTATTTTGACCACGATGACTGGGACTAAAAGGCTTTAATTAGTTTTCCCTCCTTATTATAATAGCTCCATGACTTTTTTCAGATTTTCTAAGCACATTTACTCAATGAACGTCAGGTCAGAACTAATGTTAAGGATGATGAGGTGTCTAAAATGTATATATATCATATATCATACAAAATACAGAAAATCGTATTTTAAGCGCGATTTTTAAGAAGAAAAATACTAGTTCGTCACCCTCATCCATGCTGCCGTCCAATATAAAAAAACACATAAGTGCAAATCTCAACGATTTTTTAGCAAATTCAAAACAACGTTTTCTGTTCTACAAAATTTTGCTAAATTCTCTTAATTATTTTCAATACTTCTGGATATGTCAGAACAGGATTTCATGTTCAATTCGTATGAATTAAAAAAGGGAAACTAAGTTTGATTCATATCTTAATGAAAGTACAGAGTTGGCGCAAAAAGTTTCGTTTAACATAAAGATTTTTAATATTTTAAAAGTTGATCGACTTAATTCGATATCACTTGGCTATTACGTCAGGGATAAGTAGACGACCCTTATGGTAACTAAAATTTCGATAAAATAATAATTTCCCTGCAATTCCTAGAATATAATTAAGTAGGGTGCACCTCAAAAACTCGACAAATCACAAAACAGACATTTAAAAAAACAGACATTTAAAAAACCAGACATTAAAAAATCTGACATTCAAAAAACACCAAAATAGTGTAAACGATTTTTAGTTCAACTTGGATGAGTAATCGCAAATATTCCAAAAACATGAATTCAAAATAATATTTACACTTATTGTTGTAAAAATAATTGAAATTCATAAGTCGAAAAACAGGGTGCACCTCAAAAACCCGACAAATCACAAAACAGATAATTAAAAAGCCCGACATTTCAAAATACAGACACCTCCGTTTAGGTTTACCTCAAAAACCCGAGAAGTCACAAAACAGACATTTCAAAAACCAGACATTCAAAAACCTGACATTTAAAAATATAGACATCACCGATTGGTGTGTTCATTACATAAAAAAATTATCTCAGGTCGCCGTCCTTGAGGTCTCACTGCAAGGTCATTTGAAGGTCAAATCAGTTTGACCCCCGGATTATATTTATTAAGCATATTTAGGATTCAATCATTAATTACATTTTCAGAATATGTATTTTTTGAAAGTGGGGTTTTTGAAGTGTCTGTTTTGTGATTTGTCGGGTTTTTGAGGCGCACCCATTAAATGTTGTCCGTCGTTCTTATAATTAAGTATGAGTTTGAATTAATACTGCTGTTGGTTTTAGGCAAACCTGATCCGTTTATATCGAATCCTTCGGGAAATATTTTAAAAAGTTTTTGCATAATTAACCAACAAAAGTAATTCATTGAAGAGTTTATTGTTATATTTTTATTCCAAAAGATGTTGTATTATTGATAATATAATTATACTTATTTATATTTTGGTTTATTTACATTAGAATATTTAGTAAGTACATTGGCAATTTCAAAATTTAACTTGCACATGTTACGTCTAAACGCGCAATGAACATATAAATTTTTTAATCTTGAGCTGCTATTATATCGACCAACTGTTCTAATAAATTCTATTCACTTACATTTAAGCGGAACTCCGTCCACAATAATTATTGCCTTGACTAACCGTGCCTACCTTCTTGCAGGTTCTTTTGTGCTGCAACCTTGTAACAAAGAGCCTCTGAAGGCTCGTCATTGACTGCCAGTGTATCGTTCGTTCGCTCTTCACCACTAGTCGCGTTTTTCAGATCTCGACAACAAAAGTCTAATGGTGATCCCGATGCAAAATCACTCAATGCGTGCATTTGAGAGTAATCGCCAAACTGTAGGGGTGCTGAATCCTCTTTGTTTGGGGGGTTGAAAAAATTGAATGTGAAGGTATCAAAAAAGAAAAATGTATCTTTTGATTGAGTTTTTTGGGGATTTTAAGATATCGCATGTTTAATATATTGTTTAAGCCCGATAAATTTCGGACATTGGGATTCAAAATATTAACAAATAAAAATCCGTGATATCTAGGGATGAAATGATAAACATAAAACCTTGAATTTTAAAACTTAAATACAACATTATGTTACTTATACCAACACACCCTTACTATCTTATTAAATGTATCATCTATAATAAAGGAGAAATAAAACTTTATTTTTGAAGTTGTAAGATATGGATTTAGGTGTAATATGCTTAGCATTATTCTCCTTTTCTATTTACTACAAATCTTTGTTTCCTTCATAATCCGTGATACTATCAATAAGGACTTAATTGAAAATTTAAATACTCTGTCCCCATCGTTTAATATACTTCAACATTGATGACAAAAATGCATGATAAACGGGGGCCAGTTAACGAGAATCTTTTGATGATGCGAGTCACTGCTGCTCCTAGGTGCATATGCAGGGCCCAATAACGAATTGTTGTGCTTGATAAGCAGAAATCGACAGTAGCAGGTAAGTGGCAAATAGAAGAGAGATTCACTTAAATTAAGCACCACAAAGAGATGCATATCAGTTCGTGGGACCACCACCATAACCTATGATATTTAAAAATTATTCCAACCTTTACAAATATGTTATTTCTTCCAACAAGTTTGAAATTAAACGATTTTGACAAAAAAGGCAGTAGCGCAAAGAGGATTTTTTATTCGTCTCAAAAAGACTTTCACATGAGCCCCCACTCGAACTATGTTGCCATTTAAGATCACCCCAAGTGCCCCCGTGGTTGGAGTGTTGAGTTTCCTAATAACAAAATTTTTTATCTTTTGACGTGTTTCAGAGATTTAAAAAAATCGTTTTTATGTCATTTGCCCAGTCCGTGGCTTAATTGACTTGTGTAAGGTATACTGTAAATTAATATGCTACATTTCACGGCATTCACGTATTAAAAATACAACAATATTAATCCGTTGTGAAATTTTTCATGTTTCATGGGTATGTCACATGAAGTTTCCATACTTGATAGCGTGTTTCAAAGTATGTAAAATTAAATTCAATATTTTTGTGTCGATGATTCTAAAAAGTAAGAAAATATAAATTCGCATTTCTTCAATTAGCTAACTCAGCAAGGGCCACTGCTTTGTGTGTGGAAGGTGAAAACCATGCGAGTGGAAACGATATTCAAACAATTAGGAATATGTTTTAAAACGTATCGAAAGTACTTGTCGGTAAGTTGATCAAGAGGCGCATTGAAATCGCTCGGTTTCTATGTATAATTCATTGGTTTTGACTAATACCACACGTTTACATGCGTATGTATGTATACACACAAACTGGTGCGCCCGATTAGACACACACTGTTCTTATAACCGTGCGAAAGTATGGTATGCGTTCATACGTACACAAGTCGCAATTTATACAGTAGCGTAATAAAGCCTCGTTGTGGATCGGCCAGAATTCATTGCAGAAAAAGACGGGGCGAACGCCAAGAGGGGTTAAAATTTCCCATGGATAATGGTACTTTGATTACACCGTGACGTACGTAGTATATCCCGTCAAGTGGTTGCTAAATCGACGCTCGGTTAAACCGTATATATCTTAACAGTTCCAAAAGTTCCTAAAGTTAACGACATACGCCTGAGAACCATTTAAACATTAACTTTACTTCCTATTTGCTTTAATGTGACTTTACTATACAGGAAGAAATGAACTTGTTGTATTAACATATATAGCACTAACAACTCCAGATTTTGTAAGTTTGTTAAAGGGAATATTTTACATGATTTTCGATGAACATATTAAGTAAAACGTAACGACATTTGTTGTGAATGTTTTTGATATCGGTCCTTTAAAAATTATTTAAGTTTGTCGACCGCAGTGTTTAATATTTTATAATTTGTGGGTATAGACGGTCACCATAAAAAACGGATATGTTTAAACATTATAAAACTATTTTAAACGTATACAACTTAAGTTAAATAGACATTGACATTAAAATAAATTAGTGGACATAACAATAACATTTAAATAAAAGGTTTTATATTTCGACCTTTTTCTAGGTCCTTTTCAGAAAAATTGAGAGATTAAAAAAAAATCTCTTGGTGTGGTTGCTTCTTCGCCAATAAGAAAGGTATTTTTCAACGTACCCACTCATCCAACCGCAATGATTTTGTGTTTGCCCTTATTTGGAACGAACAGCAGAAAATGAGCTATATATGAAGTTAGTAGAACCTAGGGTCATGTTTTGACGGTAGTTGTTTTAAAATTTTATAGGATGATGCTCCATCCGACATCGCTTTGAGGGTGTTGGTCTCAAACTGCATGATTAATAGTAACAAGGATTTCAACAACTGAGCAATGCAAGGCAACAAAGAAAGAAAAAAGCCTCTGTACATAACATTTTTAAGCATGCCTAATGTTTCATGTTTATTAATAAATATTATTGTTACATATGAAACTTAGATAGTCCTCAGCAACAAGGAAAGGGAAAAGAAGACGCTAAACATAATATATTTAAACACGCCTGTGTTTCATGTTTATTAATAAACGTTATTGATAAATATTGAACTTAGACCGTCCTCAGCCTGTGAAAAGTGTGAAGGAAAATATTGAGTTTATGTTACATAAGAAAAACACATCAAAATAATATTTCATTACATGTTGTATCAGGCTCAAAATTTCAGAACTTTAAAAAATTAAAAACAGTATTGAAAAACTTCTCTAGGAATTTCAGCAGATTCTTTGACTAATTCTAAGAACTTTTTGTTCAGCAACATTTTTTCCGAGAGTCTATCATATTGAAAGATAAAGGGCCTGAACTTTTCGACGATTGTTCCATGTCTATGCCGCCATATTGGATGCTTTCATCTTTATTTTCAAAATGCCAACATGCATCAACAGGATTTTTCGAAAAATCGAATGAAAGATTTCAAAAGTTGAATTAATTTTACATTATTAATTTTTTAGGGTCTATTTTTATCCAAAATACAACCGCCAAAAGCTGTAGTGAAAAAATTATTAGGACTTAATGGATTAAGTCAAAAAACCTATTGTTACTATGGATGCGTGAGACTTTTTACGCTATTATGTCGACATCTCCATTCCTTAAGTTTTTTGGTGAGATCGCATTCATATCGATTGTATTTGGTTATTTGAGAATTCTATAATTGTTGTATATATTTCTCTAATTTAGTGATTGGTTGGGGTTTAACTGGATGATTTTACCATAGACGAACAGCTCTCAAACAGTCAGAGAATATACAGACGCTCTGAAGCTGATGTTTGAGTGATAGCCTAAAGCAAGTGAGATTGCTTCATTTTCAGCTATTAAAATGAATAATTAATAGCTCGGTTAGGAACACTTACGATATCAGTACTGCTAGATTATGGGCGTTAAATATGATTAACTCATATGGCTACAAAGGCTAATATCAGTCGAGAAAAATTTGATTACCAGAATCCAACGTATATGTACATGGGTTTTCCACTGCATGTACAGTATTTATTGAACAGCCTTACATTTCCTTAATCCGTTATTGCGTTGCACTAGTTGAAATCAAATAGTCGAGTTTAATGTTTAAATATATTACCAAAAGCAATAAGCTACATTAAAAGTTAATTCAAATAAAGATTATTTCTATCCCTGGTAGAGATTTGGGTGGTTGAACTAGCCATTATCCTACTGTTCGGTAGAATCTCGGTAGAAATATACACGAATTCTAGATAAAAACCCGCTATAAACCACTAACACATATTTAGAGTGACATAAAGCAATAATTACAAACTGAAAATATCATATTAAATTTGTATAATAGGTAAGGATCAATGGATTCGACAAAATGAGTAGATGTAAATGTAAACAATTTTTCTTTCGAAATGAAGCTTTGATCTTTACAACAGCGTTGTAAACAATCGCGATAGCATGTGCAGGCGAATCAGCTGAGAGCAAACCGCCATATTGGGCGTTCGATCGAGAGGTATTCGAGATTCTCGAATCGAGCCCAGATCGATACGTTGTAAGAGCTTGTCGTACTCATGTTAGGGGCTATACTTAAATTACGTAACGCAATTTTTTGGTATTCTGCCCCCCCCCCCCCCTCGACATTACGTAATTTAAGTACAGCCCCTTAGACTATATTAGCTGCATCAATGTCTCGCGTCTCGATAGATTTAGGCCAGAATTCATGTCATTCTTAATAGGATTAACTACCAATATTATAGAGCTAGTTTCTAGCCAGATCATCAAAATCTAGGATAATTCTGGGCAGATTCTGGTGACCATCTCTACCAGGGTAAGAATACGCGCAAAAAAATGTACGCAGGAAGTATTGAAACTTTGATTTGATACAAATTTAGGACCGTTCACGTATAAATTTTACAATACGATTTTTTGCGTAAAAACTTTGCAACCAACCTGTTTCGCTCTATGCCGATGCCCATGTGCCTTGATTAATAGTACAATGCATCTCGTAAATCTACAGCAGCTCGTGTAGTATTTTCCTTAGGGAGGAAAGACTAGAAAATACCAATACTCAACGGATACGTCTATTCGGTCTCACACATGTATCAGAATAAGTCACTATACATTTGATACAGCCATTCGCCCACACGTGCGTTTACATTTCGTAGGGTTGAACGTGGTCGAGGGATGGTGCGACGATGCGGAACGGTAAATCGAAGTCAACCACTGAAAAATAGCAGTCGGGTTCTTTCCTGCCCAGTACGACCGGGCATTCATCGTGTATTTGTTCGCATCGTCCAGGCAACGGGTGATTAATACGGCGCAGTCTTTAAATCATGAAATTCCGTTCCTTCTTCCGACTATGTTGCATTTTTAAAGACTTTCCGTGATCAAAACAGATGGCGGACTTTGAAAAAGGCGGAAGAGAAAATTATGCGGTCACCGGACAACTGTATTCTGCAACAATGTCGCCGGATTGAACGGAATTGTAAGAGCAATGAATATCGATGAATCAAGTAGCGTTTCCTATAAGACAGTTTCTTATTATATTCAATAACCTGTATGAATGACGTGCTTCATTGATTTGTTATTTTAAAAAGTAGAGATTGAAAACTGGGTATAATTACTCATCCTCTTAACTTAACCCATTTAAAAATTTGATAAAAATGTTCCCAAGTCGAGAGTGCAGTGACATCTATCGAAATTAAGTCAGAATGTTCTAACAAAGAGAATGTTACTCCTTTTCTGTCTAATATTCCTTTTTAACGGTATTATTAGGCAAGGATGTTATTTCTCATATTTTAAGATATTTTTTATTCTGTACTGGAAGAGTAGGCTTTTTTGATGTGTTTGGGGTTACGTACAGGATGGAACAAATTTGTTATCATTTAATGCTCTTATCTCATCTGCTTCGAAATGATTATAGTCGATCAAATTTATTTTCACGATGTTTCGGTCATTATAAATTGTGAAATTTTTCCCAACGACATAAACATTCACGTTAAAAGTTGTGTTTAGACATTTCAAGATCGGAAAATGCATGGTGATGAACAAAAAATTTACATCGTCAAGGATGATAGGATTTTAGAACCGGGTATCGCGAATAAAAATGTTGCATCATGTACGTATAATCTGTAAAATACAAAAATACGAAATTTTTCGAGTACATATCAAATACTCAAAATTCTGACGTGATCGTTACAAAATTACTTTGGAATTTTTTTTTAGCTTGCTGCGGAAATGCCTCATCATCTTTATAACAATAAACAAGATATCTTCTTTTATACGTGATGAAATATAGTATTTATAATTGATTTATAATTGATGAAACATTACGTATTTTGTGAGATAAATATTTTACGAACAGTTAAATTTAGTACAATTAAGAAAATAAATAAACTCAGCGATATAATCTTTAAACTAGTTGTATTTTCACCATTTATAAATTTTGTACTATTTTAGCAAGATTAAAGTGAACAGACAATCACATTCTTTTCAGTATTTAGTGTTTTTATTATTACATAATAAAAAATTTAAAAGTGTTCATTTGACGATAACAATAATTTTTGCCTAATAAACATGAACCAAATACTTTTTTAAATATTAATGTGTTGGTTAAAGTCAACCCTTGCGCAAATTGAGCTGCAACTTTAAATAAGTCAATTGAAAACGACTGAGTGGAGAACCGTTTCTCATTCGCTGGGTTGATATTGTTTCGAGGGCTCTTCGAGTGATGGCGAAATCAGGAAGGTAAATAGAGAAATTAAGAGGGTCTTTGCATTGGTTGTCCAAGTTCCGCCGAGACTTACTAGCAGACCACCCGCGGCTTTGATTTGCACACACCAGTCGACACCCTCTGATTCCTCGTTTCTATTGCTCGAGACCGTGTCGGATTTAACGGTTGCGAATATCCCACTTCGTTCACCCTCTGATAGTCTTCTATAGCCTCTTTGCGCCCTCCACTTCAACCAGTGCGCCTGGGGTTGCTTTTGAAAACAATCATCGTCAACTTGTAAATGTATTAATTCTGATGAAGTTGCGGTCGCTGGGATCCAACTCCGGCAACTCGAAACCAGCAACATGCGTGAGAACAGGCACTTCTTTCCAGAAACACTTCAAATTGCGCATTTCATGAAATGAGACATAAGTGTTCAACTTGATACCGATGTTAAAATAGGACCCAACGAATGACGCTTATGAGTCAATTTTTTTCAATTACAATCTGACGACTTAGCCTTCTGAATGGATACATTGACAAATTTCTATGTAAAAAGACCAACGTTAAACTCCCTTTCTATCGATCATTTATAGCTCACGACTAACGATGTGAATTTAAATACTTGAAATATTGCAGATCTTTTTAACAACATGAAATACGTCACGTGTGAGAAGAATCATTATGAAATCTTCCCATATTTTGAATTCGGTAACATCAATGATATCCTAATAATGTTCCAAATAGAACATATCTTCATGAACACCTTCAATGAATCATAATAATATCTGTAATCGACAAACGGACACATAAAAGCTCAGTTAGAGAATAAACATACATTTATTTTACTTTATCCTAGAAAAGTGGCTAACCATATACTCCGGCGGCTAATGAAAATCTGCCAAATTTGACTTGCATATGCATGCATATACAAATATTTACGCAACACATCCATCCCTCTCGTCTTTGTCAGGAATAAATTTAATTTCAAAAATTGGTGTATAACAAATATCATTAATGTATCAAGGTGTCGGTAACATTAAGTTGTCAATATTGTCATAATCTAACGACTAATTAAATAATTTATTCTTTTATTTGTTATTATTTCTGTCCTAATATAACTGCTATATCACAAATTGTATGTTCAAATTATACAACATCAATGTTTATAATTTGATACATTTATTTCTATTAACAAGCAAACACATGACAAATAACACTTAAATTATAATATTGCATGAGTTATTTGTAAGCTACATGTAAAACATGACGTTGATGGCACCCGGATTTTCCGGACTTAACCATATTTGTAGGGTACTTCAGGTATATGTTTGTCTAACATAACCATGATGTTTTTTTGCATGCATCACTATTAAATATCCCTCAAAGAAACGAAGTCTGCAGAACACCTCCAGACTATCGCAAATCTTTCATCGTTTCAACCGTTACCATTAGAATAGGTTCCAAAATGTATTTCAAATGCACAATATCAAATGAAACATTTTGGTAACATTTCATTCGCAACATTGTATACAGAAAAAAAATTACTTTCCGTGTCAACTAACTTAGAATCATTGGGGTATTTTTACATTTTATTGTTCGAACTAATGTCGAAATTACTATTTATTTCTGTTTCTCATCTACAGATGTTCAGATCATTCAGCCCGGACGAGAAAGATGCGAGTTCGATTCTTGCGATAGAATAATTATTTTAATATATTTACAAACATTACAAAAAATATACATAAATTAAATAAGTAATTTTTGTCCTCCCCCCTTCAAAATCGCGACATTGCCTGCATTTGTAACCAACCAAAAATCGAAAATTTCAGCCGCGCTAAACTTTTTCTTGCAACGGGTAGTTTTCTACGCGGTCAATATACATTCTAAATTACTTAAAGTTAAAATAGACTTTTTCAATATTTCTAAAATGGAAATTTCACTTTATTAGAGTGGCACGTTTCTATCTACTTTTAATAAAGTGAAATTTCCACTTTAAAGCTGTTGAAAAAGTCACTTTTAGCAGAACGTGGCTCAATTTTCACTTTAAGAAATTTAGAGTGTAGTTTTTTCGGACAGACAAAAGTATCAAATGACAATAAATGTATTCAATACACAGGTTTTCGGTTAGGTGTTGAAAAGTAAAGTCTTGAGATGTCATTTAGGTAATCTAAAATCAACAAATATTCACATGGCAATTCTGAGAACAATAATGTAAACAAGAAAATATTATAAAAAGATATAACATTACTTTTGGCTCCTGATAAAGAATGGTTTATAGATGGATTGTATCAATTGCTACTGGATCAATAATTTGATTACTAATGTATACATTAGACAATGTTACATATATTTTCAGCATATCGACAAAATTCAAAATGGCGGAGCCAATGTGGCGGAAGAACTTTAGGAAAACAACTGAATTCTCTTGAAAATTAGTGTCGGGGGTTTTCGCGGTCGCCGATTACGAATCTGATGTCTGATTTCCAAAATTAAAAATCTTGCAGGAGCAAAATAGCACATTCTCTTTCTAAGGAGCGAAATAAATATATCTGGGAGCAAAATGAGTTTCTCGCATTCTGGGCGCAAAATACTATTTTGTTTCCTATATCGCGAGAGCAAAATAGAACGCCTCGTATGAGAAAATAGTATGTGCAACGAGGGAGAATAGGTGTTTGTGGACTCATGCGAAATGCCGTCCTCACTCCGCTTGGGCGCCAAATTCCCACACGTCGGCGAATACCTATTTTGTTCCTTACCTGGACAATCTACTATTTTTAAGCGTCTTTTAGTATAGCTGCATAATCATCAGAATATTAAAAACATGACCTCGTGGATTTTTACTTTCCTCGAAAAAAGTTAATGAATCATTTTTTGAGATAATGAAATATAACATTTGTTAGATCTAAGCATACAATTTTTATAATTTATAGCATTGGAGATGCGGTTGGGAAACAGATAATTTTTTCTTGAGGCACACTGTACAAATGTTCAACTCTTTAAATATTCCTTATTGTCCATCAGGATCTCCTTTTAGAATCTCAGGATTAGGGATGTTTTGCAATCGTTTATACTTTTGGTTAGGAGACATTTTTTATCAATATACTAACAAAAGGTTCTACGATCTAGACTGGATCAGCATTGGGTATTCGTTTACAACATGTTTCGAGGTTTCATCTTCATTGAGAGAAAACCGACAGGTGTCTTTTTCTAATCGCATCGTATCAAGTGATCGGTGGAGCAGATTATGTACCATCAGAATTGCTACTATTCAATGACCATATCTGATAAGTTTCTCGGGTATTATTTGGTTACTTATGAAAAAGACTAATATATCTTTTAGTATGGTTAAACCTAGAGATTCTGTCATTAGTCTAGACAGTCTTTTTTCTATGAATAATATTTTTGGTTTATTTGGAAACATCTCATGAACACCTACAAAACGATTTAAATATTCCTACATTATATTACACAACTACGAAAACTATCTTCAAAAAGCCTCCAAAGATCTCTCGTAGTATGGATTTATGCATCAAAAGAGATGTTCTGCATAGGGGTAGACGAGGCGAAGCGGCGAACGGGGCGAAGTGACGAATCTCAAATATTTCCATTATGATCATACTGATTCTAAAATATCATATGTGGTTTCTTTGTTTACATCATTTTTCACATTTCGAGGCATGATATCTCATTTTCTGTTCTCTTACCCACCTTTGGGAGCGAGGAATGTAATTTTTAAACAAAATTTTCAAGTCATTTTCCTGTACTTTGTGCTCAGATTGATAAATATTTTCATTTTAGCAGTTTAATAATCACTATTTATATATTTATTCTAAAAGTATATATTTTGGACTTATTTATAAAACATGAATTGTTCCTTTTTTCTGTGTTTATAATGACATATCGTACATGGATGTCCAAATGATACTTTGGGGTGAAGCGGCGAAATTTTTTCCCGTATGTCTTTATTCCGTGATTATTTTTTAATTTAGATGATCTTTTGATGAATGCATTGAGTAACTAAAGAAGAAGTTAAAATATGTGATCCTGATATAATACGAGTATTCAAAGCTTCCGAAGATGAAATTTCTTTTTTTTACTATTGTTGTAAACTTTGATATATCGGAAGAGGTTCATTCCACCAACGTGGAAATTTTATTTTTATTAAAATAAACAATAATAACTTAAAAGATTATGACTTGCACTTAATTTTAAGAAAGTTGTCTCAGAGACCTCTAAAAATAAGGATTCTCCACTTCACCCCGACATCGCCGCTTCGTCCCGTGTTTTTCAAGATTTTTAAATTGGCCATAGCTGGTCATCTATAAAACGTATACCGTAAGAAACATGCATGTAAATATTGACCATGAAATTACCTGTCAAATGATACTTTGCATCATCCTAAATACGAAATTCAAGGAGAGATGTGATACACGAAAGAAATTCTCCCCGCTTCGCCCCGCCTTGCCCTATATCCTAGAAATACTACTTACGCATAATTCCACCTGTAATAACAGCTAGAAAGCACTCGAGAACAGCGTATATTTTACGGCCCATGTGTGGACCATGTCGGCGTCATGACTTCTGCTTGGCGATACCTATCGAATTGGTAGAGTTGGCAGCTAACATTACAGATTAGCGCCACGAGATAAGAAAACTTCCTACATCAGCTTATTATACAAATACTTTTCGGAACAGAATTAACAAAGTTAATGTTATAATAAAATTTCCATTGTAAACAAGTTACGTTTGTAACGTAGCGTTGGGTCAAGCACGTGTAGGAAATCGATTTTCTAGCAGTGGTGGCGTTAATAACGATGCGTATATAAAGCGATTGCGGTTCGCTTCATTGGGTGGCTATTAACCCCATGATATTTAACCTTGTAATTACCGTGACATCAAGCCGCCAATATTCCGGCGCACACGCGGATGCTGGTATTGGTGGAGTGTCTCTCTTCGGCGGTGGTGGAGGCGCGACGCAGAGCACCGAGAGCGAGCTCGTAGACTTCAATCCCGATGGGATTTCCGCGGACTGTGATTTTCTGATTAGCAGTGGGTCGACTGGCTGCGGTTAACCGTTGTTAGGTTGCGCTCGATTGGTATGCATGGGCTGGGACCCAGAGCGGCGGCGGACCCCCAACCACCTCCGCGCTTCTCGGATCCCCGACATTGCTCAACCAGACAAACCCGACCGCAGTCGTCAAGCGCGATCTGGAGGTGGAAACCTCGCCAAGAGGCGGAAACCCAACTATCCCCTTCCCCGTTATAACTGCCAAGAGAGAGAATACAGATGAAATTACTCCAACCTTAAAATGCACCGTTCCGTTTGAATTTTTATCTGAAACACAATGTCATTGGTCATTTCAAATCATACACTTTATTACACCTAGAATAACACAGGTCAACATGGTTTTGTTGTTGGGAAGCTGTGGGTCATTTTTTACTTAATTTTGTGCATAGAATCAGAATCCGAAGTCAGAAGTGGCCCATCACGTCAGGATTTTGAGATATTTGAGGTTATTTACTCCAAAACGCGTTTTTTTGCTATTTTTGAGGTCATTTACAGAAGACACAACATTTTTAGGAGTTTTTCCTTTGGATGGAGCATGTGATACTGCTCTTTTTCTTTAATATGGGATGCGCAGAATTCCATTACGACTTTTCTTCACCAAGATACGACAATTTGAAATTACTATACACACGTAAACAAATTTACCTTGAAATGCTCTTGGAGAACAAGCTCTAGGTCAAATTATATAAATATAAACAACTATATAAAATATAGATACTAATAACCAAAATCATATTTCAGTATTGTGACTGTTTTTTTTTGATAAAGTTAATGGAATATATCTCGTAATTTCAAAATGGCCATAACTTTGTAAGAAAAAATCTTAGGTGATCGAATAAAACCTGATTTTGAAGGGTAAACGTAGTACTAAAAGATGCAAATAGTACAGAAGGCCGAACAAAATTGTTGCGCCCTGTATGTAACCTCAAACATAGCAAAATAACGCGTTTTTCGAGTACATGACCTCAAATATCTCAAAAACCTGATGTGATGGACCAATTCTGACTTTGGATTCTACACATACAATTACGTCGGAAATGACCCACAGCTTCCCAACAACATCCAAGACCCGCTTTTTTTTGTAGACCTGTGCAATTATTAACGTATTTAACATGGGTTTTAAAATAGGAATGAAACTCTTTTGGATGATCCTACGTTCCAAGCGGTGATGCTTGCACCAAATTAACCCTTCCCTAAAAGTTCTAAAGTCATTAAATGGCGTTGATTTAATTGAACCGTTTCAATAAGCCATCGGTTCAACTGAATTAAAAAAATTGCTTTTTTTGCATATTTCTGTACAGTTTCTACCTTTCAAAATAATATACTGAAATTTCGAATAGGTTATCAGTTAGTGAGCAACGGCTTATCAGTTCAAGTAACTTAAGTTTTAAGCGTGTTTATCTTGAAACTATTTGTCAAATTTGCTGGCGTTATAACTCAAAGAAGAAACCAACGATCAACTTGCAGCTTGTTTTATATATGTTTCTCCATGCTCTAGTTTTCCGATCGAATAAAAAATATAATTTTGTTAGATCCGAAATCATATTGAATTTCAGTCTTTTTCGAAGGACATGATACGGACAATACCTACTTGATTACAATTCTTTGTTTTTCTTTTACTACATGTAGGTTATTATCATGAATATGTAGGTTATTACCACGAATGTATGGAGGAGGGAGGTTATTTCTGTTCAGCCTTGGAAGATTACGAATAACTCGAAAAATGTTGTTGATCCAAACTCAGCATTTTGTATTAAATTCCGATTTATTGCTGTATATATAAAAATAACGATAAAACGTTGATTTAATCGGATATGTAGTCAATTTTAAGCAAATAGACGTTATGTTATAAAAACGTTTAAACTTTATTGTTATTTTTAGTCACTTTTTTATTGTATCATTTTTTCCGAGGGTGGGATCATCATTACCAAAAATTTAGAAAATAAATTTTAATTTCTAATTTTTATTACGGTAATCGTTAAACCGAAATTTTAATTATGTATTATATTATTTACAACGGTCGAGAAATACATATTAATAATTAGTTTTTTCATTAATATTACAAAAATTACCAGGTAATATCCATGTGATTTATCCCTTAGAGATTTCGGATGTTATTCCTCTGATCTTGCGGAGTCAAGGTTCTTTGATACAGGAAATCAATTCCCAAACTAGCACGATCTTCAAAATGGCGATGTGTGGTCACGTATTTTTTATTTGATATCTGGAAACGCATTGAAAATTCGTGCATTTCGAAAGCGTCTAAAACGGTTCAAATACTATTTTCACTCAATGTCTAATGATAACCTTAACGATTAAAATGAAAATGGTTAATATGCCCTACACTTTTTTTAGAACTCAGAAACTGATTTTCATATTCAATCGCGTTTTTGAAAAAATGTGAAAATAAAAGGTATACATACCGTTCACCATGATCCTTTGAAACCACAGTGACGACCTCCAGATAATGCATCGTCTCCGTTCCCTGCACTTCTCCAAACTTAACTTTCTGACTATCTCGTGATCTCGTGTCGCTGATATCCACCTAGGGAATTTTGTTCAGCATAAAGTGTGCACGTTCGTTTCTGATTAGCTGATACATCTTCGCACCTATCGCATTTGTTTCTTCACTCTTTTCATTTTCATAGTTTTCGCAGTCTCTCTCTTTCTCTTTTCTTATTCGCTTCTACATTCAGATCGCACCATTAAAAACCTATAAAACTAGTAAGAGTATGATCAGGATTTTGGATCATCCTGAATCAGAAGAATAAATTCTTGAGCGCTTGTATTAATAAATGTAGAAGACTTTTCTTTCGAAAAGTTCCTCAAGAATCTTTTCTTGGTAAAATGGGTCCCTCTAATAAAATGTATTACTTTAATTTTAAAGACGTTTCGGTATCTCGATGTGTGCCATCTTCAGTTTATTGATTTTATGCACGGAAAAACTTTCACTGGTAAAAATTACCGAACTTTAACGGAAAACTGGATAGCGATAAAAGATTGGGAGAAATTACTACATGTTTTCCATCAATATTACTGACGTTTTTATTGAAGAAATAAAGACAATTTAGAGAAATCAGAGAAGTTCAGCAAAATGTACTGACTTAATGCGGATAAAATTTACAGAAACATCCAAACGGAAATTTACCGAACGTTCGGTAAAATTCCATATGGTTTGGAAAAAAATTTAACGAAAAGAGAATAAAAAAATTTGAGATCAAAACGCCACATATACACACACACAAGATACATAGACATATCTGCAGGGTTCCTAAATTATAATAATGTGATGTCGGTCGGCTATGTATTGTTTTTCGCTATCCACCTAATACCACTACTACTACTACTACTACTACTACTACTACTACTACTACTACTACTACTACTACTACTACTACTACTACACTATTTTAAATTCAAACGCACGCAAGTTTACAATATGCCTCATTTCTTATATACTATTGTGTGCTCGAACTCGACTGAACCCATATAAATATATGAAGAACTCTTGGCCGTCGATACTTGTGAGTTACATAGATAACGTATTCGCGACATCTGTTGGTAGATCAGTACGTAAAACCCGCGAACATTCAAAACAAAATTTTCCCATATCGCTCAAAGGCGGTGAATAGCCGCAAAACTATGCGTATCGATGTCAGACTATTCAGAAACTCTTTATGAAATGATGTTTTATCAATTAATTATTTAATATTCGGAAAACTTCTGTGTGGTACAACATACTGAAAATTTACTAAGAAATCTGAAGATGGGGAATTATTACGCCTCGAACGCTTAAGAGGGTTCTACAGTGCTCTGCCGATAAAGTAATAATTTTCACAAGAAACGTACATTGATAATAACTGAATCCATTTTTTGAAATTCGGGTTCTGCGAGGGTAACTCTAATTACTATAACCGGGCTGTTGGAAAAATTGGCAAAATTGATCCAGTCATTTTGATTTCAGAGTTTAGCTTATATTTCCTACGTTATCGGCGGAACACTTTAGAACCCCGCTCGAAAGAGAGAGAAGATGGCTTAGAGGTTCTTAGGAGTTCCTGGCTATTCGGTAATTTTCATAGACCGTAAATGATAATTTCTACATATTACCCATATTGCAGAAAATCTTTTAGACGAAATGTAAATAGTTTTAAAATTCCATGTAAAATCTTCGTTGCATCGAAAAATATGAGGTAACTTCATGAACAGTTTGTAATAATACATTTCAATTTTAACATAATGAAATGTAAATATTACTGTTCGTTCCGGAACTATTTTAGACGAATTCTAATAAATTTAACGAAAAATAGAGAAGTATTGTAGAGTAGTGTTGATAAGCGGTGCAAAATTTGATGGTCCAGAAAAAAGTAAGTTACTGACATTACTGACAAACACAGATACTGCACGTGAAGTGATGCATTTTATTAGAGGGACAAGTAAATATTCTTAACAAACTTTTCGAAAGAAAAATGTCCAACATTTATTTATATATACTATAAAACTAGTGTTTGTATGGAGCTTCGCGAGTAAACTTCGACCTGGCGTCACGATCAAACTGGTGCGAAATAACAGAATCGTTATAGACTGAAATTCACTGAATAAAAGAAGTATATTAAACTAGTGTTTAAACTCTCACATCGGAACCTACTTGGTTTGCTGAGTAAATTATATTTATGTTCATTCGCCTTTTATAGCATTATCGGTAACATGGCGAAGAGCATACATATAACCATTTTTGTGGGATTTGTATCTTTTAAAATAAATGCAAAAATGCTTACTTTTCAATATTTTTTAATCCTTCTCTCCTTAATCTATTGTCAACAAGAACTTCCGACCTACTTTTTAATTCGTCTTTCCTTTTTGGAGTTATCGGGTGTATACACATGGGTGTAACATTTTTCTATACAAAAATCTGCTATATGCGGACAGACGGACGTACACGCAAGGTTACGGACAAAAAATTCCTTTTTTTTGTAATTTATAGAGCCTGAAACGTCGACATTTAATGAAAAACTATAGGGTAATTGTTTTGGTCGAGGTAACCAAATTCAATACTTTGTCCGACCTACGGGTAGTTAAATGAAATTAAATCAGTTAAGTTAAATGTCTAAAAAACGTCAGGCGCGTTTGGTACGTTAAAAAGATCATAAAAAATTTGTTTCAACATGTTAAACAATATCATTATTCACATTCATCAGTGGTGGATGAATCTATGTTAATCAGGATAGTGCACCTAGTAAATACCAGCATAGTAATAAATAAATTTCTAAATCGCCCAACCACACAAATAAAATAGAATTAGTAATATTAAAATATAGGCTGCAACATACAGTAGTCCTCCCCTTATGTTTACTTCCTTAAGTTTTATACTTCCCGTAAGTTTTGCGATTTTCTTCCCATATGTTTTGCCGCGCATGCGCACGGTGCGCAGAAGGGTTCAATATATCTACACTCCATGAGTTAAACTTAAGGGAAGAAGCCACCATCTTGAAAGCCCAAATGTAAAACTTAAGGGGAGGACTACTGTATAGTGGAAGTTTTCAGATGATGCATACCCTCGCATTTTGATAGATGGAAATTACCCTTAGTTTTTGGCGGTAGTTTTCCAAAAATATATTATCAATGTGTCGGTAATTTCCAGTGTTCTTGGAGATGGAAATTTTGAATCGATAAAAATGTTTGGTAACTAATTTCAATTCATGTCTGCGTTATCTGCTCCTTCAGAGTCTAGCTGGGAAAACGCCATTCTTCTTCTTATAGAAGGACATTATTTCTTGGATCATTAGCTATTTAGCTATATCGACATCTAAATTAAGATTCTGAATTTTTAAAATCTTTTGCATGTAAAGAAAAAAATATTTGCAATTGTTTTGTGAAAACGCTATTTTGACAACAGGATGCATAAGCTCATAAATTCCGTCGAAAAATGTTTCGCATAAGTACTAGCAAGACGTCTTTATACTAAGCATTTTAATCAACTTTTAAATTTACAGAAAAATCGGAGACCCCATCTGAAAATTTAAAAAAAAATTGAGATGGATTCGATCAACTATACTGATTGCTTCAATTAACCACGAAAAACACAACTTTGTTTTTCAGTCAAAGTTGCTGGATCTACGATCCCCATAGAAATTGTATCGTTTCAAAATCTCACAAATTTCGATGACAGAGCAACGGCAACGGGAAATTACGAATCACACAGGAGGACGAAGATGATAATGCATTCGCAGCAATATGCGAGCATGTCGGTCCCGGTGATAGCGACTGGGGAAAAAAGAGTCGGGCAAATGCCACGAGAAAAGTTTTCGCTAGACCGGAAACGGGGAAGTTTTACCGTATTTGCGCATCCGGCGTAATAAATCTCTGGTCTTCCCGCCTCTTCGAGGCGGTAGCCAAGACACGAAGCCGACTACAACAAATAAATTGTCCGACTTTTTACTGTTCTCCTTCTCATTAGGCAATTTTTCGGTATACAAAATTTGCAAACTTTGTAATTGGGATATATAAAATGTTAAAATTCAATGACGAAGTATTTTACACGTTAAATTTTTATTAAATATACCGGACTAATATAACATCCCGAGCGGAAATTTATTCACGCAGCCTAAATATGTACCAGGGCCTGACCAGGCTCCAGTAAGGCGTTCCCGATTAGGTACTCCTGAATGTACTCAGATCAGGACATGATCAGGTTCCTCTGAATATGACCTGATTAAACCCTGATTATGTTAAAATAAAGTAATATAGGAAAAAAAGCTTGTGAATTTCCATATCAAGACCACGAATTGATAAGGCTTGTCTTATTTTGAATTTCCGGGAATTGCTAAATGCTTTAGAAATTTCAAATCAGAGGCAGATCAGGGGGCCTGCTTAGAGCCTGATAAGGACGTCTGAATTTTTCAACTTTTAAATTTTATGTAATTCGTTCAGTCGCCACTAGGCGTGATCGCGCATCTACTTCATTCCTGTTAAGGAAATATATTTCTATTTTGTATATTAGCCTACTTGTAGGATCGTTTCGGCACAGCATATTTTACACATAATTGTATGTGATGGATATGTATACGATTCGTGTATATGTGTAAATAATATTTTTTTATTTTGCAGCCTTTTTACATGTCAGATAGTAATAAATCATTAAAAATTAATTTGATGTTTCGTAATACTATTGTTAATATTTTCACCATGAAATTTGGAAAGCATGTGAAATATGTTGGGCATTGTAAGGTCCTGATCAGGTCCTGTACATTTGTCTGATCAAGGCCTTAACAGAAAAAGCGTTACACGATATGCCAGGGCCTGATAAGGGGACATGTCACGACTTGATTTTATTCACACGCTTCATGATCAGGACCTGATTCCAGCCTGAATAATTTTCCGCTCGGGGTATTATATGGCGATAATGCACCGCTAAGGGTGTCCAAAAAGTGACACATTAAATCGCAGAAAAATATGCAGAAAAAAGTGTTATTATTTTGATCGTCGATTCTTCTAGTTTAATCCGATGATATCTGGTTCGACTGTAGGCAATCCTCCGTAACTTTTACCAGAAAGCAGTTGCGTCAAATTCATTCCACACATGTCCAGTGTGTATTAATGTCGTTTATAGTTTTTGTGTAAATACTACAATGTGCAACATTCTATAGTTTTTCGCAGTAAGCAAATTATTTTTTTTTTAAATACGTGCAAAGCGACAGAAAAGGATTCCTAAACATTATTGAAAGTGCCATATTGTTAAATGTGTCCATACAGAACTTGGATCAAATATACATTTTCAGTAAATACATAATATTTTGTGAAGTGTCACCGAAATGTTCTCAATAACAAATTTTTCGAGGCGTTTCGCGACTGCTACGTTCGGTTCCTCCATTCAAGTTGGTTCGATTGTGGTTCTTCCATTTTGCGCTTGATATTGCGAAGAACCTGAAAATGGTGATAAATTCATTACTGTGCTGTATTGCCGCTGAATGCTTTGAAAGTAACCAACAATGATAAGTTTTTTCTATTGTTTTATCAGCGATATGGTTTTGTTTTCTTTTTTTTTCATATTTTCAGCAGGTTTTGTGTGGGTTGCAACGGCCAACCCAAAATTATTTATCTTTGAAAAAGACACACAAGTAACAAAAGAAGTTAACATGAGGCAAATTAGTTGGCAGAATCTCTACTTTTAAATACACATTCTATTATAAGAGTTTATTCCAAAAAGGGGCGTTCAAAAATGTAGGTTGCGAATCTGAATGAAAGGAACAATTACGATTTCCATTTATCAAAAAACATTTGGCCACATCTCACAATTAAACGCCAACTTTTCGAAAAATAATTCTATCCATTTGTCGCAATATCGTAATCTTTGTTTACCTTCTGAGAATGTTTATTTCTTGTTTTATATTCAAATTTACTTGATTCCAGTAGAGTAACAAAAATAATTCTTCAATTTAAACAAATTCTTTGATTAATCACATTTTTTCAAATACATAAATATGCAGTACGATTCAAACTTTTTATTATTTAAAAAATTATTCCTCAAATTGGAAAAGAACATTTCTTGAATTTAATAAAGTATATCTTTTAAAGATATACAGATGAAAACTGCCATTGAATATGTAGCAAATCCATTCGGACACATCCAAAGGTGTGTTTCATTCATTTGTGATGACATATCATAACTTTTCTATATTAGATATACATATATGTGTGTTCAAAATTAATATTATACACCTTGGATTTAAAAACCTATGATATTCCTATTAGATTTAATAATATTTTTTATCGTCCGACCAGAAAACTCGATTTCTCGCCCTAGGGCGAAACCTTCGGCCGCGAATTATCGAGTCCTGCGACAATCGGATAAAAAAATACATTATTGGTCATGGGCGAAATATCGATCTCCGACGATTGTGAAGTTTGTCGCCCGAGCAAAGTGAGGCTAACAAATAATTGCACCCTTGGCACATAATATACTATTTTAAAAAAGAAAAATGTGAACATAGCTTATCCTTTTTTAAATAGTTTCCTATATTGCATTTATCTGTTTATGTCTGATTACTGTGAATATTAATCTGTATACTCATATTCGAGTTATCAACACGACCTCTTGATAATGGTATTCACAAATCTTGTTTTAAAAGGCGACAAACCTGGTCATTACTACATTTTCAGGACCACTTAATTCTTCATTGTTTGCGCATGCTCACATCGACAGATTTTTTGTAAAACCTAGCAAATAATACTTCGAAAGAAAATATTTGTTCGCAGAATCAACTCTATAAAATAAAAAAAGGCATTTATTGAATTAAAATACATTTTTTTTCGAAAAATGTACAAACCATTTCAACAAACAATTTAAATGATTAAAGACTCATATATTATCAAAATCATGCAACCTCTTTGTATTGGTTCTGATACCATAGAACAAATAAATGTCTACAACAAACAGTGTGTTCAATTAAAATTCGGGATTTTTTTTAATAAAAAAATATTTTGTAACAGAATAAATTTTTATTTATCTTTAAAGAAAGTAGATAAAAAAAATATTTTTAAATTTAAATAAACCTTTTCTCTGAATGTACCCTAAAATCACTTCTTAAATTTTGCTACTCTAAAATATATATTTTTTAATAATTAATTCGCAAATGGCGAAAGGCATTTAGTTTTACCAATTCAAGTAGTAAATTATACTTACTAATACATTTATTAAAAATGCTGTAAATTGTATATAATTTTGACATAGAAAATACATCTCCTCTTCATGTATAGAAGATTAATTTCAGCTTCAGACGCAGACAACAAAAAAGCAGTCCTGACATCTTTATGCGTTATTGATGCATTCGCGCGGTCCAGTCTTGCCTAATGTGGTAATTAAGCGCACGTTGACGAATTGAATTCACTCCAATTTATTCTTTTCATAGACCATCGTGCTGAGCGGTTTTGTAGATAAATATTTCATGAGCATCTGGGCATCGCCCCGTACGTGTGGAAAATCATAGCAATCGACAAATCGTCAGCACCTCGAATCCTCACGAGATACTTTTAGGGGGGACCGGGCGCAAAGGATAATCTATCATTAATCAGAATCATAGTGACCAACATTTGTACGATAAGGCAGTTGTATTGTGTTCCGAATCAATTTATTCCTCTAAAGAAAAGACTGACATCTTCATTTTTAAAAAGTAACATTTATTGCCTGAATATTCAGGTTAATCCAACTATGTAATATTAAGTCACTTTGCTGTGTCCTGACGTCATGGATTACGAAAGACCCTTGCGTTAATGTTACGAAAATACAGTCTTATTATGAGATACATTCATATGTGACATATTAAAATCAACATTAGCTACATTCGTAGGTTTGTTTAATTTCGTACTTAAATCGATCAGTATACTTATGTTTTGATAGGTTTGTAAATCAAGTCAATGAAATATGTACATAATAACTAAATACTTTTTAATTACAAAGAATGTCATATTTTTTTTTGTAAAATTATACTGGGTAAAGAAAAAAGTCGATTCTTGTTTATCTTAAAATTTTTACGTTTATTAAATCATTAGGTCTCAGTGGACAAAAAAAAAGAGGTTACAAACCTTTTCACATTCTGTCAGTTCCATGCAAATCGAGATGAAAGTGCGAAAATAAGTTTGAATCCCTATGAGTAAAAATATTACGCGAACTTGCTTGCAATTTGTTACTCGAATATTTTTGAGGTTGCTAATCCCTATTCAAAATTCAAAATGGCAAATCCAATATGGCGACCGAAATATTTGTAATTTACTCGAATTTCTTTATGATTTTTTACCCAAGGGATTTCGAAGTCTCTGATTATAAATCTAAACTTTATTTTTCGATAAAGGTAAAAATTAAGAAGGATATAGTTTTATTAGCATCAATTGTATTATTACATTAAAGCTATAGTATTTGAGAAACATTTATATAAAATACAACACGAAATTTGCTACTGATACAATTATAATGCCCAGTAATTATAAAATTTACAAAAACGACGATTATAGTTCCTCCACTATTAATAGTGATTTTTTAATTTTTCATTTAAAAGTTCATGTTTTAAGGTTTCATTTAAACTCTACCAGAAATTTATATCACATCTTATTTTTGACACATAAGGATTAAACAAATGGTAAAAATGCAATTTCTTCGCACTTTTATCTCGATTTGCATGGAACTGACCGAATGAAAAAAGATTTGAAACCTCTTTTTTTGTTCACTGAGACCTAAAGATTCAATAAACATAAGAATTTTAAGATAAACAAGAATTATACTTTCAAAGAAGTGATATGACATAATGGAAGAAGTGAAATGTCTTCTCAAAAAGTCCTTGGTAATTATTTCTTTAACATCAGTAACTACTTTTATCACAGACTACCGAACGTTTACACTCTAATATATTTCTCGAGTTGCAGCAATTTCAGATTAAATACAATCCACTTTCGTAAATAAAAAAATATTAAAAGCGATTTTTCTGAAACGTAAAAGTTTTCAGTCAACATTTTCTGATTTCTGCAACTTTAGAACATTCCGGTTATTTTCACAGAAACCATAACATTAGACATCATTTCAATATTATGAACTCTTCAATAATATTGCATAAAATACTAATTAGGATTCGAAAAAAATTTCAAATAATCAGAAAAAACAAAATGTTTCTGAAGTATAATAGTGTACTGATAATATTTTTGACAAAACATGAACAATCATGGTTGACGCATTTTCATAGGGAAAAGTAGATGATCCGTCATAAATCAAAATTAGTGACTGGGGTCTCTCGTCATCGAAACGCTCTATACATGGGAGATTAAAACGTCGGATGAGGAAAACGCTGCCGTTGATTTTGAAAACCGCGGCGAATTTACAGCTGCACCGATTAAGACGTTGGTCGCACGTGACACAAATGCTATTTTCAAATTTTCGAGGATTTCACGGAGATTCTCCTAATTGAAATTTTGCTATAGAAACCAAAACCACGGAATTACATAAAAAGTCGTTAAATAAATCGCTCGTAATTGTTAAAATCTTTGACGTACTATATTCGGATACAACAAATGTTCGATTTCAAGTAAAGTTTTCATTATACACGGAGAGAAATTTCTAATGTTTATACCGCGGGTCACCTTCGCCTGAAAAGACACAGGCTCTCACTTATACGAGATTCATTTGTTTTCATACTCTTTTGCCGCGGCCGCAAACATTGACAACGTATTCTAATTTTCTAATATGGACGTATACTTTATTTCCTCAAGACCACCGGATTTGACGGTGGATAGCGGCATGGTATGCGTCGATAAGAGTTCCGTACTATAATCGTTAGAAATTTCTCTCCGTGTATGAACGCGAATAAATCGCTTTGAATGCTAGGAAATGTCTTACATCCAAAAAAACGCAAATTATTCAGAATAGAATTTGTTTCAAAAAATTAAAATTATGAATTTAATTAATAATTTACCTTATTAATTAATTTTATTAAACGTTAATTCGGGTTATTACATATATTGTAATGAATCATATAATCAAAGTCAGTTTTAAAAATTCCTGGTATTTTAAGAAGATTAAAACATTTAAAAATATTTTAATAAAAATACATAATTAGAAATTGTATTAAACTTAAGTTCACACTCAACTCTTATTCGTCACATATTGGACCCCAACTTTACCTGTTATTATTTATAGAATATCATGCAAGAGTCAACGAAAAACTAATGTGCATGTAAGGTTTAGTGAGATACCTCTAATTTTCCTCTCAAAAAGGTTATATTCATGAATTTTCGTTTACAAAATTAATATACTTTCCAAAATCATCTTATTACTATTTACTTAGAATACATCGCAGTATTCTTTTATTTCAAAATGTTATATAGTTATCCTGGCTTCAATTTGAACTAACCTCAAAATTATAATGCACATAACACAACTCATCATTGTGCAACTAAGGATTAAAATAGGTGTTTGCCGATGAGGGCGAGTTTGACGCCCGAGTGAAGCGAGCTCGGCAATTCGAATGAGTTTTTTCCATCACAGTACAATTTATTGCACGCATACATCTTGTATTCTGAGACTAGCAATGCCCAATATTGAATGTAAAGAATACACAAGTATATATGTACATATTTACTAATTTATGATATTTCAGAAAAATGTTAATCAGTTTTTACAAATTTGTGTATGATGCAGCACCTGAAAAAAAGATTAACTGGAATAACCAAACACTCGGTGTTTGCAGATCCGCATACGAGAAATTGGTTGGGATAATAAAGAAAATAGTCGCACTAATTGGTTAGTTTTGTATCAATTAATTGGTTAATAACTAATTTATTTTTAATCAAATTATTTACTTGGGTGTCCCAATTTCTCGTAAGAATCTTGGAGTACCAAGTGATTGCATACCCTAACTAATCCTTTTGTTCAGAAACCAGAAAGTAAATTTTATTAATATCCTTACTTTGATTTGATGAACGTTTCATGAGGTTCTTGAAATCATTAGATTTCTTGGATAAATTACAATAGCGCAGACAATTTTTTAATAAAACAAAGAGAAAAAATTCTTCATAAATTCGTTGATGTTCGTCGATTCAATAATTTTATTCCGAAATAGAAAATTTGTCCATTTTAAAATCACTTCTTTCAATTTGCATAGAAAATTGCATTATACGCTACCAGAAACGAAACAATTTTAGCCAAAAATGTAAAGTTCGAGAAACCACGACTGTTTGTTTAAATATTTGATTTAACACAAACTAGGAACTAGATGAAAGCGTTAAATTCAGCGAGAACTCACCGGTCGAAGCTTCCTGGGGCGCCTGACAAATCCGATCGTATTTTCATCGACGCCAAATTGGCAATATTCTCGACGGTGACGATTCCTGAATTATGCATCAGCCCCTGGGACAGTCGTTTCAAAGTTTATCCATCCCGGTCGTGTGTATACGCCGGCGATTCGCTCAAGAGTGTTTCCCTTCTCTGGTGGAAACGTCACTTACTGCTCAACCGCGAAAAACGAAAGCCGATGAAACAATGTTGACTATGCGACTCAAAATGTCGGTTGCACATTGAGAAATAACGCGTTTCTGAGATATACAGTTCTTTAGCCAAATTCTCGAGCATTTTGTGGCCAAATTGTCGGCTGAAAGTGATGTTTGTCTTAATTTGCCCTGCCAATCATCTAATGATGTAACTTTTATATTATTTTGTGGGGATATGTTTAAAATAGTGCGTTTTTTCCTCGGTAGAGAATTTCTCTTCGTGGATAATGGTACGATACACGTGTTCATAGTAAGTTAACTTATCTTAGTACTGTTAAGGTGGCAAACTTACAATATAAGATTCTCTTAAGGTTGCTGAAAGGTATTTGTGCAATTAGGGTATCCAATTCGTCGGCACGACGTTTTCTTTGGCGTAATTTATTATTTTTTCATTGAAGAATCGGTACTATACAATAATCTTATGGCCGAGAAGCGAACACTATTTTTTTATGAACTGTTGGCAAAGCAGGGAATTTACCGAATGTTTTTAGTCCGCAAAGTGCGAAGATCAGTCCATAAAGTCCCACTTTACGGACTAAAAGAAGTGCGTAAAGTGTCTACTTTACGGACACGTGTATCAAACAAAACTGAATTCATTAACGTATGTGAATAGCTGTTATCTATCGAAACATAGTATTCTTGTAGTTTCAAGTTCAGGAAGTTAAAATTTAAAATCGAGATTTGATCATTATCGAACAATAGCAGAACATAATAGCGAAAACTTTGTTATTAAAAGTCTATATTCAATGTCATAAGAGTCCTTGAGAACCTCAAAATATTGAGTTTTTATCATCATATTCGTGTTCCCTAAATACAAATCTACAAGAATACAATTTCGAGTACAAATTTTGCCAGATCCTGATCAGGCGGCCTTAATATATGTATTTCAGTCCCTTATCTGGTTTTCCAACAGGGCCTGATCACGAACGTAAAGATTCCACGAGTCCAGGTATGATCAGGGCTTGATAAGGGCTTAATGAGGAATCTCTCAGAGTCGTTTAAACAATAATTAAATAAAATTAATGTACAACTGTGTTAGTCACTTTTAAATTTATATTTAATAATATAATTATATTTTAATTACTGCCCATGTATATTAAATTTTGAATAATCTGTCTTTGAATAATCTGTCTTAATCTGAATGATGATATTAATTTTTGTTTGTAAATTGATTTAATTTTTATATCAATTATATTTTAATCATAGTTCTATATAATTACACCCTGTGTGTACACTCAACTGTCCGAAGTGAACAAGAAAAGATCACACCCAACGCTGGAATCGAACTCGGGTACTCGCTTGCTACGCTGATGCCTCAAGCACAATACACGCTCGTAACTGTATTATCTTACGCAAAATGGTTCCTTCTATTGAGACCCATGCCTAGCACAGCTTGGGTAGCGCTAAACTTTGGACTATTGGAAATAAGATACCTGCCAAACATAAAATACCTGTGTTTCTTTTGTTTATAAAGAATAATAGTTTATAACAATCTGTTCAAAACAATTTCGTCGAAAAAGGGCGTCGTGAAAACCAACATTTGTAGGTAGGACTTTTAAACGTAAGTTTTACTATTAGTTTCCGATCATCGTTCTATTAACGAAAATTGCAGTATAATTAGTTTTACATAAAATTAGCATTTTAAATACTTTGATTTTTGAACATTCGTTTTTGTATTCTAAATAATAATTGTCAAATTGTATGCTGAGATATAATAAATCAAGAACTATAATGCATTTCCGCCTGTAGTGAATAAACTTATATTTCAAAATTGGACGTACATATAAGAAGTTTCTGTTTACGTAAACAAAAATAAATTATCGTTAACTTTAAAATACTTACTTTTTATATTTCAATACAAACCTGAAAACGTACGATATTCTCCAATAATGAAAATGTCTAGCATTCGGGCGCCATTTAAAAATCTAAATGAAGAAAAATTAAAATATCTAAAAGCATATTTGTAAAACTATCGGGAACATACTTCTTCTAGGTTAAAAATGATAAGAAAACGGTATCTTACTAACTCTTACTTAAAAAATTGCGTTTTTCCGAATTTCTTAAGTATTAAAAAGAAAACAAGTGAAATATCATGTCACAAATACAATTTTTATTTTGTAAATGTGTATATATGAATATGTAAAATATATTTATAAAAAAAATAAAGCAAGTCAAATAAATTAAACCAATTTTTTATGAGTTTGCAGTTAGAAGATAAAAAATTGCGTTATAAATTGAAAAGTTTAAATCAGCTTTAGAAAGTGAAAAGGCGAAATCACTAAAAAAACACATTCAATCATATAAAAATAGTATGAATTATGTTTTATTACCGCGTCGTATTTTATAATTGCTGCATTACGGAAAAGGGGAAGTTTGGTCTCAATCGGCGTGGCCGGCGGATAATCGAATTAACTGACTTCGAATAGCCCTTGAATTACGGCAACTTTTCGGAGGGTCGAAAGAGAACAATGGCGTAGGCGAAAGTAAAATGTCCCTCAGACGAAATGAGTGTGGCATCCAGATAATAAAATGATAACGGCTTTTTTCATGTGCTGTCGCTTTCCTATTTTCGTTCGTCACCGTCTTGATTTTAGTTCTGTCTTAATATTGCCTTTTCGACTTAAATACGTGCGGCTTTTATACTGCTATGCCACAACGAGTTGCTATTATTGTGTTCGATTATGGCGTCGCGCCCGGAATAGGAACCATAGCAGCTTAATGGAAAGTCAAATAATAAATCTAATTCAAGTGAAATTATTCCACGGAAAGTTTTAATAATATAAGCAGCTGTGTTAGTTTAGTACTTAACAACTTTTATTGGTAATTTTTGGGTTATTTGTTATAAAACTATGCTGTTTCATTTATCTGATTATGTAATTATAATAATTAACGATTTCTAAAAATATTTAAAAATTTATTTTAAGAAAGCTTCTTTAAACTACTTTTAACCCTTTCAATCACGAATTTTTCCAGCCATCGCACCATGAGGTCACTGATTACGAATCCGGTGTTAGATTTTCAAAATTCAAAATGGCGGATCCAATGTGGCCGACCAAAAATTGAATGATAATGAATTTGGCTAATATTTGGTATACAGGGTGAGTCTGATAGAAGTGAACATAGGGAAACCCATGTTAAGACTACGAGCCTCGTGATTGGTCGATTCGTGTGGAACGTTGCTTGCTCGCTGATTGGCTGTGTTAGAGCCACAAGAATGTAAACAAAATACTGTCTGTATGTATCAAATATCCTGTGTGACATAACGGACATAACCACGTTTTGGGCTTATGTAAAATGTGTCAAATCCATGAAATGTGTAACACAAACTCAAATTCAAGACTCAGTTCGTGAATCTTCTACTTTTGTTACAACCGGATGCAGCCGATAAGTTGAAGGGTTTTCAACAAATTAATTGGCAAGAGTAAAATGCGCTGCTCATCAATGATGCAGAGATATTCTACTCCAAAAATGCTATCAGATAAGTTTTTCGTTTTAATAAAATCATTTCAATTTACAGCAAAGAATCTGGTACTTTGTGTCGTGTTATTGCAGATACAACCGCTCAGATCATCATCGCTGAGTCTTGAATTTGAGTTTGTGTTACACATTTCATGGATTTGACACATTTTACATAAGCCCAAAACGTGGTTATGTCCGTTATGTCACACAAGATATTTCATACATACAGACAGTATTTTGTTTACATTCTTGTGGCTCCAACACAGCCAATCAGCGAGCAAGCAACGTTCCACCGGAATCAACCAATCACGAGGCGCGTAGCCTTAACATGGGTTTCCCTATGTTCACTTCTATCAGACTCACCCTGTATAGGGGTTTTGGAGGTCGCCGATTACGAATCCGTTGTCAGATATTGGAAATTCAAAATGGCAGATCCAATATGGCCGACCAAAAATTTGCGACGCAACGCCATATACATTCCTAGCGGTGAAAAAAAGAACTAGCTGTAAAGAATACTGATCGGGTTATATGTCATGGTAGAGTAACAGCTAGAACCGTGTTTCCATTGTGTCTGGATAACTTACCAAGCAGGTGAAAACCCCATTTAGATTGTTGTTAAATCGGACGAACTATCTGGACCAAACGAACTGCAAAACAATTTGCACTTTTGCATAAAAAAATATTGTTCGACGCATGTGCAAAAATGTTTTTTGTATCAATGTGAATGCTGACCTCGCTTGTATCGAAAAATTGAACATTTGACGTAAAAAGACCGATTATAGCTATAAAATAATTTGATAATACAGAAAACACACAAATGTCTTTTTTTTCATACATTTACATTTCCTTTAACAAATTTTACAATAGGAACATCCATGAAATACAATCTAAATATTTGTTTAAATTTTTCAATATTTTTTTAATTTTACATTATTTTTGTGTACGATTATATAAATATTAATACGTTTTTTTGTAGTAGTAAAAATACCGACGAAATAAAATGTAATCTACAAACCAAATACTCCTTTGAAATATAACAATAGGTGTTTAACAGTTAAATACTAATTTTGCTGTATACTTTTGCTAGCAGTAATTTTAAAATAAATTTATAAAGATTATAAAAATGACATTTTTCGAAACTTATGTGAAAACCATTTTTGCAAATCAATTTTAACACAATCTGACACTATTATAGCCGAATAATACTTATGAATAAATATAAATTTATACATGACAACATTTATTTTTGGCTGTTTGTTCCATAAATGCAATTCTTCGAAGTGTCCTCTTTGTTTGAATCCGCATCTGGCGATGGCAGCTTACAACTCGGGCAACGAGTAGAAAACTTAGGTGGCGGTGAACAGCCGCATAAAATCACAGGTCGGCTTGGTGGTTTTGGCAACTCCGATGAAATGAGTCGTCTGGATATCGGTGCGATATAATGAATAGTCAAGGGATCAGAGCAAACCTCGCATTTATTTTCCCCCATCATGGCGCACTTATTTTTATTTCTTGAACATAATTCATGATCAGAAGCACGATTTCTATTAAAAAAACGAAATATTCCTGTCTTATGGCAATTTCTTGTGTCCAAATGTGGATCGAAGAGTTTGGCAAACGTTATTTTGGGTGTACTTTTTACCACACAAGTTTTTGAAATACTTTTTTCATCTTTTTTCTGTTCACGTTCCTTTGAAAGTATACCCCTATTCATATTTTTCACATGCGTGTGTCTGGATATACAGTTCTCATTCAGAGGCAACGAAGATTTTTCCTCCGGGGATGTCCTAAATTTAGAAGCGGGAAAACGTGGAGCAATGTCAGTGATTGTATAAAAGTCATTATTTAAATGCAGATTTTCTTCGGTTAACGAGTTTTGTATACTCTCGCAATTAACTGGTGATTTTATACTCTCTTTACCCGTTGCTAACGTAGAAATAACAACTGCATTTTCCACGGGTGGTGCATTAGAAACTCTTTGAACAGTCTCGGCTATATTCAAATATGTCTTATCAACAAATGATCGGAAGTTATCAGTATCTGAAGAAACAAATTGAAGACCATGCGCTGACGTTTTCTGTGAATAATAAAATGATCTAGAAGTTGCAGAATAAAACTCTTCAACTTCCTGCTCTTGCAATTTAATTTTTTGTTCAAGCAGTTCCTCACTTGATGTACAATCGTCAACTTGCACAGGAACTTCGTTTTTTGGGTAACATTTAAGTAATTGAGGGCAAACGTCAGGAGTGAAACTATAAAATATATCGACATGATCAACGTTACTACTTACCCAGGATAGTTTGTTAACTTTTGGGTGTATTTGAGGGAGAGTAGAAACAGGATGTCGCCTTACATTTTGTGACGGGAAAGATGATATTTTCCGAGGTAATTGAGTTTCGCCTGATAAACAGGACTTAGTATTAGAAGAAGCTCCATTTGTTTTGGAGTCTGGAAATGTCAACAGTGAACTATTAACTGAAAAAGAAGTAACGGAGTAGTATTCTTCAACATCACTTTCCGAGGAAAGGCGATTCTGGGTTCGATCTGCTTTAATATTATCTTGCAAATTAACTATTTTTATCTCGGTAAATACATCGTCTTTTTTCTTTATGTCAACTCCAGACTTACAAAATGTATTTGAATATACAAAGATTTCGATAATTCCATCTTCTGCAGGAGTAGCCGTAAATGGTGCCTCTAGCAATTCCGATACTAATTCGTGTTTTATTCCGTTCCGATCTTCATTGTTTGCAGGTTGAACTGTAGAATGTTTAAATAAATGGTCAATTCTTGAATCTCTGTCTCGATTAAGAGAGGTGTCCTTGGACGTTTCATTAGTGTCAGAAGCCATAAGGGAATGATTGAGCACTTTTCGATTTTTAGGTATTATTTGCGAAGGAAATGAGGCTGATTTAATGTATTCTTGAAGCGAATATCCATTTTGATATTGCAATGTTAAATAATTAACGTCTACGAAATTTGATGACAAGTTCGGAGTAAAATGCGAGCTTGGTATCAATGATGATTGCCTTGCGAATTCATTATCCAAATTTAGCTGTTGGATACCATGACATTTAATGTCCTTTAGCATTTTTAAAGTTCTAGAAATTTTTTTCTTTACATCTACGTTTCTTTTGGCAGCTTGCAGCGAAGAGTTAGTGCCCGTGTTCTTTCCTTGCCATAATTAATTTAAAATTATGTACGTTTTTTATATTTCGTATGATAATAAAACTGTTCTGAATAATTGATACACAAAATAAGTCTTAACTTTATTTTATATTAACATGCATAATACTAGATCCTTTAAACAGATTTACCTGCACGACGGTGACCAGAATGAGTAGGAATTTCTTTGTTTATAGCTGACGGTGGATTACTTTCGACGAATCCTGAATTTGATATACGATTAATGTTGAAATAAAAAAAAAAATTAAAATTGAAATAATAATTTAAAATCACACAATAAATATACCTCTTATATCTGTGCTGAAGCGAATTACAGAGGACGTCCTAAGTTCGGCACGCTGTTTACCTCGTAAACTTGAAGTTCTGTGGAAATCATGGGTAAGAGTAGACATTTTTCGTTTAAAAATTCGGTTCCAAAACGTTCCTTTCTTTTTCTTCTTCTTCTTTAATTTCTTATTATCTTTCGATCCTTTAAGATAAGAGCAAAACAAGTCATCTGAATCTTTTTTTGATTTTACATTAAGTTTGACATTTGCATATGGATTTTGGGGGCATGCTTTCTTTTTCTTGAAGGAATCCTTATCGCATGTACTCGTTTTCGACTTAGCTGCAACTTTTACTGGCTTTTTGCTATCCTCTTTCTTTTTGCTGAGAACTCTAGATGGTACTTTTTTATCTAAGAAAGATTCCGCATCTGCACAACTTTCTGTATCTTGTCCGAAAAGTGGAACAGGCTTTTTAGAATCATCTTTGTCAAAAAGTGGAAGTGGTTTTTTACATTTTTCCTTATTGCCTGAGAAATATTCCTGCGGTCCTTCTAAGCTTAATTTTTCCAGAATATCACATTTATCCTCATCTTGAAAGAGTGGAACCCACTTGTCCTTCTTGGCTTTGGTTGACATGAGGCAATATGGGGTTGAGTAGGACACTGGGCACGATTGTTGTTGAACATTTGTGAAGGGTACGTAAGAGAAATTTACCTTTTGTTTTGAGTTTGATAAATAGGTAAATGAAGTAGAAATTTTGTTTGTGATTGTGACACCGTCTGAAAAATGTCCAATAATTTCCAAATTCATATATAATAACGTTGACCGTTATTTGCAAACTTGTTTAAAATTTTACCATGTTTATTGGTTTCTGAATGAAGTGTGGACCTCGATGATTTTCCAGGAGCATAACAAAAGTTTGAAAAATATCTAGTCTGCTCACTCATCATGTTGCGCCTTATCGTCTTGCAGATGTCATAACGGATTGGTTTACGTTTGCAGATCATCGAATCATGAAAGAAAGTTTTTGGCGTCGAGTAACAATTCTGAAGGTTACAAGACAAGTTTGATGAATCAGTATTTTTTGTTTAGACTTGATTTACACCTTCTGACCCCTAACTCGATTAAGAAACTACTTTCTTCGATCAATATCAGTTACAAATTGCAAACAACAAATTTAACAGGAGCCCTTCGATCGAGTTTCGGATCGATTTGTCATATGCATTCAACCACAAACATTACTATTGGAGAGACAAAAATTAACGAACTATCAATTACCAAGTATGCAGAAACTTAAAACATTTCTGTGATTTTCATTACTAGCCCATAAACCCATGCCATTTTCTAGTCCTTCTTACTCTTAGCATCTGAATCCGTTTTGGCGCTACTTTTCTTGGCTATCGATGATTGAGAATCGGATGCCCCCACATTTGCTGACTCATCGCTTTTATTAAGAACCTTTCTCTTAAATTCTGCTACCTTATCTAGGAGAAGTTGTAATTTCTCTTGTGTTTCTTTGTGCATTCCACCCTTCACTAATAAATATTTCATTTCCTCTATGCGTTGACTAAAACCGAAGAAGATAGTGAAGATATTCGTAAATCGGGCATTGTTATTGAACACTGCGCTATTGCAATTAGCACTTGATTTGTCTTGACATGAAAGTTCATTCTGGGATACTGCACGCGTTAAAGGAAGACAAGTACATTTCGACTTTTTGTGCATATGATCCGTGTTTAAATCTTCCGATTTCGGTTCGAATACGAATCCATCTAAGACCTTAAGAAGAAGTTAATTTGAAAGTAATATCTGGGAACTTCCGAAGGGTGAAATCAATGCTAAACCTAAAAAAGGGCCCCTGTTATAATTGCCACAACTTATGTAACCGGATTGATCAGCTCTTAAAAAGTTTAACGGATTCCAAGCAGAATGCGAGATAGAGACAGAAGGGTTACAGGCACATAAATACTTCTTCATGTAAGTATATGAATAATAAAAAAATTATTTATTATTGGTGTACATAGCAGTAAAAGGTTGCAGCGAGTAAAATGTGCTCTTTGTTGACGGAATTATGTGTTAAAATAAATGAAAATATTATGATGAATCACAAAATAATCTTGCTGTAAGCTATATTTTTATTTTTTTAGCTCAAAATCACACAATTGAACGTTCTAAATTTTAGGAATTATTCGAAAATGAAAATAAAGATTAAGAATATGCTTACCCTGCTTAGAATAATACGCTGATTCCTGGTGGTTAAGTTTGATACGAGTTTTGACTACAAGACATAATATTATAATTAACTTTTCAGCGTAAAGATTTATCAAATAAGAGTAAATGACGCATTTAGGACAATTTTATTCATAACATTATGAAGAGTTCGTTACTTGATTAAAATCTTTCGACATTTTCATACTCTCGTAAATGCGAAGGGATACTTTGAACCAAATAACATTCGACGATTAATTAATTTTTTTCGGTTAGTATCATTTTCAGAGTTATGCGCTGGAACAGGGTTTATACTTCTCGGTGGATGTAAATAGTTTATATATGCATTTCTACTTGCTTTACTCTGTTCACTACGTAGTGAGCCTGTCTTATCGGAAAGTTTTGCGTTCTCTGATATCTTTACGGATTCAATCTTCTTTATGTCAAAACTGTGTGGGTAATGTGATTGTAATTTCTGGTTATTGGTATTTAACAAGTTGGGATTACGATTCTGGAGTGGCTTTAAAATTTCATTCCTATTTTTGATATCTTTATTTTTCTCGGGCATGCGTTTTCTAATCTTTTGCATAGTTTCACGAATTTCGTTTAAACGAGTAGACGAGGTTCCATATAGATGAAATGGTGGTATCGATTCCGTTCGTTTTCTTTTTGTTCGTTGTGAGAAATCGACTGCATTGGGTATATCACAAATGGGTGATTTTTTAGAATTTTTCATCTTTTCCTGAAAAAGATTCGTCGAGTTTGGTTTTAATTTATTATCGATAAATCCGTTACTATTTTTTAGGAACGATGGACAAATTCGAAATGTGTCAGTATTCCATTCATCAAAAGTGAAATCAGTAGGTAAAAGTTTGTTTAAATTATTTAGGTGATTTTTAGCTCGCGGAAGTTTTTTATTTTTTAATCTTGTTGCGTTCATATTTGGTCTAATTTCTTGAACCACAGATAAATTTGTTTTATTACAACTTGGGATATTCATGTTTAGGAAAGGTTCAGTTTTAATTTGACATAACCTAAGACTTTTGTTATAATCCAATCTTCCCGGATTCTTCATGTAGTCGGTGACGCTATTCGAGGAGATCTTCAGGGTCAAATTCGAATCAGTAGCGTGATTATTTTTATAAAGAATATTCGTTGCAGATTTTGAGAATGAATACTCTGGTATGGAGAAAGATTTCGGTGGTTTAGAATGTTTTAATCGTTTTAATTCGATTCGAGGGATAGAATTCTTGGATGGTATAAATATTTTTTTCTGTAATTTAGATTTTGTATACAAATTCTGTTCAGGCTTTGTTAGTGTAGCATCCTCTCCGTGCTTTTCAGAAATTACTTGAGCTTTTTGCAAACACGAAACCAGCATCTGTTTATGAGTCTCCCCATATTTTTTCAATTTTTCACATCGATTTTCTTTTTTCTTGTAAAGAGTAGATGTTTTTATTTTTATTGAGTCTCGAGTTTTTAATGTTGAAAGTGGAACTATTGTCGAAGAACTACGTACCGTTTTATGAACACACTTTTTCACTTTGACTTTTAGTACGAAATTATTAGATGTATTATTCGATTTTACGGACTTTTTAATTTTTTTCTGCGTTGCTTCTTGCAAATTTTCTGTACGCAAATCTGTACAATGTTTTGGTAGATTTTTCGATTTTTTGGAATAATATTCCACGTTTACGTTATTTTGGTTTTTACGACTATTTTTCAGGCACTTCTTTCTTTTCGATGTCGGTAGATCCTTCTTTGAATCTTTATGGTGAATTGTGCCATTTTTATGCAGACATGCTGTTGGAAGAACAACTTCTTGCTTTGGCTTTCTAACAACATTGACTGGCCCCATTTCTCCCAGGATTCGAACGGGTGCACTTGCATTATGGGATGATCCAAACTCCGCCTGAGAACAGACGGAGGATAATTCATCAGGCACATTCCATATTTCTTCCCATGCATTTTAATCGAAGTGAATGATTTTTGCATGTGCGATGTGACACAAAAATGTTCTTTTAAGATCTTTATGACGATATGAGAAAAATTGACGGAAAATATAAGTCTCCATCACAGAATTTACATACGTTGATTTCGAAATAATTATTAAGTAATTATTTAGAATCAAAAATATTAAAATCAATCATTTCAAGTATAAATTAAATAATGCACTAATTTAATAATTTATTAAAATTCATAATTCTTTACACGTAGTATTTATAGTGGACTTTATCACAGTAATGCATACTCCGTTTCCTATTAAGTGATATATTCCGCATTATGAGATAATTGAAAAATGAACTTCCGTTCCTTGAATCATATTTTTCGATTAATATTTTACCCTCCTGTATTTTCAGATAGGAAGTTAAAAGGTCTTTCACTTAAGCTCGCGTGTGTACTTAATTTCAAATAAATAAAAAATTAATGGAAGCTATGCATATGTTTATATAGAGAAATCTTCAGTTTTACCCTTCACACTTATTTTCGAAATATTCACGATTCGATGAGGAAACCAAAAATTCTACGAAAATTGTTTTGTAAAATAAAATGAAAATAATATTGATAGTACCGGTCAAGAGAAAGTAATGAACATTCATCCTTAATGCGTTCATTTTGAAAAGTTCTTCTTTGATCTGAAATGAAAATTGAATGCTTACAATTATATTTTGAAATCTCAAGTTCTGAACGTTCATCGTGCTACCGACGGACTGGCTTGAAGACTCGGAACCAACTCGTAACTGCTTTTCTGGCGAATCTGGTATTGTCTGGAAAAAACAATTAAAGTCCCATTACCTCGGAACTTGGACTCCCAATCCGCTTGATTCGCAATCAAAGTACTTAGGAAGCTTTCAAAAAGGGGAAAAGTTCAAATAAAATACAGAAGCTCGTACCCTTTTTACATTCACTTCTTGATTCGCTAAATAGGAGATAAAACTTTTTTCGATGTTGTTAGACTTTCTGATGCTGCTTTCGCTTGATATTCGGTAGTCGACTTTCGTTGGAGCGTCGGCTACTTCCGCGATGGAATCCGCCTTTTATTAAAAAATAAATGTCCACTTAACTATTTTAATAATTTATATAGAAAAAACATTTTCTAAATATAATAACGATTTCAATTTAGTATGCGCTTTAATTATTACATTATTCATAAAGCTTTCTAATAGGGAACTGAAATGCATTTTTTACATGCAAATAGGTAATAACCATTTGTCATAATTTTTAAAGATATTAAATAGTCAAAATTTAATTGAAATGTGAATAATATTTGAAAGGAAATAGGTTGGTTTTTGCGTTTCCACTAATAATGCTTTTAATTACTCGACATTTCGATTTGATGTTCTTGTCAGAAATACATAACATTTAATTCGAATTAAATGCTTTAATAGTTTAATTTAATTTAATTTAAAGGACTTTTACCTCCGAAGAAAATATCCAATCCGTTGCCGATACATTGGGTTTTAAAAAAATGAAATATTAATGGGATTGCAATGGCGAATTAATTTCCTTTAAATTATAATGTTTGAAGAAAATGGTTCATCATAAAGGTAACTAGTCAAGGCAAATGTAGCTAAGCTATAATCGAAGAATAATTAAAGTCTAACATGGAAAAGGGTAATAGAAATTATTATTCAAATATTTTAAAGATTTTTTTGTCCGCGTCGGAAATTAGATATTAATTCTTTATAAAATTAATTAATGAAATTTACAGCTTCTTCAAAAAACAGCATAATTATTCTGATATGTTTGTTAATCTTTGCAACTTTTCGCAAAATTGTATTATTTTGATTTCATCACAGCAAAAAATGGTCGTTTATTCGAATAAATAATTAATTATTTGTTAAAAAGTTAATATCTTTTCTAGCTACCGAAAACAACTGTACAAATAATTATTTTTTAAGCGGCCGATAGAAATTATCAATATGAGTAGATATATCGTTAAGTAGAAAATACCTGATCATTTTCCATTGTTTTAACACTTCTTAAATCAGAATATCCAGTAAACGGCATGAATCCTTCAGGATTTGAAGGAATTATTCCCTTAATGTTGACATTGTTTCTTTTTTTCAAAATTTGCAAGAAAGATTGTCCAGCTTCTCCGGCAATACCGAATGCCACCTAAGCAGTAAACGTTTAGAAAGGTAACATCTTGAAATAATCACATCCCTAGGTTACAACGAATTACATTTTACTAAGAAACAGAAATGAACCTCAAAACTGAAGAAAAACCACAATTACATTACCTTTGCATTTTCCTCGTTCATTAAATGTTGTTTCTGTCCCATTGTTTTTACTACTGATTTTGCAGTTCGAGAGATCATGACTAAAAGTTTGTGTACAGAATTACTTAAAATTTTAAAATGCCTTGGTGAGGCATTTGGATACCGAAATTGGAGTCAGCCGTTATGTGCAAACAACGACATAAATTTTTGACGTGACGTTTTTCATTTGCACTCGATTTACGTTATCGCATTTCGAGTTATCGATAATCGGAATGAAATATTTTTATAATTATTTATTTTACTTCAAATTGATTGCAACCATTAAACCTGTATTTGGATTAAATGTATGAGCTGAATAATTATCTTATCCAATAGATAAAACAACAATGATTTTTTATATTAAGGTTTTCCTAATTTAGTCTAATATGATTACTTTTCAAATCCTTTACCCGTTATTGATTGCATTAACATTAAAAATACCTCAAATCTGTTTTTTAATTTAAATATGATAATTACTGTTTTTTTTTTAATATCATAGCGCCATCTGTTAACAGAAGAATAAATCACTCAATAGGTCGGTAATGTGCTAACTGTAGTTATCATTGTGGCATAAACCTACATTACCGGCCGACGATGCTCCCTAAGATACTCCCCTAACAGAAATACCTTTACCAACTGTAGATAACCTTACTGGTTAATTTTTAAAAATATAATATTTTTTAAAAATATAATATAATTTTTAAAAATGTAATTTTTAAATACGTAAAATACAATTAAATACATAAATTACGCATGAGGTAACTAACTGTATAAGTATTATGATAATATATCAGTCATAAACGTGTCGACAGTTGCAAAAGCATACTACAAACTATCTTACCGACATATTTACCAAACATATATTATTGTTGTTCGACAGTGCCAGACTACGAACACTTTACAAGACTTATGATTTGTTTTATTTTATGATTATAAAAATTACATAATTTAAAATCTTTCGCAATAAACGATATATGATAACTCTATTTTCTATCTAATAAATGTTCACGCATGGAGATATTTAGTTTGCTTGTTTTACGCTCAGATGGCAGTATCAGTTTTTCACTCAAATTGTAGATTATTTTGGTAATATTTACTATTTTTTCATAATATACAATTTTGCATTTATTCATATATATTATAAAAATATTGCATTTGTATAATTAGGCATGCACAATAAGATTATACGAATAATATTCAAAAGTAATTTATTTTTCTATACAGGGTAATAGATTTCAAAAAAATTTTGTCGTCATATATTCCTCATATTTTTTTGCAGCAATTTTCTTCGTCTACATTGTTAAAAATTTCGTTAGGGATTTTCTGTAACATGTAACGGAACGGAAGCTTTTTACGGTAACCGTTTCATAATTTTCTGAACCAAATATAGTGACTTTTAGTTATAATAACAGAAACGTGTACCATAAATAAAAAATGTGTGGGCTTCATTAAAAAATTTATCAACATGTTTGATATAGCTATGTACTTTAATTCTTAGTCATTTAAGTTGTTTTGTTGTTAATTAGTTAAATAAATTATATAAAACATATAAAATTTATCGATCCAACATTGGCATATAAATTTTGAGCATATAAGAAAATATTATTCATATATTGGCATTGTACTTAGACGTATCGTGATAATGATAATGATGTTATGCTATTCGGATATGAAATGCTTTATGCATTGAAGCTAGACCTTGGAATCCCTTATGATCGAATCGAAATCCAACTTCTATCACGAGCGCCTTCTGTAGCGATTCTAACGTCGCGTCTTCCCCTGACGGCGATAAATCAAACTAACTTCACATTTGCTCGCTGATTCATATTCATGTTTCTGTTACAACTTTCGTAATTTTCTCATATTGTTACATAATTTGTTTGTCTGTTACAGGTTTTATTAAAATTATGTTACTCCGGTAATATAAATGCGTCAGAATTTTTTGAACATTTCTAACAGTGTATCATCAAATATTTGAGGGACTAAATTAAAATGAATCACAATTCTGTGCCATTTTAGTGCTTTTTCATTCGCCATATTGTGTATATTTAATATTTTATCTTAACGCAGTAGGACAAAGAGTCCCGAAAGTAAGAATTCTTATTTATATGAAGGCTGAAACTGCGAGATTATTATGAAAATATTTCTTTTTTAGAAATGGAACGAATTCGTAAGTAAACGTCGAGGTTTTTGGAGCAGGTTATGTTGAGATCAATGACAGATATAAACACAAAATTCTAAAATTGGACGAGAGACGTGATTTATTTCTGTTCATAAACCACACCACTTACGAACACTGTAGAATCCAATAAAAATGTTGGGTAGTTGAAAAAAATGGTTGGTAATTTTTCTACCGACATTTATTCACTACTTTAAAGTGGTCCGCATCCCTCAAATCAATTAATTTGGAATACGTGATTCGACGACATTTTTTTATTGGTGCGTATAGAAAATTTGTTGTATGGAATATTTAACACGATTTATAAAATTGAGCAGTAAAACTTGATATCTTGTCGTGCTACAAATTACATTTAACTAAATACATTGACACCAAAACTCAATGATATGGGTCAAACTAATTGTTAATTTCATGTTTTTAAGGTTGCAAATACTCTTTACGGCCGCCAGTGAAATATGCTAGATACAATAATTTTTTTCTACAAAATATAATTGAACAATGTAGAATTAAAGCAACACAATATTACAGGAAATATATTGGCATATCAACAATTTTTACTAAATATTTAGAAACGGTGTCACAGGAACTCATTCTTTGTCGCTCTTTTGAATGCAGGTCAATTTAGTGACCAGAAAAGCGTTGTAATATTGCACGTAAAGCTGTCAGTTTGAAGTTAATTGCATTGGAGTCCGAATCACATATTCAGATTGAACATTTTACGAGAATTTCTATAAAAGTTAAAACTGACGCAGATAACAATAAATGACATAAACTTTTAGTGTATTATATTTTCAAATATCTTTCAGATTTAAAAATATATTTCTGTAAATTTATAAATTCTATTTTTAAATAAAATATTTAAAATTAGAAATTATTATTTTAACTGTGGTATTTTTATTTTACGAATTCATAAATGTTGATCTAATGCTCAGAATATAAGAATTATACGAAATGTCATCCAATATTATAAAAATATCATGAATATCACAAATTAAATAAAAGTCACAAATTTACATTTTAGTCAGGCAGGAATTAACATCACCATAATAATGCAAATTATGTCAATAATAATTCATCAATTATTAGTTAGAATATCTCAGTAATTTATAATATTCACATTAAAGAAAAATATAAATCCATTAGTATAGTATAGAAGCCTTTGACTCCCTGCTATCATACCCATGTTAAACAATAAACTTTTTCAACTCACGTATTTTGTATACAAAATTAATTTTACAGTAATCTAATTTATAAGATAAGAACCTGAAATAGTATAGTGCAACCATAACACCGCTCCAATTTATTCATTAATATATAAGTGTATGTCAAATAATAAAATGGGGGATTCTTCAACCATGGATTCATATTAATTAGAATCGTGCATGATTCAAGTAATGCATAATAACATTTCTGAAAAGTTGCATCACTTTTGTATGCATAACTACTTACAATTTTTAGATTTCTGGTATAACTGCAAACACTAAATAAGCTTTCAAAAGAAATTATTAATCCGTAAAAGTTTTATTTATAAGTGAATATTTAAAATTCCGAAGGTACAATATCAAAATATGGAAATAAATAGAACAGGTTTCTAATATTCCGGTCCATCCGAGAACGTAACCTCGTAGTCTGGATATTTGGCTTTTATTAATTCAACAGCGATTTTGTGATCAGCTTTTCCAAAACCCTAGAACAATAATAAGAGAATAACGTTTAATAAAATGAAGCGTAACTAAAGCTATGTATACATAAGCTTATGCGGATATTCTGTTTCGATAAACACATTAATTAAACAACGGAGATCGAGTCAGATTTTTTTATCATTTTCAAGTTTGGAAAATCGTAGTTGCTATACCCTACAAAGAAACCGAAAGAGTGTAAACATTGCTAGATGTACGACACACTCTTGATATTTGAACTTTTTATTATTTGTTTGTTTTTTACCCATCCCTTCGGTTCCAACTATACACGGAGAAAAATAATCAGCAAAATCAGCCGAAAAATCCGCAGATTCTACCAATTTTATCCTATAGGGACAGCTGTTGGAATTCCGTAGGGATAGCCGATAATTTCAGCTAAATTTACTGAAAAAGTCCGCAAATTTAACGGAACAAATCTGCTAATGTAGCGGAAATTTAGAGCTAAGCGCGAATTGAGTAGGGTTAAGGCTATATTAGCGGAATCAAAACAGCTAAAATTGCATATATTTTCGGCAATTCCAGCCGAAAATTTCAGCTGATATGAATCAGCTATTCCAGCGGAGTCATTTTTCTCCGTGTACACGACTAATGATAGAGTGATGCAGTGACACTGATTTCATTTAGAAATATATAGAGAGGGCTAAGCAGATTGGTGTTTAATTTTTTTTCATTTTTAAACTCGACATTAATATTTCATAACCTTTTCTAATTCATACAAATTAATTGAAAATAAAAAAAAATAGGGATATTTCAAAATCCTGACGTGATGGAACAATTTTGCGTCCAGATTTGGATTCAGCTCATTGACGACCTTCGGAAAAGTATCATCTGGTTTGTGGGTATAGATATTGACTTCATTTTGTTGGCCTATGTTATCAATGAAACCCATCTTAAAGAATTCAAACTTTTAATTTTTTCAAACGAAGCTGTTTTAATTAAGTGGAGTGTTTAATTAAGTCTTATAAAATCATACATATAAATCTTAAAAAATTAATTCAAATTTTAAATTTTTAATACTAATTACTGATAAACATCGATTATTTTACGAAATACTGAGTGCATTATAATTTATAGAAATCACATATTATGCACTGTAAAAAGAGATACTTAGATTAGGCCAAGACATTTGACTGAAATTTGAAATTAAGTAAGAAAATTGTGTAAAAGTCGGACGTAATGTTAATAAGACCACTTAGCCAAGGACAGATATATGCACTATACACTGATTTATTTTAAGATGTAATCATTTTAAGTATTTGTTTTTACAGTGTGATAAATATATAAAACAGTATCAAATTTAAATCCATAATTATTGTAACTATCATGAAAAATCTAAAATTAATCACTTCAATTTTATCTGCGAATTAAAAATGTTTTATTCGTTGGTAGAAAAGAAGTCTTTTATAACTAAATAATGTATACAGAATCAAAGTAACGACCAACCAATACAAATACATAAGGTCTGTGGATGGCTATAAATAATGTAAATATACAAAAAAGGAGCAAATCTACGAATCGTTATGTATTAAATGAAGGGCGTGTGATGGGTGCGGCGTTAACAGCAATTTTACCTAAATTAAAAGTCGTTTAATCTGACCACACATTTTAATATATATACCTGGAATATTCGTTTTTATTGTTGTATTTTCTAAATTTAATCATTGAAATTCACTGCGAATCGGTATGTATACACACTGATTATCAGCCTACACTCTACCGCTGATTAGATATGATTGAGAATTGGGATTGGGAGATGGAAACAAACCAACATAATACACCCACGCTGTACATACCTGGGAATATCCATAGACTAATATTTTCTTCACATCATCATCGTGACGTATACGACCACCACCCGGACAAGATGCCTTTAAACTTGGACTGATTTTCTTTAATTTAGCCTCTTCTTCATCAAAAATGTCAGCTGAAATTAAATACAATAACGATTAAATTTAGATAAAACACATGAATAATTAAACATGTGCTTCATTAAAATATTTTATATTAAATCTTGTTATATTTGTAATTCAATTATTTTAAACAAATTTATATTTAATGGCAACCCAAACGTGACAATTTAGGGGTCACTGAATAAAATTTATTAAATATCACCGACAATTTAATTACATAACTGTAATCAAATAATAACAAAATGTACGACTTTTGATTAAAAACTGTACTATTCAATTTTTCAAAGAACACAACAAACTTGTACTCGCATTACAAAATATTGTATTGTTATTTTGATAGCCAAATAAGGAAAAATCAATATATATATATATATATACACATACAGTCGCATGCTAAAACCTCATTTTATCGCGATTCAAACTATAACAAAACTACGATGGACAGAATCCGTTATAATAGACTCACACGAAAACAAGCTTAATTTGTAAATAAACTCTAACTATGTTGTTAACGCCGGCTTCAATTTATTTGTAAAATTAAAAAAACTGAACTATATTTTCTTATTTTCATACATTTAATTGTTAGAATGTAGTTTATTTTTAGATCTATATGAATAAAACTTCACCAAAAATATGTGGTAAAATGTGATTTCATAAAACCAGGGATTTTCTGTACTGCAATGCCTTTGGTCGAACTTTCTATGTGGATGTGCAGTCATGAGAAGCTTTGATTATTGTCGTTTCTTTGTACTGCTCTTCTTTTATTTTAATATATACTGATGTATACAAAGTAACAACAAATGGCGGGGATAAGAATTACATGGAAAATATAAATTGAAAAAACTTCTGACCATATTAGTATTCAAATTTGTAATCAGATATGTATTGCTTCAACAAAGTATAGTCTTTTAAAAACGCATTTGAACATAAGAAAATAAATTCATATCGTGTTTCTAATTTAGAATTTCTATTGTGTGGCAAACTTTTAATCGTCTTCTTACAGACAGAATCAATATTTTATCTACTTCGGTACTCGGCGAAATTCTTTTCCACAAAGGTGGTTTTTCTTACACCATTGCACACTGGAAATGAGGGTAGTTCTCAAAAATAAAGGTGGCAAACAAATACTTAGGTAGGACTAGGTGCCGAAGAACTTTTACCATTTTTATCTTGAGGACTATTTTCGAAGGTCATTCGTATGTTCTACTCAAGTATTTGTTTGCCTATGAATCTAATGTTAAAAGAATACAACTTCCGGGCGATTCAACATTTTACCTTCAGCAAATTATAAAGTACCATTTTGGACGTGAAATTTCACGCTCTTTTCGAATCCCGAGTAAAAAATACGTCTTTCCATTTAAAAAAATCAAAGTCACCTTCAAATAACCTTGAAAATTGTCCTCAATGTCAGAACCAATATTGTGCAATGATTCCCCCTTTGTCCTGAACAACTTTTGTTTCAAACATTTTTTTCTAAAACATTTATTTTACAAAATATTTTGGGAGAGGAAACAAAATAGGTCTCCCTGTATAATTTTGTTTTTTCTTCATTAGATGCAAAAAACTTTAACGAACGTTGAAATAAAACATGATTTCCAGCCGGCCACGTATAGTAATCAGTTATCGATGCAGTATATAACTACACTGGTTAAGGGAGGTTATTAAGGGTTTTCTTCTACGGTTAACAAACAATTTTTAGTGACTTTGTAGCATATCCTCACATTTATAAAAAAACATAATTAAAAAAGACAGATTCTGTTTCTTCTTCAACAAAATACTGAGGTCAGTGTACATAATTAATGAAAAACTATATTATAGTTCTATGCAAAATGTAACCTTAATGAAAAAAATGCAATTCTTCTGAAAACTGGAACTGTTCCAGAAAATCATTTCTGCGACAATACTTTAATACATATGGCTTCCTCGCTGAAAGAAATAATTAGATGGAATGACCTATGAAATGGCTGGGACATCTAATTCTGTTGGACTATTGTGCCGTCCCATTAGTTGGATATTACAACCATTATTAATAGATACCTTGAAGTTGATCGTAATATTCTACTTGGTTATATCATCCAACTGAGTTGGTTGCATCATCCAACTTATTGGTTGAACAATCTATGTAAATTAGGTAATTGGGTATTGCCCATAAAATTGTTTCGGATTTGTAGATACATACCTGCGCCATCAAATATAATACGTTCATATATGTATGCATATGTACACATGCATACGTACGAATATTTCGAATAACGAGCAATTATAGTTGCCCAATCATATGAGACGCGTCCCACCCCAGGTGTTATTATTATTTTTTTTATAATATATAATATTTTTTTATATTATTTTTGTTATTTATATATCTTTTCATGGAAAATACCTGTGCAAAATAGTTTTTTTGGTGTACTATTTGCATTAATTTACTAAGTACATTCGAACTACAGTATAAAAACTGATATATCATTGTTTTCCTTTTTTTTTACAGCCAGATTGCATAGATCTTTGTCAATGCTCTGATGACTGGATTCTTCAATTTTCTCTACTCGTTCACAATACAGTCGCATTTTTTCGTCATAAATATGACCAAGTTAATTTAATAACATTCTACACTTGCACTCTAAAATAGAACTCGGCTCGTTTAATTAATATCGTGTAAAAACTACTGTGTACATATATATGAATCGTGCAAAAGCCATCAATCACAGCGTGGACTATGAAACAGCATACATTCAACATCAAACATTGGTAATCTGTGTAAAAGCAAAGGACATAAATACGGGTATACGCACTTAACATACGAAAAGAAATTCAAGCATTAACAACGAAACCAAGCATTCCCCAGTGGAAGAAAATATAATTTAAAACTATTGTTGGTGTGGTGCCTCGCTCGCTTCGCTCGCTCAGAAACTTCGACCCAGTAGAAAGTCGGCTATTCCTTAATACTCGTTTGTTTACAAACAGCTTTCAATTATATTATAAAATTATATTGATATTTGGGGGTGCAATCATATTTAGGTCCAAGTGGCCTCGTTAAATATGTTACAACAATATAATAATAATAAAATAATAATAATAACGCCTTTATTGACACAGTATACATTAATTTACATTGTTCAAGGGGCGAGGCACAGCGTTAAGTGTTTTTTATATGTATGAAAATTGAAAATGAGCATTTTCAAAACTTCAACCCCGACAACAGGCCAGCCGAAATATTAATAAATAAAAGTTGCAAAACACTTACTTCAAGCACTTGTCTTGTAATAGACTATTCGATGCATATTACATGTTTACAGTATTTTACTAATTACTGTCTGTATCATTATGATCTTATATATATACAATATATATACATATAATTCGTCAAAGATATCCTGAAAGTGTTGAAAAGATCTCTGACGGATATCTTTTAGATACTATAAGACATCTTTTAGATATATCGAAATAGTTATTTTCATCACACTGGGACGAAAGCAGAAAGAATTACTTCTTTTCCTCCCTGTCATGAAGAAAAATCGTATACTTCCCTCGGGAAGTAAAAAAGAATGCCTCAGACTACATGATTTCACCCTCGGCTTCACCTCGGGTAAAAATTAAACGCAGTCTGAGACATTCTTTATTTTACCTCCCTCGTTGAGTAATATACTATTTTGTATCAAGGGCGTAAAAGAACTTATGAGCCCGTAGGTGACCACCGCGCCCGAGGGGTTGGCGAAGACTACCGCGGGGGGGGGGGGGGTCGAAACGTCGAAATTTAATGAAAAACTATAGGGTAATTTCTTGCCGAGGTGACCAAATTCAATACTTTTTCAGACAATAGTCATAACAATTTTAAACCAGTTTTTATGGAATTTTCGTTGACTTTAGGAAGAAAATGCATGAAACGTTCTTTGTAGAGAATTTAATGCTCTATCTTTTTTGTTGGAAGCATTTTTTAATAAAATTTGTATATTTCAAAATAAATGCAAAAAACTACGAAGTAACTTAATTGGGGCTAATTTTTTTTAGTAATGGACGGATGGATCTGCGCCAAAATCTAATCAGATCTAAGTTATGCTAAGACGCATATTTTAAAACAAAATTTATGTCAATACGCTTATCCGTTCGCGAGTTATCGCGAGACAAAAAAACGCGACGTACGGACGTACGGACTTGTACGCACGTACAAGATCACGGACACAATTTTTTTTATTGTTGATTTGGGTTCCTTAGGGTGTGAAACGACGACATTGGATAAAAAACTATGGCGTAATTTTTATGTCCGAAGTGACCAAATTCAATACTTCGTCCAGACTTAGTCTGGGTCGAAGAAATATAAGTAATTATATTTTTTATATACCTCCACACTTCTTGGTAAATCGGTCCTTTTACTTAATTAATTTTGTTTTTTTGAAACATAGGTGTAATAATGTAACAAACTATTTTTACGTTTCGGCCTATATGTTGGCCCTCTTCAGAAAAAATTTATTTCTAAAAAAATTGTATACAATGAAATTTTAACTTTAATTATTACAATCAGAGATAACAGAATTTTAACGATATATTACCTAACATCTGTGTATTAAGGCAAATATTGGAAAAGTCAGTTGATAAATGGAGTTTAAAAACTAGTGTTAGCGTGGTGCCTCGCTCGCTTCGCTCGCTCAGAAACTTCGACCCAGTGGAGAGTCGGCTATTCCTTAAGACTCGTTTGTTTACTAACAGCTTTCAATTATATTATAAAATTATATTGATCTTCGGGAGTCCAATTATATTTAGGTCCAAGTGGCTTCGAAAGATATGTTACAACAATATAGTGTTTCTTATATGTATGAAAATTGAGAACGATTAATAACTATGATCTATGGCCTGAGTCGACGTAAAATTGAAAATGAACATTTTCAAAACTTCGACCCTGACAACAGGCCAGTGCCCGTATTCTGTAAGTCGGTATTACGAATAACGTCGACGTTATGACAATTCCAACCAACCACGGTCCAGGATATTGTCGTTATCGACAGTAACGTCGACGTTATTCGTAATAACGACTTACGGAATACGGGCACAGCTGAAGTATTAATAAATAAAAGTTGCAAAACACTTGCTATATGCACTTGTATTCTAATAGACAATTCGATGCATATTACATGTTTACTGTGTTTTACTAATTACTGTCTGTATTATTATGATCTTATATATACAATATATATATACATATCATTCGTCAAAGATATCTTGAAAGTGTCGAAAAGATCTCTGACGGATATCTTATAGATATCAATAAGACATCTTTTAAATATATATAGAAATAGTTATTTCCGTATCAAGGGCGTGAAAGAACTTATGCGCCCGTAGGTGGTCACCGCGCCCAAGGGGCTGGCAAAGACTACCCCTCGGGGTCGAAACGTCGAAATTTGATGAAAAACAATAGGGTAATTTTTTTGCCGAGATTACCAAATTCAATACTTTTTCAGACAATAGTCATAAATATTTTAAACCAGTTTTTATGGCTTTATCGTCGACTTTAAGAAGAAAATGCATTCAACCTTTTGTGTAGAGAATCTCATGCTCTATCTTTTTTGTTTGAATCATTTTTTAATAAAATTTGTATTTTTCAAAATAAATGCAAAAAACTACGAAGAAACTTAATTGGGGCTAATTTTTTGTAGTAATGGACGGGTGGATCTGCCCCAAAATCTAATCAGATCTAAGTTATGCCAAGACGCGTATTTAAAAAAAAATGTATGTCAATACGGTTATCCGTTCGCGAGTTATCGCGAGACAAAAAAACGGGACGTACGGACGTACGGACGTACGGACGTAAGTACGTAAACGATCACGGACACAAATTTTGTACTTCGACCCAGACTAAGTCTGGACGAAGTATTGAATTTGGTCACTTCCGGCAAAAAAATTTCCCTATAGTTTTTCATCAAATGTCGACGTTTCAGACCCTAAGGAACCCAAATCAACAATAAAAAAATTTGTGTCCGTGATCTTGTACGTACGTACGTCCGTACGTCCGTACGTCTCGTTTTTTTTTGTCTCGCGATAGCTCGCGAACGGATAAGCATATTGACATAATTTTTTTTTTTAAATACGCGTCTTGGCATAACTTGTGTTTCTTATATGTATGAAAATTGAGAATGATTAATAACTATGATCTATGGCCTGATTAGATTTTGGGGCAGATCCACCCGTCCATTACTAAAAAAAATTAGCCCCAATTAAGTTTCTTTGTAGTTTTTTGCATTTATTTTGAAAAATACAAATTTTATTACAAAATGTTTCAAACAAAAAAGATAGAGCATGAAATTCTCTACAAAAAAGGTTGTATGCATTTTCTTCCTAAAGTCAACGATAATGCCATAAAAACTGGTTTAAAATGTTTATGACTATTGTCTGAAAAAGTATTGAATTTGGTCATCGCGGCAAAAAAATTACCCTAATGTGTTTCATCAAATTTCGACGTTTCGACCCCCTACCCCCCAGGGGTAGTCTTTGCCAGCCCTCGGGCGCGGTGACCACCTACGGGCGGAAAGTTCTTTTACGCCCTTGATACGAAAATAATTATTTCGATATATATAAAAGATGTCTTATAGATATCTATAAGATATCCGTCACAGATCTTTTCGACACTTTCAAGATATCTTTGACGAATTATATGTATATATATTGTATATATAATATTATAATAATACAGACAGTAATTAGTAAAACACAGTAAACATGTAATATGCATCGAATAGTCTATTAGAATACAAGTGCATGAAGTAAGTGTTTTGCAACTTTTATTTATTAATACTTCGGCTGGCCTGTTGTCGGGGTCAAAGTTTTGAAAATGCTCATTTTCAATTTTCATACATATAAGAAACACTATATTGTTGTAACATATCTATCGAAGCCACTTTGACCTAACTATGGTTGGACCCCCAAATATCAATATAATTGTATGATATAATTGAAAGCTGTTAGTAAACAAACGAGTATTAAGGAATAGCCGACTCTCTACGGGGTCAAAGTTTCTGAGCGAGCGAAGCGAGCGAGGCACCACGCCAACACTAGTTTATTGTGGATTTGGGTTCCTTAGGGTCTGAAACGTCGACATTTGGTGAAACACTATGGGGTAATTTTTATGCCCGAAGTGACCAAATTCAATAGTTCGTCCAGACTTAGTCTGGGTCGAAGTAATACTGCTGAGTTTTAAGTAGTTACAACCATTATTTCCAAAAAATTCATTTGATACTTGTCAAGAACATTACACATAGCAGTTTTTCTGTTGGAAAATGCATGCCATGTTTTGACAGAGCAACAATTTTGATAATTCTATAATGTAAAAATATTCAGAAATAAGTACAAAAAATATTCTTTTTCTTTAAATTAAATGAAACTTTTTCTTTATAAAAACTTACTGGTATGCACTCCACTACTTAGTATCGACTAACATGTAATTCCCCATATAAAAAATGTAGTTTCAAAACTATAGTGAATCGTCTTTATCACAATAACTTTCCAATTTTTTCCTTGTATAATGTTCACTTGTGCACGATTAAACGACAACTGTTCATTTATTATTGTATTAGGGTATTATCAATTCTAGGAGGTTTGAATAAGTAACATACAATAACTAGATACATATATAGGCAACTTCTTACAAATCCTAACTGCTGATTCAAATTTAAGTAGAAAATTAACGTTTGATTTTATTTAAGTTTAGTAAAGGATTGTATGATTCAGGTAAAAATGATATTTCAAATCTAATATTTACGGTTTTTGTACTCTGTTTTATAAAAAAGTTTTCGAAGTATTTTCTTTTAACTATATTTGTTTCAGTAGCTAGGATTTTTACATTCTCATAATCAAAGCTATGTGACGTGTCAATCCGATGTTTCGTTAGTCCTGAGTGATTTTCAGGTCTTGTAAATATGTTATTTTTATGTTCCCTAATCCGATCTTTTAATAACCTCCCCGTTTGTCCAATATATACTTTGTCGCAGAATTTACACGGGATTTGATAAACCACTCCACTCATTGTCATTATGTCCAATTTGTCTTTAAACGGCTAACGGTTGTAACTACTTAAAACTCAGCAGTATTTTTAAACTCCATTTATCAACTGACTTTTCCAATATTAGCCTTAATACACAGATGTTAGGTAAGATATCGTTAAAATTCTGTTATCTCTGATTGTAATAATTAAAGTTAAAATTTCATTTCACATCGGTTCGTAACGATCATATAAAATTATTACAATTTTAAAACATTTAAACGATAACGAATATTTAAAATACAGATTTTATAAAAATAATATTACACAAACAGATAAAACAATAGCTCGAGGATATAACTTACCAATGTTGCATAAAATGGATGAACCTTTACGACCCATTATATCTTCCATGCGCAGTATCAACAATTATAACGAGATTAGTTCCGAACACTGCAAACAAAAATCATTATCACACGTATAAGTTAGTATACACCATTACAAAAATGAAAAGTTCATGATGATCCCCACCATCAAGTCCTCATAAAAGTAGAACAGCGGCAACAATAAAACGACATTCCGCATTAGCCTCTTGCGGAATTACGAATTACTCGAAACGTCGAGGAAAAAATTTGCATGCCAGAGTCCAACACTGGCTACTATTTATCACTTTGTAGTCCAAAGCCTTGTTTTCTATTTTTTATTACAACCCTTCATTTAGACAGGCGCCTCGAGCTACCAATCCCTGTTACTATCTAATTAGTTTTCCTGATCTCCTTCGTATTCAGTTTGTTATCCAAGTCGATGATCACGAATTTTGTAATCATAGGCTTGTTCTAATTGCACACCCTTCTTTAAAGGCAGTCGAAAATAGAAAAAGTTATAATAAACAATTAAAAAAAATCATAAATTTTTTATTGTACAATAATATGTATAGTTATCTTCAATTCCACTTTCTTTGTTATTTATTTCGGAAGGAAAAGTTCTGAAAAAGATCCACAAGAAGTCGAAACATAGACAAATAGATAATATATAATAAAAGCCGGATTTTTATTTTACCATGCTTCCGAAATAAATGACCGACATAACGAAGAAAGTGCAATTAAAGATATTTTCACTGTGGTCATAAAAAAATTAATTTATTGCTAATAATATGGAATGAACATTATAATTAAGTACTTAATGTAGTCTTTGTATCATTATTGGCTCTACATGAGCTTGATGCACGAAGAATTAGAATTCTTTATTTTAATGAACAATTCTTACAAAAACAAGGTGTTTTATGTTGTAACGAAACTATATAAAAACGCCGCGTTTACGATCACAATTAAGTAATGCCCCTTTAATCAAACGAAACTTCAGGATAACTATCAAGACATAACTTCAACCGAAGAAACAACAGTCTGTCTCGTTTGAGTAACTTTAATTTATTGTAAGACTATGGTATACATTGCCAAATCACATATATGTATAATGATCATTTTGTATACATTTGTTTATACTAACACAATTGTAAAATTGAAAAAAAATTAACTGAAGTACAATGCATTTTTATTTTTTCCATATTTTACGATCTGCATTTCGAACGCAGTAAGGTAGAAAAATATATTTTTAGAATAGCCAAGAAGTTGTGAGGAGTAAAATTCAAACGACTCCTTGTTTAAATTTCTGATATTCGAAACTTACAGTGTACTATGCCTGTTGCGTAACTACATAATACGCAATTAACCTCAATATTCATTCAATTTGTTAACGTTAACATTACAACACGGAGAAAAATAATCAGCAAAATCAGCCGAAAAATCCGCAGAATTCCGTTAGGGATAGCCGATAATTGCAGCTAAATTTACTGAAAAAGTCCGCAAATTTAACGGAACAAATCTGCTAATGTAGCGGAAATTTAGAGCTAAGCGCGAATTGAGTAGGGTTAAGGCTACATTAGCGGAATCAAAGCAGCTAAAATTGCATATATTTTCGGCAATTCCAGCCGAAAATTTTAGCTGATATGAATCAGCCAATCCAGCGGAGTCATTTTCTCCGTGAAGATAACGGACATACATTTTTTTTATTGGTGTTTTGGATTCTTTAGTGTCTGAAATGTCCACATTTGATGAAAGATTATATGGTAATTTGTTGGCGGGAACTGACCAAATTCAATACTTCGTCAGACCTATAGCCTGGGTCGAATTAATTAACTATCGCGTCCAGGGCAAGGATGTCATTTGCCCTGCTGAAGAGCACAAAATGACATTCCGGTCCTAATGCATTTCCGCAATAGATCCATTTTTAAGCGCTAGAGGGATGTTTTCACTTTTTTCTTTTTAATATCAAACCCAATAGCAATCGAAACCAAAATTTTGCATATAAGATGATCATAAAGTATCGCACTCGATGTAAACTGATATCCTAGTTAATTCCTATGACATTATTAAATTAGAACGGTTGAGAAATTAACCAGCTATAAACTTAACTAATATTTGGGTAGATGTTCAAGCCTGTATGTTTATATTTCATTATATTTACAAAGTTGTTATAAATACAAAATGACTGGTAATCGCTTATAGAAAATATATAGAGTTCGTTTAGGGAAAATGTATAGAGTTCGCTTTTGACCATGCACAAGTGTCAACAAAAATAAAGCTAAAATCGATAGCTGCTCTCAAGATTTGGTAAAGCGTGGACTCGTAAAAGTAAAATAGTATGCATGAACCCATGGAGATGGTGTCAGTATCAACGACAGGGCATCATTCTTGCTACAATTTATACCAGACGCGTGAAAATTGACACTTTCCGGAACGAACCTCGTTATTTTACTGCAATCAGAATCTTGTCCATTCGTACGCGTCAGCGTGAGCGTAGAACTTTTTTCCGCTTTTGAATAAAAGAAAGCAATCTCGTCAAACCAATTTATTGTTCGAAGTTGCATTCCTATTTTCATATTTTTCAACTAAAACGAGATGTCGTTTATCCTTGTAAGAGAATCTGGATTTCTTTTCAATGAACGATACATCGCTAACTCTAGGCAATTCTTTCCAGAAATTCAAATGTTTCGAATAATTTCCTCTTATATATCTTTTATATTTTAGCGATATAAATTTGATATTACGCGTAAGCAATCAGCAGAGAAAAAAGATATTCTTTAGATTCGTAAAACGATGTATTGTTCTTACGCAACACAATTCATAGTTCATCAGCCTAGAAAAATTCATGATTTTACTCATTGATGATTGTGCATTTGAATGTGTTTGTTAACTTCGTGGACCTGAATACATGTGCGTGTAACCATATCTACTTACATTTTATATTTAATGAATTTTTTGTCTGATGCATAATTCTCAAATAAATCAATTGAAATGCAAGTAGTAATGGTAGGTACTGATCAGACAGTAAACTTCATCAGGGATTTTCTCAATCTTCTGCTGTGATTGGGCCATCGAATTTGGTATGGGGTGTTACCTCTCATCATACTCTAAACAATTATGCCTATTAGGGAGGTTCCATCTTCAGGGCACAAACCACCCGTGGGCATCCTCCTTTCTCTATGATGTAAATTTTTTTTTAGAGCAACCCTGTAATAGAATAACATTTATATCTATATTTGATAATCATTTTGAATTTTGTACAAACTGATCAGCGACTCCGAAAACCTCTGATAACGATGTTTGACCAAACCTGATGAATTTGAAATAAACTTTCAAGAAGGCCATATTGGATCCGACATTTTGAATATTTATAAACTGAAATTCGTTATCATCAATTTGATGATAGTAGTAAATCTAAAGTAAAGTAAAGTAGTAAATCTAAAATGTGAAGGTAAAATACTGAGAAAAGTGTAATACAAAATATAATGCATAAAAGGAACTATAAAATAGTACCGATTATGAGGAATATAAAGAAGTCAGTTATATTTGTCATTACGTTGTAAGTGAAAGGTGAAATATGCCTTGAATATATCTACGAACCGTGAAGATCGAATATCTGGAGGAATGAGTTCCAAGGCTTGATTGCCTTTATCTAGTAGGAATTTAAACAATTTTGGGCAGCTGTTTAATACACATTGACGCTTGCCGCACTGTACTAACCGACATCTGGATCTGTTACAGTTAGTAATACAAACAAATGGTAGATATCAACACTTGGTTGATTTCTGAAAATTTAGTAAATTAATTCGAACTCGAATAAACGCTCAGGTCTACTACTCCCAGAGTGCCAGTTAAGGGTTTAATTGTCTGCCATATTGGATAATTTTATTATTGTCTTAAAAACTAACTTTTTAAAAGTTGAGTAATTTTGTTAATCGATTTTTTCAACATTGTTAACATATATTTCTGAAAAACCTAGATAATCACTTTCAAGTTATAGGTAATCTATAGCCAGCTAGCGCCACAGTTATTTTCTACTGTGGCCAAGGGGGGTTAATATTTATTTTACGTAGAAGCCGCTAAAAACGGTTACAGTGGATAAAACGTTGGAGATAGCATTATTTATGTTGTTTTGAAATCGCGGAACTTCACGTTTAATGTTTTCAGTTTATGGACAGAGATGAGCCTTACACTACCCCATTAGAACTGGCTAAAATTTTACCCATATACTCGGAAACAACGCGTCGTAAATATAAATCAGGCAGGAAATGTTTTTTAAAAATGGCGTGTTTGTATGAGTAGTTTTACATAACACTCGCGGTTTCCATTATCACTCCTGAGTTTAATGCAATAATTTTAGATGTATATCAGCAATTTAAATAAAGAGGAAATTTAAATGTTGTGGAAATAAGGTATGATCGACACATAACGAGAAAATTAACATTCTTCTGAATTTTCCTCTCTTATTCTTAAACTTCAGTGATAAATCTATTTTGCACAGAATTCCGCTTTAAGTAAGAATAATTAATTAATGCAGTGGTAGCTCGTGTACTGTGCACCGCCCACAACAAATTTAAGCCAGATTACACGTGCTTCATTCTCCCACATATAATCTCTCCTGCTCATTCATCCTGATAAAAACATTAAAATAACGTATTGATCGTTAATCACATGATCTATTAAACTTGTCAAGGTTACAGTAATATATGTATATAGATTCTTAACTTCACCGAGCGATTTTTTGTCTCGAAAATAATTAATTCATTAAAATTCATTAATATTGATTAAAATCCATAACTAATTTTTGAAAATGATTTACAAGGCAATGTGAACAAAATTTGAGTCAGTAAAATAGTTGTTTAGAACATTATATGTTTCAAGTTATTAATAAAAACTAAATTCTTAGATGTATTATCAAATATTTTTCTCCAATACATCCACAATGTACGATAACAATAATAATAATAATCGTCTTCATTGATATCAGAGCGGTTACTCAATAACGATCCTTTTTTTGCCAAAAAGCAGGCCACAGCACCAACAATAGTTTCACAGGCTAACCCATTTTTTTATAATAGTAATAATAAATATATGATATCCCAGGGAACAACTATCCTCAACTTTTCCATTGTTAACATACACGTGCATCATTAACATCATCATTAAAAAATATGTAAAATGCACATTTTCGGAATGAACGAATTCATTATTTAAATATTTATTAAATTTAATAGAGGTATGTATTGCTTTCCCAATATTGCGTGTTCAGAAAACTTAATGAACTAGAATAAATCACTAAATAAGAATTGCAAGAAGTTGCCAATGAACCATTAATATAATAAAACCTGTTCAATGCACTTCATTGATCGTGTTTCCTTAAATTTTAGTCAACATTTTCTAATAATTACTTTAAAATCATAAGACTAGTGGGTTAACTTTTTTAGGCTAATATTAAAGAAATTATTTTTTATTTTTAGCTCGTTTAAACCATGTATAAATAAGGATTGTGACTCGTGAAAATATTTTATGGATAGTATTTTGAATATATGTTTATTTATATTATTCCGATTACAAATCTATAGAATTCCAGACATAAGAATGAATTCGCGATAAGAAATTGTGCATTACCTGCGGGTTCTGAATTGTAGACGACTGATAATTTGGTTCACTCACGTGAATACAAAAGCCAAATGGTTTTCTTGCCTCACGGCTCTTTTACCTACTCTACTTATTATAAGATAGTAAAGTGTACTATTTCACCTTCATTCTGAACAACATATCTTTTTCCTATCCTAAACTATTTTATGGAAAAAACTAAATAAATAATGTTGAAATGTATTAGTTACATAATTTGTAAGTCATAATAAAGATAAATAAATGCGCACAGATCGCTTTGCTGAGGAGGCTTCAACAATAGAGTTAATATATATGTTAAATGTTCTATAATATCTATACGTCTCATTTCACTAAAAAATTAAATGAGACAGTTAGGAAAAGCTATTGGTATAGTTTATTTTGGTATCGAAATGGTGAGTCGAAATTCAATGGACCTTAGTGGTATAATGAAAAGATTTTCCTTTCAAAAATTTCCAGACTATGATGTCTAGGCGAGGTAAACTTGAAAAATTAAGAAGTTGTCGATATTTTAATGAAATAATTAGAATTTCTGTACAAAAATGACCTCGTTAGCATGAGAATTTGTTTGAGTATTATAGGAAAATTCTGCAGTTTACAAATATATCCCTCTGAAATCAGACCATTTTTCTACAAAATACAAGTAACTTTTTATTTTTTCGGTTTCTTTGGTAACTGACAATTTTAAACGTCGCCGTTTTCATGATAATTATATAAATTTTTATTTCCTGCGCCATCTTAGATTTGACATTTGATCGCCAAACTTTTTGAAATTATTGGCAATATCTTTGAAATGAAAGTCAATTATGTAAGATCGATATTATTAATATTGAGTCACCTAAAATCGGTACAATGTATGCCGCCAATCCGTTTTCGGGAATCCGAAAATTACCTATAAATCAATGACGTAATTATGAATTATCAACCATATGTACAATATCGTTACGCATATTTGCGAAATAATTCCATACCGAAATATAATCCTTCTGGCATATTCGAGAATCATTAGTCATTTAGCGCAATTTGCTATTAAACCTCATATCATCTTCTACAACATACCCGATATGTTTCTTGTACTTATTCGTGTTCGGTAAATTCTAACGGAAAATCAACGACTCCAAAGGCAGATAATTTATGCACGAATAAAGCCCCTGAAATATAGCGTTTCATTGCCAGAAATTCTGAAAATTAAATATTTGTCATGCGTTAAAAATGCATATATATAAAAGAAATTCTGTTTTAAGAGCGAATTAAGGCTCCTCTAGTATTATTAATGATTTCGGAATCATATGCTGTGGGAAATGTAGCAAATTTCCGGGATATATAATACTGAAAGTCTCTGATGTTTTAATCTTTATATAGCTGAAACCCATGAAAATTAAAAAAAAAAAGTTTGCATGTTGTTTGTTAAACAGAGACATTTTCATATTAATTTCATTTTCATCTTATTTCTGAATTATCTTCATTTTCATAGTACAATAAATAATCATATTTCAAATAAAAATTACAATATTATAATTCGGAGTGCATCGCTTCCATTATTATAATAAACCGATTTCTCATTCGTGGTAATGAAACTTATTTTATAGTTGAAAGACTTTACGTTATTATCTAATTCCAGGATAAGTTTAACAATAAGGCACAAGTATACTTATCTGGGTCTCCAATGTTATACACATTCATTTCAAAACTCGCTTTTTCATATAAGAATATCATTCTCTCATAACGAACATTTTTAATAAACATTTCCACTGAAACACAATTACATTTCAAGTTGAATATGAATGTAAAGTTGAATATCTTCCTCCAAACAATTTTCTTATTGATAACAACAGGTCTACTAAAGAAAAGATAATACAGCCAGATAAAAATATAACATACTTATTTAAAACCATTAAAAATCGTCAACGAAACAAAATTCTCAACCTAATGTAATCAGGCATATTTTATTTTTAATTAACCTTTTCAGCCGTAATCTTAATTAATAAAGACAAATATCCTTCTAAATGACACTAATTTGAAAAATGTCATACTCTAAATAACTAATTGCATTTATCAGCACATCTGAAATACATGGTTAAAGTTGTAAAAACTAATTTTCATTCAATTTCACTATTTGGGTAAAACAGAGTAATAAAAATTATTTCATTTTTTCTTTTTTTTTTTTATTAGACTTATTAATAAACCTTACAGGTTTATTAAGCTTACAAACTAGTAGATACAATTTATTCTTGATAACAAAATGGCAGTATGCTTAATTTCTAATTACAAATTAGTTGACACATGAACGTTGTTGGCTATTAAAAATTCGTAAATTATTTTTAACACTGCAAGATTTGGTCGTTGAAGGCACAGTCTAAATTTGTGCGGAGGGTTACATTTTAATAAACAAAAAGAGTTAATCCTTTTGGTCTAATTATTTCATTTAATGCTGTACTTAAAATATACCATATCCTCGAAAAGAATATTTATTCATAAAATAAAAGACTAGAAAAAGTTTGATTAAAATGAGGTTGTACAATAAATTTATAATTTAGTCTACAAAACTAACATCAATTCTAACACCAAATTTATCAAAACCAGTTCTAACAGAAATCATCCCTGGTAGAAAACACCAAATTTATTCATCAAGACATCGGTTCTTTCAGTATTTTCAAAACAGACTTAAAAAATTCGGCGATAGTTATTAATATGAATATTACTTTAATTAAATTAACTATAATCTAGATATTAAAGATAAACATCTTGAGCGATCGTGACGAAATACCCCAATCATTGTGTTCTGCAGTCAAGTATGTGCGAAAATTCGAAAAGCCAAAAACCGCCGAAGTTGTGAGGTGCTGATGGTCATCAGAGTTTGTAGAGTCACCTCCTAGTTTTTATTAACTTCATCATTTTTGTATATTTAAAAACCATAAATTCGTTTCATTCATAATTATTTCAGATATTAATTGCTTCCACGAAAAAATATTTAATTTTATATTGGTTATAATCACAGAACCCGTTTTAGACGCACGGTAATATCCGTGTGAAATTTATTTTCCGAGTAATAACTTAGTCATCTTCAGAACGGACACGATCGAAAACGATAAATTTTAAATCACGAGGTTCGGCGGAAATTACGAAACGCGGATGAATATACCAACTGCGGTAGGGATGGCGATTTGCCAGCTTAGACTTGGTTCGTTACATCTGTTATCGCTCGAATCGTTGCCAAAGCTCTTCCCCCGACAATCAAGCTTGTTAGTTCCACTCAAGAGAAAGCTTCCGTGACTCAAAATACAGTATATATTCATGACGAATGTCGTATTTAGAAATATTCTGCGCGATGATAAATAACAATCATATTACCAAATTCTTCGAAACATTGTTAAATTCATTTATACATAAATTCAGTCCACTTAAATTCCGGAGCGGAACTCTACTATAGTATTATTAAGGGGTTGTATAGTCAATGAACTCAATAAACTTTTAAAAGTCAAAATATTAAATTGTTAAAAAACAATAAAAAAAATAACGAGTCCCTTGAGGAACGTGTGTTACAGAATTGTTTATAGTATATAATGATACATTTGCGGTAAATCCAGATTCGTATGGTGCATACTATTTTTTCAAATACTTGCGGAATGTTCGATTTATGATACTTTTTTCCAGTGGAGTTTATTTTGGCAAGCATCTGTATATAAAAGTTTATAACTAATCCAACTAAACTCAATAAAAAATCACTAATTAATCAGAAAATAAAAATTTCTTATTTTTATTATAATAATTATTTTCAACGAATTGAACTACTAAAATTGTTTGTTAATTACTTTGAATTCCCGTACTTTTCCTTCTGCTTTATTTATCGACGTTGACTGAATTAATTGCTGCAATCCCGATTTCGATATTTTGTACGGAGGAGGTTTTGTTTTCCTCCTACCAGTTTGTTATGTTCACCACGCTGGCTTCCTATTGTATCCTGGTGAACTAACGCAACAGTTATAGAACTTTGACAATGAAATCCCCTGAACTTCCACTCCGAAGGATCTAGTATCGCCGATTTTCGCTCTCTGGTACGCTATCTTTCCTTGATTCTCTGCATCATTTCGCATAAGGGAATCTGAACTTAAAATATATTTTTGATCATTAAAATTGTCAACTTCTTTAGAATGGTGTTTCTTTTAATATTTTGAATTCTTTAACTCATTATCTTTTGAAGGTCAGTATATATTGCTGTAAACTGAAAACAAAAAATGTAGATCCAATGATATATTAAGTTGATTTACGGAAATATTTTTTAAATTAAAAAAGTAATCAGAAAAGAGTAAATATAATAGAAACAAATATAATAATAAAGTTGGTACAATATATTAACAAAATATTATTATTTAAGTGTATATACGCCATTTGAGGCAATTGTAACGCATATTTACCTAAGCATTTCATTTTTAGTGTAGATATTTCTGCAAATACCCTGATTATTTCAATGTTGATTTTCTCAACCTTAAATGAATTTTCCACCTGTAGCTAATCCTTTGTCAGGACATGAATTGTTATTGTATCGATTTGATTCTAGATCATTTAATAATAACAATAATAGTAATGATAACATAGGACCAAAAAAAAAAATTCGTTCGAGAATACTTAAATCAGAAATAGTGGATCTAATGGATTTTTAGCCGCTGAACACGAATCCGTTACTCGATTTGTCCCATCACGTCAGGATTTTAAGATATCTGATCCGAAAAATATTAAAAAATATACTTTTTGGTAATTTACGGTTAGGATGTGTGAAAAATCTGAAAATTTGACAAAGAATTCGTTTTCAGCGACTATAACATCCTCCACTTCTATAAGATCCTCCACTTCCGGTTAAAGTTGCGTAAAAAAACATGCTGTGGCTTTGTGTTATTTATGTCGAGAAGTGCCTTCAGTGATTAATTAGACAGGACCGAAAAACAATTTTTTAGGGTAGGTAACTTGAATCAGAGGTATTAGATCTTATAGATTTTTGGTCGCTGAAAACGAATTTTTTGTCCGAGTTAACTCGTCATTTCTGATTTTTCACATATTCTAACCTTAAATGACCAAAAAGTATATTTTTGAATATTTTTCGGATCAGATATCTTAAAATCCTGACGTGATGAAACAAATCGAGTAACGGATTCGTTTTCAGCGGCCAAAAATCTATAAGATCCACTATTTCGAATTCAAGTAATCTAGAAGAAATTTTTGTTGGGTACTGGGTAATTAATATTATTATAAATTTCTGGTTATTAAAATGTACTTCATATAGTGACAGTTTATTACTTCGACCCAGACTAAGTCTGGACGAAGTATTGAATTTGGTCACTTCGGGCAAAAAAATTACCATATATAGTTTTTCATCAAATGTCGACGTTTCAGACCCTAAGGAACCCAAATCAACAATAAAAAAATTTGTGTCCGTGATCTTGTACGTACGTACGTCCGTACGTCTGTACGTCTCGTTTTTTTTTTGTCTCGCGATAGCTCGCGAACGGATAAGCATATTGACATAAATTTTTTTTTTAAATACGCGTCTTGGCATAACTTGTGTTTCTTATATGTATGAAAATTGAGAATGATTAATAACTATGATCTATGGCCTGATTAGATTTTGGGGCAGATCCACCCGTCCATTACTAAAAAAAATTAGCCCCAATTAAGTTTCTTTGTAGTTTTTTGCATTTATTTTGAAAAATACAAATTTTATTACAAAATGTTTCAAACAAAAAAGATAGAGCATGAAATTCTGTACAAAAAAGGTTGTATGCATTTTCTTCCTAAAGTCAACGATAATGCCATAAAAACTGGTTTAAAATGTTTATGACTATTGTCTGAAAAAGTATTGAATTTGGTCATCGCGGCAAAAAAATTACCCTAATGTGTTTCATCAAATTTCGACGTTTCGACCCCCTACCCCCCAGGGGTAGTCTTTGCCAGCCCTCGGGCGCGGTGACCACCTACGGGCGCAAAGTTCTTTTACGCCCTTGATACGAAAATAACTATTTCGATATATATCTAAAAGATGTCTTATAGTATCTAAAAGATATCCGTCAGAGACCTTTTCGACACTTTCAAGATATCTTTGAAGAATTATAGGTATATATAATGTATATATAAGATCATAATGATACAGACTGTAATTAGTAAAACACTGTAAACATGTAATATGCATCGAATAGTCTATTAGAATACAAGTGCATGAAGTAAGTGTTTTGCAACTTTTATTTATTAATACTTCGGCTGGCCTGTTGTCGGGGTCGAAGTTTTGAAAATGTTCATTTTCAATTTTCATACATATAAGAAACACTATGTTGTTGTAACATATCTATCGAAGCTAGCCACTTGGACCTACATATGATTGGACCCCCAAATATCAATATAATTTTATAATATAATTGAAGATAGTAAATCTAGCTGTTAGTAAACAAACGAGTCTTAAGGAATAGCCGACTCTCCACTGGGTCGAAGTTTCTAAGCGGGCGAAGCGAGCGAGGCACCACGCCAACACTAGTTATCATTTATTTTCAATGAAACTTAAAATAAATCAAGGGATTTACGGCCATGAAGTATTGTAACGTAACAAAAGGCAACTTTCAAGATCGCAGCAAAACATGAGCATTAGAAATTACCAGAAATCGATCATTCATTGCACAGCAGGTACTAAAAGCACGAGTTAGACTTAAGTGCTGCAAGTGCAAAACATCGTAAGACCAGGTTCGTTCACCAGTTGATTGCAACTTGAATATATAAACGACACAGCTGCCCTAAAAGCGTCAAACTCCTATGAGTTTACGATACTTTGAAACCAATTTATATCTAATCAACAAATCACTTATGTGTTTCATTGAAAAAGCAAGAAATAAAATTTATATTAAGTTGAATCTACCAATATGAAACATAATTCTAAAGCGTGCGCACGAGAAAATAAAATAAACTAAAATATATATATCACTATTGTTTTAATAATTTTTAAATATTCAAAATGTTCAGTTTAGCAATACAGCTATTTTTACTGCATCTGTAGTGAAGCGACTGTTTCGTCGCACATACAGTATATGGGCAAGAATATTTGCGATGTTTCGCGATATCTTAACATTTAAATCGAGACATCAACTTTCTAAAAGAGATTATGTATGACAAAGGACAGAATCACAGGGATATTAAAATCAGTTAGAAATGCCAATCAATACATAATTTAAAACATAATAAAAAATTTTTGACATTTGGGGATTAATGGATTAAATAAGTCTCAATGAAATTATAATACGATGAACAAATGTATGGGTACACATTATTTATGCATGCGTGAATGGCAATCCGTATATATAAAATATATTTTTTTTATACATTTGGATAATATCTTATATTGTAACAAATATATAGCACATGTTAATAACCTGCTTAAATCGGCAGACTAAAAAATAAAGAGTTTGTAGGATTGATTATTTTCATATACGTAACATACAAAGTGAAATCGATTAATGTTATTTCATTGACAAATTACTTACATTTCAGAGATCAAATGGTAGTGAAAACCGAATACATTTAAATCAACAATTTGTTTTCTCATTTAAATGTAAATAAGCGCCGAACCCAAGGGAAGAGAGTAAACATCTGTTCAAATTGGCAATGGGAATTACCGGGCTGCAAAAGACGAAACGTTTTTGAAATACGTTAACATTTTAACCACCACGTAATTTAACAGAAATTGAACAAAGCTAATTCAATATCGAAGGTGTTTGGTCTAAAACTCAAAAATACATTGTATTTAACTTCATTAATGCTTAATATATTTCAAAAATGAAAACTATAGCATGGAATTAATCAGTTTAATTTAATATTAAAACAAAAACTCGCAATTAAAAGATTTAGTTGTATGCGATACTGCTTTTTCTCGAACATATAAAATGGTTACTTTTAACCAAAGCGGAAGGTAATATAATACATTAATCCTTCATGTTTTATGAGATGTTAGGAGTTAAAAGCTAAATAAATTTTTAATTTTTGTTTAATTAGAATTATCTGTGCTGTGGGTTATGGTGAAATGTGTCTACTATTTGAAATTGAAATATTGAAATATACTGAATAAAATCAACGCAGCGAATTAAACGCGAAATATACAAGATGAAGAAAAGAATAGATAATTACATAACAAAAAGTCATGAAACAATGTACGTAGAATGTTTTCTGCTCAGAAGTAAACAGTTATTTAAGAAATACAGAGAGATATAATAATACTTTTTACACCAAGGGCGTAAAATAGGCAAACAATATTTTGTGATTTAGGGGGATTAAAATGACCATGTATTCTATCGATTCTATCACACAAATTAAAGATGTTTACGAATGACTGCTACGCGTAACACTGGCTAGCGACTTTATTTGTCAATCAGTACCTAATGCTTATGTTTATAATGAAAAATTCGTGTAATACCCCGCTACTGCGAATCTATTTGTGTTTACAATTGTCGTTTTCTAATGTCCCCCCATTATCCTGATATACTGTAATGTAGAAAATTATAAGTCCATTTTCAGACTGTTATTATTTCACGCCCCCAAAACAAATATGTATAATGGTTATTTTACGCCCCCTGAATCGAAACATTATTTCTCATATATTATATGTGCATAATTCCGACTTTCAGAATAATTGGCTTCATAAAATTATTTTTGACCTCCGGCCGTAAAACTCGATTTTTTAGCCTGAGGCGAAACCTTCGATCGCGAATTATCGAGTCCTACGACAATTGGATCAAAAATTACATTATTGGTCACGGGCGAAATATCGATCTCCGAGGAGCGTGATTGTTACCCTCATTTCGCTCGGGCGACAAACTTCACAATCGTCGAAGATCGATAATTATTCTCTAAATTTCTTGAAGTGAGAATTCACTCTTTGGTTAGTGAAAACCGAGCAACTCTTATGGAAGAGTGGATATTTAACTCTTTAAGAGTGAAATTTTAATCTAACAAGAGTGGAAATTCACTCTTTCCTCCAGAGATGTCAACTCCGCGACTCGGAGGGAAAGCAAATTTTCACTCTTCTCAGAGTGAATTTCTACTCTTAAAGAGCTGAATATTCACCTTTTCACGCGACTTGCTCGGTTTTCACTAAACAAAGAGAGAATTCTCACTCCACGAAATTTAGAGAGTACGCCCTTGGCACATAATGTACTATTTTGAAATATGAAATGTAAGTGGTGCACTGCTTAATTTCTCTACTTATTAAAAACTGTAATCCCATAAATGCGACAATTAAGAACTTCGTCGTTCTGATTTCAGTGCTTTGATAATCTATTGATGTTCCTTTGAACATACCTTAATGCATGTATATTTCCATGCATCTTTAAATGCGTATGCATAAAGCCTTCCATGCAACTTCTTTGTGGATAATATATATCTTAGAATGCAAAGAAAATACTATATCATAGCTTATATCTATTTCATAAAATTTGCCTAGTTTAAAGTAGATCATTAATTCTGTTTTTAATAGTTTAAAGTAAATAGTGTAAAGTCTTGGATGGCTCGTTCTCTTCGTTGCGAAACAATGTCATATAACATCAAGTTATCCCTGTGTAAACAATCTCTGAATGTTAATATAGTTAACAACCAATTTATTGTTAGCATGCCGGAATTTACTTTGTAAATTCATAAAATTTGAATTAATAACGAGCAGAAAAGGCTTGCAGATAATCTTTGGAATATCAAAGAAAGTACTTTGGAAGGACAAATTAAAATTTTAAAGGACGAATTAGGTCGGAAGGAACGTAAAGAGAAACGAACACATACGTTGAAATGACAGATAACCCGAATGTACATGACATGAATTAAATTGAAGTTCCAGTGAACAATTTTTTGTTTTATCTCGTTTATAAGTATTATTCTCTATGTCTCTAGACAATTGGTATTAATTTTCCATTGGTATCAAGTTTATGAATATAGTCGTTTAAAAACTTTTCGGTAAGATTTAAATAATTAAGCATTTAAAAATTCATTTAAAAACTATTTATATTTCCAGATTGTAATTTCAATCCAAATCTATATAATTCCTGCTTCCTCCTCTAATCTCTGTTTTCTGGAATCGATGTGGATTGCATGATATTTTAATTTCTTAGAAAATTTCGATGTAATATTTTGTTTGCTTTTGTACAGTTATTCGGCGATAGATTTATTTATAAATGGATATTGTTTATAGTAAACCGTATTACCATTAAATTTTGTTAACTATTAAAATCATGTTATATAAATAGTAAAATTTGAGTTCAACTATTCACATTTAAGAATTTTCCGCAAACAGTACCCAAAAATAATGTTACCCTGCGTGTGTAAAACTCCATTTTAAGCACATGTTGCGAAAAGTACTTTTTTGTAGTAGGCCGCAAAATACGATTTTGCCCCCCATTTTTAGGGCGCAAAGGGCGATTTTTCGAACCCGTTTTAACCATAAGAGTGAATGCTCCGGGTGACGGAGCACTCATCCTACTTTACATCTACACGGAGAAAAAAATCCCAGAATTTTTGTACGGAAATTTCCTGAAAAATTACCGTGCTGTCCCATAAACGCAGTGCATGTTGGTGGCAAAGTAAAATTTACATTGCTATGCTGAATTTTTCCAAAGTAATATGTAAAATTTCGGATCAAGAGCACAGTAACAATTCCTGTGCCACAATACAGCAAAAATTCCTGTGCCACAATACAGTAGAATTTCCTAGGTCATAGCATAGTAAACATTTTTGGCTCACAGTGCATTTCAAAATGGAAACAAATCGAATGCAGACAGAAAATACGTGAAAATTTTGCACACGATATCGGTATAGATGAAACAAATTGCAAGCCTACAAGTAATATCAATAGTTCTTAAAATCGTAAAAGCCTTATCGACATTTACTTTCAGCTGACAAGATATATCAATATTTGTTGTATATTATTTGTATGCACGAACAAAAAATTTCTATTTTACTTTCAACTTGAAAAAGTAATATTTATATTTTATTAAAATTTAAAGCAATATGAAAAGGACTATTAATAACTGATTCACATATTCCTATTACCCTGTGTAAATTGGCCGAACTATTTCAAAAGAAATTACTGCAACGAAAACAAAAACAGTTTACTCGGTTCGGACCAGTTCAGACCCGTACGTCGGACTACTCGGCCGACATATCGGTGCTCTTTTGTTTTCACCGCAGTTAGACTCGGTAGCATTCGAATATGTTCGGAAACTTTCGCTTCTAATTCGAGAAGTGGCATAGTAAAAATAACGAAGCAACATATTATAAATTCTTCAAATATTGGGGATTATTTGACTTGCACTAACTTAAAAACTTGTTGTCCTGTAAATTTTACTGTGCTACACTGAACATTTCGACTAGCTCGTACATAAAAATATCTAGCCGTTATTGCAAATATTCGTGTCCAGAAAAGCAATATTTCTTGTCTGTTGCTATAAATATTTCCGAAAAATCAAGTTGCACCCGTTTTCAGGTGACTGGCACGGTAATTTTTCAGGAAATTTTTTCTCCGTGTACTATGACATAAAATGTTGTTCACCAAAAAAGTGTCATTTTGCACCTTAGGGACGAAAAATACTATTAGTTCTCTGTACGTGAATTATTATCTTTTAAATGAAATAGAAAAGGCAATGCGTAAATACCATTCGTAAGTGCACATGCAAGATGTCTTGATACTTGATAGTAATATTTCAGATTTAGATTCTATGTAATATTATCTGCAAAAAACTCTAGTACCAAAATTGGATCTGAGACACAGAGTTTAAGAAACGAAGCATGGAATTTTGTACAAAAAATCACTCTTTATGAAATAACTCGGACCTTTTTAAAGTTATTATAATACCGAAATACTCGTTTTAAAGGTTTTTGTGAAAAATATTTCTCTAAGAAAGGGAAAAATGCCGATTTTTCGTTTTTTCGAGCCTACTTTATTTTGTTAAATACCCAGCGAAATAGCACACTGAAGCGATTTGTACAGCTTCCGTAAAAGTTCAGTTTTTCTTACGAAATTTAACAAAAAAATAATGATAATGATCTGATACAGTGATATAAAACATTATCATATGATGCCAGAGCTGTCAAATTTCTTTTTGATTCAGGTAATTTCTTAGTTGTGAATATTTCTGCGGACTGAGAGGAAAATATTCTGCATTGAAAACAGAACAGCTCGTCCCAGCTGGTTTCTAAGACCGTATAATCAGCCAGTAACTACTTAGCGAAGTTCCCGCAAGTGTACAAGTCGCAAGTTGTTTGTGTATAAGCACCCTTCGATACTGTGTCAATGGTAGACCGTAATGTGTTCAGAGCTCGATTAATGTGCGTGCTTATCTATCAGGCAATCGATCCCTGCTGCAGATTCGAATATCCCGTGTAAGAATAATCTGAACGAAATTTATAGTTATCGCATACAATTAAAAGTACAAATATTATAATTTATAATAAAATGTTAAAAATATCAACATTTATATCAACAGATAAAAATGTATATACTTCAATTTAAAAATAAATACTTCACTAATTAACGTGACCTATTTTAACTTATTCACCGAAATACGCAAGAAATTGCGAACCTAAATCGATTAAAATTACATGAACCCCTGAGTAAAATCATTATTTAGTCACAACGAATTCTAGAAAATAGGTCTCATTACTATGCGTTTCAAAACTGCCTTATTTTAAATGCATTTGTAAAGAAAAAATCTATCATGGGTTATTAGAGAATTAAACCTTACATTATTTATTTAAAAACGAACCCGAAATAGTAAACAATTGAGAATATTGCAAAACCTATAAAAAATCCACTTCTCACTCATTTTTTGGAAAATTGATAATAACTTCGAAAGTAACATCCTTTTTCATACACAAGAATATAGTTATTTAATCAAACAAGGAAATGTTACTATAAGTCAGATGAAGATTTACTTGACATATTCTACGGGTCACGTTTCCTATTTTTTTTGCGTACTTCAGTACATATTATGCGTGAAACGTACACGGAGAAAAATGACTCCGCTGGATTAGCTGATTCATATCAGCTAAAATTTTCGGCTGGAATTGCCGAAAATATATGCAATTTTAGCTGTTTTGATTCCGCTAATGTAGCCTTAACCCTACTCAATTCGCGCTTAGCTCTAAATTTCCGCTACATTAGCAGATTTGTTCCGTTAAATTTGCGGACTTTTTCAGTAAATTTAGCTGAAATTATCGGCTATCCCTAACGGAATTCCAACCGCTGTCCCTATAGGATAAAATTGGTAGAATCTGCGGATTTTTCGACTGATTTTGCTGATTATTTTTCTCCGTGTAATAAAAGTACATTAATTAAAAACAAAATTGTATTGTAGGTTAGAGGAGTGTATTTTATTATGTAAAGACGCACAATCGTTTAAATATATTTTGCAGGACTTTATTCTTAACGATGATTGTGATTTGTGGTATTTATTTGCTATAGCATATCTTGCGATGACGTATTATGTATCGTGTTTCTGGCGTTTTTCTTATTGATTTATACGGTTTGTCCGTAAAGGTACAATCGAGAATATTTTGCAATTTAAAAACATCAGGTATGATTTGTCTTGCTAATACTCGTCTCATAATCGGCAAGCTGAAAGAAGTTTATCCATAATTTATCTGTACCTTCACGGTACGCATCGTACAAACACCGCAAATGTTCGCCTTCAATTGATATAGCACAATAGAATGTACACTGCTTTTAATTGTTTAGTAAGTACACATAAACACAACGCATATACTATTGTCACATATTTATTGTGGCGTGTTAAGCATCGCATGGAATTTGTTTCAACTGGTACCAAAATCGGTACTTGGATGAATTTCATGAGGTACGGTGGGAAACATTTTCGTATTTGACAAGTACGATTTTGTCACAAAGTATGAATGTTCTATACACGTGCCCTCGTACTTTTTCTTAGACTCTATAGTATATTTATCGGTTGTAGATGGCGCTACGAAAATCGCGCTTTTAGTCCCTTCCTGTACAAAGCATCAGTCATGCTTATAATCCAGTTTAGGATTTTCATTGTTTTTAATTTTTCTATTAATAATAAAGTACCCGGGAAAAAATGGATTATATATAATTATACAGGGTCATCGAAAAGTATCGGACCCCCCTAATATCTTCAGTTAGAATGCACTTAGGAGAAAATGTCCAATAGCAAAGTTGTATGGTTTCAAGCGGGGAGTATGATGATGACCTTGACTTTGACCTTGACCATGTGCTTCAAGGTCATTTCAAGGTCAATCTTATTTTTTTAAATAGAACCCCCTACATTTTATTGCATATTCTTATAGCTTATCTCGAGAGCTTTCCAAAACACTATAATAAAATATTTTTTTATTAAGTACTTTTTGAGTTATAAAGGTTTGAAGTTAACAATTTTTTGACACAAAATGTAGAATATCTTGTAAAATATTATTTAGTTTTCAGTAATCATAACCTTAATATTTTTGTGCGCGGAATAATGAGACCAATTAATTGGTTTAAAGAAAATACATTAATCGGATCCCCCTAATATTTTCAGTAAGAATGCTTAACTTGTTAACTTCAAACCTTTATAACTCAAAAAGTACTTAATAAAAAAAATATTTTATTATAGTGTTTTGGAAAGCTCTCGAGATAAGCTATAAGAATATGCAATAAAATGTAGAGGGTTCTATTTAAAAAAATAAGATTGACCTTGAAATGACCTTGAAGGACATGGTCAAGGTCAAAGTCAAGGTCATCATCTTACTCCCCGCTTGAAACCATACAACTTTGCTATTGGACATTTTCTCCTAAGTGCATTCTAACTGAAGATATTAGGGGGGTCCGATACTTTTCGATGACCCTTGAAACAAATCGGAGTCTATACGATAAAATCTCTCACGTATCGTTCACACATAAAATATAAAATATGTCAAATTATTAGTCAATAGCATAATAAATAAATTAAAAATCATATTAAAATTATAGATTGGAATCGCTGGTGCTGAAATAAAAGTCGTAATTATTTGTCATTCAATTAAAATATATTTATCTTTGAATATTATAAATAATTGAACTTGTCATGAAAAACAATCACACACATACACAACATACTCGAAGTCTACTCGCATATAAATAAGTAAGAGTCAGGATTAAAAAACATTATCGAGTCGTCGGTAAGTCGTGTGAGTCAAGGTATATAAGAACTGGCATTTCGTCAACGAAATAAGTTACGCGGAATAAATTAGGACGACGCGGACATACATACAAATTACACACTCTCACATACATACGCATAAATAAATTAACATATATATATATATATATATAGACACTTTGTTATACAACACAATAAATTAAAACGCACGTATTCATTATTTATTCGTTAACATGGAACGGAAGAGAAAGAGGCTTACTTTTTCTTCTTTCTTGAGCGTCATTCCTCTTCTTGGGTTCGGGTTGTCCTCCATCCGTCTGGTAATTGGGTCTTCGGCTGCTGTCACTTGGTGAACCGAGTTCGGTGTCGCACTCCCTCGCGACTACGAGGGAGAGGACCAGCAGCCTCGTGGAATGTTGACGGACGGAGTTCCGTCGTCAATTCTTGGTGTCCTTCTTTTTATTCCATATCCTCGCCGCCTCCATTGGTATATTGGATTTCGGTGCTGGCTGTGAATCTCGGTGGGCCCACTTTCTGTTCCGGAGCAGCCAGGTCCTCCGGATGTTGAGGCAGCGAGTCGTCACCAGGAGTCAAGAAGAAGTTCCTTGTAGAAGAGTCCAGGAAGAAGAGAGTTTGAGGGATACTTAGCAGGTCTTATAATACCTCGGTAAGTATCCCTATGTCCATTCGTGTCGCCGAGTTCCATTTTTACTAAGAATCGGGACGGGAACTGTCAAACATTTGAATCTAATTTGCTTAATTTGAGTTTGACAGCCCGCCCCTCATTTGAATTTGGAGCCCATGCGCCCCATTGCGGCGACACATGCGCTCCGAGCTCGGAACTCGGCCCGTTGTTGCCCACTTTTCAGGTTGCGCGACCAGGGCGCCGTTGCACATCTTCTGCGCATGTAGAGGCGCACCAACGCCAGCGCCTTATCATTGCGCGCGCTCGTCCCTTGATGCGCGCTCGGATCCCACGTGGGCTTGGGATCCATAATGGCCGACCGGCCGGAAAAAGCGCGCATCTCGTCCTTTGCATTTTTCTTAATTACTCGCGTCGATATAAGTTGTAATGGCCCTCTTTCTCTCCGCCGCTCTTTCTCTTCCGCGCGGTCGAGTTAAACGGCTCGTTACACCCTGTATATAAATTTAGATGCAATTATATATAATAATATATAATTATATATGTTCATATACGATTATATATAATTATATACAATTTTTGATACAATTAGGTCCAATTATATATTATTATATATAATTATATATAATTATATATGGATTTTGGCCGTATATAATTATATATTAGCATATATAATTGTATATGATTGACGGCTTTGTATATACGGCCAAAATCCATATATAATTATATATAATTATATATAATTGGATCTAATTCTATCAAAAATTGTATATAATTGTATATAATCGTATATAAACATATATAATTGCATATTATTATATATAATTGGATCTAATTGTATCAAAAATTGTATATAATTATATATAATCCAGTTTTTCCCGGGTATAATCCACTCCCTGATTTATTCGGTGATAGTACGTAATATTTATGAGCTTTCCAAGACATTCCTGAATAATAGTTTCTATATTCAATAGAAAAATTGGCATTTCACCTCAAATGTCAAAGAAAATGTTACAACTGTTACAATTTTTTTTCTAAATCAGACAATTTCTCTTAATAATGTTGAAACAAATTTAGATTGCCTGGAAATGTAGAAATTTAAAACTTATGTAAGCTGTAATGGTATTTTTCGTACGGCAAGTGTAAAATAAGCGTTTCTGAGATTGCACCGCGTGGTATGATCAATAGTTTTATACGAGTCCATAGGTGTAAAAATGACCATTTTTTCATATTTCGTAGCATCATAGCAAAATCACTGTCTAATACATGGGTCGTGAAATCGCCATTTTACCTCTACAAAAGGTGATGTAAAATGACCATTATTCACCTGCTGAATCGAAAAGATCATTTTAAGAGGGCATGATCATTCTAATTATATTTATTAGGAGACCAAATAGTACATTATACCATGCGTACGTATTAAAAGTTTCTGTTAATTTATATTACAAACCTCAGTTTTACCTTATCACGGATTAAATTGAAAAAATGTTTTTTTGGCGTCTCGAACTAATGTTGGAAGCAATGCAATTCATTCCAGTGGAAAAGCGAAATTGCACTCTAAGGGAATACGTTGTATCTGTAAAATGAACTTCACATCGACCAGAAAAGCGCAGTTATTTATAGCACTTTTAGCTCCAGGGAGTCTTAATTATTATTCTGAAGTTCACCTCCTTGCCTGCATTTTTAACGATTACGACAAGTTCATAGCCTTGTTTAATATTTTAACATCTTAGCGTTCTGCAACCAGAATTCGTGAAGAAGATTTATTAGAAGAATGAATGCATTTTAAAAAATTGCATAATTCCGATTACATATAAATTGCAAGTCGAAATTCCGTTTCTTCTTTTCGCAGACCAAAAGCGGACATTTGGACGTCTTCAGGAGCTCCTCAGGACATCCCGGGATTGTGTAGTTTGGGTATGAAATACAAATAAAATATAAAAAAGTAGCACATATTTTAAAATAATAATTCCATTTTAAATTTTAATTTACCCCTTGACTGCCAATGACGAAGATCTTTGTCATTTTTTACTGTTCCCGGCTGCCAGAAAAAGGCAAATCTTTGGCATGATATAAAGTAGATTAAACAAATTCTGGAATTTATGTAAAATGAAACCAAATCCATTTCTAAACAGTCTAAGGTGTACTTAATATGATAGCGTTTTCCATTTTCATAATCGCTGTGTAAAAAAATATATAAATCCACAAAGATGGTAGTTTTCGTAATTTTTGTAAAATCTTAGTCATAAAGTATGGCATTATGTTTAATCAATGTATGCATAAAAATTTTATAAAACAGCTTGAAATTTGTTGCTCGGGGGTTTTCGAGGTCGCTGATTACAAATCTGATGATATATTTTGAAAATTTAAAATAACGGCTACAATATGGCGGAGAAATTTTCCAAAAATGGAACCATTTTTTTTTAAATTATCAAAATCCAACTTCAAATTCATAATCAGCGGTCTCGAAACCCATAGAGTAACAAATATCAAGTGAAATGGTTGGAATTTAGAAAATCTGTCTGCCATTTTGAATTATCAAAATCTGACTTCAGATTTGTAATCAGCGACCCCGAAAACCCTCGAGTAACAAATGTCAAGCGAAATGGTTGGAATTTGAAAAATTTGTTCCCCATATTGAATCTGCCATTTTGAATTTTCATAATCTGACTTCAGATTCGTAATCAGCGTCCGAAAATACCCATATACACCAAGTTAGAGTGAAATTTAACAATTTTGAGCATTTCTCGTGGCAGTCAAGGGGTTAAGAATGGCTGTAAAATAAACGTGGAAGCTCTTAAAATCTTTTTGGAATATTTTTTAACAAAATGTTCTGATAATCTTACCAAGTTAATTTCATCGAATGATATCAGAAACAGAGGAGGACCGCAGTACATGGTACAAACAATATTATACAGGCCAACAAAATTCAAAGAGTGACTCTCATACCCAGGGACCACAATGTACTTTTCGGAAGGTTTTCGATGCGCTGGACCCGAATGCGAGGTCCAAATCTCGCCATTGGTACTAGTTTTCGAGATATCCTAACCTAAATGTGCAAAAATAGCGATTTTGGGCTATATTTGAGGTTATCTAGTATCGAATTTTTTCTTTTACTCAAAAAACTATTCACGTCATCTTAAAGTATAAGCCTTCCCCTTTGAAATGCGGCGTCCATTGATCAAATGTCTCTTTTTTTCGCAGAGATATTGCATTTTGAAATTTTCGTACATAAAAATTAAATTTATAAACAAAAATTAATATGATTATTCGAATGGCACTTTATGAAATCTAACATACGTGTGGATTAAAAATAGTATATAATTATATTGTTAAATATAATGTGTATATGAATGTGACTCATGTAGTTGTATGATTAATAATTGTATTTTATTATTATTTAAAGGAACCTTACCGGTACAGTAAGACCCCTCGTATTTTAAGATTTTAAGACAGGGCCAATGGCGGCTCACCCTCTTATATTACGTATTCCCCTTACCCCCATCATAGTACAGTAGTCCTCCCCTGAAGTTTACTTCCTTAAGTTTTATACTTCCCGTAAGTTTTGCGAGTTTCTTCCCATACGTTTTGCCGCGCATGCGCACGGCGCGCAGAAGGCTTCAATATATCTATACTCGATGAGTTAAACTTAAGGGAAGAAGCCGCCATCTTGAAAGCCCAATTGTAAAACTTAAGGGGAGGACTAATGTATACTGCTAGCCATATAATAGAGAAAGAACGGGTATATAGCTTTCCTTCTCCGCGTCTATGCGCATGCCCGTTAGGGGAAAATCTTAAAATATGACAGGAAAGAAACTTTTAATAAGAGGGTGAAGTAAAATAAGAGGCGTCTTACTGTACCTCATCAGGCCTTTATAAAGCTCTGATCAAGCCCTTATGAATCCCTGATGAGGACCGGATATCAAGATGTCTGATCCGATATGGACCAGTAGAATCGTTACGTCCATGATTGGGCCCTGACAGAATAGCCCAATAAGGGCCTGAAATATTTTAAGACACCCTGAACAGGACCTTATCAGGTGTGAATCAAAATTTTTACTCGGATTAATTATAATCGATGTGAAAGAAATGTTTAAAAAATTCAATGCAACATAAAAAGCAACTAACGTTTTTCAACATTAACTAAACATACTATTGTTTTGTGATAGAAACATTTCTATTTTATTTTGTCACAGCTACCAAACACTACAATGAATGTAAGCTGAAACGCAGAGTGAAGGAAACAGGTAAAAACATAATATTTTCGATTGATTTTTATCAATGTTAAACTAAGCATCGAAGTGCAAGCAAGCTTCTCCAGCGGACTGTTATCAGTAAGCCACAAATCAGGTGGCACTGTATGCGACCCTTATTACGGGCGAAATCCCCCGTTATTGGAACCGAACTCGTTCGACCGTCGGATATTTATTTACGTATGCCAAACACACAGGATGCAATTTAAAGTAAAAGGTCGCCCGAGAAAGCCCGCGGTATACGTCCATTTTACAGAATTCACTGTGTGCGTTTTCCGTATATTCGATTTTTTTGTTTCTTTCTATCTAACTTCATTCCTATCGACTTTTATAAATGTGCCTCTATTCTATGACCCAGGGAATGAAAAATAGGTAACCCACATTTTATTGAAATTGTCAAAAATGTTCATCGATGTATTTCCAACTTTGTAATTTCATGAATTACTAAGGAATTACATGTAAAATCGTTCAAAATGAAAATGTGCGTTCAATTTTTATTAAATTAAAATGTATTCTTAATCAATTTTTGAGTTAATAAGAAATGCACTTACTAATTCATGATATTGGAATTTTTTTTTATGAAAAATTTTAGTGGAGATGGTATAATTAAGTATTTTATAATATGAATAGTATAATAGATTGTGCAACTAGGGAGCAAAATAGGTGTTTGCCGATGAGTTTGACGCCCGACAGAAGCAAGGACGGCATTCCGCACGAGTATACAAATACCTATTCTCCCTTCATTATTTTCTCATACGAAGGCGTGCTATTTTGCTCCCGCGAAATAGGGATCAAAATAGCATTTTGCGCACAGAGTGTGAGAAAACTTGTTTTCCAATTGTTTACTTGGAAGTACAAAAGTTTCTAAGTTCACCTAAGTTTTATCGGAACTTTAGATTATTCTAATATGTAACTGTATGTAAAATATAAATATATAGGCAGTGTTAAAAATAAAAATTATTAAAATTTTTATTCATTGATGTAACGAAACTAGTAGAAGAATTTGATGATGAAATGTATGCAATCCTGACTAAATAATACATGTTTCGTCCAATTATTTTCAATCGCACTTTTTCTTTGAATCGTATATATTTCAAATAAGTACTTTAGTTGTGAAAGTCACGACATGATATTTACAGTGTCTACTTTAGTATATATTTCTTATTAAGTAGACTAAATAAACATTGTCTCAGCAACCTGAAAAAATATTCAAAGGAATACAGACTTAATTAGTTTAGCTCACTAATTTCTAACTTTCTCGAATTTCTTTCTTGTAAAAGATTAATTTTAATATGCACCACGGGAAACTAACTTGAATAAATGTCAAGGTTTTCGTTCAGTACAATCGAAAAACGGATTGACTGCAGATATGATTTATAATTATAAAAATGGTTTTAAAGTCAAATCATCTCAGATAGTCACAGTCGTCAATAGACATGTACAAAAGTCTTGAAATCCGTGCTTCTCATAATTTTATGATCGACAAACAGTTGATAAATATTAGGCATTATTGTCCCGTGCAATTATTATTATTAATTTACTAATTGCGTTATGAAACCGTCCAAATCTTCATTATCACTGACACGTCATTATCATTCGTTATTGTAATAGGATTATTACTGTTATGCGCCACGACCTCAAATTAAACGGACGATCGGAAATTACGCTATGCTTTCATGCAATTCCACACAACTGGGACAGAATTCCATCAACGTCATTACTAAAACTTAGGTAAAGATAAAATTCGTTAGGAAAGATCCCGAGAGGACGAAATGATGCTTATTTCTTTTTTCGAAATACCTCAAACCAAATTTAACATATTGTCCAAAACGATCGTTGTATTCGGTGTGCTGGAATCTATCAAATAAAAGCTTTCTCATGGATGTCTTGTCGAGATGTGATATCTACAAGAAAATATGTTCTTTCTGTTTTGCTTAAGTATTCCTCCCTAAGTTTATGTAAAATGTATACTTTCATTTTCGCCTTGTGAGGTGACGTGGATGTGCCATCTCGTTTCGAGAAAGATGACTGCTGTTTGGGGATAAATGTCACAAATACTTTGAAATAGTTGGAGAAAATATCAAGTAAACAGTTTTGAATAACATTTTGTGATATTTTAAAGCAAGTTGGCGAAGGTGTTCATTGTTACGAAGAAGGTGAACGAGTTCACGAAGTCAACCATATAATGTATTGCGTTATAATTAATAATAGTGATGAAATTCTCTTCTCTTTAATTCACATCTTTTCAATAGACCTTATGAAATAAATATAAAATTCAGAGTTGATAATGACAGTCGTGCAAAAATAATTAATTGCTTGTGTTCTTGTAAAGCGGGGAATTCAAGAAAATTCAAACATTGTATTGCTTTGCTGATGTACCTACATAAGTAAAGCGAAATGATGCCTTGATATCCCTTTCAAATAAATTGATATTAATCAATATAGTATTTTTGTATTAAGTTACACATAAATGTTAAATATTTCCTGTTAGAAAAGAAACTACAAACACTCGTATTTGAGGTTAATTTCTTGCCAATTCTGCACATAAACATCTATTTGTTTCTTAAATTTTCAGGTTTCTTAGTAAATCTATGTAATGATCGTCCTCCTTTAAAATCACACCGAGGAACGCTACACCATTTATTAGTTTTTCTTTTTTTTGTTAATTGCTCCATATTTTATACTTATTTGTTGTCATTTATCCCCAAATAGCCAAGGAATAACGTTCCGAAAATCAACACACCGAAAGGACAAAATTTCGATATAGCATGGCTCCAGAATGATTTTCTTCACTTTGTCTTTGAAAATTTGGCAAAAAGAAAGCAAATTAAAATACCTTGGACTCACGCAATATTCAAATTATAGCCTTTCGGGGTTTTGATTTTCGGAACTTTGTTCCCCGGTCCCCCAAACGAGTAGTCATCTTTATGGCAGCGAGATGGCGCTTTCGCGCCACTTTCCAAGGCTAATAATTATATATTGTGGGCCCGACCTGATCCTTAGTGATATATTATATCTAACCTCCCAAGTACTTGGTGCTCTTAATATAGGGTTTTACGGTGACAGGTCTAATCAACATTGTGAAATGTTGACACTTGCAATTTTAGCATTCAAACTCAACATTTGCAAACTCAACATTCGACAAACTCAACATTTGCAATTTCAACATTTAACAAATTCGACATTATTTATAGTTTATTAAATTATATTGTATTTTGAAAATTAAGTGTAATAACATTAATCGTAACATAAATTAAATCTTAAATCTGTGTTAGTAATTGTCAATAATACAAATGAATGATAACAATTTGTATTAAAGAATGTACTCTTTTAATCCACGGAGATATTCCATTAAATGAGTAGATTAGGTTAGGTTAGGTTAGATAAATGATATATATGCTGTTGAATAGTATGAATTAATGTAACATTATTGTGTTGAATGTACATGACATTTTAATAATTGTTGTAATTTATATTTATTCTTGTTGTAATGTAATGTTTGACAATTTTATATATTAATTATAAATTATACATATATTATTTCCTGATTTAGTCAAATATTGAGATTGTCATATGTTAAGATTGAAAATGTTGAATTTTCAAATGTTGAGATTGAAAATGTTGAGTTTTTTAAATGTATAGTTTGTTTTGTGTTGTATTAGACATGTAACCGGTTTTACACTTAGCATTTTAATAAGAATAAAACATAATAATTAGATAATTATTTTTGAAATTTGAATTTAAAAGTATCATTGTGAATGAAAGCAACCATTGTTCCTACATTGCTCTATGAAGGACATGGTCAACTGTATATTGTGTTAAATTTATTTTTAAACAGAATTACGTTCATATCTTAATCTGCCGTACAATATCAATGTGTAAACATTTATAATCATTAATCGCTTTCACTGTTTTCGACATATTCTTCTTTTTATATATTCTATGAAAACATAAGATTCAATAATTGTTATTTATTGTCATTATTTCATTATTCGCCTTACAGCAAATGTTACTTTTACTTGGAACACTTTAATAATAATCAGGCACAAAAACTCGACCATATGATTTATAATTAATAATTTGTTTGTTCATATAAATTAGTAAAGCTAAGCACTCAAAAACTCAATTTTAGATAGCAAATTTATTTAAAATCCTTTGGTATTGTTGAAATAACGACTTCTCATTTTTGTCTGAACTATCTCAAACAGAGCATTACAAAAGAATATCATTTTAAAGGTAGAATTTAAACGAAGGAAAAAGAACCTTTCAATGCATCTCTGGGTCCAGAAAAACACACAAAAGAGGATTTACGGCTATTGAACGATCTTTTATCCTGTAAACATGCATGTATTTGCCTTTCCGCTTTTTGAGAATTCTAAATTAATTACACAGGTGTAAGAACGTAAAAAATTATATTCTATTTGAAACACTTATATTGTTTGTTTTTTTTCGGTATTTTCAGTTTATCGCTGTGTATTTTATTTCTGACGTTTAGAAATAGAAGTTAAACTACGACTCTCCGTTGATTTTGTTTTTTCTTAGCAGAGATCTCAAAGACTCGCGAAAGGAGCTCCTCGTGATGTGAAAACAAAATAATAAGAAAACTGAAATAGGATTTAAAGCATTACACTGGGTTTACGTAAAGCTTCAAATGAATATCAAATTGTAAATTCATATCTGTGTAACGTACATTTATTCTAATTTGAAATATACTTGGAAAAATGAATATATAAAATATGGTAAATAATAAGTGATTGAAGAAATGAGATTATTAAGAGAAGAAAATGGTATCGAAGTTCACATATAGTTTAAACAATAGCGAATAAAAATATAAACAATCTTCATTGAAATGAGTTTTTCATTTTGAGTAAAGTAACATTCATATTAGCTGCAGTAAAATGGTCTTGGAATATGCTCGCACCTAAATACGCCGCGCCACCAGCTTTTGAGCCTCATTCACCCTTCGCTAGTAGGATCTGTGAATTTCTTTCAAGAGTGCCTTACGCTCAACCGAGCCGAAATTTTCGCGCACGACTGTCTACGAGATTTCAAATAGGAAGTAGAAATCCAAAGGGATTGAATCGATCGATAAATCGAGGTTTCAGAATTATACCCGGCACCCTTTGTCGATTTAAAGTTGATTCTCCTTTGTGAATATAATAGGTCTGATATTATAACTTAAGCTATTTGAAGCTGCATCATGAATACTCACCACCACTAATTATTTTGTACAGATTAATTAAAAATTCATCAATAACCTAGTTCCGTGCTCGCATTTTATCTTGCAAAGTATTTCGATATTGCCCCAGGTGCATTAATTAGAGACAATCAGAAATATAACTCTGATTCTTTTTTTCATCTAGGTGTCTACGTTTATTAGAGCCCTACGGATTTTTCCGACATTTTTTTTCTACATAAAACATATAGTACACGAGTATGTATAAAGAAAATAAATGTACTCATGTACTTATCGATCGCACAGGGTTTGGTAGACCCAGCTATTTAATTGACTATAGAAAAAAACTGAAAATTATTCAAACTTTCGACCCCCAGCAGATGTCAACCGGAGCATTATTATATAACATAACAGATATTATTATTATTATTATTGTTTGTTTCGTCATAATATTTATAATTAATAAAGTCTTGACTGCTTTATTAAATTAAATAGGAAGGCATGTCTTCTTGGCACGGGCTGTCGCATTATAGAATATGACCTTTTATATATTCTTTTTTTGTAAAGGATCTTTTTTGTTGGAAGCATTTTTTTGTGTGATTTATATTTTTGATAAGCAATGTAATAAAACTTATCAGTTTTTATTTGCTCCTATAATGCAGTATGAATCCACTCAATAAACTAATTAAATGTATGTTAGACCATGACAAACTCTAAAAGAGATTGATTTTTGAAATCGGTCTCACCGTTCGCGAGATTTCCCCAAATTAAAAAAAAATGGGACTTACGTACGTACATACAGGATGACGGACAAACATTTTTTTAATTAATTTTTTAGTTCTTTAGGGTCTGAAACCTCGTCATTTGATGAAAGACTATATAGGATAATTTATTTGCCGAGGTGACCAAATTCCATACTTCGTAAAGTGTAACTATCAGTCATTTAGTTTCTCTCTCTCTCTCTCTCTCTCTCTCTCTCTCTCTCTAAGTAAAATAAACGCTGATTATTTGGAAACATTTTCATAACAAACAATCCAGGATATGCAAGCATTAACATCCTATATTAGGATTCATCATTCAGTAACTCTCGTTATTCGACTATTGACTGAATCATATAGAAGAATATTATCGCTATTGATTAATGATTATTGTGGAATTTAATACATATGCATAAATTAGGACAGAAAAAAAACCTTTTTAACGTCCGTTTGAAGGACATAACTGACATTTTTCGAAAAAATGTATGGCACAAAAGTGTATTTTTTCGCCCAGAATCAGAATCTGCAATAAAAAACCCTATTTCATGCCGCAACCGGAAGTTAAAAATATCACTATTCGATAGAGCGCCCTCAAATAATAAAGAAACCGTTTTTACACATTTAAAATAACCATGTTTTTAACTTTTAAATGGATGGTCTGTAATACCATGTGTAAATATATATATATATACAAGGTGTCCCATTTTAAGTGTCCACCCCAAATATCTGGAAAATAACGCGTTGTACAAAAAAAATGTTTCGGACAAAAGTTTCAAGATTTTTTCTGGGCAATTTAACGGCAACCTTTATTCTACCTTTCCCATGACCTTAAAGGTCATATCAAGGTCAAATTCAATTTTTCTAAATGGGAACCCCCATTTATTATTGCAGATTTGGAAAGAGCAGGAAATTTTACGTTCAGGTACAACCTTGTCCATGTCCGGGACAACGACCTTCAAGATCTTTTCAAGGTCAAAGTTGTTTTTTTAACGGAAATTCCATTTTTTATTGTAGATTTGGAAAGAGTTTCAAAACTTGTTTGCTCCCTGAAATTTATTAAAGCGGCAATTCCATATTCCACATTTAGAAGTCAAAAAACATTAAAGGAAATACTTATTCTATATAATTCTGCAGTCAAATTCCTTGTTGGTTTATAAAATTATTTCTTATGCAACATTTACATTGGTTGTATATAATAAAACTAAATTAATGTGAGAATAAACATGTGTTTCATTAATAATTCATTTTTTCATCAACGATTGTAATATATAAAATTTGGTGCTTTCGTAATATTGTATCTGAATGAATCGATTATTTTTAATCTCATGAATAGAATAACGCGAACCAATAACTGTAAGTACTTTTTGATCCAGTGTGCGTAAAGTGCGGCTTTACGCATTTTTTACATTTGTTAGGTGCACTTTACGCACACTTGCATAAAAAAATATTGTTCGACGCATGTGCGAAACTTGTATCGAAAACTACTATATTGTATAATATAATTTAGTTTTCAAACACAGATTATTAAATCAAGTTCCTTAAAGAATTTCTTTAATAATATTATTTATTAGATTAAATTAATGAATATCAAATAGAATTAAAAGTAATCTCCCAATTTTAAAATAACCGTAGCGACTATTATTGCAGGTATAATATACATAATTTTATTTTTGTGCTACCTTAGTTCATTTAACCACGATACGGTGATTTTAAAATTTGTTTATCTTCTAGCAAACAGCCAAGCATAATTTATATAGCTCAATTAACGAATTCCCCAGTTATATAATTAAATTCAGCAGTTATTTGTTTGCCCTCATTCTACGTGTGGAGGATATTGTATACGTACAAAGTTAAATGGCCACTTAATGAATACAAATTTCTTTTGTTTTTAAATTTATTATTTCTAAAATTTTTCATATTCTGGGGCGTCGTATATTTCAAATGTTAATTTATATTCCAAATTTGAGTTATGAGTTGTTTAATATATTATAAGCAAGCCGAGAGCTGCACTAACATCAAGAACACTTGCTGAATACGCTCCGACAAATAGCCAAAATGTACTTAATTTCCGTTAGTATTGAATATAACACTGATGACACCATTTCGCAAAGCTTGGTAAGGGCCTAAAACAACCAATTTTCGTCTCATATTCGACATTTTGTTAGCCTCTTGCCGAGACGGATAATCTTATTAGAATTGATATTCTTTTTACCATGTTATTTTCATTAAAGACAACTTTTCTGCACAATGACGTTTCCATTTTCGAAATATTTATGAGATTGAACCACTCTACTAAATTTAGAATATCCACGGAAACGTTTATGTATAAATAAACTATGTCTAATGAAATTAGTTTATAGTTGTTTAGCAGTTGTAGGTTTTTAATTTTTTTCTGCAATGCTAACTGTCCTTGATATGTGTTTGATTTTTATCACTAATGTTTACTTTTATTTGTCTAATTATCATCTCCTTCTTACTCTAAATACTGAAATCTTCCTCGACTTGTTGATTATATATTTACAAGTCATTATTTCACAAGGGATCATTAATCAATACAAATATTTACTAATTTATTATATTCGTTTCCAATCGTGAAACAGTCAAAGGTTTAAATAAAAAAGAATTATACTATAAAAATTTGCACGCATAAAATGTTCTAGTTTTCAATCCGGTCATTCCGCACGGTTAATTATCTTCATGTCGGTGGTTCATCATCTATACAATATTAGTAATACGACATAATTTAAAGGTGCATTGACTCGTGACAATTTCAATAATGCACCTTACAAAGTTTACGAGAGATGAGTATACAACGCTTCTGCTACCCTGTATAATCTATCACCGTAATCCATGAAAATCGCCTTACGATAGCGGAGATAGTGTCTGAATGCGCCCTAATAGTTCAATGACCTACCAAATAGTTAAGAAGCATGAAATAATATATCAAAGATGGAAAAACTTTCGTTTATGATATTTATTATTTATATTATTATATTAAAAAATTAGATGGCGCTTAGCCTCTACATAGTACTCTATTTGTTACTCTTATTAATAACATTATAATATAATTAAATAGCTTTTTTAAAAAATTAAATACTAGTCTCAGTAGTTTCCGTTTACATCATTTTATACTGTGAACATATAATTTCCATTCTGTGATAAAGAGGATTACCGTATATCGTGGTTTACGAAGTTAACCTCACTTTTTTTCGTTGCCTATACAAATTAGCACATGTCTGGTAGCGAGTCAGATCTAGACTGCGATATTTTCTGGATTTGAGCTTAGAAATGGATACTGGAATTTGTAGGATTTGCAAGCAGCAAGCTGACTCCAAATTTGTATCATGTGATAGCTGTCGCAAGCCTGTTCATTATGTCTGTGCTAATATTTCTGCAACGGAACAACGCTGTATAGAACTTAAGACTGGCAGGGCACTCAAATTCTTTTGCCCTCAATGTGATAAAGGTTTATCAATATTGCCTGAACTTTTTAGCAAAGTTGATGCGTTAGCAACTGAACTAGCGTCCATACAGGAATCCTTAAGGACTTTATCGAATAGACCTGTCGATAGTTCGTCTGGTGGTCTAAATAGTAAGGATCGTGAATTATTTTTTAGAGAAATTCTGGAACGTCAAGCAAAATCTTCTAACTTAATATTTTTTGGAGTACCGGAGTCAAAATTACCGAACGCAGACAAGGTAATTATCGAGAAGTGTTTGTCATCGTCACCCAATTATAGTACCACATTAGTAAACACCAGGAGAATCGGAGCAAACATCGAAGGGAAGATTAGGCCATTAATTGCCACTTTAGGTTCCTCACAAGACGTTATTTTATTTTTAAGAAGTAAATCGAAGTTACCAGATGGGGTGAAAGTTTCATCGGATAAAACCATGCAAGAACGTCAGTTCCTCAATGAACTTCGGGATGAACTAAAAAGTTTTAATGAAACACATCCAGATAAATTAAAAACTATACGATATGTTAGAGGAGTTCCCACTATCGTAGATAATAAGGTAACCTCAAAAAACTAAAGTCTTCTACGAATGTATCACATGGTAGTAATCGTATAACGGTTTACTACCTAAACATTCGTGGTATTCGTTCAAAGTTGGATAGATTTAAACAAAATTTTTATACTCTTAGTAAAAAACCGGATATTCTAGTCCTTACCGAAACTTGGTTACATGAGGGAATCGAAGACAGTGAGCTGGGTCTATCGGCCTACAACATAGTAAGATGTGATCGATCTTATGTATTATCTACTTCTACACGAGGCGGTGGAGTTCTAGTCGCTATTGCTAAACACATCATCTTCTCTAAGTGTTCGGTCAATTTAATTAGTTCTACGTCTGAACATGTATTTGTGTCGATTACCATTGGTGACACTAAAATTATACTTGGTGCTTCTTATTTGTCTCCAAATTCGGATTTGTTATCTTATACCAGCTATGTTGGAGAAATTGAGCGTATATCTTTAAATCACGAAAACTATAAATGGCTCTTACTCGGCGACTTTAATTTACCCAACATAACCTGGAATTCAAGTTTACCAACTACAATCGACTCGATTTCATACGTTGCGCCTGGGATTATTAATGCTGCGACTTTGGTTTCTCAAGCTACTTCATATTTGGAGTTACTACAATTAGCACCCGCTTTGCCGAGTAAAGGATATACCCTGGATTTGGTTTTTTCGTCACTTGAACAATTAAAGGTGGATTATGCAGATGACGAGCTTCTTCAACCAGATTCTCATCACGGCTGTTTATCAATAACTTTCGATACCAACAAATCGACCTTGCTAGAACCCTCTGAAGTTTTATTAGATTATGAGCATTGTGATTTTCTCGAAATGAATAAAATGTTGTCTGAAATAGATTGGAAAAATGCCCTACAAAATGAAAATGTGGACGACAGTGTTCAATTATTTTATAAACTATTAGAAGTGCCTATTCGCAAACTAGTTCCTACGAAGATCTTAAAATCATCAAATAAACCTCGTTGGCATACGCCAGAACTACTTGATCTTATTCGTTCTAAGAAAATTGCTCATTCATTATGGAAGGAAACAAATTCACAAGAGGACTATTTAAAAATTTTCTAAATGCAACATAAAATCTTTCTGGTCTTATGTAAATAATTTAAAAAAACAAAATGAGTTTCCGAGTTCTATGTTTCTGAATAGAACAACAGCTAATGATGCTAGACATATAGCTGACTTATTTGCTAAACATTTCTTTTCATCGTTTGTCACTTCAAATGTCCTGCCGCCTGATTTGAACACGATTGCATCTACTATCGACCGGATCATTATCACTCGGAATGATATTTTACAAGCTATTATGAGGCTCGACTATGGAGCTAGTTGTGGACCAGATATGATTCCTCCCATATTATTGAAGAGCTGTATATCGTCGCTTATTGAGCCTATTTTCATTATTTTTAACAATTCGTTACAGCACGGTATCTTTCCACATCTCTGGAAACAAACATTCGTCACTCCAATTTTTAAGAATGGTAATAGGCAAGACATTTTCAATTATAGGCCAATATCAATTATTAGTACAATTCCGAAACTCTTTGATGCCATTATTACTGAAAAACTAAGTAACCATTTTATTACTATTATTTCATCAACTCAACATGGATTTGTAAAGGGACGATCTACAGTCTCCAATCTTATGACATTTACATCTTTTATAAATGATGCTCGTGAGAACTCGTATCAAGTTGATTCCATATATTTTGATTTCGCCAAGGCATTCGATTCTGTAAACCATACAGTATTAATTCGTAAACTTGCTAACCTAGGCATCACTGGAAGTTTGCTTCAATGGATCCAATCTTTTTTGCAAAATCGCACCCAGACTGTGCGTCTTAAGGGGATTAAATCTTTCTCCTTTGACGTTCCCTCTGGCGTACCTCAAGGATCACATCTGGGACCATTACTTTTTATTCTTTTTATTAATGATCTTAGCCAAGTATTTCAATTCAGTAATCACGTTTTTTATGCAGATGATTTAAAAATTTATTCCACTATAAAATCGCCAGTTGATGCATCAAATATACAAAGAGATATCGACTCATTATTAGATTGGTGTAAGGCTAATGCTCTTTCGTTAAACATACAAAAATGTAAAGTACTAAGGTTTTGTAGATCGCAGTCACAACAGTATTCGTTTCAATATGTTCTTCATAACCAAACTCTTGAAGTTGTAAACTCTATTAAAGATCTTGGAGTGATAATGGACAATACATTATCATTCAAAGATCATCTTGCGTTTGTTACGAATAGTGCCTATAAACAACTAGGATTTGTAATTCGTACAACTAGTTCTTTTTCCGATGCCAGTACCATTATCCATATCTTCAAAACCTTGGTACTATCTAAATTGCTGTATGCCTCACCCATTTGGTCTCCGTACTTAAAAACTGATATTCACTTGTTGGAATCTGTACAAAGACGATTTCTTCGGTATCTCGCATACAAAACTCGTCAACCATTTGATTATTTTTCGCATGATTATTCTAGGATATCGACTTTTTTCAAGATCCCAACCATTGAATCTCTACATAGGTTTAACGATGTTATATTAACTCGGAAAATTCTAAAAAAGGAAATTTTGTCAGCATCTGTTACTGATCTTTTTGTTGAACGCGAGATAAATTACCCTAGTGCAAATTTTAGAGTTCTACAGGAAAGAAGCTGTAGAACTAATCGGTGCTTTAACTCTGTTGTATTTAGGTTAACTCGCCTTTGGAATGATTTACCAAAGAATATTATTACCATTGTTTCGGATATAACCTTTCGTTATCGCTGTAGAAATTTGTTATTACAGAACTATAATGCTACTTAGTTATGAAATTGAGATTTATTATTTACTGTAGGCAATCATGTTAATTATTTTTGTTACTTATTATTATTATTCATTTCTTTAGATTTATGTTATTACTGATTTTTTCAATTACTTTTATTTGTATGTTATGCGCCATAACTTTTTGTTATATTTTTTATGTAAATGGGCGTGTACGCCCGTATGATTCTAATAAATAAATAAATAAATAAATAAATATTCCAAAAAGTCTTCAAAAGAACCACTTATTTTGTTTACTTTCCAAAATAGGCGTGGTTCCAATGTCATCAGCATTTTTATAGGAATTTCGTTGCTAATTGTATACTGAAGTTTATCTACAATTAGTTGCAGTGCTGATAGAAATAAACCATGTTAATATAAAACGCCTATAAAATTAATACAATATAAATAAAATGGGAATTCGCGAGGTATGAAAAGACATATTAAAAGGAATGTAGTAGTACTTACTGAAATTTGGTCGTCGTCTTAATCTCAATAATGTTCTTGATAATAGTTTGTGTACTCGGTAAAGTAACTGTATATAAGTAACGACAAATTTTTAGAAAATGGTATTTCCTGTATGTATATTTCCAGTAATTTACAATAGTTTTATTATACTGATATAAGGTTTTCCAACATGCTGAGAAAAAAATCAATCGTTGTAAATTAAAAAATTCCAATAATCGATAGGATGAAAAGGCTTATATTTATATAAATTCTTTCCTAAGACCCCAGACGGTGCTTAAGGTAGTTCACCTCGTACGTCCTGGTTCAAAAGTTTAGCGTGATCACAACTTTAAAGCCTCTGGGTCGCAAATGATTTTCGAATGAAAATCTTGTAGCGGACTGTCCAGATTTGTGCAGTCATATGTTTAATACACCGAAGATATATCAGTGAACACTCATACTAATATATTGCACCTAGACCCTTTCTCGATTCATTTCACACAGCCGAAAAACGTTTCGAAACATATACTCTCCATACCTATTTTACGAAAATTAACCCTGCAAATTATATTTTTCAAAATTTTTGTTTATTCAGATTATTAAATAGTACAACATAATAATTTTGCACCAAATGCGTATGAACACTCAAAGGCTGAAAACGCGTTACCCATATACTTCCATGTTAAGAGTTTGCAGTTAGGATCGACTATCTTGAAATATAACACCGTCTCCTGCCATAAACAAGATGTCTTTATATTCAATGAAACTCCAACTACGTTATACTACAAATACACGAATTTTGTAAGAAATCGTCAAATTAGGTGATCTGCCTGAAACTCGTTTGCGATGTCGCGTACGGGTTCGTACAGGTCTGTCCGATTTTTCCGAAAGTTTTTACAGGTTAGTACGCCGCCTAGTATTCATATAAGAAACTTGTATTCGACACTTGCATACCAAAATGCAAATGTTCACTTCAAAAGCATAGAAATGATGGATTCTTCGTCGAGATGTTAATGCAGGTAAGATATTTTTGTAATATATGAAATTTAATTTCAAATAAAGAAGGTTTAATTTCTTTTAAATTTTCGTTTTCATATGTGAATAAAAGTTCTTTAAGGAATTGTTTTTGTATAACGGAATAAATATAAAATAGAACAAAATAAATAAATATTATTTCTCATAAATAACGTTTCATTCAATTGATTTTAAACCACTCTGTGAATTGTTATTTAATTTTTTACAGTAAATACATTCATATAATAATTATTTCTTCGATTACTTACTATTCTCCTACTTTCGAATATTCAGGATTTTACAAAAATTCCAGGAAAACTGTTTCCTTATAATTCTTAAACACATCTTAGAAATTTATCTTCAATAAAAATTCTGCAAGAAAATTGCAAAGGGCTACCCGAGCAGAAATCTTTCCGGGCTGTCTGAAAACATCTCTCAGGCCCTGTACAGGCGGCAATCAGGCGCGCCTGATAAGGAATGCCTTATCACTCCAGGATCAGGCCCTGAACAGGCAGCAATCCGGGCGCCTGATAGTTTGCCACCACTTACTGATAAGTTGGGCCTTAATACTGCCGGACCAGGCCTTCATCAAGGTATTACAACCTGTACCTTATCAGGCAAATTTAGTTGTTGCGTGATCATGAGGGGATAGCAAGGCAAACTTTATCACCCTGAAACTTTACCAGTCCTTGATAGTACAGTCTGATAAGGGCTAGAAATATATTCAGGCAGTCTGAACTGGACCTGATAAGGGCCGTATGAAACATTCTACTCAGGTAGGTACTTAAATAATTTGTTTCCATTATTAACTCCCTTCATTCGCAGTCAAAAACCAAACAAATAGTACTGATAAATTGATAATGTGCATGAAGGCCCATTCAGAGTTCAAGAATATTGTTTAAAACAAGAGTCTGAAAATACAATTATTACACATTAGTATTCGGTGGAGAGGATAAAATTGAGTTTCTCTTTTAAGTGCACATAAATATTTACTTAACTATTCTTTTTTGTAGTCCGGGGAGAGTACAATTCGCAGGAAACGCTACTTGATTTCTAACAAATAAAAACAATACCTGAAATCTATCAAATTTAATATATTTTTTAGTTTAATATTTGTATAAAAACGTTAAAATAAAACGTTGAATTTTTGTTGTTGCTGAACTTGGTTATGAAGTTGATTTAATATATAGTTCAACAGTACGCAGGCGAACGCGGAATGCGAATTTCAACTTCCGATGTCAATTATAGGCACCTGCCAATTATGGTGCGCCGCGAATTGACAGTTCACGTGGCGGCCGGGAACCTACAGGATTTATTATCTACTTCAACCTTTTACCGAACATGTCCATTATGTTTTTATCTATATTTAATTTTGCGAGCTTTGAACAGACTTCTCTCTAAATAGTTGGATTTATTAGCACAACCACGCAGCAGTACAAGAGAAAGGGGCACATAAAAAATGACTTATCAATGCCCTTTATCTATTTGTTCTTGTTTATTTAATCTATACTGTTAAGTCGTAACGTCCTCGAAAGGAAGAAGTTTTGTATTTATATTTACTCATATTCAAAGTCTATCAATCTCGTTCACGATCAACTCCTCCATATCTATCAGATCATTTTGAATCAACGTAAAAAAAGAATTTTTTAATTTTTTTCTGCTTATACTTAATTTAAAAAAAATTGTGAACTATGTGAGCTGCAACAGATCTGTTTATTCGCGCATACCAATTTATATTATGTTGTAATAAGGAATTGTATTTTGTAATCAGCACATGTCACCTAATTACAACAATCACAAGCACACAATCACAGCACAATCCCTAATTAACATATTTGGTTTTTAGAAATTCATTCAAACACAATAGTTATTTATTACATTTATATATATATATATATATATATATATCATAGGAATACAAATGTTTAAAATGTCAATAGTAAATTATCTGAACATTGCTGGTAAACGATTAAGTTTATTATTATAATTAAGAGGCTTTTGCAACTGCTATATTTTCCCCATATATGTGAGAAATAGTTTGGAGTTATTCATCACAGAATATAATTTATTATGTCCAGATGGCATTTATTATGTCACAAAAATGACGCGATAAATAATAATAATAATTACAGTCGAGCCTCCGTATCATGGACTCGTCGGGAATGCTCCGATCCCGAATATGGTCAATGAAGGGGAGAGAGCGCTTCCCCTACTTCGTCGCCTTTCGTTCTGACTAACGCATTACGAATTAACGAATTAACGCATTAAGAACCCGAAGAACCTCGGTAAGCACAAAAGTGGGGGAAGGCGATAAACAGCGACAGAGGGAAAAGTCCATAATTGGGAGAGAAAAAAGTCCATAAAACAGATAGTCCATAAGAGGGAAGTCCATAATACGGAGGCTCGACTGTAGTCTTTATTGTATTATATTAGATGCAGGGTACAATGGCCAAGACATAAATAAGCTGTTTTTCAGTCTGACCCAGTGAATAGAGACTCTTAACGTACTTCTCATCTAGATTGACGAACTACCAAAAATATATTCTTATAATTATAATTTTGTACTATTAACATTGATAGCAAATAGTAACATTCTTTTAAAAATAGAGACTTGGTTTATTTTACTATCACCAGAGGAATGCAGAACCTACTAGTATCATAACTTTTTTCATTCCTTATATTACCGATCTGTAATTAAATGATCTGGCATGATAATAACGCATACTCCAGCTTTGTTCAACAATTTTTTTTAAATTTTGATCTAAATAAACTTGAAGAATGTCATCGAAACAATACTTAAGGTGTCCGTTAGATCACTCATTCAAAATTACTTAAATAATTACTTTGGCCATTTTAAGAAAATATCCAGTTATTGTAATGCGTTGTAAATGCTAAAAAAATCGATTATGTTCTGAAGGTAAGTATTTTATGAAAATAATTCTAATTACCATATTTTTAATTATTCTGAAAGTTTCTGTTAGTTATTAAAAGGCAGTAACTTAGTAAGCCAGAAAGTACGAATCATATTATTGGATAATGCTAATATATTACTGATATTCATATTGTATGGAGTAGTACATCCGTAAATCCACCAGCAACCAAGTTCCAAAACAAAAGCTATTCTATCTAAGTAATTTAATCAATATCAATTATGAATAAAAAATTTTGAAAATAAGTCTTGGTGATTAACGGTCCCTTGACTTAATAACCAGGATGGAATGGTAATTAAAATACGTTTGTTTACGATTAATTTCCATTCCATCTTGGTTATTAAGTCAAAGGACCGTTAATCACCAAGACTTATTTTCGAATTTTGTATTTTCAAGAAAGCGGTCAAGAAATTGAAATAAAATTTTTCCTAGATAAATTACATAATGTGAATATCAATTTTTTTAAAATCATTTTTATTATTACTATTATTGTTATTATTATAACTGCATTTTATTAAATACTTAGTTAAAAATAAAACTTCTCGAGTATACTGGCTTACTTCAAAATCATCTACGCTAAAAAAGAAAAGAGAACTCGTCATTGCAATATTACGTCTTGCAAACATATAAAATATCACAAGTAAAATAAAATATGGTGATGAAAATGTTGGCTGAGAGTGAAATAAAAACTAATGGATTCAAGATCATCTAATTATTAATATAAATCTTAATAATACAGACAATCTACCGTGATATTGTTAGTTTACACAAACTAATTATTTTATTATAGTCTCTAGTAAAGTGGAGGTTGCGAAACTAATTTATATTATTAGTATTCTCTTTTACTGACTATGGATTTCCAGGCGGAATTAGCAGTAATGAGCTTTAAATACGGTCACGGCCTTCGAAAGCTTTCGCGAATACTGCATTATTAACGCATACTTATTTTGAATATTGTAAGAAAGCACGGCTAATAAACATGAATCAGATCTCGATTTGTATTATGCTAAAATAAAAATAATGTTACAAAGTAGGCATGAATATACGACCCAAATTACGCATGTGGAAATATAACCAATAGTGCTTTAGATTATTTGTTCGCTTTAGAAATATAAATTTACGATCTTGTATTACTAATGCCAAATATTACATCGCAATAACTTAACAAGTTTTTAACAATGAAATATGAAAATATCCTACATGCACATCAAGGCCTCGCCAGGTGTTTCAGATTAAGCTATGATCAGACTACAATAAGAAATTATAACTAAGGAAGACACCCGTTTATTTTTCGATCAATATCAATGCAGGCTAATATGTAATACCTTATTTATTTTTTAATTTAAATTAAGTATAAATTGTTTATCGATCACTATCCCAATTTAAAGGAAATCGTATGTTCCATGTCTTTACTAATATACTAATGTACTGGAGAAAATGTGCATTTTAAGAAAGCAAATTGAAGACGCATTTACGTATGCTTATCCGTTATATAAGGTGTGTCAATCATGAAGAAAAACCTACAGTATTGATAGTGTCGATAATGAAATCGTGTATGTGCATCCACAGCTGTAGAACCAACAGAGTTCGCTGGTTACCAACGTCATAACAAAGGCATTTGAGGGAATATTTTTTTAAAATCGCATATATTAAAGACATATTAACTGTGTATTGACACTACCAATTGCGAAGCAATCGAATAACATGGTTAATAAATGTGCACATTTAAATACTGGACATGTTAAGAAGCGACAAGAACATTTTACAAATTATCGGTTCAGAATCGGCAACAAATAAGATGTGCTTTAACGTAATCATTTTGTTTATAAAACTTTGGATGCCGGAGTTTTTGTAAGTATCGACGATGCTAAAAATGATGTAGGATCCTTTAATACAAAAAAGTAATCGTACCCATCAGCTCAGTACTAACTTACTCCATCAGTCAGAAGTTATTTCTTACTAATGATAGTTTGTAATCGGCGGTACCAAAGTCAGTCAGTTCAATCAGCTGATTTTCTTCGTTGGTCAGTACTGTTTTAATATCCAATGCAATACTGGCGACCAGAACTGGCTCAATACATTGGTGGTATTATGAGCTATTCTGATTCAATAAATAGTTAGCTCACTTCGTTGTTGAAGTTACTATTATAGAGAGTTTATTTAAAAATCAGGGCCTATGAGAGGGTTTGTAAGAATTAAAATGTTCCTGGTAGTTTTGTTCTTGAGCAATAGAAAACTGCTCTATGAGTTTTCGATTTTTAACAACTAGCAGTATGAAATTGGTATACAAAATTAGTATAGACAGAATACGTATAAGTATGATGGCTTAGCTTTGGAACCAATAACACAGACCGACAAAATATCAACAACTGCATATTGCATAAAATGTTATAGGTGAATCTTATAGGATTTTGTCCGTTTTTACGGAAAATTTTCAGAATCGGATTCTGCGGACAAAACCCTATAAGAATTGGCTGCCATTACTAGTGCTATAAATGTTCAACATCAGTTCGTCCCATGCTCTCCAGAACAGAAGGTTGCAGTTGTTTGGAGACTACTGATCAACCCTTTCAGTTTTCTGTCCCATTTTTAATAGGTAGGGTCTAAGTTGAATACTTAAATTCACATTCGGATTGCAATATTATAATTATTATCAAATGTTAGTTTTTAATACATACCATACATACTTGAGCTCAATAATTTTCTGAAATTTAAATAGCAAATTATAAATTAAGAAATATATTTCAATACTGATGACGTGACTGTATAATACTTGATAAGTTCATCAAGCCTGTATCCAACTTGTATATAAGTGCTTAAGATATAAAACCGGCTAATCAATTAATAATTCAATATGTACTCTCATCAGAAACATAAACTTTGATTACACAATACTATTTAATTTAAAACAACCAACACCTTAAAACTTGGAGAGGAGATATACTATCCATTTATCACAACCTTCGAATCTGATGGAAACTTTTCGAGCTGTTAACTCGTGCATGAGTAGACGTCATTGTAATTTAGCCTTCGTTTAGAAGTAGGGCAAGCCCGTTAACTGATAGACGAATGAAAATTTTTTAGAATGAATCAGTACTGCAACTATAATTAAAGAATATTTCTGACAAATACCCGATACTTGCATTTCTTTCATATACACTGAGAGGCTTGTCTATATCAATATTTGATATTTTTATATTAAAATACGCGAAATCAAGCCACCATACGATAAATGTTAGTATTTGATATTACAATATTTAATACCGTGATTGCAAAAAGTGATATTCCGAATGTGAAATTTACTGTACGTGCGAAAAATTATATCCTTTATATTAATAACTAAACATAATTATGTTAAAAAGGAATATCATGCAATACATGTTTCCCTACGCTTAAAAGCATAATTTTTACGCAGCATTCAGTTATATTAAGCATATTCAAATTTGTCGGGCTTATGAACTGCAGAAGCAACTAATGGGGATTAATTATATTAATAATTAATGTATAATATAATAGTAGTAAAGAAGGGGGCGAGATGGTTACGACGGCTAAGGAGTCCGCCTTGTTTCGTAATTTGAACGTATCCGAAAGTTCTGGGTTCGATTCCCCGTGTAGACAAATTTCTGCGCGGTGAATTGAACTCAGTATGTAATAAATAAATATTTGATGGACGTCTTTGACGAGCTTTGTGTGATGCATATTTTATTTTGTGTTGCTTTTTTTTGCTCACCAAAGACTTCCATCAAATATTTATTTATTATTATTTAGTATTTGACGAGCATAAAAATACATTTATTTCATTTGAATTTTGTGCCTGTTCGAGAAAGACGCTAAGGTAGTACATTACCTGATTATGATAGGATTGTTTAAAGATCTCCAGATTAATGTTGCGAAATGATCAGAGGTGGCGTAGCTTAGTTGGTATAATAGAGTATTCGACAAGTATTTTTCTTTCGAAAAATCTTAAAATAAGACTCCATCTGTACTATTATAAAAACATTGTGAACGTTTTTTTTAGTAAAATTTGCATTCTTTCTGAAGAGAGCAGACGAGTTTCTGTCATTAGCCAAATTATCTAGAAAAATGAAACATATGCATCAAAAAAACATTGTGCTTTACTCGTCAAAGACGTCCATCAACTATTTATTTAGAATGTTATATCAGTTTATTAGCATATGATATTCACATAAAACAAATTGGGAATATTGCAATATTCTTTCGCTTATGTTATTTGTAATAAAGTAACTTTCTCTTATCAGTGGATGATTTTGAAAGTATACGAGTGCGGATCATAAAACACGTCTCGTTTATATGTATTATTCATTCAATGAATTTCGCCCCTTAACCTTTATCTACCTAAGAATACGAAATACATGTCTTTGTATTTTTTGGTTGTTTTAGAGAGTATGTTCTACGCAGTAAATGCAAAAATATGCCAATCACTATTCTGACTTCATCATCGGGTTTTTGTGGTCTTATTGTATTATTAACGATGAAAAATCGTGTTTTATTGTTACAATTATTCTCCATATTAATGAGTACAACTTTTCTATTATAAAATGCATTAAACGATCTTGAATCTTTCAATAACTTTTGAATAACATCTAACACTCCCTTTAATAAAATATGAGTAGACATTCGTATATATGATTGCTTGATATATTGCCAATGGATACCAATTTTTAGTTAATTTTAGTTCAAGTTCAAATTTCAAGAGAGCGAGAAGGATCTTTAATTAAACGTATTTGCTTAATACTTATGTACATTTTAATTGAAATTCGGTCGATGTGTCGTCTAAACTTGGCATTTCTGGATGTAATATTACGTATTAAAGGAGATTATGCTCACGGTAAATAAAATATTGACTTTTAATTTGAATAGTTTTCCAGTGTTGACGTGCTAATCAAAACGGGTCTTGGCGCAATAAGTTTCCAAAGAAACTTTTTAGATAAGACGAGAAAGTTGAGAGCGAAAAACCTTGCGACTTCTCATTTCAAACTTTCAACGCGCAAAGGTGCACCCTTCCTCTTGCTGTCATTCTAACTGTAAATGTGGACTCAATAGCATATACTGCATTGAACTTTTATACGAAATTTTCGCTTTCGCATTCGACAATGATGTTTCATTTTCTAAAAGTTATTTTAAATCCATACCCACTCGGAACAAATATTAAAAATCAATACAAGGAATTTTTTAATGTTAAAAAATATTTGGGACAGACTGTTTGAAACCCTAAATTGATATGTAAGAAATTAATACATATTCACGCTAATATTTTACATAATTATTTAATATGCACATATTCGAATAATGATAGAATTCTTCTTATCCCTTACCTTGTAGTATATATAATGCCGTCTGTATTATTTTGCAAAAATGCTATTAATTTAATGGAAAGGCAACTACTGTTTCAATTTGAAACAGTGAAACTCGCAGTAAAACAGTAAAAATGGCGCCGTTATTTTGAAATGGTACATCCTTTTTCACTGAAAATTAATGCACATTCACTGCAGTCCAAATTCAGAGTAGGATTCCAAAGACGATACGGCAATAGATGTAGGCAGGAAGCTCATCGACTTAATAGTCGTGGAGACCATAAGAAACGTTAAAAATGATTCAAATTTAGTTTACTCATGATTAACTGAAGTTCAAAGAAATTTCTCAAACCAATAAATGCCATATTTTTCATTATTTAAAATTGGTCGTTGTCAATCGGGGGTTTTAATTTGGCAACTGATATCCATAATAGTAACCTTTAATTATGTACGAAGCTCTCGTCTTTGATGAAATTGAAGAACTCATAACTATATGATTTACATTGTATGTATAGTATATTATAATACAATTGCGTGAAGTAAGTGTGTTACAAATATTATTTATTAATACTTCGGCTGACCAGTAGTCGGGGTTGAAGTTTTGAAAATGCTCATATTCAATTTATTTCGACTCAGGTCATATATCGAAGCCACTTGGACCTAAATATGTTTGGACCACCCCCTCCCCATTCTTCTTTTTTGTTTCAGTCCATAAACAAATATCGGTATAATTTTATAATATAACTAAAAGCTGCTAGTAAACGAACAAGTATTAAGGAATATCCAAATTGCCACACGGTCGAAGTTTTTGAGCGAGCCAAACACCAAGCAAACACTTGTTTATAGCTGATTTTGGAACGTGCGAATATACGTGACTGATAATATAAAAGCCCCTTTTTGCACATTTCCACATTAGTAGCATTTGCAATAAATGGGAAAATAAATGATAAAAATATTCATCTAATATTGTCTCACCTGTACCCGGATAAGCTCCTTGCGAGCCTTCGGAACACCTCAACCGAGGTGGCAGGTAAAGGGTAAATAAATAAAAACAAATAAAAAATTGTTACTAAATATGTCGATTATCAGAATTGCCGAGTTATCCGTTTACTGAATTTAAGTTTTATTTGTTGTAGAATTCGCAATTAACTTTAAAGCAGAGAATATTTCGAATTACTACAAACTTTTTTGTGCACGAAGTATATTCATTAAGAATAATAACTATCAATGTTATTAAGACTGCGTTAAAAATTCTGTATTAGTTCAAATAATTTGAATTACTTATTATATAGATAACAGACTTTTTCATTAAAAGATTCTCACGCTCCGCGCTCAAAATATTAATTTGTTCCCTATGTCTCTTCGTGCTCTAAATATTTGATGCTTCATAGTACTAAGTTTCGACAATAATTGCTAATTACAAGTTAGTGCGCCTTTGCGATATTTATCAACATTTTCCACTATAAATTCACAGAGCAAGCGAGTCTTTCTCCCAGAAAGTTAATTCCCTGGCCTTTTATGTGAAAATCATTTAAGCACCGTGACGCGATGAAATATATTCAAGACGTATCTTCATCACACAGTAGCTGAAGGAACTATATATAAGGGCATCTGAAACATACTCAGCTTGGGATTTCCCTAGAGCGTAGAACCCGCTTCGTCTGTATTCGCTTATAGCCCTGATAGTCGAATCTGTCGACAAAGTTTACGAGATTCCAAGTTCCCAACCATTTCACTAAAATGGATCGAAACTTGTTGCAATGGTCGTAAAAAGTTTCAGAGGGTCAAGAGAATCTGGAATGGAATTCAATGCTTTTGTGTAGAGAAAGCTTGATAGGTACAAGAGTTTTGAATGTCCGCTTATGATATGAATAGCAACTTCGATGAATGCTTTTACAAAAAGTTATGAACGCTAAGTAAAAAAATTCGTCTTAATGTAAATGTTATCTTTATGTCACATAAAAATCATTGTAACTACAATTCTGTATCAACTGTAATTTGGGAGAGTTATATTGAGCATATTTCTACCCGTATTAAGGATGTAAGATACGCTGAAAGAAATTGTTAAACGAAAAAGGAAGATTTCAAGGCAAATTAGCTATATATTCCGGGCGATGACTTTAGTCATCGGTTGAAATAAATATCTACTCTTGAATGCATGCATATTGTCCTAAATATAATTCTGCACAAAATATCGTTAAGTACAAAATTCAAGACAATAAGAAAATGGTAATAATCCAGACGAGATGAAAGCAAGATTTGACAACCTTAATCAAACGCTAAAATATATTATGGAAATTAAATTTGTGGAAATACTATTTAAATTGTGGATCTAACCCAACTAAAACACGGAATCGGAGAATCATTTACAGAATGGAAAATCGTTGTTGCTTTTACATAACTTTAATTGTACAAATCTAAATTATAAAATTTATTTAAGGGGAAAGATTAGTTACAAGAAATTACCACAAACAATACTGTATATTGCATACAGAGCAATGACTGAAATGCTTCGTATGTGGGCGAAACAAAACGACAATTGAAAATCGGAATTAATGAACTCAAAAACAATATAAATAGACCTTTACAAAATACTTCCGTAATTACCACACATAGATTAAAACATGCACACGACTTTAAATGGGACAATACAAACATTCTAGATATATAAGCAAAATTTTACAATAGAAGAATATCTGAAACTATACATATAAAATTACAAAAACAAACTTTAAATGCCGTTGAAGAGTCGTTTCGCTTATCCAAAACATACGAGGATATTATTGATCGTTTGAAAAATTGTTTTTCGCAAACGAATGAACAACAAATACAAATAAATAGGACACCCATTCAAGATACAGATATTCCTCCTGAAGATGATTGCGAGTCGATCGAAACGTAGAGGTTTCGTTTTTTCCTAACAAAAAAAAATATTCATAGGGCATAAGCCGTCATCTTAATTTTAAAATTTATTTAATTTTGCATGTAATGCTGAGAAATAGTGACTCATTTTTGTAGTTTTTTGTTGATGAAGACAAGTCGTCAAGGTTTCGTGAAACTTGGTACCAAGTCCCCATCTACAGAGATATGTACGTCAGCTTTAAATTGACTACGTTACAGGACTAAAATATTGATTACGTAATTTTAGAATGTTGTTTACAATTTTATTGTAGAATAGGCCAACGATTGATGATTTTTCTTAACTTAGTCCGCAATAAAATGAGCATGTATTCTTTATGTATGAAGTTTGTCATGTGGATTCAAATTTACAATTTATTATGTTTGTCGCAAATTGTATATCGCGTTTATAAACAGTGTCATCTGGAATTACGCAAACAATTTTATACACGTGTTTCAAATTTATGTAATAAAATTTACTTGAGTTAACAACTTGCGTAATAAAATCAATTGGCACGCAAGCCTGAGTTTTACTACAAGATCGTTGTATAAATAACCTTGATACTGGGCATCGTAGTAGTGATTTTGAGGCCGTACATGACATTTTCGCGTCAAGGAGGACATTGGTCGATATCGAAGTTAATTTCCGTGTTCCTTATAGCACGTGACGCCTGCCGTAGTCTTACATTTCACGTGCTAACTTTGAAAGGTCTTTCGTCCTTCAAATGGATCGATAGGACCTCAACTATAGCTATGTAGAACCGCGCATTTACCCACCTGATACTCCTCTTATTGGCATTAAATTGTTCTTGAGATATCGGCTGGATCCTCCTCGGATTACAATGCTAAATAGAAATTACCCATTTTCCAGTCCATTACGTGCAATAAAAATTCTTTCCATTCATTCTAAATAAAATTCGGCTACGTTTTTAGATTGTCATATTGATGATGTATATTTATGCGCACAATGTATCACTAAAGAAATTACCCGATAAGCATCAAGACATCTAAAAGAGTTCGTAATGAATTCTTAATGACTGCTTTTTTTGTAAGAAGCATTTTAAAAGAATTCTTAATGATAACTTTATGATGTAATGAATGTCCGCTTCTGTCTAACATTACAAGTTGTCATAATGAATGCTTGATAACAAAACGAGATTTTGTACTACCAGAAAAAAATTTCGACGAAGTAATTATTAGTAGAGTGGAACATACAGACGCCCATTCTCCAGGTTCACAAGAGACATTTTTAGGTTAAACATGATTTATTCCCGTATATTCCAGTATATTTCACTAACTCAGTATAATTATTACACGCCTGTATAATTGTACTTTTTGACACGAGGGCGTAAAAATTTTGCAACGAATGTGCAGCTCAAGCTGAAGGCTGGACGTATGCACAGTTTGCATTGACGTTTGACGAATGCATAGTCGTTTTATAGCAATACTATAATATAAATCTTTTCTGAAGTGAGTCGTAAACAAATACGATCAACTGACACGTAACTTCATTTAGTATTCGTTGATAAATTTAGGTACGATTCATCGATAAAATGGAATATCATACATATGCACTTCCGGGTAAAAATTATGAGTTATGTACGAATTATATATATATATATATATATATATATATATATATTTATGCATAATTGCATGGAAATTTAATATAATTATATATAATTATATATACTTCGTATAATTTTTATTCTATTTTATAAAATTAGTAGATAACGTTATATTAATCTTTTTTATCCGGATTGTCACTGACAAATCTTCCGAGAAAATAGTTTACGAATTCACTACAATTGTATGATACAAATGTGCATTCATAAAGAGTACTTTAGTATTCATGAATAATTTTATTAATACCTTAAATCAAACTTTAGGGTAACATTCTGTGTGACATAAATTTATCCATAGAGAATTATATGTATTCATTTCATAAAGAATACTTTATGACTACTTCTATCATAATTGTGAAACATGTCACATACGATTGGTTGTATTTTGTATTTCATAAATTACTTCTTAAAGAATACTTTATGAACACTCTTATTACAGTTTTAACATACTGTACTAATGGCTGGTTCAGCTCTGTAATTCATACATGTATTCATAAAGTTTACTTTTTGAATACTTGTTGAATATTGTAAATATTGATTTAAAGCCATTAAAGAATTTTTAGTGAATTCTTTTTTTTGAAAGTATGCTTATCGGGTATTTACTAACAGTTAATGTAGACTAATTTCCAAGCTCTTAACTTTAAAATTACAATCGCAAATGTAACGTTAAAAACGACAAGTAAGATTGAGGTGAAGATACCAGTCTTTTCCTGTAATGTCATTGTATATTAATTCGTATATTTTTACATTCAAGGAGCATTCATTGACTATTAACAAATCTTACAAGGAGGTTCTAAAGTGGTCCGCTGGTAAGGTAGGAAATTTCACCAAAAAACGTAAATTAAAGATGGCTGAATAACGTTTTTAATATTCAGGCTCTGTAAGGGCAACTCTAAGCACTATAAATTGTTTCCTAGAAAATACCGAAGATATTAATTGAGAACCGACCGAGAATTTTCGGACATAAGTGATCGTTATTTATTTCCGAAAATTCTCAGTCGATTCTGAATTAATTTCTGTGGCATTTTCTAGGATACCGTTTATAGTGATTAAAGTTGCCTTTATAGAGTCCGAATTTTGAAAAATCAATTCAGTCATATATTATTTGCGGTGTTTAGTGAACATTTATACCTTATCGGTCGAGCACTTTAGAACCCCCTTAAATTTTTATTTTCACCGCGCGGCAAAGTTCTGTTCATTAACTATTAAGTTATCCTGTTAATTGAAATGCGTATATCCTATGCAACAGTTCCTAATTCCCGCGCTTTTTTTCTTTATCATTTATTTCCGAGTGTCGAAAAATTTGCAGAAAATCCAATTACTGCGAGCGTGTTTGTTTATTTATCACTATTTCAGCATAATTATAAGCGAAATATACTACATGTCACGTATTGATTCCAACATTAATATTTAAAATTATTGCATTAACTATTAACATAACAAATTTAATCATTTATTCCTTGTCTTATGTTCAAAATCTAAACTCTGTTAGATTTACATTAAAGCTATTACATTAACTGCAAACTAAGATTTCAATCATTGTGAGTATAAGAATTATATATCATTCAAGACTTGAAGGATATAAGAGAAGAATAATAAGATTCTTTTGTACTCCGTTTATCCTGTTGTAAAGCTTCCACGCTGAAGACTTCTGTTTCCTCAAAAACAAAGAATTTTCCTTTAGAGATGCACGTGATTTATGATTCGCCTTTTTTGGAACGCCTTAGACAAGGCAGTTTCAATTATTCAGTAGTAACAAGATTACACCTATATGGAGCATTCCACTTTAACCCTTTGAAGCATGGTGTAGCATATATGCTACATCTTTTTGTAATTCATTATTTACATATTTAAGGTAATTATTAACTAATTTTGCAGCAATTTTTTGCTTCCTTACTTCAAAAACATGTTAGGAAACGTAAATAAATCAATATTTTTAATTAATTATCATGTTATATTGTTTAAAAAATTAAACAAAGTGTAAAAATGGTCGATTTTTTACGAAAAATATATGTGGAGAAGAAAACGTTACTCAAATATGACGTAACTGAGTACTCGGAGGTTTTCGAGGTCGCTGATTACGAATCTGACCTCAGATATTCGAAATTTAAAATGGCGGATCCAAAATGGCCGAAGGAATTGCAAAAATTTACTTGATCGTGGAGAAATTATTGGGGACTCGGGAGTTTTCGGGATCGATGGTTATGGATGTGGCAGCAGATTTTCAAAATTCAAAATGGCGGATCCAATATGGCTGACTGAAATCTAGAGTGAATCTGACTAATTTTTACATTTCGGTCGGCCATTTTGGATCCGCCATATTTAGGTTTGAAAATCCGATACCAATTCGTAATCAGTGATCCCGAAAACCCTCAAGAACCCAATTTCACCTCGATCAAGTACATTTTTGCAATTCCGTCGGCCATGTTGGATCCGCCATTTTGAATATTGAATGTCTGAGGTCAGATTCGTAAAACTTCCGAGTACCAAATTTCACCTATTTTCAGCGTAAAGAAAAATGTATGCTTCAAAAGGTTATATCGGAAACTTTTTTCACGCAATTTTTAATTTTAGTTTTGTCATTTTCAAAATCGACTGTAGTGAACGTTGCGAGGATATTTCGAAAATTTTTTTGTTTTCGCAATGTTCAATTTATTTAAGCGCAAAAGTATCAGGACTACAAATTAATGTTTTATGTAAATATATTTTAAAGATTAAAAAATATTCGTAACAATTTCGTTTAATGAAATACATTAATCTTAATTAAGAACTGCTTTATATTATAACATTATTATGCATGCTCCACCATATATTAAATGCCCCATTAACTGATTAATATTTCATTCCGTTAAACGGATATTGCAGAACCTTTTTCATTAGCTCTAATGTCAGCCAAGCATTTAGCTAACTACCTTCAGAAAAAAACAAACTCAACAAGAGTTTGATGCTCTTCAAAATCATTGTTTCGTAACATTGAAGCAATGAAGAGCACTATCGCACTCGTTTATCCGAATTTTTTAAATTCGCATGTTGTTTATACAATGACTGTCTATTATGAATATTTCACTACAAAATTAAATGAAATAATATCTTAATGTGAACAAAAATAAACATTACTTCCAGTCTTGTTGATGAGTTTACATTTAGACTGGTAAATAGTACGATCTTTTGTAAGTACATATGATAATTCAAAAAATTTGCTCGTCTATTAGATATGTCGCTAACAGACATTTCTCAAACACTAAAAAATAGAATGAAATAATAAGGAAATAGGGACTCCATTCATGACTTTGCAGTTAGAGGCCGATTCGCCGGAGCCCGGGCCAGCCGAGGTTCTTAGCAGAAAGGGTCACAGTTTACGATGCAATTTTAGATGTTTGTTATCCGGAAAAGATTTTATTTTACTATATATTTCAAGAATATAACCATCAAATTTCAGAAAATGAACTTCTTTTGTAGCATAGTTACAGCGTTTTATATAACATTTTAATTTAACGGTTTTATTTAAACAATCGGGGGTGTTCATTTTTTAAAATGATTTTATCTCACTTCTCTCTGTGACCATCAAGAATGTTTTCAGCCGCTGGGAATCGGCCGCTAACTTCAGGGTCATACCATTCATTTTATTATTAACTATTCTAAACTTCAAATTACATATAAATGGGTGATTGAGATGGAAGTTACACCGGTATTATGTCATCTGAACTTACAGCTTCACAAGCGATGTTAATGTTCCTCATCTTAGACCTTCCAACACTCACATTTTTATTACTATTCATTATTGAGAGGGACAATTTAAAAAAAAGCAATCAGGATCCGCATTGACTGGTAGACGTAATAGCTTGCCTAGCCACTGGGAACCATCTAACGTCGTCGGGTTGCACCTAAAAACCACATTACCCATTGTTTAGATTTCAGCCGTGGCTTTTACACCCAGACGGGGATCCTATAGATTAGCACGTTTGTTTCCACAGGTTCTGGCTAATTACTTAGTGATCCTCTGTATTTTCCCATGTTCGCACCTTCTTGAAAAAAGCAGTAATCAACTATTAACTCTCTTCATTCTGACGCTGCTTTGCGATCTAGTTATCGACAGAAATGGATCCAATTGTTCTCTATTCATTGTCCTTCTTTAGTCTACTTGCGCAACCGAAGATAAGGCGAAATCATCTTTCCAATATCTGCAATATCGTTAATCCATGTTGGAAAAAGTCTACTATTTAAACAAGTGGGCTATGTAAAAGTTTCGTTGACAGCGTTCTCTTATCCATATTATTTAGCTAATCAGGCTATATGTCCATCGTTATCTCACTCCCTTCCTTTATTTCCAGCGCCAAGTGCTCGAGGTTTTCCTTCGATGCTCGAAGCATATTCTCGTCCAATGGTAGCGCTCCATTCTCAAGTGATTTTGCGTTCGAGGGGCCAAGAGGTCTCAATTGGGATCACCACTGCACCATCGGTATTACCGATTCTAACACTGTGATGACAGTATTCCCAATCCACTTGTTTCCTGAACAGAATTTATTTTGGAAAATTTCTTAATGCCTCATGGAGTCCTGTAATCCATAAAACTGAACGTTGTTACTGACATCAGAAATTGGAGTTCTGACCAAGGTCTTTGGAATTCGTTATTAGTATTTAACGATACAGTCTTAATGACAGTTATTCTTTTATATTGGTATCACCCATTCAAATAATAAATGACGATTCAAAGTTGTTTCTCGGATTTAATACTTTCAACCCACCGTTCTATCATAAATATGCTGGAAAATCAAATCACGTGTTAGGTAGAGCGTATCTAAAAACTGCTCGTCGATAGAAATTCAATTCGTTTCTGAGTTATTGAAGCTCCAAAAAGTGTATAACTTACTCGTACGTACAACGCATCTTTTTTTTGGCGCAGTTTATGTATTATACAATTCGATGCCCAGTTGGGAAGGTAAGTTTAAGACCATGTCCATGGTGTAATGATACATGGTAAAGATAGATGCGCAATAGATCAAAAATACTGGGAGCGCGGTGAACCAATACAAAATTACCATTTGTACAAGTAAGGCTCGCGGATAGGAGTATGTACTTCCTGATTGTAAAACTGGGCAATTTTCATTGGCTCATTGGAACTCCCTCCCTCTGATGCGCAACACTTCACCTTCTATTCCTTATTATTATTACACCATGACCATACCTGTGCAATCGTCGAATACCACGAGGACATAAACTTTTATATTTATAATATAATTACAAATGTTTGTCTACTAACAACTAAAGTGAACCGAATTCACTACTTAAGTTGCCCTACGAAATGGGTCGACGTAATATATTTTATTCATACAATACACCATTTTGAAACGGAGTTGACACTGCAAAGCGTTTACACCAATTACATTGGTGTAACGAACAAATATTTCCCGTACAAAAAAAAACTATCAATTAGTTAGATTTCATCAATTAGTGCCGAGTAACATACCATCTTTGATATGAAGAGCTTTAGAGCAATCATCGAAATTTGACATCCGGCCTTTTTTTTACGTTATTTTACGTCGACTTTTCTGAACCCATATGGGACTAAATCGCGACGGGACCTACAGTTTATGATGGTCGAATCCGGATCACCTGAGCTTTGGCGTTATTATAATTTTATATGTAATATATACATTCTGTTAATACAAATACAGAGGTATCCCGATGACAGATGGCAAAGGCCGGGATCGAACCAGGGTTTTCTGATTGCAAAGCCAATAATCTACGAACTGAGCCACCGCCTTTGTTTGTCAAACAAAATTTGATATTTTATCCAGGAAAGTTATAATTTAACATTTATGAAGGAACACAGCATGCAACAATTAGAAGATGACTATCCTTATCTTCATCGACATCTTCCTAAACGAAAGCCCAAGTTTACCAAAAGCCCAAAACCAGTACCTTTTAACAAATTCTTTAAATTCTAATTTTATACTAGTTCTTTCGCTTTACGCCACATCAAACTAATAGTTTAAAATTAATTTGTACTTTTCGAAATGGCAAGCTTCAGAATAGTAATATTTAAGATATTTATTATTTTTATAGACTTCATTTTTTATGTTAGATATAGAGGCACAACGACCCTTCAGGTCTCCGCGGGGCCGCGAGGTCTCAAAGGACTACGCGCAACACGTCGCGCACCACTAGGTGCTGTATTGTTGTTCGTCACGCGATTTCCTTTTGCCGTGCTGCTACGACCTCCAACTTTTCTACGCCTTTTCGTGGTTTATGTATGGGAATCTTGCGAACTTTCTGCTTAAACTCGCAACATTTCGATGTCTACATTTTTATACCCGAACTGCACTGCATTTGCAACTTATGTATATAAGAGAGCACACACCATGACTTGCAAGATATTCCGAGTCTACGTAATATACACTTTTCGAACCAAGAGTAAGTTCGTATTTCATATTTTATATTTTGAATTTACATACGACAAGTTGTGCAGAATAATTCAAAATCTGCTTAGTTAAAAGCTCACGAGTATCGCACTGCAAGGAGTCATGTTTTGAACTGTACTTGGATGCTGTTAACAACATAATGTAAAACTCGGCATGAAATTAAATATGTAGATTAAAAAAAAATTAAAACATAACGCTTATCATACGTTGTCCTCTAAGAGACTAATGCGTTAATTGCTCACGCTATGCTGTTTCGTGGCTGTAAATTAATGTTATTGAATCGTTTCAGGCAAATGCGGTAATTTAAACGCTTATAAGTGTCAAAATTAATGGACAACTTTTCTTCCTGAATCGACCACTGTTTGGTTGATGATTGCGAGAAAATTGTGTCACATGCTTAATTTATAGGTCCAGCTCCATCCAAACATGACCTTATATACGTGACATACCGATTTAAAACAGAATAGGTAACAAAAAATTTCCTGCGGAAACCACAAACATTTTTCGACACAAAACCATCTTTCAAACTTTGTGGAAATAAATTGGGAAAACTATTCTGAATCCGAATCAGTGAATGCTAAACTGCTCTCTCTATCAGAACCTCTGTCTCACATATGAGATACACATGCACTGAGAGTCGCATTTATTCTTCAGAACAACCATAACCCTTGGTTCATGAAGAAAATAAAAACCATATGCCAAAATCGCAATAATTTATATAAACAGTATAACCCTAGTAGACAATGAGTCCAGTTTTTGGCCAGTTTCGTTATTTCCCAAGTTAAAGGTATAGGGAAACTGGATAGAGTAACGCAAAACTGGACAGAATTCTACCAGGGATTAGAACAGCTCTTTTAGCTTATCTGGATTTGAAATCTAAACGCTTAAGAAATTGTAACTCTTCTAAGACTCTTTGGTCAGAACTTAGAAACCTCGGATTAGTTAAAGAAGATAGAATAGTACGTTACGCAACAAGTGCACAAAAGTTTTGACCCAAGCGCAGCGAGTGTCGGTTGTGACCACCTTTTTTAACAAATCGTGAGCTATTGTTTGTGTAATCATATTTAAGTTTTATTTAATTGTTGGATATAGCTAAACTATATGCCTACACAGAGAGAAAGAAAATAGTTAATGGAACCATTTTATAATAGTAAAACGCTTTAATACAAAAAGTAGTTAAATTAACAATAAAATGGTTCCATTTACTGTTTCCCAGTATTTAAACCATTCGAATATCACCTCAAATATCACCTATAACCTTCCATGTTGTTAATTTCACTATTTACAGATGTTAAAATCGTTTCTACCATTTCTTTATGGTTCTAATAACCACTTTTTTCTCTCTGTGTAGTGCACCAAAGTGAAACATCCTCTAAGCACTGGAACCATCGCCATTTGACTTCGCAAGGGAATTGATGACACGTATCATTGTGTTGGTCCTATCTCTTATTTGTGTTTTTTGGCTTCATTTGTTTTCCCATTTATAGGGGATTTCAATGGCGGCAACAAACGACCCAAAAATTGTTAAATAAAAAATGTTTATTTATGAAGCATTTAAAAAAATATTTCTAGTAGCATACACATATAAATGTGAATGCATAACACCCAACTAGCACATGTACGTCTAATGTACGTCCAACTCACGCCCACGAGGGCCGCCACGTACGTCCACATAGGACGTCCAAAATTAGAACTCTGAAATACATGATACGCCCACAATAATTGGAAGGTACTTCAATAACACCATTCATTTTGGCGATGTAATCACGCTGGTGCCATTAAAAAAATGTTATCAAAAGACCACACTCTATTATATAACCTTTCTAATTTTTCTTTTACTTATTTGTTGAGAACTATTTGCATATATCTCAACTTCATCCGCCATTCTTAACATTTTTTTTACTAGGATCGTACTTTAATCGTTAAACATTGAAGTTTCTTCTTTGACAGGACAGAATACAATGAATGAGTCAAGACATTTCATTATTTACATTCCACATTTACAGCTTAATATGAATAGTTGTCTCCTTCATGTTGACAAACGTTCTGATGGCTCTAAATACTTTGACGCCAAGCATCTAAGTTTGCGTAAACTCCTTAGCCTTAAATGGTTTTAAGTAGCAAATAAAGTACAGATGAAGTAATAAAGAGACCTTTTTTTATACTTGATCGATCGTTATTCTTATTATAGGCTCTAGAGCTGATAGATGTGTAACCGTCTCTCAAATAATATCAGTATAAAAGCTTTGATTAATGTAGGGTTCTGCCGTCATTACAAATTTTAATATCATTTAAGAAAAGTTATAATTAGGAAACTCATGTTACCTTAATCCACTTCAACATATTTGACTCTGAGTGATACAATTTTGGTTGACTTATGTGTCTCTTTAATGGTACCTATTCTCTGAATACTTTTGTGTATTACAAAACATTTGGTGGTTATACACAAGCAGACATTTCAAAGTTCATCCGCAAAAATTATCTGTAATTTTGAGAATGTACCCACATCTTTCCGACTCCCTACACCTTCTATTCTTTTTTGGTCAATGACTACCTTAGCTAGAGGCATATATTGTTCGTCTAGTTACCTTGTTATTTATAACGCAAAATGGGCTCGTTAATATCCCTTTTGTAAAGAGATCATACATTAATTAATTCTTAATACGTACGACTTTTCCTTAAATCCTTCATTTCACTGATCAAATTTAACATTTAGTTGATTTTTTTCGGGAGCGCGATGTTTAAGTGGCTAGCATGCTCGCTTCGTAAATTGAATGTTTATTAGGTCGTAATCCCCGTTCGGCAACTTTTTCGGTTTATTTCCATAGTGGATAATTCGTGACTGCTACTGACCGAGGTAGGTTGTTATCTACGACGTGAACGGTTTTTCCGTGGTCGACGCGGTCGTAAATATTGTCTTGAATTAAAATAGGACAATATTTGTCATGCGCCTGCTACGGCGTAGATTGCCGACTAACTGTTGACGGTCTCGATCATGTGTTGCGTATTGCATGTGTATTGTTTACTTGTCTATGCCGTCCTGTGAGGGATGATGAGACGAACCTTTCTCAATAGTCGCTTAAATGGCGTCGTGGTAAATAAATCTGGCATATATATGTTAATATTGTTAATATTTTTTGCTGATTACCTCAATTATTTTTAACTTATTCACCGACTTCTAGTAGGAAATATGACATATTTTCAATTGAATGGAATATCAGCCGCGAGGATTGTCGGAAGGAAAGAAACGTCAAAGTTTTTCACTCTTTATTCGAGCAAACTTTTAATCGCGCAGGAATCCTCTTACAGGAAGGGGATTTTGCTGTGGTATAGCTAAAACTTTTTCTATAGCGAAAACAGAAATGTTCAGTTTAAATTTACAGGAGGAGAATGCAGAAAGTCAATTAGTTTACAAAACCAAGTAACAAGTTTACTTAAAATACATTTATCCGTTTTTATAAGATAATAATGATATAGAAATAAATAGCATTGAATCATTTTGGTTCTGATTCATGTCAGAGATGTATACGAGTATCGAAGAGTTTTGAAGGGTGAAACTTAGATTGTTTTCGCGCTTGTCCAAAGTTCATCCACAAAACGTCAATATATCTATGGGATAGTCTAGAAGTCAACGAACTGTAACTTACTGAATTGCTTAGTTTATGGAACGATTTCTCCCGAATAACGTTTTGGGAGGTATTCAACAGACTTGACCTGATATATAATGCTGGAAGTATAGATTCGTTCGATATCCAGAAAGCAGCGAACTTCGAAACAAACTTTAATAGTTGCCTTAAATCCTAAACTAGACATTACCTGAAATATGAACGTAGAATATGATATAATTATATTTATTAATCAATTCATTTTTAAAAGTCAAAGCGCTATTTATGCAGAAAATTTAGGTATAATTCAAACTTCTATGAGAACTCTAAAAATTGTTTTAATTAAAATTAATTTAGCACTACTTGTATAAAAGTGATCTAGGTAAAACAGTTCTTTGGTTCAGCAGTATATTTGAAATAAACGGGCTACGACATATTTCATAAACAGATTGCAACCAGTGATTGGGAGTATATCAAAAAAATCTCCGAGTGCTCCCCAGGGTTCAATTCCTGATACAAAGTCATTTCTCTCCTTTTTATTAACATCGCCCATCAACACTGCTCCACTCTATCCGCCTCTGATACACGTTGCGACAACGTCAAATAAAGAATCGTCGATTGCTGGTTACAAAGCAAAGACCATTTTTTTACGTTCATGATTCACTTTTTCTCGTTAAATTCATTTTGTCTGGATTATCCGTTGAACAACTAAACCTCGCAATATTACTTTATGATAGGATGTAATGCTTTTTAATATATGTATAGTTTCTAATATAGTAACTAGAATAACCTAGGGATATTTTAATACAAAACTTCTGTTACAATGAATTTAATGACGCACTTAATGAAAAAAACTCAAAAATCGTTAACTAAAGTATTTAGTATATTATAGAATATCATTATTTACGATATTTTTAAGCAAAACAAAAGATGGAAAACAAAAGTAATAATCTTTTAAAGAGCAGAACACATTTTACACAAAAGTATTTTAGAAACCTGATCATTGGATGAAGTAACTATACTTAAGCAGTACGTTATTAAAAAGAAGGAATTAATTGTTTCAAAACAAAACATTCATAACATATAACATAAAATAACCCCATCGTTTTTTACAAAATACAAAAAAGCAATACTTTATTCACATGAGAACAAATGAAATACTTCCAATCTTCCTTTTTTAAATTCCACATATTCCTGTCTTTCCATATTAACCACTTCAGTCACTAATTTGTCCAGTGATGAAATAAATATATAGGTAACCAATTCTAAGAGTATAAGTGTTTACTTAATTGTTTGACAAACTATAATTGGAAGGTATGCATTGCTGTATATGCATGAACATTGCTTCCGTTAGATGATTACTTTCTAATTAACATGTTGAGAGGAGACTTCTCGGCAATGTTCTTCCTACGGACCAAAATCTATCCCGTATCACAATGGATTAGCGATTATTACAACTGGCGCATTAAGATATACTAGGAGAGTACCTGCATTTGATGGTTTGATAGGAGTTTCTCCTTTCTACTAGAATCGAAGTGCTTCAAACAGAATTATTAAAGGATACGTTGAACATCAATCGTACAGTCAGAGCCAGCATTAAATTCTCACTGGAGAGTATTTCGGCGTAATGCTGCGGATTATAAAGGTCCTAAAATTAGAATACCTTCGCTGATAAATGCTTACTTCGATGATTTCAAGACAAAATTATTGATTGATATATATTTTTGTTAGTGTTATTTAAAGAAATTAAAATACAGAAATATATTAACAAATACATTTAATGCATTATAAATTCATTTGAAACATTGTCCTTTTTTTATCTCATATTTAGACCCGTAAATCGAAATACTGCAGCGAGGGCTCTGGCTGGGGTTTCCATAAACTACCCATGTTGCGCATAAACAATTCCATGCAAAATATTGTACGAAATTAAATGTAAAAAAGGTTTGAAGTTTTTCTAATAGCATTATATCTACAATTTATTTCGTAAAATACTGATTACTATAGCCTCAGTTCTTCGCGATTTGTTACTTCAGTTCAAACAGAAATTGAACAAAAAATGTTCCAGGATTTAAATATAAAATAGTGGTTACAACGAAGGGCGTAATATTCTTGTTTTGGTTTATATTTGAATACTAATTTGATTCAATAAAATATGCTGTATTTTTTCTGTATATCTGATTATTTTTTTCTTGATATATTATATATCGTAGCACGCAACAAAATTACATTTATTACATTTGAGATTTACAATGAATTATTTGACATTTAACACTGAAATATAATCGTATTTCAAGTTGACATTTTTTTAACAACAGTAGAGTACAATCGAGAACAAATTCAGTTACATAAAATAAAGTGAAAATCGTTTTTATTTTTTAAAAGTTTGTTCAGCGTTAACTTCTTTAGTAAAAGTTTGTGTCTAAAGAAAATGATGGACATTTATTCAGTTATTTACTACATTTATGAAAGTCTGAAATAAAATTATGAAAAGTGTTGAATTTTTTACTCTACTTTAAACAGAATATTGTCAACAAGTTGGAATATACGTAAACATGTTCTGTTAACTTTGTATTCGGATATTACATTTATTCCCTCGAAATGTACACGTTTGAGCATTACTTTTGCACTTCACTCATCGTTAGTCATTAAAAATCGATACCACTTTTGCTCGTGGTATAACGTTACACAAGACACTTCGTAAAAGTCTGATATACGTTTCCATATTTAGTTATATTATAAAAATGTACATCTCTTTTAACTATTATTGTTTATGTAAATTCAAACTTGTTTTCTGTGCTATCAATTTTCTGTTATGATTATGACGCATTTATATACAAAGAATATTAGAATTTTAATAATAATGGAGTTTCCATCCAGTTCGCGATATAATTTTTGGTAACGAACTTTGTTTTTATTTTATTGGATGTAATATTGAATTTCACTTACTTTCTCGAACATAATAGCGAATTTATAAAGCTTCAAAATATCATAAATTAATATACTCGTACTAAAAAAAAATCGAATCGATAACAACATGAGAGGAATAATTTCTCCCGTGTTAACACATATACTAGCTTAGTCCCATATGTGCGGTCCCTTAAAGTAACAAATATATTAAATGCATCCTAAATGCGTTGTTTGAATAATGTACTTTTTAGAATGCAATTTTAAGAACCGAAAATCAGATAGTAGCGTGGGCTCTAGCTGGGTTTCTCGGGATCCACCTAAAAAATTCCTAGAAAATATTTTAAGAAATTAAATGTAAAAAGTTTCAATTTGTCTAACATCACCATATGTATATATTGCGTAATTATAATTTATTACGCAAAATACTGATTATTGCTTCATTTATGTTCTCCCCTATTTGGGAATTTATTGGGAAGTGTGTTACAAGCCAGATTGGGGCCCAAATTAGGAATTGGGAAATCCAGCTGGGACCCAATCCAATTGTTCCACCTGGATACCTAATTGATTCCTGCGGTTTTATAAATTGATCAAATTTTAAAAGTATTAGATATTCATAATGTGCTGAGAGTGGCATGAAAATTCAAGATGGGAATGTTCATTTGAGTGGAACTCAGTAATATATGAGTTGGGCGTTATCAAACATAAATTCACCCCCTATAAAGATATCTAATATAATCCAATGTCTGCATTGTTTCCTGTTAACGAAAATTGAGATTGACAATACTCATGACCGCATTACTGGCAATATCTAAAATTTGACGGGTTCTTTTTTCCAGTTACTCTTAAAGACCTTCAGAAATTCGAAAAGTTGAATGACATATCAGTAATGTTTTCATTGTTACGGAGAAAAAATATGAGATTCTTATACACTTGATTGCTAATAAAAGAGAACGTCACGTGAATGTTTGACAAAGTGGAGGAAGAAAACGACAATAGTATTTCCCATTATTGTTAGAGAAAAAACGTGGTGTGGTTGGGTGGTAAACAGTGCAGTAAACATAAACGGAAAAAGCATATGTGCGATCGCTGTCTGTACTATTTGAACAAAACTTGCCGATGCCCAAAATCGAGTGCGCAATTCTACTTCCTGAACAAAACAGTTTAAAATTCAAAATTTTCTATCGCGCACTGTAAATGCCTATCATCTACGCTGGCACCGAATATCTCCTTGGAAAAGTGGAGTCGACGACCGCACTCAAATAAGCCTATCACCGGCAATATCGCTCTTACCGGGCAAGGATCTGAATGCGCTACTTGGTTTGCCAATGAGCTAAAGGATCAGCTGGCCAAGGAAGTCAACGAAGTGAAGTTTCTCATTACCTTCTTCATTACGAAATTCAAAATTACTTTTAATGTTTATTTCTAACCTAATTAACAGAATTATACAAACTATTTTTATTTTATTATTTATTCAAATTTAAATAATTATATTAGTTATGTAAAAAAATGAGATAAATGTATCTGTTGATAGATTCTTCACGATAAGACACCTCTCTGTCGAATTGAAAAAGGTTCCATGTTGCGACAAAGTCTCGAAATCACACGGTTTGGATCCAGCACATTATTTTACTTCACCTGGACATACGCGGGACTATGCTCTAAGGCACACTCGTGTAGAATTAGAATTGCTAACGGACAGTGATGTGGTGATGTGTATCGAACAAGGGTCCAGGGGAAGTCTTTCCCAATGCTCAAAAAGCTATGTGAATGCAAATAATAAATATATGCTTGATTTTAACCAATATGAATCCTAGAAGTATCTAATGTACTTTAATAAAAATAATTTATAATCACGGACAATGAGGCAAGCGTTGTCAATCGGTGGTGGGTCGTCAATGTCTATTTCAAAAATGTTCCCGATGACGTTAAAATCGGCTATATCCTCGAAGTCGACTTGACCTACCCAAACAAAATAAATGATGGATCCTGAGAGAGCTTTCCTCCACGTTCAAAACAACACAAATTGTTTGAGACATCGAAAGACAAAAACCGGTACATCATTCATTATCGGAATTAGAAATAAGCACTTATCCACGTTATTGTTGTAAATAATATACATCCCGTCTTCAAGTTTCGATAATCTCCATAGTTGAAATCATATATTTGCTCGCGATACAACTGAAAAAAAAATAGAAGTAACCATCGATAAGCTAATTTATGTAAGTATGGTTATTTTCGATATCTGTAAAATTAAATTGTATGGATTCCATTATGATTATGTAATATACCTAAATTTAAGGATAATGCAAAATCATTATACACTAATACGGATAGTCTACTTTATGCGTTCAAGCGTACCGATATATATGACTATATAATATAAAACCCGATATTAAAGAATGCGATACCCAGCACTTATGAAGTAAAACATGCGTTCGGTATGTCTTTAGTTAATAAGAAAGTTTTAGGTTTAATGAAGTACGTGGTCCAAATAATGATCAAGTTTGTCGGACTGCTGTTAAAATGTATTCATTGCGTGTGTTGAGTGAGCAAAACTACACGACGTATATATACATATATGCAGTCTGCGAAAGTAGTGGTCGGTCTCCACGATGACTAAGGTCATTCAGTCAAAACTTGTCCCGATACAGTACCACAGTGACATAAGGATATTATGAAAATAAGTTAAAAGTGCGTGTATGTCTGTATATATGTACTGTGATCATAAAAGATCTATGGTAAATATTAATATTAAATAAATTGAAATAAAAATCACCTTTAATTCAGATGAATATTGTCTAAATAATATATTCTTTTGTAATTCCTTTTGAGGACATCCAATATTGCAGCTCAGTATCTGATAAGCTTTAAAAATGAACTAACTTTACATCATGACGTCAGGGTATTGGTCATGCTGCGGTTATGCATATGTCATTATATAAGCCATATCTCTCTTATTGATAACAGTTCGAAAATTGATTCATTTTACATTGTCTGAAGTGAACCAAAAAGTTTACGTTGTCTCGAATAAGATGATTAAGAACCATAACATATACATATTTCACTTACATAGAGGCAATCGACGTTATTATGTCTACCCATACAGAAACATGTCCTAATATCATCCTGTTTCTCGCAGGCAACGTCATCGAATATAATTAAAGAGTTTGCACCCATTACAGGGTGACATATGACATTGTCGTGAAAAGGAAACTAACCCACCCCTACGGCAGGTTTTAATAAATCTTGCAGGAGTTATTTTCGTTGACTAAGCGATTTTGAATGCACGTAAATATTATCAAATTTTATTTCGTTAAGATCGATAATCAGTAAGGGGAGGGTATTAATTTTCCTGCAATTTGACGGCTGATAAAAAAGTGCGTGTATATTGTTTGGTAACAATTTTCCATGCCGCTTCTCGTTCGTTGTTATTTTGAACGGGAGACGTTAAATCGTCAGAATTGACGATTGATATTTTTGTAGGTAGTGGTTTGTGAAATCGTATCACATATTTCAGTCTGACCGGGGTATGTCAACGAACGAAATCGCGACTTCCGAAGTCCCACCTGGACTCCATTTTCATCGAATCAAAACGAGTAATGGATCAAAGGTATTTTCAAAACCTACAACTTTATCAATGGCGGCAAAATACTTCTTTTAAACGAAACGAGATAAACGCAAAAAAATGCGAAGCTGACTGTTACTACTTACGCTGGATCGGTTCGAGCATCTAAAGTGTTATTGCACGTGCCCCCTCCATTGAATGCATTAAAAAAAACAATTTTTATTTTACATTTTGACACATTTACTTTTTACCAAGTGTGTCTGACCAATAATATACGTTACTTATACCGCTGTTCGCTCGCTCGACGCGTTTTAGAATCCGCCCACTCAATTGTATAAATTTCAATGATGCAGTTATCAGTTGCAAGATCTAACAATAAATCAAAAACTTATTACTCAAAATCACAAAAAAAAAAATAATATTGCAAACTGAACCCATATAAAGGCATAGTTTTAACTTTTATAGTTATTTATATATTCCCACAACTCTAGTAGAATTTTCAACCAGGCTCTGATCGGAATCCATCCGGTTTACCGGGTTGTTTCCGGTCAGATTTGAGATACTGACTGGCCTGTGATCAGAACCCGACCAGGTTATCCTAGTTGTATATAAGTAAAAAATTAGTTAATTTTAGACATACCGCATTAACAAAAATCTTCTTCAAAACAAGCCTTTGAATAATATAATTTAATTCTGCACCTCAAGGTTAAAAATAATAATAATAATAATGTTTCCTTTGGACCAAAAATGATGCTCTAAGGGCTAGACACAGAATCTAGCTATTTACAATCTGAACAAATGACAGAACATTTAATATTCTATCATCTTTATGGGCATTATAAAAATATTATTACATTATAATATAACAATAAAACTAATTTAGTCATGTACACATTTCAGATCTTATATTACAATCTTTATTCATATTTCACATTCCGGTTTACAGCAGATATTAAAAATGTAATGCAAGGACTTCTCCACAATTTGACTTATGTGCAGGTGGTGCGATGTCCAGTCGCGTAGAGGAAATTAGCTACTAGTGGTTGGAAAGTATAATTTTCATGAAAGTTACAATGCTAGAAAAGGAATATACGACCACCGGCAATAAAAGTGCTAACATTATTTACATTACTCTACATATTACAAACGAGAAGAGTACTTATGGAATAATAAAAAGTTCACATTTGTGCGAGTTACGCTGAGTAATATACGATATTTATGAATGGTCCAAATGAATTTAGCTTAAAATATACATATAGATAAAATGCGATATATAATGAATATTTTTTAATTACGTGGTTATTTTAATGTTTCACTAATATTATTTCTGCTTGATAATAAAATAAATATTTAAATTTATAAAATGTGTATTGTAGAAAATATTATGCTATAATGATCATTATGTTTCGAAACACTTGCCATCCTTAGATATATTTAGTTTAGGTATATCATAAGCATAGAAGATAGCTTATATATACGTATTTGTTTTCCATTAATTTTTTAGGCGAACATTACAGTCCATGGAGGCTACATTACCTTTTTATAATTTATTTAAAAAAAGGTTTTACTTTCATTATTGAGAAGAAATTAAAACTGAAATTATTCTGATGTTCACTTTATGATAATGAATTTATATTATTATACATCATTAAAATTTGTTTTATTTTTGTATTCATATTATTTATCATACATAAATCATTGTAGTTATTATAAATTAATGACACCCTCTCTTCAACAATTTATCAAAATCAGGTGTTAAAGCAACGTTCCGAATAAACATCGTCCCGTTGAAACCCATTTGACAAGAAACAGGGTTACCTATGGAGTTAATTGCCTGCGCCTCTAGTTCTATTCAAACACAATTCAATCACTCTCACCAGCGGTGGATTCCAGAATGGCATGTCCTGCTATATGGACCATAAGATAACTGTTCATGTAACCCCAATAGCATCAGGAATTCCAAGATTGCATTACTCTGCAAGTGGCACTCTATTTCTTACCAATACTTTTTACAGAAATCAATGATGTTTAATTTTGTGCTGGAGACTGACGAAGTTTCACCTTTTATCTTTATGACTATTTTAACTACCATTTCAGGGTGTTTGTAATAAAGATTTATTTTTGTAATTTTCATTAAAAATGCGGTTCTGATAATGGAAATTCGTTACTAATGCTGAAAAAGCACTTTTTCTTGTGCTAGTATCGCAAGACAATATCTGGAATTTTAGTAGTTAGAAATGTGAAAATAATATAATTTTGTTCCCTCTGTACTCTGTAATTCTGGACCCTGTGATATTATGACTCAGGTCTTCGTTTGAATCATATATTCGGCAGAAATGCAGATAGATAATCCCCACGTGCCTCGTTAGATCGATTGATGTGTGCCATGAGGTTGGTATTGCAGAGGAACACAGTCAAAGTCAATGAAGAAGATACTCAGTATCTCTTTTGCAAGTACGACATCTTTCATCGGGAACTATTATGTACTGGTGATAACACCCCAATGGCATACCAGCAAATAGGAAACCTTTTGTTTTCGATATTAAAAAGTTATGAATTAGTTAAATTGATAAGCCAAGATAACGTTAAACTTTAGTCTTGAATGTAAATCAAGACATTGTCCGGCTTTCCTTACTTCTTTTTAGTAGAAACAATTTTATTGTCAAAGAGTACGATGTTCACTCTATTATGTGTATAATCTATAAATAATGAGCAGATTCTCAAAATACTTAAAATCCCCTTGTTTCTCTCAGTATTTTGAATCAAATATTTCTTCTTACAATAGTAATATGGAAACTAATTCAAATTGCCCAAAAATAAATTCAAACTGCACTTTTTGCTTATATCCTCATGGCATGTAGTATGCTGAGTACAATAAAGATGAGAAAATATTTAAAGGCAGTGTAACATAATATTTGAAACTATAAATATATGTAAGAGATGTAGTAGTAATGCGGCCATCATACAAACGATTCAAGAATAAATATTTAAACGTTTCGGGATGTTTTTACAGACTGTTACTACTTAAATTACTACATTTTCTACGTATTATCCGCGACTTCAACAACGATTTTTCAAACTCTCTCACGTGATAAAACACTAAAATTTGGTAATTATCTCTTATTATACTCTAACCGAATTCATCAGTTTCAGTGGTTCCAGCCCAGGAGCTGCAATCACGTATGCTTGTGGGCATTCACCTTTGACAGAAGTAAAATAACACCTGCAACGTTTTCTTCCCATAGATTTTTACCCTAAATTTCAGGTCCAAAAAACAGGAAAATTTTAGTCACTTTTTAGGGTGGCCTATTAACCTTGAGTTAACAGGATGAATAGACAGGAAATGAGCCTAAAACTTTTGTCTGAAACTTTTTTCTCCAAAATATGTAGCCCTAATCATAAATTACAGAAAATCTTCAATTATGTGAGACGAAATATTAAATTATTCAACAGCACAAAGGATTTCCATTATGCTGTTGATATATTATATATTATGCTAGATCAAAATGCCACACAACTATACCAAGTCAATAAAAACAATATTGTAAACTATCAATAAACGATACATGTTTATGAAGACATGCAGGAGTATTCATAATACAACTTTATAGATTAGCAACAATTTAATCAGAAGGTAATCTAAAAGGAAGAAATCTTTTTAGTATATCATGAAGTATTTGTGCAACTGAACTCATCAGGACATAAACAACGTGCAGAGATTCAACTGTCCAAAAGAAATAATGAGAACTATATAACGGAATGGAATGCTATTGACACTACACAGACAAACAAAAATGGGAATCACCGAAAAAGGTAGTCAGCTAAAACTTTAATTTTTTAAAATATTATCTAAGAATATAATTGGATTATGATATCATTATTTTCATTTCATTCAGAAATAAATCAATTTTAAGAGTAAACATTTTTCTGGTTTTGAAACCTACCGATCTTTTAAATATTCTCTATGAATAATGTGCAATCGAAAGTTTCTGTATACAGGAGTATAATAATTTTCCAGTTATCATCAAAGGATCACCTTTCAGCATTGAATTTTGAACCAATTAGCAATTGAACGTCTATAAATAGATATATCAGAAACGTGTAATATATATTCGATATACGGTAGTTTTGACGTTGAAATTCACTACTCCTAATTAAGAACCTTTCAGCAATAAAATAATTTCATAAAAAAATTGATTAAACAGTTAAACAAGCACATGAAGAATTATTGTTCCACGAGAATCAATGCAATGACAACTAGTCACGCGACTATGTAACGGATTTTTAAAATGCGCTCATTATTGATTTTTCTTCGCTATTACTTATTCAAATCATAAAAATCACAATAAACGAATGAAATGAAAAGTTATATCGTAGAAAATTATACTTGTATAAATCAAAATTGAATACCGTTTAATACATTTTTTTGCGATACAAACAGGCTATTATCATGTTTACTTAATATAATGTCAAATATAATTAGATTAGATTTCACCGGGATGACTCGCTGGCTCATTGACGAACTGATTTTAGCACTTTCTATAAATATAAGTTATACTTTTGTGAAATAGTTACATTAGTCATTTTCTGTCTGCGAGGGATGTTCTGAGTATGATCATACCGTTTTGTAGACAGCGAGCTGTTTCTTACAATAAAAGCACGATAAGTTATGATAATTCACAATTTGATAAAAAGGTATACCGATATTTTATCTAGAAGCACTTTATGAGTGCTTCAAAATTACAATCAATATGATTGACAAACACTAGGGGCGCAGTTATGCGAGTGCATTAAGAGTAAGAAATTATTTATTATTTTCAAACAAATAACGCTAAAGGGAACTCTATATGAAGTTAAATCTAAATCAATAACTATTCATTCTTACGTTGCTGTCAATGCTTACGTTAATCTCCATACTATTATTCTTCATCATTTGTCAGTATTTATGACGCCAATTTATCAGAAAATTAAGATTTTCCGACAGAAGAACGTTACGGTTGACATCCAAGAATTATATATTTGATCTCTACTGATCTGACGTTAAATACCACTATCACGTGAATTGAAAAAAAACTAGATAAATAAATCACAAGTACTACTGAATAGACTAGCTATGATTAATGCCTAATCACAATATTATTATTGAATTCGGAAATTCTATTTTGTAACATTCGTACCAGATATCTTAAAGTCGTAGCAATATTTTAAATCTAAAATATATTCTCTCAAAGTCCTAAACATACTTCAGAAATGGTGACAAATTTAATTAATTTATCAAGTTTCATAGAAGTACATTAATTATAGTTTTACTAATAATAATATCGAAAGAAAATTAAAAAACCGTATTTGACTTATTATTAATAAAATTAATAAAAAAAATATAATGTAACATGTAAAAGTAGAGTAATGTAAATTAATACTTTAGTTTCTACTAAAATATAAATATAATACTATGCCTACCTTTAAATAGTAATCCCATAATCCTTAAACTCAGCTATGCAGTGAAATTTAAATATGAAATATATAAAAATTACTATTCATCAATTGCAATTAAAGTGTAAGTAACTTTGTTAATCACATAAGACTAACATGGCGTCGTTTAGATTGTCCAACCGGAGTAAAACTAACTATATTCCGTGGACTACCTGCAAATATTATTATACTGAAGTTGATATAGTTTTTTCAATTTTTCTTAAAATGTTTTAGTTTAACCGTTATCAATGAAGTAAAATTATTAAACGGTATAATTTTAAAATTACATGAGTCTTAATTTTATAATAAAGAAAATCTTGATTCCAATCTACAAATGAATGAACGAATTGCATATTTCAATAATAAGTTACAAATGCAGAAACTTTATTATCGATTTGTATTCCAGCGGCATTGCAATTGCAAAACCTGAGAGTCACAGGTAAACATGTAGTCATTGCATGTACAAACACGTTGACTAAATATAACTTATATCGAACCCTTTTATTCCATTCAATTAAACAAACAGATTAAGTAATCAAATAGCGCAAGGACGTAAATTCTGAATTCTTGTGTGGTCAAATTTAATCTCACGCCGTACAAAAATATACCATAGATATTCCGTTTATAATTTTCCCACCAATGTTTAGATTAAATAAATATTGCGACACATACACTCAATTCTTGAACTAAAAATTTTAACAGATATTACTCAATGTACACATTTCCCCTTTTAATTAAGTAATAAAATTTCATTTTTGACACAGTCTGCGTAAAGTGCATCTAAAAAATTTTAAAAATGCGTAAAGCCGCACTTTACGCACACTTGCATCACAAAATATTGTTCGACGTATGTGCGAAAATGTTTTTTGTATCAATGTGAATGCGGATCTCAACCCTCAAATTTGTAGAAAAAACTTTTACTCCCTTGTATCGAAAACTACTACTTTTTGAATAAATAATTTTTATTTTTCTTTCTTTCATAATGATTAGAAACAACTCCTTCTTATTAGAATTTTAGTGACTAAGTACTTTGCAATTTTCACTCGATAAATTGGGTTTTAACTCCTGTTTATTTCGTAAATTTTAAGTTTATAAAAATACGCTAAAAATTAAATTATATAATTACTTTGGTAAATCAGACTGATTTTTTCAGAAAGTTGTAAAGTTTTGTTTTCATAAGGTCTAACGTAGTGATAAAAAAAATAGACATTTAATGAATTATTAGAATTTTAAAGATAAAACATTTTGTCAGAATGGTGCACGTAGAAAATTTTAAATTGTTCATCAGTGTGTATTCTGTCCATTTGGATGTTATCTTTATGCCTGAGGCTGATTCCTTTCACAGAGCCCCACTGACGAGTTTAGTTGCGGTGGGGTTGAACGAACATGCATGTACCTCTCCCTTTTTTCTTTATTTATGTATATGTTTACGAACTTATTACTAACTATACATGTATAGGTAATTTCATTTTTTTTACATATATATACCACAATTTTTATATTTGTATGCCGTCAAATCATATTGATTTACAAGATTACCATTCCATTTCGTGAACTTTGAAATCGAAATTTATCAAAGAATTTTTATTTTTCCAATGAATTTGTGATACTTGTGTGGGATGCTCCATTGATGCCACTTAATAGAGAATCCGAGTGATTTCACCAGGATACTCCCGAAGGCGCATGATCATTTTTTTCTTTTCGTTTCCGATTTTAAGATAAGTTGAAAGTAGAAACGTGTCGACAAAGCATAACGGTTTGGGAATCGGAATTATGCAAGTTGTTTGAAATAATTTAGCAAATTTCAAACTTGAGCATATTACCATTTGATGTATATCTTAGGGAACAAGCCTTTAAGTTGATTAATTGTTAATTACATACTAGAATTTTAAATTTTACTATTTTTATCTTTATGCTTCTAAATTTAAACATAATTAAATGTACAACATTTAGTATGCAACATATTCTCAAGATGTACGTATGAAATTCATAATTTCGACAGAGCAAAATCCAATAAATTTTAAAAGTAATACGAAAAATAACACGAGAGAAGTAAACTATACAGTATCCGAGAAAATATCAAAGAAATTAATTCAGAAAATTTTAACTTTGTAAACAAATTTATTTTATTTATTTTGACCGCCTTACCAAATTAAATAGGAAGACTCGTTTCCTTGGACCGACAGTCTAATTATAGAATTTGATGCTCTATCTTTTTTGTTGGAAACATTTTTTGTGTGATTTGCATTTTTGATAATAATTCTAGTCTGTTCGCAGGAAACAAATTTTATTACGGTTATTCGTTCATTATTTAATTAAATTTTTATAAATAAAAATAAACTAAGATCTGAAAAGCTCTACTTCACACATGCAATCATGTTCCCAGATCACTGTATTCTTCTTAAACTCTTATGGTAGGGAACTTGATTGTTTTCATGTTCATTCCTCCTCTATATAACCATTGATTATACGCAGAAATACCTTTTATGTAGAAATTTTGAAAGCATTTATTTTGTAATTTGTACTTTTTATAAGAAACCTAAAAAAATGTATTTTTGTTTTTGTTTTTTTGACCGCCCCGCATAATCGAGTATGGATCGACTCAAAAAACGAATAAAATATAAGTTAGGCCTTGGCAAACTCATAAAGCTTGAACATTAAAATCGGCCTTACCAATTGTTCAACATTTGTGTTACGTAATTTACGTACAGTCCCAAATAGGGAAAATGGAATATTAATTTTTTTTTTTTTTTTTTTTTTTATATTATTTTACGTCGACTTTTGTGAACCCAAATGGGACTAAATCGCGACGGGACCTACCGTTTATGAAGGTGGAATCCGAACCACCCGAGCTTTGGCGTTATTAGACACTTATAAACAAATATAGAGGTGTCCCGATGACAGATTGCAGAGGCCGGGATCGAACCAGGGTTTTCTGATTACGAAGCCGATACTCTATCAACTGAGCCACCGCCGCTCTAGAAATATTAATTCAGTGAAAGAACTGACACATTATCCTATAATTCAGTTTTTCTTTTTGTTTGTCAGTTGTCTGACGCGAGTAGCGTGCTGGCAAACAAATAGTTAAGTTGACTATTTTTATAGTTATTTCAATGATTTGAAATAGTGTGATTTTAATTAGTTAAAAGGGTACAGAGCTGTTCTCATTTAACTAATTGAAATAGTTGATATAAGGATTTAAAATAGTTATTTCAACTATTCCTAAACTTCTTGTATATACCCAATATTAGCTGAATTTACTACTTCTTTAGTTCAACTATTTAGTTTTTTCCGTGTAGGGAGATTATATAACTTTAATTTAACATTCTCCTGTAACCTCCATGTAATAAGTTTGTTCGATGATTCTCACGTTAACATAATGTTAGTGTAAGGTTATGTAAAGGTTTTTCAACCTGCATATAATGTTTCAAGCTCACACTTGAAAGGTTATTATAATCCTATAGCAACATTCATATTCGGTGAGGGATATACTCCATTCTTGACAGATAAACCAGTTTCGGAGTCTTACTCAGACTTTTTATACTTATTAATTCTTTTTCAAATTTAACAAATGATAAAAGTAATAAATTATATACATACATCATCAATACTTCCGCTCTTTGAAAAATGAAATTAATTTTGATTTATTGTAGGACACGATAGTCGGTGCATGTTAACATGTTAACGTATTATAAGTTGGATAAATTTCAAGAATATGGTAATAAGGAAAGAACTGTTCATTTTTATGATTTAAATTTAAAGTCTTCCAAGATTTGCCAACTATGTTTATAAATACGATACTAATAAAGGAACTGTTTTACTCAGATGGAGAAAATGAAAAGATAACTTGAATATATAAGGAAGGGATATAGCAAAGTACGAATTAATTAAAAGCATCAAACGACTCAAGCGGATTGGATGAAATAAAAAGTGAATAATTTAGTGAAAATTAAAATTCGCTTCATTTACCAACGATGTATAAATTCAAGGAATTTACTGTTTGGATTTTTGCAATAAAAAAAATACATAATTAACGGTCATTTAACCCTCCTGTGCGTCATAACGAATATATTCATCCAAACTACATTGTTTCCATATGGGAAAAAAAATGCTGCTCAGGAGGGTTAATAGGTTATACGAAAAAGGGCGAAAGGATAAAAGAACATGAGAGTAACTTGTATTATCCATCCTTTTTTATCTCTTGCGCAGTTCCGGAGATATTTCAATTTGTTCAGGTAAAATTTAATCTTTGACGATTCCCCGCCATCATCTAAACTGAATTTGTAGTTTTTCGGGAGAATCTTAATCTTCAGTAAAAATAGAGGGTTCCTATATGTAAGAAAACCTTGACTTTGGAATAACCTTCACATTTGCCATCAAGGGCTTATGTCTGAAACGTTTTTTCAATGAAAGTAACTTTGAACATATTCGGGAGTGGAAATGGGACACAAAATGATAACTAATTGCTAATAATTCAAGTTTAAATGTACCTGAAAATAAAAAGAAAACCACAAATATGTGTCGTGTAGATGCGAGTAGTATTATAACAACAAAATAAAAATTCAATGACCGAGCTAACACACAGAAAAAACGACTTGGTTGGAACAACCAAGTTCGAATTAGTTGTATAATAATGTGTTTTTACAACTATTTACTTGGATTATAGAACTAATGAAATAGGTTGGGCTTAGTTCCTACACCGTTTACAGTTAGACCGCCTATAGTTCATGTAACAAACGCAATTTATTACATTAACCAATTTAGTTAATAACCTAACCAAATGTATGACAGGGACATACTCCGTTAAAAGCATAAAAGCGAACTCGTCAGTCGACATGCCTTATGTACTGCCTTTGTTCGTCTTTGTTCACTTTCGACTTCTGTACGCAATCACCTCCGTAGTTTTTCTATATAAATTGGAATTTCATAAATCCAGAAGTCGTTTCAGTTTTGAAAACTTAGGGTTATGATTATCTTGTCCAAAAGCTTAAGGGTAATTATTATTCAATTAATTGTCAGATTTATTAATGAATGTTTTCAAATGTTATTTCGTTATTGCTGAAGAAGTGAACAGTGATGCGTTAATGGCGTAACGAATAATTTAAAGAATTATTGCTAAAAGCTCGCCAGAGAATTCTACTATGGAAAAATATTCAAGATTCGCAGATATCTCGTAACAATTATATAAAACCAGTTTCGTATATATATAAAATAACCTTTATAATTCTTTAAATTTATGATTTATATTATAAAAGCTTAGTCATTGCGAATCAATTCCTTGCGGAAAAAAAGTTTATGAAAAAGTACTTTTCAATGAAAAAATCTCGAATTGTATTATTTTATTCATTGCAGGTTATTTTGTCATTTTTATGAAAACACAATCTAAATTGAGGAAATTATTTCTGAAGAAATAGGAAATGGGAAAACATACGGTACAGTATACCTGGACATAGAATACTACGCGAAGAGAAATGTGCAAGTTTCAGACTGTAGGTTACTCGTTTCCAATCATACCAACCGATTTCGCATGCTATTGAACTATGCTGTACTGACTTCCGAATACTCTCTTAATCTGAATCAGTGAAAATTTCGCCAAATGCGTCAGCGAAAATAATTTTCGCTATTAACCCATTTCGTACCAAAGTGTACGTTTTGTCCGTCAACGTTTAGAGATTAACCTTAAATTGCCAAAAAGTATATTTTTAAAATCTATAAGATCCACTATTCCTGATTCAAGTTTTCTAGAAACAAATTTTTTGTGGTCCTGTGTAATTATCTATATTATTAAAGTTCATGTTGAATTTTCTTGAACGCTTATTCGAATAATTTGAAATAAATTAGTATTGGTTGTACGGTCCGTTGACAATATTATTGTGTAATCATTGATATGACTCAGAAAAACGTAATGAAGATGTTTTAAAAGCAATGTGTCTTTTTGTGGTGTATGTTTCTGCCAGCGTGTTTTTTTTTTATAAAGGCCTATATTGTTGTTTTTTGTCGCCATGGTCATTTTTTCTATTAAAGCAACATCCAGACGACCTTTTGTTTACACCTTTAACCTTTATCGACTCTAAATCCTCAAAATCCAAATTCGTTGATTTCCGATGAAATTAAGAGATTTTGAATTTCGTTTCCGTCAACGGGAAAGGTGGAATGTATAAGTGTGTAAGTGAACGCATAAAAGAGTTGGTATGGCGAGTCGTCGCACCGACGACCACGACGTGGCCGGTCGCCGCCGCGACGCTCGGCGTCGAGCTTCCCGGTGCACCCTCAGTCTGTGGCAAGCCGCGCGCGACGCCGGTACGTCTACCTACTCGCGGACCTTTTTCACTTAAACTCCCCGGACTTTCGAATTTCCAAGTTCACTATACAGATACACTTTAAATTAGACTAAGTCCGATGAAGTGAAAATTATATCGTGGACTGTGATGTCGCTTAAATGTAAACTGTGCAGTAGAGCTTGATGTCGAATTTTTCCCAACAAAGTGTCAATATTACATGTGTGAATGTTTTGATGTGAAATAATTGGGCTTTAATTACAATAAAATACGTTACTTGAAAGGTAATTGGAACTTATTTTACAGAAATTTCTCACAAATATATATTTTTTTAATATGAAAAAAAACACTGACACTTGTTGAGATATGAACAATACAGATGTGTCAAATTTAAAAAAGAGAATAAATAAGTTAATTAGTTAAATGAAGATACCAAAATATCTTTTCACTACGAGAAACAGGAGTTTATAATATTTCCTGGACAAACGACAAAGTTGAATTTGAAAAATATTTGCTTTTTTATAAAAACTTTTAGTTTTACAAACACACTTCGTAGAACTAATATAAGATCCTTAAGTTTATATATATTATAAAAAATAATTTCATAATCAATTCAAGTCGAACTGGTAACATTGTTTTGGATTCGAAGGACTCTTTCTTGATTTATGATTGGTAAAGCACACATATTTAAGATTATGTTTCAATTATTCGTTCGTTAGTTTTTCGTATTTTGTTCTTTGATCAATTCAAATTAAAATGAACGAACTTCTAATAAAGAAAACGTAATTGAAAAAGAATGACCGTTTAATTAAAATTTAATAGCAACAAGAAACGTAAAAATGGATGAAAATAAAATAAAAATAAACATTTTTCTGGTGGTACCTATACATTTTCTTTTAAGTTGAATTAAGCGCAGACTTATTTAGCCCTCATTTGCTTTAAATATGCAAAGATACTTTTTAAAAAAATTGATTAACATTACTTGGTCAGTTCTAACGTTATTGTAGTACGAGTGATTAGTTATTGAAGAGATTAAAAGTATTGATTATCCCAATCCCGACTTTAGAGAGTATTTTATAGGATTTGCTTGAATTTAGTCGAAAATGAGGAGTAATTTGTATGCCCAAAATTTGTTAGTTAAAATATTTTATACTTTTGGAAAGAAAGTCATGCCCGGTAAAAGGAAAAATACTAAATGTTGAATAACGGATGATAAATATTATATGTTTAATACTAGCATTTTCTCCGTACTTTGATATTGAGTTATTCTAAAAAATAAGTTCGAAGCATATATAAAAGTTAATATCAATATATTTAACGAAATTAACGATACTTTCCATGCGTACTAAACTAAATACAACTAATATGAAGTACATCTTCTCTTTCAATATTTTTTAAATATAAATGATTCTATAAATGTTTTTTTTTAAGTATATGTAAATAAGGCTTTTCGTCCATGGTAAATAAATATCGAGTAAGTGATTAAATATTCACTCTTGCAAATACATTTTTTTCATTGATTTATTGATATCATAGCCAAAACCAGAAAACAGTATAAATGAAAACAAGGAAGAAAATAAGTGGAAACAAATTAAATTATTTTAATCATTTTATAAAATTTGTTTGTCGCGTGTGAAATTGACTATAAATGAGGGCATATGCTGTCCATTTCTTTTATAGTCATAAAAATGCTCATAAATGATACCTATAAAATTCATTTTTCCTACACAGCAAAAAAGCGTAATATAAAGGTAAACAAAGAGAAACTCCAATTGGCGAGGAATTATGTAGTGATTAGCTGGATATACTTTTGTCAATGATTTCAAACGTAAACGCAATATTGCTTTTAACAATAAGAATAATACTAACAACAATAAATAATTTAATAATGTTTCTTAAATCGGGTATACTTTAAAAAAAGTACATCTTTTATTCATAAAGTCGAAATTTGCAACTTTTGTTGATGTATTTGAGTATTTCTCATTTCCCAACGATAAACAACTTATTTGAAGAAAGTAGAAAATTCCTATCTGACGTGTAATTCATTTCGTAATCATAAAAAATAGCTATATGAATTGCTACAACTCGTAAAAACTCCGATCGGTTTTATTGAAAATCTAGTATAGTTATAAATACTGACACTAATCAGTCGAAGAAATATAAAGTGTTAAGTTGAATAAATACATTTTAATTAACTATGCCTACAGGAAATATGGGCAATAAATAGCAAATAAATGAACATGCATTACTGTGCTTTAATACATTAAGATTTAATCGTACGCTTACCAAATAATAAATAAATTATGTGCAATGCATGGAACAGCAAAAAGTTATATTACTTTATTGTATGTACTATCTACATAATGAAAATGGTGCACTTTTAAAATGTTGCAATATTCACAAAAATGTCTACCCAAAGATTAGTGTTTACTAGTTGATGCTTTATAGACTAACCCAAAGTCATATTTGAAATGATGCTGTGGAGATATAAAGAGAAAGAAGTGCCGCAATAAAATGACTAAAGTAAAAATTATTGTAACATATTATTAGTAGAATTGACAGCATAAAAATGTTTATAAAAAGATTTTCTTTCTTCCAAAATTCTGAACTCTAAGCACTATCACTGTTAGAAATTCCTCTAGGAATTTTCTGAAATAGTAACTAATGTTTTTTACTGCTACCGTTTCAGAATTTTACGAAAAATAATTGAAAATTTTCAAAAAATTACGAAAAAATTTCAGAATATTACCAAAATATTTCAGAAAATTACTAAACTCTGTTTCGTAAAATTTTGAAACCGTAACGATAAAAAAACTTCTATTACTCTGTGAGGAAATTGCTACAGAAATTTATAACAGTGTACGCAGTACACTACGTATATAACAATTTATTTTACAACGTGATTCTACATATAAAATTACATATATCTAGAATAGATTCAAATACTTATGACTAACGGGCGATCAATTTATAACATCTTTAAACTCGAAAGTAATTACCAATCATTTACTATTGCAGTTATTAATCCGGTTGATTATTTAATAAAACTTCTAGTATAAATCTGGATATTTTTCAAAATGTATTCGATTTAACTTCTACAATTCACTCCTCTAACTACATTCCTAATTAATTAAACTAGGTTAGGATAGTTACTATGTCAGTTGAGAATCTATTGAACTATGCAAAATAGTTCAAAAATAGTCATATATACATCAAATTTCCAGTATGTATAACTGTTAAATTAACTATTTTTTTTCCTCTCCATGTAATATTTATAAAAATAATAATGAGAATACCACTGTCCTACAGGTATTTACCCTAACGCATGGTATAAATGACTTCCGGATGAATAAATGATGAACACATATCGCTTACAAATGTCCGTGTGGGCGGATTCTGATGTTTTTGAGCTCGAAATTATAAAAGTGTCAGAAATGGGGTTGGGTTTGTGTGTATAAATAAATAAAAATCGGCGAATCTTACACCACATCCTCCGGAAAAATCGAGCTTCAAGAATTTCTTATTTTCAGCACCTTATTATGAATCCGAACATAACTTGGCATTCAGCCATATTGAAAAAAAGCCAGATTACTTCAAATATAAAAATGGCCTCATAATAGGCTAATGTATTTTTCTAACACGATACATTTTTCTGAGAAATATTCACTTCACTGTTACACGTTAATATATTAATTACATCTAGAAAGTGTTAGTATCTATTCCTTTCATCATTTTTTCGTCTATCATTTACTTGTAGTGCAATGCTACTGAACCTGGTTTGTCAGACCTGAATTGACATAAGTGATTAGGATTATGTATTACGTTATTGGTCGTTAATTTATAACTAAGATATGAAAAACTATTTTTGACACACCTGCAAAAACTCGCGGTGTCTTTATGCCGGTAAGTTTTCTGTGCCTGTCGACTATTTTTGTTTTTCAACCTCCTGCACTATGCTGATGACCGATATATAACCTCTTACAACCTACTTACGACCAGTTCACGACCTCTCAAGACCGCGCACAACCTATTACGACCACCTTAGGACATTCTTAAAATCACTTACGATCGTCTTACGACCGGCCTACGACAACTTTAAAATCGGTTTAGGTGAGGTTCGCGTATTCGAAGTGTTTAAATTGTGATAAGGTAAGAATATCGCACAGTGGTTGTTTCTGCATGATGACGAAATTTTATACAGGTGTGACAATATATGTATCAAGGGCACAATTATCCATCTGCGACGTGTGTGAAGTTTGTGGCCCGAGCGAAGTCCGGGTGACCATCACACTCCATGGAAATAATTATTTCGCACATTATACATATGATGCATTTTAATATGAGGAGGGTGGAGCTGGAGAATTCGCGTCCGAAGGTTTCGCCCTAGGGCGGGAAATCGAGCTTCGCGCTCTGAGCGTTTAAAAGTAATGTGCTTATAGAGCACGGAAACCCACTGTTTACACTCGGCGAAGTCAGGGGCCCTCAGCACCCTCATCGCCATCGTTACAATAGCTTTTCAATTTTAATATGAATATTTTATATATCGATTCTTTCATTTTGAACAGGTATAATTTACGTGTTATTGACTGCTCATTCATGTTCGCTGTGTGAAAAACTGCTTGTGGTTGTTGAGGTTTTATGCCATAATTTTAACTCTGCATTAATTTGTATTCTGAACTGTTTGAAATTCGAATAGTCAAATTATTATTCCGCATGGATCGGGAGATAGGTATCGAATTTAATATTTCAACAAGAATTTTTAGAGACATAAAATATGAAAAAAACTGAAATCAACTTTTTTTATATACATAAACGATTGATATCTTAAAAACAAAGTTACAAACGTTTTCTTCGAAAAGTAATCATTCATGTTACTCACTGAGTAAACAGTATTAGTGACTAAACTATAATAATAATAATAATAATCGTCTTTATTGATAATACAATCTATAATATAAAATAATACATAAAAAGATAATACAGAGCTGCTTTACAGACTGCCCTATGTTGTACTAATCTTCATGACTCTGAGTGCTTTAATGACTCAAATAAAAATAAGGTTTCTACAGTTTAGAATTTCAATTATATAATACATATTCATCAATTAAAGGATAGCCTTATAGAGTATAGCTTATTATTTTTGTTTAATTTGTGTAATAAACATTGCATCTTGCTGGTTACGCATACATGTTAAAAACGTCATGAACTTAATGAAAATTAAAATAATATCGTTGAATGAGTTTTTATTTTTTTTTTAAATTTTGAAATATTCTTATATTACATTCTGCATGAACACGAAATGCTAATTTTTGCACCATTGACTATCTTCTCGCGTGAAAGCTCTTGAAATGTTCCTCTACGCACCACCCGTAAAATGAAAAGGCTGCTTTAAACATTTTTTTAGGGTAAAACGAGCTTTTAGTCATACGAATTACACAGTGAGGAATAAGAAGAAGGGAACTCTTGATATATAATATGTCTGAAATTATTCTCTCAATCTCAGAGTGGAAGCGATACCCTTGGCTGTTTTTGCTGATTAATGGCGCGTAAAATGAAAATAATTTTTCCGCTTTGAGTTTTATATTCGCTTTTCTACACATTCGATTTCAGTAAAAGCTCTGGTAACTGCCATTGCGAACTCAGCCTTAAATTATTCTCGTGAAATTCACGATGTATAATAATATTTGTATAACAATTTGCAGATGTCCCTACTACAATTCAATAAAAACAGTTTCTTATAATTGGTAAAATTACAGCTGCAATTATTTTTGAAAAACAGATTCCTTGGAAAATATGGTATATTCACCCAAGAGAAAATTTAGTTACTTTAAGAATACCTGAATATATAATTCAGTCCCTGCTGCGGCTAATCCGCCAGAGTGTGATCATGGATTTAAAGAATTTTAAACACGAATTTAATCAAATTTCTGAAAATATTTCAATTTGATATGTGCAACGATTCTATCATTTTTGACAGATCTTTAGTTCTTTTTTTTTACCATACACACTTTATTAAATGCTATCTTTACTTCAAAAAATAATTGTCCGGGTTTTCGACCTCATTAATACTCTATTTAATTGCAATCTTTAACAATTACATCGAATTTTTAAATGCCTAGCACTCTTAATAAAATAGGATATAAGTAAAATTTGTATTTAAATTAAATTGAATGTTAATCCTTTAATAATTATGATTTTACATAATAAACTCCCTTTGAAAATTAAATTTCAATTAAAAATGAAAGTCCATGTTGTAAAAACGCGAAAGGCGGTAAAAACGCGAAAGAGGTGCAATAATTAAGAATCAAGTATAAATATCTAAGTAAGCATAAAATTAAATCTTTTGAATTAAATTATTAAACTTTTGCAAAGAAAAAAATTTATACGCAAACTCTCGTGCGACTTTTAAATTTGCAGGTGCTTGGAAGATGTACGAACTACACTCCAGCGATTTAATTATTGTCGTATTTTAGATAACAAAGTTACGTAAATAATTTAAACTTCCATACTTACATAATTGCAGAAGTTATTACTTATCCGGAAAAATATTATAGTGTTGCATAATTTTATTGTTTTTAATTATAATTGTACTCATACTGCACACTTTATCTAGATTGCTGATATACGATTAGATAAGCACTGTAAAAGTTAAGCTTTAATATTTATTCATCATAGTTGTATTTGTTAATTACTTATGTTTTGTTCAGATAATTTATTCTTAAATTTGACAAACATCAATAAAATCAATCGATGCGGTGAGCAAGTATTCTATTTCTTTACAGCGTTTTAAATCATTCATGTGGAAATTATCGAGGCCACAGATATGATCCACGCTCACTTTTATCCCTTTATTCATAATGTTTCTTCTCCCTTATTTGTACCTAATCAAATTTCCTGTAAAAGATTACACGAACAAAATTTTTTGAATTAATAATTTCTCATTTTCCCGATTAATAAATTCAGTATGAAATTTAACTTCTCTTCATTCTGTATTAATTTTTCTCTCAGTAAGAGTCAAAATAATAAATAAATCGCATGTAAATAACGATAATCGCACAATGACTCGCGAGACCAAAAAGGGGATGTACGTACGTACGAGATCACGGATATCAATTTTTTAATTGCATTTTTTAGTTGTTTAGGGTCTCAAACGTCGACATTTGATGAAAAAATATAGAGTAATTTTTTTGTTTGCCGAGGTGACTAAATTCAATACTTCGTGCAGCGAAACTTTAGTAATTTTGTTCCTCTCTACAGAGTAAGTAAAATAAACGCTGACTGAGCGAAAACATTTTCATAACAAACAATCCCGGATATACAAGCATTAACATCGTATATTAGGATTCATCGTTCACTAACCCTCGTTATTCGATTATTGACTGAATCGTATGAAACTGTATCATCGTTATTGATTAATAACTATTGTGGAATTTAGTACATGCATAATTTCGACAGATTATGTATAGTAGTCGGCTTTTGGGAATCAACTCTTATCAGGAATTCAAACTCCGTAAAAATAAACATGAATAAATCCTCATTAGATTATGTTTTAGCCTTTACACTAGAGTTACTTGAGTTTTGATCATTATTTATAAATTGATATTTATTGAAAAAGGAAAAAGTAGATTACTAACAAATAAAAAAAAACTAAACGATTTAAATTGAAATAGTAACATATTAACAAAAGTATTCATTAAAATAAATAACCTATTTGAACCTATGTAAAAAAAAGATATATATAAAAATTTTGGTTTTAAAACTGTTTTATTTTATTTGCATAATATAGGTAGATACACCGAAGCATACAGATATTGTGAAAAACGAAATAATTTTATTCATCTTGAATGGGTTTTACTTACAAAAAAGAGTATGTCCAAACCAATATTATTTGTGTCAATACAGTAGAGTCCCGGTATATTTGTCCGCTCGGTTCCTCGCCTTCCCCTCCCGTCTCCTTATATTTGTCAAAAGAAGGGGAGCGCCGGCCGCTTCTCCCACTCTCCTCAATCGCACTACGCTCGTGACGTAACAGCAGGCCCTTCCTGAGGCCCCAGCGCGCAAGGTGGGGGAAAAAGAGAGCGGACACAGACAAATATAACGGGACGAAAGCGGACAATTATGCTGGGATACAAATATAGCGCGATGCATTTATACCGGCACACTACTGTAATTGATAAGTGGTGGAAAAGATTCTTATATTAAACAGAGACAGCTATCTCTGCACGATTGCGGAAAACAATGCTGCAACATCCACCATCGCGTCAAGCGGCGAAACAAGTAATTACGTTTCGTGCAAGTGGCATCGTGGATTCAGCAAATTCACTACTTGTTCAAATAGCATCAAATTAATAAAATGGCAAATAAATTAGTACATATCAAAAATGAAGAAATGAAACTAATTCAAATTTAGAAAGGTATTTTCTCGAAAATAAATAACAAACGAAGTAATCTTGAAAGGGATACGTATTTGTTAGATACCCAACACTTGACGTAGTATCTGAGAAATCTTTTCTAAAATCCTGCGTCGGGCTGGATGAAATCCGTCGTAATTTATTCTGCCGGATGGACACTGAAGAGTGGGGCATTGAGAAACGGGAAACCCATATTGATGAAATCTGTTTCAGATTGGTCGAAAGCTTCGTGATTGAACTGTTTAAAAAAGCTGGAAGAGTTTGATTCTTTCTAGTACATAATTGTTCACTGAGCAGAAGTTTAAATTGTTTCACATTTTCTATTCTATTTTCTCTTTGTCATTGCCGAAATTATTTCTGTACAGTTTTTCTTTATATTACAAATTCATAATTAAAACTTTCTTTTAACGAAATGAGATTAGTTCAGGTTCCACCACAAAAGCAGCTTAATATAGGTTGTTGACTCGCAATTTATTATTGTTAACTGTCTTTATTTCAATGTGTGAATTAATTTTTTTAATATGGCGAGTTTTAATACAAAAACAAAATCAATTTGTATACTACTTTCTCTTGTTATTGTAAAACGAAGTATTATATAAACTTTATATATATTTCAAATAATTACAATTGATTCTACAAATGTATTATGTACTTTTCATCTTCTAATGCATCCTTTGAACTTCTTCTTACGGAAGCAGTAAACTATGAAATTCTCACTTATGGCATTTCAACGCCTTTATCTTGAACATTTGCCCTAAAGCACGATTACGTTCTCAGCAGCGGATAAGATCAATGCCATGCACAAAGCGGAGAATGAGGAATTTGTTTACAATGTTAGCATCCTTCTTGATGTCAACGATATAATTAATATAGTTTCAAATAGAATTAGATGTTTATTCTTACTATTTTACTTGTAAAAACATGCCGCAGGTTTTAGCATTTTCAAGTGTCTTACGGTGTCAGAATTCTAATTTCACATTTAATGCACAGTATTAAATATTAATTTATTGTATAAATGCAATTTTAGTATTAATAATATAAATAATAAAACAACAAAAAAATGGAGAGGACATGTCAATCGAGTACTTTCAACGAACATATAGTTGCAAATAATGTCAAATATAACATTTTACACTTTCATAATTTATTAGAAATTAAAATAGCTACACATTTTTTTAATTTTATTTCTTTGTAAGTTTTGCAGCTTTTTATTTTGTTACGTTATCTTTTTTGTGGTTTATTTTCGATGAACATATTACCGAACTAGTATAAAGAATTTTTTTCTCAATAAAAGCATATGCGTGTAAAGTAAAGTAATTAACTGTAAAAATACGTAGGGTACAAGTAGCATGCTCATTCATGTTAACGTACAAATCGTCTTTTTTTTACAATTTAGCGCATCATGCTACTTATTAGCGTTGTTTCCTCGATATAAATTATACAAATGTTGACACGATATGCGATAATTTTTTCATAGATTATTAAAAAAGTAACGTGTAAGACAAACTAAAAATGATACAAAAAGATACGGGAGAGATCAGTTTGTTGCATTCGGATACGATATTTATACTTACAATAGAATATAGCACAGGGCCGAAAAATAAGAGAAAAGAAAAGCAACTTAATTCATACTGTACAAACCAGAAATTAAAATGTTAAACAAAAATGTAGGACATGTGGTTAAAATGGTTGCCATTTTTACATTTTAACCCATTAACGCCCAAATGTGCCGAATTTGCACACGAACTTCAACGCGATGGTACTTGCAAAATAAAAATGTAAAAAAATCGAAATGGCCATTTCCGACTATTATTGGGGTCGCTCTTTCGAATGGCGTTGGCGAAATTTTCAAAAAACGCCATTTTCTATCACTTTTTTTGAAAATTATCAAAAAAATCACAAATTTTTAGGAAATTCTTTTTGTTCAATCGCAATTTTGACTACGATAACGCATTCAAATCACTTTCTAACCTATCAGAAACGTGTTCCCGAGAGTTTTTCTTTGAAAATATGTATAAACGTATATGGATTTTTACCGATTTCGATTTAATAATGGCGTCTGAACGCCAAAATTATTCGAAATCGCGGGATTTCACTCATTTTTTTAGGCTTTCGAATTTTATATGTAATTTAATCGTATAAAATAAGATTTTCACTGTCATGGATCATTTATTCTGACTTTCGGAAACAACCGGCATCATTTTGAGGTATTAAAATGGCGGCTTCTTCTATACAAGTGGGATTGGGTAACATTTCGTTTGTTATTAGACACGAATTGCAAGGTATATAACTTGCCTATTGATGTTTTATATAGTTTTGGACCTCAATGAATACAAATCCGAGATCAACATTTCAAAATTCAAAATGGCGGCTCCAATATGGCGGATGCGATATGCAAAAATTCCGATTTTTGAAAAATAAAAAATACTACATTATTCTACTACAAATTTTAAATGTAAACTTCTTCTGCAGTTTTTCAATTTATTGCTTTGTATTTCGAGAAAAAATTACAGAATGCGATTTTTCTGTTATTTAACTTTCTTTCTATTATATGTGCGTCCCTTTGCCTTTAATTTTTAAAAGTTGCCCGATTCTCACCGGGAGGAGTGGACGCTTTGGAGAATAATTTTTTTTTAATTTTTATATTTTTTTTTTTTTGACATGATCCGATGTTTTTCATTCTATCGCTTCCGTATCGAAAACGGTACAAGATAGAGCAAAACTGTATTAAACCTTTTTTGTAGAGGGGGAAATTTCCTACAAAAAAGTCCAGGAGAGCCCTAGTCTACAATGTATAGTTTAGGCGCAAGCGAGCACGAAACATAGCATCGGGTGAACAGCTAGCCAGCGGGAAAGTAACCAGTGCTGTCTAGAAAGCACTCAGTCGTGTCTGTATCTCTCCGTGCACATAAAACTTTCTCACAAGTGAAATTGATCACTGTTACATTATGTATCGCGGCCTTTTTTGTTAGACTATTATATGCATCTATTTATGATGGCCGCGTATATGCATTTTTAGGCGTTCATTATAATTTGAATACTGCATGGTTTTCATTTATTCTTTTGAGAGTAAGGTTTTACTGAGCTACATCCTCACTATACGTCATGCGTAAAAGAAAGTCCGATTCCCTACCTACAAAGAACGATTCTTCAAAAAATTGTCGCAAAAAGACAAATCGCTTCGGTTCAATAGAATATGAAGAACGTGTCATAAATGCCAACATAATTCCTTCGGATGATGATTCCGGTGAATCTGATGATTCTGAGTTGGATGTTTCTATACATTGATAATGTTGTGCAGCCTCGGTCAGATTCTTCTGATGATGAAAATGGTTGTGATTTCAAATTTGCTCATTCTTACGATGATGTATATGAAAATTACGATAGCTCACAAAAGAAGTTAGAAGCTAATTCTGAGTATAATTGGCTTCAAGGGGAACGTAAAGCGAATCAAATTTTGTCAAATGAGATAACATTTGGTGAAAAACACAAGAATAATATATTGAATAGTACTCCAGCAGAGATATTTGAATATTTTTTCTCATTAGAACTAAAAACGGTTACTGATTTGGAAGTATTCGTTGGTATTATTATATTTAGTACGTACAATCCAAGACATTCTCAACGACATTATTGGTCTACAGATTCACATTTACGTGCTGAACCAGTAGCTTCTGCAATGAGCCGGAATGACTTTCAAAAGATCAAAAGAAATTTAAAATTTCATAAGCCTGATGATCAAAATAATAGTGATAGAGTGTGGCGCGTAAGAGAATTGATAAATTTATTTAGACAAAATCTGATTCGATTTCTCGAATTTTTTCAAGCGCATTAGCAGTAGACGAAATGATGGTCAAGTTTTATGGGAGAACAGTTTTGAAACAATATATACGAGGTAAACCAGTAAGATTTGGAATAAAATTATGGGCCCTTTGCAGTTCCAATGGTTACGTCTTCGATTTCGAAATATATTGTGGAAAAAGTGTGGAAAAAACTGAAAAATTAGCTTAACTGCGCTGTCGGTAGTAGGGTAGTAATCAACATGCTACAAGTAGTATTTCAGAATGTATCTCTGCGCAATCGAGGTCGACTACACATTTATTTTGATAATCTCTTCACAAGCCCAGATTTACTCGTTCATTTGAAAAAATATGGATTACAGGCTACTGGCACGGTCAGAGAAAATAGAGTTTCTACAAAAAATAACATTCAGCAGAAAGATGCAAGAGGAAAGTATGAAGTGAAGCATGATACAAAAAGTGGCATAAATTTTATAACTTTGATGGACTCTAAACCAGTATCCATTTTATCCACTGCGGCTGGTGTAACGCCTTTAGGATCGGCGAAACGTCGACAGAAAGGCGAAAAAGAGAAGAAAGAACTTCCTTTTCCAAATGCATTTTTGACTTATACTAAGTTTATGCGGGGCGTTGATTTGCATGATCAACGTTGCAATAGCATAGAACCAATTTTCAGATCGAAGAAATGGACTTGGATAATTTTTGTAAGAATCATTCAATCCGCACTGACTAATGCTACGATTTTATATAATATTTGTAATGAGAATAAGAAAGGAACAATAAGTTCACTTGATTTTGCAATTAGTGTAGGTAAAAATTACATGGCTAGATCAAGAAAAAGCAAGCCAGACATTCATGAGACAATTCGGGAAAAGTTACCTCGATACTGTCATACTGAAAAGTGTAAAGTAAGAACCAGAAAGTTCTGTAAAACGTGCTCTTTGTATTACTGTGATCCTTGTTATAAACGATTCCATTGCAAAGACTAAATAATTGTTCTTCTGAAAATAAAAAAATAAGAAAAACTATAAATAAAAAAACTAATAAAAAAAACAAAAAAAAAAACTGAAAAAAAATTAAAAACAAAAAAAAAACAAAAAAAAACAAAAAAAAATATAAAAAAAAAAAGATTCTCCAAAGCGTCCACCTCCTCGCGGTGAGAATCGGGCAACTTTTAAAAATTAAAGGCAAAGGGACGCACATATAATAGAAAGAAAGTTAAATAACAGAAAAATCGCATACTGTAATTTTTTCTTGAAATACAAAGCAATAAATTGAAAAACTGCAGAAGAAGTTTACATTTAAAATTTGTAGTAGAATAATGTAGTATTTTTTATTTTTCAAAAATCGGAATTTTTGCATATCGCATCCGCCATATTGGAGCCGCCATTTTGAATTTTGAAATGTTGATCTCGGATTTGTATTCATTGAGGTCCAAAACTATATAAAACATCAATAGGCAAGTTATATACCTCGCAATTCGTGTCTAATAACAAACGAAATGTTACCCAATCCCACTTGTATAGAAGAAGCCGCCATTTTAATACCTCAAAATGATGCCGGTTGTTTCCGAAAGTAAGAATAAATGATCCATGACATTGAAAATCTTATTTTATACGATTAAATTACATATAAAATTCGAAAGCCTAAAAAAATGAGTGAAATCCCGCGATTTCGAATAATTTGGCGTTCAGACGCCATTATTAAATCGAAATCGGTAAAAATCCATATACGTTTATACATATTTTCAAAGAAAAACTCTCGGGAACACGTTACTGATAGGTTAGAAAGTGATTTGAATGCGTTATCGTAGTCAAAATTGCGATTGAACAAAAAAATTTTCCTAAAAATTTGTGATTTTTTTGATAATTTTCAAGAAAAGTGATAGAAAATGGCGTTTTTTGAAAATTTCGCCAACGCCATTCGAAAGAGCGACCTCAATAACAGTCGGAAATGGCCATTTCGATTTTTTTACATTTTTATTTTGCAAGTACCATCGCGTTGAAGTTCATGTGCAAATTCGGCACATTTGGGCGTTAATGGGTTAAGTTCAGCCAAATGCATTATTAAATCGTATATTTTGTTCCATGCATATTATAGTGATAAAAATATGTAATCAAGAGTAGTGAATAACTAATTCGTTTGCATGAGTTCGCTCATAGTCATTCACATTTGATACGTAACTTGTTACATTATCAGCCAAGCTATATATGTTACTGTTCTTAGTATGACAGTCATGAGTTTCGAAGCAAATATACTGCTTGCCACAACTTAACTTTGCAAGAAGGGTAATTATGTAAGGTAATAAAAATTTCCGCGATTCTAAGGATGCCGCGCCGCAAGCACGGGTAAAAGGTTAAAATAATTTCACGTAGGCCATACCAATTTCGTTTTCGTTTATTTTATTAAACAGAACAAATGCATTTGCAGTGCACAAAAATTTATTCATCGTCTTATTGTTTAAAAAATTGTTCAAATTCTATCTATACTATATTCACATTACATAATAGTACTGGGTTTACTTTTTTCATGATCAGAAGAGACTGTTCAGAAAAAAAATTGTTATTAAAAACTCCTCTATAATAAATTGATATTTCTTTATTTTTAATTATGTTATAAATTAAATTTTGATTACCACATACACGTTCATTTTACATTGTGCGGAGAGACAATTGTTTAAATGTTCTACATCACTTGGAAAGTATGTACCAATCAATAAAATAAACGACCATCCGTCTAATTTAGTCAATTGCCAACAGATCCCAGGCCATTTGCGTTCTCTTCCAAAAATTTCAACGCGCATTCGAAGTGATAAATCGGACAGCCCCCAACTAAAATTCCTTTGAGGACCACCTGCGCTTGTATGATTGAATTCTATCACTCCAATATCTCACGTGCCATGCCACATTTGTCATTCGCTTCTCGGCAAGTCATTGCTAATAATCAGCTTCAATTGAATATTTGCCTTAAAATCACTATTTCCAACGTTCTTTCGTACTTTTAATTAATATTTTCAGATCTGCAATCCTATGACCTATGAACTTATTCTTTAGCTTGAAGACGATACAATATAAAATCCAGGGAAAAGAATTAAGAAAAATCGTAAAGCCTCTAAAATGAAACAATCATATCCAAAATATTTCTTATGGTTTATTTTTTACAAGGGTAATAGCAATAAAGCATAATAATATGAATATCGTGGATAAAAACACAATATAGCCCTGGACTGGAAGAGTGATGACTCTCCCTCCAGTCTTCCTGATATGTTGAGCATATAACATCGCCTTCGTAATTCACCTGATAAACATTGTTCGTGATTAAATAACACCTCGCGGCGTGTAAAACGTGCCACGTTCTTTGTTTATATTTTGACAATACATTATCGGTCAACAGTTTAAGTTCATCACTAAAAATTGCAATTGCGCAATGCATATATTGGTGCCAAAAAGAAAACAAACAAAATAAATTTAAGAGGTTGAAAATACAGCGATTTGACAACTAATAGTACATTATGTGCCAAGGGCGTAATTATTGATTTTCGACGATTGTGAAGTTTGTCGCCGGAGCGAAGTGAGTGCAACAATCACACTCGTCGGAGATCGATATTTCGCCCATGTCCAATAATGTATTTTTTTTATCCGATTGTCGTAGGACTCGATAATTCGCGGCCGAAGGTTTCGCCCTAGGGCAAATTAATAAAAAAGGTAGTAAATTATATGGTTTTATTTTTTGATGAATTAAAATTTAGCATTCTCGTGGAGAATCCGCTCTGATTTAGGAATACTTTGTTAATGCAATTCGGAAAAGACGGGCTATGATACCAGACATCAAATGTTAACAAAATGAGATTTTATTTAAGAAAAACAAAAGCAAATGAAATATACTGATTGTCTACCGTGCTTCTAAATCAGTTCTCGAAATTTTCCGCTCTTGTTGGAGTGGAAATTTGGATCTCTCGAAAAGTAAAAAAATATGTGGGTGTATTTAATTCATTACCTTCTCGCGAGGCAATTGCAAAGCCGATTCTCGCTATTTTGCTTTACGGCCAAAAGAATCGCAAAATCACCTTGCCAAACTTCGCGTATTACCAACAGAAATCGTATGTTTCTTTACGGAATCTAACCAAATTAAAATACGGTTCAAAAGTTAATTCAAGCACACTTACATGCGAAAGTATGTAGTTGAGATACATGATAATTTACATTCTTGTTACGTCTGTAACAACAGCTAAATTTTGTGTGGGAACGAAAATTCATGTTAATTGCATTACTAACAAAGATGTTTTACTGTAGCTTTTTTTACGTTGTGCATAATATGGTAAGTTACTTCGATTCTACTTCGTTATAACGACTCCATTATAAGTAATGTCGGAGGTGAAAAGAATCTCTCTTCGAGTAATTGGCGTCTACGGTTTCAAACAAAGAAGGGATTCAAAACCTAAAAGCACGCAAATGGAGTAAAATATGTTTGAAGAGAGTAAAATACTGAGTCAAAAAGACTGAAACTTCATATTTAATCTGTCGTACAACTGCTCAATTTACAGCAATAATTTAAGAATCTAGAAATTAGTAATATAGTGCTGAGTTTTACAATGTTTTAGAATATCTATCTAGTACGAAGTATATGACATTTTAATCAAGGCATATTTTATATCTTTGGTACGCCTGAATTGAAAGATGATTTGAGAGTATGGGAATTAATTATTCTAATAAATAAAATTCATTGTAATTGCAATGATTCCTGTCATAAATTTTTCAACTAATCGGCATATATATACGAATATAAATACAATTTCCAATATGAGTGCATACATATCTTCGACATCTATTTGGAAATTATCGAATGCGGTGGATCTCCTGCAGAAACCGGTCCATGCTGTCTGAAAAGTGAACATTGACTGATTAGGACCTGATGCTCCTGACAAAACATGAAATGTGCTTTGATCAGGCCCTCATCAGGGGACTATAAGCAGTACCTTTTCAGGGAAACTCAGTTATTGTCTGATCATGTTCTGATGGGGGTTGTAAGCGTACTTGAAGCCTGATTCAACAATTTGTTCTAAACAATTTCGTCAAAAGGGGTTTTATCCGAAATGTGACTGCGGCAATCGAATCGGGAAAAAGTGCATGCAGAACGTATAATATTTTGTTAAAAGTAATCGATTTGTTGTTACAAATACGAAATAGACGATATAAGCGATAATCTGTTTGGTCCATGCCTAGCACAGCGTTGATAGCGCTAAACTAGCTAATGGATCCTTGATGGATAGAATCCTTGCCAAAAATAAAATGCCCGTGTTTTCTTGTTTACAAACAATAATTGTTCGTAACAACTTGTTATAAACGATATTATCAGAATTGGTTTCAATCGAAATCTGAACACGACATTTGGTTCTACGGGGTAAATTACGTAGCAAACGTGTAACTAGTAATGTTGATTTATATAGAATAAATGACAATAATAGACGTACGTTTCATACATAGTTTACCCCGTAACATCGATTATCGTTATCTGATTTCGTCTAAAACCACGTTTGACGAAATTGTTTATAACAAATTGTATTTAAGAATATTCCCTGTGAACATTCAAACTTTCTACAAATTTCTAGAATACAAATTCCACCCATACCGAGGGTGTTCACAGCTCATCGTACACTATGAAATTAGAATTTCGAAATTAAATAAGTTTGCAACGTCTATGTAAATCTTTTTCGGTACTGCTTCAGTAGATACTTCGGAAAGAATGACTCTGAGCTTTCTGCAAGGATAACCAATATTTTATAGTGCAGGAGCAGGGACCGTTTCGTAGCCTTTTATAGGTCCCCTTATGCAATAAGGTGTTTCCGACGTATTTTGGGCCGCTGAATCCGAATTTCGAGGGTGGATTGCTCTCCGAGTGGGCCGAAATTGTTTATAACAATTTTTTAAAACAATTAAGCAATTTTAAATTTTTTGGTCCAAAAAAAAATTTTTTTTTATTTTTTGGGCCATTCTAAACAAAAAAGGTCTTTAGTAACTTTTGCGTACGATGGCGCGTTCTCGAGATAAAAATTCCCGAAATAAAAAAAAATTCGATTTTTGAAGTATTCAGCACACTGCCACATCGACACATGTAATTTTTTTTTATCTACCTATGCTTTACCCCGTACTCCTATGATATGAATGGATAAAATGAACTTAAAGTAGCAAGGAAGTTAGAAAATAAAGCATGAACTTTGACAAGATATAATTTCTTAAAACTCCTCCTATTTGATATTTGTCCGTTTTGGAGAACTCAGACCGTAATTATCTCTTTGAATGATGGTGTTATATATATACACACTTACATAAATCAACATTACCGGTCAAAATCTTAGTTAGGATGAAGACATTAATAGCACGAGAATAGAAAATCGTTCTATACAAAATATTGGTAAGATGACATATGAGGTAATATGAAAAGATCTAGATAATATCGAGAAAATATCTGATGCAATATTTTATATGCCCGCCCAGTAACGAACGTTTATCCTTTGCATTGTCGAACCGTTACTCGTTATTTTGAATGCCGCGATGGTATGTGTGCCATAAAATTAGATTACCTCGAGTCTGTATAAAAAGGGCAAATCTTAACCAATAATTTTTTTTATTATTACAACCTTCTTTTTCGAACACTTAAAATAAACTAAAAATGAGTATGAATTCCTTAATTTCTATAAAAAATATTATAAACTCGCTAATTGTCTTGCTGTTATAAATATTTAAACAATTTGAATCGCATATGATATGCCCAGGTATAGTCGGATAGATAAACAATACAGAAAAAAGTAAAATTTTCTGATAAACATAGTTTACTCGTGGCCTACGGAAATACTGTAAAGTTGTAGCGCGTTGAGTGCGAGTATAAACAAAAATATCGTTACATTTTACAGGCCATTAAGTTTATGTTATTACCCCTACAACCATTTTCATATCGTGACTATGTTACCAACCGTTTCGTGGAAAATTAAATATCCGCATTTATACACAAACCGCAAAAGATCTATTGGCTGAAGGGACATTTTTTAAGTTGCGAGATATTGCACAACATATAACAGATTTGCATTAAAAACTATAATAGGATCAGCGTCGACTGATATCAGGCATGTCCTATGAAACACTTTATCACTACTTGATTAGGCCTTGATCAACATTTCATCAGGCATGTCATATGAGACATTGTGTGATGTCTGATCAAGACAAAATAACACCCCTTATCAAAGATTTCAGGTTAGTGTCCTTGACTTTTTGTTTGGAAGCATTCATTCAATTGATTTTATTTCCTGGTGATGTCAAGCAGGTCATGAAATACTCAAACAGAAAGTAACTTTTATAAATTAAAATTTTTCATAAAATATTTCTGAACGATGTCAAATCGCGGCCTCATATCAGATAATAAAAAACTGCAAAGAATATTTTGCTAAGCTTATAATAAGGGTCGTATTGAACCACCGGCTAGATATATATATTCAGTTAAAATATTTGCAGGTCATATGTAAAAAGTTTAAGAGATACTCAAAATGAAAAAGTCAACATCGTTTAATGATGATATGTTTTCTATCAAAAATGTTTAGACTAGTATAGAAATATTATATATTGCGATTACAATAATTTAATATTTTTTAGTTTTAAGTTTTATCTGCCTATCCAATTTTGACATATTAATAAAAAGTAGTTATCCTACTTTCTTTTTAACGATTTTAGGCAACGTTTAAAAATGTTAAGATATATTAATACAGAGTAATACATCTTCTAGCATACCTTAAGTAAAATGAAATTTTACATGGTAAATCTTAAAGAGTGTCTTTATCTTCGTCAGCTAGATAACAAATAATCGTAAGACGTTTTGTTCTATTAACACTGAAATTTATTACCCTTTAGGAGGCTTGTCAACAAAGGGTAGCGTCTCGAAACTTCTGGCGGCTGTTGGATGTATAATAAATTTAGTCATTTAACGAAGAAAACTTGACGTAAAGAGCACTACACGGACCAGTTGCGCAGCTTATAAGTCTGAAGGTGGATAATGATTACAGGCTTAAAGTTTTAAAACCTACAGCTGCCTTATTTTGTATAAACGCTTATATATTTATATATAACGCAGTAACTATAATTTCAAAATGTAATTTTCAAAAAATAAATTATCGCTAATTTCTTTCTATTGATAATTTTGAATGCGATACATTATAACATTCTATTATGGGATTTCAGAATTGTCTATAAGGCATTATTTCTATTTTAAAAATGTAATATTTTTTCTTCTTACTACCCGAAGGAAATAATAAATCCGGATGAACTGAATTCCTCGTAAATCTCAGTATATTACTTGCATTCTTCCGCAAAATTAAATAAAAAGAAGATAACGTAAAAACCTTTACTTTGCATCTCTAATCTATAACTCACTGCAAAATGCTTTAATTATAAATATCTACAGTAATTATGAATAATGCATAACCTAGAAAGAAGTAAATTTCAAAGCATTTCAAGAATGTAAACTTTTATATATATTAAACCGTTCACCGATTCACTTCTGGATAATCAACAGAATTGATGTGCGAGTTACCCATTGTTATTTCAAGAAACTAATTTGTAACTGTTAACTAGGTCCTAATCAATCTAACATATCCAGATGTCTCTATACCACATCATGAATATCAAACATCATGCATGGACATTGTCCGCTATCATTACACAGAAGAACATCAAGTTATTTCAGACTATTTAGATTACTTGCTAATTTCACGAATTCTATTAAAGAATATAGATTATAACAATATTGTCTCTGCAATAAATATAGAGATGGTAATCTTTTGTAAGAAAAATGTCAATATTTTACAAATAAGTTCGTTCAAATTTATAGTTGGTATAATAAACTATTGTAATAATAATATCTACCTATTTTATCTTTATCGTTTTTGGTAACTATTTAGTTGAATTAACTTATCAAAACAAAATCTGCCCTTGCACAAATGGTCAAATATCTTTAAAATTTTTTATTTTAATACAAATTTTAAGCGTAATTTTTTAAAAAGTAATTATATTACAAAATTAACATATATCCAAGTAATTACTTATTTCAAAATGCATATTTATTCCGACAATTTTTTTTTTTTTGCTAAATACGTATGATTATATGTACAAAATGTACACTTTGAAGAGCAACGAGTTTTTAAACGAATGTTTATTTTTATTCATTACATAAAATAATTATTATAAATGCACGAAGTGTATTGTTTTGAGATAAAATATTTCATGTGAAATATAACAAAATGTCCATACAAACATAAAATGCTCATTCGCAATATATAATTAACACTCCAATGGCCAAATAAGTTATGAGCATTTTCATTTGTTAATAAATGCAAAATTTTTGTAAGCTATATTTTAATTTAAAATCTAAAGTTTGAACGTCTAGAAGACTATCTAACAAAATATTATCCTAAACCTTTGGATTTAAAATTAAAGGCCTACAATTTTATTCTGTGCAGATTCGAGTGTTTTATATAATAACGTTTCACTACACAAGAACAACAATGAATTCACTATATATATAGATATTCGAGTTGTATTTCAGTTTAAATTTTCATAATAAATAAAAATTATATATTACGTTCAATTACCATAGTAGGCGTATTGTGCAATTACATTTGCATTTTATGCAACCACCGTAGCATATTTGCACGCAAAAATGCATTTCACGCATAAAGTTCACAAATTAAAAATGAAAAGAACATCAATTCAAAAATATAAAAATGAAATATGTGATCAGTTTCATCTTATACTTCTCACAAAATAATGATATGCATTCATTTTTAAAAACGTTTAAATTTCTATTTGCCAGAAATATAAAATTAAAGAGGATATTCTTCTTATTCTTTGTTGTAAGTTTTCATATACTGAAAGAAAATGTTCTAATTTGTTGTGGTGACTGGTTATAATAGTAGAAAGTAAATATTTACTTAATTAAAAGTTAATTTTATTTTACAATGAACTAGTTTATTTACTTTATTGAAAAGTTCATAACCGTGGCTATATAAAAATAATTTGAATAGCGAATTTAATTGATTGTTAACTAAATGTTTAGTTCTAATTAGCTGATTCTTTGAATAGGCAAAATATGCCACCTTCGTTTCGGAATCAACATTTCAAATCGTCCACTATAACTTGTTTATCTTTATGAAACTAAATAAAGCAATAAATAAATACTGTAAAACTTATTACCCAAAAACGCATTTGTTACATACATGAAATAATTCCTCAGCTTCTCGGAATGTTTACTTGTGGCACTTCAAATAAATATTTACTTGAGTGAATAAAAACTGATTTATGCATGGTCAGTAGCACTTGAATAATATGTATAATTCATCCTTTAGTTAGTTATCTGTATATAGTTATATTTGTATATATTATTTACTTTGAATTTGAGAAAACTGATTAATTTCTAATAATTGCAACAGTCGAAGATTTCCAATTCGTTCACGAACTATTTTAATTACTTTAAAGTAAAGTAGTAAATAGAAAACAAATATGCATTCAGTTGAATAAAATATCAAGGGCTAAAAAGTGTAATATCCGACTCAAACTGATTTGAACAAAAAACAAGTATTTTCAGAGATTAATGTGGTTCTCCTGAGATTGAAATTGTTCTCTTTCGTTCTTTTTACTCGTAATACGCGATGAAAGTCGTAAAAACGTATAGGCGTAGACAATAGCATCATATTCGCTGTGTTTGCCACACTTCAAATATAAATCTAAAAAATCGAATTCCATAAGGCATTTCGTTTGATTATCTACAGGGTTTCAAACGATAACGCGGGCAATTCTCCTTGGCAAAAATACAAAGAAATTACGAGAACCCTTCAATGACTTTAGTCGATGAAAATACAGTGGGGATAAAGGACAGCATCGATGTTCGCAGAGTTCATGACTTTTTTTTTACATTGTGTACCCCTGACAAAAAATACTACAGATATCAAGAGATTTCTATGCATGAATAAACTTTATTCCAAACGATTTTTCGAAAAAAAATGTGTTGTGCTCCTGAACTTTTCGCATAAATACTATCTCTTAGCATTTATGTGTCTGTCGGTCAACAACTATTTGACATCAACTGGACAGTAAAATCAGAGTGTAATGGAAAACGGGTGATTTTCGAAATTCTTGACGTTGGTCTCTGTAAAAAGTAGGTAAATTCTCACATAAAACATCGAGAGGAAAATATATTGTGTATAGTCATTATGTTTTAGAACAAAGTACTTCGGCACCGTATACTTTTACAATAAAATAAGGTTTTTAATTCTTGTGATAACCATGAACATTTTTTTTAATCGCATCTAATATTATTATACCATACACTCTCCATATATTTTAATACATTTATTAAATTATTTCTTCCGTTTCATCTTTAAAACTGAAATAAGTAGGGGTGCGGGTCGAAAAATCGACAAATCAAAAAGCCGACGGGTCAAAAACCGACATTCAAAAAACCGACACTTCAAAAAATGATAGTGCGCTTGTCGATGTGTCTACTTTTTTTGTGTCGGCTTTTTGAATGTTGGTTTTTTGACTGTCGGCTTTACGACGGTAGGTTCTTTGACCTGTCGGCTTTTTGATTTGTCAGTTTTTCGACCCGCACCCACAAGTAGTAGTCATACTAGAAAATAAAATACATTCTCAATAATATAAAATTATGATACACTAAATAAAAAATTCTATATGCAGGTGAATATTTATTTGAATAGTCGCAAGCAAACGATTTATATACGTATACATTTAAAAATTATACTCGTATTTTTACATCTTGTGCCCTTGCAAAAAATGTTCTCTTTAGTAAATCTAACTTCATTTAAGATAATATTTTCTTACGGTAAGTAAATATTTATTAGAAATTACATTTTCTTTCTCTGAACAATGCAATTCTGACAGTGGAAACCACAATATGGAATAAAAATATGCAAAAAAAAATATAAAAATTGTAATCAACAAAATTTCATAAATTGGTATTTTTTCTATCCGTTTAACATCAACTATCCGTTTCCGCGGTAAGGCGTTTCTATGTAATATTTCTAGTATTAATGCACAGTATAGAGCTAAGAAAAATGTCGCGTGCGTAATTCAGACAAGAATGTCATATGAGTAGAATATTTTATTTTACTTTGTTTATACACGTAGTAGTTATTAATTCTGCTTTTGAAATGGAAAGCGCCTAGAACCTATTTAGTATATTATAAACTATTCACTTAAATTGTGCCTTTCAAGACGTAGCTTACTTGGCATAACAGTGCATTAATTATACTTACCACAATTTGATCAAACATACCGTAATAATGCACATTTGCTACATACACGTTACATAATTATTCCATAACTATCTGCATTATTCAGAGACACGAGTTGAGCACGCAACATCCCCATCGCTATTATGTGAATTACTAGCTTGTTATGTAACGTAACAAAAATTATAAAATTAGATACTTAATATTTTTTCCTGAATTTATGTTAACATTAAACACGAAATCTCTGATAATACATATGTATAAACAAAAGTTTCAAATTTTCATTGAACATCTATTGTTTTTCAAACTTACTCTATGCCGTATATGTTATTTGTCCTCGTTTTGTACATTCAATTTTTTATTTAGTGGGCCCAGAAAAATAAGAAAAAATTAAAGTATAAATAAAAAAAGGGTTTGTAGCAAATGCTAATTTCCAATGAAAAAACCTATACAAGGTATCCAAATGCGGCGAGAAATTAAAAGAAACAGAATGAATAGTCGATGTTGATTGGTTTACGAAAGAAATCTCTATATATATTACTCGCGCTACTTTCGGCTTAGTCAATTTAGGTTATAATATTCTCGACGACATCGCTATAACGTGGAAATGGTAAAACATCAAAATGCAATGTTCGATACGCAATTCACATATCATCAATACATTCCACGATGGCAGGCATTTCATATTTATACGATCTATTTTTGTAGCGGATTTTCCCCATTGACTTCGGTACATAAAATCTCTCATGTATAAATTCTTCACAGTGGATTCATGAAAATTCATCGAAAATGTAATGTTTTAATTATTACGATCATAAAATTCACACCAAAGCAGTAGAAAAAGCGACCTTTTTAATCACGCAAAAAAAGTTCTTAACTTTTTTAAAACTTTGTTATGCGATGAACAGTTATATGATGAATCGGTATATATGACCTCATGTAAAAGAATAAGTCGATGAATATATATTTAAACATATCAAAGATTACGTTTGTATTCGGGACAATGTAATTTCGAATCAGATATTCAATTAGAGGACAAATCAAATTCGAAAAGAATATAAAAATCAGCATTGACGGCTTCGAATTTGAAGTAGTTTTAGTTTTATTGAAGTATCAATGTAAGTCTTTATAATTAAATAACATTCTAATTTTTTTTCACTGTAGGCATATACTTTTGAAATTTGGTTTCGTAGAATTTTAATACAAAGGATTTAATTTATGGTAAATCTAAACGAGTAGGGTTTTTTAGCTGGTTATCGATACAAATGGAATGCCTAGGCTACAATTTAAGTTTTTCAATATTTCATGTATATAGAATTGTGTTCTATTATTTATGGACTGTATGTTACTTTTGAAAATTGATCATCATATTTTCATTTTCAATTGCACACTTAAAAAAATATTACGTAAAAATGCCATGATGTAAATATTGCCTACTACACAAGCCTTTCAAATTAATTCTGTAATAATATTAGCGTAAGCCAATATTCTGATTGAGCTTTTATTAAATCATCTACGTCTTTAGTGTTGCACTACCGAATTAGTTAATTCAACGTTTCAGATGATTGGCTCTTGATTAACAACACTTTGTGTTTGTTAAAAGTATACTGAGAAATTTTGAAATCCAACCGTGTATCGGTACATCGGGGTTTATTTACACCCTTTTCAAAGCTTAATTTGATAAACTGAAAGGGACGCCCGGCTCTGTGAAATGTTACGCGAATTCATAGAGGTGATGTAACGTTTATTACATTCAACCATGCACGTCAGTATCATGTAATTGTTGTGTTTAAAAAAAAATATGATTTTTGTGTCATCTGCTATAAATATCGAAGAAGCATAGAACAATGTCGTGTATATTAATTATAATCCTTTTTATTTGAATCGCAACAATTTATATCAGGTTATTGCGCATATGGTGCAATCAAGAATTTCTTATTTTTCCATAATATTTTTCCTTCTGCCAAGAATAATAAGAAACATAAATATCTCTCAAAGAAATGCGAAAGAACACCAGAGGCGGCTAGAGATGATAGTGAAACAGTTCGGTCCTTTTATAATGGAGATAAGAATAATGCGAAATTATAATCGAATCTTTTGTATGCAAACTAAATTGATTAAAATATTACTTTTTATTAATTTACCTTTACCATTTAAATGACATAATATCCTCTAAAAGCAGCCTTAATTTTATCAAGAAATATTACTAGCGCAAATATCAGCATCAGCAGAAAATTATATTTATTCTATAGAGACTTTATTTCGAATGTAATTTATTTTAAAAATCTAAAGGTATTGTTTTTATGAAAGAAGGCAATAATACTTTTTCATTTACTACGTTCGTGAATTCAAATATTCAGTTCTAGAAATGGCTACATAAAACAATATTAAACAACCCTACATGCTATTATTATTATATCAGTAGTCACATTTACATTGACGAAAATTACTAAATTGGAATTTACTATACATATTCCATAGTAAAGAATAATTCAGTACCAATACAATTAGCAGTAATTTCCACATAACTATTGAAAGTAAATAGAGTGGTTAGTTTTTAATAATACCATTTCGTAAGGGTTACTCGAAAATATTACTTGAGTTTCCTTAGAATTGAGCAATACGCCCTTCGCATCACTCCGATCTAATTTCCCTAATAGCACACTTTATTCCATCCATATTACTAGAATATTCCTTTGAAACATTGGGAATATTCTAAAGTAATATTATATCTATATTCCAGGAACATTGAAATGTCCAACGTTCGGAATATTTCTTTGGATTATTCCAGGAACATTGAAATATCCAACGTTTGGAATATTCATTTGGAATATTATAATCTAGAAATATTATAAACAATATAAATTTTATTAGAATAGTCCAAAAACTATCAAATAGTATAGATGAAATAATAACGCGAAATGAATGAATATCATTTTTTATGAACTGATTTCCTAATAATTCATTGAGGGGTGACAATTATTAAATTTAATCTCGAGATTAAATATTATTTCATTCAGATTGTTCGAATCTACATTAATGCAGTTTATTATAATCATTATTGACCAAATTATTTAAATTTAGATTTGAATCAGGTTTTATATTTTTGTCACAAAGTTCATCTTAGTTGATTATAATAGATCCAAGTAGATCCGAAAAAGTTTCAAACATCAGGTCAAAATTTGATCATATTCTTACTTATCTTTTTTACTCGGCGGTTTTCGTGAAATCATTTAAAAATTGTGACACCTCAATGAAATCTTCTGAAATCAGCATAAAAAATAACATTCATTTATTTCGCATTATTATTTCATCTACAATAATTGATGGAGTTTTTAAAATATGCGAATAAAATGTTCAATCTGTAATGCTTAATAATATTTATGATGCAGAATATTTCAATGTTCCTGGAATATGGATGAAATAAAGGGTACTATTAGGGTTAATTTAATGCTAGTGAAGTGGTGTATGTAAACGTCATATAACTAGAAATTAACTATGTGCACATTATAAAGTAATTATTGTATAATATTGTTGTATCGAGTAATTTTGATTGAAAATATTTAATATGAATATTAAACATTAAAGTTTACTTTTCGATTTTGTTGATTTTACTCATCAGGCCTTCTGAGATGTTTTATGAAATATATCCATTTCGATACAGAACCTTACAGATTCTCGGCCTATTACTCAAGTTGTGATATAAATAGCTGTAATAGTCATTTTCAAAAGTAGAGTAAACGATTCATAGGAACAATTTATGAACCAGTGCCCAATTTTAATTTTATTAGCCGAGTGTGATTTAATCGGTCACAATTTCAATCACAATTTCCCGTGAATAATTTATTTCCGGCAGTATGTAATGAGATTTCATAAATCGTCTTCTGAAGTATATGAAAGTATGAACGTTTTTTAGATAAATCAAATACGTAATCATTTTTAATTGCTTTAATATTTTTCATGGACAATTTTGATTTGTATTATTCGCTTTAAAACATTACTTAAAAAATATGAAGATTTTTTTAATATACTAATACAAGATTGGTGATTCAAGAAAGCATTGAGGAGTTTGTAATAGTGTCTTCCCTAGGACTTTTTTTATTTTCAGTATGTTTTCAAAGATGCTAACACGCCCTACAGGCTCACCAATTTAAAAATTTTAATCCATTTCGGATCGTCTTTGAAATTTCTGATAAGCGACCTTAAAGCCTTCAGTAATGACAGTTTACTGGATTCTTTTTTGTATGTTTCAGCAATTTATACCTGATAAGCCGACATTTTAGAGCGGCGATGAAAATTTGGTAGATAATTGTTATTTTGGATAATTCCAATAAAATTTGTTTAGATTTATGTTTTTTGTATGCAATCGTTCATTTACAGTAACAATAAATGTTGTACGATGTAGTGAGCAAAAAAGATACGGAGTGGGAATCATTGAACATCTCTATATAGTGATAAATAAATCCTGATATTCACTAATTTTCATCCGACTGATTTATTACATGAATTTAGTTGTAAGTTGGAAGAACATTAAGTATTCATGATTTTTCATCACTTTCGCAGTAAGTCTGCGAATTATTTTATTTCTTCAAATGTTAACATTTATAACATTAAACTTAGAATTACACACTAGCACTAAAATCTCTTTTTTATAACCAACCAATTTTTATTTCATTTAAGAATATCTCGGAATATGTAGATTTTATTGATACAATATCACTCCATAAAAAATGAGATAAAGTTTTGTGCTAGTAAATAACATGAATTTCTGTAAGGCAGATTAAAAAAAAATGTGGGATAGCGTGATCCCGTAAATCAGTTTTCAGTCTCACGTGTCCAGTTTAAAACCATTCGAAATACTTCGTCCAACAGAACTGTGCATCCTCGTCAATCTTTCTGGGATGATTGATGGGCCAGTCCGTTCTACATAGGGAAGTCAAGATTTCCTCTTTCTGCAATTTTTTTCCTGAAGGAAGTATAATCCTCTAGCGAAACGAAAAAGACTGGGAAGAGATTAGATAATCAGTTTTTTATCCCTTCGCTATTTTACTGAATATTTTGAGATTTTTACGATTTTTCTTAAATTATTCAGTTATTAACACATAATACAAAAATAGAAATACGTTATATCAATTATTTCTCATCAACATTATGTGCATGGATTATTATATAATTATATATAAGTATGGGCATCTTTCTAATAATATTATGTCACTTTTCACTTTACCAAAAGCTCTTATCAAAGGATTTGTTTGGAACCATTATGTTTGAAAAACGTATTGACCAAATTTAATTATTTATTATAAACAGGGCATAATATTTTGACAAACATTTATTAAACCAATTTAAAACCAAAAATTATGCGCCTCATTAAATAAACAAAATTGTCTGAAGTTGTGAGATAATTCAGCTTAATTTCCTACACAACGGAATAATTACGTAAAATGACCGAAGAAAACATAAGAAATCTGAATGTTATCGACTTTTACAGATTTGCTGGATGAAAGATTTTCATTTTTATAGAAGCAAATTGCAAAGATGTTTATATAAGTAAATTCTATTAACACGTTTTGCTTGTTTTTGATTATATCTGTTTATATAACACAGAAGTCCCTAAACGACGAACGATCGATTTTAAAACGTTATGTTTCCCAATATTGTTATATATAGAATAGAAACAGGATTGTGACCTTGCTCCAGTCGGGGTAGCCGGTCGGGATCTGGTCGGGATACGGTCAGGTAGTCCGTTTACATCCCAAATACAATCAAGGTTAACGGGTAGAATCCCGGCTGTAATTCAATCGGGTTTGCCTGATCAGAATCAGGTCAGATCAGGCCCGGAAAAATTTCGAATACAAGTAGGCCATTTGACAAGTTTTGACCTCATTATAGAAATGAGTATTTATTTAGTACATAAGGAGCGTTACTGATATCTTTCGAAATGATATACAGTAGACCCTCCCATAGTGTCATCCTCCAATAGTGTCGCTCTCTAGAAGTCCTCTGATAGTGTCGCAGTAAGCTCCCCACCACTTGACCCGTCTCATATCAACAGATTGATTAGGAAAGGGGTTTAGAGTGTAAGGAAAGCAGAGAGTCGGGGTGCGACACAGATAGAGAATTTGTTTACCCTTGGGTCCTGAGGGGGTGACACTATGAGAAGATCTACTGTATTACTCTCCGCGAAATGTGCGATTTGAGAGATACATTTGCAGAATTTATTGCGATTAACCCGAAAACCCATTGTAAAGTAAAAAATCTTTTAATTTTTTTCAGTTCAAAAAGTGGGAACGGATTATCCATTACCAGGCTGTCAAATAAGTAAAGCGTTATGCATGTACGAGATACCTTAGAAGACAACCGCAAGCCTTTATTCTTCCTACTAAATGGTACTAAAAGTTGTGTGGTATTGCCTTATGACTTCTAGTTATAGCTAAAATTAGTAATTAATTGAACTTCAGTATGAGTGAATTTTAGCTGGGTTTCTTCTGGGTGAAGTCAGAATTACAAAATTCAAAATGGCGGATCCAATATGACCAAATCGACTAGTTTTTCGTTCTTTAAATAGGAATCTGTAGTCAGATTTTGAAAAGTTTTAATCATGTTGCAATATCGCTGCCAAGAATTTAAAAACATCAATATTTCAATGAATTTGTATTAAATCTCGGTTAAAGCCCTTTTTTCGGGTCGCTGAATACGAATGTAAAGTAAAATTTTTAGTTTTGAATGGAATGCAGCAATCGAAATTTTGAAAAATGCAAGAAATCGATGGAATTTTATAGAACTTGGTTTTAAGACCATACTTTACCAAAAAAACGTACAACAAAACACCCTCCCCTATTTTAAAAACTCACCTTCACTATTAATACGAAAACAGAATTTATTCAACTTCAAAATAGCAATTCTAATATGGCGGACGAATTTTGAAAAAAAAAGGATTTTAATAAAAGTTGGTATTTAGAGGTTTTCGGTGATAAAAATTCACCACTTTTGTTTAAATTCGTTCGCCATATTGGATCCGCCATTTTGAATGTTGTAATTCCGATTTCAGATTCGTAATAAGCGGCCCAAAAACCAAGTTATATGACAATCCATCAGCCTGAGAAATGCATGCATTTGAAAACGTCTTTTTAGGTAGAAACTCGTGCGCAGGAGGGTTAATGTGGTTAAATCTCATAAATTCAAACATTCATAACTTCTTTAAAAATCATTTAAAGTTGAAAATGCGTACTATATGAAGCTAATATAGAAAATTAAAGCAACACACAGCAAATAAATAACCCACACAGCACACTGTCCTAGGGACGTCCTCAGGAGCTCCTCAGGATGTCCAAATGTCCGCTTTTACCATCCTGTTAACGTCCACAGGACATCCTCAGGATACAGGACGCCTTGAGGACGTTAATAGGCCGATAAAAGCGGACATTTGGACGTCCTGAGGAGCTCCTGAGGACGTCCCCAAAACAGTGTGCTGTGTGGGAAAGAAATTGCATTGAATTGAATGCAAATCATATAAAATATTTTGCAAATTATATACATTATTCACGAAATTATTACAGAATTATTCTTTTTATATTATTATTTATAATTACACTGCTTCTTATTTTTAGTGAAATATGTACTTACAGTATAATGTTCGAAACTCTGTATTCATTATTAACAGTCGACTTGCGATATACATATGTGTATTTAATGGCGAGATTATTTATACAGTTTATTCATTTAATTAAAGTATGTTTGTAATCGTTGTAAAATAAAAATAACACACATGTTCAGTCCTAAAGACTCTAAGAAATTTATTATTACTGGTGAAATATGTAACCCTGAGCTATATAATAATCAGTTCTTCTTCAGTTCACAGAACGCTATATTAGTAATCATAGTTTTATTTACTATGAAGTCATCTTAATTTTTATTGAAATATAATTGGTAATTCGAAAATCTATTTTAAAACTGAAATTCAAAATTCGAAACTCTACTATGGTGCAATAGCTTTGAGGCATGTAAAATTAATGATATTCGTGTCAAACGTAATACTGGAAAACGCATACATTTGAAAGCCAAATTATGCATACAGTACTATATCGAATATTTCAATAATTCATACTCATCGATTTCGCTTTAACGTTTTATATAATATGAGACAGAGAGAGAGAGAGCCGGAGAGTAAGAGACAGGTAAAAGATTAAATAAATGATATACTAAGTTCATAATAGTTCATAAGTAAAAATACCGACATAAATTGCCTATTCCACGTCGGGCAATCGATAGGTCCTCTCGAAATTCAATCTCTAATTATTTGAAAAATAATATTGAATGCCTTGTATCGGGCAATTTAGAAATAATTAAAAATAAATTATCCTTTTCGGTAATTAAAAATGTTAAAAATTACATTATATACATTAAATGGCAAATAACATGAAACAAACTTCTTTCATTTTCCAGCTTTCCGTTATTGTTCTCGGAGTGAAGAGCTGGGAAAAAGTTGATTGACGAGGGACAGAAGGAAACTGTAAAACAAAGAAGCAATCAGAGATCGATCTTGTGTTTCTTCGTCTGACTCCTGCGGGCCTTTTTCACTTTCATGTGCCAGTGCCGTAGTAAGAGAACCCTCAAATTTTGTGCGTGATCGTGTACCACTTAATTAGCCTCTGCCGTCGTAGGCGGAGGGTTCCGGAAATGACCGAACCCAGGGATCCGGAGAGTTCATCCAGTAAAAGTCGCCCTACAGCGATTGCCATCTCACCGACAACGCCGGAGGCACAATCGGAAGTTACTAATATTCCATCAGATCAGTAAGTAATAAAAGCATACCATATAAATATTACAGGGCAATCTTTTCAAAAAGTTCAAATTTATTGACGTATTTAAGATAAATTACATTAGGAAAAGAATATAATTCTACACCAAAGACAGAATGCATAAAAATGTCTTACCCTTCATTTTCTTAGGGTGATGCTTCATTTCATTAATTCTTTACAGAGCGCAAATTGTGTTCTTTTTTGATGTTCATCAATTACACTGGTCGACAAAATTGAAGCATTTCGCGTAACATTTTAATTTTTGGTCGCCATCTTCGATCCGTCATTTTTCATTTCCAAAATTTGAGTTGAGTTTTCTAACTAGCGACTCCAAAGACCCTTGTATACCAAATTCCATTAAAAACGGTTCATAACAAAAATGTGAACCGCAAAAGTCTCCGCTCGCCTGATATTTAAAGCAATATTGGCAGTAGTTACAGCCGTACAAGGTCGGACCGGTATTTCATGCATACAGAAAAATGACATTCAAGACAAAGTTTTTTTTTTATTGTGTTACATTTTTCCCCATAAAGTCGAAGTTACAAGCATTATTTTAATAAGCCATTACTGAAGTCCTTACCTCGTCTCCGTCAAAATTCTCCGATTATATAGCCTAGCTAAATACGTAATCTGGATGTCAAAAAATGAAACTTTGCTGTTTCAGCAGGAAGTACAACATAATTTGCCTTTACATATATCATAATCCTTTAAAAATATGAATACTTGTAAGTCAAGTAGAAACTAAAAAATGCTAGCAATTTGGAATTCGAGAAAAAAATTATTATTCGTTTTTATTGCCCGTTTCTAATGTTACAGTTCGCACGTTCATTCTGTATACCCTACAAATAACGCATATGTATATGTTCCCGATACGGAAGTAAAAATCAACGATAACAGCATCTATACAATTAAATACTGCCTCGTGAGTAATTAAATATTTTTATATTTTTATTATTAATTAACGGATATCAAAAATAAAAGAATAAATAAATAAAAAAGAAACAGCATATAAGCAAACGCTGTATGTTTCCGACCTTATTGCATAATTTAATAAAATAATAAAATGGCATAATTTTAAAATGGTATACAATGTTTTAAAATTTTGTATACAATCTTCCATGAAAATCCGCCTACGCTGTACAAAGGGTTCGCAAAATTATTACTATTTTCAAATGTAAAAGTATCGTGATTTTTCAAACGACCATTACTCACATAACGATTACGTCTCTTTTATATAAAATTTAAAAAACCATATCTGAAATTTACCCAAATAACTGAAATTTCTGAACTAAATTATAAGTTGATACTTATGACATAGATTTCGAAACTGTAAATTAACTTTAAGCAACAGCCGTTTTTATTTCATAGATTAGCTAACCACAAATCTTAACGTGAGAAAAATTAATAAATATTTTCTGAAAATTCCAAAACATTACAAAATTTTCAGTAACGGTTACAGTTCAAAACTTCAGTTACATTATGTTTCCACAGTTTACATAAAAAAATGTTATCTAATGTATCAAATTTGGATATTCTTTTTGGACCAACACAGTAAATTCTTCTTAGTGAAAGGGTTGAAAAGGAAGTTTAATAATATTTGGCACAACAATTTAAAACCTATGCACATGTTTGTACTAGGAACGTGTTTAATTTTCTATAAGGACGATATGAGCCAAATACTGGAACTTCCAACAATTCATATGTAGTTGTTAGGACCAATTTATTTTCTGTACGGTTGGTTTATTTACCATGCAAATTGATTCCAATTTAATATAATGTTATGAAACACGATACAAAAAGGCATTACGATTTCATGCGCTTTAATAATAATAATAAGACAAATGTAAATTATAAAATAAATATTAATAAAACACACATATATGCGAGCAGATATAAAAGTCTCGAATATTTATATTGAATTACGCATTCGGTATTATTTTATTCTATTACATGTTGTGACGTAATGAATTCATAAAATAAACTTGATTTAGTAATCATTAAATTGTTAAATTGTCATAATATAATGAAAAATTAATCGTTAAATAACGAAAATATATGAATATTATTTAATCCTTGAATAATATTTTAATTGAAATATTCAGTGAGTTTTCCAATAGATATTGGTATGATATGCAACAACGCTATCGAAGTACACATTTATTAGTCCATTAATTCTAATTTAAATTCCAGATTTATTAATACTTACACGTATGTGAGTTTCAGTCAACAATAATACGAAGTCAAAATATGCAATAAATCGACAGTTTATTGCATAATAAACGATACAACAAATTCTAATTTTAAAATGTATAAATATCTTTAAAATATTTTGCAGGACATAAATCGTTAAAACCGTACGTAATCCAAATAATTTTTTCATCAGTTAGTATTTCTTTTACAAAGTGAAAGACAATATCCAACTATAATAAATAACAAATAAAACCCTTGGACGAAAAGGTAATAATAATTTATGAATAGAAAGAAATCTTTTCTTGTAACAATAGATATTTGTCTGATTCAAAAAATTATACGGATGCTGACTGCTACCGGAAATTTAGGGTTTTTGTCGGGACTATCTTACCCCAATGCTCCCTGGGGACGGACATGATATCACAAAAAATATTCGATTGATCGACATGAAATAAAAATAGTATCACGTAGAAAATGCCTAAAAACTATTTACTCGATCAAAAAATTCTACGCTATAATATTATAGATAGAATATAAAATACAATTGCATTTTGTCACTTAATATTTTTACCTAAATATCACCATGATTATGTTTTTAGAGCCCATTTAGAATTCAATCCATTAATATCTAGAGACATACTAATACCATAAACAAAAATATCTCTTCTATTGAAATTGTATTTGCATACTAAGACATTGAACGATCTTCAGAACTTAAATATTTCAAGAATAGTTTTCATTTCAGTAAACCAATATACGAAAATAGGTAATGGACAAAATATCATGACAGGTCGTAAGATCCGACAGAATGTAAAATAAAATATAGCAATGCACAAGCATTAAACATACATGCCACGTACATCGTGTAATGATATGTCATCCCGACGAAAAATGCAGGCAATGTCTCTGAGGATGAAAGTTCACTCGAAAATAATTAATAGTAGAACATGTAAAAAGAAAAGGGAATAAGTGAGGTAAGTGAACTTTCAAATTATTCATATTTATTTTTAAGATATTTCTATTAATATTTTCGAAAAATTATTTTTAACTGAATCTGTCTCAAATATATACTGCGAATGTTTCACGTACTTTTTTAAAACTCAGAAGTTGATTAAGTGGACCAAATGTGAGGGTTACATTGAACGCACAGTACTATTTACGGTAGCCATGAGGTCATGTGGATATTTACTCTCATTTATTTGCAGAGCATTTTGCGATAGTTTTTATTATTTCAATCAACATAGAATTGCTTTTATAAATGATATAAAATATTCGATAAAGGATCTATTTTCTTAATTTCACTGCGGAATTACAGAAAAATACCTATTTCATTTACTTTGATAATGTAATACGTGACATTATAGTGAATAATGAAATAGCATTTTACTTTTAATAACATAGCCTTTTCTTCAACATAAAATACATTCTATTATACAAATAATTTGCATTTTACAAAGTAGTAATGCAATTATAGTTTATCGGGACATAAGAAGCCACAGAATTGTTCTGTTCACATCTTAAGAAACGGCAATGCTCGCATCCGGAAAGAGGCGGAAGTACACAAAGACAAGTGTTTTCAAAGTGCCCGCATTTGAATTCGATTGGAAAAATTGAGATGTTCCGTTTAAAGTAATCGAAGTTTACTTACTCTTCCTTATGCTAAAAAAATTATAAAAAATTCAGTTCTATGGCGGTAGTCACTTTAAAATCAAATAAAACTTTGTACTATAAATATGGTAGAGTTTTATAATCGCATGATGACTAATTATTACAAGTTATTAAAAAGGGTATAAGAAATATTTAAATAAAAACAATATACATTTTCAATAAATGTCTTTCGTACTTAAAATTGCAGTAAAGATTCGAAAAACACCAGTAATCTGTGAAAGGCTAAAGGGACGTTTGATTGCTTTGAAAAAATTACATCGACTCCAAGGGATAAAATGACGATTAAAACTAAACCTTTAAACTTTTAACAGCATTTGACTCTTCCGTAATCGAATTTTACAAATTCCTATCTCATTATTTACGCACTTGCATTCAATGAAAGAAAAAAGCGAAGACTTCCAAGTTGAAGGAAAATTGTACGTATTCTTTTCTTACTGTCATTTTCAGAAAATGAAAAAAAAAGAAATGGGATGAATAATTTGAAATGTAAAATAAAAAACGAAGGTTATACACAGAATTTTAATTCTTTAATGCTTCTTATTTGTCTTTAAGAACGTAGTCTCAAACGACTAATTCGTTAATTTATATTATTGTTTTAATATGTTAGGTCCTCCTCACTTTTATAATACAGTTATTACTACCTTGTTTCTGAATTTAATATTTTTAAAATATAGTCTAAGATATGTGTATTCATTTTATTCTTTTTCACCTTCTCAAACTATTAACTTAAAATTGAAAATGTTTACTTCAGTACAAAATTAGATAACATTTATAGTCATAATCGGGATAAAATATTTGAAGCCTAATAGATGAATTAACATAAATTTTACTAACAAATATTACTATTGCATAACCCAGCTTAATACAGGATGATACTCGGAATAATTGCTAAATTAATCCCCTGACTCTCACACTCTAATACATCAATTTTCGCCATCTCAGGGGACACTGATTTCAGTAGATGGCAAATCCTTTCTGTCGTATACAATATGTGCTATTTTAATGTCTTTTATTATAACAATTTACACATCAGTTCTCTCATGTGCAGTAAATGATGTTCCTGATAATTTTAAACATAAAGTTCAGTACTATGTATAAATTAAATAAGAATATCTTGAAAACGCGATTCTTTGAAGAAGTTTCACATCATTGACCTCTGATCAAGTTTTCTCCAAGTATTTTAAAGATAACACATTCAACATTCTAATCATAATATTTTAATAAAATCGTTACTTAAGTTTTGGTCATCTGTATGAAATACGGTACAAATTGTATATGTATTTTTAATTAAAGTTTAAACAAATTTATTTTCGCGAAGAATACAAATTTATTGTTCTCATTATTAGAAATAATTTTGAGCTAATTTTTTATCGGTAACGCAATTAAAGTACAAAAGATGTGAAACTTGTTTTGAATTGACTTGTTTAAAGCATTTCCGTTAAGGCAGCCTTTATGAAATATTAATAAACCTATCAAAATATACTGCGGTACACAATTAATAGGGTCTTGCGAACTCCACATAAATGTAGTAATAATTTTACCTAGTAATGAATACAAAAACGCGTACAAATTCTTGTTTAGCTCAACTTATATTACTGTTTTCTCAGAAGCATGCTTCTTGTTCTCCTGGAACGTTGAAACACGTATTTTATAAGCATTTCGCAATTTCAGAAAATCGTACAAAATTGCGATGAACGAGCAGGACGTTTATAAAAAAACGACTTTAAAATTCTTATAAGGAAATAACTACCATTTATTTCTACTTATTCATAGAAATAATCATTCTTAATCACCATTAGAAAAGCTTTTTTCATCAACTGCAATGTCGACTTTTGCAGAAACGTTATATGAAATAGCTGTATCAAATGTCTACAAGATGCTAATGTTTCTTTTAAAAATTCTATCGAATTTATCAAATTATTGGTCGTTCACAGGGAAAAATGACTAATTTATAGATATACGGTGCAAGATTTCCATAGTAATGCATCCAATGCTGAACTAACTCTGACTATTATAGGGTCCATCTAATTTTGCACGAGAATTAATTTTAAAAATATATTTATTAGTGTAATTTATCTGTAATTAATATCCTCTCAAAACCTAGCCAAGATCAGTCCTGATTAACCTACGAGTTTAATTTAGAAATTTGTAATTAAATAGTTTCGAACTTCAAATCAGCGAAAATCACTACGAATCGGTGCAAGTCACTGAATCAGCGGTAGCGAATAGGTTGATGATCAGTGTATATGTATTGATTCGTAGTGACTTTAACTGATTCGAATTTAGAGGGAATTTACACGTCACAATTTTCATTCATCCCTTCGAATATGCTAATCTGCTAACACAAAAAGTGTCATTAGTTAGTAGAATATGTCTAAAAATGTGCTTTCTTTTCAAACATAAATATTTTAGTTGTTTCAAGGTATATGCTGTATTTTAGTAATTTTGAAAACTAAAATTGAAAAATCACTCTTTTTTCAACTAATTACATACGAGATCATAACGGACCCACAACCTGATAATATTTTAATATAAAATTGACCATTCTTAAACATCCAGGTACTCCTGAAGATCATCATCATGATTAATTTGAGGTGTGCCAGTTAGACTTTAATGCACTTCTGTCAGACAATTTTTTTAAATATCTGGACCTCTCTCTCTCTCTCTGGAGTCCGGTATTTTAATCCATATGTTGTAAGCAAAGTAGATCATAATTTCCATACTTGTCATCATACTTAAAATTTATTTAAAACATCGGCTCATTCTAAATTTTGTTTCTTATCAAAGATACTATAGCAATAACATAATAAAGTAGTGTTAAATACTACATTTTATATAAGAATAGGTATGAGTTACTCCATAAATTTGGTCTAAAATTCGCTATCCCTGTCTCGTTTCCATTTTATTACAATCTTCTTTTTCTCTACCGATTTTTCTGGGAAGATAAATATTGGGAAAGAACTAGTTATCAACATAGTACAAACTTGCTTTAATTAGTCAGACTTGTAATAATAGTATAGCATAGTTTTATAGCATTGAATATTAATTATTCGAAGTGCCATTATCTTCTCTCGCACTTGAAATTCCGTAGTAGAATCCGCTAAAACGTTAGGAAGTGAGGATATTGCCAGAGTTGGTGCTGATGGCGACTTGAAGACTCTTTAACCCGCTTCTGTTAGACGGGTTTCGAGCGTAGGATGTTATGTCAAGATAGCTATCTAAATTTCACGGGTTATATGGAAATTCAAGGTCATTTAAATAAGTAGACCAGGGAGGTTTGTCCGATTAAGCCGTTGACGTTTGACGTGTAAAGTACTTAAGGTGCAACCCATTGATCTTTCCTAAGTGTATACTTTCAACGATAAAAGATACGACAGTAATATCTTGAAATTCCGACTTCTCTATTAACTTGGCTGTATTAAGTATAGGTACGTTTAAAATTTCAATTTAGACTGTTTCTTATGTCACTTACTTAGGACATACAGTAGTCCTTAATACTGTTCGAATATAAGCTAGGTATAATTAATTTAAATGTCTGAGAAGTAGTCAATTTTTAGTAAAAACTAGTTAATAGCATTAAATATTTAGTATAATTATTTTAGCTAGTAACGCAGAAAATACAGCTTTAAGGAATAATGCGCGCTAATTTATGTAGTTTCAAAATTATGACGTGACATGTGGTATCTTTGACAGGTTAATAAATAACAGAAATAGCTGCAGTAACCAACTACAGTTCACAGGCTTATGTTCCGTACATTTTGAATTAAATTTGCTAATTGCTTATAATAAAAATATATCATTTATGCTTTCAGAAATGATGCATTTGCAGATGCATATATAATACACATTAAAAATTTAATAAAATCGTCGATTAATTTTGAATTCAAAAATTACAAACGATTATTGCAATATAATTTAAACAATGATATATACTAACCTGTGCTTTTTCAATTTAACAATTAACATAGTACTCATAAATGAAACTTAATGAATGGCATTAATTATTCACTTTCTATTTATAAAATAACAGAGTTTATACCAGTTTTCGTTGCAATTAATTCGTGAATATTCCTGTCTATCAATGGATTGTTACCAGAAAATAATTAAAAGTTATTCGCTATATAATGCGTTAGATATATTTTTAATATCAGTAATTCTTCTGAATTTTGTACATCGTAATTAATATACATATATTGTACATGTTAGGGTATTTCACAGATGAACCAAGAATTTTGCCAATCGAACAGCAGATTCATAATCAGCGACTCCGACAACCCTCGCCATCCATTACAAGTAAATTTTCAATTTTCGATCCGCCATATTGGATCCACCATTTTTAATTTTGCAAATTTGAGATCAGATTCGTTATCTGCGTCTCTGAAATCTTTTGGACATCAAATGTCATTCAAATCGAGTAAATTTTCACTTTTTGATCCGCCATTTTCAACATTACAAATGTGATATCATATTCGTAATCGACAGTAGCAAATTTCGAGTACCCATATGCAGAAAAATGTATGCTTCAAAGGGCTAATATTTTTCCAACGAGCTTAGTTTACTCGGTACGATTCATAGTTCCGTCTTTTGAATCGGTTTGAACACAGATTTCAATATATTTAGAGATTATGGTGTCAAACATGTTTTTGACTCGCCACTTTTCAGTTAATAAATAATAACTAAATATATGTATTCCCATGTTGTTTAAATACTAGATTATTGCGCCACCTCTAAATATCTGTAAAGGAGATGTAACTTTACTTATCGGTAAAGTCGAATGTTTACACCCGACTATCGAACACTGTTTTTTTTTCATAGCATGAGTAAAATTCGTGCGCCTTTTTCAGGTGCATTGATATAAAAATAAATTTTCGCACATCCGTCGAACCATATTTTTTATGCAAGTGTGCGTAAAGTGCATTAAAAAATGTCAAAAATGTGTATTAGGCATACTGCGTCAAAAAGACTGTTTGTTGGCAGACATAAGTAGACTTATTCGTCTCCCTATAGAAATATCCGTATGGTTCATAATATAGTTTCTTCAGTTGGCGGTCAAATTTTTATGAAAATAGGAATGGTTATCTTTACCCGTAAAAAAATGAAATGGTTGGACCTACTAACTAGATAGTAGGATAAAATACGAGCAACGAGCATTCTTTCTAGTTAATTTTACAATCTAAATAGTGACCGCGACGAATAAGGATGCCAAGTCTACTATTTAGATAGTAAAACCAAATTTTCTTCTCAAAAGTTTCTTTTTTCCATGTGCATAATCTTCTTACATCAGTTTCCTGTTAATTACATACTTTGAGAATAGGATATCTTACAATTAGTAAATGTACTATACGACATCATTCAGACCATTCTTAGTAGATTGATATTACTTTCATGATATTTTCTGTTAACAGTTTGAACGTCATGGACATTTTTGACCTTGTACAGATAAAATTAACATTTGCTACCATTTTCAATGTCAAAATTGTTACATCAATAGTGTTTAACAGTGCTTTTTTAATTATACAGACGATTTTGATTATCCGCCTACGAACCTTTCACTGGCAAAAAATTCGTAGAACGGCAATCATCCAGCGTCGAGGGCAACTAATTTGAATATATATAAGAGAATAACGATATTTTTCTTTGAGTTTTAATGATCCGCATATGCAATTTACATACATGCGCGGCACTCATTCAAACGTAATAAAGGCAGTTCCCAAGCGAAATGGAAAAACGAACATAGGACTGATTAATTCCCATGGAAATGGACGTCATTTCAAGTTACGATTGCGTGATGGCTGATGATTTATTCAAAAAATTCAAAATATATTTGTGCAAAAAAATCGCTGCAAATTAACAATTATCTTTGCTAAAGATGGTGAAAATTGGAGATCGAAAAATATTTTATATTAATTTTATAATGATTATAATATAAATTATATTTTTATATATTTCAAATAAATTATTCCAAAATATATTCTTTATAACCTCCAGCGTTTTATTGTTAGTCTTCGTGGTGGGTGATTCGTTCGTGGGTGTATCATTTTGACCGATTGCCATTCACTAAATAGTTCATTTCAATATTTTTTCACAATTATTATCACATTTAAGAATGAAAATAAACTATAAAATTCTGTAAAGTCTTATATTAATTTAAATTATAATATTAAATTAATATCAAATTAATTGGGTACAAAATGTATATTATAGCCTGCGTTTAAAATTTATATTTACCACAACAAACTTATGCTTTGAGTCCAGTGAAGTATATGTCCAAAGTTTGAAATTGTTTTAAAAACTCCCTCATTAAATACTCAAAATTTCCTATTATAATATATGAAGAGGAGAAACACCTGTTGTGTAGAGGGTTTTGTTTATTGCCCATATAACTTTTTACGCATGCAAATATAAGGATTCCATGCAAAACATAGAAAGCTTGATCAATTTTAGAAAGATAGATTTTTTTTGGCGAATTAAAAAATTCACACCGGTTGAGTTGCACTTCAAAAAATTCACTCAAACGTTAAAAATATTGAGTGAAACCAATAGAAATTCCAAATAATTTTTGAGTTTTTAGTATTATTCAATAAGTCGGCACATAGAATGTAATAGGGAATGTTATCAAAATCGAAACCGCGTATTTTTTATTTTCTAAATACAAAGTACTTCGTGTTTATTTGAATTTTGTTTACATACTTTGAAGACCTAAGAATTGCTTCAGTGTAACAATAATGATGATATTTGATACTAACAATGTCAAATGAATAATTTTCTTTAGTGCTGCACAACAGGATTTTACGACATTTTGCAAATGACTTAGGATATTTGTTCGAGTCCATTGTTTAACCAAAAATACTTCTGTATGATAAAATATTAGTCCGGAACTAAGTTTATACGTAAATATGGCACACAAATAATTCCTCAATTTACATAATCAACAGTTGATTTTCAAAAATTTTAGAAAACGATTTTCTCTATGTGCGCAAACTGTGTTTTGAAAACCTGTGAAACTGTTAACGATTAGACGTTTATTCAGAAATAAGCAGCGAATGACACTATATATATCCACATCAGTTTCATAACACCAGGTAAATAAATAAGTCATGAAATACAGGTTTTGTGAGAGTGTGGGTGGTAATGCTTGTAGATTGATTTTGAAATTTAACATGAAGGAGACACTTCTTGGCGAAGTGGACGTAAATTACAGAAACGAAATAAATCGCCAATTGACGTTTCGGCACTTCATTAGAGCCCTCTTCAAAATAATCGACAAAAAATTATAATTATATATCTTATTGTTTTCTTCAAAAACTTGTGAATGCCTGTGTTGCCAAATGATCGTATATAAGCTTTTATTAAAATTTCAGCAAGATACACCATAAGGTTCGTTTAAATTCTACTGAAATTTCAGAGGAAATTCGGCACAGTTTCAACGCACTCTCATTAAAGTTTCAGCGAAATTTCATTGAAGCGAATCGTATAGATGATTAGGGATGATCGATTTCTACTCAAGTTTTCGCGGAAACTTCAGTGAAACATCGATGAAACTTCAGTCGAAACTCAAAGCATCACTGAACTTTCATCGAATATTCATTTATTTGCAGCTGTTCACTTCATCAACTATTCGTATATGATCAACAGTGACAACTTTTGAAGCCGAAGTGATGCACTGTTACCTAATAAAAAGTTTGTTTCACAATAACTTATTTTCTGCACATTGTTCATTTAATATATATTTAGAAAAATTCTTTACAGATTTAATAAAATATCAGATAGATGTTTAAACGACAAAACATATGAATTATCTGTTAAATTTAACAATAATTGTGGAAGATATTTAAAATACTTTGTTGGATTTACACAAAATTATGTGAAGTTTTGCAGTCTCATAAATAAAAATAGTATTTGTGTTAATATAATTTATTTACAACTTGCATGATATGCATTATTTTTTGCGCTGAAACTATGCGCGAGTACAAAAAGTACAATATTTTGAACCGGATTAGGGTTCCAATTCTGTCGCACTTAAATGAAATAACATTTTTAAAAATCAGAAATCTGTTTCTGTCACTTTCATTGCCAGAAATTTAAAAAGATAGAGATCCGAACTAGAGTATGGTTTAGCCAATTCGGATCATTCGTAGACTCTGCAAAGAAATTTTATAGCTAATTTTTTAGGAGATCGCGAAAAGCACCAGGGGCCACTATATGTGCCATTGATCAGAATAAAAAAAAAGTTTTCGCAAAGAGGTTGATTGTTATTACTCAAAAATCATTACTATATCCGAAATGGAGATGTCCTTATACATTTATTTAACCCTCATTCAGTTAATTTAATATTTGTAGGTTACATTTTTATTTTCTTAATTTCTTTCTATTAGAATGTTTTCTTCTAGGTTTAAATAGTATAATTCGAGCATTATTTCTTGGTTTCAGTCATGATAATGATCTTAATATTAAAATATACATTTTTCATTATCATATACATTTTTGTAAAATTTCCTATTTTACTGATCTTATTTTAACTGAAAAATAAAAAAAATACCGCCTTACAGTGTCTGAATAATCAAGTTTGATGACAATAATTATTTTGTAAATATTAATAAGTACACACTGAATAAAACAAAGTGTTATTATATATTTGCTGCAATTACAATATGAATACATAAAAAAGTTGATTAACAAATTAATTGTTGTAGTGTTTTTTCCTTATTTTCATCACTACACAGATTATAAACAAATTTTATTTATTAAAATTGTATTAAAATACGACGTTAAGAGGGTTCTAAAGTGGTCCGCCGGTAAGGAAGGAAATTTTACTAAGAAACCTAAATTAAAGATGACTGAATCGATTTTTCAAAATTTGAGCTCTGTAAGGGCAATTTTAATTACGATAGACGGTATTCTAGAAAATATCAAGGATAATAATTGAGAATTGGTGAAAAACGTTGTAAAAAAACTAGAAAATGTATTGCGCTAACTGGTAACACATTTATATGAATGACCATGAGTAACTCGACCGTTTATAGTAGAGCCGTTACTACTTCAGTGGTCCTACCGTAACCGATTACTTCCATGGTAATCATATCTTCATCTATTTTTTCCTTAAAATTTTTAAACCAAATTGAAAATGAAATTCGTTGAGCACATTATTGCTAGATAAGTAAAATATCACAAAATAAAGAATTTCCATGTAAAACAGAAGACTGAATCTGTTTTGTCATGCAATCATGCAATGTTTTTTAATTATATTACATTAATATTAATAAGTGATATTTCTAAAAAATTACTAGATTAAAAATATTAAACAAATGCAACCCCTATTAATAAATTAGTAATTAAAAATATTAGCATTGCTTTGTTTAATTTTGTTTTTATATCCGCGTGAACATTCTATTGAATTCTAAATTACATGTGCAAATATAATTTAGAATTCAATTACATTGAATTCACGAAGTAAGTTCACCGTGTATGAGTATTAGTTGAAGTGACAAAATGCACCTTACTCGCAGATCGTTATTACTCTACATTCACTGTGTCGGATAAATAACTGTTTACACATTACTCTGTATATTGCTTCCATTGAAATAGCAATTCTCAAATCATTTATGAAAAACATTGAATAAATTCTTTAATTTTAACAGTGTTTAATTTAAAAATGATATATTTTTCAATATATTTTACGAGGGTAACGACGTGACAAATCAAACCAAAATAAATACCAAATGTTTTAACTTTAAGTCGTTAAATTCCCGAAATAAATTATTTTTACTTATGAGTATTCGTGAGTATTGTTCCATGTAGGTATTTGATACAACATATAATTAACTTATTTATATGATTTCCTCAATTTACAGATATTTTTAGATTTTTCCGAAGCTAATATATCGTCTTGTTGCACGTATTCTTCATATGTTTGGAATCAATATTGAAGTTCCTGTACGTGTTTCAATTTCTAATCGATACACGTTTTATTTTTATATTCCAGAGTGTCTATTAAATAATCTTATATTCCAACTGCATTGGCAACATATTTTTCGTCCAAATATACTCTTTACACTTCCTACGTACAAGCCCAGACAGTTTTGCTCGAGAATCGAAATATAATAACATAAAATATGTTTTCGAAAAATGTAGTAATTTTAAATAATGCCGTTTTTATTGATAGTAAGAATAAACGTAGACGCAAAACAATCAAATAAAGACTGCTATTTCCTACTTCATTCGGGTATGCTGCCGATATTTACGATAGAATATAAAAGTCAATGAAAGCTATAGAAAAAAGTTATCTAATAACAGAACCAACAACGTGATCCTCAAATATGAACTATTTAACTTAAGACGAATCAGAGTTCGAGAACTGCTTAAAGGTCAAACAAGATTGAACTATAATCCTAACTTTGAATCCATTATGATTCTGTCAGAACAAACCGCTGAGCTCGTAATACAGCTGTCCAACGCTAAATTGCACTTTTCCTTTTACGAGCGAAAATCCTTCGCTGTTTCATATCTGAAGTAAGCTTCCAGTGTAACCTCGAAATTCTTGCTACAAATCGCGATCCACTGGATTCCGGTGATCAGAGCTTTTCAGCCCAAGGCGTCAATACCATATCCATGTTGAACTCAATTCGACTGATGGGAACGCGTATATACCCATGCTCCAAGCGATATATAAACGACCCATAAGAAGAAGAAAAAAAAGAAAAAGGTCGGTGTGATCGATTGCGCGACTAAATTGATACATATACGCATACGGAGATAAGGGAGAGCGCAATCTCCTCGATAGTTGATTGATCGATCGAATTCAATGAATCGAATTGTCGACACGATTCTGCCAAAACGTATCCTCGGGCTATATAAAAAATTACGAAATATACAGTCTACTGCAAAAAATGTGCAAATCAATATATGCATATTGCTGCAAATGGTTAAAATGAAAATTAATAATCTTCATATATGAATTTTTCTTTGGATTAAAAAAAATAACGAAGGTATAATTCTATTACGAAAAAATGTAAAAAGTTGGAGACTACAACAATCCCGCCTGAATCTGGAACAGTGAGATAGAAAATCATATTCTTATAAATGCATCTGTTGAGTAAAATTCAAATAGAATACAAAATGTGTTACTCATAAATGAAAATGAACAAGGAATTCTTACATATTCTCATTCTCAAGATCTGTAAACAAAACAACATAATGTACCTGAAAAAATTACACTATTTAATTTGGAGAAATACTGACGTCTCGTTCGTATAAAAGCATCCTAAGCCCTTATCACGTATTCCAAGATCGTATTGCGAGAGCTATTCGAATGAAGAGTTCTTCAGTAAAACAAACGCGCTGCACGTTTCAAACTGTAATGTTCAGAAAAATGATATCCAAAAATTTGGACTTTTAAAAAAAGGTCCTACCCTTGGATTTCCATGATACAAGGATATACAGTTACTCGGCCTATGAACTTGCAAATCCTGCTTTTAGCCAAATGAATATTGAAAAAGTGAGACATGCAAGTTGTAATATTGGTGAATATACCATTAAATATTTTATTCTGTAACACGGTCAAATATAAATAATAATTCTATAATTAAATGCAATAAATATCAGGAATGATGTGCAAAATAATAGGTCAGATAAATTCATCAGTAAATATAGTTCTTAAAATAACGAGATATAGTCATTACAAAGTAAACGTGACGTATGCTGGAGTAACACTAATTAATAAATTTAATGGCTATTTACCTATGATTTGTTTAGGATGGTATACATACACCTTTATTTTAAAATTAAAAATTAGCTGAGTCTTTTGAAAATGAATAAATTTATATTCTATAACCAGCCTAAGATAATCAAACTTAATGCATTACAGTTTTCGCTACAGATTCTGCCTTGAGGGTAATAGAAATAAAACTGACATAGTTTTTTAGAGAGCAGCGAATTACCGAAGATGTTTCAATTTCTCATCGAATTCCGCTAACAAATTATTGAATAATATTTTGAAATCACATAGTATTTAATAAGTTCCTAAGGGAATATCTTTATTATTAGGATTTATGAAATATGTTCCCTTCCTTGAGTTATAAAGACAATAACTTTTAACTGTAAATTTGCAGGTCGAATTTCATATGAGAAGACAATTTATACTTTTCTGGTTTAAAATAGACTTTAATGAAAAAATAACATCAGCAAATTGGAAAATCATACGTATTATCAAGGAGGTTCTTTATAACATCAGTAACATAAATGGTAAAAAATGCAGAACAAGATAACGTAACCTTTTCTTGAGTATTAAGTATATTAAGATTGATTATTATGTTGACATAAACAAAAATTTAAAAATAATGTTTTATAAAATCAAACAGATGGAAATAGTAATCAATGGATTTTTTTGAATCTCACCCGTCGGAGAGAAGTGGATTGTAATTTTAGGACATAACTTCGAAACGATTTTTCTATGGAAACAAGAGGGACTTCTGTCAGCGGTATTGTTGAATATTTTTGAAAAATTTCAATCAACAATGTTTGTTCTCTGAATTAGTGTTTTTGTACGGCCGCCCTACTGCGCCCATCATCGTGTCATGTTGCTGCTAGTCCGATCTGAACTACAACGTCATATTCAGCCAATCATTATTGCAGCATGTACTTCGGAATACATACACGCATAACCCGTTTTGATGTCAGTATTCCTGACATCGTATTCTAATGGATTGTATTTTTGCTTATCCTACAAAGCTGAAATTACATTCTTTTAAAATAACTATTGGACGATAAATAATTTTTACTGATAGATATTTTCTGTTTGATTTTTATTAATTTTATTATTCTATTATTCTATTTATTTCTATGAATTCTTACAAATGTGGCTGGAAATTCTTTCGTTAAACAATGAAGATCAAGGAAAAACAAATTTTTCAGATATACATTGAGAGTAGACATTGAAAATGTAGGGTCATCCCATAAATACTGGACCTATTTGAATATATACCCACTATCCCTTCATCTCTCAGCACTCATATTACCGTAACCCATTCCGCGTGTACTGTATTGTCTATTTAATGTAAAATTTTAAACACAAACGTTTATTTCCCATTATCCATTTTTGGTAATTCGATTCATCCATTAGAATTATACAGGGTCATCGAAAAGTATCGGACCCCCCCTAATATCTTCAGTTAGAATGCACTTAGGAGAAAATGTCCAATAGCAAAGTTGTATGGTTTCAAGCGGGGAGTAAGATGATGACCTTGACTTTGACCTTGACCATGTCCTTCAAGGTCATTTCAAGGTCAATCTTATTTTTTTAAATAGAACCCCCTACATTTTATTGCATATTCTTATAGCTTATCTCGAGAGCTTTCCAAAACACTCTAATAAAATATTTTTTTATTAAGTACTTTTTGAGTTATAAAGGTTTGAAGTTAACAATTTGTTAAGTGGTGTGCGAGTCCGGCCAGTTAAGGCAAATTTAATTCCAATTGGTTAGCTTGGGCAAAATATTAGGGGGATCCGATTAATGTATTTTCTTTAAACCAATTAATTGGTCTCATTATTCCGCGCACCAAAGTATTAAGGTTATGATTACTGAAAACTAAATAATATTTTACAAGATATTCTACATTTTGTGTCAAAAAATTGTTAATTTCAAACCTTTATAACTCAAAAAGTACTTAATAAAAAAATATTTTATTATAGTGTTTTGGAAAGCTCTCGAGATAAGCTATAAGAATATGCAATAAAATGTAGGGGGTTCTATTTAAAAAAATAAGATTGACCTTGAAATGACCTTGAAGGACATGGTCAAGGTCAAAGTCAAGGTCATCATCTTACTCCCCACTTGAAACCATACAACTTTGCTATTGGACATTTTCTCCTAAGTGCATTCTAACTGAAGATATTAGGGGGTCCGATACTTTTCGATGACCCTGTATAGTGCACATTCTCTGATACATACGCAATATACGCTCTATTATACACTTGTATTTCATCATATGATCATTAAACAATCCTCTTATAATAAAAACAGTTTTAAATGTAGTATATTAGATTCACAAATGCATATTTGGTACGTTAACAAGACCGAGATCCTTTATACATCTCAATTATGAATGACATTGGATAAGATTATAGATTTTTAAACTAATTCCACTGGAGGATTTCGGACTATTTTAATTACTCGAACCATTAATCGAAGTAGGTGAACTATAATTATTTAATAAGTCCTTGGGCATTCAACCTGTGCTATGTGATCATCAATAAATTAGTTAAGGAGATTGGTACAAAAATATTAGTTTTTTAATTTTTTTTAGTATTTAACATTTAATATATTTGTATTAATGAAACGCTAAAAAGACACGTTATCATATTTTCTGACAAATTCAAATAGATAGCAATCCTATAATTAATAACACTTACAATATGAACATAACAAAATTTTCTCAAGAAAATGATTCCCTAAAATGTAGAACTCTTTTATTTTAAAGTGATATAAAAATTTACTTAAAATTGGGATATTTATTAAATAAAATATAATTATTCATATTCCATCATGTTGTAAATATTTTGTGGGTATAGTCCCCAAACAGTCTCGTGGTTTTGAGGATATATTTAATTCTGCCATCTCGACTTATGAAAATTAGACAACAGATTCGTAATGCGTGGTTCCAAAAAACTGCATTTAAGTACAATGTTCGAACAAAATTTCTTTAGCTAATAATACTCTCATGATGGTGACTCATACACATTCTTTACTTAAAAAAAAAAATAAAAACCATATTTAAAAGATTTTGAAATAAATTATGTAAACTTGCAAAAGGGTGCGTAGCTCACAATCAGTTAGAAGAGCATGCAACCATGAATCAAAAAGTCATAGCGCACGAAATCTCTTGGGCTTGAAAAACGTTCCATCATTCAACATTGATAAAATTGAAAACGAGAGTGATCCACAAAATCAAAATAATGGAAACCTCACAAATATTATAAAGAAAATTTCCTCTTCCAGAACGAAGTTTGATGAATGAGACATATCATAGCAAAGAAGACTGACTAATCATTAATAAGTATGTCGTAGTTCAATTTGATTAAAAAGATCGTCGTATAAATAGACATGGCAAATACTCGGAACGAAGACGAAATGATTCTTGAAGTATAAATAAGAGGGCACTAAATTTCTCAGATCCCAGTGAGAATCTTACGCTGGACGTTAAATTTACCGCGATTATTCAAGCACGACAGAGATATCATTTATTTACAGGGATTAATACTGCATTCAGAATTCCAAACTAGTCGTGCGAGGCGTCTTCACAAAATACTTAACACTGGAGAGTTTAACAATTAACGCCAAGTTTCCTCTCAAGAACCACTGGCTTGACTTTATCTTTCACAAAGTCCAGGAAATACACGAGGAGTTAATTAACTGAGCTAATTAATTCACACCGCACCTTGAGTGTTAGTCCGTCGTGAGTTTACAGGAAATTGAAAAGCTTCGGCCAGGAAATTGAATGTGTAAACCATGCGTTCGATCCTAACTCCGGATTAGATAAGGAACTAATCTCCTATGTCTACGCGCAATTTTCAATATTCATATAGGCCCAAAGACTCACATTTTCGATTACCTGAAAAATCAATCAGTCACAGCCTAGCCGTTATGTATGTGCACTGTATCCGTAGTGGATAAATATTGGTTTGAGTAGTTTTCTTATATCTTTACGCAATAATGCACACATCAGTGTCCTTATCCTTGTCCTGAGTACTTTTCAATGAATATATTTAGGAAGAGCATTTCAGTAATGCAACTGAAAAAGTGTATTCAGCTATGTCCTGAAAATTGGATAAATTCACAGGATTAAATTTCATATTCTGACAAAATCAGTTTTGTTAAACCAAGCTTGGTTTCTGAGATGGAATGAGTGTTTATGAGTTTGGCTATCAGCACTGCTAAAAATTACCTGACACATTAAATTTAATGACTTTGTTACTTAAAAAAAAAAGACGAACATAAGTCTTAATGTAACTTAACATTATGTGTCGTGCATCATCAAATTAAATTTACTGTAGGTGTTCCTTAAATTAAAAAAAAATATATTTGTCAGATAGGTGTATGCGCAAGAGACGATTTTACAAACTGGGCTATAGCTAGACACAAATCATCAAATTAGTATTTTGTTACAAAACTCTCTACTAAGTGGATAACATTAAATTGATTAAAACTGGGAGGGGTGCATTCAAAATTGGAGAATATTACAATCCTTAACATCTATAACTTTGGATAGTGAATGTTACCGATTTCAGTATGGGAGAGGCGAATGAATTTGAACGCTTGGCAACCCGGAGAAACCCGCATGGTTCAAACAATTACTCAAGATGACGGCAATATTCACTAGCCACTAGTTAGAGCGAACAGTATCCTTAACACATGTTTACGTTTCACGGTTGTTATTCTTTTCTTGTATAAATACATCTTGTATTTATCCTATCGATCTGCGATTCAAATTACAGTTATACATGTGTGCATGAGTCATTAGAGAGGCACAAACAAAAATATCGGTGTATTGATCGGGGAGCCACAGCCGATAGACTCTATCTATATTCGCATCATATATATTTGATCGGAACGTATTACACAGTCTAAGAAAATAAAAATAATTTGAATTTAATGGATATCTATAATTTAATTTTATCACCTTACACGAAACTGTTCCGTTTCAGTTTCGAAATTTTTGTTTCAGCTACCCAAGACATTTTTTAATCTATCAAGAAACTTTTAATGCAGCTGTAAAAGGTATTCTTGAATTAAATAATTTTAAATTTCATTTTGACACATTTCTGAAATCTGGAAACTACCATATCCTATAAACGAGACGTCTGCCATAGCAGATATGTAGACCAAACAGAAATTAAAATGTTAGTTGATACCACTATAAATTAAACAAAACTCTATTACGTAATTACGCAAATCTTATATCAGAGAATTCTTTTTTTACATCAATTTTTTTTTACATCAAGTTTAGTATCCGCGGAGATTCCGCTTCTTTTACATTTTCATTATAAAAATTCATGCATAAAATTCCATCATCTTGCTGAATTTAGGTGAAACATTTTCAGATTTTAAAATTAAAATTGTCGGTAACAATACTATGAACTTAAACCCGAAACATTCGTTTCTTGCATATTTTTACAGAGAGAGTTGATTAACTTCAATCTAAAACATCAAAATAAATTTATGTTAAAAAAAGAATACTTTATCTACCGTTGCTAACTTGAATTAGTCGCTCAAACTAAAGATGTTCGTTGACATATCCAAAGAGTTAGCAATAGCAATAAATAGCTTGGATAAGGAACTGCGCTCATATAGTAGAGTCCCGATAATTATAGCGTATCGCTATATTTACGTTCCAGCATATTTGCCCGGTTCCGTCTCGTTATATTTGCCTGTCGCCGCTCTCTTTTTTCCCCCATCTTGCAGGCTTGGGGCCTCAGGAAGGGTCTACTGTGACGACACGAAAATAACGGGACTAAAGGGAGTGGGGAGAAGCGACGCACCCCTTCTTTCGGTAAATATAACGAAACGGGACGGGATGGCGAGGAACCCAGTGGATAAATATATCGGAACTCTACTGAACACAGAAAAACAAAATTACACACAAATCTGGTCACAAACATAAAATATCTCACACACCATCGTAGATAACTTTTATTATTGAGATCTTTAAAGGCAGAAGCGACAACACTAAGAAAAATAATATTAATGTAATTTTTGTCGAAAGAGACAATCAAAATATATCGTCACACTGCCATGTATAATTAACAGTTGAAAAATAGTACAATACTGGGATCGACAACTGCATTGATTTGTATTTTTGTAAATTCATTATTGTAATTGCCATATTATAATGTACTTCAGTCAATAATTTAAAATCTTCAACTAAATAAAGAGTATTATATATTATATATATTTTAAAGGTAAATTTAGAAATAACGTTTTTAACAAATCTTTTCGATTCAGCAAATCATGAAAGCACTAACGGAAATGCAATGAATTACTTTCCTTTATATAGTCATCGCTGTTCCACTAGAGATTCAAACAGGTGTGATATTTATCTTCCTTATTCAACTGGTTTCCCAAGGGAAAGAACCCGGCGACGGACTCTCGTATTATAAAATGAAAATCAATACTGCAATCGATATAATGTAAATTAAACGAAAAATTAATATAAATCAAATAACAACAAACTTAGTTTAATTATACTTTCTGTTAATTTATATATACTTCTTATAATTAACTTTATTTAACGTATTTTTTTTATTTATTTTTTACAAAATAACATCCAAGTGCTCTTACATTTGTTCTTTAAAGAATTCTAAAAAAAACCTTTGCAAATATTCGGAATGTAAACTTTTTTTCAGTTTTCAAAGCATAAAATACATATTACGATAATTTTTACTTTAATAATGATATAAAAAATATATTCGCCAGTGCAAATTGCAACATTTACAAAAGCCCAGTAGTATAAATTGGATCTGAAGCTCAGAAATTGAGTGGCGAGCCATTGAAGTTTAAAAAAAAAGAATAGTTTTTTTGCAATAACTCGGCTCGTTTTAAAGTTATCTTAACGAATGATGACTGATTTTACCTTATAGAGTCTATGACCTGCAACGAATATTTCGTCAGTTATCGACCTAAAATAGGGTAAAAATGGCCTTTTTTCAATTTTTCGCGTCTAACTCATTTCCGTAAAATGCTAGCAAAATATCATATACAACAGCGTTATAGAGTCTGAAAAGGCGAAGAATTTGCCCACTCATACGTTTCGTTTTGACAAAAATTGAGCCCGTGGGGAGACGTTAAAAATCAGAAAATAGGCGAAAAACACGCTTTAGCAATGCCAAATCCATTTTTGCCAGTTTTCTTATTTGTAACGTCTCCCCACGGACTCAATATTTATCAAAACTAAACGTATGAGGGGGCAAATTCTTCGCCTTTTCAAGCTCTCCAACGTTGTTTATATGACATTTCGCTAGCATTTCACGGAAATGAGTTAGACGCAAAAAACTGAAAAAAAAACCATTTTTACCCTTTTTAGGTCGATAACTGGCGATAACTGCTTTATAAGGTAAGTTGTAGCGCTATAAAAAATCTTCAAAATCAGTCATCATTCATTAAAGTAACATTAAAACGAGCCGAGTTATTGCAAAAAAACTATTATTTTTTTTTAAACTTCAATGGCTTGCCACTCAAATTCTGAGCTTCAGATCCAATTTTGGTATGAAACTTTTTTGCTCAGAATGATATCAAGATTCACCCCCTGCAATATTATTCGGGAGTTCTGGGATACCCTGTATAAGTGTAAATCAAATACCAAACCAAAAATATATAAATCTGACCCAATTAATTCAAATATGTGAAATTAAAGGAGAGGAGTGTAAACGCCGTTGTATATTAAATCACTAAAAAAAATTAATTTTTGATTTTATATGTAGTATAATTATTGATCGTTATTGTGTCCAAATTTGAAATTAGTTCATGGAGCGACTTATTTTTTTATTAATATTTTATTAGTTTTCAAACTGATGCATAATGTAATTAAAAAAATATGTAATTGATTTGCAATTTCGTTCCACAATTAATGTGGAAAAAATAGACATTTTTAAAATTCTGAAAAGGTTGTTAGTTTTTCATATTCTTTTCAAAGCTATTACTGAGGGAAATAGTAAATCATTAAGTAATGCTAATTTAGCTAATTAAATTAAGTTTTTTGTTCTGCTTGAAGGTACAACAGTCGAATACTTGAAATGTTTCGTGTACTATTTATAAATTATAATAATCCGTCCAGTCATGCATTTTATGTCGATTAATTAATTTTCATGTTTATTATGTACATAATATGTCTCATCTATGTTTAAATCAATTTTATTACAATAATGGGTATTATTACATATATGCAAGCAATTATTATTATTACGGAGGGATTAGGGAGCGGAACCGTTCAAGCAAAACTACGCGTTATTGTTTAAATAATATGAGTTTATTTTATACTTTAATGAAGCGGAAAGGCGACGATGTTGGTTGGTCGGATTCGCGCCGAATGCTAAACTGACCTACTCGAGGTTGGTGATGATGATCGTCTTTTCGTTTTACAAACAAACACGAATTGTTTGTATAAAAACTATCGTTGTGTATAAATGTATTCATATTTTTCTAGTTCGAATTTCGCGCATATTTGCGTTCTGTTACCTACATTACCGACCGATTCAACTTAAGTTATTCGAATAATCATAGTATAGACATTTGACATAAAACTATTATTTTTGACACCCATTCCATGGTATTTTAAATAGGAAAGGTGCAAAATACAACAGTTCCTGTACGAAACGTCCCCAGACGACTAAGAAACTTCGAGGATCGATGGATTCAAATTTCATTCGAAGTCGCCAACGATACCTCTTAAAGGGTAACTTAAAAATTTCTTTCTCTTCTTCAGAAAAAGTTACGTAAATTTTACCTATTATAATTATTTTTGTTAACAGATGGAGCTGCAATCTGCGAAATTAAAAAATTACTAAAAAATATTTAACTTGACGTACATGGAATAGCATACCACGTTTTCAGAATTTTAAATAACGTCTTTTGCCTTTAAATATTTCTAGTTTACCGATTCTCACCGCGAGGAGGTAGACGATTTTGAGAATCTTCTGTTTTACTTTTTTTTTTATTTGATTTCTGTTTTTTACCTTTTTTTTATTCTTCACTATTAAATTTTTTTATGTTTTTTTTTAATGTATTTGCTTACCTTTTCTTCCAGATATTAAAATTCTTTATTCGCTCCCCCCTTGTAATTGTGCATACAAAGTTTTTGACAGAAAAATGAAGAATCGACATCCTTATTCTACGAGGAAGTGAATGTCGTGTATCCGAATAGCGTAAATGGTGACCAAATCCGCATATGGTGTTATGGCTTTCTTGCATGACTGTGATTTTGTATACTTGTGTGAAAGTACTGTAGGTATCGCTTGCGGAAACCCATTGCATACACTCGGTCGATTTTTTCAACTGCCAGTGTTACAGAGAAAGTAGTCAATAATCGAACATCGTCAGCGTCCAAATCAAAACAGCACGTCTTAGTATTAGTTAAGCTCTATTGTTTGAATGAGTCAAGGTCTCGGTTATTTTTCAGCTTTGTGAAAATTACACATGCGAGCGTCACTCTTGTCGAAAACTTGGTCAAATTCGTACCGCAAAAAATCGCAATTCTCTTCGTTCTCGCTATTTGATACTTAATGTAATGTTTCTCTAACATTTGAATTTCTTCTAATTTTTTATATTTCTTTTATTTCTTCATTCTTTGCTTCATATTTCTTCCATTTCGATACATTCTGTATTCTGCCTCCTGTTGTAATTTGGCATACTATGTCTTTGACACAAAAAGAAAGGATCGAAATCCTTATTCTGCGAGGATGCGGCGATAAAAAAAGAACATACGAACAAGTCGTCCGCCAATTTAATGATACCCATCCTGATCGTCTACCTATTTGCAAATCAACTGTTTGTAAGACTGTTTCTCGGTTTCAAGATACTGGCTCTGTCAATGATCGACCAAAATCAGGAAGACCAAAAACGTCCACGAACGAAGACAACAGTTTAGCGGTCTGTGCAAGTGTCGTTGAGGACGTCCATACTTCGGTAAGAAAGATTGCGCAAGCCACTGGTATCGGCAAATCGTCTGTCCATGAAATATTAAAAGCAAATAAGTTCCATCCATATAAAATAAAATATGTACAAGAACTTTCGGAAGATGACTTCGATCGGAGATTAGAATTTTGTGAGGAAATGATGAGACGTTGTGACGAAAATGAATTATTTCCTTTCTGGATATGCTTCTCTGATGAAGCTACGTTTCAGTTGAGTGGAGAAGTTAATAGGCACAACCTACGATATTGGTCGGACGAAAATCCTCATTGGATGAGAGATACTCACACACAACATCCACAGAAAATCAATGTTTGGGCTGGCATTTTGTGCAATCAAATTGTTGGGCCTTTCTTCGTTGAAGAGAATTTCACGGCTGAAAGGTACTGTAATTTGTTAAATAACCAGATTATACCGGCAATACGAAATATTGCTGGTATAGCGTTTGATAATGTCTGGTTTCAACAGGATGGAGCTCCTTGTCATTTTGGTTTGATTGTACGCAATCTATTAAATAATATTTTCCCCCGACGTTGGATTGGTAGGAGGGGTTCGATCGAGTGGCCACCGAGGTCACCTGATCTAACTCCTCTGGACTATTTTTACTGGGGTTTCTTGAAGAACAAGGTCTACGAAACGAAACCAAAAGACATTGATGAGTTGAAAGAAAAAATAATTCAAGGTTCTAATACAGTATCTCAAGAAATGCTGCAAAAAGTTTATGATAACTTCTATGCACGATTGGGATATTGTCAAGTTGCTGAAGGACTTCAATTCGAACATCTTATAAATTAGTGGGCATAGACATGTTAAAAATCCAGTAAAGAAAATAGAAGCGAAGGAAAATTTAAACTTTAAAATAGAAAAAAAATTAAAAAAATAAAAAAAAAACAAATAAAAGGTAAAAACAAAAAAAAAATATACAAAAATAAAAAAAAAAGATTCTCAAAATCGTCTACCTCCTCGCGGTAAGAATCGGTGAACTTTGAAATATTTAAAGGCAAAAGACGTCATTTAAAATTTTGGAAACGTGGTCCGCTATTCCAGGTACGTGGTTCGCTGATTGCAGCTCCATCTGTTAACAAAAATAATTATAATAGGTAAAATTTACGTAACTTTTTCTGAAGAAGAGAAATCTGCAATAAAATTTGGGAGTTCCCATTTAAAATTTTTAAGTTTCCCCCTCCATCACCCCCAGCCTGTGGGGGTGGGGGGTCGTGTTAGGTGTCACTGGATAGCTCTCTTGAAACCATTAAATACGTGTGTTTTTACTTTTTTGATCCGTTGTGTTTTTCGCGAGATTTTTAAAACTTTTTAGAATAATTTTTTAATTTCGTTGATTACAGCGCCATCTGTCAACAAAAACAATTATAATGGTAGGCAAAATTTACGTAACTTTTTCTGAGGAAGCAAAATCTGCAATAAAAATTGGGGGTTCCCATTTAAAATTTTTAAGTTACCCCCTCTATCACCCCCAGCGGGTGGGGGTGGGGGGTTGTGTTAGGTGTCACTGGATAGCTCTCTTGAAACCATTGAATACGTGTATTTTTACTTTTACGATTCGATGTCGATTTTCCGAGATATTTGAGTGTTTCCATACTTTTCGGACACCCTGTATATATATATATAAATGTAACTATCGGAAAATAATTATAAAAGCTAAATTTATATGAAAATTATTGCCCCTTATAAAATATATTCAGAAAACTTGGTGAATAACTTACCTGTAAGACTTCTATTAAGACTCTCTACCAGAGTTTCGTTTTATATTCAAGAATAATGTAACTCTTGTATTATTTACAAATGTATACATTAAGGACAGTAGTATATACAAATTATTTATATAGAATATATCATCTTCCAAAAAGAACAAAATTATTATATTAATGAAAATTCTCCTAACAAAATTTTTAAATCTCACATAAAATAAACAGAATTATCCGTGTAAACATACAGTCGTAATAGTATTTATGACTTTCCTCATAAAAGGCATTAAACATTACTACATATTATTAAAAAGTTTGAAAAGATATCGTTACAACTTTATCGGTAAGTCTAATAATTTAATAAGCAGTGCGAGTAAATGTTTTGCTGAAAGTTACATAAAAGTTTTCTAAGCGCACAACATCGATTCCTGAAAATACAACACGGAAAGACAAAAAAAGCAAATTTCTGCGAAGAACTTGTAGTTTATTAGTATTTAATATTTTTGTTTTTGTGATTAATCGGGATCAAAATGAAATAGGAAACAAGCAACTTCCATTTAACATTCATGAGTAGTTCTGTACTCTTTTGAAATAAAAAAGTAAATTGCAATTAAACAATTGACGAGATGCCGAATAGTGAATACAAAATCTCTGCAATTTATTATGAATTAAGGCTGATTTTCTTTAGATTTTCTTTATATAAATTTTGTATAAAATATTATATTTAAATAGTCATTATGCCGATCAGTCTTTCTATATCTAGACTATTCGCGTCAGTCTATCAAAATGTATACTATCATAATATATTTTGTATGTGTGAAAAATCTAAATCGTCTTTGTTTGGTTAAAAAAAGTTTTTCACGTGAAAGGAACTTAATGACCTTATAAAAAACCCGAGATCATAAGCCCCTCACATCACTGGATACCACAATATTTACGATACAATGATGTTTGGCCTTATATATTGTTGATTGTTTACTTCACGATCTATCATAACTTTTAAATCCCATCAAATATTATGTGCCTCGTTGAAGCATGGAATTACTTTATAAATATATGAATAGATAACAATGAACATGTATATCGCAATACAAAAACTGTATAATATGATATTTTAATTAATGCCATTAAAACAATAAACAGTGACTTGAAATTCACCATAGATAATTAACCATATTTAGTCTATTCTGTGAAGATCGAGTCTTCTAAATCTTCTAAAGTTGGCAAAAGGATGATAAAATTCTTCAATTCTTTTTTGTAATGTTTTCCAAAAATTTTCTGAGAGTTTCATTGAAAATACATATTTAGATATATAAAACATGTTGACAATGTTGTAAAAAAACATTATAATGAGTATAATTTTTGTAGAGAGAATTTTTATTTTGTTTCATTTATCAGAAAGTCATTGATAAATGTTATATGTAGATGAAAAATAAGTGCATTTAAGAAAAAACAGCACCTATAGAATATTATCGTAATTTTTTTTATAAATGACGCGGCAATTAATTTCATACTTGCATTCTACAATAAGCAGAAGAAACATGTATATATTCAATTAGATTTGATAATTCATACCGACAATAAGATGCAGCATGTACGGAATTGGAAATCTCAGTTGTAAAACTCACCTGCAAACATAAAATAAAAAATATTTAACATTTTATATTATAAACGATACTAAAATTGATATATACATCACATAGAAACTAGTCTGGACGAAGTATTGAATTTGGTCACTTCGGGCATAAAAATTACCATATAGTTTTTCATCAAATGTCGACGTTTCAGACCCTAAGGAACCCAAATCAACAATAAAAAAATTTGTGTCCGTGATCTTGTACATACGTACGTCCGTACGTCCCGTTTTTTGTCTCGCGATAACTCGCGAACGGATAAGCGTATTGATATAATTTTTTTTTTAAATACGCGTCTTGGCATAACTTAGATCTGATTAGATTTTGGGGCAGATCCATCCATCCATTACTAAAAAAAATTAGCCCCAATTAAGTTTCTTCGTAGTTTTTTGCATTTATTTTGAAAAATACAAATTTTATTAAAAAATGTTTCAAACAAAAAAGATAGAGGATGAAATTCTCTATAAAAAAGGTTGTATTTGCTTCCTAATGTCAACGATAATGCCATAAAAACTGGTTTTAAATGTTTATGACTATTGTCTGAAAAAGTATTGAATTTGGTAATCTCGGCAAAAAAATTACCCTATTGTTTTTCATCAAATTTCGAAGTTTCGACCCCCTACCCCCGAGGGGTAGTCTTTCACAGCCCCTCGGGCGCGGTAACCACCTACGGGAGCATCAGTTCTTTTTTTTTTGTTTTACGAAATTAACTATTTCGATATATCTAAAAGATGTCTTATAGATATCTATAAGATATCCGTCAGAGATCTTTTCGACACTTTCAAGATATCTTTGACGAATTATATGTATATATATTGTATATATAAGATCATAATAATACAGACAGTAATTAGTAAAATACAGTAAACATGTAATATATGCATCGAATAGTCTATTAGAATACGAGTGCATGAAGTAAGTGTTTTGCAACTTTTATTTATTAATACTTCGGCTGGCCTGTTGTCGGGTCGAAGTTTTGAAAATGCTCATTTTCAATTTTCATACATATAAGAAACACTATATTGTTGTAACATATCTATCGAAGCCACTTGGACCTAAATATGATTGGACCCCCAAATATCAATATAATTTTATAATATAATTGAAAGCTGTTAGTAAACAAACGAGTCTTAAGGAATAGCCGACTCTCTACTGGGACGAAGTTTCTGAGCGAGCGAAGCGAGTGAGGCACCATGCTAACACTAGTTTAAATTTGAATTTATATCTTTATGATATTGATCGTTATTTCGAATTGTGGACGTCTCTAGTGTAATTATAGAAAGGAAAAGAGTATAAATGGTTTTCCGGATGCTCTTATTTTAAACTGATAAAGGAGAACACATATAAAATATGTAGGGCCATTCAATTCATGATGATACTAAAAAAACAGTAAATATTTCATGAATATATGCACGAAGCATTCCTGAAATAAAATACATATTCTAAATAAAAACTTGAATATCCTGCTTGAACTATGTGAAGGGAATAGCATCTGTTGTAGGGTATAGAACTTGCAAAATGAAAATTCAGTTGTTTCAAACAGGTTGTTTTACGTGAAGCTACACGAAACGAATGAGATTATAACAACCATCGTGCAAATATGGCAATCAACACACTATTACACATTGCATTCAGCGAGTACAAGACACGCTAAAAGTTCGGGAACAATCTGAATTTTCCAGCTTGTTAAATAATGTCATACCTCCGAATTATTTGATGATTACCAAAAAATCCGCAGAACAACTTTTAAAGTAATAAAATTAAGCTTAAAATCGTAGTCAGTTTTACAACAAACATGACATTTTTTAAGTTGTTACATTATCCTTTAGGTAAATTTCCAAGATTTGTTAGATTATATCCCCGATAGTAAGTGCATAATAATTTCTGGTCATGTAATTTTTGATTAAACGATACGGTTATGACCTTAAAAATTGTTTTTGCATCGATGTATTTTACAATTTTATGAATTTCATCAGTTTTCTGCTTATTAATATTGTTTCTGGCAAACAATAATAATAAGTTTCTTTGAACATTCTACTACAACTCATTTTACAAGAATCGTGAATTATTAAGAAAAATGTGTATTTTTCTTATATATTCGCCAAATTTTACGTTAATATTTACATTAGTTATTTACGTAACAATATCTACCAAGTCTGGAGGAATTATTGAATTTAGTCAGTTCGAAAAAAAATGACACAATAGTTTTTCATTAAATGTCGACGTTTCAAATCCTAAACAACTCAAGAATGCAATAAAAAAATTTGTCTCCGTGGTCTTGAACGTTTTTTTTCGTTAAAATGGTAAACCCGGTTTTAAAGTTCAACAACTTTTTGAGCTTGACATGACCTAACTTGGAACTGTATGACACATTCATCTTCTAAACAATTAAATAAACATTGTCTTGGTCCACGATCTGTCGCGATCTATTCTGAACATTCTGGATCTTTCTGGAGCTTCATCGCATAGATTTCGACCTCTTTTGATCATTTTCGATCTTCCCTCGATCGTAGAGCCGCTAGTGCGGTTAGCGGCTGAAGGCGGCAGGGGCAAAATTTTATTTTTTTTTAAATTTGTAAATTATTTAATCTTTAAAGAATTGATTTTTGAGCTACCAGAATTGCAATTAAACAATGGCATTGATATAATGTATATATAAAAAATTTAATTATAATATTTCGAATTTAAACTATTTAATAACATCATAATAACGTCATAATAAAACTAAGCCTGATGGATGTTGTGGTATTACGATATGCATTACGGAACGAATATACCGCAAAATCAGCTCGGCTAAATTGGGAGAGGACAGTGATAATAATTTCTCAATATCTACATAAACGAGGAGTAACGCTTTGACCTGAGATTGCGTTCACAGAGACTGGATCGCAAAGCAGCTTACGTTGAAAATTCCGGATATTCAATGGTTACCAAAGATCTTTACTTACTAATCATAGAAAATACTCTAATTCAACTATTAATAGATATATTATTTTGTATTTTTTTACTAAATATATCGCAAAATTTTTCTTAGTTTAATTTAGAAGTAATATTAATAAAGGGTAAAAAAGATTTCAAAAAAATTGTAAAAAAGCTTCATTTTTTTGTTTCATTTCACAAATCTAACCGAGAACATTTAAAGGATATTCTATTATAGTAGTATTAAAATTAATTATTACAAGATTTCAGAACTGTTAAATTATTATTTAACAGAAGCTTATTGTTTATTTTTTTAAAAAGTATTTCAGAGCAAACTTTTATTTTTTCCTCTTCAGTAAATCGCTCTTTTATAATTTAAATTGCCGTTCTCAATAAAATAATGTAATATAGTTAGCAAAACTTAAATTTGATTGCACAATTTGTATTCAATGTATCTGTTAATCCATTTATCCGACCAGTTTCCCAACATTTTATTTGCAGCAGCATGCTTCATAATTTAACACAGTCAGTCAAGACCACCGAAAGTAAAGAGCTATAAAACGTCACGACCGGCTCGGAAGCGGTATTTAAAATAAATTCAGGTCATTGCAAGCGCGCACTTCTTTCCATATAGCAATGATAAGCAATAACTCATAAAACTCAACTTTATGAACCCTTATGATGTAAATAGCGAAATGAGCATTGAATCTTGCTTCTTATGACAGACAGACGACATAATGCACTAATGAGTCAACGTGTGTACTGTCACTCGGATATATATTTTGCAATACTTTGTTACCGCACTATAAATAACTTAGTAAAATACACGAAGAAAGAAAAGCTATATATTAATCTTAAGACAGGTTCAATGGCAACGATCATCGTGGACCTCTTAAACAAAGACGCATTTTTCTAAAGAATTGATGATCTTTGCCAAAAATAATAAATAACAGAAATACTTTGTTTCTCTTTTTCAGAAATAATTCCCCAGTAATTTAGTGCAGCATTAATAATAAGCAAATAGAACGTGTCCGTATAAAAAACCAAATACCAGTGATCAATTCACAGCAGTTTATTGCTCTTAGTCAATCAAACTAATACATTGAAATACAGGCTTAAATTGTAATTGCAAAAATAAGATTGTAAAATAGTGCTCCTACTCACTAGATAATAAATAACACACAAAATTAACACATATAATGCATAATACACTTTTGACACTTATTTAAAAAAAAAACTTGTAAAAGAATTATTTTCGTATTTATTATTTACACTTTTTATATTCCTCGAAAAAACTTTCCACAAATGATTTCTATGTTAAAATTTTGCCGTTTTAATTGTAATTTGCTTTATTTAAAGCAATAGAGTACAATACATATATTAATATCAGAAAGCTAGGCAAATTTATAAATATTGTGACAGACCAATAATTAATAATAATAATCAGAAATAATAAAACAGAAATAATAATTATAATCGTATTTATCCTTCCAGAGTACGAATGACATTGGTCGGTACATATATTTCAAGTAATTAGTTAATTTTCAATTATCATTGCAACGTACATTCATTCTCAACTAAAGTAATATTAAATTTCCGGATCGAAGGTAACTGGAGTAATCTCTTGTGTACACTTACTTGGCGTTGCACGATCATCCACCTACACTCTGATAATTCCCGAGCAAACCTGGCAAAATCGCAATATCATGCAGTGTGTTTATAAAGCTCGTATTTAATATTATAATCACTAATTTCAAATTATTAATGAATATGGGACAAATTAACATGTTAATATATTAATTTTATGAGATAAAATATTATAACCAAATGTAATTTGGTTTAGTAGGTACCAACGTACCTATAGGTACTAAATAATGGCTTAAGAAGAATCACAAAATCGCAACAATTACCGCCAGTACATTGATCTTAATATACAATGTTACTGAAATTACCTAATTGAATTCAAGTATATTTATAAAAAAAAAATAAGAAATCTCATGCAACATTTTCAAGCAAATTTTTTATCACTGCAATCTTTAATCTAATAATCCATGATAATGTTATAATGTAAACATAAAATTTTCTGAGTAAATGACCAACCTGGACGTATTTTACCTGTTCTCAACGTAACATGTATATACAGGGTGATCCAAAAGTCCCGGAACAGCAAAATATCTCAGCGGGAGTGCATTTTCGGGGAAAATGTTTTAGACAAAAGTTTAAGGATTTTTCCCTGGCTATTTAATGGCGATATTGAATTTGACCTTGAACATGACCTTGAAGGTTATTTCAAGATCAAGTTAATTTTTTTAAATGGGAACCCCTATTTTTTTTCACGGATTCGGAAAGAGCACAACATTTTACGTCCGAATATGCTATGGCCGTTTTTTTCGGCAAGGTCATTTCAAGGTGAAACTTAAAACTCCCGTGACGGCGAAATATCTCAGAGGGTGTGCATTTCTTTGGAAATTGTTTCAGACAAAAGTTTAAGGATTTTTCCCGGGCTATTTAATGGTAGCACAGAATTTGACCTTGAACATAACCTTCAAGGTTATTTCAAGGTCAAGTTTGTTTTTTTTTAATGGAAACTGCTATTTTTTTTCACGGATTCGGAGAGAGCACAAAATTTTACGTCCAAATATGCTATGGCCGTTTTTTTCGGCAATGTCATTTCAAGGCCAAACTTAAAACTCCCGGAACAGCGAATTAACTCAGCAAGAGGTCATTTTCGGGTAAAATGTTTCAGACAAAAGTTTCAGGATTTTTTCCGGGATATTTAATGCTAGCATAAAATTTGACCTTGAAAATTACCTTGAAGATTATTCTCAGGTCAAGATTATTTTTTTTTTTTAATTGGAACTCCGTTTCATTTTCTTAACGAAGTTATGAGGATCTTCCGGTATTGAGAGTGGTTAAATTCATTTTGTTCAGTCGATGCTATTACTGGACGATCTGCTCTAGGGAGATCCTTTACAGTGCCGTAAACTTCGAAACAATTTATTGTTCTGCCAAAAGTCGATTTAGGAATCAGTTCCTGTCCATCGCTTGTCCTCTAATTTTGTAAATAGAATAATAAACTGTTTAAAAAAAGTGTATACATACATCTTACGCAACACTTGTGCAAAGTGAACTTGGGCGCGCGAACAGCGACAGAGAGCACGAGTCACCAGCGAAGTAAATAAACAACATACATTCACATTGAATTTATACATACGTGTACAGTCTTATAAGGTTACATTTTGGTCTTAACTTTATCGTTTTGTGAGATACATAGATTTCCTATCTAAACGTATTAAGCATCATTTCAGTAACAAAATACATACGTATATTTCGTACAAAGAGCAATGGCTGCGCTAAGTGAACGAGAAAGAATAACCATTCTCATGATGAGAGGCTGGGGTGATAACCAGCGATCTTTAGAGAATGTGCGAACCTTATTTAACGCATCATTTAGAGAGGGACGAGAACCGATTTCTAAATCTACTGTTAGCAGAACAATAAATCGTTTTGAAGTTCACGGTACTGTGAAAGATCTCCCAAGAGCAGGTCGTCCAGTAACAGCATCAACTGAAGAAAATGAGTTGAATGTCGCGCTGTCAATAACGGAAGATCCTCATACTTCCATCAGGAAAGTTAAACAACAGCACGACTTATGTTACGGTACAGTACAACGGATCTTAACTAAAAACTTAAAATTTCACCCATACAAAGTTAAACTCGTACAACAATTGAATGAAGACGATCCTGATAGACGCCTACAGTTTGCGGAATTAATGATGAATCGAATAGATGCTGATGCCGGTTTCTTGAATCGCATCGTATTTTCTGATGAAGCTACATTCTTCTTAAATGGGGCAATCAATAGACATAACATGTCTTATTGGAGTGAAACCAATCCTAATTGGATGGTCGATAGTCGTTCTACTCAATATCCTGAAAAAGTAAACGTATGGGCAGGTATTATAAACAATGCGGTAGTTGGGCCCTTCTTCATCGAGGGTACCCTTACTGGTCAAAAATACCACGATATGTTGAGGGACGACATCATCCCTGCTATTCAGGTTATTGTAGGCGAGGATTTCGATCAGACTTGGTTTCAGCAAGATGGTGCAGCACCCCATTATGCAACAGATGTTCGCAATTATTTGAGTGATGTATTCGCAGAACGGTGGATAGGTCGAAGGGGTGTTACGCCCCTTGACTATTTTCTATGGGGTTATCTCAAAGATAGAGTGTATCGAACGAAACCGGTGAATATTGAGGAAGTAAAACAACGAATACGGGATGAGATCGCGGCTATAGAACCAGATATGATTAAAAAAGTCGTATCGACTGTTTATAATCGCTTGGGATATTGCCAAGAAGTTCATGGCAATCACTTTGAGCATAAGCTTTAGTAAGATACATAATTTCATCAAAATCTTAGTATACCCATCTTGCCTTAACTGTCTGGGGACACCCACACACACACACACGCACACTCACACTCACACGCACACGCACACGCACACGCACACGCACAGGTGACGGCGAGGGGAACCACCTGAACAAAGCACCCCGAAGAGGTGTAAACCCGACCGTGCTACCTCCACGCGGTACATCTTGGGTAATGCTAAAGCCGGCGGTAGCATTGGAAACAATGTAAAAATGTTACCCATACATACGGTATTTATAAACGTATCGGATGTAAAAAAAAATGTATATTTTTATCCGGGAACAATGATAATGCATTGCACTCTGGAAACTCTGGAAACATTACGAAAATAAAACGGGGTTCCAATTAAAAAAAATAGTCTTGAGCTTAGAATAAGCCTCAAGGTAATTTTCAAGGTTAAATTCAATGGTGCCTCTTGCTGAGTTAATTGGCTGCTCCGGGAGTTTTAAGTTTGGCCTTGAAATGACATTGCCGAAAAAAACGGCCATAGCATATTTGGACGTAAAATTGTGTGCTCTCTCCGAATCCGTGAAAAAAAATAGCAGTTTCCATTAAAAAAAACAAACTTGACCTTGAAATAACCTTCAAGGTCATGTTCAAGGTCAAATTCTGTGCTACCATTAAATATCCCAGGAAAAATCCTTAAACTTTTGTCTGAAACAATTTCCAAAGAAATGCACACCCTCTGAGATATTTCGCCGTTACGGGAGTTTTAAGTTTCACCTTGAAATGACCTTGCCGGAAAAATCGATCATATCATACTCGGACGTAGAATTTCCCGCTCTTTCAGAATCCATGAAAAAAAATAGGGGTTCCCATTTAAAAAAATTAACTTGACCTTGAAATAACCTTCAAGGTCATGTTCAAGGTCAAATTCAATATCGCCATTAAATAGCCAGGGAAAAATCCTGAAACTTTTGTCTGAAACATTTTCCTCGAAAATGCACTCCCGCTGAGATATTTTGCTGTTCCGGGACTTTTGGATCACCCTGTATATATATATATATGGGGCATTCTTTGTGAAAAAAGCCACCCCACCTGTCTAAAAATCAGAAACACCTACTTAGGTCTATTTGGGCTCAAATTGTAGCTTAGAGTGTGTAGTTTCAAAAAATCACCGGTACTTTCCGAAAAACAAAATGGCATGTTGCAATATGGCGCCCGGAATGCGTGAAGCACGAACCGACATTATGTATTTCGGTAAAAATTCATTCACAAGAACAAAGAAAACATTTTTTTTTATGCATATCGTACATTATTGTGTGCACTTTGCATACGTATATTACACATTCAGAAATTCAATATGTCCGATTCAATATGGCGGACGGAATTTAAAATTTATCATTTTAATTAGAAAAGATGCGGTAACAGTGAAATTGTATCTGTTCATAAATTATTGTCACGAGAAACATGCATAATTTCGAGAAATTGCAGTAGAGGTTTTCTTTTTCTAATTTAATTTACTATAAGACCGAGTATTTTTCTAATTAAAATGATAAATTTTAAATTCCGTCCGCCATATTGAATCGGACATATTGAATTTCTGAATGTGTAATATACGTATGCAAAGTGCACACAATAATGTACGATATGCATAAAAAAAAATGTTTTCTTTGTTCTTGTGAATGAATTTTTACCGAAATACATAATGTCGGTTCGTGCTTCACGCATTCCGGGCGCCATATTGCAACATGCCATTTTGTTTTTCGGAAAGTACCGGTGATTTTTTGAAACTACACACTCTAAGCTACAATTTGAGCCCAAATAGACCTAAGTAGGTGTTTCTGATTTTTAGACAGGTGGGGTGGCTTTTTTCACAAAGAATGCCCCATATATATATATATATATATATATATATATATATATATATATATATATATATATATATATATATAATAGTGATTAACACTCGCGTAATACATTTAAAACTCTTTTTTTTTGCATGTCTATATATTTTATGTTTTTATATATTAGTTGTCTTAATTTCATCACTAGTTGGGATTATAAATGTATCGTCAAGGCATAACGTTTTGAGAATCCGAGCGATTACGATGCAAGGTGTTTGAAATGTTTAGAAATTTTTAAACTATTGCATTTTAACATCTAATACAATTTGTAGGTATAAGTCGTTAACTATATTAATATTTAAAACACTTTATTTCATTTCGAAGACTATCTGGACCATTGGGTTGAAAAGTTCAAGAGATACTCTCATGTAAATATAGAGAACAAAATATACTGAAAGCAGACGTGAATGAAGTTAATCTTTCCAGAAGAATAATAAAATTAAGAACTTATTTTTATTATACAAAATAAAAGACATTGAAATTGTCAGCTTTGTTAATTAATAACGTAAATTCTAGAGACATTTAAAGTGAATTAATTATTTAATTAATTAGAATTTAGGGCAAGTCCATTGGCGTGTCCAAGCGTTGGTTTCTCTTTTCGTTTTGTTCCCCGGGGATAGATCCCCTATTTCACTTTTATATAAAGCGATATAAGACACTTAATTAGAATAATAAATTTAAATTTTTATGTTCAGTATTCTCATTCAATAACATATATTCTTAAAAAATGTTCTATTTCTGAGGGATCTTTTAATAAAGTATACCTGAAAAGTACGTGAACCGTGCTAGCTATGGTATTCAAACAAATACTGAATAAATTGCTACATCACAAGAATTTTATAACTTCAATAAAAAACTAATTACGGTATGAAACAAATAATTGAAATTAAAAATTCCATTATTATTAATTATTATTTCAGATTAAATACACAATAAATACAAGTACGCTGAATTTCCAAGCAGTTTTTATCTTCTACTGCCGGTTATTTTATTTCATATTCTGTGATTTATTTCGATCCATATTTTAAAATCAGCAGTACTACATTTCCATGTTTCTTTGGCAAAGTCCGTTTCAATATTTCGCGTCCCACAGTTTAAATAATGTGTTCGCCAGTCTCTTGTAAAATTATACAAACATTAGTTATTAAAACTCAGAAAATAATTTTTCAATTTATTAATACTTTGATTTTAAATTCAAATAAATTTGTTGAATAGTGCAAGAAATGAGCAAGGCTATTCCATATACAAAATAATACTCCTAATCGAATTTGAAAAATGATAATTTCCGCATTAACGAGCAATTAGAAATTAATATAGTTAACAGCTTCATACCTACAAATTGCATTAGATGTTAAAATGCTATAGTTTGAGAGTTTCTAAATCTTTTGAATACCTTGCGTCGTAATCACTCGTATTCCTAAAACGCCTAGGCCCTGTCGAAACATTTACAATCCCAACTAACGATGGAATTAAAAACGTAAAAAAGAAAAAAAAATCCTTAATAAAATGTTGATTTCACAGTTACTTGGAAAATCATTTATTATCATATATAATTCAGCAAATATAATTTAAAGAAAAAATATAATAAATCTAAAAAGAAAGAAAAAGGCAAATCATATATAAAAAAATTAACCTAGAAAACAAAAAACAAAACAAAATATATAGACATGCAAAAAAATTAATAATAGAAAGTAAGAAATAAACAAAAATTATAACGTTAACAAAAAATTAAAAATAAAAAAGATACAGTTGTTCAATCCCCTCCGCACCTGAATCTGAATAGTGAATAAGATCGCGCTGTTGATTACGGTTAAAATATTATATTTTTTTTTTGTTTTCTTGGTTAATTTTTTTATATATTATTTGCCTTTTTCTTTCTTTTTAGATTTATTATATTTTCTTCTTTTTTCTTTTGTGCGTTGTTAATTCTATCATTGGTTGAGATTGCAAATGTTTCGACAGGGTCTAGCGTTTTGGGAACCCGAGTGATTAAGACGCAAGATGTTTGTTAATATTTAGAAACTCTCAAACTATATAACATCTGAAGCAAATTTGTAGGTATGAACCCATTAACTATATTAAATTCTAAATATCTGTTTTGTACAAATTAAATATGTTTTATTGTTGACTACATTCAGCAGTATTTTACTCGTAATGATAAACGGCGCATCATCTTATTCTATCTCAGCATTCACTTGTCGTATTCGTCAAACGGTTATTTTAATAAATAATCACATCTAAAGTTTACGTAGTCAATTATAATGCACACGCTAAAATATACAAATCGTAAAAAACACAAACCATATTCTTGAATTGACATCAATATTCTTGTATCAATTAATTTATCAGCTGCAACATATCATACCGCAATGAAATTAGACAATTAGAAAACCTACATATCCATTTCCTATAGAACGTAACCAGAAATCGACCAATTGCCATGACGAATTTTACTTCAGGTGATCGGCTATAACTTATAATGTTTAATGCTATATAGTATTTACCCTTATCATAAACTACACGGAATATTCCTTGATTCGGCGGTCATATTTTATATTAGGTATCACCCTAAGGTGTTGCCTGACTCTACCTGAATTTGCACCAGTCACCGCTTCAATCTACCCGTCGGGAAATATTCTAACAATACAAAAATAATGATTCTGCTTCAAAGAATGTGGATTTCGTATTATGTTTATTTTATGAAAAGCACTATGTCATCGAAACTCCTTTCCTATTGTCATGATACTAACTAGGTAGCCACACAAGGCGACTCATCGCGTAAATATTTTCTCAGCACATCCACACACACACACACACACACACACACACACACACATACACACACACTCACGCACGCACGCACGCACGCACGCACACATATATATATATATATTTGCTTTCATGCAACTTTCCTCCTATCTAAGATATAACGATGTTGATTTTCCGTCTAGTTAATCGACTTACTTAACTTAACACGATTTTTGCGTAAACTCTAGATTTCGAGAACAGAATTCGATGTGTAATTATAAGTCCATGAGCATTCATTAAGAAACGTGATTTATTTAAATAGTTTTGGAAATACCACTGTCTTCTTTTGATGTAGAGTTTTTGCAAAGAAGTTTCTAAAATGTAATTGGTAACTTTACCCGTAAGATAACATATTATTAAGAATCCAGGTCTAAATATAATATTAAAATAGTGTTGATCATCAATAAATCCCACCCTTGTCTGTCAGAACACAAAAACTAAGAAAATAAATGTATAGAGCGTAGCAAATTAAACCCAGAGTAAAATCGATAAAAAGAACTAGTAATTAATAATAAGTCTTGTAGAAAAATGAGCAAAACTTTTTTGCAAAGTCCGCAAATATAAAGGTTTACCTAAACAGGAAAGTGTACCGTCGTTTCCGTGCGAAGCAGTATTGCCCCTTATTATGGCATGAGTTATGAGTTGCGAAGTACACCACGTCGGTTAGAAACAAAGAGGATAGATATTTTTAAACCCGGGGAAAAAGAAGAGAAAGAAGGAAATTACATTCCTGTAATCAAGCGGATTATTGCTTTAATTGTTCCTTAGCAAAAATTTCATTTCAACCGTCGAAAAAGATGCGCATAAACTGAGTTACGAGAGCAGAATATTACTTTCAACTATAAAAAATATCTACGTAAATATACCTTTTGTGTTTTATGAATTTTTTATTAACTGAGAATAAAATAATTTAATATACTTACAAGTTTATTAGTAATTGTTCATTAGTAGCATCTTTTACATCGTACGATCAAATGCAGATATATGTAAAAAAATAATATGAACTGAACATTTTATTTTAGATCATCAGTTAACTGTAATAATATCAACAGGGAAAATAGGGTGTCCCACTCATATAGGCGATTTCTGGACGTGAGATGACACGTTCGAAACTAGTAAATTTAATCACATTATTGTAAGGTGTAACATGTGATCGAATTCATTACGATGTACTGAAAATACATTAATAACAGAGCAGAATTTAAACAATACAATATTATCATAAACGTCTGACATATATTTGACGTTACTACTTGCGTTAAGTATATGTACATTAGGACGTTTAGAGCGCAAACTATTGTAATTTAAAACCAAAGAAAAGGGAGAAATACTGGTAAGTTTTAATACGTATATTCGAAACATTCATTACGTAAAAATACATTGTAAATAAAGGAGAACAGGGGCGTTCGTGCGAAAATACTAACAGACGAGGGAGGCAATAAAGTTTAACAATGATTGATTGAGCTTACCTGTGTGATTTAATAATCGAATTTTATTTTCATTGTTATTTTCTATTTCCTTGACCAAATTGATCAGTTTGGAACTGCAATAGTATATTGGAGAAGAAATCACTGATTAGTTCTACGGGCATCTCTTTTCTACAATATTTATTTTTTCTTATTGGTATGATATTGCTTTTCTATAATTACTTTTTTACAGAATTCGAATCGAGAAATAGAGTGTGTGTCAGATTTGTCCTAATAACTTTGATAATTCTAAGGTTCAATCATTTTTTAGAATTAAAATAACAAAGAAAGTGTTACCAAGACAATATAACAAAATAAAATATCCCATTTTTAAATGGGAAACATTATGAACAATATCAACAAAAGAACATAAATAAAAAAAATATATACTTTTTACAAAAATATAATTCAATAAATACCAAAATACAAATTTACCTTCCCTGCAAATTTAGTTCGCGATTAATGAATTTCTTGTTGGATGGTAAATGCAGAATTTATATTAAATGTAAATAATCCTAAACTTTCATTTTATCTTAGTAGAAATAAATAACAGGTAAAATACTGTCTTAGCTATCTTTCACGGTATTGTTTCAATTTTTGTGATGACTAATAATAGTTAGCATATTAACGCCAAATTTTAACATTGGCATTTCAGCAGTTTGCGTTCTAAATAATGTTACATTGTTCGATTAGGAATTATTGTCAGTTAATACCTTCTTTCCTGTGAAATTCTATTTAAAAAAGTATGCACAGATAGCTACAAAAATGGTTTTAATAGAAGTATGAGAATAATTATTTCAACGACAAGGTTTTTTTTTAATGTTCGTTAATTTCCACATCGATAATAAATTAGGTTAGATAACTGGAAAATAAATAAAAAAATACATATGTTTATATTCGTCAAACGTTAACGCGAGTTGCAGGTTACTCGATACCTTTTGTAATAAAAACCAATATTCGTTACTATTGGCTTTTGTTATTTTATACAATTGATTTTGAGGGATATTTGAAGCGGAACTTTTGTGATAAAAAATTACTCATTTGGCCACGTCTGCACCTGCAAACTATCTGATCACATAGCTTTTCTAGCTCCTAATAACCACATATCGTTAATACGCACAACACAAATAATACATAGATACATGCTTTGTAATAAATTAAACTAAACCATAGCCTTTCATCACCATAATACCACGTTATTCTTTTTATTTAAGCATGTTTAAATTTAATTCAGTTTAATAGTTTTTTATTCCTGGAGTTATCCGTGCAGCAACAGGAAACGTGTAAAAATACTTATTACCTGTATAGAATTTATGAAAATTCTGTTTTTTACATTTTTAAATTTTAAATTAGTTATAAATATTCTAATAAACCATGGCGGGGGAAAGGGATCATCCCGAGTAAATAGTTTTTTGCATGTTATATTTTCAATCCTGTATAATATTGTTACAGTTATTTCGGTGGAAACTTTACAACCAAAAAAAGGGTATTTGCATAGTCAGTAAGATTAAACTCTGTTATTTCCCGATAATACTTTTTTAACATTTTAAAAAGATATAGATTTTATAAAATCTAAAAATCTAAAATAATTTATATGCAAATATTTACACGCAGGACTTTTAAAAATTTGTTTTCTTCGTAAAACCCTCGAACGCGTATTTCAACGAAAACACTTAAGGTCGTAAACGCATACACAACCTCAAGCTTGAGCGCGGTGATTTAAACTTGCTTACAACTTAATTTCGTGACAGTACGACCGTACCACTTGTTATCTCATCCGCCACTTCGAATGGAAACTTAGTTAAATTTGTTTTCTTGGTCAACAAGTACAAATGCGAGAAACTGTATTTTTTAACATAGAGAAGAGTAACAAATTTAATTAAATATTTTGTAACCAAATGAATAAATATTGCAGCAATTAAACAAGTTTACAATATTGAAAAAAAAAGGTTGACAAAAATGTTGCGACATCCAAATTTTGTAATAAATAACCTTACTTCAATAACGTTTATACATATATATTTCGTCATGTCGCATACGCCATTTCCTGCTTCATTTTCATTGTTTTTTTTCTTCTCTCTTTTGTCCTTTTTACAACTACCTATGGTACCTAGTGGTTGTCAAGAAAATTTCTTAAACGTACAAATATTTTAAGGCAGAAAAGTTCAAAAGTTTAATACATTTTAAAAATTAATACTATATATTGTATATAATAACCCATACATGGACTAATACCTAACGTATGACAATTCCAAATTGTACAACTTATAAGTGATGCAAAAAGGATTTTAATTTACTTTCGATTACCTATTCAGTTATCGATTAAAGTAATATTTTACTATCATCATTTATGAATAATCACTTTTTAGGTGTAGATTTTTTCTGCTTTTGTTACTGAAAATCATTCATTTTCATAGGCAATGAATAAAATGATGTACAAATACAATTGGCATTTTATAAAAATGGCGACATGAACAATAACTACATACATCTGACGCATCCAGCAATATGTGTTGCTCTGATATAGATTACAGTTTCTAAAAACACAGATACATATTTACGTAACGTAACAAATTATGCCAGCTTTGTACAATTACGCTTTTATTTCATTCCTCACTATTTCAAGAAACATCTGCAATTTGGATCTGCAAATATTTAGGAGAAAATTGTTTCTCTGTTTTATGCACATCTATTGCTGCGTTATAGAAGTTCCATGCACAATTTATGAAGAGACACGACTTTTCCCGCATTCCTCAGAATTTAACAACAAAGTTCAGTTCTTTTATTACAAGCTTACTTAATTTCCTTATTTAAAATATTGATCTTTCTAAAATTTGTTGTAAAATTTACACTACTCTATAATAATATTTTTCTACTAAATTTCTAGAAAAGTGCTTAGATTTTATAAGTGTTATTTCCTTTCTTAATATGTTAAGGCGGAAAGACTTTATATTAGAAGAATTCCTAAAATAACCAGGAATATGGGGGTGCTAAACAGATTTTAATACAACACGTACTCATAGAATATTTTCAATTAATTTTTTGATCAAATACTTAAAAAAGAAAAAAACAAGAAATTCTATCAGTATACGTTGTAGTGATAAAATCTCTTTTGTAACCCTATATTTCTGGTTATTTTAGCAATTCTTCTAATATAAAGTCTTTCCGCATTAAGATATTAAAAAAGGAAATTTTTATACGTGAAAAATTCAATTGATACTAATAATCAACATTTGACTTTTTTAGCTTTTATTATAATGATCACTTCAAATTTCAAATCATTATTTACGTGTGTTATTGTATCGAATCATTAATTTTTCATTCAATATTTGCATTACGATAAATACATGTGTTGTTGTTTAATTCATGTGGAAACTCTTCAATTTGTAATGACTGCGCTCAAAATATACACGTTTATGACATCGTAGAGTAGGTACTTCTCAAAGAAATTAATTACTGTTTTATTGAATAATGCGACTTCAAGTTTGACTTTTTTATATCACGCTATTATGAATGGGTCGGCTTTGAATGCTATTAAGACGTTCTATTTCACGCCAACTAAAAATACACGTCGTTAGCGTCATTAGGCGAGACGTAAGAAATGAATTAGTTTCTCAAGTGGAAGTTATTAGAGGCTAAAAATGTGCCGTTTTCACAAAAGCGTCAAATGAACAACGAACTTGGTACATACGAGCATACCGCTTTAGCATTGTTCTGATTGCGCTTTAAATTGCTGGTAGACTGGAAAATATGTAATATCGTCCCTAGAAAACTGTAATTATTTCCAGCTAACTAAGTTCTACGTCCAACATATTCTGTTTCGACTGAAATGTCTCTTTATTAATGGTTACGTTTCTTGTAAGTGAAGAAATTATTTGGTTAAAGAACTTATGTTTATATTCATTATAGTATTATGTTATATATTGTATTATTTCGCAATCGAATAATGGAATAATAACTCGGATTGAAATTGTATCGGGGCCTCCCGCAGACTGTTAGGGCTCCTCATTCGGTCTTATCGTGGCTTCCCTAATCAGGGACATTATAGGGTCCAAACAAAGGCTCCTGATTAATTTGGAGCAAGGCGGCCATTTTTTAGATGAAAAATAATATTCTGGTCATTTAATCGGGGTAGAGTATGGTAGTGTACCATCCAAATTCCTGAATTGTTAACATATTGCTTAGATTATTTAAGGGACGTCTATTAAGGCCCAGGTGTCGTTATGATATAGGGAGTATATAAAACATTAATGTGTAAATTTCCTGATGAAGTTCTAACCTGGCCATTTCTTCCTTACAATCAAAATTATAATGTTATTTTTTCATTCTTGTTTAGTAAATGATATAGTATATGTTTATCAGAACATTTTGGAAAAACAGTAAATACAAAAATTAATTCAGAAGATTTTGACATATGTTTAATTATTGATATATTTTGATCACGATGACCAGTAACTATCGCTATTTTCTATTAATCATAAATAATAATAAAATATATGAAAAGTTTTTGTTAAGCAAATATTTTCTTGCGCATATATTTGTGATATAACTATTAATGTGGTAGTTCTGAAACGTAATTGCATTAATTATAACCACCAGAATATTGCTAAAAAGTGTTTCTAAGGTAGAATGTATTTTAGAATTATTCACTTTTAGAAAACAAAGCATATGTAGGACCAAATGACAGGATTCAGAATTAGGTTTCTCGCTAGCCAAGCGTTACATCTAGTCGGAATCTAGATAGAGCGACCAATCTGAGCCCTAATATAAATGTGACTATCTAGATTCATTTCAACTTCTGCATGGGAAATGGTTCAAAATAAAAAAAAAATAAAATAATTGAGCGCGCGAGCAACGGTAAAAGTAATGTGTACTGGTCAGACACTCACGGTAAAAAGTAAATGGGTCAATATGAAAAATAAAAAATATGACCTTATAGAGCTCGAACTACATATGTTTTGTATGTAAAATTATCTTCTATTATTTGAAGTTTTCAATATAAAGAATAAATAGCTCCACATTTTAAAGTATTGAGATCAATAAAGTTTTTTACACAACTCATCGTTTAGTAAAAAATGTACCAAATGACTAGACATTTTTAAGGTATACTCATTACGCATTATTGAAACCTACGAGGTAATTTCCGTCATTAAATATATCAACTGTTTATAGATATTCAATAACAAATTTGACGGAAAAAAATGTTTTAGAAAGTTTAAGCTCGAAAAAAGTTGTTCACGTAGGATTGAAGAAGTCTTAAGAAAATTTAAATGCAAGCGAACCACAAATTTCTATTCTGTGATGTTTTAAATGAAAACGGAGCAAAATAGTTGGTCACCCCCGAGCGTGCAAGTTGCAAATGCCTTTTCTCCTTTGTTTATTTTTTAGCCACATAGGGAGCAAAATAGTCGTTTGCACTCAGAGTATGAGAACTCCATTTGGCTCTTCTGTATATTTATTTTACACCCTACGGGGAGCAAGTGCTATTTTGCGATCCGAGTGTGAAAAATGTATTATCTTATTTTTAATACAATATTCTTATATACATATAATACAAATCTGGATCTAAAAAATACATTCAAATGTTATAATAATCACATACACGGAATATATAATTCTGGAAATATTATAGACGAACGCTTTTGTAAGGTTTTTTATATTTTGACATCACAAGTTACGTTTTTTTAAGTGCGTTCGTAAATGTTAATAAAAAGGAGACTGCTATAATAATTTTTTTAATGGAAAAATTCAGATTACAAGCAAATCAAATATTTTAATCATTAACATAAAATTGAATCTATTTATTAAAAATCGTAGAATGTAAAATGTTGTAAAATGATCACAGGTGTAACACTTAAGAATGGGAAAGCGATCGTTTCATAGCTTTGTACCTGCATTACTAAATGCATAAACTTCGTCTAATACTACGGTTAGAACATGTGTTGGGTTGGATAATCTATAATTGAACATTAATTAATCCGACGAGGAATGAACATTTGAGACGTTGATGCATCCAATCATACGACGCACGGAAGACTTAGCAGTACCAGCTACATCAATACATCAGTCATTTGCGTACGATAGGAAGCTCCATATGCAGAAATACATTATCATCCGCTTACGTGGATCACGCATATCAAAAACATTAAACACAACCGATCTATATAGCTTTTCAAGCAAATCAAATTAAAGTAATTTATATACATTAAGAAATTAATCATAATCAGCGTCACTGGTACACCCATTGGTTCCTGCCAGGTTATATATAGACGAGAAGAGAAGTAACCACGAGTTATATTTCAATGTAAAATGAATAGCTGAGATATGATGAAAGACGAATTTTGAAAATTAATTTCAATAAGGAGGTATATGTTTGCATTAGCGAGTTACAACTAAAATGGGGTGCACCTCAAAAATCCGACAAAGCACAAAACAGACACTTCAAAACCCCGACATTAAAAAACCAGACAATTCAAAAAACAGACATTAAAAAACCAAACATTTAAAAAAAAACAGACTTTCAAAATTACTCTGCATTTTAAAATGTCCGGTTTTTGAAGGCCTATTTTCTGATATGTCTGGTTTTTGACTGTCTGTTTTTTAAATATCTGATTTTTTAATGTCTGTTTTTTTAAATGTCTGGTTTTTCAAATGTCTGGTTTTTGAATGTCGAGGTTTTGAGGTGTTTGTTTTGCGACTTGTGGGGTTTTTGAGGTGCACCTCTAAAATGTTCAGTTTACATAAAATTATTATAAAATAATGTTAAACAATAGCAAATCCAGCTATCCTGATAATAGTGCATTAATGAGCATATCGGTATTTTTACACAATTTCTTCGAATATTTTATTAGTCGTTATATTACAAGAGGAAAAAAAACGGAAATACAACGACTATCGTACCTATAAAATTAAATAAAATTAGCATTGACATAATATCGATTAGCAAAAGTATACTTTACATTAACATCTGCATGTAGAAAACGATTTTATTTCAACTCTGTCAAGTGCTGCAAAGCAATTTTAATTGCAATCCAAACATTTACCCAACATTATATAGGAATATTATTGCATTTCGTTAATATCAATAAAAATAAGAGCAACCATTGGTAGTTTTGGCATTCTACATAATAGTACTTTTCGTATTAAGAAAAATTAAATTTTACGCCCGTAATACGCATATTATATTTCGGCCTAGCGAGTATAAAATTCGATGTTATGTCTCCGGTTTGTGGGCTGATTGGTGGGGAATTCCTATCTTAACCATGTAATTTTCGAGGACGTAAAATGCCATTTTTCGCCCGCTAGGACGAAAAACTACATTATTTTGCCCTACATTTTACTACGCAATCACATTTCATAATCTTGTAACGGCTATATAAATTTGAAATATTTTATATTATTCGTTATAAAAAAAATGAATGTCGAGAAATTTCAGAGAGTAATTTTGGTTCATGGGGAATAATTAGTTTTGTATGAAAAAACGTGAAACTACATTATAATGATAGATTTGTGTTGGAAACTGTCATATTTTTTCTGTAGTATCGTTTAATATTGTACTTTTAACTCATGTAATTCTCAAAAAGGCTCCTATATTGTAAGGACAAACATAAAAGAAAACAAATTTTTATAACAAATAAAGTTTACATCGGATCGTTTAAAAAAAGTGCATTTCAAGTTATCAAAAAAAAAAGCATGAGTACTTTCTTTACATAAAAACTATTCAAATTACACTTTTTAAATTACCGTGCCATTTTAGCGGAAAAAATGATAAGGTTTAGAAAAACGATACTACTCGCGCCACGCATCGAAAATCGTTATTTGTTTAGTGGCGCACCGTTTATACAATTTGAAAATCCCCAAAACCGATTGCCTTTTTTTTGTTTGTTATATTTTTAAGTGTATGTCACTATTTTCAAGTGGCTAAGGGCCACTTTCGCTAAATAACAAATTTGACAAAAAAAAATCAATATTTTATTTTTTTGTTGTTTTTTATTTTGGTACCACCTTTTAAGTTGTTACACGACTGAGTTGTATCTACTTAAATAATGCTGCTGATTTTATATGATAATTTGTGAAATCAAATACTATCAAAATGTCGATTCATAATATTGTATCTCTCGCTTATTGTTTCCATTTCATACCGTTACTATGAAACATGCGGGCAAACAGAAATATATCGAAACATATAAGAACTGCACGATTTAAATAACTATTGTGATAAATTGTTAAGAAAAGTTTCGTTATATTTATGAGAAAATATTTCTCCTTATGCATAGGAGAAAATATTCTCTTAAAAAGGTTAAAACTTTTCTTCCTTAACTTATTGCTTCGAGTATATGACGAAGGTTATTCCAACATAATAATTTTCTACTCTAATATCGCTTGAATAAAATATTTGTCTCAATTATGTAATTCTTCGACGGGACTATTGCTTGCCGACCATGAATTATATAGTCTACAAACTCTCAATGCCTATGAATAGCTTTAGTGATACACTTTCCGATAATATATTACCACGTGAAACTTTCAAATGAATCTAATGTAATCGAGACTGGTTTTGGAAGGCGTGTAAAAGCAAGATTTTGATAAACGAGCAGGAAATATTCGTAATTCCTCAGTATTCTCTTTATAGAATTTATAACGAGACAAAAATTGATGCATTTTTTATAAATTTAAATTTCATTCTAGCAAGGATCGAGTTATTAATTATCTTAAATACGGTTGACATGTTCGTAGGTTTTGAAATATTTAACAAATGTCAATAAATGCATTTTTTTAAATACTCTATCAAAAAATGTATAAGACATAATTTTATTTAGCTAATTTTAATTTTTGTTACAGGAAGAACGAACTTAATCCCGCATCCGCCTCCGTTTCAGGATTAAATACGAGCCAAAGGTAAATTTGTGGATTATTTCAAAAAGTTAACATTAAAAATAAATTTTAAAAATTTGCAATGCATGCAGTAGCGTATACAAATTGCTCACGAGACTTGATCATAATTAATCTGCATTGGAAATGCTCCGTTTCACATAGCATTCCATATACGTACGAAAAATCGATTTTTAAATTGGTTAAAAATGTTGAAGTAATAAATATGAAATCCTTTAACAGGATATTGAATTATAAAACATGGGTTAAAAACGTAACGTCTGTCACACAGATATGTATTGTGATGAGGAAAATCTATAAAGCTTTACGTGAATTAACATTTTTAATGTTCTATTCTATCCGTAGTAATTAGAATCATAATTTTACTCATTATGCTGTTCACAATCAGCAAAAGCTGCTCCGCTTTTCAATTTTAAAGAAACTTCTGTTAATTGTACTTGTTAGTGAATTACATAATTCAAATGTGAATGCCATCAACAAGAATTAAATATCAAACTGCTGTTACTTCATAAACTGAAGTAACAAAAAAATATACTGCTACATGCTCAATGAATATTAAAAATTAAAAGATAATTTCAAAAACTTCTTTCAGAGTAAATTAATTATATTTTTTTATATTCGTTTGTCTCACTTTTTAAACTTGCTTATTTTAATAAATTACATCACCAAAGGTTTTTTTATATCTCATTCGGTAAGCATTGTCCTGTAATAATGGTGTAAGAGAATTAATATTAAATCTTATAATTGATGCTTATTTGCAGTGTGTCCCAATTTATTCATTACTGTCCTATTTATATCGTGAATAAGAATGACGTCAGACATTTTCCATTCATTTTTTATTTTATAAAAATCGATATAGCATTTGTCGTTCTTAAAATCGGAGTTGAAATTAGTTACGTCCCGTTTGAATTTGATTCAATTTCTAACATTAAAAACTTTAAAATAGGAGTTATAGATGATCTAAGGAGTACAAAACCGTCCTAATCTACAAAATCCAGAAAGACTAATGCTTTGTTTATAAACTTAAAACATAGTGTTGTAATTTTATACCAGAAAAAAGGCAAAACATTTTTACTTACAAAAGAAGTTTTTAGAACCAAACAAAAAGATTACTGGAAGTAGACTCATTTTAGCCACGATTCAGTGAGATTTTAGGGCATGGGCAGCGACTATATTAAATTTTTGTATTTTGTATTAAATTTTTTTACAATCTCTGACAAATATTTTATTTATGTGTATATTTAAGGAGATAGGTATCGCATTAGTAACAATGTGATATCTGCGGGAAAGTGTCTGTAATTATTTTTTTAGAAATCCAATATTATTTTAATATCTCATTTATTTTATTTCTTAGAAAATGATATAACAGATTCTTCTCATTATTCTGAAACATTAAAATGACAAAGACGAAAAGACAAAATGCTATCATCATTTATCAGAAACACATGAATTTATTCTAATGGATTAAAAAGTTAAAGATAGATAAGCAAACAATGTTATTCCATAATTTGTGCAAGTAATCATGCTAATGAAAAAGTTCTATGCTGAGGAACTCTAGAAGTGTTTCGTAAAATTACTTCGGCATTACCTTTCAAAAGACTCCCTTTCCTTCTTTCTCGTAACTTAAAAACAGAGAACTTCCTCGTTATTTTATAAATTTAAATGGCCTGCGAATGATTAATATGTAACTGCACATATTATAAAATCCAATTTCGTCAAAACATCACTGATTACATTATACACCAAAAAAATTCTTAGAAAATGTTCCGCATTCTTTTTTACTTCGTGCCGGAAAGCCCCAGTAAATTTTGAAAGATATTTCAACTTACAGGGTTTCAATGTCAGCGTTTAATTAACCGTCTAAGAAAAAGTAGTCAAGGCAAACTATCTACATCGGACGTGAAAGACGTTTTACGATTCTTCTCGAGGAAGCAAGTTTTTTTAATTCCTTTCCACGAGTTCTTGGCTGCGACGGAAAATCGTTGAGCAAACGTTCTCTTCATCCGTGCCCCGTAAACATAGCACGAAAGTCGTATTGATACAGTTAAATACTCCTAGTAGCATAATCACATTAAGTAATCGATAAATTGTAAACAATCGAATAACTACGTGTTTGAAATTTCAGTGATCTTGAAATCGGTTATTTAGGTAGTAATTAATAGCATTTTCATTCTGAATATTTCTGAGATCATTCTAGAAGTATATTTAAAAGAGTTCTACTGCATTCGTATTATAATTATTATACAACTATAAACAAACTCTATGACATTATCAGAACATTAATTACCACTTCGTTTCCAAATATTTTCAGCACGAAATGAATAAATAATATAAATTAAAGAATTGTCGTAATCAAAAGTTACTACGAATTTAGACATGAATATTGTTCAGCCCTGTTGCTCTTTTATATAGAACTATGTCTACAAAGTATCAAGTAACCTTATTTAAACCCTTTCGGGGCGGGATGGACACATTTTGAAGGCCAACTACATCGCGATATTGAAAAATGTTATGACCAAGAAAAAAAATCTGCACCCAATGTTTCTGACGTAAAAAGGCTACCATTTCAGATTCTGCAAAGAGAATTGGCCCAAAACTGTTTTCAAAAAAGAAACATATGTATTATTTTAAAAAATCGAGAATTTACAAAATATTTGTTCATTAATCATCAATTTGCACCCCGAAAGTGCAGCGGAGAGGAGCCGGAACAGTAAAATATCGCGTTCAAAATCTTTCAGCTTCAAGATAGTTCCTGTGATTTTTCAAAATTTCAAAACCGCGATTTTTAAATGGCGCCCAAAGTGCAAAGTTTGTATATTATTTCATTTTTAGACAATCGATTGAAGTTTCGAAATAGGTCATATTTAATTTTGGAAATCGGATACCATATTTGTAATCAGTGATCCCAAAAACCTTTTAGTACCATCGAATGTCTAAAAATCAAATAATATACAAATTTTTTACGTTGATGAAGCTGATTAATGAAACAAATATTCTATAAGTCCTCGATTTTGTTTAAAGTACATCTGTATCGTTTTCGAAAACAATTTTGGAGCAATGCTGTTTGCAGAATCTGAAAGGGGAGCCTTTTTATATTAGAAACATTGGCTACAAATTTATTTTCTTGGCCATAACATTATCCAATATCGAACTGAAGTTGGCATTCAAAATATGTCCAGCCCGTGCTTAAAGGGTTAACTCGATCACCTAGTGCCCAATAGTTAATCTTAAATTTACTATTATAAGTTATTGGTAATGGTTAAATATTATTAACTATTACAATTGAATTGCAGGAGTCTTTCTATACCGATATGCTCGGTTATTTGTCTGCTGAATGTACAGAAAAAGGTTCATCGGAATTGCGATGAAATAGGTTTTGAGAAAAACTCGTTTAAAGTTTGCGAACATATCTAATTCTTCAAAGAAAATTGAGAAAAATGTACTTTTACTGAGAGGATCATTTTTATAATTTACTGAATATTTTACCCTTGCAATTCTTCAACAGAATATTACGGCTGTTGCTATAAAATGTAAATAAGTACATTCGGGTTGTGAATGACATCCTCGGATCCGCGAAAATATGTATGAGTATGTAATCAATTTAGTAGCCATATATCCTACAACTCCATGTCCCTCGAACGAACAGATCGCAAAGCGATGCCCAATTGTTAAATCGACATGGGAATTTCAGTTCTGTTATAATAATTTGAAATTCAAAGCATGCATTAAACTTCGAAACAAAATTTTTAATTGAATATTAACGTGCAAAATAAACGTGGAAATCATATGTTTATAATCGTATCTTTTTTAGGTAGTTTTCGTCTGATTTACATAACATATTCGGAATGAAAGTTACTTTATTTTTATTCGTTGAGACTCTTTCTGTATTCAGTGTCTTGGGTATAATGTCATAAACAAAATCTTTTTAAATTAATAAAATACATATTTAAAGAGCTTATAATTGCCGGAATTTCAAAACAATAATAATTTGATCATTCCGAAAATCTTAACGGATTAATAACGGTAATAATTACCCAAAAAACCAACATGTCAATTGTTGTATTCAATCATTTACTAATCAAGTTCGAAACGTCCAGGACTGTAGGTTTGCTCATGGCTGTAGGTTTCTGCCTACAGTCGGTAGCAAGTTTTGACATCCTTTATTGGCAGGTCATGCGCCCTTCAAATAAATATTTTATTAAATGCATCTTTTTTGTTGAAAACATGAATGAAAACGAATCGTTATTCAATTTAATCCGAGAGAGGGAAAATGTAGATTTCTTATTGGTGGGGCATAATCCGTATTTAAAACATTTATTTTGTTAAAAACCGACCCACGTTACATCGTTTCATTGTTATTCAGTTTAAGTTATCTGGCCAGACATCCTGTTACTACTTAGGGTCATTTGGTTTAGGACATTTTAATATAATTAGATTGGGAAGTGCGTAAATTTGAATTCCTACGGTCGAGTATCGAACATTGCTTGTTTTAATTAGTATTCGTAAAATTTGTGCACTTACTTCCTGTGCATAAAATGTCATTTTCATTTTTATTTGAGACGTTTGTATTAGCAAATTTCGATACAAGCCTTTTCTACGAATGTATTGCATTCGAGGTCCGCATTCAAATTGGTACAAAAAACATTTTTGCATATGCGTCGAACAATATTTTTTTATCCAAGTGTGCCTAAACTGCATTTAAAAAATGTCAAAAATGCGATTGATGAAATATTATTCTCTTATTACTAATAAGGAAACATTATTAAAGACTTAGGTAGACCTTCGGAAAGACTACGTCACTTAGAAAAATAAGTGATTTATCTCGAAAGTAGAAATTGTTATTAAAGTAAACATAATGTAGAGATGTATTCCATTTTCCCATGTGATCCATCTGTCAAAATTATGATTGTATCTTAAATTACTGGAATCAAATTTTCAAAACTTTAGTCTCGAGGCCAGCACCCGAGTTCATGGTCATCTATCTTTATTTCACACATTCGATTATTATATTACTTTATTTTTAGCGCTTATATTTCTATAAAAACGTACTATTTCCTTAAAGTATTATGGTTTATTTGTTGCGATTTCACACTTAATAATATTCTTTCTGTGTGTCTTAAAATATGAACAATTAAATTACTAATAATTAAACAACAATCCAATACAAAAATAAAGTTTTACTTATGCTAGCCGTCTTTTTCATTACAACATTAATGCAGCTAATTTCGCACAGACAATTTTAAATGATTTGACTTAGCATAGTGACAACGTTCATGAAATTTAGAATGATTATACTCGAATCACAATGAAATCTCGATTATTTTTTCAGTTTTTTTAATGAATTGCTTAAACCAGACATTTCCATGTTAACATACTTTTGTAACCCAGTAATAATTCAACAAAGTATCCACTTAGTAAGCATAAAAAATGTAATACGCAAAATATTGAAAAAGATTACAAGTCATAATCTGAGAAATGATTACTCTTTTGTATTATATATGATTGAATATATTACTTTAAATAAAATCCGCTTCATATCCGCCCATCTTCTGTTTTCATTCTATTTGTAATTAATAGATGGATTAAAATAATTTTCGACAATTATGAAATAAATTCTCTGCTGCAATTATCCACGTAAACTAAGCATTTATGAATTTAGTTTAGTAATTCCATATTGCAATACCCTTCACATTACACAGTTTAATATACCACCACTAAAATTAATAATCCTCTTAAGGGAGTATAAATCACTAGTAATTATAATTTGATTATTTATAAGTGTAGCAGAAATTCAAAATATCATGTATATTTCGATAAATAAATAAACAGCTGACGTAATTCATAGATGACTGGGCCAAGAAATTTTTATCGAGCTTTAGCACAATTATTAGTTATAATAATATATTATTAATTTATTGTCAATTATTTTATTCTGGTAGTTAGTGAATACCCTGTCCATAGTGAATAAAAAATAAGGGTAATTAATCTTGCTATTTTTATAAAAATTAGTTAAATATTTCCCAAATAACTGTTTGGATTTTACAATTATGTTGAGATTGACATTCAATCATGTTGAGAAATATATTATATACCGTTATTGTTGTAATTAATTAGTTTAGTTGAAACAACTGCTTTAAAATAAGTTAGTATCTATTTCCGGTTTATCTAATAATAAAAATAAATTATGATAGTATTCAATCTACATTTCTTATTAATATATTATTGTTATACAAGGAAAATAATATTTTATTGTTAATAATGCGAGTAATTTAAGAGTATTTAGTGGTTGGAATAGAAAACATAAGTATTCAATAATTGCCAAAAAATATTCTTTTTTTTTTTAAAAATACGTACATTGAATATTCATTTGTTTTCACCATGTTTCAGACCATGATTTCTATTATTAGCAACAAAAAGTTGATATGAATGAATACAAAGTTGATTTGAATATGATACATTTATTCGATAGTCAGGTTCCAACTCTTACGTGAACTTTTATGTTTTTATTTATTTTAAATCAAGAATTCCATACATTTATTAATAAGATATGGATAATAAAAATTTAAAAATAATCTTAACAATTGTTCATTTGGCTATATAGTAGCTTGTACGAATTAATAATAATAAATAAGCATATTAGATCTATATTCTTCCACGTTATTTCTGTGTGCTCTAGTGACGTAAAACGTGTTATTGTTACAGAGTATTCAAAAAATCTTCGCAAAACAACAAATTAACCCTTTACCTAGCTAGTCGAGATCTTGTGGTGACTGCAGGAAAAATCGACAAAATTCAAGGTGTTCTATTAGTTGATCCAGAATTTTTAAAAGAAAGAAAGGTTAGTAATTTTTAATGGTTTATTAATTATTAATTATTTAATACAAGAATTTTCTGTTTTTATGTTTTATAATCTTAAACAATTAGCAATGAATTATAAATACAATTATATTTTTTTAAGTAAACCCAGAACAGAAACCACTTATCTGAAAATAAAGTAACCAAAGCGATTTGTACATTTTATGGTCCGCTTTTCAGTCAGATTTTTTTACACTTCTTCGGCACAAAAAAACAAAATTAAATTTATAAATAGTTTATGCTCACTTTTTTACTCTAAAGTAATCAGATATTTCAAGGCCTGTAGTGAACCAATATGATGGAATTTTTGCAACTTATTTTTTAAAAATCTTTTGGTTCTTTTGCCCCCTGAAGTCAGAAACTTGTCTGCCACATCAGAGAAGTTGCGAAATTCACCGAAAGATTATATTTTTTAAACCGATGGAACGTTTTTTCGAAAAATTATTTTTGTCATCAGACGAGCAAGAACAATTTTTTACATTAAAAATGGAGAGAACCTACTCAAAATCCAGTATCTGTAATAATTAGCATAATTTTCGCAATAAGCGAAATTCAGATTACTTCGTTTAAATGACTTACGATCTAATAAAATATAACAACGGCGTACAGGGCAGGTCTGTATCACAAAGCCCTGCTGATGATTCCAGCTGATGCAGACCGGGATGAAACGCCAGAGAGAGGTTCTCTCCATTTTTAATGGAAAAAATTTTTCTCGCTCGCCTGATGACAAAACTAATTTTTCGAAAAAACTTTCCATCGGTTTAAGAAATATAATCTTTCGGTGAATTTCGCAACTCCTCTGTTGTGGCAGACAAGTTTCTGACTTCAGGGGGCACAAGAACCGCAAGATTTTTAAAAAATAAGTTGCAAAAATTCCATCATATTTGTTCACTATAGGCCTTGAAATATCTGAAAAATTAAATTTACTTACTGAAGAATACTTGTTTTACACGTTTTTCTACTTGTAAATTGAAAACAAATTATGTAACATATTATGAACGGAACAATGTCTTATTGCAAAATTAAATGTTTAAAATGTTAGCTTCAAAAAAAAAAAAGTTTTGCGAATATTTACATATATATTCGTATAAAAAAACTATTTTTTATGTAAAATGGTAATTTTACGTCCTCATTTGTGGGCGTAAAACGCCTATTTCACGCCTCACGCGCATAAAATAAATGTTACGCCCACGTCGTGAAATTGGCATTTTAGGCCCGCAAATCGAGGCGTAAAATATTTTACGCCTATTGCATCAAAAAACAATATTTGAATCTCAGGCGTAGAATTTTCACCCTCATGAACCTCCAGCCGGCTTTGCCGTCACTCGGGTTCTATTCTCGAGGCGTAAATTTTCACTTTACGCCCTTGATAAAACAGTAACTATTAATATCTTCTTTACGATCATTTTACAAATGAACTGTTTCATGCGCTGCTCTATTGGTTTATATTTTTGTTTGCTACACTTTTACTCAGTGTAAGCAGACATTCTTAACAACCTGTAAAGTACACTAAGAAAAAAATTGTTTCCGTCAGACAAATATATTTTGTTGACAGTTTTGTCAGTACATTTATTTAATCAATCTTATTTCAATAAAATGCCAGCTTGGATGTAATAAGTGGAGGAAATTAAATACGCTGTGTATTAAAACATTCAGGTTAATTTGGCAAAATAACATCTGAAATCCCCTAGATTTTTCCATTATTATTGGTTGAGTTTCATTTCACGATGCTCAAAATTTCAAAGACTAATTACAAAACTTTTGTTATACTAAAACAGATTTATTTATAATTAACAAAACACTCTTTTACTTAAGGCAAATCTACTGTTGAGTAAACTGTAAGGCAAACATGATATTTATTAAATGTTGGAAAATATTTATTTCGACGTAGTTATATAAACAATTAATTAACTACGAGTAAAGCTGATTTGGCTTAAACAGATTGTTTTCTCACTGTACACACTGCAAACAACTTTTAATACCACACTAACAACGGGCGAATGTTTGAACATTAAACAATCGACTTTGCACAATTCGTGTTGAAAGAAATAAATTAAAATAAGATATTAAAAAATTCGATATGTATATTCCAAAGGTATATGGACAAGTGACGCTAACTTTTCGATACGGAAGAGAAGACGAGGAAGTAATGGGATTGAAGTTCAGCAACGAGGCCATCATGTCGCTCGCGGTGCTTTATACGCCGGATCAAAAGACGGATCGTCAAGAGACAACCCCGCTACAGGTTGGTTCAATCAAGGCTTGCTGTTATCTTTAAATACGTGCTTAACCTACCGATGCTCTATTGTGCATGTGGGTGGACCACTCTACCCGACAATGCATTATTCATTACAATTGAAAAAATTACGTGCTTTAAATTAAGTTGAAAAAAAGGATCGACCGTGAAATTTGCATATTAATAAAACTTTTATTGTCATAAACATACAGAAACAAATCATGCAAATGTATATATGATGCTAATTTTAATACACACAGTAATATGACAGTAATGATTACGGGTATAACTGATAATTTACTCAATAACTATTTGTCTTATTTTAAAAAAGTACTTCTACTTCTTAATCACTGTGGTCTTTACGAATTTAGCTTAATTTAATTTAGTACCAATTTAGTACCATTAAATTAACTGTTAAATAGTACCAATTGTAAGTTAAAAATATGCAGCATGTGATCCCAATAATACTGACAAAGACTAATAAATTACACTGGTCAATAGTGAAATTCTTTCGGAGATGAAAATAGCTAAGATTTGTCAATTTTGGGTCACTGAATCCGTATCCGATAATAACAAAATTTGAATAACTCTTGTTTCCAAGATATATGAGGTCGACAAAACAAAGTTTGAGGAGGCATACCTTTTGTCGGAGACGAAGTAAGGACTTCAGTAATGCCTTAAAATGATGCTTGTAACTTCGACGGGAAAAATGAAACATAATTAAAAAAAAAAAACTTTGCCTTGAATGGTAATTTTTCAGTATGCATGAAATACCGGTCTGACATTGTACGACTGTAACTACTACAACTATTGTGCTTTAAATTAAAATTATTAGGTGAGTGGGAACTTTGGCGGTTCACATATTTGTGATGAACCGTTTTTAATGAAATTTTGTATACAAGGGTTTTTGGGGTCGCTGGTCAGAAATCTCAAACTTTAGAAATTAAAAATGGCGGATACAAGATGGCGGCCAAAAATTAAAATGTCACTGGATTTAATTAAAATTGTACACAGGGTTTTTTTGAGACCGCTGACTACGAATCTCAAATCAGATTTTGCACATTCTGAATTTTTGAGCTATTATATTCACTATTATAGCACTATTTATTAGTATCAACAGTTCTTTTTACCGTAAAGTAAAATTATATGAAATTAAAAAATTAATTTTTCCGTTTTCAGAAATTCTGGCTGTCATTGCTGAAGTTTCATAAGATTGCAGCAAAAATTTCTACGAATTCGGTTTGGAAATTATGGAGAAAAATTTGAAGTAAAATTTACGAAAAATGTTTATTCGATATGTCAGTTTAGAATCCCCTTAATTGTAAATTTTAAATTTTGGATTCTCTGATTTACTTTTTGTATTCACCATTAGTGATTTTGAAAAGTAAGGGTTGATTCGATTTGATTTAAAAACGGTTCATCACAAAAATGTGAACCGTAAAAGTTCCCGCTCGTCTAATATTTTAATTTAAAGCTCAATAGTTGCAGTAGTTACATCCGTACAAGGTCAGACCGGTATTTCATGCATACAGAAAAATTACCATTCAAGGCAAAGTTTTTTTTTTGTGTTACATTTTTCCTCCATAAAGTTGAAATTACAAGCATCCTTTTAAGCCGTTACTGAAGTCCTTACATCGTCTCCGTCAAAAGGTATGCCTCCTCAAACATAGTAGAAAAAGATGTTTTGTCGAACTTAGACTCCATATAACTTGGAAACATGAGCTAATCAGTTTTTTTTAATTATTCGGATTCAGAGACCCAACATTGACAAATCTTAGCTATTTTCATCTCCGAAAGATTAAATTGCTTGAATTTTGCAGACCAGTGTTAGTAAATCTTTTTGGTAATATTTCAACTGGCCAAAATACGATACTAACTGTTATGAAATTTTTTTTATTTTATATTTTAGCAACTATTTCTAAAATCTGGTCAAACAATTCTTGGATCAAAATCATAAAACCTTCCGATGTCTACTTGAATAGAATAAATACAAAGAAATTAACTCCTATTTTTTAATAATTAAACAACATGTTTAACATGAGTAAAACTGAAAAGTTTTAGAGTAAAGAAAAATTGATTAACGCCAATTATTCTATTAAAATGATCTTTCGAGCACTGACTCCCATGCTGTCTTTCTCAATTTTCATCAGCATTCATCGGTTATAACAATGGTTGGAAGACATCAAAATATATTGGGATTAGCTTAATAATTGTGAATGAAATAGGTTCTAAATCCAATCAGGATTAGTTATCGGTGAACCCATAATTTCCCTTGCATATTACGTCGAAATTCGCGGAGCTACGTTTACGTTTCAGTGCCAATCTCTCGCATGAGGAATAGACTATAGGGACGTTAATTCTAATGGGAGTCTATGTGGCAAGAGGGATACGAAATGGACAGTACAATTTATCAATGCACTGTTATACCCCTAAATCAGCAGCACCGGTGCCTCAAGAAAAACGATCATGTCAACTCAAACCTGCTATTCTCATAATCGATTAATTATTATGTGATTTCCAGTGAACTGTAATGATTATGATAGTATGACGTCTTCAGAAAACTTTCTTGTCGTATATAAGAAAAGAAACACAAAAACTCGATACGTTACAATTAAACAATTCTAAATTTCTTTCTATATAAATATGAATAGAATTTTAAATACTGCTTAGTGAACTGCTTATTTGCAACATAAAATATTGTTCAATGTATGCGCGATAATGTATTACGAACTTCGCGTACTCACGGAAAATTAGTGCATAAAATAAGATGTGAAACTCGAGTGCGTGGGTGTACGAATTCACGCACTTGTTGCATATTATATTACTTCATACCAAGGGCTTAAAATAAGAGTTCTACGCTTCGGTTGGTATAATAGCACGCCCGAGGGATGATGAAGCCGGCCTGAGGAATCGTCATACGAGGCGTAAATTTTACGCTCGTAGTGCGAACGATATTTGCTTTATCAAAATAATGACTTAGCAAAACCTAATACACGGGTCGTGAAATGGCCATTTTACGCCCGCAAAAGGAGGAGGTCAAAAAACTTTCACTACTCTAGAGGTTCACTACTCTAATATTTTTTATGACAAATTCTATAACCTTAAAACGAAAATAGAGTCTTAAACGTAAAATTCATTCATATTATACAAATATTCTCACTATTTTTTAACACATAAGCATATTTTAAGTTTGAAAGTAATATTTGTTCTAAAAACACTTATTTAAATATTTTATTCTAAAATATAATTTCGAATTTTGAAAACGTTAATTGGTTTCTCGGAATCTGGTTATGCGATTATGTTAAGCGACATTTTGTAAATAAAAACCATTTAAATGATTTGATAGCTTAAGTTGGAAAAGCATTGCTAATTATTCGAAAATCGTATAAAATTTGATGAAAATGTCAGTTGCGCTGTTATTTGATAGTAAAATTAACAAAGATTAGTGAATTTTATCTCTGCAATATTAAATTGTCTCAAATTTTATGACCAGTGTAATTTTGTTATTCCCTCAATTAAAGCATAATAAATAATAATCATTTACTTTGAATTATTGCGAACTACATAGTGTTACATTTGTTTACGTATTCCAAGATCTGCACGTAGGTGTTTGCAAACAAGTGATAAGTTCTCAGATGTAAACAAGTTTGAATTAAAATATAAATGTAAATTGAATTGATTTCCTAGGATTTGTAATTGTAAAATCTTGCAAATGAATCCCAGTGAATATCAATTATAGGCTGCCCTTAATGGAATTGTTTACCTCAGTTAAAGTAATTATTGCAGACAGGGGTATCGCAGCTGAGATCTACCTAGCTGAAATATTATCGAGATGTTTCCATTACGCGCAGACACGACAAGTTCACACGATACGTTTTGACGCCTATTAGTCACTATAAGTTAATTGATTACACAGTAATATTGATCCAGCGACGAGTATTGCAGCACGAAGTTACATGGGCGAGACGTACGTATAATGAACTCGTTCGAGTCATCTTAACAGAATGGATGGCTTCGAGATGCATGCATTTTCCTCGATTCCGTAAACGTTTTTTAAATTGCAGTTACGAATGTAAATATATTTTCTTCAATTTACGAAGATTTATATTAAAAATGTCTTTACATTTAACATCATTTATTTAGAATGTTTTCATTACCCATGAATTTTAATAAGCTAAATTTTGTTAAGCTATCCGTTTTATTAGCTGGATATTATTCTATTGAATCTATAATAAAGATGTACTATTACTCTCGTTACAATATTTCGGATCTTTTCCTGGTTTCACTGGCTATTACTAAAAATTCCTAAAATCCTTTTGCGCAAAACGATAATATCAATTGCATATTGTGTAAGTGCTTTCCACATAATCGCTGTTTGGATATATACGTCACCGTTCTAGAATTATGCTAGGTAATTATAGTCACAAGTCATTATTAATAACACGTTACCCCTTAACCCTTTGAAGCACGTTGTTCCCTCTCACCCAATGGGCACGAAGGACCCAAATGTTGCTAAAACGTTTTTAGAATGTTCCAGAAACGTTTCTAAAACGTTAAATGTCTGCAACATGGATAAAACGTTTATAAAACGTTCCGTAAAAGTTGCAGACATTTAACGTTTTAGGAACGTTTCTGGAACGTTCTACAAATGTTTTAGAAACATTCGGGACTTTCTTGCCCGTTGGACAGGGACCACCTTTTCTGCCAGATAATTTCATTTATAAAAATTCAATTTTGAGGCCTTTAAAAATATTGGTTGGTTTGTCTAGTAGCTAATGTATTTTCCTACTAATATTCAAATTTCATTAATTGTAAAAATGTTATAAATAAGCAAACACGAAAAAAGTACATTTTTTGGGGAAAAAGCGTTTTCCAGCTTATTTCAGTTCGGATTTTCATGGCAATTTTTACTAAGAGGTTTTTATGGTCGCTAATGACTATGGGTCAGATTTTCATAATTCAAAATGGTGAATTCAAAATTACACTACAAGAATTTTAAAAATAACATGTAATTTTTAAATGCTAAAATTTTAAATATTATTATTTATGCCTGGAAACGTTTATTTGGAGATTTTTGGGGCCCGAAATAGGTATATGTAATATGTTTTGAATTTTGAAAACTCTGACGTATCCTTCAATAATTGCGATGGAAAAGATGGACTATAAAAACGTACGATTTTTCCTGAAAAAAAATATAGCCTACAAACTGCAGTTTCTGCGTGTTCAGAAATTCATTCCACTGCTGTCAAAATTTAACCGGATTTAATGACCTCTAAATAAAATGTTAGACGGAACCTATGACACGTTGTCAATATTTTGATAGCGTTTCAGTCACACTGTTATAATTTCAGACTACGGCGATATCTATGAGAAACACAGGGTGGTCGCTATTGGTTAACTTTTTCCTATTATAAAAAATTAATAATTAGTATATTATGCTTCAAGGGAGGAAAGCGCACGATTCCTGAGCGGGTGGTTTGCTGCCCGAGCGATGCGCTTGAATCCCGTGTGGCATACGCTAGTTTTCTCCCGACCCTATCCATTACTCCCGCTGGCGGCCCTTTCCGCCCCTAGGGAGTAATGAGAATGAAGTGCGCTTGCGCGCTGGCGCCCGGGCAGAATCAGCAACTTTCATCCCGCGTTCCAGGCATGGAATACGGACACTCCGACGCCGTTGGGAGAAATAGTATATTATGTAACAAGGCCGCAATTATCGATCTTCGATGATTGCGAAATTTGTCGCACGAGCGAAGCGAGGGTGTCAATGACACTCATGAGGGATCGATATTTCGATCTGTGTTGTTGCATACGATTTTTTTAATACGACGGACGTGGGGCTCGATAATTTGCGCCAGAATATTTCACTGCCGGGCGCAAAATCGAGTTCTACTCCCGGAGTGTTAAAAAATATGAAAACCTTTCACGCTTCGAAGCCAGTGGTCTAAGCTAAGAACAACTTATTTTTTTCGTTGAATTTTAGACACAATGTAAAAACGAATCAACTAAAATTAGGTACGGATGTTTTTCTGGAATGAAAAATCGGTAGTTAATAGAAATGTTTTTGTGTTTATTTTCCTTACGTGCACATAGGAAACGATATGTGTCGTTTCTTGTGGATTCTTTACATCATTTCTTTCCGGATGTCTTCCCGTTGATTTCTTCTCCCACAAGTAGAACAGATCTAACGGAAGTAATTAAATTAAATTTAAAACGTAAGAAATAAAAGTAAATGATTTCGACAAAGGCATAGGCGAATCTGGAACGACAACAAGTGCATATTTCGTCTTTCGGTTTGGGGTGTAAGCAGTACTCCGCCACCAGACACTTATCGATTGGATTTAATAAGCCGCTGGAAATGCATGCGATAGAAGTGAAAGCCTGTGCACCGCGAGTGACGAAGGAAAGTAAATGCAAAATGAAAATCAGTACCTAGAGGGAATGCTTACACCTAGCACTGCATCGTAGCTCCAAATCTAATCCCCTTCGATTTTACCGTATTGTATCAGAAATAAATTCTCGATACGTAAGTGTAGATTCTAGTAAATATCCTGCGTTTCTTATTGAATTGACCCGGGTATGCATAAATACACACTGAAGGGTGCTTCATCGGATTACGATTCTCACGTGTGTGTCGCATATAAACCAAGTATCGACGGCAAAAGACATTTTGCTACTACCGAAAACAAAATGAATTCTACGCAAAAAATATAAAACGCATCATATATGACAATGAATCACTTATTAGTTCATCATAAATTAAACAATAATGGTTAAATATTTGTGGTGTCCTTAGGAGGCCAGTTTTAAAGTATAACTTCAGGTATAATTTTTCAATTGTAAAAATTGAAATGTCCATTTTTTATCTCAAATATCAAAAATAAAACAGTCAATAAATATGACCAGTTTTGAGCATCCGGCATTTTGAAAAAATTATTATACATATAAAAGGAAGTTTATGAAAAATGTGAAATATACGTAATTTTCATAAGTTTGATATGTAATCAACCGTAAATTCATAAAATTAGCAATATCTGATCAAATCACCTAGGGAGGAAAATTATAATTTCAGAACTGTAAAATAATGTTCATTTGCTTGTAAGATGATATATCTTACAAATTATATATCCATGTATACAAAATCTGTGCATATCGTAAAATTTACAACGCAAACACAACGCCTCGAATGCTTGAACAAATGTTCGCTGCTGGTTCTGACAATTTTACACTATGTACATTCTGAGTACCTTTCACGGAAGAGGGTATGTCAAATTTTTTTATATTGTCCATATTTATGTTTGTTTAAATATATTTATATGACGATTTTTCTCATTAAATAGGTAGCTTTTTAAAGTACAAATTCGTCAAAAATTAATTTGTCGAACAAATATTATATATACATATCTTACTGTCGTTAGAAACGAAACCAAATCTGCCCTAACTTCCTAGTAAAAAATCTAACGTTATTAAAACTTAGACCCCTTAGACAAAATAACGCCCCGACTAAAAATTGATTAAGGCCCTCATCTGGCCCGTAATGCTGTGGTCAGGCCCTGATCAGATCCGGAATAATTTCTACTCTGGGTATTTATAAATCAAACGCCCTCGCACTGAATTATGAAACTAAGAATTATTTTACTTGATTTTTTCTCTTTTACTATTATTATATATTATTGTAATTCGGTTCGCTATACAAGCTGATATTTTTTTAATCATCATATTTTTCAACGTCAATTTTCTCATCAACGCGAGGGCTTTTGGTTTAAAAAGTATATGGGAAAGAATTTGTAGCAAATTCGGTCCTCTATGGGGTGATATTGTTGCTGCAAATTTTAGTTGCTGTCAAATTGAGTGCTCGGATGCAAAAACGCCTTAGCCGCTCTGTCTGACTCATCGCAAGTAGTAACAGCCAGTTTCGCAGTTTTTTGCATTTATCTTGTTTTTCTTGATAGAAAGCAACCTGCCACCAGTGACAATGTTGTAAGTATTGAAAATATCTTTAATTTGAGCCGTTGCTCGTTTCTATTTGATGAAAATTTTGCTGAAAAAACTGCGAAACTGGCTGTTACTACTTAAGATGAGTAAGATCAAGCGGCTAAGACGTTTTTACATCCGGATAGTCAATTCTTCATCTCTTCTCCTATTCTTTCTTAGACAGTTTTCTCCTTTGCGCAGTTATGGTTTCCGGAGCCCCAATTATTGTTTGAATATTTTTGTATTATTTATTTTTGTAGCTTTTTTCATTTCACGGTGTGAAAAGAAAGAAGAAAAAATAAAACGATACAAGAAATTCTGAATAATTTTTACAGACCTAGAAATCGTGGCAAAAACAAAACTAAAAAAGAAGCAGATGAAGACAAAAAACTTTTTTGTTTTTCGAAGACAAAAGACCATTTCGCATTTCGAAAAACTATTTTTTCAATTATATTCTGCGATGTCAAAAACTAATAAAATGGGAATTACTGGATTAACATACCTCTCGATTCAAAATCGATCTTAGAACTATTCGGGGTATGGATGGAAAACAATGCTGAAATCCATAAGCATATTAGGCATCTTTAACAAAGGAATGAAGAACTAACATAAATAAAATAATTTTTTTTTGTTTGTTTTTTTATTTCTATTCTAACTAGAATAATTATTTTTAACTCTCCTTTAATGGAATAAAATAAGTTTCGAATTTGAATAAAGCCCACGATAAAACTAGACGGGCTTTTGTATGATAATTAATAACTTTCCGTTGAGGATAATCACTGGTGACAGCGGTATCCTCATACCAGCCATTCGATCCTTGGAGTTTATCACCGCTAGATCGCATAGGCTTCCGCGGTCTCGCTGAGCTAATCACAGGACCAAAGCCTTGGCTTTCTGCACCTCATGGTATGAAATCGTTGAAAATCAGTTGACAAAATTAGGTTAGGCTATTAGATCGATAAGCCCACATTTTGTCGAATCGCGACGGGGGCCCACTTATTTGCGCAATTACGGAATTTCGCGTTTGACGTCGCACGTGCACTCCGTCAAAACTGCACGACCCACATTCAGCAGCCTCGTTTCGCAAGCAAAAACGTCGGTGTTGTTTCGAAAATAAGCATCGAACGCTCGGTCGTTACACGGTTCCGATCTTTTCATTATGCGAGAAGCTCTTAAATGTCGACCTTAATATGCGGCTGCCGGAAAGCCTGTTGCTATATCACGAAGCACGGCGAGGAAATAACAGATACGCAGATACAGTAATAGAACCTGCTGTTCGGTCAGACGGAGGCCGACGTCAGCTGAGGCTACTATACAGCTATATATGGGAAAAACCGCAGCAGATTTTCCGGCGAAATCCCATATTATAATCCTGATGAAGAAGAAATGACTGCAAACTTTATTACGTACTGCATCATACTCGTCAACCACTGGTTAATTATTATCCTTACGAGGATCACAATATTATCAGAATCCCTCTTGATCGCGAATTTTCCCTTAGAAAGGATTCAGTACACAGAACTAATGAATAGCTACTGCTACACACACGTTTTTCAAATATATTTATCTTTTCAGCAAAAGTGTTTGGCGCTTCGCAACAACTTAATTTGTAAATAGAAAATGCTGACTATTTTTTTGGTTTGGCTTACAAACTAGTTTTTCCGTATACACATATATTTTTTATGGTATTCGATTTCTAACGATTTTTAAAAATGCTGATTTCAAATACCAAAATAAAAAATTGTGGATAGAATATTGTTATTTATGTAGTATTAAGGGATTTTTAACATGACATTATGAATTTTGCCATTTTGGACTCAGATAGAAAGCAATATCTTCGAAATCTGGTGACATATACGTATTTTTGAGGTTCATTATGATACTTAATTTTTATTGTAATGTTCGAATGTAACAATGGCGATATCCTATATTTTCGAGGGCCGTCCATCCATTTCTGAATAACGGTGGATGCGCCGTTTTGGCGCCACAATATTTAAGCTTGGATTTTGGTGCAAAAATTATTTCAAAATAATGAGATATGCATATGTAAATTTAACGTAGGTGCAATTAAAAATTAATATAATTAACGACTTCATACCTACAAAATTGCATTAGACGTTAAAATGCTATAGTTTGAAAATGTATAAATATTTCAAACACCTTGCGTCGTAATCGCTCGGATTCTCAAAACGCTAGGCCCTTTCGAAACATTTACTATCTCAACTAGTGATGAAATGAACAACGCAAAAAAGAAACAAGAAAAAAAAGAATATATATATATATATATATAAATTAAATCTGCGACCTCGAGATTATCCCCCATGCCTCTACGTGAAATAGAGCCCCCACAAGGTCGGAGATCACTATAAAGTTAAAAAATATGCATATATTACTGTCCGGGCCCACTATATTGTAATACCAAAATTTCCAAGTTTAGAATTTATTTTAACAACATGTATTTAAGTTTGACCCCTTCCGAACCCTCAACTTCTTGTTCATCAAAAGGCCAACATCGATGAAAAGTAGAACATCATCCGTTCACTATCTGTCAAAAGGTGGTACAGAACAAATCGAATCTCATTAGCGCTAAAAACTTCAATGATAAATCGATTTCATGTTCATCCAGAGAACAGGCGAGAACCAAAAATCAAAACAGATCCCATTCCACGTGCTGGAAATCAGCCTATCAATTCAAAGTGAGCTCCTATCAGAAATTAATTCAAATTAAATGGCATGCCCCTCTAAACTTCTTGTTCACTCGATGACCAGATAAAGATCGAATCGTTAATCGATTCCATTTCTTTGGAATCAACGAGTTGCGTGTATTTAGAAGCGTGACAATGGTCAAATAAAGTTTGCTTTCGCACTGTTTTATGATTTACATATTTTATATGTCTTTCAGTTGCTTTTTATACGTATTTAATATTTGACATCGCCGTCACTTCTTGACCAAACATGGTACCTTCCCCAGAAGACATCTTTTATAAGCTCTTTATGATGCATTACAAATTTTAAAATGTATTAAATACTGATCAGAAAGAGCTCTTAAATTAATTATGAAATATTAAATTATGAAGAATCATGCGTCTTATTTAGGGCGTTGCAAGACCTCTGAAATATGAGGTTTCACGGAAGATCTTTTATTTAAGAGCTTTGATACTTAAAAAATAGAACAGAAAATTAAATTTTGTAGAATTATAAATTCCATGTTTACAGCTTAATTAATACCTAATACTTTTTAACTAATTTCTTTTTACCGTATGTGTAATTATATTTACACATTGAACGACAATTTCTTTCTTTAGAATTGAGATAATAGGATTAACAATAAATAGTGTTATCACTCGCAAAATATCGTAAAAGTACTTAATTTTTTCGAATATTAATAACAGGTATATCGCCCATCTGTCTGCACATGAAGTGAATATCGAGTGATTTCATTTTTGTATTCGATTGCTACCTAGTGTCTCTGGAAGAACAACATGCCTCGACTCTGGTTATCGCTTTACTAAAAAAGAGATTACTATTTTCAAAAATCCTAAATAAAAATTCTTTAAGAGCTCATTTTTCAGATTGTCATAATTAAGACCTCTTTATCAGGCCTTTTTGTAAATATATTTGAAATAAGCTCTAAATGTCCTCTTTAAGCGGTATGTGCTGTTCGGTCTCGGAAGTGCGTGCCATGATGTAGAGAAAAAACTTTAGCGAGTACCCCAAATTGAGACTATTGATTGTGTTTATAAACAAATTTGAGACAATTTAATGTTACGGAGATGAAAATAGCCGATCTTTCTTAATTTTGGGTCGCTGAATCCGAATCCGATAGTGAACATTTTTTATTAGGTCTTGTATCTCGATTTGCATGGAACTGACCGAATGAAAATAGGTTTGTAACCTCTTTTTTTGTGCACCGAGACCTAAAGATTCAATAAACATAAGAATTTTAAGAAAAACAAGAATCTCCTTTTCGTTTGTTACCCTGTGTGGTAGCTTCAAATGTAGCTTATAACTTCTATTTCATGAAAAGAAAATTGATATATGACCTAATAAAAAATTATTTTCTTAAAAGGGCATTTGTTTTTATGCGCAAAATTTTGTCTCACCTAAACTACCTGTTACTCCTGCTCATTTTCGACGCGCTGCGGACTAAAATTCTGGCGAGCGAATGACTGTCTGAAATCGAATGTTACAAGTACAATAATGCATCTTTACGTAATATAAATGTTTTATAATATATTTGTAAGGTTGCAGATCACATTCCGATGTTAAAATTAAGATTGATCGGACGTCAGCTCTCAAAATCACCAACACGTAGGGACAAAATACATTTATTTTTGAAATCTTAAAAAAATTATGACTTGAAAAAATTATAATTTTAATTTTTAAAATGTAATTAAAATGATGTCATTTCAGACAGTCACCCGCTCGCTAGAATTTTGGTCGGCAGCGCGGCGAAAATGAGGAGGAGTAATAGGTAGTTTAGGTGAGACAACATTTGGAGCATAAAAACAAATGCCCATTCAAGAAAATAATTTTTTACCAGGTCGTATAACGATTTTCTTTTCCTGATATAGAAGTTATAAGCTTCATTTTAAACTATCATTGAAGCTTTTATCGTGTTTCTATTGAAAGATATACTTCCTCGAACAATGGAGTAAATGACATCTTTTGCAACTTTATCCACATATTACATGGAAACAAGAGCTAATACAAAATGTTCACTATCGGATTTGGATTTTGCGACCTAAAATTAACAAAGATTAGCTATTTTTATCCCTGTAACATTTTTGTGTTGACCAGTGTAATAAATTCATTTTTACAAGTTAATGAAACGTATAGGTGGGGTTTGTTTCCATTTTTCTTAATAGTAAAATAATTTTTTCAGGCTACATATAAGGTAACTAAACACCAAACCAAAAGGACAAAAGGAATTCCTCCTTTATTTAGATCGTTATTTGTATATTGACTGTCTAAAATTGAGACCATGTTATTGTTTATAATTATGTGGTCGGAAAATCTTAAATCCTTTATTTAATCATAATAAATTCTATACAAGAACTGATTTTCTAATTTAGGTCTACGATAAATCATAAAAATTAAAAGTACCATAGAATAACGCATAAGTAAAATTTAAATGAAAAATGATATGAATAAATGGCTCGGCCGGGAATGCATAGAATCCGTACCTCTATAAATTAAACTTTTATTAAAAACGCAGTAGACAAAGAGCGGTTCGATTTCAAAAATCTAAAATATTTTGAGTTTGATGGAAGCTCGATTTTTTGCTGATTCCATTTTGGCTTCCATATTTTTTCGCACTATTTATACCATCTCTTTCGCAACCTGAATACGCTAAAGCGCGAAGAAGCATTGAAATGCATTTACGTTTAATTGCAATCACTCTGAACTTTGTCACTCCTGCTGCCGAAAATTGTGCCGTACGAAATATGTATTTCTAGGAATGTCAAACTATAACGATCTGTAATGGTATTTGAACGCTAAATGCTGTAGTGAAATTTTAAATTATTGCAACAATCTCGAAATTTCAACTATGTCACAGATTTAAAAATATAATTAATGAACGAAATATTTAACGGATTTCAAATGTTATGACGACAATGTTTAACGAAATTTGTATGCCGAGTCCCAGTTCAAAACTTGTAATATCCAAGATTCAATATCATGTCAATATCATGTAATTTTCTCCTGATGTATAAATATATACACCATCCCACCAAACATATAAACTTTATAATTTTTATTTTTATTGGCGTTTATACTAATAATTTGAGAAGCTTAAAATGATGAATGTGCATTTGGAGAGTAATGTGGATGTGGAGAGTAATATAGAGTATTCTATATTTTGTATTATTTAATTTAATTAATTTTAATTTTAATTTTAACATTACTATTTATGACGTTTGAAGATTTTCTAAATATGATAAAATCTAGTTTATTTTCTGGTATTTCCAAGCTTTCAAAAAGATTATTATTCAAAAACTGTATTGTGCAAGGGTAGTCAAAAGTCTTCATAAATAATTCTTCTCAGAAATGAATACACTTGGTTGGTATTATTTTTTGATTCAATCAAAATTGGGTTTTAAAGTATGAATTACATAAAATAAGGTGCCATCTTTAGACTTCACTGATAATTTTTAAAGCCTGTGAGTCCTTAATTATTTTTTGTTTGTTATGGTTATTATTATTATTTTAATTAATGTTATTATAGGCACGCTATAACATTCTTACTGATATTATCCAAGAGAACGACTATAAATAATAGTAAAGATTTGTCTTAAAGAGATTTTCTTCGTCAATTAAGTGAGCCTTTCAAAACAAATAACATAGCTTATAACAAATGTCTTATTAATAGATTTAATTTAACTTAAAAAATTAAAAAAATCTAAAAGGGAATATTAGGGACTTACGGAAAACCTTTCTTATTTAAACTTTCTTTCGTTATTCCTTTATTGTAACTTTTAAAAACAACATTTTTGTTCTCAGACCACTCGACCTATGTCTGACGAGTAAATAAAGGACAACAGTTAGTTTCTTCATTCACTGTAAAAACAAATACTTAAAAGCAAATTACATCTTAAATCACACAATGTATAGTGCGTAAGTCCTTCCTTGTCTACGTGGTCTTATTTACATTACATTACTTTTAGTCAAATTTCTTACTAAATTCTAGTTTTCAGTCGCATTTCTTGTATTAATTAAACTATTGATTTTTGCGGTGTTCTCAAATCCCTTGAATGAAATGAGATGGTACATACAAGAACTAAGAGAAGACGGCACCATATTTTTTTACTTGAAAACTAAAAATATTGGCTGCCCTGCTGCAGCTGCTCATCTCGATTCCAGTAATTGGATATTTTCGAGCAAACACGTCATATCGTGTAATCCTCTCTGTATCGATTCATTTTACATGTTTGTTTTACATATTCGTTCAAAATCTATATTTATCAATAGTACCACTTCCGCACAACCGTTTATTAAGTGTTTAAGAACTCAAAATATATAAGGGCTGAAAATAGTCTGCTTCGAAATTAATCTCGGTATTTTTACTACATATGCCTAGTGGAAATCGAAACGAACCACGCTAGCACTTGACAAGAACTATAGTAGTGAATCTTCACGATTTGACTGGTCACGCATGCGCATTGCACCAAGCTGTTTGTGTCTAGACAAAACGTGATAATTTAGTGCTAGCCACTGGTGCTAGATCATGACTAATTCTAGCGTGGCTGATTTCAATTTCTGTCAAGGATTTTACAAAAGAAATTACAAAATATATAAAAATAAAACACATTTGCTGTGTACCATTAAAGATGGTATCCTGAATGACTTTATAATATGTTTAAACATAAAACATATTGTAGTATCCTAAAGTAATTACGAGAAACAAATAAATGATTTAATACGCATTGCGCGTGTTCTCGACTTCTATTGGTGTCGACCAAACTAGTATGTTGTTACGTAAACGAGTTATATGGGAACATAACGATTAGGCCAATATTAACGTTCCGCAGATCCGATTATTCGCAGCGAACATGAATTAATTTAAAACAATGCAATAACCAATAAATAACAATACAGATAGCCTAACAAAAAATGTAGTCATTTTTGCAACTAATTCTTTAAAATATTTTGTTTACTTTGTAGAAAAGTTAATGCACCTTCGGTGAACGGACACATAATAAATACAATAGAATAATACATTTCAGCGGGACTGCGGTACTACTATAATTAATGAACAATTATTAGTTTGTAGGACATTCCATTTTATATAAACAAACGAGAATTTCCTGCGAACGCACCGTGACGTGCACCTGGAGGGTACGGCAGGAGCAGCTTTTGGATTCAAATGTGAAACGCGCAATGCGATACTCAATTTACTCATGGACCATTGATGGGAAGGATTCAAAGGATTGATATGATGTAATGCCGGTCAATGCGCGGATAAACGTGTCGCTGCACGTTCTAATTACAGAAGAGAACACGCGAACTACAATAGGCATGCCAACCGTTATATCAAATTTGAAGTCTGAATTAATTCATCACATCTGCCTATAGCGTTTAGTACCATTATTTTACATAAAGATCAGCATTAATTAATCATAACCGAATTATTACAAGTCTTCGATTTTGAATACCATTATGAATGAATGTTTCACATTCACTCACATGAGTGAGAAACTAATTCTAAGAGTAGTCGCACTAGCTCAACTTATTATGGTCATAGTCACAGGTAAATCCCTCTTATATGACGGTGTGAAAAAAATATTTAAGAATTTTGAAAATTCGTAGTTAACTCCGCTGTTATTTCATGGGAAATTCTGTACATAGCCAGAAGACTAGATTTTATAAGATTCGAATTGAAACATTGTTATAGCAATTTATAGTTTGCAGTTTTTAACGCCCAACACTAACGTGTCGGATTACATTAAAACCATTCGATCGAAAACATCATTTCGTAACGGAAAATATTGCTGTCGAATTTTTCGTTTTCATATCTTGTACTGTTTTCACATAAAAAGTCGAACTTTTATATATAAAATATATACATATACTGCGCGGCCCAGTATACCGTATCGAGATCGGACACGTTCGCAAACTTCCTTGAGCGATCGGATTAGGACGCTCGTTATACTAGCACCATCGTACGAACTTCATCAGTGTCTAACAACGGTGACAATGGGATTAACGAGGTGAATAATATATAAAATAATCATTCTGGAAATATTACATAATTTATTCAGTTATAGGGGATTTCAGATAATATCGACGAAATTCACTGTTTTTTTAAAGTTAAGTTTTAAAGTTACAATCCTCGATAGAGAATTCGTTAAATACAGCAGATTTGTTACCTTGGTCGAAATAGCAGTGAAAATTACCGAAAAGATGAAGTAAATAAAATTAAAGAAATTAATGATATATAGCAATATCTACCCTATTTTAGTGGAAAGTATAAAAAATTTAGATTTTGTAGAAAGAAAGTATATTGAAAGAAAATTATGACCAATCCAGATGACATTTGTTATTCGGGAATTTCTGGAGCCGCTGATTACGAATCTGCATTCAGATTTTCAAAAGTCAAAATGGAGGATCCAAGATGCCGGACCAGTATACAAAATGTTGTTTGATATAGACGAAATCTGATCCACCACTTACATTTTTGAAAATCTGAGGGCAGATTCGTAATCATGAACCCCAAAAACTTTAGATATTTCATCAGTTGTAAATCTATTTTAAGGATCGATATAACGTTTTTCTTATGCATGTAGGTCAAATTATTATTTTGTGTTTTTACTTCTCGATAAAATCTAAATTAAGTTTGGTCCTATCTGGGACACATTCATAAACAATGACTAGAATCTCCATAAAATATATTCATGCTTGGAAAGTATAGTTTCGGCTTAATTTGAATCATTTTCATCAGGAATTTATTAGATCCTTCAGTCTAATAACCAGGGTCAAACGTTTGAAATAAAGCCCAATACAACCTTTTTTGATATTCATTGCATTGCAAAAGCACGTGATTTATTTAAATAATAAGGGGAAAAAACTAATAATTCCGTTCCTTTGTGCTTTTTTTTTACATAAATGAAAGTTCTCATCCGATTTGTACATTTGTAATTAGGCTACCAGACCGTCAATATTGATAAATTTTCTTGTCTCTTAAGTACATGATATATTACAGGGGTATAGATTTCCTGAAACATTTCGAAAATGGCATTGGTACGCAGAAAGAAAAAGTACTTAATGGAACCATTTTATCAAAGTAAAACACCATTTTAAAGAAATAAACTGTTTCCACAGTTAAAAGCACATGACATTGTTCCGTTTACTGTATTTCCCAATGCTGAAATAACTATTACCTTACATAACCTCAAACGTACCCTAGTTTTAAAATCGAATGGTTACTTTTAATATTCCTGAGTAGTAAAATAGATGTAACGACAGCTTTTCGCGTTGTTAATTTTACTATTATTATATGTAATTACTCCTCGACGAACAATAACAAATGAGAAACTTATGCTTAAATGAACAATATGACACGCTAGTTTAGACATGCTAGTCATTTCTGTTACCTCTATTGCGCCCCACATTTTCCATTTTAAGCATTACAAATATTTTATTCCCTCATAAAATGAAAAATTATTGCGTATTTATTTCGGCATGGTATTAGTGACCTGTGTGGATGGGAAAAATTATTTCATCCTTTTTAGTCCATTGATAAAAACGTGGTTTTTAAACAGAATTTTTTATTTATTAATTATTTCCTTTTTTGTCATGTTTCCATTAACCATTTTTTCTCTGTATGTAATAAATTGCATTAGACATTGTTTTTATTTTTTTTTTTTGTGATAATAAGGGGTACTACCCCAAGACCTTATAGAATATTTTTAATAAAGTAACGCCGCCCTTGTGGTTGTTCTTGACACTTTTGGGAAGTGAATAAAGATTAAATATTTGTTTATTTCTTGAATTATTTATTGAAAAAGAATTGCTATGTTACGAACTATTTCATTTTTGAGAAAACAGTATTAAAATGATTATTTTGTGGCTTCTAAACGAACTGGAGACTTGACGGAAGGAAAAAATGGATAAACGCAGTGAAACCATTATAAAGAAAATAATATTTATTTACAGATAAAAAAAAATGAATTATAGTTTTTGTAGATGAAGTATCGTATACTTTTAAATATAGCACCAATTTGGATAAGTGGCAAGCGACATTTTAGCAAAATTGAGAAATTTTTTATTTTATTTGAGATTATTTTACTTTTTAAAATTTGTTAACAAAATATTCTTTTTTTATAATATGATTTTTTAAATTTTACATTTTTGGGTAAAACATTAATTTTTACATTGTTTAATTAAATTTGAAACATTTGAAAATAATTTATTCTTATTTCATTGGAATTATGTGCAATTAATCAATATTTGCTTCAAATAGGTTGATAGAAATAAATCAATACTGAAAAATAACACTTTTTTCATCAATAATGCCGAAAAAAGCAAATAAAAAAGCAATAAACACAAAAAATGGAGACATAAGCCGCCACGTCCTCCTTCCTTCGTGTCTCCGGTTTCGGCTGAATGCGGTATAGTTACACACCGGATCTTTTAATCTTTTTACCATAATCACCATTGATTTCATGAATTTGGTTAACAAAGTTAGAATAGCCATTTTGAATTTTCAATATCTGAGGCTGGATTTGTGATTAGCGACCATAAAAACTCCCGAGTACTCAGTTTCAGCTTGATTAAATAGCTTTTTCTGAGTTTGGTGCACCATATTGGATCCGCCATCTCGAGTTTTGAAAACCTGAGTCCGGATTCGTGATCAGCGACCACGAAAACCTCTGAGTAACCTGTTTCAGGTGTTTTTCGCGAAGAGAAAAATATATGCTTCAAAGGGTTATACGTATTCCGTACAAATTTATACAGAAACAGAGAAATTTGGATCCTTATGCATTTATGGTTAACCTTATTCTACAAATTTTCATCTATATAATTCGGCTCCAAATTATTATATCCATATGCCTTGACTTCGGTATCCGAATAAGCACAATATAATATGCTGATATAATAACAATCGTTTAGTTAAATTTAAAAGAAAGAATCACAGAACGACATACATCAAAATAGGATCTCAGCATTCACCTGCATTTTATCTGTTTCGATTCAATGTGGTCCACCTCTTTTAATACCAGCTACTGAAAAAGACTCTGACTTTCCGTGAAAGCCCATCTCTGTCGGTTGGTGACTGGTACGAATAAACAGATTTATCCGTTTACATATTAAAGTTTTCCATTAAATTCTCAATGCAAATATTGCATTCTGAAAGGAACTACCCGGTAACTAAGCATATTTTATTTTAAAAGAAATAATAATTTAGTTAATACAAATAAATATTACGTAAATACTCATTTGGTTTTAAATTTGGGTTTCAAATAAACACTACATGCGAATTCATAATATATCCTTACGATTTACAGTCTTTTCCAGTTTGCATAGATGTACTTCAAACGGTAATCAAATCTAAATTATTTAAGAAATACTTTCTCACCACTAGGTATTAATTACGCTCTGCACAGAAATGGCTTTTAAGCCAGATAAATAATTAATCAAGGAAGTAGAAACGTAGGCAATACCAACATCTAGAGTAATATCTCGAAAGTACGACGTATCCTAAAATTATTCATGTTGATCCAATATATCATGATAATGACGATGCACCATAATAACATTTAATTGTAATTAAATTTAAGTAATAATAAATTTTATGCCAACATCCGCAAACCTAGACCCTAGATAAATAATCTACCTGTACTAAAAAAAACGAAATTATTGTCTAATAAAATATTTTATAAATAAATTTATTATTTTTCATATATAATGAATATATTTTGAATTAATAAAGTGATCGAGCAGAGTAATGAAATATCGGGAGTTCAGGGAGTCTTGTCAATGTCATAAAGCAAACCTCAAAAATTCGAAATATCTTGTACGCTACGCAGTTCCTAACAATATTTGCCAATATTCCCAGGAAACGCAATAATAATTACATTCTTTGAATTCCATATCGCATGTACACAAGTACACGGGTATTTAATAAACAGTGTGCGATATCCTATGATTGCAGGTGAGAATAAGTCCAATTATAGTTCAAGATACTACATAACAGCTACTGAAAACAATACTTACTTTCATATTTGATGGAAACTGGACAAATTTTTATAATTTATGTGACTAAATATTTACCATTTCTAATATTTAAAGAAATAATATTATACAGCATCTGTTTTCAATATCTCTACTTCAACTTCCCTTTAATCTACGCACTTATGAAGTAATCAAAGCTAACCAAGTATCAAACCTTGGTTAAATTAATGAATTTTTCAAAGTCCATCATTGAGAATGTTTTTTTCATACATTTAACACATAATAAACCCAAAAAGCTGTTGAAACTGACTCAAAATTATAAATCATAATTAATTCAAAATATGAATTCAAGTAAGTAGAAGAAACAGTCTTAACGACCGTGTTGCAAGTGTTATCCTAAAAATTCGAGCACATATTATCAGTATTTAAACTCAATTTGTACTTAAAAAGCACATTGGCTGACATAAGCTGAATTCAGGCAAGACATTTTGTAGAATGAAAGGATGACGAGTATGAAAATGAAATAAAAGGAAGTGTATTCTCATTCCCTCAACACACGTGTTAACAGTTCCGTGAATTTATTTTCTAGATTTTAGCTGCTGTATCTGCATAATATATTGTATTTCGCTAAACTGGAGTCTGGCTGCGACTATAATGTCTCTCGAGATACATACCTCTCCATAAAGAGGTTCTATTTCTTAACTGTAACATTTTTCTGAGACATTATTTCTTTCGTTAGGTCATGTTATTTATGAATTGTGACTGATATGAGTAATTATTCAATTTCGAATCTTAAAATGAACTATTGAAATGAAGTATTGGAGATGCAATCGTTATCTGTTATATTGTTTTTTGATTGTTACAATTAATATTATTATCGTTTTAATTGAATAAAATAATATTCATTGAATGCAATGAATGTATTTGAATCGAATTCTGTCAGTATAAATAGCGACGAGGTCACACTGATCCTTTCACGTAGTCAATACCTATTTTTACAATCAGACGCCAAGCGAATAATTTAATGAAAAACTGATATATATACAATTCTTATATCAATCAAACTGAGCTTCGTAAAACTGTCAGTATCTTAGTAAATATTCTAGGTAGTAAGTGTATTTTTAGCCTACCACACATATTTCTAATAGTGATTGTTATACCATGTAAAAATAGTACGAGTTTTTGTGAACCTCAATGATTCGCTTTAAAATAGATTAATTATTCACAACAAAAGAACTTATATCATCTTAACATAATTAGCATTTAATTTTAGAGACGTATGGTATTTCCCTCAACAACGCATTACCAACGTATTTTCATGCAAATATCCAGGAAACCTTTCATGGAGGTAATCACCTTCGGGAATCAAAATCGTCCAGTTGTCAAATGCATAGTTTGGGTATATACTATAGATCGATATCACCTCCGATGTTATTTCCAAATAATGTGTTCCATGCACAATTTTCATCAAATAACCACACCATTGTTCTGTATCGAATACTAAAAAAAGAACTGCAAAGGGCTATTTCCAACCACCATGAAGAGCAGCAATTATAAAAAATACATGGTAGACTAAACAATGTTGAAGTACCACAATATCATTCATAATAGAAACCGTATATGCAGCGTAAAAATAAGATGCAATATTAATATGAGCTATGAGTGGATGTGTGACATATTTATGCCATCCGCAAAGAACTACGAAAAATACATCATTTGAAAAAGTCTGTGAAGCTAATAAACATGGAAGTATAGCTGTCTGGAAAAAAGCGTCCCTGAAAATTGGTTGCTCCGATTTTTTCGACAATCACATGTATTGTTGTACACTTCGATCTGAGATTTTTGACAGAGTTACATATTTCTTTAGTGACAAGTTGCCATACTGTAAGGGGTTGAATAGTCAATTTTAAACAAATTTTATATTTTCTAAAGGGATGGATGGATTTTCCTGATCCAAAATGCATTCAGAAGTTTAATATAAAGAATAATTGAATTAGAACAAAAATTTAATTTTGAGCAAAAAGAAAATGATAAATTATTTTTTATTCGAAATTTTTTACCCCCTCCCCCTGTAATGTTTTTTAAAAGTACCCCAAAATATTCTTTATTTCCCTAGGACAGGAATCATATGTGCTATGAGAGATCATCCGATGCAGCGCATCGAGCAGATCTTACTCCGAACATGCGTACCATCGAATTAGACATTTTTCAAATCGTAAAATATTTATATTTGCTCTTTAAAGCATTTTTATTGAAAATAATTTATGTATATTGTAAATAAAAGGCTTTAAAAACTAAACCAAATTAGCGGCAAACCTCGTTGAAGACTATTAATACATTAAAGTAACGTTTCCTCAGAAAAAGCACAGAAAAAATCGAGCACTATTTGAATGCGCATGTAAGCTCTGAAGATACTTAATTGTCTATGAAATAAATTATTGCTCCGCATATAGCAAGCTCCGAATATATTTGTATAAAATAAATGTGTTTGTACTGAAAATGTGACGTTAATGATAGAAGGAGATCGTATACAATCTTTAACGAGAAATACTTTTTTCGCAATAACATCTTATAAAGAGTGTTGAAAATATATATTATATGTAAACCTGCAACATCTGATTGCCGCATGGAAGACTGTAAAATTGGTAAAACTAATGATAACTTCATTAAAAAACACTTAAAACAACATTTCGATGCAGAAACCATAAGTGTAGAATACCAACATTAGCATCCTACGGACTGATCAACATAATAAGACTTTAACATATTGATGAGTTTATTGGCGAATTCTGCGAAAAATTGAAAGTTTTAGTAGGCCACAATTTTATAGCTGGGCAACAATCGACATGTTTCTACTATAGAAAGAAGACATTACAAGAACGAGAAAGGCTGATTCTTTTCGATTTTGCAGAAAATTATGGAGTTGTATTCTAAAATGCAGCGCAGTAATTCCGTTGGAATAATTACCAGATCAATCCACCCTGTCGTATATTATTATGTAGAATATGTATATTTTAATAACGTAACTGCATAAACATTCCTAAAAAACGCAATCAATCAATTATGGCAGCTAAATATACCGACAGACAGAATAATACATTTCGTGGATGGAGCAGCACAACATTACGAAAATCGGTATAATTTTGCTAATCTAATGATGCATGAAATAGATTTTGGTATTAAGACAGAATTGCACTTTCATGAAATGATTCACGGCAAAGGCCCGTGCGATGGTGTGGGCGAAAATCTAAAGAGACTGACTGGTAGAGGTATACCACACCGTCCATCTTCAAAGCAAATGTTGCTTCTACAACCGACACAATCTTTCCGATACCAATATCTGCACGGAAACGCAAAGATGCTGACCAATAATGGTAAATTTTGGGCTTATAGAAGTAAAATACTATGAAAGTAACGAATCATGGGGACCCTCTTCTTGAAATTACTCGTAAGCGCGTTGCTGGTCCGGTGTTATACTGAGTAGGACACAAATACACATTTGAAAAGTACCTAATTCATTGGTCCCAAAATGGAGCAACATTTATTCCCCATGCTGAGTCATATAATCTTCCATAGCACGTACAATTATCCCTGTCCCAGAACGCCCTACTTAGAATTCCAAGATGATAAAATAAGGAACATTTTGAGGTAATCTAAACAAAAAATTGTAGGGGAGGGGGTAAACATTTCGAATAAAAAATAATTTAGCATGTTCTTGCTCCATGTTACATTTTGTTCTTATTAAGTTATTCTTTATGTTAAACAAAATACACTTTGGATAATGAAAATCCATCCATTCCTTCGGAAAATATGAATTTTTTAAATATTAGCTACCTGAAACTTTAACCCCTTATAGTATGGCAGCCTGTGACTTAAAAAATCTATAACTCTGGCAAAAATCTTAGATCGATATGTAAAACAATATATGTGTCGAAAAAATCGGAACACAAAACTTTCAGGGTGGCTCTTTTTGCAGAGAATGTGAGAAATCCATTAAAAGTCCTTAAAATGATGGTTCTTTTGAAGGTAGTATCAACATATCCAGTAAGCATATTAAGATTTGACACATAATCCCCCTGTTCCACATGCTTATTCATCACATCGTTCTGTATACGTTAAATGATAAACACCACGAAACATATATCTCCTTCTAGTCAGGCCAGATAGAGTCTATATCACCATATCACTGGTCATTAGCGGCATCGTGTGATCGAATAAGAAACATAATTAACGTTGTATTATGAAACTATTTAATGAATATGGAAAGTAAGCAAAAAATAACTGGTGCGAGAGTTTTTTCGAATCGGCTATCGGTGCTTGACACTCATCTTTCTTAACCAATTTATTGCATTTGATATTCTTTATTATATATTATATTATATATTATATCTGATATTGAAGAACAGTAGACGCTCCATACGATAAATTCAGTATATGTTATCAGAAACATGCCCTCCTCGATACATGCAGACATTACCGAATAATAATATAGTAATCGATATGGTTGCGCTCATATAGTTAGTAGTAGACATAAACAGGTTTGCTATTATTTACTATTGTTGCAGTAACAAAAACTGGTAGATATTATTTGAAATGATTGTCAATGAAAATCGTATGAACAATGACTTTACGGGAAAAGTTCAAGGCCGCCTCGAGCAGCAGGTAGAAATTGAGTTTGCGCGTATACGCTGTTCCACACAAGGAGTGTTTGTCAATTTGACGTTATCAAAATGAAATTATTCCCATGCAATTCTAAGTTAAAGGTATACCTATCTTGATCTTAAACGTATCAAATAATCGATTCATTAAACGTTTACGAATACCTCTGATCGCCTGCAGTGAATAAAATATAAATTATTCATTTACCAGTTCTGAGGAATTTATTAACATAAAGCTATAAACAATTCATAAATATTACAAATCTGCATTAAAAATTAGATTAAAAAAAAGAACAATTGTCGATGTCACCTACTCTATAACGTGGCATTTTATAATAGGTATAATTTAAAATTTTATTTATTATATATGAATTTAAAATTATTGTGAAATATTCATATATAATTTGAAATGTAACTGAATAAAAACATGAATGATTAATCTTCCGCTACAATTTCAGTTTTTGAGTCTTCTAAGTTCAGTGCAGTGTCAAATACCAAAAACTGCAGGGAAACAATTACTGAAAGTCCATTATATCCAACTATGTTTTAGCATTTCAACTGGGTAAGGTTAAAAGGCCGAAAAGCTACAAAAACTTTCAAATTCTTTATATTTAATTTAAAAAAAAACAAACGATATGTTCCATGCATATTTTTAATTCCAAATGTAATTGTTCCCATGAAACCTTTGAAAATCATGCTATTGGAACTCGAACTAAAAAGTTATGTGCTGACAAAAATTAATTTCAATATATCAAGTCCAATACGCTGTACGAAATGTCGCATTTGCAAGGTGAACTTCTTAGTTTTTTATAATTATTAGGGAAAAATGCTTAGAATTATCACTAAACAAAGTCTGAGTTTCAAAAGAAATTTGAGTCTTTTTTCGATTTTTTGGAAATAGTGTACCCAGAAATAGTCGAATATGGACTTTCAATAATCTTTTTCCTCAGTTTTTGTTAATTGGTACTGCACTGAACTATAAGAGAACTCGAAACTACAATTGTAGAGTGAAAGGGTAAAAAGGCAACTTTAGCAACGGGATAATTACATACAATAGGGTGAATGCCCTATAAAATTACACGTTCACGGTTTAAAATTTAACACAAAAGTGAGTTAAACTTTTCGCAATAACAAATGTTTTCTAAATGTTAATGGAGAAACATAATCTGCGCATTCTATTGGAAAAGCTATAGATTTAACAGAAAGTGTCAGTAGAAAATATCAGTAATCCTTGCAGATCTTATAGACGATCTATTAAGTTAAAAGTATAATCAATTAAATCAATAGAACCGCCTGTAAATATAACAGATAAACCTGCATTTACTGAAATAGCCAGTCTGTTAAATCTATAGATATTTGTTCTCCGTGCATAAACTGAAGTAATAGTAATATTCGAAGAAAAACAACGATATGAATAGAAAATTTAAGATAGATGTAGAATATTCTACAGAATAATATATTTAAGGAAATAAAGATATAGAGGATAGAATGGGAAATCTGAAAATTTGAAATGATCTTAGGTAAAAAGAGTTATATATTTCTACACAATTACTTGTAATTTCTATATAACTGTATATAAATCATTTTTACCTGGGATAAGGGTTGAAATCAAAAGGAAGAAGCCCGTGGAATGTGTTCAACGTGAGTTTTAGGGTTGGACTTTAGAGATGAATTTTAGAGAAATTGAAGGGAATGCAGTATCATAAGGATATCCGACTCTACTAAATATATTTCTGACAAGGGCGGAGGAAGTATGGAGGAGGCGTAAATGACAGAAATGACAAAGTGAGATCGATTGAGAATAAAGACTTTGGTTTGGCTTTGGCTAGCAAAGAATAACGAAGCACTAAGAGGAAGAAGAAAAATAGATATGAAAAATACAAGACATGCAAAATGTTAAGCTGAAAGGCCTAAATAATTAAGGGGGAGACATATATTGGCTTTCACAATCGTAACAAAAAATTAGAAGATATTTGGTATGTATGTATCTTTATTGTTCACTTTCGTGATTACAAAGACTTCCGTTTACAAGTACATAAAAAACATTCTTTTAAAATGAACTTTTTGCATACTTTACTTTACACATACTTCAACATATCAACTCTCATTTATTTTCCTCTCCCCCTCTCTCTCCCTCTCTCTCCCTCTCATCTCTTTTCCTTTCTATCATTTCCATCCATTCATTACATCTTTCATCCGCATCTAGTACCTCGAAGTTTCTCCCCACTTTCTCTGTTATGTATTCACATTCTGTCTTTAAATATTCCACATCTTTTATGCGGATCTCCGACATTTCCTGTCTTCCTCTGTTAACCAAAATTATTTCCCCTCTCTTCATTTCCGCACCTCCATTTTGTTATTCTTTCCAGCTTTTTTCCCCCTTTTCTTTTACTATTTCTTATACTCTGGTATCTCCAGCACCCTTATATAATTTCTACACTTCTGACCTCCTTACCAAATCTCCTCTCTCTTGCTCATCTACTTCCATATCTCTCTCTCTAATTTTTTCCCATTTATACTCTCCATACTGCTGTAAACCCATCTCACGCATTCCTCCTCTCCACATATAATCAATCTCTTTTCTCCTCACTTTCTCTGGTGCAGGCTCCCATTTCACTTTCCTTTTCTTCTTTTCTTCTCTCTTGCATACACAATCTCCCAATATCTCTTGCTTCACCTTTTTCCATTCTTTCTTCCCATCTTTCCGCTCTCCATCCCGTTTCCACCTTTACTTTATTTCTCTTTAACTCTTCCCTCACTATGTATCCTGGAGTCGTTCTTTCAAGCCCTAAAATCCACTTCAAGTACTCATTTTATATATCGTCCATTTCTTTCCACTTCTTATATCCCCATATCTCTACTCCATAATACAATATGCCCTTCACTATATTATCAAATAACGTTAGCCTCCACCTCACATCCCCCTTAAATTTTCTCTCTCCATAGCTCCCTACCCGCCCATATCGACTCTAGCTTTCCTTATCCTCTCTCTAACGTGTTCCCTTTCACCTCCACTTCTCTCTATAATATATCCGAAATACTTATATGTTTTTACCTCTTCTAATCCATCCTGCCCCACCACCAAAAGCTTTCTTTTTCCTTCCCTCCCTTAGAAGGTATTTAAAACTACTTATTTAATATTACAGTATTAAGGTTTTGTTAATAACTATATCATAGCGGAAATATATTTACTGGAGAGAAAGAAAGAGATGAAAAATATTGATTAGGTATGAAGCATTGCAGAAATAACTGAGAGAACTAAAGAGGAGGAGAGCCATTTTTAACATATTGATAGGAACAAATAATCCTTAAATTTATGGTGAAAAGTATAATATTAAGTAAGGAAAACTACATCTTATTAAAAAATAGCACAAAATTATAATATACTACTAAACCAACCAATAAATGGACATATTAAATATTTACACAAACGGATCTTATATCAATCGTTAACTTTGAATTTAACCGAAGGGCAAAGCTTTGAAAATAAATACATATGCATTTCAATAAAAGATACAACTTTAGGAGTGTTATCAATTTATCATACCCTTAATAGTAAGAATGTACGAGATAAATAAGGGTTGAAATAAACCATAAGCCGATTAGCAATCGAGCAAGCGTTACTTCGAAATTATTCATGTAAACACAAACAGTCATAAAGTTTCAAAATTAAATCATTGGCATAAGACTTTCGAAATTATTATATGTAAATAATGCAATAATGAATATAGTAAATTAGAGTAAACAATTAAGGTAATCAAATGTTTCTTTACATTGAGGTCGTAAATGTAATCCGTGAAATTACCTGCACAGCTGTGCAAAATTTAACTCTGTGCCATTTGAGATAAAGTTATGTCACCGCGATTGCAACCTTTATGAGTCGAACGAAACGTCCACGAAGTCAATTTCGTGCTAAAATGCATTCCAATTGTTTACACTGGAAACATGAACTATTTCGACAGGAAACAAAAAACGAAGTGTGAAATTTTAGAGAAGCCAGATTAACAGCTCACCAGGTAAATACGGTTTACAATTTTAAATCACAAATTGAGTATTAAACTACTTCTTAAAACAAAATACTTTAAAAGCAGTCGATATAATCATTTTTATTGAAAACCTAAAACACTTTAGATAAATCCAGTGTAATGATAAAAAAGTCAATACTTATTTTTGATAATTATTTCAAATAAATCCAGAATGAAAATGGTTAATTTTGACATACGCGTAAACTTTTAATCTGGGCAATCGAAATAAATTAATTAATAATTCCTTTTATAACTGCGATGGAGCACATAAAATACGTGGATTTACGTAAACTCTAGGCATCGTTCGCTGCTACCTCGGCAAAACAAAAAGTATATTCGTATTATGCTATCCCATGAATTCCGTATATCTCAAGTCTAGCCATATAGAACAGTCAGAGTGAATCATTTATGAATCCACCGTGCTACAGCTGAAAAACTCCGACGGGAATTTTATATCTCTCTAAAGAAAACGCAGCAAAAGTGTTGTTTGTATTAATTAATTATTAATGCAATAAAAGAATTAATACATAATCATGGTTAGATAAAATTCTACATAAATTAGAGATGAAAATAAGGCAAATGATAATACGAACTTTTGGATATCGCAACACGTAATTGAAAAACGTAGCTGTAACATGACCAACGATTTAAACCAATACGTCCTGTGCATTTGAAATACAATCTTGATCCAGTTCAGTCAAAGAAAAAATGTGCCGGTAATTGTGTTTCGTGCATTTCCATTTCCTGTTAATATCGCATATCGAAATTTAATTCGCGTACCTGTACGTCGGGGCATTGCTGGGTATGCCAAATCTACGATAACATCAAGGACTGTTTGAAATTTTTATATACCTCCGGAGAAATTAATAAAAAATGTTTTGCAACAATATTTTTTCCGTTGTTTGAATATTTCTATGCCACACTGAAGTCTCGATAACAGTTATTTATATAAAATTAAAAAATACAATATATTAAACGCTTAGATGAAATTTCAGGTAGTTTTTGTTTACGACAGGCTACAGAATTGAATTATACAGTGAGTTTACATCTCAGTGAAATTCCTCAAAGAGCATATGTTAATGGTGAATTCGAAGCATAAACGCGGTTTTATCATGTGAAACATAAAAAAGGTTACAAGTTGTTAAAATATATGACAGGACGCATACATATGTTCGATGGCGATAGGATTCATTTTCTAGAAACCAGATTCTACGGAAAATTTATGAATTTTCGTGCCAGGCATCATACAAGTAAAGTTCTCAGCGATTAATCAAGGGAAAATAAATATATTTTTTGCAAAAAACATGGTAATAATACTTTTAGTTATTCGGTACCAAAAGTGCAATGATAAAGAATTTTTATTATCCCCCCGTTTGCACAATTAGGAAAGAATCAATCACATAAACGAACACAAAATTTTATTTATGATGTTTTCATTCACACTGTATAAGAATGTGTCGTGGAAACATCATAACTCGAAGTTTCGAAAAAGTATAAAAATAATAACGACTCTTTTGATTCCCTTAGGTGAGATAACATTCTTTCTGCTGACTTAATAGTCGTTCTTCATTCTATACATAAAAAAAAGACGTGGATGCGGAGTAAGTTCATGACAAATCTAAAATACATGCAAATTTGTTTGGATATTTCAAAAACATATGATGATTTAAATCCATAAGGGCAAATTTCATTATTTTACTGCAGAACAGAATATTGGGTATATACAATATATTCCAATGGAGAACAAATTGTTTCGAATCCTGTAGTAAAGAAACAGCGTTTAAAAATGCACTATTTCTTAATTAAATGCATCGTTATTTTAATTAGTCAAGCATAATCGTAGACATATTATGTGCAAAGTTGTAGTAGCGGATGTATCGAATTGACTGAATCAGAGAAATTTCTATCTAATATAGTGAATTCATGTTTGGAATAGTCGATAATTACTAACAGTTACCAAAAAAATGTGATTAACTACGAAAAGAGAATAATGGCAGTTGACCCGAGAATCTTGAATAATTACTATTAGCAGCTGTATGTAATATATAACATTTTTACACGGAAAATAATAAGTAGTTAGGCTTACTACTTGAATAGTAAAATGAGGACCATACATCTTTCGTACCGTAAATTGGGGTAAAGTCTGCTATTTTTCATGGTTTTTTGCTTAAATCCTCATGAGAAAAGTTAAAATAATTATTGGTATTTTTAATATGTAATCTTTAACTCCTCTGTTTTAAGATCTATTTAATAGAAAAGAAAAGTATTTCTTAGAATTAACGGTATATACTATTTTGTCCTCGCCGACTTTTACCCCAAATGCGGGAAAAGTCGGCTATCGTCATACATCGAAAAAGTAAGCTATTTTAATAAAACAAAACAATTTTCTAACACCATTGGAAATAAAATATGGCCATCTCATAAATTTCTATGTGTGAAAACCGCTCTTCAACCCTTAGAGGCATAGTGGAACTGTCAGTGTCCCACCTGTAAATAATTTTCTTCATGTAGGTAAATCAATATCTATTTCAATGATGGGTTGAAATTTTGTACTCGGGGGTTGTCGAGGCCGCTAATTACGAATATATTGTCAAAATCACAAACTTCAAAATGGCTGATCCAATATGGCAGACGAAAGTCCGAAGCTTAATTCGATTTCGATGAAACTCTACTTGGGGGTTTTTGGGGCCGCTAATTAAGAACATGTCGTCAGATTTTCGTAATTCAAAATGGCGGATGAAATATGGCCAGGCCAAAATCTGAAATTTGATTCGATTTACATGAAAATTGGTACTGGGGATTTTCAATGCCGCTGATTATGTATCAGTTCTCAGATTTTCGAAATTCGAAATGTCGGACCCGATATGGCGCCATGTTCATTCAGCCATTTTTAATTTTGAAATTTGTAACATTGATTTTTGACGTTTCTCTGCTTCTCGTATTGCATTCTGTAATTGTTCCGTTGAATATTTCAACAATCTAGAAGAATCCGCCTTTGTTTTGAAGCATTCGCCCCATGGCCGACTTTTCCCTACAAATGTTACATTTTTAGAGAAACCGATATTTTGCGATATCTAATGATCTTATTGAGGTCATTTTTTATCGTAAATTAGGTTAGAGATATAGGCTATGCGATACACAGTTTGATTTTACCATTACTCTTTTACAAAGCGATTAAACTGTTCATGTGGGTAAGGTAGTCTCTGGCATAAAATGTATAAAATTAAAAAACTTTTTTAGAGTTTTAAAAAGAGTAGCAATAAATTTAGTTGTGATTTACAGTGGGAAACACCTATTCTCAAGTGTTTACATGAATAAGGTAAAAGATTTGTGATAGGGTGTTAAAATTTAAAACTGATTTTTAAAACATTATAACATATAATAATAATAAAACTCTTGCAAAAAAAAAATCATCTATTTAATCACTTTAACTCTGAGAAGCAAATGGTCCTAACCCACGTGCCCTCCCACTTTCTTTGTATTTGGATTATTAAAATTCCAGTTATATTTACAAATTACAAATTATTTACAAGTGCTTTTTTCACACTACCTACTTTAGAGGCTAAATATACAGTCACACATAAACGACGTTTTTATTAAAACTTATCGATGAATTTGAGTCAAATAAATTGTAAATGAAAGTTTGACATTCCTACTAATTAAAACAATTGCGCATCTCCGACTTTTCTTTCTAGAAAAAGGATAATTAAATATTTTAAAATAGGTTATCGAATGGCCGACTATTCCTGTCAAGCGGACTTTACCCCAATTTACGGTAGTTGGCGTTACTACTTAAATGGCTGGTCTTACTATTTAAATAGTAAGAACAAGTATTAAAGATGTTTGACCCGTATTTTACTCAAGTAGTCAGCCCAACTACCTATTTTTTTGCGTGTAATAAATAAATAAATGAAGTCATTAATAATTGCCAATCGTTTTCATGTAGGAAACTTCGCCTTTTCACATATTTTGGGTCATTTTTAAATATTCTGCAAAAGTGTTACAATAAAAATCCATCTTTATCTAAAAATCGTTGATTTTCGGCATATAATCTATATCTTTTCTTGAAATCCAATTAGTTGTAAAATATATACAGGCAATTACACTTGCATATACACAAAACAATATAATACAACAATTTCATATAAGTTGTTAATCCTATTATTATTTTATCTGCATAAAATCCTCTAATGGCGGAATAAGATTATATAAAATATAAAAAAATATAATAATGAAATGATGTATATGATAATAACTTCTGTTGACATTTTCAACAATTAAATACTTTAATAGTTAATAACTTCAACAACTCTAAAATAATAATTAAGAATTGACATATATTACCTATAAATATTGTTATTGCAGTTAATGGTTTATACTTTGATTTTAATTGATTTTATGATTACGTCGTCATCACTGGTAATAGCTAATAAATAATAATCGACCTATATACCCGATAATAACTCCATAAATAATATATGGCACAACTTGTTCAACTGAACTGAAATAACGAAAATAAAAAGTATCAATTTATAATGAGTATATTGTTCCAATCGCTGTAAACAATTCCATAAATTTACAGGTGCACAATTGAGAAAATAAACGAGCTTCGAAAATGGAATGTGTAATTTGAGATCACGATTTTTTCGGTATATATAAATCATTTCATTTCAACATTACTTATAAAATATTCTAGTATTTTTAATTTATACAATTGATATCGTTACCAAAAAATTATAATGAAAAGAATCAATATACTTCTAAAGAGGGCGACTTATGTGGCAAATGAATAGCAAAATGTAGAAAAATTAGTAAGCTTTGTAGAAAATAACATAAATGTATTGGTTCGTTTACGATTAAACTAACTTTCAAGCCAGTCCGATAAATTTGTGAAAATTAATCCGTCATGTTGGATTCGACATTTTTAAAGTTCGAAAGCAGACTTCAGTTTCCCAAAATCTATAATATTTTTTGTATGCATAGTAAAAGAAGTAAACATAGCAAATCAGGTGCTAAGAACAGTAAAATCCACAAACGACTTCTCAGGGTCAAGCAAAATTATTTTACTTTTTAAAATGTAGTACTTCCAGTACATGTAGAGATGGCGATTTTTTGAAAATTAAATTATCTTCTGATATTATATGTAACTTTAGAATGTCTCTAAATTCAGATATGATGGAGTTTCTTTGCAGTCAGATTCTGATTCAGTACGCCAAAAACCTTTGGGGAGTTATTAACGGGTTTGGGTTCAAAATTTCGTGGGACAATGTAATTATCGGTTAAAACAATTTTTAAATATAATATAGCATTTTGTCAACAGTACATCTTTATGTTGTTATGATCGATCGATCGACATGGTGGCCTCCGATAACTCTGGTCGACAAAATTGAAGCAATTTAATCTTTCGGAGATGAAAATAGCTACAAAAATTTGATTAGCTCTTGTTTCCAAGATGCATGGGGTGAAAGTTCGAAAAAACGTCGTTTTCTACTATGTTTGAGAAGGCATACTTTTGGACGGAGACGAGGTAAGGACTTATTGACTTAAAATAATGCTTGTAACTTCGACTTTATAGGGGAAAAATGTAACACAATAAAAAAAAAACTTTGCCTTGAACGGTTATTTTTCTGTAGGCATGAAATACTGGTCTGATCTAGTACGACTGTAACTACTGCAACTATTGTGCTTTAAATTAAAATATTAGGCGAGCGGGAACTTTTGCAGTTTACATTTTTGTGATGAACCATTTTTAATGAAATTGGGTATAGAAAGGTTTTTAAGTGGTCTCAAAAAAACCCTGTGTACAATTTTAATAAAGAACAGTAACATTTTAATTTTTGGCCGCCATCCTGGATCCGCCATTTTTAATTTCCAATATTTGAGTTGAGATGCCTAACTAACGACCCCAAAAACCCTTATATACCAAATTTCATTAACAAAAGTAGCCCATTTTTATAGTTTTCTACATATGTACGTAAATTTTGCACTTGGACGGAATCATAAAAATTAGATAGGAAGGACGTTATACGCCGTAAACATAGTTGCCGATATGAGCAGTAGTCATATGAAGATAGAGTTTAATACCTGTATTTCATGCATCCAATTTGTCGTAAACGTGTCGCACAGAATGACCCGAGTGGAAACATCGACGTCATAGTATAACCTGACCTCGACCTTGGTCTCGCCTTATCGTATTGGTCCAACAGGAATTTATATTTTGCCAGATCACCACAACGCGCTTATTCGACGTAGTATTCAATAATGCACGATTATTATCGGATTCAACATGAACTTTCCAAACTTCGAGTCTCAAATACCAACTCGATAAAGAAACGAGAACCGACAAAATCGTATCACGAATGGAGCGCGAAAAATGTGTCTGCAGGCGATTTCAGAAGCTTCTGCCTTCAAAGAAAGTTTTTCGCTGCACCTGGTCCACGAGTTATGCGGTGCTTTCTTTTTATGGGATGAGCACTCCAATAACCACTAATGCAAAAAATGCCCGGAAGAAAGCAGAACGTTGTTCTTTCCCACTTCAAAACTGAAGTAGTGTCATGCGAACACACTTTTTCACAATCGATTGTCTCCTAAAAAAAACAATAAATGTAGTTTATGACTCTAAGACAATTAATTTATTAATACGACCGACATTTTCTACCGCACGAAATTTTTCGAACATCAAGAGAGCACAGTAACAGTTCAATTTATTATCATTTGGTAATTATAGTTTCTAGTACGTGTACAGTTTTGTGGAATAGAACTGCAGATAAAAAATACATATTGAAACGTTCCATCGCATTGTGTCCATATCGCAACATATTTATTTTAAAAGTGAGTATGATTTTAAAGAATGATCCATTCATCGAGATATATCTGCAATTGCATCTTAATCATCGTTATTGATCTAAAAATTGGAAGTAAACATTTTATTAAAAAGATATATATCGCTGAACTTGCACCATGCCGCAAGTAGTGAAATGCCATATTGGTCAGACATTATTTTAACATTAATTTTTTATAATAGAAAATCTATTTTTTGCAGATGCAAATTGAAATTGAAATGTTACGTAAGCCTCTACCCTTGTCGGTCGAACTAGTCATTTATATATGCGGGTGTATTCTATTTTCACCAATCGGAAATTTGAGGAATTTCAAACACGATTTTCTGGCCCTTCTCGACGATGCGAATCAGATATTTTATTATTAAAATGGGTAAATACATATATTGAGTAATCATTTTTATTATCTATTCTTACTTATTAACAATTTCACAATAGTGACGTAAAAAAATATAAATACCTCGAGTAATGGGTTAAATTCTTTTTCAGACTCCACAAATCATGTAGAAAAGATTTTGTTATCAAGTTGTAAAATTATCAAATTATTAAGTTTTCTGGATATTTAAAACCTATATATAACCTGACTTTTTCGACCCCACAATAATTATTGAAAACAAGTCCGTTTGTAACGTTCGCGCACGGGTTAAATATCAGTTGAAATGTGATCACAAAATGACCACTTTTTGATCCGAAATTAATAAAAATCAGCTCAATTTTTAATGCCTTGCTACGGTAAAATAATTTTTTTTGCATGTATTTCTCAAAACTAGGACCTCTTTAGAACGTTTTTGGTTGAAATAAAATTTGATCAAGTTTTGATCTAACATTTAGTGAATGTTGGTCATTTCGTTTCGTCCCGAGGATAATGTATGCCTTATAGTACATTTCAAAATTGTACTGATTTAGTACTTAGTAATATAATAAAATCACTCATAAAAAACTTTATCGACAAATTAGTTTTAAAAAATGATGAATTATTACGTTTTCAGTAAAAATATTCTGCCAATTCCAATCGCTATTAATTTTAAAATCGAGTGTAATACCTATCTACTACTAAGAAGTAAGTTTACTTATTTCTTGAAATTCAGAGCGATGAATCTTCGTCAAGCTTCCTTTTGTGCCTTTGTCTTACTTTTGTACTGTATCCTAAACTGTCGAGAGCGCTGAGGCTTAAATGTGATATGACGTATATACTTCTCCAGAACTTCATCCTTGAACAGAGCTTAATAATGTTCATGTTACATTTGAATTTGCATTTGACCAAATATAAAAGCGATAAAAAGAAAGATATGAATTAAAATTTTTCGATAGTTAACATGCAATAAATTTAAATAATAAATACATTTACTATATGCAGGTTATTATCTTTATTTCTAATTCAGTAGCTTAATGAAGTGACCTAATTGAATATTGATTTATTATTCAATTGGAACACTAATCACTTATAAATATAAATTAATGCTGAGAAATTTGTGATATGTTGGAATAGGTAATAACTTTTCAGGTTTCATTTAATTAAAGTATCCATAATTAAAAATATGGGAAGTTTTGCATATGAGCGTCTATATACAAATTTTCGATAGTCATTCTCCCTGCCTTGGAAATCACAAATTGGAACACTGATATGAAAACCTTTTTGTCACTTTTTCAAGAAAGAGTTATTATTTCTAAAGAGTAAAATATCAGGCTGTGAAGTTCTTTCATGCATTTATTTCTTAACGGACCTTTAAGTTGTTTTTAACTGAAATTTAAATAGTGATTTTCAAAGCATACGAAACTATATCGAATGGAGGAAGTTTTCATATAACCTAAATCTTACTATTATTCATTCCGATTCGAAAATCGTGAACTAAATTGGTAGAAATTTGTAATTTAGACAACCCGCCAATTCAGTATTTCAGAAAAATGGCAACATTTACTAAAAAGTCCATAAAATCTTCTTCATATCAGATAAACGGTTTATTTTCTTAAAATAGGTTTAAAATAAAGAATTATTTTTAGTGAATTAAAAATGTTTAAATTAACATCATTTAGAACAGACATATATTTTCTTCTAAAGCCATTCTATTCCAAATGCGATTAATTTGCACAAACGTAACCGTAAGGTAAAGAAATAAAGCAAACAACTTCTAATCGATTTTTTTAATTCCGTCGATCGGTCCAGTATTTCTTTTCGTTTTACTGCTGCTCTGGTTTGTACGTAGCTTGAAATCTACTAGTTAATATTCAATGTAAAGTAAAGTAAAAGATTAAATTAGTACAGCCAAGGGAGTACGGAATGATATATGGCGAAACGGCTTGAAAAGCGAATTTTATCATAACATTGTCGAATAAATTGGTTCTATTAAATTATTTTTCTTCTTCAAAGCTTGACAAAAGTATTTTCGCAGACTAGAAATTAATATCAGACAATAAACGAAATCGATTAAAAAATATTACATTTACTATTAAATCTTCGTAGTGTTAAACAACGTCAATATCAAAGCAAACAATTTTACGAGTGAAATTTATTTATAACAGAAGTTTATGTAATTATTTAATCGAAACTGTAAAATGTGATCTTGGGTATCCATGCAAATTATGCGTTTTTTTTTGTGATTCATACAATCTCCATTTCTATTACATTGTATAATAAAGAAAGGTTATGAGATTTTATTATTATTTTGTGTTAATTTTCTAGCGTAAACTTTAAATAAGACTTGATAAATTATCCTTCGAACAGACATTTTTATATTCTTCCAGCTACAGTAACAACTTAATAATTAAGATACACAATTTAAACATTAAATTTTTATACTATAAAATGAATTGCTTGCTACAAAATTAATTGGTGCTACAAACTACTCAATTGATTAGTGTAACTATTTCGTTAGTTGTCCCAACAAATCCTTTCTTTCTGCATGTGTTAATAATTTATATACTTTCTCTCCTTTTTTACCCTTCAATATTCCCTGTAATAAATGCGAGACACTCACAGTTTATGTCGGATTTAAAAGAAACACTAAGAAACCCAAAGTAATGAGGGGTCAAATTTAGAACAAAGTAGGACGTCGGGTTTAGACCACGACATTTTTTGTGAAAAATAATTCAAGAAACAACCTTTTTTAATTCATCTGATAAATTGAACTAGTTTTGAAAGAGAACTAAAAACGAAGAAAATTCTCTTCGGAAAATTGTGTTTATTTCCTGAGAAAAACCTAATTCAGAATATTATAATTGTATTCAGATTGATTATTGATATTTCTCGGTCTATGTATATAAGCAAATATAAAAAAGACATTTTTCTTATATAATGACACGGCAAATAATTGAATTTATGTTAAATATTTATGAAAAAACGGGGAATTGGCAGGAAGCAGGATTTATAATAGATTTAAAAATGCAACTGATAAATGGAGGGACAAATTTAACTGTCTTGTACATCATGACAAATATAGGTATTCAAAGTACATTGTATCCATATGGGAAGAGAAAAACATGCTCAGGATGATTAGGGTGGCCCTTATTTTGATCATTTCTTAATTTCTTCGGTCTGCCCCCCCCCCTCCAAAAAAAAGTGTTCCATTTTATGAAAAAAAAATCACAAAAAATTGGCACATCGATTAAACTTGATTATTATGTGCCACTCGAGGGTTTAAATTTAACATTTTTTTTAAATGGGAAAAAGGCGATTTTTGGAAATTTTCTTGTAACTTTAACTAATTGAGTCCATTTTGTTTAATAATTGACAAATTCCTTTTAAAGTAGTTCCTGAATAACATGCAATGCGCCGAAAAAATTTGTAAAATTTTTTAATTGAATTATAACGGGTTTTTAGTCAACAATTCTTACGATGAAAATGAAAAATTTAGTTTTCCTCTGTTTTTCTTAGCCTAATTCTGCATTAATCATTGCTAAACTTTTTAACCAAACATATTTGAGATTGTGTAGATACATTTAGTTAAACGAACTAAAATTTAGTTAATCCAACATCCATTTAGTCAGTCAGTCAACTAAATGCATCCATAACAATTACTAAATATTTTTAAAATTACATTTTTTTCCGTTTTTCTCATCATTTCTAACTTTTTTTACCTAACATGTTTGAGTTTGTGTATATTTTACGAAGGGAATGATAGTTATATCCAAACAATACTTTAAAGCAAACATAAACAAAAGTGACTGTGGTTTATGACGTATATATTTAAAAAAAAAGCGATTTTAAGCGGAAAAGCTCCATCTGCTTCATATTCTTTACCTTTTTGCGTCAAGTAAAGTAGGTCAAGTAAAAAAAATCCTAACTATGTCAGAAATGTCGACATTACTTTACGTTCGTGTAACAGGTGGAAAAACATAGTTCCTCACTATGGTTAAAAAATTTTGTCTGCCGAATGTGTATGTGAAAATCGCCTTTAAGAACTTTATAATTTTATCCATTTATATAGGCAGGTGCTGGAAAAACAAGGGTTCATGCTTAAAATTTACAACTGAAAGAATATATAGTTATTTTAACTAAAGGTTCAGTCACCTACATAGCGGGAACAAAATACTTAGTATTTGTTATGGATTAATTTACTCCAGTGAATGATGTTGGATTAATTAAATTTTAATCAGTTTAACTAAATGTTTCTACGCAAACTGAAATATGTTTGATAAAAAAGTTTAGGAATGATTATTGCAGAGTTAGGCTAAAAACAGAGGAAAAATAATTTCTTCATTTTCATCGTAACAATTGTCGACTGAAAACCCATTATAATTCAATCCAAAAATTTTTAAAATTTTTTCGACGCATTGCATGTTATTCGGGACCAACTTTAAATGGAATCTGTCAATTATTTAAAAAATGCGACCCAACTAGTTGAAGTTACAAGAAAAATTCTAAAAATCGTCTTTTTCCCATTTAAAAACAATGTTAAATTTAAACTATCGAGTCGCACGTATTAATCAAGTTTAATCGATGTGCCAATTTTTTGTGAGTTTTTTTCACAAAATGGAAAACTTTTGGGGGTCAGACCGAAGAAATTAAAAAATGACCAAAATAAGGGCCACCCTAAGGATGATATTTTTTTTCTTTACCATTTGCTGAATTTAAATGTATAATACTAAGCATAAGTTTTAATCATTTAAATGTATCGACTTCCGGATCAATCATTTCCTCATAAAAGGTAGAAAGTAAAGAAATAAAATCCTCTTTTAAAAGTGGAAGTCGATAAATTCATATTATTAATACTGAATTACGCCGGATGATAAATTCTTCAAATTTATATTACTAAGCAAAAGTTATGATATAAAAATAGAAATAAGTATAGAATTCCTTAGTATGAGTAGAGTACTTAAAAATAGAGCTGCGAATAACTTAATGACAGTATTATGCAGAGTATTCTGACTTGCTAGATTACCTAACAACTTAACTACTCGGTTCATACGAGTAGCAAAAGCACTACTACGTATTCATGGATAGTACTCGCTCAGGTGTTGCACAGCTGCAGATAATGGAACGAGTTTCTGTTGCTCGAGTATGTACTTGGCAGGATGAAAGTATTTTCTCCGTCTCTTCATACCCATCTAGTTTCGCGTGAAAAAAAAACGAAAGAAGCCTTAGTATACGCAAATGAAGCCGAAAACTTCCCTCTCAGCTAAATGTCCACATTGACGTGTTATATGAAAGCGTCATATTTCGTATGCATTATACCCAATAAAATTTGATGCGACCTTCTTTATGCAAATAAGGGAGATGCTCAATGTCAGCAAAAAGAACAACTCTTGGTATATTCTGCAAATTTGAAATTAGCCCAATTAATTCTTAAATTGTCGTTCAGAAACTCATAATGTTCGTTTTGTGATTAAATGCATTGAAAACGGAGATGACTGTATGGCTTTATCAATCCTTTAATGCGGGAATTATGAAATGTTTTCGTATGTCCGTTTGTAATTATTAACTTGCAGTTTACAGTCAATTTCAATTGATGTCGGAATTGCAATGCCTGGAATGCAAATTGGGTGGTATACGTGCAATTACTAAATGCATTTTCAAACAGTTTGATTATTATGATTCATTCTTGATAAGTGACTGCTTTATAGATTTTTATTTTTATTGAATATTTTTACAAAAAATTTATCGAAATTAATATCATTTGCAAAAGTAGTCGGCTTTACACAAACTCACAAATAATATGCTATTTTATTTCCTGCTTGAAAATCATAGTTATTTTAATTCTGAAAAGCCTTTATTTATTGTTGACGATACTATTAATTGATAAATTGGTATGCATAAAAAAGATTTAATAACAGCATCGCAACTCATAACAATCATAACGTTGATTCACAAACCGTACTTGAACTTTGAATCAGCGTTACTAATTTCATTAAAAGTAAAATCCACAAAGTCTCGAGGACTTGCGATTTTCCTTTATATAGGAGTAGTTTTATGGCGGAATGTCGAGTAGTTTCATTGTAACTCTCACGGTTGTTAAATGTTTATGGGTTCTGCATTATACTAGTGAAAGTATGCATTCAAAAAGGTCATTTGCAAGTATATATGAAAGAATTAAAATAAATGTTAGAATTTAGTGTCAATAAAAATCAATATTACTTGTGTATATTAGATTGTAGGAATAAGTAAAATATACACTGTTAGAAATTTGCTCATATAAACAAAGTACAGTAGAGTCCCGATATATTTGCGTCTCCCTATATTTACGTCCCAGCATATTTGCCCAGTTCCGTCTCGTTATATTTGTCTGTCGTCGCTCTCTTTTCTTCCTTGCGGGCCGGCGCCTCAGGAAGGGCCTGCTGTGACGTCACGAACGTAACGCGGCTGAGGAGAGTGGGAGAAGTGGAGCTCCCCTTCTTTTGACATATATAAATAGACGGGAGGGGAAGGCGAAGAACCGAGCGGGAAAATATACCGGGACTCTACTGCATTGGCTATTAAATTTACTTCATTATACTACACGCTAAATTTTACTAACATAAATAGCTAATAAAAAGTCATTCCCATCTTCATGATAACTCATAAGGCAGGATGAAAAAGGAAAATAGACATTTGTGAAATATAATTAGGTTCACAAATCTGTTTATTAACATTATGCACCTATAAATCTCAAAATCGAAATTGACGGTATAATAAATTTTGATTCATTTACTAATAAACTGCAGTGCTAAAAATTTAATAGTATATGAAACACCAATGGGTAGAAGTGGATAATTTCGTAACGAATTTGAAGGCGCGGCACAAGTCGCGACACGCACCCGCCGAACACAAATAAAGAACATTATTCCAATCTGCATTTACTAAAAAATAATTATGTGTGAACGAAAATAATTTTTTGTTAATTTGATATATTGCAGTATGTACTCTACAATTACGCATTATCATCACATTCATAATGGCATATAACAGAGCTTTTCATTAATCAGTTATTGTTTCAAATCACAAATGAAGATTAATTTGTCATTTCAAGAAAATTAAATTTTATTCATAAACGTCCATTAAAATATAATTGGATTTAAATAATTTGGTACGTTTCATTACGTAAAAATAAACAGTCAGGTCATTATCAACTAAATTAAAATCCATTCATACATTTAGTTAATAGTGGACGGAACTTGAGATTATTAATAACAATAGACATGCAGCAGCAACAAACATTTCCTTTTTTTAGAGCCCACACTGGTACCGAAAGTTGCATAATAAATATCGTGAAAATTATATGTTGACATGTATGATATAATTTAATTTACAGGATTTTCATTAAATATAGGAAAATTTCATTCTTAATTCGCATGAAATGGAAGTTACAGAACCTTCATACTTATTTGTATAACTTATTCGTATTCTAATGCAGCATTTAAAACTGACATTTTCGAGATCTTCTCAATATGTACTACTAATCTTGAGTACTGACAAATTCTAATGCGCGAATCGAAAATAAGCGTAATCTGTTTTTATGGAAGTTTTCACAAAAATGTAAAAAATTACATTGTATACAAAAACTTCCACCATAATTCAGCTTTTAGAGATGAAATGATAATGATATTTTTCTCAAGAATATGAAATGCGCTTTAGTTAGTTATTTAACCATTTATATAAGCTTTAATAATTTTTTCTTACCTAGTACTTTAGAGCCAGAAATAATACGGAAGCTGACAACAATATTTCTGATAATAATTACTGGACGTTTTTCAGTTTTTACCATTACAGTAATTGTTACTCAAAGTTATAACAAATTGTATTATATTGAAAATAAAGTTTACCTGAGAAGAAGAAAGTCTTACTCCCAGTTTCTTTTATTCATGATTGCTGCAAAACAACATCACTTGTACACTGAAAAAAATTCTTTGTTGATTTGACTACTTTTTAACCACTGAAAGTATTTCAATAGGTCCTCAACAGAATTTTATGTGTTATAGTTACAACCATAAAGAAGTTAAATCAACAAAAATTATAGTTATTGAAACGTCATTTTGGCAGTTAATTCTACTACATTTAAAAACATTTTTTAGAGTCTAACTACCTAGTACACTAAAAACTATTCAACATACGGGAGCGATAATTGAATTTAGCAGAACTACATTTTTAGTTGATTTAACTTCTTTACGGTAGTAACTGCAACTAAGAACATTTTCTTGAAGCGTATCGAACTACTCTGCATAATTAAAAAGCAGTCAAATCAACTGAGAATTTATCTGGAAATTTTGTTTAGTGGAATTATTTTTAGGGCAGCAATTGGCGGTTGTTTTTTTATTATATTAGTACATGCCTTTTTTAGTTTTATGCATAGCATCGCATTTCTGGATCTCCAATCATTCGGAATACTATTTCGTTTAATGGGTAAATAATATTAATTTAAGTACAAATAGTAAAATTATCAACATCAACAAAGTTATATTATCAAAAAAAGTATTTCTTTTAACTTCTCTCGACTCAGCTTCTCAGTGGTAGTTGAATTTCTAAAGAAAATTTTGTTCAATGTAGTCGAGTAATTACGGTTCTATAATGGCGAGCTGGATACTGGGGTTCAATTCACGGTCGATGTAGGTTTTTTTTATTTTTAACAGATCCACATAGTTAAATCCAGATATGAATGTGTTATACGTAATATTATTTAATTTAACTGAAACTGATCGATTCTTAATATTGCTTATATTATCACTGGCGAAAAATTCGTATTCGGTACTGGTAAGACCGGCAAATAATTTAGAAATAACCTTTGGACCCAACAAGGAAAATGTACTTCGATCATTATAAATTCGATTCACCGCAAGTAATTAATCGTATCCCCAAGTCAGAATTGATTAAATTAAACGAGATTACTGAATTGTATTTACTTCTCAATAGAAGTACGAATTTGCATTTAGGCGGACAGGATTCTGAATAAAGCAATCCCTGTCGCATCTCGAATTTTAGAGTCAACTGTAAACCGGGTACGGCGAAGTGAAAAATTATACGCCGTCTACACTAATGAGAGTTTATAGTATCGGTAGCTGCAATTTTATTACGCTTCGTTATGCGTTTTAATTATCGGTTTATACAAGCAAATTGATCGAAAATATAATTGATAAGGGACGGTTTCTGATTGGCGAAAAAATATAATTGTAAATTAATTGTTTATTAACACTTAAATATGTATAAACATTGGCAAATCAAGTTTATTTGGAGGTTGATTAACTATTCAAAAACTCAGATTCAAATGCTACATTGTGCAATCATCACTATTTATTATATTTTTCTCCGGCCCTAATTCTTGTTTCTGAAATTTAATATCATTTTATAGTTTCTAACTAAAACAAAATGAAAAATAGTCAGTTTCGTGACATAAAATTACATACAAATCATCTTATCATATAAAATGGTTACATGTCTAATTAACACAAAACAAACTCAACATACAAATTCAACATTTTCAGTCTCAACATTTAACTAAATCGACAAATAATACAAATAATATACAAATAAAATTATCAAACATTACATTACAACAAGAATAAATATAAATAGTTCGTATAGTACTTAACGTAGGATAACCTAACCTAACCCTAACCTTGCCTAATACACAATTATTTCAAACCTAACCTAACCAAACCCAACCTAACCTGATCTAACCTGATCTAATTTAATTCGAACCGAACCTAACGCAATCTACCATAACCGAATTTAATGGAATATCTCCGTGGACATGCGCACAATACTCATTAAATTCATTGCTAAAAATTGTTATCATTAATTTGTATCATTGACAATTACTAACACAGATTTAAGATTTAATTGATGTTGCGATTAATGTTATTACACTTGATTTTAAAAATACAATATAATTCAATAACATAAAAAATTGTTGAGTTTGAATGTTAAAATTGCAAATATCATCATTTCACAATGTTGATTAGACCTGTTACCGATAAAATATGTTAGAGGTTATGAGTAATGTAAAGGATAATAATAACAATTCCATACAAAAATTCAAGCCAAAAGCCATTGTTTTCCGAAAAATATTAATTTTGAAATCTCTAATGCACAACGTAGCACCAAATTTTAATAATACCTGGTTGCTTATAATTTTGACAACAATATAACCAGATACCAGTTTTACATAAACACAGTGTTGGGTGTAGGTGTGAGAATCGTAGTATGGTCGAGATAACTATACTTGTTAACGAATGGTGGAAGGGTTTGTAAATAAAACGCGCAATATGATCAGACACAAACTAAAAATTGAATTTATTCCGATCACCGGTGACGATTCGATGGCGACACGGACTTCCTAACCCGCGACGTCCCTAAACGAACTGAAAAAACCCGATCGTCAATTTTTTACATCTTAGTTCGACTTTTCAATTTCTCGAACATTTAAATAGACTACAACGTCATATTATATATCGATTATACTATTCGAAATACAAATTCTTTTATCGAGATCGTCACCATTTCGAAGGGCCTTTTACATAATTTACCTAACAGGCCTGCTTCATTTTGAGAGGTACCCCCATTCGGGTGTGCAATGGCGTAGGGAAAACCACCTCTGTGGGAAAAAACCCACGCCGGGTACCGCAGTTGATAAAACATCGATTCCGTCCGTAACAATACTATAAGCCTGAAGGTTATACTTTTTAGGGTTAGGAGAAAGAGTCTATTCAAAACTATACTTTTCTTTCAGTGTACCTGTTTTATTTCAAAATTTTCGGTGATTTTTAAAAATCTCGTGGACATACGGTTTATTTTCATAAATGCCGATTTTCCAAATCTTATACTCGTTACTATTACTCCTGAAACCCGCAGTGTAATAATTGTTATGACAATACATTTTTCTGAAAAACATACGATTTCGCAACAATTATGCGATTTATTACACTACGAAAATATGCAATATTATGAACAGTAATAAGTTCTTAATTCAATAATTGCAGAGTTTTATTACTAACGATAAACGAAATACAGAAAATACGAAGTGCTCAGCACATCCAATAAAAACATTGGCCAAGAAATAAATCAAATATACCTTGTTTCTCATAGTAAATGCGGAGTCGGAAATAAAATCACGTTTCAAGCATTTGAAAATGGGTGAAATGTGCGTGAAGTGAGGTAATGTTTTATATTTCTGAACAAATGCCAATTCGTTTATCAGATGACAAAGCTGTTGGAGGAAAGTGAATACAATAGAACTGCATAATTTATTTAAAACCTCAACAAACCAATTTATTTTTTTTTATGTCTACTTGAAGTAGACATCAAATTTGAATTCAAATGTAATATAAACATTATATTACTCAATTAAACGGTAGTTTATTATAATAAATAGGTCCTCTCTTATATTTTACAAAAATATATACATATCTATGAAATTTACATATATGATCAATACAACTAATAAAAAGAAAAACGTAAGATTTTCATATGCCTATTTTTCTAGATTTACTTTCTGAATATTATGCTTAATGCATAATATTTATATTATACTGTAATAGTGTACTTAGTATGCGAATTTAAAAAGCCTAGAGTGTCTCCGATATTCTTTACAGTATAATGTTTTAAAATAAACATTTTACATCCAAATATCATAAAATAGAAAACATTTCTTTCTGTCTTAAAACCATTCTGTACAAATGATTATTTTAAACACATAAGATGAATAACATTATTATTTCTAAGCAACTACAGGATCGTCGAATTAATAAAACACTATTTACACAAAAAATCTATTAAATTAAGAAATATTAAGTCGTTGTGCGCAGTCTTACATAATCAATAAACTGGCGAAACGTAATTTTCTTCTATAATTAAGGACAGTTTTTTCCCAGTGTTCTGGAGAGTATTTATATAACAACTGTTCGTTACATTATCAATTATAACTTACAATAATTAAAAGTAAAATAAATGGGCCTGATTGCAGATTTTATCAAATAATTATTATCAAATAATTGAATGTACCCTAAAAAAAAATTAAAATTGTTACGACTTAAATTAAGCCAATGTATGTGGCACAAGTATGTCCTTTGTAGTTGTAAATGTAAACAAATATAAATTAATTTCGAACAAACTCAAATATTAATGTTATAATGATATAACCGTTGAAACCCCGGTTCGAATTTCGTATTCGTTTTCACCGGAAAAGTTCATTTTCTCGCAATGACTTTCTAGAATTTCGTGTATTAGAATCTTAGAAGCTTAAGAATCAAAGAGATTCTTGTATAATTTACTTTGACCTTTGGACATGGAAACAAACCACTTAATTAAAATTACACATTAAGTGAATTAGTTAGACTGTTCTATTATTTAATCAAAGATAATTTAATTTATGTATTGTCGAAATGAATGGCGCACGAAATTAAATTCTAGAGTCACTAAGTGAGGCATGTTATTGACTATAATAAGAATTACATTTTGTACTTCGCTTATATTGGTCAAACGCCTAAATTTTATTCAGGGAGATAAAAACAAACTCACGTTTTTGAACAATTTGGTTTACATGAGCATTTAAGAATAAAAATAATATTTTCTGAAAAAATATAAAAGTGGCATTTATTTAATAACATTATTTAATATTAAAATTGTTTCCAAGCTGCAAACACATCTGTCTTATTTTAAGATTTAAGGAAAAAGATAAGTACGACCTGTTAATCAAGTATCTTAGAATAAGACACATTGTTACACAGTGCAGATTTCAATACATCTAGTGTTGTATATTCACAGATCTTTTTAGAAATCCAATTATACCTAATTAAACCTGATATGATCTTTATCTTATTTCGTAATATCTACGATCATGTGGACATATAAAAAATTTAATCAGGGTGAGCATTTCTTATGAAGGACAATTCCTTAGTAAACAACTTAATAAAAAGTTTCTTTCTTTCATAGCCAATATAGTTAATAATAAGATTGTAAATCTTAATAGCTTTATGAACATGAAATGGTAAAAAGCGGTTTTAAATATTTGTATTTATCTGGAATATTATTTATACATCTGGATAAAATGTGAAATTAATAGTTACTTGAATCTTGCATAAACTTTAAATAGTTTTTAATACCAACATTTCATTTAATGAGTTGTACTATGTACATTATGCCTTCTATTAGTAAATATGAACGATTAACAATGAATAAAAAAGTTACTTTCGATTTCAACAAATGACGAAATTTTTAGAAATTATATGTCATGTTGACGATATTCTCTAATTTATTTTCCACGATAATATCAACGGTACACCCAATACCAACAATAGCATCTCACTGAGAGCAGCATAACATCGACTTTATCACCAATCTTTCTGTCGCAGAATAAGGATTGTAGCGTGGTTCATTAAATTTCTGAAGAAAAAATCTGCTTGAAGATTGTCAATAATATTCTGGAACTTATTTGTATAGAGTATTTCGCCTTTAATATAACTTTGCTTCGAGATAAGCATCTTTATGTCCGGATTAATGTTCGTACATAACTATAAATATCGCACTAATGAGCAGCAAAACACGAAATAAATAGTAAAAATAATTTCCTTCATGACAAAACGAACTCGAGAAATAAGTTGGCATTAATTCGATCTCTAGGCTATATTTTCTCTGTATTCGTTTTTTAATTTCACGCTAAAAAGCAGTGGGCGTAATATTACATGCAGTGTATAAAAATAAAAATGAGACAAAATGCAACAAATGAATAATGCAATGTGCAAAATATTATGTAGTGTTGGACGAACATAACATATGCATTTATTATCGTGGTTGTTATACGTATGGGTCGTTCTAAAAAAGTTAAAATAGTTTTCTAACTTTTCTGGTAATACCCAAAACTATTACTGTTCTATTATGTCCCTAAAATACTCTTATTTTACTTACCTTTGTAAAGGTTAGTCCAGCCAATGAATATATTTCCCGAAATCAACAATTCATTCAAAATTTATTGACGTGTTTAGACGAGCTTTAAGGTATTTCATTTCAGAATTTAACATTTTATATGGCGCACCCCAAATGGCAAATTAAAAGTAAAACTGAAACTAAATGAAATTTGTTATTTGGGGATTCTGGAGGATGTTAATTACACACCAGATTTAGAATTTCAAAGTCGATTATGAAATATTTAATTACTTCGTACTATATTTTCTCTACTTTCAGCTATTTTTAACAGCAATTTGCCATATTGGATCTATAATTTTGGGTTTCGAACTCGACATATGAAATGTGTAAAGAGCAACATTAATCTCTTAAGCATATTGTTTTATCTGCTCGTATATCAATTTTCTGTTCTAATCCGATATATCGATCCGTTTCTGTAAAGTTACTGAAACATAACTGCAAGTACATGTTTAGAGAGTAATCCATCTCAAAATTAGAATTTCATAAATTAAATGAGTTATCAAGGACCCTAAGAACTCTCGACACATGATTTTGATGTCAGTCGAAAAACATAATTTCTCATTTTTTGAGATTGCAACGATCCAAATTTCGGAATGCTAAAAAACAGAAAGATAAATAATATTAAATGCCATAAAATCTTATATTGAAATTTTCTGTTTATTCTTAAGAGCGGAAATAAAGAGTGAATATTAAACTACATATTACTAAACTATATATTACTGTCATTGTAAAAAATTATATGAAAATGAGTAGTAATGTATACTCATCGTCAACGTTATTTTTAAGGATACTAACGTTCGTTTAGTTCTGTGATTTTAAAATTATAATATTTCAATTTTAACTCAACGTATATAAACTATTACAAATTGTTTATATGTTTATTAAAAAATGGCAATTTTCCAGACTTAACTACAAAATTGAAACTCATCAACATAGTACTAGAATATATATGTTCCTGTTGATTAAAGTGGCTACCAATTATAATAAATTTAATTTCTATGCAAATTCTATGATCGGGACGTCTATTACCCACAAATAAAGCATTGTCTTTAGCATTTCGTTGATAGAGTATTCAGAATCACCGTAATTATTGTTTACATTGAAATTTTCATTATAAGCTGACATGTACATTGATTAATAACGAGTTACAGAATGTGTCTTAACAAAAAATATCGATACATTCAATATGAACTGCATATGACACAGTATAAAGAGAAGTGCACTGTAATGTAATCCATTATTCATGATTAATTTGATTATCAATTGCGGATGTTATCTTTGCCTATCAGACATTATTGATAATGCATATTAATTATGTTATTAAACAGTATAAAGCATAATTGTGGAGTTCCAAAACTTCAAAGTAAATCACATATAGATACTCGCAGGTACAGGTATACTAAAATCCTCTTTTTATATATTTTTTCAGTTCTATTCAAGAAATTTAATAGATTTCTAAGTAATGAAAAATGTAAAATGACAGTTAAACTTTTATGATTCATTTTATAAGCATTTCACCCTTACGCACTGCATGCCATAGGTAAATTTGCCTTTAATAGAATTAATTTGCTACTTCGAACCGCGAATATTTTAAATAAATCAAGAATTGTTTATTTGGACATTTTTTCGGTTGCATTAATTCATTTTTTGGTCCTCGTTTGTCACCGGATGTGGTGCCCGTTGTGGACCTTAATCTTAATTAATAGACAGAAGTCTACATATTTAGAAAAATTACTTTATCATCGGACGATTGAAAGAGATTTTATCTATTGAAAATAGAAAATGATGAAAATAACCTTTAATGTCTACTATATACTGTCAAATCGACTGCGGATGGAATATTTCGTAGTTCATGATATTCTCATCAGAAGTTGTAATGTGTCCAAGATAAAAAAATGGCCAGTTTTTAAGATATCAAGGGTTGAGACGAGGAAAACGAGATTTATCCATTTTTGCAGTTTGTTGTTATTTTGATTAAAAACTATTTATTATGTTCGGTAAACAATATTTTCTGTGATGGGAATCAATATAAAACATCTTTTATGATAACATCAGTACCCAATCATTGTTTTTTAAACAGTTTTTAGTCAAAATAAAAACAAACTGCAAAAATGAATAAATCTCGTTTTCCTCGTCTGTACCCTTGATATCTTAAAAACTGGCCATTTTTATACCTTGTGCCCATTACAACTTTTGATGAAGATATCAAACTCCATCCTCAGTCGATTTGACAGTATTTTCCATTTATTTTGTGCGGGGTCCTTGGTGGCTGCTGAGAGTGCTCTTAATAATTGTAATCACAATTTATACGGAAAGAAATGTTCAGTGGGTACCCTCTGAACATTCTTTGTGTATATGAAAAATGTGTTCATACGCTTTGAAAATTTAAAACGGAGGATCTAAAGCGAAATAATTTTATAGATTGGTCATGTTTTATTTTTCGGTGAATGATTTGTCTACGATTTCCGAATACCCTGTATACTAATTAGACAAACGATTTCCGAAATTGCAAATGGCGGATGCGAAATGGTGAAATAAAAATTTAAAAAAATTGGCGTATTTACTATTTTAATATAATATTGAAAATGATATAAAAGTAATATTTTTTCGTAAGATTATTTATGTCAATAATAATTAAAACAAATTGCAATTAATACAATATACCGTTATACATATGTTGCAGGAAGCATTAATGAAAAGGTTCGCTCCTAATGCGCATCCCTTTACAATGGCAGTCACGCCATTGGCACCACCGTCCGTTCAGCTTGTACCTGCCAAAGAATATAACGGCGCACCTATTGGAACGAGCTACGATATTCGGATCTTCGTAGGAGGTAACTAATTTCTTTTCTATATTGAATTATAGTTTTATACTTTACCAATTTTCCTCTTGCCTATTACGAATTTTATTATACAGTGTGTCCCATAACTTGCGGACCATATTGCAGGTAGGTATCCTACATAAAAGGACGATGCCCACGAGTATAGGTGATTTCTGCCTCCAGGAAGGAACCTCCGAAACTCACAAATTCAGTTAGAGTATGATGACAACTAACATCTAATGGCAAATTCGATTGATTTATGATGTGGGAAAGTTTAAAAAAACGCCGTTAAATCCGCGGATTATACATAAGAAAATTCAGTAATTTCAGTAGTAATAGGCCGCACTGTGTGTTGTTCATAGTAGGTGCGGACTCTTACTACTTAGAATCCAGCATTTTTGTATGTATAATCCGCGTCTCCGACAACGATTTTTTATACTTTCCCAGATGTTAAAACATTCAAATTTTTGATTAGGTGTTAGTTCCCATCATACTCTACCCTAATTTGTCAGTTTTGGAGGTTCCATCTCGAGGGAAAATCACCTATATTCTTGGGCATCCTCCTTTCAAGCAAAATGGTCCTTTACCAAAATTGGATCCGATGCCTAAAATTTGATTGGTAGGTCAGTCAGTTGCAATAACTTGTCTTTTTCTGAAGCTATCTTAACGAAATTATGCTGAAATTTCCGGAATTGACAAAAAACTTATTTACGAATATCAAGCCATTTTCCGCTAATTTTGTGAGATTTAGAAGCTCCTTTTAGGCTCAATTTTCGTCGAATCTCATTGAATTAGGTTTTCAATTGTTCGTTTTTTCAAGGGCTACCACTTGCTTGCAGAGGTATTTCATTAACTACTTATAAAAATTAGATAAGCGCAAAAAATCGCAAAAATTTGGCATTATTATATATATTTATGACTATAGCACGAGAAATATTCATTTGAGGCCTAAAAGCCTCAGAGATAGATATTATAGAACTTGAAAGTGACTTTAAGGTGAGTCAAATTTTGTTAAGATAACTTAAAAAAAAGACAAGTTATTGTAAAAAGAGTGATTTTTTCACTAAACATCAATAGCGCGCCAATCAAATTATTGTAGGCATCGGATCCAATTTTGGTACAGGATTTTTTTTGCTTAACATTTCTCGTAGAATACGTAAATACAATATGGTCCATGAGTTGTGGGACATCTTGTATATCAAAAATAAACCACGCAATATTATTAAGTTTAGCTAAAACTCATGATTTTAAAACAATTATTAACTTATTTTACCATAAAACCCCTGGATTTACTTTACTCTGCTAGCAATTTTAATGAGTATGCAGATTTAAGTACACTTGAACAAATAATCGTTCCAAATCGAACAACGGAAAACTTTTCACCCTGTTTAAAGAAAAGTTCTGAATCCCTCCGGTCAGTACCAAAATAGAAATAAAAGTTGTTTATTTTCAATGGCTATGAGGTAAATTGAATGTGTCACCATTGTGTAGTACAACATATATTCTCTATTCTGGTTTAGCAAGAGGACGCTGATTAAACGCTGATTAAACGCTGACTTAAAGTATTACTACTTAAAGTAGTCTTCATAACTTCTATGAACTACGGCAAAACGTTGATGTTTTGTTAATTAAGTCTAAAATTATAAATTACTTTGCAGGATATTTTCTCTTTTTAAAATGCAGAATTACAGTTTTTTGAAGAAAACATACGTTTGCGCATTAAAGTTGTGCTTTCAAACCCCTTATAAATAATACAAGATTTTGTAATTCTGTTCGTCGTAAGATAACGTAGAGTTCATTTAGCTAGCAACATTACATTTTCGCTTTTTTAATTATTAGTTAAGAGACCGCATAAGGCCCCCGAAATAGTCGAATTTCATTTCTAGTTATAAAATTTAAAAAAAGCAGTTATTACAAACACTTTATTATTATCAAACTAAGAAATCCCATAAAACTCTCGAAATGCCACAGTGTTCATTTTTTAATTGGCTGTTTAAGTCCAAATATGGTCTACACTATCAAAAAACAGACATCCCATAAATAATTATAAAGTTTAAACGCAATTATGACTACTTATAATGAAGATAATGGCAAAAATTGATGGTGGAACACGTTCATGGAGCTATCTTTAAAAAAACAATTTTTGTTTGCGTTCATCTAAAATAATACGAGTACAGATGAAAAAAATGGTAGATCATACAATTTTGTATAAAAAAGGCTGTATAAAATTTCGTCGTAACTTCAATGATAATACTGAAAAAAACGAATGAATAAGATTAATCATCTTGGGGTTTCCATATGATCTTGTAACACGTTTTTATGTTTGGGACATTCTTATTGATTATGATAATCACAAAGACCAAATTTCGCGTGGGTTCGAATCTCATCATACTTATTGGTTGGAGGTTAAGGTACTAAAAAAAAAGGTAGGGAAATCTGGGAGCGAAGCCCCTTGTACAAACACACGCCCTAGGTTCACGCAATGCCTTTAGAATTTATAATCGTGTATTTCCTTCAGCCTGAAGGATAATGTATGAATCTAGAGGGTGCTTGCATTTTGAGGGGCTAAAGTAAACCCTGGAAGCCGTAAGTTAGAGCTTAAAAACGACTTTCTCATAGCAGGTTTAACGTAGAAGCAGATGCATTGATAGAAGACGTGAAGTTACTATTTTTTTAACCATACTTGAGAAGTGGGTAACTAGTTTCAAATTCTATTCTAACTAGTCTCAATTGCATACATTTCATAGCATTTTGGAGTGTTTCAAAATCTTTTCCGACTATTATTATTATTATTATTATTATTATTATTATTATTATTATTATTATTATTACTTTATTTGTTTTTTGCATTGGGTACCGTAGGAAACTCAAGATGCTAGTGAACTTCTCATAGTGACTCCCTCACTTTGTGATCTTAGTGTAGGTTTATCGACTAAAACCCTAACCTCCATGGCCCTCCTCAATTGTTTCACGGGCCTATTGCTACCATCTAAATGCGTCATAAGGCGAGCCTCAATAGATGCTGTTAGAACTGACCTCGAGACTTTTTCTATATTTTTCTTATTACCAAAATAGTCGCCTACTTTGAGCCTCAAATGGCTTGCGCATCAATTTTATCATATTCGACAAATTTTCAACAATGCAATGATATTTTTACAATTTTTACAATTTTTCTAAAGTTGTTTTCGAAGTTTTCCGTTTTTTATTAAGAATTAAATATAAAGACCGATTTTATGCGTACTAGGCTAAAGTGAAAAATTTTCGCGACTTTCCGCCTACTACGACGAAAAATAACGTTTGCACGTACGGCGCAAAGTAGAACTTTACGCCCATAGTATAAAAATAACAATTTACCCAAGATTTATTTAACACGGCTTTAACTTCCTCCATCTGCACTATCAACCTTTTAAACACACGTTTAATTTAAGATGAGGAAATGTAATGTAACATCTTACCTAAATTATATTAACTCAGAATCTTGAGACCACATACCTTTTACCGTTCGTCGATTAATCAGAGATAATCAAGCAAATCAACAAAAAAAATTAAACACAAAATAGATCAACAGATGTATTAAAACATATAATGTAATATTATTAAAAATTAAGTTCTATTTTTAAATAAATTGCTACATTAGAAGGCAGGTAAAATTTACCTCATTTTGTCCCTATTCAAGCGTGGAAGGATATAACTGTAGTCGCTAATCCTGGCTGGTTAATTTAATCTAATTTTGTTTATTTGCAGGATCTTTTCCGTTATAATTTCAGTTCTTCCTTTTTCTCATGAACCACGGTGACGATTTTAATTCAAAGGGACCACACAATTTCAGCTTATTCTTATCCAGCAAAAATGCTTGAAAAGTCTTTATTTTCTAATGTATGTTCACGTGAAAAAAAAAATGTAAAGCCACAGGTTTTCCCAGATATCTCGAAGTGTGCGACAGAAGCTTTTACAAATGTCATACGCCGTCGACTCAGGCTTTGGGACGATACATTCTGCAAATCCGGTGTGAAATATGAGTTTAATTAAGTCTACCGAGTTGCTGGAAGTTTTCCTGTAATGCTTCCTGCACATTGACGACGAAACTCTCCCCGGTCTTGCCTATCGTATATGCAGTAAAAACAAGATTATTCTGTTGTCCGATAAATAATCCAATTCCTTTTATGTTTCGAGCGACACTGTATAAATAATAACGAGAAATTTGTATTCTTCTAAAGAAATATACGTTTGATCGAGACCGCAAGGAAAGTTTAAAACTAGTTTTCTCGGAAGACAAATTCAAGAAAAGTTCAACGTGTCGATGAAAAATTCTTCGGCGGAATTGTAACGTTCGATGATAAATATCATTTCCTGAACTTTTCGATATGTCCCAGATAGTATCTATATTAAAGTATCATACATTCTAACATTAAAGTTAATTAAATTCTCGTTCGAAAAGATATATTAGCAAAGAAGAAATTAGTAACTTTACGCTCTCAATAATTACTTTTGTAATGATAGAGATTCGCTACAAAGTTTATACGTTCCATAGGTAGTTCTTTAATTAAGAAATATTAAATTCAATTAAATGTTCGAATTAAAGCCATGATATGATTTTCATAGGTTTCATAATAATGAAATTCAGCAGCTTATTTTGTGCATAATAACCTGACTGCGACACGTTTCAGCAAAGTACATAATACACAACGTTTAAGATAATTAGGAAACTTGGGATTGTTACTTCCGCTCTCATAAAAGAATTGGCTAAAGTGATACACGGCTTTGCACAAAAATAAAAAAAAATCCCTGTTTACGATTATTATACTCCATCATTTTTCCACCACTATCTCAATTTGCATAATAATATAATCTAATATGCACTGATTAGCAGTCTATGCCATACAGCTGACGTAATCAGCGTTAGGCTAATAATATTACATATTCCAACACGGAAAGAAAGAAACACAACTGAGTCCTGTCTACGCAGCACTGGTTACTGTTTGGCCGGTTTGCAAATACTTTTTATTTCAACTCGCTATAACTCGGTCAATTTTGAGAATTTTGAAACGAATAAAAAATTAAATTGTTCATTACAGTTTCCCAGATCTAGTGCAGAAAGAAAAAAAATGATATATCTTAATAAATAAAAAAGTCATTAATTTTTTAATGCAGAACTGCGAAATTTGTGTTTTTATACATTCAGGCGCTTCGTTTATCGAGCGAATTTCAAGCATCCGAAAATTTTCAGCGAGATAGTTGTTCATTAAGGTATGAACAAATTTTCTGGAAAGTTTCATCTCAATTAAATTAATAGTTTAATAGTAATGAATGTTTAATGTTGGTTGTGGCCTTGCGCGCATCGCCGTGGCACACATGACGCACTAGCCGTCGGCCGCTACCTACTTTAAACATTCATTAATTTTAAAACTATTAATGTAATTGAGATGAAACTTTCGAGAAAATTTGTTCATACCTCAATGAACAACTTTCTCGCTGAAAGTTTTCGGATGCTTGAAATTCGCTCGATAAACGAAGCGCCTGAATGTATAAAAACACAAATTTCGCAGTTCTGCATTAAAAAATTAATGACTTTTTTATTTATTAAGATATATCATTTTTTTCTTTCTGCACTAGATCTGGGAAACTGTAATGAACAATTTAATTTTTTATTCGTTTCAAAATTCTCAAAATTTACCGAGTAATAGCGAGTTGAAATAAAAAGTATTTGCGAACCGGCCACGCAGTAACCAGTGCTGCGTAGACAGGACTCAGTCGTGTTTCTTTCTTTCCGTGTACACGGAGAGAAATGTGAAAGGATGAAACTGTAGGTATTCCTTCGCCACTGTACTAAGATTTGGTGCTGGTGCTGCACCATGTGTCGCGTAATATCAATGTAAGAAACCCACAGTCTCAGACTGTGAAAACGCTTAGGATGAGACTGCAAAACTGCGATGCTTTCTTCGAGGCTTTCTCCCGTCTAAGTTTTACTTTTTAGACTAGGGCTCTCCCGGACTTTTTTGTAGGAAATTTCCTCCTCTACAAAAAAGGTTTAGTAAATTTTTGCTCTATCTTGCACCGTTTTCGATACGGAAGCAATAGAATGAAAAACAACGTATTCAGCGTCCGACGCCATGTTTATCTTTTGTTTTAAAAACTCGATGTTCTTCGTTCTATCGCTTCCGTATCGAAAACGGTGCAAGATAGAGCAAAAATTTACTAAACCTTTTTTGTAGAGGAGGAAATTTCCTACAAAAAAGTCCCCGAGAGCCCTAGTCTAAAAAGTAAAACTTAGGCGGGAGAAAACCTCGAAGAAAGCATCGCAGTTTTGCAGTCTCATCCTAAGCGTTTTCACAGTCTGAGACTGTGGGTTTCTTAGATTGATATCACGCGACACATGGTGCAGCACCAGCACCAAATCTTAGTACAGTGGCGGAAGGAATGCCTACAGTTTCATCCTTTCAGATTTCTCTCCGTGTAACACTTATACTATTCCCAACGCATTCCCCCCTTCTACGGATGAAAAAGAAAAAAAAACTCACAACACTGCTGATTCGTGACTTTGGAAGAGAAACCGTTGGAAAAAAATAATATAAAATTCCACCTAATTGATTCACAAATAGTATTGTCAATATTATGATTATCATTTATGACCGTAATTTACCGAAAATAATGGTCACTGCATATTAAGTTTCGATTACTAGAATTGAGTACCTTCGATTTTGTTAAATGTATTTAATTTTCACGAGACACAATAAATTCAATAATTATTCATTTATCATTTCCAATGAATTATAAATTTACATTAAGCACTCGTTTTAAATTATTTTTTATATAATAAAACTTTTAATATGAATCACGTAATATTAAATAACCTTCGTGAATTAATTGATTGAAAATCGTATTTATATACAGAAGACAATAAAAATGACGGAGTTGAAAGAATACAGTACCCTTGATCGCGTTTACTTTTTACGATCAAAATTTAAAAATACCAGAAAAATAGTTTTAAATTTATTAGACCTAAATTATTTCTGAAAAACTCGTACTTCATCTCATAAAAAGTTTCATTTTAATGTTGTTAAAAGAATACAACTTTTTAAGGGAAAGAATAAAACTTAACGAAAAATAATCAAACATAAACATTACAATATGACAAATATCATAAAACTGGGTATTATAAAAATTCCAGACTAAGCTAGATGTCAATGAATAATAAAAAAGACATGAAATAAAAATTCAATGACAAAGAAATATAGAAAAGAAAATATTTCAACCTTGCAAAAGTAATGAGACTTTGTTAGCCATAAAAAATCATGTGGCTAATACCATAAAAGATAGATATATAGAATGTAAGGACGAAAGTAGAGAATAAAATTATGGAAATGTTTTTCCGTTGCACTGCAAACAGTATTCTTTTACCCATTTTTCATAGCGAAATACGTAGATTTATGGAATTCAATAGACAATTGTATACGATCATTCTGTAAAATGAATTTATTCCGTTTCTACTCACTATTCAATTATAAAATGTTTCATTTCGTTAGAGATAAACGCTACACAGGAAATGTCTGATAAAATACAAAACAAGGTAAAATGATAAAAAAATTAAAATAACGTACAATTTTAAAATAATACGTTTAAAAATAAGACACAAAATTCTGTGTTTCAAAATTCAAATGATAAAACGAAGTTATTTATTTTTTATTAATAATAAACATTATTGTTTTATATTATTCAAATTAATTGTTAAAAAAACATAGAAGAGTAACCGCATCTTTGAGATGATCTAATAAATAAGAGGGGATTCGATATTCCCGAATGAACATCTCATTCTGCATTCTCGATGGCACTCTACGTTTCTCCTTCAAACAGTTTCGCATGTAGCAGGCGCAAAACATTCTGACTTCAGTACACGTGTAACTCCAACGCATGAGTATTTCTCGGAATGGAAATTCGAAAGGAAGAATTCAATTCAGTTGAACGATCCTCTAAAGCGATAAATAAAAGAGCTCAATTCATTAAAATACTTAATTTACATTTCTAGAATTTCTCGTAAATTTACTTTACAAATGCAGTATTCAATTTATATCGAATTGTGCTTCCCCAAATATAAACGACACAAATTAAGGAAACAAAAAATAAAATTGTTCCTAACGACGTTCATGATTAACAATTGCAGACATACAAGCATTTCTTATGCACTTCGATTAATAAGAACTATCATTTCTACTTTAATGAACATATTATACAAGATTCTCGACACGAGTTTGCCTTCGCTTATAGATTTTATGAGTCCTCAGGGAAACCCGTGACCTGCGCGATATGAAAATATTAAACTTTATTGAGATAATATAATGAGATATTCAATTAAATTCTTTAAAAAATAAAAAATGTTCCGTTCGCGTAAAGTTTATTTGATTTTTATTTGAAAATTCAGTCAATGAATAATGATTCGTGTCTTTTATGTTATTTATATATTAAAAATAAATAAAATTAAAATATAACAGTCGATTTGAATAATGACTGAATTTTCCAATAAAAATCAAATTAACTTTACGCGAACATAACATTGTTATTTTTTTTACAAAATCTGATGAACTAGAAATGGATAATAAAAAATATGCGATTAATATCTAAATTAAGAATATTAGAAAAAAGTCAGCCTTATTTTTTTGAACAACAATTCTTTTTCACAACGTGTTTATCAAACGTTTAAACTCAGAAAGATGTGTCAAAATGATGAGTTTTTTAGTACTCAATAGAAAATATAACATTTTTAATTCTTAGTATCGACCAATATAAGTATAATTACTATCGGTTTTAATATTAGTTATTTTCTGGTTTTAACATAATTTAATAAAAATTAATTTCGTAAATAAAAATTAGCCTAGGAAGAGAGACGGAGTAATTATTGTAAATAAAACAGGGAACTATTGGAGGGTAAATAATAAAAATTTTAAAAAATAAAAATGTATAAAATGTATAAAAATATGTGCTTATAATAGTTAGTATTTAGATACCCTTCCACTTGAAAGCCACCTAACCTGGTTGAAGGACCTCATATTATAGAGTCTTTTCGCGATATTACTATTCCGTATGGTACTTTCAAGGATAAGAAAGCAACCAACATCATTTGTCAACTAATCAATTACAAATCTTACCGTAAGATTCGATAAATGTAACCTAATATAAATATTATTTTAATAATTATCCTGTAAACTTTTTTAGTAGTAATGAAATTAATAGTTGATACTGACAGAATCTAAAATCTGACCTTAAATTCTGGAATGCATGCTACAAAACGTAGACATAGAAAGCTTACTGATATCGATCGCTCTTATATATGAGATTGTTCGCTGAATCGTATTTTTCAACGTAAAGCGGTCCACCATAAAAAAATACGTGTCGTATATTTTTCAATGACATCACAGTAGACCGCAAGAATGAACATTATTTCACTGTTTTACGTCATTAAGCGGATGTCCATAATTACAAGAATATTGCTCGACTGCGACAATACCCTCATTTAATATGCTGCCAGAGAATACTAATTCAAAATAATTACACCACAATATGAGTTGCAAATCGTCTGCATGCAGAAGAGAAATGGTGGTAGCGTACTGACAAAAATGAATAGATGGGTTTACTGCTTCAGTAGTTAGCTACGGATCTGACAGCTTTTATAAATATATTCTATTTTGATCTTAATGTCATTCCAGCAGTAACAGCCGAAAGACGTATAAAAGATGTTTGGTCCATACATTTTGGTACGGTATTTCAATAGGCCACTGTAAGAGAATACAGACATTTTTTAATGGATTCAACGAATCGACCGTATCAGGCATAGTTCACGATGACTTTCAGGACAATTTGATTGCGAAATAATAGAGTTAAGGGGATTCTAAACGAGGTCTTGCACCGAGATTTTGGTGGTGAAATTTATTCCCAATAGTCCTCCGCCATTTCTGGGTTGGTGTAACTGACATTTTTCCACCGACCATTCCGAATTTCTCTTATTGGAATTTTAAAAAATGATAAAAAGTTATTTATTTCATTTTCGAAAAGCAGATTTTCCAGTTCCATTGTTTGCCTTTCGCCATCATGGTGCTGAAATTCGTCCATCTCAAAATGCTGTCGCCGAAATACGGGAACTTTAATCTGTTAGTAAGAAAAATGTTTTGTACGGGTTATGCCACAGAGCTTACAAATTTAGGAGACTTTACAGAATCCGTAAAGCAATAACCTCAATAAGCGATTAGAAATAAATTTTTCCATATTTCGTGCCGTGTGCCATTGGTTCTGTTGTGGTTCTGACCATGTGGTAAAAGTGGTACTGCAATACTTATTAACTTACTGTTTGGTCGGTAATGACGGGATCTTTGAAGCATCGAATAACTGATGAGAGCAGATAAAGTTATTTTCTACCATCATATTTGGCAGTACCTGCTACATTCCGCAAAGACCAACAATTAAATAAACGTGGCTTATTCAATTGTCGAAAAATATATGAGAAGAAATATAAGGATATTTAATGATCATATAGAACGAGATAGACCGAAGGAAGCTGATGTCTGGTACAGGTGATTTAGCACCTCTGACGAAACTTGCTAAAGTAATAAACTGGGTTAAAGTACGATGACAGGTATCACCTACATCAAAGTCGCTTTATTTATATTCGCTTATTAAAGTATGAACCGTGTCGTATACAAACCGTATATTACTATTAAAAGTATAGTCTAAATGTAAGCTTTAATAATAATGTTCTCAAAACGAAGCATGTTCTAAATTTCATCAGCTGATAATACACTCTGTATAGAATAATAATTGAGCTACTCCTATATACACGAGGGAATGTTCGAGCCGCACTTTCAACGCGTATACATGTTTTTCTGAATATGGCTTATAATTCGATGAGGCGATAAAATTCTTACAATATGGCAATACTGACTCTAAATTTTACTTTGTCTTCGTATGTATACTTTGTAATCTGATACCCTTCGATATTCTTCTTTATAGTAAACCCATTAGAAACGGTATTCATAAAAGTAAGGTTGTAGAAGCTTACCTATTAATATTTTCAACTGATCAATAATAGCACCCATCTCACAAAGGCTCGGACCAAACTAAATGACGTAATTAATTTCAACTCTATAAATTGTACTGAGAGACATTTTATATCAAGAAGTACGACAAGAATTAATATAAGAGACTTTGAAAGTATTGTTCTCATAATTCTTGTAAGAAAACTAAATTTTGTTTTTATATGCATTGTATTAAGAATTTAAGTATTATACAAAATCACGTATAAAATTATTAAATGAACGATATTATTGTAGAAAAATATGATTTTAAATAAATGAGTTTAAATTATGGTTTATTACTTCGCCTGCCGCAAGACGAGAAGCAGTGAATTCTTTTACGTTTCATTTGTAGTTACTTAGGACTGCTTTGTACTCCTGATTTTAGAATAATAAACACAGTAATAAACGCAAATTATTGTATAACGTATTTTTAATGATTTAGAAGAATGTTTAATTTAGAAATACAAAATTATTCCAACAGACGATTAACATATTTATATAAGCAGATTACGTGGAATAAGTACTTTCATATTAGTGCGATTTAAATGACTAATGAATAGTCCATTAATCGACTATATTGAAAAACAATTTGTAGATTTCAATACATATTTAGTGGTGTTAAAGAGATAGTTTATTAAAGAAAAAAACATTTGGTTAAATAAGCATAAATTAATATATTCTCAATTTGTATTACTTTCGACAATTCAAATAAATAGCTGCTTGCATATTTTTATCTAAGAATGTATAGATAGTAATTATTGGCATAAATATAAGTCCGAATGATGTATAGAGTCGTTTCGCATTTTAAAACTAATAATAACTTTATTATTAACACCTTAGTAAACTGAGTATACAGGTGGTTGTTTGAAATCGCACAACTTAAATGTGGACTTTTAGTTTTTCTCCATATTACGCACGAACCGAGGCATGCAAAATAATAATCGGATGAAAACCAAAATTTCTGATTTTTTCATTTTTATGAATAATTTAACGTTGCACACTGACTGAAAAGGCCGTATTGCGGGCGACACCGCCTATCTTTATTTTATATCCTCGCACACTTGCTAGATCGAAGCCAAGGCACTAATGATTGTCCTTCTAAATAACAACAGCAAACATCGCTATTCTCGAATCGCACCTCTATCTCTCTCTCTCTAAGACAATATATTTTCGCAGTTATCATTTCAACTTTATAATTTTAAAACTAAGATAATAATCGTTAACATAATGATTTAGGGTGCAACAGTAGAATGACATATTGTCTAATAAAAACCTTGACTTATGCAATATTGGATCATAAATCTCAATAAGTCTCTACCTGCTCAATCTAATACCAGGTTCAATTTCCTGAAATATAAAAATTTATAACAACAAAACTTCAGAAAACTAGACATGAATGAATTTAATCGTAAAACTTTTAAAAGATCAATGATTGCGTGTAAAAAATCTTAAGCAAAAATGAAAGAATGATGGAAGATTTTCGAGAAAGGCACCCGTATAAACCTTTCAGAAAATGATTAATTGTTTCACTTATCTTCCGTTACGGAGGCGCGATCGTTTCCGGAGACGCTTGAGTGCCGTAAGCATTCGAGGCAGTAAATAAAAGAAAAGAAGCAATATATGAGAAACGATTGCCCTGATTTGGGAAAGATAATCCTGCGATATACACTGTTATTAATGAATATTAGTTGTACAAAATATTCATGTTTTAAATTAAAAGATAAATTTTTATATCAACCTTAAAATTCATTAAGAAAATAAGGAACGTTTAAGAATTTCCCATAAATTAACCCTAGTAGAAATTCAGTCCATTTTTTGTCTAGTTTCCGTCTAGTTTTGTTATTTTCCAAGTTAAAGGTATTTCCCATGTTATAGTGTAACAAAAAACTGGATATATTTCTACCAGGAATTACATAGGGATTTTTTTCCATATTACTTTTTAATTCACTGACTATAGCGTTTTATGCTTCGTAAGGTACATCAGTACCCCGTTTTTTTTAAACTCAGGCAAATGTTGATCCTTCATTTTTTTAGCGATTGCAAAAATGTGTAAAATTTCAAGTTCTCATCATCAAAGATTTTGTCGTTTCCATTTTTTTTCCGAATGTGACCGCGGTGAACTTTTCGTAGAATCGTCGGATTACTTTTTCTGGTTTCGGAAATTAACCCATTAACGCCCAAAGGACACTTTTTCTTCCTTCTATTTCAATCGAGTATTTTGTATCAAAATGGAAGTTAACAAAAATTAAGAGATACATATCCTACAGTTTTCGAGATCGCTCTTCAAGATTCCGAGTTCAAAATTGAGTTTCAGCGATCAGGAATTCCAATATAGCGCCGAATTTGAAAAAAAATGTCCGAAAAATTGGGAAATATTTATTCTTACCAATTTTTTTCGAGGCCTTAGAATATTGGGAGTCTATTGAAACTGTGAACAAAGGTAAACAAAATACTTCAATTTTAAGGAAAAATTTTACTTTTATGCCCTACATCATTCTAACGACCTCAAAATGGCCGCAACAATGAAAATTTCTTTGAAATTTTCTGGACGTTCTAACTCAAAATCTACGATGTTTTTTAATAAAATAGTAAAAATGAAAAGTTCTCAGAATTGATCGAAAAATATCACGGAATTTTTTTATTATTTTTAGAATAATCATGTGTAATGCTAATCAGAAGTTATTGTTAATAACACTGAGCACATTAAATAGTACATTACTCAACGAGGGAGGTAAAATAAAGAATGTCTCAGACTGCGTGTAATTTTTACCCGAGGCGAAACCGAGGGTGAGAAATATGCAGTCTGAGGCATTCTGTTTTAATTCCCGAAGGAAGTATACGATTTTTCTTTATGGCCGGGAGGATAAGCGACATCTTCACTCCCGCTTGCGGGACGAAAGTTGCTGCTTTCCTCCCGGTGTGAAGAAAAATACATTATAAACTATTGAGGGGCTGCGAGGAAAAAGGCCCTAACACCCGTAATGAAGATATTCAATAATAATTTATTAATTCCAATGAATATTATTCTATAAATATTCCCAGAGATTTTTCTGGCGATTTCACGAGATCGCTAATCAGAATATTTTGCAGATTTCATTATTCTTTTTTTTATCATAAATAGAATATAAAACCTTAAACAGAACAATTTTTCAACATGCAATTCTCTACATGTAGTATTTTTACCATTCAATTTTGGAATTATAATTTTTTATCTAGCCTTTATCTACCATCCCATCAGGTAATTCGAGGGTCAAAGTGCATAATTTCTACATCCGAGCGCTTAATTGTAAGGCGTTTGAAAATCTCAAACCGCATTTTAAAATTTTTAAAAACTAATGTCAGAATTATAATCCGGGAGCCCGAAACCATCTGAGTTACACACGCAGAAAGTTTAGTAGAATTTAAATGAGTCCTTATATCATTACAGAGCGGCAATCTAAACTGCCTCGCACATTATGAATATATCCACATAACAGTGGTACATAGGAAATAATACCAAGCTTCTAAAATCTGCTTTTTGTGCAAGTTCCATAAAAAACCACTAAATATGTTTTGAGCACTCATTTGATCTCAACAGTGCAAATCGTTTACACCACTGTCATCTGTAATCGGGACACCTCTGTATTTGTTCATAAGTGTCTAATAACGCCAAAGCTCAGGTGGTTCGGATTCCATCTTCACAAACTGTAGGTCCCGTCGCGATTTAGCCCCATATAATATGGGTTCAAAAATTCGACGTAAAATAATAAATAAAAAAAATCGTTTACACAGCTAAGGGGTTAATAACATTGAAATATTGCAAATGCTTTCGTGACAGCCCCATTACTCGAGAAATATTTCTACAATAAGGTGTCGTAAATGTTTAATGATATTTAAAATTTGCAGTTTACTAAATTTGAAAAATTTTGTCTTCTACGTGCCTGTATAAATTGATCAAGTAATAGAATAGTTACTTTGAATCGGGCATTGAACACTGCATATAAGAACCGGGCACATAAAAGGAAATAGATAGCTTGACCTGACTTGGGTAGTAAGAAATAGACCGACCACCTAATATACTTGCCGTTACTACTTAAGTGGTTAGGCTTACTATGGAAGTAGTAAGAACATCTATCAAAACTGTTGCTTTCTACTTAAGTATCATCCCTCCCTGGTAGAAAATTAAGACATTGGCCAGTTTTTCTGGGCTCCGTTAGTTATAGCATGTAGACCAGAAAAAATGGCCAGAAACTGGTCGCATTTTCTGCTAGGGTCACTATGTATATTTTCCAGACAAATCGTCAACAATTTATGTATAGAATAATAAAACTACATCCATAAAAGGAACCTAACTGTAGTACACTTTGAAAAATTAAGAAAAGGGAAGGTCCTATGTCCCTTTTGTTAAGTTGTAGAGAAATCATATATTTTAATAAAGAAAGAAGTGAAACAAACGCTAGTAATAAATTGAGAAGCACAATATCATTTAAGTCCCGCCGACGCCTCTCCTCCATTATGCAACACTGATACAAAATGTAGTCTCTACCCAAAAAGCAAAGTCATGGGAGCGCACTGCCGCAAAGGCGCACGCAAGGGAAAACCGAGCAAGCTCGTATATAACATCCAGTACAAAGGGAGCAGACGTAACGAAGTAGGAACGACGTATAAATAATCTCCCGCGCTTTCGACATCACGAATTCAACAGTTGGCTCCGCGGTGGCGCGGCGGTCGCTTACACCCTAATTTGCCTTTTTATAGCACAGGGTAGGCAAAAGAAAAAAAATTTCATTAATGTCAAAAAAGTATAAAATGAACAGCAATTCGAAACGCTATTTGCACATTAGCATATTTACAATTTGTTCATGCCATGCGTCACTTTTGTTTACTGATGATTCTTAACGTCCACGCTGTCAACTTCGAACTAATTACATAAGTTACGCATCGAGCACTGCCCACTCTCTCAATTTCTTGATGCGAAATTTTCACTCCAAACCTGGCGAGAGCAGGGTGCTCACTCTAAAAAGAGTGAAAGCCCACTCTAAAAGAGTGAGAACAGTGACTCCAAAGGAAAGAGTGAAGGAATTCACTCCAAATATTGGAGATTTTGTAATTACTGAGTGCTATTTTCTTGCAAAAGTAGATTTTTATATACACTGAAATTTAAATTTAAGAAACATAATTACAAGTCCGCACTATGGAGTCTGGACCCCGCAGTGATAGATCTGGAGCCATAAGTTTTTGTCGAATACTTCATTTGCAGACGATAATTTTAAGATATTTACGGTATCTGAGTCATCACATTGTTTTTCCCAGACGATACATATACATGTGTGTACAGCTTGAAGTGCAGCGTGGAACTTTTTAGTTCTTTATTATACATAATTTGAAACATAACCTGAGAAATTGCACCCTAACTAGAGCAAATATTTCACTCCATCTCTGGAGTCAAAAAAATTCACTCTAAAGCAAGAGTGAAATTTCACTCCATACAGAGTGGCTCAGTTTTCACTTTAGCTTGGAGTGAATTCTCACTCTTTAAAAGTGAAATTTCAATCCAAGGAATTTGGAGAGCATAAACACGCGAAATTTGTCTTTCATTCTCTGATGAGATTCGCGCAAATCCTGCTATGGTTTTTTCCCGTAAATCTTCTACAACGCTATCAAATTCACTGCCATCTGTTACCAAATAAGACCAAAATCAACGTATTTTACTAGATAAAAAGTAAAAAAATAAAATAAAAACCGTAGTCAGTTGACATATACCTGAAGATGTGTCGTTAATTTTTCATTATAAAAACATATCCTCAGTAATTTGTTGCCATTAAGTGTAAGTCAGTAAGGGTAATTTATATCAATATTATGTTACATAGAGGTGTTAATGATTCACTCCTCCCCCTCATGATACTGGAATCGTAGTTAATGTAGGGCATTCCCCTGTCAAGCAATCCATCCCAATTTTCAAATTCCAAATAGACTTAAAAATTACATACGAAGGCCAGTTATATATTTTAGAATCCAACTGTTTACTCCGGCTAGTTAAAAAATTTATTTATTTATTTACTTTTTATTTATATAGATATTCCCAGCGATAATTCGACAAAAAATTGTAATTTACAAACAGAAAATTTTTAGCCGACAAGCTGTATAAAAAAACGTCAGTCTAGCCATATCCTTAAACTGTAGCAGAATAGTCTTTTCTAGCCCTAGGACAAAATTTTACAATTTTAAAAGTGAGGCAAAACCGGTCCCGAAGATCTCACAACCTCCAAACAAAGTCGTAAAATCTTACAGCCGAGGAGCGAACACAATTTTTGTATGCAGTGCTCGCAAAGTAGGTACTTTATCGACCGTAAAGTGCGGAGATCAGTCCGTAAAATCGCACTTTACAGACTAAACAGAGTCCGCAAAGTGTCTACTTTACGGACATGTGTATAAAAAAATGTTTAATGAAGGAGAAAGTATTAGCCGACAGCGGAGTTGTCGATAGGTCGAAATTTCCACGCAAGATGTGACGCAAACACTAGTTACTTCGACCCAGACTAAGTCTGGACGAAGTATTGAATTTGGTCACTTCGGGCAAAAAAATTACCATATAGTTTTTCATCAAATGTCGACGTTTCAGACCCTAAGGAACCCAAATCAACAATAAAAAAATTTGTGTCCGTGATCTTGTACGTACGTACGTCCGTATGTCCGTACGTCCGTACGTTCGTACGTCCCATTTTTTTGTCTCGCGATAACTCGCGAACGGATAAGCGTATTGACATAATTTTTTTTTTAAAATACGCGTCTTGGCATAACTTAGATCTGATTAGATTTTGGCCAAGGTCCATCCGTCCATTACTGAAAAAAATTAGCCCCAATTAAGTATCTTCGTAGTTTTTTACATTTATTTTGAAAAATACAAATTTTATTATAAAATATTTCAAACAAAAAAGATAGAGCATGAAATTCTCTACAAAAAAGGTTGTATGCATTTTCTTCCTAAAGTCAACGATAATGCCATAAAAACTGGTTTAAAACGTTTATGACTATTGTCTGAAAAAGTATTGAATTTGGTCATCGCGACAAAAAACTTACCCTATTGTTTTTCATCAAATTTCGACGTTTCGACCCCCTACCCCCAGGGGTAGTCTTTGCCAGCCCTTTGGGCGCGGTGACCACCTACGGGCGCAAAGTTCTTTTACGCCCTTGATACGAAAATAACTATTTCGATATATCTAAAAGATTTCTTATAGATATCTATAAGATATCCGTCATAGATCTTTTCGATACTTTCAAGATATCTTTGACGAATTATATGTATATATTGTATATATAATATCATAATAATACAGACAGTAATTAGTAAAACACAGTAAACATGTAATATGCATCGAATAGTCTATTAGAATACAAGTGCATGAAGTAAGTGTTTTGCAACGTTTATTTATTAATACTTCGGCTGGCCTGTTGTCGGGGTCGAAGTTTTGAAAATGCTCGTTTTCAATTTTCATACATATAAGAAACACTATATTGTTGTAACATATCTACCGAAGCCACTTGGACCTAAATATGATTGGACCCCCAAATATCAATATAATTTTATAATATAATTGAAAGCTGTTAGTAAACAAACGCGTATTAATGAATAGCCGACTCTTTACTGGGTCGAAGTTGCTGAGCGAGCAAAGCGAGCGAGGCACCACGCCAACACTAGTTTTGTATTGAATTTTAATTATTGTATACAGTTTTTTTTAATGTAGTTTGTTATTACTTTAAAAATGTATTTATCTCTTAACTGCAATACATGTCTCATGAATTCCTCTGATGAATATCTTAATGAATTCCTCTAAAGAGAACTAATATATCAATTTATTTTCAAGTAGTGTAAGTCGAGATTTAAATAGGGGACATTCACGGATTTTATGTCTTACCATAAACTCTCTCTGAATGAACCTCTCACTGAAGTTTATATGAATTAATTTCAAAACAGCTATATTTTATACGGGGGAAGGGGGGGGGGTCGGCACCTCTTCAAAAATATAAATTTTTTACTTTTTGGTTACTGACTGATAAAACATTTAATTCTTTCCGTAATTTTCTTACAACTTTTAAAAAATATAGAATTACTTTTACCAACATTCTAAAACCTTATAATATATAGTTAAGAATGATTTCTGAAGACGAAAAACATAAAATGTTTGAACATTTCAATAAATTTATATGAAAAATAATGCTTAATCTGTGTGGAAAAGGTACGAAATATTATTATCACAATTTGCTCGCTGGCAGTATTAACGAGCGAGTAAAGAATGAACCAAATTTTTCATCCTGTACAATATGGAACCAATTATGACTTTGATTAATAAGATATTCTGCAGTACACGAAATTATGCTGCGTCGTATTTTGCACAGAACTCAACTTTTCATAAACATTATTCACACAACTAGACAAAATATTTCCTAGTATTTTTAATGATAATTACCGTAACCCAAACTAAACGGTTAAATAATAGCTTCTATTTATTAAAGTTATTAGTAAATATTTATTTCTATAAATATAACGCTACATACAATCATACGTATATATAAACAGTATAAATTATATATAATAGTAAATGTAAATAGACATTTAAATGATTTAATAATATAAATGAAAGTAAATACGAAATTCGAAATCCAGCAGATATGATTAATCCTAATTGTACAATTTCTCTTGATAGGATGATTTAATCGCATCTATTAAAGCAAATGTATCGGGAATTGCAGTTGGTTTAAATTTGTAATTGAATTTACCGATTCTCCAATGATTGAGTTGAAAATGAAGGATAAATGAGACTTTTACGTCTCACAGAGCATCGCATTATTGAACATACATTTAAACAGTTGCTAGAATTTATTGATCATTAATGACCTAGAGTAGAAGGTTTTCCCTCAATTTATCAATCTTTTCACTGCTCTTTACTGATTTGCGGGAATAGTTACTCACGCCAAAGGTATCAGATTGAGTAACGTAATCATTAAAATGATATCTCATTTTTCAATTGATTATCGGGTGTTTCCATTGACGAAGTACGCTTAGTTTTCGAACTCTGCGTAGTTCAAAGAACAGAAATAGTCAATACCCGCAGCTGCATTCCTCGTACGTGATATATTCATATTCAGAATACAGCGGACATCAAGAATGTGAAAATCCATGGCGAACGCGCTCGCACGGAAATGTACGGAAATCCCGGGTGTTCTAGAGGAACAACTTTTTGTAAATTCAGTAATCCCATCCTCAAAAAAGAGAAACGAGAATTCTGGATAAAAGTGACGAATCGTCATTATCAGCTTTGAATTTCATATTTCCTTGAAAAGCCTTTCAAAAAAATAAATTATATTTAAAGGATTTTATAATATATGGTGATTTAATATCAAATTTGATGTCCATATATGGCTATCTGTCGGTGCGTGTAAATTTAATGAATAAATATTATCATGTTTTGAACCTCTTGCATTTACGATATCGTGAAATTTCTGCCATACACAACATAATTTTTGCATTATATTATAACGAAAGACCCAAAACTTCAGCAACTTTTTTCATGTCAAATTCATTTAGAATCGTTATAACCATAATTGAAAAAGAATTCGATTTTAAATTAGTTTATTTAAAATCGATATCCGTCTCGATCTGCGTATAACTGGAAAATTCGCTTTCGCAGGTTATGTACATATCAACAAGTTTTTACGACCGCTTCCATTGACTATAAAATATATATAATAAATGCAGAGTATATAGTACTTGGATCGATAATATAGAAAATTCTGAAATATTTCAAGATCGAGGAAGTTACAGAACGTAAAAGTTGATATTAAATACATTGACAAATCAAGCTTGAAAAATTTATCGCAGACAATTATTTATTTTATTAATTTTCAGTCATAACAACATGTGGCACATACTACTGAATTTAATTTTACGTGAATATCCATTTCATGAAAATTAATTTCGTTTTCCACTTACGTATGTGACTATTCATGCGTGCAAAATATACTTATAGAAACCAATTTCAGATTTAACGGGGACTGCATACGCTTACAAGGAATTGAACAAAAGATTTACGTCATACCTTTTTACTTTTTTAAAATGGCTTTGAAATAACATAACGTAATAATCATACGTGTCACGAACAGGAACTAATTATAACGGACGTAATAACCGCATTCTCTCAGTTGAAATTGACAATAGCAGAAGAGTGATAAATGCGTTTGTTACTAATAATTTGAAACTCTTTAAGTGGTCAATTTTGTTTTGAGTAAAAAATATGTTATTAATACATAAATTTCAGAGATAAAAATTAACATTATTTTTAAATGGAAGTAGATATATTTCATAATATTTCGTAATTAGTATTCCATCATTTTTCTAGAAGAATTAAAATGCAATTAATCTGTAATGGTTGTGAATCATCAGCAAAGATCAGTTCATATCTGGACTCTTCGAACAGATGTCCGACAATAAATTGAACAATAGTTCGGTGGTCCTACACCATAAAATCATAGAAACGAGAAAACTTCCAGAAACTTCAAATAGTGTACATAAGAAATTGTCGTAAAAAATATGGAAAGAAGTCAATATTTACTTTTTTTAAAATATTTGTAAACTGTATATATCATAGCATATGAAAAGTCCACTTTTCTCCCTTCGTTCTTTGTTTAAGATAAACAAGGAAACAAAGAGAAAAACAAAAGTTTGTGAATGTCACACTTTAGCCAGTTAAAAAATGTATTATGCAATGCCATTATACACACAAATGTCTTGTAACTAATCTATAGATAAACGTGGGTATAAGACATACATTATGTATTATCATATCTTGACGCCCGACGGTCCTTCTTATGACCAAATGAAAATCTACTTCAATAACGGGAGCCACGGGCTCGAAGAAAAAAGCTGCGAACGCCGAGTCGCCACCTGGCGGCATCAAAACACACTGTGTGCAGCAGTCTTTACTATGGATTTATAGTAAATACAACCTTTAACTATGAATAATAGTAAATATAAAGATTTACTACGAGACATAGTGTGAAATGGGGACTACAATAGATTACAGTTATTTTAACTATATTTGTCATATTTATTTAAATCATTCTACATCGTTGATTTTTTAAATATGATGATGTAGTTGGTGTAACAAAATTATAGTAAAATCGACTATGAAAGTGGTACCTTAAAAACTATTTTTCATAGTAGCTTTAACTGTATTTTTCCTACTATGTGAAATAGTCAATTTAACTATGGATTTTTTTAGTGTACTCCCCTCGAAAACATGCTTAGTTTATTTGATGTTCTCATGAGCAAAATATGGGAGAAAATTGTGAGCAACAATGAGGAGTCCTCTAGAATGTAAATATCTATCCAGCACAAAAAGCAACAATAGAGGTTTGCAAGTATTACTGATGGTTAATTTATTAACTAAATCTTTTGACTAATAACGACAAGAAATTCTGCAATTATGCGAGGAGGATAGAAATGTAGAATCATTGTAAATCCGATTTCATTAAACCATCCTTATACTTACTCCAAGCTTGTTGAAACATCCAACCGGGTGATCAAAACGTCGGTAGGAATGTTCAGGAATGCTAATCAGTGAGATTAATTTGCACACTAATTTCTGTTTTTGCTGACATCCATGCAGTAGCAGTCCATAGAAATATTATAATCAGCACGAATTTGACATTTTCGGATACTCGCATGTTATGATTACTTAAAATACACTATGAAAATTCGTAGTTCAGTTTTACTAAAATGACTGGTATTTCAGTATTAAATGGTTTCAAGACTGTTTTGAATCTAATGTATACTTTATCTAATAATTTCAAAGTGCATTATACCACTGTTATTAAATATAGTTTAAGTAAACGGGTTCATGGATAAACATCACCAAATTCCAATTTTTAAATTAGGTAACTTATTGACCAGGTCGATTGACGCTAACTATTTCGGACAATATTCAAATACTTTGAATAATTGGTGATATTACACAGTATTAGATTTTAGAATGTTTATTTACATAAGATACAAATCGTTATTATAAAAATATAATTACGCGTGACTTTCTTATCACTTTCAAAATGTTATTTAATGTTCGATTGTAATTAGTAGAATTAATATTTGTAAAGATTCATTACAAATTGCGAATGTTTATTTTGTGAACAGAAAGGCCAGATGAGAAAATCAATCGAAAAACTTCCGTTCGGATGGGCATAAGAGTAATTCAAGGAGTAAATTCGCCGCCGCCGCCAAGGAATACTATGTACAGCGTTCCCTGTGGGACAGCAGTCATGGAAAATAAAACTTCGATGATGGAAACTTATCAAGCAAGGATACCGAAAACCCATGAAAACGAAATTTTAAAGGACAAAGGTACAAATATGCTGACATCTAAATATATTATATTGTTAGAAAAGAACCAATTGTTGCTAAAATGCGATAATTTAAAGAACTATTTTTGTATGTAAAAAGCGTCGAGCGCGTAAAATCGGTATTTCACGCCCCCAAAAGGAGGCGTATAATGGTAATTTTACGCCCACTGAATCGAAAAGTATATTTATTAATTGTTATTACTTGTTAAGTACGATGAACGCAAATACCATTATATAGATCTTATACATATTGTTTGTTCGAAAAACTGGCACATTTTATTTACATAAAAAATCTTTGATTTGACATAACCACAAAATGTTCTAACCATTTAATTTAAATATCATATAAATAAATGTTTCGAGTTTGGAAATTTTAAACGATTTATAACGATGAAATTGAAAATCTTTGTTTATTCGCTTAACAGTATCATAAAAGTTTTACGACTGCAGTAAACATTAATCTCCAATCGAAAGGTACACAAACAAGATTAAAGTCCATTGCCCATAAATTAAATTTTTACTTGCTGCCCTTTCCATATTTACTAGCGTTTCTTGCCGCAAATTGCATTAGATAAGACGTTTATGCATTTTGATGTACAGAATAAAATCTTTAGAAATGAATATAAAATTATATTAATAGAAATGGTATTTTTTTCCGGAAATACGCGTGACAAATCTGTACATGATTCACACCCCTTGATTCTCCTGTGCATTTTTCGAGACGAATCCATCATATTTTTTGAAGTATACGTCTATGATGTTGCAAAATATTATTTTTTTTGTTTACGAACATTCTTGAAAACGATTTGTTTGATTTAATGGTTATTAAATAATATCAAAGTGGAAAGTGGACTAGTGGAATTTTTATAAAAATTGGTTTCTGGAGTTGCATTGCTGATGGTGATTATAGATTATGACTTTAAAATTCAGAATGTCAAATTCAATGAAAATAGTTTGAATTTGATAAAATTTTACATCTAAAGTTTCCGAAGTTTTTGATTACTACGATATACCACATTCAATTTCAACCACCATACCTGCTGACCTGCTGCTGGTGACTGACGCATTCGCAATTAATACATTTACCCATTTGAACGAAATTTCTTTCATCTCCATTTAGCGCGCTCTATAGTGAAGAAGTTAATAAATTTCCAGTATTCTGTTTTATTATGAAAGTGGACTTTACAGTTCCTTTAATCCTTTAAAAGCTAAATGCAACAAAGGGATTAGGTAATGTTTTGTTATGTGTTTGCATGTTATGATTAAATATATATATTACTTATCTACAAGTGGCATACATTTCGGCAATCAAAATCACTCATTATTACTGAAATAATTATAACATTTATTTATTATGTAGGATGTTGTGGGGTTATGTGGCGCATGAGGTGCAACACTTTCGGTTTCTGATCTACTGGTCGATATTGAACAAAATCATTTACCGCCATCTGTTTGTGTACACACAAAGTTGTTTTTGATATATAACTCATGAGATAGCTCGCAGTCAGGTTCGCTGTACGTGTATCGATTAGTTAAATTTCCCAGGAGAATATTTTTCACGCTTTACATTTTTATTCGTATCCTGAAGTATTTTAATTTATCTGATAAATAAATATTTGTTTATCGTAGTTTTTTTAAGTGTTTTTGATTTCCCAAAGATATTTTGTATCTCCGTTTCATTGTACTGCATGAAAATCAATTTACAGAAAATATCGTATGTGGTATGATGTGCAACACTTTTTTAGGTGATTGATAGTTTATCGATATTTTGTGATAAAGCGTGTGCATATAAAGACTTGTTATGGCCTTGAAAATAGTTTTAGATATTACGCCACGAAATTATAAAAATAAAACTATTCGCTGCTCCGGTGGATTTTAAGTGAATTTGGAATTTTAAAGGTCGACTATATCCTAGTTTTTTTTTGACATCAGATTAATTGGCATTGAAGAATTCTTTATTTCTCATTTACGCAGATTTACATCGATTTATGCATTATATACCCGTATTTTACTGGTGTTGTGCATCACCACAATTTTTTTTGAAAATGCCAAAACAGAGGAAACATTTTTAATTATGAAAATCTAATAATACAGAAATGCATATTAAATCCTTTAAATTATTTAATCTTCAAGCATCAGCTCGCTGTTGGTAAGACTAGCCACGTTGTTTGTTTACGTTTCGAAAATATTGTTTATAGCCGGAAATCTACTGCTGCTGTACTTGGCGTAGGTTTCTGCAGTTCCTACATTTCAAACACAAATGTGAAGTACGGCGCCATGTTCTTAAGGTAGTTCTTACGAAACCCCGTTTATTCACCATCAACACGAAATTTAGAGAAAAAATATTTGAATACGTAATGCGTCCCTGTGTGAAATCTGAGAGCCATTGACCGTGTAGTTACTGAGAAAAAGCGTATATAAAATGTGATTTTTTACTATGACAGCTTATGGGGATGCATGATTTCAGACCTCAAAATGTGACGTTTTTTACTAAAACTCTTTTATTACATTCACGGTCGGAACAAAAAACGGTATAAGTGTAGATTAAACTATTAAGAACATAATATTTAAAGCTGAATAGAATTCACCGTACAGTTTCTCCATAATAACTTTTAGAAAATCGTGATTTTGTCGCAAAACTTTCTCGATCACGTCAGAACGTTGATTTGGCAACGTTCCGCACTCGGCACCTTTTGCGCATGTACAATACATATGGAATGTCAGTTTGGTTAGGTGTGCTGTAGACGGGTGAATCTCTCGTTTTGATTCGCATCGTTGCCGTATCTAATTGTTTACTTAATGTATTAGTCAAATGGGAGATTTATTATTATTTAAACATTAATTATAATAACATTTGCACTCGTGGCTTTATCGTGTACAGAGTTATAAAGACATTTTATGATTTATGATCAATCAAATTTGGTGAAATATCAACTTTATTTTTTCGTCTCGTGCTTGACCTGTTCAGTAGGGTAAGAACTACCTTAAGTCAATCTGCAGCTCTCGCAAAATCTTAAGAATAAAAATGCAGAAAAAGGGTGATTCTGCACGTTAAATAATAAAAAAAATTAAACATTTCAAAATTTGGTTGTTGGACATGTCTTTAGATGAGCAAAGAAAATAAAACGTTGCACATCACCCCACAACACTCCAAAATTAATCTTGAAACTCTTAATAAATCTCCTTTCATTCTTTCATCATGCATTTTTTTGTTTTAAGGGGTTTTCACAATATTTCATAATACTGAACAATTTTATGATAAATTATGATAAACCACAGTATCTTAATGGAGAGTCTTAAAAGTTCTAAAGTTGTGTACATATAAGAATTGCCATTGAACACAAAGCCCAAAATATTCTTTATTGAAAACCACATTCTGGTATTAAAACCTTCACGTGAATGCGTAAATTTAAATCTTCATGTGTTTTGTGAAACTCATTGTTATTAAAAATTAGTTATTAAAGAGAGAAATCAACAGGAATCAAGCAATTCTAGCCCATAACTTACTATACCTTACGTAGACCACTTATTATAATAATTTTAAAATGTTCTTTCTTTGCCCTGAATCACCTATCTGAAATTGTTTTCTCTGACGTTATAGACCTACCACTTCCACAGGCAGCAGTCGAAAAGCAATTTTTACTAAGTGACGGACGAGTTCGACTTGAGGCGAATCTTGACCATGCGATATACGCCCATGGAAATCCAATCGTAGTTCTCGTTAATGTCACCAATAATAGCAACAAATCCGTCAGAAGGATTGAGGTAACTCATTATTTCATATTATCTTTTTACTAAAATAGGTAATTCTAAAATTAAAAAAAAATAAGATAATATTTTAATTTTGATATAATTATAATGTACCTCCTAAACTAACGCCTCCTATTATATTAAACAAATATTATGATTAGTTCCATCGCATACACTTAACGCTTTAATGCTAAGTAGGGATTCAGTGCCAAATATGTACAAACATTGTTAACGTCATCACGTTGAAACTGCATATTTTCTTTTAGAATAATGTACGTGTTCGTTTATTATGCAGGGACACGTTCGTTGCTAGTTTCGTTATCTTTAACAAACTACTAAAACGAAAACACATTTTTATTGCTGTTACCAAGTTTTGTTGTGATTATTCTTATAGTAATTATAACTATCAGAACGTCTTTGCATGTGTAATACCTACATGAGTCTAATAAAGAAGCAAGATCCATAACGAAACTCGAGCAATTTTTTTTTGAAATATATTATATTACTGTAAAATATTTATGGAAAATTCAGCAATAGCCTTTACCGAAACTGTGGATTCAAGCTTTTGAACGAGCTTGTCCGGGCTTAGCTTTGTGACGTGAATGACTCACCATAATGAGGATTATCGACTAACCGTTAGATACCCTACAGTATTAAAGACTTCTCGTTCACACGCGTAAACATGTTCATTTCCATAATTAAAGAAGTCAATAATCGACTGGAGAATTATGGACTTAAACTTATAGATAATTAAACAAAGAGAAATTATTAAAGAATACATTTTTGGACTTGAAGCAATAATTACTATAATAATGTAACTGTCAATATAATATCCCAATTAGCACATGTACGTCCAATGGACGCCCAATGTACGTCCACTAGGCTCGCCACGTATGTTCATTGAACGACCGGAATTCATTCGGTTTAAGTTCATGGCACGTCCAAATTACGTCCAAATATCACTTGTATGTACATGTTTGAGCCGAACCATATTTGAACGTAGAATGGATAAAAAAAATGGAATTTGGACGAATATTGGACCTACAAAATATCCATGGACTTTCAAAAACTGATGAATAATGAACCGAATTCTATCGTAAAGTGGACCAATTCTGGAGTTAAATGGGACAAAATGAAAGATATATTGACGTATTTTGGATGTATATATTCCGTAAAATATAAAAAATTGGACAAAGTAATACAGCACTTATTTTTAAATTAGGTAATTTTTATATAATTTTTATTTTAACCCTTAAAGCGCCAACCTATATAAAAATAACACAAAGCGCCATGTGAGGTCGTGGGAGACCCCAATCCGAAAATAATATCGTCCTGCGCAGACAGTTTTCGTTATTTCGTTTCAACAAAATTACTGGATAATCTCCAAGTGTCATTTTACCGCGTAGATAAGTTATCTTGATAACAAAATTATCGGTGCCTGTTATAAAAAATGAAATACAAAAGTGACATTTAAAAAAAAAATCATAAATTTAACTTGTGCTTCTTGAAATGTAGCTCTTTAAGATGCAAAATGCTGTAAAAGTGCAGTTTTAGAAGGGAAAAAATGTAATATTTATGTGTGGGGTCTCCCAGTACCCCCAGGGCGCTTTAAAGGTTAAGTATATTTGCATGTATCTTTCACTATGTTCATATATTCTAACGCTCGAAAATAAATTAAACAGCCTACAATTAGAAAAAACGCCCCGTTGGAGAATCGAACTGCGGTCTCTGGTTTACTTAACTACGATGATACACGTTCGCAATTGGGTTATCATACGAAATACAGTTACTTATAATAAAGTGCAAAAATTTATTAAATTTGATGGTCTGACGAATAAGAGATGATTGTCCACGTTATGATTTAAAGCCTATACAATTTTGTCAGCTATTAATTGTTTAACTAAGATATGAAATAAGTTACTAATTATTATAATGTTGCCATATAAAACTTCTAGAACTGATCATTATTTATATTTAAAATAAGAAAAGGACTTCAAAAGGACTGCAAACATTAAATACAATATGCGGCTAAAAAAAAACAACAAAAAATAACACATAGCATCGACATCTTCTTTCAATTGAAAATATCACTTAAGTAAAGCCCCGTTGAAGCGTAATCCATACCACGCGACCCTTTGACTACGGCCGCAATCCTTGACAATAAATTACAAAAGCTCGTGATTGTCCAGTGCAATTTATTCTATCAGATAGGTACACCTGGTGAAACTATAAAACCAATTCCATTCTTGGTGCGTCGCACGTGACCCCATCAACTAAATCAGTTCAAGAAATCTACTCGAGCTTTCATACATGCATATCGACTTTTGGTCGTCGAAATTTCCCTGCGATGTTTAGCGAGGTCGCTTCTACAATATTCAAGAAGATGTGATTGATGTTTCCAACAATTCGCAATCAGGTGAAGCAGTGAACTGTGGTCACCTTTAAATATTCCTAAATTTTGCACAATCTGTAATCGAGATCTTAGTGTATAATTACGCCACTATCTTATAAGATGCACCCTCAGAAAAAATATAATAAAACAAGCTTTTATTTTGATCACAATTTCCTTTCGCAAGCAAGAAATTTACCTCCCAAATGGGATCACTTTAAATTCGAAAACATTAATGACAATCATTTTTCTATGCACCGTGAATTTACTGCTAAGAATTTCCTACTAGTTTCAACAATCAACCAATTTAATTTAAAATTAAGATTAAAGGTAAACATAATATACTAAAAGAATTTAAATTTTTTTTTATTTTGGGTACCGTAATGAAATGTTTGCCTAACAATGTTGCATGTGCGCATGTTGTTATTATAGCACACTCACTCGGTTGTCTACTACTATAAGCTAAAATATCACTACAGCTAAGTTTAATCAAACCCACTGGTACACTAGAGAAATTGTGTAACGATTTTTACTATTCTGACTAGGACTCCAAGGACAGACCTACAATTAATTTAAAATTTACTATTATTTTAGTAAATGTTCGTATTCAGATAGGAATATTTATATAGGAATAATTGCAGGAACACGTATAATTTAATGACTTTTCTGGTTGGTATATATCCATATTTCGGTTGCAGTGGAGAAAATCGTATAACCTTGAGAAAAAATAGTTCTATCCGTGCTCGTTCGATAATAAGACCAGTTTTTACAATGAGTTTAATAAACAACAAGAACCAACTAAAAATTATCTAAATTAATTAAACTACTAATTGCATAACATAAATTTGTAGGCATTCTCTTAGAATAATAAAAAATGTATCGGCAATATATGTCGGCAGTTTTGAACATCAGACGTAAGTAAATACAACAAACATTTTTATGTTTATCTAAATGTGTATGTGTGGATGTCTGTAACCATACACGAGGGTATTTTGTTGATCGAATTTATCAGTTTTGTTTTTGCTGTTAGATTGAAGAAATAAACATAAAAAGACACTTCACACTCGACCTCGTGCTTTCGTGTTTGATAATTTATGATTCTACGTTTGAATGAAAATTAGCGTCACTTTTAACATTGGAGAAGACAAACACTTTGCTTAGCATGAACATCAAAGCGTAAACATTTTTCAAGGAAATATTAATCTCGAAAGTACGAGAACCCCCACCGGCACAAAATGTATCTTTCCGAAAGAAAACTAAGTCATCAAAATTTAATACTGGATTCTAATGTTTTCGCACGGTTACTTCGAAATTGAGATCGACGTTGCTTTTCGTTTACCTTTCGCTCAATTTAAATCTTATTTGCAGTTTTTATAAATAATTTACGTATTTTCGGCTTACGTGTAAAATAGATAACGTTAGTATTCGCAACTACAATACTACTCGCCGATGCGCCTTCAGCAAAATACGTTGAATGCAATGTGCTTGATTTGACATTGTCGGATGTTCTTCGCTGCAACGAGGTTACAATTTTTGAAAATGCATTACGTCATTTGGAATATTTAAATTGTTTTATTAGTGATACATTAAGATAAGAAATTACATATTAGTTTTTCCTACTTCCATAAAAAGTTACGTGTTTTTTTCAGTTTATACAGGGAGTTTCGTTCTCATCCATCCACTAAGATAACCTCTGTAAAAACAAATAATATGAAAAAATTGCCTCTTCAAGGATAAAAGGAGAAAAAGGAGCCCGCCCCCATCGTTGGTATCTTGAATTCAATGTAGAAGTTTTTTTTTAACGAAACCCCTATTTTTTATACCGAAGGTGAGTTGTTATACCTCGGAAATCCTAAAGATATGATAAAAAAGTTTGAATAACCTAGGGCATACATCAATGATTTGGTTAGAGATGTGGTTAGATTCTAGAAGTAAATTACTGCATTTACGAATCCTGAATAAAATGTCTGTGCCAAAATCCATTCTGATCTAATGACCTTGAAATGACAGCACAGCTGACTTAAAGTAAGCATATGACCTTCACTTCACCCTTAACTCTGAAGCTAACTTTCTGTGTCATTTCGCACATAAATTTGCCCGCTCCACCTGATATCAGTGTCAAAAATAGTGGTTCCCACTCTAATTTTGAAATGACCTTCAAGATTGACTTCAGTGTCAAGATCGTTGGTACCATTGGGTACCATCTCTGTATTTCGAGGATATGTTTTACAATTGAACAAGTTATTAAGTAACAAATTTTTAATACACTTATTTTGGGTCCAGAAATACTTTGTTTATATAAAATTGCAAATGTTTATATATACCGATTCTAAATATACTCCACAATTCACTAATAATTGTGCAGCTTGTAAATTTCAATTATTCCCGTTTTGTATTTCTGATGAAAATAACATAGAAGATGTTTGTTTCTTGTAAAATCTTTTAGAATTCCGGGAGATTTTTAGGTAATTCAAGATAACCGAACATTTTTTCCCATGAACTCTTGTTAAGTTTAGAATAATTACAACATAAATATGTAAACTAAATAATAAATTATAAAAAAAAACAATCGAATTACTACAGAGTACTGGTGCCTCATTACTTTTCCGAAATGGTTGGCTCAGTATTACTATTTCGTAATAATATAACACTATCGTGTAGGTGTTTTCTACCCATGAACCAACACGGCTATTTTGATCTGATAAACGAGTTCATTATGAAAGTCCTTTCGGCTTTACGATTATTATTAAAGTTTGAAGTGCCGTGGTTGCAGAGCTTTATTTAGTGGCTTCACGACAAAGTTCATACAGTACTTATGGTATACTAAAATTTAAGTGGCTCAACACACAATCTTCTTAGTATAAAAGTTACGTAATTTTCTATTTACAAGTGATGTCTTGTCCTTATTGTTTTAAATCTATTTTCAAACGTGTCTTTCACAAAATAACATGAAATTGATCAATGTTCATAAAAGTAATTACCGATTATTTATTGTCATTTATTTTATGATAATTGAACAATTTTAAACCATTGATACAATTTAAATAAAATTAATACCAATTTCTATTTTAATTAAAATTTACTGCATTGGATATATATGGTACTACATAACATAATAATGATATCTAAAAATAAATCAGATAAACGACAAGAAACATACGCTTTGCAGGTATTTAAGTAACCAAAAATAAATTAAATTAAAATACCTTCAAAATATAAGTTAAGCAATGATTTATGCCTGAAAGTGTATTATTAGGATTTACTACTAGAGAAAAATAATATTTTATCAAATATCACACATCGAACAGGAGAAAGGTGTTTTTTTCTTAATTGACAACACGGATCAGTAGCATCAATATCGCATGGAAAGTCTGCGGAAGTATTCTTATATAATTGAATGATCAAACGAGCCCACCGAAGGTGGGCTCGTTTGATCAAAATTATATGAAAAGTCTCGTTCGAAGATGATAATTATTGTAGTCATGCTTGTCTTGCCAAAATTCACAACGTTTAATGTTTAGATTTAAAATATTTTGGCGCCTTTCGCCATGTTATCCCTTGCGTGACACTCCACTAACTTCATATTGTTTTGTTTGATAAATATGTTGAATTATCACTATTTGTCCAGAAGATGATAACGGGTACACACAAAATTTTCTATTTATTTATTTATTTATTTATTAGGGGAAGGGAGGGATATTATCATCTTCGAACGAGACTTGATCATTCAATTATATTGCAAGTCTCGTTCTCAATGATAATTATTGTAGTGTTTTAGAGTATGTGATAATTCATAACAGAAAATTTATAATATTGCTTAAACATTTTATTGAACTTGAAGCTTATGGAATAATTACAAGGAATAGCGTTGAATTGAAAACTATTACTTCAATATCGCCCGTGCGAATTGGTCATTGGTTGATTGGATGGGTCTATTATAAAACTTACAGAAAGTCTGCGATCTTGGTGCCCAACCAGCAGTACGTCTTATAGTGTCGATATCCACTCCTCGCTTATGAGCAGCAGATACCGACGCATGTCTTGTACTGTATGCCGTAAATTGGTTCATATCAATACCTGCTTTAACTAATAAATTCTTTACCCAATGGCCAATTGTCTGTGCGCTTACAGCTTCACCGTCGCAATAAATAAATTTTTAGTTTTTTGGCTCCGCAAACCTTTGGTTATTTCAAGATATTCTAACACTAAAGAAGCCACACACAAACCGGGTTTTTTTTGAAAAAGGGTAGGATCAAGTCAGGGTTGTTAGATCCTACTCTTGAAGTCTTGATAAGATCGGTGATTTTGATACTAATGCCAGATTCAGATCTGAAAATATTATCGACATTGATTAAAGACAATGTCTGAAGTCTCTGAGCAGTCGTCAGCGCTAATAGTGTAACCACTTTTTCACTGGCTTCTTTTAATTTTTAACTCCTTAAGGGTTTTAAGATTTTCCAAATAACGCAATACAGGCGTAATGACCCACGTTGTCGAGTATCTTGGTTTCGTTGGATTTTCTCTAAATACACCCTTCATGAAACGAGATATTAGACCATCTAAATTTATATTATCACCTGAGATCAAGGAAATAGCTGCCCGGGAAGTGTTTAAAGTACCATACTTTTGACCATCTTTCAATCTTAAATTAAGGAAATCAATGATGTCCGATGTCTTTGGATTGAAGGTATCTACATTTTTCATGTGAGTATAGTTCCACCAATGTTTGAGCTGACATTCATATTGCTTGAGCGTTGTTGATGCAATGGAATTGACTAATATATCAACAGAATCTTCATTAATTCCTTTTCTCAAATAAGCTGACCTGATAACTTTCCTACCACCAATGAAAGGTGGGATGATAATGGATTGCTCTCGTTGCTACAAGGAGATATTAATAAATATTTGTCAGGATGAAACGTAATTGGAGATCGGGTAAGAAGAGAGGTAAATAATGGGTACCATGGCTGTGTGGGCCAAAATGGTACCACCAGTAGCCCTTCTGATTTTTCATTGATAATTTTTCTTAAGGTTTGTAGAATAAGTGCGAATGGAGGAAAAGGGTAAAAACGTTCATCCTTCCAAGAGACTGTGAATGCATCTACTAATTCAGCTTGAGGGTCAGGGAAACGAGAATAAAACTTTTTACATTTATTATTTAATCGAGATGCGAATAAATCAACTGTAAACGGTCCAAAGTTTCCTCAATTTGCTTAAAATAGAAGTGAGAAATTTCCCATTCTGTATCTATGTTAGTAATACGAGATGCTCTGTCTGCTTCGACATTTTCTGCTGAACGAATATACGAGGCTTTCACCCACAATTTTCTCTCTTCGCACCAACTCCAAATTTTTCTCGATAATTCACTCAGATGAGGGTACTGTACACCTCCAGATCGATTAACATAAGCTATTGCAGTAAAACTATCCAAACGCAACAATAATTCGCATTCAAATAAGTTTGAAGCAAAACATTTAAGTGCGAAAAAAGCAGCTGATAACTCGAAATAATTTATATGATTTTTCTTCTCTTCCTCGTTCCTAAATCCGTGGGAACTTATATTATTACAATGACAGCCCCAGCCTGTCCGAGACGAATCAGAAAATATTTCCATAACAAATTTATTAATTCTTATTGGATTTGAACCAATGGCTGCATTTTTTATCCACCAATCTAAATCTTCAATCATATTATTATTTATATACATCTTTCCCTCATAATTTCCACCATTAAATTTTAGCATTAAAAACTTTTGTCTCTCTAGTCTCTTGCAGTGAATAAAACTGTAAGCAACAGCAGGACAAGCTGCTGTTAAAACTCCTAGAAATGATGCAAATGTACGAATTTTAAAAGCAACGCCTAGCTTGAATTCAACTGCCATTTCTATTATTTGTTTTTTCTTTTTATCAGGCAATTTTAAAGAATAGTCTATAGAATTAATAATGAAACCAAGATATTTACATGATTGACTAGCGATCAAGGAACTCTTCTCGAAATTTTTAATGAAACCTAATTGTTCGAGAAATAATATAGTATCTTTTAAATTATTCTAAAAAATCATCTAAATAAAGGATTACCGTCATTCCTTTCAGTCTTAATTCATTAACAATGGGTTTCATTATCTTAGTAAAAACATAAGGACTTATGGTTATCCCAAATGGCAGGCAGCAGAACTGATATAGTTTACCGCAAAATTCGAGTCTAAGAAATTTTTTGTGATCTTCATGAATGGGTACTACGAAATACGCATCTTTCAGGTGTATCGTGCCAATGTAATCTCCCATTGATAGAAGATTTAAAGCAGATTTTATGTCTTCCAATTTGAAATGAGGAGAATTAATAAATTTATTTAAGGCTTTCAAATTGAAAATAAAGCGATTAGTCCCATCAGATTCTGAAATTAAGAAATATGATGAAATAAATTCACCTTCTTCATGTAAACACACTTCAATAGCTCCTAATGATAATAATTTATCAATTTCGTATTGAAATTCCATTAATTCAATCGAAGAAAAATTTCTACATTTAGGAGGAGCTTTTTGAAATGGAATTTCAGAAAAAGGGAGACGATATCCTTTTACATAACTTAAAATATGTTTATCAGAACTTAATTTTTTCCAATTTTTTAAGTAAAAACGTAAGCGTCCCGCTGGCTTATCTACCTGTATTACTTCTTTAATGAAGATTGGTTCATCGTCAGAGAGCTCGTCTTCGAGGGATTGTGTGAAGGAGCTTTCGGTGGAACCCTTTTCGATCGGAAAAAGCGAGGTTTTTGTTGATGACCCACCTGACGATAATTGGCAGGTGGGTATTTCAAGTTTCCCTGGAATCAGATTTTTTGAGGCGCTTTTTTTTTGTGGTTTGCCTTTTATTTCCGCAGAAGCTTTCTCTATTTCCTTTGCATCTTTAATCTTTTCCTTGCGGTTATTTCCGTATAACCACTCATTTGAAACCAACGAATCTACCGTAGATTTCATATTTTTATTAAAATGCGGAGTAATGAAAGATTTTCGAGCTACTGATTGCTGATAATAAACATCAGTAAGGATTTGTACAGCGTGGCTCAATAAATCCGTGAAGACAACTTCATCGACCTCCTCTTTTGGAGGATCTACAAGCAAAGATACTGCAGCACCTAAAGAAGCGAGAGCTGTACCAACACAGTTTTGTGTTTCTACAAAATGATTGTCTCGTTTCTTTGCAATGTCCGAAAGCAATGGAATAATCTCTGGATTAACTTTTGGGGCTTCCACAAAGAATTCACCACTGCGATTATATAATTCAAGAATCTCTTTCTTATTCTTCTCAGGTAAACCTTCTTTGGTCCATTTTGACCAAATATTTATCAATCCTGAGTGATATTTAACCTCTTTAAATTTTGATAGCACTAAATCCATACCAAGTGCTTTTAGAACAGTCTCACTAGCTGAAGGATCATCAGGCTCAGAAATTGAATGCTCTGTTAACTCCAGTCCTTGAGAATTTTCAACATTTGTCATGGAACCGGGAATATTATTTGACTGGATCTCAGTTTCTCCATTCTCTTCTTTTTCCTTTTCTGTAATTGAAAGGAAAAAGAATGAAGAAAATAGTCTGCAAAATTGTAACACTTGTTGTGTATATTGTGATTTGATATCACAATACCCAATAAGTCGTGTAGACTCTCAAATTTCGTATGGAACTTTGAGTTATAATTATTTAGAGCCTTTAGGCGGAGAAACAACAAACTCGTATAGAGGTTTGCTTACCGATTACAACCGGTACAACAGTATTGCCTGCTTGAGGCGTGGAATTAAAAGTTGTATGCGAAACAGTAGCTGATGCCTGTTCTTTTTGAACATCCAGCCATGATGTAACCAAATTTGTGAGGTTATCCAACTGTTTCTCCATTTTATCAATTCTGGAACTGTCCGACGATCTTTTCTTGTGATGACGGTCATCTCTAGATCTTGATCTAGAACGTTTCTTCTTGTGACTCGGCATCTTTTATTGTTTGATGAGTATTTATTTAATCTTTAACGGAGCGACGAAAAAACGTTATGATTTTTTGACACAACGAAACAATATGGAGTTAGTGGAGTGTCACGCAAGGGATAACATGGCGAAAGGCGCCAAAATATTTTAAATCTAAACATTAAACGTTGTGAATTTTGGCAAGACTAGCATGACTACAATAATTATCATTGAAAACGAGACTTGCAATATAATGAATTACAGACATTTACACTGTGCTTTGACGCTCTTATATTACAAATCAATTTTATTCACGAGAACGATTTAATTGCTACGTGCTGCAGAGCGCCAACGTAAACCGGGAGTTGCGGTCTTAAAAAAAGCATATCTTGAAAACCAAAGAAGTCTCCATCAATTTGCTTCTTTAAATTAAAGGTGAAACATTCTCCTACTCTACGATAAATCAAGATTTTTTAAATACCGTGAACGTTACTAAAATTTGAGTTGAAAAATGTTTTCCGCCAATTTTTTTACAAATTAAAAAAATTTTTTGTTTACTTTTAAATACCTAGACCCTCCACGGAGACCTGGACCCTCAGCTTTGATATAGTTGGCGTAGAATGACTCTAATATAAAATATTTTCCGATATACATTTAATAACTCTTAATGTGGACTAGAAAGCAGATTAATCTTGGAAACTGTTTTGTCTTATTAGTTTAGAATCAAGTTTATGCATAATTAACAGGCCGTTAGTTCGAAATGTGGTTTTCACTTGACAGTACACACCGCATCTTAATCACACTATATTACAAGATTTTCGTCCTGACACTCGCTCGATGCATCGTCGTGAACGTACTTGTAGTAATTCGTCAACGTCGTTGCGCTTTACTAACTTTCCCATACTGTTACAAATATCTAAATAGTTGACGTCAAGTGACTCCGACAAATAAACTTGAGAGTGTATATATATACACTCATGTATGCGCTTTCAATCAGAATCAAAATGTATCTTCCTATATTCTTGGAAATTAATAGTTTGACGAAAGGGAGATGTACATATAGTTAAGTAGACTTAAATTAACTATATGTCCACAATAATAACGATTTTAGTGATGAAGCCAATCAAAAATTAATAAAATCAAATAAAAGATTTTAGAATACTGCCATAGCGACCTATTACTATATAGTGAATTTATTATTATTTTAAACTAAAATGTTAGTTGCAGTCACGTCAGAAACTTTACCGGCAAAATATTCTGGTTATGGAAAAATAATAAACTAAAGCATCCAAATTGAAAATAATCACGTCTACAAGCCAACATTCGGTTTGTGTGAATGAATACGTGGACAAAAACACCAACTAAAATGACATACATTTGACATACTTGGGTCGACAATACTCGGTGTATGTAAAATGTACGTATAGTAGACTCCATTCGTGTTCATTTCTTTACTGAACGAAATAAAAAATCCAGATCAAAATTCCTGAATATACTAGCGCTCTTTTCGTACCGACTAAGTTTTAAATATTAAATTAGAATAAGTAAATTGATATTATATTAAATGTGTAACATTTTATCATCCTCTCGTAGGAAAATGAATATTTTAAGGGGTTGCTTTTACTACACTAACATAGGAAAAAGAACTGTAATATTTCTCTCGGTGTTTGACTCAAAGGGTTAATCTCAAATTGCCATCGTAAACGTAACAGTTGATTCAGAAGTTAATATTAACTTAAAGTTTATTGACACTTGTAAAGCGGAGTACTGTGTTCAAAAAGCTTAATTTGATTGATGCTTAAATGCGTTTATAGGTCTTTAACAGTTCAGTTGTTTCAAGACTACCATTGATAAGGAATTTTTTTCTATTTTACATATCACGTATTAATTTATGCAAGAACTCCCTCGTTATCTTCATAATAAGAGTCACATTTAACATAATACTTCATCGGGAACCTTAAAATTGTAATATTCTAGTTTCAGACGGAACATGAATTTCTTATCTTCTATAAGATGCAGAAAAATATATACCAGAATAATTTATTGAATATTATTTTTATGACAGAATATATTATTGAACTGTTCTCATGGGAATGATTTGATATATATTTTTCTTATGCAATTCTTAAAATGTTTTCTTAATTTTACCTCTATTAGTTATTCCTCATCATCTCTTATTCCATACACACATTTTACTCTCAATTTAAAGGCTATAGATACTTCAAGACATGAAAGTGTACGTGTGTAAGTATACGGAGATGAAAATAGCTAACATTTGTCAATTTTGGGTCGCTGAATCCGAATCCGATAATAAAAAAAATTATTAGCTCGTGTTTCCAAGATATACGAGATCAAAGTTGGAAAAAACGTCGTTTTCTACTATGTTTGAGGAGGCATACCTTTTGACGGAGACGAGGTAAGGACTTAAAATAATGCTTGTAACTTTACGGAGGAAAAATGTAAGACATTTAAAAAAAATTTCTCTTGAATGGTCATTTTTCTGTATGCATGAAATACCGGTCTGATCTTGTACGGCTGCAACTATATTGTGCTTTAAATTAAATATTAGGCGAGCGGGAACTTTTACGGTTCAATTTTTGTGATGAACCGTTTTTAAAGAAATTTGGTATATACAAGAAATTTGGTAGTTACAGCCGTATAAGGTCGGACCGGTATTTCATGCATGCAGAAAAATGACCATACAAGGCAAAGTTTTCTTTTTTTTTTTTATTGTGTTACATTTTTCCCCCATAAAGTCGATGTTACAAGCATTAATTAATATTTTTTATTATCGGATTCGGATTCAGCGACCCAAAATTGACAAAATTTAGCTATTTTCATGTCCGAAAGAATCACTGTTGATCAGTTATGCAGGAAAGTATGTTTAACTTCTTTGTTGTCATTAGAATAATCTTGTAAAAACTAGATTTAACAATTTTCGTAACCAGAATGAAATCTAGCGTTTGTATTCTGCAAGTTATTCAGGTTTACATGTTCCATGTCCGAACTTCTGTTTCACCCAACATTATTTTCATTCTGACGTGCTGCACATTTTTATTTGTTGCAGACTGCAGTAAGTTGTCTCACAATCTGCAGTTTTTCAGAATGAATTATGCAAAACGTTGTCAAAGCTTTAATACAGGATGAACAAAGTTCAACGAATCTAAGAGATTCATAAGTAACATAATAATAAGGGTTTTCCTACTCGTCGAATTTTTTGACATTTTAGAAAGTCCTCCTTATTAGTGTTTTGGGTGAATAATTGAACATGAATGTTAGTTATATTTTTGGCATTTCTTATATTTTCCAATACGATGAAAAACCCCTTACAAGTTACCTTAAACTTTTATAATGATCATTTAAATCACTTTACTGTACTTCGCTGTACAAACAGTTCTTAGGATATGACTAATGTTATTAGCACTCATATACTTTTTAGTAAACTAAATATAATACAAAATTTTAATACAAAATGTTGTGCTTGTTCTTTTTTATATAACATTCACCATTTAGATATAAACCTTATTTGTTATCATACTAACCTCGCGAAAAATGTTGTGCAAACAAATAATTCTAAAATGGATTGTCTCAAATCGTGTAATTTTGTAGTGTGGTGCATTTTTATCCAGTGATTTTTCATTATTCAGCAAATCACCATATTTAAATAAACTCTTCAATATATCCGATATACAAATTCTAAAACTTCAAAAGAGAAGTTTCAAAAAATTCTGCACATTAGAATTTGGTAGTTTCTTGTTAGACCTTCTTAGCGATACATCGTATCCCATATAGCATACCTCTTACAGAGGTCGTCCAGAGCTCAGTTCAAAGATATCTCCTGAAGGGGTCTTAATTATGATAATCTATCAAACGAGCTCTTAAAGATGTCTTACTTAGGACTTCTTAAAATCGTAATCTCGAAGAGGTCTTATGTTTGAGGTCTTAAATCTATCTCGTTTTGAGCCTTGTAAAGGGATTCCCATGGTTGAGGTCTGTGTTTCTTCCAGAGACACTAGGTGGCGATTGGATACAAAAATTAAATCGCGGGATATTTACTTTCATATGCAGACCAATAGATTATAAACTATAATGACAAAATAAGTGTCCTTACAATATTTAGCCAGTGTTATCAGTGTTGTATTATTATTGCATGATCCAATTCTATTGAATGTAATCACCATCCAATATATAAATATACGAACGATAAAAAGGAACTCAGGTAAAAAGTATATAAATTAATAATTAAGGTACAAAAATAGAATCTATAATTTTCACAAATTTGCTTTTCATTTATATTATTTATATTATATGTCAAAGCTCTCAAATAAGACCTCTTTTCTGAGACCTTATATTTGAGAGGCCTTATAGAGCTCTTAAAATCGACGCGTAAGTCTTCTTAAAGATCACTTTAAGAGCTCTTTCTGATAGGTATTTAAGACATCTTACAATTTTTAAGACATCTTAAAGAGCTCTTTAAGATGTGTTTTTGCTGTTTGGGATACCAATGAATGTGACTTAATTGAATATATGCATATGTATATTATATATAATTTTAATTTTTCGTGAAAGTAATAATAAACAGTTATAAAAGTATTTATAAAATCAAGTGTACTATAACAAATAACTACGAATTTTCATTGAACTGTATAGAGATTTTATTATGTTTCGCAAATATCATATATATACTGAAATGTTTTAATACAACTGGAGATTTTTGTGTGAAAGAATAACAATTTGAAGATGTAAAACAGGGTATCTCCTTCCTTATAAGCGTTTTGTGAAGAAGCGAAATCTCAAAATATTTTATTAATAAAGCAATGATTGACAAATCTGAGAAGTATAGGCTTGATTTAGAAATCTAACGGTAGATGACCTAACTTCATCGTTGTCGACACTAACACTTGAACGAAACTTATTTTTGGATATTTCAGCGCCACTTAGCCTTGCAAAGTAATATTTATTTTTAAATATTATTCATTTTAAGTTTATATTTATGGAATAAAGTTTTTTTATCATATTTTTTTGTAGAATGTTTGTCAATAGGTAATAATAAGTTTACAATTTCACGCTATAAAAAATACAAATGTTTGGGATTTGTCTATATTCTAACAATGCCATACCTGCATTGAAATTTCCTAATTTAGGTAGGGAATTTTTTTCCAAAACAGTGTATATATACGAGTAGAAAAGTTACATTTGGGATGGAAATAGTACAATAAATTGAAAACGATGTTTTGATATATATGTTTTTTTGAGGTCCACTAGGAGGCGTTCAAACCCGAAAATGAAGTCGTTCATCATTTTGTTTAAATGTCGAACTGTTGATATTTAAATTGAGTCAGTAAAAAATCGTCTCCGAAATTCCTCCAGAAATTCTTCGTAAAGAATGCCCATATTTCAGACATTCACTTCAATGAAACGGAAAGCCATGTCGCTTTCGGATTCGAGTGCTATCTAGTGTCAGAAGAAATCATTCGAATATCGACTTCATTTTTAATCACGCTACAAGAATACCTATATGAGCGAATATTAACAATTTATGAAATTTCTTTTACCATATCATAGTTGAGAATTACCATATCCATATGAAAAATTACTATAAACTCAAAATGTGTGGGAAAATTCCCATACCGAAATTGTAACTGTTAAAAATGTCACATATTACACGGTTAATTACTTGGAGTAAAAATACGATCGTATCTGTTTGAGTATAATAAAAACTGTAAAAAGTATAAAACAAAATAAAAATCATTAAGTTCACACCTAGGACTCGTTTGTTTAATGTACCTATATTAATCATTCGAAGTTTGATCGCTTCAAATTCTTAAAACGAGTTAACTGTAATATAGTTTATTATAAAATGAAGTAAATATAACGTTGGCACTAATAAGAGAATATCTTTCAAATAACTTTTCTTTTCTTTTGAGTGGAAAAGTTTTATGTTACCATTAAAAAAAATGTGGTTCCGTTTCCGATAAAGTCAAACCTGGTTAAAATGCACTTGAAGAGACGTTTAGTGTATCGTAAAATGGTTTGTAAGATCCGAGTTTTATTCAATTCGAAATATAAACAAAGAGATCTGTTATCTTTAAATGGAATTAAACAAACTCAATCTACTAATATTGCGCAAAAGTTCAGTAAAGTGGTCAGTAAAAAAAGATTGAGCTGCTATAAAAAGTTTACTACAAAATTTCTAATTAAATTTCAAAAGGTTCTATGTATTTCTATATACCAACGATTTTTACTACTGTAAAATGAGGCATTAAGTGACAACTTTAAATTTTAAGTGAAATTATTTCAATTTTTCCATAAAAATATACAAATTAAACTGTACTGTGACGGAGATATATGATCGAGTTGTACATTCGTGATATTGGTGGTGTTCAGTTTATCCCTATTTTCTAAAATAGAATTGCGAATGTAATTTTATCCTATTTCAATAAATGGGGCATATTAAGTGACTACGACATTGTCATACAGAAAAATTTTTATTTATACGAACATAGTTACATTTTATTTTTAAACAAACAAATGAGTAAAAAAGAAAAATTTTGATCTGGGTTTGAATTGGAATAAAAATATTTACCTTCATATGCGAAAGTATATGAAACAAACTACATCACTGAATTTGTTATTGCATTTATTGTTTACGTCAGATTTTAATCTGATCATCCACTATCTGGAGTATACCAAAATAAAGTAGTATAAAACACGTAATTACTTCGACCCAGACCATAGGACTGGCGAAGTATTGAATTTGGTCAGTTCCCGCCAAAAAATTACCCTATAGTTTTTCATCAAATGTCGACGTTTCAGGCCCTAAGGAACCCAAAGCAACAATAAAAAAATTGGTATCCGTTAGGTTGTACGTCCGTCCGTCCGTCCGTCCGTCCGTGGGCAAAATTTTGTATACGCGATATCTCGCGACTGGCAGGACGAATTTAAAAAGTACAAACGGATTTGGGTTTCTCTTGGCCAAACTTAGATCTGATTAGTTTTGGAGACAATGCATACTAGATTATGGGGAGGTTTAACAAATAAACGCTCAAAAAACACGTTTTTTCCATTTTTTAACAAAAAATACAAATCGTACAAAAAATATAGAACATGGACTTCTCTACAAAAAAGGTTGTATTCATTTCTTCGTAAAATCAACGATAATGCCGTAAAAAACGGAAACCGAAGTATCCCACATATAAAAAAAATTTATTTCCTGCAACCCGACCTGTCAAAAACTCGACTAAACCGCGTTTTTTTTTAAGCATCAGTGTGAACAATACGTGCTCATTTATCAGTGCTTCGGCTGACCTGCGGTCGGGGTCGAAGTTTTGAAAATGCTCTTTTTCAATTTTAATATAGGGTGAATATGCCAATGGATGGACGATTTTCTACATATTTCTATTTCTTATGAATGTATGATGCACAACATGCAACAAAATACATATTTTTATGTTCTTTGAACATTCAAAACAATATTTACAGTACTATTGATCTTCCAGTGTTTATTATTTTGTAAAATCAAAGCAAAGTTTTAAAGCCATCCAAAACTGGTACTGAAAACGTCCCATTTGATTTAACCCGTCTATTCATTGGGGTTTAGCGGATTTTTTTACAGACGCATGAAGACGAGGTTAATAATTAAATAAAATCAAAGGTTGAACTACACGGTCATAAAGAGCAGAGCCTAACGACTCTAATGGTGGTATCATAATTAAATTTTCATAAAAGAATTTAAAAGTTACAATCGATCAAAGTGTGAAAAATGCTTAACCGTCCATTCATTGGCATATTCACCCTATTTAAGGAACAAGATATTGTTACAATATATGTACAGAAACTACTCGAACCTAACGATGCTAGAACTACCCTCTGCCGCCTTCTTTCCTAGCAGTGTTAAAATGGGAATATTCCCGGAAGCATCAGCCTTTCGTCAGGGAACTGCAATACGAATTTAGCCAAAATTGTAGGCACCCGGGTCGAAGGCATCTAGTTTACATTTAAATAAGTAGAAAAACACAAACAAAGTTTATCACTTAATACCTCCCACATTGTCACAATGGCTTCTTTTTCACTTGTTCGGCCATAGAGTTAAATCCAACAATGCGAGTTTTGTAAAACCGAGCTCATTCGGTTCATAGGAAAATTTCCTCCAACCTAAATTAGTTTCAGTTTTTTTGCAAAGAATTTACTTATCTTTCCAATCAAAGATACATTAATTTTCACTGACAACACACAGACGCAACTATTCCCGTAAAATATCTAATAAATATGTCCAATAAATTCCTCACATAGCAATATATCTTACTGTAATAGATTTAAAACATTCAAAAGCAAGTTGTAAAAAGAATATTAGATGCGACAGTTAGATGTACACAGAAATTGACATTTTATTGTAGTTATTGTGCGTTATTTGCTCTTTAATCAGTAAATCAATACAGAGGGGACCAAGAATACGGGATTAATTATTATCATAATCTCACGCAGGTAAAATGAGCAAGTCATTCTTAACGCCCAAAATGGTTAACTTTTACAATTTGAATAAAACTTTATTTCTTAAAGTCGAACTGATAAATATTTTTTACTCGGCTGTTATCGTCTGAATATATTCAATTCAAATGAACATAATTTTGATAGGAGTAAACGTGTGCGTCACAAACTAATATTTCATTCTTAGTAAATTTTCATTTCATCGTGCAGATGATGTTAAAATGATTGTCGGTTACTAGACTAGTATTTATAGAAAAGAATTTGGCATTGTGAATGCCATTCCATTAGTAGAATTTTTACTATAAAGATAAACTTCTTTCTCAATATCTGAATATATTTTAAATATGGATTTGCATTCTCTTTAAAGTGTCCGATACACATTTTTATACTACTATTGCCTAATGTGGAAGAACTAAAATAACTCACTTTTGTTGTATACACATCCGACAAAAAATCTATGAATTTATGCCAGAAATTGAATATGGCATCGACCTCTTCAAATAATATATGCGTACACACGAAGCAAAAAATGTATATTTGTTCTCCTATACATATATAAATACGCCATTTTAAGATTAGAAGCGTCAACAAACAGTATTTTGTAACTTAAACATGACACATTTTAAAATACTTCTGTGTATACTCGGAATGTGGATATCCACATCAGAGTCCTTTTGGCTAGACGATGAAAGTGACAACAGCGGTCAGTAGTTTTATTCATTATTATGTAAATTGTAATAATTCAACATTTTGGAATACTGAAACAAAAGTTTTTCATAAATTTGAAAAAAACATTTGTTTACAGAAAATCTGATCACAAGTCTCATGCACATAACGAGAGACATAATCAAGGCAATTAAAGAAACTGGAAAGGAAGTGGCAGATACAGTAAAGGATTCTTTAAAGCAACAATCACGTATGAATTACTTCTATAGGAATATCATTTATAGTCCAAAATTTCGTGCGAAAAATAATGTAAACGTTAAATAAATTGTCGTTGAGCAATATTATGTAAGTTTTTAAAATCCTTAAACTGATTAAAACTTAAAATATAATTCTACAATGAAAGGAATATCTAAACCTTAAACTTGAAACAAAATTAAAATGACTAATTACTAAAATCAAGTACACTTTGTAAATGGCATAATTCAAAATGCTTGTAAAAAAAAGTATTCATCAGTTTATCTAGTATGATTGAAGGTCCACATTATACGTGAAGAAAAGTGATGATTAGGAAAACGTATTAATTTGATAGAACCTTTTTCAGATAGTTGACCTGTGCCGTTCGTGAATTTAAATAAACTTTTGAAAAATCTAATAGCGTCCCTCAAAAAATACATACATTAATTGAATATTTTCGTAAGCACACATATTTGCAGTCTTTTGTTTTGTAATTCAGATTTAAATTATTTGCTTTGTTCTACCGTGTATTCTGTTTTCCTATCAACTAAATGAGGATTCGATTTAAAATGTCTAAATTCCATTACTCACCCACTGCAATGAAGTATCGACAAGATGCTCCTCCGCGATTAATATATCCAATAACTTATAAATTCAATTAAGTTTTTAAAAAATCTTCTATTTTTATATTTTGCCGCCAATTTTGCTATCTGCATCAGACGCACATATATTACTTGTAAAAAGTACACGAATTTAAAGTCACAAATTTTTAAAATTCATACTAGATTTGTATACAAAATAATGGAATAGTTTTGTGCCTTGCACTAATCTGTGATGAACAAGTAACCTGAATAAATTTTAAGAAGTCGCTTTTATGGTATGCAATATACTTTCTAAATGTCAATTTGTAAGCATCCATAATTAAAATGGCCTTTGTGGTAAGATATTGCAGCAATCTTGTTACTATAAGTCACCTGCATCCTTGAAGTTTTTCTCTGAAACTAGGAAAGAAGTAAAAGGTACATTTCAGGCACAAGCAAATCCCGCAGTCTTAAAAGCTTTCCTGTTCCTGTTAGAAAGGTGAGAATCGGAATCTCGTACACGCGCTGTTAAACAGAAAACATTTAATGCATTGATATATAGTGAAATACGAAAAAATCCTTGCAGATGCAGATACGTAGATTGCCAATTGAACGGCAAAATCAGCGCACATTGTTTTCAACAATGGCAAACAAAATTCAAACCCCTAAACAACATATTTGAGAAAATGCATACCAAAAGTAGTAAAAACAAGTACACTTGGTCATTTCAGTAATTCAAAGCGCTTGTAAATAAATAAATATACATTATTTTATTTGATATGTTTGAAAATCTGGATAATGCACCTGAAAAAGAATATTTTTTAGACAAACATTTTTTTCAACCTTAATATTGTAACATTCATCGTTGTAGCAACCCCTTACTGAACCTGAGTATCGAACACTGTTTTTTTCTAGTATGCATAAAATTCCTACGCCTTTTTCAGGTGCGTAAAGTAGAATTTTATGCAAAGTGTGAACAAAAATCCATTGAAGACCTTTAAATAATACTTAGAAATATTCTTTTTAGTTCAAGTTTAATCGTAGCTCTCTATGCACAAAGCCAATAAATCTTCTTAAAATGTTGATGAATACAGTTAATGATGAGTAATGTTGATATAAACTGATAACCCTGCATAATACCCACACGGAAAATAAATATATGCGACATATATGGTAAATAAATGCACATACATTTTCGGCGAAAAATACAATATGTGACATATATGTTAAATATATCAATGCACATATAGTTTTAAACTTAAATCTGGCATATATTCAACTTACATATGTCATATATTTTCGGCGAAAAATGCAATATATGAAATATATGCCACATACATATATAAAATATATATATTTTCATCGAATATTTTTTCTATGCGGGTATACAGTAAAAATTTAAATTTGGTGGGTTTTTAACCTGCAACGCAATTGGTCGTGATTGCATCAATCAAACATTTCAACATGGTTAAAATATTTTCCATGTTAGAGCATTCGACCGGAAATCGAAAGGTCCCAGGATCGTACCCCGGTATCTGCCGAATGTTCTTCCAACTTCCCCGTTATTTTTTCTGAATTTTTCAAATATTTTCAGGCTCTTCATATTTTTCATATAATTAACATCTCCAATCAGCAAAAACAAAAATGTTTCTCCAAAAAAGCCGTCTGCTCGGGAATCGAAATGATTCCGACAGATGGCGCTTGGAAAATATTTCAACCATGTTGAAATGTTTGATTGATGCAATCACAACCAATTGCGTTGCAGGTTAAAAACCCACCAAATTTAAATTTATTATTTGTATAACATCATCCTACAAAAAATCACAGATACACACGGAAAAAAAATGTTTATAGATTCTGCCGAAAACTCAAGTAAAATTTGCCTAAGAAATTCAATAACCAACATTATGTGAAATTTATATTGTTACTTCGGAAATATTTGCTTGGTAATGTCGAGAGAATGTACCTAATAACTCGTATACGACTTTTCTGCAAATTCTACTTATTGTTAGTAACTTCAGCAACAATTGCCGAGTCTCAACTTTTACTGATCAGCTGTGCTGTCTACGCGCTCTCAGAACTTTCCTGACGCTCGTAGCGCCATTCCGCGGCGAGACCCAACATCACCTTTCCACTCAGTCGCTACAGTAGAATGGAATTTATATTTGTGTAAATGCACTCGTTAAAATGACCGGGGAACAAAGTTCCGAAAATCAACACCGAAAGGCCAAAATTTCGATGTAGCATGGCTCCAGCGTGATTTTCTTCACTTTGTCTTTGAAAATTTGGCAAAAAGAAAGCAAATTAAAATACCTTGGACTCACGCAATATCGAAATTTTATCCGTTAGGGGTTTTGATCTTCGGAACTTTGTTCCCCGGCCGTTAAAATTCCTTATGTTTACGCTTAGTTAGAACGAATTAGGACGCTGTATAAGAAATCTCGACCGTAAACAAGTGTTCTGTTTCTATTGTAAGCGTAAAGGAAGAAACTACTCCGTCAAAATGACCCCTAATTTACCGACGTCGCGGGTACAGTGGCGCGGCGCTAAAGTTGCAGTCCACGAAAATCTACATAGACTGGCTAAGCATAATGCTTAGAAAAAACTCGGCAAATATTGCCGAAGTTCAGACTCGGCAGATTCTACTTAAGCGACTTCGGCAAAATCTACAAAAGATTTTTTCCGTGCAGTAAACATGTTTTTTCAAAACTAGGGGATTTACATTATGTTTCGCAGAAATGTCATCTTCAATACATTTTCTTGTTTCATTAGTTTCTATTATTTTATAAATAATTTTATTTTTTTTTCAGCGAACGAGCCATCTATAAAAGATGTATATGATATCTCCATGGTTATATTAAAAGAAATAAGAAATAGCTCACGCACGGGATAATAATAATTTAACATACTATATGTTTTATATGTAATACCTTTCATTATCTCATTACTAGTATATTAAAGGAATTGTATCAGATACTGAAGTTGATGTAAAATCTTCTTCTTCTATTGCAATAAGCTTCCTCCAGATATTCTCCGGTCATTTCTGAGAAATGACCTATCAAAAAATGACGGAATTTTATGACTATATACGATACTGTGTAAGAAGATATCTTGTAAACAATTTATGGAGGTAGAGAAAAGTCTACTAGTTGGTAGGATTGTGATGATGAGTGGGACAAAGGAAAATCTAAGTATCCTCCTCTCCATTGTTTATCTCAAACATTCATGAAGAACTGAGATGATTGGTCAATGACATTTTTCTGAATACATTGCTATATATCCTTCCTATTATTTTTTTAGAACATGATTTTGTTTCGGCTCCGCGACAGTTGCTCCGGATCGATCAGTGGTATAGGAGCAATATCCACCGATATAAGTAAGTTAATAAGAATTTTTTTAAAAAACGTTTGTATGTTATTACTGGAAGGATTTTCTCGAAGATCAATCAATATTTATTGTTATAGCATTATTTATTATAATAACAGTGTGTTATAATTGCATACGCTAATGCTGTAAAGAATAAAATGTCATTATTATGGCAATAACTAAATGTTCTACAATTGACCCGTGTAAATAAACATAACTTCAGTCTTTTCCTTAGAACAATTCTAATGGTATACTTGCGAAGCTTAGTTTTTTAGGGTAGCGTAGTAAATTATTATTTTTTTATTGTGAATTACATACAAATTTGTTAGAAAAGTTGTTTTCTTTTTTCTGCTATAGTTATTCCGTAGTACAATATAATCTAATATAAACTTCATCTCTGATATTTAATAAACTTCGTTTTGATTTCTAAGTTCAAGAATTTTCTTTAACGTGCAAAACATAAAATTACAAGTTATTATTTTTCTTATTCTAATTCTAACATATCCATAAAATGTGTTCATTTAAATAAAAATCGAAATTTTGCAAAAAGTCGTTTGAAAAATCTGAAAAATAATGAAAAATAAAATTTGATAAGGTTTACCAACCAATTCTAAGACATTTTTGTTGTAAGAAAATTTTGTCTACAGTCTATAGTTTTCGTGAAAACAAATCAGTAGTTTTGAAATCAAGAAAAGTTTAATAATTTATTTCCATGAAAACTATAGACTTTAGAGGAAATCTCCTTAGAACGATCATGTCTTAGAATTTGTTGAAGAATCTTCTCAAGTTTTTTCAGATTTTTTAAATAACTTTTTTAAAGTTTCGATTTTTTTATTATTTGAAAAATCAAAAAGTGTACTAATTCATTCTGATAAAATTTGAGAGCATTCTTTAACTCATTAATATTCTTAGAAACTCTTCTGTTAAGTCGACAGTTTGCAAGAAAAATTTTGGTAAGTTTTAAAAGAAATTTTGAGCTTCCAGGCGCTATTTTGGAAGACGCCATCTTGAATTATAAATTGTCGCACGGTACATATTAAACCTGAGGGTCCACGGAGGCAATATTTTTACCATAGACATGTTTCCTAACGCCATTTCGTAGTGAAAGTGAAATTTCTTTTGCAAGAAAACGTGTATAACTTTTTTGCGGTTCATTTTATCAAAATTTTATTGAAAGATTCTGAAAGAGGATAAAATTTTACGTTAGAAACCGTGGAGTAACATTTTTCGAAAGACGTTTATATACAAATAATCGATGTTCAAAACTGTGTTGAAAATATATCCATCCCGTCATTAAAGGGTTAAATTAAAGGTTAAATGTGTCTGTTTGGTTCAACTGTGATCTGATTAGATTTTAGAATTGATTCCCAAACTGTATGTAATAAATAACGGTAATAACATTGAAAAAATAAAGTATTTTGTTTGTGGATGTACATCGAACAATGTAGAAAAAGGTCAAGAAATGGACTAGAAAAATCGGGATTACTCGAGAAACATCGAGATTGATGGAGAATGATCAAGAAATATCTGGAGTGGTAGAGAAAGAATCGAAACTGGTCGAGAAAAGTTGAGACTGTTGAGGAAAATCAATAAATATCCAGAATAATATAGAAAAATACGACAAAGATCGGTATTGATCAAGAAAAATCGAGGGGGGTCGAAAAATATCGAAAAATATCGAGCTATATCAAAAATACTGATATTGATAGAACAAGATCGATATTGATAGAAAAACATCGATCTTGATAGAAAAAAATCGAAATTTAAAAAATAGATTATTGAGAAATCTGGAAAAATTCAACCTTTCAATAGTAACAAAACTTGGCCTATCATAGCCGAATTGGAAAGATCTGGAATCTACCTACTTCTATGGCCGTAACCATACTATTGCTCAGCGCATAATTTATAAAAAATTGAAATTTGGGGTATCCACTTCAACGCTACAAATTCGGGATGCAGACATTTTTTAATTTACTTTCCAATATTATCGCAACAGAAAAACTATTTAGTGGATGAACGGCGGAAGGTTGACTTCTATTATCAAAATGTTAATGGTCTTCGGACTAGGCCATCAGATTTTAGAAATTCTTTGAATCTGTTATCTCCAAGACGAAATGTTGCTGCCTTAACAGAAGCGTATCTCAAACATGATATCACTTTTGCGCTTTAAACAATTAATGACAATTTGACACATGGATCAATCTACACTATGCATCTACGCTATTTATCAGCTTTCTTTCAAAGGCCGTTGATTTTTTTTCTTTTCGAAAAACATAAACTCTCTAAAAGATCTAACAGTTATTTTTTTTTTATTGGAAGTTTGCTTATGAATAAGGAGTTTGAATTTGAATATGCAAAAACGGCCGAACTCAAACTCTCCAGAAGATAGTTTTTAACATTATCTAAATTTTTGTAATCGAGACCATATCAGAAACGCTATTACGTATTTCGGAATTATAAGTAGAAAATTGTAGTCTTCAATTTCAACACGTGTCGAATTATGTGCAAATTAATGATTCTGGAACCTTGAAGGTATAAGAATCTAATATACTGATAACCATTCGTATATTTCGAAACCATGTTTTGCGGTAAAACGTATGCGCAGAGAAGTGTTATTATCTGCAATAAATGGGATTGACGATTTGTACGTCTATAGCACTAGTTAAAATTCCTGATGACTTTAAATACACAGTATTTGCAGAAAAGCAGTAATCAAATATAATATATTCCAAATTAACGCACTATAGTTATAATATGATATTGCTGAACATTTATGAAACAAAATCGATTTGTACCGCCATCATAATAAAAACTTAAATTCGTCAAATTAAAAATGACTCAAATGAAACAGTAAAGTTAACTAAATACATTAAATCCACTTGGGACTTGTCTGCACTAGATTAGATGAATTTTTTAAGAAACATAAGGTCTTCAAACACCTCAGTGTGAAAAGTGAACTCTAAATCTTTCAGTAAGTGTCCCACGGGGTACTGTTGAAGCGCTTTCATATATTCTGTCAGATGTAAGTGACGAGTCCTTTCGACTCTCTATACATGGCCTCATCTAAATTCTATTCCCTTACGGGTAAGTACTGCAATTACTCAGCGAGACGATTACGGTTTGACGAAGACGGTATCCCTATCTAATTCAGCGAGAGAGAACATTGATATTCGATATGACAATTATTTCGAAAATTCCCGGTTCATGCTTGATTTGACTCATTTTATTTTACGCCAAGCTATTCCTTTCATCCTCAGAAATGACTTGAGTCTGCGATATTAATCGCGCCTTTATGCTTCCGGCGGTAATCGAAGTAATTATTGGTACGCTGAATATGCCATATACGATTTACCATTGCACGGGTATTCCACTTTTAATCCTTTGTGGATCCGGAAAAAATATCAACTTTTGCAAAATACTATAATTATATGAAACATTGTATTACAAAAATTTCCATTTATATACAACAATCTGTTTTATTTATTTTAAATATATTTTTCACTGTTTGATATTCTACTTATAAAGACATGTTCTGTCTGTAATTAAGTCGCTAAAAAACTATACTAAAACGCTTAAATATACAATTGTCAGAACTGTCCAGCATAATGAAGACTTGTATAAACAGCACATTCGCTATGTTACGGACTGTGGTGGTGTAAACGTTCGTTTCGCTCAGTAAAGACTGTTTACCTAAACTACACATTATGACGTTTGTAGCAGTATCCAGGAAGCTTCGAAGTTAAACCCTTAGCATCGACCTGATAACCTCTGCTTGGGAGTCGTTGCTTTACCCTCACTAACACCGATATCAATTATTCTACACGTTCTTCGGAAATTCCCAAATTCCAAATATTTTTTCAAAATTCGTCCGTCATATCAGAATCGCTATTTTGATTTTGTAAATTTTGTTTTTATATTAATTGTTTAAAAAAAAAACCTTATATAAATTATTTCGACCGCCATAATAATAAAACAATTCCTAAACTTTCGTCGGTTTCTCAGTCGTATAATTAGCGTAATAATATTAAAATTAATTACCCAATTAAAAAAAAGAAAGAGAGAGACAGAGAGAAGAAAAAAATTAAATAAGAATAATAATAATTGTGAGAATAACCCTCGCGCCGAATCGCCGCCACAATATAGTTATGGACATGCAAGACGTTTCTCATTCGACATCCACCATGTCTGAACTTGTCTTTTTTTTTTTAATTAAATTAAAGGCATGATTTTCTATTATTACACCAAATCGATCGTTTCTTGTAAGTTTTTCTGTGCTGAGAAGGAATCTGACCTTGGGTAAAGCTTTATGGGTAAAGTATGGCGTTCATTGTTTCAAAATTCCTGGCGGCCGCATTGCGTTCAAAATTATAAATTTTGAAAATTTGACTTTACATTCGTATTCAGCGCCCTAAAAAAGCGCTTCAGTCCACATTCAATAAAAATACATTGTCATCTTGAAATTTTCAAAATTTGTTTGTATCAAGGACGTAAAATGTAGTTTTATGCCTCGACGACGAAGCCGGCTCCAGGTTCATGAGCGTGAAAATTCTACGCCTGAGATTCAAACATTGTTTTTTGATGCATTCTAATTTATTTCCGTATTTTAGTTAAATGCATAGTATACTATAGCTTATCATCAGCCTGATACTTTTATTCGCATGTTCATTATGTTACTAGTTTTACATCACAATTGTTAAATTAATTTTACCATGTCAATATAGCATTATTCCCTTTGGATCGCCCCTAAGCATTTAAATTATTAGAATTTAATTTAATTTCATCTGTCTTTAGATAATAAACCGTAATAACTAATTTATTCTGATACCGTTCCTTCAAATACTATTAATTATTCCATCATATGGAGACAAAGTCAGCAAGGAATTTGATGACTTATTTTTTATGGTCGGTCATCTAGAATGATACAACTTACTCATATGTATAAGAATAGTGTTTTCCCTTCTAATTCAAAGAAAGGATTTGCTATGCATGAACTGCAGCAGATCTTTGTTCCTTTTTTATGTACTGATCGTATCATCACATTAATGTTGCACTGCGTAAATAATGACTTTAATGCGTGTGCAGTAAATTAAAATTGAACATATGCTTAATGCAGGAATTTAATGCACTTTGATTTGCGACGCAATTAATACATCCTTCTAAACCATAATCAGTTAAATAGGATTGCTATTGAATCACGCATTGATTATACTTTATAGGTATTACCATCTTCACGGTATTGAAATCATACATGCCTGTATATTGAGCTTATTAATGGCAAGGTGAAATTATTACTAAAGCGGTAAAGCACATATGAATGCGTACTTTTAAGATGAAAGTGCCATCTCGCATTTAATGAACATTCATTCATTGTAACTTTCACGCAGATATAAAATATTTTACCATTCGCAAAAATAGGCAGGTCAAAGTTTTGAAAATGATCATTTTCAGTTTTTTCTACATTCAATTAAATAGCTGGGTCTACCAAACCCCGAATCGAGGAGTACATGAGCTAAAGGTGCCAAAGTTGAGGCCATTAGTTTTTGTTCATTTTCAAAAATGTAAACTTTTTTACTTCATATTCAAGAACAATCATTAACTAGTATGCTCACAACGAGTTAATACGAATGCCCGTGACGTTGTCATAATTTTTAATAAATTGACCAGATTTCTATAGCATAGTTGTGCTAATAAATAAATCGAATGACCAAACCAATTTCTTGGGTGGAGCTCAGATTAGTTGACCCTTTGATCAAAATTAGCTATCGCAACCCTACCGTTAGGTTCTATTAATTATATCGGCCTACGCAAAAAAAGTGGTCTATTTTTTAACCAGACCTACTAGTCTCTATATATTTTGACGAGCTCAATCCAAATCTGAAGTAAATTTAGCTGTACACTCCCAGTTTTGAACAAATCTAAACAAACAGCCAAAAGTCACATTAAAGCGTGCGAGAAAATTCGGAACAAATTTGTCTGACCTTGATTAATTATATCTTTTTGTATGTTAATGAACTGATTCTGAAACTGAAGTCCATTTAGCCCAAAGGCAGGTGTTATACCATGTTAACACGATGGGACAGGATGCAAAATCAGAATAGCTAAAATTGACCAAATCGAATATATCAAACAAGATCTTACTTCCACCAAAGTTTCTCAGACCACAAAACAGACGACTAGTCGTAAGACCAGAAAAAAAGAAGTCGAAGATGAGAGAATGTCTACTGCATCTGTGTAAGTGAACCATTCTTACTATAAGTTGATGAACATTCCGAAGATGGATAGAAAAGTAACAAGCGAAGATGACGATTATTGACTTTCGGGTGAATAAAGAGCTGAGGACACTTTCAACCTTTATAACTAGCAGCGACTGAATGACCAAGTAAGAAATTTGGAATTATCCATAAATCAAGCTACATACATGGCAGCAGAACTATAGGTTGCCAACAGGAATTGAGCTTACTTCTATCTTAACAGAGGAAATGAGTTTCGGAAATTGTTAGCCAAAGCTGAGTAGAATTCAGGGATATTCTGCAGAGATGTGGAAGGATTGATTGATTAATCAAAACCAAATATTTGTAAGGACAAAGAGTGTCGACTGACGAAGTAAAAAAAGCTGTTCTGCTTCATAAAGTGAACACATATGCAGCTATTCCAATAGCTCACGCAATGAAGCTCAAAGAGACTTTCGAGAACCTATGAGTAGTATTGGAGAGAATGAAGTATTCGGAACACCAATGGATATCAAGCTATTCCAAAAATTAGGTTTCACAAAAAATCCCTGCGTTTTATGTTTGTGAAATAGTGGAGACAGGGCAAGTCAAGGAGGTTTCCCTCAAGCGATAATAAAAATAATTGAATTGAATTGAAATCGGGACAATCTTTCCGAATTCTGATGAACGTCATTTTCTGATGAAAAAACACTTGATCAGTCAGACAGATTTTTCCGAATTTTCTCGCACACTTCAATGCGACGTTTCGCGATTTTCCACTGTTTTTTACTCTAATCTAGAGGGTGCACGGGCTAAATGGACTTCAAAATACATAGTCTGGTTAAAAATACAGACCACTATTTTTTTGTGGGCCAGTGTTGTTAATATAATTACATTTTCCATTCAAATTAGGTTTAACGAAAAGTATTTGGTTACAAAATGGAATTAATTTTTTTAATAGACGTTTTTAAAAAACATATATTTAGTTGAAGTAACTAATTTGTTCTTCAGACAACAAATATTTTGCATAAAAGCCGCTGTTGAATATTTACTGTAGAACCTTTTTATGAAATTTCGTTATTGAGGGTTCTAAAACTGACCTCGTTAAGATGTGTTGTTTGCATTTCAGGGCAATATTACATGAAAAATCAGCGATAATAGAGATTTTGTATTCTTTTTACTGAAGCTGAATTTTTTTTAAAACATATCTTAATAATATGTATATTAAGGTTATGTTTTTTGACAAATCAAATAATGAAATATGTTTCAAGTTAGAGCAGAATCTGCATCTTGCATAAAAATTAACAAAAATGAAAAACATAAAATAAATCATTTTTTTTCATAAGAAAGAGAGTTCTAACCAGTTTCAGAATTTTAGAACACTGTCTAAAAGCTGCGTATCTGTTAGGCAAATTTCTCAGTGATGAGTATTACAAATATACGCCGAAAAATATCGAATAGCAGCTAAGCGACGGACCAAAAGCGACAAACCAGTACCAAATTTGGCATATATTGAGGGTCGTGAGATAAACATTGTTGAGAGGGTATCTTAATTCAGCCCAAAATGGGTGTCATAGTTAGTTTTTAAAAACGACTTTGTTTTCATATCAGCATCTTAATCGGTTATATAGTGTTTACCGTTTGTTACTCAGAGTACTGAACAAATGGTTTATAACCTATTACTTTTCTGACATTTCTGACCTGTGTCGTCTTGATAAAGAGCATAAAATTTCAATAAACCGGACACATATTGTTTCCTATGTTTTTTACACCAATTAACCCAGTATAAGAATGGTCAGGCAATTGAATATAACTGCATAAATCAACCTTAATTTCGAAAACATTAATAGCATGTCCTATTATATATAGAATAAGGTAAAATTACTAATGGAATTTGACGATGCAGCCCGTGAAAATCTTAAATAATCAAATCTGACGAATGTCACTTTGGATAGAGTCGAACAGGATTAAAGCTATTGCAAAGCTTATTATGTAAATAAGAACATAGAAGTAAAAATAATACAGAATTGTTTCAACCTGAATATTGTTTTGACAGGGAGATGTATTTTTATTGGTGGACGAATTAATAAACAAACGTTTATATTTGTATGATTGCAGGCCTCGATCATCCAGCACGTGGACGTGTGTATGTTTAGCAACGGCAAATTTAAAAACATCGTCGCGAAGGTTCGCTCGTGCGAGGGATGTCCGGTTGACCCCGGTTTCAGCCTCAGCAAAACTTTTACACTCAAACCAGAAAAAAGTTCGACGAAAAATTGGATCGCCCTCGAAGACAGCTACGCAAACGTCGGTACGACTCTTGCATCCACCGTCATCAGCTCTGGGAACGGCACCGAAGACAGAAACGTCTTCGCCATTTACGTATCATATTACGTCAAGGTACACGCCATTGTTTCTTATTTTCGAATATAAGTACGTTTGCAAAAAAGTGCAACTACTGTATTATCATTAAAAATGATCCATAGGTTTTGCGCCGAAAGTGGCACACAAGTAAATTTAACAAGCAATAATTTGTTAAATGCAGACACAAAAGAAAGTCGATAAATCGATAAAACGTAAAACGAGACTAATAGTCGCGAAGGGAACTTTACTCCCGAGTAAGTTGACAAAGTACCTCAATATTTTTATCCTGATGAAACACTGCGGAACAAACTATTTTCAGAAAGTTAGGTCGACATTCGGCGTCGGAAATGACATAATCGGTTTACACAATTTAGCACATTAAAATGCTTGAAAGCACGTAAATGCACTTTTCGTTGAGCTGCTGTAAAGCTGCTTATTTATTTGCACCAGAAGGTACTCTGTAAATATTCGATGCTTCACGAAAACAGTGGGTACTTTTACGACGTCTAGTGGAGTCGTCCATCTTTTTACGAGCACCGAAAAACTGCCCACTTTCGGTACCTGACGTCAAACTTGTAAAATCGATTTTCAAGGCGTCCTTCGTTTACCAGCCTCGTATTGCCTTCTGCCTGATATAACAAAAAAACTGCGTTGCATATCCGCGATCTATAAATTGAGAGGTCGCAAACCAAACGATCGAAGCTCACGTGCGATCTCGCACACGATTTCCTCCCAGTATCGATCCACGTAACATTTACGGCAAAGAAACATTAACTTATTGCCAATACAATTACTTTTATTCGAGACCGTAAGTTTTGTTCAATGCTGCAAAAAAGTTATTCTACAGTGAATGATGATGTTTCAAACCTTGGAGATCACAAAAATACAATAAAACCAATGGTGTCCCTGATCTTTTCTACAAAATGTCAGATTTCCATTCACCATTTTGAATTTCAAAAATCGGATAACGGATTTCTGGGCTAGGTCCTTCTCAGCACTTATTGTACACTTTATGATTTTAGCAGACATATTGAAAAGGCCAACAATGACACGTTTGCATATCATCATTGAAAGGTTGTAGGAAGTTTCGTAAGCATTAAATTTGATGTTTAATCTTCCGGGAACTTTTAGATTCTGAACACCTACAATTGTTGATTTTCCAAATTCATAACCTATTTTTCTATTAATCCATGGGCTGATCTAAACTATAAAATGATTCTTGAATACTTACCAGTCTTAATATAGATTTTACCATCAATTTAATGTTTTCAAGATCTAATTTTCGATAAAACAAATAATGGAATAAGTTTTATTTATGGTAAATTCGCATTTCATGCTCCTAGAATTAACTAACTGGAATTAATTGATGTATAGACGCACATTTAATATTGCACGACCAATCCCAACACGAAATGTTTCCATTACAGATATGGAAGTGTGCGTGACGCATAGAATATCTGCCTGTTCGAGAATGCTTTTTACGGTTTGCGGAATAGCGAATGCTGTACGTGTCCATCACTAAGAAGAATGCATTAAACCGCGGCATAGAATCCAAGCCATTTGAGATATTTGAATTACCGTACGAAACAAAAAACACAACAGTTTATCCTGGTTTCACTCGTTTTTATTTCGAGTAATTTCAGAATGTTCATGTGTTTTACCAAGTTATGTCGATATTTAGTTTGCCAATGATAATATTCATAAGTCAGGCAGCGGGATTTGCATAATTTTTTACATTTATTCTACAAACAAGACGTTGTAGAAAATATAGTTAGGATCAAACAAAATGTCTGCAGTTATCTGTATTTTCGTACATCATCTTACTTTTTTTATTTAAAGTTTACTTATTTTGTTCAAAGTTGGTGCAAGTTGTTCTTTATGCAAGAGTTTTCCAAAATGTATTTTGTTGTTATTTATAAACGAATCGAAATTCCTTTCATGCGGAAACACTTTATTCTGCACTTTTGCTTATCAAAAATTCAGTTACTTATCAAAAATATATTTGTAACAATATTATGGACGAATAATAAATTTAGATGTTTAAAAACAAATAGGAGAGAGCATTCTGTAAAATGCATTGTTTATTAATCTAAACCCACTTCACTGCTTTGAACTAGAAACTAGTGGCTTCGACCCTGCGGCCTTTTAGCTCACGTACTCCGCGACTGGGCAAGTTTTGGTAGACTCAGCTATTTAACCCTTTGCGGGGCAGACGCCACTATAGTGGCGCCCTAATTGTCTTCAGTTTTTTCTGTACAGTATGATCTTTTTAGGCTCTAAATCGTTCATTTTTTTTAATGGGACACTGGATGTTTGCCGAACAAGTTTCTCAGTCCAAAATTTCAAGTAGCACTATATATAATTAGTTATAAACAATTAATAACGAAAAAATGTAGAATTTTTTAAATTAATTCGACTGTGAGCTCATTTTACACACAAATTAACTGATGTTTGGTACAGAGGGTTCTCTACGTCGCTGATTACGAATCCAGTCTCAGATTTTAAAAATTTAAAATGGCGGATCCAATATGGCGACCTGACGATACAAAAATTTACAAAATTCAATGATTCCGTCTCTCATTATTTGTATGGGGGTTTTTTGGGGTCGCTGATTACGAATCCAGTCTCAGATTTTGAAAATTCAAAATGGCGGATCCAATATGGCGACCTGCCAATACAAAAATGACGCTGAAATCATAATTAGCAACTTTTAACATCCTTATAAAAAATTAGCATTTATCTACTAATTATCAAATAGTTTTTCGACCACGTTGAATCCGATATTTTGAATTTTCAAATTCTGAGTTCAGATTCGTAATCAGCGAGCCCGAAAACCACAGAGGGACGACTTTCATGCGATTCGAATGACTTTTTAGATTTTCGTCCGCCATATTGAACCTGCCATTTTCAATTTTCAAATTCTGAGTTCAGATTCGTAATCAGCGACCTCGAAAACAATAAGAATGACTGATATTGAAATAATCGGTTCAGTAAAATAATGTGCCCCTGAAAGGGTAAATTGACTATTGTACAAAACTGAAAATGATCATTGTCAAAACTTCGATCCCCAGCATATGTCAGATTGTTATTATTATTAAGATATTTATAAATCCAAATCTTCTTAGGTGATTTCTTAAGGCACATTGGTGCCTTTTTTAATGTAATTTGTATTTTTGAAAATAATTTAAAAAAGGTGATTCGGTCATATTTATTTGTCGTTCATGGCATAACCGTTGATTTCACGAAGAAAGTATATCTAACCTTTTGTATAGAATTTGATGGTCAAAATCATGAATGTGATTTTTTTTCGTTGGAAGCATTTTTGTGTGTGATTTGAATTTTTGATAACAAACGCAAAAAAGCGTATTTTTTAAGTTTTTTTTTTTGTTCGACGTCCCTATAATCTAATACGGATCGACTCTAAAAACACTTCAGATCTAAGTTAGAGTAGGATAAAACCTTCTTGTGCACTATGACGAATATATTTTTCCAAACTTCATTGTTTCCATATCGGAAAAGAAAAACTTCTGGTGCTCAGGAGAATTCAAATCGGTTTTATCGTTCGCGACATATCGCGAGACAAAAAATGGGATGACGTATGTATATATAAGATCACAGACAAGAATTGTTCTTTAGAGTTCTTTGGGGTCTGAAACGTCGACGTGAAATGAAAAACAAGTACTTCGGTCTGGCTTTTGCTCTAAATCGAAGTAATGGTTGCATTGATATTAACTCTCCTGAGCACCAGTTTTTATTTTACAATATAGAAACAATGTAGCTGGGACGAATATGTTCGTCATGGTATAGACGTGGGTGAATGGTCAACCAACCGCTTTGTATTCTCAGATCCAGAGCAAAAATTGCTTGAGACAAACAAGTAAATAGTTTCACAAAGAAATAAATTGGTAATGAATATACTAACTTAACTTAATTGCAAGAAAAAACAAATCAGTTCGTTAATGCAACTATTTCCTTAGTTGCGCAAACCAATTTCTCGTGTACATCGGTGAGCTCCAAGCGTTAATCGACCGAGTCAATTCTGTAATGTCAAAACACTGCCGAGTTATGCTGCATTGAAAAAAAAAACACTACAAACCCCGAAATAAAAATTTCCGACTTCGCGGTCCTCGGACACCTAATCTCTATTTAGGACGAACAATTCTACTTTACTGCCATGGATCAAAAACTACCATTCTATGAAACGATAACATCACAATTTTTTTCTTTTATTGGGATTTGATGAAGTAGTTACTGGTCTTTCCTTTTACCCTCACGTAACGTTGGGGCGTCGAACTAGTTTGAATAAAAATTAGAAACAACGCTCGTTGAGCTAACAGGTCTATTTACTTCGTCTCAAAAAGGGAGCTAAAAATATTATTGTTGTCATCCAAAATATTAATTCCTATTGAAGATAAGGCGGGATGTCGTGCTAAACATAGGTCGAATTTGGGCCGCGTTCCCCTGTACAATCGCTATATCAAACAGTTTTCTCTATTGCCGTAGGCGCTTGTTTTTATGAGCTTTCTAAGTACGATTGAAGACTTTGAATTATTCCTATTAGCTGCAAAAGTTACATATCTAAATCCTTCACATTCTTATGACTCGATATCAGGATACTCTTTTCAGTTTGCATCATTTTGTTACCTTCGTTACCGAAAATAGACATTTGGTTAGTTTTAACATTAGAATTTTTTTTATAATTGTATGAGAATTCCGAACTTCATATGGCCATTACTGACATAATCTTCTGAGGAGCTTCCACTTCTATACCTAGTAGTTGCCTCGAAAGTGAAGGGTTTTCTTTTGAGCATATAGCGTATTGTGTCCACTGCTGGTGTTTTAATGTATGTTTCTATTGCATTGTATGATTATTCAAACTTGTTGCTTTTATCCTTGAAGTACTTCTTTCTGTTGCAGGAGAACTTCCCTAAACTTCCGAAATATCGGATTAATTTTTTCCAGGACAATTTCCTTTAGTTTCAACCTCTTATCTTCGTGCACTCCCAGCACCGTTATCATGCCAAAGCTCACGTCTATGTATTGAAGGCAGAAGTTTAGAACTTTTCGGGCGTATCTACTCATCCATACATACACGATCCTTCCTTTCATCGAAATTGAGCCAGTTTGGATTTAACATGGCCATGTTCAATCAGGAATTGTGCACTGCACCGATTAATTTTAATATTAGAACTAAATCAATCCTTTATGGAAGCAAATAATTATCACACTATTCCTTATCTGTGTTCGGATTTTTTAGGCCTGCGTAGTATGTCATTCAGAGTGATCTCGAATCCTTTTCAGAATCCATGTTATCCGTACGCGTACAGTAACCTTAAAGTACAAATAGCGTTGAGGTCGGTCGCATTTTGTTGGCTGGTGTTATTCTTGGGCTTCCGCGTCAGTACCCCAACCAAGATTTGTTACACTTTCAGGGTTAATACTCCTTTTGACAGAGTTAAGTTTCTGAGTTGTTTCGTGTCAGTAAAAGCTTCCGAGTCCTTAAATCATTGGAAGAATTCACTAAATTTCTTAACACCAACAAAAGGATGAATAATCCAACCTGCATTGACACAACTGTAATCTTAAATTATCATATATTATCTGACATGTAAATAACACTGGTAGCCTAGTAACAAATACTAAAAGCTTAATTACATTTGAAAAAATGCATACCTTTGTTGAGTTTTGCCGATATAATCAAATCTAACAAAAAAATGCATTTCATTCCAGGTGAAGCTGATCGTATCACCAATTGGTGACTGGATAGGTGGTTCAATATCCTTGAAATTGCCATTTACTCTAATGCACAGCGAAAGTGAGCCAGAGACAGCCAGCACCCCGTCACCAACAAGATGTTCACCGACGGAGGCAGGAGACAAAAAGTCGGATCGTAGTCCGGTGGACACGTCTAATATCGAAAATCGACCGGATGAAGAAAAGCCATCAACGTCACCGACTATGACGAGCATGGCTCTAGCACCGATCGTCAAGAAGGAGGACGTCATGGCGGACGTGGACCTCATAGAACATTATGAAGACGCTAAGAGCACCTGAGAAGAAGAAGGGGTTCTCGTTAACGAGGGCCGAACAGATAAGGAGAGTGGGAACAACGAAAGTAACGTTAATCTTTTAAAGAGCCCAAGGAACCGCAGTTGTAAAGCCGGTTTCAGCATACAGAGGGCTTGGTGTTGCTTCAGGCGAGCTTCGTAGTGAAAAATCAAACAATGAAGCTTACGATCTGAAATGAAAGACTTACTCGGCGAAGTAGACAGTTATGAAAAACGCGTTGCTCGATGCAAAGGAAAAAGGCGTGCGGCAGTATTATCGAGTCCACAAAAAGCGACAAAAGAAATGCTTTTGAATTTGCGTCACTCGATAAATGAACAACCTTGGTATGTCGTTCGAATAACGGCGTTGATGTGAATTTAATTACTTCTGCCGATGTATTTAGGCATATTACTTTTTTTTAGTTGAAAGACAAAGTTTTTAGTTGAGGTACAAAATACGAGCGATTCCTCGTTATGACCGGGTTTCTTTTACATGACTGATCCGGTGGATTTGAGTGAAAACAATAAATTATTTGTCAATGTCATACAACAAATTTGTAAGATGTGATTTTTGTACAAGCCAAAAGAAAAGTCATGTTTTTGCGAACAAATCAATATTTCGTAGAGATTATAGGGATGAATGATGTTTAACTGGTAAGTTATAATTTCCATCAGTTTGTACTTGATTCGAAAGAAGCATGTAAAGAATATATAATTCACTGATTATGTAAATATATTATAGATATCAAATAACGTATAATAAAATTATTAAAATACCTTTCAGAATATTCTTATTTTTAATGCAACAATACTTGGTTCGCTTTGATTTCACCATTCATGAGCTTTGCGGACTCTTCTGGAGAAAAGTATACAACTGAATTTCGTGGATACATTTTGTTCGTTAATTTCTCAGCAATGAGGTAATACTTTTTTGGTCCAGATTATGCTCGAACTCTACAATAACAACAAAACAAAACTCAGTCCAGTCTATCATGTTGTATGTTGTTCGTCCACTTTTCGTAATTTCGCTAACTTACAAATGAAAGTCGTATAGAGGTAATGCTTTTTAATACTTCTGTTTGGCCGACTAATGTATTTGATTAGGATTTTGGAGCTAATCTTTACTGAAATGTGAGGTAGGTTAGAAACTGTGTTTTAAGAATGTCTTCATCATCATCATGGTCATCCTATATCATAATTAGCATGTGACATTTTCGTTATCAGCCGCCTTCATCAACATCAGCCAAGGTAATCATCATACCAAACCTTACCTTCATCATTAAACATCAACAACATTATGATCGGACATCATCGTTATCACACATCATCAATATTCCTACGTCATGAAAGAGCAACATATTCATTCGAAAAATTTAGTAAATAAAAGGTAAGAATCCTCGGAATAGCATCAGAATATAACCTTCATATTATATCCCTGGAAATAAATTAATGGAACAACAACGGTCAATTATTTGTTTACTTTAACGGAGTATTTTAATAAGTTTGCCTATTCTGTCTAAAAAATACTTTAGAGAAAAGAAAACTTTCAGATTCTAATTATTAAGAAACAGTGCTAAAATATTCGTAAATTTTCTGCACAACTAGTTGACAATATCTCTTGGCTGCCTCGTATGCGCTAGGCAGTAGAATTTTCTACACAATTTCTTTTGGAATATTTAAAGGAAAAGAAATATTTTTTAAAAATTGTACGTACTATAAAGTAACAAGTCAATCGTGTTCAATTTAAGCGTGATACCAAGTTAGCCGCGAACCCTTTATCGATTTAATGATATTGGACGGCCCAAATTCACTGCCATATCTCCACGTCGCAACACGTTATGCATCTACTACTATGTACATGAATATATTAGCATCAGTCGAAAGTTAAATGGATTTATAAAATTGCAAATAATAAGGACACTAAATCAACAAGTACAACAGGGGCCATGAAAAAATGCTACCAAAGATCGGTGGTACATCTTCCCTATACTTTAAAAAGGAGTTCAACGAAACAATCGCGATGTTTTACAACATATTATTAGATTTTACCTGAGTTGGATCCTAATCCACAAAATGCCATTGCTAATTTTTAAAGTGCGTCAATTAAAATGTTCTTTCATATTTTGTCGCACCACTACAGTGAACTGCAAACAGGCAATTATTTATTTCAAACCTTGCAATTATTGTATCCTATATAAATTAAACAATTCATAAAATATTACATAAATTAACTCGAGAACAGTGCCAGGAACATAAGCAGTACTCAATGAACAATACATAAATTTAATTTACATTATACAAACGCAGAGAAACTTTGTTATCAAAGAGACTTATTTGAAACCTTTACATAAAGAAAAATGCCTACGGCAAAAGATATGAATTATCCGCAGAGTGCCACCTTTATAATACAGAAATTTTAAAATAACAAAGAATTCATGAAATATGAAAATCATGTCAGAACAAAGAAATAAATCAAGGATTTATTATTTTTAGCTATTCGATAATTGTTTTCAGGCATATTACGTATTTATTATCAAAAACCAATTTACAGCGGAATTGAATATTAATGTATTTTTTTAAACTATGGAATTTCGTAAAGCATAAATATAAGGGAACTAAGGAATGATTTTCGAAAGTTTTAAATCTTAAAAAATATGCTAAAAAAATATGTTGATCAGGGCATGACATACTGCAGAGTCGCGGAGATAAAAAGCACCATAAATCTTCACAAAGACATCGCGGACTGAACGTAAACACGTCAATTTAGTTTTTAAGGGTTTTTCGAACAATGTTTATCGGATGTCCGACCAACATTCATTGCTGAATTTCCGAGGAAGGTTCAGTGTAATGGAGATCTATTGATACGTATTCCTTCTATAACGTAGATTTGAAAATATAAAAACCTGTTCATTAAACCATCAACTTTTAACATGCAACCAAATTGGTGGTTGAATTAGTTTGCGTACGTGTAGTTTTTTTATGCAACAATAAGTACAGAAATCTAGTCCATCGCAAATAAAAAAACGATCAGAAGTTGGAACGTGGGTGAAAATGTTGTAACAGTAACATTTGTGTTACTACAGGTTTTAACGTATCGGTGATTTGAATCAAATGATATCTGCACGTCTTTAATAATAAATTAGTAACGATAATATTGTTTGTGTCAATTTACATTAAAGTAATTTAGTCACATTAAAACCCATACAAAGGACCGAAAAATAAACGGTGGGGAGGAAAATATGACTTAAGGAGAGGGGCTACCCACACACAAAGATCGATTGTAAACAACTCAGATTTTTAATTCTTTCGAATATCTCAAAAATAACAGAGAAACTGAGGGATTAACAAAAATTAAACACCACGAATTTGAGCGCACTGAAGAGAGTTGCAAAAACTTATAAATATATTGAAGAAAGAACTTTGCACATTTAAGGAAATTGAAAACAAATTCGCAATACAGAAATATTGAGGAAAGTTTAGCAATTTAATTAGGACATATTGAATACTCCATTATAATCGATAGTTGCAATCGTTTTTCGTTTACTGTGTTGTGTGCTGTATTTATATGAGCACTTTCTTTTATGTCCCAAATTTTATATTGATAGAACTTTGCACCCATATCTACGAATGCCTAACTTACTACTTAATTTAATTTTCAACAAACATTAAAATATTTTTAATACAAAATATAAGCTTAAAGAATACATTACACGCGGAATTAATACAGGTAATACCCTCAATTTGTGAACAATATTGGTTATTTGATTCGGTAGAAAACAAAGTAATGCTATTGTGTTACTTATGCACGCCTTTTGAAGAATTGCAATTCATTATATGATATAAAAATTGACAGTAGATTTTGCTTGAAAAAAGAAAGTTATCGACAGGAGAAAGAGGTCATACATTTAATTGCTAGTAAAAATCACGAATTGAGTTTCGCAGAATTTTTAGGTAAGAAAGTCTGTTCCGATGTTGATATTTTTAATTTAAAGACCTGGATACTATTTTAATTCCACGTTCTCCTTCATTTTTCAATGTCATTACCAATATACTTCTGTCTAGAATAGTATATTTTAAAATGGTTATATACATTTATTGAGATGGTGACTGATTTGGTTGAAGTAGGCGTAGGATAAATACTTAACTTAACTTCATAGAAACATAAAAACTACAAAGAAGGTTTGGTCCAGAACTGTTGATTATGCCGCGTATAAGAATCATTCTTCTATTCTATGCGGTGTATAAGTTCTTGTAATAGTACATTTCTCGAGGGGGCGCCAGTTCCCCTTTGCACATATTTACATATTTAAATATTATATATTAGGTATAAATGTATACGTATATTTAATAATACTGTTATTATTCGCAAAACAAGATTCAAATTCAGGACCACCGTCATTCGTGTTTCTCCACAACATCCCGAGTGGAAAATTATTCAGGCTGGAATCAGGTCCTGATCATGAAGTATGTGAACAAAATCAGGTCTTAACGTGTCCCCTTATCAGGCCCTGGCATATCGTGTAACGCTTTTTCTGTCAATGTCCAATATTTCGCATGCTTTCCAAATTTCATGGTGAAAATATTTACAATAGTATTACGAAACAACAAATTAATGGTTAATGCTTTATTGCTATCTGACAAGTAAAAAGGCTGCAAATTAAAAAATATTATTTACACATATATACGATACGAATCGTGTACATATCCATCACATACAATGTGTTAAATATGCTGTATCGAAACATTCCTACAAGTAGGTTAATATACAAAATAGAAATACATTTCCTGAACAGGAATGAAGTAGATGCGCGATCACGCCTAGTGGCGACTACTGAAGGAATTTCATAAAATTTAGAAGTTAAAAAATTCAGACGTCCTTATCAGGCTCTGAGCAGGCCCCTCGATCTGCTCCTGATTTGAAATTTCTAAAGCAGTTAGCGATTCCCGGAAATTGAAAATAAGGCAAGTCTTATCAATTCATGGTTTGGTCTTGATATGGATATTCACAGGCTTCCCTGTATCAGTTATACTTTACTTTAACATAATCAGGGGTTAATCAGGGCATATTTAGGGGAACCTGATCAGGAATGCCTTACTGGAGCCTGGCCAGGCCCTGGTACATATTTAGGCTGCCTGAATAAATTTCCGCTCAGGATTATCTATATGAGATTTAAACATAAAATAAACGATAATTATATAAAGATGTTTAGTGTATCACCTTTCAAAAAACTACATCATCAAAACAAAATTTGAACTGAGTGTTTCTGCTGTATTTGTATTCACCAATTACGGAAATATATAACTTGAAAACCAATAACTTGAAAAATCCGCCAAAAAAAACATCACTTTTTTAAAGATTTTTTTTAGTATTTTGAAAAATAAAAATCGTACCAAAAAAAAATTTTGAAACAAAAATGTAGAGCAAGAAATTCTTTCAACTATACGTTTGCATTTCTTGAATAGGACACGTACCGTATGACCACTTTCAGCGCTCATTTACGAGCTCAGCGTTATTAAGAGAAAATACGTTTAGCCCATTTTATACAAGATTGTCCGCTCTTTTCTACAACATTTTTTATGATTTGCAGTTTATTAAATAAATGAAAAAATAATACATTAACCGTATTTTGAGGTGTTTTCAAAATGGTGGCTTCAGTATAAGTCCGACCGAGAAATTGTATTGTTATATTCTTAAGTATCACAAAAACACGTCCAAAAAGTGTCTTCGTCTTCTTACAGAGGATGTAATTTTGCAAAAAGTTATTTGAACAACAAAATTCTTAAAAATTAATGTTAATAACACAATTATTGAATTTGTTATTTTTTCTATTTTCTTACATAACTATACATGTCTTATATATTTCTCCATACAATCTTAACTGTAAACATGCCTGTTCAAACATAAAGATTATAATAATAATAATATTGTTGGACATTATCATTATTTTTAAAACGCTTATTATATCATTAACTACATATTATATAATTTATTTAACTAGACAAAGAACGCAAAACCAAAAAAAAATATTGAACATTGCGAATAGCCAATTGGTCAAAATTTAACTAGAATTTATTGAAATAAAAAAAATCATCAATAAATAGGGGCAGGCGGGGAAATGTCCCGGATTTTTTCTGTCTGTCAGATCTCTCCTCATATTTCATATTTAGGCTGACGCCAAGTATCATTTAGGTAATTTCATAGCTAACATTCCTATGAAACACTTTTGGCATTTGTTTTACGAATAGCGCACTTAGGATATTTTGAAAAACATAAAAATAACGGGGTGAAGCAGCGATATCGGGGTGAAATTGCGTACAATACGGGGCGAAGTGGCTAACCTCCATTTTCAGTGATTTTTAAAATTTATTATAAGAAAATGAAATACAAACAATTGTTTTCATAGTTTAAAGTATATTTTTTTATTGAAATGCCATGGAACAACAAACGCAAAGTTGAAAAATTAAAACCACAACGGAAAATTTTAAGAAAAAGATAACGAAAAGATTTTATTCCGATGATAACGATGGGAACACCTCAAAAATCCGAAACATTGAAAAATCGACATTTAAAAAGCTGACATTGTTGTTTTCACGAATATTACAGCTTTATGACTCATTGGCTTTTTGACAGTCATCGTCTTTTTGAGTGTTGGCTTTTTAAATGTCGATTTTTCAATGTTTCGGATTTTTGAGATGTTCCCATGACGATGATGCTGGTGATGATGATGATGAGGTAATATATTTGAAAATTATTATGAAAATCACACCGAACCAGCGCCCTATGGTTAGAGATTATATTCCTGCACTTCGTCTATATACTGCAATATTGTTTCGTCTATGACGACGCAATGTACTTATGAGGAAGTCACGCGCAGCAATATTAACAGATATCCGAAATTAATTACACTTTTTAAGGCAAGAATCGCTGGAGCTCTGAGTCATGTTTTTCAGTTTCCCTTTTTACAATTGCGTACCATCTTATAATAGGAAACTACAAATTATGGGATAAAATTTACGATTGAACTTAAGAAACTACCTACTTGCATGAAAACAACATGAAAACTGTTTGTTTCCTTTCTGATGTTGTTTGTTTTGACCACAATTAAGTTTTCACTGCCTAATTAAGTGAGAAACATCACAATGAAAATAAATACCGAGCGCCACTTCATCCCACAAAAAATCCTCCGCTTCGTCACAAGTCCATATATCCTTATTAAAAAATCGTTATGTCAATTTTCTAATAACGAAGCCGCACATGTGTGATCCTTCCCGAAATTAATAGTATTACTATACAATAATAGATAACCAACAATTGGTATAAACTACAAATTTATATAAAGGGTTAATATTAGGGGTTGCAGAATCCCAGACAGCAGAATAATCAAAGAGGTCACAATCATTATATTCTTGGATCCATGGTCACAATGAACTCGAAATGTTCTCTAAAAGAGGTCAGAAAGTGGGTCATCTGACCTCTTTTAGAGAACATTTCCAGTTCAGAGATATTTCGCGTTCGGCACTTCGCCCCATCTTCCCCTATGTTTACCACATTTTTATTTGTATTTTATAAATAAAATATGATATCTTGTAAAACCATAGACAGAACATACATATCTGATCAGCCAATAAATATTTACATTTTCAAAGCATTACTGTTTACTTAATTCTGGTTATCTTTTAATCCAGTAAACAATGGATTGAAAGATCAAAAATATAACTGACAATGAAAAAAGTGGAAGTACTTCCAAAGCTGTCACTTGTTTTATTTTCAGTTATATAATATATAATTATATATATTTTATAAAAAAAAAAAACTTCACTGTCTTTAACATTTTCCCTTCAAAATAAAATATTTTGACTCCGTTCAATATCATTTCTATAGTATTATAACTCAGCAAACGGAAATTCATTGAAGTTCCATTGAATTCATTCACTGAATCACTTCTGAACTCATTTTCTTAGCTTCTGCAATGAATTTCAGTGAGAAAATATTTCTCAGTGATTTTGAATGGGAAAATAGTGAATGAATAAATTTCAATTGAAACGTGCGAATAGAACAATTCAAGTTGAATGAATTTCAATGGAAAATAGTTATATTTGCCGCGAATGAATTTGAAGGGATAGTTAATTATTAAAGGACAACGAATTTAAGGATTTTGAATCGAAAAAAAAAAATTAAATGAAACAATCGTTCGAAAAATACCAAAAAGTTGGTTCTTTAGTAATTTTTTACGAGGAATTTAAAAATTGTAAAAAAATTGTTTGACCCAAAACATTTTTTTCCTCGAAAAGAAATGGAATTTTTTAAAATCCATGCGTAATTATTTCGGAAATACGTTTTTCTGTTCACCAAACTTTTTTTAAATGTTTAAATTAATTTAGCGAATTTTAATGGGTCAAAGAAATTCTTTCTTGACTAACTTTTTGACGCGGAAGTCAGTGATGTTGGAATAAAAAATGTAAAAAATTTGTTTTTTAAATTTAATCTCTAATCCATCCGGAATTTTAAAAAAATGTGTTGTCATGTTCACCCAAATTTTTGAAATTTTTAAATCAATTTAGAAGAAAGTAGTAATGAAAAAATCGAAATTAAAAATTACTGAATTTAATTTTCAAAATTTGAGTTTCATAAAGGCAACTCTCACAATTTTTTATGCTCTCTTAACAAAAATCAATGAAATTTGTCGAGAATTGACTGAGAATTTTCTGCAATATCGAAAAATCATGTATTGTAGAAAATTCTCGGCCAATTCTCTGTAATTGTTTTTGGTTCTTTTTAGAAGATAGAAAACAATGATTAGCCTTTATGAAGCCCGAATTAAAAAAAAATTAGTCAGAACTTTTTAATTTCCATATTTTTTTATATTTGATTACTACTCAATGGTACCCCCTTAAGATAAATATAAATTATTCCAACTTTTTCAGGTATTCTGCCAGATTTACACTTTGAAAAATACCATGGTACTAGAAAATTACTACAATTTAAATGTTAGCAATAATATTTCCCTCCTATGTGACAATTAAGATGTACCTTAATGTAATAATAAATAATTAGAAAAATTAATATATAAAATATACAACCTTTTAATAATACAAAATCATTAAAAAATGCGAAAGCCAATGAAATTGAATGAATTTCAATAATATAATAAGCACGTACTAAAATCAATGATTTTAAAACAATCATTAGTTACAGATCTGTCGAATAGATTTCTATTGATATTTAATGATTAAAAAAAACCTATTCAAATCTATTCAGATTTATTCAAAATCACTCAATGAATTTTTGTTTGCTAGGATCTTATTAATTTCTGTATTACTTTTAAATAATTTAATATACACTTAGGTGAAGTTTGAAAATGTTTGATTTACTTTAGTCCAAATTATTATACGCATAAAAAGACAATTTCTAAATTTGTTTTCAGTAACCATTTCATTTAAAAAACATCAATTCAGAATTTGGAAAATATATTAATCGACATTTTAGGATATTGTTTTTCTGGAGGACATTTCATATTGTGGAAAAGTAATCTTTCCTTTATAGTGAAATGTAATAAAATAGCAGTAGAAAGCATCAGAAAATATTACATAGATTTACATAATTTATTTTAAAAATTGTACATAAAAATGTTATTTGTTTATACAAAACAAGTCAACTATTTGATCCTTATGAAAATTCTTAAAATACAAGAGTTTTCTGCTATCGTTAAAAATTGAAAAAATATTCAGTCTCTCCCCTTTTGATTTAAATAAAAAGTAAGAAAATATACTACTAAAAATTACGAATTACATTTTAATGGCAAATATTTCATAATTAAAACATTCTCCTTAAAATATTTATCTTATTTATTAGTGTAATGGAAGAAGAAACCCCCAAAATAAAATTTCATTCATTTTTTAAATAATATACAATTTTATTAACAATCTCTTTACAATCTTACCATGCCATTGTGCTCTAGCGTATCCCCTGACAATTGTTTTGCTCGTGCTGGTATCCTTATTCTTAATATTGATCAAGATGTATTTAAAAACCCCCGATGGATCTATCTCCACATTAGCGACTTGATTTAATTTTTCTGCCATCGTAGTAATTGATTTACGTAGTGCTGTTAGACAAAATCATTTCGATTACTATATCTCTAAAAAACAATACGTGTGTACGTACATACAAACTTTTACATATTCTTTATAGTAAAATAGCAATTTGCTTAACCTGTAACTTTTCAACGTAAACTAGTTCGATAACAACAGAATTATTTACAACTGAAAATTACTAGTCAAAGATTTCTTTTGAACTATTTGATCTAAAATTCAATAATTTAATATAATTACCTCTGAAAATAATACTCCGGTTTATGCACACTTTTGCACTTTCACTTACACGACAAACAACAGGAAAAATCATATGTGCATACATTATATGTATATGTATGTATGTTTCTATTATTAGAGGGCAGCACAATCGCCATTTTTCTCATAAACACCGAACGCACGTGCTAAAAGAAGACTCCAAATTTTTATCCCCTTTCTCATAAACAAAATTGTTCCTTCATACATTTATATCGACATTGCATACACCAATATGTAATGAAGTATATATCAAAAAGTTTACATACGGAGGCTGACTTTGTAAAATAACTTAATAATATGAAAAAGTGATAAAAGCAAAGCATAATGCTGAAGAAAATAGTGAAATACACGGCAGAGGCCCCCGAGGTGTGGAAATGTTTAAATGGAATATTTTTAATCTACAAACCTACAAGTGTTCACCCACTCGCTGTACTAAATACAATAAAAAAAAACTTGTGCAAAGGTTTGATATTTTTTAAAAACAATATGATTTTGGAATGCAGTATTCATTGTTTATATTGTTCCAGAATTAAACGAAATGAAAGTTCGTCCATCGTCAGGTTTCGTAACTATCGACGGTGATACCACCCAACCGATGGAAGTTTCTGTCACTGAAAATTTGGCCGACAATCCCCTAGTTTGTGGACCTCGATACATTGAAGAAGACGTACGAATATCATGGGGTAATATTCTAAATATGGATTCCTGCGGTTTACTGGTTGGAGCGCTAAATCGTGGAAACCGATATATTAGCAATATTAGGCATTCGCATTTAACTAGAAAATATAGGCTTAAAGGACTCTTAGGTCAGGCGACTGACAATTACTTTATTAATGGCAAAATTTGGGAAAAATCCAAATATCATTTTGTCAGAAGACATAACATTGATAGAATATGCGCTAGCATGCAATCGTCCCATCAAAAAATGATGTTCGAGTAAGTATCACCAAAATGTTCTGCATATTTGCTTTCTTTAAACGATAATGATTTCAGGATTTCTGGGGTGAATATACAAACACAGGCTGCGTATGATTTAGCGGTTAAAGGACCAGTAAGACCAACGGACAAAAATGTTCCGATGGTTTATTCCATAAAATGCATCGATTTTAATCCACCGGACTTTATAATAGGTTAATACTACAGTAGCCCTTCCCTTATTCTAATTTTTTTCTCTTCTCCTATTCTAATATTTCCCCTCACGCGTTCATCCCACTGCCATGTGTGGACGTGTGGATTTTCTATAAATACAGTAGGACCTCTCTTATTCTAATTGTCCAGCCTCTCTTATTCTAATCGTTCCCCCACAAGCATTCTCCCACGAATCACAAGCTCGCAAGCAAAGTAAGTGGGGGTAAGGAAAATTAGAATAAGAGAGGTCGGCGCCATCTTGAAAAATTTTACTAATTAGAATAAGAGAGGTCCTACTGTACAAATAACGGCGCATGTGCAACAGAAGAAAAAGAGACAAAAGTCTAAGCAGTGGGGGCGAGGAGAAAATTAGAATAAGGGAAGAAGGCCGCCATCTTGCCTGACTGGACAAATTAGAATAAGGGAAGGACTACTGTTATTATCTACATTCAACTTTTAATATTGTATTAAACTTTTAATCTTGTATTTCAGAGGTTGTATGTATCAATGAAAACGAAATGTTTCTCAGATCTTTAATACACACGATAGGAATGTCTCTGCATACAACGGCAACCTGCTCGCAAGTCCAATGTTTCGAATACGGTCCGTTCAGTTTAAAACAAGCTTTACTTTCGAAGCACTGGACTTTACAAAACATTATCAGCAACATAGACGAATGTGAAAGCATCATTGCGAACAATCGATATGTAATTAATCAGAGAAGTCCACATCTGATTCAACCAAAACCTCACGAGGATGATAAAAATAGCATCGATTGATGCAAATGCACATATCGAAGATAATTTGTAAATTCGCAACAAAATATATTAAGTTATTTATATCATGTTTAAAAATGTGTTCTTAATTCAAATGTGTGTGTGTTGTTCAATTTCAATAAAGAATTTCATATGAAAATCCAAGTTCAAATAAATTGAAAGGTACATGTCTTACTATTTTCGCTCTTTTCAGTGCTCTTGTCAAAATTGAGCTATCTTAATTAGAAAATTAAATATGTCGATTTAAATGTCAAAATAACGCGAAAAATCGAGTCTTCTTTTTTATAACACATTTTTTTCTCATCGAAAGAATATTTGTCGTCAGAAAATTTCTTCATTAAACGTGGACCCAATAGTTACAGTATCAAGATAAATTTTTTAAATATTTAAAAACTAAAATGGTGATCACAAAATGGCGACTCCAATGACAAATTTCTAATTAAAACTTAACAATTGATTTTCTTGAAAACTATAGACTTTAGACAAATTTTTCTAAGAATAAATACGTTTTAGAATGAGTCAAAAAATGCTCTCAAAGTTTCCCAGAATATATTTTTAAAATTTTTTATTTTTCGAAAATTCGAAAAATCGAAATTTTTAAAAAAGTCGTCCAAAAAATCTGAAAAAATTTGAGAGTATTCTTTAATCAATTCGAAGACATTTTTGTTGTAAGGAAATTTTTCTAATGTCTACAGTTTTCAAGAAACAAAATTACTAGTCTTGAAATCTAGAAAAGTTTAACAATTTTTTTCTCGAAAACTGTAGACTTTAGAAAAAATTTCCGCAGAACAAAACTGTCAGAATTGGTCACAGAATACTCTCAAATTTTTTCAGATTTTTTAAATGATTTTTTTTAATTTCGATTTTTCGAATATTTGAAAAATAAAAAATTGTAACAATGCATTCTGAAAAAATTCGAGAGGTTTTTTTGACTCATTCTAAAACGTATTTATTCTTAGAAAATGTTTACTGAAGTCTATAGTTTTCAAGAAAAACTTGTTAAGTTTTAATTAGAAATTTGTCATTGGAGTTGCCATTTTGTGTTGACCATATTAGTTTTTAAATATTAAAAAAATTGATCTTAATACTATAACTATTGGGTCCACGTTTAATGAAGAAATTTTCTGACGACAAATATTCTTTCGATGAGAAAAAAATGTGTTATAAAAAAGAAGACTCGATTTTTCGCGTTATTTTGACATTTAAATCGACATATTTAATATTCTAATTAAAATATCTCAATTTTGACAAGAGCACTGAAAAGAGCGAGCTCGAAAATAGGAAGACATGTACCTTTCAATTTATTTGAACTTAGATTTAGTGTCTCTTATTCATGATTAAAAACTTAAACTATGCTACATAATAGTAAAATATAAGATAAAAATTTGTAATTTTATCAGTTTTTTTATTAACAGTGTTATTTTTATCTGTAATTATCTTTCATAATTATCGCTACTTAATTGCTAATGTGCTGCATTGCGTGATTTTAGATACATAAGTTTAGTCTTGCGTTATTTTTATCCTCTTCTCCGAGGATACTTTGGCATTGCTTGGTTCAACTTCGTCATCATCCGATTCGTCTGTATCGTTGGACAACTGCCTCTTGCTACTTCCCGTACAATATTCAATTTCTAAAGTTTTATGTATTTCAACCGACACGTCGCCGCTACTAGATTGGTCTACGGTAAAGCTACTCTCGATAATTTCAATAGTGTTCATAGTTTCAGTATTTGATTCTGTCTCATTTTCAGAATCGAGATTCTTGTCTGCTGCTACGACCATGCAAATTTCTCTCTCGCTCACTTTCTGTGCGGTTGCGTTGTCATTCTTATAAGCTAAGTGGTAGTTGTCTCTGCTTTTGCTTCGGCGTTTTTTGTCTCTTTCCTTCAGCCTTCGATCAACGCTGTCATATCGATCCCTGGAACGTCGATCTGATCGTTCGCGTTCTTTGCTTCGACTTCGTCGCCTCCGATGCTGACTACTGTCCGAATCATCTGAACGATCCTCACGACCAGACTTGCTTTTCGTCTTTGTTCTTGACCAGTTTTGCATCTTCATACTTTTGGCAATTACACGTTTTTGATGATCCAATTGAGGGAATAAACCTGTAATTTTAATTACCTTTAAGTATTTGACTTACGACCAGCCAAATTCGATACAGATAGAATTCAAAGAAATTGGAATACTTGCCTTGTGATTTTTCAAGAGCTTCTTTCGCAGAATTCATTTCTGCTTCCTGAATACTATGCCCAGAAGCTTTCGCTAATCGCTTTCCTTGGAAATAAACTGCAACCGTGTAAACTCGAGTATTCGTAGGTCCTTTACATTCAATTACCCTGTAACACACAGAAATACCATGATTTACAATATACATACGGGAGAGTCTGGTAGCCCCGACCACTAATTAGTTCTAAGAATGTAAATTTATGGTAAACTACCTAAAACTGTAAATTTGAAAATAGGAAGCTATTTGTCTTTACTTTAAAGGTATAGCATAAGTTTTTATTCTTCAAATTCATAAAATGAACATTTAAAAAAAAAAAGGTCAATATTGCAGTTAATATTTATTATCATATAATAAGTGGGCTAATTATCGTTGTGTGTACACAAACTTTCATCTCTTAGCTTTCGATTTATGAATATAACTATACATAAAGGAACCTATTAACTTTTTTTTTTTAAGTATTGACATTTAGGATAAACAACAATAATAGGCCACTTTCCGTAAGTAATTACTGTTTAGAACATTTTACAAATGGATCTTTTTTTTTTTTTACATTTAGGTTCAGTACATCTCTATAAGTATGACTAAATTTAAATAATAACGAAAAATTGTTTTTTAAACGTGTTTTAAAGGTGGCCAACAACTCTCTGATTCATCTGACTATTGTATTTTTTCATATTTATTAAAATACATTTTTGTAATAACTAAAAACCACTTTTTGGCGAACATTACTAGCGTTTTATTTTAAGGCAAATCCTAAGACTAACATGCTTTTGTTAAAATAAGAAAACAACAATAGTTGTACTTTCGACATTAAATTTACAAAATTCATCATTTTAACTGGCTGACTACTGTCTGTTTTCATAATTTTGAAAAGTATAATTTTCTATTAGCTAAAATTTATTTTTTTGTTATTGTATGATATGCGTACTAATAACAGACATCCACTAAGACAAATTTTCCATGCTACATTTTTTTTCTATCGTTGACCTTAATTTAAAGTCAGATGCACTGAAATAAGAACCTTAAGTGGCCGACAAGTGTACTGTTTACCCTATATTAATTTACTTAACTCATGTAAATAAACTTTCCAGTAATAAATATCATAACTCTTGTCATATTGTGCATTTCCCATTGCACTTTTCTTCAAACCTGTCATGGCCTTTTAAGCTGCACTAGTGTACACTGAATGTGCAATCGATTAAAGATAAAAAATCGATTTTTACTTTTGAGTGGATTCTTGTAGAAGATCGAAAAAAAATTTACACGTTTTTGTAAGTCCCTTAAAGTTTGAATTTTTAATGAAAAAGTGGATTTTTTTTCAGTTTTTGCCTGATAGTTTCTGCATCGAATTTCTTACTTAAAATTCCACCAAACCTCCTTTTCTTAAACGTTTTGTGAAACTTTATCGGTACATTAAAGACCCTATCTCAAACCGCAAGAAAAAATTACATTTGTCAATAAGCAATGAGGGGCATTTCACCGTCGAGGTTCTTCGATTTGTCTGCAATTTTACTGGTGTTTTCTACATCGAAAAATATGTGTCTATAGTCCAGATGCTAACAACTATTCTGGATGCATTGAAAGGTCCATTTGAAAACCGGAATAATTCTTAAAGATTTTGACCTCCTGAATACGAATCTGTCAGGAGTTTTTCCAAAAAAAAAAAACATAGGTTAATTGTTATAAACAATATTATTTTTTAAAGCGCTATACAATATCGGAAACGATTAGAGATGGGGCAAACATTCCAAATTAAAAAATGTTCCGCTACTTATTTTAATCAAAAAAGTTTCTTACTAATTTTTCCGTATATTCTATATTTATTGAGATATTTGTATAGATAGTAGATATTTGTCCACAAGCGCGCGTTGCCGCTGCTGCAAGGAAATCAGAGGCTATGTTTTTAACGTAATGTTATAAAAACTAACTCGACATTATCATTTCCTACGTAAAATTGTATGCCCTTTTACATGGAATTCTTACAATTACAGAAAATAGTTATGCAACATAGTTACAGGGTTTTTTTTACGAAATTCGTCAAATTTGTTCGGTTTTTCATTTTTGAAACTTGTTTTTGTTGAATTAGTTTATTCAATGAACTTCAATAGCATAAGTTATTACATCATAAATCCAAAAGTTCAAGAGGGGCCATGTTGCATTTCAAAATTCAAGATGGCGGCTACAAAAATGGCCGTCGAACTCGCAAAGTTAAATGCATATTTGCGAGCAATAACCTGTTTATTCGAAAATTCGAGTGGTTATCAAATATCTCAATAAATATAGGATATACGGAAAAATTAGTAAGAAGTTTTTTGTTTAAAATAAGTAGAGGAACATTTTTTAATTAGGAATGTTTGCCCCATCTCTAATAGCTATTTAAACAATTAAATTGTTTATAACAATTAACCTTATAGAAGTCTCACAATCTTTAATTTAGTAAAATTTGACATTTTTCAAATTAAATTTTAAAAACTCAATTTTACTCTAAAAACCGTGATTTTAGTAAAAAAATATTTAAATAATACAAATTGATAACAAATTTCCCTAAGGAATTCAGTTCCATTTACGTTTTTTAGCTAAAGTTTAAAGCGTGAACAGTAGATCGAAACAACGACTTTTTCATAAAAATTGATAATTTAAAACTACCTATTTAGTTTTGGCTCAAATTTTCAGGAAACATAGTTAAAAGTACATATTTTGAAATGATTATATAAGTAATCTGTTTTTTTTAGTTTTATGCTATATTTTTTTAAAATAGCGTGAAAATACAATTTTTTCACTGATTTATCCTAGTTTCTCGCATTTTTGCCCATGGAAAGCTTCGGAGAAGCCAAATTTGGATTGCTTGGAAAATTGCCAATCAATTATGCACTCTGATACTTTATTTTAATTTTTTTCTTGGTAAATTCCATCGAAAATAAATTAAAATAAAGAATTAGGATGCAGAATTGATTGAAAATTTATCAAGAGTTTAAAGTATATGAGTATTTTCTTGATATTTGTTAGCAATGATATTTTTTTACAGCCGAAATATTAGTCATGCAAAAAGTGAAATCTAAACCTTAGGATTTAAAAAATAGAAAGTCTTCTTACAAAAGTATTAACACTTTCTTTGATTGGCCTAATGATCCGATTGTTTTAAAAGTTCTGTTTCAAAAATACTTGGTTGTATGAATAACTCCATAATTCAATCGGATTAATATAATGTGAACCATACTAAAGTTATTTAATGAATAATTGAAAAAGAATTCGTAAAATAACAAAAGTCTGTATTATTTTATTTGTAAGAATAAACACAAATGTTTAAATTATAATAAATTTGAAAAATGTTTATTATATTTTACAATAATTTTCCTTGAATAAAAAATATTAATTTTACTATGAGCACAAAAAATATACATGAAAAATAGATTTCTTAAAAAAAAATGTTCAATGTGAACAATAATCCAGAAAATTCTCATATACTTAAAACTCTTGATAATTTTCCAATCAATTATGCATTCGATATTTTATTTCAATTTATTTTCGATAAAATTTACCAAGAAAATAAATGAAAATAAAGTATCAGAGTGCAATCTATTGATGTTCGCCATTTTGAATTTTGAAATCCTGACTTCAAATTCGTATTCAGTGACCCCAAAAATGTACGGAAACGTAAATGTACTGTTATTTATATCGAACGTTTGGAATCTTTCGAGAACTATCATTAAAAGTTCAAACTTCAAGCGACTTGCGGGCCTGGTTAATGTCTTAAAAAAACGCAAAAAGTCGTAAATGTTTTGTTTTTTAAACCACCCTAATGTATACATATGTACATACCACAATAAGATAGTACAAAACACGTCAGTAAAAACATAATGCAACTGAAATAAATCTGATGTTACTGTATTATTTTCAAGAGCCAAAAGTAGTATTACAGATTAAAAAAATGTCTACTACCGTATCTGTGCGATTTCCGCAAAGATTTCTTTACTATATAAACATGCTGTCTGAAAGTTGCAAGACGTAGAAAATTAAATTCAAACGTGTCATAACTGGCTTGGCACTGTTAAAGGGCTTCTAGCTTCCCAAAGCAGAAATAGGAAGATGTAGAAAATAACGTACAAAGTTTGCAATAATCGTACAAATTAAAAAGCTTTTAACTATAATTTTACGGTGGCAACAGAAAAGTTTTCAAAGAGTGAAACCTGACATATGTCTTAAAGCATATATACAGTTCAAAAAGTTTTTCTATAAAAATATAAAATTAACAAACAGTTATTAGATACACCTATAACATTTTAAATTTTTTCTTCAAAACAAATACTGCGTTAAAAGTATAAATTCTGATGTAGCTTATGATTATGCATGCCCTTGTCAAAATGGAAGGGTACCATACACTTAAATGTGCTTCATTTGCTATTTATAAATAAAAATCACGTATTTCCGAAAACTCTCCGTCAGTTCTCAATTATTGTCTTTGGTATTTTCTAGGGAACCATCTATAGTAATTAGAATTACCCTCATAAATCCCGAATTTTGAAAAATCGATTCAGTCTTTTTTATTTACAATTTTTAGTAAACATTTCTACCTCATCGGAAGAGTACTTTTGAACACCCTTAAGCGTTCCCAGTTTTTCACATTTTAATGTAATTGTGCGAAATTTGTTCAGTATTAACGATTCACATTTTGTTACATGTTTGATTTATGATGTCATGTAAAATCGGAGGAAAAGTTCTAATATTTTAAAGTCCATTTTTAATTTTCGCGGCGGTATAAATTCCAATAAACCATAAAGTATTCACAGTCGGAATTTTACATGCCGCTTCTTATTGCTGACTTATTGATTATCAGAATCTCTTATTCAATTTTTTAAAGATTTCCTGCGTCTTTGTAGTTTAATAAACGAGATCTTTATCGATACCTTACCAAAACTGACTTTTAATTCGTTAAAGTGCATTCAGTTTAAATAAATTCTTAATCTTAACCGACGAAAAGAAGAAAATTCGAGTTATTAATAAAAATTGTTTAACAAATTAATTTTGTAGGTCTCAATTTTTGTTTCAAAAACATTAATACTTTCTTAATTCAACAATGTACTTATTAGCGAAAATTAAATTGTTGAGAACGTTATTAAATAGCTTTCCGAAACATACTATATTCAGGTTTCTAACTACCTTAGATGTAATCGTAAATGCCATATCGTTGAATTTAAGTTACAAATACCACATCTAACTTGTTCTTTTAATATACTAGTCAATCATCCAGTTTATGAATATTTAAACATTATTAAGTGCTGTAGTAGGTAATATTTAGGCGTTCTTATATATATATATATATATAAATATAGAAACATATTTGCTCATTAATGCCAATCAAATTTTTGAATAATTCACTATATTTATCTAATGCATTACTTATTCAGAAGGTAAATATAGCCATAAAAATTTGTTACTCACTTATATACAGGAATATCGGGCTCTCCTCCATCCATGGTTCTTAAAGTTAAGCAACACTGTTGCAACTTGCTTTTCGGATCATTCCAGTCTTGATTCATGATGAAGTCTTGAAGTCGCGGGAAGAAACAAACGTGGCAAAACACTTGGCAGTAATCTAAACCCTTATCTACATAAAGAGCACCAAGAAATGCTTCTAACAAATCTGCGCGATCCTTTGTTTTCAATTCGGCCTTTGGATTTCCATAAAGGGCATATCGAGTCATCCCCAAATCATCACATACTACAGCTTGAGTTTTGTTATTTACTAGAGAACTTCGTAACAGCTGCAAGGAAAACGATAAAGCGTCAGTTTTATTTTAACTTTGTTTTACATGTAAAGATTTATATTGTTTTCTTCAAAAAATAAATTTCCTCAATCAGTAATATAAATAACTTGTCATGAAATGTCAAATTTTTTATTAATATTCTCTACTGTTTTTCTGCTACTAAAAAAATGGAAATCGCGACTACGCAGTTGAGATCTTTACGAAGAATTCATGTCTTCTGTGTTAGTACCTCAGAGCTTTCGGAACCTCACAGGTGGATACTCAGCGGATTTACTAAACAGCTGAGCACTAAAAAGAATGAGAGGAACGCATATGACCAGTAATGTGAACTTCTTATCTTATTTATTTACTTCACTGGAGGAGGAGGTGAAGATTGATCGACTAGCTATTTATCAATTTTATACTTTTAAACAATGATGGCCTACTAAGACGCCACTTTCTTATTATACTGATGACTTAAACAGGGAAGTGAACTTGTGGCGACTAACCACAGAAATGACAGAAATAGAGGACAAATCTAAAGAGTGCTGAACTGACGAGATTGAACCCTTACTCCTACAGAAGTGGACTAGCTATGAAAAGCTGCTGGTCCATAAAGAGGTGACAATTCGTGATTCGAAATAATCTTAATGTGGTCCTAGATCACATGTCTGCCGAATCTTACTACTGCCTCTAATGTTCAAAGATCAATCTAAAGAAATTAATTTCATATTTGTATTGTTCGAATCGACACGCCAAAGTAAAATACTAGGCGAATAAGGGCAAACTGTAGATAGAATTATGAATATCTAATTTCAAAAAGAGACTATATAAAAAAAGGATATTAATTATCATTATTTTAATATAAAATTGACTATTTTAAGGCCCCTACTGTCTTCGATTGCTAATCCCACCCGGAGATCGTGGACCCGTAGACATTATTTAACCAATAAAAATTAATATAAACATTGATACAGGTTTTGAAAATGTATGGTTTTGTTATGCTTTTCTAAATTAAATACAATTACGATAATTAGTCTTAAAATTGAATGGATCAAATCATTTAAATACAATAATGACGTCTTACTTACTAATATCCTCTATAAAAATATGCAAGTGTCTTTTCGATCAATTTCCAGCCCCCAAATATATTGTCACAAGGATAAAAAATGGTAAAGAATTAAAAAATCGAATGCAACAGCTTTAATGGAACTAAACTTCCTGACATTTGCAACGTTTCATTAAGGGGATTCTAAATTTTTCAGCCGATCGTATAAAATATATACAAATATCTTACAGATCTGGAATTTTAAGAACTGTTAAACATTATTTACTGAATTTTTACAAGCAAATTTTGCAGTTTCGTGAATTGCCGCTCGGATATTAAACACAGAAGCTTTAAGCAGTTATTAAGAACGGTTTTATATTGGTTCAAGTCATATTAACAGAATGGTTTACTTTATTTTATTCCTTTGATTGAAGAAATAATTGAGGTACTTTGAACATAAAAGCGACATATCTAATATAATGTAATGAAAATCGATGTAATACTCACCGATAAATGACCTTCATGATGCTCAGGAAAGAATTTATACAAATATTCCGAAACAATTAACTGTAATACTGTATCACCCAGAAACTCCAACCGCTGATTGGATCCGAGGGTTAAATTTGTATATCCAATACTACGATCGGTGAATGCACGCGCCAACAATCGTATATGAGCGAATTCTATTCCTATGGAGTCCTCGAATTTTGTTAATTTCTGAAAATTAAATGTTACTAGTTTTTATTAACCGTTGAATTATTTTAAATGCAATATATTTGGCAAGTAAATACCTGCAATAACTCGAAGCTTGGAATCCATTGCCGATCGCCGGTAGGTTCCTGCTCTTGCAACGGATGCTTTGGATAATGAACCCACATATTTAATAAATCTAATTCCTCTTGAAAGAGCGTTCCACCAAACACCCTATCAGCAATTTGAATGCCTCCATCCAAGAATAGTGCACCCATCAACGCTTCAAAACAGTTGGCCATCGCATGCCTCAACTCGAGGTCATGGCAAAGGTCGCTGCCGTGCGCATAGAGCATGTATTGCTCCAGATTCAACTTCTTCGCGAGAACCGCCAAATGTTGATTCTGAACAATGGCCGCTCTGTAAGTCGCCAAACCGCCTTCCTCCAGGTCCGGAAACATGTGGAATAGATGTATCGATGTAAGAAATTCCACTACTGCATCTCCAAGGAACTCCAGTCGTTCATTGTGAGCGATTGACGATTCCGTTTCCTTCCGCGCGCCGAACCTCGACATAATGTTGATTAGCGTATTTATACCTCGTTTACGAGTGTTCATATAATGGATTCTTCGGTCCCCATACTCCGGCTGTCGAATTCCGCAATTCGTAAGGGAATTTCTTGCATGGTCGGGGTTCGTACCGAAATTCTCTCTGTAACTAGGATGCGTCAGGGCTAGTTGCAGAAGATAACGATTCTTAAATTTATAATTTAGGATGCGCTCTAACTGGTCCAGTGATTTATGAAATCGTAAATGGCATACTAAGACAGGAATCAACATCGCGTGTTGAACAATGTCGCACATAATCCCCGTGCGGTAAAACCCTTCGGAACTAACGTCGACGGTAACATCTCGCTTCATTTTACTCTGTGTTCTGAGCTCTTGAAGCTTATTCTCCTTGGCTTCTAATTTACGTTTATCCTCGAAAGAAGGCTTTGGCATGTTGGCTAGCAAATGTCGAAACTTGACGTAATCCCGCCAAGCTTTTTGGTAGCTGTTACAATAAAAATGCATGATAAAAACCCCACTTAGTCTATGCTACAACAAAATTAAGTTCTTACTCTGTATTCCCGGCGTAACTGAGTTGCGGAGGGCGAATTCCGAAATGAACAATCTCAGGGAAAGCAATGACTCCTGGAGGCTGATCCGCTTGATTTCTATCTAATTGGTCTACTCGAACACTGCAAGGTTTCTTTCCAGGGAAAGTCACTACCATTCCCTTGACTTCGTCCGCAAAGTTTTGCCACTGGTATTGAGGCATTTCTACCAATCGGGGTAGATCTTCAGAATCGATAAGTAAACTACTGCTTTTGATGAGGTAATTTAATACTTCGTTCATTGACAAAAGTTCTTGACCGTTATCCGGGAGATCACGCACGAATCTCGGCATAAAATGAAATTGACCACAGCCTTCCGAATTTTGTGCAGCATGCAAATCAAAATCTACGAGCTCCAAAATCTCCTTAAATAAATATTCCTCTGCAACATCATTTTTATCATGTACAAATGCACATTTAAAATCTATTATGTTCTTAACCCTTTGAGACCCACATTTCAAATATACTAATTATTACAAAATGGTAGACATAGTTTTCGAAATTGAGGTCTTACATCGATTAACTCGCCCGACGCACAGTAGAAATCGACTGCGATTTTTTCGATTTCGATCGCAAATGTCGGGTAAAGTGATAAAAGAATAAATAACGCGTTAGTATGATTCCCTGGACGTGTGTCGCCAAGAAGAATAATGAATGCTTGTTTATTATTGTTTGAATCTTCTTTACGTTCACCTAATTTTTTTTAATTAGTGGGTCAAAATTAATTTTTACATTTTTTATTCTAGCACCACTGAACTCCACGTCAAAAACAACTAAAGAAATAATTTTTTTACCCATATGTTTCAGATCATCCAAAATTTTTTAAAATTAATTTAAAAATTCAAAAAAATTAGAGTGAACTTAAAAAAGATTCTAACAAGATTCTACATTTCTAAATAGCTACGGATGAATTTTAAAAAATTCAATTTTTTTTTGAAAAAAAAAGAAATATTTTTGCGAGTCAATAATTTCTTTTACATATGCATCCCCCTCTTCCCCCTCCACATAAACACATACACACGTTTTCCGCTGTTCTAGCGTCGGGCGAGTTATTCGGTATAAGGCCTCAATTAAAAATGACGGCTCCAATAGGGCAGATAAAATTTTCCAAATTCGAAGTCTACGTATGAAATAAATAGAAAAAGTAAGAAATGGAAGATGAGAATTTTCCATCATTTGATCGATGTATCAGTGGTAAACTCATACATAGAATACACACAACATAATCCCTAATTATGCAAAGAATCTGAAAAGTTGTCGATTATCAGTTGCAAACTATCTTATCAGAGCTTCTGTCCCTAATAAAAACGAAACGAAAGAAGTCACATTAAGTAATTATAAATTTGAAGTTTCGAGTGAAACAAGATTCTCACAAAAACAACATCTTCCCATTGTACGGGGAAATATGAAACATTGTGTTTGCTGTAGTACCAAAACCATGTTGAACATCTTTCATGAATTCAGTATGTGATGTTCCGATATGTATAACAACGGGAAAGAATTGCTTCCTAAAATAGCACGTCAACGACACTGAAAATCGCTAAAAATCTTCTACGTTATGTAAGACTGGTCCAATATAGGTGGATCATTTTTTGAAAAATTTGTCTGCCCTAATCGAATCCGTTATTTTCAGTGCCGAAAAACAAACAACAGATTTGTAATCAGCGATACTGAAAACTCCCGAGTATTAATTTTCATGAACTTTACTCAAGTTTTCAAAGTTTTGGTCGCCATATTAGATCCGCTATTTTGAATTTCGAAAAACAAACATCGGATTCGTAACCAGCGACCCCAACAACCTCTGAGTACAGATTTTCACGAACTTTTCTGAAATTTTTAAAATTTTGTCCGACGTATTAGATCCGTAATTTTCAATTTCGAAAAATTGATATCGGATTCGGGATCGGCGACCCCGTAAACATAAGTAACACTATTTAAAAGTACACGTTAACTGCCGAATTTCATCGTAATTCAATTAATCGTAAAAAAAGTGACATTTTAAGCGCAAATTCGTTTATAACACAAAAATAATAAAATTACTAAATATACTGTAATATCAACAAATATAAACCCTTATCACATTAAAAATGAAAAAATGGAATATTAAGTATAAACAGGAAAATATGACTAAAATAAGAAGGTTGAAAAAGACTACACTATAGTGGGACTCAAAGGGTTAAAGTGAGATATTTAATACTTACGAAAATAATCTAACTCTTGTATAGTAAAATTCTCTGGCAGTTTCTCATCTATGTACAGAATTGTATATTCTATATTAAAACGGATGACTTTACAAGTTGGTAGTTTTACCAATGGAAAGTGAGACAGCAATGAGAAACCCTCAAATATAAATTCATGTTCATCGTGTTTGATAATCGTAGGAGTTTTCGTAAGGAAGTTCGTGGGAGGACTTATCGTAATTCGATAATGATATAATTTATCCGCATTATTCGAATTTAAATCACATCTGTTAATAGCACCTTCTCCAGAATAAATTCCGTGTCTTATGCCCGAACGGCGAGACTTTGCACTACACCGGCATAGTGGTCCATCGTTCATCTATTCACAAATCAAAATTATGTGGTTTCCTGTAAATGATATATGAAAAACCATTGTTAAAAATAAAAATATGAACCTCTCCAGGATCGTTAAACCACATTTCAGCATGAAGACGTTGGGGATGTTGTTTTTTTGTCATCAGCTCCTGCATGGTAATGTCATCTTCGTCCACTGAACTGTCGCTGTCTGACTCGCTACTACAAGCTTCCGACTTGTGTCTGCAAAGTCTAGCACGAGTTCGACGAGGTGGCGGCTCATAATGAGGCTAAAGCCAAAAATGTTAATTTTATATCATCTGTTTAGAACTTTCTAATTATATACTCTGTTAAGAGCTGTTTTCAACGATTAATAAATGCAATCTAACATTTTTTTATACTGACTTTCCACGGCAAATTTTTTCACACAATTTTTAATTTTAGTCTGAGGGTATTTAGGAAAATGTAATTTTCTGTTGTGGCAATGTTTAATTTATTTAAGCGCAAAAGTATCATTACTGAAAATTAATGTTCCATGTTTTTCGTAATTTTTTTCATGTCCTTCCTCGTGAAAATATCTCCTTTCATGTATTCGCCATGTTAATTTACTCTGGTGGCCAGATTTGAACTACTGAGTGGGTTTTACATACAGTACACATTGATAAAAACTTCATTTATGTTTTGTACGTGAAACCCATCTCAGTAGTTCCATTTTTCGATACCAGAGTAACTTAACAGGACCAATTGTTATACAGAATGAAAAGTAATTGAGTACCCTACAAGATGCATTTTTCAAAATCATAACAATTCTATGTCTAACTACAAATCATGGCCGAAAACTGTATACAAGGATTCTATGTAGAAAATCGGCTACCGCCGGCATTGCATTGTCTTTTGAAGTTGATTACTTTTCGTACCGTAGCGCTACTACATCTTATCGATTTCTCGCTAGTAAAATGAGTTACTCCGAGACTAACGGACCAACTTGTCAACGTTTTGAGTTCTTCAGTAAATCTGATATTATTACGGAAAACGTATTTGAGACTTTAGAATAAGATTTTAAGAGCTGATTTTCTTCTTCGCAGATATATTATTTTTTCTTATTCTTTAGCATGTTGAAGTCGGAAAAATCTTTTGATTTATTATTTTTAATTTGATCATTATAATTTCTCCCACTTTTTGCTTACTAAATTCTTACGTTGAAATTGTTGAAATCATTGAAAAATGTATAATTATTTATGTGAACATATCATTGAACTTTAATTTCATTAATCCGCATCTCACTTCCGATTCTAAATAATAGTTAGTTTTGTAATGTTTGAACTATTTAAAGATAATATCAAAGTTCACGCTGTTTTTTTCAAAGTGGAAGATTTGTCAAAACGCTGACAAGTTGGCCTGTTTATAGTCTCGGAATAACTCATTTTACTGGCGAGAAATCGATAAGATGTAGCAGCGCCACAGTACGGAGAGTAATGAACTTCAAAAGATAATGCAATGTCTGCGGCAGCCGATTCTCTACGCAAAAACGTTATATACAGTTTTCGGTCATTATTTGTATTTAGACATTGAAATGATTTTGAAAAATGCATCTTGTAGAGCATTGAGGTACCTTTGAAATGAAAAAAAATGTTTTATTTCGAGCAAAATTAAGCGAGATAATCGAGGTTGAATTTTAATTAAAAAAACTCTCCTGTGTTATGCAGTTTATACGTTAATCATGGGACTTTTATTTATTTACAACTTTTCAGATTGATGTTTTTATTGTAAACCGATCCAGAGTCAAAATTTCAGCTATACTACCATAAAGGGTATATATTAAACCTTTTTTATGAACTTTTTTAGAATTTTAAAAAAGTTCTTCTTTTGAAAAATGTAAATTAAAAACTCTAAAACGACTTTTTAACTGCATCCTGTAACAATACATGAAAGCGGATATTTTCAAGAGAAAGGACATAAAAACTACGAAAAACATGTTACATTAATTTTAAGTACTGATACTTTTGCGCTTAAATAAATTAAACATTACCAGAACAGAAAATTACATTTTCCTAAATATCCTCACAGCTCTTACTAGAGTCGATTTTAAAATGTTTTATATGGCTAAGAATACTTCTTTTGCACGTACTAACAATATACAAATGATGAAACTAAAATAAAAAATTGTGTGAAGAAAAGGGTATATATTAAACCCTTTTTATTAATTTTTTCAGAATTTTCCTTCCTTCCTTCGAAAAATGCAAATTAAATAGACTGAAACGATTTTTTAACCTCATTCTGTAACAATTGGCCCTGTTAAGCTACTCTGGTGGCGAAAAATGGAACTACTGAGATCGGTTTCACGTACAGTACACAAATGAAGTTTTTAATTAGTAACTAGAAAATTTCTAAACATACCTGCTTGGACCGTGCTTCAGGAGCTCTGTTAAGTAACGTGGTTTTAAAGAGTTCGCACAACTGATGTAATTTAGAAGAGCCTCGCATAACTTTAATGTTTGATTCCTCTCTATTATAATACAAATCAGCTGGAGCTGTTCGAGTCCAAATTTTTTTTTCATTCTCTATAATTCCTTCAGGACCAATCGCATTCAATTCACTCATTTTTCTTTCAATATCTTTGGTTGTGGCACAGTAATTACGTCTGAAATCAAATATTCATTATTTAATCAAATTTTGTATCAGATTTCTTTAAATTTATTATAATTAACCAAAAACTGAAGTATCAATTGTACTCGGATACGATTGCAATCACTTTATACAAAATGATTTGAAAAAATAATTAATGTACAATATACTTTATCTTACCTATATTTTTCCAAAACTATTTCTCTCTCTGTAAGGGTTTTATGTTTCCCAGGAAGATTAGTATTAAGTGTAGAATGTACAGATGAATGAGACGAATGAGATTCTTGAGATTTTGACCTTCTCCTGCTCCTACTCCTGCTGTCAGACCAATTACTCGTTCCTGACCTGTAGGACTCTTCCTTTCGATGCCGATCCCTGGTTCGCTCCCTTTCATGCGATCTTTCTCTCGAACGATCTTTGCTCCTCTCCCGCATTTTATGTTTACTAGATCTATCACTATGCCTTGACTTGTGCGAAGACCGGCTGGAATGGTATCTACTGTCCGGACTGTTAGATCGTCTTCTTCCATTACAATGCCTCCTCTCCGACTTTCTATCTTCGTATGCTCCATTTCGTTTGCTATTAACTTCATCGTTTCTAGATGAATTTTTACTCTCGTATTTGGAATCATACGAAGCTGTACTGCTCTTAGCTGACCAGTTAGAATTATTCTCATGCTTGTTCCACTCTACAGATGTCTCACTAGATTGATATAGGCACTTGGAATTCCATTCATTTCTATAATTATGTGATGTCTGTACATAGTTGGACGAGGAACTAAAGTCATTTCCATCTGATGTTTGAGTATGGTACGAATAATGAGAATAAGAATTATCGACATGATTGTATTGAGCAGGAGAGCTCCACTGAGTCGACTGGAATGAATCGTTATTAGCCAAGGGCGGTGGAGGCACATTGAATGTTGGTGGCGGTTGACTAAAGTTGGGTGGAAATGCTACGGGCGGCGGAGGAACAGAGAAGTAGCCTATATTTTGTACATGTGACTGACTGGCATCCCAATAGTAGCTCTGATCGGTTCTTGGAATATTAGACATTTCTGAAATTCCATAAATACTAACTTAATGACAAAGAAAAATGGAACTCAGAAATTCTTCGAGCATTACTGTACTAAAATGTTAAGTAAAATCGAGTACTTACTGGCACTATTATTATTCAGTTTACAACCGAATTAAAGCATTTATAAGGACACAATATAACATTGTAAAGGCTTGATGTCACCACTTGAAACAGTAGCGTTTCGATCCATCCTTATCAACTTTGCGGTGGGAATAAACTGAAGTACAAGTACTTCATAATTGCTTTCATTATCTAAGCAAGTTTTGTCAGGCAGGTAAAGCACGTACTCCACATTGCTTCGTACAAAGTCTAACCTTCAATGAAAATTAATATTCACAATACAACTACGTATGTTTGGTACAGGTTTATGTGATTTGTAACAGTGCTCTTATAATGCATATAAGTGCATATCAAAACATGCGTGTATTTTAAAAAGACTGTGTAGTTATACAAACCCCTTCTATACGTTGCGTGCAAGAATCAGCAGATGTACCATACACACACATACCAACGCACACTAATGCAGATTCCTGGAGGGGGGAGGTTGCAGTTGCACTAGTGTGAGGGGGTGTATTTGTGTACGTACGTCAATGTGGGAGCCCCGGAACGTATGCTATATACATACAGCGAGATATGATACGCACTGCCTGATATTCTGGAGCTCTGTAAATAAATATAAAAAACTTGTGTGGAGTCAACCGGCAGTTTCAATTTAACGAAATTTATGCAAGTAGATAAATGCAATAGTGTGCGAGACAAACTATTTATTAAAAATTATGGGTTCACCTCAAAAACTCGACAAATCACAAACACTTCAAAATCCCGACATTTAAAAATGAAGACTTTAAAAAACCAAACATTGGAAAAAACAGACATACAAAAAAACGAAATTTCAAAATACAGACAAGGCATTAATTTTGTAGGTCACTTGGAAGTCAAATTAGTTTGACCTCCAGATTATTTATTAAGCACATTTAGAACTCAGTCCTTAATTACATTTACAGAATATGTATATTTTAAAATATCTCTTTTTTGAATGTCTGTATTTTGAAATGTATGGTTTTTGAAGTGTTTGTTTTGTGATTTGTCTGGTTTATAACGTGCACCAAAAATTATCCCTACTGAAAATTCTCAGTTGAAATCTCGCGTGAAAACTCAACTGACAATTCACTGTGAGATCTTACATCAGATCTCACGTGAGAACGTGAGAACTCGAGGAAAATTCGAGGAAAGAAGGTGTCAAAAGGGTCCATCATTATTTTTTAGACCTTTTAATCTCTAGTGCAAAATTCTCAGCTGAGAATGTGAGAACTCACATGAGACATCAACAGAGAACCCCACTGAGATCTCTGAAAATTCCGAAATGAAAAATAAATTTTACAAGATTTGAGATCAGACATATGAGACCCAGCAAACGAAAATTCATGGAGTGATTTTGAATGAATCTCAAAGAAGATTTAAATTAGTTTTCTTAATTACTAAATATCAATAGAAATCTATTGAAAAGAACTGCAACCAATGATTTTCTATTCTTTTAAAATCATTGATTTCAGTACATGCTTATTATATTATTGAAATTCATTCAATTTCATTGGCTTTCGATTTTTTAATAATTTTGTAGTAATAAAAGGTTGTACATTTTATGTATTAATTTTTCTGAAAAAGTTGGAATAATTTATATTTATTAATAAAAATCTTTTAGAATAGATTAGATTATTTTAAGGGGATACCATTAAGTAATACTCAAAGCTAAGACAATGTAAATTAAAAAGTTATGATTTATTTTTTTTAATTCGGGCTTCATAAAGGCAATTCTAACCATTGTTTACTATCTTCTAAAAAGAATAAAAAATAATTTTGGACGAGAATTTTCTGCAATACATGATTTTTCGATATTTGAGAAAATTCTCGGTTGATTCTCGACAAATTTCTTTGATTTTTTTTTTAAGAGAGTAAAGAAAATTGTTAGAGTTGCCTTTATGAAACTCAAATGTTGAAAATGCGATTCAGTCATTTTTAATTTTGATTTTTTCATTACTACTTTCTTCTAAATTGATTTAAAAATATATAACATAAAAACACATTTTTAAAAATTACGGATGGATTTAAAGAAATTAAATTTAAAAAACAAATATTTTACAATTTTTATTCCAACACCACTGACTTTCCCATCAAAAATTACTCAAAAACGAATTTCTTTGACCCATTAAAATTTGCTAAATTAATTTAAACATTCAAAAAAAGTTTGGTGAACAGAAAAACGTACTTCGCAAATAATGACGCATGGATTTTAAAAAATTCCATTTCTTTTCGAGGAAAAAATTGTTTTGAGTAAAAAAATTTGTTCACAATTTTCATTATACTATCTTTGAATTCTTCGTCAAAAGTTCTTAAGAACTAATTTTTGGTATTTTTTGAACGATTGTTTCATTGAAATATTTTATTTCCATTCAAACTCATTTACCTCCCAACCTTGATATTAGTAATACCCGATTCGATTTCATTCCCATCAGTTCATTTTCATTCTATTTTTGTTCGATTCAAAATCATTAAATTTGTTGTCCTGTAATAATTAACTATCCATTCAAATTCATTCGCGGTATATATAACTATTTTTCCATTGATATTCATTCAACTTGCAACTATTTTATTCGCATTATTCAATTGAAATTCATTCAAGGAAATCATTTCTTCATTCCACTATTTTCCCATTCAAAATCATTAAATCGAACAACTTTTTATGAGCTATTAGCCATTCAAAATCATTGAAACACATTTTCTCATTGAAAGGCATTGCAGAAGCTAACAAAACGAATTCAGAAGTGATGCAGCGAATGAATTTCAATAAATTTTCGTTTGCTGAGGAACTAATATAAAAAATCCCAGGATTGTTAAAATGAGAAATCAGCTGAGATCACGACTGAGAATTTCCTCATATCCGAACTCATCCAGAAATTCAGAGAAGAAAAGGATTTACACAAAATAATACTTTTTGTGTTTACCGAGGTTCTTCAGATAATTCAGACTTAGGAAGTTTTTATTTTTACTGTTTTTCAAAATCTCAATTTAGATTCAAATTAATCGACTAACGTCAACCCCCCCCCCCTTTTATAACCACCAACATTTTGTCAAATTTTTTTTTTATATAACTTTCAAAATTTAGCCATATTTTTGTTTTTGGGAATTTTCAGAGATCTCAGCGGAGTTCTTACCACAGATGAAAAATAAAGTTCTTACCTGATTTCTCACTTGAGTTCTCACGGTCACGAGTAAGATCTCACGTGAGATCTCATGTGCTTGAGTTCTCACATTTTCATGTGAAATCTCACAGTGAATTCTCAGTTGAGAATATTCACTAGAGATTAAAAGGTCCAAAAAATACCCGAGTAGAAATTGATTAGGGCCCTGATCAGGGCCTGGCCAAAAGCGTTACACCCTGATTTATGACCATTTAAAGGGTAAGACCTTTTTTCCTCCCTAGCGCAAATGAAATTCGTACAAAAATGTACAGAAACGTACAGAAATGTAAGATATCGCATAAAAATGTTTTTTTTTTAGGCAAATTCGGACTTTTGTACGTTTCTGTACGATTTGATACGTTTACGTACATGTACATCTTTGCTGACTTTTAATACGAATTATTTTCTGACGGAATCTGAGCCGCGATTAGCCGCGATATGCCAAGGCATGTGAAAAAGTACAAAAATGTCTGAAAACGTATATAAACGTACAGAAATGTGTGAATACGTATAGAAATGTGAGAAAACGTACAAAAATGTATGAAAGTATACAAAAACGTAAATAAGTGTACGCATACAAACAAAAATGTGAGAACGTAACGAAAAAAAAATTAAAGAAAATAAAATGCATCAAGATAGAAAAAGTACGAAAATGTACAGAAACCGTAAATAAATGTACATAAACGTACCAAATCGTAAGGAAACGTACAAAAATGTACAAAAATGTACAAAATGACCGAATTTGGCAAAAAAAAACATTTATGTACACTTATCAGACATTTCTGTACGTTCCTGTACCTTTTTTGTACGTTTTCCTCCGCTTTGGTACCTTTCTTATTTCCGCTGGGGCTCGATTTTTCCTCGAAATTTCAACCAGCAATCGAAAAATGATTGGATCTAACCCTCATAAAAGAAAAATATCCCAATGACTTTCGCAAAACGTCTTATATGTCCGTTTTTTTTTTAAATTCTGGTGACATTTGGAATATTCCACAGACATTCTAGAGAGGTTCTAGGCTTATTCTGTATATAACATATACATTCGGGAAATCTACTGTTTAAAAAAAGGCATGAAATTTAATGAAAATAGAACGAAAAAATTTCAAGCAGGTACATTAATACTCTGCCGAGTAGAAATTTGTTCAGGCCCTGATCAGGGCCCTAATAAATTTCTACTCGGGATATTACGTATCTAGCTCGGAAACGAAGTAAATGCAGCGAGGCTGATGAGGGGGTCGAGGGGGTAAATAATGCTAATCGACGAAGACGAATAGCAGATTCTTTACCGCCGATAGTCCACAATATTATCCGAGTGTGTGCAATTTGTTTCCGCCCACGATAGGTACACTATTTTTTGTCATATCTATATGTAAATTCGCGGAAAAAGCATTCATAATTTCAATATTATAAGCTGCCCTTATTTTCGAATTCGCGTACATTGAAAATATAAAACTAGAAATCATATTTATGGGTTCAAGTGCATTCAAATAACTCTTAGATTTAAATGCATTCGGAGAGGAACAATGGCAGATTCGACAACATGCAAACTAATCAGTTTTTATTAATTTCAATGCATTTCAAATTGTTGCTGGTTTTAATCGAAAAATAGTTTCGTAAAACATTAAATCCAGATGAAATCATGCTCAAAACACTTTCTCATATAACAATTTTCGTTATTTCTTTATTTTCATTTCAAATAGTGTGCATATGAATTTACTTAATTGCTAAGTTGTTTAGACTCAAGTTATTTATCATTAGGAGATATTTAGTATGTATTGGTGAGTAGTGGAATGGATTCATAATTTTCAAAATACTTTTTGTGCATTCAATTACATTTATTAATTTCTGATTTTAAGACTTGATTATTTTTGTATTCCCGGGAATTCGAATGCAAAGATCATAATCATAAATATGCATTGAAATACATTCATAATGTTGTACTTACACTTTTAAGGGGTGATAATGCATTTTTAGGATGAATATACATTGAAACGACGACTTCATGTTCCTGTAAGCGAACATCAAATTGATAAATATTAAGATTTTGATTTTTACTTGAATTCCATTTCTGGATCCAGGAGTAATAATTCATTAATTATTTCCAATTATAAGAATTACAAAAATTTAACATTCTCGACTGCAATACTTTCAGAAGCATTCAAATAAATTTAATATGAATTGGATTTATTTAAGTATTCAGATATATTCAAGAAATAAGCGTAAATAATTTAGAATAGAAAAAGATTGGAGCAGTGTCAGAAATGAAATTCAGAGGCATTCTTTTCTGTATTCCACAATTATATTTTATTATATTAGGATTCAGGTGAATTCAAATACAGTAAATGGTGAGTATAAAAATGGAAATAAATTATCAAACGCTTATCAAAATAAAAAATGTACTTGGTTTCTAAAATAATCAAAATATTAATTATTGCATCTTCCACTTGCATTCTGTAGACTGCAATTGACTGGTCAATAACCCAGAAAATGGATGGACTTTGTTGGACAATGCTAGAATAATAGACAATTGGAATTGTACACATGGAACTCCAGGGTCGAACTCGTTAACCCTTAAGGTGAATCCAACGTTTTGAAATCGATGATTCGGGGGTATTAAAAAGTAAAAAAAAACACTTGGAATCAAAAGCAGCCACAGGCATATATATTCTAGCAAACGAAGGAAATATTGTTTTGTGAATGGCTGGCAGTTTTCACACATCGGGGACTTGAAGGTGAAAAGTTCCTCCAAAAAGTCCAGCTAACAAAAATCCATTGAAAACAATTCACTTTTTGAATTCTTTTATATACTTATAGAACATTCTAGTGGCGAAGAACAGAAGTGTATAATCACTTTTGCTCCTACAATGAAAAAAGTATAACTTCAAAACCACGCGTAGGGGCCAAAAATACGACTAAAAACTTTGCTTCTCGAGGGGATCTGAAAATGGCCACAAGATGTAAAGATCGCCGCCGGGGCTAACGATATAGTTATATATTCAAAGCTTTCCCCCAATCCTATAATTTTTCTTGCCTTTGAAGTTACTTACGTTTCCAGACTGCTGCATACTATGTCTAGATTCACACACATTACGCTAAATCTCCTTACTTCAAATTGCATTTTATTCAATTATAGTTAAATCTGGAAATGATCCTGGCATTGGAGTGGTGTAAAATGAATGTTTCGATTCCGAAATGTGATATAATCTGAATTGTTCAATTTTAATACGAAACGCTATGTCAAGAAACCGAAATTCTTTTTCGTTTGTATTGGTTAATACCATTTGGAACTGGGGATAATCCTGCACATAATCGACAGAGATCAAGAACGAAAGGAATTCCGGAATTGGTAATAACCTAACAACTCCGTGATCGTGACTAATTGAATCGTAATACAGACCATCCCACGTTGATAGGGGTACCCTATTTTTGTTTATTATTAATTTTATTATTTTAACTCACTATTTTTCGTGTATCATATCTCTCCTTGAATTTCGTATTTAGGATGATGCAAAATATCATTTGATAGGCAATTTCATAGTCAATATTTGCATGCATGTTACTTACGGTATATGTTTTACAGAAGGCCAGTTATGGCCAATTTAAAGAACTTAAAAAACACGGGGCGAAGCAGCGATAACGGGGTGAAGGGGCGCAAATCCTTATTTTTAGAGGTCTCTGAGACGACTATCATAAAATTAAGTGCAAGTCATAATCTTTTGTTATTATTGTGTGTTTTAATAAAAATAAAATTTCCACGTTGGTGGAATGAACTTCTTCAGATATATCAGTTTCCAATAACAGTAATAGAAGAAATTCCATCTTCGGAAGCTTTGAATACTCGTATTATATTAGGATCACATATTTTAACGTCGTCTTTAGTTAACCAATGCATTCATCAAAAGGGAATTTTAAATTAAAAAATAATCACGGAATAGAGACATCCAGGAAACAATTTCGGCGCTTAACCCCAAAGTATCATTGGGACTTCCAGGTACGATATCTCATTATAAACACACAATAAAGTAACAATTCATATTTTATAAATAAGTTCAAAAATATACTTTTAAAACAAATATATAAATAGTGATTATTAAACTGCCAAAATTAAAATATTGAGAGTACCAATCTGAGAACAAAGTACAGAAAAATTACTTGAAAATTTTGTTTAAAAATTACATTTCTCGCTCCCAAAGGTAGGTAAGAGAACAAAAAATGAAAGATCATTTCTGAAAATGTGAAAAATGGCGTAAACAAAGAAACCACATATGATATTTTGCAATCAGTATGATCATAATGGAAATATTTGAGATTCGTCACTTCGCCCCGTCTTCCCCTATGACTATTACAGTTCGTAAAGATGGTAATGCAGAGAACTTCTGATGGATTGACTCCAGAAGTATTTTTAGCCAACTTATCGAAATGTATAAGATTTCGTATAACGGGGCTATTTTTAATATTTATTTTTAAATTAATTTAAAAATACAAATTGATGGTAAATAAATTACAGAAAAATATGATAAAGCTGAAAATGTGCAGAAAATTTAAAACAAACGGGGAAATCAGAAAAATATTTTTTAAGAAGAACCAGGTTCCTCATCCATCAATTTGTATTTTTTAATTAATTTAAAAATAAATATTAAAAATAGCCTCGTTATACGGAAATCTCATACATTTTGATAAGTAGGCTAAAAATACTTCTGGAGTCAGTCCATAAGTTCTCTGCATTACCATCTTCACAAACTATGTATGTATATATGAATTTTAATTAATTAACATAATTTATTCTTGGAAGCAAAGTATATTTACAAGCATTTTTTAAGAGGAGGCATAAAAATTAGCGTCTAAGTAAGGGTCACCATAATATATTTCAAAAACGACGTCTGAAAATACGCACATAAAAATCACAAAAACAAGAAAGAATATATTAAAAAACGTCTAAAGAAACTCGTATATAAACAGATTACAAAAACAATATTTAACGTTTTCGGCTTTAGTTCGTAGCCCTATTCAGAAAAGTAACATAATAGTAAAAAAGAATGAAAATTAAAAATGTTTGCACAAAAAAAAACTTTTTTAAAATTCATTTGTAATGTGGAGCACTTTTGTCAAAGCTGTTAAAAAAATCCTCCACATTCAGTAAACACAGTACGGATCTTATCGACTATATTTAATAAGTGGTTATTTTGTATAGGAGACATTCATTAAAATGTTTAAGATATAGATCCCTTATTTTATACCACGCTGAATTGACCGAGCAGAGTTTAACGTCGAATGCATTGAAAAATTCTTTAAGCATTTTTTGATAACCTTGGATATTCATTTTATGGGTAACAACAGCGGGTGCGGATCGAAAAAACCGACAGTCATAAAACCGACAGTCAACATCGACAAACGGAGAGTCAATTTTTTAAGGGTCGGGTTTTTGATTTGTCGCTTTTTCGACCTGCACCCACGAAAGCCAAACCGAGTTTTGCAGCACCGTTGTATGCTGATCATGCCATTGTAGATCCGTCACCATAGTTTGCTATGAAAAAAAAAGCGGTTCTTTTCGAAAATCACACTAATACTTTAACATTTCGTCGGGATCAGCTAAATTAAATTTCTTTTTGGCATCTAGAATTTAGCAACTAATTATTTAGAATGAAATAATAAATATATTTATTTTACGTACCTTCGACCATTCACGTAACCAGCGTTGCTTTTCTTTTGTAAAAGGGTACACGAAAAAATGTTTGGGTGTGCTAGTTACCCAAATTCGGGAATAAACCCTGTCAAAAGGTGATCATCTTAAGAAGAGGCAATTAAAAGTACAGAAAAGGTTATATAGCGTTGATGTTTTGTGTCATCATTACGCATGTTTGGGAAATATTTATTAACTCTAAAAATTAACTTTAAAAATTTTGCATACAATTTATTAATTTTTAACAGTAATACGTCCGATTATTTAACCTCTTTAAATAATTTCATGGTCTCAAAATATTGCAGCTTTCTTACTGATGAAACAAAACATCATCGATGCAAAGAAATCTGAAAACAATTATTGAATCGCATTTTATTAATTTCTACTTTTTGCTGCGTGTTCTTGCGAATTTGGGCGAGTAGCGTCATTGGATTCATGTCAATTTTAAGATGAATTTTAAATCGAATCAGTCAGTCTTTAGAAAATCTACCACGACCAAAGGGTATATTTAATCCATTAAGTCCCAAAAAGACAAAATTTGTACCTTACGTTTGAGCTCAGGAAACTTTGTGAAAAAGTAAGAAAATCTTTCGGAAAATATCCAACCCTACTATTTTCGGGTACGCTCTATAAGATAGAATGGTTTAAATTTGACGGGTTTTTTCATTGGAATCGTGTAAATGATTTAATTATTTCAGTAAAAATGTACTTGAATATAATATATTTTTTTAAAATAACTAGAAAAAGGGTTAAATATGAAAAATAATATTTTTAAGGTTTTAACAAGTCGTTTTTACCGTTTCTCTTTTTACAAATCTTAGTGAATCAAGTAAATCTAATCATTTTTCAATTTTCATTTCTTAGCCGTAATTTTTTTTCTTGAACAACGATGCCTGACACTTACCGCGTGGAGGTCGATGGATTCGAGTGTCTTCTTTTTTATTTCTTTAAAACCAAAAAAAAATATTTTTCAAATATTTGTTCTAGTTATTTTTAGAAACAATATTATATTTAAGTATATTTTTACCGAAATAATTGAATAATTTACACGATTCCAATGAAAAAAAACGTCAAAACAAGTACTGAAATGAAAGTTTGATTTTTAGCTTTCGTTTTTTAGCCGCCATTTTGTTAAAAAAAAATCGTACGATAAAAAAACAAAGTTGGTTAAAAAGTTTAGATGTTTTGTGCAATTTATTGCATATTTGCGACAGTAAAATAAATTTCCTTCCCACTCAAATTTTTTATTAAATAAAAATGTTTCATACAAAAATCATATTCTTTTTTTTTAAATTGTTAATCAACAATTGAAAATCAAAGTTTTGAAAATTTAAAACCATTCCCGAAAATAGTACGGTTGGATATTTCCCAAACGATTTTCTTACTTTTTCACAAAGTTTCCTGAGCTCAAACGTATAATACAAATTTTGCCGTTTTGGGACTTATTGGGTTAAATCTTTTTTCATTCTCTTAAAAAAATCTTAAGTACTTTGGTTCTTTTTAGCATTAATTTACTGTATAACCGCTCACAGTTGAGAATTGTTTGAAAAATTGATGATAAACGACTATTTTAATAATTATTTTGGAATTATTTAGGGATTTAAAGTAATTATAAGAACATATTCAACGATGTTAATAGGGAAATTTGAGTGAAACTGAAATTTGTAGGTGTTAATTTAATAAAATTGTATACCATAACCAGCAAAAAAATTGAAAAATTAAGTTTATTTAAAATTTACTCTGCAGATTTTTTCTATTTGGTCTTAAAATAATCGTATGACATCACTAAAACAATATCAGAAAAAAGATTGGACACGCGAGAACTTTTCGGTTGAAGTTAGTCCAAGCTGACCCTGAGGTCCTTTTTTCAGAGGTTATGTGTGGCCATTCTCTCGAAACTCAGGGCATTTTAAAAATACCTTTTACTGATAAAGACTGAAAAACTACTAATTTATTAGTAACAACTAGTTAACTTTAAGTAATTCATTTTTTGTATTAAAAAATACAATAACTAAGTTGAAATTGGTAACACAACAACCAAATTAGTCGCTTTTTGCTCATTATTGTTAAAAAACATTTCTAATTCAATTAGTCATCTGTATCCGAACATGTACTCAGGCTTACTAAATTTGTGAAAACATTAGTTTTCATCAGTAAAACGCAATAAAAAGGCGATTTTTTTAAGTGTTTACCTTGAAGATAACCTTGACGCCAATTTTCACTATGATATTCGTAATCAGCGTAATTACGTAAGTATACGTAGTAATATGGTGTAAACTGGAAATCATAATCTCAATACGTTTTTTGACTTTTGCATATTTTAGATGCTACATTTTTTAAATTTGATAATTTAAAGTAATGCATTTGTGAAATTCTTTACATCTTATAAAATAAAAACACTCTTTGGAATTTGCGACTTACTGTTTATTCTTGACTTTTCGGTAGAATTTCTATATACTATACAGATTATTTTTACAGACTAAATACTTATAAATAAAGAATATCACTTTTAGATGAAAGATACAGCTGTGTATGGCACTACCCTGCATCCTTTCTCTCTCTCTCTCCCTTTCGCTTCTTGACTTGTCAATACTTGACGTAGAAAAGACAAAACCGAAGATACTTGAACTGATCACTAAAAGAACGATTTATAAAATCGAAAGGACAATGGTACAAAATCGACAGTAGATATGGCCCGTAAGTACATCAACCGTCGTGATACGACGCTAGCAGCCAGGTTCTTTTTATAGTCTTCGTCTTTTTTTTTGTAAAAGTCTTGCATCAAAATCGTTAGCTTTGGAGCTTGAACCATTTGATGGTGGCACATTTCCTACTACCTAGATCGAACGAAAACGTTCCATCTCTCTTCTTATGTAATACAATGTATATACGTTGTGTATAAAGCGCAAAAGTTGGCACGAGTTAAGTCGTCATTGTATCACAAAACTCGAAAGGGGCCAAGTTTGACCCAAGTTCGTTAGGAAATTGAGCATGTCGATACTACGATAATAGGTATTCGTTCAACGTTACTCAAACGCAAACTAGCCTCTTCGGATATCCTTCATTTGCCTTTTTATCCATGAGTGTAAATCATTTCAGTATTTCTGAAACATTGTTTCCGATCTGGCCCTAGAAAAGTTGGATAACTTTAACTCTCGTTTCTTGACTATGTCTTACGTTTCGCTCATTAGGCATTTCCCTTACCTAACGATTAGCAATATAATAGAAAATCGATGACAAATCTACATGGAGAATATTGGGTCATATATGCAAGTGCTCTTATTCTTGCGAGCTGCTGATGCGCTCATAAAAAAGAAGGTAAGGACTAGCGTGTAAAACCTCATTCAAGGAAGCTTTCTCAACAGTAGTGTCTGATGTGTACAGCCATTGGCCAGGACGATTTCCTCGCCGATAACATACAAAATGACCCGAGTCTACCGGTCCACGATGCTCAATAACAGAATCCAGTTTGTACTTGTGTCTTCCTTGGATTTTCGATTGCCCGTTAAGATACATCATTGTTTGTAAACCATTCTAAAAAAAACATAAACCAAACATTTATAGCAATTCAGTGTTATTATGCAAAATACGTTTCATAGCAACATAATACTGTCTTAATCATTTGTTAATGCGGAAGAAAAATTAAATAAGCTTATTTTCAATACAACGTGAAATTACAACTTGATTTAGAAATCTCAAACCATTAGTCAATATCTAATAAACTTGAATACCTCCTCGTCTTTATTATGTAACATAAATAATAACCTACTATCACAAGTAACTTCAGCAAAGAATCTTGGCGTTGCTTTCAATCTTATAATTTTATCAAATAAATTAAATAATAATTCTTTAAATAAATTCTTTCCTTGTTTCTTTCTATACACTCGATTGCTGTAGAATCCCTTTAACTCTTTGCGTCATTATGGGTCTCTCAGAGACCCACTTACATTTTACCAGTTTTCTATTTTTTAAATTGATTTTTTATCAATAAATATATAATTTCTTGTTTCTATACGGTTGTCTAGACGCAAGCAAGTGCAAAAAACAGTTGAATAGTTGTTAATTGTTAATAACAATACTATTCTTAATTAACAAATAGCTAAATGGTACTATTTTCAGAAAGAATGCATTCTTTACTTGTAGATTAAGAGATTCAAGACGCCAATTTTTTTATGTACTTTGTACATTCTATACTATTAAAAAATTATTACAGAATTTTCCGCCATATTTTTTTTAATAAATTAAATTTTATTCTTACAAAACCTAAAAAATCTATTTTTTTTCACAAAATTCAAAAGTAATATTAAATGAAAATTAATGAAACAATACATGGGTTTCTTTTATAATAACTGTACTGGTATGCGTAATAAAATGTTGTAAATTCAAGATGGCGAATCCAATATGGCGGACAAAATTTAAAAAAATCGATCCAATTGGTCTGAAACATGTTACTCTGAGGTTTTCGGGGTCGCTGATTACAAATCTACAATCCATTTTAAAAAATTCAAAATGACGGATCCAATATGGCGGACGAATTTCTAAATATCATCAGATGACATTCGCTTATAACTCGTCACTCGTGGGTTTTCGGGGTCGCTGATTACGAACACGGAGAAAAATAATCAGCAAAATCAGCCGAAAAATCCGCAGATTCTACCAATTTTATCCTATAGGGACAGCTGTTGGAATTCTGTTAGGGATAGCCGATAATTTCAGCTAAATAATCTGCTAATGTAGCGGAAATTTAGAGCTAAGCGCGAATTGAGTAGGATTAAGGCTACATTAGCGGAATCAAAACAGCTAAAATTGCATATATTTTCGGCAATTCCAGCCGAAAATTTTAGCTGATATGAATCAGCTAATCCAGCGGAGTCATTTTTCTCCGTGAATATGATGTCGGATTTTCAAAAATCAAAATGGCGGATCCAATATGACGGAAGAATTTTTGTGATTATTGGATTTTTATCTTAGGGTTCATATAATCGCAGGGTCTAAATTTTAAAGTTAACTTTTAGGATTTAAAAATAAATCCAATAATGTGAAAATAATGTTTAAAATTATAAGATTTTACTACATTGTATTTTAAAAATGTTTGCTATTGTGTCAAAACCTAAAATAAAGAATTGCAATTTATAGATTGTTCATTATTGTATAAGCAATGTGCTGCAAGAACCAGACATAGCCCAGAAAAGAAATGGGGGTTTTCAAGCGAATCAGATCATTTTTTTATGTCGCCCTCTATATTGGATCCGCCATTTTGAATTTTTGAAAACGGATTTCAGATTCGTATTCAGCGACCCCAAAAACCCCCGAGTAAGCATTTTCAAGCGAATCGGATCATCTTTTGAAAAAGTCGTCCGCCATATTAGATCCGCCATTTTGAATTTTTGAAAACGAATTTCAAATTCGTAATCAGCGACCCTGAAAACCCTTTGGTGTACAGTGACCTTTAAATTTTGTTGAAAAGAAAAATATGTGACTGAAAGGGTTAAAACCATTGTTTTAAACATTTATTTAAACGATTATTATTTAAACAAATTACACATTTTTGATACTTTTAGACATAAAATCTTAATTTCAATAGTTACTTTTTCCTAAGTACTTATTGTCAAATTCGTGGTTACAGATTTCAAAAACTCTTACATACAAACTTAAATTAAAATCTAAAGATTTTAAAAATATTTCGTTCGCTATATTGGATTCATCATTTCAAATTTATGACAACTGATTTCAAATTTGTAATCAACGACCGTAAAAAACCCTAGATTTTTTATATATTTTTTGTTTATATAATGTATATTTATAAAAATCAGTCACTATATACTAAAATCTGCCAATTTAAAAAAATTTCGTCCTCCATATTGGATCAGCCATTTTCAATTTTCAGACGACAACACCAGAGTCGTAACCAACAAACCCAAAAACCCCAAATGACAAGTTACAAGAGAATCCGATCAAATTTTTAAAATTTCACCCGCATTATTAGATTCGCCATTTTGAATTTTAAAAAACATGCCAGATTTCTAATCAGCAACCCCAAAAACTTTTAGGTACCAAGTTTCAAGCAAATCTGATGAACTAAAAAATGTTGACCGCCATATTGGGTCCTCCATTTTGAATTTTTAAAAACTAACGTCAAATTCCTGATCAGCGACATCAAAAACTTCTTATACGACGTTTCAAGCAAACTCGATTAATTTCACAAAATTTTCGACATACTGGATTCTCCATTTTGAATTTGTAAAAACTAACGCCAGATTCCTGATCAGCGACATCAAAAACTTCTTTTACCAAGAAGTTTTTTGTACAAGCAAAATCTATTAATGTTAAACAATTTTATTCGACATACTGGATTCGCCATTTTGAATTTTTGAAAACTAATCCTAGATTCCTGATCAGCGATGCAAAAAACTTCTAGGTACCAAGATTCATGCAAATCCGTTAATTTATTACTTTATTTTCTTCACAAAATATATGTGTAACAAGTAGAAGCTTGTATATTTCATTCGGTGTACACATTTTACGAATAGTTAAAAGTTAACCATTTTTCTGTGATAATATATAAGAAGAGATTACGACGATTTAAAAATATTTGTAAGCTAAATTTAACAAGTGCTATTTATGTGGTTTATTGTAATGAGTTACGTTTCAAAATTTTACTTTTGACGTCACTGTACTCCTTATGTAGTACACATTCGCATAAAGGTTAAAATTACTTCTTATTATAAGGATAATATAACCTCGTTGCATGGTTGTTCAGAAATATTTATTAAAAAGTTATTTTAGGTTTAGTGCTAATTTGTAACATTTTAAAAAAAGTTGTTATTGAAGTTTAAAGGTGCATAATTTTATTTCTATGTGCGGTACATCCTTATCTCAAGATGTTTTCATTTTCTTATATCTCCAATTACTTATTTTATAAACTACAAGGCATGGAGATCTTCGTTACAAAAGTTCTGTTCTTTAAACTAAAAAAGACAAACCATCTTACCCACAACGAAATGTCAAATTTAATTGCTTCACTTCGACTCGTCAGTTCGTACATTATTGTAGTTGTTATTAAACACATGATGCATTTAAAGTGCATAAAGGTTTATTAATTTACGATGTTGCAAAACTTTTTGGATAATTTTTAACGGATAATAATTTACCATAACCTAAAGTTTAAAAGTTCTGGAGATACGCCCATATAGCAGAGATATATTTGTTATTCATAGGTGTTTAAAATTAAATGTAAAAAGAACATTTCTTGAACATTTTACCTTTTTTCATCCATATATATTTAATTTTTATTTGTCATGAAAGTAGGTTATGTTTTTTCATATACATATGTTGTAATTTTGAACGAGATGTATTTATAAATTTAAAATAAAATTATAATTTTTAGTGAATTTTATTTTCTTTAAAATTAAATGTACTTACTTGGTTGCTTCTTTTCTTTGTTTCTGTGAAGGTGAAGGGATCCAGTATAAGATACTCAGAAAATAAGACAGGATCATCTCTTTTTATAGCCACTCCAGTAGAACTCCACGTTGTCCTTGGAATATGAAGGCATAAACATTTCGGAAGCTTTCCAAACGTTAACGTTTTATAAGCTGCACAACGATTACTGCAACCATCACATTCAACGCCATGAATAATTTCGCTCGATACCAGTCGAGAAAGCAGCTCCGTAAGCGTATGTCGTCTCCAAACCAATTCCCCACTCGATGGTGGAAGAGGTAACGATACACTTTCTAGTTTATCGTAATGAACTGACGACTAAAACATTACAATATTAATGTTTAAACACTTATCAAAATAAAAAAATGTATTTAATATTTACTAATTAGTACTAATTAGTAATTATACTAAAAGGCGTTTTTGTAGGTCAATGAACTAATTATTTTGGAAAGGATTAGATTATTAAAAAATTAAAAAAAGGGGGGCGGGGGGATTTTTTGTTAAAAAATTATAATTTAAAAATTAAAATTAAATCTTTATTAATAAATTAGGGGGCAATGTATTATCGGGAATGATTTTAGCGATCCTCTACCTATTGTCTTCGAAGTGCATTACATATCTTTAGTGTTATAATACACTTTTGAAGTTAGAAATCTATCAACTTAAAATGTATGATATACATATAGTGTTACAGTAGGACCTCTCTTATTCTAATTAGTAAAGTTTTTCAAGATGGTGCCGACCTCTCTTATTCTAATTTTCCCCTTACCCCCACTTACTTTACTTGCGAACTTGTGATTCGTGGACAATATTTTTCGTTGACTTTTCATGTGATAGTGGGAGAAGACTCGTGGGGGAACGATTAGAATAAGAGAGGCTGCACAATTAGAATAAGAGAGGTTCTACTGTATAATGCATTTTATAAGTTTTTAGGATTGGAGATCTTTTAGAGCATTATAGACGAAGGGAAGTTTAGACGTTTCAAATCTGATGTTGACTGTATTTTTCGTCTTTTTGATGAAGTAGTTTTCCATCTGTTTACGTTTTATTTTGTTATGCTCAAATGCTAAAATAAATATTAATTACCTTCCACTTGCATTCTGTACACTGCAATTGACTAGTCAATAACCCAGAAAATGGATGGACTTTGTTGGACAATGCTGGAATACTGGACAATGGAATTGTACACATGGAACTCCAGGGTCGAGATACGTCAGCATTGTCACACCCGCCGTTAAAACCTGAAATAATCTCTGAAGACCTTGCAAGAATCATTCCAGGTTTTATAGATGTGGTAGAAGGAATGTTTGTAGACGATACTGTGTAAGGTGTTACGTTAACCGGATTATTTTCCACTAAACCATTTTTATTAGCCGATGTAATATCATTGCACGAAACACTTCTCAAACTCAATGGATCGCCAGAACCCCTCATATCAGCAATTACCGGTGGATTAGTGAGCAACGCATCCGACAAACAACCTTTCTAAAAATCAATAAAATACCTTCACAATCTGTTCAAAATTTACTTAATAAACGATGCTTACTCTATAAGATTTCTGAGTTTCAGTCTGCAGAGCACTAAGAAAAACGTGTAACAATTCATGAGCGTCTTGATGCCCTGGAGCGAAATTCCACATTGAGCCTAGCGAAGATATTATCTCAAGGGGTGCAACTTCACTAAATAAATCCTCAGAGAACCCATTAATATCTGTAAATTAAATTAAGCGTTTAATTCAATTCTTGAAAAAATAATACAGTACTTACTATCTAAGGCCATCATCAAAGTGCTGGTAAAAGATCCTGGTTTTCCTTTTTTGTCTTGATTCCGCAGCCAAAGGGTGAATGTTGGACACGCCGCTAATGATTGCAATAACGAATTAAGAAAACAAGTATACCCAAGGTTTGCAATTCCAGTTACATGACCTAAAAGATACGAATAATTATTCTTCCACAAATCCTGACAGGTACGAAGCTATTATTAGGTAAGTACGAGCCTCTTTTTCTAGGTCTTGGTGAAGGTCCCCAAAGAACGAAAGCTCCCACTGCCAAAGCAAAGCCCATTCCAGCAAAAACAGCGATTCTTTCTACATCCATCGCAGGGTTGAATGTTCTTGGTTATTTTTACTCGATTGAAATTCTAATCAAGTTCCGAATTATAATTTTTGTAAGTTACATGTGCTTTTTTCATGTGTGAAAGGATCATTTTAAAATACAACTATACAGATTTTTCTTTTTTGAAATTCAGTACAAATATTGGGGACGTTACACCTGATACAAAATTCTGTCAAAAAAATAGTGGGTATAACCAAAACAAAACGTCTTGTCTTCCTTTCTTCGTTTTCATTTTGAACGTAATCCAGAAGTTTGCCGGATTTACGCAGAATTGAAGCTTCTTGAAAGATATGTTTCACAAAATTAAAAATCGAACGCTAAAATTACGAAATTAGACACATATAGACATCGCCTGGTTTTTATATGCAAGTGTTGCAGACGAGCATATTGTTTATCTATATCTATATCTATGTTCGTCAGTGTTGCATGTGTGCATGCAACTCTCTCTTTCTCTCTCTGCCGCACGCAGTTCGGCGCAAGAGTAGAGCTCCACCATGAGTAGAGCTAACCTGTCTCTGGCAGCACATGCAGATACACAAAGTGTGAACCATAAAGGTGTCATCGCAAGAGGACATTTCGATGACCGCAACTCCGCAATTTTCGTAACCTATAAAAAAAAAGCCCAATGCAAAAAATGTCCATTTTTCGTTGTTACATATGATGACACAATAATTCTTGCAAAATTTCAAGATGAGCATAGGCCCCGTTTAGAAGATATAGGGGTCAAAGTGGACCCTGTTCGATAAAAAGATTATCACTTATACATTTACAGTGACCCCCCTCAATATTTGCCTCAGGATAAACTTCCGAAAGCCACACACCTCCAATTTTTTCGAAAATACGTATACTTACGTAATGTGATGCGCTGATTACGAATTTCGTAATGAAAATTGCCGACAAGGTCATCTTCAAGGGCAAAATGAAAAAAACGCGTTTTTTTGCAGTTCTTCGCATTTATTTCCGAAAATACAAATTAGACGGGAAAAAGTTTCAAACAAAAAAGATAGAGAATCAAATTCTCTACAAAGAAGTATATGCATTTTTTTCGAAATATAAAAAATAATGCCATAATCAGATGAGGAACATGACAATAATCTAGTTAACGTTCCCTTTCCAACGTAGTTAGGCTAGTCGCCACTAGATGAAATTGCGGTGCTCAGAACTTTCTGCTAGGCATTTACGGTTCTCGTTGTTGAAGTAGATCTTTGCGTTGGTTATAAAGCATCAAGCCGCGGAGTACTTTCATTACGTAAAATTTATGACAAGTAAAAAGTTATTGAGTGCTTTATTGAGAGATGATGCAGTTCAAAGACCATTCTGCAACCTCCTCGTGGTGAAGTGTGTGAGTAGGTAGGACGATTCGGACTGCTGAAACCAATGTAGAGTGACACTTTGACAGGATCAGGGCAATTTCTGCCCTTTTTTATACTAACTTTTATACTCCCCCCCCCCCTGCCCGTTCAGATTTATGATTATTTACGGCTACCTCCTACAGTTTGAAAAGCAATGCTAGAATCTAGGTAGTGCCCAAGTTCTGGGGGGCTCCGCCCCCCATTTTCAGAAATAAATGCGAAAAAATGCAACAAGACGCGTTTTTTTCATTTTGACCTTGAAGATGACCTTGTCGGCAATTTTCTCTATGAAATTCGTAATCAGCGCATCAAATTACTTAAGTGTACGTAGTTTCAAATAAATTGGAGGTGTGTGGCTTCCGGAAGTACACCCTTTGCCTCAGAGAAACTTGCGAATCAGAGAAAACAAATGTAACTTTTGTTTTGACAACCTCGAATTATTGGTAGATTTCAGCCTGAAATTCTAAACACTGAAAACAATAGACGATCGATAGATCGTCATTTCATTAACACTTAATTCCATTGCACATCTTACATCTTACCATTGTTGGTTGGATTATTAGATCTTGCCTTTGCTGATTGCATTATTACATCTTACTTTCGTTGGCTGGATTTGGCATTACATCTTGCTTGTATGGAATACAGCAGATCCCCCATTATTGATTTTTAAAAACTGATTCTTTATTCATAATCAGCATTCCCAAAAGCCCCCGAGTAACGAGTTTCAAGTAAATTCATTGGTAAATCTTCGGATGATCCACGTGTTCGAAACGGGAAAAAGTACAACATATTTTCGACGTATTTTGGCCTCCTGAAAACGAATATCATGACAAAATTTGGCGCTCAGCCATATCTTGGCCGCTATTTCGAAAAAACAGCCAAAAAAAACGGTTTTTTTTTTCAGTTTCTTGCATTTATCTCGAGAGATATATATCTGACGAAAAAATATTCCAAACAAAAAATATAGGGCTTGAAATTGTCTATAAAAAAGGTTGTATACAATTTTGTCCTAATCGCAAAAGAAACCCCCTAAATTAATGCTGAAATCGACCTGTTATTCGACCGAGCAACCTCCCCGCGGTGCACATCGGGTAACGCTAATGCCGGCGGTCAGGTTAGGTTGGACATGGGTTAGGTTTTCTCTTCAGCAGGGTGTCTGGGGGGGCCGCAGGCCTTTGTAAATAAATGTATCTTTGTAAATAAGTATTCTGATGCGTCCAGGTACATCGAGCCAAGCGAAGTCTATGTGAGGTTGAACAAGTGCGTTAACCAACCGAAGCTTGATGTTTGGCGGCAGGATACTACACTTTGAAGCTAATCAACGAAACGTGACGATTCCATGTTAGATCTGCTGATAGAAAAACGCCCAAATCCCTTACCTCACTAACGTACATACGGGACCTTGTAACCATCAGCAATTACAGGCGAAATATCCACGGTGTTTAATAGGGCTATGTTGTACCTTGCGCCAAAGATGATGGCTTTCGTTTTACAGAAGCTTAACTAAAGGCCAGACTCCTGAACCCATTCAGAGAAGGCTTTCATGTTGTTATTCAGGCGATTGACAGTTTGGTTAATGCGACTGATCGGCGTAGTTACCCCTATGGAAATAAAAATGGTATGTTTTCGTTACATTTAAGCATGATTCCGTACGATTACGTGCGATTTGGTACGTTTAGGTACGTTTTGGTTACGATTCGAACATTTTTACAGCATTATACAGAAACGTACGCGAGCGTACGCGAAGGTACGTTAACGTACGCAAAAGTATGCAAAGATGCAGTATCGTCCAGAATCCTACAAAAATGTACACATACGAGATAAAATGCATAACAGAATATTTCTAAACAGATATAAACGTACGTCAACGTACGTAAACGTACGCGAACGTACGCGAACGTGCGCGAACGTACGCGAAGTGTGCAAAGGTACAGTATCCTGTAGAATGCTGCAGAAACGTCACTCACGAGAAATAATGGATCAAAGAATATTCCTAAACGTATACGTAAACGTACCCCTACTCGAAAAGGAGGATAGAAAAGCATAGAAAAGTATAGAAACTCTGCGTGATTCGTATGCTTTTGAATCCTATTTTTGGCACATAATGTATCCACAATCGAATGGATATTACACAAAAGGAGTTCGCGTAAGTCTCGGTCCTGTAGGTTGGAATCCTGAGGTCTTCGGAGCACGCTCTGGGTTGCCGATCGTTTATATTTTTACGCCATACGTATTGGTTATATAGATACGGTGGGGTTTTACTTCTAAATATATTGAAGATCGCCATACCGTATGTACGCATTAACGGACGTTTTTGTAAGAAAATATTTTATTACGAATGGTTGTTTGACATCTATAGCGTACAATGCTGTACATCTCCGCATGCTTCAGTATGTTCTAGCAATTTTGTGTACGTTTGCGTACGTTTGTGTACGTTCGCGTACGTTTGCGTACGTTTCTGTACAATGGTATACAAAATGTTCGAATCGTAACCAAATCGTACGCGAACGTACGTAAACGTACCTCACCGTACATAATTCTATACAGACGTACCGAAATTTGTCAAAATCGTACGGTGAGTTGCGTTAGATTACCGTTGATTTTCCATACGGGTAAGTAAAAACTACGTGTCATCGGGGAAAACGATAGTTATATCTCGGCAATAAGGAAGTCGCGAGAATAAGGTGTTGAAGAAAACGAAAAAAAGGATGGGCCCCAAACTGGATCCTTGGGGGACACCAGTTGTGGTCTGTAAGGCATCTGCAGCTGAGCCGTCAGGTCCCAATATGGTCTGATAACAAGGAGACAGATATGAGCGCATCCAATTCATTGTGACGAATTTGTTACAACTTGTTGAGGATACAACAGAAACATTCTCGAAGAGATATCAAGTGGACGTTTTCTATGGAGATTTTTCTGAAGCTTTTGACAACGTTAATTATTCAAGACTTTTAAAAAAGCTTGAAATATTAGGCATACAGTTATTACAATTGCTAGACTCGTACTTATCAAAAAGATCCCTCTACGTCAGATTTAAACAAAGTCAAGGACTATTGATGTTCCATCTGGAGTTCCACAGGGCTCGCACTTAGGTCCGCTGCTCTTTAACATCTACAAAAACGATCTGCCGGATACAATTAAGAACGGAACTCCTCTACTATTTACTGATGATTTTAAACTATACAAGCAAATTACCCAACCCCATGATTTATCTCTCTTGCAACAGGACATTGACAGTGTAATTGGCTGGTGTAAAAAAATGGATTACCACTCAACTTCGAAAAATGTAGCATAATAACCTTAACCAGAACTAACCCCTTCATTTTTGATTTCCAACTATCAAGCAATTATGTCAATAGGGTGAACATGGTCAAGGATCTGGGGCATCATATTCGATGAAAGGCTTTCATTTATTTCACATTTCGATTACATAAAAAAGAAAGCAATAAAACTTGTTGGCTTCATCATCAGGAACTCTAAAGACTTCGAATCAACGATTTCTATCATTTAGCTATATAATACTATAGTCAAACCCATACTATTGTATGGCTCTGTATTAAGGTTACCTGAGCACCGGATTCATTCGTATGCTTTTGAAAAAATCCAGCATAAAATCCTAAGGTACCTCACATTAAAGACTAACAAACCAATGGACTTATATGATCACAACTACCAGCCAATTGGTCAAAAATGTAAGATACCAACCTTGGCTTCAATAAGGAAAGCAAATGACCTAAACTTTTTATGTAAACTCTTAACTGGAGAAATTGACTGCCCGCAAATCTACAACTGTCTAAACTTTTCGGATTTAAATTATAGTATACGTGATTAAAATATCTAGTGCGAGAATTTACTATAAATTATTTTTTTTTTGTTCTTTAATTGTATGTTGTGAAATACTTGTTTCAATTATAATTATGCAGTTATATTTGTTATAAATACTTTTATTGTTAAATCATGGAAATTATGGGCAAATACCCGTTTATAAAATAAAAATTAAAAAAAAAATTGCATTCTTAGAAATGTTGTTAAATGTTTGATATCTTTATAGCAATATCTGATTTTTTGTGTCTAATTTTGATTGTTGTATAAAGGGCCTTTAGGTCATTCTGATTCTAATAAATAAAACAAATAAAATATCTATCCACCATCCCAACAAACGAAAGGATATACGAAAAATCTGTGTACGATTTAATACGAAATAAGTCTGTTTCTTTCCCACTCTTTCAGTTATACGAATGCGAGTGTATACGATATTATGCGCGATACATAAATGCACATAACCTCAAAGCAACGATTACTTTGGATTATCGAATGATTTAAACTCAAAACTAGAAAACAAAACATTTCTTCGGAAATTATGAATTACGGAAAACGATATAATCAATGCTTCGATTAAATTAACAGAATTGAAAGCTATTCTAAGCCGCAACAAATCAATTTTTGTAATGCGTTCAATACGGTATCGTATAAGATCGAATAAATTCAATACTGGTATTACAGGTCGTATAAAATAGTATAAATTCGAATAAGAATCTCGAATAGCCACTAGAAAGAAACAGAATGCAAAATTTTGACTTTTAACTTCACTGAAGGTTTATTTATTTTGTATTCTTTGTAGCGCTTGCAGGAGTCGCAGGCCGCAGGTAACATAGCGTTCAACTTAGTTCACGTGATTACGAAAGATGGCGGTAAGATACGTGTTTTCGATCTTAGTCGGGATTCCTTTTTACCGACAGGGTGTGGCGCTCAGTATGAACCGTATAAACTACAAACGGCGGCGATTTTTTTTTGCTTCAACAGTGGAGAACGTCAGGCCTGCATTTATTTTCCTGCCATCCACCTCGCCGTGCACTTGCGGTTCGTGTTCCCGCTCCACCTTCCCGGGCGGTAAAGGAGCGAAGCGTGCCCGGCAGTGAAAGGAAAGCACTGGTGTCACGAAGATTTTGTGCGAGAATATTGTATCGGTGCGCGATGCCGCCGAAAATCATCTTCGTCTTATCCGTGGCCTTTCTGCTGGACGGCATTTTGGGCCTTCAAGGTGAGTTCTTCGAAACGCCTGATTGGAGTTCCTCTTAAAGTGTATATTCGCATCCAAGATTCGACCGAAACCAATAAGACAGCACTCTTTTTTCGTCACTCTCGCGTTTGCAGCATCTAACAATATACTTGTCGTATGTTCGAGTTTTTCGATTCACCGTTACAATTTACTACCTTTCACTCGGCGAAGATAGTTTCAGTCATTTTAATATCGATAAATACATTTTTAAGAGGATATTTCAAGAAATATGTTAGCGATGAAAGAGAAATCATACCGGAAGAAACGCTGAAAGATGTAACTTTTTATTGGAGGACGGGAAAAGTACTAGCGATTGTAAGAAATGTCAAATAAATTCTACGAATCGGTAAAAGTCTTACTTTGGAGGCCTCGTCAAAGCATTCCACAGAATATCTTAGTGGTCTTCAGTTGTAACCTCTCCAGCATAGCAATTTCCCGATTTTTTTACCGTCTTAAGCTTCTACAATGTATAAGGAAAGAAAAAGAAATATTTATATTCCGTCCGTTTTCAATTGCATCCTCGGCAGAAGTGTTTTTGCAGACATTTTTTATTTCGTCCGTTTGTGTCTTCACAATAAATTCCGATATTTCTACTTTTATTTATTATGTTAGAAACAATCTTCATACACACTTTTTTCCATATTTCGTGCATGACTGTTCAATTAAGTACATGTCAATTATTATTTAGTCACATAAATGAGGGATAAAATATAGGAGTAGTGCATATTCGTTTTAAAACCTTTATATTATCTGTAAAATATTAAATTCAAAATATTCTAAAGTGAGAGAAATTATTTTCTCAAACTTGGAGTTCGTAATGCTATTTTGCTTCGGGATTTTGATTGTTTGTCTTTTGAGGTGTTTCCGTTTTTCATATTTCTTTCAGTGCATATATTTATAAATACGGTGTATTATTTGTAGAAAAATCCATCATATTTTAAGAGGACCCGCAAGAGACCAACTCTTAAAAATAAATACAGTAGAGTCCCGGCATATTTGCGTCACGCTATTTTTATGTCCCAGCATATTGGCATTTGTCTGTCGCCGCACTCTCTTTCCCCCCACCTCGCTCGCTGGGGCCTCATGAAGGGCCTGCTGTGACGTCACGAACGTAACGTGAGAGTGGGAGAAGCGGCGCTCCCCTTCTTTTGACAAACTTAAGGAAACGGGAGGGGAATATATATGACCGCGTTACCTAAATATATTTTTTTAAATGGATTGTTTGAAAACAGTTGACAATTCTTCTTAACATTGAAAAAGTATTTTGCAATCTTCGATTATGTTAATAGCGAGAAACTATTATAGTTCACTAAATGAAATGTAAAAGGAACAATCTCAATTAATTTATGTACGTTGAGAAACATTTTTTATCAACGACGGATTGTTTATTAAAAAGAAGAAATAATACTTTGTTTTATACTTCTCAATACTTTCTTTGCCTCGTAATGGTTGGTAAAATACAGTCTCACATGTTTTCAACTAATACACTACTCGTGAAATCTCCATTTATTTCAAGCAACAGTGAAATTGCGGTTTACATTTCTTTTATTATTCTTGGTCTGTAATCATAATCGACACACCAAAATGATCCCTACGAGTGAAAATAAATATATTGGACTATATTTCCTATACGCAATATTGTGGCTATACAGGAGGTTAAAGGCATGCTAGTCTTATGCTTTTAAAAGGTATAGTTAGGTCCAGACCAGATGGTGGATCGACTATTTCTTATTACTTTCTCGTTCACTAATAGTGGTCGATCAAATGTGACTCCACGATTGCGCCTATTTCTTGCAAATATATATTTTTTCGCGAAAGTATTTTAAAAATATTACATATGGTTTCTTAAATGACTAAATATTTTTTTCAAAGCATGGACTCCCACATTTGAATAGACTTTGATATTGACGGCATCGTTGTCAACTTATATCTGTGTTGTCGAAAATTTACTATTCTACTACTTGTTATTTTCAGTTTGTTCTCGTTTCTTCCAGATTGAAGGACAAATTTAGGACAGATATTTTAAATTTCATATAGACTTTGAATAAGCATCATCGTGCCCTGAATCTCGCACTGCGTGCCCCTATCTTAACCGCCCATAATGCCGGAAATCCGATATGTTGGTTCAAAAGGACAGCATTATAGAGAGTAGATTGCAATTACATGTATCGCGACAGAAACAAAAAATATATACATTTATAGTTATAGCAAATTAGAGTTTCTTTACATTCACTTGTTGAAGCCTACTTATTGTTTACTCACAACATACACACTCAGAAAAAAAGTTGTTGAAATGACTATTTTTATACTATGAATCATAGTGTGAAATGAGGACTAAGCATTGTAATAGTTAAAACAACTATTCTGAAATAGTAAAGTTTAACTATTGTTTAATGATTCAAAATGCTACTTATCATAATAGACAATTAAACTCAACTATTTTCAAATAATCATTTCAGAAAATTACTACCTTCACTGTGAGAGAAATTGTATAAGACATTACCATAAAAAATATGGAAAGGAGTCAATATTTACTTTTTAAAATAAACTAAAACTAAACTCTTTAAAGTAAACTCTTTATATCATAGCATATGAAAAGTCCACGTTTCGCCCTTCGTTCTTTGTTTAACATAAAGAAGGAAACAAAGAGAAAAACCAAAAATTAATTCTGCGTTAAGTTTGTGAATGTCACACTCTGGCCAGTAAAAAAAATGTATTGTGCAATTCCATTATACAAACAAATTTCCATGTCGTGTAACTAGTCTATAGATACACGTGCGTATACGACATGCATTATATAATATCATATCTTGACACCCGACCAAATTTTTCTTATGACCAAATGAAAATCCACTTCAATAGCGGAAGCCACGAGCTCGAAGAAAAAAAGCTGCGAACGACGGGTCGCCACCTGGCGGCATCAAAACACGCGAGGTGCGGCAGTCTTTACTATGGATTTATAGTATATACAAACTTTAACTATGAATAATAGTAAATATTAAGATTTACTACAAGACGTAGTGTGAAATTAGGACTACACTAGATTATAGTTATTTTAACCCCTTCGCTGCGGCGAGAATTTCACAAAAAGTGCCCAAAATGCGGGAAAAAAATTTGGTTAGATTTTACTGTAACTTGGTGTATAGGGGTTTCTTGGGACGCCGATTACGAATTGGATTCAATATTGCGGACGTATTAATCAAAATTCGAACTGATTACGAATCTTATATCAGTTTTTGCATGTACAATATTACGGCAATTTGTTATTCATATGTCAATAATGCTGCTCGTGGCAGGTTGGCAATAGAAACACTCGCGTGATTATTTATAGAATATTTATACCGAATTTTGTATTTTTATCAAAAACTTCTTCGATTCTGCAGCTACAAATCTATATTTTTAGTTTTTATAGATATTTTACAGAGTTTATTATCTATCCAGATTATTCCGTGTAAATTTCAAAATTTTGTTATGTTCTTTTGAGTTATCGTGTTACATGTGGGAAAATAACACTGATTCCTAGAGTTCAATATGTTACAGTTTTTATTTTAAAAACAATTTTAAACAAAAATATATAAAAACAGAAAAAAATTGCACTTTGAAGACCTTTCTCGAACCTCCTCGTAGTAAAGTGTGTAAGTATATATTGTATATCGAATCTATCGAGGGAAGGCTAAGATTAACCCGCGGTATTGGATCCGCCATTTTTAATTTTCAAAATATATCATCAGATTTGTAATCGGCGACCTCGAAAACCCTGGAGTAACAAGTTTCAAACGTTTTCATTAATTTTTAATGCAAAAATTGACCTAATACGGCGAAATAGCTCATGACAAAGATTTTTACAAAATCGTAAAAACAACATATTTTTTTTGACAACATGTTTTTGAAAAAGGACAACGGCATGTTGTTCGGTATACCTTAGGCTGGCTAGAAATGGTCAAGTTTTTAAATTGGATATATTATTGACTTGATTAGACTAATTGATGTCATGACAAAGATTTGCGTTTTTGCCGCAGTCAGAGAAAAGTCCTAAATGACAAAGATCTTTGTCATCCGCAGCGAAGGGGTGAACTATATTTGTCGTATTTATTTAAATCATTCTACAGTGTTGTTTTTTTTTAACTATGAGGAGGTAGTTGGTGTAACAAAATTATAGTAAAATCGACTATGAAAGTGGTAAATTTAACTATTTTTCGTGGTAGTTTTAACTATATTTTTACTACTATGTGATATAGTCAATTTAACTATGGATTTTTTTCTCAGTGCAGAGTCAATGCATACAAGATTTGAAGAAAGGCATTTAACATATCTTATAAATAATATTGAAAATATATTGCAAGCTGTGAATTAAAAGATATGATTGAACAAATTGCTCATTACTTTTTTAATCATCGTTGCACTTTATCAAAACTACTCTTAGCTGCTTATTCATACAAAATGCGGCGAAAAAAGGAAAATATGTTGATATTTTTAATCTAGCTAATAAAATTGTTGCTACATAATTAGTCGGGATTCAAATAGTAGAGACTAAAGAAAAAATGAGATCTGGCGAAATACCGCGGCACTTCTGGGTAAAAGTGCCGTACTATAAAAACATTACCGTAACATCGGGTTGCAACTCCTTACTATATGCATTTTTTCATGATCTCCCCTAAGCTTGGCTCAGTATAGATTATAGGCTGAGTGTGCAATTTCTCGGCAAACGCGAACAAGTTAAAAGATGACGGTTTCTAAAACGCCCTCTTTCCCAGAATTAATTCAAATACACAATTACTTTTTCGTTATCATCCGAAGTTATACACTCTCGATGATTTTCTTCAGTAGATGGCGTTCCTAGTAATTACTTTCTTTATATCAAGTACCTATCGTAAAAGAATTCTAAAAATTATATTGTACAACAGTAGGTTTTTAATTTAAGTATATATGCTTCACTTGTTACTATTCAAATACTTAATTGCTTAAATTCAAATAGTTGTCAGTTTGCATGTGAATTAAACAACAAACCTTTCAGACCATTTAAATCAGAACTCTTTTTGTTCAATGTTTTTAAGGAGTTTTTGAAAAAATAGGCCTATTTTTGCTTCCTAATGGAAATACGATTCGTAAAACAGAGCCAGACAAAAAGTACATTAAAAGACTGTAAACTCATTTTGAAAGAAACAACAACGGTATTCGATCCTGCATTATTTCCCATACACCCAACACTATACTTACTCGAATGCTTGAACGTTATTGACCAAACAAAACTACGAGCCACTTGCATTCTGAACTCATTAAAAGTTCCAGTTTTTATACAAATGCCACATGAAATTTCCTAGAAATGTCGTCGCTATTATGGATTAATCGTGTTAGATAAACGATTTTTTTTTTCAAATTTGACCATTAACAAATTAAAAGTAACGTATGATACATAACTACTTCCTACTCGTTCCAACATTTTCAAAAAAGGTATAATTTTTCATGACTTATTAGCAAGTTCTGTTTTTATCCCACCCCTCCACCAAGCATTTAATTTCATGAGGAATAATTATAAAAAGAGTAAAACATAGTTTTAAGAATAAAAAAGTAATTATAATTTTTAACACTTACAATTACTTGTTAGTTAATAAAATCTGTCTGCCAGTTAAAGTATTTAAGCAAAGTAATATACAACTTGTGATAAAGTAGGGGATATTTGCTTTTACAATACTTGTAATTATTTTGCACAGGTGAATATCGAAATGTCCAAGTACTTAACAAAACATTAAATGGAGAAAAATAATTGTCTTCGAAACGTTATCATCTCAAATGGCAATTCAGAATAGACGTCCAGTACACAAAAATGTATACACCTCCTAAAATATTTATGACTGTCATTGCAAATGTTTAAAAAATGTTAATGTCTAAGTTTTGTAATATGAGGAGTAGAAAATATTTTTAGATTTCGTTACTGAATAATTATATTCTAGATGGTATCGGGACGATACGAAACAACATTATCTGGTGATGTTGCATTAACTCTGCGGAATTAGCATTTTAATTTTTATTATTATTTACAATTGAAAGTACTTTAAATTGAAAAAGTCCCACCGAACTGCAAATTAGTAATACCGGTTATTGTATACTATGTATTCACACGTAAAGAACAACAGTTATAATACTATATTACTGATATTTGGATTTTTATATCAACAAGGTAAAAAAGGAAATTTCAGTATTAACTAAAAGTTGTTGATAGAGTGATGCATGCTCTTGAATAAGTAATCATCACCAAATCAACATCTTAGAATAAAGATTGAATCTTTATGTAAATTATTAGTATAGTCTCTCTCCCATAGTCAACCTTTCTACGAACATTCCGCTTGATGAAGAATCGCGGAGGCGAACTTTCCTTTCTCTAAAAGAAGAAGAACGGTATATAATTTCAAAACAACTTTTACTCATTTCGTTGCCTATAGCGATGAGTACCATTGTTTAATTACAAATCTTTCATGATTGCTTGAGTAAAAGTTTTAGGAAATACTAAATAAAAGTAAAATACCAAGAGAATTTTCTTTTTTTATGTAAAACCTACACTTATATGAATTAACTAGCCCCTTTATACTTATTTTATGCGTGATCATGCCCTTTGATTTATTTCTACAATATAGTCCGACCAGCGGAAAGGATGTAAATTTCCATTGATAGCTGCCATTTATTTTTGGCACGCCTAAACGGAAACAGGTGCAGCAATATATTTCCCGTTTAGGGGAATATTCAAATTACAATCAAGGAAAGCAAACTATAAGCGGCCATATATCTTTTGAATTATTTTATAATTGCATTATTAGGCCGTTAAGTTAATCGTCATCATTTTCATTAGACGTTTCATACATTTAGTAAGGACTTTCAACACTGTGAATGCTGAATCATAATAATTATATTAAACATATTTATACAATATCCAGCTTTAAATATTTGATTCAACAACTGAATTTTAAAATATCAGTATATTATTAGAATTAGAATTCTTGTGGGCATTAAATGGTCACTAGACTATTTTGAGGTTTTATTTTTTATTTAATGTAAATTATCTAATTTCAGTACCATTTAAGCCTCGTCACAACAAAGTCGTGGCTTGCTATGTCGCAACTTGGGCAACTTACAGACCAGGCAAAGGTCAGTTTCAATTTAGTGACCTGAAACCTGAACATTGTACTCATCTGATTTACGCATTTGCCGGATTGGACGCGACAACGTCAACAATAAAAAGTCTAGATCCGTACAACGACTTGGAAGAAGATTATGGTAAGTGCAAGTTTGTATGGGTACTTCCGGTAATTCTGTCCTTTCATTATCTTAGCGTCAAAAGACACAGTCAATTATTCATTCATGTTTTCATACGCCAAGAAACTTCGTGCTTCTTGAACTGAAAATAAAAAGTTGGAGTATCATTAAAATCGTACAGTTTGCGACTTTGAGAGCAAGCAATCAATACATTTGTACATGCATTTCTATAATAAATATTCTTGAAGAATTTATCATTGTTATATATTTACGAATTGAAATACATTTTTATTTGATTTTAAAAAAATCCTTTACTGTATTATTTTAATAGTGGCATTTGAGATTATTTTCTTAATAAAATGGGAAAAATTATCTTCGCAAGGTTAACGATTTTCGAATCGAAGGTTCAAAACATTTTTTGACATATGATTTTAGGAAAAGGCACTTACGTAAAGATGACAGGTCTTCGTGCTAAATATCCCGGATTAAAAGTATCATTAGCAATCGGTGGATGGAATGAAGGAAGCGCGAATTATTCTGCACTTGCCGCATCGCCCGAAAAAAGGAGCAAATTTGTTTCTAGCGTTGTTGAGTTTTTAAGGTACAAGAAATTAAGTCTACATATTGTATGATTCGTATTTACATAAATATATATATAATTGTATTCGAAATTAAAATCTAAAATGAATAATAAATAACAAAACGTAATCACCTTATACAGAAAGTATCGATTTGACGGTTTGGACCTGGACTGGGAATTCCCAGCACGAAGAGGAGGTGCCCCTTACGACCGAGAAAATTTTGTATCTCTTGTCAAGGTATAATATTTATGCATTTCAGTATTGTTGACGAGGCTGATAAAAAAAAATTTGTAGTAAGCTAAGTTTAAATGGCTCCTTTATAAGGATTTATCTATTGTTAAGTATTTTATATAGATAAATTTGTATTTTAGGACTTAAAAAATGCGTTTGCTCCAAACGGATTCAGTTTGACAGCTGCTATTAGTGCAAATACATCACTAATCAATGATGCTTATAATATACGAGAATTATCGGAACATCTTGATTATATACATTTAATGGCGTATGATTACCACGGAGCATACGATAAACAAGTTTTACCCAATGCCCCATTAAGCTGCAAAGATCAAAATTGTGTGGTAAATATTAGCATTTATTTATATTATCTACGCTGAGAGTTATTCTATTTTGCAATTTAATTTATTCCCTTTTATAGATATAAAATATTCACTATACTGATTGATTTGTATTATTATCGTATGTATTTTATCATTGTAGGAAGAATCAGTGCGCCACTTGCTAAATATGGGAACATCTCCCAGTAAACTTATCTTAGGACTACCCTTGTATGGTAGAACCTTCATTCTTACATCGAAGTTAAACTCATCACTGAGCCCCATTGGGGCTCCCAGCTTGGAGACGGGCTTTTCAGGACCCTTCACCCGCGAAGACGGTCTAATGGGCTATAATGAGGTAATTGCTTTAATAAAGATGCTCTGTTGGATATAGTCTAGTAAATAAGATTAATATTTGGCGTATTTTGTGTCGTTCAGCACACACGCTGCAGAAAGTAACGGCGCTAATTTCTTTAGTTTGAAAATTAAACTTTCGGTCAGTCTTCAACGTCTTAAAAATTATTTTAAATATGAATTGTTTTTTATTTCGAAAGTATTAATACCAAATCATTTTCTTACAATAAATAATTTACATGATATAATAGCTAGCAATATAGCCCAATACCAATTTTACACTTTTTTTATTTTAAAAATAAAAGCGCCGCAAATTGAAATTTTGTTTTGTTTAGTTGATCCTAACTGAAAAGAGAATTCTGTTAGGTTTGTCTGTCGTTTCGAAATCGACTTCAATGCCAAGTACATTCTAATACAGTAAATATTTTTTAAATTATCGATCGATTTTACTTAAAAGTTTCTCAGTTTATATACTCTGGTAACGTTAACAAACTGGACATCTTTAAATAATGTTAATTTTGTCGTCTTTCTGGAATTCAAATAAGGCTTCTAAGAAATGCAATACTTGATTAATTCATTACATCTCAAGGGAGTTGCTCATACTTCCGCGTAAAGGATTCGGCAATATAAGAAATCTATTACATATTCTGAATTAATAAGTTCAATATTTGCAGTTTTGATTTTAAATTACATATTGTTAATTTTTTAAATCGTTTTTATATCAAAATACGGAAACCCTGATATCGTTCATTCTCCTCGTCATTATTGAAAATAATTTTAGATATGCATAGAACTAATCAGCAAAGATAAAAACTGGACTACAGGTTGGGATAATGCAAGTGGAACGCCCTACATCGTTTCCGAGGATAAAGTGGTGGTTTACGATAACGCCGAAAGCTTAGCAACTAAGGTATGTGATATCAAAATAAATAATCACTTTATTAATACAGGATCAAGTACGTCTTCATTTTGAATTTTCAATAATCAATCATCATTTAAATTTTATTCTTCTTGGCATTAATAAATTATATGCTCCTCATGTTTCATAATACACTAAAAAAATGTCCTAATTTCAAGAAAATATTTACTTGAATAGTCGCAACAAAATATTTACTTAAAATAAGGAAATGTTTCCTTAATTTAAATAAATATTTACTTGTTGGATAAAATCAAATTAATATTTAGTTGAATTAACAAACTATTCTTCTATTACAAGTAAATATTTTGTTGCGGCTATTCAAGTAAATATTTACTTGAAGTTAGGAAATTTTTTTTCAGTATATTCAACCAAATATTGAAATGATCTATTTGCATGCATTTGAATTTGGAATAGAAATAAACCACATAAAACATTTTTTAAAAATTCAAGCAATTTATTGTGTCAATAAAAGAGATCACTCAAGTAACGATATAGTTTCTGGATAAGCATATTTCCCGGGTAAAAATGAGGTCTATACAATTGCATACGAAATTTCGTATGCAATTGTATATAATTGTATAGCATTTTTGTCTCTATATAATTGTATATGAACGTAGACAGTTGTATATAAATGTATATAATTTTACACAGTTATACACACGTTATGGGTGCAATGAATTTGTATAGAATTATATAGAGTTATATATACATATACAAGTGGAATAGGACGGGGCTAAAAATTCCGAATTTAAAAGTTCGGAAAGTGTATTTTTACATTTGGGAAGTTTATATTTCCTAATGCTTTTGATTAAAATCGGTTAAAACAGTCGATTTCAATAAAAAATATTACGAAATGTAAACTTTCAAAACGAAAAAATCTACTTTTGGAACTTTTAAATTTGGAACTTTGTGCCTTGGCCATGAAAATTAATACACGTAATTTTTTAGTAGAACACCTTCAATTATGTTTAACCTTGAAATTTATTTATTGCCGTTATTATTATAATATAGTAATACTGCGTTTTGTTAAATTACATATAATCTATTCGAATGCATTTTCGATTGCTGGGTTTAGATGGATTCGTATCCGTAACTCATACAGCAGTCCTCCCCATATTTTAACTTTTCGAGTCAAGGAATATGGCGGCTCCTTCCCTTATTTTAACGTTCCTCCTCATCCCCACCGCGAGTACTGTGAGAGAAGACGTTCGAGGTTGGCGAATCGTCTTCTTATCGTCTCCTTATCGTACCCAAAATGGGAACGATAGAATGCGGGAGCAAATCGCGATTCCCATTTTTGGTACGATGAGGAGACGATAAGGAGACGATTCGCCGACCTCGAACGCTCCCAGAGATAACAAATTGTTAGCCGTGTTTGCCTTCCTGTTCCGCGTCTATGCGCATGATCAGACACGTCGCGCAGGTCGAGTGGTAGGACGAGTGAAGGAGACAAGTTAAAATATGTAGAGGAAGGAAACCAGTTAAAATAAGGGAAGAAGTTTAAATAAGGGGAGGACTACTGTAATATGTACACCCAATTTATCCATGTTATACGACTTACGACAGCACGAATTAATGCACCTAGGTGTACTCCACCACTCGTTCAGCTTGTATGGATACGCCAATGAAGGAAATATGTATCTATATGATTTATATATATACACTGTAAAAAAAGTCGATGTAATTTTACAGTGAAAAGTGGAAATTAAAATACCAAAAGAATTGTTGTAAATTTACAGTGCTACAGTAAAATTACTATAATATCGATGTAATTTTACATGTGCACTGTAAATTGGAAAGAATCACCCAGTAAACGAAAACGAATTGAAAATTAAAAATATCAGTTTAAATGTATTCATTTTAGTAATTTTAGTGCATTTTTAGCCTCTAGAATTTATTTTAATCGTTTTCGTTTGCTGGGCAGTTCTGTTTACACGAAACTGTAATGTAGAGTCCCTCTAGTAACTGTAATGCGGACAGCAGCGCCACCGCAAGTTGACGAGAAACCCAGATTACAGTGGGCTTGTAATTTTACTTTTTTTTTTTACACATTCTATGTAAAATTACCACGAATATCACCGGTATTTTTATTTCCACCTGTTACGCTGTAAATTTACATTTCCGTTGTAAATTTTACATGTTTTTGGTAAATTTCCTTGCGTTTTCGTTGGTTATTTACGCGAAAAATGTAATTTTACAACGAAATTAATAGGATATGTCATCAAAATTGTAAAATCTCGGAAATGTAATTTTACTTTCACTTTTCACAGTGTACGGAAGGATACGTCATAGGGATACTCGGGGGCGTTCGATTGAATACGTACACCAATCGTATACCGCATCCGAATGGATACACTGGGTATGCGGGATACGGTATATACGATTGGGATACGTATCCACCTAAATCGAACACTCCCAATCAATACCTAACTCGAGCATGAACGTATGCCAGTTTAAATGCACCATTTATAGTATTCTGGTGTAAATTTAACGACACAGCAACATACGTCAGCGGTGGCTGCAGAATACCGTTTTATATCGGGAATTCTATATTTTTTACGTACCTTATTTACAACTGTATATTATTGTATATATTTCTATAAAACTGTGTTGTTAAAGGAACGGGGAAGTAAAAAAACAAGAAATAATTAAACACGCTTAAAAGAGTAGAAGTCTATATATATTTGCGAAAATACTTTTCGATGTCAAAGGCACGCGTACTTTCGTTTACGCGGTCAATCTAGAACTGACTTCGAATTTTCAAATCACATAAAAGCCGTCGCCTCGCTGTATTAGTATTGTTTACATGATTTCTATACACCGACGATCCGACACTAAGATATAGTAATAGAAGATATGGTAAATATACATTTAATAATTAAAATTGTTCGTTTATATTTTCGATTCGCAACAACTGCATACAGCTGTATATATTTATATACAACTATATACAATCATATAGCTGCTGGTTTACAAGGGATAATCAGATATTACAGAAAAATATATGCAAATGTATATATTTGTATATACTTATATACAATTGTATACAATCATATACGTTTACATAAAGCCATATACAATTCTATAGAGACAAAATTCATATATTATTGTATACATTTGAATATAATTGTATATAATTGTATATGATTTCTATACAATTCTATACAATTTCTATACAATCGTATATAAATCATTTTTACCCGGGTTTTAAACAATTCAAGACGTTTCACAAACGTAAAATAACATGAATAGATTGACAAAATAAGTTAATACTGGGGCATTTAAATTTTATAACAATATAAAGATATTAAATGAGACGTTACTCATCGTTGGAAACGCAAAAAAAAAGACACTCAATGAAAACAAAATTTCCTAATTTCAAGTAAATATTTACTTGAATAGTCGCAACAAAATATTTACTTGTAATAGAAAAATAGTTTGTTAATTCAACTAAATATTAATTTGATTTTATCCAGCAAGTAAATATTTACTTGAAATTAGGAACTTTTTTGTCCAGTGCAGGAATAAATTCATGTCATGGTTCATGTTATGATAATAAAAACTGTTTTCATCGTACCGGGACGAAAGCCGCTTGCGGGAGGAAAGTTACTTCTTTTCCTCCCTGTCATGAAGAAAAATCGTATACTTCCCTCGAGAAGTAAAAAAGAATGCCTCAGACTACATGTTTTTCACCCTCGGCTTCACCTCGAGTAAAAATTACACGCAGTCTGAGACATTCTTTATTTTATCTCCCTCGTTGAGTAATATACTATTTCATTTTCAACGTGTAAAATAAAATATGTCCCTGGTTTCTTTAAAACGGACTTGGTCCACAAAATTTTGTCGGATAAAAAACGCACAAATCTTTATGGACAATTTCTCAAATAATCATTGTATTTATCTAGAATATAATTGGCCATAGAAAAGCAAACACAGTAACCTATTTGTTAACGAGTGGTGGAAGGGCTCAAAATAAAACTCACGATTTGATCGTCCACAAGAAAATATTTAAAATTTATTGCGATCAACCGGTGACGACCCGATCGCGACGCGGACCTCCTCACCCCACGACGTTCCGGAACGTTCACTCTCAACCCGATCGTCACTTTTTCACATCTTAGTTCGACTTTTCAAACTCTCGAACATTTAAATAGACTACTATGTCATAGGGGGAGCATTCCATGTGAAATCGCCAACGTTTCGGAGTCAAGTTTCAGAACTTATTTAAAATTGAACTACGTTTAGAATGCGTAAAAATTTTTTTTCTCTGAATGATAGTTTTCGAGATATCGCCGTTTAAAAAATGGTAAATTTCATTTTTGTCGTTTACACTTTTATTAATAACTTTTGAACAAATTAATATTTTGAGCTGAAATTTGCAGGCTAGGCTTATCTTTACGCATTTTAAACGTAGTTCAATTTTAAATAAGTTCTGAAACTTGACTCCGAAACGTTGGCGATTACACATGGAATGCCCGACGGGGCGGAATGGGACACCGGGATGTGATGGGATATTCAATTTTCTCGCGTAATGGGTATTTTTGGATTTCCTCTTTTTAGAATAAGTTTTTATAGCTAAAATAACAGACCTATAGAAAAAAAAGAACAACTGAATGACAAATAATATAGTCGTAAAATGTATTCGAAATTTTGAGGCTTATAGATTTTATTATATTTGGCAATTTTAATTAATATAATTATTAATTAAAATAGTAGATTATCTATTTTAAAAAACGCCCAATACCAATCTTAATACATGAACTTTAATTTCGTACAATTATTTTATTATTATTTGCATATAATAAATTGAATTTCTATATTTAACTGAAAAATGTAATTTGGGGTGAAACGGGACGGTTTTTGGGGCGAAACGGGATTTGTTTTTATCACAATTATTCTAACCGTATTATTATTTCTTAGTGGTAGAAAAACAAATTTGATCAAAATGTGATATTATCGTTAAATATAACTTAAGATATGCAAAATGATAGAACTTTCTACTTGAAAACATTGTAAAATCTAACTTTAAGTGTACCTTTAGCTGTAATTTCACCGACTTCTTTTTTGTAAACCTTTAGCATAGGGATTTTTATACGCGTCATGTTTTTTTGCTTCTATTTTACATTGTTAGAATTCACCATTTGGCAAATGGTAGTATTAAGGTTTTTTTTCTTTTGTATTTATCTTTTTCTTTGTAATTTATTTTGTTAAAAACTGAATAAGTATTGTTAAACAAATTCGCGAATGCATAAATCAAAGTTGACATGATTAGCTTTCGATCACACTTTGTCATTTTTTCCTGTGACTATTTTTATAAAATTGGGACCCGATTGAAAATTTAAAAAATGTGAAAAATTACTTTAGTAAATGGAGCATAGTTTTTAAATGTATTTTTCCAGTTTTATGTTTATTGTTTATATAATATAAATCTGTAGTGACCTAGATTTCCTAGCTTCGATAGAGACATAAATGTATTTTAGCTTTGATAAGTAATTATTAGATATAATTAAAAATATAAAATTTTGTTTTTATAATCAAGGCGGCATATGCAAATAACCTTGGATTAGCAGGGGTTATGGTTTGGAGCATAGACACGGACGATTTTCAAGGCGACTGTGCAGTACTTCACAAAGATTTCCTGGATCCACTCTACGGTGAACATTATCCGTTAATGAGATCGATAAACCAAGCATTAGAAGCAAGCCCTTCGGAGCACGAAGATAATCACATCAACAACTTGAACTCAAGTGCCAAAACTAGTCTATCCTTTGCTTCACTGATCCTTGTGATATGCGGTGTATTATCCCACTGCCTTTAGTTGTAAGATTTTAAAAAAATAATTCGAAATTATATTGTTAAATTAGGTAATTCTAAATAAAGTTCTGAAAAGACAAAACTATTTGGAACAAAATATATTCTAAAATATTTATGAAAAGACGATTCGAGGCTTTATCAAGCTAAAACTTTTAAAAAAGTGCGACTAGAAGTAATTACATACTTTTTTATAGGAAGACTGTATTTTGTACGTTTTTTAGAATTCCTTGTCATTGTTAATTTGGTAAAATATTCAAGTTGTGTTTATATATGGGTATTAAATGTGTATAATTCTGAATACAAAATAAATTTTGTTCCACATTTTGTATAAATTAATGTGCTTTTTTATAAATATTACAATAAATCAAAGAGTATTATAAAATTATGTATGCAAAACTAAGAACATCTTGTATTACGAAAATACAAAGATACACATTGCTACATCTTTTTTCAATCTCAATACATCATGTCTTTCAGGCTTTAAAAACGGAGCACAGATAGATTCGTCGGTTGATAAAAAAGCTCTTATGATACACAAATAGCCACGAAACGTGCAACAAGCAAGTATACTGAAAAACATTTTTAAATGATTTAATCAACAATTAAAAGTCAATGAATGACTATGAACCCATACAGAAATCAGTACTAGGTAAGTTGAACAAAACAAGATGAAGTTGATGAGTTAGGATTTTTTTGAATTGCAGCTCAACTAGTAATAATAACAATAATTATTATATTTAATGATTTCCATCAAGTATTGCATAGGATTTACAGGGTTCCCTTTCCGTTACACATTCCACCGTGTATAGATGATTCCATGTCTTCGATATTTCTGTATTTTTCATTACTTTATTTTTCTCTTTGTGGCTCTGTAGCTCTTTACAACTTATTATTTTCAAAATCATAACTCGATTTCCTGTGCCACTCAAAGTATTAATAATTATAAGAAAAACTCCCTACCACTGCGAGAAAAAATGTTGAGCGGCCCACTATACTGTTATAGTTAATTTGAAACGGGAAGAAAACACTAATTAATTTTCACAATCAAAATGGACCCTTCCTCCAATCAGCATCAACCCATACTTCTTCCACTTCAATGTCAGAGTTAAATACCTTTCTAATGTTTCCTTCTATTTGAAGCCTTGCCCCCACCCCGACCTCTTTCCTTCGCGTGTATGAATTTTTGTTAGTGAACCAACTTTACTTCAATACAGACCATAGGTCTGGATATAACTACGTCGACACTGAAACCACTGAAACGATATTTTTTAATACGACGAGCGTGAGTTTTTAACCGAAGGTTTCGCCCTGGGGCGGGAAATCGAGTTTCGCGCCCGGAGTGTTAAAAATGTTATTTATCAATATTTCGGCTGACATATGGAGGGACGAAGTTTTGAAAATATTCCAGGTTTATACCAGTCTTTGTGATCATAATGTTTTGTGCCACTTTCCACAACTCATGAAAATACCTCATTAGGAACACATTAAATAAGAGCTTTTCAATCCTTTTAGATTTTAAGCCTCGAATTGAAGCGCGTTTACCTTTTTCATAGGCGGTTGGCTGTTTATTGCCTGTTGAATATTTATATCCGATTATAGAACCAAATAAATGCAATTCATATGTCATATGATGTCATAAGACATATTTTCATATGACATATCATATGATATATGCAGAGCGGACGTCGGCCAGCGGGTCATAGGCATCCCATGTTAAAAAAGTAACTAGATCAGTCGATTAACCACGCGGTATTTAGGCCTTGTCGGCTTTGCTACAATTCTTAATTCTGTTCATTTATGAATTGCGAGGAATTAAAAGACTGCAAAACCTAATTACCACGGGATTATTCGACTGATGCTCTAGTTACTTCTTTAACATGGGATGCCTATGACTCGCTAGCCGACGTCCACTCTGTTTAACATTAAGCATGCAGCAATTTTCTCGGATTCCCTGAGTGCGCTGCTGAATCTAAAGTACAGAAACATAAACGTAAAATCAAATCCATTCTCATTGAAATGTAAGCAAAAATATTTCAGATATATTGCAGCAAATCCCGGGACGCGAGTGGACTTTTACTGGATCCCAGCGCACCTGGGAATCGGTGGAAATGAAATAACTGACAGATTGGCTAAACAAGCAACAAAATCTAGAGCTCCCTACATCTGCAAAGTCCCTTTTACAGACTTCAAAGAATTTTTCAAAAAAAAACTATGTATCGTGATACTACTGTCCAGCTGTTAGAACAGAGTGCATATAAGGGAACAACATTTTTTCAGGACTATTACAATGATAGTACAACTCCCTGGTATGCCAAACTGAAGCTCCCTAGAGAATTTATTACAACCATAAATCGATGTCGAGCCAACCATTACAGCTTAGCCGCTTCCTTGTACCGGATTAACGTTGTTACAAGCCCTATTTGTAAATTCAACCAGGCAGAGGAGGACATTAACCATGTACTGCGGAATTGTCAACTATATGTACTCACTTTATTAATAAACTGGCGACTATCGGGCTCAATCCTCCATATTCCGTAGACATGATTGTGTCCTCCCCCTACCTCCCTGCATGTCACCTTATGAAAACATTCTTAAAGAAATGTGATATACGTATATGAAGAGCATAGTGTAAAATTGTAGGCAAATATTATGTAACCCCATTTCACGTTGTATAATGTCCGCGTCATACTGTAATATGTAAGAACCTATGTATTCAATTGAGAGGCTAAAATAAACCTAAACAAATCGTACACGATGAAAAGAGTACAATAAAGTACCTTAAAAAGTACTAGTACAATATAGTGCCCGTATACGTACTCTATTCAAGCTACAGCGTCCAATAAACATATGCTAACGATGCGTCTATATTACGTCTACGTTGCGTATGCGTATACGACCATTCGTCGTCAAACGTCGTACACGCTAGTCGGATATGATGACCATTCCTACGTATACCAGACGTAGGGCGTGCATGTTCTAACCTGTTCAAAAATGCCGGAATATATATAAAAAGGGAACGTCACAATATAACTTTACAGGTTATAGTATACATGGGTTTTATTTCAATTTTTAAAAATTGAAACAAAACCCATGACCCTTTTCGGGATTCGCATGCGCCCGTACGGTTGAAAGCGGATGCTTATTTTCATTTCACATCATTTCAAATTGTCCATCGGGGGGCTGGGCCCCCCCCCCCTTCTCACCCGCTCCTCTAGCCTTACCATCCCTCTCTGCAATCCTTCTCTAAAATCTAAAATGAATCTTTGTACACTTGGAAATCGTATCTTCGTTGCATAAAGTATCGTATGCAACGTGGAGGCAAGGTCTTTGTACGCCTCGCGGATTCGTATACTCGTCTCCGTCTCGCATACGAAACTTCCGCTCGGCGTGTAAAAGTCTCCATGTTACATAATGTACTATTAAGTTACCTTTCGCTTGCCGAGAGTACGAGAGTGAATTTGGACATTTTAAGATCCTTATGGAAAAGTACTTCGAGAGTGAATGAATGGTACACGTAGATTTTTAAGAGTACACTTTTGATATTCATATTTATAAGTATACCATATTCTTATTAGGAATAAAACAAGGCATACGGGAGTGTACTTAATGAAGCGTTCTTCGAGATGAAATAAAGCGTGTAATAGAGTGTCGTTTGTCAATTTTTATACAAGTACTAGTTTAAATTAAATATTTTATTTAACAATATTTAAAAACAATTATATATATTAATAGGCGCAGTGTGGCATACTTATATTTACAATCATATTTATATCCAGAACATCCGTACGGAACAATGGAAGCAACAAAATTAAGAATTGTCGTAAATTTTAACACAAATATCATATGACGTTATAAATATAGTGATAGACAGTGGCGGTCGTTGATCGCGTAAAGCATCTGTGTTGAGGAACAATACTTGGATCGGTAACTGCTTGAGATCTCAGCTTTTTTAAGATACTTTATTTATCTTAAAAAAAGTTTAAAAATTATTAAAATTAAATAATAAACTAAAAATAAGAAAAAAGTCAAAAATACAATTTTTTATTAAAATCTCTTATTGTACATTTTGGGAAGCGGTATTTAAATACGTACGTTCGCTCTTAATGTCCAAAATCACTCTTGCTGTACGCTTATTGTACTCTTATTGTACACTTCGGGAAGCTGCATTTAAGTGTACGTACTTTTCGTGTTCTCTTATCGTAATGTACACGAAGCGTACGTACTCTTCATGTACCTTTAATTTCACTCTTACTGTATACTCTTCGTGTACGCTTCCATTTTTACCAGGCCCGGACCAGAATTACAGTTTTAGTTCCATATGTTACATAATACACTATTTTAAAAAAGCCGAGTGTTGGTATTCATTTTAAAAGTATTCATTACAAGCCTTGTTTCAAAAAATGGGACATTGTCTCATAATAGGGCCGATTACCTTATTACATTTTAAACACCCCGCCGACAATAACGCATTCGTAAATTATTGCAATTCGTATTGGACCTAACCTAGCCTGAGGTAGAGATATTTGGGAATGCTTTGCAATTGCGGATTAAAACGGAACTACGGGAAATCCTCGAGTTTCGATATTTCGAAGAATGACATTCAAAATCGCATCTTACAACAAACATGTCGGCCTTTGAAAAAGGAGATTGGTATAGCCCCGTTCCTTTATGGAAAAATGGACCTGCACCAGGTTCAATATACAATTTTCCAGGACCTGCAGAAGTTCCCACATCATGCGTTCCTGGTGGTATTCAAAGAACTCAGTAAGTTTCGCTTAATTAATACATGCAAAATCACCACTAATTAGTGCAGTTCCTCGTCCTTTTCTAACTTTCTCTTCCATGTATGATCCCAATTTTATAGCGTATGCATATAAAATTATGTAAATTTCGACTCCTTTCACTATTTTTTGTTGTCATGTATTGTTTTATTATTATTGGACGATATAAAATATGATGTGTTCTAACCTCAAAATAATGTCTACAAATGTACACTGTAAAAAATGTAACTGAAATTTACAATTTTGTTGTGATTTTCATACCTAAAAATATGGTGATATTCCCACGTTAAACGTTGTAAATTTCCTACGGGAGGTTAAGAATTTCAGAACTATTAGTAAATTCCCTCCACTGGAGGTGGTAAATTTACAACTCGAGTTTTTCCCACGCTATAAGTGGGTAAAAATCAAGCCCGTGCTGTACATGGTAAATTTGGGGTAAATGAGGGGAAAAAGCATTGGTCTAGTAAAATTAATTTTTACATTAAAATTCCACATATTTTAATTTTATTTTGTTTTTAAATGTAAAACAGGAATATATTGTAAAATTCATTATAAGATATATTTTAATATCTTGGAGATTTTTAGAGCTATAATCTTTTGTCGAATGAAAACATTAAATCTAAAATTTTGTGTTGACAGTAAAACTTTGATCGAAAGCAAATTTTAGAGCTATAATCTTTTGTCGATAGTAAAACCCTTGTCGAAAGAAAACATTAAATCTAAATTCTTTTGTGGATAGAAAAACTTTCATCTAAAGTAAGTTTTAGAGCTACAATTTTTTGTCGATAAAACTTTTGTCGAAAGAAAACATTAAATCATAAAATCTAAATTCATAAATTATTAAAATAACAAATTATTATTACAAGCCATTACAATTGGTTCAGAATTATGTGCATAAATTTTACCACATAATGTAAATTGCCCGCATAAGGCTATTGCGCTTTAGTACATAACCTAAAATTTTTCCTATATTTTGTTATAAATTTACTATTCTCTTAAAGAATTTAAACTTTTCTACGAGGTAATATTACCGTAACCTGTAAAATCCACTTTCAATTGTAAATTTATGATTACAAGTTGACATTTACAAAGGTAAAAAAGTAATATTCACAGTACAGTAGTACCCCCTTTTAACGCCACCTCCGTTTATCGACATACTCTTTTCTACAACACTAGTGACACCCGTTTTAACGACATACCAGCGATTCCTGTCATCCCCACCACGTCTAAACGGTTCCCCTCACCAGACAGCGCATGTATACGTGCATAGCCCGCGAAACAACCGCATTGGTCAAGTGACGTGTAACGTCACTATAGCAGGCTTGTCGATGGGTTGCGATGGGGGAACGCACTTTTCTAGCTGGCATGTCGATAAACGGGAGCTTGAGGGGAAGTCGCGGAACCGACCCATGTCGTAAAAAGGGGGTTCTACTGTACCTATATAAATTTACAATAATGCGTAAAAATCCTACTTGTAGCATGGGCAATATTGGGTCCCACCCTGGCGAAAGTTTCGGACAGGAATTTAATACGACCGAAACCGGTGCTATCCGAGACTATCCGGAATCTGTGCCCTGTTTAATCCAAATTTAATCCGGGTCACTTTGTCATTCCGTTCCAAGTCATGCCATACCGGAAAATTCTATCCGTTTTCATCCTCAGTCATTCCGAAACACAAATGTAAACCGTTTCATTCCTCGATCCGAACGAATCCTGAATCATTCCGAATCATATTTGCAATCCGTTTCATTCCATGAGTTCAATCCTAACGAATCCTGAGTCATTCCGTTTCATTCCTCCATTTCAATCCGAACGAGTCTTCGGTTATTCTCACTCGATTTGCAATCCGTTTCATTCCGTGAGTTCGATCCGAATGAATTCTGAGTCATTCCGAATCATATTTGCAATCCATTTCATTCCTCCATTTCAATCCGAACGAGTTTTCGGTTATTCTCACTCGATTTGCAATCCGTTTCATTCCGTGAGTTCAATCTTAACGAATCCTGAATCATTCCGAAACACATTCGACAGGAATAGCCAGGATTGAATAGGGGACAGTAAATTTGTAAATTTACATTTCTATTTTTTACAGTGTATTGTACACATCATTAAATGATTTTTATAATCCTTCATCAATATTCTTTATAAAGGACTCCGATGGCCACATCTACATCAGTCATAGGAGTTCACTTCAAAGATGGTGTCGTTCTCGCTGCTGATGTTTTAGCCTCGTACGGTTCCTTGGCCAGGTACCGGAATTGTGAACGCATAATAAAAGTAAACGACAACGTTATACTTGGTGCCGGAGGGGATTATGCCGATTACCAATATCTCAAAAGCATGATTGAACAAAAGATGTAAATATAATCGTTCTCCTCTATAAGTTTAAAATTTTTCATTAACTTAATTATTTCATGGTTTGTAGACTCGAAGAAAATTGTTTAAACGATGGATTTAAAATGAAACCACAATCGCTCCATTGTTGGTTGACCCGAGTGATGTATTACAGGCGATCTAAATACGATCCTTTATGGAATAACTTATTGATAGCTGGAATAGATGATGGAAAACCGTAAGTATTTCATTTTGTTTTAAAAAAAAATAACTTTTTGATATATAATATTGTGGCGTATAGGTTTTTAGGAACAGTCGATAAGTTAGGTACAGCATACGTCGATCCGGTTATTGCTACAGGTTACGGAGCTTACATTGCAACGCCACTCTTACGTGCTGCCTACGATAAAAATAATAACATGTCTGAACAAGAAGCTACCGAGCTTATTTATAAATGTATGCAAGTTCTGTTTTACAGAGATGCTCGTTCATTCCCTAAGGTACGATTTATATTATTTCAATATACAGTAGGACCTCTCTTATTCTAATTGTCCAGCCTCTCTTATTCTAATCGTTCCCCCACAAGTCTTCTCCCACTATCACACGAAAAGTCAACGAAAAATATTGTCCACAAATCACAAGGTCGCCAGCAAAGTAAGTGGGGGTAAGGGGAAAATTAGAATAAGAGAGGTCGGCGCCATCTTGAAAAACTTTGCTAATTAGAATAAGAGAGGTCTTACTGTACACTCAAAGAAATTTGAAGTTAATGCGACAGCATTTTGGGAAGTAGTAGTTACCGCACAGATTCTGACGAATTTGAAATGACGATTACAATTCGAATTCGTTAAAAAGAAAATTGTTATAAACAGATCCAGTTTGAGTGCACCTTCGAGAATATTTATTCATAATTTCTAGACGATATAGTTATTAATAATTATTTGTAATGATCTATAAACCTTGTTGAAACGGAAAAACTTTTTTACTTCTAAAGCTTCCGTACCGAAAACAGTGCAAGATACACTAAAAATGCACTAAACCTATTTTATAGGGCACAAAATTAACTAAAAAAAAGTCAGCGAGAACCCTAGTCTAAAGTTAATAGATTATCCATAAATAACGCTGGAATGTTGTCTTACAAGTTAATTATGAATATTTTAGAATTTTTATAAAATATGAGGCATATTTCATCGTTGCTCGTGGCTAAGCTATTAACTTTAGTCTAGGGCCCTCGCTGACTTTTTTGTAGGAAATTTTTGTGCTCTACAAAAAAGTTTTGAGTGCATTTTTAGTGTATCTTGCATTGTTTTCAGTACAGAAGCTTTAGAATGAAAAAAGTACCAAGTTTTTCCATTTCTACAACGTTTATAGATCATTAAAATTAATTATTAATTACTACATAGTCGGAAAATTATGAATAACTATTCAAAAGGGTGTAATAAAATGTTCTTTTTAACGATTTCGAATTTTAACCGCCATTTGAAATTCGTCAGAAATTGTATGGTAACTGTTACTTCCCTGAGCAGTGGCATTTACAGTAGGACCTCTCACTAACGACACTCCCACCACCGACACCTCCCATCAACGACAGAAAATCACTCTCACGAACGACTACGAGATACCTCTCCTTATCCCTTCTACCGGGCGTCTTTCTACGTAAATACGTCGCCGTACCCGCAGAGCGCATCTTATTGGTCAGAATCATGATAGTGGTGGAAGAGTAGTCGTTCGTAAGATATATGAGGGGAGGGCTAGGAACCAAACCAGTCATTAGTAAGAGGTCCTACTGTACTTCAAATTTCTTTCCGTGTATCTCTTGAACAACACATTAAATAATTTTTTCTTTCAGTATCACCTTGGAATAATTACAAAGGACAAAGGCGTTGAAATCAAGGGTCCAATTACTTTAGAACATCACTGGGAAGTTGCAGCACAGTCTCATTAGTACATAATTGCAAGGAATTAATACTTCATTGAGGTCTTTTTCAAATATGAAATATTTGCAAGCGTTATGTACGAGCAGATTTCTTTTTTAATAAATAAATTTTAAATTAAAACTATTTCTGGTATTAAATTATATATACATTATACTTGTAACAATTCACATACAACATAATTTACAATTCCACACAAAACCTTCACAGCACTCGTAAATGTTACGTAAGAACATCGCAACCATATTCAGTTATGAGAATCGTATGTTCAACTTGGGCAGATCTGGCATTGTCGACGGTTACTGCGGTCCACCCATCTTCCAAGATTTCGATGTCTGGTCCACCTTGCGTTAATGCTGGTTCAATTGTGAACGTCATTCCAGACTTCATTATACCGTTACATTCATTTGCTGAAAACGAAAGTTACAATATCGGCTACATTAACGTCTGAAATGGCATTTTTTATACTTGATTATCAATCAAGTATTTCGTATCAAAATCAAAGTTGAAAACAATTGAAAGGTACATATCCTATTGTTTTCGAGGTTGCTCTTCAAGATTCCGAGGTCGAAATTGAGTTTCAGCCATCAGGAATTCCAATATGGCGCAGAACTTTTAAATAAATTCCAAAAAATTGGGAATTTGTTATACTTATTAATTTTTTTCGAGCTATTAGAATATTGGGATTCTATTGAAACTCTGAACAAAGGTCAACAAAATACTTCAATTTTAAGGAAAAATTTTACTTTTATACCCCACATCATTGTAACGACCTCAAAATGGCGTCAACAATGAAAATTTCTTTGAAAAATGTCTGAACGTTCTAACTCAAAAACTACATGCTGTTATAAAAAAATTCTAAGAATGAAAAGTTCTTAGAATTAATCGAGAAATATAGTGGAATTTTTTCAGATTTTTGTGATGACATTTTGAGAAATTATTTTTCCAAATTTTTTTCAAAATCATTATTTATGAAAAATTCTGAAAAAAAATTGGTGTATTCACTTATGAATTCGACGAGTTTTTTGTTCTTTGCAATTTTTTCCAAAAGTTGATAGTTTTTTGGGGGAAAAAATCGTAAACTATAATATTTGAAATTCATTTCCTCGAAAACTATCAACTTTTCGAAAAAATTGTAAAGAACAAATAACTCTTAGAATTCATCAGAGAATACACTACATTTTTTTCAGAATTTTTTGTAAATAAATTACAATTTTGAAAAAATGTTGAAAAAAAATGTCTCAAAATGTCATCAAAAAATTTTGTAAATATTCCACTATATCGCTTGATGAATTTTAAGAACTTTTCATTCCCAGCATTTTTTTTAAAAAGTTTGTAGTTTTTTAGTTAGAGCGTCCAGAAATTTGTCAAAGACATTTTCATTGTTGACGCCATTTTGAGGTCGTTAGAATGACGTAGGGTATAAAAGTAACATTTTTCCTTAAAATTGAAGTATTTTGTTAACTTTTGTTCATAGTTTCAATAGAATCCCAATATTCTAATAGCTCGAAAAAAATTGATAAGTATAAAAAATTCCCAATTTTTTGGAAATTTTTTTCATATTCGGCGCCGTATTGGAATTTCTGATGGCTGAAACTCAATTTTGACCTCGGAATCTTGAAGAGCGACCTCGAAAACAGTAGGATACGCACCTCTCAATTGTTTTCAACTTTGATTTCGATACGAAATAGTTGATTGAAAATGAAGTATAAAAATTGTCATTTCAGGCGTTAATGGGTTAAATGCGATTTTAATTATGTATGTGATAGAGTCTTACCGAAATGAAAAATATCTGGGGGTCCGTGAAAATAACTTCCAATGCCATGGCCGCAAAACGCTGGGATGACGGTGAAACCGTTTTTCTTGGCAACTTCTTCGATTACATTACCTATAATACAAAACATTTAGGTTGGCAAATTTTTAACAATGTAAAAATTAAATAGCTACCAATAGCAGAAAACTTTTCGTTTGGCCTGCAAACATCGATAGCTTTCTGAAGACACAATTCTGTCGTTTTTATCAACATTTTCCCATCTTCGTCTACATTTCCTACTTCGAACATTCCAGAACAATCTCCATGATAACCGTTCAAATACACCTTAAAATAAATGGATTTAGTAAATCAACTTAAATTTAGTATAAACTAAGTCATTACAGTGATATCGATGTTTAATAAATCTCCGTCTTGTAAAGGCCGTTTATCTGGAATGCCGTGGCAGGCTACGTTATTGATGCTTGTACAAATTGATTTGGGAAATCCCAAATAATTCAGAGGACTAGGATATGCTCCGTTACTGATAATAAGTTCGTGAGCCTTTTCGTCTAAGTAATCTGTCGTAACGCCAGGCTGTTAAATAAGGAAATATTAAAGGACTTATAATAAATGATTTAAAATTTTTATAAAGGATAATTATTAAAATCTGTACAGAAATAATGGGGAACACGTCTTAAAAACGTCGTCAAAAAAACTTCGATAAAAAACTTTTCTCAAAACAACTTAAACAAAATAAACTTTATACCAAAAAAACTTAAAAATTAAATAAATCATACTTTATATTAGTACGGTATATTATAGAATGTAATATATTATTTTTTGTCTACTTTTATAATGTTTGGCATATAGTTAATAGTGTTAGTGTGATGTGTTGTTCATTAGTGTGCTTAGTAGTAAACAATGTGTCAGTTTCGTTGTGAAAGTCAATGTGTTATAACGTATTCAATATGTTCTGCAAATTTGTACTTAGTCAAAAAAATAAGAAGTTATTAAGTTCTAATGGATTTTTATACTCAAAGTGTGTCGAAAAAAATAAGGTTTCCTGGTGGTGTGTGAAGTATGTTACAATTCACTGTTTAGGGCGAACATGCACAACTTCGACCAATTCTGATGGTATTTATATATACATAGTGTGTTTGTTATTTTTGTGTTGAAATGTTCGTTAGTATAATTTATTATTTGTTATGTTGTCATTTTTATTATTAGTAAAATATAATTATGAAAATTATATTATTAAAATTATAGTTGAAATATCTTTCTCTCATTGCAATGAACTTATCTTTGTAATCTGAATTTGCACGATATAAGTAATGAAATAAATGAATTTGATATGATTATTTTTTTCTTCAAGTATTTTTATAAAGTAATAAACAAATTCAATATGATTTATTGAAGTTTTGGACCCGAAATAATGAAAATATGTTTACCTTAACAAAGTGTTGCATCTGTTTTAGAACTCGTTTGGCTAATAAACAACTGTGCCTCATGCATTCTACTTGGTGTCTATCTTTTACTTCTATATATTCCGGAGGTTCTGGTGGCTTGCTGGATACTGCGTAGGAAGGTTGGGGAATGTAAACAGGGACGGTTTTTCTGGATGAAACAAAATTCGGTTCGACAATTTCATACCGACCGAAGTTAGAAACTCTTTCGGTCTTTTCTTCACCTTTTCCATTTAGCTAAATAAAATGTAACTTTAGGACTTTGTCAATACTATTTCAATCAAGATATACAAATATATTCTTACTCTGTGTTTATTCTGGAAGAAATTTTTGAAAAAATTCCTGGATATAATTCTATTAACAAGGATTTTGTTCTTCATCATTACGATTTATTTGCTAATCAAAAATTATAAAGTGACATTGCTGGAAGTGGCGAGGACTGTTTTCGAAACTTCAAACATTATTACGAAGATCGCTGCGTTTGTCGAATGTTTACGCAGTTTCCTTGGCAGTACAATTACTACGTAAATCAAAAGAAAAACTTTCAAATTCATGCTTTTATCAATCTATATTTTTAATTTAAATTTTCATTATAATTTAATAAAGGAGCTACTTTACACTGTGTCCGTGCTCATATTCCACAAACGCAAAAAAAAAAGTTTTATACTAAAGAATATATAGACGCGCATATAAATGTTACATAACTATACTGTTACTTCTGTTCCAGACAACAAGTTGATCTCGCAAAGAGCTCAGAAAGATATCAGAAAACATTTCTGACCTCGTTAAGAAAACTCAAAATGATATCAGAATTATGTCATAATGTGGTCAGATGACCAATTTAAAGGTGTCATTTTGATAATGGCACAAGTACCTCTTAAAGAGTTCATATTTTTAACACATTAATGAAAATGATATCATAATTGAAGGCGGAAACGAAAAGGGCATATAATCTTTTTTCGAGTCGAGGAGATGGCCCCTTGCCTGTTATTTGTACAGTTTCGAAATTAAATGTTTTTTAAACGCCATATTATAGAAAAGTTCATTGCGCAACTTTTTTGTAATGAGCAAAATGTTCTAACTTGTTCCATTTTCTAAATATACCCAAAAAACGGATTATTATTAAATTTAAATTTACCCGTGATTTTTGTGTTCAACTCGGTGTAATTAAATCAGTTGTTCGAATTTTTTAACGAAATTTTCAGGGGATATACCTTATAGTTTTTAAAAACTGTCGGTGATATTACAAAAAAATTATTAGTGTTTTCAAAAAAAAGAAAAAATTGTTTATTTACGGCTATACGACCGTGCATGGATAGATTGTAAGGTTCGAAAGTCGAGCGAATTTTCAGCAACTAAATACTTCCAGTGAGAAAGTTATTCAGAAAGGTGTAAATAAGTTTTTTGGAAAGTTTAAAGTCAAAATACTGAACCGTTAAAAAGTTACGAATCTTTTAATCATTCGTCCCGCAGCGATGTAATGGGCTACTTGCATCAAAAATTTAAAAATCCACAAAAAATATGTAGACTTTCTATAAACCCCCATAAACCTGAAAAAAATATTGAAAAATTTTTTTGATAATGAGAAGTTCCAAAAAAAAATTAATAAAATTTGAAAAAAATGCGATCTTCAGAAACGTTTGTGATTGGTCGCGACGGTCGTGACGTAGATATTCATCGTCGGTTTGAATGAGATTTCGAACTTTTTTCCCGGGTAAACAGAAAGTTGCAAATATTGAAACAATACGTTTGTCAAGGAGAAAATTATATTTTTGAGCATGTCAGGAAACAAACCGCCGACAATTTGCCGACGATTAATATATTCATGGTGACTGATTTTTTTAAAAATAATGAGTTCTTTAATGTTGCTGAAAGCAGAGGAGTCAAGACTGACAGGTAATTTTCTTTACATTTAAAACAATTTAATTAAATTTAAAATAGAAAATATACTTAATTCTTCTAATTTTACAAATTATTTTAATGTATTTACATCAATTTATCATTGAAGCAGAGTGACATAACCTCAAAATGTCACATCCAATACTGATATGTTCTGATAATGTATATATCTAATTATAATATCGTTATAAGATAATGTGAATATTAAAAATGATTTTATTGTAGGTAAAAACGCGAGAATTATGGAGATTCGGCTGTTGGATACGTAGAACTATGCAGGGAAAACAAATATTGCTATATACGTGAAAGGGTTTGCCCGGAGCACAGTGTTAGGCAGAAACCGTATTTTGTGTTGACATTTTCAATATTGGAGTTCAACTGATTTCGGAGTTTTGTATTGTTTGTATATATGGGACAGAAAGGTTAGGTTACAGAGTGAACAGTGACGTCACGCCTCAATAGCGTGCAAAACAGGTCGTTTCAAAAGTAGTCGAACTTTAAGTGTTCAAAAAATATATAAAAACTCACAAAAAACGCAGGAATGTATTTTTGTATGTAATAATCTAACCCATACTTTATAATGATCCAATAAAAACCAACAAAAAATTTTGATGAAAGTAGCCCATTATTTTCAGCATGGCGCCGCGAGCACCGCATAAATATTTTATTTCCATTCAAAATCATTTACCTCCCAACCTTGCATTCATATCAGTTACATTTTCATCTTACCTTTTTTTCGATTGAAAATCATTAAATTTGTTGTTCGGTAATAATTAAATATCCATTCAAATTCATTCGAGGCACGTGTAATTATTTTTTCATTTAAATTCATTCAAGTTGCAATTGTTCTATTCGCACTTTTCAATTGAAATTCATTCAACGAAATCATTTCTTCATTCCACTATTTTCCCATTCAAAATCATTAAATCGAACAACTATTTATGAGCTATTAACCATTCAAAATCGTTGAAACACATTTTCTTATTGAAATTCATTGCAGAACAATTAATTTTCGTTTGCTGGGGTGCTTATAATGTACAAGAATTTTTGAAATAATTATTACAATATTAACGGATACGTTTTAAATAATTTTTTTCCTGTGTCCCTATCGGCCCCAGTCGACCGAAAATCGACGGTTAATTTGTGCAAAGAATTGTCTCAAAATTGTCAGAAAATTGACGGAGGGCCGGAGAGATTTTTAGTCAAGACATTTTGACCGAAAGGTATTTTTTTAATTGTCGACGCCAAATTTTCATTGGTCGATTATCAGTTGACTTTTATGAAATTGACCGGAAATTGACCGGATGTTTTTTTTTTACCAATACTCGGTTCATTTAGCAAAAATCGACCAGAAGTTGATCGAAAATTTAATTGGTCGATTTAATATAATATATAAATAATCTATATATCGACTTAAAAAACGGTTCAATCGTGTATGATTTTTATCTACAGAATCATGCACTTTACATATTAATCAGGGGACTTCTATTTTTCAGATCGATTTTTAAGTGTAAACAGATCTATAACCATAATTTCAACTATATTTTTTATAAATTTTTTCAGAATTTTAAAACGGGTCGTTCTTTTAAAAAATGTACATTAAAATTTTTAAAACGGTTTTTTAATATCATTCTTTAATAACACGTCAAAGCGGATATTTTCACAAGACAGTACATTAAAAAAGCTATACAAAAAACATGCGGTAAACATTGAAACTTAACAAAACTCGAAATAAAAATATTGCATATGGTCAACAATACTTTTTTTTTGCATGTACTAACAATAAACAAATAATAAAACTAAATTTAAAAATTGTGTGAAAAAAGTTGTCGATTTCACGTATAATGACTTGAATGGTATGTGATATAAATTCAGTAAAGAACACAATATATTTCTCGCTACATATCATAAAAGCATTTTTTTCTTTTATTATATCTACAGTCTAAATTCATTGGTCTGGATATATGAAGTAAATGTTGCGCGATTGCATTTTTGGATTTGATCGCCACCTAGTGTTTGAGGATTGTAATAACAAAAAAATATGTAAGCGTACAAAATTTTGGAGCAATTTAATTTTTCTAGATTACCTTATTAAATTCCGAAGAATTACTAATAATAATAATAATAATAATAATAATCGTCTTTATTGGCAATACAATACACGAATATAATATAATGGTACAAAAAAAAAGACTATACATATGCCAAAAGGCGAGCCACAGCCCCACAGTGCTGCTTTAAAGACTGACCTTAAATCTTCTGAAATAATTCATTTTTATATTGAATTGTGTATTTTGCATATTGGAATTCGCGCAGTCAACATTTATTAATGTAACAACACTGGATGTTATCTATAGAAAGAAGAAACTGCTCCAAAATGATGGGGGTTCATTAGGCTTTATTTTGTCCGCTTTTGTATGTCAAGTTTAAGCACGGACATTCTTGTTATTTATGCTTTCAAATATCTGAACATTTGTAGGCGGGTATTTTCAAGTGTGCTCTTTCAGAATCCGGCATGAAAATGTTGAAAAATCCACCCCTTCCTAACCTATTTTTCAATTAAAAAAAACAAAACATGATTTTTTAAGGTAATTTTTTTAAATCGTATTTTCAATACGAAAAACTTGCGATGGCTGAAACCACGAAAATTCCGGCTAAAAATGTCAAAATAATAAAGTTATACGCACAAAAAATTCATTTTTCATCATATAGCGTGTGCGATCACACCTAAAATGAATGAAAATTAAGATAAAACTGTCAATAACGGGTAGATATTATTTTATAACTTTAAACCTTGTCCTCAGTATGTGTGAGTATAAAAGCTGCTCTTATTTTTTTATAGAACTTAATTTATTTGCAATTTTTCGTATCGAAAATAGTATTTTTGAAAAACTGCTGATTTTCACCCCTATTTTATGGGGTGGTAACGAAATTTAACCTTGGATAACAAAATAAAAGATATTTTATACTATCTGTGATATTAAATGAATTTATTTCTTGGTCTTGACGGTATATTTACGAGGGGTAATTAAAATCATAAATAATCCTTTTGGGTTTGCGATGGAACCACTATTTGTTTATCAAAATATGATTTTATATATATGTACATAAATAGATAGCCAGAAAGATGTGAAATCATCACTACCAGAAATCCCGATTTTACTTACTGTATATATTTAATTTATATGAAACGATCGTATATGGGTTCTGTTTCCCTCTAGTGACGACAATTGTAATTAAATGCCTATTTCTTAAAGATTAACGAACTTTTGTTAAAAATATGTTTCGTCCCAGGATCCCGTTTGGACTCATCAGTAAGGCGAACGAGGATCCCTGCCCTAGACGTATTAGAAACAAAATTCGTTATACAAATTATTAAGTTAAGATTTTAAATAACATTAGTAGGGGAGAAACCTACTAAGGCTACTTTAGTACATATCGACTAATTGGTAAACGAGATATCGTTTTACCCAGTGCGTATATGCATTATTTACCGTGATATGGCACCGAGTGTGCACCTGTTTTTATCCGTTTCTATTTGCATAAATACTTTCATCCGTCTTAATCCTGAAAAACTGAGTCAATATTTATCCGCATATATCCGCCAGCGTATACGAAAATTAAACCGCGGCAGTCGTCGAGAAATATTTAAAGTTGCACGCGGATACGCGCGGATAGAAACGCGCATTAAAATCGGCGGATCGAAACGTATAGGCTCGAAAACGGATCGGGACGGATAAAAGACGATATATGCGGATTGGTAGACGGATAGAAATCCGCGGATCACGACGGGTTAGAAATGTAATTTGCGAATCGCGGATATGCGCGGATAGAAAAGTATTGGAACGGACTCGTGTGCGATCCGCGGTAGTCGTCGAGAAATAAATTAATGTTGGACGCGGATACGGACGGATTAGTCACGGATAGCCTTCGGATACAAGAGGTTAAAAATGTATTGAAACGTTATCAAACGTATATAAACGGATAGCCGAAGTATTAATACGGATAGGGTTTGAATCCGTTTACTTCCAGTAGGGAAGGTGAGTTGGACTTTTCTTGTACGGGTGTGACAAAAAACAGTGTACGCTTGCGGGCGAAAACCCGCACCGCAAGAATCGGGCGACGATTGTGACCCTCCCAACAAACCAAAAAGTATACGAAAAATCTGTGTACAATTTAGTATGAAATAAGTCAGTTTCTTTCCCGCTCTTTCTGTTATGAATGCGAGTGTATAAGAAATATCGCAATACATAAACGCACATAACCTCAAAGAAACGATTACTTTGGATTATCAAATGATTTGAACTCAAAACTCTAAAACAGAACATTTCTTCGAACGTCTCATGAATTCTTTAATTTTGGTTTTCTCATGTAGCGTACAAGAGTAAAAAATGGCTTCATGCACTCTTAAAAGCCACTTAACTGGACGTTTAGATAACGCTTAAAAGGTAATTCATATTCACGCTTCAGAACTCTTCTCAATTAAGCGTCATTTAAACTTATTCTAAGCGTGCGATTCGCTTCATTAAGCGTATAATTTGGTAAAAACGTTTCTTGTACTCTCACTAGACGCTTTATTGGACAATTTTTGGCAGGGATAGCCCCTGAATATCCGAACTTCCACAATTTTGTTTATATCCGTGCAGTGGATGCTTCTCTGTGTGATTACAACTTACAACAGAATAAAAATGGCGGAAGTTTATCCAAAGTTATAGCTCCTCACTATCACGACTTCCGTAACTCTGTTTATATCTGTGCAATGAGTGCTTCTGCGGGTGACTGTCGCGAAGGGAGTGTAGCTCAGCGAAACAATGTGGTGGGGGAAGGAGAGGAAGAGAGTGGTCTAACTTTGGACAAGCCGCATGTATAACTTTGGACAAGACAAATGCATACATTTTGATATACACAACTTTGGACGATATAACGTAGGACGGGTTGCTGTATAACTTTGGGCGGTATAACTTAAGGCGGGGACTATCTGTATATTCAAAAACATTCGTGAATTATTGTGCAGGGATTCAAAAAGTGAATTCAGAAGAATTCAAAATAGTTCAAAATCTGAATCGATTTGAATCGATTTTCGTTTGCTGAGCAGGGTCATTTTGAGCAATTTCACTAAATATTATATAAATAATATCAACCCTTCAACCCTTTTCGTCCAAAAAGTCCGGAATTTGGACTCAACGATGTAACTTTTGTTCCAAACAGCGTTAACAAAATTGAAATAAGACAAAATAGATCCCAATAATTGCGTTTTTTCATATTGAATTGGGCAGTGCTGATCATTGCAAAACATACTAATCGCGTCTTTTTGCTCAAACCATTCTTCTCCCGTCGGATTTTTTTCAAAAAACAAAATGGCGGCTTCAAGATAGGGTATCCAAGTTGTAATTTTACATTTTCTCCTACAAATATTGATTATTTGACCGCGTAACGGTTCAAATTGCGGAGAACTGGGATGAAAAAGTAGTTATTATCATTTGTGGGTATACTTACTCCTATCATGATTCATTCATAACCTCAAATTAGTCATGTACAATGGGTTTTTACCGATATTTTGTCTGATTTTCACTCAATTTCTGGCGTTTCCGTATCACTACGTACGTATGAAATTGAAAATGACCATATATGATTGTGACCAATGAAGAATTTGTTTATAACGTACACATTGAGTGCAGGTCAACCCACATCTTATAGTGCGACATAACTTTCAATATCTGCAATATTGATTTACAAAATACAAAACAAAACACAAAAATAAAAAAACAAATATTTCCTCATCGCCTCCACGTGTGTTTTGAATAGAAAAAAAATGAAAGTAATAAAATTAAAATAAAAAAAAATGAAGAAAAGTATTTTAAAAATAAAAAAAGTCGAACTGTATTAAATTTTTAGGTTATAAACCGATAATTAATAGGTCATAAGGGTATATGGTCATTTTTAATTTCACACATAAGTATAATGTTACGGAAACGTCGAAAATTGTGTGAAAATTAGACAAATAATCGGTATAAACCCATTGTGTCTAATTAATTTGAGGTTATGAGGTTATGAATAAATCATGATGAAACTATAAGTATTCTCAAATGATAATAATTACTTTTTCATTGCAATTCTCCATGATTTGAGCCACGGTTAAATAATCGATATTTGTGCGAGAAAATTCAATCTTACAACTTCCAGGCGCCATCTTGAAGTCGCCATTTTGTTTTATGAAAAAATCCGACGAGAGATGAATGGTCTGAGGAAAAAGACGCGATTAGTATGTTTTGCAACGATCAGCACTGCCCTTTTCAACGTCAAAAAACGCAATTATTGGGAGAAAACGTCGAAAAAAATCAGTGTTTTTTTCGAAAAAATTATCATAACTTTTTTCTCTGTTATTTCCGGCTGATTCTGACCACGGCATTTGAAAGAGAAGGTCCAAATCTATCGATTTTAACTTATTTCAATTTTTTTAAATTCATTTGTACGCGGATTTCAGCATCGTTTTCTTTATACAATAAAAATTTAACAAAAATGGAAACATCTATATCCGACAAGTTTTGAGGTCGCACTTTCGATTGGCGCTACTGAAATTTTCGAGAAAGGACGTTTACCGAAATATTTTTACAAAAATATTGAAAAAAACCCGATTTTTCAGCCACAATTTTTGTTTTAAATGCATTTTTAACTATGATACAGATTTCAAAGCACCTTTGAACCTATCAGAAACGTGTTCCCGATTGCTTTACTTCGAAATTATAGATTCACATATTTCGATTTATTTTGTTCTTAATTTCAAAATGGCGGCTGAAAGTTGAAAATTGTTGAAATTGATGAAATTGCTATTATTTCGAATCTGTTTCTTTTTGTTCATAGGAAAATCGTACAAATAAGTTATTACGAGTTTTGTATGGCATATTTTGATATACGGAAGCAGCAATATCCCATAGATTGTTAATTAGCATATTTCACACCTATTTTGGTTGTAACGGAACTCGAATGTATTTCTACTGAGCACATGGCAGTCGCCATCTTGAAATTGGGTTTTATGGAATATTACCACTGATATATATTATATATTTTCAAACATTTTCAACGTTCTGAGGCCATTTTGAAATAAGAAAACAATAAATCAAAATATGTGAATGTATAATTTTGAAGTAAAACAATCAGGAACACGTTTCTGACATCTCTATGGTGATCTGAAATCGGTGTCATAGTTAAAAATGTGGTTTAAAACTCGCGTTTTTTTCAATATTTTTGTAAAAAAAAATTGATAAACGTCATTTCTTGAAAATTTCAGTAGCGCCAGTCAAAAGAGCGACCTCAAAACTTAGAATATAATTCTTTTGTACAGAATTTAATTTCATAATTTAATATGTGTCGAATGTGTAACTAAATTTTAAATTCCCGCCATGGTGAGAAGGCTCTTCCAGCATCCGCTACAATAACCAATCATACTCGTTTCACGTTAGTAAATCGAAATTGCGCTAGGTGCGCGAGCCCTGCACTTGTTAGCACATTCCTACGTTCGGCTTCCTTTTCCGTTTTGCTCTAACCGAGGTTTGTGTTAATTATTACGCGATTTTTTAAAAATCCGTTTATTCCTCAGGAATCCTAAATTTGTTATTAATATTATGTTCACAACATTATTCTAGAATTCACGGCGGTGACGTGTGTTCTAATATTACCGGGACGTTTAGTAAAGAAAAGTTTTATTTTCCAGAAACAAAATGGTGCAGCGTTTAACCTACCGACGACGACTGTCGTACAACACAAAAAGCAACAGGAGACGAGTGTAAGTATAACAATAGTTTTTACTAATATTTTTATATTATTCTCAAACTGCATTTTACTTCAACAATATTATTTGTAACAATCGGATGAACAGAAAACTGTCGTGTTACTCTGACTTGGATAGGTTATGTTTTGATTGTCACGTATGTTTTAAGGAAATTTTCCACGTGGATTAAAAATATAGGATTTGTAATAAAATAAGAGCTCCGAAAGAATCCTTACAGAGTCCGATTTCTCTTTTTGTCAATTATTTAGAAATTTGAGATAATCATAACCTATAAACGCGATCTTCAAAACACTAACCTTTTGTTTATCTTAATTCTGGAGTTATTAATTTAAAATTCTAATAAAAAGAGAATTAAAGTATTTTTAATATGTGTCGAATGGAAATTATAGAAAAATATTACGTTGTAATTTCAATAGGTTTAAAGATTTTCAAAGTATTTCATTAATAAAGTCGTAAAAAATTGAGTTTTATTTATAAAGCTTTCAGTTTGAAAATAGAAATTTGTTTTTACATTAACAAACTGAAATAATTCTTTAATGTAATAAATATCCAGTTATTGATCGACAATCGTAATAAAAGATCGGTTCCATGATTTTTAAATACATTTTGTAGCAGTAAAAGTAGAATTTATTCTTAAATTTATATATTTCATTTTATATGCAGATTGAAATTAAAAATTAACGGTGAAACTAAATATCGTAGTTATTTGATTATAATGGATGTAACAAGTTTATAAATTATAAATAAAAGCTTCAATAAAATATAGTAGTATTTCTACCACAAATTTAAAATAAAAAATCAAATACAAATAATAGATATAAAATTTACTCCAGCATAAGTACATACACAAGTTTATTACAATAATGCAAGGTTCGGAACAATCCAATAGTTTTGTGTAATATTTTAATCTAGCGTTAACAATAGATTCTGTTAAATTCGAAATAGTCACCACAGTAATTTGTATTGAAATAAACATCAATTTTTATCTAATATGTACTGTAAAAAATGGAAATGTAAATTTGTAACTTGCAGGGTGGGACACAATATTGCCCATGCTATAAGTAGGACTTTTAGGCAATATTATTGTAAATTTACAGAGGTACTGTGAATATTTTATTTTACAGTTGAAAGTGGATTTTACACGTTACGGTAATATTACTTTGTAGAGACAGTTAAATTCTCTAAGAGAACAGTAAATTTACATACACTGTAAAAAATCCGTAATGAAATAACCCACGTATAATGGTAATTTTACAAGTTTGTTGTAATTTCCCTACGCTTAATGTGGTAAATTTACCTGCGTACAAAGGTAAATTTTACAAGCTTGTTGTAAATTTACTACATTTAGTGTAGGGAAATTGCAACAAGCTTGTAAAATTACCATTATAAGTAGAGTTATTTCATTACGGATTTTTTACAGTGTACAACAAAATATAGGAAAAATTATAGGTTATCTATTAAAGCACAATACACTGTAAAAAATGGCAATGAACTTTACAAATCTGTTGTAATTTTCATTTGTGGAAAAATGGTGGCTTGTCCACATTCAACATTGTAAATTTCCTACACTGTAAAAAAAATATCGTGTAAAATTACAATCGAGAATGGACTCAAAAATTACCCACTTTCAACGCAGTGAATTTACAATGTGGAACACAGTAACTTTCCCTAAATCTTGTAATATATTACTCGTTTGTAAAATTACCACGTCCAACGTAGGCTCGAAAAATTACCTACGTTTGACGTAGTAAAAGTACAACAGTCTAGTATTTTCCCTATGCTTGACGTCATAAATTTACAATGCGGCGGTAAACCTCTAACCTCACTTCGGTAAAATTTCAACGCTCAACGTAGTGTTATTACCAAATTTTCATGATTGAAAATTACCATTGCATTGTAAATTTCATTTTCATTTTTTACAGTGTATGTGAGTTTGGAAATTTCCTATGTGAGGTTAGGAATTTCACAATGTTTTGTAAATGCCCCGCACTGTAAAAAATCCCTTTGTAAAATTACTATGGAGTTGTAAAATTAAACCAGTTTTACTAGAGAAAGTTTAAAATCACAGCTCTGAAAATTGTAAAATTCTTATTTGGCTAGGTATTGTACCACTGCAATAGTAATATAACAACAAAATTGTAAAGATGCTATTCTCAGAATGGGTCGTAATAATTACCTATTCTGATAGTAGTAATTTTACTACTCTGAAAGTTGTCATTTTTACTACTTTAGAAGCAGTAAATTTACAAAATTAATTTAATTTTACTACTCTGGAAGTTGTAAAATTACAAAATCGATGTTAATTTTACAATTTTCTTAGGGATTTTACTACTCTCAGAGTGGGTTGTAGAAGTTACGACTAGGTTAACTTTCTGATGAATATTTTTATGATGTTTATCCAGCAACTTAAAAGAGTTATCTTTTTGTTAGAAAATTGTAAGATATATCAATTCGATATCTTTTCAACATTTATTTGTACTATACAAATGTATAACATGTAAGAGGAAACTTTTTGAAGTACAAATTGTCAAATAGATACTGAAATTATTGAAAAATATCACGTAACATGTATTTTCAACCAGTACATTGCATATTCAAAAGTACAATCAGAGTTTATCACATTTTATAAAATGAGATTGGTTATTTCAGTATATATTTTATTTCCATTATTATTAAAATAATAAAATAGTTTTTGACATGTTCCAAATGTACACTGTAAAAAATGCAAATAAATTTTACCACATGGAATCTGGGCTCGACTTTTACCAACATGTAAAGCAGTGAATGTACAATACGTTGTCATTTTCATTTACTTGATATTGTAAATTCACAGTCGAGCCAAGTAAAATTACAAAAATTTTGTAAAATCCCTAACCTCAATTGGTAAAAATGTTACGTTACCCAGCGAACACTGGTGATTTTTTTGTTACGAAAGTTAACATTATTTCTGTAACGGTGCACACATGTTCTTTTGGTAACAAAAAGATGTCAAAAAGTTACTCGTAGCGAATAACTTTAAAAAGTGTACAAAAATGATAACTTAATTTCGATATCGTTTTGTTTACTTCTAAATTGGACCTGATAGTTAACTTTATTTTGTTAACTTACGGTACGTGACTAAAGTGACATGTTTTATCGGAATCGATTAAGTACCCAGTAAATGAAAACGAATAGAAAGTTAAAAATACGAATTGAAATGAATTAAAATGAATTAAAGAGCGGATTCAATTAATCATTTTCCTGTGTTTTAATTCATTTTAACTCACTTGAATTCATTTCAATTCATATTTCTTAACTTTCTTTTCGTTTTCGTTTATTGGGTAACGTGACTCAGATATCGAAAAGATGGAGTAAAAGTTGTTAACTGCATAAAAGTTAACAAAACATTAACCTTTTTCGGTATATACATGTTAACGTTACCATAGACTTTGTTTTTGAAAGTAACGTTACCGTTACTTTCATAACTATAAGGGAATCCAAAACATAACTTTGGTCAACATCCCGCTAAATGATCGTTAACACGAAAGTCACTGAAAAGTTAGCCAAAAGATATCGAAAAAGTTAAACAATTTCGGGTATATAGATCACAATTTCGTAAACAAAAAATTCACAATTTAGTAACGAATTGGATGTCTGCATAGTTCACCTGTAACATTTTTTCGTGTTGATTATTTTAACTTTTCGTGATAGCTGGGTATACATGGGAATATTATCAAATTTGTATATAATGAAAATTACAATGAGACACTACAATTCATTTTTGTACAGTGTATTATTAATATTTTATATTTGTCTTTGAAACCACTAGCAAAGTTGCAATTTGCGAATTTTTTATTAATAAATATTGTTTCATTTTTGGAACAGAAGTAAATTTACTAGAGAAATCATCAACATTTTCTTATTGTTTAAAAATTTTCAACGATTACTCCTAAATTATAATGACTGCTTAACCCATTAACGCCTGAAATGGCATTTTTTATACTTTATTATCAATCAAGTATTTCATATCAAAATCGAAGTTGAAAACAATTGAAAGGTACATATCCTATTGTTTTCAAGGTTGCTCTTCAAGGTTCCGAGGTCGAAATTGAGTTTCAGCCATCAGGAATTCCAATATGGCGCAGAACTTTTTAAAAAATTCCAAAAAATTGGGAATTATTTATTCCTATCAATTTTTTTCGAGCTATTAGAATATTGGAATTTTATTGAAACCTTGCATAATGGTGCATAAAATAGTTGAATTTTAAGAAAAAATTTTACTTTTATACCCCACATCATTGTAACGACCACAAAATGGCGTCAATAATGAAAATTTCTTTGAAAAGTTTCTGAACGTTCTAACTCAAAAACTACATGCTGTTATAAAAAAATGCTAAGAATGAAAAGTTCTTAGAATTAATCGAGAAATCTAGTGGAACTTTTTCAGATTTTTGTGATGACATTTTGAGAAATTTTTTTGCAAAATTTTTTTGAAAACATAACTTATTTATGAAAAATTCTGAAAAAATCTGGTGTATTCACTTATGAATTCTACGAGTTTTTTGTGGTTTGCAATTTTTTCCAAAAGTTAATAGTTTTTGGGGGGAAAAAATCCTAAACTATAATATTTGAAATTCATTTCCTCGAAAACTATCAACTTTTCGAAAAAATTGCAAAAAACAAATAACTCTTAGAATTCATCAGAGAATACACTAAATTTTTTTCAGAATTTTTTGTAAATAAATTACAATTTTGAAAAAAATTTTGGAAAAAAATTTCTCAAAATGTCATAAAAAAATTTTGAAAAAATTCCACTATATCGCTTGATGAATTTTAAGAATTTTTCCTTCTGGGCATTTTTTTTTAAAAGTTTGTAGTTTTTTAGTTAGAGCGTCCAGAAATTTGTCAAAGACATTTTCATTGTTGACGCCATTTTGAGGTCGTTGGAATGATGTAGGGTATAAAAGTACAATTTTTCCTTAAAATTTCTTTGTTCAGAGTTTCAATAGAATCCCAATATTCTAGTAACTCGAAAAAAATTTCGAATTTCAAATTTCAAATTTTTTGGAAATTTTTTTCATATTCGGCGCCATATTGGAATTTCTGATGGCTGAAACTCAAGACAACAGTTACAAACATAATAATCTGTTCGGTACATGTTGCCTCTGTATAAAATAATATTAATATTTACAACAAAATGTAAAGAAAATAAAAGTAAAAACAAAGTATTACAATAATTCTTTGTAATAAAATAAGATTAATAACCATGTTTAAAAAAAATTGTGTAAATAGTTATTTTTGGCTAGCGTTTTAAAGCGAGAAAAGGAGAGTCTGTGTAAAGGCGGACAACTTCCACTATTTCTGATTCATATTGATATATTAATACTGGAATGCAGTCCTTATTCCGTTTGGTATAAACGTGATTGAAATATATTCGTATTTCTCAGACAGTGTACGTCTGTTCTATATACAAAATTCGATTTTAATTCGTCCCAGCTAATAAGTCCATTAGTGATTTTAAACAATAAACATGCGTCTTAACTTAGATTTATTCGTAATATCACTGTAATCGTGTGTTCAAGCCGTGTTTTCTAATTTTAACTTGTACGCTAAGAATGCTTAATAAAACTTAACTAAAAATAAACAATATTTTTCACAATAATACCAAAATTATAAAGTCCATAAGAAACATGTTGTAATATGTTTTGTTTTCCACAGTGTTCGTACTCCTGGTGGTAAATTAGTATACCAGTACCTCAAGAAACCCAAGAAGATCCCAAGATGTGGACAGTGCAAAGATAAATTGAGGGGTATTCAGCCAGCAAGGCCCATGGAACGATCCCGCATGTGCAAGAGGAAAAAGACCGTAAAGCGTGTATACGGCGGAGTACTTTGCCACAAATGCGTTAAAGAAAGGTAATAATTTGAATATATTTTGAAAATTTTCCATCCTCTTGTTGAATTATTTTTAAACAATATTTTTTCTTTCCAGGATCGTCCGAGCTTTCTTGATTGAAGAACAGAAGATCGTCATTAAGGTTATTAGGGCACAACAAGCAACAACAAAAGCAAAGAAAGCTGAGAAGTAATTGTCAGTTTTACTTATAATCTTAAATAAAATATTAAAATCTTACGTTTGATGTTTTAATCTTACCATTACTTATTAAAATCCTCATAAATGCAAGTGGTGAGATATTAATTGTGTAAATATACATCAGTAATGTTGGTTTGTATATGTTTTATTTAATAATTTCTTTTATAAAGATTATAAAAGGAAGTTTCGGTAAATAAAGAGATTGTGATTAATAATTCATTTTTATTGAATAGGAAATAAATGGCAAATTAAATAGTTTATATTGTAAAAATATCTTCCTTTGGCAGGAAGAAAAAAATTTGTGCAATTGCTTTGGAGAATCGGTTACTATTTTTCGTACAGCCATGTATTGCACAAATGGTTGTCAATAATTATTTACATATGTATATTTGTAGTCAATTCCATTACATACAATTATCATGTGAATATGCAAGTAACAATACAAATAACAATTGGTTTTTCATAATATGATTATTGCTCACAAGTCGTCCTTAGTTCACAATTGTTTGATCAGCCTAATTTTTAGTGGTAATCGCATCTTATATAAGAGTATAATACAAAAATAATTAGTTGCATTACTCAAATGTGTGCTTTGTACCTTCAAACATTTTTATTTTTCTATTAATTTTAACAAATGCAAAAGCTACTTATCAATTCGTATAAATGTGTACTGGAGTTGCGTGCAATGACTTGTATTACACTGAAATCACCGGCGATGTGTGTATAATACATTTTACTGAACTTGCACAACATTCTCCAGTCTTTCTTTTCCAATTTTACATTTTTTACGCCGTTTTTCACTACTTTTCATTAAACGTTTCTCTACCTTTTCTGCTAAAGCCTTAGACACTTGAAATATTGATTCTATTTGTTGTGCAGTAAAGTTCGTCGGTAGTACACGCAGGTATTTAATCTTGTGCGAGTCTTGATCTGCATCAAATACTAGATCTTTTAATTCTTCTATAGATTCTGATAGGCCTAGGCGAAATTCATCTATATCCACTTTATAGTCTGGTATTTTTGCCTTCCGGCACTTGGTAACACGGTGATCGTCCTCTTGAGTCTCGATTACGTCATTGAAGGGTTTGTGTTCCTCGGAACTTGAAGGCGGTTGCTCATCGTCAATAGTGACCTCTATTACCTGCAATTAGAAACAATAGTTTTCTAAATTAAAGGTCAATATAAGCCTTAGACTAAAAACTAGTAAATTCAATCACTTTAGTTGTACAAAATTTGTAAATGGTGGTGGATACAAGTTTGAAATTTTTAGTAAACTAATGGAAATCAGTTTGAAATATTTCTTCAAAGTATATTTGTACATTTCGGGATGAAGCGCACATTTTTGCAATAGACACTAGTTAATCCGATTGTCACTAGATGGAAACAGAATCCATTAATAGTCAATATCATTTAAATATATATAAGCAGTCCGTGTAAATCAAGATGCTGCTGTGACAATTATACAAAAACCCTGGATGAGTGCATTTTATTTTCGTCACAAGTGTTTTCCATCGAAAACCGAATTTAGACGTTTAGTATTTTTGTTTTCGTCAATTGACCGTCACACCAAGAAATTTTTCATATTAATTTTATATCAAAAGCGGTCGAGAAATATTCTAGATGCTTTATGCATTAATTTATTAATTTATATTTGTACATTTTCAAGAAATGTAAATTGAATTTGCAAAGAATATTTGTGGTTAAATAACATATTTTTATTATTGGATGAATTAATAATGAGGTTCTCAGAGTTATTTTAAAAATATTCTGAAATGGTTATAAATGATTTTTAATTTTTTTTTAAGTAGAAAATCAAGGACAAAAGAGCGTATAAAAAATTAATTTGAATTGTCCGAAAACGTTACGGAAACATCCGAGCTCTTCCGAAGTGTCAAGTGACGTCACGATACTCTGCTCCATTTTGCAATGTAACTTACATTAACGGCTGCGGAAAGTTTGCGCTCCATGTCAGTGCCATATGTGTCCTCAAATCGTCTGATAATTGTCACTCGTATGAGTTTTGCTTTATGAAGGAATTCGCGTACAGTAAAACCCCTCTTACTTGAACACTCGCTTTCTTGAACACCCCGTCTATTTGAACAAAATAACCTCGTTTATTTGAACGATTTCTACTTCCCCTTACCCCCACTACTCGCTCTTACGCGGATACAAATTCCAATGCGCGTGCGCTACTCACGACGGACGGGTATATTGTGCGAGGAGTGGGGACAACTGTAAGCGTTCAAATAAACGGGGTCGGGGGGGAAATGCTGGCTCGACCCTGTTCAAGTAAGAGGGGTTTTACTGTATGCGCAAATTGTTAACGTTCTGTCGCGTAAGCGTTCCACCCGACGGCTATTGGTTACCGACTTATACCGTTAGCCAATCATTACAAGTATCAAAATGTTCTCATTTATGCGTGGAAGCGGAGACTTTTCGCACTTGCGCAATGCATTAATCTCACCTGAAGTCTCATGTGAACTCATATACGCCCTCACAAATGAGATCTCAAATGTGAGGACATAGCGAGACACACGCCTTGCTATCTGGGGTACCTTTGTGTACTAAGAAAAGCAAAATTTCGCCTACAAATATTTTTATTCATGTGCCAAGAGATGTCAGTCGTCGAAGAATCCCAGCAATCGCATTTGGATAGAGTTGCACAGAATTGGATCCATACTTTGGTCAACGGTGAATCCATTTTAATACGTAAATACAATTCTATTCGTTCAAACGAATAAAAAGGTTACTTTCTGAATTCATATTAATCCAAAAAAAGTTTTCTTTTTAAAAATTAAATCTTAAATACATCCGTATTCAACATTACGGATTCAAAACTATCTAAGTGTATTCATTTCAATCCAAAAAAAGTTTCCTATTTAAAAACGAAATATTGAATGCATCCGTATTCAACATTACGGATTCAAAACCATTTAAGTGTATTAATTTCAATCCAAAAAAAGTTTCCTTCTTAAAAACGAAATATTGAATGCCTCCGTATTCAACATTATGGATTCAAAACTACCTAAGAGTATTCATTTCAATGCAAGCAAATTTTTCTTTAAAAAACTAAACTTTGTATACATCCGTATTCAATATTACGGACTCAAAACTATCCAAGTGTGTTCATTTTAAATCAAAAAAAGTTTTCTTTCAAAAAATAAACTTTGAATAAATCTGTATTTATTTGTATTCTTCCGATTGTATTCATAATTGTGTTCGTAAAATTGAATACAGATAGATTACTTTTTCTGAAATTTAATCCAGGAAATTACGCTTCCGATTATATTCGTAAACGAAAACGAATAGAAAGTTAAAAATACGAATTGAAATGAATTCAAGTGAATTAAAATGAATTAAAACGCATGAAAATGATTAATTGAATCCACTTTGTAATTCATTTTAATTCACTTGAATTCATTTCAATTCGTATTCCTTTCTTCAGAATTCAATCCATTTGAATACATATTTACGGAATCAAAGTATGAATTCAAAATGAATTGAAATTTTCAGTTGTAATATCCCGAGACCTTCAACATTATCGGAATATTTCCCGATAGCTTTGTTGCAAACAAGTGAATATGTCAAGTTTTGCAGGTTAGAGATCCCGAGTGCGTAGCACATATGTATAAAAGTATTTAAGTTTATTAAGAGATGGGAAATTTGTCGTTAAAACTTTGAATGTCTAAATCAAATGTTAAAGAAATGTGCGAAAAGTCGAGTCAGTCCTCAATTTGGACCTCTTTTTTATTGAGTATTCTTCTGTTTGGAGTCCTTATACCTTAATCGGCAAAAAACTTTTAGAGTCCACAAAAAGGAAATTTTTGCGATTTCCCTCTTATAAATCCGATCAACCATTACACTTTTTCTCTCATGATTTTCATGACATATCTAAGAAATTTCATATCCCAACACTAGAATCCCTACACAGGCTTAACGATAGTATTCTGGTTCGTAAGATTTTGTATGACCATATTAAATCCCCTGACCTTAGGGGTCTATTCGTTTGGTGGCCAACACCGTATTCTACTCGTAATGTTAGAGTACTGTACGAGAGAAATTGCAAAACAAACTATTGCTTTTATTCGCCAATATTTCGGTTAACTCGTGTGTGGAACTCTCTTCCTGAAGATATTCGCAACCAAAATTCCATTTCCTTATACACCGCTAATTGTAAAAGAAAACTATTAATTCATTACGTTTAAGTTTTATACCATTTATTATAAATAGTATTTAGAAGAGCGACTATATATATTTTTGTTGAAACATTGTATTCTGGGGTGTTTAACGCCCGTTTATTTCCAATTTTCTCGGATTACAAGTTGTAACATTTAAACCAATCAAATTTTTTCAGGGAAATGAGAATCTGGCATAACTCGAGACAAGATTATAAAGTAATTTTGAAAATAAATTAAAAGAGATATAATGAGGACAAATTCTGTCATTTTTTATTCATTTTATTCTTCAGCATGAGTTTTATATTTATTTATTTTTCTTCAATTTTATAATTAGTTTGCTGTGAGCATTTAATACTATCAGTTGAATTGGTCAAATCTACTGTATCTTAGAAAACTAATTTAATATGCCTTGAATAACATTGAAAACATTAAAGCGTATACTGCAATTAGAGAAAAATGCCCCAATTTGTCATCATTGTATCTCCTTCAATTTCGCATCAAAATTACCCTATAGCCTGGTGTCATGTTATGCCAGAATCTCAAAAGCCTGAAAAAAATTGATTGGAACAAATCGCATAACTTCAAATAAGAGATAATGCTAATGAGATAATTTTCAAGCTTAGCCAGAAAAAGTCATGGGAAGGTTCTAATTAATTTAAGAAAGGGCAGGCATTGTCAGATTAATCTGTACCATGCTCTGCACCCGGTAATTACATGATAATCGTGCAGAAATTTAAAAATAGAAAAACGAATCTAATCCCTGGAATTGCTATTCCTGATGAATAGTTTGAATTTGCCACCTTACAAAGTTTTACTCAAGGCAATTATATTTTATCTCTATATAGTCGTCTAGTATTTTGTTCGACCCCCAAAATAAAATATTTACAAAAAATCGCTATTTTACGGATTTTTCTGAAAAAAAATTGTTTTAGCTTTTGAAAACAGGTAAAAATGGGGGAAAACATATCACAGTATGGTTATATAAACGATATATGATGAATGGCTTGCGACTTCCGGTCTTTTTCCCTAAAACTATCAATAATGGGTTTACATTATTTTATAATTTTATCATAGGCATTGTCTTTAGTATGTAAGAGTATAAAAGCTGCTCTTATTTATTTCTAGAACTAAATTTATTTGAATTTTTTTCGTATCGAAAATAGTATTTTTGAAAAACTGCCGATTTTCACCCCTTTGGGATATTTTATGGGGTGGTAACGAAATGTAACCTTACATAACAACAGAAAAGATGTTTTCCCCCATTTTTACTTGTTTTCAAAAGCCGAAACAATTTTTTTTTCAGAAAAATCCGTAAAATAGCGATTTTTTGTAAATATTTTATTTTAGGGGTGGTCACACAACCAACCCCTTCATGATGAAAAATGAATTTTTTATATGCATAACTTTATTATTTCGACATTTTGAGCCAGAGTTTTTGTGGTTTCAGCTATCGCCAAAGGCCTCTTTCGCACCGAAAATACGATTCAAACAAAATAAATACCTTAAAAAATCGTGTTTTTTTAAAATGGCAAATTAGGGTAGGAAGGGGTGGTTTTTTCTAAATTTTCGATCCGGATTCTGAAAGAGCATCATCGAAAATACCCGCTTGCAAAGGTGGTGATTTTTTTTAAGCATAAATAACAAAGTTGTCCGAGCTTAAAGTTGACGGACAAAAACGGACAAATTGGGTCAATAAGGGTTAATACAACGCTAAGAAACGAATTTTTATGGTGAGTCGCAACGTGAATTCTTAATAAAATTACACGTTTTCGAGTTATAGCTTTATAACTATAATCGACAGCATGAACTAAACTAATGGAGTATATTTGTCATTTTTTACACAAATACAGTTTTAAAATAAACATTTCCACTTATCGTAGCCCGATTATTACGGAGTAACTAGAATTTTAAAAGTTTTGGGGAGTTGCTCATAATTTTAATTCGTTTTGGTAAAGCAAACGTATTCAAAACCGCGAGTTTTCATTTCGTTCTGATTCGTTAGTTTGGTAACCTTCCTGGGTATTAGGGAGAGAAAAGAATAAAAGAAATGAAAGATGGGTAAATGCTTTGCCCTTCTTTCTCCACCCACAGAATATTTATAGATACACGATATAAATGTTTTGAGGAGATAAATAAATGGAGATATAACAGTAAATAATTTCATATGGGCTACGAATACGAACCCGCGACAATCGATTTATAAATTGAACCCAACAGTAGAATGTGGAGATGTTGTATGAAAGATAACGAAGTTGGTCATGGGCTGGGGAACAAAGTTCCGAAAATCAAAATCCCGAAAGGCTATAATTTCGATATTGCGTTGGTCCAAAGTATTTTAATTTGCTTTCTTTTTGTCAAATTTTCATAGATAAAGTGAAGAAAATCACGCTGGAGCCATGCCATATCGAAATTTTTCCTTTTCGGTGTGTTGATTTTCGGAACTGTACACCCCGGCCGATCGTATCCATCTTTTTTCCACTTTCATCCTTGGGTTGCGTTCAGGAATTCATATATTTCTATCAGATGTTATGTATTTTATTACTTTTTAATTTGAATCCATTTATATTCTTGCAACTTAAAAAACTCGAGTTTTCTGAACATTTTTCAAATGTTGTTCAGGAAAACTCAGCTTTTTGGAGTAAAAAGTAAACTCCACGACGCTATAAGACTGGGTGAAATCTGCCTCTTTATCGTGCAAATTGCCGAATTAGAACTTTAAACGTGTTTTTCTCGAAACGACTTTTGTTGAAGTCGGTGGACGTGATATGCGTCTCTAAAATTTCAATATCAACTTCATGGTCTATACTTCTACTAGAGCACTATAAAAAAATTCAAGTTGGACTTGGACATATAGTTTTACAATACATATTTGGCTAGATCAGAACTGTCGGCTAAAAAGCGATTTCACATCAGCTATAAAATGGGGACATTTTGAGGTAAATAATAGTGTTTTTTACTTTAACCGCCAGTCAAAATGTTAATAAAAGAAAATCGTTGCCACCTAAATTCACTTTTAAATTAAGAATTTGTATAACCATTCACGTTTTAGATGATCTAATCGCGAGTAATCGTAGACACTTTTTCATATTGTCTCCGGAAATTGGTTGTCACTGACTTAAATATTATTATCTTTTACGACGAAATTTAAAAAATACTTTGAAATATTTTACAATCATTACACAGGCCCACAACAAATTATCGTTTTTTTTTGCTGGACTCCAGACCGCACTAATCCGAGGTATTTCGAGCAGCTAAATACGATTCTGCAATAAAAAGTGGAGGTCGCTGGGCAAATTCTAGACATAACTTCAAAAATGATAAAAAATTAGAGTTTAGCGATATAAGCTTTAAAAAGGTACATTATGGCTTGTTTTGGATAAAGACACCGCATTTTTTTATATTTCAACCCGCTGAATAGAAATATTCAGTAAGGAATGTTGGCATCTTATTAAATTTTATTTTTGTATTGAGAAAACATTAATCTCAATTTTACTGATCCGTTGAATCTGCAGAGAAAACGTGGATTGATGGGTGAATTTCAGCCATAACCTCAGAAAACCATTATTTACAAAATATGCGTTTATAGCAATATACATAAGAAGAAAAAAAATAGGATACATGATACATTTCCTGCGTGACAGTATGTTTTATAATCCATTTTTCGGAATTTAATTTTTGGTGTCTTTTACTACTAGCGCATATTGTAATTGTACGAGGGCACTTAATTGTAATTTACAAGGCGACCAATATTTTAAATTACGAATTCATATTGAGCTGAACAAAATACATGGGATTAATGTATTCTTAAAAGGAGGCAGTACTCATAGTCATTCTTTTTTGTGAATATCCCTATAAAATCTTATTTTTTACGATTTTTTGAGGTTATGCCTGTAATTTGGTAAGCGACCTCGTTTTTTATGCAGATTAACATTTAACCCCCCTGCGCACAAAGCCGAGTATACTCGTCCAAACGAAACGTGCCCGTATGCATGAGGACGAGTATACTGGGCCTAACATTCTTGTTAATAACTTCTGATCAAAATAACTTTAAGATGTGAATGAAATAGCAAATTGAAGCTTAAGGTTTACAGATTATGATATCAATAATTGCAAGCCTGAATTTTAAATATTTATAAGTAAATAATACTCTAACTGATTAACAAATTTCGAATAAAAATGATCAGTTTTTAAAATTTTAACCTCTGTGCCAAGAACTTTTCTTTTCATCCAATTGACTCAAAACTTGCTACTCGAAGGTTTTCGGGGTCGCTGATTACGAATCTGTTGTCAGATTTTCGAAATTGAAAATGGCGGATCCAATATGGCGGACTAAACTTCAAATTCTTGGCTGATTTACACGATCCGCCATTTTGGATTTTGGAATTCCGACTCCGAATTCATAATCAGCGACCCAAAAAAAAACCCTATACAGTGGTCCCCCTCTTATCCGATACAACTTGGGACCGACAAGATGGCGGCTCCTTCACTTATCCGATACGGGTCTTACTTGGGGATACGACTGTTACGACTAAGAAAAATATCGGCTAAGTGAAGGAAGCGAGTATCGGATAACTGAGGACTATTGGATATGCCGAGGATCGGATAAGAGGGGGACCACTGTATACCAATTTATAAGAAAATCCGACTGCGTGAAAAACGTATGAGTTTACAAAGCGCTTTTCCGGGGAAAACTCGTACGCAGGAGGGTTAACGGATCAAAAAAGGTGAGAGTAATATGCTCTCAACTTGAAAAAATTTATATTCTTTCGCTTTTAAGCCTATATCTATTTAAAACATGTGTTTTTTTACGCTTTTTTGAAATTATTGATGACATTTTCCAAGCGGCTATAAATATTGACTGCTGATTCATATTCAGCCGGTCGAAATAAAAAAAATAATTCGGGATTAATACGAAATAAATAATATTGCACCTGTTAAAAGCTTATACCGCGACAGTGGTCCCCATCCTAAGTTATACCGTCGGTTCTTTCAAAGTGGCGAAAGAGGAAGAGAGTGTTATAACTTTGGACAAGTCGAACGTATAACTTAGGATATACATATAACTTTGGACGGTATAACGTATGGCGGGACTACTGTATAATATCTAATTTGTTGTGAATTTAGAGGTTATGTGTGAAGTGTGTCCAGAGACCCCCACTTTTTACTGCAAATTCTTATTTAGCAGCTCAAAATACGTTGGATTAGTCTGGTCTAGACTCCAGCACAGAAAACAAAAATCTTTTTGTGGGCCTGTGTTATTCATTATCTTCAGAATACTCCAACGGAGCAACTTCCAATAGCCTCTTTAAAAAATGTTCAAAAAAGTGTTACTTTGAGACCTTCAAGTCTCTAGCCACCCCTTAACTTACACGAGATTTACTTTGGGCCGCTGTACTTCCGGTCCGGATTTCCACCAACATGTTTCCATCTATTTGCATAGTCTCTCTATTTAATTTGCAAAACATATTATCGTTAAGAGTTTAAATTCAGGTAATATACTACAATGGCTTTTCATTTAGTCGTGCCGAATATGTATTTCAGGTTGCTGATTCGCTGGATTCAGACAGAATGCATACTCCGAATGTTCGACGAGTCGCCGATTACTGTGTCCAGATTTTTCGAGTTTTAATATTTTCAATTCTATGTATCTCGAGTATTCTAGATCGTGGATTTTTATGTCCACGTACCCAGCTCGATAGTTTTGTACCTTTTAAATAGACATCTGCTACGAGTGACTCTAAATACCAGTGCATTGTTCCAATGTAAGAAATGAAAATCACTTAGAGTATGTATTCCGGTATGTATGCGCACTGGATACCGTAATCAGATATTTGGAACTGTCGAACCACTTATTTTGTAACAACTACTAACACATTATGCCCATTAATCATAAACCGTTTTTTAATCTTAATGAGTTTGACGATTTTGACGATTGTCATTCGAGTGCCACGGATCTTGCAAAATCTAAGATGCTTTGGGTCAAAATAACTATATAAAAGTAGAATTATTTTCTTTTAATTATGTGAGGACATCTTTGAAGTGAGAAGTATGTCGATGGGAAAATGTGTCCGATTTTAAACATTAAACCCGATTCCTGAGACATCTTTATGCACCAAAGAAACAAAGATATAAAAGAATAATATAAGCTAAAGCAAACTAAAACGACGGATTCGTGAACGTTTTTCAAAACCTCCAAATTGTGATCATTTCATCGTTTCATTGAGGACTATTTTGGAAGATTCTATACATTTATTTCTGTTAATTACTTATTCTATCAAAAAAGTTGCCATTTTTAAGTTTCTACAAAGACTTCATACTTTATCCAATGTTTTTGCTTCCATTTGGGAAGATAATCTTGCGGACTTTATGATATTTTCGCAAACAGTTTTGCACACCAAGAGTCTCTCAATTACGTAAAAATCATTATCGCTTCCGTTAATTAACTTGCGAGGAAATTATTCGCAAATATTTGATAAAAAATACTTTCATCTTTACGCGTGTCTGTAGATCGCATGCAAATATTCCGGCAAATTATTCAGGTAACCCTTCGACACGTAACGAGGGTTTCCTAGACCCCTGAAGCTTTTTAAAATGCGCGACGTTCTCAAAGGGTAGATGGGTAAGAGCTTGGTATGGGGATGGTAAAAAACTTTCAGGTGCCGACCGTGACCACCGCCCGCCACAGCGTCCTTTTTTCCTTTTATTTTACGTTTTGTTCTTTTTTACTACAAAAAATAGGAAGTGCACGGATCTCGTAGGTTCAGACGGGATTTGCCACACCCTAGTTGCGAGTTCTCGCATTTTGCGAATGTTTCAAGCATTCCTTTTCCCGGGATGTAAGTTTTTTTTTCGAGAAATAAATATTTTATCATTTGTTCAGTGCAGACATCAGATTTTCTTCCATTTTAGAAACGTCTCCTAATTCATATTCATTATATTTGTAAAATTGCAATTTAATTTATGCCGATAACAAAGCTTCATTATTTAAATAACACAATAAGTATGAACATAAATCTAATCAATTGCAAGAACTACAATTTTTTACAAGTAACTTTCTTGACGCTATTTTTACAAATAAGTTATTAAAAAATAAAAGGTTTCTCATTCTTAATCAGATGCTTTTAATATTTTATTCAACCATAAATATTTCACGCATGAGCGACGTGCAATTTTTATCATTTACGAACTCTGAACCATCTTGGGTACGCCTTCGAATTCTGCGAAGTCTCGTCAAATTCTTTGCGTTACACTCTTAGTGGCATAAGAGACTCTAAGGAGATGAAGAATGTTTAACTTTACAAAAGAATGTTTTCTTAAGCCAATGTTTTCTTAAGAAAATGATTGGTAAATAGGTTTACTTGTATTACACCATGTGTGGAACGATTAAATTTAGAAAAAAGTGTCAAGTACTAAATTATCTCACGTTTGATAAATTATTTTTAGTACAGGATTTACAACATTCTAAAGTTAATTACAATAAATCGAGTCGTTTATTGAAATTAATGAAGCATTTGAGTAATTCCCTAAATTCAATAAATTGATCGAATTAACATTGTCAATTATCAGAGTTACGGTTGAGGTATACAATTTTATCAATTACAATTAGTGGTTCAACTAATCGAAATTTACATCAGAGGCAGGGGGTTCGATCCATCAGCTTCTGGGAACAATTGAACGAAACTTTCATTTTTGTTTCACATTTAATCTGAATAAGGACATACTGTCTCTGTAAATGCTGGCTAGTTGGCTGAACAAACCCGGAGAGATGTGATGAAAAAAGGGACAAGACGAGGCGAATATCCATTTCCTGTTACCGTCTGAGTTATTACTCTGCGGTCGCCAGATGATGTTCGAACAATAGTTTCGTTGCTTTTTATCTAAATTAAAATATTTTAAAATGTGTTGAATGAAAACATTCAATAAATATTCCTTGCGTTGGATTTTCATTTTACTTTGACATTTAAATTAGTTCTGGCGGCAATTAAGACAATAACATCAATTCATAAATAATAATTCAATACCTTCCCCTACTGAGTAAAAGAAAAACCATTCAGACGTCAATAAGCCAAGTCATAAATACATTTATGATCTAAGAAGCTTGAGTGGGTACGCACCGACGAATGACAATGTACGTATGTGTTAAAGATGTTGATTAAGTTCCTATGGAGACAACTGAATTATAAAAAAGTTTCTTGTTAAAAAAAAAGTAGAGTAAAGGAAGTTCTTTAATCTCTTTATCAAAATTCCTCACGTCAAGCTCAGTTGTCAGCGGAAGTACACCGAGGCGTTATTCCATATTAAATGAGATAATACAAAATTCTTGAAAAATACCACTAGCAGTGAAGTATCTTCATTAAACGCTGCGCGATTCTCACGCAGTTTTCAGAACTTTCTGACTTGTTGGTTTGATGGAGGATGTTCAACTTCGCCATGAAGTTCTTAAAAAGTCGTGTTTAATTTTCAAGTAAAGTCTTACTTTTTAATTTCCCCAAGATAAAGAAAAACGAACTTTTATTATATATGAAGGAATTAACTTTTTCGACATATCAAGTAAGTTACTATACAGACTCTTGTTGAATAAATTTTTGAACGTGCAAAAAGGATTTTTATTTTTAACTTCATTGAATACACGATGATGCCTCCCAGTGAGATAATTGGCCAGGCAAAACTAGATTGGTTTAAATTATACTAGTTTTAGGACAGTAATCTATAGTTAAATTTACCTAGGGGTACATATCTGGTTTTTAGACGGTGCTTATATTTCGTATTCTGTTTCTTTTCATGATTTTCCTACTCGAAATTCCAGAATTTGGCGCAATTTCAATGATAAATTCTGTTCCGTACACCGAATACTTTTATTTACGGGCCAACTTGCACGAGCAGTTTTCAAAATATTTCTAGTGCAAGACTGGATTAGTACTAGTTAGTGTTTGAAGTATTATATCTGGACACTAGTCGAATGGTGTATCGCACGCGATTTAAGCAGCTGAGTTTCTCTGCTTAGAGCCGTATTGTTGTCAGTACAACTATCCAAAGTTTTGATATTGCCTGGATTCAGTTTCCACCTGGGTTCCTTGAAATTTCTAAACATGGTTATCGTTAATTGTCAAGTAAATTAGAATGTCTATTTAAATGAAAGAGGTTCTGAATTCGGGTATACCACACCATATCTCGCAGTTTAGTTTTAACTTCTGAAACGATATTTCTTCATGTGAGTGAAATACATGACTACTATCCATGCAATTACTTCAGCCTGGCACCTGCGACCTACGACAGTGGTTATTGCTCGTGTAACTTTCATCCACTCTCATGATAGGGCCAATATACCTGGACTAAGTGTTTTTGCATTAATGATATTTTTGTAAATAGTAAGTAGATGTACTGACATTTTTGTTCTTACAATTCGGAGGAGTTCTGCAGACCAAAGGAAAAATAAATGACTACTATTTGACTTCCCCTTAGTGAAGGTTAACAATTTCGGAAATGAGCTTTCTTTGAAATACCTTGAAATACCTAATATTATGAGTTGCCATATTTATTGTTGGTAATAAAATCGATTGTAATTCTGTACAGTCTTAATCTGGTTACGTTTTTTTTAAGTTTAATTTCCTTCTCTGTTTTGAATGTTATGCCTTTCCTCACTTCTTTACTGATCACTCTCCTAGAAATAAGGAAGAGTCGTTTTCACTATCTTAGACAAACAGTGATAAAGATGAGGAGGATTGTAACATACATGAAAGAGCTGACGTATCCTTTAACTCGGAATGTTAAGATAAGGGGAGCCAAATTACATTATGAGGTAAAGAATGGACTCTTTCGCCTTGTTATTTAACGTGGGACGTTCTCGAAACCGGAATATGTGAAAGTATGTCCGTAAGTCACTGGATTTCATGGTTCAGTGGTTCAAGACATGGGGTGTTCAAGTGATGCTGGTAGAGCGATGTGGTTTTCAACCTTCGCACGAAGATAGATCTCCTTTTACCACGCGGAAGGCATCATCACATTCACACATATGACATGGCCATTTCTAGATATTTATTTATCATTCTTTTAAAAATCGTATTTAAGCCTTAATGTCAGCACCAGAATCACATGTGACCCTGCTGAAAATTCAAATTGCATTTCTTAAATTGCATATTTTAAGCGGAGGGTACCCAGATTCGCATCCATGTCCAGGGATTATTTAAAAAATTAATTCACACATTTTTTTATGAATATTTTGAGAGGAATTTAATGGACAAATAATAAAATGAGTAAGAAAATATTTTAACCCCTTTTAAATTTGTATTCTTTATAAAAAATGCAAGATTTTGTTTTCCATCCATAAATATGTTTTTACAATAAAAAAATGTTACGAATCAAAATTTAAATTATTACCATTTTTAAGCATTTTCTGGTTTAAAAATGGTTTCAGATAAAAGATGGTTTAAAATACTATTATTACCGCATATTTATATTGAAATAATCAGCAATTTAAATTTCTTACAAATCTCAGATCAATAAAGGTTATTTTTACCAACCTGTGAGGCAGTATCTTTTACAACTCGAATTTGAGATAATATCCTTTAGATTTCAGACATATTTAAATTCATTCGGATTTTGGTGCTACTGGATAATATTGTCGATGCATTTCATTGTTAGTGAATAATAAATAGCGACTACAATTGCATCAGCCATGACTTAGAAGTCGGTTTTATTTTAGAAAATTGCGATTTGTTAGTTCCTACAAAGAATATCGATGGTTATTACTTCTCTCAAAGAACCAATATGCATACAATAAGTATTATGAAAAAGTTTGATATATTAATAAGTTTTTTTTTTGATGGTACATTCTTTTTGTTCAGGTGTAAAATTGCTATGTTTTAGCATCTAACTGTAATAGTAACGTTGAATGCGATAACCGAAGATTTTCAAATCTCCAAGTCTTTGCCATAGTTTTCATGTATACATTGCATCCAATGAAAACAAAACAACCAAAGTTACACAGAATTCCAGGGAAGTAATATGTTAACTCCAACTAGCTTATTCCATAACATATCATTTCATAGCCATTTCATTATAGACTAGTTTTCATCCATTTCCAAAAAAACTCAAGCTGTTCGGTACATTGACGAATTCCAAATATGTTCGTGTTCACTTTGTTTATTCAAAGATATAAAAGTTGATAGTATCGTCATTTCTGATCCCCGGTCCCCATAATTTCTGTTATAATCGCAACTTTTTTAGATATTCCTAATTTTCGTCAATTATCTATACCTCAAGTTTGGATGGAAAGAATACGTTACAGCCCATTTTTGTATTATACCTCTTTTGAGGAAATTAAAAAAAATGATCATTAATTTTCAAGATAGTCAAATTAATGATTATATCATTAGCAATTTGTGGCGATAATAGGATTTCAAACTATTTTTGGGTTTAAAAACCTTTTCTTTCTCAAAAATAAATTGTAAAACTTTAAATTGATATTCGTAAATTTTTTTAATGCAAAAATATATTTTCAACAAATTTAGGGTTGAAAAATTCATCAAAAAGTTACTAAAACAAAAATTGTATGGAATTTTTAAAATAAATCCCTTGACACGGGTAAAGGTAAAAATATGGGTGTACTTCCCTTAAACAGATAGTGGGGTAAAAGGCTCAAAAAATATCTGGTGGCTCTAAGGGTTAATATCACTGAAATTGATTGATCACTTGAATTCTATTGTGTACATACATTGAAAAAAAAAATCCATAGTTATATTGACTATATCACATAGTTGCAAAAATATAGTTAAAACTACTATGAAAAATAGTTATATTTACCACTGTCATAGTCGATTTTACCATGATTTTGTTACACCAACTATCTCCTCATAATTAAAAAATCAACTATGTAGAATGATTTAAATAAATATGACAAATACAGTTGAAATAATTATAATCTAGTGTATTTCACACTATGTTTCGTAGTAAATCTTTATATTTACTATTATTCATAGTTAAAGTTTGTATTTGTACTATAAATCCATAGTAAGGACTGCCGCACTCCGTGTGTTTTGATGCGGACAGGTGGCGACGCGGCGTTCGCTGCTTTTTTTCTTCGAGCCCGTGGCTCCTGTTATTGAAGTGGATTTTCATCTGGCCATAAAAAGGATCGTCGGGCGTCAAGATATGATAATACACAATGCATGTCTTATACGCACGTGTATCTATAGACTATAGTTACAAGACATTGAAATTTGTGTATATAATGGCATTTCATAATATATTTTGTAACTGACTAGAGTATGACATTCACAAACTTAACGCAGTATTGATTTTTTGTTTTTCTCTTTGTTCCCTTGTTTATCTTAAACAAAGAACGAAGGGAGAAAAGTGGACTTTTCATATGCTATGATATATATAGTTTACAACTATTTTTAAAAAGTAAATATTGACTTCTTTCCATATTTTTTATGATAATTTCTCATACAATTTCTCTCAGTGAAGGTAGTCATTTTCTGAAATTACTATTTCAAAATAGTTGGGTCTATTTGTCTATTATGATAAGTAAGCATTATGAATCATGAAACAATAGTTAAACTTTACTATTTCATAACAGTTATTTTAATTATTACCATGCCTAGTCCTCATTTCACATTATGATTCATAGTAAAAATTGTCATTTCAACTACTTTTTTTCCGAGTATATTTCTGGTCCCATAGTTGAGGATAACATTATCGTGAATCCCATCTTGTACACATGTTGTTGGGCTTATGTAATTATTATTATTGTACACGTTTTGAAAAAATCTTTATTAATGTATCTGAGATCTAGAATTTACATTATTACTATATACGTAACGACCAGTTAGTTGGGACTGCAGGCAGGTATTTTATTTTCTTTAATTAAAGAAGATTAATGCTGGAAGGGAATATTGCCTTTCTGTGTCACTCAAGCCTTTGATTAAGAGTTTTCGTCTCGTAAGCTCAGTCGAGATAAAAGCTCTGCTCACGTAGGTAATTATTTATTTACATTACATATGCTATACGAAAAATGTTCGGAATAAATATAAATGTGATAAGCAAATTTTACATTTATTTTTCATGTAGTGGAATTATCATTATGTAGAGATACACACACATTTCAGGAAATAATTAAAAAATTTGGTTATAATATATGGATATTTTTTCAAACTGAGTAAGTCTTTTTGAACAAAAGTGTTTAAATGAAACATCAAATTTATATGAGCATTAAAAGTACGTTGATATATGCCTTTCTTCAAGGACAAATAGGCTATGTACCGACAATTTTCTTAATTCTTAAGAAGCGAGGGAAGAAGTAAATAAAATCAAGTACATACGTCATTACATAAATGATAGGTGGAAATCGCCATATGATGAATGAAGATAGAAACTGCAATTTAATATAAAAATTTTTTTGTTCAAGATTAATACCTCCGCGGTTAGGTACTTGCCTACACAATTCAGATTTATTTGAACTTTCTGTTTCGATACGCCGACACATCGGTGTATGCATATTAATTTAAACAAAAATTCGATTGCAACTTCCATCTACCATTTGTTAGTTATGAACTTATTCAATTTTAAATTTTATTGTATGATAAGGAGCAGTCTATACATTATGTAACGCTAATTATAAATTGTATCGTCAACCCCCCCCCCCCCCCCACGTATAGCTAACTGAATCAGTCATAGGGTACAGGATGCTAATTATTGTATATGCACTGATTTGCAGCGACTTTCGCGGGTACAAATCTAGAGAGTAAGGCATCCCAATAACATTGCTTTTAGATAAATATAAAGAATATTTCAAAAAGATTTATTTTACAAAAATATTAACTTTATATATATTACTTTATTGATATTACGGAATCAATTCATACAGTCCATTGTGACAGTTTAAACATTGACAAAAGCAAATGCTATGATTGGAAACCGTTTAATTGGGATGACTGGTCAACAATCTTTTATTTTTGTTAATAACTCACGGTGCTCTGGAGTGAATTTTTTTTTTTTTTTTTTTTTTTAATTAATTAACGGGCGGAATCGCCCTTTTTACTCAATTGTTGCCTTATTATTTCTTATGATTTTGCGAGAGCTGCAGATCGACTTATGAAGATGGCGCCATACTTCACATTTGTGTATGAAATGTACAGGACTGCAGAAACCTACACCAAGTACAGCAGCGGTCATGAGTCGTTTCCGCCAGATAAACAATACTTTCGAAACGTAAACACAAACAACGTGGCTCGTCTTACCAACAGCGAGCTGCTGCTTGGAAACGAAATCGAAAAATTGTTCACCAGACGGGGATCGAACTCACGACCTACGACTTCGTAGTCCAGTGCGTTAAACGCCTGAGCCACGAAGCCGACATAATTTAAATAAAATTTCTAGGTAACTCAAATTTTCAAGTGGATTCTGTTTCTGGATGGTATTAGAAAGAAAATAAACGTAAAACGAAAAAAATCTACTTGGCGCTTTTTTTTGGCAGCGAAAATAAGATTGTTGTACATGATTCGTGAACAAAACTGGTAACGTGTTTGCGCCGGCGTGAAGAGTTGAACAGTTTACAACTTTCAATTGTTTTAAAGCTGATTTCTTGATATTATGTTATGGGAAGTATAACCTATAAATAAATATTAGTTATTACTTCGACCCAGACTAAGTCTGGACTTGAATTTGGTCACTTCGGACAAAAAAATTACCATATAGTTTTTAATCAAATGTCGACGTTTCAGACCCTAAGGAACCCAAATCAACAATAAAAAAATTTGTGTCCGTGATCTTGTACGTACGTACGTCCCGTTTTTTTGTCTCGCGATAACTCGCGAACGGATAAGCCTATTGACATAAATTTTTTTTAAAATACGCGTCTTGGTATAACTTAGATCTGATTAGATTTTGGGGCAGATCCACCAGTCCATTACTAAAAAAAAATTAGCCCCAATTAAGTTTCTTTGTAGTTTTTTGCATTTATTTTGAAAAATACAAATGTTTCAAACAAAAAAGAAAGAGCATGAAATTCTCTACAAAAAAGGTTATATGCATTTTCTTCCTAAAGTCAACGATAATGCCATAAAAACTGGTTTAAAATGTTTATGACTATTGTCTGAAAAAGTATTGAATGTGGCCACCTCGGCAAAAAAATTATCCTACAGTTTTCCATAAAATTTCGACGTTTCCACCCCCCTACCCCCAGAGGTAGTTTTCGCCAGCCCCTCGGGTGCGGTGATCACCTATGGGCGCATAAGTTCTTTTACGCCCTTCATACGAAAATAACTATTTCGATATATCTAAAAGATGTCTTATAGATATCTATAAGATATCCGTCATAGATTTTTTCGACACTTTCAAGATATCTTTGACGAATTATATGTATGTATATATATTGTATATATAATATCATAATAATACAGACAGTAATTAGTAAAACACAGTAAACATGTAATATGCATCGAATAGTCTATTACAATGAAAGTGCTTGAAGTAAGTGTTTTACAACTTTTATTTATTAATACTTCGGCCGGCCTGTTGTCGGGGTCGAAGTTTTGAAAATGCTCATTTTCAATTTTCATACATATACGAAACACTATATTGTTGTAACATAACTATCGAAGCAACTTGGACCTAAATATGATTGGACCCCCAAATATCAATATAATTTTATAATATAATTGAAAGCTGTTAGTAAACAAACGAATCTTAAGGAATAGCCGACTCTCCACTGGGTCGAAGTTTCTGAGCGAGCGAAGCGAGCGAGGCACCACGCCAACACTAGTTAAATGTTGAATTTTGTACGGTGAACATGATCCTCCACTTCTTAATTGCAATAAATGTAAGTATAAAAAACAGTTAATAATATAACATTTTACCTTATTTAGAAGGTACTTTTTATCAGGTACTTTTTATCAGGTTAGAACTGTTACTGAGCATATAACCTAACATTTTTTTCCACATAAGGTTTCTTCTCTTATGGAGCATATAAAATGCATATGTAAAATCTAGTGCAATAACTATAAAACCTGGGGACTGTTTGGGAACGAACGGTCGAGGAGAAAAACAGTAGTAATCAACAAGGTCACAATCAAAGTTTATTTATTTTGCGATTTTCCGTCCTCCTATCGAAGTTAACGCGAGAAAAGCCAAAGCCGAACTGAATTGCAATTTTTCCGCGATCACGAAAGTGGTTCCCCTTCTTCCCTCTATTTTCAAAATTTATCGCCCCGCCCCTTTCTACGAAATACAAAGAGGAAAAGCTATTATTATCTCTCCCGCGAAATAACAACACGGATCGCTAAATATTTTAATTCGACGAACAAAGAGTGGTGGTGTTCCCCGACATTGTTCGGTAACCATGTGATTACTAGCGGCCACGAATCGAACCTAAAGAACGCTTCGTGCCGTCCAGCCTTCAGAACGCGGAAAATAATTATTTTCCTAACGAGGCTGATGGTAGGCCTCAGAACCTTCTGAGCTCCGAGCCTACTAGGACAACTGAAGAAACTATTTAACTACTGTTATGTATACAGGGTGGACCTCGGCTTGCGGGTCATAGGCATTCCATGTTAAAGAAGTAACTAGATCTGCCGACTAATCACGCGGTATTTAGAACTTGTCGGCTTTGCTACAATAAATTCTTAATTCTGTTTTGCTATGCATTGTGAGAAATTAAAATCCTGTAGCAAATCCTAATTACCACGGGATTAATCAATTGATGATCTAGTTACTTCTTTAACATGGGATGCCTATGACCCGCCAGCCGAGGTGGACCCTGTATATATATATATATATATCCGTACTCCTTTTAATACACAGTTTCTTCCGTTCTCCTAAATTTAATCAAGGCCCCGGCTTTCCTCGCGGATCACCGTGCACATAGAGAACGCCATCTTGAAAACACCACACATTTAAATTTGAAACTAGTGTTGGCGTGGTGCCTCGCTCGCTTCGCTCGCTCAGAAACTTCGACCCAGTAGAGAGTCGGCTATTCCTTAATACTCGTTTGTTTACTAACAGCTTTCAATTATATTATAAAAAATTATATTAATATTTGGGGGTCCAATCATATTTAGGTCCAAGTGGCTTCGATAGATATGTTACAACAATATAGTGTTTCTTATATGTATGAAAATTGAAAATGAACATTTTCAAAACTTCGACCCCGACAACAGGCCAGCCGAAGTATAATAAATAAATGTTACAAAACACTTACTTCAAGCCCTTGTATTGTAATAGACTATTCGATGCATATTACATGTTTACAGTGTTTTACTAATTACTGTCTGTATCATTACGATCTTATATATACAATATATATATACATATAATTCGTCAAAGATATCTTGAAAGTGTCGAAAAGATCTCTGACGGATATCTTTTAGATACTATAAGACATCTTTTAGATATATCGAAATAGTTATTTTCGTATGAAGGGCGTAAAAGAACTTATGCGCCCATAGGTGATCACCGCACCCGAGGGGCTGGCGAAGACTACCTCTGGGGGTAGGGGGGTGGAAACGTCGAAATTTTATGGAAAACTGTAGGATAATTTTTTTGCCGAGGTGACCACATTCAATACTTTTTCAGACAATAGTCATAAGCATTTTAAACCAGTATTTATGGCATTATCGTTGACTTTAGGAAGAAAATGCATATAACCTTTTTTGTAGAGAATTTCATGCTCTATCTTTTTTGTTGAAAACATTTTTTAATAAAATTTGTATTTTTCAAAATAAATGCAAAAAACTACGAAGATACTTAATTGGGGCTAATTTTTTTTAGTAATGGACGGATGGATCTGCGCCAAAATCTAATCAGATCTAAGTTATGCCAAGACGCGTATTTAAAAAAAAAAATTATGTCAATACGCTTATCCGTTCGTGAGTTATCGCGAGACAAAAAAACGGGACGTACGTACGTACAAGATCACGGACACAAATTTTTTTATTGTTGATTTGGGTTCCTTAGGGTCTGAAACGTCGACATTTGATGAAAAACTATAGGGTAATTTTTGTGCAAGAAGTGACCAAATTCAATACTTCGTCCAGACTTAGTCTGGGTCGAAGTAATAAATAATACGGCTTTTGCTTTTTTAACGTCACTTTTACATAATTTGATATTCGAAAATGATATTAATTTTCAATGAATTATACATAAATTAAACGATATTCACTTCATGTTTTAAATAAACAAATTTGATTTAATTTAAATGAAATATAAATTTAAACACATAAACGATACATTATGCGATCCTATACAGGGACGTTTAACAAAAATAGAGTTGTGTATAATAAAGTATTAGTATAAATATCATTTCTTTAAGATGTTCATTCCGAATTATAAGAAGTCTGGGAATCACACTGAAAATCGTTTAAAATTATGTCTGCTTTGTTGGAAAAAAATTTAAAAAATGCTAATCATACAAGGAAAAATCCAAATGAAGCTAAAGAATGTGTTGGATCAGTTTAATTTTTTAGATGAAAGATTTCCTAGTGTGATTTATTTTTGCTTGTAACTTGTCAGTGGACAAGGCGATAAAGGATAAAAAAAGCTTCAAAGTTCCTGACTTCCGAAAGTTTACATCAATAAAAACACGTTCTTCAGCAGTTAGTGAAAATTGTACATGTTTTCTTTGTTTAGAAATCAGTGACTTGTGAAAGCGAACAATCATGTGAGTCTGTTCACGCTGATTTCGATAAAACTTGGGAAAGGTATAAAGTCCTGAAAAGTCATCCTGAGTACCCTAGAAAATTATTACGCGCAGTTTGCGATTACAATAGTTTAAATTTGTAATATAAAAAATATTGTAATTTTGTTTGCATTCGTATATTTTATGTTGCGTTATGTTATATTATGTTGTAAAAACTTTAATAAAAAATATTGATCATTAATAGATTTTGTTCACAATAATAATTCATTTTCTTGACTACATTGGTCACGAATCATGTACAACAATCTTATTTTCGCTGCCAAAAAAAAGCGCCAAGTAGATTTTTTTCGTTTGACGTTTATTTTCATTCTAATACCATCCAGAAACAGAATCCACTTGAAAATTTGAGTTACCTAGACATTTTATTTAAATTCAATCCAGAGCACCGTGAACTATCTGCCAAAACCCACTGGAAACGCCCCGGCTGCATACTCATTCTATGTATAATTAACGGTAAGTTTATTGACATGTTTTCCGACGTATTTTGGGTCGTTGAACACGAATCTGAAGTCAAAATTTGTCGCTCGGCCATATCTTGGCCGCTATATTGAAAAAATATCGAAAAAACGTCCTTAACAAAATCCATAGTAAATTAACGTTGTCAGTGACTTGCCAGTTTTTTCTGCCCTTCATTGCTTATGTGATAGACAGTAAAGTATAATAACTAATACATTTCTTATATTTTAATAAAATAGTTATGTTATTTTTCTCTTTGTATATTTTTGATCTTTTATTATTTATTTTATTTTATTATTGGAAATTCCTGAAATTTTGTTGCATTTTGTAAATTAAGTCATATAATAATAAAGTAAGGTGAGCAACGGCAGATTATTTACTGACCTGAATTTGTTATTTTATTTATATTATTAACTTTTAAATTAACAAATTCGAAATACTAACAAAACTATTTAAAAAGTTTTGTTGCAGTGATACAATTAAAAAGAATGAAAACTTTTTGAAAGAAAGTTCAAAACATACAGCTACTTAAAATTAGATGGATGACCCTCAGTCTTACACTTGTATACTACTCGTGTACCTTTGCAAATAAACTCGATGCACGATGTTGTTCTGTATACATACGGTGTGTCTCGTACAGTAAACGAAGTCCTTTTTTGAACAATCACGAATTCGACCCTTCTCTTTAAGTGTCCTTGAGAATTGTCCCTTTAATTACCAGAATTTTAGGACAATGCCATTGTTCCCGCTTTGCTTAACGAATACGACAATACTTCATAAACATTTGATAAGGCGTGTTTTTAAATTATGAAAGTGTCGTCACCTCTAAGTAACTTTTTGCCCACTTAATAGCGAATAATTAATATTTAAAAACTTCGGTTGTCACCCTGGTCACAAAAGTTTTGATTGTCTTACATCTTTAATGAATCTATGTACTTTAAAAATGTATTTGAGATACGTTTCACATTTTTAATAGAAGTTTACTAATTTACTTTCGTCTCCCTCCCATAGACTTTCAGTGAATTTTTAAAATAACTGAAATGAATACTATGAAAACTATAATTATATGTACGTACATAAAGTATGCTTTAAGAAACTCTGAAATAAGATAAAGTAAATGCAAAATTTTCATTTTAATACAAAGTATCAATGAACCTAAAAATTTGAAAAAATATTGGGAAGTGAATTTAAACTTTTCAGCATATGACGTCGCTATTGATTAGTGTCGCGATGCTAAACAATCTACATCAACTTTCATTCCAAAAAAATACGAGAGGAAGGGGATGTTTGTTAATCCGACCTGGAAAATCAATCTCTCGAAATCTTGTATAAATACAGTCTCCTATGTGTATCCAAGATCCATCAAGCGTGATGACTGATTCGTGAGTTGATTGGCAGATATAATGCACTATACAGGATGAAACGCAGAGGAAGTATTATACAATTCCATTAACCCAGCTATGGTATCAATTTCAGCATGTTAAACGAACACAGGACCAGTTGCACTATGAGGAATGTATAGCGCTTAAAAGGACGATGTGTAACGTATCGTACATCTTGCATTTAGATTGTTCATCAGAAACAGATTTGATTTCACTGAACGTGAAAAAACAATACAAAACATTAATAGAGTGGTTGAAAAATATTAAAGTTCGAAGAAAAGAATGAAAAAGAATGAGGAGTTTGCTATTCATAAAGTCAAAATATTTTTATCTTCAAAAAATTTGTCACGGTTCGAACTAAGTAGTGGTAGATAATTTATGTGCCTATATCACATAACACTAATAAAAATACTATTTTCTATCATTATATTAGATAGATCTTAATGTACAGACAGTATACAAGTATTCTCACTACTTGTATATGAAACCCGCATTCCTAGGGGAAATTGACCCATCAACTCTTCGACATGTGTAGATATTTCCACCTAGTGTCAGTTCTAGTTGAGGTACCCGATTGACAGTTCGATATTCAGGAGGGATTATTATTGCGGCAAAGTTTGTTCAGAAAAGTTTGAATAAAAAATCAGATTACAACTAAACGAAGAAAATTGATTTATGTGATACAGAATTATCTGTATTTATTTTGTGTATCGTGATATATGAAGAACATAACTGAAAATAATGAAATAAATTTCTTATTTCACTTACTTTACCTTTTTATTAGAATATCTGTATACCTTTGAAATGAAACTGAATAATGAGCATAACCTTACGGGCTAATTACAATATGAATAAATATAGATCGTTTCATTTTGTTACAACTATACTGATTAGGTTTTGATAAGTATACACTTATTGTAAAACAATTGTATATAGAAACTTCTACCATTCTGACTATTACTTTGAGGATAAATTTATTATATTAATGTTTTTTATGAGAATATTTTTATTAAAAAAAATGGTCATGTCTAAATACGACAAGTTATGAAAATAATAACATAAATTTTAATTGAAGGCGTGTCCAAGTCTCACATGTAGTATTAGAATGTACAATTTCATTCCAAAAGTTCCAAAAATATCCTAACTTTTTTTTTAACTGCACAATTTTCTCCTTTGAATGTTTTCTATTTTTTTAAGCAATATCCTAAACTTTGTACATATAACAAATTTAATCATAATAATTATTACTATATTACTAATATACACTAACCATTAGTTGGCTTAACCCTTTCAATCCCACACTGAGAAAGTGTATTTTATCAGTTACTATCCGTTGGCTTTTCAAAAGTGTATTATAGCCATTAAAAGAAATATTATAACTAGTAAAATCCTCCGTCGTTCAGCATTTGTTTTTGACAGGTTATACGAAACTGTAATAAACTCTCCTATTTTAAAAGAATGTTTTGTTATGACTAAAAGAAGGCATTTTTAATATTTTAATTTGCTAGATAAATTTCCATAAACAAAAATTGCTTTTAGTTAAAGAGAAAAGGCTAAAATAAACTGACATATCGGTTAGAATAATATAACATATTCGTCTTTTAACAGGTAGTAGAAAGATTTCAATCCCTATGCGTAAAATACTATATTTTACGGGGCATAAGAATTCTAATACTGGGTAAAAAACACTTTTCTCAGTGCAAATGTGCACAATTTGCACATCGATTTTAGTATCGTTTTATGTATAAAATAAAATTTTTTTTAAAATGCAAACATCTATATCTGACTAGTTTTGAGGTCTCTCTTTCGATTCGCTAGAATTTTTTTTAATGCATTTTTACCTACGATACCGATTTTAGATCATCTTCTAACGTGTCAGAAACGTGTTCCCGTTCCCGATTGCTTTACTTCAAAATTATACATTCACATATTTTGATTTATTTTGTTTTTCGTTTCAAAATGGCGTCTGAACGTTGAAAATTTTTTAAATTGAAGAAAATGCTATTATTTCGGATCTGCTAGGTATTCTTTGTAGTACAATCGTACAAATAAGCTATTAAGGGTTTTGTATGACCTATTTTGAGTATGCTCAGTGGAAATACGTGTATTTCGAGTTTTGTTACAACCAAAATTGGTGAGAAATTTGCTAATTAACAATCTCATTGGTTTCAGTCATCACTAAATTTTATCTTCTTTGAATAATCTAAATATAATCTTTGAATATCGGTATATATCACTATTTTTCAGCGATACGCTGCTGGAGGAACCTAGCAGAATAAGATATTATATAAATAAACATATGAATAATTATTACATTCCGAAAATATGTATTTGAAACATTTAATTGCCATTAGGTATAACAAACAAAGAAAAGAAATATTCATGTTGATGATACATGATATAAACATAAACATGACTAGTTTTATTTAAAATAAGTAAGTATTATATAATACATTATTCCAATTTGGTATAAACTGCTTATTAAGAATCTAAATACAGTAGTTGAAAGATAGTCAAATGTACACCCAGCTCGTCTAATTCTGTCCCTTCCGGTCACTCGTTTTCTTTGTCTTACCTATACCTTACTTTATGTGATAAACGATGACAACAGATACCGGAAGGGACAGAATTAAACGAGTTGGATGTACTGGGGATTTTGTTGAAGGCGCATGGCGTTGTTCAAATATCGTTCTGGAAACTACAACTTCATAATACGAAAACACGCAGGAAGCCGCCGAATACATGGACGAAGTTACAGGAAAGAAGCAAAAGGGGGAGTTTACTGCAAAAAATGCATTTTTTGAAAATTTGTCATTTTTTATCTCCAAAAATATAGAGTTTATGTCAAATTCACGAGAGGTATTTTTTATTTAAAATTGTCGAAAGAATCTAACCAAATTTTGTCCAGACCGAAAAGTAGTTATTTTTGTATCAAGGGCGTAAAATAACTTTTTGGAAACAGTACATGTAAAATGACCGTTTTACGTCGCCTACTGCATAAAAAAAATGTTTGAATCTCAGGCGTAGAATTTTCACCCTCATGAACCTCGCGGCGGCTTTACCGTGTCTCGTGTACTGTTTTCGAGGCGTAAATCTCCATTTTACGCCCTTGATACAAAAATAACTATTATGCCCGTGGGTGTCGGCTGATCGCCTTGAGGGTATACAAATTGACGCCCGTGATACTAACATAATTTTTGAATTCACTAGGTGTGAAAAACGACCATTTTTTTATGATTTTTAACAATCTCAATCCCTATCTTAACATTGGTCATATTATGCCCCGAAATCGATGCGTAAAATTGCAATTTTACACCTACTGAATAAAAAATTATTTTCAACATTTTTAAAACAAAGACAAAATTTTGTTAACAATTTGGAAATTGATTTTTTCGGTCTGGAATGGTTTCCTGCACTAATAAAAATGTGCAAATGGCGAGACGTAGCAAGTGTTCTCTAGAAATTCTTTGGAGTGAAAATTGAGCTATTCTTTTATTAAGTCACTCCATCAAGCGTGAAAGAAACATACTTACTCCTAGAAGAGTGAAATATCACTCTCAGTAGAGTGAAAATTTCACTCTTCGTGAATTTATAGAGTTGTTTGACAACCTAACCCGCAATATCTATTGATTGACTATTGATTGCTTTATTGAGAAACTGGTTAAATCACCGTGTGCAAACAATAGATATGTATAGAGATTTACAAAATATTACGAGGTACTCCTCAATTGAACCGTCACAACAGCCTGAGAAGTACTACCCGCAATTGGTAGTGTATTCGAGCAAAACAGTTTACAGTAATAAAAATAACAATAGTAACATACATAAAGAAAAGGAAAACAGAGCAAAAGACCTAACGGTGTACAAAAATATATTAATACAAAATTATTATTAATAAACATAATAGTAAAAATCTCTAAAAAAATCTATCGATGCATATAAACATGAAAAACGAGTAGCTGATACACTACACTTGACTGCATTAATTTTGTTAGCAACACCTCTCTTTATCCTGGTTTTCACCTATGCGATAATCAAGGATGGCAGAATAATGTTGGTGACAGAATTAATGACTTTAGACCCACTGTCGGAGTCAAGTAGATAAAATAACGTACAATAAGACAAAAGGCATGAAAATGACAATTTGGTACAATTTAGCAATATTACAATGTAGAATTAACGCCAATCAAATTAAATGATGACTTGCATTATTTTGCATCGAAAGAAGGTGTTTTCTTAATTTTTTTTATTTAGTACCGAGGATATTGCCTGCATGTTTGCATTGAATAATAACTTACGTTCAAATTCATTAAAATCTTTACTGAATACCTCTCTTAATTACGGTAAATCAAATTGAAATTACTGGATGCATGCGGTTGAATTCTGCAGCCGCGAAAGTTTGTCTTGGCTGGAAACTCCCATTGGAAAGAATTAATGACGGGAGGTATTCTCTTAATAATTAATGAGTAATGACAAGAGAACCGTAGTTTTTCATAAATTGTGGACAACATTTTTTGTGTATTCTTTGAATAAAAATTAATGTCAACAAATATATTATTTTCTTCCATTACATGTTTAGATTAATAATTATTAATTGTAATCAACCAGTTGTTTCATCTTAATGAATAGGTATTTTGTAACGACAGAACACAGGTTAAATAAATTTCGTTTATTACCCGTCACTTAGCTATTCTCTCAGAATATAAATGGTTGGTTTTTTCATAGGTCAATCCACATAGAGCACATATTAACGACTCGTAGCATCTTTAATTTTGGGATAAAATTAAAGGTCCTCCATCCCCTACAGACTAAGACCACTAAGCCAACGGGGTTTAACCTCTGAACTGCTTTCCTTCGTTCTCTCATGATATGGTGATTTGGTATATTAGACCGAGTCGAATTTAGTCTCTAATGCAGTTCCATTATTATCCAATAAGATATTCAAAATGACTTTATGTTTAAAGTTGGATTGTACAATCTCAAATCAAAATTTTTTGATTTATTGTTCCTAACTCACTGTAAGCGGTATGAAGGATTATATTCATTATCCCTTTTTCATTTATCGCGGTTACGAGAGATATGCGTATGTTCCTGTACGGATTATATGCCTTTTAACCAAATCTATTAAAAAACGAACTGATAATTGAAACTAAGTACAAGGGGCTTAAACTTGTTTTATGAAATTTTTCATAAACGGAAATTAACAGAAGACTCAAAGCTGTATTTGATTAAAAAAATCTTTTTTTCAATTACAAATTTATTTAATAATTTTTAATTAATGCTGCCCTTATGTACAAGAAATGTCAAAATGGAAATAGCATTATACATATATTGTATAAATATATCATTCAAGGCAATTCATTCTTGATTTGTTAAAATTCTAAAATAAAATAAAGGTCAATCGAGAAATCTGATAGCAGTAATTAAATTCATATCATGATGTAAAGGTATAGATTACCAAAATATGTACAATTAGTTACTCGTGATGATCATGAACACTGGGTTACACATAAAAATGTTCAGAAGATCATTTATTAAAGTTTATTTTTTAATGTTTAGAAAATCGCAATAAAATGCATGTTTTTTAATGAAGTTAATTGTCAGTTCATCAACTTTACTGGCCGAGAATAAAGTTTTTAGAGAATTTACCATATATGTCAATATTTTGTGAAAATTTCAACAAAAATGCTTGCAAATTCTACAAAAGTACCGAGCACCACGTATTAAACTGTATATATATAACTGTAATGAGTTGGCACACGTATCATGGGATATAATATTTAGATTTCGCAGAAGTGTCCAACATCCAGATGTGATACATGCACAAAACATTCGTCATTGCCGAATACAACGGACGGATTCACAAAGTGCTTCCGTATCGTTTAATTTAATACAGACTTTTTTCCAAGGTTGATATTTTAACTGAAATCTACTTCGTGAAAAGGTTTGAAGTCGAAAATAATGTAAACACTTGTACTGTTATTATAACAGGAACATAGTGTGTAATACGCGGACAAACATTTAGAAATTTTACAGTCTTAGATGATAAAAATTCAGATTTTTATGGATAAAAAACGAACAAGAAAAAATACGACAGTTTTTATCTTTAGTTAATTGTTTGCTAATTGGAAACGAATAATAGTAGGGTAATAAACCTAACGGGGTTTCATCCATTTTTGTGCGACCTTTCAGACTGGAGTTATGACATTTAAAAAAAAACATGATGTTTTTTATTTTCTTATTACCTTAAAAACTAGGAGCTATAGAAAAAATGTTAACTACAAAAAGTCTCGTTTTACTCGTTTTTAGATAGCAAATACAAAAATAAAGCCGCATTTTAAACATAAAAAAATGTTTTTCTTCAGTTTTTTGTAGATAGCACAATTTTTTTTAATTGCTCATTTTATGTAATACCGTTGTTTATTCAAAGTTATTACTTTTAAAATATTTTATATGAATACTTTTAATGATAATGAATTTTTTTCTGCATGATTAGGCACTACGAATTTTTTGTAAAATTATTATATATTTGATTTATGTATTACATAACATTTTTAAAAGTAATAACTCTACAATTTGTACGTATGTATAACTTTGAATAAACAACTATATCATACAAAAGGAGAAATTAAAACAAATTTTCTAAGTAAAAAAAAAATCACGAAAAATAATGTGTTTTTTGTATTTAACATTTTTTCTAACACTCTTAGTTTACGAGCTAAGAAGGAAATACAAAAAATCATGTTTTTTTAATAAAAATAGTCATAACTGCGGTTAGAAAGGTCGCACGAAAATGGGCGAGCGATCATTTTAAAGGTAAATGGCATATCTTTTAAAAAATGTTAGTTTCATTACACCACTATTATTCGTTTCAAATGGGCAAACAATTAACTAAAGATAAAAAATATCGTATTTTGTCTTGTTCTTTCTTTATACTTAAAATCTGAATTTTGGGTATTTTCAATTGTTTCTTTGCTTCAATGAAAGCTATTGCAATAACCTTTGAATTCCATTTCGATTTTTCAAGCTACGATAATTTTTCGCAAATATATTAAGCTTTGGAGTTTAATAAATATCGGCTTAGGTATGGCAAAAGTGATTGCCGGAGAGTTTATATCTGACATATATTTAATCTAATTTTTCGGCGAAAAATGCAATATGTGATGTATATACCACTTATATTCTTGCATATATTTTAAATGAATTGTTTTTTGTACCGGTATTAGTAACATTTGTCGGTTTTTCGGAATTTTTCCTACAAACATTGCGATAATCGACTATATTTTTCGTGTAGGAATAGTGGTAAATATATTCGCATAGTGAAATTCTGTCTGCATTCTAACTTTTCCATGATCATTTATTTTAATATACACCCATAGTTAACTAATTTTTAAAAGAAATATGATAATCCAACGTATTGTGTTATAATACTTAAAGTATAAAAACTCCCCTACAGCATGTATAATTTGTTCGAATTTTACATCTATCTTCTTTTTCCTTTATTTCCTATCATACTGGAATTTATCACGCGATGCTCCGCTTTAAGCAAATTTAACATTCATGAAATGCGCCTAATTATCCAATATGTGAACGTGCCGCTTATGCGAGGTCAGCGATACAATAATACTAGTGGATGTGGTTGGTGAAAAACTGAAATGTGCAATAAATTAATATGTAACATTAAATAATAGAAATTATATTAAATTTCAGATGTTACTGGTTAATCATTTTGGATGGAGTAAAGACGTTGTAAAAACTGTGTTAATGAATTAACTGAATACTTTACGCTATTACGTAGAAAACACTTTCTGTACTCTCCCTTTCAAAACTGTTAAGCTTAAATTACTCGTACAGAGTTTTCAACAAAGTTTGGAAACTAGTGTAGCTGTAAATACACAACTTTAAGTAACACATAAAATATGTTCTGTGCCTAAATTAAATGTCTCTTATTACACGGTGAGACTTTTAATTGCAAGTATCATGCATATTGAATTTTCTAACTATAATTGATAATATGCAATCATACGTATGTTACCTGACTAAAATTAAAACATTTTAACGGGGGCTTTTAAAAAAAATCGCGATAAAGTATCAAAAAACGTAGAATTTTTAAGTTCTTTTAATTTCCGACGAAAGTTGACCTTCAATCGAAACATATTTCGTGGACAAGTTGTAGATATTAAAAATATCTTTGTATATATAATTTTTCACATAAGCTCTAAATTTTCGAGATAACTAAATAAAAGCGTTTTATCGTTTTTAATTTTTTCCTCGCGCAAAAAAAATATTGTTTGACCCTTTGGTGTTTAGCGGGTCATAAAAATTAATAAAGCGTGTTTATTGGGACTTTTCGGGTCATATTGTTATTTAATATTTATTACTAGTTGATAAACTAGCTAATCTGAATTACCCATCGAAATAAACGTTATTAAACGATTATCATTTTTCTGCGAAGTTCTTGTCAATCTCATGTCAATATTGTGGCAAGTTATCGCAAGTGGTGTCAATTTTGTTTTTGACCATCTGAAAATATACATTTCAACCAACAAAATCCAATAGAAAAACGTTTAAAAATGTAAAAGTTTGACGCGAGAACATTTTTCGTTTCTAATTAAAAATATTTAATATAACATTTACACATGAATATTTTTATTTGAACAAATTACGCTTTATTTGGGATATGAAAAGGCAAGCTTTCCCCATATTTGGTAAAGAAGTTTTTGTTTTTGCGAGAAAAAAAATAAAAACAAAAAAACGTTATTATTTATTTATCTCGAAAATTTGGATGTTATATGAAAAATGATGTATACAAAAGTTTTAGATCTTTTTAATAACTACAACTTGCCCAAAAAATATGTTTCGATTAGGGTCAATTTTCGTCGGATATTAAAAGAACCTAAAAATTCTACGTTTTTTGATACTTTATCGCGATTTAAAAAGAGCCTGTTAATATATTTTAATTTTAGTAATGTTACATTCGTATGGTTGCATATTATCAATTCTAGCTAGAAAATTCCATATGCATGAGACTCCCAATTAAAAGTGGTTCAGGCTTGCCGTGATTATTTAAGCTATAAATCATATCTTTTTTTATTTAGTGATTTAGTTAATCCATTGTTATAGATATTACCATATGTATAATAAATATTAGTAGTGGTGATAGTAATGTAGTAGTAAACATTTTTATTTATGTCCTTATATAGCAAATAGTAGTGATGAATTGGAAAGTTTATAAGAAATATAATGCCAATACAATACAAATTATATATACCGTTGTTTAATAAAATTACAATATATTCTATAAGTTAAAAAAAAACAATTTCAGATACCTTGAAAGATTTAAATTGTATCTAAATATTGATACAAACAAACAATGTTGATTATTATCTTACACCTTACAAGTATTTAGACATTCCAAATAAAATTGCCGATTTATGTTTGGATTTACATTGAACACGAAATTCTGCTAGGGTCCCTAATGGTTCTCTAGGATCATTATAAAAGTAGTGTTCTGTTATTATTTATTTTGACAGTATTAAATTGAAGAAAATACCAAAGAAACCTAAGAAAAGAGAGTGAAAACAAAATCTATGTGTTTAAATATAACCAAGAGCGTATTGAAAAGCGCCCTCCACAAAAATGAAAAAATTTGTTAAAAATGTGAATAAAAATGTAGGTACATGAATAAACTCGTTGAGTTTTAAGTAAACCATTATAAGATGTTGTAATTTTGAAGTTTTTTATTTTAGAGAAAATGTAAATTTTTGATAAAATTACACTTTGAATAATTATATAACAGCGCTGAAAAAAAAATTTCCTTATTTCAAGTAAATATTTACTTTATATTAAATTTCGACTAAAAAATGTTTATGTTTAAATTAAATTAACGCAGAACGTAAAAAATTGTATTATAATCAATCAATAGATTTGAAACTTTGGATACGTTTTTCTGTACATTTTGTGTTTTATGGGTCAAACCATGATTGTTATTGATCGCGGGCAATATTCTTATTCATGTATAAAATAGAGTGATTTTTTACACGAATCATTAAATTTATCAAATGTATTCACATTTATAACGTGCATTTTTCCAAACAGTACCAATTTTCTAAAAATTTTCACATTTTAAAGATTAAATTTCAATTTTTAAGTGCATACTTAAAAGTCTGATGCATTACAGTCTTGTCAAACATTTTCTGATATGAATTTAACTGTAGTTATAAGTACGTGCAAAATAATCCATGGTTGAATTAGAATATGGAATAATATTATCTTATACAATGTGATTGCAATTTTTATTTATTAAATAATAGTTGCGTACGGCTTATTTCAGCCAATTCCAGAGACAACAATAATTATTTCATATTATCTAATCAGGATAATGACAATATGAAATTTTGTTTGGAACTAACTTCATTGTATAAATATTACTTGCCCCTCTCAAAGCATCCCAGCAATGCGACAAAAAGGGACGTAAATCCTCCGATTGTATCCTCAAAGTCCTGCCGATACACTGAATTGTCTCGCGAACATGAGATATAAAAGCTAATCATCAAAATGTATAAATTTTTTAATTCAGACTGAATTTCGTTATTTATTAAACGAGTAATTAACAACAGATTAGTAAATGGGCACTTTCCTTCCCCTCGTTCAAAATAGAACTATAATTTACAACTTTATTTTAACCCCTTTATAATAACTATATATTTGGTTTTTATATTTTTATTCTACTACTTTAATGTTTTCCTCATTCAATTAATCATAATACGGCTGATCATACGCATTGACGAGAAAACATTAGGACGTTATACTTCGGGGAAATACTGAAATAAGGAGAAAGAACTAAAACAATCCATAGTTTCAAAAAGTTAAAATAAGTAGAGAATTATTACATATTACCGATTAAAAACGCGAATCAAACGTTTATGTTTGTGATAAGCACTTTGCTTTCTGTAATTTTATTTTCCATTGTGGATAATGACATGCGCACACACTCAGAAAAAAAATAGTTAAAATAACCCGAATTCTGATTGGTTTGACCAGAAATATTATTGGTTTAACTATCAATATTGTTGAAACAATCATTTTTCTAATTAAACTACCCAGAATTCTGGTTATTATAACCAGAAATAATAGAACGGTCGTATTTGACCAGAACATTGTTTTAGTGCAGATTAACCCGTTTCGTCCCAAAATGACAAAATTAGTCGCCGGTTTGTGTCCTCCGTAAGTTTATGGATATCTTTGAGATATTGTTATGAAATTCAGGTTTCTTATAGTTTTTGGGTATGCTCTTTTCGAATCTGAAGTCCGTTTTTCGATATCACTTTCCGTTTTTAAATATGGCCACTTAAATGAAAGAAAACGTGGAAAAAAGCAAAAACTTTTTCAGTAAACTGAAATTTTTATTGCGAAGGAATTCCGAGATCGTGTCAGGCCTCAAAATCCTGTGGCCCAATGAGTTTTACTAAAAGTTGATCAATATTACGATATAAATTATAAAATGGCGTCTTCAAAATGGCGCTATTTATACGGAATCATTTTGTTATTTGCGTTTTATTAAAATATTTCTGGTATCTTGACATGTATTTTGAGGAATATGTAGATTGTTTTTCACGTGGCTCAATACATTATTAAATTTTGAAAATTTAAAATGGCCAATTAAATATGACTTCGAAAATAACTATATACTAAATACCATACAATTTTTCTAAAATTTCGGTTGGCCATATTGGATACGCTTTTTGCAATTTCCAAACTTTAATAACGGATTTGTATTCAGCAAACTCAAGAACAATCTAGAAAAATATATTCATCAAAATACACAAGATACCAGAAATATTTTAAAAAGACACAGATAGCAAAAAAAATACATAGCAATAGCGCCATTGTGAGGACGCCATTTTCCAATTTAAATCTTGATATTGACCAACTTTTAGCAAAACTCATTATGCCACAGGATTCAGTGACCTGACACGATCTCGGAACTCCTTCGCAATAAAAATTGCAGTTTACTGAAAATGTTTTCCTTTTTTTCCATGTTTTCTTTCATTTAAGTGCCCATATTTAAAAAATGGAAAGTGATATCGAAAAACGGACTTCAGATTCGAAAGAGCATACCCAAAAACTATAGGAAACCTAATTTCATAACAACATCTCAAAGATATCCATAAATTTACGGAGGATGAAAACCGGCGACGAATTTTGTCGTTTTAGGATGAAACGGGTGAAAAGTTGTGAAAAATGACATTTCTAGCTATGTGGTTACAAAAGTTACACTTTTTATGAACTTGAAAACAACTGCGGTATGCAAAATGCAATTTTGGGTACCCTTCGTAATTTAGAGCACTCTAACTAGTAATACGGCATCTCAGATGTCTGATTGCCATCACTGCTTTTGCTCTGAACAATCCTCCCATCCGGGATCACTTTACCGCAGTAGTACGAACGGGTGGAAAGTGAACATTTACGAACATAGGGACCCGAGCGATAAAATCTATCCAACAACAATAAAGTACAATTATCCGGCGTTGAAAGCACTTTATCCCTGGAAAATTGTCTGCTGCCGCACGAGAGATGGAATGAAAGTGTTTAGTAAGCATTCTGTGGTTTACCAGCTTAGAATGTCAACGTTTCTAATAAACTACCGTCGACAGTCAGCATTTTCTTCAAATAGAAATAGCCGGTTCCTTTAATAATTAAGATTTCATAATATATCCTATCCAACAATGTCATCTAGCACATCAAACATACACTTTAGGATGATAAGAGTTTGATAAATTTCTAGACGTTTTTTGCATTACGGGAATTTACAAAAAACAACAACAAATTATTCAATAAAAAAAATACTTTGCAAGTACTAAATGTGATATGCAACTTACTGATCATGGATGAGTAGGAATTGATTGATTGACTTTACATTGAAAAGTGTTATATAGCTCCCCAGAAATGGGGGTGCGGAATAACCCTCACCTGAGACCCGGAAGATCCCTCATCGAAGCACCTGTACCTGGCCTCGTAATTCGAGATGATTGAGATCTGACAGGATTGGCAAATGAATTCCCCCAGCTGTCCGTCGAAGATGTCGCGCAGCTTCCTCGTGACGGGTTCGACCTTGGACACGCGACGACAGTGCCTTTTGAAGGGGTTGCAGCAGTGCGGACGCGGCATGTTGTCGAGGAACAACCCGGGCATGCCAGTTTCGATGCCGCTTCCTGTCACGCAGGAGCTGATGACGTTTTCGTCGAGGAAACAAAGTTCGACGAAGAGGTGGTTATCGGAGCTCGTTGCTCAGCTGATAAGTAGCCTTCCCAAAACGTCGATTTTCCGATAGCGTGTAATCCTTAATTAATCTTTCTTTGCTCCAGTCACGGGAAATTAACAGCTCACAATATATACAGTATTTTGAGTTCATGATTGATCTCGGTGATTATATGTTGGATCTCCGGAGGTCGATGATGACGCTGGAGGTCCCTCCCGGATTCTACTGACGGGAGATCGTCACGGACCTGGACGTTGAACCTCGTTGGCACCGCGGGTCGTCGACGGACATTGGACTGATCGTATGAACGGATGTCACGCTCGCCACTGCCGGTGTTCTGTCGGCTGACGGTGGGGTCTTCGTCGTCCCTACACATATATATAAGCGCAGTAGGATGCGATTGACCCTGCGCGACGCGCACGACGCACATTTCAGAGACGAACAAAAAACACACGGCCCGAGAAGCCCGGGGGATTTGGCCGGGATGCGTGTTTTTTCCGACTTTATGCTCGTATGGAAACTCGCGGCAAGTTCATCAAGTCTCCAGGAAAAGAAGTACTTTTTCCCTCGACGGTTAGAGTTATCGATTCGAGTCACGGCCAGGGTGCGCGATAACCCTCCTGCTGGAGAATATGAAACGTCGATGGGTAGCTCTAGCTCTGGTTTCAGTAGAAGATAGCTTTAATTGTTGAAACTTCACGCAATTTCCGATACATTTGCGAATCGACATTCGAGGGTGCGACGATGTATGCCCTCCGAATTTAAATTGGCGAAAATCCACCGATCGATATGTGCTATGTACATACACTTGCTGATTTATCCGCATGTGCGTGTGCTACTGTTCAACAGCTAATATATTTGCAGAATGAGTCAGTATACTGTTCCTTGCACTGCTTCATATTCCGTGTACTCTGCAGCTGCTCCAAATAACGATCAATAATCTCAGTTGTTCGAAGAAGTCAAGTTATCTAAGTTATTGTCCTGTCAGGTTGAGTAAAACTTATGTGAATTTCATTCCACGGCATGTCTTAGCTGCATAATCAGTCTTTGCTAATGTCTACATTTCGTATCGTTTATTCTTCCCGCGCGTCTGCTTTTATGTGATTCGCCGATTTTAACCGCAGCTAAAACATCCCTCTATTTCAAAATAATTTTTTTATAATTTGCTGATCATGACTTAATGCAGTTGTCCGAAGGCATTACATAATGCAGCATGATCTAAGTAGAAAAAAAGTTTGGCAAATGATTTCTCCCTTTCCAAACTTTATGTGAAGTTCGGAAATGAACTCTTGTGAAAATTCACTCTCAAAGGATAGAAAAGTTGAATTCTAACTTAAAGATAAGTACACATGGAAAGAATTAGTCGATAAATTGATGGTAATACAAAATATATTACCATAGTTATGATACTGGTGTATATGTTAGATTATGTGTGGTACTCTGTACGATCATATATGGTAAACGCGCCGCATTGGCGCGTGCGTAAACCGACTCTGCCACCTTTCACTCAGTACAGTATACAAGCGCATTTATTAAAATGTCGTGAATATTATCCAATATATCCGTACATCAAGAAAGGTTGCTGCATACAACAGTAAGGTAAAAATCCCAATTATGAAACACTGTCCCAATCTTTGAAACACTACAATAAATACTAGTATTACACCCTAAATAAAGCATATTGGACAAAAATTGTTGGTATGAAGTCATTGTTTAATTTCATTTCAAAATAAATGATTACATTGTCCAATTGCTTTTAATATATTAAAAAAGTAGTTATGCGCAAATATCGCTCCATCAGAGCGAAACAACATGTCATTAGCGTGGAACTGGTAACGTACATGGTAAATGGTTTCACGAATCTTCAACTATTATTTAAAAGCATTATAAATTGATTATTAAAAAGTTCAGTTTTCATACATTGTTATTATTAAACAAATATTCCGGTTTCAGAAGTACATAATTTATAAAAATAGGTGTTTCACAATACGGACATACATTTCTGTGCATTCCATACTTATGAAACGATTTTTGGCCGTTTCACAAACACGGTCATATTTCTCCCACTTTGTCCCGATGATGATACGGTGATACAATTAACTTTACACTTCGCTTTTTACGTTTTTCAAAATCAAATCTTGAACGTTTTTATGAACTTTAACTTTGCAGAAATTAGAATTAGTTCTACGTCTATTTATATTGAACAACACTGTGTTTAATTTAAGTGTAAACCTAACCTATTAAGTAGGTAAAATAGCGAATGAACTTTCTCACTCGAAATGAAAATTCTAACTAGTCTTTGTAAACATTTTTCTATTTTCTGTTTCCCAATATAACAATAAAAATTTACCGTTCAGATATACACTGAAGTCGCAATCTTCGAAAAATTGCGTTATATTGTGGTTTTATGCGTTTTTTGTAAAAATTTCAAATTAGACAAAAAAATATTTTGAGTAAAAAAGATAGAGAACTAAATTCCCTACAGAAAAGGTTGTATTCATTTTCATCATAATATCAATGCTAATACAGTAAAGGACTGATTTACCTGAGAATAAACGATTTGTTCTATCATATAACCTCATTTATAACACAGTTTTATGTTCTGGGATATTTATACACATTACCTTTGATATTGCAAAAAAATGCATCCAACCTCTTTGTTACAGAATTTGATGCTTTTTTATTTGAAATATTTTTTTGTCTGATTTGTATTTTTCAAAATAAATGGAGAAACACGCAATAAAATGTGGGTGTTTTGATATTGCGGCTTGAATATGCCCGACCGATAATTTTTGTTGTCATATTCGGAATCAGGAAGCTAAAATACTTTCAAAATATGTAAGTTATTTTTTTTTCAGACAAGGAAGTGTATTTTATATATGCGTGTTTCATACGAGGGACATTTTAAATGAAACAGTAGGGACATCCTGTCATATTTCACAATAGGGACGTGTAGTTTATCGAAAATTTTTCTTAATAAAATAATTTTGCAACTTTTAAATGATTGCATAAAAGTTATTATTATTCTAAACAGCAATTATGTACAATATACAATGAAAACTTTCAACTTATAACGTTTTTTTTAATTGAATTTTATTGCTAATAACCAACCTTTCATGAACATCCGTTTCACGACGACATTTACTAATGGAATGTGCAGCAAAGGTGACTTTTAAAAAATGTTTATTTTTACTTAACATTTTTCGCATACGAGAAAAAAGATGTACTTTTAATAAACGCTACAATATAGACAAACGTGTACAGTATAGACAGGAGTGCAACAACATAATTATGTTTCGCACAATTGTTCGTTAAAAAAAATTTTCGCACTTTCATCAAAACTAACTTCTGTGCCCCATTTTAAACTACCGATGGATCTCTGGTGATAATAATTGTTGAGTCAATTTGTTCCTGAAAAAGTGTGTACCTGCTATAGAGTTCAAGCAAGTTTAATTTATGACAACCTTAACCCTGATGACGACCTTCATGAATATTTCAAGGGCAAATTAAATTTATTAAAATGGACACTCTACTTTTGTCCTTGGAACTTGATAAGGGTAAATTTATCGTCCAGATATAACCTTAATCAATTCATAATTTTACCTTGAATTAGGCAAAGTACATCAGGACGATTGGACAGATATTTAAAAAATGCGACAATTTTTTATTAGGAAATTATCTTCGAAAGCTCATGCCAGACGGTTAAGTGTCGTATTCGCGTTTTCTGACCGCGCCATGACATTTCAAGGCGAAATCATTGATTGGTTAAAGCCATATCTAGACATTAAATTTACCACTCTTGGATTGCAAAAACAAAAGCGAGGGGGGAGGGTCCATTAAAAAAAATTTAATTTACCCTTGACGTATCCATGAAGGTTCACTTCAGAGTCAAGGTCATTATAAATTAGAGTACACCTCAAAAACCCTTCAAAATACAGACATTCAAAAACAATATATTTCAATAAAAAGACACTCAAATAACCCGACATTTCAAAATACAGACACCTCCGACTGATGCGTTCCCTACATAAAACAACTATCTCTGGTCACCGCCTTTGTGGTCTCACTGGAAGGTCATTTCGGGGTAAAAAATGTTACCTGCTGTTATTGACCAAAGGGTTAATTTTGAAGGTGAAATCAGTTTGACCCCCGCATTATTTTTTAAACCCATTTAGAATTCATCATTATTATATCATTATCATTAGTTATATTTTCATTATTTCAGTATTTTGAAATGTTTGGTTTTTTATATGTCTGTTTTCATCCAGTTTCATAATCCAGGGGTCAAATTTATTTGACCTTCAAGTGACCTATAAAATGAATTTCTTGGTCAAACATTTTTGACCTTGAAATGACCTTCCAATGAGACCTCAAAGAAAGCGTACCCGAAATAATTTTTCTATGTTTTGAACGCACCAATCGGAGGTGTCGAAACGTCGGGATCTTGAATGTCTGTTTTTTGAAGTGTCTGTTTTATTTGTCGGGTTTTTGTGGTGCACCCAATAAATTAGCCTTGTAATGTATATCTAACACGTTTTCTCCAAACCGCTTATCAAATAAGATATTCCTATCAGTTATTTAAAATGTATACATACCTACATTTTTTTTCTAATTACTTTTATTTTTAATACAAATTACTTTTACTAATTTATATATATTTCAGGATCAGTTTTAGAACATTTCTTAGTAAAGTGACAATTTTTCAAAGTGCCAATGAAAAGACGAATGAGAACCGACCGGCGAATAGACATATCGTCATTAAAACGGGGGAAATACTTTGTCCTTTGTCCTTTGTCTAGTGCCAATGAAGATCTCGGATAATATAACATTTTCATCATCTGAAATTATTATCAGCTTTACAATTTGATGTTTATCCTTTTTAGATAGAAAATGCTATAATATACATTCCAGTCCGTTTACATGACATCAAAGATAGTAAGAGATACCATCATCAGGTTATCCAGCACCATATTTTTGTCTCCATGCCGGGATAAGTGCAACGCTCCTTAAATCGTCCGCATTTTATTCCCTTGAGTCGTAACTCTGCAACGCGATATTATCACTGTACTATTCCCTTTCACATTTGATTCATAATTAGCTCAAAGGATCGTTATGGCCACGTTTTTGTACATTGGGGAGTTAAATTCCGGCCATGCGCTCGCAAATCACAGCCGCATTATGACCCTTTTAAAATTTGAATAATAACTGGGGTAACTTGCTCTCTTCGATCATTTAGCGTGTATTTCGCACCAATCACAGGTATGTTTTTTCTTATTCGCCTTCTACTTGATACCTCCCCGATATTAAGTGTTTTTTAAGGATTCACATCGCAACTTTTCAAGATAATAAATATAAAGATCCAGAAAGCGATTGATTTTGCAGCTTATTTGGCTCGACAATGGGTCGAGAGATCGGCCGGATCGGCGGGAACGCGGTTAGTTTTTCGTCCATTACAAGGTCGTTTTTTGAAGATTGCAAATTAAAACTTTAAAACCAATTTTTGCTTATGGCATGCAAAAATCAAATATAGTAAACGTAATGAAAATTGACTTCGAACGGAATAATCGCAAAAATTGGTTATATATAATAATCATTTATTAATTTTTATTATACCCGTAACAAATATAGATCTTTCTAAAAATGTCACAGGTAGACATTTTTTTCCATATGTATTTTAGTTTTCAAGATACAGCCGTTTAAAAAATATTTAATTTCATTTTTTGAGCTCATTAATATTTTAGACTCTAATTTGGTAAAAAGTTTTATCTTTACATATACTAACTGTAGTTCAAGTTTGAGTAAATTCCGAAATTTGACTCCAAAGCATGGGTGATTTCTCATCAAATGCCCCACATTTGAGTTGACAGAGATACACTAAACCTTAAACATTATTTTGGATGAAATAGATCCGGTAAGAATATTGTTACTTACATAATACGATCATGCATTTCTTATTATTAAACATGAAAGGATTTTACATTTACACCCTCAAATTGAAACTACAGCATTCGTTCCGCCTTCCCGAAGAAATAGTGTACGAGCAAATGTTTCTAGATCGGAATGCATTTTTTTTACTTAATATATTAAACAAGTATTTTGATTCTTTGGTCACTAATTCAAACACTGAGAATGGTAATCTCGAAAACTTTACTCCTGCCGCAAGTTGCCTAAACTATTATTAATCAATCATATTTCTTTATTGCCGCTGCTTGGAAGAGTAAAGAATATTTTGACATTTATTATAGGGATAAAAAGCTTCCTCGGTTCCATAAAAAGTATCTACCTCGCGAATTCGTCATTTGGATCAACATATGTAGATCTGGTCATTATCACCTAGCAGCTTCCCTCTCGATGGTCAATATCATTTCTGATCCCAAATGTAGTTGAGGCTATCCACAAGAAGACGTGGACCATATTCTCTGGAACTGCCCCAAGTACGAACACTCTTTGTTTATTAAAATGTAACCCCCCAACAACGTTCATATGTGAACTAATTTGTAATTTGAAATTAAGCATACTGTCATTTTGTTATCAAGAATAAATTGTATCTACTACTTTGTAACCTTAATAAACCTGTAAGGTTTAATAAGTCTAATAAAAAACAAAAAAGAAATCATATTTCTTCGAATGTAGACAAATTTTATTTACATTCGTCGGCTAAATTAAAAACTATCCACATGTAGAATCAAAACGTGTACCTGAAACATAAAATCTGAAATGTTCATGTAAAAATATTCTTTAACTTTCAACCTCTCACCTGCTGCTATTTTCAAACATTAACCGACTATGTTTGTTAAACTACAAAATTTTCATCTAGTTAAAAACATTAAAATCATTAAAATTTAGTAGTACATACACATTTAACAAAAATTTATTATAATACGGTTGTCCGTTAACAAGTTATTTGATGTACGAAATTCTTGGACGATAAGGTGGACGTAAGTAGGTACGGACAAGATCGTGGATATACATTTTTTACTTTATTTGGTGATCGACGGGGTCTAAAATTACCATATTTGATGAAAAACTAGAGGGTCATTTTTTCGGAGTAACCAATACCAATACTTTGCCCGGACCTTTCGGTCTTGGGACGAAGTAATAATAGGAATTCTACGAATACCGTGTAGAAAGAATACATTAAATATGATCATATATGGGATTTTTATTATACTAGACATATATTTAATGCATCAAATATCAAAAGAAAATTCTTTATGAAGAAAAATAATAATAACATTGTAAGAAATGTCGCCAACAGGTTGACAATTATTAATCATAGTTAACCAATTAATACGGGGAATAAAAATGTCTTAGAATGTATCAAAGAGTATGCCCACATTTTTTCAGAATATATTGATATCATTTTTCATTTTTTAATTTTCGGAGAACCGAAATTTTTAAAAAAGTCGTTTAAAAAATCTGAATAAATTGTAGTGTATTCTTTGTCAAATTCTAAGTTAATTTTGTTCTATGGAAATTTTGTCTAAAGTCTACAGTTTTCGAAAAAAAAAATATTATTTTGATACACGTGTCCGTAAAGTAGACACTTTACGGACTGATTTCTGCACTTTACGGACTAAAAATAGTCGTTAAAGTGCCTACTTTTGCGAACAGTGTATCAAAAAATAGTATTCGCTCCTCGGCCGTAAAATTTTACGACCTCGGTTTGGAGATATTGTGATCCTCGGACCGGCTTCGCCAGTCCTCGGATGCACAATCTCCGCTCGGTCCGTAAAATTGAACTTTACGGCCTAGGACCGAAAAGTACTATTCTTGAAATCTAGAAATGATTAATAATTTTGTTTCTAACAAACTATAAACTTTAGAGAAAATCTTCTTAGAATATAAATATTTTAGAATTAGTAAAAAATTACTCTCAATTTTTTTCAGATTTTTTAAATGACATTTTTCACTATTTTGATTTTCTTTGACACAATCTAAGAAACGTTTGTTCTCACAACATTTTTTGAAGAGTTTGCAGTTTTCATGAACACAATTTGTTAAGTTTTCAAAAGAAAATACTTACTGCGGTCACCATTTTGTGTTTATTTTTTAATATTTCAAAAATATATCTTAATACTACAACTATTTTGTGTACAAGAGTTTCGTGCCGGCAAATATTCTTTCTATAAAAAAAAAGTATACCCGATTTTTTGCGTTTTTTGATATTTGAATCGTTATATTTAATTTTGTAATTAAGATAACTCAATTTTGACAAGTCTATTGAAATGACCGATCTCGAAAATAACAAGAAACAATTCATTTCAATTTTTTTGTACTTTAATTTTCATATGAAATACGTGATTGAAATTGAAGTAGGAAATGTGTCCTTCTCAGCGTTAATGAGTTAATATTAGTACAACTCTGTTCAATTTTATGTTGGATTCTCCAAATTCCCTATACCTTTAACATGGAAAATAACATGACTGGACAGAAACTAACCAAAAACTGAACTAATTTTCTATTAAAATGTGTAATATTATTTTATAATAATTTGTAGCGGGCTAGTCATTGAATTTTATACTGCTAATTACACTGTTAAATTGTCATAGAATTTAATATACAGTATAATCATTTTTCTAACGGTATATATCTATATATTATATATAAATATACATTATAAAGAATTAATGTACATGTGTTGAAAGTATTTTTTGTATATTTATAGTGTTTGCTATTTATTTTGACTTATTTTTCCACTGTAAATTACTGATTGTTCGAGGAACTCTAAAAATTTGATTATTTCAAATTGAGTGAGTAGAAAACCGATTCTACAATTGACAGAAATAAAAGTTAATTAGATCATAATAATTAACACATTTAAATATCATGGCCAATGAAGAAACAAGAGGTTAATTCCTATAGGAATGCAAAAAGTTAAAAATGCCTATATAATTATCCGCGAAAGAGTTTGGATAATGCCAAAGCAATATAATGAAAAAATACACAATAACGAATACTATAAGATAATAAAAGTTAAGCACATTATTATATAAATTTATAAATAATATTAAAAACCAAGATACATATAAATTAAATTTTACATCAAGGATGATATTTTGACACATCTCGTATTCACCGCTGGAAGCTCACCAAAAACTCACTTACAGAAAACATTTTTTTTTTTTAATTTTGAAGCCAAATTATCTGCAGCTCGAAAACGTTTTTATTATTAAGAGGCAGTTGGCGACAAGAAAAATTACACATCGACGATATAGGTGTTGAAATTAAATGTGTTGACTATCACTATATCAACGTCATCCTAATTATAAGATCGCTAAACCTATCTTTAGTTTAATAACTTCCATTATTTTAAGTTTTGTCTGCCCTTGATTTATAATCGTTTTCCGTCAGTACCTCTCTATCCGTTCGTTTTCCATTATCTCTTCGTTAGACTGGTATATAAAGTGTAGATCAAAACGGCTATGATAAACAGAATATTAAAACGAGGAAAGGAATTGCCAAAATGTTTGTCCCACGAAATTAAAATTAGGGAATGCCTACTGCCTGCATGCAGTTGAAAAATCGTATGAACCATTTACGGTAGAGCAATGTGTTTGGGGAATTACAATTAGAATTTCATCATTTTCATAATTTTAAACTGGAGGAAATGTGTTTTCTAACTTCATGTTCATGGCCTTTTTTTAACCGAGTACCCTGGTTTACATATCTAGCTAACTGCGGAAAAAATTGATCCGCAATTGTTTATCATAAAAAAATGTTGCTTTTGATAAATAAATGCTCGAAAAAAGTCCTTAGCGTATCCGCAATTCTGTTTGTAAAGCGTGTCTTTGATCACAAATTCTTTGAGAAGGGACCAAATTTTGAGATTGAGTATTAAATAAAATTATTTTGAAAATTTGCAAGCATGCAAAATTGAATTAATTTCAATTAAACAGCATAAAGTTTCAACAACATTGTATAGAGAAAATATGAATTAAATTTTCTAAAACATATACAAAATTTATTGGAATACGACAAAGAAACAAGATACTCAAATAAAACTTGTCACCAGATTATGATGGAATAGTGTCAGCGCATGAAAAAGCAACCAATAAAAATTAAGACTTGTCATCAAATTTTGAGGCCCAAAGAATACAAACACCGGACGTTTTGTAATCGAATTCTGTAATCTTTACAACATGGGTTTGCATAGCAAATGTTTGTTAACACAAACAATGGAGTTTGCAATTATTAGACCGCACAGTATGTAGATTATGTTTTTCAGTCTTTTTGCACATTTAATTTGAATGTTTTTTCGTTTATTACACATTTTCCACTTATATTTTAAGTATTATCATTATACAGGTTTCATTAAATAAAATTAAATAACACGTCATCTATGTATTTATTAAATTATTTTTAATGAATAAGTACACACTTAATAATAAGTAACAATGTCATAAATCTACGTTAAAAAAGTGTCCCTTGATAGATTGAATTCTTATAAATGATAGACAATTACTTAAAATATAAGTTGATAATGCTCGAATTACATTTTATAGAAATATATTTACCTCGGGTCACGGCTAATGAACCCAAATGACAGATGTTAATTCCGACAACTGGGAAATTTATGCGCTGGGACGTTCTTTGCATACAAACACAGAATATACAGACAGAAGAGTAATAATAGAGAAGCACATTTTTCTCTTTATGAGTTTTGCCAGTCACCTGATAGTAATTTGTTAAGATTTTCACGTTTAAAAATGAAAATCTTGCGAGTTTGATTTTTAATTAAGTTAATGAAGTTTAATCGTCCATTGAGTCCTGTGGTATTAACAGGATACGTTGAACGGTACTGGGATAAACCTTTTCCCGGATCCACTTATCGTCAATTTAATTAAAAAGTTTAAAATCCACTTTATTTTAGTGACGTTAGATTTCTGGTAGTTAACGTGAGTAAGCGGAAGGGCATTCATGCAATCCTTTTTTTCAGCACTTTTTGTAACTTTGGGTGATACGGGTGGTTGAACGGACGATTCTGCTTTTGATGTTGGAGTGGAAACTAGACGAGTTTTTTATCGACATTTCGGTTGATAAAATTTATTACTTCCGTTTTAATTCCCATTTAATTTTATAATGTAAAAATGAAAAGGAGTATATAATTTTTTATTTATTCATGTATTTGGAATTCAATAGAAACTAGTGTTGGCGTGGTGCCTCGCTCGCTTTGCTCGCTCAGAAACTTCGACCCAGTGGAGAGTCGGCTTATTCCTTAATACTCGTTTGTTTACTAACAGCTTTCAGTTTTATTATAAAATTATACCGATATTTGTTTGTAGACTTAAACAAAAAAGAAAGAGAGGGTGGAGTCCAAACATATTTAAGTCCAAGTGGCTTCGGTAGCTATATTGTAACAATGTAGCGTTTCTGAAATGTATAAAAATTGAAATAGTAATTTTCGTATCAAGGGCGTAAAATGAGCTTTTACGAGTGGGTGTAAAATTCGAGTTTAGACTCTAAATTTCTTAAAGTGAAACTTGAGCCACTTTCCGATAAAAGTGACTTTTTCACTATTTTTAAAGTGGAAATTTCACTTTACTAACAGTGGATGGAATTATGCCACTCTAATAAAGGGAAATTTCCACTTTGGAAATAGTGAAAAGTCACCTGTACCAAAGAGTGGCTCAACTTTCACTTAAAGAACTTTGAGTGTATGGTCCGATTTGTAAATTCGAAATAGTGGGGAACTCCTATTTTTGCCATGTAATTTTCGAGGGCGTAAAATCTGGTTTTACGCCAGGGAGGGCGAAAATGATTTACATGTCTCATTCCTATGTCCAATGGCCTGCGTCAAAGTAAAATTGAAAATGAGCATTTTCAAAACTTCGACCCGACCACAGGCCAGCCGAAGTATTAATAAATAATACTTGCAAAACACTTACCTCATGGTAATATACTATTCGATACATATTACATGTTTACTGTGTTTTATACATTTACACTGGTAGTGCCCATTCGTCATCTCCTCTCCCGGTTACTAATCAGCTGTCATTATTAGAACGTACTGAAACACAACATTCCTTCGTCTTTTCAAGCTCTACAACTTCTTCCTGTGTAACATTTCGTAAGCTATTTGTCAAAATAAGTTATATAGGAAAAAACGCAAAAAATGGCCTTTTTCAGTTTTTGAGGCCTTAACTTCAGAACTATTCATCGCAGGTCAAATGCTCTTATGGATGAATTGTAGGGCTTAAAAAAAGCTTGTAAATGAGCTCCAAATTCTGGGCCTCAGATCCAATACTGGTAGAGAACTTTTACTTGAAATATCGTAACCCAGTTCTTGGACACCCTGTGTAATAATGCTTTGGCTGACGTGTGCTGGTGGTCGAAGTTTTGAAAATTATCAGTCGCAATTTTTTCCTGTTGTCAACTAAACAGCTGGGTATAACAAACCCTGCCCAGACCGTAGGAGAACATGAGCTAAAGACCGCGCGGTCGTTTTTTATTTGGATTCACGTCGTTTTAGGGTTCTGTTATAAATAGAATACTGTACATTATAAAAAGGCCAAAAAATACCCTTTTTACAATAAATGCAATCCGATTTCCGCGCTTCTGGTTATGTAAAATTCACAATGACAGATATAATATGGCGCATACTTTATTTCAAATTCGTTAGATTCTCTTAAAACTCGTCACTATAGAAAATTGGTGAAATGATTACATTTTTGGAAAATACGATATATGCCTGATGAATTTGTTGCATTTCAGAAAAATGGACTTTGCTTCGTATTCTGCATAACTTCTTGATATATAATGGTGCACGATTGGTTAATGCAATATAAACACGCAAATTTCAGCTTCTTTTTTTGTCAAATTCCATTTGTCCTAAAATATATCATTAAATATTTCAGGCTATAGAAATGCAATAAACGTATTATTCTTTCTAGGCGATCAGAAAAGAAAATTATGTAATGTAAAAAAAGACAGTCTGCAATTTTTTGTTAATGCATATGGCATTTATTCAACACCTTGACTATATATTTTCAACATCTGGCCCCTACAAATGAGGGCATGTATAACCATAAAAAAGTAAGGATCTTTGTGTATATCCCACAATGGCCTGCGTGGCTAGAATAGCCACTTTTATGACAAAATATGCATATTAACACTTGCGCGTTGCTAAAAATTATATTTGAAATAAATATATGTTACAATACTTATTAAATCAAGAATAATTTATTTCAATTCTGGATACATGTAATCTCTTATTAAATATTAGTAAACCAAAAACACTGTTAATCAAAGAAATGCTATATAAATAACTATGTATTTATGAGAATTGAATTTGTGAGCGTTGATTAAAGAGAACCCCACTAAATGCAATTAGACTTTGAGTTCATCTGTAGGAAATTTTCTTTCAGCGTATCAGATCACTTCGTGCTTGGAATTAGTTAGAAGCATAAAGACCTGAGTGGTTTTATGCACTTTTTCGTTCGTATTCGCATGGTTCACTAGATTGCCCCTCACTCATAGAACGTCTCAAACACAACCACATTTGACACACATGCTCGGTGGATTTTTTAAAACCCACGGGAATTAAGATTTCCATTCGACGCGTACCAGAACAGGAATAAATTTGAAGTCCGACATGCTCTCCCGTGAGGGTGGATCATTATTCAGGATCTGTACGCTGCAAATATGGTGCCCAGCAGGGAAAATTGCATAGCTTTAAATAACGGCAGCATGAAATTTGTGAGCGACATTCATCAAGGGTCTTTTAACAATAGTCCGTCTTTTGTTTATTACTAATCCCCATTTCGCGATCTACTTGTATAACGAAAACCGCTGCAAAAATGCAGATTAGGAGTCTATTATAAGCTAACCTCGCAGGGATGAGAAGTTGACACATTGCAAAGGGATGAATTTTTTGAAAAAAATTTACACAATAATGCTTTCTCAGCTTGGTACAGCAGGGAAGATATTTTTTTGGCAACAACATTCGGTACAGCAGAAGTCACGCGTAGCAGCCTCCTCTCCCTTCATGTGATTACTTCGACCGCAGATGGCAACATTCTCGAGCTTACAGGAAATTAAAGATTTTTAGCCCTTGCGGGAATCCAGATATGTCGACACGACATGGCCGAAATCTTTCAATACATTAAAACGGTATCTCTGCGTGATCGTCGTCATATTATAACATATTTCCAGAATATTGTAACTTGCATTTATAAAAGGTAAAACTTTCCAATGGAACTTTTCTCTGAAATATTATATTTTTCTATTTTATTATTTGAATTCAGGGATCTACGTAGGATATTGTAATATTTCTATCATATAAATTGAACAAATTATTCCTTTGGCTAGCTCTAAAATAAAAATACTTATTGCTTAATGCATTCGAAGCTGCACTAATAACTGTGATAGTTTTAATAATTAAAAGTAATAAGTTTTATAGATATATACAAATATGACAAGTTACATTTAACACAATAGCACTGCAGTATCTTTCTGTTCTTATTGCATACGTACGAATCAATAGAAACGTCTATTACTTGCGAGAATATCCTACCTTATCCCGTCTACCCAGTAACTACATAGCAGTTCCGTAAAAAACGTATGCCTGCCATTGGTACCAAGCAACCTAAAAATGACTCCAAACAATATTATATAATATTAGAATCAAAGTTTTATAATGTTGTTTTTCAAGCATTAAAATATTTACATTTTAATGCAAACAAACATTAATGTTTTTCTTATAGGACCGAATCCATCTCAGATCATGCAGGCAGTAGGATGGCATGTCGCCAATCACAGTGCGGTTGAACTATGTTATTCTGCCTGGAAAATAAGCGAACGCGTGTTTTTTTGTTTTACGAATAATCGTAATTTGAATGATTTATCGTTTTTTTTTTTTTTAATTTTAACCGCTTAATGGATTTTTTGAAAAATTAAACAATTTTTTAATAAAAACGCTGCCATTTTCTCATTATAAGATCTATATAGATCAAATTAACACATATTATAGAAGGGGTTTCACTCTTTAAAGCCCATTTAATCTTTTTAAAAAATACAAGAAATTCGAGAAAATAGAGCGATTTTTCAAAAAAATAAAAATATTTCTTTTCTCAAAAACATCATTTTTTTTCGCTGTAATTTTTTTCTGGGCTTCTTAAAAATATGTCGAATACGCATTTTTCCCTACAAGAGTATTTTTGTTGTTAAAGTGTAAAAACATATTTTGTCAATTGATTCCACTAATTGTAACCTATGTAGAACAAGCCGTGTTTTCGATTGTTAACAGACCTATTTTTGAATACTTTTGTATTAAAATGTACGTGGACACTGTACACACTATGTTAGAAAAAAACATTTTTTGTTATTTCTTTACGTAGATAAATCCAGAATAATTACTGTCTGAAATTAAAAGAAATGAGTTTACTGCAGTTGAAAATGAACCGAAAATTTCTGTTTATGTTTATGTAGTTCATTAATATTTTGTTATAGGCAATTATGCGTGCTATAATTTACAAATATAACGTAATGTGTTCTATATTCTGATGTATATACATTAAGGGGTCTGTCTAGTAACTCACTGTTGAAAAATCGGTTTTTTGTTTTTTACTTTTTTCGAAAGTAAATATATTAAGAAATATTGTGTGATAAGGAATTTTGTACGGTCCAGGCATCGCTGACTAGGTGTAAGTAATTTTTTTTTAAGAATTTCATGTAAAAAAACTTTAAACGCGTTTTTCTCGAAACAACGCTTTTACTCGCCTTGTTGATGAAATTTTCGAAACTACTCGACCGATCCTTATGAAATTTGAACCACATATTCTTTAAACCTATCGCTATGTCCCCTATAAATTTTTTTCAAAAATTTTGAATTTAACTATATTATTTTTTCAAAAGTCGGCGAAAAAAACCGGTTTTTTGAAAATTTTTAGTTTTTTCTTCACCATTTTTTTATTTTTTAAAATAATTGAACAAAATTCACAGGGGACATTGCCATTGTCATACCAAACCTAAAGCACTTTGATTTTTTTGTTTCAGACGACACAGCTCCGAGATTTTATCAACAAGGCGGACCTACCTACTTTTCGAGGTGTTGCGTTTGGTTGACGTTTTTGGTCATAATACATGTATAAAATAAAAGAACAAAATTTTTTTATGTATTTCAAGAGTGCATTTACTAAGCCTAATAACTTTTATATCATTACCTTTATCCAGTATCCCAAGAAATAATCACGAAAATCGCGTTTTTTTCGGCGCGAGCTACTAAACAGACCCCTTAAGAACGAAATGAGGTATCACATGAAAAAATAAATAAATTCAACACTATATTTATCACTAATCAATATTTTTTAAGTGTAATTTTTAAAATAAGTTTTTTGTTAATAAACCAAGATTACTTATTGCTTGCTTTTTTATTAAAAAAAAAAGTTTCAAAGAGTATACAAAGAATACGTTTTTATTACTTTTATGAGAAACATAAATTTGTTATAAAAGAATTCTTTTGTATTGTACTATAAATATAATTTCGTGCGGATATTCGAGAATTGTTAAAGCAATTTTTTCTCAAAATGTTTGCTTATTGGCCTTAAATTCCCTAGACTAATACTCTGAATCCCAATTGATATATCGACAGAATATATCGATCGGTGTTCTTAGTTCTGATATGTCTAACCTCAATTCTCAAGTGACCAAAGCCTGCGTGATTTTCAAAGTATTCGATGTTCTACACTGCGTGTTGTTATGCTGGTGTTTTACATTATATACAATACATTATGTTATATTTGTAAATTATAGCACGCGTAATTGCCTATAATAAAATATCAATGAACTACATAAACATAAACAGAAATTTTCGGTTCATTTTCAAGTACGGTAAACTCATTTCTTTTAATTTCAGACAGTACTCATTATAGATTTATCTACATAAAAAAATAACAGAAAATGTATTTTTTTTAAACACTATAATATGCGTTAATTTGATCTATATAGATCTTATAATGAGAAAATGGCAGCGTTTTTTATTAAAAAATTATTAAATTTTTCAACAAAATCCGTTAAGCGATTAAAATGAAAAAAAAAAACGATAATCATTCAAATTGCGATCATTCGTAAAACAAAAAACACGTATTCGCTTATTTTCCATGCAGAATAACATATTTTAACTGCACTGTGATTGGCGACATGTCATCCGACTGTCTGCATGATCTGAGATGGATTCGGTCATAAGCATATTTATTGTTGTGCTTTCAAAATATTTATCATTCTGTAGTAGTTTTTACTACTGACATTTGTTTATACTTCCAACTCTTATAATGATTGTATTGTCGAAAATGTTGCTGAAAAGTATTGTAGTAAAAAATTACAAAATTTCAATTTTTTGAGCCTCACGGGACTTCGATCTGTGCGAAGTCTGTGTTGACTGAGTAGTACATTCGAATGAAAAAAATCGTATATCTCAGGATACAATATTTCTATGTCAAAAGTGGAATTAATGTTGAGCATGTAAGTAACATATTCCGAAGAATTAGACAAGTAGGCTTGAATTTACACGCCTAAAAGCATAATCAATGATTAACCAAACTTTACATTTTTTGTCGCAAAACAATTTTTCAGTGCAATATATTATAATTACTAATAGAAATGATTTACTCCAATACTAATATTGATGCAATTTGATTATAAAATCGTATTTAATTGATTAATTGGGTTATAAAAAATATGAAAAAATAAAATACACCAACATAATTTCGCAACGGTATTGCTGCGGTAAAAATAGCTGTTTTAAACATTGCATACATTACACTGAACTCACTTTACTCCATGACACCGACAGAAAATTAAAGTACTGAATATGTTAATATTAACCATCATATTTCAAAACTCTCACTTCAAAGAGCAGAATTAATACATCAGATATTCGCAAATAACAATTTTTTGTATTAAATACTGTTAATCCATACACCAGCCACTAGATTTGAGACACTTTATCCGTACCTATTTTTTTTTGTAAAAGTTTGATTTCATGTCATCCTAGTTAGCATTATTCTGAAATTGACGGTTTTAAATTGACGTATATTAAAAGATTTATTATGGGTCTATAGAGGGGTGATTCGGATATACCTCTACAGATTTCACGTTATTATAAGCGTACTTCACCAGCAGACGTCAGCAGGAGCTTGCAGGAGCGTGCAGACGCGTAGACATTTCAGATCAATACTTCCTATGATTCTTGAGATATGCACCTACATGCCGTGCTTTAAATTGCCCAATAATGTTCCTATAATGATGGTAATCAAATACGTTTGAGAACAAGCTGACTCTGCTATTTTAATTTTTTGGCAACGAATACATAAAATTTACATTTTACATTACTGAAAAAGTCAATAATACTATATTCAGACTGGTATCATTTAATTAATTTTTGTATGTTTCATAATCTCCATAATCAAAACATTACATATTTTATATAATTCTGAAGTGAAAGATGCGTGTAACTATCTCTCTAAATAATTTTTCTTCGGGATATAACTTTTTCTCTTTCATCTATAGCAGATAACTACCATGGCGCTGGCAGTTATTTTCTTGTAAACGTTTAATGGAAAGCTTAACATAACCCCGATAAAGGAACCAAAAGGGCTACTTTCCCCTAATGCATATTTAAAAAAATAGTCGATAGGATTTACTGTTCGTGAGAAAATCGTGAACTAATTGGAAAATAAGGGGTGCTTAAGAATTACAGTTGACGTTGATAACTTACTATCTAGTCAGTATTGTGTGGTGATAAAATTCCACACTTTTCGCTGACACACATATTTTATTGACGATAACTCCAGGAAAGTAATAATTAAATTTATATTTCAAATGACGTTAATAAAATCAGAATATAATAACACAAAGTAATGTCGTGCTGCCAAAAATAATTGCAAATTTCCACAGCAGATATTGTTTGAATGGCAAATTTCAATTAGTACATAAATTTTGCAAATAGCGAATGAAAAAATGTTGAGATATATATTGTTTAAAGAAATGTTAGATGACATGGCGTACAATATAGTATTTTCCGCACCAAGGGCGCAAATGCCACGCCCGTGGTGCAAACAATATTTTTCGATTTAGGGGGAGTAAAATGACCATTCGTTCTATCACGCAAATTTATTAAAGATGTTTACGAATCACTGCGACGCGCAACACTGACTAGCGAGTTTATTCTTCAATTAGTAATATGTTTATAATGAAAAATTCGTGTATTTTCGGTTGTTGTTTTGTATTGTCTCCTACGATTATCATAATATATTATAATGTAGAAAATTATAAGAAATCGTATTTATCGTATTTTTTTCGAAAAATGCCGATTTCACACCCCCCCCCCCCCCAAAAAACTAGGCGTATAATGATTATTTTATGCCCTCTGAATCGAAAAATAAATTAGAGCAGCGTTTAAGTAGCGGTCTGATGGTCTTATAAAATATGAGCCTGCACTAACCAACTTATTTCTGAAATTTGACGTTCAAAAGCACACAATGATAGTGTGCGTCACGTTCGTCGGACACCCATACCGAACAGTTTTAATTGGCAGCTTGACTGGCTAGGGCCTTACCATTCCATGAATCACCAGAATCCTTCTGCCTGCTCTACAAGATTTGCATTTATGTGCTACAGAAAGCACTGGGTCAGTTTCATTTCGAGGCAAAAATTTAATTTCTTGAAAAAAGCGGAATTGTGAAGTCTATATTCGCCTGAAGATGAACGTGTTCCCAAAAAGGAAACTATTTCTCCCTTTAGCTCTTGTTTTTTCTTCCAACTAAAACTTGTCAACTGGCGTCCCATATTTAGCTGTTTGGAAAAGCTGGTTGGATTGGCACTCGAGCATCGGAGAAACAATTAAAAATTAATTCTTCTTGTCAAGAAATCCACCAAGATTTGAGGGGTTGCTGAAATATGTTGCTTACCTCGTGTCCTGCCCAGTTGGTCTATGGTGTTTCTATTGTTCAGTCGCATATCATCAATAAATAACGACGGCATATTGACCGATTCAATTTTCATATACTTATGACCTTTTCTTCATCATGAAACGTCGAAGCATTCAACTCCTAGGTTTCCTGGAAAACTTCCTCTTCTAACCGAATTCGCTTTACTTGTAGATTGAGGTTTGGAAACAATATCGTTTTCATTTAATGACGATGTGTTATTGTGATAGTTCAGAACTTGAACTTGAATGTTCCTCAAATGGATCACTTTTTTTATGTTTCATTCTTCAGTTTGTTCCGTAACGCTGCAGAATACTCTCGTGTGGCAGTACTTCTGCATGTTGATAAAACATAATGCCGTGTGCAACCCAAAAAGAAAACTTTCCATACACATTAAAAATGATACTTATGGGCATATGGTATTAGACCTATCTTCCATCCATTGTCACAAAACATATTAAAAGTAAATGTTCAATTACGATGCTACAGTTTTTTATCAATGGCCACTCTGCCGTGCTAAGGAAAAAAGTCTTTAACTGCATTGTGAATGAAACGGAGATAATCGAAGAAAACTGTTTATGAAAATTATCCATTTATATATAAGCAAAGTGCATGAAGTAAAAACGTGTTTTGACTAAATCAAGTATGCTTTTTTCATTTCTGCAATAAAATAAAAGAAATTTGAACTTTAGCTATTAGAAAATTAAACATAATGCTTTTTATTTACTTAATACAAGAAAAAAAGTAACTATCACAAGTTAATGCTTTTTTATCATGTAACATCGTCCGAGCGCTCATAGGCCCTGCCAGAGAAGAAAACATCTTATCGACAATCTATACACATTTTAAATTTTCAATCTTTTAAATTTCGTGTCATTATGTATTTTTGCGCATATATGTGACCTGGACAGTAGAAAGGGACCTTACGTCCAAAATGAAACGTGCAGTTCATTTCGTTGAAAAGAGCACGTTTTTTTATATATTTTTTTCAAAATAAATAACCTATATGACACATTGTGCTGTTAATGCTTTTTTTCTTACAAATGTCAACTTCACTTGAATCTTTTACAAATACAAGAAAGCCCTAAATAACGCTCAGCGAACATAATGCTTTTTTCTTGTAAAACACTCCGCTCTCGAATGATTTTACAAGAAAAAACGGGCTTAACGGCTTTTAATGTACTTTTCATTTGTATTTTATATATATTTCTGTGTAGTTTATCGGAATGTGCAAATCATTGTGCAGTTAAAGACTTTTCATTTTAAAAATTTTAACCTTCTGCAACATTTTAAAATATAATTTAACGACTCACGATTTCCATATTTTGATTATAAGCACTAGGCGTAGAATATTTCCAGCAATCGATTGATATAAAAACCCCATTTTTCGTGAAAATGGTAGTTAGAGACTTTTTTCCTTAGCACGGCAGCACTATACGTCAAAAAGATCGTGAAAAATATAATTCTTTTGACCTTAAAACGGCCTTAGTTAATCGTGCAACTACACATTATAATTACTTATCAAACGATTCGATACAATTCTTTTATAGTTTGCGCATTCGAAGCTTGTTGATAGTTTCCAGAGAGTGGTGCATCTTCGGTGCTTATAAAACTAAACCATTAAAAAACTATTATTCTCGAAGGAGCTCATGTGGCATAATATTTCTACAGCCACTGCAATGATTGCTCCTAATCTTTGTCGATCAGGAAACAATATTTTATTAAGATGCCATATTTCTATTTTGCTATTTACCTATATTATAAAATAGTTAATTAACATATCATTACAACTTGACGCTTAACTGTAACATTATAGTATGCATTTTTATTTTTTATTATTTACACTTTTTTCAGGTTGTAAAAACAAACTTTTTATGTCGTTGATATACATTTTTTCTATATTGGTAATATCAAAAATTATAAAGTTTCAGGAAAAGAGGTAAATATTTTTAATAATCTTTTATATCTAACTTTTGAAGTGATATTTTAAACAACTATTTTGTTTTCTTTATCCTTATTTTGAATATAATATGTAATTAAACATTTCTTGGTAAGAAAGGCAGGTTTGAACTGAATTTTGACTAAAAGTTTGATGTTTTGGTCAATCAATATTAGACCCTTTTCAAAGATATAATGTAGAAAAGATACAATCATATATTAAAAAAATCATACACAACAAATGTCACATTTTTAATAAGAAAAATAAAGTAATACTAGTAATATTATTGAAATGGAAAAAATATTTTGTACCTAGTCCTAAAATATTGATAATATTATTCGGAATATTTTTAACGGTTCAGTTTTTAAACAAATTTTTTTTAACTATTAAGTTTTGCATAATGATTTTTTAAAACTTTGATTTTTTCAGTAATTTAGCACTATTCTTATAAATAATTTGATATCTTCAAACATAAAAAATATAAACATAATTTTTCAGATGATTGTTGTCCCGAATTTTTCCTGAATCATTTTATTTCTTGAAAATGTCTTTAATTTCTAAATTTGAGATCTTCTTTTTATATTGTTCTGATAATTTATAAATAGAATCTTGATTAATAGAGTTGGAAAATGAAACCTTTAAAAATTTTGTATATTTAAATGTGTTTATGACATCGTAGTAAAAAAATTACTTTAGAAATTGCGGATCCTAATTTGATGTTCATCTCTTTCATCCTTGCATAAAGAATAAAGCTTACTTTCGAAAATGGCAATAAATCCAATTATCGAATACAACTTTTGAAGCTGTTCAAAATATGGAGTAATTAAAAAAATTATAATTATTCGATAAGAACAAAATTGAACGTACTAATACACACTTCCACGTAAAACAACTAGATAACCTGTTTCCGGGTGTATTTTTTTCTTCGCATTTGCAAGAAATGTATACATGCGTCTAAATTCTAATTTCTCGTATGGGTTTATTAATGCAGTTCATTAATGGTATAATAAAATAATAAAACATTTCGAGTGCCTTACGGCAGTCGTGAATCGTATGAAACATTTCGTATGTTCATCACGAATTACTCAAATATTGATGGTTTATTCATTTTTGGTGAAGAAAATATGTGAATAGAGACGTTGTTAGGAATATCACGAAGTAAGTAAAATGTGCTACGAAAACACGTTTTTTTTAAACGTGAATTAAGTTTGCGAATTCCATGTACATTTGCAAAGTTTATAGATTTAATAAAATAGAACCCAGTACGTATTATGAGAGGCGTATACAACAAGCTGATAAAAATACCGAAGAATCGAGGAGTATTGTAGACTTTAATTCAGATGAAAATGCAAAGGAAAACACTTGCGTTTGAGACTTTAAAAAAATGATGTAATATATCTAGTTTCTTATCTCGATTTATAATATTTTCCTAAGATTTATATCAGATAAATAAAACGCACGTCGCAATAAGAGGTCCAGCTTCACCGCCATTGTAGGCGTGGTCCGCATGGAGTAGCAAATGCTATTTGCTAATATGACAGAAAATTACGAAGCTTTACGCATTAATAGTCTTGTAAAGATTTCTCAGTTTAGACATTGATTTAACGAATATGTTTACTTGGACACTCCTGCTTTCGAAATAATTTGTAAATATATTCTAGGAATAAAACAAACCAAAACTTTGCAATTTAAAGAAGATGAACTTAAAATTCATATAAATTGTTATTTATATTCTGCTTTTAATCTATGTGGATGTAAAAATGTTTAAAATAATCAATGCTACAAATTCAATTAAAAGTGCGAGAAGAAACTTGATGCTGATCATCTATCAATATCGAATTACGAAAGAGCAAAATCTGTGCATCATATAACCTACCTTTTCCTTTTCCAAATTATATTTTTCTTTTGAAAATCTATATATGTATATTTTCAAAAATGATATGAGAAAAGCTTAGCAAAACAAACCCATATTTTACTGATGATGGTTAACTGAACTGCTTCTATCGATTAGAGTTTGGTTCCGCTGATATTCGAACTTGACATCGCAGAAACAAGTTTTCGGTATGTAACTAGTTGAATTCAGCTTCACTACGTTAATATAAATATTTAGGGTTAAGCAAGTTCAGCTAAACGGAAGACATAATTAACTGTCTACTGATGGAGTATCTTGTGATAGATTCAGAGTAATAAAAATTAACAAAGATAATTCAACTAAACTAACTTGAGCTTTTTTTAAATAATAAATATAATTAAAAGAACCATTTACATCGTTCATAGGTCAGTTTCTTGTTCATTTTTATTATTTATAATGTGCATCTACGACCTGTGCGTTATTTTTGTTTAAACATCTATCAAATCATGTATGCCTTTCATATGTGTATAATTAAATATGCATGCATATGATTAAAACACATTTGCCCGCATTACATATTAAATATGTGTTAACAATAATGAATCCCCGTTATATGCAATATATTGAAATTGATATAAGAATTATCGGAAATTGGTGTTCTTACTTATTTCTCAAAAATTCTCTTTGTATTTTGGAATGCTATCCCGAGTTATTTAAAAAAAAAGATTTATTTTCGCTCAAAAAGTCATCCAATTTTGGTCCCGGATTGTCTCCAAACTAGTATCTCATTTAAATCACTTTCGGATCCGACCGATTTCGATCTAATATTGATCAAATTGTGGTTATCACTATTTCTCTCAGGATCGTTTGCATATAGATTCTGTATGGTATTATTATAGTATAACTGCTGAATTTAAAAAAATCAGTTCGGCCCTTTTTCGTGTACTATTCAGTGTACATTATTCCATTATATAAGTGACTAACTCAATGTACGGGGAAAACATTGTCGATGCCGTAGTGCCAAAATGCAAAGAAGTGTGTACGATTTTGTTAAAAGTATTAAAAAATCCATAACAAAAATAGTACATTTTGATAAACTGAGCAACTCGGGAACTTCGCGCACTAAAAAAAGTGTTGAACAAAATATCTCCAGAAAATCAGCGTTAAAAGACGCGTGTTACGCGATAAAAGTTCCCAGTAATTTGTTAGTACGTTGTGAATGGTTAGTTTCAAATATTTTTTGTGCGCGACGGCCCAGTTTGCGAAATCAAAAATCGGTGTTGAATTAAAACTATACAAGCCCTTGGTGACGGAAAAGACAAGACTCACCAGGTCATTGTAAACATTAAAAAAACGTATAAAAATCGTTTTTTTTTAACGGTTTTCATATATAACGTTCAATAAACCAGTAGGTATACATAGGCCCTGTTGTATTTTTTACTGAAAGTACTTGACGATAAGAAAGCCTATATTTGGTACTAATTCCCGAAAATTCTGAAAGTATTGAACTCATACCAGCTGAGGCGATGTTTATACGTTATTGACATCCCATGATACCTTTATTCGAAAACGAATTAAGTTAAGAAATGAACTAAACATTTAAAAGATAAATTCATAAACATAATTTCTAAACAAGTGTTAATATAACACGCTAAATCAGGAATTTACGAGAAGCCGTAAACAACACGGTATACAAACAGAAATCCGTATAGTTATGCATACTATAAAAATACCAAAACTTCAATTAAAGAAATCTAATACTTCTCGAAACCGTGAAGTAAATAACAATTACCCTTGAATCAGAGATGTCCACAGGGAGCTGTAAGGGGACTAGAGTACCCCCCAGAGGGTGTACGTGGGTTTTTATCGATAAAATCCTAGACATGACTCCCGAGAGTCCCCTTCTCTAGTAAAAATATGCAACGAAACGAGATAGACAATTCAATTTGGTTTTCTCTATTGTTGTTTTCTTCTAAGAAATGAAACAAAAACAATACAGAAAACACGGTTTTCTATCATGTTTTATCACATAGTTCCATCAAAGGCAGCACTTTCCACAGAAAAACCTCCGGACGTCCCTCGCCTCGCCCTGAATGTTTTATGTCTGATCTGTCAGGAAGGTTTTCACTCGCCATGCATCAACGGCGCATCTGAAAGATTTTTGATAAATATTTAATTCAAGTCTTCAATGTTTCATACCCGTTGTCTACACTATGAAGAATGACATTTTCCTTGAACAAAAACCTGTAAAAGTAATAAACATTTTTAGAAATCTCTTCTATTTTTAAAGCATTTGAAATACGTTTGTTGTGCAATGGCTGTGCTCAAAATGCATTTCTTCTTCAGGTCTTCATTGAAAACAATATTATGACCAATTAGCAAAAGGTAGAAGCCGGTTCAGAATTTTGAAAACGCCAAACATATTTATAAAAGTTGATTTATCATGGTAAAAGCACTACCTATACCGATAGATGGATGCAGATAAAAATGTCTAAATGACCAAATTTTCCATTTTGCTGCAGCACCTCTCTTATATATGATTGAACAGTGTGCATTTGTCAAACTCAACATTTTTAGTTTACTACCTCATTTTGAATTTGAATAATTTGCTATCTGATTCTTAATCAGATTTTCCAACATGCTTAGACTTTCGTATGAGTCAAATTGTAGACAACCATAGCGGATATACAATTACATAGCCGGAATTTCAGGAATTGGAAAAAATTATGTTATGTTACAGTGTACGTAAACTGCTATTTTACAAATTTTTCAATTTTTTCTTACGCATTTTACACATACTTGCTACATGAAATAATGTTTGGCACATGTGCAAAAATATTCCTTATGCGATACTATTATATATAATTGTATCTAAATTATATATAATCCCTTTTTCCTGTGGACAGTTTGAATCGGTCATTGCTTCTAAAAAATATTCTATAAAGCATAAATATGATTTATGTCCAATAAAAGGGATGACTTTTTATGTACGTATTTCAGTGCTTATAAATCGTTTCAGTGGAGAAAATCGGTAAAACTATCGGAAATAAATCGTAATAAATCGGAAAAAATTTTTGCATAAATAATCGTATTTTTGCAATTTTTTTAACGGAAATCCATCCACTTGAAAATAATAGGTAGTATCTTTCAAAGATTAAACAGATTTCTTTTTACTCGAGAAACTGAACTCAATTGTCGTATCTGCTTTTTCAATTTTGGTCAAAAGTTGAAAAATATATATATCCTAAAAATTTCTTTTGTTTTGAGCAAAAGCATCCGTGCGATTCATTCATTTCCATGCGTTCGTATATACAGGGTGACAATTAATTCCCGGGACGGCTAAATATTTTCTCATATAAGATATTGTTGAAAAAGGTCAAGGTTATTTCTGAAGTCTGAAGAATTGTTAACGTTAAATTCAATGGTGACCTTTACGTTGACCTTGAACTTAACCTTCAATGTTATTTCAAGTTTAGGTTAAGTTTTTTAAATAGAAACCCCCTTTTTTTACACCGGCCATCGAAAGATCGGGGAATTTTACGTTTAAATATGAACTAATTGTAAGTCATAATAAATCTAAGTACGCCTTGTTAAAGTTATTAGTATTGGTCGCAAGAAAAAAAATAGAAAACCATATATTCCAAAAGATATACTGACCTTGCTCAAGTTTAAATGACCTTATAGTGACCCTCAATATTAAAAACTACCTATGAATTAGTTCATATTTAAACGTAAAATTTCCCGCTCTTTCGATTGCGGGTGTCAAAAAAGGGGGTTTCTATTTAAAAAACATAACCCAACCTTGAAATGACATTGAAGGTTAAGGTCAAATTAAAGGTGACCGTTGAATTCCTCGCTGAAAATTACTTTCGAAATGACCTTGACCTTTTTCAAAAATATCTTACTTGAGAAAATATTTAGCCTTCCCGATACTAAAAGAAATGAGTGAATTTCGAAAATATAGGGTTGCATCTTTCGATACCTTATATTAGAGTGAAATTAATTATAGCCCTATTTTCCACCAGTTCTGTATATTTCGAGCGGTTGATAAACTACGATATCGTGAAGTGTTAACAAAGAAAAATTACACCTACCCTGGTAGAAATGAAAACATTTATATTTACCATGTTAAAGGTATAGAGGAAATGGCCAATCTAAGAAAAAATTGACAAATTTCTACCAGGGTATACCAAGTTATTTTGGTTCATTTAATATTTCCCAAAATTAGACATTATTACAAATTATCTATCGATTGATTATATAACTTCATAATTTGAATTTGAAAAATTTCAAGTTGAAATATATAAACTTTTAAGAATAGGGGAAGACGAGTCAAAGCGGCGAACTGGGCGAAGTGGCGAATCTGAAATATTTCCATTATGATCATACTGAATGTAAAATATCATATGTGGTTTCTTCGTTTACAGCATTTTTCACATTTTGAGACATGATATTTCATTGTTTGTTCTCTTACCAACCTTTGAGAGCGAGAAATGTAATTTTTAAACAAAACTTTCAAGTCATTTTCCTGAACTTTGTTCTCAGATTGGTCAATATTTTCATTTTAGTAGTTTAGTGATCATTATTTCTACATTTATTCTAAAAGTATATTTTTTGGACTTATTTAAAAAACATAAATTGTTCCTTTTTTGTGTGTTTACAATGAGATATCGTACCTGAAGGTCCAAATGATACTTTGAGGTGAAGCGGCTACATTTTTTCCCGGATGACTCTATTCCGTGATTATTTTTAAATTTAGAATTCCCTTTTGATGAGTGCATTGAGTAACTAAAGGCGATGTTAAAATATGTGATCCTGATATAATTCGAGTATTCAAAGCTTCCGAAGATGCAATTTCTTTTCTGACTTTTGTTGGAAACTTTGATATATCTGAATAGGTTTATTCCACCAACGTTGAAATTTTATTTTTAATAAAACAAACAATAATAACTTAAAAGATTATGACTTGCTCTTAATTTTATGATAGTCGTCTCAGAGATATCTAAAAATAAGGATTCGCCACTTCACCCCGATATCGCCGCTTCGCCCCGTGTTTTTTAAGTTTTTTAAATTGGCCATAGCTGGCCATCATATGGCTGTAGAACATATATCGTAAGTAACATGCATGTAAATATTGACTATGAAATTACCTATCAAATCATACTTTGCATCATTCGCCTTCCCCTACATCAAGATATTCATTTTACATTTAAGATATTATGAAAACACTTCATAATTGATTTATTTTTATTGTATACTATTGCAGTATACGCAGAATCGATGCTACATTTACAAACAGATTAAGCTACATCGCACCTTATACGTTTTATGAAAAAATATAGAAATTTTAGCAGATTCTGGATTTTGTCCACATAGTTTAACATCTGTAGTTGGTAAGGTAGAAATTAAGACCACCTCTTTCACATTTGAATACAGAATTCTTATGTACTCCGAACGGTGACGCCACAATCTAAAGTCTACCGACGTGAATAGGCATCTCCCTTTATCGTGATTATAGCAATATTCGGTGGATTTATATTATACAACCAGAGCTTAAAGATTTTTAAAATTTATAATTTAAGTTCTATATACATATTGAACTACCTTATAACGAGCAAATGAAGATGTCAATATTAGAATGTTATTTTAATTTCTCTAATTTCCTAGAATGACATAAATCTCTCTGCTCGGTTAGAGGCATTGCAAATTACGTTAAAAAATCTACAATGTTTAAAAATGGTAAAAAGGAACCCTTTTCCTTTGCCGGTCGAATACTCCACCAAATATGGTATGCTCCCCCTGACCCCCTGAAAAGTCCCGGGTTTAACTTCCAGCGCGTTGAATCTTTTCGCTTTTTGCACTTATTTTTTGGAAACTATGAAAACAATCCAGTAGATTTTTACTTTACTTGAAAAACTATCGGAAATCGGCCGACAGTAAAAAGGGCAGATTTCGTCTTCCAAAACATCTTGGTCTTTTTTAACGTAACTTACAATATCTGTAATCTATAATAAGAGGAAATTAATTAGAAAAATTAAAATAACAGTGCAACATTGCTTAATCTTGTTATAACGCCATGAAATATACAATTTACAGGCCTCATATTGCTCTATACACTGAAACAAATTTACTTGACAAATTCAACTTCTATTGAAAAGTTGAGTCGGGAGTATAGTTAAAAGAAATACTTTTTTTTTGTTAGTATAACTTTGTTGATGTTGTTAATTTTACTATTTTTACTTAAGTTAATATTATTTACCCAGTAAACGAAAAAGTATTCCGAATGATTGGTGATCAAGAAATGCGATAATATGCATAAAACCAAAAATAGGGCATGCACTAATATAACAAAAAACCAACCGGCGATAGCTGCTCTAAAAATAATTCCACTAAAAAAAATTTCCAGAAAAATTCTTAGTTGATTTGACTACTTTTTAACTACGTAGAGTAGTTCGATACACTTCAAGAAAATTTTATAAGTTGCAGTTACTACCGTAAAGAAGTTCAATCAACTAAAAATGTAGTTCTGCTAACTTCAATTAAAAATATACCGCTGCAGCACGTTGAATAGTTTTAAATGTACTAGGTACTTATAGACTCTAAAAAATGTGTTTAAGTTTAATAAAATTAACTGCCAAAACGTCGTTCCATAACTATATTTATTGTTGATTTAACTCTTTTATGGTTGTAACTATAACCTATAAAATTCCGTTGAGGACCTACTGAAATATTTTCAGTAGTAAAAAAGTCCATTTTTAAACATTCAAAATGGTGAATCCAATATGGCGAACATATTTTTTTGAAATCCTTGGATTCTGTTAAAAACTATTACGTGTTGAAATTGTTTAAAAATAAGTTTATTTAACATTTCATGTCCTGTGTTACGATAATATATTCACATTTACAGATAATTTAATAAATTATCATACATTACATTTTTTTTATGTTTTTAACACTAGATGTGTAAGATAGCAATACTATCCGACATAGAAACAAGATTTTTGAACGCTCCCCATTCAGAGAACGTAATTTGCACAAGTCATATTAAGAAGAATGTATGAGATGTAAATCTACTTGTTTTTTGTGCTTTTTATCAGTTTTTTTGAATGTACGTCTTTAAAGGTACCTCACACTAGAAGCCCCACTTTAGAATGTACGTCTGTAGACGTACTCTCATACTCAAGTGGTTAATAAAATTAAGCTTTCAACTTAATAAAAAAAAACAAGAAAGTAGTTAGCTGCAGTAGATAAACCTCAACTATCCACCGGTAGTTTTTCAAGAAGATTTTTTCCAGCGTGTAATAACAAATATATCTAGCTTAAATAAAAGTATATTTTGTCGTAATCAGCAATAATAATTATTCGGATGAATTAACAAAAATTACCTGATATTTATTTATTTTTAACATTTATACCAGGTGGTCTTTCCAACATAACATCATATATAAGATATAAGTATATGTATAATAAAACGTGTATATTGATAGACAAAAAATACTACAAATTAATGTAAAAAATCTAACATTCACCACGTAATAATACAAATAATAAAATGAATATTCCTATAATTAGAAAGAAATAAATTAAAACCGTTAATGTGAACTTCTCTAAGAACAACCGGTTAGATAATGAACAACCTTGCTTGGGTGTTTGGATTAATTATTTTTGAGATTTTATGTATAATACTGGATTTTGCACAAATTTCTTATATGCGATAAATGATTTGAATATTCGTAATTGGCGGCTTAGATAATATATTAACGATCGTTAAGTTATAGCTCGACTTTGAATAAACCGTAAATATATTTGCACCATAATTATTTGTATTTTAAGCTCTTTTAAATGCACCATAATAAAACATACTGCTGTATAACTTTTGTAAATTGTTAAAAACTTGAATACCAATTCAGCAATTAAACTATCAGAACTAAAACCTGAAACGGAACTCGTATATGATTCCGGATTTTCCCGCATGATATTACCACATACGCATTAATCTTTGATTCGTAATAATAATACTAATTTCATCATGAATTATAATCAAAGAACATTATTTCATTATAAAGTGACTTGCTCATTTCATTGAATTTTTTGCAGAGATGTATTTACGAAAAATATTTTCCCATAAAAAATATGAAATATTTTTTTTATTATGAAAATATTCGAAAATTATCAGGAAGTTCTTTAAATATAAAGATATATTCTCAATTATCAAAAAACTGGACAACGTTATTCTCGGCTAAGTAATGATACATTTTTTAAATTTAACTTAAGATTCATTAAAATTTACGTTTAATTTTGTTACACAAAATGTTTCTTTAATCCAATCAGTTTTCCCCTTTAAAAAAAAATATGTTTACTCCTTTTTTTATTAGATAAAACAAGAAATATTTATTGTACATATATATGTTTCCTCTTCTAATATAGTTTGTTTCTTAGTTTATTCTTATATTAGTATTATGTATGTAACCTCTGAATTTATTTTGCTTTAATTACGAATAGGTATTCTGTTTCTTTCTTATAATATTTTATAAAGCTCAGTCTGTATAACAGCTTTTTTAAGCTGTGGTTCGCTTTTTGGCATTGAATACGGTGGATTACTTTGTATTTTGGTTTGTTTCTAATAAAGACAAGTTATAATTATTATATTTAATTTTTAATAGTAACTATAGTACAATATTGATTTATCATTCTGACACGGTTGTCATCTTTTTCATTTATTGTTGATAAAACATCCTCAAATTTTATAAATTCTAATTTTCTGTACTTCTTATAGTTCTATACAATGTGTTGTTCCTCCATTAAGACAATATTATTCGTCGAATCGAATAAAAAATAATCTTATTGAATGTTATTAAAAAATAATTAATTTTAATCGATCAATTAAAATTAATTAATAAGTATGACTTTGCATGATAAATCGATTAACGGCGAATTTAAAGATTTTTAATATATATCAAATTATGAAAAATTTGATTATAAAAGATTACATAATATGTATTACGATATGCTGTTACCAATATTGTTTTCAAGGACTCGATCAGAAATTGCTTTACGAATTAATGTACAATATATCATTTCCCGTTATGCCCCTAATAATCACATAAAAATGATTTTTATGATAGCTACAAAAGAGGTCTACTGACCCCGACAGAAAAACATCGAAGATTCGGATAATCTTCTGGAGCATCATTCTTGGAAAGATCCACTTTCTTCAAAAGAAAACGCCCCATCCGGGATATTTACGATCATCTATACGTTAGTCGCATATGAAACCTAGTAATGGTATATGTTGGTATGACTGAAATCGAATATAAGCATTTTCTGTGATTAGTTCTTATATTAATTTGAAATTATTTAAGGTAATTACGGCCATAAGCCATGTATTACGTAAATATGTAATATAGGCACTATAAATATAAACTATATAAATGCCAGAGAAGCAATAAAAAATGAATAACTTATTTGCACTAACACAAAAACAATCATTTTGTACAACTTAATCATACAAAAATCTATAAAAAATAATGCGAGATACAATACTGGTTTTTACTACACATGAATGAGAATCAAATAACGAATTAACTTATCAGTAGCAAATTGATTATGGTTTCAATTCAAGGAGTGTCGTAGCAAAACTTCACGAAATTTTTAAACAAATTGTCATTAATTTAAGAGCAATCATTTTCGGATATCCCCGGGACCCTTGAACCTAATTGTAACAACTCCAATAAAAATAACACTTAACACAATCTAAAATCCTTAAAGTGAAAACTCACTGCATAATAATGAAATCTCACTTTTAGATATAGTGTTGATTGGACCACTCCCTTAAAGGTAAAAATTCTCTTTATTAAGCAGTAGGTTTTTTCACTGTATGTAAAAGTGAAAATGTAACTGCAAGCATATCCGAATACTGAATATATGTCTAATATTATTTATATATTTTTGGATTACAGTCATCGACTAATTTCCATAAATTACCGACTACCGATGTCTATTATCCCATTCAGTAATCCCAAACAACGATTAGTACCGATATGATCAATAGATTGTTAATAAACAACGCGAATGTCTTATATTCGTAATTAATCGCATTTCACCACTTGCGAGAATGATAGGGTGGATGTGTTGGATACGATACATACGCGCCACCAGACTCAGTGTTCGACATATCAAATTTTCTATAGTCTCTCCGTGTTTCCATCAGATCGTCTGGCCAAAGTTCACTTCAAAATGTCCGCACTCACTGCGTCATGCAGTGAATTTCAACACTAGTTCTAACCTCACTTTTTTGCTAACAGTGAACAATCTCGCTGTATTCAATATAGTGAAAATGTCACTGTTATAACAGTGAAAATTTCGATTTAGTAGAAGTATAAGTCCTCGTATTGCAGTGAAATTGCGAAAAATGGCATTTCACTTTAAGTAAAACGTGACAATTTCACTTTTAGAATTTAGTAATTGTTTCAATTCCTGTCTAATAACATTCAATATTTGTTTGTACGATTCCCGTCTTTAGAATCTACTACTTCGTATTATACTTGTGTAAAAAATTGCAAAGTGAAACCATTTAAAAAATGAAAATAAATAACCTAGTTTTTCCATGTACTTTGCATATATGTAACTGACAAAAAATTCAATTTCTCACACTAAAGCAGTGAGTGAAGTACTTCGTCACTTAAATTAGTGCGTAAAATATTTCTCTCACGAAATGAAAAAAATATCATATGATACACTTGCCACGACTTTTCCGTGCGTAAAGTAAACTCGAATGTGTAAAGTTCAATATATATTTGCGAAGTTGACAAAAAAAAATAAATAGCTTCGTTATACTAGATGTAATTGTATATTATGTAACAAGGGCGCAATTATCGATTTTCGACAAGCTTGTCGCAAGGTCGAAGCGAGCGTTTACACAGGGCGCAAAAGCGAGTTCTACCCTCGGAGTGTTAAAAAATAGATTATTATATACCGAAATTGTGTACGAATGCATACGTGTCTCTTATAGTTCTATTATTCAGCTTAGACTTGTTACAGATTTATCTGTTAATTACGCCATCTTTAGAATTAAAGTTCCCTTAGATTTAACAAAATATCGAGCTTAACAACATCCTCAATGTTAAAGTAACTTTCAGATACCGGCATCAGTCATTCCAAATTTTCGAAAACATAGTTTTGATGAGCTGCACAGTTGGGGTTCTGATCGTATCTGTCTCTAAGTCGTTTGTCTACCTATATAGATAGTATCTGCTCCAGAAGACGGAACCTGCTGCTTTCCGTGTACCGTGGTTAGTTTCTAAACTAAGTTCATCACGAAATCTATATTTGCTACCGGATTAGATAATATACTAATTTAAATGAAATAATGCAAGTGGTAATAATCGAAATTTAATTTTTGTTATTTATGAAAATAATTTATTGTCAATTTAAATGTACGAATTACGTTAATTAAACTTGATAGATAGATGCTCGTGACGGGGTCGAAATTCAATGGAAATTCGGTGTGACAGATTTGAAGCTACCAACAAATGCCACAAAAATCAAATTCTTACGTGCCTTAGTAGTAAACGCCAACGATACATATTGAAATCGTTAAAACACGATTGGAAATAAGACAAGCGATTTAGTTCCTACTCCTTTTGGAGGTGCTTTTGAAAGGTGTATTATACTTTTTGGAGCAGAGACACACGAAGACTCGCAACGCGATTATCTCCCTCGTTTTTTTTTCGTTTTCAACTGCAATTCTACCGTCTCTTATTCCTTCTCGTGCCTTCGTAGGTTCTTTTCTTTCTTGTTTGGCATTGCCCTTTTTAAGGTTCAATCGAAAATAATCGTTGCGGTTGGTTCGTGCAAGGAGAGTCATCATATTCCGGGCTCCTTTCGCCTCGCTCGTCCAATCGCAACGTGAGATAAAACCACCAGGAATCTTTCTTTTTCAAAAGCAACTGCGTCCGCCCAATATTCGCGCCTCTGATTGGAAATGTTCGCCCTTCGCTGTATAGCTGGGAGGAATGAACCGAAAAAATCCCAAGATTTTGACTGATATATACCTATGCTTTCGTTGGCGTCGCATCGGCCAGCTCGGGTATCTTGCAGGTGCACCTCGCCCAGAAAAAAAAAACAAACACTTAAGAGATAAAGATTCATTTTTTTACATAATTACATATTTCGTATCCTTGAAGAGGTATTATTATATTAAAGTTGGCCGTGCATAATATATTTAGCAGGCAATATGTTATATTTTAAATAATCCCTCGAAAAAACTCAAAACTAATGAGATTTTTAATACCATATCTGATTACACCTGAGTTGTAGTTATACGCGCTGAAGTTTTATCTCAAAAACATCGATAGCAAATTTTTAATGAAATCTCGTATAATTTGTAAATAGATACAAAAACTAATGTTCTTATTCACTAAAGAAAGAAGGATTGTTTTTCATAAACAAAAAATTAAGAATTCATTTTTAACGGTACAGAAGAGACATTGACCGAGAATTAAAAAATAAATACCTGAATCACTAAACGCACAAGTAGAAAGCTATAGGATAAATAAAATTGATATTAAATAAAAAAATGTTAAATTAATACACGACTAACATATTAAACCTATTACAACCCTCGTACAAATTGCAATCACATATTAGATATTTATTATCCAACATTCTTGTGTAATTAGATTAGTCATTTCTAAAGTATTTTCTTAGGTAATTTTTTACTTAAATATGAGATTTGTTCAATTAATTATTAGACAGTTTTGCTAGACAATTTTGATCTATTATTAGATTTCAAAAGCATTAAAATATTACACACAGAAAAATAATAAAAAAATCTAACACCCACCGGGAATCGAACCCGGGTCCACCAGTTCCACATCCGTGAATTTAACATGTGCGGCCACTGCTTTCTGAAAACATTTCTTTTAACGAACTATATCTGAAATGCTATCAGAAAATAACCTTAAAACAACAGGATAGTTTATATAATAGCTTTCCAATTACTGGGTTTCTATCTTGCACCGTATGTTAGAAGTCACTATAGCGTCATTTAAAATAATTTTCTTGTAGAATTATTAGAATAAATAAATTTGGACAATTCAAGTCAAAGCTTCACGTCCAACATTTAGTTGGTACGAAATGGACATAACTTAGAGCAGTTTCGACGTACATTTAATAGATAAAAATGTTCTGCATAAATATTGTACATCTTTCATGCCTAAGAATGGGACAGAAATCTGAGAATTTATCATTTAAGGTATGTTTTGCTTAGTATTAGACGATTGTTGGACATTTTGTAGGCTTTCATTTTATACATTTTTTAACCAAAATATTTTCCTAAAAGTTAGTTTTAATCCATCAAAGATACTTACAATTTTTACCAGGGAATAGACTCTTGAAATTTACTGATAACGAAATTCACATTGTTTTCGCACGTAAAAAGTTGGTGGATAAATAGCCATTCTTAAAACTGACTGTCCAATGGTTTGTAAGCATTAAAGACATATTTATGTCATAAAAATATATGAGTAAAGAGTTAAAACACGGTAAAATAAGCATTTAACTTGTTTTTCTCGAATTTATTACCATCGTAATTAAATTGACTACTTTATTTTTCCGTGTAAAATATTTTTAAAGTGTTTCATCAATAACAAAACGTATTTCAGATTTGCTTTACGAAAACTGAAGTTTGTTTTGACCAATTCCGTTACGAAACCATTTCACTTTCAGTTACGCTGCTTACGTTCGTAAAAAAACATTGGATTTATAGAGGTATGCTATAACGTCTGCTAACTATTACTAATTCACATTTTCTGTAACTGGTAGTAAAATTTTGATCGATATTGCAAGAAACATTGCGGGTAAAACAGCTCGTAAGCCCAAGCATCCGCGTAAAATTAATGACCGAGGGTGTGTTGTTTCCTCGTTAATCTAAAGTCTCAACTTTTACTATTTGGTGCAAGTAAAGTTTCATCTCGGAAATATGAATTCATTAAAAGGATACCCTAGTATGCTTTTTAACAAGTTCAGTTGAAATTATGATATAAGTTTCGAGATGATTATACAATTTTAATATTAGTCCCAATGATATTCTAATTTAACTGCAATGATTATTATTAATAATAACAATAACTTATATAAACTGAATTAACTGTTTATAACTTTTATCAGAGTAAATCAAGGTCTATACTGTTTAAGTTTAGTTTAATCGCATTCAACTTAGCATTCAATACTTACTGGATAAAATTTATTATGAAATAAAAATATTAGTACACTGAATACAAACGCGCATGTTTCATATTTTAATTTAATAAACACTGTTTAATAAAAAAAATATTTTTTTAATTTAAGCAAACATGTATAAGTGAAAATATTTGCGTAAATACACTATTTGTTTCAACGCAGTTTATTGTGTTAAATACATATTCCGTAGAAACAAATATAAAAATTATCGTAATCTTGCATTAAAATTAAAAACATCACTACGCTTTTCATCAAGAGACGATGTTAGTAACATAAAACATGTGCATTATTACATTATATTAAGTAATTATCATATAGCAATTACGTAACACTTGTGTATATAAAAAATAGTTAGTATAAATGTTACATAATATTGTTGTTGGCTGTTATTTATAACATAAAATAATTACGATCAAATAAAAAAAAAAGTATACTGTGATTAAACAGATGTAAGAAGCAAACATTTAAGTCAAGATTAATTTCATATACATTCATAAATCGGGCAAGTGTTACGCAGTTAAGTTAAACTATACACTTCAATGCCGCTTAACAACTTGTAAATAAAACGATTTTCACTCCAGAGGGCCCAAAATTCGATTTTACGCTCGCATTTTCGGACTCAAGTGGTATTTTACGCCCACGAATATCATACAGATAAGACCGGATATAAGAGAATGAAATTTTTTGACTAACTGAAAAGTGTATTCTAACTATTACAGTCAATTCAATTAGAAGTTTGTACGAAATAAAATACAATAATACAAATGTAATGAAAATACAGTATAGGGAAGAGACTTGCAGGTTATAACTACCAATGATTTCTGATTTCGTAACATTCTTAATGCCACCATGCCGATTTGTAATGGGGTTAATTATTATTATTTATGTATTTTACAGCTGACAGGCACAGTCACATACTATCGATCAATTGCTTGTTAAAAAGCGTTACTAAGAAAGTCAAAGTGAGGTTTTGATGGTTTCTCTGCACTGTTATATTTTTTTAGAGATAATTCAAAGTTCTTTTTTAATTAATTTAATGTATTAATTTTCTTGGTTCCTTTTTAAATTAATTTGCATAATCCAATCAATTTTCCAACCATGTCAAGAATTGGTAATTTTGTCCATATATTCCAAAATAATATAAAAAATGCAGCTTTCCATCTTTAAATCTTCAGATTATCAGAACCCCTCTCCTGCTGTCATTGTTTTTCGTTTGATCTTTGATGTTTAAATTGGTTATCGAGAGAAAAGGAGAGTATTTTTTTAGGGTTTACCTCAAAAACCCGACAAATCACAAAACGGGCACTCCAAAACCCGACATTTCAAAATGCAGACATTAAAAAACAGACATTTCAAAATACAGACATTCAAAATCCAAACATTTGAACAAACGGACTTTTAAAAAGCAGACAACTATGATTAGAGCGTTCACAACATAAAAGAAATGATCTCGGGTCGCCATCCTTGAGGTCTCAGAGAATGGTCATTTCAAGGTCAGAAATGCTTGACCAAAGGATTAATTTTGTAGGTCACTTGAAGGTCAAAATAGTTTGACCTTTGGATTATTTATTAAACACATTTAGAATTCAATCTTTAATTACATTTACAGAATACGTGCAATTAAAAATATCTGGTTTTTGAATCTCTAATTTTTGAATGTCAGGTTTTTGAAGTGTCTGTTTTTTGAGGTGCACCCATTTTTTTTGTATATGTCAAAATATTAAGTAACATGACTCAACAGCAATTATGTCAATATATAAGCAACGAGGATTATCGTCGAAGATAATCGTACAACTATCATCATTGTCATTCGACGACATTTTTAAACATTCTTGTTATTGTCATCACTATTATCATCATTTTCAATTTGTGAAATAGGATCTCATATTCGTGATCAGCAACCACAATAAATTAAGAGGTAACAACTTTCCGCTTGAGTTTTTTTGGTTGCAACAATTTGTCAATGATGTGGCAACCTTCCAACCTAATTTTCAAAAAGGTCTATTATCACTACTTTTGTAAATATGGTGTACAATTTTTATTTTTTAACAATTTAACAAATTTCTGGTTCAGTGTTTCCGCTTTTTTGGTCCTCTTTCGAATGGTACTTTCACATTAACAATATTTTAATTTTAAAACGATTTGATAAAGACCATTCTAGTTTAAAAAAATTTTAATTTTGTTGGCAAGGAAATGAATGCAAGAGAACACAAAGCATATAATGTATTTAAGAAATCTAATGTTGTACACTGTTAGTACTAAATTAGAACACTATTTATTAAGGGATACATATTTTTCATTAATTTAATTGGAATAAACCTAATTCAAATATGTCACTCGTACTTATTTATTTTGCTAATAAGTTAGTGACATTGATTTTACTTCTAAAAGTAGAGAATAATTTCAGTCAACATTATACATTTAATATATCAATTATAATAATGTGTTATTTATATCATGTCTAGTACGTGACTTTCTTTTTATATGGAAATTCTAGTTTTTCTTTTTATTTTAATATTTATTAGTCTCTTCCATTTTCTAACATGTTTTGTGTATAAATATTTTGTTATTAAAGTAATGTCATTTTTATCAAGTGTTCATTGGATTAAATAAAGTCGTCAAATCATTAAAAGCATTTTCTTCTTGTGAATTAACGAAAGCTTTTATTTTGTCAAGGCCAACAAATTTTACATGTGCCTTTTTCTATTTTTTCGCATGGTTGCATCCCGGTAGAATCAGTAGGGAAGAGCTTTTGATTGACAAGTACAATGGTCGCATACGAGACGAGTGATGAGAAATCAGTATTAGCATTTACGAGCTCATCCCCTCTGGTTCATTCGTCGTTTTCTGTACATTTCATTTTCATCTTTGACAAGGAAAATAAAAGCCACTAATATTAAACGTACTTTTTACTCAAGTGTCACATCGTTAATTCAAAACTGTGAAAAGCAGTGAAATTCTTAGTGAAAGTCGCAGTGAAGTGCTTATGGACTTAATTTTTTCATCTTATATTGATTGCTGCTTTATGTTTATGTTCATGAACAAATCTAGTTCGTGATCTGTCGTAGAAGAATGTCTATAAAATGACAGCAAACATGTATTTACAACAAGAACATTTTCCTTGGACATATTCCCATAAAATTTTATAAAGGCGGGATATGCTGGTAAAATAAGAAATTTCTACATTTTAATGAAATGAATAGAATACATTTATTACATTTCTCTTACCAGTATGGGCATTTTGTAGAACGATACAGAAAATATAATCATTTTACGGGTACATCCCACTAAAACATGAAAATTATGGGAATTATTGCAATGAAAAAGTTCTCAGTGTAGCTTTTTCTGATAATGTTGATATCGTTGGAATCATAAAGAAATATATTATGTTATTATTCTGAAAAATATGAAACTATTGTTTTATGGGAAAAAATGCCAATTAAAAATGGTTATACAGATTAAGTTTTCAGTGTCTTGGTAGTTTGGTGTGAATTTTATCGAAGCATATCTGGTTGAGATATGATTGAAATGAAATTACTAAAAGGTGGATCAGTTCAAATTAGTTTTCAAATTTTTACTTCAATGTTTAGTTCCAATATTTGGAACCAACTTGAGAAATTCATCAACTTTGTGCCTAGTTGAATAAACGAAATATTAAGTGTAACTCCTCGAGATCTTTATTATAGAATATTTCCCGATGGCTTCGTTGATACGCAGGGAAACACCAGGGAAATATGTAATTAACATCAAATCCGAAATCAATATCGAAAATGATCCCCATTTTCATGTAACCTTTTTAAAATTGTCTGTCATAGTTGGAAACAAAGTTGGCAAATTAGAAGGATATTATCAACTGTCAATGCCCCTGCTGGCAGGAAAATAATCACAGCAACAACTCGATATGAAGCTGTCGCAAGTCACGAATATTAAACGCTGATTGACAAAAATGGCAGTAAGAAAAATAGATAAAAATTAGGTGAACAAAACTAAGACTTGACTGACTTGTAGATAAAAAACCTCTTGTGTTAAAAAATGGTCCTTTTTTTGTATAAGTTATCACATAGGCTGTAGTGAATTTAAATTATATTACTGCTAATTTCAACAAATAACATCGACATTTCTTACAAAAATATATGACTCTTATTATAGTGTAAATGAGGCCTAACAGATTTATTCTTATTGTCAACCAGCAAAATGTTGTTTTGTAGAACAGTATAGAAGTTTTCATTTTGTTTATTATTAATGTGAAAGCAACAATTTTAGGTTAAGATTCTATGACTCTAAATACAACCAAAATATTACTTTGTTACTACAAAAGCTGAGTATTATAACATTTACTTGCACATGTAAATAAGTATTACGACACTAAATAATTAATTGTTCTTGAAAGCCTTTCAGAAACTTGGGTAATTGCTTATATTTTTCAAAAATTACTATGGATTAGGATTTAACAGTTGTCAAGTTTGTAATATAAGCTAAAAAGAGAATTTCGTACAATTCACACTGAGATTAAACATCTGTTAAATATTTCACGCATGAAATGTCGCACACGGGGTTTTCCCACGGGAAATTTTAGATAGCCATGGTACGGAATATATCTGGCAGAGGATTTGAAGAGTACTTGATTTGTGAACATCGAAATCTATGGAAGTTAGATTATATGAAATTTGTTTTAATATAAATTTTATTTATTGAATTAAGTTAATGTCACGGCAATTACCTTGAAAAAGAAATATGTAAACATGGTATTTATGCATTTTACGGGCATGAAAAGTCAATATGTCTTATTTTTCTAACAAATGCACTGACACCAAGGATATTAAATGGCAAAATTCTTATAAATTTTATTGTGTTCGTGTGAGTTGTATATTTGGGCCATCAGTTTACAGTCTGCTGTTGTCCAAAATACACATAAATTAAAACAAACATACTAACAGTAGTCTAAATAGATCAACTCAACATTATTCTGCAATATTGTTTCCAACTATAACCTAATAAACTTCAAAATTTCGAACACTGAAATTGTATTCAGAAAATATTTTCTGTTTATGAGTAGTTGAAAAAAAATTTTTTTTTTTCAAACACTATGCAGGAAACGTGCATATTCCGCACAGAAGACTGTACTTAAAGGGGCCTATTACTGTCCAGATCGAAAACTGTGCGATAATATTCATAACTGGACAGGTGGCAATATATTATGCAACTAGTGGAGAAAGTTAACATTACCGCAATATGAGCGAGAGCTGCGCGGTCACACGAATGAGGCGATGATGCACATGTGTTGCTTACGTTTTTTAATGAAATTCTACACTGCGTAAGGTGTTAATTTGCACCCATAAATTTTGATGCGGAAAGAAAATCTTGCTACAAGTGCGCTAAGTACAGTTATAGATGAATTTTATGACTGTACAGGTACCATTTAGAATTACCCTTGTCTAGAAACCTATACAGGACAGTTTTCGTCGGCCTGCAACACTTACGAATTCTGGTGGGAAATTTTCTGACGTCAAAAATGATACGTCATGTATGATAACGAAAACAGAAAAAAAAACGGACTTACCAACAAATTACGAAATCAATAATGTCCTCAATCAGTCTTCTAACGAGAATTTCGAACCTGCAGCTAAACAGTAAAGATTACCGTGAATGTAAATGTCGGTGCATCAACATTGAAAGATCATGATCATCATTCTGAAAGACTTTAATTGAATACACTGACACAAAAAAAAACAAATGTTGAAGAAAATATGTCACATCGTCCAATTGAGATCATGAACTATGATAATATAACGATTACGTATGGAGAAAAATAATTATTTATGTAAGTTAGCATTAGTTCTTCTTATATTCAATAATATCAATAAATTTGATTAATCTTTAAAATTTGGTTAATTATTTGTATACAAATACTCCATTTTTCTTATGTATCTGACCGACATCATCTAATATGTCATTATTTAAACAAGTTTTCTTCATGATATACATAATAATTATAATGTAGGTAAATAAATAAACAAAATGATTTAATATAAAGGACATTTTATATTCCGGGGGGCCTATAATGTCTAATTATTTTACGTTTTCGAGAAAATGGGAGTTGAAATTCCAACAAATAGTCTTTTTTAAAGTTTTTGAACAAGTTCAAATCCATTAGATACGTTTTTCGCATCCTCTAGACGTAAATACACTTATTTTAAAGGACATGATTCATTCTTTAATTTCGACTATTTCCAAAGTTTGTAGCTCGTCAGGTTTCAGCTGTACAATTTTTCAAAAATTGCCAAAAACTAACATTTTCTTTACACGTAACATGTAAGGAGTAAATTTCTTTGTTCTTTAAGTTCTACAGCTTCTTTCTACGTGATCTTTATTAAGTATTTAGCGAACCAAATTAGACGCGAAAAATCTCATAAATTGGCATTGTATCCACTTAGGGCTATAATAAGAAAAACATTCATCATAGGTCAAAATTACTTCGAGATAAATTGTAGGGCTTGAAAATGTCTTTAAATCGAGCCTTCATTCGTTAAAATAACTTTTTTGATGCCGTAGACGTAATACGATTATTATTTTTCGTCCTAACGGGTTTAAAATTCGATTTTATGTCTACGATTTGTGGGCTGGTCGGTGGGGAATTCCTATCTTAACCATGTAATTTTCGAATGCATAAAATGCCATTTTAGGCCAGCAAATCGAGGGGTAAAATGTTTTACGCCTACTGCACTAAATAACAATGTTTGAATCTCAGGCGTAGAATTTTCACCCTCATGAACCTCATGAACCTCGCGCCGACATTGCCGTCTCGCCGTTTGAAATAAGATTTGTCTAACTTAGATGCAATAAGCTCGATAAATCTTATTTTAAGCCAATATATCGTCTAAAAGTCAGTTTTGCTCACTGAAAGTAAGACTGGAAGCCAAAACACTGACTGAATTTAAGAAAATTGACCCAATTTCGGGTCTAAATCAAGCCTCACTTCATGATGAATTTAAGACGTAACAATTTTAAGACTTATTTTTTTCTGCGTAGAAGGTTTTGCATCATAATGATTGTAAATATGTATGAACCATGAAATTTTATGAGAGAAGATAAATTATAAAGCAAATAGTCCTTTTTACAAATAGTAGGCATTGAAATCAAATCACGGTACTTGTATATTCTCATATGAATCAGGTAGGCAATACAAACTATTGTAAATGGTTTCATCCGATAAAAGAATCTAAATTCAATTGATCTATTAGAACATTCGGCCATGCTTGAATGAGTTTATCGACATGAAGAGACATATTACGTTGTCGATCTTGAAGATAATAATTTAAAAAACTTTTCATCCGTAGGATCGGAAGGAAAATTGATCGGTAAGGCAAGAACCATTAATAATTTTATCACGATCAGGAACGAGACAAAGAGCACGGATGTGGAAGGTAAAACGAGGTTAGAAAGTGGAATTAACGACACCCGAATAGGCCAGGAGCATCGAGTGTCCAATGTTTGGGGGATTTCTGGTCTTGGCAAACCTTCTAATGTCGATTAGCTCGCGTGTGTCGCATCTGATGATTGCTAGGTATAAAGTGCACTAAGAGCATGCAATCGAGCACAATTTCGGGTCGCGATCCGCAGGGGCAAAGCGCGTGATTCCTATAATTTTCAAGGGCTCGTGTTTGACAAAATAACAAGCGGGTGGGTGTCCGTTTTCACACCCGCGGCACGACGGGGCTCCTTCGAGGAATGGAAAAAAAGGCCCGAACATGAAACCGGTCCTGATGGATCTTTGTTAAACGGGCCCTCTCGTCTCGCCTCGCGACGCCGAATGAGGACCACCTTCTTCAGGACCGTACATGGACTTCAGGATACCCTGGGTTACGCATCAGTACATACCTTATTTACTGTTTTCATCCCAAAAACAAATCCAGTTAGATAATGAAGGGTTAAAGAGTCATGAATTGCTTCACAAAATAATTGTGTAAGCGTATACCAAATAAATATTAAAAAAAAACATGTATTCATTCATTTACTGAATGAATAATAAAGCTTAATAAATTCATCTTCGCTGTATATTGGACGCAAGAAAATAATCTTCCATGCAGGACTAAGTGTTTTACAATAAACTCCCTTTCAGTTTTATAGCTGTATTTTCAGCGGGTGCGAATAAACGAAATATTATCAGGTGAACACCCCGAGATCTTTATTATAAAATATTTCCCGATGTCTTCATCGATACACAGGTAAACCCAAGATAAATATGTAATTGAAATCGAAGGTTCATGGATAATCGGTAGATTATTTTTCAAATGGCGATTTCGACGCTATCGTCAAGCGATATGATCTTAAGCTAATTTCATATTGTAAATCAATCCCCATTTTCATGTAACCTTTTTAAAATTGTTTGTCATAGATGGAAAAAAAGTTGGCAGATTAAAAAAATTTATCGCCTGTCAATACCCCTGCTGGCAGGAAAATAATCACACCAACAACTCGATATGAAGCTGTCGCAAGTCACGAATATTACACGCTGATTGACAAAAATGGCAGTAAGAAAAATAGATAAAAATTAGCTGAAAAAAACTAAGACTTGACTGATTTATAGATAAAAATCGTCTTCTGTCATAACAGTAATTTACTGAATGAAAAATATAACTTAAAAAATTCTTCTTTGCTATATATTGGACGCAAGAAAATAATCTTCCATGCAGGACTAACAATAAGTGTTTTACAATAAACCCCCTTTCAATTCTATAGATGTATTTTCAGCGGGTGCGGGTCAAAAAATCGACAAATCAAAAAGCCGACAGTCAAAAAGCCGACAGTTAAAAAGCCGACACAAAAAAATAGACACATCAATTTACGCGTACTATCATTTTCTGAAGTGTCGGTTTTTTTACTGTCGGCTTGTCGATTGTCGGTTTTTCAATTGTCACTTTTTTTACCTGTCCGCTTTTTTATTTGTCGGTTTTTCGACCCACACCCTTTTCAGCGACTTATTTCGATCTGGCGGATTATCCACATAGAACATTATTGACATAAAGTCGCAATCTGAAAATGTTATCTAACAAATTCTTATTTGTTTAATTCATTAAGGAAGAAACCAATACTTTTTTAATCGAAAGCACAACGCTATTTTAGATAATATTATGTAGAAGAACGACATCCTGCATACACCGTTCCTAGTAGGTCAAGGTTTGCTTTTTCGGATCTTATAGACAACCTATGAATTGATTCAAAACTTGTTCCAAAAAAGTGCCGTTGGTTTATTACAAAAAGTCTGGAGTTTTTAAAATATCTTTTTAGAAATGTAAGGTTCCTTTATTTCTTCAAAAATATTTACAAAACAACATAATTTAAGAGAAAGTCCATTTTTAATATTTTGACTGAATAGACATGCTTTATTCTCTTTGCATTTTGGTAGACCTCAATGAATGGTGCATGTGATTATAGCAATCAAATATTGTGCAAATCAGTTGCGTTCCTTTGAAAAGATTAAATGGAATACATAAGTTAACAATTACTGATACATATTATTTTTCGGAATGTTTATAAAATCAATTTTAGGATTTTAAGGGAATAATGCCCACAAAATTAAAATTCCCACGTACTGAATGCTAAAATTTTGACATTTTGATACTCTAAGAGCACTCACTATTATTTACATGTTAAGAGTCCCGTGTTGATTTGGCGTTTAATTAATCATTATTAAAATTAAAAACACATTTTTCTCAAATTAATTCGTGTGAAATAATTTATGTTTTACATGTGATTTTTATTTCAAATGTTTTTTTTTTTAACTCATAAATGAAAAAAGGCATGCTTCCAAAAGTTGACTAAAGAACCACAAGACGAAATTGTTGACAATTTATTTGATTTCATAATTTAGGGAGAGCAGGGCTTTTATTATATTTCTGTCAGCTACAAAGAGCATTTTGTTGTTAACATGTACTTTTTAATGTACATATATATGGTTGGGGTTAATATGCTTGTCAATAGTTTATTCTTTTTTCTAAGAAATATGAAAACAAAAATTTGAAAATCACACGTTTTTTATTTTAATTCAGGCATATTTAAATTAGACTAAGTATATTTTCTCGAATATTTTTACTGAATAAATTGCATTAAAAAATAGACGCAAAATTAGTTGCTTTTACTACCTAACTAGTAGGATCAGGTATAACTATGTGTTTTAGTTTGTTTTGCTATTTAAGTAGTAGTCTCGACTGTTTAATTTGTCGCGATCACTCTTTAGATAGTACTATTAACTAAAAATGATGCTGTGTCTTATTCTAGAGAGAAAAATATAGTTAATGGAACTATTTTACCATAGTAAAACACAGTATTACAAAAAATAGTTCGTTTAACTTATTTCGGTAGTAAACAAGATAATGGCGTTGTTCCGTTTACTATTTGACGATCGTTACATGTATGCAGTAGAATATATAACCTCAAATCTACATAAAACATAATCTCAATAGTCACACCCATAATCCTCAGAAGATGAATTAAACGAAAATAATCTTTTAATGAAAATTGTCGTATATTAAAAATAGTTATTGTATGGTCTATTTTATAATATTCTAAGTTGTGAACTTACTACAACTTTTCAAATCGTTGATTCCACTATTATTAGATGCTGCAACCATTTCTACCTCTTTTTTATGGTTCCATTAATAATTTTTTTCTCTCTGTGTATCAGAGTAGTACCAACTATTTTATTTTAAAGCGCACTATATTTAGATATAAAGTCAGTTACACCATTCTTTCAGTGGATGAAATCCTAACCAGATTCTTTTAGTGTAGATAATTCAGCTAATGTAATCGGTTATTAATCTAAAGATAAGTAAAAAATGATTTTTCTGCAATGGGAGAAATTATTGACTAATAGTTAATGTAAGCTAATTTCAAGGCTGTTCCGTTAATTGTAAACTAATTTTACAGTAACTGTAAATTAAAAAACTACAGGTAACTTTGAGATGAAAATAGCAGTACTTTCCTGCATGTCAGCATTGTTATTGTATGTTAACTCGTATATTTTAACATTCAATAAGCGTTCGTTAAGTATTAATAAATCTTATATTAAGCTCTGTCGTTTGAACTGCACATGTCAACAATCCGTAAAATATTCGTAGAAAATCAAATGACTTCGCGTGTGTGTTTGTTTATCTCCGTTTCGGTGAAACTGCAAGCGCGTAAATATGTCAAGTGATGATCCCAACATTAATATTTAACATTGTTATTTTAACTATTAACATTGCAAAAACCGAATCTCAGATTACGGTAATTTTAGGATAAACTAACTTACCTTAAGTTCAAAATCTAAATTCTGTTAGCTTTACTATGAAGCTATTACATTAACTGTAAATAAACATTTCTCTGAGTGTATAAATACAAGGATTTTCTATTTATTAAATCTCAAGCCATGAAGTAGACGAATAATTCTTATTTTCGAAGTTGAGATTCCTTATTAAGGTAATAAATTAACAATATGTCGTACATTATTTGCCAAGAATTAAAAAAATGAAAGTCGACTTAACTTGAAAATTGTGATTAGGGGGCGGACTGGTTTCTTGCCGCAGATACCTTAAGGTCGGCGCGATTCCTTTGATCGGTTGGTAGCACTGTCCCGGTTTCACACCTGAATCGACGACGATAAACCCCAAAGTTTTTAAGGCAATTCTTATACCGAACTTGAGGCATTCCACTGGCTCTTATCGCAGCAGGTAGCATTTCTTAATTTTGTATTTTTTTAATTTAATAAAGTGAACGCTTTTATTATTCCCCTTCTCATCTTCGCGTGCTTCTTAAATTATATTTACATCTGTTTCAATGTTTGCGGTATTTTTGTTTCCTTTACGCAAACCCCTGCGTCGCGCGTCGACCGGAAGTGACAAAGGCGCGATTTAAAAAGGAAAAAAATGAAGTCAAATTCCTGAACTTTGTCAACCGGATAGAAGTCTTTGATCGGAGAATATATAGCTCTTTCCTCTGCCGAATATTTAAATTGCTACCGCCGTTCATCAATCATGACCAGTATCATGCACTGTGTTCGAATACTCTCACGACTGCAGTGGAACAAGATAAGAACAATTTTGGAGTCGACTACCGGTGACGAAGTCGTTTTTTATACGTGAGATAGTAATATCGTTAGACATGACTGTAAACGGAAGTGTCGGGACATTTTTCAACATATTTCCATTTAGAGTTTCCAACATTTGTAAATGTTGCATCGATTGCTAACATATGTAAGCGATAAAAATCAAGTTCGCGTATATTTTCTACATTTTTTTAAAATTTTTAGCAGTTTTTAAAAATTATTCGTTCTTATTAATTAACCCATTAACATTGTTGTTAAGCCATTCTAGTTTAGATCATAGCCATACAATGAGCGGGATAAAAAAAATATTTCGGATTCATTGCATCTTATGTCTTTAAGAATCCTTTTTTTATCGCAGTTATTAGAACTTTCCAAATTAACTTGTAACCTAATTTACATGTAATCGAAAATTAACTAAAGAAATGTGATGTTAGGGTTGAATCTTTTTTTAAGCAAGACTTTTCGTTTTTCGAACATGTTTGTAAATATCTAATGACGTATAATTTCTGAAAACTCTTTAAAAAGGGCGAATTCGCCCGTTGAATAGTAAACAAATAATAATAAAATATGTCTAAAACCTATATAGATGTCACTCTAGATATCTAAACTTTAAATAAACATGGCAAACTATAGGAAAACATATTTTGTTAAAACAATATATCGACCGTTATGAAAAATTTCATTTTAAAAAATTTGGTTTCCTTGAAAACTATACACTGACAATCTGACCTACAAATACAGAGTTTTGTCTTTAAGTAATTCGATGCAGGTTTAAAAATTTTGATCCGCTATATCGGATCCACCATATTGAATTTCAAAATTTTGGCTTCAGATTTATTTATTTATTTATTTATTGTAAAGGGCAGATATACTTGTATGCATTATAGTTAGATAATTATAAGTAGCTTAAACAAAATTAAAATTAAACATATGCTTTATGAGATATTTTAACCTAAAAGTGTGAAAATGGACGTTTTTCGCAAAATCAGACAACCGATAATGACATCTTCTTTATATATTCTCACAAATGTTATCTTATACTGCACTTCTTCACCTTTAAATTTTAAATCATTTTTAAATATTGACTGGGCAATACTATTCCAGTAGAATTCATTTGAAAATTCTGTTGATCGCCGGAGATTGACATTTGATGACTATAAAAGAAAAAGTAATTTCAGATGATCTTCATGACATTTCTCTTGACTTTCCAACTCATAAATGCATCAGCAAATATATCGCAGAGTCTGTAAACTGATATTTCATGAAGGAAAATCGAAATAATTTCACTATATCTCAACGCTAAACAATCGAATTAGAGAATCTATAGATTACAAACTGACTTTTCATTTATGTTAAAGATTCATGTGTTTTTAACTTCAAGCACGCCAAAAGAAACACAAAATACTACGCTCAAAGTGACAACAAATCTGCGTACGAATTGATTGGAATTAACTTTTAAGTCGTGAAAAAGTATATGAATCCTACAGTCATATGTTTCATACGAATTTAATAATTTTACAAAATAAATATTCTACCGAGCTGGATTTATAATTTTGAATTTTATCCTAAAAAGACTCTAGTGTAAGTTTTAAACAAATTCGTTCAATTTCTACTCCTATGACTTTGTCATAATGAATTTCATCATTTCTAATTGGAAATGGTTTAGTCCAAATGTTCAATTTGGTAATAGGTGGCATGTAAAATGTAAATGTAATGCATAACTTACAATAAATTTATACACAGCAAGTTGTGCGTAAGTATTAGGCCCCAGGGGGCCCGGAAATTTTATGTAAACAAAACATTTTACGCCTGTTTATAATATACGCCTATCAGTATTCAGCAGTTCAGTTATATGATCTCATTTGTTAGTTGAATTAAATCGTAGAAAAAGAACCAAGTTTGCATTTTTAATTATTAATGTAATTTATAAACAATATTAATTTACCGAAGACATATACACTAAGAATAAATTTCTTTTATAAATCCAGAATTGTGACTTTTGTAACAGGAACATAACACATATATGCCTTTCAATGTTCCATAACTTTTCTAAGTTATATATAATATAATTATATACACATAATTATTTATTGAATTGAAGCCAACCAACCACATTTCAATGTATACTTACTTAGGAACGTGAGAAATTCATGAGATGCGGCAATTCCTCCTGAAATCTGGAAATATAGACGTCATAAATGTCAGGTGCAGTATCTAAATAATACAAATGGTGTTAAAACGACATGTCTAATATTTGAATAGGTCTACACCGATACATTAGATATATGATTTCGACATTATAAAATCGTTTTGCATCTAACAAGGAATTACTTTTTAGTGTTCTCTACTGTCCTAAATAAATATTATATTATAATAAATATTTTTTGAAATAAATTAATACGTCAAAACAAACACTATGTTTAAAAAGATCATCGATTTTTAAATAACATCTTGTACCTAATCATGAAAGTTCAATTCAACGGACATTTTAGTAAATCTATATATAGTTGGGATATTTTTTCATATATAAACAATAAAAAACATTCAGATATAAATATAACAATAATAAATATTTATGAAAACTTCTTATAAAAGTGTTAATTTATTTTATTTAAAAATAAAATTATGTTGAAATTACTGACTCACTGCATGGCGTTTAATATAAATATGTGGACTTACAGTTTTTAAAGTTTATTTTTTGGGTTGAAAATTATAAAAATGTGATTTTTAATAAGTTATTTACTACCAGCTGTACTGCATGGTGTAGAATACACTTATCAATATTGACTAGTAAAATTCCTGACATATAAAATTTATGTAAAAAGCATTGTATACAAAATTCATAGAAATCTTCAAATATTCGACGTTTGTTCATCACAATTTTTTAACAATATTCAGGGATGAATAAAATTATATAAAATATTAATTGGTAGACTATATCATTCCTCTAGATTCAGTAAAATATGAAATTTTATGCAGTTTTATGAATAGTGAATGTGAACCGCGATTTTGAAAATCAACGTTACCCAATTTTGTTTCCACAAATTTCAATAGACTACCCTCATTAAGTACCTTACTTCAATCCGAATCTCGAAAACATAAAAAATGTTCTATTTTTGAGAAATCTTTAACGCTCCAGAGTCATATAAAAATCCAAATCAATGAAAATTAAAATATGTAAATGCATATTTTGAAATAGAAAGATCTGAAACATGTTTTTGAAAGGTGACATAGCTCTTTCATATATCGGTTTCAGCAGCGCTATTCAACAGAGAAAGATCAAAACTGTTCGGATATGGACTCCTCGGTAAAACGATGTTGAAACCCATGTACAAATCTGGCACATTCGGACGTTAAAGGGTTAATTGATAAAATAAAAAAAAGTGAGATGAATGGACCTGCATAGTTTATTATTATGACAATTATTCACATTTGGATAAAGAGACTATTAAATACTTTAAGACCGAAGATACCAATATCAAAAAGTTGAAATTCACTGGGTATAACTGAATATCACGGTCTGTTTATAAATAAACTTAATAACAGATAAAGAGAAACTTAAATTTAATAAGCAATACTGAACTTTAATGTAAAAAACCATTTTAGTTAAAATAGGGAATGATGACAATATTAAATATAGAAGACTGGAGTAAATCTTTATTACTCTAATATAATCTCCAGAAAATCCGTCATGCATATTTTCATTATTTTAAATAATAAATAGCGAGATGCATCAAATGCTGCTATTCTGTCATGACTCAATAAAAAATTAAAGAACTCGTCCACCGGAACATCAGTAATTTCTTCATTGTCAACAGCAATTGCAGACAGATTTAAGGACAATTGTCGGATACGTGACTATCTCCTGAATCCCGTTCGAAAGTAATTATGATCGATTATCCAATATACAACGCGTACCACCAAATAAAGACGTGGCCTCTTTATAGTCTACTGCAACCAGTTGGTCGCGTTTTTATATAAAATAAGTCTCTTGTAACTTGTGAAGAAAAAAATCAATCGTAAGGAAGGGTGGCATTATGATAGACAAGGAAATATGATTTTCAGGGAATTTGTAGGAAAAACTACCGTATTGTATGCATTTTTTAAAACAAAAATATGCAGTATTTGTATTTTCAAAAAAAAAGTTGCCTTCCAGTGCATGTCGTCATTCGAGCTTTCGAAATGCCAAAGTAAAGAAAAAAACTGACATAAAAATATAACAAAATCTGGACTTTTTTAAAAGGGGGCTCTAATTTTGCACGCTATAAAAAGTCTAGTACTAAACTAGATTTAGTCATAAATTAAATTAGTTTTCCAGTTATAAAAGAGCAAATTTTAAGAAAGTGAGTTTAAAATACTACACTAAAATATTTAAAATACTGCTATTGTAAACCCATTTCCAATAATTAGTGATCGCACGTTAATTGTTAGCAAAAATAAACTAGTCTTATAAATTTATAATATGATGATTATACTTCTCAATGCTGTAATAATACTAATTAATTAGTTTTTATCGCAAATGCAATTAATCGGCGTCTCACAATCACTGTGATATCATAACAGGTATAATTGAATGTCACATTGTTGTGGTTCGTGATAAAAAGTGTTTACTATATTTTTAAAGCAACGTGAATGTATTGATGTTTTCTGTCTGGATTGTAAAGCGATGATTATTAATTATTGGTATTCATTGATTTATTCATACAGTTCTTGTTCTTAGTTATCAAATGTTCAATTAACCATGAAAATACTATAATATATATGAGGCATTAGGCTCCAAAACCTTAAAAGATATCAGTATGAACGTTTCAAGAAAATGCAAAAAAAATTTGCTGGTGGCCAAAATTTTCTGAATGCATGAAAAATTCATACGAACGTTGGGAAGTCAATGTTGTGCAGTTTAAACCATATGGAGCTTTAATGGATTTACATATATTTATTTCACAACATGCCTAAAAAGGTGTTTATTTGTAAAAATTAACAAAATCATTAGTCAATAGCCCCTCAATCATTTACTAATGTAAGTAAACAAGATAATTTCGAGCAATACTCGATCAATACATATTTTAATTAGATACACCATTTTCTATTTTTATGCTATGCAAAATTAAAAAATAAATCTTAAATTTTTCATATAATAAAAAATAAAAAATATTAAAATCATTAATCCGGTACTGCATTGTACATATTTCAGAAAGGGACAATTTGACAAGCAGCGTCATTCTCTGAAAAAAGTTATCCTACATTTGACACCATAATAACGTTACAATGCAGAAACGTTAATAAATGTCCACTCTGTTATGAGATTGATTCAACCTCTCAAATTAAAATAGCAATTTATAATACGTGAAGTATAAATTGCAAAATAAATTATTCTCACCGATAACAGTATGTTTCTGTTCTTTGACGATACAATGGAATCACAAAGTGTTGTAAAACCGCATGCTCACAGGAGAAGAGTTGGAACGTGGTTTATCGTCGTGCGGTTGCCCAGCATTTCATTCTTACTAAAATAAGGGTTTCCCCCTTTGCTGTTTTACTTTGTCGAGGATTGAATGGGACAACGTTTTAGGGGAGAAATCTTTGTCGGGACTCGTAAGATTGTTTTCTAACAAATGCTAGTACTTTGTGATTATTTTTATTTCGTATTTTCGCACATAATATCAAAAATATTATTTCAAGAAATTCTTAAAAAAATAAATAGTGTAAAAATATGTTAAAAATAAAAGAAATAACAAAAGATAAAAAACATAAAAATCCTCTTTATAAACATAAAAAAAATTACAACAATAGTCTGAACTCGATTACAGTATAACATTTTTTTTATTCATGTGCGAAGGCTATACAATAAGTTTTGCAAATATTGGAAAGTTCTAAAACATGCTAAAGGTGGAGTTAAAAATGGAAAATTGGAAGATGCGCCACTAATATTGTCTCGACCACCTTTCAAGAAAGTGCAACAAGATATATACGAAAATAGTATATTACTATATGAGTGCGAAAAGTTCATGTTTCCCACACGTGCAAAGTTTGCCACCTTTACACACACACACACACACACGTGTGCCGAAATATTGTTTACGTACGGCTTTTTCGTGCGTAAAATATAATCGAGTGCGTAAAGTTTACTTTACGCACAAGTTACTTTACGCACCGAAAAGACATACATAATAGTACTTTTCCTATTATAGTGCGCAAAGTTCGATTTTGCGCACGTATTTGCGTGTGCAAAGTGCCACTTTCCCACACTTTACTGATCTTATAATTTAGCGTGCGGTAAAGAAAATTTGCGTGCGGTAATGAAGTTTTGCGTGCGGTAAAGTAGCGCTATAGGTATACAGACATGTAGAAGAGACCTGTCAAAACTTTCATTTGTTTTACTTTTCAATCGCTGTTCTTCAGTACGGAAAACGATAGGTATAGGTTAATTCTATCTAAAATAGTAATTTAATTGAAAATGTACCCGAAAACGCGAATGCCAACGAATATTTGAATTCATTAAAATTTATATAAAATATTAATAACAATTAACAGTAATAACGATAATAAATAATGTGTTACATAGATATTTATAAATTTAGTCTATTTATTTCAAAAGCATTTACAAATACTGATTTCGGTCGGGGGGGCTCTGCCCCCCCGAACCCCCCTTCTCCACCGCCCTTGCACCGCCACTTTAAATGTTGTATGTAGGTGTCGAACTTTGCGCACTTAATAGGAAAAATAGTATACGATACTCGTGCGCTGCGTAGGTGTTCCCACTTTGCGCACTTGTATCGTAATGTACTATTTCGATACAAGTGTGTACGTGCAAAGAACTTTACACATGCACACGTGTGCCGAAATATTGTTTACGTCCGGCTTTTCCGTGCGTAAAGTATAATCGAGTGCGTAAAGTTTACTTTACGCACGAGTTTACTTTACGCACCGAAAAGACGTACATAAATTCTTTTTTTCAATGTGAACAAAGTATTTCGAAATAACTCATATGCAGTAATATAAGAAGCTAAAATTGTGTTTAGTTTAAAGACATAATATAATATAATAAAAGGTATCGCTATGTTAAATTTTACTAAAATTACCCAATCCTGACCTAAAGTGACCTAACTAGGAATTACTTCAACAAAAAATACTAAAAAGATGTTATTTGTCAAGAGTTTTAAGTGGACGTGTCATAATGAATCTCTTCCAACTTTATTTACGATCTGCCTGGTTCTGTACATAAATGTCAACAGAATTTATAAATTCTTTACTTTAAAGATACGTTATTTTCATACTCTCCTCATATTAAATCGATTTTATATTAATGCTGAAACTTATTTTAACTTTCATTCAAGCGATTTTAATGTATAAATGGCTGGATACACGTCTTTGACTATACATGAACTATCGTAATCACTATTTTATGACCCCCGAAAAACTACTACAAAAATTGAATAAAATTAATTTATAAGAGATAACTAACCCTCCTGAGTACGAGTTATTTTTTTCCTTATGGAAACAAAGTAGTATGGACGACTAGTGCGCAGGAGGGTTAAAAGACATGAGTTTTTAAAAAGACGAGTTATTTGTCTATCTGTACCTACAAAGGCAAATCGGATCATTTGATTTTTCCTACGGAACAGATTTGAAACTCATTTAATACGGTTTTAAAAAAATAACATGGTTCAATCTAAAAACTTTTCTGTACAAACAATCATAACAAATCCTTTTTAAATTATATCCGAATCTGAGCTCTTATGGGATATTGGTACTAGAGTATAGAGCACTTCTCAATTTAAAAGAAATAGGGTACAACACCAGTGTTCTTTTGCATCTCGTAAAAAAAAATTCTCGATTTCCCCCTGGATACTTTGCGTTACAATTTCTTGACGTTCATTAAAGAAGGGAGAATACAACAACTCTGAATTCTCAGCGAATATTCCATCCATCACTTTATAACGTTACACAGTTTTTTATTTATTCAAACGTTCCAGTATTCATATTTTTTATCTACCCCACCTTCCGTGATGATTAAGTTAGCTGCACAGAATTCGAATTTTAAATAATACAGTAACTATGAGAGATAGGGGTGTCTCTTAACTTAGAACTATTAGTATTTATTATCATATATACATAAAAAGTTTATAAAACGATTGAATTTAGGTTCGATGTAGATTCAATGAATTTAATTATCTCAATTATGAATGAAATAAATCTCAAGTGTGCAATTAAATTTATTTAGAACAAAACTAATGTCCCTAATTATAGAGAAAGACATAAATTGTATTTCGAAGAGACTAAACTGAAAAATATCTACAGTCATTAGGGAAGAGGTATAATTATATCTAATTGAATAGGCTTCCTTCCTGGGTAATGTTGGTCTTAGTTTGCCAACTAGTAAATCCACAAAAGATTTAATTGTATTACTGGATTTCAAGTGAATCTAACCCAGAATTGACAAGATTTTATTATGCTATTAGGCAATAACAAAGGGATGCAAAATTATTTGAGGCATTGGGCCGCAATGTGGTATGAAATAAAGGCCAAAAGATGGACATGGATGAAGGAATCGACGAAGATGGAGCCTGGGAGGTTATGGTACGTTAAAGTCTCCAAACCTGCATCTTGGTCTTTTGTGACTCCAGGCCTTTGTTGTCGTCTTGTTATATATATGCTTGGAACCATGCTTGAAATACACCTCGCCTCTTTTCTCGTTATTCCATCTTTTGCGTTTCGCTTCCCCATCTTCTTCTCCGTAGATTCTATTTCCCCCTTTTTCATTCCCACTGCTGTTTCTTTGTGTTTCTTTCCTCTTCTCGTTATCCTTATCTTCATCATACAGCTTCGTTGCCATTTACGATTGACGAAAAAAATACAGAACTGTGGTTTATACGTAGCTGAATCTGGAGAACAATTTTTCTAGATAACTTTTCCACTTTAAACAATCCCATTCACTTATGATAACTAATTTGCAAGATTCGAAAAATCTGATAAGACATTATCCTAACACTGTGTTTAAAAGCAACAAAATTGCACTACAGTTCATTAATGAGGTTTAATTTTTAAAGTTCAGAGCACAAGTTTAGGAGCCTTATTTCCATCATAAAAAGAAAAGACACCATATATCACGGATTGATCATGTACGAAATGCCGATCGAAGACTAGACCTAGTCCTAATAAAGTCGGGTCCCCTTGATGCAAGATATTTTGGAAAACGCCATTTCGAAATTTCGTTCAAAAAGGGGTCTTATTCATGGTCTGGGTTTGTTCTCTACACTTAACAGCTCATTGCTTTGACAAAATGCGCATGAGCTCATTCGTATGCATGCTTGGGTGCATGTGTGTGTGTGTATATGTGTGTGCGTGTGTGTGTGTGTGTGCGCACAAATAAGATACCTTTCAGAATTAAATTTCTAAGATGACTCTTTCTTGTATCAAGGCGACGATATATTGCCTCTCCAAGATAATAACCTATCCCAAACTTTTAAAATATAATTGTGCTGGATAAACATTTTCTTAATTGGAATTTATATTTAATTAAATACGTTAACCATTTTTTAGAAGTTTATGGGGTCAAGTCGCATTATAAATATTAAAAACCCTTTATTTGAAAGTTTAGGTATCAGTCAAATTATGTTACAATTATAACACGGTGTGAGGAGGGACACATTTACTTTAAATTATTTTAAAAACACACATGATAATACAGGTTATTTAAATTAAAAACATTAACGAATAAAAACAATGATAGAATGGAAAATAATATAATTAACGAAAATAAGAAGTCAAAGCGACCCTGAGGTTTAATATTACAAAGAGCTAATCTGCGCAGTATACCTAAATATTCCAAATTCCTTCAACATTTTCATACGAAACTGACGAGATATTTGTACCACTAATTAAAGAAAGTAACCAAATTCTGCAACTCATTGGCGTATCTGTGGCATACTCTAGCATCTTGTGAGTATGTTTCGAAATAATTAAACGTAAAGAGTATCATTTATCAAATTTTGCAGACAATGGATTCTTTCTTCATTCGGACATATGATGAACAGAAAGGTCAGTCAGTTCGCTCTTGAATTTGTCCACAGCCAGTAGGTTACTTTTCTTGAAGGATCGCGCTTGAAGAATGAGAGTATAATTTTATATGTGTGTTTGCACCTATTTATATATATTATTTTATAATATTATGTACGAGTAAAAACTATAATTTGAGTTAAAATATCACACATTTATGATTTTAAATTGATGATAGTAATAGACAAAATTAAGCAGCATTTTGTAGAATATATTAGGATAATAATTTTTAAAAGCACAAATAGTACTCACAGAAATTTACAATTGAGAATGTATTTAACTTCTGTTTAATAATTTTTCTTTAGTAATAATAATGTCCTCCAAAGAGACATACGTAACACTGTTTCTCGGATTTATACAATAATATATAAAAACACGATCGTTAAAAATGCATTCGTATCGGAATTTTAATTTTTTGTTTTGATTCGCAGCTAAATTTATTAATTGGTATGCAAACAACATTTTTTATATGGAGACATTAAAAAAGTCATTGATAAGCTTTTAGGTTTTCCTTTTATTTTCCCTCCAGACTTTTGGATTTAGTTAATGTGATTTATTATTATGTAATTTTTAATTATATACTAACAAATGACATTAAAGCTATTAAAATATTTTCTTTTTATTGTTATGTATTAAAATTATTCCCTTTTTTTATTTCAGTCTACTAAGAATTATTTCAGAAAGGGGGTTCAACTGCCGGCGCATCGAATCTTTCGACTTTAGATGCTGAATTTTTTCGAAATCCTAAAAAATGATCAGATTTTTTCTTTAGCAGCTTTAATGGTACGTTTAGTGCAAAAAATCGAGTGTTAAAGAAATTATGAATGTTTCTAACACAATTTGGAATACTTCTAATATAGCAGATATTTTTCACCATCAGAAACGAATTAATAAATTCTATCTTTATTTGCTCGTTGTAAGGCCTTGTTATTTAGTATGTATATATGAATATTGTATCACATTTCTATAACACTAACAAAACTTAATAATGAAATTAATCGCCACTTTTTTTAATCATTAGTATATTTATCTTTTTTACTGGCATAACAATTATCTGGTTTTCATGAATGGAAGATTTGCAATTTGTACGGTGCGTACTTATTATACACTTGGGCTTAATTGAATTGATTGCGATTTCCTTATTTCGTTACAATTTTGTTTACCTTTTAACGCTGCATTCAGTTCTCGTTTCTTCACTTATCTTTAAAGTGAAACTGCACCAGTGTTGTATTTCATTATTCCAATCATCGTTTAATTAAACTGAAACGTCGTCTACATCTTTCCTAATAAATTCAATCTAATCAGAATTTTGCTCTTCGTTTTATACATCTCTTTTACAAGGTTCCATACATGACATAAGTTGTCTACAACTTTTTATTTGTTAATAAAGTCGAGATGATGGTTATTTTTTATTTTTATCTTTACGAATAAACAATTTGCATAAATAAAATAATAGGTAAAAAAATAATTCCTGCATTTAAAATGTTAAATTATCCTAAACAAAAATCAGATTTGGATCTACGAATGTCGCACCACGAAACTAACAAAAAATCAACAAGTTAATGAGGGCGTTTTGGTCTTACATATACAAAGGAGATTTTTTTGGATGTGTCGTTAAGGCATAATACTATGTCATTAATTTAAAATAAGTTGATTTTTGGCGGACATAAAATTATGTGACTCCTCAAAACCCATCTATTTCCGCTTTCCGGGGGTTCAGTCCTCTATTAAAAAGGATCAGTTGACGCCGAGGGTCAGACTCGAAAATGATAGAAATTAATCTTAAATGACCATTTGTATTACCTTCAGAAAAAAAGTTAGTGAATTATGAACAATATTGCATATATTATACACATAATAATAGCAAATTACTTTATTTATATTATTTGACATTTATTAACATTCTTAATAATTTATAGAATAACTTTTTTTTATTTTGTTTGAATGCAAATATAAAATCAAATTACAAAGTTACGATTTCATTTTTTAATAAGAGGACAAACCCATTGTACTAACCTACGTTAAGGTAAACATTTACAAAACTACAAAATACAAAAAAATGTGCATTAAGTTATTTGAATTTATTTCGGGCTCCTGATTGCGAATACGATCATAAAAATTGGTGACCAAACAAATATTAAAACCGCCATTATTGCAAAAAAAAAACATTTTTTTTTTAAATTTTTTGCAGCAAAAATTGTTTAAACAAAAATTGAAAGTGTTGAATTAAATACTTTTTTTTGTGACACATGAAAGTGTGAAAGCTTTGTCATGTTATTCGAAATATTCCTTTTCGTTGAATTCTGCGACAAGGGCCACAACTTTGATATTGTTGGTATGGAATCACCAAAATACGGTTGAGTCGGACTCGATGACAAATAATTATAATATCATAATTTAACAGTTTTATAATTTTATATATAAATCCATATTATTTGTACCCACAATCACTAATCTAACTTCTATTTCCTTCCAAAATCTGTATACTGCTGACTAAGAAGAGTTAAATATGATGAAGGACCTTCGTACTGGTGGTTTTTTAATATAATCAATGTGTTACTTGAACATAGAAAGATAGGTGGCGCATTTGCACAATTTGTTTAAATTTGACATACAATAACTTATGACAACCTTAAATTTAATGCTAAAAAGTAGTAAGGGTTCTTATTTTCAGATTACAAAGCATAAGAACAGTTATTATTCATGAAGTAGAAATTGGTAGGTGCAATCTAAATGGGTAAAATTTATATTATCAATTTTCTATCATGATTGCAATACTTAAGAATCTGCATAGAAAAAGAGACTACTAGTAACAATATCTGGGCTCGGTGGTATTGTAATTGTAGAGAACAGTACACTGAGAAAATTTCTTTATTTTCCGAGTAATTGTTGACACCAGAGAGTATGGGAATTTTTCAAGGACAACATTTCTGAGTGCATTCTGGAGTTCCTTAGCAATTGTTAAACAAATATTCATTTCAAAAACTTTCTGGGTTAAATCCAGGTTATCAAACTGAACTGAATATTCACAAACAAAGCTACCTCATTCACACATTTTTACATAAAATAACTTTTAGCATAATGGTTGCAAGTAATTATATGTAAAGTACTAAATGCATTTAAGTTTAGCAAATTAATTATTTGCATTTAGTATAAGTTTTCATCTTTAATAGAGTTACCGAGATATTGGCAAACTTTCACGAGATTTATCTTCTCAAAGTTATAAAAAACCAGAGACCAAATTCAGATGGTTAATGGTATTCAGAAAGGATAATTTGGTTAACGTCCTACTTGCCAAAGAATGTATTAATCCCGTAAAGAATTGAAATTTTACTTGATCACATGCTCACAATTTTAAATGCATAATGAAGGCCCTCTCTTATATTAAAGCCTCCCATTTTAATTTTGTCTTCTTTTATTATAATTCTTATTTTATTCAAACGCCTTCCTGTCAATCGTTCTACCTTTACGTGATGTTGGATAATAAAATAGCAGAGAATCAAAAATAACGTCAAAAAGTGTTCCTTACCCTTTTAAAAATCTGAAAATAAGGTGTCTATTAGTGACCCCTACTGTAGCCAGGTTGCTATCTGCTTCTCAAAGAGCATGTGTATTGGCACAGAAGAAAAGCATCGGCTGGTTTTCTTTTTCTTTAAGATATTCGGATGGGAGGAAATAAGAAAAACAACACCCTTATAGCCCGACTCGGACAATCTGAACCTTATGCACGGAAAAAAATGAATGGTTGAATCAACTAAAAAAATAGTAAATTCAGCCAAAAATGTTTTTTTAGTTGCTCTGAATATTTCCAGTTCGTTATTCTATAGCCAACAGAAATAGTTGGAACAACTATTTTGATTGTGTAAATCAACTATTTCAATTAGTTAACTGGTAACAGCTCTGTCCCGTCTTAATTAATTAAAATAGTAATCACGACTATTTCAAATAGCTGGCCGTTACAACAGCGAGAATAACAGTATTTTAATAGTGCAAATAATATTTTCGAAATCACAAGAAAAGTCTGGGGTAAAATATGCGATGAAATTTTTCTAACTCATATGGGGATCAAAGCGCAAAATACCAATCAAAGATTTGACGAGGAATTTTCGATTTCTGCATGTATTTTTTATACTGATTCATAAATTTATACTGACCTTCAAATTTTTGAGTATATTTTCCCAGTCTTCTGAAATTTCACGAATACTGATTTCCATTTTAACACCATTAATTTAATGCAATTTACTATTAAATTCTCGAATGTCTACTCCACATGAAGTGTGACTTTGTTCATTAACCGCATAGGTCGCTTCGTATTTGCAGATCGGTATACATATCGTAATAAATTGTACGGCATATATTCTTCCGAATTCCGCATCCCATTTCGCGTTATCGAACGAAGGATGTATTCGCCTTTTTATTACACAATACAGTTAGTCAACCCACTAAAAAAAAATAGTTAATATTTAGGGAAATAGTTCGTTTACCAACGGAAATAGCTGACCTTACTATTTTTTAGTTGGATTTTGTAACCATTTAAAAATAGTTGGACTGACTAGATGACATTGCTAAAATGGCGAAAAATATTGTCAAATTTACCATCTTTTATAGTTAAAAATTTAACAAAGTAAAGATAGTTCGTTTAACCATAGTTCGTGTGTCATCTTAACAAACTAGTTCGTTGCGTTAGCTATTTTTTTATCAACTATTTTTCAGATAGTTAAATCAACTATTCTGTTTCTTCCGCGTGTATATTTATATATATATATATATATATAATAATTTGAGAAATATAGGTCCAAAGAGCATAATAAAACTCACTTTGGGACTTTTGATTGCAAATGCTAACGGACTTTGGAAAACAAAATGGCAGATCTTATACAACCATGAAACCTATTTTACCACAACAAATGATTGTAGATATCTTTGAAATATCTGCATGCGGAGTTTCAGGGTCATTGAATCTCATCATTAAACCGTCATTGAATCTCATCATTAATTGGCGTTAATGCTGAATGGCACTGTTTTTCAAGAGCCCACGGAACAGGTAGTTACAATGGAGTTGGAGCGATTATAAAGGTTCGTTGACGGTTCAATATCCATTTTGATCCATCACTTTGAATTTTAAAATTTCGAGATTATAATAATATCCAATGGTCCCTAGTAACTTCAAGTCGGTACTTTAAAATGATCTTAAATCATTTGTTGATATAGTATTGAATATGTGGTGTTATAACATTCGCCATTTGGTTCCGCTATTCTGTATTTGGAATTCCATTAGTATTCGCAATAATAAGTCTCACCGTGAGTTTTACATACATTTTGGGAATACATTTCTCAAATTAGACCACTTTACTACCGTTTTGGTTGAATGTTCCATGAAAAGGTGGATTTCAGGAGCCTTATTTTATGCCCCGTGTTGGAGTTTCTAAAAGGCTAGAATGTTTTTCAAAGCGCTTGACCAGACGTATATTATGAGCACTCAAACGTCTTGATAAGTTGATCCAAATTTTTGGTACACTTATGATCCGTTTGACGTGAAACATCCTATATATGTATATACCCCAACAGAAATTCGATAGATGTAACATAGACTCTCTACAAGTACTTCATTCAGTCTCAGCCATATGTTGAAAACGCGACTGATTCTTACCGAAATAATATTCCACCCTCTATTGAAGTGTTTAGAGTATAGTTTGGAAATGATATCATTTTGACCAAGATGAGGATATCGAAGGGAGTTTATGAACAGTGGTAAACCAACATTAAATATTTGATTCAAGTTTTCATTCGGGGCTTTCCAAATGCCGATCTTTATTACAGAACCCATTAATTAAATTTCAAGAAAGATGGAGATTTTCAATGACACGTATATAGCAGTCGTAAAAGAGGGTCAGAAAATCGACCACGATAAACTCCAAACGAATTTGCTTTCGAGTGGGAGCGAAGGCAAGGCCAGAGTCGAATTTGAGGGCCCATCCCCTTTCCTCTTTTACGCAGTCAGTTCCTGATTTACGTCTGCCCCCTCCCGGCTTCGCTCCTAATTATTCCTTTCTCGCATTATTCGGACGTGGAGTAATAGATTCGACGGGAGTGGGCCCGTTGGGCCCTGCAGACTTAGGTGTACACTTCTACACTTCGGTATCGGTGGCGTATTGTCGACTTCCTCAGCTGCCCCCGTCCCATTCTGACGATAATCGCAAACCGTCACCTTCGCCACCTCCTCCTCATTTTTTCTCGCTTTTTTAACTTTCGTCCCCTTCGACTTTTCGCGGCGAAAGGATCTCGCCGCTGCTTCGTAGAATAGGATGGGAGAACACGGCTGGGAGAAACGAGAAGAAGCGAAGCTGATCTGTCCGTCGGATTTAATCCCGAAATCCGGTTCGGACCTAGCCGAATGCCGCGCGCTATTGTCGCGCCTTCGTGGCGTCGGACGAAACGGGCCCCTCGCTGCGGGCCTCATCGCCCGACGCCCGTTCGGAGTCGTGCTCGGTCGTACCCTAACCCCCCCCCCTTTTTCCCCCTTACGATCACCAACCTTCCTTTTGTTGAAGCTGGTGCGGCTGCTGTAGCTGGTGCCGCTGCTCCGCGTGTCAAGACTCAGGAGTGGACGAAAGGGGTGACCCTTCTCTGGTTTCTTCTTCAATAGCGGGTTTCGTGCATTTATCGAGATCTCTACACGGCGTGATATCGGGTATACCAAGAAGCGCGAGAGGCTTTTAATTTGAAGATCTTCACGGGAACACGATGGCCCTCCAAAGTGGTTAGAATATTTATTCACGTAAACAAATGGGAACCGAATTAAAATATTTAAACGGAATTTGATAAAAATAACACAGGTCAACATGGTTTTGTTTTTGGGAAGCTGTGGGTCATTTCCGACGTAATTTTGTACGTAGAATCAGAATCCCAAGTCAAAAGTGGCCCATCACGTCAGGATTTTAAGATATTTGAGGTTATTTATTCGAAAAACGCGTTTTTTTTGCTATTTTTGAGGTCATGTACAGAAGACACAACATTTTTAGGAGTTTTGCCTTTCATTGGATCATGTGATACTACTCTTTTTCTTTAATACGGGACGCAGATTTCCATTGCGACTTTTCTTCACCAAGATACGCCAATTTGAAATTACGATATACAAGTAAACAAATTTACCTTGAAATGCTCTTGGAGAGCAAGCTCAAGGTCAAATTCAATGTCATGAAATTTATATAAATATAAACAACTATACAAAATGTGGATACTAATGATTAAAATCACGTTTCAGTATTGTGACTGTTTTTTTGATAACGTTAATGGAATATATCTCGTAATTTCAAAATCTCGTAACTTTATAAGAAAAAATCGTAGGTGATCGAATAAAACCTCATTTTGAAGGGTAAACATTGTACTAAAAGATGCAAATAGTACAGAAGGCCAAAAAAAATTGTTGCGTTCTGTAAAATAACGCGTTTTTCATGAGTACATGACCTCAAATATCTCAAAAACATGACTTGATGGACCAATTCTGATTTCGAGTTTGGATTCTACGCATATAATTACGTCGGAAATGACCCACAGCTTCCCAACAACATCCAAGACCCTCTTTTTTGTAGACCTGTGTAATTTATCATTGTACAGCTCCATTTGCTTCAGAGAAACAGAAAATATGAAGAGTATTTCAGGTAATGATGGTTAAAGTTTCCAGGACTTCTGGACTCAATTTCTGTAATTTGCTATTAAAAATAATGAGAGCATTATGACTAACATCAATTGAATACTCTATCACAATTTGCTGTTATATGAACAATACCTTATACTATACCACTTAGAATTATCTTCACTTTGGTGATTTGTACTTTCATTCTATAGCAGTAATAATGATGAAACACGTTTTTAGAGATGCAATCGAAACTCCTCGTCGTTAGTTGTTCAATGATATTACCCAGGCAGTACTATCTCCTAATAGTGACAATCTTAAACGCTGGAATATCATTTATTTCAGGGTACCAAGTCGATCTGGTATCTGTTTTCTATTATTCAATTTTAGCTAAATATGGATGCAGACTATGTTCAAAGGAAGATTCACAAGTGCTCATCGTATTGATTGTGCAGGTGAATTAATCGTGAGTTTCGCCATGACTGGGTAATTTGTTATTACTGTCTAATCTAAAAATGGCAACAACTCCTAATTAGAGCCCTAAAACATCAGAATTGGCGAAAGTGTCATGGATAAGCGGGTTATTTCACTGTTTATCATAAACTTAAAATGTTACGGTTTCTTTTTCGCTGATTTTTCGATTTACTTTACTCTATATTGGCTCTATTGGTGTAAGATATAAACCCTGATAGACTTTAGGTTATATTTAATATGTTGCCAGAGCGCAGGTGTTTATTAAAAAGAACGGGAAGTGCAGTCATACCCAACCTAGACCATTTTTTACATCTAAAAGCTGAAATGTTACATCAAAAGGTTCAAGAATAAAGTGTGTCACATTGTAACTATCAAAAAGATGCAATATATTATATAGGATACGACTTCACAGGTGTCAGGAAGACCAAAAAAGTTTGGGTACGATGCCGAAAAAAGTTAAGCCATGAAAAACGTAGTTTAAGTTACAAGAAAATAGAAAAGTATTGTCCCAAAATCACAGCGGTTTATCTATGATGAGTTAATGCAGCAAGTTATGCTATTAGTCCAGTCACTGGAGAGGAAATGCGGACAAACTATAATGAAACTCATTCAAGCAACACCGATTTTCCTGCAAATTTGGATTTAGGCTCTACTTACACACGACTTCAAAGTTTATCATGTGCCAAAAGTTGCTTTTGATTTTTAAAGGGTGAAAACTACCCCTATTTGAAAATAAAAATAATTGTAAAATTCTAGATTCAGGCGTGTATTCGATTGAAAACAATGTAGAATGAATGTCAAAATCAATTGAACCGAAAAATGCGTTGGGTTTTTTCTCGATAACTTTCTCAATTTTAGAGACAAACAATCGCTCTAATTGGTATTTTGTTCAGCATTCTAAACCCTTTGACTCCAGTCATTTCCATTATTTAATAGATCTTCCATTTTTATTTACACACTTTAAAAAGGATCAGGAAAGAGGGTCGCCGTGTGTAGTTGTCACCTTCAAATGGCTATAATTCAGTCATTTTTCATCGAAAATAGTAGTTAAAAAATGAATATTTTCAGCATAAAAAGAACTACTTTTAGTTATTGTTGTGTTTCTTTTATAACTTTGAAAGTTTTGGTGATTTTTCAAAAATACTTAACTTTTTTACGAAATTCAAATTTATTTTTCAAAAGTATATCCAGCATTTTTCCTAAAACCGGCCAAATTTCTAGAAGATATTGTTTGTACTCAAATAAAGTAAATTGCAGAAGGATAGCTTTTAATTTCAATTTTGGTCGCAAGGGCATTAATTTGATTACCGATTTTCTGTTTAATAACTAAGAAACTCATTTTAAAATCGCCATAACTCTGTCAATTTTTCGACTTCTGGTTCAAACTCTGCAACTTCAACCGGCTAAATTTAAAACTCCTTTCAAATCCTTCAAAATAAGTAAAATAAGTTTTTTTTTTTAAAAACTTTGCAACTTCAACCAGCTAAATTTAAAACTCCTTTCAAATCCTTCAAAATAAGTAAAATAAGTTGTTTTTGAAAAAACTTTTTGTTTCCCCGCTATTTCAAGTTGAAATGTTCGATTTTCGATATCATAGAATGTGATGTGTTCTTCAAGGAGCCATAACTTTGGTTCTAATGCACATATAGAACAAAAAATAAACAACGAATCTCTTCCCTGTTCCCTGAAAATCATGCCTTTTTTAGCCTAAAAATTGGCATCTTCAAGCTCAAATAACTAAAAAAATATCGATTATACTAATAAATTGTATAGTGTGTATGCGCGCGTATTTTTTACCTTTTATTTTTTATGCATTAAACACAAATTTAATTTTGTTTCTTGTAACAAAAAAATTACATAAAATGCATTTTATTATCATGATCAATGAAAATATTGAAAACATGGGTTTTCTTTCATTTTTCTTTGTGAATGCGTAAGTGAGAAAAGTGAAAATAGAGAATAAACGTGTATTTTATACAATTGTGGCCTATACTAATAAGTATAATGCAAAAATGTTAAATTCGAGAATATTTCGCTTCATAACTTGCCTAGATGAACGGCTGTGATCTTGGGAACACTTTTCTATTTTCTGGTAACTCGAATTAAGTTTCTCATGGCTTAATTTTTTCGGCATCGAACCCAAACTTTATTCATCTTCCTGACACCTGTGACTTAAGTTGTCAACATTTTACGTGTAAACTTTTACACGACTAAATAAGAGTTTGCTGCGTTTACTGTTATTCTTTTTAAACTGTTAATAGTTCAAAATACAACCCCAGACGGACGCGGTGCTGATGATAAGAGTTTTGATAGAATTCGCATTTAATTTATCCAAACATTAAGGAAACAACCCATTTATTATAAAAACTCATTAATTAGTGATTCTAGTTGGTCAGCTTCTACTTAAGGGTAAGAGTGTAATCAGTGGAGGATCTTCAAAGGAGTTTAGACGAAAATATGCTTGTTAAGTAAATCTGATCGGGCCTGTTCCTTTTTTGCATAAATGATCCTTCTACAATCCAGTCAGATCTTAATCAGATGGAGTATATTATGAGTGGAGTTAGCTAACTTCAGTCCTGTTCGTTAGGAACAGATTCCTACTATGATTTGGCATATACTATTTTAATTTTTTTGGGACTAACCTTGCAAGATCCATAATAACCTATTTTTGTTTAAGATGATATCTTCTGCAGTTTCTGATTAGTTTCCTGGCAACGGTGATACTTACTTATTCCACTAGGACAATTGGAAAGAAAAATAGCATTGATAGTTTAGTTAATCTAAATACAGATTTACGAAATTATAAATCTCAATTCATAACAATTTATTTGGACGAAAAATCAACTAGTAGTAATAAATCAAAACACCGGGGAAATCTTGTTGCAATTAAAATCGAATTGAAGAAATTGAATAAAGTTTTGACTGAACCGATTACAGACATTTACGGAATTCGTAACACTTGCCGATACCAATGTATTTCTTCAAAATTGTTCGACGATTATTTCAAAGTATCTCAGATCTTTCTTCTTCCCGGTTGCCGCCACCTTCATTACTTCTGCGAGCAATCGCCATGGGGAGATTCCCACATACGATTGCAACGGGGATAGGATGAAAGTCGCGAAATGCTGAAATATACTACGTATATATATCTTCGGAAAGCGGCAGGGACGAAAGTTTTGGGATTCTGCGTAAATCCTTCGCAAGTCCCTGTACTCTTGGATTCGGCTATCTTGATTTTTCTTCGGAATTTATCTCATCGTTTAATACGAGTGCTGCAGGGATGGAAGTTCTACTGCAATTTATGTTGATAAGCTGAGTTACTTGAATATAGCCTACAAAAACACGAACGTTTACAGTATTCTAACGAAAACATAAATCTATCGATTAATTGTAAATTGTGGATACTGAAATCTTATCAATTGTTTGACTGACATTTACAGGTGGTAATAAAATAATATAAAAACAAGAAATCGTTAGTATTAAGTAGCATCCCTGATAAGTTATAATACTCCAAAATCTAGGCGTATTAAATAACATATTTTTTATTGATCTACTAAAGATAATGAAGAATTAAATTAAAGGAATATTCGATTTGGGTCTATAGTATCAGATGACTTTATTTATTTAAGCAACCTTATTTAAGAATAAAAATTTTTGAACTCGACGGTAAAAAACAACAGCTTCTTCCAATCGATACGCGTCAAATGGAATTTTATGAAAAAACAATGAGAACGGGATCCATACATTACAATACAATATTGAAATAAAAACAGAAATTATTCTCTTTGTCCACGTGCAAAATCGATACTACTGACTGATAGTTATTTTTCCTATCTTCGTGCGCAAAATTTGATTTTGAAGCTCATCCTCGCACTAGTCCGAGATAGTAGATTATCTAATAAGTGTGTAAAGTACACTTTTATACACGGGCGGAAAGTACAGTTCCCCGTACTGCCGAGGCGTCGAGTCAAGCGTACAGTTTTGCACGCGTGTACAAAAAGAGCCACTCTAAAAACTGGCCAAATTGCGCCTGTTTTTTGGACCTGAAATTTGGGATCAAAATGTATGTCAAATGAAAGTTTATGATAATAGCTTACTGGTGTAAAAATTTTAGATTGAGCATATATCTTAATCTTGAGATATGGAGGTTTAAAGGGGGATTTAACTGCAAAAATTGAATTTTTTTTAAATCTGACATTTTTTTTCTCCGAAAATATACATTTTACGAAAAATTCACAAGAGATATTTTTTATTTAGAATTGTCGAAAGAATCTAAACACATTTTTTCCAGATTGCGAAAAAATAAAATTTTCAACATTTTCAAAACAATCAACATTTTGTTAACAATTTGGAAATTTGATTTTTTCGGTCCTGTAAAAATTTATTTAGATTCTTTCGATAATTCGAAATAAGAAATGTCTCTTGTGAATTTTTCGTGAAATGTGTACTTTCGGAGATTAAAAATTGTCAAGTTTAAAAAAGTACAATTTTTGCAGCAAAATCCGCCCTTTGGACCACCATATTTCAAGATTAAGATATATGCTCAATCTAAAATTTTTACACCAGTAAGCTATTATCATAAACTTTCATTTGACATACAGTTTGATCCCAAATTTCAGGTCCAAAAAACAGGCTAAATTTAGGGTGGCTCTTTATACTTTACACCCATGTTAGGTATCCCAAGTTTTGTAATTGCATGCTTAAAGAAAGTGTCACATCAAATTTGATACCTGATTGAGTGTTCAAAGAAAACATAACGCATGACCTATCGCTTTATGAAAGTCGTCGTTGAGAAAGAGTAAAAGTTTACTTTAGGCTCGAATTATAGGAATCAATGAGTTTTCGATACAAGTGCGTTAAAGTTTTTTCTACGAATGTGAGGGTTGCGGGGCGGACTGAATGCAAGGTCCGCATTCACCTTGGTAAAAATAGCATTTTTTGATACAAGGGCGTAAAATACGATTTTACGCACCGCTATGTAACATGCGATTAGATAAGACCGGTGCGTAAAATCGAATTCTTAAGCCGTGTATCCAACGGTATTTTTCGACGCATGTGCAAATATGGTAGTATGCACAAAGTGCATGTAAAAAATGTCTCGTCACAATGTATCTATTAAAATAAAGCATCAATAGAGTAATTGACAACTAAGGTGATATATACAATTTTCATGTTTAAAATATGTGTACTTATATTGTAACTTTCCTGTATGAATGATTCAAAAATAGAATTTCGAGAATATGCCACACCGGAAATGGCCGCATGCTGAGCCATAGACCAAATTCAAACGACACTTTTTACGACTTTTTTATGAACGAAAGAGCATATTTGACATGCAGTTTTTAATGTCTCCCTTTGTACGGATTTGTTCACTTTTCGGAAAAATACAGCTACGTATGACTGTACTTCCGGCGTGATTATCCGGAATAAGAGATCAAACATAAAAAATACAAGAAAGTAAATATTTACATATTATATCTTTAAAAAATTAACCTTTCGTCGGGAACTTTTTGAGCAGTAATAATGAAATTTACATTGCATAATAATACAGATTTATAACATTTTAATAATTTTTAGTCACCTTTAAAGTTTGTCTTCAAAATACCATTTGATCCCAAATATATGTAGAAATAGTCTCAAATACTTCTAGTTTTATAATGGTCGTCACTGAAATCCATAGATGGGTTAAAATGCAAAATATCATTAAGTGATCTGGTGCCTACTTTTCGATTTCCACCATTTTTGTATATATTGCAATAGTCGGTAACCAATGACTTCCCTCTAACTCTATACCATTTTGGGGAAAAAATGAAATTCGCTCTTAAATAAATAGAAAAATATTTTTGAAAAATTGACATAACATATTTCTTTCTTTTTTTTTTGTCCAAATAAAAAAAAAATAACATATTTCCTCTGAAAAATTCTCAATTAAAATAAATAAATAAATTAATCATTTCAAACATTTTTTCGTCTTTAAAACGCAATTTTCTTGTTTCAAGCTGGAAAAATCGCTGCTCTCCAAACTTGTTTGTACTTGTTTTTTCTTTAGCTTAAAATGTAACGTTTGTACCATTTCTATTTTGAGCAATTTTTCGGTGGCAAAACATTATTGTGATGTTTAAAAAGAACAAAAAAAAAGTTTTGGTATTTTTGGTTTTACTTCAAAAATAAAATTTTATCTTTGATTAAAAAACAGAGAGAATCACCCTCCGTGCGCTTCACCATCAAATGTCAAAATTAAAGGGAAAAGAATCGTCGGTAAAAATCTGAATTTAAAGAAGATTTAGATTTCTTGTCCCCTTAAAGGAACGGGGGTGGGTCCATATTGAAATAGAAAAATTGCGTTGGACAACAAAAAATTGTTCAAAATGAAATCATCTTTTTTTAATTTATATTTTTAAAAGCATTTTTCTATTTAAATGAAAAAGATCTTGGTATTTTTCGGTCATTATACTTAAGTGAAAATATTAAATATTGTGTTATTAAATAAATGTTAAACAATAACATTGTAAATAATTGCCTAACTTTGATATCAGTTCACGCGACACTCATAACTATTATTTTAATTTCTGTAGCCCGAAAAAAGCATTTTGCTATTGAGAATATTGAAAAATATCCCTATAATATGTGTCATTAGACTGTTAAACAAATACCAAGATCTTTTTCATTTATTTCAAAGCGGTCCAATAGTTTGTTAAAAACATCTATGTAACTGTAAAACATACATGAATTCTTGAATTATTTTTCGATTTGTTTAAGAGCGAAATTAAATTTATATCCCAAAATAATGACATCGAATATACCTTGAAAGGATGTGGAGTTAGAGAGTTCTAATTGAAGGAAAAGTCACTCTTTGTCGACTACTATATCAAACAATGAGGAACGCCTCAAAAATCCAAAACATTGATAAATTGATATCTAAAAAGCCGACACTCAAAAAACGATGACTGTCAAAAGGTCAACGAGTCATAAAGCTGTAGTATTCATGAAAACAACAATGTCAGCTTTTTAAATGTCAATTTATCAATGTTTCGGATTTTTTAAATTCGTGTTTTTGAGGTGTTCCCAAAAGATGGTAGAAATCGGAAAGTAGGCGACAGATCATTGGTTGATAGTTTGCGTTTGTCGCCGCATATTAAGTAATATATTATTGCGATATTTTTTTAAAGATCATAGTAATTTATTTTTCCAGTAATATTGCAAATCTTCTGATCTACGCAAACGATCTTTTCTGAATCTAGAAGATATATCGCTGGAAAAATTGAAACAAGAATATTGCATAAAGTACATACAATTCTATCGTTACACAGAATTTCCAATATCACATTTATACTATTGCAAAAGTAAAACAGAAACGAAAAACTCCAGTGGAACTAGACTTGCCGATTTTAGAAAAATCTTAGTATTTTAGCTTTTTGATAGCACATGACATCTGGTTAGGAAACGAAAAATCTCCAGTGGAATGGTTCATTACTTCGTATAATTCAGACGTGTAAAATGCTGTATTAAAAATGAAAAGTGATATTATGACTTACACGAACAATAAAAATTTTTACATTTCATAAATTGGCTTGTCATAAATTTCTGTCATATGAAAGTTGATACTTGTGGACAATTTATCATGATTGTTTACGTAGAAATGGCGATATGAAATGTTTTAGCAACTGTGGAGAAATATATTAAGACAATGGACAATATTCTTTATTATTAATATAACTGGCTGTTCGTGCATTATCTGCGAGAAAACTAGCACGTAACAGTGCAAACTGGAACTGACAATTGAGAAAATTATAGGCGCTAAACGACCCCCAATTGCGAGGCTACTGCAGGCTTCTTGATCGCGCCTCACACGATCGCGTGTGCCGTTTACATTGCTGCGAAGTCGTCGTAAAAGCGTACGCAGCCAAGTTCATTAAAACGCCACGTATAATTATGCAGGTTATTGTTGTATTAATATTAAAACTGCCATCATGTAATATTTCGACAATTACATGTAGTTTTAATATTACACTCTAAAATCCTTAAAGTGAAAATTCACTACTTAACAGTAAAATCTCACTGTTAGATGTAGTGCCGATTGGACCACTCTCCTAAAAGTGAACATTCACTTTATTAAATAGTGGATTTTTCACTGTATATAAAAGTAAAAATCTCACTTTATATCAAGTGAAATTTCACTGCAAGCAGAAGCGAATATTTAATATATGTCTAATATTATTTACATATTTTAGGATAACATATGTATTTACTCGGACAAACATTCATCGATTAATTTCCATAGATTACCGACTAGTCTATTAACCCATTCGGTAATCCCAAAAAACGAGTGGTGCTGGTATGACCTATTTAGATCGCGAATTTGTTATATACGTAATTAATCGCATTTCACCGCTTGCGAGTATGACACTGCATAGTGGATGTGTTGGATACAATACATACGCGCCACCAAACGGCGAGCCGCACGCACTGTGTCATGCAGTAAATTTCGACATGGTTTCTAACCACACTTTTTTGCTAACAGTGAAACTTTTATAAAAGTGAAATTTTCACTTTAGTACATGAAAGTCACTGAATTACAGTGAAATCTCGAAAAACGGCATTTCACTTTAAGTAAAAGTTCCATTTTCACCTTTAGAATTTTGGAGTGTACATAAAACAAAACATACGATATAGAACAACAAATTTAAAATGGATCGATGGCAAATTTGTTTTTGAATAACTGGAATCGAAGATAGTGAATTGTATTGACTTTTGTTCGTTGAAACCGAATCCATTATCCAATTTAAACAATCATGCTAGAATTTCAAGATAGCCTAACCTGGTATTGTCAAAATTATTACGTGATGGGTCAAATTGGGCAAGGGATTCGTTTTCAATATTAATAATATTCACTGCTTATCTGATTCAAGTCATCTCCCAAAAAAATGGTTTGTGGTCCTGTGTAATCATTTAAATATAGTTTAGTTCTTGTTCTCTGAGTGGTTTGACTACGGACAATGAATTACAGATAAATATACTACCCTAACGTCAAGATTAAGTACCGGTTGCAGTTGTTGAAAGTTGTCACTTGTGGAGATATCCTAAGAGATCCAGAGATATTCCAAAGATGCCTTTTAGGTTATTCATCGGATTTTATTCAGATCTAATTAATATCCTACAAATAAATAAAATTCCCTTTTTGAGGCGTATATTTATTCATTTATACTGTGGATATCCTATGGACAGCCGGAATATATGATTGATCGTGTACGGGATGCAACACGAATAAAAATGTAAACCAATCTGTCTGTACCTATTTTGAAATGGAGTTCTGCACATTGCTTTTCAAAATAGTTTGAATTGTAATTTTATTTAACAATGCGATCAGAAATAAGTAAATATCATATATTCACGAAAAATTTAGGTAAATGACGGATTGATTTCTTCGATATCGTAAGAATGTAGCAACCCTTACTATCCCAAATGTTGAAAAAATGATACAATCATTTTTAATTTTCGGTTATTAACACAAGTGCCAGACGAAGGTCTATCGTTATAAGACAAATGTGTTATTCGGCGTCAACGAACGATTATTATTCTGTTTTCAAAATTCAAAATGGGAGGGTATGTTTGCAAAATAAATCGGTTTTCCTTGAAACTAGTTACTTTTAGGGTTTCAAAGTCTTGAATTACATATCTAATTTTCTAACATATAAATAAACAAGTGCCCAATGACGGATCAAAAATAAAGAGTGGACGTCTTTTCCGGAAATTTCATATTCTAAAGTGTCGTAAGTTATAACGTAAGTCGTAGGTTGTCATTTTAATATCTTGACAGTTCATGAATTTACACTGTATAAAATTAACCGTTATTTTTCTATCAGATGTTTAAAATTTTGTTTACTATATCGCCATATCGTTTTCTTATTGCTTGATAAACTCTTTTATTTTGAGAATCCTTAAAGCAGCATCTGCACTGACGGAAAGGATTGTTTACTATAAAGAAGGCTTCTTAATAAGTTAATAATAAGTTAATTAATAGTTAAGAAATCGTATATTTAAATACGGCGAATCGAATAATTTTTTACGTATGAAATAATTATTAATTTCGTATAAAGCTAACATTTCTTTAGTGCAAACAATGCATTTTCTATCTTAAGAAATATCTATTAAATGCAACCAAACATTTCTTAGTTGTTAAGAAACCGTTTGTATACTATACATTTGTTATACATATTTCTTAATAGTTACAGAATATAATGGTGGGAGTCGCAACGCATCGTAACATAACCTCAAATGACAACACGGATGTTTTGTTTGGCTTTTTAAGAACGATTGAGTGCCATTGTATTTCGGTGGTTGTTATTGTGAAAATAAATAAATTAAAGATATTACTTATACGTTGTTTTAAACATGCGCGTTTTATAAACAAATACATCGTATAAGAGACATGTCGCATGTTTTATTTGCGCAGCTTCCGAGTTCAAAAGATACATTTCTTAACTATTAACAAATGGTCAATTCTGATGCAAGAAATAAAATGCTAATATTAAATGAATCACCTTTAATATTACAATACCAGTTTTACATTAAAAAAACGATTTCAACTTTTCAATTGAATGATCTTTCTTAACAACAAATAATCCTTTTTCTCAGTGTGATATGCGCATATGTAATTTATTTAAGTGTCAAGTTCTTTTATGAACATTACTCCTGATGACAAAACCATCATTATTATTAAGTATGATGAAAACCAATATAGAATATACTTGTCCTTTACCGTATAAAGAAAATCTTATTCACGTCAATAACTCAACTATAATTATTGGACCCAAACAGAACCACGATCATACGTTATATAATTGCAATACTCTGCAATATCTACTCTTCTCGTAATGTAGCGATTTGGCTGACATGTTTCGCTTGTTTTATGTGATATACACTTTATCATCCAGCCTATTATATTTTTTATCTGTCATTGGCGCGCGTCTAATTAAATCCCGGCTTCGTCGTTCCCATACAACAACGCGACTATGTATATAATCTGTCGGTTGAATAGGAGGCCGGAAATACAGTTTAATGAAAACGAGGCAAAAGAAGAAGGAGCAAGATCGAGAGCAAAAACCGGTCACCAGAGGCGATGAACCGTGCGCGTCTCTCCTAAAAGGGCGAAAAATAAAACGGCGACCTCGCTAATTGCCGCGATATAGCTGAACGAATGGCAAGGAGTCGCGCTGAAATTTAATGTCGCTTCTAGTTCGTTTCGTGTAGCCCCTCAGATCGAGATGAATTATTCATGTTAGCACGGGCGAAAGGCGAAATCGGTTTGTTTCACTTACTTTTCGAAGTGTACCATTTTTTATGTCGATATGCATAATCGAGCATCGAAGGCCGCGGTACAATGGCGACATGCAAGAATCGGTATGAAACTTGTTATTCTCCAAATCTGAATTATTGCAATGCTTACAATTTCAAATAGTTATATAAAGATTACTTAGAAATTTAGTTAAAACATACGTATTGATTTCAAATAGCTGGTTTATTTTGCTGATATTAGTAGTTTAATTTGATCATTTAAATCCGTGTATTATTTCTCTCAATCTAGCCTATATCTACTAGTTTGACCCCATATGGGCGGCCCGTTAAAATAATAAAAAAATTGAAATACATAACTACATTAACAAATATATTTAATTACTCGTAAACACACCGTTTGAACTAATTCGGATTTCGAATACAACTCGGGTAACCTGGTTAGGTTCTGATTATAGTCCAGTCAGTGTCTCATATCTGGCCAGTCTGTAATCAGGAAGTGTGACAAGCCCGATCAGACCCCGGACACAACCAGGAAAACCCGGCTGGATTACGGTCAGAGCCGGTTGAAAATTCTACTTGGGATATACTTTTTAGAACCGAAAATCGGAAGGGTGTGACGCGAGCTCCGGCTGGATGACCGATTGTCATGGCACTTGTGGGGAAAATCGCATTTTTCGCACTTATAATACAATGTACTACTACGAAATTAAAATTATAAAAGAAGTTTTTCTAAATACACCTACTACTTTACCTTTCGTAGAATACTAATTGGGCTGGGGCCCGTATTGGATTGGGGCCCGTATTGGAAATGGGAAAATTCAGTTGGGGCCCGGCTGGGGGTCCAATAATAACTAGTGGGTTCGACCCTGCGGCCCTTGCGTAGAGAATTTCATGCTTTATCTTTTTTGTTCGAGACATATTTTGTGTAATTTGCATTTTTGACAATAACATAGTCTGTTCCAAGTAAACAAGTTTTTCTATTTAATTACATAATGATCACTTTTGTTCATTATTTAATTTGATTGTTGATATTAATGCACATTCGTGCCGTTAATGATATTATATGAATAAATAATAATAAACTAAGAACGGAAAAACTGTACTTCGCACACGTAACTCCATTTCCAGATCTTTGTATTCTTTTTAAACTCTTATGCTAGAACATAATGGACATGTCAACTTGGCTTAATTTTTTATAAAAAACGCAAAGAACGTCGTTTTCAGCTTTTTTGGTTTGACCTCTCCATAATCTAGTATGGATCGACTACAAAAATTAATCAGATTTAAGATAGGCCACGACAAACTAAAGAAGAGGTTGAATTTTAAAATCGATCTTATCATTCGCGAGATCCGAACGTAGGTCTCATTTTTTTTTCTCGTGATATCTCGCGAACGGTAAAACCGATTTTAATTATTCTCTTATTCAATTCGTCCTGATCTAAATTAGATTTGATTAGTTTGTGGAGTCGATCCATGCTAGAATTATGGGGAGGTCGAACCTGAAAAATACGTTTTTTGCGTTTCTTATAAAAAATACAAATCACACAAAAAATATTTCCAACAAAAAAGATAAATCATCAAAATAGAATCGTTCGTTCCAAGAAGACAAGTCTTCCTGTTTAATTTGATAACGCGGTCAAGAAGAAACTCAGTTTAATTAATTATAAATATTACGATGAAACGATACATTAATAATAATAATAATAATAATATCTATTATGTTATGTAATAATACTCCGGCTGATATGTGTAGGCGGTCGAAGTTTTGAGAATGACCATTTTCAATTTTTTTCTTTACAATTTACCCCTTTAGGGCGCAGAGTCCAAACCTCTAGTTTTACATTTCTGTAGCTAATTTCCAGTAGTCAGATTTTCCCTGCCTTGACGTTTCCCTGCCAGTAGCTAGCATAATTGTGTCAAAATATCAGACACAGTTTTTGTAGTCCCAAGATTACATTCGTATACAGCCAAAGAAGTTGCAATCTTCACACGAAAATTGCCGACATAGACTTCTTTTGAACATATTCTCCAACAAAAACCCTTTTCAAACTTTCGTTGGCACTCTGCGTTAGACATCGTGAACAACACAATAATAAGGACTCGTCAGACTATCTTTGATACAGTGATAGAATTTTGTTAAATACAATTGATTAAGAGGTCTATGCGTGTTTCCATTATGACAATATGGATCTTGTTATTCGTTATATCTGCTTATAAGAAACAGTAAGATGATGAACATTCTGTACATAAAAAGTGTTGCGTTTTCAAATCAGTCCAAATAGCATGGTAATGCAAGACCAGGATTGCATACCTCATAGACTATTGATAAATATTTATACAATTATACAGTCCTTTCATTTTTATACGTGTTTTCTGAATATTCGAAATAAATTCATATTTATACTCACACCAACATCATTCTCGTTCCTATAAATAGTTGTATCGTAATTTTCTTCATCTCTCCATTTCATCTTTTACCGAGTATTGCTTTACGTGCCTTTTCCTTTGACACCACATGTAGCATAACCCAGTATACAATCTGGAAAAAAGTTAAGAAGGGTATTCTACTTCTCAGTTGTTAGAGATAAAAAGAAGAAACAATCTTATAAATAATCCAGCTAACCGTTTTCTGAAGAGATTGACACAGTCTTCTTTCGCAATTTCATGACCTGCGCCATATATGTTTATATTAGACTTGTAAAGCGTTGGAAGGTTATGGAGTCTCCAGCTGGCAGCTTTTTTTTGTAAGCCATATTCGATAGATCTCTTCCAAAGTTTTTCAGTAACCGACACTTCCGTAGCTCCGACCAGATTCCACATGTCCGTGAGTTTTCGCCCAATTCAGTAGCAACAATCACATAATAATGGCAATATTTAGTCATAATATCGTAATCAATAACGTCCCCTGTCTGGATGTCGATTACGCATCCTGCACCATGTTTCCACTTATAACCAAGTGCCATTGTAACTAACTCCATTATCTATCATTTCTTGGCTCTTTTCCCTTTCTTCGTGGTCTAGTTGCATGTCATCGATTCTCTCTTCGACACTGTCACAATTGTCATTCACTTCATTTTCCACGACACAATTATATAATGATTCCTTCATTTCTCCGCCTGTCTCTAATGCTATTTCTTCTATTGCACGTTTTTCTGCGACCTCATCCGCTGTGTGGAATTTTTGAACAAGTCTTTGACATTCATGCAGAATATTTTTTGTTACTTGGTCAACGTTCAATGATAATGTTTTTACAGAATTTTCAAATTTTTATTCTGAAAAATGGTGCAAATTCAAGAGTGTACAAAATTGTTGTATTCCCGAATATCCTTTCTTCATATACAGAAACGCTGCAACCATACGCAGATTCGCGTCAAGAGTCCAATGAGATATATCTTTGTTCATGATACTCTTTACAATAAAGAATAAATTTCACATTTTGGGCTTCGATTCCTTTCATTTCACATTCTTGGCATCGAAAAACGAGTTTGTGCGCAAATACTTTATGCCCATTTTCACTCGCATTGGGTGTCATATATATTTCGTCACAATCAACACATTTCACTCTCTTTAAAAGGCACGTCAACCGTGAAATGACAATAATTACATATTGATTTCAGTTATCAACGTTCATTACCTACGGATATTTCTTGAAACTTCATGTCAATTGGAAAACTTTTATTATGCATTTCGTGTGGTTTATTTTCAAATTGCATATTATTTTCATTGTCTGCATGTAAAGCACTACTTTCCTGTAGTCCAATCTTTTTTAATCAATTTTTTTAATTATTTTGATCTCTTGCGTTTTGGAATTTCCACACTGCATAAGAAATGTGAAATATTTCAAATAATTGGAGGAAAAAATATGGAAAAAGATGCCTCAAGTGATAGTAATAATTCGTTTGGAGTAAATGAAATAATATACTAAATTTAAGAGTGCAGCACACGAATTTTTTAATACAAGTTTTCGGATTGAGTTGAAGTTTTAAGACATGTCTACGATAGTAAATATTGATAATCGCAATCAATAAATTGCAATAAACAAACAATTTATTGACGTTTCGCAATGTTAAGCGTAAAAAGGGTGCAATTTGAAGATTGTAATGAAAATGGGTGTGACAGGTTTGACATAATTTGAAATATATTCTTCTTGACGTGTCACAGTAGAAGACTTATGGCGTGCTACATACTTTGACGTCATTTTACATATGGCTACAACTTTCCTGTAGATCGATAAAGGATATTCTCCAATCTAATAATTTCATATATTTTTGTTGGAAAATTCCATAGAAATAATGTCACAGAAAAATATAACACTAATGAGATGTAAATCGAAAAAGTCGGAGAAAGGAAGAGCTCATCAGATAATTTTATAGTAGAATGTGAAATGAATGACACTGGCGATAAAGTCGAAAAGAAAACAACGGTGATATGCAAATACAAGATAGAAAAAAAAAACAGAAGACTGAAATTGGAGTCAATTACGGTGATACTTGGCTCTCGCAGTAGAAGCATGATGTAGGATGTATTATCCATATAATGGCAAAATTTGTTATTAATGATATGATATTATGACATATTGTTATACTTATATGATTTCTGCTGAGTTGATTGAAGCTTCGCCGAAATTTTGTGTTTGACAAGATTAAGTTTGTAAAATGAACTATGATGGATAGAATGCTGAAATACTTCAGAAGAATATGATTTTCGGTACAAAAAAATACCATCAAAGGAACCCTAAAAAATGCCTAAATTTTTGGTGTAGGACATGAAATTTAAGAAGCCGAATGTGTGCTAATCATGTGGAGAAAAGGTGAGTTGAATTACTTATAGCATTGTTTCTTCTTATTATTTTCTATCTATGCAATTTTAGGTGTTTTTGTGTATTTTATATTTTTATATGAATATATATCTGTGGCTATATGTGTTTATGAATTCAGAATAACCAATAATGTTCTCATTTATTGAAAAAATATAACCACATAAAAACAAAGAGTTTGTTAATTCATTTGTGGCTTCAGTGGATTGAAACACATTAATTCCAACCTTAAAAATCGACCTTCTCATACAATGCTCAATATTTTCTCATGGGCATTTTTTTATAAAATTCTCATAATATTTCAAATAATATCTGATATGCATGCAGTTGATGAAAATTGTTATTTTCAATAAAAAATTCGATTTTTGTTATCCATTGTGGTATGTTTTTGACCTAAAAATTAAAGAAAAAAAATATAAGAACCTTCAGTCATTACAACTTCCAGGTGTTAAAATGGGATAGACGTCTCTGCAATAAATTTAATATTTAGTTGAACATTTCGATAAAATAAGATTTGTTCCCAAAAATAACTGATTAAAACCTGGCGTTTTTAACGACTCAGTCTATGATGCTATACCATTATAACCAAACAACTATACGACTTAAGTCGTTAATAGATATAACGATTGTGTTGCGTCAGCTTATATTATCTCAAACTAATGCAATGTGTATATTGACTGCGAATTGAAAATTCAGATAAAAAAATCTCAATGCTGCAAATGAGATTTAGTACGATGAAATTAAATCATGGCTGTGAAATAAGTAGATCTAATGTTAGATTTTGGTACATTTCGGATTAGACTTTGAAAGGTCTTGTTAGAGATATAATCAGGTTTATGAAGATCTGTATTTGATGTGGCATTTACATAAATATGTCTATGACCGATATTACAGATAAAGGATTGAAATTTCCCCCGCTTTACAGCTGGATTGCATATATAGATGGAGAATTTTTACAAGATAACAATTCATGACATTTTCTTGTTTTCCTTTACCTCAAGACCGACGCAAATCAAACTTCCTTGATTTGGAATTTCTATTCTCGAGCTAGCGCCCGTCTTTCGAAGAGTCGCTGTTAACGTAAATAAAGGCGTGACTTTCTAAAGTATTATCATTTTAACTGAAACTATTTGCAGATCTTTAACACAAATATTAATTTTTAGTACTACATTAAGTCGGGAATGATTGGCTATAATCGTTCACTTTCGGTTTAAGAATTCTACAAATACTTACTTAGTCACAATGTTTGAATTCGTGAATCGATTTTGCTATATTTCCTGTTTCATGGTGAAACGACATTTTTTAAAGTTCAAAAACGCAAGTTAACACTCAGCGTGGATCCTTTATCACTAATAATGATGAATGCCTGTACTCGTAATAAATAGATTGCTACGCAGATGGATATTGATAATTCGATATAATTTGAAAAAGGCAGTTTTTATCAGATTGCCAATGTTTTGTACTATTCGTTCTTCTGTTGTTCCTAATTTTTGTTATTCCTTAATTAATTAACTCCGTGCTCCAACTGCAGATTGATAGGATTACTATTGAACTTTATTTGCTAACATCCTCCTTTTTTATTATAAATTTACAATACCATACAAAAAACATAATAATTCAATTTAACTTTTTTCAAATTCAATATAATCAAATCGTATGATAAACAGGTAATTCACGAATAATATTCGATAGGAAGAAACACATTAAAAATACTATACATAGATGTAGGTATTATTACATTTCAACGGGATCATATATTGCCAGAAAAGTTTATTATGCTATTGAGTAAGAGAAAACAAAAAAAAAAAAAAATATAAAATTATTTATAAAATTACAAATAAATTTGAATGACGGCTGCTGGATCCCTGCTGAAGAGCACAACCAGCAGCCAAGTGCGAAACGCCTCTTTTTTAACACAATAGTTTGTCTTATGAATAACAGGTGGGGTTTGTTTGTTGTTTTTTTCTCTTACTCAATAGCATAATAAACTTTTCTGGCAATAGATGTAGGTAATTCATTTTTAACCCGTTTCGTCCTGAAATGGCATAAATTGTTGCCGTTTATTAACTAAATAATTCTCTTAGAAAGGGTGAATTAATTTTTATACATGTCTATAACTTATAGGTTTCAAGTCTACTCTTTATGAATTTGACGTCTATTTTCCAATATCTTTACTCGTTTTTCCAATATGGCGCCCAGAATGGTAAAAGACCCGAAAACGTTTAATTAAAAATATGTAAAATCGCAAGAAATCCATTAAAAGTTTATAAAATATTTTTTTATGCAATTTTAACTTTTGAAATATATTTCATGCACTGAGACAAAATACGTAATTTAAAAATATTTTTAACTGTTTTTATTTTCATAAATTATAAACTCTTTTAAATACACTTCCAAAATTAATACTATATTTTACACATTATTTTTATACCATCAGTAAACGTGCCTTACAAGATGTGGATGACTTTTCGTATCACATCTTCTTGAATGTGACACTCCTTTTGTCTATAGAGTCAAATAATATACCACATATTTTATCCTGCATTTCTGTCTTTTATCTCATCTCACTTGTCAAGCTTAAAATTCTAAAAACACGTCTACTTCAAGAAGCCTATTTAAATTGACAACTTGAAAAAAATACACCATATTAAAAAAAATCTATACTAGAACGTTAAGCGGTAATTCGTGGAAACCAGATGAGAGCCTTCATATAAGTCATCAGCAATTTTTGACCCGGCGCGCGAGAAGAAATCCGCAACGAAAAAGGCGTGAATTAAAAAAAAATGAAATCACATTGTCGTTTTTGCGCAACATTGTGTACGCGATTCTGCATTTTATACCTGCGAAGCTTAGGCTTAATCGTTCTCTTTTCGCAGACCATAAATAATGGAAGCCGCGGCATTTTCAGAGGTCGAAATGTTCGAACGTGGCCTTTTAAAATCAACCGTAAAATAATAAACGGCGAACCCTTTGCGCCTGTATCCAAGCAGGTAGATACATACGTATACTTATGGGGCCTAGTCTTGAGGATTAGTATCGGAGATTAAGCCGAGCAAGCCTATATACTAACTACTTCCAATAAGGCTGGATTTTCCAGAGATCGGTGACCAGCGAACCAAGTACAAAAAAGAAACGAATACCGTTTTTATATAAACTGGTCCGTACTTAATAGTAAAAATATTCTTTATAGACTGCTATAGCTCTTACTTTTCTCTGTGCTTATTCACGTCCGAGCAGCATTCAATGATTCGCATTCGATTGAAAAGTTTCTGAACCGCGGAAAAAGAATATAACAATGGATCGTAGCAACGGTATTCATCATAAACGGTTTCAAAAATATTGTTTTTTAATTTTTATGAGATTTTTGAGATCCACTTTCATTAAACGAAAGCATATGGTCGCTTTTAGCTTTATTTACTATACGTTCGTTTCAAGAAAGAATCTGCTTCTTCTGATTTCATTATCAACATCTTTTTGCCCCTACTTTTTCTCAAAAACTTCATTTCATAAAGCGATCGAGGTCTGACTAATCTGTAAATGATTTTATGTTGTTTGTACGGGAAATCCCAGTAAGTCTCCAACCTCGTGAATGTGCTCATTACATGTTCTTCAGAAAAACAATGTGAAAAAGAAAATGTATTCTGTTAAAGCAGATTATTTTTTTGACATAGTTAACAAAAACAATACAATTGGATTCTTAATTGGTACACTCAAATACCTCTAGGTACGAATTCCAAGGAAAGAAAAACATTTTTGTACATTTTGGTCACTATTTGTCAAATTCCCTCTGACAACGAAGGGGGTTAAGTGACACATCAACGATTTCACACTAAAATATTTTTTTACTTTTTGAAAAATTATTTTTAGGTCGAACACGTTTGGACATTTTACGTAAAAATGTCATCATTAGTCTGAAAAACATAAATTTTATAAACTACATCGGCTGAATGGTTGATTTTTCGAAAAAGTAATTTTTATTTATACCTAAGTCCTCTATAACTAAAAATTCACATTTATAACTGAAATTTACTGGAAAGTTTCCTCATGTTGTCGGTAACTTCTGGCTCTAATTGCTGTAATTTTTAATGCATTAAATTAAACATTCGTCATTCATTATTACTTATCATTATTGCAATATTCAGCAGACTGCAAACTTGATAAACAAATCATTTGCAGACACAACATAAATTTCTTATATTTTACGTTTCATTCATTTACGGATCGCGATAAGAATTAGAAAATAAATAGTTTATAAAAAATGATTTGTCAAAGAACAGCAATACAATGTAACAGTGTATGTATATTAACAAATGAAACCCCAATTACATATAAATAATTGTATAAAAAACACTTGTAGGAGAAGGAAATTCGGAGTTTCTCACACGTGCCAAGCACGTGACGAAAAGTAGATTCCGTTTTAATCGTTTATCATATCGAAATGAATTATCTTGTTACTCAGTGTATTGGAATGTCCAGAAACTATACGTACGTTTATATATTAAATTGATTGAGTAAAGTTTTAAACGCACAAATAACATGTCTGCTAAATTAAAAAATTGGGAATTATGAGATTGAAATTGGGTCACGCATTGTAAGTCTATCTTAACCATTAATTTAAATCATAATAAACCATAACTTGTTTCTTATATTACATTAATATCACGCTAACAAGTATTCGTCAAAAAGAATTCAATTGAAATCCGTTGAACTTCTATTTTGCACATTTTGGAAATATTTTTCAATTCCTTTTCGTTTATTCGAATAAAGCATGTTTGACACATTAAACAGTAGGATACCATAATAAATTATAACTAGTATCTTCGAGTAATTCATATGAAAAATTGTTAATATCCAAATAGGAAACTTTTATGTCGAGAGTTACTAACCTTTCAACCTTTTAATCTATTGGATATTTTATGTCGCTGCAGCTATAAATATATTTTTTACATTTTAATATTTTCGTTATTCTCAACATATAAATTGCTAATTATTGTTTTCTTAATTATAATCTAAACAGTACTACAGAATATGTGTCCATTGAAATCGATTTTTTTAATCTACTGCAGGTTATAAGATAGATCTGCTGCTTAGATTTTCAAAAAGATTAATTGAAGTTGTGTAAAATACTGCGACTTCGTGCTCTTTTCTATTTAAATTTTAACATTAACAACCACATTTTCAAGAGAATTTCATATATCCTCATATATAACTAATATATATAACTAATCGTTAATTACAAAATTTCACAGTACAGTTGAATTTGCAATCTTATTTTCGTTCACGACAATTCTTAATAAAATATCGATATTGTTAAAGAAATGTGGTTTGTTAAACCTATGACATGATAAGTCAAACTAATAGATCATCCTCAAAATGTTTTAAGACACAAAAGTATCGGGTGTTCGTGGATAATTTATTATAAAATCTTCAAATTTGTCAATAATGTACATATAAGTCCGAACGCAGATCTATTTTATATTCAGTCTTTAATCATTAAAATTTCAAGATTAACCAACCACGGGTTGATACGTTTTCTAGTATATGAATAATTTTAACTGGACAAAACTTGTATTTAATTACTTTTCAAGTATATTCTGAACCGGTCATCTTTTCTGTAAGCAGAGAAGCAATACTCAGAGACCATAGAAGATTAATACTTTTCTTACAAAACACATAGAATCGACGTACATTACTTTAAATGGAATGGTATAAAAATGTTTAATATAGAAAGTAGATTTCATAACAGAAGAATATCTGAAATGATCTCATCGAGAATACGTAGTAGTTTAAATACAAATGACTAAAAAAATACATAGTCACTTACAACTACCAAATTACAACATTAATAATTTATGCCTAGTTGGCACCATATACCATAGTATATGCACCAAGAGAATTTTTCTGGTTAAATCCCATACTGTCTAGTTCTAACGGACCATACTTGCATAGTAAATAATATATTAATGCCCACAAATTTGTCCTTTCTAACACTGTATATGAAATACAATTAATAACCCATTACTAGGTGTCACTGTTTTGGTATCATTTAGAACTATAAAAATTAGATTAGATAAGATAAGTATGTTTACTCATTTTTTATTAAATGAATCCATACCATCATTACTCTATAATCAGTCTTTCACACCTTATATATTTATCATTATGAATTTTTATGCTAATCTGAAATTTGTGTTTATGATTTTAATTGCTTTTTAAGGTGTTTTCTCATTAAGTTATATTAGTCTAATTAGGATAAAATGAAATTGGTTACATAATATGATATATTTTAAACAGTATGAGAACTAAATATTTAAGCCTTTACTAAAGATTATAGTGTAACATTTAAACAAATCAAAAAAGGTTTTAAATCAATATTAATGTTGAATTTTTTTTCTATCTATGTATGTATAATGTAACCTTGAAAAAATTATGATATTGAAAGATATGAATTCTAGAGATTTATTTATAAATGAGTAATGTTGAAATATATTAAAAATGATGGATTTAAAAGAAAAATACATTGCTGCAATATTAATTGTAAGTTATATGTTACTAATCAAATTCAATACCAAAACTATAAGAATACATTAATATTTTAAAAGTCATTGAACTAAGATCTACACTAAGAGAATTTTTCTGGTTAAAAGTCCCATACTGTCTAGTTCTAACGGGATATACTTGGAATATGCGCAAAAGAGTCATTATATTATTGAAAATTACCTTACAGTATGGGACTTTCTAGCGTAAGTTTGGCACATCTTCAATGCCAGTGTGGACATTTTTAATATCAGTGTGGCACTTTTGCGCATATTGCAAGTATATCCAGCTAGAACTAGACAGTATGGGACTTTTAACTAGAAAAATTTTCTCAGTGTATAAATCAACGACATTCTTGACATAACTTACTTTTACAGTCAGTAATTCCACATGGAGGAAGTTCGTAAATTATAATATAATTATTATAATTTATAACTAATATTTTTAGAAATAATGCACCTTGTTCGAGGAACGTGACCAAATAGATAAGGTGAGTAGTTCTAAACATTATGATGGTATTGGCTAGCATCTTTAGTTTTTTTACACAGATGCATAAAACATCATAAGTAGGAAAATATATAAGCCGAATGTATACGTACAATGCAGAGCATATGTTTTCTTCTGCAGTTCGAGTAAATAAGGCTTATATGTATACATTTTGAGACGGTATATGCATTTTTCCCTTAGACTAACTAGGCTTTAGACAACGGAATGTCATAAAATATTAGACACATACGCCTTACAGGGGAGTGGACTCCGAAGTACTCCTACTATGTTTTCACCACTATATAATCCCGCAGCCAAGTTATGGATATCTCCGCCTTTTGCCTATATTATTTTTCTACATGGATGGGATATTTACTTACTTTGCTTTTATTTTGACATTTATTTACACATGTGCGAAACGCTTAAAGATTTCAGATATTTAAAAGTTAAACATGAACATTTAAAAAATTCCCCACGCAGCGCGACTTCTTGAAAGGTATTTTTCTTTTATGCGTATAGAATTTGTTTGTTTCGAAAAAATATATATATTAAAAAAAAGACGTTATATAAGAGAAAATAAACATGCAGAAAAATTGCAAACAAAATGTTGTAAAACTAATAATCTTAAATTTTCCGTTTAGTATAATTTAAAGCGGTTTATGTTTCAGAATTAAACCCTTTCAATTTTGAGCAGATGCAATTAAAATTACTACATTGTCTCTATCCGTGCCTGCATTCTCACTGAAAATGAGTGACTATTTACTGCATCCCGAGAGACTGTTAACGTTTATAATTGAAAAAGAACATTTCAGGCACTATAAAAAGTCTTAAATTGTTACATTTTAAATTATCTTAAAATAAGCCAATGTATAAAGCATAACAAGTGTGTCCTTTTGTAGTCGGTCTTGTTTTTGATACATCATAAATTCAGCCTATATTTAACCTAATTTAAAACTTTTTTTTACAGTGGTGCTTTTGAATGCAGTTCTTCTGTCTTGAATTAACATGAATACTGATTAAATAAAACACAATTTCAGTACAACATAGTTGGTTTCAATGTTATCTGGAATTTTGATGCATACGTTTGGGGGTACTCCATTCCCATCATTATTCATTTTACTCGGAAAAATTTCATTTTATGTGTACTAAGAAAAATCTTGCAGACAAACCCTGGTAGAAATCTATCCATTTTTTTCTTACATTATCCATTTCCCGTAAACCTTTAACATAGTAAATATGTGAACTGTCTTATATTTACCTAATAAATGGTTTCATTTCAACTAGAGAACTCAACTACTTTTATTCCACATGATTCCACCCTTAGCAAAAGTTTTAGTGTTAGTCTCAAAGTTAGAAACCAAAGTGAACCGGGTTCAATATTTCACCCTACTTCGAGGGGGGTCTAAGTTTTGAGGCTTGGACGTAGACTAAAATTTAATGTACGTGGAAACTGTTAATATTTATACTATTATTTATCTAATTGCGCAAAATGTTTTTTGCAATTGTTCTTAAATTAATAAAAAATAAAAACATATCAAAAAATGTCATATGCCATATCCAATAGAAAAATGGTATAATAAAAAAGAAAATCAAAATACTGGTTGACAATTTTTTAACAATCGTGTCAGCATAAAGACTGGTAATAAAGCAATTGACAATTTATTTCAACTGTCAATTATTTTTCCCTTTAAAAATAACAGAAAAAATGTAGTTCCTTATAAATTCGTAAACGTCCAAAAGCATCCCTGAAAGCTTTGACATCCAGTACCGTTGCACAAGAAAATGGATCTTTGAACGTCGGAAAAAACGTAAACAACCGAAAGTCTCGTCGTATATAATTAAAAGCGAAAAACTTCCATTCCTTTTTTCGTAATTTACGGAGGCGGGGCCACAATATTCTCTGTCGAGACGAAAAGGGGCACCGCTTACGTCAGCGTCGTCGGTCGGCCACTCGATCGCGCCATCATTAACGGTCGAATAATTTTGGCGCCTCACCTCGGTTAATGTCGTCTTTCAGACAACTACAGGAATATGCACATGCATCATCGAGTCTTTTCGAGGAAGCTCGATAAGTGCGTAAGTATGGAAGTACCAAGCATTTCTAAGGTAAACTAGCATTACGAGAGAACTCCACACCAAGACTGAAATATGCATAAAGGAGACAAGACAAGGAGGGCGTGAAATGCGACTCACCATGTGGTGGACTCTCAGATAAGATAAGTCCAGTCGTAATGCACCGTTTAATGCGTTCCCGGCGATCAGCCAACAGCTACTTAACCGACTGAATTACTTACCCACATTCGAACCTGTTTCCGAATTTGACGGAACAACTCACTTTTGTGGTTTTCTGAATAGTAGAGTTTAGTCGTCGACTTAATTCGGAGATAACACCTGCTCTTAGATTAAAATACCTTTAAGGAAGCAGAATAATCGACTATAGTTACTCAATAAACCAATATCAGCATTTGTATGCTTCTTTGATGTATAAGATTTTTTGAAATTCATATTAAATTATATAATTTTATTTCATTTTGATACTTTGGATATGTTATTTATTATTCTTCGTTATAACCAAGGAATAAAATAAAATTATTATGTTCATGATAAACAATGATTATATTCACGTATGTTGAAATTTTTTAATACCAATTAAATTTAAGCCTTTTTTGTTCATATTTCCAAATCTCAGCAAACGTAAAAGGATTGCCAGTGATGAACAAAACAAACGAAATTAACCTATTCTTTATTTCTATACTTCTAATGAGCATTCAGAATTATCATTCGAGTAATCTGAAATTCATTAAAATGAATAAACATGTATAATAAACCTGTATACAGGGTGGACCTCGGCTTGCGGGTCATAGGCCTTCCATGTTAAAGAAGTAACTAGATCAGTCGACTAATCACGCGGTATTTAGAACTTGTCGGCTTTGCTACAATTCTTAATTCTGTTTTGATATGCATTGTGAGAAATTAAAATTCTATAACAAACCTTAATTACCACGGGATTAATCGACTAATGATCTAGTTACTTCTTTAACATGGAATGCCTATGACCCGGCAGCCGAGGTCCACCCTGTATGTTCATGTATAAGGGAACGTTTTGCTGGTGATTTTCAAAATCGTGTAAAATTCATTGAAGTTATTAACTATAAATAATTACTATTATTACACTTTATAAATGTAATTTTATAAAACGGATATTCCAATATTAATGATGCAGTAAATTGTGACAAATAATGAAAAATTGCTATTAAACCCTAAGAAACGGACAAAAATTTGCTGAATCACGATACAAAAATAACGATAAGAACCACGCTGTGAAAATGAAAAATTGTTATTTTAATTTCCTGTAATTATTTTGATGACCAATTTCTGAAAATCATTGATGACTCGTAACACCTAGAAGAGTCAAAATAATTAATAATTTTATTCTGGTATTTATTTGATTTCTTAAAATAATAACATATTCGAATATAAAATGTATTCTTCGCATTAGTAACGGTATAAATGTTACCGACTGAATGTTTATAAAACTGAATGAAATTTTCGTTACTTTGAATAAATAATTTAGAAGGACATTATACAATTGTATACATTCCGTTTCAGGTAATATAGGGATAAAGTATGGTTCGATTTAAGACACGCGAACGTACAAGAAAAGAGAGTAAATGAAACGAGTAATTCAAGAGAAAAGGAGGCTATTCAAGGACTGCACTGAGAAAATTGTCAAAAAAATTTCCATACCGTCTAGTCATTTGTTAATGATTAAATTTTATCTGAAAAAATATTGCTATACTGGTAATTAATATTTCTAAAGTATATTAAAATTGTCTGATTAAAATAATAGATAAATTCTTCATTCTACAAGTATCTGAGACCAGTCGGTATGGACATTTTTCTAAGAACAATTTCCTTAGTGTATATAAATTTTCCCAACCACAACAGAATTTTATGTAGGAAATTGACATTACCATTATGTGATCGATATTTCAAAAAGAAATAATATTATAATAATAGATATACTTCCGAAAATCCCAGACCTCAATTTTTTGTGAAGGTATTGAGATTTTTTAGATTACTTTTTTGTCGCATTGGGTCATTCTGAACCGTTATTTTGAACTTCAGAAATCCAATGTGAAATTGGTAACAATCCGCGAAAACTCACCTATTTTGAGATTTGGACGTTCTCCTTATATGTTACTACAGTAAAGTCCCGGTATATTTGCGTCTCGATATATTTACGTCCCAGCATATTTGCCCGGTTCCGTCTCGTTATATTTGTCTGTCGCCGCTTTCATTTACCCCCACATTGCGCGTTGGGGCCTCTGTACGCGACCGAGGAGAGTGGGAGAAGCGGCACTCCCCTTCTTTTGAAAATTATAAGGAGACGGGAGGGGAAGGCAAGGAACCGAGCGGGCAAATATACCGGGACTCTACTGTATATCGAATCACATATTATGACAAATCATTTTCTTATTTTAACATATTTCTTCGAATAGTACTTATAGCAATGAAAGTGTTTTATGAAAAAATGAACTACATTTTTTCCATACTTACGCACATGCGCACACCTACAATTATTCAAATGACGATAGATAGGGAGAGAGGAGGGGTAGAAATACAAAGTTTAAAAGAAGAGAAGACATTCTCAACGTATCTTAATATTAGCAAATATTTATCACACATGGGGATAAAGTCAATCGTGGAGTACCTATTTGTTCTCCCTGATCATTAACGACTATATTTAAAAAGTTTGAAAAGGGAAGATTTCATATCATTGAGTCGTACAGTTTTCTTTTTTTATTTCTATTTTTTGAGCAATATAATTGCACTAACAGTGTTTTGAAAATCTGAATTTAATGGTGACGGCTATAACATTACACGCGCTTGTACATGTCAAGATACTCATGCATGCATGGATGACAATGTTTACTGATTTGCAATCGAACCGGAAGGCCGTTCGATCCGAGAAATAAATTGTACAAGACGTTATATGAATCGAGTTTATAATTTATCCGGCAGTGTACATTTACTTTCTACATCCACTTGTTCTTGATTTTGCACTGAATTTATAAGGAGCATGCCAACGCAAAATTGTTGAACGCTTGCATAATTGCTGCATGGTATAAACTCAGTTCATTCATATGCGAGGCGAGGAAATGCATACGTGTAAATCTTATATTGTTTTTAAAAATCTGTATTTTGGAACATATACACAAATCACAAATTGTAAATAGAAAGTATGCGTAATTTAAAACTAGAAAAAATTTCGACAAACCTAAATTAATTTTAGCCAGGCACTCATGCCGAGTCAATTATTACCGGTGAGGGAAATCGCTTTTCCCGCACCAGTAACGAAATGTACTATTAATACGGCAGGCGTAGGGCACGATAAATTGCCCCGAAGATTTCACGGCAGGGCGCAAAATCCAGTTCTACTCCCGAAATATTAAAAACCATATTATAAATATACATGTTGAAATAAAATTTGTTCTAATAATCGATACATTAGGATAAGAATAATAATTATGGTTAGGTTATATAATAAAATAAATAACAATCATGAAATGAATTGAGGCGATATTTTATTCTGAATTTTATCAATTTGAGGTCAGAAATCAATGATCTGAAAAATCGGTATAAACAATAATGCCATCTATATGTTTAATTAACACATATTCTAGATTGAGACAGATTCAAGTTTCGGATTATCGATTTTTGTTTTTGTTAAAACACTTTAAAACGTGTATCCACCGTAAGCAATCTATTTTGTAATTATTTTGTTACATGTTACAAATTGTTAAATATATTATTTTTATTGTTTTTGTCAGAAAATGTTTTCAGAATAGTATATTACGATACAAGTGCGCGAAGTAGGTAACGAGTTACACTCGTACGCAAATCACCTACTGCGCACTTATTTCGTAAGAAATTTTTTTTAACTCCGTGAGAGAAATTTTTCGCGCACTGATTTGAGTGCGCGAAATGAGTGTGCAAATGGGGCACTTCGCGCACGAAAGACAGTGCGCGAAATTCAATTTCGCGCACGGAGTTTAAAAAAATATTTTCCATATAATTAAACAAATGTATATATCAAATGCACATTTACAATCATAATATAAAAAATAAAATAGATAAGACCATTTAAATGTTTATAATTATTTTTATTCTATTCATTCTATTCTAATTTAAAATAACTTTCAAATTCGAGTAATAGTGATGGATGAATAAGCTACGTCTTAAGAAAATATTTTCATAAATTACGTAAGATTTATTAAAATGAAAAATATTATTTATTAAAAATATATTTTCTGAATTTAACTGAAACTATTTATACTAACTGTGACTAAATTGTTAAAAACAATTTATTTACATGACTGTACTTTTTTCTTTCGGAGCAAAAAATGCAGTGTGAATGGTCCACTAATATGGAAGTTCATTCTTTATGATATATTAAAATTGTATCCTAGTTATGTAAAATGTAACGTCCTAAAGTTTTTAGGACCATGTGGTTAGCAGTTTGTTTTCCTCTTTTTCGAAATTACAGATGTGGACATCTTAAAATACTATTCCTGAATGCTGTTTTATATAAAAGATGGTAGGAATCACAGAAAAATACAATACTGAAGAATTATAACAAAAACTAACATTTCATCAAAGTAAATGTACGTGCGCGGATGCGTATCAGGAAGTCCCTAAATTTGAATGAAACCTGTCTGGTCGTCGGCTAACAATAAACAGGATTTTCTTAATTCGTTCTAGACGATTGTATAAAGTGTTACAATTACATTTAAACTAAATTTGTTACCACTTTTCGGAATTACACCGATGTACGTGCCAATTCACAAAAGTTTCATCTTCGAAACCATATAACCAATAGACATAAAAATGCTTTATAGGATCTGAGGTCATTTAAAATACAAATTACTATTGTCCGGAGAAAACCGGACATTCGATGGTTACCTGACACTTTATTGGCAGAAAAATATTTCCTGTATAATACACGGAAACAATTTTTGTTTAAGAATTACTGAAAATAGTTGAAAGGTGGGGATATTAAAGCGATTTTACAAAAACATTACGACTTTTACCATGATATTATAAATACTATATAATAATTATGCAAAATTTTAATACATTTTAGACTATATAAAATATGAAATATAATATATTAAAAGAAAATGTACACCAAAAATAAATTGAAATTATACAAGTGTGTTTGTATAAATCAGAATTAGTAGAATTGTTACTATTTCAATTAGTAACATCATATTTTACTAGTACTAGTATTGCGTTAGTTATAAATTTTCGAAAGTGACTAAGAAATTTGTTAAATTGTATACTAATAATACAAAGGTGATAAGCGTTAATCCTTAACATACTTAACTTTAAATATACTATTTACTTGTAATGTGCATCAACTACATCAAAACATTGTTTTTTTCTTCAGATTGAGTTCTTATTTAAATGCACTATAAAATATAATACCATCTTATCATATGTTCCAACAGAAAATCTGTGTTGGCCTGTTCACTTTTCAGTTATTGTAAATAATATGTGAAGTCTAAAGGTTTTCTATACATTTCCTGAATTTTTATTTTCTTATTTAATGATACCTAATAATAAATTTGCATTTTCGTACAAATCAAGCACATCTAAAATTTAGCATTGATGGAGGCGGTGGCGTTCTAAAATTTTCTATGTCGCTCCAGTTGTCAAAAGACTCAAATGCTATTGTAAACGCATAAGAATTTAAACAGAAAAAAGTTACAACAAAAAGTTTTGAGAAGGTGGTTTAAAAAACTGTTTATTATTTGCATAACTCCTGACATTCAAAAAAACTATACGAATATTTCTATTATATGGACAGAATTAATTATAAATACACATCTTAAAAATGGAGTAGCTATTGCAACAGACCTAAAATTTGTTTATATGACTTGTCACTTGATGACTAGTGCCTGCAATGATCCTAATCCCTACTGCGGTGCTAGATGGATTAAATTGGATTGTAGTGGTGGTTGGCGGACTAAAAAGCCAAGGTAAAAAAATGGTTTAAATAAAAGCCATAACATAAGAAAGCGTGGAAAAACAGGACACGGAAAAATTGATTAAAGAAAAAAAACAGCCTTAACATCGATTTTTTATAGTTGGTGCTTTCTACCATCGATTACCTTACTGTCAATAAGTAAATGGTGAACAATTCGAGCACTTAAAGTAAAGATGTAATAAATAAAGTAAAAAAACTTCCGGTCTTCGAAGACCTCGACGTGAGAGGCACGGGCACTTACGATAATCAAGCACCCCAAGGGGAACAGAACTTACTACGTCCACGTCGGTGTTTTCGGGTAACGCTAAAAGTAAGATGAAAGTACTTTTGGCCTTGATATGACCTTCGAAAGGTTAGGTTAAGAAAGTAAAATATCACAATGCTCATACAAAAAAGTGCCATTATTTAAGAGCCCAATGTAAAAAAAAAAGTTTTGCAGAAAAAAATGGGTTCACCAATAAAAAAATACGTTATGACCTTCAAACAACCTTGAAAATGGACATCAAGTTCAGCCAGTCAATGTGATCAACACTATTATAATTCATTGACTTTTCTGAAACAATATTATGTTACCTTAAAAAACACGTCATTTTAGAAACAAAACGTCAGATGGTTTTTTAGACATTTAACCTTCATTTTTGGCCTTTCCAAGGTCACGTAGGCAATTTTTTCATAAGACAAATTTGATGTTAAATTTTCCGCTCTTTCGATTTCCGAGGTAGAAAAAAAGGGTTTTGCCATTTAAAAAACCGAAGGTGACCTTGAAATAACCTTGAAGATCGTCGATAAGAGCAAAACCACGGTCACCATTAGATCCACCCACACGGAAAATAAATATATGCGACATATATAGTAAATAAATGCACATATATTTTCGGCGAAAAATGCAATATGTGACATATATGTTAGATATATGAATGCACATATAGTTTTAAACTTATATCTGGCATATATTCAACCTACATATGTCATATATTTTCGGCGAAAAATGCAATATAGGAAATATATGCCACATATATTCTCGCATATATTTACATCGAATGTTTTTTCCATGCGGGCAGCGCCAAAGGTTACTACGGAAGTGACCTTAACCTGGGTAAAAAATATTTTATATAAAAACTTATATACACGTGTTTCGATACCATTTGGACACCCTGTATATAATAGCCTTTCTACGGATCTGTCATACTTAATAATGAGTATCACTCAGGCGGATTTTACGTGGGATAACCGAGTTACACTAATAGTTCTTAAGTTGAGTTAGGCTAATATAAAGGGAGGGGGGTCTGGTTGGGGCTCCGTAAAAATTAAAGTGATATATATTATATATGTATAGATCCCGAATAATAGTATTTCCATTAATTTCCATTAATTTATAAATAGTAGTTTATACAATACCAGAAAACACAACAGAAAAAACAACACACCCAACATCGAAATTGGAAGTAAACGATCTAAATTTCAACTAAGTGCACCGTGATATATTTGAAAAGAGAAAATATATATTTTGATTAAGATGTAAAGATTCAATCCCATATGGAAATCCAATCGCGTATAAGAAATAAAACAGAAGTCTGGAAGCAAACCTCATTGGATAGAAGATAGAAATAAGATCTAACAACTAATCTTTAAAATCAGCAACTATCGGTTTATTGGTGGTTTTGTGGAACGAAACTACATTAAAAACCGGTTTCATAAAAACGATTAAATTTATTTATAGTGCTGTAAATTCTTAAGTTGTAGAAATTATATAAGATATTGTTTTCTTACACTATATTTTTGGAATGTCGAAAAGCAATTACTATTTATAAACATGGAAAGTTGCACATACAGTATAAATTAAACTCCCTCTATTTCGAATACCTAACATATTTTAAATGCATTAACATGTTTTATATACATTATTTTAAATCCATATGAGTACCTTTAAATAATTTAATATGGAATCCCATTAAAAATTACATACAGTAAAGATCAAGTGTTTAATTTGATTGATGTTGGTGTTATGTAACTAACTAAAAAATTATTTCTAATAGTCATACACAAAATTTTACACATCCTATTACCAACTCTAATCTTTTACGTCATTATTGGATGAATAAATACAAATAATTTGAAGAAAAAAATCTTAAAAATTGAAAGTTTAGCAAAGAGCACTGCCGAATTGTTTATCCTTATAGATTTAGAGTAGAGTAACCACCTTTATTTTGACCCGTTTATATTAAAATTATCAGAGAAAGGATATATTTTTTGTCTTAGTCATTTTTGAGCTAAAAACAAATAAGGTGGCCAAAAATTAAAACTGTCCCGACTCCGACAATAGTTAATCCATCGGATTAAGGTCATTAACGATTACCGCATTTTCCAGACAACATGTTATATACCTCAAGTTTGGATCAATTCATATTTGAATTTGTAAACAAACATACAATGGACAATTATTTGAGAAAAAGGAGATCAGGCTTACTTAGGCAACTGCTGCGTGAGAAGTCCAAGAATTTAAGTATATTATTTAGTGAGGTAAAAACATATGTTCGGAAAACCCCGAAAAATATGTTTACTCGTCGAGAATAAGGCAGGACATGTCCTGCACAATTTCTGAAGGATATCTCAAATTACCAAAATTGTGGAGTATTCTAAGTTTTCGCATATGATACAGACTGAATATTGTCGGAGACGGAGACAGTTTATGAAATGAAGTATTTTGGATTTATGGATGATACTTTCACGCCTGAGATTAATTTTCAGGTATATTTACAATATTGCGGTTTATGAATATTAGCCCAAGCTTGCATATTTTTTGGTGAATTATAAACTTTCTGATTGCAATTGAGAACTTCTTTTTGTCATTAGTATAAATAAAAAACCTTAAATTAAATTGCTGGCATTGCAATTATATCAGTGATTAATAATAAATGTTTAGCTGTAGAGTAGAAAATTCAGCATTTGACACGTTTTTGGATGAAATAAACAAAAATATTAACAAATTTATGGATAACTATTGTAGACATTATTATTATGGAAAGCATCCGCAACATTGTGAAATTTTGATTTTCGAAACCTCAAACGACACTGATCGGCGAAATTATACATTATTCTTCAAAGGCATACGTTTAAAATGACATGGACATCCGAATCTTAGACCTGAATGGCGTGACTGACGGAAAATGACCCGAATTAATAGATTTTATCCGACACTGAAGGATAACCTTTCATCGTCACGATCTCTTGTATTCCACGGAAACGCATCAAAGAATAATCGAAATAAATCATCTTATTCCGAATTCTCTAATATTTCAGCTTTCATGGAAATTTGGTATAAAAGTTGATGATTTTGCATTCCTTCCCTTTAACGTGAAATTCCTTCGTTAATCATAGAACTCTACGCGAACATACAACTTTTTAAAACGATTCTAATACCAACAACGTAGCAAACTTTTAAGATGCCAGCACAAATTCTAATAACTTCATATTTTTTATTCTGGTTAATATAAAATCTGAATCAAACTTTTCTAACTACAGAAGTAAAATATTTGGAAAAAATTAATATATTCGTTGTATACTTCCATTTTGTTTATCGCAAAGCTTCAACACCATGTTGGAAAATATTTTTAATCTTTTTAATAAAACATTTCATTAAATTTAATGAAAAAATGTCGGACCATTTATCAAATTGAACTCTCGAGTCGTTCTATAAAATTTATAGTTATGGAGAGCCATAAGAGTCGGTCCATCAGGGGAAGCAGATCTTGCGCCCTTCAATGCAGCTCTCGACCAATCCGTACTCAGTTCGTTGCGTTCCCCTCTGGAATGATGTAATATCTGTAAAGTGATATATATCAAGGACCCCATGATGTACGGGAATGATTCAAGTTGTACTTTAAAATGCTAACATTCAGCGATGACGTAACTAATGTTCGAAAAATCTCTTTCACATTTCACCCTCATCATAGTAATTACCATCCAAGAGTAATCAATGTTTCCACGACTGTGCACTACAATGGTCATTGCAACATTTTGATAATCAGTTCTTAATGTCAGTGCTAACTCGCAATACCAAATTGATAGGCTCTTGCTTGATATTGTGTCCAGTCCATGTACAATTTAAGACAATATTGCAACGTTCGAAATATCCTTACTGTCGTTTCTTTCCCTACTGTTTAGGCAAGAGGATTTGTTAATAATTAACAAACCTTCTTAACAAGAAAAAACACGCTTTCTTGGTGTAAATACACCGAATTCTGTAACCTTACTTTTTCTATGTCAACATTCAAAAACAAACTGTCGAACAAACCAATATCTCAGCTGAATTGAAATTTTATATCGAATTGAACACTCACATTGTAGAAATAAAATTGTGTACACTTTTTAGCAAAATTACAAACAAATATAAATTTTTACATAATTTTTCTTAATTTTATGAAATACAATTTGAGACCAATAACTTGTAATCATCTTCAGCTAATCAATATTGGATTGGATTGGGCTGGATTAAACCGTACTAACTGTCGTATATATATAAGAATGTCTATGAGTGGACATTAACATCATAAATCAGTACCCGTAAATAAAATCTAACGAAGGAAGAAAAGGAAGAAAGTATCCGACGGATTTAATCTTTATCCTTTTATCTTGCAGACTTTAACAATATACTCAACTCAGCAAATAAGGAAAAGTAGGAAAGCAAAAACACATGCGCACAAATACAACATGGCCAGAAAATATTTAATTATAATTAGTTTTAACATTTATAATAAGTATCAAATGCAATTTTTTAATTTAAAATATTCTACTACTATGTGCAACAATAATATATTATTACAAAAAAAAACAATTTATTTATTCTGTATTTTAGTACAATAACAATTTGGAAATTCCCGTCAGAAAATGAATTTAGTTGAGATAGGATTTTAGTTTATTTGGAGTTTTAATAAAGGCTTAAAATACTTAACTAGCAGTATATATTTTCAATTGAACATTTTATAACCTTTTTTTTGTTTGCATGTTATCGAAAAATACTAAATACTGAAATTCCGAGATTTTATTGTATATCATAAAAATAAGAAATAGCATTCTTATGCATAATAACTTGTTTTACGATTAATCCAACAATGAGTTTTGAGTAAAAAACGTATATAATTCTGGCAGAGTTAATGCGAAGCAGTACATGTGGTCTCCTGGCATCTGAAAAAAGGCGTGCTACCGGTGCGATTATATACGATCATATAAAAAGAAAAAAATATGATATTCCCATTTAATAGTCGATACAATAAGTCAATTCGAATGTGATTTCGATATGAAATTTAAACGTAATTTCATGAGTTTCTAAACAAATTTGCGGATTTTAGGTTAATAATAACCTGGTGTGACAAAATAATTTTCACAAAAATTCCATCTATAACATCTTTCTAAAAAAAAATGGTTATTTCCAATTATAATTATTTAACTAAACATTAAAAAACATTAAGTTGCATGTTCTACAATAACCATCGGGATTTGCTAGTCATAAGGCATCAATATTATCTATGTCTACATTTTTCGGAGTACAGCCACTCATTAATGACCTCTGAAAATCGAGTTAACTTATTCACATCTTTGCTAACTGTTATTAATGCTATCTTGTAAAAGACTGACATAACTTCTTGTCACGTAATATATATTAATGCTAATCTTGACTTCAGCCTATTGTGTGTCATCATCGACCTCACAGATCAGTTCCGTTATCTTGAAAGAATATATGAATATCTTTAAAAAGAGTTTGAGTGTGGTAGAAGTAAATGCATGAAGCACAAAACTCAACAAGAAAAACTCGTGCATTTCTTGTGGCTAAGGTATAATCCGTAAATTGTTTAACTCGCTTTTAATAAATTTTAGCCCATTTTTAAATATCAAATTATTTAAAATGATTTGTAGATCGTCTGGAATTCAGTTGGATTCAAATAATGGTTTATAGTCTCAACGTTTGTATTTTAGTTACATTTTATTTTAAACGGTTGTCATGGTTTTAAATGAACACGTTTAAATGCGTCTTTGCTGTTTTCATTTTCAAAAATTTGAATACTTCATGGTTTATATATATACTGTTTTTTGCGAACAATCTTCTATTAACCGTTATAGGAAAACACTCTAAATAGGCTAGAGTAAAATTTCACCCTATAATATTAGAATATATCGTAGATTTATTGTATTCAGTGTACGTAAATTAAATAAATTAGAAAATTATATTGAATTAGCTCGTAAACAGTAATTTCTCTGCATAAAAATGAAAATTTGTATTCCTAAGAAAACAACCCTGGCAGAAAAGGAAACCAGTTTCTGGAAAGTTTTTCTGGTCTCCATTGCTTACAGTACAGAGATCAGAAAAAATGGCCAGAAACTGGTCGTATTTTCTACTAGGGAAAGGTTGAAAGAAAAGTGCAATGCTTAAATTTGTATACATATATTTGTTAGATTATTAAACGTAATTTTAAAAAATTATCCATTGTACTCCATTATCACACCCTATATTAATGTTTTCGACTTCAATATCTGCGACTTGATTTAATGAGAAGGAGGAGAGAAATAACGTATAGGTGAAAAACCTAATATCCATTTAGTAATCCATACTAGTTACAACCTTTATTTTACAAACCCTTAATCTTTTTTGGTTCAAACCGTATACCCGGAAGCGTCTAGACTATCGAGTGTCCAGATGACGATATACAAAACAATTAAATGGTGTACCATAAATTAAAATAAGCTTAAGTGTATGTCTACCGAAATAAATATGAATCCTTTGACACTCCGGACAAGTTGAAAGTCATACAAGTAAAGATCTATTAATTTTGCAATTAACCGGTTGGTGTAGGTGAATAACAATACGCATATTATAATTTGCCTTCTTTATCATCTTAAGAATATATAAATTTTTGTAACAAGTTTGTAATACAGTAGTCCCCGCCCTAAGCTATACCGTCCAAAGTTATATCAGTTTCTTCGTCTCCTTCCCCCACCACATTGTTTCGCTAAACCACACTCACGCACAGAAGCACTCATTGCACGGATATAAACAAAGTGATAAGCTATAACTTTGAAGAATCGACCGCCATTTTGAAAGAACCGACAGTATAACTTAGGATTGGGTACTACTGTACCTTTAATCGAAAAGAGAAATTTCTGTCATTTGAGAAAATTAGTTAGAAAAATTAAAACGATGTTGCAAAATTAACATCTGCATTTGCTGGTTATAAGGGCTACACCTCCATTGTTAATTATATGAAATATATACCGGGCATTAAAAATGTTTATTTCGATGCTGTTGGCGTAATAGCACGTTATGTGCCCAGGGTGCAATTATTATTAATAATAATTGAATTTGTGGCCCGAGCGAAGTGAGGGTAACAATTACACTCGTCGGAGGTCTATATTTCGACCGTGACCAATAATGTATTTTTTGATCCAATTGTCGTAGGACCATACAATTCCCGGCCGAAGGTGTCGCCGAGGCCGAGAAATCGAGTTTTACGGCCTTAGGGTCCAAAAATGCTCCTTTAAGACCTTCAACTCAAGGCGCAAAAACATTTTACGTCTACTGCATCAAAAAATAATGTTTTTCATTCAGTAGGCGTAAAATAGTCATTCTACGTTTTGTTTTCGGGACGTAAAATTACCAATGTATTAGATAGGGATTTTACTGAATCATTATTGTTAAAAATTATTGAAGAATTGCCATTTTTCAAACCTACTGAATCAAAAAATTATGTTCTTATCATGGCCGTAATTTTTACACCATCGCGCCGGTTCCTCGCGCTCTGCATTTGAGGTGTAAAACTCCATTTTGCGCCCTTGATGCAAAAATAACTATTTCGAATGTTATAATAACCTTATGTGAGTAACATTGCAAAGAGATTGAAAAACCTTCTTAAAACCTTAGGCCACCATTATATTAACATCGAAATCATTAACCAAACTTGGTACTTTGTTATTAAATAATATCCCGGTAATACGCAGACGAAAAGAACCTGTTGTGCAACAGCGATAGTGCAGCACCCGTATCTCATGACTTGTTTACTTACCTATACTGTTATTAAACCGTTAATGTTGTCTCATTATGACCTTACTTTTTAATAAACGTAGAATCGATAACAGTTACCCAGTTTTTCCAAACAAAGTCTGTTTATATAATAACTACTACTTTCTAATAATTTTGTTTAAATCAACTATTTGGTAACAGGTCTAATCAACATTTAGGAAACTCAACATTTACAATTTCAACATTATTTTTATGTTATTGAATTATATTGTATTCTAATTCTTATATTTATATATTAAAATCAAGTGTAATAAAATTAATCGTAACATAAATTAAATCTTAAATCTGTATTAATAATTGTCAGTATAAATGCAAACGAATCATAATAATTTGCATCAAAGAATTTAATGAGTATTGTGCGCTTGTCCACGGAGGTATTTCATTAAATTAGGTTATGTTAGGTTACGTTAGGTTCGGTTCGAACTAAATTTGGTTAGGTTAGGTTCACGACGTTTATGTGCGTATCAGATCAAAACATTACTAAGCAGATGTTATACTCTGTTAATGGTTAGGTTAGGTTAGGTTAGACTAGGTTAGGGTTGGTTAGGTTAAGCTGGATTAGGTTCGAAATACTTATAATTAATCTTGTTGTAATGTACTGTTTGATAATTTTATTTTTTATATTATTTGTATTATTTGTTGATTTAGTTAACTGTTAAGTTCGAAACTGTTGAATTCGAAAATGTTGAGTTTGTTAAATGTTGAGATTGTAAATGTTAAGTTTGTTAAATGTTGAGTTTGAAAATGTTGAATTTGTATGTTGAGTTTGTTTTGTGTTGATTAGACATGTAACCAACTATTTATCATGTAAATGAATTTCAATCTTTTTGGAATCTTGACATACATTGAAAAATGACGTTCTGTTATAGTTTTACATAGTCTGTTATATGATTTACAGAACCAATGTAGTGCGTCTTTTATACTACCGGAAAGTTCCGTAAAAGTTACAGTTTATTTTTTTAAGTTTTACAACCATTTTTAGAGCGCTTATAAATGGCGCTCCATATATGAATGCTGTAACTCTTACAGCAGAGTTTGTAAAACTCTACATCTCGAGTCACGGAACTTTTGGTAAATTTTACTGAAATTCTACTGATGTTCTGGGAGGGATACGTCTTTTGCTTGTTGTAAAAATTCAATTTTTTTATTTTCCCGCACACTGACAATCATCTTTATTGTATTATGTTGTTTTTTTTAGCTGAACTGAATAAAAGTAACAGCAAGTACGCAGTATACTTTGTACCAAGGGCGAAATTCGTCATCGCTTCAATAGTACGTATTGACGTGCACATAACTTGTGATCTTGAATCTGCATAGCATCATTTGTAATTCTTGAAATAAAATGTATTCGTAAATAAAGTGTTTGGATCCGGAGATTTGAATGTAATTTTTAACCGTTCTTTTGTCTGTAAAGAAAAAAGGATTAGGTTTAAAACGTTGTCAAAACAATTATATTTAGTGTCCCAGTTAAAAATGAATCAAATTCACAATTCACAAAAAATGAAAATTCAATAATTTTTTGTGTTAAACATGATTCAGTCGTATAGAAAATCTGTGGATGTTGCGGAGAGATTTAGATTCCGCTGATTCCAACTATTTCTTCTACGAGATTTTATTTTGTGCTATAACAAAATTAACGCCATCTTTAGATGTCGCACAGTACTATTTTGTTGTAACGCATGTTTAGTTTTTAAATTAATAAGTAGAGACCACACAACACAATAAATATTCGATTTGAATAAATTCTTGTAAAAATTCATTAAAATAGTATTATTGATCGTCGGTGCCGAAGCAAATTCTGAACCATTGTTACGAGCATTTCTGAAATTCCTAAAATTTTTGTAACAATTTGCATACGGCAGTTTAGCGTGCATTTTAAAAATTTAAAAATTATGCAGTTTCCAAAACATCCATATTTCATGTGAAGCTTGAATAAAATGACTTCAAGAAAAAACTCGGTTATAACGTTTCGACGTTCCTGGACCTCACAATCGGAAAACAAGAGAGAATATTTCGTAATAAATTTTTTTTACGAATAAACGATCCATAATAATGATCGTTATTGAAAAAAACGACGATTGGGCCTCACCGAAGTTATGCGCGACAAAAAGAAAAGGGTATTTTCTCGATCGATCATTTCTTGAAATTCGAAGGCTCCTGTATAGATCGGCGAATCGATCGTGATCGACGCAAAAGTAGGAGTCGCGCGGAGCAGAAAAGTCGGAGCGGCAGGCGACAACGAGGGAGACGCCGAAAGAAACAAGAAAGAAAGAAGGAGATCTCGGACTGCGAGTCGCGGCACCGTGGCGCCCATCCGAGCGGCGGCAGGGCGCCGTTCCGAGTTCCGACGTCCGTCTTTCGGTCGCCTCCCGCCCCCACCGTCCTCGAGCGTCTCCGCCGAGCCGAAGGTTCCCGAGGACTGCCCCCACTACCATGCAACACCCCCACCGAAGCCAGGCGGAAACGTCCGAAGCAAGGATTGTCTGCTCGGTCGAGCGACGCGCTCCCTGCCGCCGCTCCATCACGCAGTAAAGTATGTGCTCCCGAGTCAACGAGTGTAGAAAATGGCTGTGCTCTCCGCTACTCCGGGTCGGCGCGGATGTAAATACGGTGTCTGGATCAGCCTGACAATCATCTTGGCTCACGGATTAACCGGTAAGTACCAATCAACGACATCGCTCGTGTATTCCCGCTCCTGTCGTCTTCGGGTCCTGCAACATCCTCGAGATTCGCGGCACAGATGTTTCCTAACCTATATAGCTGACATTTTCTCCTCCACACCGAGGTTTCTCCTGAAAATCCTGGATCCTCTTGCTTTCTGGTTCTATGGCTGCTGGATCTCTTTTGATTAAGAACGAGTTTCTCGTTTTGTCCCTCTGGCTCGTTGTCCGCGCGCGCGCTGACGTCGCTTTTCTTCTCTCTCATGCTTGGGAAACATCTCGAGGACAGTGCGTGCATGGATCGACGGCGCCTTTTCCGTCTCCGAGAGATTTTGGTGCGAATAACTCGAGTGGCTCCGAGCTATACAGAAAATGCACGCGATTTCTTCGTCGATTTTTCTCGCCTTTTCCGATCGCCTGTGTTAGAGAGAGAGAGAGAGCCCGAGGATAAGTGGGGGCGATCGTTAAAGCAAGACTCAATAAGAAAAAGATAAAGTAAATATTATTCCGCGTACTGGTGCCGGGGGAAGGAACTTCGGCGTGAATGGACTCGAAAAAGGACGTAAACTAGTGAACAAGTAAATAAATACACCAAGCAAAGATAAGGATATGTTGATTTTGTACCAACATGTCATCTTGATTGCGACAGCTTTACTTTTGTTTACCAAAAAGATTTTGGATATGGAATCCTTATCGTGTCAAATTTTGTTGTGACTTTGCACCTGATCTTCTGTCAGTTCTGTCTGACTATCCTTATTGCAGCATCCCACCTCGTTTGGCCAGGGAACAAAGTTCAGAAAATCAAAACAAGGCTAAAATTTCGATATTGCTCGAGTCCAAGGTATTTTAATTTGCTTTCTTTTTGCCAAATTTTCAAATACAAAGCGGAGAAAATCAGTGTCTTGACTTTTGGAACATTAATCCCCGGCAGCTCGTTTCTTACTTAAGGAAGTTTGTATGGTTAAGAATTAACAAACAGATTCTGATGAAAAACTTACTAATGTTAATGTGAATATAAAATGAATTTCCTGAAAATTTTGAGTCATTTAGGTACCTCAGTGTTGAGAAATTATGTAAAACATGGTGTCTTATGTAAAATGGCATTATTCAAGTCTTTATATGCGAGATTTGCACAGAATTAATAAATAGATTTACTTAAAATTAATGTTGATTAAAGAAAAATATATAATAAATGTTCGAGAGAAAGAATTAGATCGATTGAATACGCTAGGTAAGAGAACTTCAATGAAATTGTCAAAAGTTCATTATCGTATAGGTTAGAAACCATTATTCGACTTCCAAATGGTACTGAACAAGTCAAAATTGCACTTGACTACTTACGTACCATATCAACCTCCTTAATGTGTCACTTTCATAGTAATTAACTAATTTTCGGAGCATTGTTGATTTATACTATCAAGTGAAAAAAGTTATTTTGGAGTGTCAGTTAAATACATTAAAACAAACATGTTTTACGTTTAATTTCTACACCATATAGACTCGTCCCTGTATCATAATATTTCTTAATTTAAGAATATTGTTATAAGGACGCAACGCTGGATGTATTCCTGTCATGTTCAATTTTTTCAACAAATATTGCTGAATGCCAAAAGACAGATTGTAATAGAAATGGGATGTTAATAAAAAAAAAAAGTATATAGACTATAATAATAATAAATAGTCTTTATTGACCAACAAAATAAAAAAACAGTATAAACAACTATATACAATGCCAAATGGTAAGCCACAACTTGAAAAATTTGTTTTACAGACTGATCATAACATGTAAATGTAAAGAAAACATATTTATATTGTTTGATTTTAGTAATTCGTGCAATTATTCCTACATTTGTCATTAAAATAAATCATTACATACCGACAATTATTTCTCGCAAGTATTTCAGTATACCTGTACGAAAACTATGTACAACGACATTCAATTTACATCATTCTATGATGGAACAAATGTTTTCGTTACATTTCAATCGTGTTAACTTTCAAATCTTTGATTTATTCAATGTTAAATACACACGGGTGATTGTGTGAAATACCACTTACTTGCAGCAGTACAATGCATTTATAAACATCGTGACAGTGTGTAATTGGGATTACATTCAATGGCATCATTAACTTCTAATTTTATCGATGCTACGCTTGTACATGGAAGCAGAAGAAGAGATGTAATGATTTTCCATGCTCTGTTGTTATAATCGCACATATTTTAAAATCCTTTTATGTACAGCAATTTTTTCTCTTTTCATGAAAAGTTCGTTTATTAACTTTGAATATTTTTATTCATGTTATTAAAAAAGAAATATTATGACAAATTAAACTAATTATACATTATGTTTTTCTTTTTGTGATATTCTACAATAAAACTGAAATTTGATTTCATATTATAAACGTTTTTTTAAATGTTTAAATTTCTCGACCGAGTCTTTAAAAATTTTGTTTATAAGTTAGTCGTGTTTAAAAGTGGTCACCATAATATATAAATAAATAAATAATTTAATTTTAACATTTTGGCTCTTAAATAAATAAATCAGTATAAGAAACAATGTAAAAAATTTATGTTGAACTGATAAACATTTTTTCATCATCAGTAGATTATTAGTACAAATATAGTTTAAATTTACAGATTATCCATCTCATAAATTCTACCGATTGTTAACAAATTTGTTCATACACTCAAAGAATTTTTCTGTTTAAAAGTCCCATACTGTCTAGTTCTAACGACATATACCTGCAATACGCACAAAAATGCCATACTGATATAAAAAATATCCACACTGGCATTCAAAATGTGCCATACTTACCCTAGAAAGTCCCATACTGTAAGGTAATTTTCAATAATATTATGGCACTTTTGCGCATATTGCAAGTATATCCCGTTAGAACTAGACAGTATGGGACTTTTAACCAGAAAAATTCTCTTAGTGTAGATCTTAGTTCAATGACTTTTAAAATATTAATGTATTCTTATGGTTTTGGTATTGAATTTGATTAGTAACATATAACTTACAATTAATATTGCAGCAATGTATTTTTCGTTTAAATCCATCATTTTTAATATATTTCAACATTACTCATTTATAAATAAATCTCTAGAATTCATATCTTTCAAAATCATAATTTTTTCAAGGTTACATTATACATACATAGATAGAACAAAAAATTCAACATTAATATTGATTTAAAACCTTTTTTGATTTGTTTAAATGTTACACTATAATGTTTAGTAAAGGCTTAAATATTTAGCTCTCATACTGTTTAAAATATATCATATTATGTAACCAATTTCATTTTATCCTAATTAGACTAATATAACTTAATGAGAAAACACCTTAAAAAGCAATTAAAATCATAAACACAAATTTCAGATTAGCATAAAAATTCATAATGATAACTATATAAGGTGTGAAAGACTGATTATAGAGTAATGATGGTATGGATTCATTTAATAAAAAATGAGTAAACATACTTATCTTATCTAATCTAATTTTTATAGTTCTAAATGATACCAAAACAGTGACACCTAGTAATGGGTTATTAATTGTATTTCATATACAGTGTTAGAAAGGACAAATTTGTGAGCATTAATATATTATTTACTATACACCTGGTAAAAGACTTTTAATTTGATGTTAAAGTTGCTGATATATATAATCTATTTTTATTTTGGAATTATGTTAGACTTATTATTATTACACACAGATAACTGCATATCGAGTAGTAGTAATAAAATAAAATTTTATTGTTGTTTTAATAAGATATGACTATTTTGATCTTGTCTATTTATTCAATTTCGTTAATTAAATCAAACAAATCAGAAATTTTCAATAATTTAGTATTACGTTGTATTAAATATAAAAATTATCTGAATTTGTTTACTTGGAAAAGATTTTAATACATCATTGGTGTTAATGAAGCATTTAAAAAATAAATTCCAGATAAACAGCAGGAAATTAGGATTGTTCTTTTAATTATTTTTATTAACAATGGTTACTCAACTTTTCCTGTAAATTTTACTCAAGTTCTAGATAGAATCTACTAATTATTTTTTTTTTGTCTAAAACCATACAGTTTAGGTATAACAAATCATGAATTAATTTTAGGTATTCATTGATTAAATATTTCTATTCAACTTAAAATATTCATATTTTATTTATGAGATCTTAAAATGATTTTGAAATTCAATCTTGTATCATACTGCCAGTTGAATAATAATTATAATACTAATAATAATAATAATATAAAATATGGATTAATTATTCTTATGATAGGCAAACCTCCTGAAGATGTATTTAATAGATCCAAAACATTGTGGTCACATCTAAAATATTTGAATTTTTCTCTTAATTGGGGAAAACAAATCCTGTTGTAGGTTATAAGCAGGTTGAAAAAAAAATCTTTATAAAGCCACAATTTAATTTATTCTTTAAATTATTGGTATTTCTTGTCGTTATAAACATTAAAAATTATACAATGTTGACTTTTATTTAGTTATCATAAGAATTCATAGTCAGATCTTAAACTTCAAGTCATAATTAAAGATCAGCTTTGATTGAGTCACAAAGGGAAAACCCAATGTGAATTCCAGTCTAGAAGAATCTAAATTATTCTAGTTCAGTATTTGATTAAATTACATTTTTTCATGACTTCAAGATCTACTTGATAAACAAATTTTATCCTAAATTGGTATATAACATATAAAATTCAGTTTCTCTAATCTCACTAATTTATGTAAAATCAAAACAAACTCAGGTATGGAATAAAAGCCGACGTATCTTGGTTGTTTTTATGCGCTCCGTTTCTACCGGTGTCGCCCTCTACGTTTCTTCTATTCTCATTTTACTTTCGCTTATTTCCTGATGTTACCAAGTGAAGGAAATAAACGTTTTCGCGCGACACGGACCAGTTTGAAATTCATTAAATAAAAAAGTTGGAAACTTTTATGATTAAATGTCTGAAGTTGTAATTGAAGCATCACGTTTCGTTGTTTGTCGTTTTTACTCAATCAATGAATCTTTTTAACCATCGCGATGTCGTAAAAACAGGCGCAAGTTCATTTGGATTTCAACTGGGTGTTCTTATATACCTCGGTTGTATACGAATCATGTTACTACGGTCGTAAATACTTTTAGATCGAACACGGACGTAAAAACAATGAAGAACGACACGTGACGTTTGAAACCGAAACCTAGTTACTATAATGTTTGCTACCACTTTTTTTATACAGTTGATTTATTCAAGAATTTCTATTACAATTAATTGCAATAAAAAGTCATTGATAAATTAAACTTAACATCACAAATTTAAGAATCTTCATAATTTCTGAACTACTTTATTAGTTCCCGATTGGATCAGAACTGATGTACGCAAAAAGTGATAAAACGTTAAAAAGTCAAAAAACGCTAAATGTGATTATTTTTCTATAAATCCAGGACAAAAGCCGGAAAAAAACGTCCCGACCGCGGATCGAACCTTATCATTCCAATTAGTAATGCATTCACTGAACCAATTGAGTACAATGATTCTTAGAGATATGTGAATAGCTAATAAATACTTGATTTTTCAATTTCAACTTAAAATATCATCAATAGAACAAAAGTTTCTCAAAGAAAAATTATTTTATATTATATTTCTTATGTAGCAATTTAGAAACAATTCTTAAAATTTATATTTTTTATTTCTATGTATGCATAATTCGATAAAACAAACCTCTTGTGTAAAAGACAATCGTAATCAAATAACCTTTATTTTTAATCGAAGAGAGTTACTGTAGACAATTTATTAGTAAATTTAAATTCTTGTAGATAATATGATTCGTTTTTTGTTAACCTTCGCCGGTCACTAGGGGTCCAGCAGACCCCAGGATGAAGTTAAAGGTAAATAATTCGCTTTATTAGTTTTAAATTGGAAATATTGGAACACCTATCGGTAATTTCAAGTACTACCAATAAAATTCTGGTAATGCCATTGTCTGACAAACGTCAGTATACTCGTGGTACGTTACGAAAGTTAGTCGATATCGTAGCGGGGTCCAGCAGACCCCAGTGTGACTACGGTGTATTCTTTGAAGAAAATAAAAAAGCTTTTATTTCATGATTCGTGTAGTATAAATAGTCGAAATAACAGAGACAAGACCGCAATCTGCAAAGTACGTCCAGAAAAATTAATTAAAAAATATTAAAAATATAATTAGTTATGATTTTTTAAGTAAATAAAGTCATTTTCTGCACATTTTTTATTATTTGTAATTTTCTTTACTACGTTAAATGCAAACCTAAGCAAATTGAACAATGGAGTCATAATTTGGAGTGGTTGAACAACGGCTCAGAATTTTTGTAATTTGCTACGGCTTTCTCCTGATACAGGAACGATTTTAAGCATCGGGGTCCGGAAGACCCCGTGTTTCGTTTCTAGCATTTTTAGGAGGTGTGACCGGCGAAGGTTAAAATAATGATCACATTGGTATCTCGTATTGATCAACTTTTTTTACTCGTGTATTTAAACGCCGCGAATTTGTGACCATGTTACAAATAAAATTACTTAATTTTTTCAAAAGTCTATTTTTCACCCGATCTGTTGACCCCAGTCGAGAAATCACACTTCCCACACGTTTAGAAAAATAGTATTTAGTCCTCCCCTATAATTATGCTCAGGTCGAGGCGGACCTCTCTAACGTGCCCCCCTAATTATCAACTTGCCTCGCTATTTCTCTAATAATTATGCAACTGCTCCACTTGTTGCGGTTGTCCGTCGAAGACGAGCTTCAAGTTTTATACTATCTGTTACCAAATGTAACCTTAGAAAATTCATTTTTTTAAAATGAATCTGTTGATGGATCTACTCCTACGAAATGTTTATTTTTCAGGACCAGAGGAAGAATGAGAGAGAAAGAGAAAGATGCAAGTGTCCAAGAGATGGAATATTCTCGGAGGTGCGAAATTCTCAGACGATCTCGTCTTCTTTCTTCGTCTGGGTATCGCAGCCTCCCCCGAGACTAGAATAAACGACTATGTACGCGCCTATAGTTGCACGTCCTCTAAGACTTCTCTTTCTTTTATTTTCTCTTGATGTTTTCTCTGGTTTCACGTCTCTTCCCATCGTCTCGGTCTTGTACACTTACACCCGTTCTCCGTCTTCTTTTCTCCTTCATCTGTGCTTTTTTTCCTTGCATCCATCGAGTCGTTCTTTCCTTTTTCCTCGTAACTCCGTTCCGTTCTCCCCGTCGGTCGTCGGTGCAGCATCCGCTTGAAATAACGATGCACAAAAGCATCGTGGAGCTCTCCGATCGACTGCGCTGCCTGCAAAGGGAAAAGAGACGAAAGAACAAGAAGAAGAACGTATTCGGAATGTAACTGCAAATTCGGCATTGTGCCAGGAAGATGGTACCCCTTCCTTCCTTTTTTTTTGTTCTCCAGCGCGCGAGAAATACTCCGCTTCTGCTATCGGTTGCTTCGATAAATCACTGAGTCGCTTTTTCCCTCCGCACAAACGCAATCCCCGACGGCTCCGACTTTTTGTTCCTCGTGTAGTGCGCGGCCGACTGAACAGCGGACCCTTCGTTTTCACGGTTTAAGATCTCTGGACGCGTTTCCGTTTTCAACCTTGATCATGAGAGTCGAGTCCTTCACGGAAATTGAAAGCGTTTATTTTTAGGCAATCTTTTATGTAATTTATTGTTGATCCGCGATCGACGATCTATTCGCGACAGGTCCTTTCCCACATTGCTACACGAATGTTAGGGTTAGAAACACCCTATGGTTGAGTAACATGGTTTTGTTACCACCAATATAATTATGATGCCAATAATGCCTAATCTGTGGTATAATAATTGGAGCCTTGTTAGTTGCACCAGTCACAAATTAAATAATTGTACCACAAGCAAGTCGGGCTTGTCAAAGTAGGTAGCTGAAACGCCGTCATGAACAATCGCGACTTTCCCAAGTTGTAGGGTGCTATTACTTAGTTTGCATTGTTCAAAATTATACTGGGTAGTTTCTTCCCCCTCTCCCTTTCCAAATCGTTTCGCGACACTTCACGCAATGATCATTACTCAGCGTAACGGTACCCCCAGTAGAAAATGAATCCAGTTTTGGCTGGTTTCTATCCAGTTTACATTTTCCCCATGTTAAAGGTTTAGGGAAACTGGACAGTGTAACAAAAAACATTTCTACCCTGGATGTAGATCTACCCTCGGAAGGACATGAACGAAAATAAGGTAGTAGGGATGGTGAGAAGATATAACTTAGAACAATCTTTCTAATCTTTCTAATCTTTCTAATATTCCCATTTCGGATATTTGAAGACTCGAAGAAATTACGGCCTTTTTGTTTCTTTACTTGCGACTATAGAAGGTGTGAGCAAAGCCCTTATATTTTTCATCTTTAATCAGCATTAACGGACAACGGCCATTAATCAATCCTGACTTTTCTTCATTACTAGTAGTATTTTTGTGCCAAACTATTTTCGTGTCAAATATACATAGTGATGTGATTTAGTAATTTGAATAGGATTGAAATTTAATCCTCCTGTGCACCATAACGAACATATTCACCCAAACTACATTGTTTGCATATTGGAAAAGAAAAACTAGTGCTCAGTAAGGTTAACACTAACCGTAACCTACGTCTTAAAATTCATCTTCGACCTTTCAAGGATTACTGACGATTCACGTCATTACTACCTTTCGGAATGTAAAATGCACATGTTGCATTCTGTGCAATACTCGCAGTTGAACATAACAAAATAAATATTGAAGGTTATTTTACTGTATGAAGAACTTGAAACGCAGACGTAAATCCCGTAGGGAAGAGATAACCCAGTGAAGGGAATCGTCTAGCCGATTATTATCTTTCAAGGTGCATAATAAAACAAATTTTGAGGCCATGCACAACACGTGCGGTTAGAAAGTAAAATTTACCTTCTCCCTTGCAAGGATCACAAATTATAGATTGTGCAGACCACGTTGCAGAAATATATATTCTCCATGTGTGCTGGAAAAGGTCGTCAAGAGCACATGAAAAACGAATGTGACCACTTCCGTATTAGTCTTCAAATTTTTCGTTCCAGACATGAAATTTTTTTCATTATATAATGCCTCAAATTTATACCTACAATGTCTCTATATTTGATATGTTCGGACTATATTGACCAACGCGTGAGATTTTCATCCGGTTTCTATCCTATATTTAAACGATATGTTAGAAGGCACTATATTTTTATATATGAAACGTCCTCCGGAAATACTCATGGTTATTTGACGTGTTCTGGGGCTTTTCCGGATCTGCATAAAGGATCTTTGCCGTCGTGTTTTTCTTGGGCACATTAATTATTCTCAATTTCTCCCTTATTTTCACTCGGTTCAAGCACCGCGAGAATCATCTGAATCTTCTGTCTCACTCGAAAATCTGGGTCCTGTCGAGCGGCGGCTCTCACGCAAGGTCGCTCGAATGCCATTTCACGGAGTTTTTCGAATGTTCGAAATCGAAGAAAGGGACCATACAGAGGCAGTCACGAGGCACTCGGGTCGAGATGGCCTGCAATACGATGCTCTTCTTCCTTTTGAATATTTTTGGTCGACCCGACCCCGCAGGATGCAAAAGGCCTTTGAGACGCCATGCTTGGACCATACGGTCATGAAAGAAGACGGGTCCTGGGATTGGGAGAGAAATCACCTTTTATTTTCTACGGCCAAACCTTCGATTTTTGGGTACCGATTGTTGATTTTCTGGCTTCGTTCTTCTCCTTTGTCCCAAACTGGACGTTCGGGTTCGGGAAAAGAAATCTTGAGAATAACACCTGCTGCACGCAATACTGCAATCTAAAAGAATGATGGGCATAAGTTGTATTGTATAAAAAAACGGGTTCGAATACGCGGAACAAATTTCTTTTACATAAATTTTCTGTGGAAAGAAAATTAATAGAAATACTCGAACACCAATGTATTCGGGACGTGAGTTGAAGAAAGAATCCCAAATGTTTTTAGAGTCGATCAATTGTAAACGCTGGCTTCCTGAATCTTAAGTCACAATGCGCACTTGTATGATGTTTTATTCGAATCTCGAAGCCGGAAACAGGAATCGATACGTAGAATTTATTTTATATCTACAATAATATTTTTACACGCGCATATCTACCCATACGAAGAAATAAGATAATAGCGTGTTTTTTTTTAATAATTTGTTATTTTTAATTTATTAATGTAATGTCGTATTCCAGTTAGTCCTTCCATTCCACATGATATTTCGTTGCAGCAAGATTTGTCATAAGTTCTGATGAAAATTGCTGTTCAGTCTTTGATTTTGTAATAAATTTTGTGTTCTTTTTAGCATTCAAATCCCCAGTTTGTGAAATGCAGATTCGAAGATTAATTTTGGATAAAAATCTATCGTGAACATTTGATGACGCTTCACATAAATATGTAAAAGTCAGTAGTCCCCGACTCATAGGAAATTTCATCGTCTTGATATATTGCCGGATTTAATTCTAAATTTAGCATTTAACTTTACTCAAATAACTTTCTATCATCCGCGACGTACCGAAAATATCTCCAGGGTTCGCATGTATAAGTGTTTGTAAACTAAATGTCGCTCTGTTTGCCGAGAACGCGAATAAAAAAAAACATGCGTACACGCATATCTCGCATAGCTCTGCCGTTATTCGTTTTTTGCGTATAGATAAGGATGACCTGCGATTTCAAAGCGTTCGTATATTTCTTCGAACATCGATGCTCTTTCAGAATTCAAATGCAAATTGTCAGGAATTTCAAGGATTTAATAGAAACTCTGCCATTCGTACAAAACGCGAGTACTCAGCACTTAGAGCAAGAGTACTTTTACTAAATGTACTTTCTCTTTTGCCGGTGGTTTTAATTGCTAAACTTCAAATTATTCATATTCAGCAATTCATAATCGCAATTAATTGTTTTTACGAACACCGTTTTGCCATACCTACGATTCCTCACAGGTATACCGAAGTATTATTTGAAATTTCAAACTGAAATTCATTTTTCATATATTCTTAAACAAACTAACTTAATTGTCATATACGGCGTCAGAAAGTTTCTTGCAATAAAATGTAAAATTTACTTCCAATTTTTGTATACATATGCTAAAAAATTTATTAAACAACTATAAGTACATGTTTTTAATTGTACACAGAAAACCATTTCATCGAAAAATATTTTTTATTCAGCTGCTCAATGACGTCGAATAATCCTTTACGTCACTCTTTGAATAATAATTGCGTATCTTCAATTCTAAGAAATTTGAGTATTATCAAATTTATCGGTCAGCTGATCACAAATTAAAAATAAAGCGTTCAAGTTTAACCGATACGATGGGCAAGGAATGCATATCAACTGACCTGATGTATTTCAGGTGACATTCTTGGGACTATTGTAAATAATATCAATACTACAAATGAATTTACAGTTTTTTAATTAAATAAAAATAAATGTATCCAAAGATTTCGTTTCAAGGTTGTTGATGCTATATTGAAACTTGTACATCACAAAAAATAGTAATACAGACTCGAGTTTTTCGAGTGTCGGTCACTTTTGGCTAGTGTTCAAAATTTAAGTAATCGATTGAACTGCACCGAGCAAACTTTTTTTGTCATCTGTTCACTATGCAGTAATTTCGTGACTTTGGAATTTAAAAATAATTAAAATTTGTGTGTGTACTGAGAAAAAAAGCACGGTTAAAATGACTATATCACATAGTTGGAAAAATAAAGTTAAAACTACTATGGAAAATAGTTAAATTTACCACTTTCATAGTCGATTTTATTTATAGTTAAAGTTTGTATTTACTAGAAATCCATAGTAAAGACTGCTGCACCCCGTGTGATTTGATGCCGCCAGGTGGCGACGCGGAGTTCGCTGCTTTTTTCTTCGAGCCGTTATTGAAGTGGATTTCGATTTGGTCATTAAATGGATCACGGGGCGTCAGGATATGATAATACATAATGCATATCGTATACGCACGCCTATCTATAGACTAGTTACACGTCGTTGAAATTTGTGTGTATAATGGCATTGCATAATACATTTTTTAACTGTACATTCACAAACTTAGCGCAGCATTGGTTTTTTGATTTTCTCTTTGTTTCCTTGTTTATCTTAAACAATTAACGAAGGGAGAAAAGTGGACTTTTCATATGCTATGATATATGTAGTTTACAAATATTTTTAAAAAGTAAATATTGGCTTCTTTCTAATTTTTATGACAATTCCTTATACAATTTCTCTCAGTGAAGGTAGTCATTTTCTGAAATGTCCATTTCAAAATAGTTGAGTCTATTTGCCTATTATGATAAGTAGCATTTCGAATCATGAAACAATAGTTAAACTTTACTATTTCAGAATAGTTATTTTAACTATTACCATCCCTAGTCCTCATTTCACACTATGATTTATAGTAAAAAAAATGGTCATTTCAACTATTTTTTTTTCTGAGTGTGGTTACCTACAGCTTTTAAAATATTAGTGCACAGTCTAAAAATTCTACAGCAATATTTGCTTGATACCAGCAACAACACAATCATTTGTTTTTATTAATTGCCTGTTGAAACAATTTTGATAAAAAAAGGCACACTGGAACTTTTCCCCTTCAAAGCATCACAGGATATTCGTAAATATGACATTTTGATCGAATTTACAGCTTTTCCCCTTTATCGCAGTGCGAGAGGCTGTGCACTAGCGTCAGCTGGCGTAAATATTTGTGGATTGAGATAATTAAGCGCCGCGAGATATACAAGGTCGTAATAGCCACAACGTGGCCATGATGTGTCGGACTGGCCACACATGTCCTTTCTCTGCCACTCTCATTTTGACAGACATGTTCTAACGCATTTTGACTTTCTTTTCAATTGTGATGTTATTGTAATGCAAAATGTCATTTTTGCATTCAGCAAGTAAAAAAGTATGAAAAACCATAACTGTAAGAAGATTCTAAAGTGATCAGGCGAGAAGACATATTCTACTCTAAAAATCTCAATTACAACTAAATTTTGGAAAATCAATCCAGTTATTTTTAATTAGGAATACCCTATGTCACTTGAAATTGTTGTAACTTCAAACTCTAATTGGCAAAGAATACATATATGTATAACAAATTAACTTTCTAAAAAAAAATCATATTATTCGTAAACTAAAATCGTTAATTACAAACAAAAATCGAACAGTTTAAAATATCTGAATTCTCATTAATCAAATTAGTTTTTTTTTTACTAAACGGGTTTGATTAGAGTGTAGTGAAACGGGCTAGCTATTTGACGAAACGTATACGATAAATTAATAAGTGACTGCCGGGATCTAGGCTAACCAAACTAGTTTAGTTGAAAAACACAATCTATTCTTTATTGTTGGTTGTACAGTACAATTTATATCCACAATTAGATTCGAATTCGCCTCGAATTTTTGGAAATTTAAGGGGAGGCATTACATTATTACGACGAGAAAAATAATTATTTTCATTTTCGTCTTCAATTTGAAAATAGGGGGGGCAACAGAATATTTCGATATCGACTGTGAGTTTAGGGCCCATTTTTTCTCGTCAGTAAGAAATCAGGTAGTAGCCGCACGCCGGGGGCGCCCTTTGTCAGGAGTCCTTTTGTATACCCGATAGTGAAATAATCAAAGCCCCCCCCCCCTTCCATAGAATTTCCTACGATTTCCAATTTTTTATATTTTCGTATACCTGCGTATTTTCAGTTTTAAAATCATTCATGTGGAGTCAATGTACTGCAAGTTATGTTTCCGTTTTGCGAAAGTGTCGATCATTTAAAAGTTGCTTGAAAATAGCCCACCCCATAAGTTCTTAAATTTTGACCTTTTTTGTGCGTCTATCGATCTCACCCCTTAAATTGTTAATAGAAATGGTTGTTAAAGATGTTAAAAAAACATAAACCGTAAAGAATTTTCGTAAGGTTTCATATTGTCACACTTTCAGTAAATAGATTCCAATCTTTGTTTACAATTAATATATATAAATAGACTGCATAACAAATGTGCAGTCGTCGGTTCTTGTGTGTACTATAAGTAGGTATACATTATCGATTTGAAATACGCTACGTATATCCGTCGTGTTCGTTAAGACGATTGTATGTACATGTGGAACATTCCGTCAAAAGGCAATTTTCTTTTCCTTGAAATTTTTATTCAACAATTGCGTTATTAAAGCGGACTATTTTTAGATGTCAAATAGCACAACTGTAATTCGGCGTTGTAATTTGAATAATAATTAATGAATTTGTACAAAGTGTTGGATTTTATGAAATAAGTAATAAAAAAATAAACTTAAAATGTCTCCAGGCATCTTCGTATCACATCGCAACACACAAGTTTCTGACTTCAGAAGAGGAATCATGGATCGTATAGAGATAGTGATGTTCCAAAATTCCCCTTAATTTGTTTATTAAAATCATTTTTGACTGGAAAATTTTAAATGAAGTAACTTTAACTAAAATTAAACAAATAATCATTGAATATAAATAATAATTGTTCAAATTAAGTAACTTTCCTACTTGCAACTATTCAAATAAATATTTATTTGAATGTAGATTTTTTTTTAGTGTACTTTAATAAGCTTCATGTGAGTAAAAAAACTCCATTTGTAACTTAATACTAGGGAATATCTGCATAATGCCATATCTTGTTTTATATAAAGTAAATAAAAAGACCCGATTAAAGAAAACCTGAAATAAGATAGCACAAACTGAAACCCGCTTGTTATGGTTAATTACAAAATATTTAAGAATCCACTCCAGAAACTTATACTTTGGTAAGATATGTGTGGTTATAATCAATTGTTTAATTATGACTTTGAGGCAACAACAAAAGTACGTAAACCGATACCGGTATTATTAATAAAAACATCTTAACAATGACAGACTATCGTAAATTTAAAAAATTCGATCCCAGACTTAGACTGTCATGCTAAAAACATTTGTTTCTAAATTCAGCCCATCAAGCAACTTCTTTTTCGCGTACGTTCTGCGCTGACACGAAAATGTCATTTTCGGCACGACGCCGACGCCGCGAAAGGGTTGAAGAAAAAACTGGACTTACCTCTATTTTTAATCCAAAGATCTATAAATATCAGGTCCAAGCACTTACAAGATAATTTTTTTTTCGAAATTTGCTGCATCCGTTTCCGTTCTAATTCGGGTCATTCTCTTTTTTACCATATCAACTTTTGACTTGTGTCAAGTTTAAACCCTCCTGCATACTAAACATAATTTTACGGTCTACCTATTTCTTTGCACGTATAATCACTTTTTATTAAATTCTAATCGTGCAAATGTTTAGTTCGTCATCCACTATGCTTAAACCCATAAGATACATATTTTATTGCAGAAAAATTACTTTTTGACGGTTACGTCTTTTACCCAAAATCGGACCTCTGGTCCCCACCGTATGCACTAATGGGTTAATAGTGGTCATTGTGCGAAATGCGGAGACGTAGAATTCCAGACAAGGAAATTAAAGCGCGCCGCAAATACAAAAGTGACCCCTGGTTTTAGAAGACGAAAGGGGCATTTTGCGTTTTCCCAGAAGGAAAGATGATATAAAGTTGCCATTAATCTCGAATCCGGCCTCGACGGGCGCAACTCCGAGAATTATTCGCAGCTTAAGTTTTTGCCTTCTCCTGCAATCCTCGTCATCGAGAACGGTCCTTATACGACTGCGCTATTTAATCGCGTTCGTGCTTTCCTATACAAAGTCGTGCGAAACTCGGCAGTCGGGTTTCAACATTACCGTAGGAGGCAATTTGGAACGAATGTGCCTTTTTTAAAAACGTTTACGCTTTAGAATTCTGAAGCAGTCTCTCTGCTCTAAGGAATGGAAACGATCAAATCGAAAACGAAGAAAAGAGATTTCCGTATAGTGATTAGCAATACTGATCTGTCCGAAAAGGCTGAAAAATTTGATTAAACCGCCTAAAAGCTAAATATTACTTTTCGTCCTAGCGGGCGTAAAATCCGATTTCACGCCCTGATTTGTGGGCCTAAAATGGCATTTTACCCTCTTAATACGAAAAGTACTATTCTGAACTAAAATACGTAAAATGCAATTTAGGCGGTGTTTTCAATATGTCAAGATTGATTAATTAATTAGTATTATATTAGTTTAGTTTCTGACAGTAACTAGTATTGCGCATCTACAACAATTATCCGTGCTGCCTCTAGCCGGCGACGTTATTCAATAGACTCCTGCTAAAGGAATGCGCTACAAATAACTGTGTAAGCTTACAATCAAGGATACATGATGTTTGAGTAGCTTAGTGCATTACATTTTAGATCTATCGAATGTAATGTTGATGCGATATCAGTGACAACAGGGACATGAGCATATTGAAATTGCTTTACGCCATAACTGTTTTCTCGCACTCTCAGATTCAGAGAAGAATTAAAAAGTTTAATGTGTCCACATTGATTCGACATTATTAGAGGGTAAAGAGACGATCTTCATAAATAGAAACGACGATTGCGAAATAGACCAGACGAAAGTGAAAGAGATGTGCGGGTGGAGAATCGCGACACGAGCCTACTATGCCGCTTTTACGCCCGCGTTCTCGACGACGACGTTTTTTTTTCAACGTTCGTCTACGTGCCATCGCCTTGGTGGATCTTGGCCAATTCTCTGGTACACAGAACAGGCGGTTTGTGCAGATCCTACCTCGAAAAAATTGGGACACAAAACTCTTGTTTACAAACTTGTTGGTTTTTGTTCCAATGTTTTTCCAAAGTCAACTGTTTTTTAGTTCGGGATTGGTTTTTAGTTCAATTTCATATTAACTGTCCGAACAAAACTCAGGAGTGAACTTTCCGGGCTCTAGTCTGTCTTTAACACAAGAAATGTCCAATGCAGCATAATTACGTTCGCATAATAACGTAGTTCGGGTTATCACCACCAGGCGCGGTCGCGATGTTCTCGGTTTGCGCGAGGTAACATCAGCTCTGGTTATGAAGATAGATATTTATTGATCATTAAGCTACTTGATCATTGTGCTTTAGCACGGCATCAAATGTTAATAGCAAACATTTGCGAAACTGTGACGTGCTGATTATAACACATTTTTTAAACATTGGGTAAAGAAAAAAATTTCGGGAAATGTTGTCATTAATACATGGAATCCAAATGTCACCGTTTAAGTAAATTACTAAAAGTGTGATTTTTTCAAAACTTCATGTTCAGAAAAATTCGATCACATGTTTAACATATACTACGTGAATGAATCATGCATGACCAATTTTATGAAAAGCCTACTGCCATAAACGATCGCTGATCGTACAAGGTAGTGCTTGATCGCGTAAAAACGCGATCGGAAATCGATTTGGCCATCGCCAGAGGCATTCTCCGCACATGCGCGTTGAGATCACGAGGGTATATGCGTGTACATAGATATATATATATACATATACATATATGCGACACGAAATTATCGCATACGTATTTCGTACTCGTCCATCCGTCCACGAACGTGAGCGCATCTTTGTATATAAATACATGGCGCAATCCAGTTGCGAGCTTCGAGGCGCGAAAAAATCCCCCTCCTTATCGGCGTCTACGTATCGCGATCCAGGCGCCGGGAATTGATGGATCGAAAAATCTGCGCCATTCACGGCAGATGATAAAACAGCGAATCATATTTTCCTAGTTTTGTATACAGATGAATTATAGGATTGATAAGTCTGGGAAATAAAAAAAAAGCAAGGACGATTTAAGATAAAAAATATAAAACGTTTCTAAACAAAAAAATGAGAGCGTTCCGGATGTGGAACAAACCGAATGTTTCTTGACGACTCTTTGTAAAATATTATTATTTTCCGAATACTCCTATGCTATGCTTTACCAGCGTAACATAACTATACAAAACGGTATTGCTAAAAAGTTCTAAACGATCTCGTAAGGTTCCTTAATAAACTACTTTCTGGCGTAGTAAGAGTTTTCGTCGCCAGGTGCGGTTACGATGTCCTTATGCGCTTCGCGTCCCTATCTCCCGCAATGCAATTAGATTTTCATTTAGTCATAAAAGATTCCATGCGGAAGTTCTTGTAATGTGTAATAAGACTTACGCATAAGGATGCACCTACGACTTTATGTACGTTTAAAACGTAGTTATGTTGTAAAGAAATACTCTGATGCCAAAGGTTTTGGTCGCGTATGTTTCTGTCTGTTTATGAGGTATTTGCTGTTTTCATTACGAAAAATCACTAAATTATAACCAACCAGTGTAAAAGGTCGATGAACCCTGAATGTTCCTTGAAAACCATAGAATGATTCTCAATATGGATCTTTTTCGAATCTAGATAATAATTGTTTTTGGTTTTTTGTCTGAAACCTGTTTTGCAATCGCACATTCCACGTTTCCATTCAGTATTTCTTCATTCTCGATTGAAATCTCTGTACGAGTCATATCCTGAGATATCGCCGATGAATGGGCACACCTTCTTCCTTGTGACTTGCGACCGTGGCCGTTGCCGTGGGTCGGTAACGATGCAAACGACCGTCCACCTACGCAACGAGTTGTCAAGGAACCTTTGGCGACCCGTCTATTATCATTTAATTAGATACTGTGCTGCATTTCCTCGAGAACCTTTTCATCCCCAAGCGTACGATGCATAACTTTTCGCAGCATCCGCATGCGTCGTTTCCTGCCTTTACCTTTTATGGTTGCCTTGTCCTCCGCAACCGTAGTAATGTGGGTTCCTTAGACTACAATAGTATAATTTATGGAGTTTGAATTTTTATTATATTAAGAGACTTGTAAGGGGGTTTGATAATTATTTGAGTATTATTGACGTATAATATTTTTTACATTTCAGTTTTGGGAATCACTTGCTACTGCGATGGTCACTGCCCCGATGACCGACAAAATGGAACCTGCGAAGGAAAGCCAGGCGGCTACTGCTTCAGTGCCGTGGAGGAGGTGTGGGATACGGATACAGAGGAATATGTCGCGGAATACTCGTTCGGCTGTTTGCCTCCAGAAGAACAGGGCTTCTTGCAGTGCAAGGGCTACCTCGTACCTCATCTCCAAGGAAAGAGCATAAAATGTTGCAACAATACCCATTTGTGCAACAAGGACATATTCCCGGTGTACAAAATAACGCCAACCATTCCCCCAGAACCTATAGTGCCCGGCGGTGGCCCACTGATCATATTGGCAGCATCGCTGTCAATTCTGCTTATGGTGTTGACGATAGTGGTAATCATTTTGTATCAGCGCTACCGCAAGAAAGAAAGGGGACCCTGCTTGGTAGGATCTTCCCAAGGCACTTTGAAAGAACTCATTGATCAGAGCAGCGGTTCAGGGTCTGGATTGCCCCTGTTGGTACAGCGTACCATCGCCAAGCAATTAGCCCTCTCCCAATGTGTGGGCAAAGGACGTTACGGGGAAGTCTGGCTCGCCAGGTGGAGAGGCGAAAAAGTCGCCGTCAAAGTCTTCTTCTCCCTGGAAGAGGCTTCTTGGTTCCGCGAAACTGAGATATACCAAACGGTGTTAATGAGACACGACAACATTTTGGGCTTCATCGCGGCTGACATTAAAGGAACCGGCTCGTGGACCCAAATGTTATTGATCACCGATTATCACGAGAGAGGCTCGCTGCACGATTATTTGCAAACAACGGTGCTGGATCATCCTGGGCTTCTGGCAATTTGTATGTCCATCGCGTCCGGAATCGCGCATCTGCATACGGAGATCTTTGGAACTAGAGGGAAACCTGCGATCGCCCATCGCGACATCAAGAGCAGAAACATTTTGGTCAAGAGGAACGGGGAATGCGCGATCGCTGACTTTGGGTTGGCTGTGCGTTTCTTGAGGTAAGTCGATAGTTCTATAACGTTTTATTTAGTTAATTTATGATGACAACTAATTAAATGTTATTTGTTTAGTGATAGCGGAGAAATCGACATAGCTCCAAATACAAGAGTGGGAACCAGGAGATACATGGCGCCTGAGGTCCTCGACGAGTCATTAACAACGTCTTCGTTCGATGCTTTCAAAATGGCAGACATGTACTCCATTGGACTCGTCTTGTGGGAGGTTTGCGGGCGATGCGCCTCCGGTGGGAAGGTTTCGACGGCTGAGCCATATGCTTTACCGTACCACGACGTAGTGCCCAACGACCCAGACTTCGAAGACATGAGGCTTGCAGTCTGCGTAAAGAGGTTGCGGCCAGTAATACCTACAAGATGGGAACACGATCCGGTAAGATTTATTTTAATCAAAAGTATTTTGTTTATTTTAAATATCTCGCGAATCGAAATAAAATGTAATTTTTAATTTTCAGATCCTGTTCACTCTCAGCAAAATAATGACAGAGTGCTGGCACGCTAATCCAGCTGTCCGTCTAACAGCCCTTCGCGTCAAAAAGACAATGTCGAAGTTACACATCGACAACGCCATAAAAATTGTGTAACGAGGCTGAACATCCGTTGGAAATGTTATCTCTTGTTTTGTCTTTGTTAAAACAATTTCCCTGTAAATACTTTCCCGTTCACGTCCCAACCCCCAAGTGTAAATAGGATTAATTGCAGACTGCAGCTCGAAGACTGACGATGAGAACTGAAATTTATAAATATTGCGGCAACGAATGTACGATTAACGACGAGAATGTGCGAATCCGAAGTACGAGTGCGTGTCGAGCGAATCAGTTCACAAATTAAGCGAATGCGACAATTATTTAAGCTTCGAACGCGCGCTGAATCTAAAGACTTATGTGCGTTAATTAAAATGCAAAACTTTCTGTTACGATGATGTAAGATTTGTTTTTTTGTTTACTATTAAAAAGTATTTTTTTATTTTTTTTTAATTGTCATCTGTACAGTTCCAATCGCTTTTTTGTCTGGGTATTATAAATTTTATATTAATTAAGCTTACTATTGGTAATCAAAATTTTGAGGAATTTTTTAAATTGATGGACTTTTATTTTCAAACATGTTTCTCTCTACAGTCGAGCAGGAATTTTTGCCATCGCACTAATCAACGACATTTTCGCGCGCTTTCGAATTAAATCCAGCGACGAATTTGTTTTTACTTTGAAACGAGCGTACTGACGAAGATTTAAACTGAAATCGTTGCGAATTTATGACTCGGAATTCGATAGTTTTAAGGTCTCTCGACGATTTCATTTTGAAAATTCTTTCGTCCGAGTAATATTAGCGTTAAATAAAATGCGTACAAGATTTTACTAGGTACATTACTATTATATCAACTATAAAACGATGTTGCAGGATAAATAAATTTAACAGCTTATATAGTAAAGCGGTAACGCATACAGAGGTTCGCTTAAAAGAGGGTAACATATATGTATTTTTCAATGTCAATAACAGGAATATGTTACAATATTTCGAGACTGATCGCACGCCATTTTTTAATATTTACAAACAAGTCGAAACGTTCCGAGCCAACTGCCTGCCTTTTTTGTGAAAGCAGAAATAATTCAACGTTCGTATTATTTCGAATAATGATTCGTAGGTTACATGAATTGAAAACAGAAAAAAACGCGTCGAAGGACTCTGTATAAAAAAAAAAAACTACCCTGTACGATGATAATTATGCGCAATTACTCTGTACAAATAGGAAACGTTATTTAGTTTAGGTTTAAAATGCAATCACGATAAGTAGTGAGAAACAGCGATTCCATTTGCGATCTGTCCGGGTCGAGCGAGTATAAAAAGATTTTTAATTAATTTCTTTGCTTTTCGATGATTTTAATTTTTGTAAAGTTGGGTTGCTTAATGATGTTTTGTTATTGTTCGTTATATACATTTTTGTACGTATTAACAGTGCACAAATATTAATGATAGCAATTTTTTTAATTTACGTATAAAAGGAAAGCTGTAAGATAAGTACGAGAAATTTGTCGTAGGTCTTCTGGTTATTCGTACAATGAAACTTGCCGATGCGATAAATAATACTAGACGACTCGACACTCGTCGTATTATACTTGTATAAAGCTCACGTGTTCTGCGCAGCAGGACCGTTGTTAAATATTATTCTAACTCTTCATTAGAAAAGATCATTTGTAATTATATAAATATGTATTGTAAACTTACGAAACACACATAATTGAAAGTACATGAAATTATGAAGTTTATATTTTTAATGAATATTAAAACAAATGCCTTTTGGAATACTTGGTTTTTTCATTCTTTCCAGTTTTTTATTCGAATTGACCTTTAGACTACCGGGATTTAGAAGAGCATATCTCCCTCAAAAAACTGGTATTTAAGGTACCACATATCAATGATTGATCATACACAAAGTGTAGATCATGAGGTGCGTCAGTATATTGATTCTCTGGCAGGGAACGGAACTGCAAATGTTAAAAATTTCAAATTTTAAAAGAATGTATTTTTAATAGTAAAAAACGCTTCTTTATTTATGAGAACATTATATAAGTTAAATTTGTAGATTTAATTAAATATTTAAAGCATTTTTAAGGGTTGATAGTCAAATTTTAAGGGTTGTTTTAAAGATATTTCACCCCTTTAGACATAGGATTCAAATTTTATTTATTTTATGGTGCAGATACACTTTTCCGGAGTATTTTTCGACGTGGAATCCAAATCCAATGATGAAAATACAATAAATTCAAAAATAACCCCTGAAAGAATTAAAAATAAAAAACCACCCCATCAAATATGGTATTCAAGTTTTATTTATTTTGTAGTGTAAGTATACATTTTCGGGGTACTTTTCGACGCTGAATTTAAATGTTATGTCAAAATTACAATAAAACCTAAAACAATCCTTATAATGCGATAAAAAAACCACCCATTTAGATACGGTATTCAATTTTTATTGATTTTGGAGTTCAAATACACATTTCCGGGGTATTTTTTGGCGCTGAATCCAAATTTGTTATCTGAATTACAATAAATCCTGAAACAACCCTTATAAAGGGGTAAACATAAAATATAATTATAGTCTGAAGGAAATAAAATAATGACCACTTGCACAATGTAGAAAATACAGATTTAATGGATTTAGGTAGGTAAAAAGGGGTGTGGAGGGGTAAATTTCTCTTAAATGACTTTAATAAGTGAAAATAATAATAAATTAATATATATTTTAGTCTAAAAATAAACATTAAATAAATTTTTATGATGCGTCAAAATATTGATTTTCCGGCAGTCTAAAAAAGGTTAAGAAACAATTCGGCAAATACACTCCGACAACCATATGGTCTGTAAGAACATCCTCCTAAACTAATCATTTTTAGTGATAAAACCGATGGACCAATCGAAAAAACTTGTCCAGGAGGTTCGTCCTTACTAAATTCCAAACGTAGCAAAATACTTCAACTCTAACCCCACTTGGAGTGTAAAAAATAAGTCACTTTCATTCATTTTTTTAAAGAGAACTACGCAACTTTTTTAACCCATTAAATCCCAAAAAAGACAAAATTTGTATCTTACATTTGAGCTCATGAAACTTTGTGAAAAAGTAAGAAAATCTTTTGGAAATTATGCAACCGTACTATTTTCGGGTACGCTCTACACGATAGAATGGTTTAAAATTTGAAAACTTTGATTTTCAATCGTTGATTAACAATTTTAAAAAAAATGATTTTTTTATGAAAAATTTTTATTTAATCAAAATTTTGAGTGGGAAGGACATTTTTTTTACTGACACAAATATGCACAAAATTGCACAAAACATCTAAACTTTTCCTCCAGCTTTGGTTTTTTATCGTTCGATTTTTTTTAACAAAATGGCGGCCAAAAAACGAAAGTTAAAACATCCAACTTTAGTTTTACTATTGTTTTTGACGTTTTTTTAATAGGAATCGTATAAATTATTCAATTATTTCAGTAAAAATGTAGTTAAATATAATATATTTTTTTAAAATAACTATAAAAAGGAATAAATATGAAAAATCATTTTTTTTAAGGTTTTAACAAGTCGTTTTTTACGGTTTCTCGTCATTATTTGAACAGGAACTAATGTAATAATCTGAATATCGTTGATTTTCGAAATATTTGGTTGGCATTTTGATATTTTCAGAACAAATCTTAATGAATCAAGTAAATGTAATCATTTTTTAATTTTCATCTCTTAGCCGTTATTTGTTTTTCTTGAACAACGATGCCCGACACTTACCGCGTAGAGGTCGATGAATTCAAGTGTCTTCTTTTTTATTTTTTAAAACCGTAAAAACATTACTTTTCAGGTATTTTTTATAGTTGTTATTTTTGGAAATAATATTATATTTAAGTATATTTTTACTGAAATAATAGAATAATTTACACGATTCCAATGAAAAAAACGTCAAAACAAGTACTAAAATGAAAGTTTGATTAATTTTTTTTCTAATTTTGAATAACACCATTGGAAAGATAAAAAAATCTATTAATTTTGTATGTTCAACAATGTTTTAGGCCCAAATTAATAGATTTCATATAGAGAGTTCTGAAAAATGATGAAAAAAGTGTCCTCGAGGGCGTTAATGGGGTAGGGAATTTTGCTCACCGATTTTAGAAATATCATTTCTAGAAAAACAGGGTTAAAGTTTCAATGTTGATTATAATTTATGTAATGGATTTCGACTTGAAATTTAAAGAACACACGTAACCAACAATTATTTTGTCTAGTTTTTGGTGAAACAGCGGTTCCTCTCTCAGTTTGTATCCCAGTTTTGTACAGGGGATACTATCACCTCGTCCACACTGGTCGTCACCGATCATCACTGCGGACGTTTCTCCAACGGAGCCGAAGATCTGCTCTACGTATCCTTCTCTTGCGATACTGTCGTCGTCGTTGTATGGTTTTCTATAATACTAGCCATCCTTGATCGTTCATCAGCGAATCGTATGCAGAGGGGCGAGTTGGCTTGCTGAGAACGGGTATACCGACGACAGAATGTCTCCAGCAGGATCACATGCAACCGACCCCAGTACTCCGGGGCCCAGCCACCACTAGCCAGTCCCGGAATGCCAGACAGACCGGACTCGCCTGGAGCAGCGCAGGTTCCGACCTCTGCGTTCACTGCACACTTCCAGAAGAAGGTCCCGAAGGAGCTGACCTTTGATCCCTGCTCCATCTTACACCTCGGCAGAGCAAGTTCACAGCAGCCCCTGTGTACGTGCTGTAGGCCGGAATCCGAATGTCAAAAGACTGATAACATTTAACTGGACAACGACTGACAACAGATAAATAAACCTTTTTGTGGGAGTTAACAACGTGAAACAATTTGCAGAATCTTTTATTGCAATTTCAATATTTTTACCATATTTGTTTATCTTTTATTACTGTATTATTAAAAAGCTACTAATTTATGGCGCAGAAAAAATGAAAATGAGGAAATTTTGTATATAATTACTAATGTTTTTACGACTTTAATATATCATAATTTATTTTGATTTTTTTTTATTTACATTCAACATTATTTATTTCTTGATTTATCTTTTATTTCGAGCTCTCTACAGGGGTGGAATAAACGTATGTATCACCTTAACACTCTTACGCTTCGGTCTGTATCTAAAATATTCTAATTAGTATCATCGGTACAGTAGTATAACTTTAATAGGTTCGGTCTTATTTGTTCATATGTTAGCCGCGGAACTTCAGTTAAGTTAAGTAAATATTTTTAAGTACAGAGCTAAAATTTGGGATAAAAGTGTATAGGAAATAAAAGTTTGTGATAATGTTACGTTACTCGTGTCAAATTGAGTATGTATCTTAATGTTGAGATTCGGTGGTTCAAAAACACATTTTTTTTAAATTTGATATTTTTATCTCCGAAAATATACATTTTACAAAAAATTTAGAAAAGATATTTTTTGTTCAGAATTGACCAAAAAATCTATTCAAATTATCTTATCGAAAAAATCAAATTTTCAAATTCTTAACAAAATTGTGTCGTTGTTTGGAAAATGTTGAAAATTTGATGTTTTTTGGTCAGGACAAAATTTGTTTAGATTCTTTCGATAATTCTAAATAAAAAATATCTCTTGTGAATTTAACATAACATGTATTTTCGAAGATAAAAAATGTCGAATTTTCTAAAACTGCAATTTTTGCAGCAAGTTCACCCCTTTGAACCACCATATCTCAAGATTAATGCTGAATCTGACAATTTTACACCAGTAAGCTCTCATCATAAGCTTTCAGTTGTCATACATTTCGATCCCAAATTTCAAGTCCAGAAAACTGTCCAAATAAAAAAGTTGCGTGTTATATTAAGCTTTCAAAGAGTTATCTTGTATTCTTTGATATCTCCATTCTATACAAAGTTACAGATCAAAAACAGAACCCGGTTCACAACCCAGCCCTCTCTCCTACATAAGTCATTTTAAGGGACTTTTATTGTATTCTATATATTTTCGCATTTTTATAGGGTGATAATAATTTATTCGTCATGGAGGCTTTATTGATATTTGTCTAACCTCTAAATACAAGTGACCATCCTTCGTCATACGAAATTACATAAGTGCGAACGTATGCGTAGTGGTTAGGGCGTTAGCGTAGTAAGCGAAAGACTTCAGGTTCGATTCCCCACCGAGGCGAGCGTTTTTCTTATTTGTTTTCGAGCGTTACTAATTTATTTGCGATCGTGTCAAATGCAATAAAAGTAGCATAAAATGATTAAACATCATTTACACATGAATTTACGTATAATCGTATAATACATATATAAAAAAATTTACAAAATTTAAAAAAAAAATAGAACGATAATTCTCAACATTTGTTTCGTTTCTTTTTAATCTGCTGGAAATTTTCCTATTAGGAATATTTTAAATATTTTAGTCAAAATATTCTTCAGCGAATGTAATATTCTGGATACAAATTTTAAGCAACCGCAATAATGATATTTTTTATGTTTATTCCATTACAGTTCATGTACCGTACATTAAATTTCATGAAATGTAACGGAAGCAAATTTCAAGCAGGTGCATTAATGGAAATTTATGCACCCATACATGAATTTTCATGAACAACATTAATTATTGTTCATGCACATTCTTAAAATTTGCTTCCGTAACATTTTCAATAAATTTCATGCAATTTTTTTACGGTGCAGTACAACTATACAGAATCGTTATAACGCCACGATTATTTTCTACATGGGCTTTTACAAAAACGACATGCGTGGAAGAACTGTACAGCCGCTATTTTGTGAATTAGAAGTTAAATAACGAATCCAAATTGAAAAATCAACTCAACGCACTATCTAATTGAATATATATATATAATTGATTTGCAATTCTGGCCTGGACAGTATTCGCGATTTCCAAAATAAATTTTGTATATTTTGGAATGGGTGAATTCCACCCAATTCTTGTGCAATTCTATGGACAGTTTCATCAAATTTCTCATTAACTAGTATAATTCGTTTGAATTCTATTCGGTTCAGATATTGGGATTGGTGAATTTTGTATCCACTCCTGGTTTGCATTGTGGAAAAAAATTTAGCGTAATAAAAAATATTATTCTATAATATAATTAAATCTTTAATTATAATTAAAAGTGTAAATTTTTTATACTTTACCCGCATAAGAGACCAACTTGCTTAAAACTTTGTAAATATCTGTTCATGTATGATACTTATGCCATTATGCAACTTATCATATGACAATCTTCAGTAGAATGCACTAAAAAAATGTTCTGGTTAAATGCGATCGTACTGTTTTTTCTGGTTATAATAACCAGAATTCTGGGTAGTTTAAATAGAAAAATAATTTTTTTAACAATAGCTGTAGTAAAACCAACCAAAATTATGGTTATTTTATCTATAAAAGTAATAAAGGCCTATTTAATCATTTTTTCTGGTTATTTTAACTATATTTTTGTAGTGTGGGACCCGGCATTATTCACATACAAAACGTACCTGCCATTCGCACACTTATAGAAAGAAATGCCGTATCATTAGGAATAAATTAAATTAAATGTAGGTAAAGATAATATAAAAAAATTCAGATCTATCTTACAACCTACAAACTCTTTTAAACGCGACCTAAATTTGTTATCTGTATAAGTATTTCTCACCATAATTATTAATTCTGATAAATGCTAATACATTTTTTTAATATAAATTTTTATGAGAAAAGTTGAATTTTGTTCAGAATTTACCATACAAAGTTCCTGATATTTTTCCGACGAATCGTTATTAGTATCCATACATTATTTTTATGCGATTCTAAGAATTTCCAAACTTAATTTGCTTAAGCCAAATATAAATAAATAATAGTTATTTTGGAAAGCGACAGCAATAGATTGTACATATTTTGATTTTCACATATTGTTTGTAAACAATAAGTTTAATATACAGCGTGACTTCCCAGAAAATAAATGTTTTTAGACCTAACGGCACATTTACAGCAAAATGTGCATAATATGGCATATTTACGTCATAATATCATATTACTCGAAACAATTGTTAATAGATTTAATGTCGATGTAAACATTCTCTGTAAAATTGCTCTCCTCCGAAAATGAGTTCATCTGTCAGAGTTATTATTTCTTTATTGTCAGGCTATTATATTTTCTTATTACATTACTTCAACGATGTTAAATCTTGTAAAATTAAAATAAAATTCACAGTTTTACCACCTCCTCTTTAATCTTTTAATATATGAACATTATATTTTCAAATGTCGATTGAGGTGCAGAACAATAAAATCATAAATGTATAAATTTGATAGAATTTTTGTAAGCGCAGTTAAATCAAATAACACGAGTTTCATTTATATATTTAAGTTAATTTATAATACACTAACTTAACCCATTAAGTCCCGCAGATAAACATTTTTTTCTTGATTTTCGAAATTTATTCTCAACAGGAAACTGGATTAATATCGTCTTGAAAATAACCTACTCTACTATTTTCCAGGACGCTACCCGAGTAGAAATTTATTACGGCGCTGATCATGGCCTGAACAAATTTCTGCTCGGGTATTTCAATTGGTGTAGTCTAAATTCCATGTAAATATCCCCATAAGTCAAAATGGCTAATGTTAACTTAAAAAATACCGAAAATTTGTAATTTTTTTTTCACGAATATTTTTCATATAAAAAATGTAATCGAAATTATTTCGCATTACAAAAGTCGTCAGTTTACCTGAAAAAATGTAATATTTTGGTCTCATATCGTGGTATACTCTCATATAACATATTTACTGATAAAGACGAAAAAAGGCAATCGTAGTATGAACTTTATAGAAAATTGTGTATGTTTAAAAGTTGTTATTAAGTATTACGACATTCGATTTTTAAAATCGGCGAATAGAATATGACCGATGATATTTAAAAAAACTCTGGTTTAGCAAAATATTGATTTACAGCAGTATATTCCTCAGGTATTTCGCCTGTTGGTTATTTTAAAACTTTTGTTTTGGAAAATAAATGTCGTAATAGTGAAAATTATTTTCAAAATTTCTTAGCAAAATTCGAATTGTAGAAAAATTCGGGCTGATATGGTATCTATCGTTTACACTGGTATGTCAATTTTTTAATTTCGGTGATTTTAAATGAAAACTAAAATCCGCTTATAATATTGGACAATTTTATGCACTTGTTAAAAATACTGCCAGATTGTCCGTGTTTTTCGATATTAAAGCCGTTATTTTTACTTTTAAAAAAATTTAAATGTCATTTTCATTGCGCAATCGAAAAGTATTTTCTTGTTCGGAATAAAGCTGGAAAATAGACAAAAAATCGAGAATCTTTTCCTTTGAATACACTCGTGAAAATTCACGAATTTATGATTTTTCCTTTAGCGATACAAATGCAGATAATTGAATCACTTTTTGCAGTTATTGGATGTGTTTTGAACTACAAAAATGATTTTTTTATAACAATTTCAACTCATTTTTTTTTCACAGTAGATTCAAATACGAGTTTTTTCAAAACGCCATTTTTGTTGCTTTCGTACACAGTATAAAAAAATTATTCAACGATTCAAAATTTCTATCGGTTAATGAAAATACTCATAACTATGCCCAGTACCTGTATTGAAACTGTCATATATAAGTCGATAAACTTGTCAAAAACGGCTTTTGCGTTTTATTTTTTTTGTTAACATTACCATCTTCTTGGGTTTCAATATAAATGATTGATTTTTGTAACCACTACAACGGCACACACAGGGATTTTGAGTCTTTTCGATTTTTTTTTCATATGATTCCAGGGTGAGATGTCGAGTACGCGGGTGAAGCTGTATTTTATTATTACAACCTCTCGTCTCTGTTCTGCAAAAAAAAAACTGTCATAAGTAATAATTTTGGTAGTTCGAACCGTGTTATCTATGCCAAACAAAATGCGATTCAATTACCTGAATTTGTATTGAAATAATAAATGATAAAAATAGTTTTTATCGAGCGTTCAAAGTCGAAATGTCTCTTTGATTTGAATAAAAATCTTTGTAAATTGTTTAATATTTTTTAGCAGAAATGAATATTTGTAAATACGTAAATATTATGTAAAATATTACGTTCATACACAAAAATTTACTTGATTCAACGAAATGTATTTACTTGAAATCCATTTATTTGAATCAAGTAATTGTGTTTTGAATCAAATAAATTTTTCTTGAATTAAGAAAACATTTATTTCATTTAAGAATTACATTTTCTTTGAATAAAAAAATCCAACGTTAAGAAAATATTTTCTTCAATGAAGATAGTATATTTTTGAAGCAAAGTAATAATTTGATATTTATGACATCATTTTGTGATATCACATCGATTTTGTGGTGTCCTATGGCAAACCATAAAGACATCAAAATTAGGATCTCATTTTGAAGACTTTCTGAAAAATTTGCAATCTGGGAGAGATGCGACTTATTAGCAAGTTTAGATATTCAATAAACACTTCTTGTTTAATCCTAAGATACTGAAGTTAATGTACAAACATTACAGATATATTATAAGAATATACATACATATACATGTAATAATTGCGTAATTTTAGATTTTTTTCATCTCTGTACTAATCAAATTAAGGAACCGCAAATGAGTCATGTGACGGGAACTAATCGACAAATCAGCAAGCACCGGGAGCCGGGTCGACCAATCAGAGGGAACCCTCAGCCCTGATCGATACTTCCCTTCATACCCGGCATCCGCAACATAATAAAAATACTCGTCAATTACGTCTTATAGAGAAAAGCAATACCTGAACGTAACATCGAAAAAATCTATAATTTCGTTTTCGTTTCATTATTGAACAAAATAAATCCTCTTGTGTGCAAAAATTTACATACGACGGAAAAAAGGGCAAACTCGCCGTGGCGCATGGAATTCTGGGTCGATGAAGGGAGTGTCCGGCATCAATACCAACCAAATAAAATTCGCTAATAGAATACGGCATTTTAATAAACTTTAACAATTAAGAATATTCTGTAGCCGGGAATAGTTTAAATAATCATTAAATATTAATATTCTTCGAAATTAATACAAAAGATCTGTATCCGTGGCGATTAGAAATTTTGAAAACAAGAGAATCACCGGTGGCGTCTCGAGTTTCCGGGTCCGCGAGGTTGGCAGCACTCGTCGCTTGTGGAAGGACGCGGCTTTCCGTTTTCCCGGTCTGTTTCGCGGCGCCATTTTTTACTCGGGGAGCGTGCGGGATTGCGTCGTGTTAATTCGCATCATTTTACGGAAATACTGACTTGGTGAGTACACAAGTATCTCTTCTCGTTGCCCCTTGCGCGTCTTTAACGTTTTTCACAAAAGTTTTCCGTTTTCCAAGCTTTATTAATCTCTTTAATCCGATTTTCATAATCTACGCAGTCTCGAGGCAAGTTTTGCTCGCCATTGATCTGCGTTGCCCAAGTCTTTGCAATTTTGTTGCTTTTATTGCTTTTCAATTATCAATTTTTAGTTTTTGTCGTGCATTTACTTAATATTTAACAATCGGTAAACTTTTTGTTATGCAATACGCATTATTTTTATAAATCGAGTTTACGGCGTGGTGTGATTGGCGTCGCACGTTTTTGTTTTCTTCCATTTATTGTGAGCAGTGCATCATTTTTGCAATAAGTTTTTCGGTATTATTTTGTATTAAGATTTTGATCATTTGTTAACCATTTTAATAATACCAATTTATTGCTATCGAAATTGCTCGAATATTCGATGCTCCGAGATGTGAAGCGTGATCAAAGGGAACGCGACGGCAACGCCATCATTCAATTTCTTTCTCAGCGTGGAAATTTTCCAAACTTTGGCGTCACGTCCCCGAAGCTTTCTTTGTAGCCCGAAAATATAAAATATATTAATTGAATTCACCATTTTGTTTATTTAGGTTCACAAACGGGCCGAAATGCCGGGTTTTAGCAGTGTCGGTACTTTCAAGATCTTCATCGGTAACTTGGCCGATAAGACGACCAATGGAGACATCAAACCATTGTTCGAAAAACATGGAAAAGTTGTCGAATGCGATGTCGTAAAAAATTATGGATTTGTGGTTAGTAATTTACCGCCTACTACGATAATTATTATTTATGATATACTTAATAAATTAAAATTGTCAACAGCATATGGAAAATGAAGAAGCAGGAAGAAATGCTATCCAGAGTTTGAATGGATACATGGTACATGGTCAGCCCATTAAATGTGAAGCTGCAAAGAGCCGTAAAGGACCCAATACACCGACAACTAAAATCTTTGTTGGTAACCTAACGGACAACACAAAAGCTCCGCAGGTTCGCGAGCTTTTCACCAAGTATGGAACTGTCGTCGAATGCGACATTGTGCGCAATTACGGCTTTGTCCATCTTGAGGCGACCAATGACATTAATGATGCCATTAAAGAATTAAATGGCATGATTGTTGATGGCCAACCGATGAAGGTTCAGATCTCAACAAGTAGAGTGCGACAAAAGCCTGGCATGGGTGATCCCGAACAATGCTACAGATGCGGACGTGGTGGGCATTGGTCCAAGGAGTGCCCGAGAGGAGGAATGGGAGGTGGTGGACCTGACCGAAATGGATTCAGAGATCGTATGTTTGGACGAGACCCGTACCCACCACCCCCACCACCACCATTCCTACGTGATAGATTGATGGGAGGAGATCGCTTTGGGGTAAGTTTACAATTTGTTGTTTTTCACAATATTACGGTTTTTTTCCAGTATTTAATTTTCTTATTTGTTTAGGATTACGACAGCTACTATGGAAGACGTGGATTCGACGATACCAGGGACCTCTACGAGAGACGTTTTACAGGCATGACAGCAATGTCGGGTAATGACGTCTATCAGCTTTCCGGTACGATTTTTAGTTAATTTTTTCAATGTTTCAATGTTAGCATATACTTGTTATTGTTTGGTTAGGAATGGGATCGATGCGTGATACCGGATTCTCTCGTGGTCAGGATTATGGTATGTTCAGTCGACGATCGCCACCTCCAGCAGGAAATAATGGCCGATTTAGGTAAGTTACACTGGAGATTCATATTAGACCGTCCGACTTAACATTGTGAATATTTTAGGCTGGATTAACAGCCCATGCTAATGGGGATTTTAAGTTAAAATTGCTCTTTTCCTACATTTGTTTATTTTGCATTCTTAATTCAATTATTAATTTTGATTTGATGTATTTTTGTAAGTTGTGTTAGAGCGGACAGTGATTGAAGTTCGCTTGAAATGGCATTTTTTATACTTCATTATCAATCAAGTATTTTGTATCAAAATTGAAGTTGAAAACAATTGAAAGGTACGTATCCTATTGTTTTCGAGGTCGCTCTTCAAGATTCCGAGATCAAAATTGAGTTTCAGCCATCAGGAATTCCAATATGGCGCCGAACTTTTACAAAAATCCCGAAAAATTGGGAATTATTTATTCCTATCAATTTTATTTGAGCTATTAGAATTTTGGAATTCTATTGGAACCATGCATAATGGTGCATAAAACAGTTGAATTTTGAGAAAAAATTTTACTTTTATTCCCCACATCATTGTAACGACCTCAAAATGGCGTCAACAATGAAAATTTCTGAACGTTCTAACTCAAAAACTACATGCTGTTATAAAAGAATTCTAAGAATGAAAAGTTCTTGGAATTAATCAAGAAATATAGTGGAATTTTTTCAGATTTTTGTCATGACATTTTGAGAAATTTTTTTTCAAAATCATAATTTATTTATGAAAAATTCTGAAAAAAATTTGGTGTATTCACTTATGAATTCTACAAGTTTTTTGTTCTTTGCAATTTTTCCAAAAGTTGATAATTTTTTGGGGGGAAAAAATCCTAAACTATAATATTTGAAATTCATTTCCTCAAAAACTATCAACTTTTTGAAAAAATTGCAAACAAATAACTCTTAGAATTCATCAGAGATTACACTGAATTTTTTTCAGAATTTTTTGGAAATAAATTACAATTTTGAAAAAAATGTCTCAAAATGTCATCAAAAAATTTTGAAAAAATTCCATTATATTTTTTTTTAAAGTTGGTAGTTTTTGAATTAAAGCGTCCAGAAATTTCTCAAAGACATTTTCATTGTTGATGCCATTTTGAGGTCGTTAGAATGATGTAGGGTATAAAAGTAACATTTTTCCTTAAAATTGAAATATTTTGTTCACCTTTGTTCAGAGTTTCAATAGAATCCCAATATTCTAATAGCTCGAAAAAAATTCCCAATTTTTTGGAATTTTTGTACAAGTTCGGCGCCATATTGGAATTTCTGATGGCTGAAACTCAATTTTGACCTCGGAATCTTGAAGAGCGACCTCGAAAACAGTAGGATACGCACCTCTCAATTGTTTTCAACTTTGATTTTCATACAAAATACTTGATTGAAAATGAAGTATAAAAATTGCCATTTCAGGCGTTAATGGGTTAAATATTTGTTTCTTAATGTCTTTAATAATTTGTACAAAGTAACTTGAAATGATTAATGTAACTACAATTTTTGCTAAGCAGTTACTAAATATGTCAAAAAATTTTTTTATTTGCTGCATTTGCATTGTTATTTCTTCCTTTGTAAATTACAAATCGCATGGGTTTTGAATCCAAACATTAAATTATATTTTAAGGTTTTTTAAATAATTACATAAATGGGAGAACTAATTCACAAGTTAAGCCTTGGACAAGATAGTATAATTTTTAAACGAAAGTGAGAAATCTGATAAAACTAAGGTTCATTGATTTATTTCAATGCTGTTATAGTCGAGGCATGTACGAGGACTTCAGCAGAGATTCCTTTGAAGAGCGTAGGTAAGTAAACAAGCTAAAAATTACCACATCAGCCTGATGATTCTTTTCATTTTACATTCTTGACTTTCTCTAACTATCCTATTCTTTACCTCGAAATTGTCTTGCCAAGGGTCACTTTTTTCATTGCCGATGAATTTGAGTTGTTAATTATGTACATTATTTTTCTTGCATAAAATTAAAAAGTCTGTGATAAATAATTATAACTAGTTTTATATATAAAATATTTAGAAATAATTTAGAAAAATATTAATTACAACTCGTCAAGTTTCTGAAGTACATACATGGCTTGAACGAGGTAAAGAACGACAATTGACACATTTACCTTTTCTACTTAATTACACTGACCGACAAAATTTTACTTTTTGTCTGCCTTTGTCAACCGAAGTATCATTTCCGACGTATTTTGTCTTGCTAAAAACAATGGCGCTAACAGAATTTTGCCATCACGTCACACTTTAAAGAAAATCGGGGTTGAATGTATAAAAATCAGGATTTCTTGTCATATTTCAGTTTATTTTATAACAAAAGGGAATTTAATTTTAACAAGCAAAGTATTTTTTCGTACTTAAAACGAGGGTGCTACCAGAATTCAAAATCTAACTTCAGATTCGTAATCAGCGACCCTGAAAACCCTCGAGTAACAATTTTCTGCCGTTTTTCGTATGAAGAAAAATGTGCGCCGCACATTTTAATAAATTTAGCAAATTTACGGCCGCCATTTTGAATTTTCCCATTTTGACGACAGATTCGTATTCAGCGATCCAAAATATCTTGGTATACGAAGTTTCATGCAAATTCATTAAGAATTGTAAAAGTTATTGCAAAATGTACACATATGATCCATTACCACGTTTGTCAATAATTTTTGTTGTACATATATGATCCATTACCACTGAAGTGGTTAAATGTGGTTAAAAAATCAGGTTAAATTTAACCATGTTTTTCTCCAAAGTGTGACATCATAGTAAAGTTCTGCTAACACCACCGTTTTCAACACGAAAAAATTCTTCAAAAATAAATTCCCTTTGCTATGAAATAAACCGAAATATGACCAAAAACACTGATTTTTACACGTTTAACCTCATTTTTCTCCAAAGTGTGACGTGATAGCAAAATTCTGTTAGTGCCATCGTTTTTAGCACGAAAAAATACTTCAGAAATGAGACTTGGCTTGTCAAAGGCAAAATCCGTGTCGGACAGTGTAATTTAAAAAAGAGAGAGAAAAAAAAACATAGATTAGAATACATTTTTTAATTGTTGTTTAATTTATTGTCAGAATATTTATGACGTGTTCGATGTTAGAAATCGGACCGCGTCGGGATGACTCTTTCTATCTTTCTATCTGTTACTATTATATTTTCCTTGCAACAAGAACCGTGTTGTCGCTGTCTCGATTTCGATTAATTGACGTGCATAATTTTTATTACCAGACCGGGAATCCGAGGGCCATCGCCGTCGCGCCGGTTCGCACCATACTAAAGCGTCGCGTCGGGATCGGATCGGTCTGTCGGTCTGTCCGTCGGTCCGTACGTCGCTAGCAGGAAGCCTCGGGACCGAGATACTCTTGGCCGTCTCGTCTGTCTGTCTGTCTGTCGATCTGCATGCGCGAAGACCTGCCGACCGCTCTACCACGTGAACATATGCTGCTCGCTGTGCGTTAACTGTTATAACGAAAGAAAACAAAAAACAAAAACATGTTGAAATAATAAAGGCGGTAGTACACTTTCGCTCCCTGGCCCTTTTCTACGCAGCAGTATACCAGCACATCGGTCTCTTCACAACGTGTGTATAATTGCGTAAACTTTCAACTAACGACCAGTCAGTAAGCATTTGAAATCGTACTTCTTTGCGCGCTGCTGAACGATTTTAACAGAAAGACCTGTAAGCTTTAATCTCGGTGAAAAGTAATTCGCGTTTTTCTCTCTCGTCATGATCGCGGTCATCGTTTAATGTAATACGCTTATAGATGAATTATATTCACGATTATTAAATTCAACATCAAAGATCGATTAGAATATCGCAGCAACCAGTATCTTAGAAAGCAGCAATACAGTTTGTCCAATTTATAGGAATTGTTAGATATCTTTCCTAATATTACTCGTTTCAAGTCTTACACTAGTGCTATGTAACAAATCGCGCTCCTTTTTCTGCGTATCTTCAACATGTTTTAATGTTTGGTATTTAACGAGCACACGCCGTCTTTATGTAATTAGTATCGTCTTTAAATCTGGTTGTTTACTAACGAGCGATTTTCATCTACCGACTTATAAGCGCATCGCGTTTTCTTAACCGAGATGTTATTAGAGGTTAAGGGGTTTATATCGAAAAACTGTATACCTGTTTTTCTAACTGCAGCAATGAAAAGGTTTAATTACATCGTGGACACATGAAAACAAGGATTAACGTATCGAGTAACATCAGTTTTTAAGTTAGAAGTACAAGTATGAAAATTTCGATCAAAGACCCTTTAACTAGCGACTCGATTGTGTCCTACTATGTTCTGTACAAATGTCGTTAATGAGGAGAGGGAAAAAGTTTCGAAATTTAGATACGTTTAGTAACTTTAGGTACTCCATATTGTATGGAAACATAAGTAAGCAAGCATATATATAGAAAGCTTGGCAACGTAATTGTTTTATTATGGTAGTAATAAATCACCGCGAACTTTTTTTGCTAGAGATACAAAGCAGCGGCGCTATTTCATACGTCTTATTATAATTGATAATTTATGAAAAATAAAGAAATCAATAAACCGAGCTTTCCAGTATTTTTAGTATTAATTAAATTTTCAGAAATCACATCATGCAGGATATTTGTTTACAGTTATACATTTTTTGTAAGTTTCCGTGTTTCCAAAGCGTATTACATTGCGAAAATGAGTATTTATAATTGATAAAACATGTAACAACACAATAGATATGTATCACCTATAAATTCACTTACCTTTACAGCGTGCTTTTTTCATTTGTCGTGATTACGTACCCTAATTGAACCTACCAGTAGCCCTAAACCACATTCAGGAGGTCAGAGTTTGAATTTTGCATGAATTTTTCCTAAATTTCCTTTGATTACAAGACCATTCTTATGTTGAAATAAATGTATGCCATTTTACCTTGCACCGATTTCCTAATAAAATTACATTTGCAAAAATGGAACTTCGATATGCAGAAGAAATAACTACCGGCCGCGCTTCTTCGCTGGCTTCCTGCGCTACTCGCGTCCGCGCTCGGTCGCGACTCGCGGAAACGGGTTCCTCCTTTGCTTTTGTTTCTATCTATTTGTACTACCCTTGGAAACGTAACCTTAAATGTTTTCCTTCTCTTCCTCTTCCTCGAAATGAAAAATAAATACACACTGTTTAATCAACCTTCGCTCGGTTGCATCTATGTATATGTATCTTAAATTCTCAATGAACTTTGAAATGAAAACACCTACGTTGGGCAAGCTTCTCGGAAAGATTTCTCTCGATTCGAGCGTGTATAAATGTAACAACATAGGCTGATATATTCAAATTGATTAGATTTAAGCCAAGTTCATCCAACAGAGCTGGGTTTCGAGATGTTACATTTTCTTTAAACCCAAAATCAAATTTTCCATGTCTCAGCTCTGTTGCTGGAAGCTAAGCGCATTTCGTTTTCGGATAGCACACTTCATTCCGGTGTGTTTTATGTGTTGTCTATAATCGGCAAATAAAGAAGCTTTGACAAACTCAACTACAGTTCGTTTACTTCGGACCCTGTCTCTCTATCTTTGTTTCTATCTGTTTTACCGTAGAAATTTTGTTTACTTTTTTTACTTTTGGTTTAAAAAAAAAAAATGTACAGCAGGACCTCTCTTATTCTAATTAGTAAAGTTTTTCAAGATGGCGTCGACCTCTCTTAAGGTCTCCGAATTCATGAAGCGAAAAATATCCGGATATTTCCCCTACTCTGCCATCTTTTCACCCCCACCTGCACAAAATCGCCGGGATATAATATCTGACCAAAATCGCCTTTCCCTCGTTTTCATGGAGCGTAAAATATCTGGATATATAATTTGAAATTCTATTTAAAAAAATTAATGCATAAAAAGCCCTGTTTTCTGAATTTATGAAAAATCGTTTTATATTTGCTTCTCTTTATTGCCTGGAATCGTTAAAAAGAGAGAAAAATATAAATAATTTAGTTTTATTTTGATTTTTGCAATTTTGAGGTTTTGATGATCGCGCGAAAGATCAAAGCATGGAATTTTAAAGAAATGTTGAGAATGACGATAATGTCCTTGATAAAAATGTAAATATTTATTATTTGAGTAGATTTAAGTAATTATACAAAATAAATATGAAGATATAAACTGCCCAAATTACCAATTACGAAATTCAATTTTAAAATCCCGCCAATATCTAATAATTCGGCACAGTCCAACTACCGTGGCCCTCCTCTTATTTTAAATGCGTCCTTTATTTTAACTTTTTTTCGTCTCTTATGTTAACTTCTTCTCCTCATGAGTTCCCCCGCCATTCGCAATTTGAAACTTTTCAAAAGAGTGCAGACTGCTGTTTGCGTTTGGGCATACAGGTGAAGAAGGACGCCACTATATCTCCTCTGTTTTTATTCTTTCATACTGCGAGTGGTGGGGATGAGGGGAAGCGGTAAAATAAGGGAAGAAGCCGCCATTTTCCTTGACTCGGAAAGTTGAAATAAGGGGATGGCCACTGTATTTAAGCGCATATGTAGCTGCAATTACGCTAAGAGGGGGAAAAATATCTGGATATTTTCCGCTCCATGAAAACGTACCTTTATTCTAATTTTTCCCTTACCCCCACTACTTTGCTTGCAAGCTTGTGATTCGTGGACAATATTTTTCGTTGACTTTTCATGTGATAGTGGGGGAACAATTAGAATAAGAGAGGTCCTACTGTAATTGACGGTATTTCTTAAAGTGTTGAATCAAAAATAATGAACTATCACCCAATTCGTAACGCGTCTACTTCAGTCTGGTTAATCTCGATGACTGCTGATATTTACGTGTAAAAATAAAATATGCGGAATGTCTTGTCAGTTCAGATTGAACAATGTTTCCTTCGATTTCTTCAAAGAACTGAACAAGAAGCATTATATAACCAAATAGAACAGCATTTTCGTTGCTTTTTAAAATGGTTATAATAGATTGCAATCGTTTTGCAGGAATATATTCGACTGATACAAGATGCATTGTCAGGTTGTGCATAGTGTTTTCTGTAACAAAACTGTTCTTTGATCTTATTTTTTAGTATCAGTATTAGTAGAAATCATGGAAACATTCTTTATCTAAGGGGGCCTCGATCAATTTTTAGCACATGTTTTTAATATACTCACTCTAGTAGGCGTAGTAAATTAAAACTCAATATTTCGCAGTGGCAAATATTCATGGATGAGAGAACTAAAAAAATTTGATAGTATACAAAAATTAAAAGTTTTCTCGTCTTTTAGATATTCTTTCATTGATTTTATTTATTTTTTTTTCCTTCGTTGATTAAACTCAAGAGTTGCTCGTATCTCATCAATGAATTTGAAAGCCAACATAACTTGTTACTGTGCACCATTAGAATTAGTCTTATATGGAGAGAAATTCAAGAATTTAAATAGTACGAAAAATACAGATGTTTTACAGGTGATCGAGTCCTCCGCCAAGTTGTATGAACCCTCAGTATTAAGAGCAACAATAATCTCATCGCATAAGCATAAAATCGAAGCATTGCATAAAATCGATCGTTTGTGTGACTGATGATTTCAGAACGATTGGCAGTTCGGATGACATGGTTTCACGCGGACTAGCGTACAGCGCGAATAAGTCACTTCACGTATATCCGGACATGGATTACAAAGCGTACAATTGAAATACGTAACACGAGAAACTTGGTAGGCGAACATTGCCGTATTTCCTTCCTTGACATAAAAATGATTACATAGTTTGTATACTTCACCATCATGGCATCATGAATAATACGACACTTGTGTGTCTTTCAGTTCTTATTTTAATAAAAAAAAAAGACAGAACGTGCGAGTACGTCATTTCAGCGTGTTTACTTTTTGTACAATAAGCGAGCCAAAACCCATCATTCTACTTATATTTCTATGTTGAACGGTTGTATTCTGCGATAAACTGTGAAATTAAGCTGCAAAGATCAACGTACTCAATCGTCAATATTTACCCCTTTTTCTATGAGAGAACATGAAAGTAATATAATGTGTAATGTAAAGAAAAGGTACGATGTAACGATATGAGTAACAAGTGATCACATTGAATAGCTATATTGTATAGGCATTGCGTTTGCATTAAGTATCAGTGAGTTAGTTTGTACGAATATTACTATATCTGAATAGTATGATAAACGAAATGTAACAATAACATAATATTGTTTATTCCAAGGTTAAAGGATTCAATAATAATGAATAAATAAGTTTAAAGAAAGAAATCCTATTCGATGCATTTCTTTTAGAATCTATGCATAAGTAGAATCGTGCATTGTAGATTTACATGCAAAGGTACTGATGTAGAACAGTACCTAATATAATAAAACAATGCATGAAAAATAGTACTCAGGTAGTGAATATGTTTTGTGTTTGCACATTGTAATCAGCAGACATGTATTTGTAGAATTCAGTGATAAAATGAATTAATTTGTGTTCTTGTTAATTTTTTTTTTTAGGATGTTTAATTTTTCTTAAAATAATTTGATACAAGCCATGTCAAAAATTGAGATAATAGTGTGATAATTATGTGAAAGCGTCATAATAAATGTTACATGAAACAAACATTTTTATGTTAATTTTATTAAAGGAAAAAGAGATTTGTTTGCATGTGTTATATTTAGTTAATATTAAACATTTTTTTTATACTTTTGTTTCCTTTTTTTTGTTATAACCCACCTAGATTATTTTATTATTACACATTTGACGTTGAGAAAAGAAAATAATGAAGACAGTTTGCATCTAAATCTCTTAACCTTGGACAGGAAAATTGATAAAAAATGAAATCGTTTACACCGGAAGCCGTGACGGGACCGAGATCTTTTCGGACGTAGATAGTTTTATACGAATCCGAAACTCGTTCGAAGCCTTTCATTCGAATGAAAGATATCGCCGTCACTGCCGCCGCCGTTGTAGCCGCCGCTGTCGTCGTCGTCGTCTTCGTCGTCGTCGTCAGCCGTCAATCGTCGCCGTCGCTGTCGCCGCCGTCGAAAACGTGTGGGATCGATCGTGGAAGTTCGTCGGACTTTCTTTTACACTCTTAAAAAAAAGCACTTCCAGAATAAAGACAATCCAAATAAAAATCTCACGAAAAGCATTTCGATACATTGTAATGTAATGTATTATGTAGGATTAACCAGGCAGTCCTTTGAGGGAGCTGATTTCTGAAGGTTCGAGCAGCGGAAACTTTGGAGTTCCTCGATCACCCGAAAGGAAGTATCGAGTGTGAATAAAAGTATGAAGACGGTGGTGCGAGCTTCGCTCCAAGGCAGTCTATGGTGAGCTGGAAGGTCGGACTTTGATATCGACTTCCAATGATATACAGAGGGGAATGTTTTTTAGAAATTTTATGATGGTCACTTTAACATGTTTCAAATTATCAAGTATTCCATGCCGTATTGTCTCAACATCTTTAATCATTAATTTTTTTTCTTTTAATTTGAGTTGCAGTATAACAAATTTGGTTGAAATTCTACTCATGTCGTTTGAACACATGCCTTATAAATCATACTCATTATGTTGCATTTACATTTTTCTTTTCAGATATTATGTTAAAATAGCAGATGATGTTAGAAATTTAATAATAGTAGGAGTTTATCAGAAACATGAGAATTTTTTACTAATAAAACTAACATCCTCTATTTTAATAGTAAGAAAAGTGAAAATAATCATTTACACAAGACATAAATTCTTACATCGGTGTGAAGCTCTTATTCTCAAAGTTGTAAGTTCGTGTTACACAGTATTCGACAAAGCCTTTATTCAAAATGGTTTTATCTTCTATAGGAAGAAGAAGTACGATAATTATGAGCTCTGCGAATGAAGATTCGTCAAATGAGTATCACTAATTGGAATTTCCATGAGAGTTACAGTATCATCTTGACTTCGGCAGAAAAACGCCAAGATATTGCGCCAACTGCTGTTGAAAGTTATGGTCAAACACTTTCGGATATACAGAACCCGTTGGTGTGACTATTAAATGGTAATTATCTAAGTTTGCACATTTTTGAAATTTGTTTTCCAGAGAAAAATAATTCTGTCGAAGCAGGATGACGATAAGTTATTCTTAAATACTTTATAAATAAGTATTTTATTTAAAAAAATTTTATATTTAATGAAAAAAAAATAAATAATGTGGTTTAATAAAAAATTAACAGTTATAATTTACAAAAGAACATAATCAGTGTGTATTTTATTTGCATATTCCTTTTTTAATAATCTCTAAGAAGGAATTAGCATTTATTAATAAGATGGTGTTTTTTTTTATAATCGGACTAAGGATAAATAAAACTAAACGGCTTTAGCATACAAATTGACTGCAATAGTAACCAGATGCCCAAAGATGCTCGAAGTTTTCAGTTATATTTTTTTTCTGGAAAACCGTAATCAATGTTGGATTTCTTCAAACGTAAGTATATTCTGAACATGGGCCGATAAAATGAATTAAAAATAAATCGAGTTTCGGAAGGTGAAAAGTAAATTTTTTGTTACTTTGAAAACATGTTATTTCTAAATCCACCTTTCTCGTTTTGTCAAGTTTCGAATAAATATTGGTATACATATTGGGTATTTTTGAATCTATTAATGATGAAAAAATAACTTATTGCAATTGGGGGCACAATAAAACCCTGAATTAATGGCATATGATTGAGTTTCAATTAAAATTACATTCTGAATGGAATAATTAATGAAAATAAAGGTAAAATATTAAAAATTTTGTCATTCATTCAATGACATTTATAAAGGGTGTTCGCCTTGAAAGATGGGCACAGCTTTCGGTAAAAAGAGAAATTGAGAAGATTAAACCTGGAAAGGACAAATTACCACCTGAGAAACAAAGAGAAGTTTTGAAACTTTCAACTCACTTCGTCAAACTTACAAATTTCCACTCACTTCGTCTTCGTCTGGTATCACGATTCGTCCGCTATCGTGAGTTCTACTGTAATCTACAAAATTTCTTGTTTACAGTGTAGCAATTCTTACATTGGTGAAACGGACAGACCTTTAGATGTGCGATTAAAAGAACACAAAAATAATATTTTCCTAACTGCGTGCGCAAAATTCGATTTTGCGCACTGAAATGCATGCGCAAAATAGCCCATTCCCGCACTCGGTTGCGTGCGCAAAATCAAATTTATTTTGCACACTCGTTAGGAAAAATAGTATACGCAACATGTACGCAAATAGTTGATTGCCCGCACGAGACGAAGTCGAGGAATCACCTATTTTGCGCACTTGTTGCGTAATGTACTATTTCGCCTAGAATGTCGAGAATTTTATAGGCCTAACAGATCATAGGTTGAAAACGGGACATGATTTCAATTATGTAAACACGAAAATTTTAGCTAAAGAAGCAAATTCGACAAAAAGAACCCACGTTGAACATTTTTTAAAGGAAAAAAACACCGTCAACATAAGACTGGAAAAGTCAAACCTACCAGAAGTCTACAATGTCTTTGCTCAAATTTAAAATCTCTGTTATATTTACTAAAATAATTCCACACTCAAATTAAATACTTGCATTTATTCTCGGTGTCAGGAACATAAACCAACTTTATTACATTTAATATAAATACAAGTCAGTTTTGCATCGATTTTCGCATTTGTTCAATGAAGAAGACCCATGTCAGGGTTGAAACGTATGTATTTTTGAAAGCTCATAATATTTAAATAGACTCGATTTTTCCTTATTTTCTTTATAATCTCTGTATCGGTATCGTCATCAGCGATGTCTAAAACCCTATTATACCAAATTTCAAATGATTATTTTCAAAAATTCTTTCGTAAACCAACGTGTTTTTTTCATGTTTGTTTAATTATAAATTATAAATCATAAATAATAAACAATCATCGTAATAGAAAATAGCAAAAAGACCGATCTAAATGTGTTATCTGGAATTTAAATTAGCAAATATCAAAGAAATCGGGGTGGTAACGTGGATTACCACCATGCTTCTAAGGGTTAAAAGAGAAATTACTCAATAAAAAAGAATTTGTTTTCAACGTTATTATTTCATAAAATAGCTTTCAAAAAATTAAAACTAATTTCTAAATATCAATTCGTAGAAGGATGTCTCTTTGCGGAGCTATTTAAAATAGAACTCTTTGTTCCATACGTTATGATTTTCTCCCTATTTGAGTAGTAATCGTTTTCGCTGTCAGATGGCGCTTTCGTGTTCCACCTTCCAAGGGGAATTGAGTAAACTTTCAAATCCTAATTGAATGTATATTAAAAACAGTTAAAAAATATAAATCATTAAGGATGCGTTCTCTTTTGGTTTCTTTCCCGGCTCGGGAAGTCTGATTTCCTAAAATAATAATCTTTTATTGTTTCCTGGCTACACATAATGATTTCAAGCGCATTCATTTGCCAACGATTATGTAAGAAAAATCTAGAACTTGCGACAAAGTTTTTGTTCTGATTTGGTAACGGCGTTACGGAAATGTAATTAGCCCAGTAAAATGGGAAGAACTTTAACGATTGTTAAATAACAAAAATTTGTTTTTAATTTTCCCCCTGCCTGGCTTTAAAAAAAAATACTTCATTATTTGATGGCGTCAATGCAGCCAACAGTAAAATGAGGTCAGTCTTCTCCTACAAAAATTGTACAATTTGTAGCTGAAGCCGTTACCGCTATTTATATAATTGAAATGTCAGCATTGCTTTCCGCTTCTTCTACTCGATATCCGTTGATGTCAAAGTACTTTTTAAGCATTGAGATTAACCTGTTTTTGTTCTGGTTGTTTCGAAGAAACGCATCTTGAGCGATAGGGGTCTCCATGTGCTCTTCAAGAAGAATGTCAGGACAAGAAACGTTGACATTTCTTCGGAATTGTTCCATGCGCTTGGTACTGCAAGTAGTATTGATGTAGCCATAATGCTGCTGCTGCTTAACGTACATTAGGCATATGCTTTTGCAAGTCGCATTGATGTTCCTTACTATACGGAACAACATTTCTAGCGATTGTACTATGGGTACTTCACGAAGCACCTTCCCTCGGCCGCGTATTGTTTTTCCAAGAGATCGGAAAATACGATAGGTTCCTTGATCACAGAACAAGGTGTTGAGTAAATAGTGTTTGCGAAATCGTAGAAAAATGCTACGTTTTCGATCCATGTTGTAATCACTAGAAATTTGTTGGCCGAAAAATACGAAAATATAGTACTCGCTTATGAAAGAGCTAAGCGTCTTTTCCGATGGAGGTTAACCTTAGTATAAATATACCAGCGTTATCTTTTCGTGTACTCGATGCAGCAAGAAGCCTCCGTCTATTACGAACACCTAGTCCACGTTAGGTGAATCGTTATCGAACTCTTTGAACACTTTTGTCAATTAACGATTTTTTATTTTTTCTCATACTATTTTCACCAAATAGCGAGAATGGGTACGGAGCCAGTTCGTGTTTTAAAACATTTTCTAAGTCTGCTTCGGTTTTTTGGCTATAGTCATTTGACGGAATAATGCTAAAGGATCTATTGTCACCTGCTTGTCGTTTATTTTAACAAAACAGTTGATTGATGCTAACAAAGAAACTCAACTACCGCGCTTTTTAATGTTTTTCAATCTTTTGTGTTGGGTTTCTTTGATGAGCGACTCACCGATTTCACTCGCTCGGAAACAGTTAACTGTTGATGTATTGTCTGTTACACCGCTATACTTAAAGACGTACATGAATCGGTACATGGAAACGGTTCTTGAATATCCAACCCCTGAATGAGTTTCTGTATATCTTTATCGTCGATTTGGATGCGACTTTCACGCGCTTCCAGATGCTGCTCGCTCCTTGTAAATTGAACTTCGCATTTCTACAGTCTCATAAATGTGCAGAATTGGTTTCGTCACAGTGAAAGAGGTAAGAGGAACTGTGTGGAATGCCTCTTCCGGTGGAAATTTCATCACATGGAATTGGAATTCGTACACAATGAATTTCCTATTTAACGTTTGTTTAATAATTTGATCGGACCAAGTTCCAGACCAACACTTTGTTGTTCTTTTGATGGCAACTCTTCGTATTCTCGGACATCCATTTATTGCTCTGAGTGAATCATGTCTTGCAGATATATGTGACATGATTTCACGTACGAAACGTGTCCGCCTCTGTGGAAGTAGGGAAGCAAGTGTCAAACTGCCAGGAGATGATTGCACCAATTTCCTTCTCACCCTGCCTCCATGAACGATTTCAAAATAATTACCATAATAAAGTATAGAACCCATAGTTTTGCCGTCGGTCCATTCCTTTCCAATTCAAGAAGCCCATTTTCCAGCCTTTTTGCCAGATTCTGTAAACCTAAATCACTATCGATATCTTCTGCCTTGGGAGGCGTTGCGAGCTTCTCGGCAATCGAAAAAACTGCGGCGTGCTCAGAATGTGCAACTGTTTTTCTCAGTATATGTTTTGCTAATGCCAATTGAACTTGCGTGACCAGCAAGTAACTTTATAACTGAATTCGTAGCGTAGATAGTGCCAAGAAGTTGCTATTAATCGCTTCCTGCCATTATGGAACCGATACATTGTAGAATTGACATAAGCGTGTGAAAGCTAGCAAGTCTGACACTAACGTTAATGAGTTCCGAATGAACGTTACATTACAGGCAACTATTTTACGAGCAGATATACACAGACTGGTGGAGCGTAACTATTACAATTTTTATTTGTATATCTCTGCATTTTTGCACATAGATCGTGTCATAGTCGAGGGGATGTGCATTTATGAAAGGCAGATAAAGCACTTTGGTTTGATCGGAAATTCGGTGCGACGTCGTGTTCTCATTGAAGCCGCTCCACCAAGACATGTTTGGTACGTCGTAATATTTTTTCAAAGGTGTCGCGCACGGTTGGCATGGAAATTGTCCGGTTCCAGCCGATACCAGCATCCACTTCTTCCGTGGGATCTTTAAAAACTATTGATTTTAACCCTGCATCAGTCCTCTTCTCCAAAATGTTTCATTCCAAGGCCCCAGTTTTCTTCACTTAGGTTTATGTAAAATTAGCTCTTTTGTTATTCTGTGTCACGAGTTTACAATTGCGGATACAGGAATAACATCATTGTATAGGCTCATACTTTGGAATTTATTAAATGAGTCAACTGTATTAGCACTGAAAATTGTGTTGTCGAAAATGAACTGGCAAAGGGACTGGGGACGAATTTTGAATGTGGGAGCACGCAGAATTGACGATTCCAGTACCCTGACATCGTTACAGGAAGGGTACATCGGCCACACTCCATCACATTTTGACATTTGATTTTGATTTTTTTATCAAGCTTGTCCTTTTGCGAGCTGTTGATTTGATCATGTCAATATAGTCGTTTGTTTTTGTATTTTCCGCGCTTTTCGCACGGCTTTATGCTTCGAATTAAAAGCTTCTTCGACAATTAAAACAAATTAAGTCAGAACCTTTGAAATGGAACGTAGACGAACGTCGTGCACGTTGTTTTTTACTACTTTAAGTAGTAGTCGAATCCTAAACTTTTACGTTTTAACTATGAAAATACTAGTTCTGAGCGTATAATAATTCCGGCAATTTTTATCAATTTTTATACTAGCTGATCGAAATACGGTAAATATGCACTAGGTAAGGTCAAGATAATAAAGGTAATTATAGGAAGTTGAAATAAAATGTAATAATCCATTGTTGTATTAAATTTTAATTTATTGTGTGAAATCACTTCTAAAAAGTGCGACAGCTGAGCAAGCTTTTATGTATAACGGCTAGTCAAAAGTAACCAAAAAGGCGTTTGTGCCCTCTTGTTTTTACATTTTCTGGTAATGTATCATACGTGTCATTTTTAAATAACTTCCACAATTTCCAATGAATTTGTACAAAATTTGGTTTACTGCAATTTTTTAGATCGCCAAATACGAATCTGAGGTCACCGTTTCAAAATTAAATATGGCGATTAAAAGTTATATGCGTTTGAAACAAATTTTTTTCTGTGCGTGGGAAATGTCTGAAATTTGTTACTCGGGGTTTTTTGGGGTAGCTGATTACGAATCTGATCTCACATTTTTTAAATTAGGAATGGTGGGATGAAGTCAAAATTCAAAATAGAGGGACCAAAATAGCGGACAGAAACGCAAAAAGTTACTTGATCCCGCCGAAATTTGTTACTCGGATTTTTTGGGGATTCCTAATTACGAATATCGATTCATTTTGAAAATTCAAAATGGCGAATACAACATGGTGATCCGAAATGCAAAATTAATTGATTCATCTAAAATTATTATTTTGGCTTGATATATTTTAGGTATTTTTGATCGCAGAATTCGAAATTCAAAATGTACATCGTCTACATCAAACATATTCTGTTCGTAAAAAATATTTATTTTTTCATTAAACTCATCTTTTTGTTCAGCAAACCATTCATCATTTTCGTTACAATCAGAAAAAATAGACCCATCGCTTTCTGAAGAATTTAAAGCAGTTATCTTGATTTACTAAAGAGAATATCGGCAATTTCGCATAAAATTAGTCGGACAAAATAAGTCGATACAATAAGCAGATTTCCTGTTGCATGAAACCAATCTTCACGAAATAACAGAGTTGCTACGGCATACTCACCACCAGTTACTGGCCGTTACCATTACGAAAATAAATTTATATAGCTTTATGAAATTGGTTCTTCATTTCTGATTCGTTTTTTAATCTATAAAATTTGAATAATATATATATTTAATGAATCACTTGACATTCATTTGAAATCATATTCAGATAAACACATTCTTGTGATAAGAGATGATATTTCAATATTGATTTATTTCGTCCCCGATATTCGACCCACCATTTTGAATTTTTAAATTCTGAGATCACATTCGTATTCAGCGACCCCGAAAACATTTAACATTCTCATCGAAATTTGATGAAGAAAAATGTGTACTTTACAAAAAATGTAAGATTCACCACCCACCCTATGGGGGTGAAGGGAAGGGGCAAGGTGAGTTTTTTGCGTCAAATGATATGTTTTATGAAAAAATGGAACCCAAGTTTAACAGTTTCTTGATATCTTAAAAATTGTCACTTTTTTACGTAATACATAATATGTATTTTTTCTAAAGTTTTTTGTCTTTTAGAAGTTAAAAAATAGTAAAAAGTCTACCATTTTGTTCTGTTCGTTGTTACTATGTTATTATGTAAAGCAAATTTGTTAGTAATAATTACATAAAATATCTAAATAAACACATGTTATACGTAAAAACATAGCATATTTATTTTCGATGTACATTAAAATAATTAATAAAGTATTAGTTGTATCTGATGCGCTTGGCTTACGAATGGTGTTGCAGTGTTATCTTCATGACGTTCATTGCCAGCGTCTTGGACTTTTTCTCTTGAATAAGCTAAATTAAAAATTAACAATTACGTTTTAAGAAAAGTTCAACAATAAAACTGGATAAAAATGAATGAATTGTTGCTAATAATAACAAATAATTAATAGTAGGGGAGAACGGGGTAATTACGACAGGTCGGATAATTCCGACCCCCCGTAATATCTCGCTTACAATATGACATCCCGTAATGTTTTTGAAATTTTGTGAAAACACTGATGAGTACAACTATTTTTATTGCGGTAGTTGTTGATTTACTTTGCATTGAACCATGTGGTAGTGATGTTATTGTTTCTTACTGCGCTAATTTAGAAATTGTAGTATTATAAATAAGTAAATATAGTTTGAAATTATTGTGCAAACGAATCAAACGTAGGTAAATTAGAAATCCTTAACCTTATATTTAATGAAATCAATTTGGTTTTTAGTGAGATGAGAGTGTGTTTTTAAGTGCGTGTATTTTTTTAATTAACGAACGTGCAGGGTAATTCCGACCTCTAATGTACGGGGTAATTGCGACCGTCCTTTTTCGAGTTTATTTTCGTTTGTTTTTTATCACAACCATATTATGCAATATTATGTATACATTTTATATAATGTATCACAAATGTGTTGATTTTTTTTTCTTTCTACATTTTGACCACAACATTTGAATTTCCTTCGCTTGTTTTCTCGTGCGATATTAGAAGTGACTATTTGCGTTTTCATTTTTAACCAACAATGTAGAGTAGGTATGTGATCTATGTACGTAGTGTTGTACATAAACAAGTTATTGTGATAGCAAAGTATTATCTTCTTTACTTATTATTAATAAATGTAAATTAAACCTATAAATCACTACGAAATTGTGCTGAAAATAAACGCGGTCGGAATTACACCTTTAGGGGTCGGAATTACCCATACTTTGACAGAATCTGAAGAATTGCAATTTTTACTAATGGATGTATAATTCTATATTAGACCTATAGCAAGGTGTTAATAATATCGATAAATGTTTACCCATGCAATATACTTTAAAAAAGCATAACGTACAAATTCATTAAATCACATTCTCTACCTCAAAAATCAATTTTGCTTAGGTAGGTCGGAATTACCCCGTTCTCCCCTATTGTATTATTCATACAATGACTATATATTAATATAGCTACATTGCTAATATTTATTTATTTAGTTACTTATTTATTGACCTATAATATAATTTACAATAATTAAATAATAAATAATATACAAAAATTATATTCTAAATCATCTAAAATAAAATGCCAAACCAGTCACCGTGGCATAATGGATTTTTCTACAAATTTTCAACATAACTCTTCAGTCAATGGAATAAAAATGAGGTTAGTGATTTTTAAATTATAATTTTTACCACCTGAGAAACAAAACGTTATGGTAGATTACATCACTCACAATTAAACTTAGTGTTAATGGCAAAAGATGAAGCACATTTCGTCCTACAACATAATCGTGCATGAAAGCCGTGTCTTTGAGTAGTTTGGCAGAAGAATGTTTTTGCACTTTGTGTACTGCTCGTTTATAATCTCTTTTGTGTTCCTTGCAACGTTCCTTGCAGTGTTTCATCTCAAAGTTTATTCCTTAGCTGGATCCTAATAAAACGCTTCATCGATAACTTCGTAATAATATCCAAGAATGTAAGCAACATGTAGAAAATCAAATGTATTCTTTCTTTTCGTTCCATGATGGGCTATATGAATAATCTCTGTCTAATCAAATATGTTCACTCAGTATGAATGATTACTTGAGGTAATGCAATCAACATATATTATTTTGTTTTCTGCATTCCGCAATCGACTTTATTTTATTAAGTCCACTAAGTAGCCAGTTCAAACCGCAATTATTTTTGTAAACTAAGTCAAATGAAACTGGAAAAAATTAATTCCTCCAACAATAGTTTTAATTAATTTAACTCCTTTACGGGCATCACTGCAACTAATTAAAATCCACGTAGGACCTATTGAAACTCTTTGAGTAGTTGACAGTAGTTTAATGAGTATTTAAAAGTAATTTACTAAGAATTTTGTACAGTGTAGATGGAAACATTATCATTCAATTATCAGAAGAAAATAAAAATTTTGTAATCGAGTCAAGCCACATTCTGGAGCAATTGAGGGGCTGTATGGAAAAAATGGCCTAAGTCGAAAAAGTCGATTTCGAGAAAATTAAAAAAACTGTGTATCTGTTTACAGGATTTACCAACAGCGTTCAGTATGCCCATAAAGGTAGGACATCTACGACATTGCATATATAAATTTTTGGCATCTGTATAGTAATATCAATTTTATCCCAATTGAAAAATATGGAGTTAGGCCATTATTCTGAAAATCAGTTTCGTTTTTCATGAATATTCAGTAAAATTATTTTTATGAATATTTAAGTAATATATGCAGTATCACACATGCAGATCAATAGTAGCATCTATAATGACAAATGTATTGAGGATTTGCGAAATATTTACAAATATTGGAGGTAAAAATAAAATTTGCGATTTCAACTCGCATTATAACATTGTTAATAATAATATTTCTTATAGTAATACACGAAACTAACGAATTGGTTGGGATAACCAATATATTTGTTGTCCTAATCAACTGTCTCAGTGGGCTGAGATCAAGACAAGAAATTGGTTAGAAAGACTACTTCCAATTGGTTAAGCGAACTATTTAATTGGCTGGGTGTATTATAGATTACTCGAACCATAATATTATGGCATATAAGTAAAAGCCAGCTGGTTTCGTTTACAATCAGGCCAACAAACTGAGTTTATCTACTAGTTGGTTCTACAAAATATTTTGTAATTGGTTCTGCTAACCAACTTGTTTTTTTTTGCGTGTAATAATAATAATAATTTGATTATTTCGATTTTCTTAAAAACAGCCTAACTAAGCCGAGGTAGGCCGTTTTCCATAAACAGTTGTTTTTTTTTAGCGTTAGAAAAATCTCCATTACTGCATAATGAATACATTAATAGCATCATAAGCTCTTGCAATTTAACTCCTTTCTGGAAAAAGCATCCAAGTCGAGTTAGGCCGTTTGTCACGCAGGCCCTCAATTTTTACATACTCAATAAGCAGGTGCATACAACAAGATTCTATTATATTTCAGTTATATACGTAAAAATATTATTTTTTAAGGATAATGCATTTTCAAATTCAGTTACACAAACAACGGACATCGATATAGACTAGAGGGACTCTACCTCGATGTTTTTTATCTTTTATTGTAGTAAATATTTATAATATAATATGTTATACATTGTTAAGAACTGTTACGTTTGTTAATAATATATAATAATCAGATAATAAGCATATAAGTACTAGTGCTAAACACAAAATTCTGTGTAAAAAGAATTCTATGGATGCGGCGGGGTTATAGTCAACGCTGATATTTTGGTAGGTACCCAGTATGAATTCCATTTTGAAATTTTTACAGAATGTTTTTTAATAATTGCAGAATATAGATAGAAAAATTTATCAAAATTAAAATAGTTCGTCTTATAAAAAAAGTACATTACGATACAAGTGCGCGATATACGTTATTTGTCTACAAGTGGGGTCTCGTCACATCGTAGCGCACTGTTTTTAGTGTGAAGTACAAAATTGTCCGTGCGCAGATGAGGCACTTCGCACACGAAAAACAGTGCGCGAACATTTCGCACGGAGTAAAAAAATACTTTAACGTTAACTTCCATTGTTTATAACTATAATGGCTCAACAACAATTTTGGACTTCATATTTAAAGTGACCAAAAAAGTGTCACTTGTTTGTATTTAAATTTTTTTGAAAATCGTATCTTTACTAATTTCGATGTAGAATCTGAACATAAATTAGAACTAAATTAGAATATTTTTGGAACGAAAATGTGACGTGGAATGCTTCATATACAGGGAAACTCAAAGTTGATCAGAACAATATTGAGGATATATATGTCTGCTGTAGGAACATGACCCTCTGGTCGATATTGAAAGTCATTTGAATGCCAATGTTATTTCTCTGGGAAATCTTTCTTTTTGGTCCCAGATTTGAAAAAGCAAAACATACGTCAGAAATGATTTTAGGCGATATTCTAGAAGGTTTGGAAGCCATATTGACTTTGAGGTCGAATTTAATTGTTTAATTATGTAATGAGCTGGTCACTTAGTTTTCTTTCAAAAATCTATCTCTTCACAGTATTCTACCTAGCACAACTTAAAAATAGCAGGGAGTATCTGGCACACTTAAAAAATCAATGTATTTACAGTGGCGCTCACATCTCAAATTATCAACATACATGATTCGAGAATACTCACTCGGGTGAGTATACTTTTATTTATTACTTTAGTTTCAAATAGTCTATTAACAAGTAAATAATATTATCCATAGAAATAATTGAAAAAAGAATGAAGCATTCATTCATAATTCATAGAAATGAAATGAAAATTTTAGTTCAACATTGGAAAATTAAAAATTACATTATAAAGAAAAGTCACATTTCATAACTCTTGTACCTCTAAGTCTCTCAAAAAAAACTATATTTTGTTACATATTAGAGGAACTACAGAGCACATGATCAAAATGTCATGAAATCTCGTGGAAACTAAAGGAGTATACGAAAAACCCGGTCCATATTCTGGAAATCATGTAAAGAATAAAATAATCAATGCTGTGAATGAAAAAATGAATTTCACAATATTCTTAGATAGTGATGCAACGCAAAAAGTTGCACAACCCAGTGCATACTATGAAGGAAACAAATAATTAGCTCAACCATTAACCGCGCAATAAAAATAATAAATTGATCAAGTACTTACCCATCAGCAACAGACAAAAAAAATTATGTAATTTTTTTCCGTGTATCTCGACACATATCCAAACTATTTCGATTTGGGACGAGTTCGTTGAGCTTATAACATTTCAGAAACTTATCATTTTTATCGTCTATAAATAGCTCTTAAGTAAATATTCTGCAAATTCAAAAGTGAGAATAGTGGATTTGCGGCATGTATGGGGCCAAAACTTGTAAAAACTCGCGGTTATCTTGTCTGGCAATATATCCGAAAAGAATCAAGTTGGCATATTGAAATTTGGTAGAAAGATAGCTCATACAGTCTCGAAAAACATATCCAAATTTGACGGAAATCGCAGATGGCCTTTTTGAGAAATTCCTTTTGAACAAAAAATTTTTTTCGTTATTCCCATTTCTCTCGACGATTTTTCAAGTAATTCAAAATATGGCAGAGCCAAGTTAAAGTTGATGAAATTCTGCACATTTAAAAAAAAATTTGTCCCGTGTGGATAATGCGGGACGAAATGGCGGCCATCTAATAAAATGTCAGAGTCTCGGAAGCATTTTTAGGTCAAAATAAAAAACCCGCGTCCCATATGAAATTTGAAGTGGAACACTATGCCAGAGTTATAAAAGAATCGAAGACATTGATTTTTTTGTTGCGTGAATCCATTTGGAATGGGCCATATCCAGTAAATACGTATTATATGTCATATACTTATTTATTAGTTACTATAACATTTTTATACGTCGTTATTGTTTAATATATTAATATTACACAATTGTTCTTATTGGGAATTTATTGTTTTTGTACAAGGTTTTTTTTCATAACGAAACAATATTTGTTATGTCGGGTACATTCTGTTGAAAAAACAAATAGTCGGAGATCAAAATCATACATTAAGGTGCTTTATCATTTATAACAAATTGTATTTCATTTGAATCATTTTGAAATATTTTGTGGTTCAAATTGGGAATTCAAATGCATTGTAATGCATAGCAGATTTCTGGAATTTCAAGAATTCACAGAACTTGAAGTTTAAATTTAATTTAAAACATTTCAATCATTTTCGTTTTCTAGGATACATTAAAGGTTATTATTTGAGTTGCTTAGTTTCTCAGCAAACGAAAATTCGTTGAAATTCATTGAATGATTTTGAATGAATCTCAATAGATTTAAATTGGTGTTCTTAATCACTAAATATCACTAGAAATCTATTCAACAGAGATGTAACCAATGGTTTTCTATTGTTTTAAAATCGTTGATTTCAGTACGTGCTTATTATATTATTGAAATTCATTCAATTTCATTGGCTTTCGCATTTTTTAATGATTTTGTATTGATAAAAGGTTGTACATTTTATATATTAATTTTTCTAATTATTTATTATTACATTATGGTTCATCTTGTCACATAGGAAGGAGATATTATTACTAACACTTAAATTGTAGTAACTTTCTAGTGTGTTGGTGTTTTTCAAGGTGTAAATCTGGTAGAATACCTGAAAAAGTTGGAATAATGTATATGTATTAATTAAAATCTTTTAGAGTAGATTAGACTATCTTAAAGGGGGTACCATTAAGTAGTAATCAAATCTAAAAAAAAATGAAAATTAAAAATTTCCGACCCATTTTTTTAAATTCGAGCTTCATAAAGGCAATTCTAACCATTGTTTACTATCTTCTAAAAAGCATCAACAACAATTCAAGAGAATTCGCCGAGTGTTTTCTGCAATACATAATTTCTCGATATTGGAGAAAATTCTCGGTCAATTTTCGACAAATTTCTTTGATTTTTTTTAAGAGGGCATGCAAAATTGATAGAATTGCCTTTATAAACCTCAAATTTTGAAAATTCGATTCAGCAATTTTTAATTCTGATTTTTTCGTTATTACTTTTTTCTAAATTGATTTAAAAATTGCAAAAATTTGAGTGAACATAAAAACACATTTTTTTAAAATTACGGATGTATTTAAAGAAATTAAATTTAAAAAACAAATTGTTTACATTTTTTATTCCAACTCCACTGACTTTCGCGTCAAAAGTTACTCAAGAACGAATTTCTTTGACCCATTAAAATTAGCTAAATTAATTTAAACATTCAAAAAAAGTTTGATGAACAGAAAAACGTATTTCCGAAATAATTACGCATGGATTTTAAAAAATTCCATTTCTTTTCGAGGAAAAAATTATTTTGGGTCGACAAATTCTTTTACAATTTTTATTATACTATCTTTGAATTTCTCGTCAGAATGACTATATAAAGAACCAACTTTTTGGTATTGTTTGAAGGATTATTTCATTTAAATATTTTATTTCCATTCAAAATCATTTACCTCCCAACCTTGCTATTGGATATAACCGATTCGATTTCATTCATATCAGTTACATTTTCATCTAATTTTTTTTCGTTTCAAAATCATTTAATTTGTTGTACTGTAATAATTAACTATCCATTCAAATTCATTCGAGGCAAATCTAATTATTTTTCCATTTACTCAACTTGCAATTGTTCGATTCGTACGTTTCAATTGAAATTCATTCAACGAAATCATTTCTTAATTCTACTATTTTCCTATTCCAAATCATTAAATCAAACAACTTTTTATGAGCTATTATCCATTCAAAATCATTGAAACACATTTTCTCATTGAAAGTCATTGCAGAAGCTAAGAAAACGAATTCAGAAGTAATGCAGCGAATGAATTTCAATGGATCTTCAATAAATTTTCGTTTGCTATAGCAGTTTTCTAGAATTTCAAGGAACCTCAGAACTTTTCAAACATTTCTTTTTCGTTTACTAGGATATAGGGGAAGGCAGGACCAAGCCGTGAGGATTTTTTCCGAGTATCATATCTCTCCTTGAATTTTAGTATTTAGGATGCCGCAAAGTATCATTTGATAGGTAATTTCATAGTCAATATTTACATACATGTTTCTTATGGTATATGTTTACAGGTGGCCAGCTATGGCCAATTTAAAAAACTTAAAAAAAACGGGGCGAAGCTGCGATACCGGGGTGAAGTGGCGAATCCCTATTTTTAGAGGTCTCTGAGACGACTATCATACAATTAAGTAAAAGTCATAAACTTTTAAGTTATTATTGTTTGTTTTATTAAAAATAAAATTTCCACATTGGTGGAATGAACCTCTCAACAACAGTAAAAAAAGAAATTGCATCTTCGGAAGCTTTGAATACTCGTATTATATCAGGATCACATATTTTAACTTCGTCTGTAGTTACTCAATGCATTCATCAAAATGGGATTCTAAATTAAAAAATAATCACGGAATAGAGACATCCTAGGAAAAATTTCGCCGTTTCACCCCAAAGTATTATTTGGATTTCCAGGTACGATATCTCATTATAAACAGATAAACTAGGAACAATTCATGTTTTATGAATAAGTGCAAAAATATACATTTTGAATAAATATATAAATAGCGATTATTCACCTGCCAAAATGAAAATATTGACCAATCTGAGAACAAGGTACACCAGGAAAATGACTTGAAAATTTAGTTTAAAAATTACATTTCTCACTCCCAAAGGTGAGTAAGAGGACCATAAAAATGGTGTAAACAAAGAAACCACATATGATATTTTACAATCAGTATGATCATAATGGAAATATTTGAGTTTCGTCACTTCGCACCGTCTTCCCCTATTAAGGGGACCATTCACCGAATTTTCAGCTATATCAAGTTTTAATTACAACAATTAGTAATTTTTTTTTCTGGCACTATTATGGGTGAGAAAGAAAAAAAATTAAAGCTCTTTTTTCAGTATTTTTGACATTGTTAATCCATGCCCTCATTTCTTCCTGAAGATTTGAGAAACAAAATAAAAAAGAAGCCATTGAAATTTGTGGAAGAAGAAGCATTTTTAGTACTTTTGATATAAGATTTTGGATTTTATTTGCGAATGATCCATACCCCCAATCTCTTTGAAACTCCGTTTACCAACGTAACTTGGTGCGCTGAACACGAATATCGTAGTAAACATTGGCGTCAAGGTCACATTCATGGTCAAAACACATAAAAATGCGTTATTTTTGCCATTTTTTTCATTTATTTTCGGAAATATAAATCCGATGAAAACGTGTTTAGAACAAAATATGTAGATCATGAAATTCTCAACAAAAAAGATTGAGACTTTTTTTCGTCACATCAAAGGAAACTCCGTAAAGGAAGGATAATCTTAGTTATATGTAACACTGCATCCTATCTGGGGATTATTTATGGTCTCTTGTAGACATATTGAATATTTTCATCGACAACATTAATTTTCACTAATTAAGTTCATTTTCTACCATATTTACTGTAATAAATAGAATTTTTTTATGTGAACTAAAATCCTCGATAGGTGGCACCTTCTTGCTCAATGACTTTTCGCATTTGCGCTAGTCTAATTATTTATCGTCCACGCTTATATTTTTTAGGCGCTTTTTCGACGCTCTTTTTATATTTCGCACTGTCGCTTTTCCGGCATATGTGGATAGAATTTTATCGGATCTCTAAACCAAGCTCGTCTTGTATTTCTTTTACAGTCCTGAGCACTCCAACGTTGAATTCGAAAACAGCACCAGAAACGGTAATTTCAACCCTGAGTTTTGAAACAAAAGATTCTTTTGGGCACTTGTTTCAAATTGTGCAGTGCAAACTCTCGTTGCTGTTTTGTGCAAGACCCAAAGAACAACGTCGTAATAGATTTTCATTTATCAATCTTTCGTATAAAGGTACAATTTTTTCGTTGCACAATGCATTTGTACCGATATTATCGGAATGAGATCCAGGCATTTTTTATTAGCAACTGCTGCTTGGTAGAAGCACCATGATGAAGAACCCGATGGACACTTTTTTTACAAGCAGTGAATTTCACACATGTAATACTGAGCATTTTCAAGTCTATACGAATCATACAATTTCCACATTCAATATAGGTTCGATTTTTATCAATGCATTGTCTGATGAAATAACAAAGCGTTGAAAGTTTCTTTTGATGTGAGTGATGTGAGTAAGGAGATGCTGTGAGAACTACCGCAATAAATTACGAAGCAGGTGGAACAAAGTGTAAAACAATGTTCAATATGGAGCACTTATATCGAAGAAAACAATTGAGTTTTAATGATGTTAGTGACAGCGAAAATTTTCAAGATCAAGAGATCATTTACGATCAACCACTCGGCCACACTCACTGTTGCGAAATAATGAAAAAATAACGAATAGTTGAAACAGAAAGTAGAGAATTTTTCTACGGTTTATATAACAATCTATTCGGGCAGGCTAAAATACATTAAATAACTTTAAAAACAATCGAAACAAAGAGTTGGTCTTTTTCTGCGTGTGTATAAAATAACATAAATACATAAAACATTTTTTTAATCTTTTTTTCGCGCTCGAAAATATGTTGTTTCAAATTTTTCCCTGTAAACACGTACAGTAACAGTTAGGTAATATTTACGTAATGGTTACATTGTTACATAAATGTCACATAGTTGTTAGATAACTGTTACTTTTGTGTTTGCAGGGTTGGTAAATGAAACAAAAGTTAATTTAAGAGGATCCATAATATATCTTTTGCAATTCTGGACTGGAATTCAAAATTAATTTAGGGCCTTGGTTATTCAAGGGAATTCATTAAAATAAGTTTGAATTCCAAATATGGAATACAGTGGAATTAATTTTGAAGTGGTAATTGATAGATTTCGAGGGGATTCAGTAATACATTCTTTTATGCCATATTTGGTATTGAATGGTAGTTTTTAATGGGAGGAATTTGAGGGGATTCAATGAGATATGTTTTAATTACAAATCTTGTATTCGCTGGAATTCATTTTGATGGCAGTTTGTAGAACGGCATTTGAGGGAATTCAATAAATCAAAATTCTTTGCATAATTGGGGTTTTATTGGGATTAAAAATCATTCCAATACCTTTTTTGAACAAAATGAGATAAAAACAATCAAATTTTAATCTCTATTAATCCCCTTCTAATATCTTTCAATCTTGTTTCGTTTACTGGGATATTGGTAATCGATAGTATTCGACGGTATTCAAAGAATAAAATCTTAAATCCCATATCTTGTATTAAATGAGATTCTTTCAAATATTGGTAATAAATGGTATTCAAGGGGATCCATGAAAGGAATTTTTAATTCCAGAAATGGTATTTAAACGATACTGATAGATGTGGAATTTACTGGGATTGAAACATACGTTTTTCAATCCCAGTTATGGCATTCAAGGGGATTGATTTTCACAGCGATTATTCGAGGAGGATTCACAGGGATTCAATCATTTCAATTTATATACCTACTTTGGAATTTACTAGAATTCAAAACCACTCTAATCCCCTTTTTGAACAAAATGAATTAAAAGTAGTCTCGTTTTAATCCCAATTGATCCCTTTTTAATTATACTTTTCAATCTTTTTTCCTTTACTGGGAAGTGCCTACCGTTTGTTTCTAATATTGGTCAAAATTTCGAACTATTTTTATCTCTCTCTTACGGAGTTTCCGTTGCTGTGACGAAAAAACTGTCTGAATCTTTTTTGTAGAGAATTTCATGATCTACATATTTTGTTTTAAACATTTTTTTATCAGATTTATATTTCTGAAAGTAAATGCAAAAAATGGCAAAAATAACGCATTTGTGTGTTTTTACTCTTTTTCGCGTTATTTCTCACCCACAATAGTGCCAGAAAAAAAATAGTATGCATTTTTTTAATTATGACGGGTCCCCTTAAATATTATTATTTGAGTTACTTGGTTTATCTATTTCACAATTTTAAATATATTAAACGGAGTTGTAATAAAGTTACCACACAACTTTGCATGAAAATCATGCCAAGGTTTAACTTAACATCTTTATTATAATGCTTATTTTTAGTTATTATTTTTAAGTCACGTGGGAGTTTTCCGTTGCTCCATTATGTGATGTAAATATGTATGCACATCGATGCAAATGAATATCTACACCCGGTCACGTTCAGCTATATTATCATCACGTGGTGGCTGCAGCCAATCAGAATGCAGGATTCGGAGTTCTTATCCATTGAATGCCAAGTTTCGGAGTTGGACAAGAGGAAGTCTTTAGATTTCTATTCAATGAACGCTTCACGTTTCCTCCATTCGATAATTTGCATTGTGTCGCTAACACGTGGTTACTGACGACAGATTTTTGCCGACTCTTTTCATTTCATCATAAACAACGTCGTACAATGGCGGAGTCATTACGGTGAGGAAACTTTCAAAAATTTTGGAGCACAATTTCGAAAATTAAACACTCAAAATTACTTTATTACCTTGTCACGTAATTTTATACGCAATCAATTGCCAATTGCGTTTATAACAATTCTATTTTTAGGTTATGATTTCATACCTGCAAAAAATTTTGATTCTTCTGAGAATCTCATGAGAAATTGAAACAAGTGTCTTATAGTTGTCCTGCAACTATCTATTAGTCATACAAGTATCGTACGGAATATGTAAAGTTTTATTACATGAAAGAAAATAATTTAATAGGTAGTTTTATGAGAATCATGAATGTTTTGAGTTGAAATTTTATGGAAATTACATAAAAATCTCATCACAATCAGGTCAATTTTCATGCAAATCGCAAATATTGTCGAATAGTGTTTCCGTAACTTAGTGCGAGTACTATACGACATTTATATGAAATTTACAAGGTACTTTTTTCAAATTCTCATATGATTCTCATCAGATGAATAGATTTTATTGATCAATTTGCTTGTAATATATTATAAAACTTTCTGTACAATACCGATTAGAATTTATGTCGATATTTATTTTGATATAATAAAATATTAATATTTAGAAGGAAGTAAGGAAGATTTTATTTAGAAGTATTCTTTACCATATTCTGTCACTTGTTATATTTCAGGGCTGGACTTGTAATCGGAATAGGAAATCCGTTACTTGATATTTCAGCTACAGTAGATCAAGAATTTTTAAAGAAATATGATTTAAAGGCTAACGATGCGATTTTAGCAGCCGAAAAGCATAAACCTTTATACGACGAACTTATAAAGACTTATCATGCAGATTTCATCGCAGGTGGAGCTGTACAAAACACAATGCGAGTTGCACAAGTAAATTTTACCTTTAAAATTTTATGTACATTATTAAAGATTTCTTGCGTAACAAGAATAAATAACTAATATAAATAGGGTTTTAAGATAGGCTTGATTTCTTCAACAAATGTAAATGTTATTGGCTTTGCCTATCACTTAAAAAAAAATTTCTTCTTTCTTCCTTCTTTATGAATTTAAAGACACTTATCACTTTTTAAAATTAAGACTTTATTTAAAATTGAAAACATACAAAAAAATGAAACTTAAAACTCTTTAAAAAATATATACAAAAAATTAAAATAAACTTTAAAAGACTCAACGTTTCGGACCTCTTGGGTCCCTCTTCAGGAGTCAATGCAGTAAGACCTCTCTTATTCTAATTGCCTTTTTTATTCTAATTGTCCAGCCTCCCTTATTTTAATCGTTTCCCCACAAGTCTTCTCCCACTATCATACGAAAAGTCAACGAAAAATATTGTCTACGAATCACAAGCTCGCAAGCAAAATAAGTGGAGGTAAGGGGAAAATTAGAATAAGAGAGGTCAGCGCCATCTTGAAAAACTTTATTAATTAGAATAAGGGAGGTCCTACTGTAATTAAAAACTCTGTTTTTTATTATTGACTCCTGAAGAGGGACCCGAGAGGTCTGAAACGTTGAATCTTTTAATGTTTATTTTAATTTTTTGTATGTATTTTTTAAAGAGTTTTAAGTTTTATTTTTTTGTATGTTTTCAATTTTAAATAAAGTCTTAATTTTAAAAAGTGATAAGTGTCTTTAAATTCATGAAGAAAGAAGAAATTTTAAATTTTTTTTCAAATTTACATTTATTGAAGAATAAATAACATTTTCAGTCTGTACACAAAACAATTATGACTGATAATTAACGAATATCTTCATTGACATTCACTAGATAAGAATACTATCATTTTTATATATGTATATGTAGATCAGACCTTGTGTATTTGAACTTTAGTCACTTAAAGTTTCGAATGAATTGCGTCGCCAGTAATTCAGATAAATATGTTTGTAGTGGTTTTGGGAGAAACCTGGAATCGCAGTGTACATGGGATGCGTTGGCAAAGATAAATACTCAAAGATTTTAGAAGAGAAAGCGATCGAGAATGGCTTGAATGTAAAATATCAATATACCGACAAAGAGCCTACGGGAACATGCGCTGTACTTATAACAGCCAACAATAGGTCGCTGTGCGCAAACTTAGCCGCTGCTAATTGCTTTTCTAAATCTCATATCGAAGTACCTGATAATCGCAAGCTAATTGAAAATGCCAAATATTTTTATGTTTCTGTAAGTGCAGTACGATAGCATTGTGCTTTGTTTCAGTAAATGTGTTAAAAGTTGAGAATTTTGAATTCTACTTTAGGGATTTTTCTTGACAGTCAGTCCAGAAACGATACAGGCAGTTGCCAAACACTCTGCCGAGAACGATAAAGTGTTCATGATGAACTTGAGCGCTCCGTTCATATGTGAATTTTTCAAGGATGTTTTGTTGGATGCGCTGCCGTACGTTGACATTTTGTTCGGAAATGAAACTGAAGCTGTTACATTCTCGAAGGCAAATAATTTAGGAACGACGGATATATCTGAAATAGCTTTGAAATTGCTGAATATGGAGAAGGTTAACAAGAAGCGAAAGAGAGTCGTGGTATTCACTCAAGGTCACGAACCTGTCCTCGTAGCCAAAGACGGTGTTGTAACTGAATTTCCTGCTATCACATTACCAGATGATAAAATTATTGATACTAACGGCGCTGGAGACGCTTTTGTGGGAGGTCTGTTAATTATGTAATATGATATAATTGTAGATCTTGTACTAATATCTAATTTTATTTGAGGAAAATATTTTCTTTTACAGGAAAATAAGTCTTTTCAGGATATTTTTTTTAAATTAAATTGTTTATAAATTATGTCACTGTTTTTAATTATTTTGAGTTTTTTTTCTTCGAAGTAGTATTTAAATGATGCAATTATTTTAGTACTCAAATTATTAATGCAACAATCTTAATTATAAAGTAACATTTAAAATTATAAAAAGAAAACTTAATATAAATCTTGTAATAAACATTAAGAGAGTTGTCATTAATTTTTTAATTTAATAAGACAAATATTGATTTGTATTTAATTAATATAATAATATTATAAAATATTAAAGTGAAGTAAAATGTTACTTAAATTATGTATTTTGTTAACTTTATGATCATGAACTTATTAGAATGCAAAATTCTGTTCTTTTTCAATTAGTTTTCGAAAAACAGTTAATTTAAAAAAATAGTTTATGTAATTTTGTAAATGATAATTTTATCATTAATTGACAATTAAAAATGTAACTTTCTTGTTGGTTATTCCCTCATGATTTCAGTGCTGTTATTTTTGTTGAATTATATGACGGTGTTTGCAGTTTATTTTTATTTTACTTCTCAGTGTTTTTATTAGCTCACGATTTCTTGACTCGTTAAGACCCAAAACGGCAAAATTTGTATTTTACGTTTGAGCTCAGGAAACTTTGTGAAAAAGTAAAAAAATCTTTTGGAAAATATCCAATCCTACTATTTTCGGGTACGTTCTACACGATAGAATAGTTACAATTTTTAAACTTTGATTTTCAATTGTTGATTAACAATTTTAAAAAAAAATATGATTTTTGTATGACAAATTTTTATTTAATAAAAAATTTGAGTGGGAAAGAAATTTTTGTTCCTGTCGCAAATATGCACAAAATTGCACAAAACATCTAAACTTTTCAACCAGCTTTGGTTTTTTATCGTGTGATTTTTTTTAACAAAATGGCGGTCAAAAAACGAAAACTAAAAATCAAACTTTCATTTTAGTACTTGTTTTGACGTTTTTTTCATTGGAATCGTATAAATTATTGAATTATTTCAATAAAAATGTACTTAAATATAATATTATTTCTAAAAATAGCTATGAAAATATATAAAAAGTAATGTTTTTACGGTTTTAAAAAAATAAAAAGAAGACACTTGAATTCATCGACCTCCACTCGGTAAGTGTCGGGCATCGTTGTTCAGGAAAATAATAACGGCTAAGAGATGAAAATTGAAAAATGATTAGATTTACTTGATTCACTAAGATTTGTTCTGAAAATATCAAAATGCAAACCAATATTTCGAAAATCAACGATATTCAGATTATTACATTAGTTCCTGTTCAAATAATGACGAGAAACCGTAAAAAACGACTTGTTAACACCTTAATAACATTATTTTTCATATTTAACCCTTTTTATAGTTATTTTTTAAAAAATATATTATAATTAAGGACATTTTTACTGAAATAATTGTATAATTTACACGATTCGAACGAAAAAAAGCTCAAAAACAGTAGTGAAATTAAAGTTGGATGTTTTTGTTTTCATTTTTTGGTCGCCATTTATTATTGTTAAAAAAAATCGTACGATAAAAAACCAAAGCTGGTTGAAAAGTTTAGATATTTTGTGCAATTTCGTGCATATTTGCGACCGTAACAAAAATTTCCTTCCCACTCAAATGTTTGATTAAATAAAAAATTTTCATAAAAAAATCATATTATTTTTTTCAATTATTAATCAACAATTGAAAATCAAAGTTTTGAAATTTTTAAGCCATTCTATCGTGCCGAGCGTACCCGAAAATAATAGAGTTGGATATTTTCCAAAAGATTTTCTTACTTTTTCACAAAGTTTCCAGAGCTCAAACGTAAAATACAAATTTTGACGTTTAGGGACTTAATGGGTTAATGGCCCAGTAAAATTTGGAAATTTGGATTACAAAATCAGTAGCGGGATGAAAATTTGGAAACAGGCTTGTATTGTCATACTTTTTACTGTTTCAAAAGACCCCATTCGTACATCTGCCTTGGGGAAATGGTGGGGGGAAATGTGTCCAAAAAATCGGTTTTTCTGAAATAACTCGAAAAATATCACTTTAAACGAAAAAAATAAAAATATGAAAATTGTAGCTGGGAAAATTCCGCACAATTTCGTTGTTTAAAAAAGCTTCTACGACCAATAGTAGCCGAGATAGACTTTTTCAAATATTGGCAGTTTTGTGGAAAAACTGTAACTGTGAAAACGCTTATAAGTAAAAAATAACCATTCGGAAAGCAAAATGCTACAATTAAAAGTTATAGAGAATGAAATTACGAACAATTTTCTTTTGTTTATGTAATGTTATACGTTCAACGTTTCGGGAGATATGAACGTTTAAAAAAAAAATTAACACACAATTGGGATTTTTTGTTTGCAATAAAATCAATAATTACTCGTAAACCAATGATAAACTGGCAATTGAAAACGTGGACAATTTTTCGGACATACAGCTGTTTGATATAGTCGTACTGAAGTGTTGAAGTAAGTAGAGATACACATTTTTTAAGTATAAAATAACACTGCGTTATTTCAGCATCGTTTTCAATTGCCAGTTTTTCATTGCTATTAAAAAAAAATTCGACAAAGTCATTCTTGTACGAAATTATGTAAGCTTTCATTTTGTTTCTATGAAATTTTGTCGTAAAATCAATACCAACAAAGATATTTGCAAAAAAAAGAATGTAAAAAAATGTTGAACTCAGTTTTTTTGAAAATTGACAACTTTTGAGGATATCATTTTGTAACAAAACACCCATTAATAACGATTTAATGTCTCACCTTTTCTTTATATACGTATAATCTAGAAAAATCATTAGAAAACCGATTTTTAAACAAAATTTATACGCTTGTTTTTACACAAAAATCGTAATTGCTACTAATTTTTACTTTTTTGCATAAAACATTAAACTTATAACTCTTCAACAATTCATCTTAGAAACTCCAACCGGTGCTCATTTTCCAGCTAATTTCATCCTCTTCAAAACACTTTGGATATTAGTACTGTCTAAATGAAGCCAAAAAATACTTATTTACAAAAAAGTAGATGAAAATTACAATTTTTTATGTTTTTCTTTTGTACCATCGTGGATTGTTGATCAAAATGATTTTTTATTAAACATATTGATTAAAAATTTCAGTATGTAAAACTTTCATTACATGCAATTTTCGCATACGAAACACGGTTTTCGAGTAATTATTGATTTCATTGCAAAAAAAGGTTCGATTGCGCGTTAATTTATTTTTTAAACATTCATCTCCGTAAATATTGAACGTACAGTATTACTTAAAAAGAAATTGTTTTTAAAAACCGATTTTTTTACACACTTTCCCCCACCATTTCCCCCAGGCAGCTTGTAAGGATGGAGACTTTTAAGACAGTAAAAAGTACGACAAGATAAGCCTGTTTCCAAATTTTCAGCCTGTTACTAATTTTTTAATACAAATTGAAAAATATCGGCCCATTTTATTGGGCTATAAATGTAATGTGTTATAACGAGTTGCAACAATGCATAAATAATCTACAATCAGTTTAAATTTACTTAAAAATCAAGTTTTATAAAACATTAATGAAACCAATTAAATACAAGTTAAATTCATAGTAATTAGTATTTTCTATTTTCTTTACAATTGTTATGTTAAGGATTTATTTAATTTTAATTTTGTAAACTGATTAAATTTGTTTGATGTTTAGGTTTTCTAGCACAATTTCTTCAAGGTCATGACATTGCAACGAGCGTGAAATGCGGCGTTTGGGCAGCCACGGAGATAATCCAAAGGTCTGGATGTACTTACGAAGGGAAACCAAGCTTCAACCCATGACCTTTTTAGGCTCGATTTGCTGTTCTCCTTGTAAAATGTACTTAAGACATTTGACAGTTTTAGCATAAAATTGTTGTTTATATTGTTTTCAAAAACAATAAGAAAAAATAAACAGATATTTTAATATTTGTACGGCATGAGTTTCGATATTTCTTTCTATATAAAGAACGTCCGATTTGTTTCAACAAATTTGTCCTAATTTGCCCGGCATGCAAGTCGTTTGATTTATTACAGATTTCAATAACGTTATTGTCGAACCCCGGCGAATTAGAGGTTGTTGGAAAAATCAATAACTTCACGTGATATTACTATAGATACATATGTACATGGCGTGACATCCGAACTATTCATCGGAAATATTGTAATTTGCTGAGAGATATATACAAAACTCGAAAGAAAGCTTTAGCTATATCTGTGGTTTTCGATTCAGTTCACATCTCTTATCATTTTACTTTTAGTTTGCTGTATTAACTATTACGTAATGTTTTGTTGGTAACCATGTCTTAATATTGGATTTTAAAATAGGCCCATATTAAGTTAAAATCAATGAATTACAAGTTTTAAACTTGTGGAAAAAAAGTAATAAATCAACTTAATACAAATAATTATTCTAATACTGCAAGTAATCTAACTAAGTCATAGAAATAAAACTCATAATAATCTATTCTTTTGATTATATTCTCTCTATTAAAATTAACTTGTAAGAGAATGGAAAAATATCATTACTTTATTGGATGTATTTTCAAAAAAATAATTAAACTGATATAAAAATATTTAAGAAAAAACAATATCACAAAACTTGTTATTCAGGCTCCAAATATGGCCGAATGTCGATTTTTTTCATCATTTTCTGAATTAGAACGCAAAAATACTCAACAATAATTTATTGTATATTTTTCTTGTATGTCTAAGCACTCGACGGTATTTAGCGAGCAATTAACCCATTAACATAAAAAAGGACATTTTTCTGGACCCAATTTTAATGACGAATTTTGTAATAAAACAGAAGTTAAAAAATATGAATTTACTTCTTGGTTTGATCGATCAACTGACTTGTAAGTAGAAAAATTAAGTACTAAAATGTGTTGTCCGTGTACAACTACTTAAAATGTTAGAAGTGAAGGAAAAGGTATTAAAACCGTAACAATTGTCGGATATTATCGCGACTGAATTTCTTTTCTGATGAATATACATATAAGAATTATAGATATACTTTAAAACCAGTTTCAGTATCCCACTGGCGATAATATCGAAACAAATTTATTAAGATTTTTTTGAATTTTAGATGCTTAAAAACCAGATTAGTACCTTTTCCTTCACTTTTAACATTTTAAACTATTAACGGCTGAAATGGCATTTTTTATACTTCGATCAAGTCTTTCGTATAAAAATCGAAGTTGAAAACAATTGAAAGGTACATATTCTAGGTCACACTTCAAGATTCCGAGGTAAAAATTGAGTTTCAGCAATCAGGAATTGCAATATGGCGTCGATTTTTTAAAAAATTTCAAAAAAACTGAGAATTATTTATTCTTATCAATTTTTTTCGAGCTTTAGAATAATGGAATTCTATTGGAACCGTGCATAATGGTGCATAAAATAGTTGAATTTTAAGAACAAATTTTACTTTAATACCCCACATCATTCTAACGACCTCAAAATGGCGTCAAAAATGAAAATTTCTTTAAAAAATTTCTGAACGTTCTAACTAAAGAACTACGCGCTTTTTAATAAAGATGCTCAGAATGTAAAGTTCTTTGAATTAATCGACAAATATAGTGGGATTTTCAAAAAATTTTTTGATGACATTTTGAGACAATTTTTTTTTAAATTTGTTTCAAAATTATAATTTATTTATGAAAAATTCTGAAAAAAATAGTCTATTCTCTGATGAATTCTAAGAGTTTTTTGTTGTTTGCAATTTTTTCGAAAACTTGATAATTTGCGAGGAAATGAATTTCAAATATGATGGTTTAGGATTTTGTTTTCTCGAAAACTATCAACTTTTACAATATCTATATTACAATTCCTGATGGCTGAAACTCTATTTTGACCTCGGAATCTTGAAGTGTCACCTCGAAAACAATAGGATATGTACCTTTCAATGGTTTTCAACTTCAATTTTGATACGAAATACTTGATTGAAAATGAAGTATAGAAAATGCCATTTTAGGCGTTAATGGGTTAAGTAGTTGTACATCGACAACACATATTTGTACTTAATTTTTCTACTTACAAATCAGTTGATCGATCAAACCAAGAAGTAAATTAATATTTTATTATATTATTACAAACGATCGAGAAGAAATTAATTTTGCATCATATTACAGCTGCGTATTATTATTTAATTTGTAATTTAAACATGCTTGGACTTCACCATTGGAAAGAGCAATCTCGAAAATAGTAGGACACGTTTCTTGCATTTTTTTTAAACTTTGGCTTTATTACGAAATTTTCAGAAAAGTGTCCTTTTTAACGTTAATGGATTAATTAGCCATAGCTTTGTAATATTCTGATTAATTAATTTCAACGGTCACAAAAATAAATCTCTATATTCAAATTAATTTTATGGAATAGTAATGTGGTGTCGATACTATTCGACGAATATGTCGCTATTTTCTGTTGGAAAACAAAAGATAGTTATTCCATTCATAAAAATTGTCCATTTTTAAAAGGACATAAAGAAAACTAACCCATAATACAAGAGTTAATAATTGCAAAGATACTTCTTTCATCATACAGATATACTTAATGAGAGAGTTTATTTTGTTGGCATCAGAATATATTTACGAAAAATTCGTAGAAAAGACTAATATTTTCAAAGTGTGGACTTAATAGTTTTTGAGATTGCTGATTACAAATCTGTTCTCAATTTTTCGTAATTCAAAATAGGGGGCGATATACGGAAAAGCTGGTCAGAAAACGGAGATGTCGCTGATAGCCAATATGTTTGTTTTCAGCAGTTTTTGGCATTCAAAATGGCAGATCCAAAATAGGGGGCCTTAACTGAACAAATATTCCCGTTATAAGCCCTAAACTCTCAAAAACTGAATTTTCTCTGCAGTACAACAGATGCTGAACAAGTATCAAAAGATGTCGATCTTTTTTTCATGCAGTCTAATTCCGAGGTACATAAAACTGGAAAGGAATTACTTTTTAAAATACATCGACGTATGCTCTTTCAGAATATGGGCAGAGAGTTTGTCTAGAGTCAATGCTTAAAAAGTTATAAACAATTTTTCGCAAAAAAAAAATGTTATTTTTTATGATAAAAATGGCGAAAGTATCCAAAATTACGATTCAAACACCAAAAAACGTAAAAAAATTCAGGAATTTTTTATTTGGAAATGATAGACTATTGGAAAAAATGGTGCTGCACAAAAACTAGTTAGAATACGAAGAAATTTTTTTTGGCATTTTTTGATAATTCTTTAGAATTTCCAAATTTTAAAAATCTCTTTCCGCCTATCATTGATATTCGTATATCCATATTCTAACAGAGCATGACATTTTACGTCGGATATAGTGTATCGAAATTACTTTTGGTACTTGTAGTATGAAAAAACAGTTGATAAAATTTCATTGAAAATTGACGATATTTGGGACTTAATATAACATTTACAGACTTTAGGAAAAAATGTTGCTGAACAAAAAGTGCGTACAATTGATCAACGATTACGTTAAAATTGTTAACTCATTGACGATTTTTTCATGCCTGGGCCGCAATTTTGGATAATTTCACCTCTATTTTCAAAATTGTAGCACGTACATTTTAAAATATAAACGTCGAAGATACTTTGCTGTGTGGAATCGGGTGCGGATACAACCGGTTTGTTATACAAATTTTCAATCTAACATTTTTTTTCAGTAAAAAATAACGCATTTTTTTGCAAAGAATGGTTTATAACTTTTTAAGTATTGACTTTAGACAAATTATGTGGCCATATTCTGTAAGAGCATAAACTTTTAACGTTGGATATGGTGTATGGATATTTTTGTTGTACTTTTCATTGAAAATTCCTTAAAAATTGACATTTGGTACTTAATCGGTTAAATTTATTAAATGCTCGATAGACTTTTTTACGATTTAATAGTTTAAACCCTTAACATAATATGACCAAATAATATATTTCATGGCACAATGAAATGATCGTTTGAAAATGTAAAAAAGGTTACAATTTTTTCAAATAACCTTTTTTAATTTATTGAATTTAAATAAAAGAAGGTATTTGTACGATATCCACGTTTCAAAATTAAATATACATAAATAGAAATGAAATTGTACCATTATCGGTGGCAGTTTGAGTACAGTTTCGCAAGTAATATCCTAAACCTTATAATTCTTGCTTACAAATTTACCAATATAAATTAAAAAATAACTGTTTATAAATTTATTCAATAAAGTCGCTAACTGATACTGACGCATTCTAGAGTCGTTTTATAATTTATCTGAATCTTTCTTTACCGCTCAATAACTATTTTTTCATCATAATAAAAAAAATACCAAAATAAAAATACAGTAAGACCTCCGAAATTGATCCCCTCAAAATTGACCGACTTTTCAAATTATCTGGGCGGAAGCCTTCGAAATTGTCTGCCAGAGGGTAAACGCTTTCCCACATTCTTCTCTGAAACAGTTTGATATATTATCTATAAAAAGACAAGAATTACAAAAGAAATAATTATTGCAGTTATTTTAACCAACTTTAACGAAAAATGAGCAAATGATTGAAACTAATCAAAATTTTGACGAATTGAGGTTAAGAATGTAAGGTTAAAATTACGTAGTAAGCGGAGATCACCTCCCCTTCGCTGTTTTTCGCCACTTGCAGTCAATGTTAGGGGTCGTCAGAATGGACGTCAGTCAATTTCAGAGGTCCCACTGTAGCTTGAATGAGAGACCTCCAATATATTGGCTCTCGTTTCAAGTCTATTAATTTTAAAATGTTAACTTCTAACAAGTACATTTTTTAAAGAGATGCAAGGAAATTTTATCACCCGTTCTTAGCGTAATTTAGTATTTTATGAATCCTTATTATACCATGCTAATATAAAAGAAGAAATTATAATATTTGTCTCGTATAACCTCTGTAATATTTGAATTGCAACAAAAATATAAAAATGATTTTTTGTTGGCTTCTTTCAACTGCAGCATACAGAAAGATATTTATGAAATTGTATGTAAAAAAACACGCAATTTAATTTTAAACATCTTTAAAATTGTGCAATGGTTCGTCTGTATAAGAAATAATAGCAATTATCAACAGAAATATTGAACAACTATTTAAATCACACGAACTCTCATATAATAATACGAGAAATATCCGTTAGTTTTTTATTCTTTTTGTAATATTATATAATATAACGTAATCTATTTACTTACTTAAATACTTATTTTACATAATAATAATAAGTTATAATAAAAGCATTGAATAAAGTTGTTTAAAGAATTCTATCACATGTAAGAGTAAGTGGCAATTTCCGATTTTACCGCAGCTTCAAAGTCCCCTTTTCGTTTCGATACTCAATTTTTCCAACCACTAGTATCTCCTACCGTCAATGTCTAATAAATCTGTCACTTTCGTCCACGTGCTCCATTTCGTTACGTCTCATTACTTACAAAACCATTCTTTCTCACATTTTCCATACATTTTTGTCAACGTAGATCGAGTACATTCTTCTCCTTTGTTTGGCAATATCTAAAATTATATTTCATTTTATGTAATTCTATCATGTGAACGAACAAAATATGAATCAGATATAATTCATCGAGTTTATTCGACATTGAATTGATGCTTTCGTTTAATTTAGATCAATTGTAATGAAACATTTGCAAAATGTTTACGATTTTAGTCATGTCTTTAAAGTTCTATTATTTAGTGTTTCTAACAAGCTGCATTCACATAGTGTTTTGATATAATTGTCACGTTTGTTACCTCTTAAAGCATAATTGTATGAGTTTTCTTCGTGTCTAAACACATCGTGCAAGGCAAATTTTTGGGAAATGGAATGAATATATATATAAATCACACTACTAATAAATAGTGACTAATAGCTACAATGAATCCGATAATGCAAGAGTAAGTACCGGTGTTACACTTTTCCTGTTTAGCTGAACAGTTATAAATGGGATACGATTCAAATATGCAATTAAGTATTTAAATAGAAATAACCTATAATTTATATCAAGGCACTTTTGATTAAGAGCAGAAAATACCATGATCGAAAAGAATAATAGATAGTAGTATCGAAAAATAGTCTGTTGGAAAATATTGAAAAATATCGGTGAAAACATTGTAATGTCTAAATTAGACTATAGTCTCAATCCAGATGTCGGCAGCAAATCGATTAAATATAATAGAGCCTATAACACGGTTATGAGAATAGGTAACTTTCTGTACAAAGCTTAGTATTTTACTAAACGCTGGTCGAAGCCTTTATCGAGTTGAAGGTAAAAGATATTACTACGTTAAACACAAAAAATTTCCTTCTCATTAAAAATGCATTTTACTCATTTTTATTCGCTTCAAAAATGTCAAATAAAACGTTACATACTTACAAATAAACTGAAAAATATATCAGTAAACATGCAAAAGAATGTAAATAGTCTGAGTTTCAAGAGGTTGGAAATCGTTTTGTATGAAAATCTTGAAAATTGGATACATTCGTGTTATAATAATTCGAAAGAACCATTTCTTTCTTCACTTTAAGTCCAAATTTTGATCTAAGACTACATTTCTGAAGTACAGGACTTCGTATCACCTTATAGCATCTAAAAAGGAAATAACGAACGAAAATAGAGCCTTTAAGATAATATTTAAAAAGATGGTCATTCAAAATGAAATAATTCACAAACAAGATTTTCAAACAGGTCAAAGAGCAAAGATTCAAAATCGAAACTATCTCTAATGCGGACTTAAAATACAGAAAGAAATGGTTCTTTCGAATTATTACAACACGAATGTATCCAATTTTCAAGATTTTGATAAAAACGATTTCGAAACTCTTGAAACTTAGACTATTTACCCTCTTTTCATGTTTACTGATATATTTTTCAGTTTATTTGTAAGTATGTAACGTTTGATTTGGCATATGTATATGGCATAAAGCCATAGAGACATATGACAGATAATTGAAAGTTAATTAGTTTATAATTGCGGCTTAAACGTAAAAAAGTCACGAATTTTGAGGATTTCTTTTCAAATAATTGTGTTTTTCAGCAGGAATCCGTATTCTGATCGAGCTAGATCTCTGTATCTGGTGGCATAAGTAGTTATACTAAAAAATAGGAATGTCAGTAAGACGAATTTCAAGATGGCTGATTCAAGATGGTATTAACTCCGTTTTTGGTTAGGAAAATTTTGCAATGTTTGCCTAGAGCAAGGGGCTAAAAGAATTTTTTTGAAAATCCTTATATGCATATTTCTGAGGTTTCTGCACCCGAATCTGCAGCCAGATTTCTAAAAGTTCAAATTGGCGGATCCAATATGGCGATCAAAATTTTCTAACAATTTTTAATTTTCTTGAAAATTACAATAGAAGGGTTTTCCCACTTTTAGAAAAATTAGCGTACTGTGCATGGAATTTACATGAACTTTCATGACATTTTTAACATAAAAAAATTACGAAAACACGTACACGGAGAAAAATGACTCCGCTGGATTAGCTGATTCATATCAGCTAAAATTTTCGGCTGGAATTGCCGAAAATATATGCAATTTTAGCTGTTTTGATTCCGCTAATGTAGCCTTAACCCTACTCGATTCACGCTTAACTCTAAATTTCCGCTACATTAGCAGATTTGTTCCGTTAAATTTGCGGACTTTTTCAGTAAATTTAGCTGAAATTATCGGCTATCCCTAACGGAATTCCAACAGCTGTCCCTACAGGATAAAATTGGCAGAATCTGCGGATTTTTCGGCTGATTTTGCTGATTATTTTTCTCCGTGTATGGCACTTTAAAATCGTCGTTCTTGCGTTTTCCAAATATGTAAACTTGAATAGACTTAATTTTTTTCAAAGAAAGATATAGCGACATACTTTTTGGTAATTTTAATATTCTTAATTATTTTGTATAATAATTCTTTCTGGCATATTTACATAAATAAACCTATAAATTCAACTAAAAAGAAAAGGTACATTATTGCATAATGAAATCTATCACCTAATTGCTAATGAAGATATAATATTTTCAATAAATACTTTTTCTTCAATTATTAAACACTCGTTTGTTTGAGATTTTTTAATATGGTAACAACAAAAAACAAAATTTTATTACTTCTTAACTCTTATTGCCGCTCCGTGGGAAATAGGGCTTTCCATCTTGATCAGTCTCATTAGACCAATACTCAATGAATCGCGAAACTGTATGAACCTATCTCGAACCCGCGCCTTACGTTAAATCCAATATTGTGATACAAACTTTACAGATCTTATGAACTCGTATATAAATAGACTATCATTAGATTTCACAATGTAAAAAGGGGGCTTGAATATGGTGGACAGTTCCTACAATACTCTCTCAATTTGAAAATGTGAAAATTCACTAGTGAAAAAAGAGCCACTGAGAAGCAGTGAAATTTCACTGTTTTAGTCAGTGAATTCAAATTTCTTTATGAGACATTAAAATTGTTTGAATCAGTAAAAATTTTAACGTGAAATTCGTTCGCCGCTTCACTGCTTTTGCAGTAAATATGATAAAAGTCACTAACCCCGCAGTGAGTGTATTAATTCACTAATTCAAACAGTGAGTTTTTCACAGCTTCGAATAATTGCGAGAGTAATATTATTGAAAAAATGATATTGAATTTTGTAAGCTTCGAACTTACTTATCTGAACTTGTCTGAGCTTATTAAGCTTAAATTTGGAGCTTTGTGGCTCCAATTTCTTTTCTTTCATTAATTCATGTAAAATGCTGACGTTTATCAATTGGTGGATGCATGGGCTAATGATGATAGTACATCACATAGGTGATAAATTAAACTATTAATGACGTTATTAATTTCGATTACATATTCTCAATATGTTCGAAGGTTTCTTGTTTCCTGTTTTGATAAGAATTGAATACATTTGGTAATACCGCGTGGAGTAAAAACATGTCGAGGTTTCAGTGCTATATTTTTTTTTTTTTTTTAACATCCCAATTTTATTACAATCTGTCTTGTTAACATTCAGCAATATTTTTGTTGTAGAAATTAATCGTGGAAGGTACCCATCCAGTGATGCGCCCTTATTCCGATATTCTTAATTATTATATTAAACTAACACTTATAATATGAATTTAAATAAAGTTAAGAAGTATTATGTCTCTGGGAGTAAAAGTTTAATATACACCAGAAGGATCTGTCTATTCTAGTGCGTAAGATCGAATGGAATTTTCTTCTTGAGATTAGTCGTGGTTTCATTATGTTGACTGTAAGAATGTTTGGGTGCTTCTTCAGTCTCCCACTGTAATTTTTGCTATATTACTGGATTTCCTCTTTGACACTCAGCACTTGTAGGTCGCGATGTATGGCATCATTAGTTACAAACCATGGTGCATCAACTATCATTCTCAATACTTTTGACTGAAAGCGTTGAAGTATCTCTATATTAGAATTGGCTGCCGTTCCCCACAGCTGTATTCCATACGTCCATACTGGTTTTAAAATCGCCTTGTATAGCAGGAGCTTATTCTCAAGCGTGAGTTGTGATTCTCGATTTAAAAGCCAAAATAGTTTTCGTAATTTGAGTCCAAGCTGTTTCCTTTTGGTAAATATATGTGTTTTCCACGTCAGTCGGCGGTCGAAGTGCATGCCTAAGTATTTAGCTACCTCAGATTGCAGAATCTGTTGGCCGTTAAGTGATACTTCAGGACAAGTCTCTTTTCGGGTAGTTAAAGTCACATGGACTGATTTCGTTTCATTGGCTTTTATTCTCCAAATGTTTAGCCACTTTTGAATGTCATCAAGATTGCTTTGTACCATTTGAGTCGCCAGAATTGGATTTTCGTGTGAAGCTAATACTGCAGTGTCATCTGCGAATGTTGCTGTTGTTACTCCGATTTTCGTAGGCAGGTCGGCGGTATAGAGAAGGTAGAGGATCGGACCTAGTACGCAACCTTCAGGCACACCGGCTTGTATTTTGTGTAATTCCGTAAATATATCTTGATATTTCACGAAGAAGTGCCTGTCTTGGAGATAAGATTTTAGAAGGGTATAATAGCCTAGAGGGAAGTTTGATGCTATATGAATAACAAGAATTTGAATGAGAAAAGGTTTTCGAATTACGGTAAAATGCGTTTAGGTCAGAATTGTTTTCCAACTTAGCCGGATGCAGGAACCCGGGCAGCTCGACGGACAGATTAACTAAGGAAATATTTCATCATACATCGTTCTAGTAAAAGCATGTTTACAACTTGTAAACAATTCTGACCTAAACGCATTTATACAACCTTAATCGGTTTTCCAAACTGGGCATATATACTTTTCTGTCGACCCATCCAACCGTATTTAAGCAATATACCAATACCCCCTCCTCTAAACTATCTGAAGCAGGTACGTTGTTGAACTTTAAAATATTTATCTAAATTAGTTTGCTCCTGGACTTCGAAAGTGTTGGTACTCGCTCCAGAAAACGCTCAGTGCATCCGAAGCCTCTCGACTAAATACCTACCAGCACGAAACTACGTCTTCAGTGTCCGATTTGCTTCTAATTGAAGGTAAGATTGAACTACGTTCGAAATATATTTAGTTGAACTTAATAATTATATAGTTTTCATAATATATTGAAACATTAATAAAATATTAAGGTGGAACATTTCGCTGATGGAAAGAAGTATTTTTGTATTCATTATATTAGTTGAAGATATATTGCACTATTTTATACTAGTTATATATTAAAATAGTATGTAATTCATGTTGGAAGCTTTCTTATTTCGCAGTTACTAGATTATGTTCAGTTCATTATTATTAATTTCAAGAAAGACTAATACTAGATTAAAATTGTCACTCTCCATACTTGCAAAGTGATTTTGGTTTATTATCATCAAGCTTTATTCTCATTGGGCCTTAATTCGATTCATCTGAATAGATTCTACATAATTTCTACCTGACTTTCTAGTTCTTTACAATAATAATTTCTGATTATTTCTTATTTCTGATTTCTGAAATTAAAAGATAATGGCATTTTTAATAGAACAGATGTTATTTTCCGGTTTGTCATTACTTTAGGTGAAGAATAGCACTCTACAATATTTTTTTAAGTAAATGTTTAAACTATGAAGGTTACCTGTTTCGATATTAAATTTATTATATAAATTTACCATAATGTGTTTTTAATTAACATAATATTCATTATAAAATCCATGTTTGTTTTCAGAATCAATCTCTTTCTTCAATCAATTTTGGAATTCATCGAAGATGTATGCATATCTCGAAGTAATCCCACTAAAGGACCAACGTTGCAGTAAAGAAATGTTTAAAATGCCGGTAACATACATTTGTAAAAAATGTAATAAACGGTTTTATTGTGTAAAAACTTATTTGGACCACATGACAAAGAGACATTGGAAGAGAAACCCGCATAGAAGATTTCTGAAATATTAGTTTTTTAAGTTGTATGCTTGAGGCCAACAAGATGACGGCGGTTTCTCTTAAGTCATATTTCCCCTAAGCTTGATTGTATTATTTTGTATTATAGTTTTATACAATAAATATAAAAAATCGACGATTTTAAGAAAATCGAAAATGTGTTTTAACAATTTCTTTGCAGGCCTTTTCCCTCCTTATCTTTCCCTGCCTACTGTTAATTCTGTAATATTCTAGATTAACTATTTACTTACATACACCCAGCAAAACTCTAAAACTTGTAATTAAACCGAATATATTCAATTTGAAATGCGCGTAATAATAGATGATGGATCGAAGCAACATACATTGGAGTGTTGCTTTCATTGAGATTTCAAAGTCCGAGATTTAGTACTATTATATAATTAAATATTTGATGCTGGACGGATACCAATATAATTTATTATTGATACCACAGATTTTGTTGATATGAAAATAAATCACAAGAAATCCGAAAAATCCAAAAAGATGTCACTTCTGTGCATAAAAATCCGAGTTTAGAGGGACGTACTGATTTTCGGAAAGGAATTGGTACTGTCTGCGCCACTGTAAAAATACTGAAGCAGTATTAACAATGAGTACTGACAACCTGTGTAAATCAGTACCGACGAGATACTACTGCTTAGTACTGACATTCGCCGCCGCGCGACATTGCGAATGACGAAATCTCAGAGTTGTGCTCTTAAAAGAATCATAAGTTCAGAACGGAAGAAGACTCCGTCAATTTTTTTTTAAATGAACCGTGAAATATTCTCCCACACGATGGTATATTCTTTAAACAAAAATTTTAGGTATAGCTTTATCAAAAGTGTAGTTGAAAAATGTATTATTATATAAAAAGTTATAACTGATAAACCTTTGCAATTACCTCTGTTCTATAGTGTCGCTCATATGATGTTTATGCAACAGCGACAGGATCAGCCTCAGAGCTCCGGATTGCTGGGAGAGATTTCGACAATCTTTTGTGAAAATCTATTTTCACAATTCAAACGAGAAGGGATTTCGTATCCTTAGTACCTGCAAATAAACATTAAAATTTTACAAAGAACCTTATTATAATTTTGTGGCATAATTGTTATGATAATAAAATAGTACTCATCTGAATATATCCCCTCGATTTATTCGAGATACATATTTTTCTTCTTTTAACATTGCTGAAACAGTAAACCCACACTTATCGATAAATTTATTATAGTTAACCTCTTATATCAATCTTATAACCTACATATTACTCTGATACGTATTAACAATTTTTTTTATGTCTATTATTAGGTTCAATACCCATAATCAATTATATTTTCCATGCAAAATTTCCTTTTGGGAGTGTGCGACCACACATAAATACAAAAATATTAAAAGGTAAACAAATAATTTTTTACAAAATAACGATAAGTGCACATATCGAATGCGATTCGGAGACTCGAGACTGAGTTTGAGACTGAGATTAAAAAATTCCAGCCTATATCGCCAAATATACTTGGCATTGCTGAAAGTGGAGTCTGACTATTGCATCTTCGGAAAATAATACAGGGCATATTTAATTAGGACTCCGTGAAGATATAAAAAATTGGATCGAAGTGTGGGTTGTCCATAAAAATTACGTATGTTCAGTAAAGCAAGGCAGAGCTTAAATAAAAATAAAAGTAGTCTGCTTGGCAAGGGTGTGAAATCTTGCTGCCTTTCCTGGTAGAAATCTGTCCAGTTTTTTATCACACTGTCCAATTTCCATATACCTTTAACATGGGGAAAATGTAAACTGGATAGAAACTAGCCATAAACTGGATTCATTTTCTACTATGGTTGAATTGGTCGCTCAAATTTATTTTTTGAATATACAAACAATACAAGCTCATTGTGCCGGCTTCCCCATTCAAATTAGTCGACGAAAGATCGAGCAACATATAAAACTAATTTTGTTTTTATTTAGGTTGCGCATTGTTCATCTTTAGGCGTGTTGCTAACCGTAGAAAGTCGTATCAAAATATTTGAAAAAATGCTATTAAAAAGTCGTTATTACAGAAAATCTAAAAAATATCTGACTTGAATATATGAAAAATTGCATGGAGCATCAGGTGAAAAAATGTGATACGTTACGAATCCTTCGTAGAAACAAAAATAAATAAATAAAGTTTCCGAAGACTCGGCAGCGTCCGATTTATACGTACATTACTAATTTGGTGATACTTCAGATCGTACAGACAGACAGATGTCTACTTTGTCGAAATTTCGTGGATGTTCGTATATAAAGTCAGGAATCTCCCACGTCAGATTATTGTTTATCTTTGTTCTGGGAAATCGAATGTCCAAAATACGACCTATATCAGAATCATAAATATGTAATAGTGCTGACAAATACAACTGCAGAAAATCACGTTACAATGTTGGTATTAACATGCTTAATGTTTGCTTTTTATGGTAAAAAAATGCATCTATGAAAGTGAATATCTTAAGAAAAGCCAAAATTTCATAAGGGGCTGTAAGAATCGTTCGGTTATTTTTTCCCTATCATTGTTCAGGCAACTCCCGCATAGAGTTTCTGGCACGAAGCATCTCATAAATCCATCCCCCACAGCTTATCGACGTTTGAGGGTGAAGCTTTCGAATAATCGTCTTCGCACACCGACGATGCTTCCGCGTGACATTGAGGGTTTCATTAAAAACCTTTTATTACCGCACTCTGAGAAATGCGTACGAAAATATTATGTCAACTGCGCATGATTATTGGAGATCGCAATTTTGTCAATTTTTATAATAATTATGATCAGTTATCGGAATTCTATTCCCTATATCTAAAAACACTATGTAAATGACAATTTGTTAGAAAAAATATAGTTCTTCAACATATGATTCTAAGTGCAGACTATAAATGAACTATTCTGATATAAACAGTGTTCATGTCAAATAAGTGTATGAAGTAAATGAACCGTTAAACTTATTATTAGTTCTAAACCTGATTATATTTAAGGGGAGACACCGGTGAGATTTCAGCTACATTAAATTGCAATTAAAAAAAATCGAAAAAAATTGTTATAAGCATCATTTTTCTTCACAAATTAAGTGGTGTAGTCGAAAAAAGAAAAAAAAAAATTTTGGCCGAGTTAGAATTTTTTATTTTTGATCTAAGCCACGTATCATCAAATTCATGCGTAATTTTGTTTGAAATCGTAAAAAAAGCATACAAAAAAAATTTGGTTACACTTTACCCAAAATTGACGGAGGAGATGCATTTTTTAGGTGTTTTATGATCGATTTTTAATAAAATCGACCACTTTTTGGTTACAAGAACTGTTCATTATACGATAAATTCCAAATGAATGTTTATTGAAACATAAGAAATAAATTTATATTATATTTCTATATATCTTTTTATTAAAAAAAAATTTTTTTATTAATTTTTTCAATTTTTTTGATTTTTTTAGTTTTTTCATTTTGTTTTTCATTTTGAAAATATATTTTTAGAGCATTTCTGCTCCGTACATAGTCCCTCTTTTTTTCATACTTCCAGACTTCTTGTACCATGTTTAGCAAGGCTATGACTCGTCGTTTTTGAACTTTTCATTAGATTGTTATATATGATTATATTTATATAAAAAATATCGCAGGACAAATTTTTGCATTATACGCCGAAATGGAGAAGTGGAGCTATTTACGTCATTTTATGTCGGTACACCTCATCTACTCAGATAAAAAACATCAGGACTAGAACATGTGGAAATGTCCTCTTCGAATGTAATTGCATTCTTAGATGAAACACTTCAACACTTGTACAATAATGTACTAATATTAGAAAAATGCCAATTCTCGCCCATTTCTCCAGCCGAAATAATGATCTCTTCAAAAAGTAGATATTTTCGTTACAAGGGCGTAAAATGAACTTTCACCCCGTGATACAAACATAATTGTTCGTCATAGTGAGTATAAAATTCGAATGTGGGCTTCGAATTTGCAACTCGACAGGCTGGCGAACTCCTACCTCACCCATGTAATTTTCGAGGGTGTAAAAAGTACCCAAATCGCGATTCTCATAGAATAGAAAAAGGCATTGAACAATCGAATGAAAAGTTCAAAAACGCACGACGAGCCATAGCCTTAGCACAAAACAGGCTAGAAGAAGTCTTTATGGAAAACGAAGGGACTATGTACGGAGCAGGAATGTTCTAGAAAGATATTTTATTAATGAAAAAAAATGTAAAAGCTAAAAAATGTAAAAAAAATTGAAAAAAATTACAAAAATGTTGTTAATAAAAAAAAATATAGAAATATAAAATAGATTTATTTTTTACGTTACACTGAACATTTCTTTGAAATTTATTATACAATAAACAGTTGTTGGAGCCAACAAGGAGTTAATTTTAATATCATAAAATCATAAAACATCTAAAAAGATATTCTCAAAATGAAAAAAAAAAATATAAAAACGAAAAAATTAAAAAAAAAAAAAGAAATAATTTAAAAAAAAAAATAAAATTCATAAAAAACTTTTTTTTATTAAAAAAAATGTAGGAATATAAAATAAATGTATTTCTTATGTTTCGATGAACATTAATTTGGAATTTATCGTAGAATGAACAGTTCTTGTAACCAAAAAGTGGTCGATTTTATTAAAAATCGATCATAAAACACCTAAAAAATGCATCTCCTCCGTCAATTTTGGGTAAAGTGTAACCAAATTTTTTTTGTATGCTTTTTTTACGATTTCAAACAAAATTACGCATGGATTTGATGATACGTGGCTTAGATCAAAAATAAAAAATTCTAACTCGGCCAAAAATTTTTTTTTCTTTTTTCGACTACACCACCTAATTTGGGAAGAAAAATGATGCTTATAACAATTTTTTTCGATTTTTTTTAATTGCAATTTAATGTAGCTGAAATCTCACCGGTGTCTCCCCTTAATGCGAAATCCCAAACACGTTTGTTTACATTGGGGAAAGAACTGTAATTGCCAAAAAACAATAAAATAAGATTAGAATTGTAAGATCATGATTGTAATGTGGTTGCAAGACACGATAAATGATAAATCCACTTCCTAGACAAAATTTAAATCCATTTTATCTATTTTGTTAAGAATTATGTCATGAATTATTATTCAAATTCTTTCAAGTTTTTAAAGTTAATATAAAAAAGTATTAATTCATACGAAAGAATTTATCACGAAAAATCGTTCATTTCATCCTGATTTTAAGAAACGGCATTCATTTAGTAACCGTTATAGCGCGGTATTACATTATCATGACCAAAGAATGGGGCGTAAGTTCCTCTTTTTCAGCCAAAGCAAGTGTAGACATTCATTCCAACTCCCCGAAGCGATGTAGAAATTTGCATCTATTTCTGATACATTTATTTCGTTATAAAAACTGATATAATTTCCCGCTTTTACAGTAAAATGGGGATATATAAACTTTATGTATATTCATTTTACTTTTTTGTTATAAATTAAGTATTTTTTAGTTATTCCAAAAAAAAGTAGTAAAAATAGTACAAATAACGTGAAAAAATGATATTATTTAACAAATTCCGACATTTTTCGTAAGGAAACTGTTGATGCGCGTCAAAAAACTGAGAAATAAAAAAGCCCACATATCAAAAAGCCCACATATCAAAAAGCCGACATATCAAAAAGCCGACAAGTAAAAAACCGACATATTAAAAAGCCGACACGGTGAAAGTATTATTCTCTTTACAATATGCCGATTTTTTACTAGTCGGTTTTTTTTTAAGAAATAATGGGTAGATTTCGGAAATAGAGCCTCTCTATATAACGCAAAATATGGAAAACGTACGTGAATATAGCCAGTCCGTTAAATAAACCGGAATAAAATACGAGTGATTGATCGGGAAGTTATTGTTTCGACTCGCTAAGGGTCACAACCGCTTTATTATTTCCAAATCCAAGCAAATTCACGATACCAAGACTAGACGATATTTCACATCCGTACAAGAAAAGTCCAACTCACCTTTAGGGCGTAAAGTGGTCCAAGAATGTCAAACACATTCAATGATCTTCACACCGTGAAAGATTGTTTTTCGATGAAAGACTATCAACAGATTGTAAGCGAGAGGAAGAAAACAATTTCCCGCCCGCTAAATGACATCACTGGGCAGATTTTTCCGCCCGGTGACGCCCATCTTTATCAGACCAGCCATCGGGCATTTTCCGCCCTCTTTTCCGGCAGGGAAGATGAACTTTTCGTGCTGGTGTGGCAATAAACTTTTACGCACTTGAATTGAAATTTACTATTTTACCGTATCCTTGCTTACATTTTGAAAATAATGTCCCACTTTCAAGACAAAGTTGTTTAACGAAATTTTGGCTCTGGTGCAGTAATCTTATACAATTTGCGTTTCGTATTCGCGTCAGAAGGAGTTTGCATTTATGTGTTACGTAGAAAATAGTTAAATAATTATGCGCGATATTCGTATCATAATTATCCTTCTATTAATTTAATTTAACAGAACCAACTTAGTAAAAGATATTTTCATAAACTACAGTCTAGTATTGCTACAAAATTGACGAAAAATACACGCTTTACTACAAAAGGAATACGACATTATTTGAATGATTATGATCTAGCCTTAATCTTGGTTTTGACAACACGCATAAGCTCTAACCTAAAACTCTCTTTAGACTGACTAAGTTTTGTATTTTTATAAGATAAATTATGTTTAAGAAATTTCAAAGTAGATTTTAATTTGAAAAATTTTATTTTCATTTTATAATAACTCGTTTTTTATCCGTTCTGACGACTATGTCTGAGAATTTCCACTTCTAAAAATTTGCTCCTTAGAATGTTTGATTATTAGAAATCAACATTTTCAGCTTTATTATTGTCCTTATTGAGCTGCAGAGAATCCCCCCCCCCCTCCTCCCACTATTTGAAAATGTTCTTGTACTACGATAATTTGTAGATACAGCCCACTGCGTAGTATTATAAAGTGTGCTCAGTACAGTATTATAATATTTCGTATTTTCTATGATTGTTTTATACATTTTTTGGGTTTTTCATATATTGGTACAAATATTATATGATAAAAATATCTTCATTTTAATATATGCATCAAAGATCGTGCATAGATATATACTTACTTGCTGTTTATGCCGCTAATGAACAAGGGTTCTGACATCATACCTCGCTTGACGATACAGATAAACAACCAATGCAAATAAATACTGGACATAATGGACACCGTCAAATATTGTCTATTTTCGATCGTCCCGAATTTGTAACTTCACCCAGCAATAAGGTGCTATGAATTATCTGATATGGAGTAAAACAGAAAAAGTTGACGGGTCAAATCGTCATTCGGAACATTCAGTTTACGAGGCGAGCACACTAATCACTTATCCATCGCGTCTCTTGCATAAAATAGTAATTGCCTTGTACTTTTGTTTCCTAGCATGTCCTAGCAAACACGCTCGAAGTTACGTTATTTTTTCTAAAATGTGGTATTGGTATCATTTTTATTTTTTAAATGTTTATAAAGTGTGATGATTACTAAAAATGTTATAGAGTAATGGTAAATAAAAAAACCCATTCTGTTTTCGGTAGTTTTTCCAATTTTGCAGAAAGTATAGTTACCAGGCTTTTTACACCAAAACCATTACACAGGAATACATTAAGAAAACTGTGACCCAGAGGACAGACCCCTTATATTCATACGTTTTTGGGGTCGCTCCATTCCAGTAGTAAACAGCCAAATGGTGCGCGGTTTAAATGAATGGATGAGCTAGTACTGCTAAACTTTATGTCTTTACATGATGAACAAATCAATAAAACTAAAGGTTTAACTGATTTAGAAGTCATTTAATATTTATTTATAGAGTTTGTTATTTGTTTATATATTATTTGTTATGTATACGAGCTGTTCAGAATAGTTTAGTCAGATAAATTAGGATATTCGCCAAAAGGTAGAATTATTTATTTATGTATAGTATTTTTTTCATATATGTATGTCGTTCCTTGTCCAAAGTCTTTAAAGTTGAATGCACAATGAATAAGGGTTGAAGAATACCGTAAAAAAGGCAATTTATCGCATGTAAGACAAATTATTTCAAATTAGTATTATACCAATATACAGTAAAGCATTATTACGAATCACTGGTTTTCTAAAAGATGTGAGAAAGCGATATGAAGCATATATATGCCTTCTCCCTCCATCGATTTCTCTCTTTCTCTTCTCCACCCATCTTTTGAACAATAGTCCTCATGTCACAACGCTAACAATAGAACGCATCAAGCTTTGACCACGCGTTTTCGTCACCGATACCACAACATATTCGACCCTTCTTTCATCACATCGTATATTATACACATTTTTCTGGAGCCGCCCATGGCACTCTATTTCTTTCTCACAGTCACATCCCAGTAAAAAAACCAATAAGAAAAAAAAACATTTCATTTCAGCCAGTAGGTGAAAAATAATTGAGATGTATTAATCGTAAGTCAGAACTTGGCTATTTGATATCCCTTTCAATTCTTTTCCATTTTAAATTTTCATTTTTGTAAAAAATTAACTGCTTATAATTTCAATGCCAACATATTTTTCAATTAATATCAAATTGTACCGATTTTTTCGATTTATGTTTAGGTATCGAAATGCGAACAAAATCATTCGAATCCCATTCGCTCAATGTATGGCCCAAGGAACAAATGTTCTATTCATCACTAAGAATTTGAATGAATTGAAAAAGGTGCCTATATCACTTTTGTGTTTCAAGGCATTCAAATCATCATCTCCCAATGCTTTCAAATAAATTGAAACAGATTAAGAATAAAAAATGCTAATAAATCGATTCAAAGCATGAAAAACAAATTATATTTATTACATCAACTCTTTGTACTCACCTGGAGTAAAATTGGACGCATAACACGAATCGCAAAATGCAGTAAAAGGGATTAAAATATTTGAATGCATGTGAATTTTCAATGTTTTATTAAAAGAAGGATTTGGTCATGAAACATGTGAGATGAAATATAACGTGATTTTTTATGCAAAGGCATATCAATTCATTATTAAATGTAAAATGTATTCAGGTGATTATTGATCACATAGCTTCTATCTCACAAACCTCCAGATTACAATAAAAAGATTACGTGTATGTAAGCATCTTTATAGTGTGATCTTATGATTGAATTTATTACATAGATCATTTTTGCTTTCACCAGTATCAAAAAGAATCGAGTATGATGAGTTGAATGTTTTGATACGCCACCACTCTATGGAATTGGGAACCAGACACATATTACTTGACAGTCATTATAGCGTCGTATATTTGTATTACAGGAAATCCGTTATGTCGTAATTTGTCGGAAAATTCATTTGGTTTTTTTACGTCTATTGTCTTTGACTCTTACACTGACGATCGTGATTTAATTTGCTTATACATTGTGTGAAGTTCGCAATCAAAGTTTAATACTTACCGTAATATGAGGTGTTAAGGGGTCGAAAATAAGTTTGAGACAAAATTCTGATAAGCTATAATAATAATAATAAAGTTCCGGTATATAACATCCTGAATGACGAGTGTTCTGATGTTAATGGAAGTACCTAGTTTTTATATCTATTTTCATAACTATGATTTGGAAAATGTAAACATGACGTTTTAAAAAATAACAGTAATTTTGTTAAATGGTCAGTATGGGGTGTTAAGGCATTTTATTTTAAAAAATTATTAAAAACCAGTTTCACGTTCGGAAATGATATCTTTTTATTAAAACTAATTGAATTGCGGGTTTTTAACAATTTTAAATTGTTTTAATAAGAATCTGATGAGGTAGAGGATTCTCCGTAATCTAGCTCTCGGTTTGTATTTGAACGACAACCTCTTTTTGCATTTTGTCGAGTTGCGGTGGATATTTCCGGAAGTTGATATTTCCTAAGCCTTCCGCGCGTTTTCTCCGTTCAACATTGAATAGTACAGGAAAGATTGGTTGTTCGTCTTCTGGTTGAGAATAATTCTGGCTGCAGAAGAAATCATCAAACAGTACATCCCTTAACACCCTCCCAATAAACCAAAAAATATACGCAATCGATATTTTGCATTCTGTTTCTTTCTAGTGGCGTATTGATTATCCCAGATCTTTATTCGAATTCATACTTTTTTATACGACCTTTATTTCCAGAATTGAATTCATTCGATCTTATACGATATCGTATTTAACGCATTCTAAAAATTTATTTGTTGCGGCTTAGAATAGCTTTAAATTCTGTCAATTTAATCGAAGAATTAATTATATCGTTTTCCGTATTTCATAATTCTCGAAGAAATGTGCTGTTTTCTAGTTTTGAGTTTAAATCCTTCGATAATCCAAAGGAATCGTTTCTTTGAGGTTATATGCGTTATCGCGTATAATATCGTATACACTCGCATTCGTAACGGAAAGAGTGGGAAAGAAACAGAGTTATATCGTACACAAATTTTTCGTATACTTTTTGGTTTTTTGGGCCACCAGTCATGAAAATTGTAGGTTAGGCCTTGAAAATCGAGATATATCAAAAATTTATATATTTAAAAGAAATGCAAAGTAAATGTTTTCATGCTAACATAATATACTATTATTACTGTATAGTTGCTTAATTTAAAAAAAATGCGTACTTACTTTTGTAACACAATGTTTTGCGACTTTACAAATTAACAATAAACACTATGTTATTTTACACAATGAGTTTAACCAACGTAGTTTGTTCACTCGACTATTATAACGACATTGTTTATGTTCCGAACTTTAACTCATAACTCTAGAGATGGCGCTGCAGTGAACACCCCATATTACGGTATTTATGTTTTGTTATACAGTAGTCCCCATCCTAAGTTATACCGTCGGTTCTTTCAAAATGGCGGAAGTTTATCCAAAGTTATAGCCCCTCAGTATCCCCACGTCCGTAACTCTGTTTATATCCGTTCAATAAGTGCTTCTGTATGTAACTGTCGCGAAGCGAGTGTGACTCAGTGAAACGATGTAGTGGGGGAAGGAGAGGAAGAGAGCGGTATAACTTTGGACAAGCCAAATGTATAACTTTGGATATATATATATATATATATATAACTTTGAACGGTATAGCTTAGGGCGGGGCCTACTATACTTTAAATGTACTTTTGTATGAAAATTCACTTAAGATTTCATACTGCGGTACTCATAATTTAAGAATGGAATTCAACGTTATCCATTTTAATGCAATTGTAATCTGCAAATAATTATCGATGTGTTTCCATTTATCTGCAGGAGAATAATACAATAAATATATATAATTTATCTTTGAAACCGGGCAAGTATTGAGATGTGTATATAGAGTACGAAATGTAAAAGTTGCTTCCCGTTCGACGCACCCTGCATTTTTTACGGGACAAAGACTTAAACGCGTGGCGCTGTTAAAAGTAATAAATTTCATCCCTAATACGGTTGATTTCTATAGCGGGAGGGCGTTTTGGCACACGCCTTTTCATCTTCAATGACTTGCATCCGAACAAAAATTTGGCTATTTCGTTTACAAATAAAGCAGATCGTATTCAAAAAGTGAACATCCGTATCGACACGATGACGATCCGGTAAATCGTATTTCGCGGAAATGTAAACACGGAAATTGAAATCTACATCACACGAGGGAACTTGTTGGTTTATACGGTGTTTCTGCGCACAAACATAAAATGAAATTAATTGAATACTAGGATAGCTGATAGTATCGATTGACGAGGGTGGATGTTTACGGCAATTGCACAAGCATAAGCTTATATACGCGGAGCCGACTAAAGAACATAATCACGGGCGTGAAAATGTACACTAGTATACAAAGGAAGCGAAAATGGATACAGATCGATATTGACAACGATTGCAATTTTTATTCGCCATTGCGGAATTTTTATTTTAATTAAATTAAACGATATTGCATTTCCTCACGCGGATTTACCTATACCTTTATTTATATCGAACGTAATACAAGATTTACAAAAATTACAAGAAAATATTAAGATAAAAGTCACATCAATTGAATTCCTCAACTTTGTTTTAGATTTAATACTGAATATTTCGTAAAATATAATGTTATGTCTATTTATTTCAATTCATGATCTAGAATGGGATTGTTTATATATCTTGAATTCAGGTTTTGACATTTCACAATTCATTTGTCTCAATTATTTTCAGTTCGTTTGAAGGAATTGACCGTTTCTCATGTGAACTCATTTAAATATGCAAGCAGTTATTGGTGCATGTGTTTATTCATGCCAATTCTTTTCAATGAATAGAACATATTGAATTTATATATTTTATTATTTGGAGAGTAGAAAGAATAGAAATAAAGTTTTTGATTGCAAATTGTCCTCAATACTGAAATACAACTGCTTTTATTACTCGAAATAAAAGAGTTGGTTGTTCCAACAAATAAGTAGTTAGACATAGTGTCTAATTTGCAAGCTTAACTACTTATTTGTTGGACCAGCCAACTATTTTTTTCTTATGTTTAATTTACAGTTATTAACATTTCACGATCAGCTATGTAGTCCATGACAATACAAATGATTTTAACAGCGTTTATGCTCGAATGCTGTGATAACCCGTAGTAAACGAGAGAGACTGAGCCAATACAACATTTCAAATTTTTCAATTCAGTTTCTGGGCAGAAGTATTGCAAAAAATGTCAAAAATACAGGGATTTTTTCGTTCCTATTTCATCACGCATGATTTACTTTCTAAAAATACATTATATGGAGAATTAGGCATTCGAATTCAAAAAAATTGAATTTTTCAATTTCATATTTAAATCAATTTTTATTTGCTGCTCTAAATTCTTGAAAGATGTAGAGAAATCAGTGGATAAAAAGAAACTAGGGGCGGTATTGGAGACACGCCATCAGGGTGTCAAAAGTAACGGAAAAGGGTTGCGCTTTAAAAAAAATCAATAAACTCATTAGCGCAATGTAAAATCGCGGTGTGCGTTAACACACTCTCACACGTACCAACCCTAACCCGATCCCGATCGGTGGTCGGTAACTTTCGGGTGTTTTCGGTCGAGGGACAAAAAAAGGATCAAACGAAAAAGACACACGGTCGAATAAACCTCTCTCGTGGAATTAAGTCCGCGCACTCTCGTTCGTCCCCTCTGTTACGAAATCGAACCGTGCGGTTTTTGTACACATTCTAGATTCGGCATCCTTGTGCATATATACATACTATACATGTATAGTAGATTCGTCTATTGAGCCGTTCGGTATAGGCGACATTTGCGGAGCCGAGGCAATCCTCGCTTACTCTGATTTTCCCTGAATCGAGGGCTGATAACGCGTTTTAAGTACACGCGTATTCACCCTGATTTGTCGCAAAAATCCAATTTATGGGTATTCTCGTTTGCATACATATACATGAGCTACGAATTTATCACGCACCCCATTCTACGGGGGATTCTTCACACAGCCGTAACCAAATTTATATTATAAATTTATACTCGCAATCTTCCTACATTTCCGCCATCCATTTATCAGCCAAATTATCAAGGATACTAATTTGGGTAAAAATTAACACATTATATTTGTCACAACTAGGCAACCCACAAGACTACTAAGTCAGTTGCTTAAAGGTTACGTTCTTACTTTATGATATCATAAATAACATTGTTCGAATTAACTTCTATGTCAAAATAATGGCATACACTCATGTATCTTTACACTCTGCATTTTTCTTGATTTTCTAGAACTTTCGTTTAGTGATAACGATGCAAAGCATTACTTTTCACACTTCCTTGAATATCCCGGTGCTAAAAGCCGGTAATCGAGGACCATTGCGTTCATAATAGCGTTTTAATGATACTCAACAAACTACCGTGCTGATATGAATTTTCGGTACTATAGACGTTAAATCCGATTTTACGGCCTACTTTTAGTCCGTAAAATGAAATTTTTCAGATCCCGAGTATCATGAATCTGCGCTGTCAAAAATATAACCCATGCGGATTGAATGCAGTCCGCGAAATCGAATTTTTACAGCTTTCAGTACGCAAAAATGATGTATCGAAAAATTCTATTAAATGGGCTGAATTCGTTTACTTAAAAATAATAAATATGAAACGAAGAATTATTCTGGGAAATAAAGATCTATGCAATTGTTTATTAATATTGTTTAAACAGCCTAAAAACGGTGGTTAACAGTATCGCGTACTATAACTTTTGTACAGTATAATTATTAATTAAAAATAAATATCAGCCTATTGTAAGATTTGAGAAAATTGTGCAATAATTGTTATGCAACTGTCATTGAACATTGTTTAACTCTTTACGGCATTTTTCCTTTCATCGAATCAACTTGAAATTTGGTATTTGGTGGTATTCCAGTCACTGGTTATGAATCCATTTTTAGACCCGCTTTTTTAAATTTTAGGAACTGAATAACGGATTCATAGTCAGCGGCTTCAAATACTCCCGAGTTCGAAGTTTTATGGAAGACGAATAAAATGTCCGGATTTCGTCCACCACATTGGATCCGCCATTTTGGATTGTGAAAATCTCACGAAAAATTCATAATCAATAGCCCCGAAAATCCCTACTTCTTAGTTTCGTCGAAATGGGATAAAGCTTCTAATTTTGGTCCGAAATATTGGATTGGCCATTTTTATTTTCGGAACATCGATAACCAATTCGTAATCAGCGACCTCAAAAAAATCTAAGTAAAAAATTTCAATTTTTAAATTTTCAATTTATAACTTTTTGGAGAAATTGAATTTATTCGAAAAAAAAACACAAATCTTTTGACTTTGTAAATGGATAACTCGAAAACAACTAAAAATTCGAGAAAAGTGCAGGAAGACTTTTGGTCTTATTTTTTTTGGTACTTTCAAGTAAGGTCCGTTTTTAAACCTCAGTAGTAATTTTTGGTTATGCCAATAATGTTCAACCAATTGTGCGTACAGTCAATTGTTTTTCAACCAATTGACGTGGGTTCCTTTATCCACATTAAATGCGATACCCCAGGTGGAAATTTGTCTATATTTACTAGTATGGCGTAAACTAGACAGAAACTAAACACATACTAGACAAACTAGACAGTTACTATCTAGAAATTGGTTGGCAGGGAAAACTAGCCATAAAGTAGATACAAGATTCAATTTCCACCTAGGACACTGTGCTAATTTTGACACAAATTTAAAAAATTTGGTATTAAATACAGAATTAAGTAAGAAGTACTTATTATATTGACAGGCAATTGCAGTGGAAGTAAATAATTTTAGCACAGCAGTAAGCTAAGAATTTGTCGTAACATCACCAAAAAGGCCTGAGGCCAGTAATACTATCAAATTATTCCAACTTTTATATACACGGAAAAAACACCATGGTTGTTACAACCTAAGATATGGTTGCCTTGACCATACTATATTGATAATTATGTGCCTTACTTCGTACAAAATCAATTGCCTAAATGCAATAATTTTCTTCTGTAAATAAATGTGTAAATGTTTAGTAAAGATTATAAATAATACATGTGACATAATTTATATTTTTCTCAAAATTGATTGTAAATTTTTAAGTGCTCTACAAAAAAAATTAGTAATCAATGAAAAAGTAAAGAATCGGAATTCGGTAACATAGTCAGGAATTGATTTTCATACCATGCGATTGTTATATTAGATAAGAATTGGTATTTGTTTGCTGACAACATAATCAGATTTATTTTGTTCCGCTCTTAGAGATTAAACGTAACACTGATTGGTAATATAACTTTTCGTGCCTGCAAAATGTTTGATATACATATGATTTGATATATATATATATATATATATGGAAGAAAGATTCCGACGAACCGAAGTGGTTCAATCCAATAATCTCTCTACACTTAATGCGTTGACATGCCTTCCAAATGGAAATACGTCAAATATTTACGTGGGAATTTCGTCATTCGAACCAATTGAGAGAACGATCCTTGCTAAAATTTGAATTTTTTCGAAATATTTCAGTAACCACGTCTTAAACATTTACGAATATTGTTCATCTTGTAAATTGTAACTGCTTTGAATCAGAAAGTTTCAAAGAATATTTGTTTCTGGAAAAAAGAAATCATACTTAGTTTAATTTTCCGAATCGAATATTTAGTAGTATTTTTTATATTCAAAAATATATATTTATTCCTAAACCCAACACAACAGTTTGCTACTTTAATTGTTCCACCAAGAATAACATTTTAACTCTCTGAAAACCCGTATTTTGGTTCGCATCCTCCATGTACATTCTAGGGTGATTTAATTATTCCTTTGGTACAGAGCACCTTGAATTTCGTATTTTCTACATAATTGAAGATTCAATTCTGTTTTTAAAATACTTTCGTATTACGAAAGGTGGCGTACGTATTTCTTAATATATTCTGGATCAATTTTGAAAAAATGATTGAATATCTTTTTCAAACTCTTTTTTGTATGCAGGGCAGTGATTAATTTAAAAAATTGGTAGACGCGATGAACATGATTGCTATAAATGTAACCAATGTTTGTTCCAACAAATATAAATATTCAGATAATACACTGAATGCCGCGGAGAAAAGCACCTTCAAACCCGTTTATTTATTTTTTTTTATTTAGAAATAAAATGTTCTGAACCAAATGCTGTTAAGAGGGTTCTAAAATGGTCCGCTGATAAGACAGGAATTTACACAAAAAAAAAAAAACGTAAATTAAACATTTCTGAATTAGTTTCTCAAAATTTCCGCTATGTAAAGGCCATTCCAGTTAGTAGATATAGTCTCTTAGAAAAGTATAAAGAAATTAATTGAGAATTGACCGAAAACTATAGGAAATATTTAAAAATCATCTATTCCCGATAATGCTCGGTCAATTCTGAATTAATCCCTTTGGTTTTTTTAGAAGATGGCATATGATCGTTAGAATTATCCATTACAGTGTCCAAATTTCGAAAAATTGTCTTAAATATTTGTAATTTATTATTATAGCGTAAATTCTTATATTATCGGCGGATCATTTTAGAACACCCTTAAACTGTATTGTAGTGGTACACTCGATAAAAGGTATTATTCATTACATCCATTTGAAAGTATTGTGAAGCCCATTTGGAATCATGGTTTATCATATTTTAATGAGAAAAATATTATTGATTACACAGGACCACAACAAAAATTTGTTTCCAGATAACTTGAATCAGGAATAGTTGATCTTACAGATTTTTAGCCGCTGACAACGAATCCGTTATTCGATTTGGCCCACTGATCTCTATTATACACTGGATAGGAGACGTCGTATCTACATCATTATAACTGCGTGATTCCACCAGTTTGGAAAAGCTGAATTATTTTCGCGGCTAACCAATCAGTGAAAAGACAATAAAAGGAGGAGGTGCTTGCTACAGTGCACTTCGGAATAAACTTAATTGTGATTGGATGTTCGCGAAAGTACACCGCGTCACAGATTTGGAGTCCTGTATCCTATCCAGTGCATAATAGAGATCAGTGATTTGGCCCATGCCGTAAGGATTTTAAGATATGTGATCCGAAAAATACTCAAATATATACTTTTTAACAATTTAAGGTTAGGATATGTGAAAACGCTGTCACGATGAGTTAACTTGGAAAAAGAATTCGTTTTCAGCGACCAAAAATCTATAAGATCCTCCACTTCTGATTTAAGATGTGTAAAAAAAAATGTTGCGGTCTTGTGTTATTTATGTTGAGAAGTACCTTCAGCGATTATTTACAGAGGACAGCAAAACAACTTTTTAGGGGAGATAACTTGAATCAGAGGTACTAGATCTTATAGGTTTTTGGTGGCTGGAAATAAATTAGTTGTCCAATTTGACCCGTGACGTGAGATATTTTACATATCCTAACCTCAAATTGCCAAGAAGTATATTTTTGAGTATTTTCCGGATCACATATGTTAAAATCCTGACGCGATGGGCCAAATCCAATAACGGATTCGTTTTCAGCGGCCAAAAATCTATAAGATCCACTATTTCTGATTCAAGTTATCTCGAAACAAATTTTTTTAGTGGTCCTGTGTTATTATTCATTAAATTAATATAAATATTAAATAACAGCGTGTACAGTTGTTAGTAATATTTAAAAATGTTTAACATTTGTTGATGTCCAAAATAGTTCTCACAATAAGAACGTTAGCATATTGCCGACACTCATAATTTATTGATTATGATAACAAGTAATTTCCTTTGTTATGCACATCATCAAAAAGATTGCCGAAACAATAAAACATTTTTCGGAGTGCAAGGTCAAAACTTCCGGATAGAAAGATGAAAAATAGCGACATAATGGGCTCACTGGGTGGTCCGTTTTAATATCCGATAAATACCGTAAAAATCCCTTTGGCATCATCGTCCGGTCTTCCAACGGAATTTATAATATTCTGATATTTTTTCAATTTCTGTATTATAATTTTATTAAAATCATTAGAAATATTTTAACTTACTGTGTATTGGTTTGTGAAACAATAGTAAGTGTAATCTTCTATTTACGAATTTGTTTCGAATTCCATTAGACATTTTTAACGAATATACGTCCTGTTTGAAATCAATGATGTACCCTTTTATGTTAAATACACTCTTGATTTCCTGCTTTTTTTAATTGAAACGTCCGGAAAAGTGAAATATGTCATGGGTTCTATATCACGTTTTCTAAGAAAATCTTTCAAAACTTTTGGTCGAAAACTCTGAACTATGCTCAAACATTTCTCTTAAATGTAGCCTTGAATATTAAAACTACCTTTTTCTACCAATGTAAGTTAAAATGCCATAAATTTCTATAGATAATCGCTTTGTGAATCACGTAAGTGAGGTGTTTATGTCTAAACTGATTGAAATTAATTTTTAATACACAGGTATCAGTTTGAGAAACAATACTATTGAAAGAGATACGGTGATAATGGGCTTTGCAAACCCATAATTCATTTTACTTGCATGTAGAGCAGAAATCGGATTATAAATTATTCGTTGTCACTTCTGCATGGGAATTACACTTTTCGGGTCCGTCTCAAGTCTTGGGTATTTTCTGCCCATATGAAATGTGTACGTATACGAGTATTTTATAAGAGCGGAGTTTATCGTAGGGTGTCCATCACGAAGGGAATCCATGATTATCCCCACTTTCAATTACTGCCAGCGCTTCCCTCAACAGACGAATTGTTCATTTTGTGGATATCGCAAATTTCCCGCCTTTGATGTACAATGCATTGTTATTCCGATAAAGCTAAGTGCAAATTTAGAATCCAATTTAATAAATAAATTGTAAATATATGTTCTATATTTGGTTGGATTCTTTACGTTGGGAAGAGGAGAGGAGGAATGGTGAACATTTAATTTTAAATAAATATATTTCTCAATAAATGATGATAGAACTGAATAAATTTAGTATGAAACATAATTCTATTTATTACTCTCAACATTACATAATCATTATTAAGAAATGAACCATGTATTCATAAATATTTTATGCTCATATAAAAAGTGGATCATTGCCGGTAATGCGTTTATGATGAATTTATTTCATTTTGAGATTGACCTCATTTATTTTTGGGGTGTTGATATCAATCAACTGAATTACTGAAACTGTTGATAGTTATGAACGTTCTTACTTCACACTGCATGTGTGTTCGCAATTATATAATTTTCGTATGTGTCATTTCACCCTGCAATAGTTTAGATATTCCTTAGACTGAAAATATGTTTTTCATTATACTAACTTTATGGACAAACTAACTACATAAGAAAATGGAATATTTTAGGCTTTGTATTGCTAAAATAGTAGTTTTCGATACAAGGGCGTATGCGTAAAGAACTTTACACACACACACACGTGTGCCGAAATATTGTTTACGTACGGCTTTTTCGTGCGTAAAGTATAATCGAGTGCGTAAAGTTTACTTTACGCACAAGTTTACTTTACCCACCGAAAAGACGTACATAAATGTATTTTTACCTGCAAAAATGAAAACGTGATAAAAAACAACTTTTCAATTTATTCTACTTAAAACAAATTGTGAGACATGTTTTGTGAAATTGTAAATTATTTGTTGTGTTTACAACATTAATACATTTTCAAATATACGAGCGTTTGTCATCCTCCTTCTCCCCTACATACGAAATTTATAGAATGTCATTAAGTATTGTTCATAAAAGCAATTTCTCCAAAATGTATTCATTTAAATGAATGAAGCGAATGCACTCTTGTGTTTTTGTTTCTATATATATATATATATATATATATATATATATATATATCTTTCGTATTTAGTTACCCTCTTATAAAGTCATTCTGTTTTGTCCCTTAAATTTATACTATATGTCAATTTTCTTCTTGTCATCTATACATCTCTCGTGTAATGGGGTCTTTATAAAACGTACGTCTTGTATATCATAAAACTCTGCTTCTACGCCCCTTAAATAGTTCACCCTACCTCCTTCATACACATTTTACTCCCTTCTTGTGCAATATTTACAAATTTAAGTAATCTGGTTTACATTATCTCGAGAAAATTCTGAAATTCTAGGCCGCTCGGGATACTCGTAAATATGGATATAATTCTATCTCCATAGTGTCTTCCCTACCTGATATTTATTTTCGACAAAAGAGGCGGAATTGATGCAAAATTAAAAAATCGTTGAAAACCTAAACTTTAACTTTATTTATTAAATTTTGCGCGTTCGGAGAGATAAACTATAAGAGATTATTATTTTCGAGCCGTGTGGACCTATTGCATACTTTTTGACAAGCGAACTTTAGTTATTTAAAAAACACCATCGTTATTTAAACATGCGCATTCTTCTTTTTTTTGGCGTTCAAATTACGAGTATTTCCTACGTTGCCGACAGATTCAAAATATTAATTTTATTTGTCCATGTCGTCGTATGTAATAAACTTCGAAATTAGATGTCGAGTCTACATCGACGAATCCAGGTTTAAAGTCGTTCGATCATATTCGAATCGGAGTCGACATGGTCTTTGCGATGTATGCATCCACTTAAGTATTTTGAGCATTACGAACCTTCATACTTCTTATTCACGTGAGGCCAGCCAAGAATCGCTAATAGTATATCGTCATTATTGGTATTTATTCTTAAAGAACAGTCTATTAAAAAAAGAATTTAAGTCAGTCCTCTGAACGTCAATATATAACAATTAAAATAATATCGTCGCTATTTATAGGTCCATCACAGTGTATTTATACCTAATAGACCCCTGCTTTTGGCGAGTACCCCCATTCCAGTGAGCAATGGCTTGGGGAAATCCACAATGTAGGAAAAAACCCACGCCAAATACCGCAAATTTAAAACATTTGATACCAACTACAACGACGCGATTTCGTATTCCTTACGTTATGTCCGAAATATTAAAAAATGTATGTAATGTAAAGCTTTAATTACAAATCTTAATATTGCTGTATATAACATGAAAATGAACTTAATATTGCTGTTTATAAAATGAAAATGATTAAAAGAAATTGTCCAAAATCATGAATTAGGAACACAAATCCAGGGAAAAAACTCGGAAAATCATTGGCAAATCATTGTAAAAAGGATTTAAACGAAATTACCAAACCGAAGACCAACGAAGATTTCACACTGGTTGTATTAGCATAGTATGATTCGAACAATGGTACTTAGATGAATTATACCCAACCCAATATGTCGAACGTTTATACATTGATTATGGTACAATCTTGACTTAGGGACTCAACAAGAAAATGATTTTTAAATAAAAGTGAACAGTTCACTGTTCGTGAATGTAAAAACTGTAAATGCAAATGTAAAAAAATAGTGCGTATATTAATATTTCGTAATCTTTAAATTCTGATCTGGAATTAACTGATTTCAGTGTTCTACACATGGTGAATGGAAGTTACTTTTAGTATTTTGAAATCTTCAGGTCACCGATTATAAAGTTCTTAACGCAAAGTATTATTTTTGAAGTATTTTTATATATCTAATAGATGTTCGTACTTTTCCAAGCAAATGTGCAATGCCTGAATATAATTTTTCAAATACTGGGTACTAAATTTCAATCAATTCGAATAAATATTAACGTCGAATATTTCGAAAATCGGATAACAAATTCGCGATAACACTCTTCAAAAACAACAGTATACATTAATCCATTAAATTTCGTGGGCTAGATCTCTCTCCCCATTTTGGCCCACATTCTGAATGTAAGTCAATTCTCAAATTGGTGAAATTTGTGGATTTTTTCATGCGGTCGGAAAAGCAGGTCCATATCATACATCACACCCAGTATAATAATTGTAAACAATTCATTGTTATTCATTTTCTGGCTTTGAGTATGTAAAACATACGTAGGCCGGTTACTTTATAACTAAGATTTTCTAATTTAGACACTGAACAGGCATTATGAATTAGTAATTTAACGGAATGTTGCATAAAGAATATACGGATGTTCATTCGACTTCCACTCGAGTTGTAGGACCTAAGATGTAATTTATTTGAAACCAAATATAGTATAAATGCGTCATCGACATATGTAATACAGTTTATTGTTTAGGTATTGCTTCCTTTGGCACGTTTTTTTAAGTATTTTGAGAGTATATAAAATCTAATGATTGCTAACGAGTATATTTTCACGATTAGTGGTTTGAGTACATATTATAGGAAAGTGCAGAGGTTGATCCGAAGATGAAAAGATAAATTGCATAGTTTTTTGCTACACCTTTGCGACAATGTTCAGTTTATCTCCGACGGTGTATAGTGACCTCGAAGATATTTGATCGAGGATTTGCCAGTTTTCGTAGATCACATACAACAGCTACGAAGATTATAAGAAACATAAAGTAAAAAATAAAAACACTTAATTCTATGCGTTTCACAGACTACCCAATGCTGCAATAGTTCGACATTTTAAAATGTAATTCAAAATTATTGTGTAGACAATAAAAATAAATTTAAGTAGAAGTAGGATATCTAACTCGAATGCGTGCGTGAAGTACACGCACTTGTTGCATATTATACTATTTTAAAGCGCGTGTAAAGTTCAGTCTGAAGCCAACAAAAATCCGTAAAGCAGTTTTTCTGCACATTCTAAAAAAAACATTCCTAGATTTGTACTTATTTTATTTACTTTGATTCATCGATGACCTTTCTATGTTATGATGCATGATCCAGAAAGAAATGGAAACGATATAATGAAAAGTCGCTTTTAATAGAAAGTTTGCATTTTGAGAGACAAAGTATCCCTATTATATTATACATCCTTTTTGTCTTTAATTAATATAATGAATTAATATTTTTTAATTCGACCACAACCTTATAGTATCATCAAAAAATATTCAGATCTCAAAATATTGGATCCATTTACCAATCAAAAAAGATTTTCTAAAACGTAATAAATTTAGTTTTCAACACTTCTTCGAGATTAATATTTTAAGAAATATTAGGTAAGTAAAACATCGTGAAGGGGTCTTTTTCGAGGAATCTTTGGAAAGAGCTGTGGATAACCTGCTTAAGAGGTATGTGATGTTTTTAAGGTTTATTTGCCTCCATGCATTCCTTCTAGTTTTACTTTCGGAATTAACCGTAAATTTTGAAAAATAACTGTACATTAATTAAATTTTACTCTTATTTTTAGAAGCATTTAAATTACATCCAACATTGGTCAAAATTAAATTAGTGATCTGGTTTTATAGAGGTTATTCTTATACATTAGATGTAAAATACAACATATCGCGCATATTATATACCTCTCTCCCGATATTTCTTTGAGTTCGTTGTATTCTTTGTTCCAGATTGCAGTCTCGGGGAAGGTTATGAACCCCTTCGCGAAATATAACAAAGGAACTCAAAAGTGTCTATCCCGATCTACTAACGTAATACAGGGAGTTTTTATTGTATGTATATATAACCCAAAACTCTAATGCTCCCTAACCAGAAATAAAATAATCGAGGAATGATGTCGCAAATTCTTTATAAAAATGTGTTTTCTTTTATTGATTACTATAATGCAAAAAAGTTTCGGTTATACCATAAGTAAGTCATGAGGTTAATCATCTTCAAATTTTATAATAATCTTAAATATTTTATAATTTTTGATACACGAATCCAATTTGAAATATCAAAGTAGTTTTTCTTATTTGGTTTCTTGTCCATCAGATATGTATTAACATTTCACTTACCCCTTTTCGAAGATGTAAAATATATGTTGGAACACGATTCAAATATATAAAGGAATGCGATTCAGAAATCCTATTGGAACTTTTAATTGCATTTATATTGTTGGGCACGAACGTCTCGATAAACTTTCCTGTTTTAAATCTATCATCTTCGTATAGACGCAAATAATTCTGAGTAAAATGCATACAACCATACATATATTTAATAACGGTATGATTATTTCTTTACAAAATAATGAATCGTGGGATAATTGTTTAATTTCTTAGCAAACAAGAGGACAAAGTAAAAGATCAAACAAAAAAAACAAACTGCTTCTATTTAATAGTTAACACCATATAAGTCAAATTACGGAAAACACTGTAAATCGTAGTATTAATTAATTTAATTTTGTCTAAGTAATATGTATATAATCTAATTTAGCTATAAGATTACAATGTACTGCAATTAAGGCTGAAACAAAATATAAATATAAATACATCAAAGCAATTCATTGGTCTTTTACTATTGTCAACCCATAACATTATTTATGTTGAACAGATTGTTAACTTTTGCAACAATTTGTATAACACACCTAAATACGTCTACGTTATTCCATAGAACAGTTCTTTTCCTGGAAATAAAAGATTCTGTACGTATTTGGTTTTATTTATAATATGAATTCATTCATTTTCAGAATGTTTAATAATCGAATAGCTGGATATTTTTATGGGTAAATTAATTACAACCTTTATGGTTTTTATTCCGCTTATTATTATTTATTAACCAATACATACTTGCAGAATAACGAACCACTTCTCAATGTAATTGAAAATTGGTTTAAAACAAAAAATTCATATTCCAAAGTCTGAATAAAAAATCATTTATGGAGTTAATTTTTGAACAAAAACTTTTTTGGGATTCAAATGAAACAAAACAACACATATATTGGTAATGCAGTAGACATTCATGGCTTGTAATCTTCGAAACAACTTTTTCTGGATTCGAATAAATTCAACCTGATTTCATATTCCGAATTTCATCAACTTCTTCTGTACGTACAGGTATTGGAATTGGTGTTTTCGAATTTCTGAAAATGGATTGAAATGCATTCGGGATGAAAATGGATTGAAAAGTCCAGGAAACTGCTATTCAAAAACGTAGAAGGGAATGATTATTCATCAACTTCAGTCTATTTCCGATTACTGGGTATACATTTAAAATATTTTGGCGTGTGTTTGTTAATTGGTATCAAATTGCCAATTGTATATTTATAGAATATAATATAATTATATTTAGATTTTCAATGGCCAAACCAATTCATTTCGATGTTTTCATGTATTAAAAATTGATTTGAATGTGAGGATTTAAGAGGGCATATATGTTGAATTCGTTGATTTGGCATGAGCTATTGTTCATTTTCGGGATTTAAAGGGTAAATGATTTTGACGGATTTCGTACGGTAACGTCCACGCCGGACCTAGGACACCTTGAGGATTTTAACGGGATGATAAAATCTGACATTTACAAGTTCCGAGGAGCTCCCGAGGACGTCTTTCGGAAGAATTGCTGCACTGAGATGTATTCTTAATTCCTAGCTTGACTTCTGTTTAGAATACTGAACAGTTCAATAGAAATATTATTTAAAATCAAGACGTCAACACAAATCAGCCTACAACATTGTATAATAGGATATCGATGATTTAAGAGTCATATTGAGTTAACATAACTTATTAATACCATGAAATTATCGACTGAAATCTTATTCAAGATTTTACAAAGAAATTATATTGAGTATTATTGAATAATCTTTATTGAAACTGTTTTGATTAAATTCGTTTTAATTCATCCTGATTTGCCGGGTGAAATTGCAGGCAGGGTGTTGAATTGAGTTTCAGTACATATTGTTATTCTTGTCCACTCTCAATTTCAATAAAATATTGAAAGAAATTGGCTTGTTATTAGTAAAAGCCTGTAAATACACTGAAAATCCGGAGCTGGTAAAAATTACTATTTTTCTATAAGAAAGTGGAATAACGGCATCGAAATAGTAAAAATTCCAATACACATATATTAAAAATTCCAACTTGCAATGTTATATTTTTAACTTCGATTTTTTTTAAATTACAACAAATTTATAACAATTTTAAACATAGTTCCTATTAATTTCTGTTACTATACTTTTAAATTTTACTATGTGAACTAGGAAAAATCAGTTTGGTTAGAAAAGAAATATTTTAATTTTGTATTATGACGTAAAGTTTGTAAATTTTACGAAATGTATGTAAAGTTTTTTTGGAGAATTAGAGGTAATCTGGAGAGAATGTTAATCATATATCTAATTAATGTTAATCCTCCACGCAACTTCGTAACCACAAACCTGCTTATGATTAAGATCATAAATAAGACAACATAACAACGTATGTTGTTAAAACAACATACATATTACATATATAATCACAAACTTACTTATCGACTAAGAACGCATCTCGAATACAATTACGAATACATTACACAGTAGGTCTACAAAAAAGGGGTTTTGGATGTTGTTAAGAAGCTATCGGTCATTTCCAACGTGATTGTGCTCTCTAACAATAAATTTCTTAGAGTGATAATTCACTCTTTAATTAGTGAAAAACCGAACAACTCTCGTGAAAGAGTGAATATTAAACTCTTTAAGAGTGGAAATTAACTCCACGACTGGGAGGGAAAGAGTTAATTTTCACTCTTGTTAGATTGAAATTTTAGTCTTAACGAGTTGAATATTCACACTTTCATGAGAGTTGCTCGGTTTTCACTAATTAAAGAGTGAATTCTCACTCCAAGAAATTTAGAGTGTGCGTAGAATCCAAACTCGAAATCAAAATGGGTCCATCACGTCAGGATTTTGAGATATTTCAGGTTATGTACGTGGAAAACGAACGCGTTATTTTGCTACGTTTGAGACTTACTTACGAACAAGATGCAACAATTTTGTTTGGCCTTGTGTATTATTTGCATCTCTTAATACTACCTTTACCCTTCAAAATGAGGCTTTATTCGATCACCTACAATTTTTTCTTACAAAGTTATGTCCATTTTGAAATTACGAGATATATCCCATTAATGCAATGACCACCCACACAGCACAGGAATTTTCTGTAATGTATCGGAAACGTTTCAGAAGCGCAAATTTGAAATAATTTTAGATACATAACGGATATGTGTTGGAAACATATCGGAAATCTTTAATTATATAGTAACCATGGCCGTTTTAGCTAATCGCAGAAACGTAACGTTAAGCGCTTTGTTACATAACAAAAATACAACGGAAACATAACGGACACGTAACTTGATAAAATGTGTTTTATTATAGAAATGTAACTGGAAGGTATCGTACCCGTAATAGTTGTATTTATAGTTACGTTACGGAAGGATAACAGAAACATAACGGACATATTTTTCCCCTTAGTTTCAGAATGTAACGAAAATATAGCGGAAACATATCGGCCACGTAAATTGGTAACGTTTCTAGGAAATAGCGGTCGTAATATTCAAAAAACATTTCACATCTGCAATGTTTATATTACGTTTCTGTAATGTTTTCGAAACTTTTCATGTTGTAACATTTTAAAAACATTACACAAATCTATTATAAACATTGTCGACTTGAAACGTTTTGAAAATGTTTTTGTAATGTTATATAAATTCATTAACCTATATTTCCTGTAAACGAGTAATTTTTTTTTGCGTACTGTAAAAAAAATCAGTGTATTTTCACTATATTAACGATTGAAAATAAATTAATATTTAAACATAGATAAAATATAAAAAAAACTAAATGCTGAATATAAGAATTACAAACCTCAAACTTTGTTAGTTTTTGTTTTTTTCTCTTCCAGTCTATTTATATTTTTCTAATATTCACTCTCCAATAATTGAATGATAATCTGGATCGCAATAACTCAGTTAATTCGATTAATTTTTTATGTGTTTTTTTGTTGCCATGGCATACAAATGGAAGTAGTATAGAGTCACATTGTCAGACTAGACTGTACTAGCGGGAATCTTGAATTCCTGCCACCTATTGACCATCTACTGAACTTCATTATTCAAACGTGTATGAAGATCGTGTTGCTCATGACAACCAAATATAGTGACTTGTTGAAAATTAAATGAGCAGATTTGCGATCCGAATTATTAATAAACTTTTGGAGAGAATTGCAGGTAATAAATAAACCTGTAATTTACAAAAATCTATAAATTACAAAAAAATCTACAAATCTACAATTTACAAAAGGTTATTGTAAGATGGAAAAGATGTGGAATTCAGATTTGAAAAATAAATAAATTTAAAAAAAAAAGAAAACTGGCAAAGATCGAGGTATGTAATTCTTATATTCAATATATTTCTTTTTTCTTGTAATTCATGTATGTGTCAATATAATTAATTTATTTTCAATCATTAACTTAGTGAAAATACAATGATTTTTGTGTACAGTACGCAAAAACCAATTAAATATAGCCGCCTTGAAATGTTTTGAAAATATTTTTATAACGTTTTATAAACTCAACCTATATTTCCTATTAACCACAAAGTTCTATAACCTAATATACTTTTAATTAAAAATATAAAGTTTTTTTTGGTGATATAACTATACCGTGGTAACACCAAAAAATAACTTTAAATAAATAATTGATTTATTTCCAACCACAAATGTAGTGAAAATACACTGATTTTGTTTACAGTACGCAAAAAAAAATGAGTCGTTTACAGGAAATATAGGTTAATGAATTTATATAACATTACAAAAACATTTTCAAAACGTTTCAAGTCAACAATGTTTATAATAGATTTGTGTAATGTTTTTAAATTGTTACAATACGAAAAGTTTCGAAAACATTACAGAAACGTATTATAAACATTGCAAATGTGAAACGTTTTTTGAATATTACGACCGCTATTTTCTAGAAACGTTACCAATTTACGTGGCCGATATGTTTCCGCTATATTTTCGTTACATTCTGAAACTTACTAAAAATTTTATCAAGTTACGTGTCCGTTATGTTTCCGTTGTATTTTTGTTATGTAACAAAGCGCTTAACGTTACGTTTCTGCGACTAGCTAAAACGGCCATGGTTACTACATTTGAAGATTTCCGACACGTTTCCGACACATATCCGTTATGTATCTGAAATTATTTCAAATTTTCGCGGAAACGTTTCTGAAACGTTTCCGATACATTCCCGCTAAACAATAGTCCGTTACAGCAACATCTTTGAAACGTCGCATTATAGCCCTGCAACCAAACTTGTTTCGTTGCAAAAACATTTTTGTGACGTCCTTGGAACCAGAAATGTCCTGCCACATTTACAGTTTTTAAATAACGTTTCATTCGTAACGTACCTGCAACGTTTGAAAACTATACATCAAACGTTGTAAAAACGTTACATTAAACGGTCATAAATAAAAATTATAAGAAATTCGATGAATTATTTTATTAAATTCGAATTCTATTATTATTTATGTATCGTTAGATATGTTATGAAAGAATGTAGTTTTATAATTTTGCTCGCAAATAAATCTATGAATCGAAGAAAAATCCATCCCGACCGAGGATCGAACCCGGGTCTACCGATTACAACGCTGACGTCTTAACCACTACGCTACGCTCGCATACGTATTACCATGCGAACGAGAGCTCTTATACTCAATCGTAAAAGGCTTCTTGATAAATGCGGGTTTAGTTTAAACAAGATATGTTTAATTAATTTTGTCATTTCTATATCAGGAATAATAATATTTTAGTATTATTTGACTATTTTGTAGTAATTTATTGTAATTTAAATAAATATTTTTAAGATATCTGTATAATATTTTTTTTAAACGAAATTGATTAATAGACACTGTTTAAAAAAATGTAAAGTTAGTTGACAAACGTATATTTTACAAATGCATTACTTGGAAATAAGTTATGAATTACACGGATATTAAAATTAACATAAATGAACTAATTTTTAAATTATGAATTAAATTTAATACAATTTACATTAAAAATAATACAGTACGAGTTATTTATCTGGACAAGTGACGGAAATTTACAAATTTTATTATATTAAAAGGGAACGAGTTTTTTAAAATAAATACACTGTATATATAAAATGCATATTCTCTAAATATTACAAAACCCGTTTCAATTTAAAATGTGAAGTATAACAATAGTTAAATTTCACTTCATTGCAGTCTCAGTCTCAAATTACTCTATATTTTAAATTAATTTTTGCAGTAATATTACAAAAAAAAATATTGAATTTAATGGACATCAATGTATTCAAGTTACACACGTATAAGAAATAAAAAGAACAAAATTAATAATTGCAAATAATATTATGCACCAGAAAAAAGAATAATTATAAGAAGAAAAAGATTGCATGTAAATCGTGCTAATATACGAAAACAAATGCTGCATCTGAATGCTTCCGAATCTTGAAGGCGAAGTCAGAGATGGAACCGGCCAAAACGATAGAAGATATGCAATAATCATGTCTATGACAAGTCGCATTCGTAACATTACATGAATGTTACGTTAGTAACCTGAATGCGCCGTTTTAAATTTCCTTGGTGATTTTGTGACGTTGCAGAAACGATTCCATAAAACGTTTTTGAAACTGTTATAAATTGACATTCTGGTAATGTTACGCATTACCTTTACGTATTTAGATATCATGGAACGTGGTGTAAACGGCGTCAAGACGTTGTTACGAAACGTTACTTTTTTGCCATAAATGGGATAACATGTAACGTTTCATTTACGTTACATGTTTAGCGGGTTACATAAAATTCCTGTGCTGTATGGGCATATGCTTTAAATAATTTGGGCCAGATATTTTTTACTGGTATCTTTATTTGAAAATTTGTACTGGTGATATTTGGCGTTGCCGAATTTCAAATGGCTCGTTTTTCGAGTACATAACCTCAAATATCTCAAAATCATGACATGATGGGCCACTTCTGACTTCGGATTCTACGTACAAAATTACGTCCGAAATGATCCACAGCTTCCCAACAACAAAACCATGTTGACCTGTGTTATAGGTACCAAATTTAGAATTTCTATAATACAAACCGTCCGTCGTTCTATCACTTGCGAACAGGATACGTACCACTTTTGCGACATCTTTGTGAAACATGATCAATTAGGCGGATGTTAAGTTTCCAAGTGAAGGAAGGGAAATAATAAAAACGAATGCCATGTATAAGATTTATTTAAATATAAAGAAACTGTTCTCGTAATGTTACATACTATGAAATTGAACTTGTAATTGTCCGAAGATGGAAAGTTGGAAAAAGTCACTTAAGAAGTACTTTATTTTTTCTCACCTCTGGTATATTTTTTCGACATTTTATTTTTCTAGATAAATGCCACTATAACCATCTAGGTAGAACCGGCAGCACTTTCATAAAAAAACTAGTAAAATATACAACCTGAAAATGGAAATACTCCCACTTAAGGGGGTTCTGAAATGGTACGGTGGTTAGGTAGAAAATTTTATTACAAAACGTATATTAAAAATGACTGAATAACATTTTCAAAATTCGGGCTCTGTTAGGGAAATTCTAATTTCTATAGTCGGTATCCTAGAAAATGCTAAGTGATTTTTATTTATTTCCGAAAATTCTCAGTCAGTTCTCAATTAATTTTGTTGGTATTTTCTAAGATACCGTCTACATCAATTAAAACAAAAATGTTTCCAATTCTACCAGGATTACAGAGTCCGAATTTTGAAAAATCGATTCAGTCATTTTTTATTTATGCGTTTTAGTGAAAATTTCTACCTCATCAGTCGAGCACTTTAAAACCCTCTTAAGGGAAGAGAACGTTTCAGCCCCAGGATCTTTTGGCTTCCGCGTTTTGGCGCTAGACTAGTTGATCCTGGTTTTCGTCACAAAATCGCAAAATTTTGAAAAAATAAAGAAAAGTGTTTTAAAAATTCTGAAAAAATTTGAGCGTATTTTTTGATCAATTCTAAGAACTTTTTGTTCAGTGACATTCTTTCCGAAAGCCTATCATTTTCGAATACAAAATTCGGGAGCTTTTCGCCGTTCTTTTCGTGTTTGAGTCGTCATTTTGACAGTTTCCAACTTTATTTTCAAAATGCTATCATGCACATTTCAAAGTTAAAGGTTCGAGGACACGATATTTTCACCGATCAGTGATCTCTCTAACCGTTTTTAGTGTGAAAATGCCGAATAAAAAATATTCATATAAAACTTTTTTCGAATAGGTTCGATTGATTTTTTAACAGCAGATTCGAAAGATCGATCAATTGTACGTCAAAAATGTTTTGTCTCAAATTTTTTTAATTGGATTTTAATGTTAAGAAATATTCCAAAAATCTTGGTGACATTTGTGTCCTCTTGAGAAATGAAATAAAAAATGTTGCACTCCTACTTTTTCATTTTCTGGAGTACCTTAATGTCGGTTGGACAGGGTGCATAGCGGTAAAAAGGCGTTACATTCGTCTCGTTGGTAAAGTAATAATTTCCCCCCTTTCAATATTTTACTTAGCAACCTGCCAATTTTTCTTTCAATTCCACGCCGCAGCGTTGCACTCGCCGTATATATTATTCTCGTCCCAAAGTGCACGTTTGCAACTGTTCGTCTTCTTTACTTGCCTTCTTTTCGCTCGCCTTAAACATTCTTACTCCTCTTGTATTCGACTCGTTCTTTCTCTTTACCTCGCGCGCTCCATTTTTATCATCGCCATTTTTCTTTCTCTTTCCAACTCTCGCGGCAATCCCGGCAATTCGTCTTTTACCTTTCCTCGCGCCCTCTGCCGCACCGACGATCAAAACTTACACATATTAAGTTTAAACGTATTATTCTTGTATGTACGCGTTTTGTCCTCCTCCTTTTTTTTCTCCTTACGTTTTTCTCCTGCTTGACATACGTACGTATGTACATACATACGTGTTACGTAGTTTACCCCGATTATACCTCTGATTATCTGCATCTTTGTCCGTCGCGCCTCCGACGTTACCCCTCACGCACTTTTTCTCTCTCTCTCTCTCGATCGTCCTTAGAGCGCGCGCTGGCATGCATGTGTTTACGTGCAACACAGAACGCAGGTCGCGCAACGTCCATTCGGTGTTTGGTTGGCCAGCTTAAGTCGCGACGAAACGGAGACGGCCGAAAGTCGCGCGAACGAGGGCGAGAGAGAGAGCGCGAAACATCGGGTATAGAGAAGCAAGAGAGGAAGCGAAGCGGAGCGCGTGCCGACCAAGTTCCATACACTCGTTGCGAGCGGCGCAGTGCGCTCTTCATCGGGTGCGCAGTAGCCGCAGAGACGGCCATCTTTGTCAAGTGGGTAACCTTTGTTGATTTGTGAAATGTGACGCCGCTTCGCGTAGATAATCGTCGATCGTAATTACGTGCCAGTGCAGTTTTTCGACCTCGTCGTGCTGTGGATTAATCGCAAAAGGAAGCGGGCACAAGGTAATTCGCGCCAGGAAGGTCTTCGGGGAAAGTTGAACGGGAAAGTTGGCGTGTCGCCGCCGATCGTCGTCCGACGCATACGGGCCTCCGAGAGCCACGGAACGGCGGCGAGGCCACGATGCCCAGAATCTCCGTTCCGACGCGTCGACGACTTCCTGGAGCAACGTCGGCAGTCGGGGACGACCTGACCTAACCTTGGATACCCAGGGTTCGGTTCCGGAACCCTCGACGACGACGATATCCGGGGAAAAGGCGCGAAACGAATGAGAGAACCTCTGGCCAAGATGGCTGCCCGTCGGGCTTCGAGAATGTGTCGCGGCCGATGAACGTTCCGTTACGGGATGACGATATCGCCGCCAGGAAAACGCGTCATCCGAAGCATCGGCCTCGACGGCTGCCACGCCGTCCGCGCTGACGCCGACGGGAGGAACGACCTCCGCCAACGTCGCCGGCGACGGAAAAAAACTAGCTATTTCCCAGTCGCCTCCGTCGGTGTTTTTCCGTCCCCGATATTCCCGCGGTTTTCTTCCTCAATTTTCCCATCAGGTTTTTTCAAGATTTCCCGCCAGTGTTGCTTATACAGAACCTTGTTGAGGTTTTCTCGGAGGAAAAACAGGATCTGTCGGTAGTGTCATATTGTTTGTGAGTCGATTTAAAGCGGATTTTCCGTCGCGTGAGGCGAAAGGAAGTCGGTCGTCGAGCGACGGACGGCGAAAGGAGAGGCGGCTGGGTTTAGCAGCTGCTCTCTTGCGAGAGGGGCCGACGAACACCCGGCCCTGCCCTGCCTGTGTTTGTCTGTCTTTACCGGACAAATAGTCCGACTCGTGCGGCTCCTCTTAGTTTTAGTTTTATATAGTTTCTTCCTAACTAACCCAAGAGAACGGCCTAACATTTTCCCCGGAAGCTTCCAGCAGCTTCGACGCATTTCTACCCGATCAAAACAATCCGCGGGATTCCCTTACAGAAATCTGGATTTCCAATATCTTCTGCTTAGGCATCTTCAAGTTAAGTGACTAGTGGTGCAGTTTCTTGTTTTTCAAGTATTTTATATACAAACTCCGAATTTCGTGACGTAAAATGTAAATGGTTGTTTTGAAGGTGTCAAAGTTTCTATATTAGAAAACTGCTAGTTTTTATGCTAAGTCTATCTCGCAGAATTCATACCAATATATAGGAAAAACAAGTAAGAATCTCTAGCTACTCTACATTGTAAAATTTGACATGCAGCGTAATATTTATGACAGTAGTGTTTGTTGTGACATTTTGGGCCATACAAACGTCATAGCATTATGTAAATATTGCGCAGTATTATACAATAGTGGGTTTATTTACGTTTGGGTCATTGAACAGTTTCATTCATGTGTTGATTTGTAGTAGATAAATATTATTGCTCAGTAGTTAAGTTATGTTGAAGTATACTACTATTATCATTTAAACACTAGCTTTCAACAATTTGTAAAATCTAATTTTTGTATAAACTATCAGCGATTCATTAAACTCTAGTATACTTAATCCTCGTGTGCACAAGGACGAGTATAATCATCCAAACTACATTGTTTCTGTATGGGAAAAGAAAAACAAACAATTATCGTTCAATGAACGAATGTTTAGAACTGACTTACATGCTTTTAAAAAATATTATATTTATTGTTTACAACCGCATAAGGTAGAAAATTATTAATTATCAATGTTCCAAATATACAAGACGTCTCAGTTACTCATATCGTTAGTAAATCATCAATGGATTATTAGAAAACCATTCAATGAACGTTCGGAACTTGAGGCATATAACAAAAACTCGTGCTCAGGAGGGTTAATACAGAATATAAACACAGATTTGTTTCCATTTTTTAACTACAGGTAAATGAAAAGTTTACCTAAATAGTATTTTCTTTTTTAGTTCAATACTGCATACATTCCTGAGTATTTTGCACTAAAAATCAAAATAATCGTTAAAGCCTCTTTTTAACCTTTAGGCTGCCAGGATTTGAACCTTTAATTCTCCCTTTAAAAGTGCCCGAAGTAGTATCTTGTATCATCTATCAACTATATACAAAGTTCATGTCAAAGGTCAAGTCTATATATAGGCAGGAAATGGTACAAATAATATAAAATATACACTGTAAAAAAAGTTGATGTAATTTTACAGTGAAAAGGTGGAAATAAAAACACCAGTGAAAATCATTGTAAATTTATAGTGATATTGTAAAATTCCTTCATTATCGGTGTAATTTTACATGTGTACTGTAAAATGGAAAAAATCAGTTCTATATTTACACGGCACTGTAAACTTCCTCGAGTTTTGTCGGAATTTTACATTTCCACTGTAACATTACATTAGCACAGTGAAATGTCCCAAGTTTTGGTATAATTTTTAGATATGATATACCAATATATCAACTAAATTTTTTGTAATTCAGCTACTTATATCTTGTAATATCTTCAATTCCACATCTGTGCGGTCGTATACAATGTATACCCAAGTAAACGAAAACGAATAGAAAGTTAAAAATACGAATTGAAATAAATTCAAGTGAATTAAAATGCATGAAAATGCATGAAAATGATTAATTGAATCCGCTTTTTAATTCATTTTAATTGACTTGAATTCATTTCAATTCGTATTTTTAACTTTCTATTCGTTTTTGTTTACTGGGTATATGTCATGTCAACAGTGTCACAGCGGTCAACGACAACGGCGAGAACCACTTTATATTGCGCATGTAATTTTACATTTTCCGTGCTTTTTTACATGGAAAACAATTGAAAATTACAAAGACGATGTAAAATTACGATTCCTATTGGTATTTTTCTTTATACCATTTACGCTGTAAATTTACGTTTCCATTATAAATTTCACATTTCCACTGTCAAATTTACACGTTTACGATAAATTTCCTTCTATTTTCGTTGGATATTTACCAAAAACATGCAATTTTACAACGAGAGTAATTGGAAATTTCAACAAAATTGTAAAATCTCAGAAATGTAATTTTACATTTCTTTTTTACAGTGTAGTATTTTCTTTTTTAGTTACAATTTTCATACGTTGTTTGTTTTGTTTCGACAAAATTTCAGTCCAGAAGAGCCTCGCAAAAGCACAACATCTACGGTAGACTATAAAAAATCAATTTTTTTAAAAACTCTAACGATTATTTTGATTTTTAGCCACAATACTCAGAAATGTCTACAGTATTGAACTAAAAGAGAAAATCCCATTTAGGTGGACTTTTTATTTACCTGTGTGACATGACAGACGAGTTAGTGAGGTTAAGTTTTGTTTACACTGTGAAAAATGAATAAGTGGAAATTAAGATACCAATGAGAATCGTTGTAAATTTACAGTACAGAAAATTCTTAAATTATCAATGTAATTTTACATGTGCTTTGAATTTACATAATTTCTTGGTTTAACAGTCTCTCATACAGAAAAGTAAATGGTAAATAGATAAACAAAAGGTTGTCGATTTCAACAACTTAATTATGATCCGTTTTTTTTTTTTTTTTTTTTTTTTTTTTTTTTTTTTTTTTTTTTTTTTTTTTTTTTTTTTTTTTTTTTTTTTTTTTTTTTTTTTTTTTTTTATATTAACGCCTTACATTAATATTATACATTTTACACATTTCAGTTAAATTTCCTTTATTTTCATGTATTATTTACTAGAAAAAATGTGACTTTACAGCGAGAGTAATAGAAAATGTCATCCATATTGCAAAAACTGGGAAATGTAATTTTACTTCTACTTTTCATGTTATAGATCATTAAGGCATACAATTAAAAATAACAAGTGTGTTCTTACCGTCACACTGGAAATGAATTTATTCATACTTCACTTTACAGAAATACAAGCGATGAGCATAAATCTAACATAATAGGTTGTAAATTTACAGTCGAAGTATAGGAAAATAACAGATTTTTTAAATTATATTATATTGCAATGTAGGAGAGACTGGGGTTGGTTGTCGGTAAAATTGTTAATCTGTTTCTATAAAATGGTATACAGTATAATTCAAGTAATACAATATACAATTTGGAAGGTATAAGGTCTAGCAATAAAATGCCTTTTGTGATATTTCATAAATATTGTTAAAAAGAGAGAAAATGACCAAATAATCTGTAAGTTCAAACCCGCCAAAACCCCCACACGTAGGGCACATTGGCGGGTGCAATCGGGCTAATTGGCGGTTGATAAAAACATGTGTTTTATTGAATAAGTGAATTCATAATACTCCGGCAAGATGTAATAAGTAAATTAAATCTCTGGCTTTCGCTTAATTTCCTTTTTTGAAATAAAAATATGTTAATGGAGATGTTTTTTGTATGAATATTGCCACTCTCTTATGGCTTCTGTCGACTATCCATATCTTTCTAAATAAAACATACATTTAGCACTTTCACAGAAAAAACAATTTTATAGTATATTATATATTATTATTTGTCATTACTTTCATCCATTAAACATTATTTTTGAACAATTTTTGTATTAAATTAATATATAACTATTTTCTTAAATGTTTCTTTATAATTTAGTATTTTTTCTATCGCCCCTTTGCTTGGTGTTTCAGTTTCGAACCATTCTCTGCAATAAGAATATATTTTACATGCAATACTGACACCGCCAATGTGCCCCAAGCAAAACTCGCCAACTTGCCCCATCCCGAGTTTATAAGTTAAAATGTAATTTTCGTAATGATATATACAAATATTACAATACTTCTCACAATCGTTTTATGCAGTGAAAGTAGAGAAAGCTAAACGTATGAAGACTTATTCTGATATTGGTCACAACACGGAGAAAAACGCTTATCTAATCGAAAATAAATAGCTTTACAATTCGTATGCCAGATCAATGAATCGGAACTATAACCAAATTTAGTTCGATAAACAAGGAGTTACTATGGTAACACGATGCAGCTGGGCACAATGAATATAATATATGATGCATAGAATTTTCTAATGTGCAGAATTCAAGAAAAGTGCAAACAGCCAATGTGCCCTAACCACCAATGAAGCTCAGTCTCCCCTAATGCGTTTTAATGACAGTATATTACTTTAGCAATTGTCGAAAATAACACAGATGACATAAACATCAGATAAAGATTGGTTTCAATATTGCCATTCAATACCATTTGTTTTGAACAATTAATAAAACATATATACAAAGTCATATTCCACTGCTGAAATAGTAGTTTTCGATATAAGTGTATATAAAAATTAAAAAAAAATTAGCTCATCAAATAAATGTATTTTTAAATCTGTCGATTGATCATTTCACATACATTTTTTTATCGGAATATCTGCTTATATTTATAAATAAACCCAATTTTTTTTAAGAAAGTAAAAAAAATTTTACTTGTGCGTTAAGTACAGACTAACAGTAATTATCAAAGTAAACTGATCGTTTACAACGGTACTTGACAATTTCATCATTTTAACACAGACATATTCTTTTTCCACTGTCATAAATTTGTCCTGAATTTCCAAATTTGCTTCAAGTAAAAATCTCGTCAAATAAATATTTTGCACAATTACATTACAATAATCTACTTTTATTCTTTTATTTTATAATAAAATAGTTTTGAAATGCAATTATTCTGCTATGATTATTCATAATTTTATTTATTGCTCATTAATACTCAACAAGATAGATTATGCATAACATTTGTAAAGGATGAAACGTATAGCATTTGAGAGTCATTGCATGAAATGCACAATCAACCACATTGGCCTGAATTTGGTGAGAGACAATTAGTCATTCAATGATTCTTATTTTTTTGACGTGCAGTTTACAATGTGCCATTACAAACATCAGTCACCTTGATTGGTGGTTCTCCGTCTCATAGCACCAAAACTCTTTCTATTATATTACTTGAAATTGCCCAGTATTATCTCATTATGACAAATTATGACATATTATCCCATCTCGACTTATATCCAATTATATTATTAGATAAATTATCAATTTCGTCACAAGAACATGTTTAACTATCGTGTAGTACAAAATCTATACAAATTTGTAAAAGGGAGATTTATTAATATGAAAAACATTCATGACAAATATTTTTATCATAGAGATTATATTTTTTTGCAATGTTTAAGCATCAAATTGTTTTTCTACATTTTCCAAGTGTGAGAAAATTAAATAAAAATGAATATTAAAAGTTTCGTATTTCACATTTACTGGGACGTTACTTTGTATTCTCAATGCTCCAAAAGCATGTTTTCAAAACTGAAAACAAAAACATACATTTAATTTTAGCTAATTGTTAGTATGATTAAGCCTGGATGAAAATTTGTTAATTCAATTGATTTGTTAAGTAGTTTTCGTGAAATCGTTCAGTAATCTGCCACTAATAGACTTGTTGAAATGGCCTTATCTTAGACACATATTGTACTTAAATTAGTCGTTAATATATGTCGTACTGATAAGTACGGTATCTACGCCGACGATGACGCAATCTAATGCAATCTAACACGACTTTCGTTCGGCTGTAATCGCGGCCCTTAATGATGAATAAGGACGCAAAATATATATCGAAAAAAGTAGAATTTATTATTAATTTGTTTTCATTAATAATAAATAAAGTAAAATTAAATAATTGTTTACACATTTTTTTAATAACGAAAATGCTTTACCCGGAATGAAGTTAGTTAATACATCTATAACATCAATGACCTTTTAAAAACATCGTAGACGTGTTTGTAAATACTAAATATTTTGCGTTTTATATTGATTGAAGGTTCTTACTCGTAGATTTATTATACTGTAATTAAAATATATTAGGCTAATGGCATTCCTCATATTTTAATCTTAACGATTAAGTAAATGATTCCAATTTTTCGTCGATAAAAGTAGGATTTATCAGCTTCATTTCCATTCACGACAAATGCGGGACGCCGTGTTTTCAAAACAAAAGAAAGGGCAACAACTTTACGCGTGTTTCGATAAACACTCGTTTGTTTACAAACTCACGCGCGTAAAACAAGTGTTAATTTGAATTTGTAATTTTTTTCAACAAGATTATGCGAAGTAATTAATCTTCTTACATGCAGACATAATATATGGAATTTTTGCAAGTTCGCATTTTCTCGAATTCGTAAATTTCTTAGTCTTTGACCTCTAATGATTTCCAAAACAAAGACCATCGTTAGTTCAATAACATCGATCTAATTTATCTTGTTTACATATAACAGGAAATATCTATGTATTTTGAAGATTTTGAAGGAGTTTAATCCTTTTGTTTTTTCAACTATATTGGCCTTTAAAAAATTCGATTTTAATTGTCATTGCTACCATAATTTGTCAGCAAAGTCCTTAGATTATGACTGAAAATCGGGAAATTTGTATACCTACAAATAGAAATAAGCCTTTAAGGAAGTTTGTATGGTATTTTGTATCGCTTCTAATTCCAAAGATCGATGTAACCTTGTCTTAATTCGTAATCGTAACAACTGCCTTAAGTTGTAAGTAACACGCTTGATAAATTTCGCAAAATAGTTTTTTTTTCGTATCAAGGGCGTAAAGTAACATACCCTTTTAAGAAGGTGTGAAAAATGGCCATTTTTCAATGATTTTTAACAATGATGACTCAGCAAAATCCCTATCTTAATACATTGATCATTTTATGTCCCGAAAACGAGGCGTAAAGTAGCCATTTTAAGCCTACTGAATCAAAACAGTAACTTTTTGTGTGGTTCTACCACAGTATTGATGATATTACAGAACAGATACCTTAATTAGGTCGATGTCAAATTTGTTAAAAAATACGTAAACCTAATTTGTTAATTACACACTAGCGACATTGATTGTCCTATTCCAGTCATTTATTTCAAGCATAAAATGTCGGACTATTAATAATTAAAATTGTCTATCCGGTGCTCTCGTGAATTGCGTAGTTACATTTCTAACTGTGAGATAAATGTCTGCTAGAAACGTGACGTATAATTTATACGTACACAATTGGACGCGCGAGATCTGGGATAACTGAATAACATTATGAGTTTACACGGTTTGAAGTAACGACGAGAGGACCACAGCAACCATTGAAATGATGTACAAATTCGCCTTCCTACATTGCGGTATTCGCAAAAGGGAAAGGTTATAAGCACCCTATATCATGCTTTGGTTGCTGTAGTTTATAAGAATTGATCATTCATTACCGACATTTTATTACGATACAGCTGATAACTTTAAAAAGAATTATATGACTTTTTAGGTGTACATTCAATAAGAAGGACGTTCCGGCAATCTTTAGCGAGCATATGTTTTCTGACGTATTTTGATGTGTTGAATTCGAATATCATGATGAAAATTGGCGGAAATGCGATTAGTATGGTAAAAACCCGTAAAAACGATATTTTTGTAGTTTTTTTTGTACATCCCTATATATACCTAATATATTACTTTAGATATATTTTTCTATGCCAAGTAGTCATATTATTTCTTCATAATTTACGGAGAGTAACATTTAGTCCACATTTGATGGCCATCTAACGTTACTGGAAGATCCTGGCGTCCTAAAACACGGTGACCGGGGAACAAAGTTCCGAAAATAAAAAAAAAACCGAAAAGCTAAAATTTCGATATTGCGCGAGTCCAAGGTATTTTAATTTGCTTTCTTTTTGCCAAATTTTCTGGAGCACCGCTATATCGAAATTTTGGCCTTTCGGTGTGTTGATTTTCGTAACTTTGTTCCCCGGCCAACACGGTGTAGATCTATTGAATAATTATAATCACAGCTTCTTAAGTTGTTAATTGGCAAACTCAGAAGTTTGACTTCTAGAAAACATCATTTTACCGAATATGATCTGCATTTTTTTACGTTTTTACGTTTTAATTAAATTTACCCTTTTGTGTCAACAGATTTATATTTTCTAAAAAGTACAATCCATTCTGAGCAATAAAAAGTATGAATGAAGGAAGAGTCCGTTGAGGTCAGTTTTATCTACGCGGAAAACGAAGTTGGCTCACGGGTGGAATTGCCAGTGCATCTGTTGCGTTTAAAAGGCGATTGCCGGTCCCTAGATCACTCGTCGGTTGAGAACGCTCGTCGACGAAAGACTCCATTTGCAGCCTGTGAAATGGCACGTGGTGAATTACAAATTTCAACGCGGCCAACATTGGCCGAGCTTTAAGCCGCGTCGTTGGCATTTGCCGGAGAACAATACTGTGATTTCCTTTGGAAAGCATTCTATAAAGCACTGCCATCTCGCCCGTCAACGGCCACGACAGCGCCATCGAGGGCCAGGAGGGGAGAATCGCTATTTTTAATCCACTTACATATTACCGCACCGCGTCTCGACCTTGGAAAAAAGCGTAATTACATCGTCCCGCACGTGAGCGCCAAATTTGACGTTTGACTTCAAAAGATAATATTAAGTACACGTAGAGAAATAAAAAATAAAATTCGTATTGTGTAATGAAAAATAACGTATTCAGCGTCCGACGCCATGTTTATCTTTTGTTTTAAAAACTCGATGTTCTTCGTTCTATCGCTTCCGTATCGAAAACGGTGCAAGATAGAGCAAAAATTTACTAAACCTTTTTTGTAGAGGAGGACATTTCCTACAAAAAAGTCCAGGACAGCCCTAGTCTAAAAAGTAAAACTTAGACGGGAGAAAGCCTCGTAGAAAGCATCGCAGTTTTGCTGTCTCATCCTAAGCGTTTTCACAGTCTGAGGCTGTGGGTTTCTTAGATTGATTTCACGCGACACATGGTGCAGCACCAGCTCCGAAATCTTAGTACAGTGGCGAAGGAATACCTACAGTTTCATCCTTTCATAGTTCTCTCCTTGTAAAAAGGAAAAATTACTATTCTCGCTAGGAAATTAATGACCGAAATGAAATAATCGTCACAATATAACATTATGAAATGTTCAAGTGTATGTACAGAAGTACACCTAGTACAGTTATTTAAGGTGTCTTGCCTCCCGTTCGGGTTAAAAACCCCCCCCCCCCCCCCATGGGGGATGGGGCCAAATTTTAGTGATGCGCCAGCACCGCCGGTTGTGCACACTTAAAAAAGATATACAACAAGTCAGCTACCACATTTATTAGCAACAAGCTGCCTGCCTTGATGCTTCTGTTGGTTCAGAGAACCTTTCTAACGTCGCCACGGCCCGCTAGAGGCCAACCCTTTCTGCGGTTACTGCCTGCACGGACACGGCACGCCGTAGCGCTCCCCCGTGTGGAACCCGCCGGCAGGGGCTTGACACCGCACCCTAGCTCCCCAGTACGGTGGGTCTCTCGAGTCGTTTCACGATCAGGCATTCGTCGGCACAGACCAGCCGAACGATCGGGTCCGTGAGGTCGTCAATTCTCAAAACTTGCTAAGAGAAGCGGATCTTTCAAAAGCATTGCTCCTCTTCGAGCTCGGGCACTTCGACCCCTCACTCTTCCACAATAAAATTGTGGACGGAGATAACCCGCTCCGCTCTCTTCCACAAGTCCCCTGCGGGGGTACAGAAGTACAGTGGTCCTTTTAACCTTTCGAGTCAAAGGAAGATGGTCGCTTCTTCCCTTAATTTAACGCTTCCCCTCATCCCCACGACTGGCAGTATGAGAGAATATAAACAGAGAGAAAACATATAGTGCCGTCCTTCTTTACCTGTAAGCGCAAGCGCAAACAGCAGTCCGCACTCTTTTGAACACGTGTATGTACGTATGTGGACTGCTACTGCAAGCGTATGACGAATGGCGGGGAAACTTACGAGGGAAAAAAGTTAAAATAAGGGGAGAACTACTGTAGTCAGAATACTAAAAATTCCTGAGATGATCAATGAAAAGATTGCAAATGAAACCTGTGATAAATACATACATATACATTCGCGCGTGCCTGAATCAAATGATTCCATCAATCTAGTTCCGTTTGCGACCGTCAGGTGCTTACGCGATACTCCCAGATCGGATGCATCTCCATCGTGACTTCTGATATAGAGATGAGTTTTCATTCACTCAAAAGGAAACCATAAAACGTTAAAATAACAGACGGAAAAAGTTAAAATAAGAGGAGTTAAAATAAGGGGAGGAGTAGAAAATTAGTCCAGTGTTATGCCGGGTTCTGGAATAGTAAAACCTAATGTTCCATTTTTTATTGCTGCTATACTGCAAGTTTGTCCTCAAATCCCATTGCAGAATGGTAATTTTTCATACCTTTTTAAGATGATTTCCTGTACAATTTATCTCTGCATAAATACACTAATTAGTACAATCTATGATATAGCTATAGCCATACCAATGCTAGTTTATACCATCAGTAATCTTTATATTGTAAACACAAATACCATACGGTATATTACAAGCAACAATATTATATTCATGGGTTAGTTACAATATTAACTTGCACAAACAGGTTAAGCTGGTTGCGAAGTAGGTACCTTAGGCGCCGCTAGGAGCGATCTCAGCTTTCGCTTACTAGTGCATATACGTAATATTTACGCTATATTTTTGTAACTTGTTTTAATTACCTTATGGAATTTGAGATTTGCATTCATCGTGTTCTACGGATTCATAGCAATATTCCCCACTGAATGAAAATTCTATTTTAAAAAATGTTAGAAATGAAATATTGCCTAACCATTCTTAAATAGGTTATAGCTGTTTCAGCAAATGTACATGTATACGTAACTGGCAATATTATTTATGCTATTTGTAGATTGTACTTTCTATTTATTCAATCTATGACAATACCAGATACAATTTATTCTTACTATAAAACAGTTCGTCTCTAACACAATAATTATTCCTACCACCAGATAAATCACTAAAAATTATGTGGGGTCCATTAGTACATTACAATACATTTCTCTACGTGTATTAACGGTTTATAAATATAGACAACGAAAGTGGTTTCGTTTCATTTTTCAAAAATCACTGTATGTGAATTTCATATCAACTTCTTATCGTTATGAAAACCACAACGCATTTTGTGTGTTGAGGGATTCGAAGAAACGTTCGATTACGACACGCCGTATTGTACGTAACATGCGAGTCTATTCGACGCTCTTATGCTCAAACGTACCAGTTTATCTCAAGAATTGTAAATTCGTAGAAGTGTATTTTCTATGGAATGAAATCGTTCAGGTAAAATTATTTCCAGGACTTAAGTAAAGTCTATGACGTTCTGAATTCCTCATCTATTGAGAAAAACGTGTGACATCTCCACAAGAATTATTTATGATCTTATATGAATTACAAAATATTTTATGCTGGAAAACACTTTTTTAAAGTACCAAAAAGTCAAAATGAAATTCTTTTAAAAATCTCACAAAGACAAGTTATTGAAAAAAAAAAGATAATTTGACTATAAAACGAATGGTTCGGTAAAATCCATCCCCAAACGAGCACAAAAGCTAGTGATATAACAACGTGAGAACTTTTGGGTTTAGTGGTGATTGGATGAATCAATTTAATTTTAACTAGCATTATAAATTGGATTGTCTGCATTTTTTATTGCAATTATCACCCACGTATATAATTTTCTGATCAGGGTATTAAGGTTTAGTTCAACACTCAATATCGGGATTACCATCCGGAATGGTAACATTTTTTATACGTTCGTCCATGTGTGAACGTTCAACAAGTGGGTGAACCCTCGCTAGTTCGGGGCTATCAAGAGATATTATGATTGGATATAAGTACTGAATGATATGTTCATTTTTTAACGCATCAGAAAGAACGGATAAAATATTTGACACGCGTCTAACGTAATCTTTTATTTCAGTTCGTGCACATTTGTGATATATGTAGTGTGGTTTAATTACACTTTCCAACTTTTTTGACTATTCACTAGAAGTATTTGTTGTAATTAACGTATTATCATTTGCATATAGTACATAGTCATAATTATTACGAAGTTTTTGCCCTTTATGGAGTTTAGGAGAATACATTGTTTATTCAGTGGTTTGTATAGTTAAGTGTCGTAACAGCAAGTTATCTTCCGTGAGTAAATACGAGTGAAATCGTTTACCTCGCGCCGCAAAGAGGATAAGTTTGGTCCGTTTGAACAAAAGTTACCCTAAAAGGGCGATAAATACTGGTAGTCGCTTAACCTTTAAACTGCCTGCCGGAAAGTCATTAACGCTCGGGTTCTGACGTGAATTTAGGCAAGAAAATCAAGTGGCTGAAGAAACCGTCGCTCGTGTTGCACAAAATCTCTTCTCATCTCTGACACTCTCCTTGTTTTACCCTAACCCTTTCGCAATATCTCCGTTGTAGGTCTAGCCAACTCCCGTTCCTGCTAAGGGGTTGTGGTCTCTTGGGGTTTCCGTCTTGATTTAAATATCAACTGCGATACGAGTTAATCATCGAAACGTGACTTAATAATATTCTTCAAACGATAATAATTTTAATTATCTACGCCGGAAAGGAATTAATGTCACGACTAATAGGTTTTATACAACGCGAGACAAGTACTTAATATATATGTACAATTTGGCAGGAAGTAGACGCGAGTCATCCATATAATCTTATAATTAGATTTTACATTCTACCGGCTCATGTCATTCAGAGACTTATGTAAATTTATTATCAAGATTAAAATAAATACCAATCAGATGAACTTGTAAGTGTTTATTTTGGTTTTATGCGTCACTTTATACCGGCAATCAAAAGGTTTCATCGATTTTATGCCAAAGAAGCGCATAAACGCAAATTTATTTTAATATTAGGATGTTGGAGTTCAGCTTTAAAGTCTGACTAATCCAAGAAGATCTTTTCAAAATAACCCTTCGTCGTTTTACTTTCGATAATAAATGCTCTTCAATCTCTTTCTTACTGAAGTGTATATAAATTTGATTTTGAGTTTACTTATTGTTTTTCAGCGCTAATTATGAGTATGTTTGTCTGCGTACCTGTCATGTACATTCAAAACACTACTGTCGCTTTACAAGTCATTGTTATGATAAGTCATTATTCGGATTATATAAATTATGTGTCTAATCATACAAAGTAGTAAAATAAACCCACAAACCGCGCGTTAAGACAAATCTGCAGGAAAGTGACTATACTTTCATTAGAAGTCATTAACCCGTGCCCGTTGTGGAAAGATCGTGTCAGGCAATAGAAAAAGTGACACTCCTCACTCATTCAATGTACATGTCACTCATCAGTTCGGCATTTGAACTAAATTATGGTCTTCTTCATTTTCGGATTTGTGCACCACCTTGCATACCTGCATTTATTGCAGAATCAATTTCAAATTAGATTTTTTCTTTCTAATATAGAATGTTGGGGAAAAAATTCCATACTCAATTAGACAATTTGAATGTAGGCATGGCTATTTATAATTATTTTTTACTATGGGATATGTGTTGAGTGCAAAACACGAAGTCGAAGTTAGAAATAGGATATCCTCCTCATTCAACGTCGCGTCGGTTTAAATGCCCGTTACATTGCTTGACGTGTAGAGGCCCGTTCACGACGCGAGAAATGTCGTATATTCACTCGTAAACTCGTGAAATTTGGCGTGCCAGAAGCGACTAACGTTCCACTTTGTCATTCGCTACCTTTCCGTTACGTTTCGTTGATTTACCAATTACTATTAAACTATGATTTACACCTTTTGTGTTTATTTAACAAAATCTATATATTGGGCGGTGGCCCTTGATTAATTATAATAGGAACAAAACTGTTGTAATATGTATTAAAAATTAGTAGAATTTGAGCATGGTCTAGAGTAATTTCATTTGTCATCATAGAATTTTGGTATCTTGTAAAATTTGTCTTTATTTAACTAATTATGCTTGAAAACGGTTGTGTGCGGTTTCTTTTAAGAGGTTACATGGGTCTTGTAACTTAAAAATACGATTTTTTCTTTATTTTGTTATTCAATTGTACAACTCATTAGGAATATTGTCTGAAAATTTCAAGCCGATCTGAGCGACATTTCCAGATACAGAAGTGCTCCCCTTAAGTTATACACTCGAGTCTGGCAATATGGCGTCTGCTCCCCGTAAGTTATATTTCCCCTCACCTCCACCACTCGCATTTCCGCTAGACACGTACACATGCATGTATGTGTACGTATATACAGATGCACACATGCATACATTTAATTACGAATTTTTAAATCAGTTAAACATTAACGATCGCAAATTGTACGTTGAAGGAAGTGAAAAAATGATTTCAGAGTGCAAAAATGAAATGTATTGGAAAGCAGGGTGGGTGTGATGGGGGAACGCGGGAGGAGAAGAATATAACTTAGAGTAACGAAAAAATATAACTTAGGTAGCATAAAACATAAGGGAAGACAACTTAAGAGGAGCACTACTGTATATAGGCGTTTAAAGCTCGTAGTTAGGGTCGACTTTATTCATTTATATAGTCGGTAGTCAAAATTTATCAAAAACTTATGAACCTTGATCGTCTTGAAATTTTGCATACATCTTTTAAACATGTGTGACCACTGCTTGAACGAAGGATTTTTTTCGTCATTTACAATTAGGGTAATACGGTGCCAAATTTAGTGCAAAAGTGCATATGATTTGCTAAAAACGCAAACAATTTTCAAGTTTTCTTAAAACCCTTCGTCCAAGCAGTAGCTATACTCAGCTACTAAAAGAAAAACTTCGATTTGTTGAAAGTTACAGAGACGACCGTGAGGACACTTTTGTGACTCTGACGTTACTTGAGGCGCTGTCAACGGCTGAATTTACAATATTTTTTAATGCAAATTTTTGTACGTGATGTTGACATTATATACACATACGCGTAACAAGAACAAACTATAATAAGGTAAACGTACCAATGACTGGACATGTACCCATCGCTGGACAGACTAAGCGACATTCGTTTGTTCTCTAGACAGGCATTAGTTTGTCCAGCTATAGGGTCGTTTTACTAGGCGTCCAGCTATTGGTACGTTTACCTTACTAATGTTGTAGCTTCAAAAAAAGTTATTTTAAGTTGCAAGACCCATGTAACCTCTTAAATTAAAAAAAAAACTTACAAAAACACGAGAATTCTTCAAACCTACTAACGGTTCAACGGAAATTGAAATATTCTCATACCTTTACAAAACAAAATATTTCATAGCCGATAAAAACTGTATTTGAATACCGTATCGAGCTAATATGAAGGTTAAATTATAGGCGATAAAGCCCTAATTTCATCACCCTTGGAAAGTTCGGTATTGTCATAACATTTTTACCACTCTCTCGTAACAATTGAAAGTATATTGCGCAGTATCGTCCATTTTAGGGGCAGTGTTTATTTGTTGATAATTGAAATTAAGCCGCGCGGATAATCCGCAGGGCGACAGATAAAATTGCACGCACTTATAAAAAATGTTTCCCCTTCGCTACCTATTGTAAGCGAAACTTAATGCATCGGACGGGCAATGGTTAAAACTGGTCTCGGAATCATCGCGTGTACATACATGCACCTAAAGTTAACCAAAAGCATTGTGTCCCGACGCGCAACCAATTGGCCACTGGTTTGGTTCGAGTCGGATTATCTCTGCAGATTGGCACTCGTTAGAATAAACATGATTTCATTACGTTTCAATTCAGTAATTTATTTCGTCTGCTCCCGGCGATTTATTGGCTGTTTGCAATTACACGGCCGGGAAAGGACGATCAAAAGCAGGTTTGTCGACGGTGTGGCGCGTTAATTCGAAACGAAACTGTTCGTGCGACAAACGTGTTCGGATAGTCTCGAATCTACATACATTGAAAATATAGAAATCGGTAACATTCAACGAGAAATTCCTGGCTGGTGCGAACACCCGATTTCTCGTCTGATTTTAGCTGGTGACAAATTAAATGATGGTCTTCCTCCTTGATACCGACCAATTAAAACCTTGACAAAACTTGTTTTATTCAAACAGATACTCTTTTTATTCCTCAATTTATAAATGCGGAACGTTTCTTGATGTCGATAAATATAAGTATCATTCATCTTATTACGAAACATTTATTTGTATAGATATATTCAATATAGTCTTTATTCAATTAAAGCCAAGTTAAGAAAGTTTACATTAAATTACCAACATTTTGTCCTATTATTGACATAAATTTCCATATCTCTGTAAGCTTCCATGGCGACGAAAGAAAAACTATTTAAAAAGGTAGCGGTTAGACTTATCGCCATTCGATGACGTTGTAGAAGGCGCTTTCACCGTCGCCAAATACAGATTGCCGATGATTTGTCGGAGCACATGCCACAAATTTATCGCTTACGTTTCGCCTCGCATTCCATTCCCAGTGTTTAATCGGTTTCATCAAAGTTTACGCGAAAAGTATTATATACAAAATATGGGAATTGTGTTGTACTTAAATGTAAATGCGCATTCGGATCTTGAGTATTCGGTCAATTTTTTGAATAGATTAGTTATAAAATTTAATGCGTCGGAAATATAGAAAATAAAATTATATTATGCCATTAATCTTCTGTAAAAAATTACAGCTCTTCACTTAAATAAAAAATGACAAAAAAGGCATTATTCTAGTGTGGATAATATATGAGGGGCATTAGTTTTGAAATTATGTGAGCAGGAGTCCTTACGAGTAATAAAGTATTAAACGATGCACATAAAGGATAGAAAACGACTTTGTCGTGTGTAGTTGTATTGTTTAGTAAACGTTTAAGTTTGATTGGTTCGAGTGTTCAACTGAATTGTGATATCGATATTTAGGGGAGACCACAACGGCGATTGATACTTTTGTGTTATTCTGTTGTAATTGTTTTCTTAGGGTGCTGAGTTACCCGGCCGAACGGTCTGTTTTTATTATGCATTAGCACGCAGCACATTTCCTGAAGGGTTCGTTCATTTAGTCGCTGTAATTCTCTCAAATCTGTATTGGGGTTTCCAATCATCTTATTTGGACAAACTCCTTTATTTATATTATTTATAAAGTCATTATTATTTTTAATACGAAGTAACTTGGAAGTTTTGTCAATGTTTTAAGAATTCCATTTGACTGCCACCCTTGTAATCGTTTCGATCTAGTTTGTATACAAAATTATATTTTTGTGTAACTTAAAGTTATCGATGCATTCCCGGTAATGTACACTGTCATTTTCTCTTGAAAACTGGAGCATCCATTTTGTTGGACAGCATTGGCAATCTGCTTCATTTATCATAAATATTATTCTTCATTATTTCTTACAATTTTGCACATATTTTCAACCTGATTAACGTAGTTTGCGACGTCATGGACCCTATCTCGCAAATAGTCCCTGATGAACACGCTAATAATGTAACGAATTGCGGATACGATGGTCCCTTGCGATTACGCGTCGTAATGGTTTTGCCACCTAGCGGAATGTGCGGTAGCCTTGCATTAATGATCTGTTTCAATCCTTACTTATTTCCGTATGTCCCGTATGCCAGTATGTGAAAAGACATTTTTTCATCAAAAAAAAATTAGACCGTACTCGAAGTATGAAATCTCGAACACCTTTGAACATGATTTAGACTTTTTGTAGGAAACGACTATTTATGCATTTAATGTCACGGTTTTTTTTATGAATGGCAATGAGAATTGGAGTATGAACATAGGTTATACATCACCTTTCAATTGATACATTCCTTAACCCTTTGAGGGGCGGTGGTACATACAGGGTGGACGTCGGCCAGCGGGTCATAGGCATCCCATGTTAAAGAAGTAACTAGATCATCAGTCGATTAATCCCGTGGTAATTAGATTTTGCTACAATCTTTTAATTACTCGCAATGCATAAATAAACAGAATTAAGAATTGTAGCAAAGCCGACAAGGCCTAAATACCGTGTGATTAGTCGACTGATCTAGTTACTTCTTTAACATGGGATGCCTATGACCCGTTAGCCAACGTCCACCCTGTATATGTATGTCTGTTTGTCCTAAATTCTAGTTGCGTTCAATATATTTCTTAATTATATTGAGAGTCTAGCACGGCGTTGTATGCAAACAGTCAAAGGCATCTTAAAAAAATAACCTTTGATCAAATAACTATGTTCAAATATTTTACCATGAAATAAACAAAATTTTTTATTGTTGTAGGAAAGCGAAGGACTTTAGGAGCCAGGAGTCCCGACGAAACGAAATATCTGAAGGGAACAAGGTGCCAACAAAGTGTGTAATGCCGTAGCTGATAGGCAAACGACGAAAGATGTGAATGCCCGGAGTAGGTCGGGCGAGGCGTCGGGTGGCTGCGGCGACGGTGAAATCGTCGGTACCGAAGCTGGCGGCGTTTGTCCAGCGGACGGCACTATGGGGGAGCACGAGTCCGCTGACACGTGGTCCGCCTGGTTCCTGGACGCGATCCGCAAGATCCGAACCCAGAAGCAGCGGCCGAGTGTCGAGCGGATATGCCACGCGATCCGTCAGCACCACAACTACCACGAGGAGGAGATCGCGGAACACCTCGAAGTCGCGGTACGCCGCGGAGATGTCCTCAAGATCTTCAACAAGGGCCAGTCCTCGTACAAAGACCCATGCGGCCTGCAGGCAAGGCCGCTGAAAGTAGGACGCACGGCCGACCTGAGCAAGGTTTTCGGGAAGGCCGTGCGCGAGCTCGGCGAGCGGGACGGTTCGACCCTAAAGAACATCGAGAAGTATGTGCGCCAGAGTCATACCGTCGAAGAAGAGGCCGAGGGCGATCTCAGGACTGCCCTTAAACTTTCGGCGAAACGGGCCGCCGACCGGGGCTTCGTTGTCCAGGATGGCCGACTCTTCCGCCAACCGGACCGGCCGCCTCACCTCACCAAGAAGCTCAACGAAAGTAACCACGTCGTTGAACCTCAAACTCCTAAGGTTAGTATACTTTTCCTTTTTTTTAAATTTGCAATCACCATTTTTTAAAAATACCCAATTCAACTGCAGATTCATTTGACACATCGACCACAAACCTAGATAAAGTTTTGCAGCGTCAATGTTATAATAGTATTTTTCGATACTAGTGCGTAAAATACGATTTTACACACCGTTTTAACATACGATTAGATTGACCGCTGTATAAAATCGAATACTTACGCACGCGTGTTGAACGATATTTTTCGATATACTATGCATAAAATTTGTCCGCCCTTTTTTGTGGGTCAAATATGATGTTACGCACGTGTGATGACCGCGGCGCACGAGTGTCCCAAGTAAAATTTGATTTTACACATAGTATTTCGAAAAATTATTTCTTGAGACGATAAAAGCATTAGCAAATTCAGCAATCTGGTCTTGCTACATTTCATTAATATCGACCACGCGACATGTTGCAAACTTTTCAAATGGTGGTTTGTAATGCATTAAACGGTTAATTATACACTTTTGCAGCCCGAGGAAAGGGCAGTTATGAAACACTCGCGGAATTCACTAAACGTACTAAATTCTTATTTTTTATTGAACGACTGCTGCAACAATTTAAGGCATGTCCAAACAAAACACTATATCACGAAATACGGCATAAATAATGTTCAATATTCGGATGTCGTACCTGCATGAAAACGGACTTGATGTTTAGGTTAGAGGTCAACCCTTTGAGCCACGAATTTTTGTTTTCGTCCAATTAACTAAAAACTTGTTACTTGGGGGGTTTCGGAGTCGCTGTTTAAGAATCCGTTGGGGTCCGATGGTCGAGTTTCAATGTAAATTTAATCCGGTTGGATCCGCCATTTTTAATTGCGAAAGTGTGACAACGGATTCGTAATCAGCAACCCCAAAAACATATAAAGAAGTTTAACACATACGTTTATACGGGATTATTTTCCAGAAACGAGTTTCTTTTTAACTGGATAATTTTTTGTATATATTTGTTTATAATTAATTAATTATAGTATATTAAGACATATAATAATTTGCATTTCTTAAATAAATACCTTAGATTTGTAGAAAATAAAATGCGACATCAGAAATATGAGAAACTGATTTTTAAGGCAAAAATAACCAACGAATTGAAGGTGGGACGCTCCAGGTCCCGTCGTGGCGCAAAGGGTTAAAGTAATCGCTGTTCAAATTTCAGCGAAATCGGTTCAGAAATTGTGAAAACAGAAAAATGATATTTTTCGGTACTATAACGGTAAAATCTTACGGCCGTGTGTCGAACATTATTTTTCGGTACTGAAAGCTGTAAAAATTCGATTTCGCGGACTGCATTTAGTCCACATGGGTTATGTTTTTGACCGAGTAGATTCATGTTTCACGTGATTAGTGAAATTTCATTTTACGGACATAAAGTAGGCCGTAAAATCAGATTTTGCGGCTATAATACCGACAAATAATTTTCAGATTGCCTGTATTACATACTAAATTGTAAACAATGCTCCATTTTTCCTACACTTTCGACGAAATCTGCATACACTAGCGCCACTGGTGTCGCGCTGGAAAGTCGACACAATGAGTCAGTTTAGATAGTCTTATTAAAAAAACAGCAGCATGTTGAAAACATAGTAAGAGATTACAATTTGTTAGTAGCTGGCAAAATTACAAAATCTGGCTCATACAACTTTCTTTTCACATTTTCGGTGGCTTTCATCAGAGACCCAATGTTTACATTTGTAGTTTGTTTTTATTTTTATTTAGTCCATCGACGGTATTTACTGCATATTATATTCTTATAAGTATTTAAACTTTTGAGTTTGTTTGTAGAGGCAACTATTCATTATTTTCATGTAATCGTGTAAACGAATTACAAGTACATGTTATTTAATAATAGTATATTTGTCACGAGGGGGAGGAAGATAGACAAGCTCTCCTCAGGTACAAGATTGCCACCCGAGACGAAGGCGAGGCTGGCAAACACGCGGGTAATGCTTGTCTGTTTTGATTCCCGAGGGTTGAATACGATTTTTCTGCCAAATGCACTGAAAGTGAGGATTCAATAGAATATATGACTTTCGGTGAATGAAAGAAGAAAAAACTTTTTATTTTACAATAGCAAATCATTTATTAACTTATAAAGGCTTAAAAAATGAAAAGCCAAGATGATTATAATGTATATTTTATTACCGACGATATATGTCTTTATTATATATATATATGTCTGAAAAAAATACTATCGCAAATCAAAGGTAAGACAGTTAGTTAGTTAGTTTTAATTATTATGCCATGGGATAACATTCCCATGTGGCAAATTGAATACAAAAATTATAATACATAAATAACAATTTGTGAAGATGTAGACTAGATAATTACATTAAAATAAATACACATTATAGTAATACGCAATATGGGATATGAAAGCAGAGTATACAATTCCGATATAGATTTTCGAACGTCAGGAGGGAATGGTAGTCTGTCTGAAATATTCATGAACGTTTCGTCAGTGCTTGTAATGTCAATTGCAATTTTGTTGAATTTTTGTTTATGATATAAAACGCAATTTTGATGAAATGTTACAATTACCGTCTTGTAATATAAAGAAAGTACTCCACAGCATGACATTGCGTCAAGTGTAGGCAGTTATTGATTAGAATAACAAAGTGCTGTAAAAAACTAATTTCTTCATCACTGGATTGTAATAATAACACCAGCAAGAATAAATTCTTATGTCTTATATATTTATTTGTTAATTGTAGAAAACAATAACAAAGAGAACATTTTCAATAGCTGAAATCGATGGGATGTTGATTTTCCAATGGCGATGATGCAATCCAATAATTCCTTTGAAACATTTTCAAAATTGAAAGCCCCGCACAGAGCGTCAGAGAGACGGCGCAGGCGCGCGACATTGAACTTGAAACCACTGTGTGCAGTCGACTCTCAAGCATGCGCTTGTTCCTGTATCTTCTTCTACGCGGCAAGGGAAACTAACGGTTAGAAATCCGAGTTTATCTAGCAGTGTAATTGTCTATCTCGGAAACGAAACGTTTGAAACCTGGCAAGCAGTCGATTCTAGTTTTCCGTTGTCCGGGTTCATCTTACCGGTCAATCTCAGCTCGAGAGTCAGCAGGAGGCAACGACCAGGTGAAAGGTACAAATGCGAAATTCTTGAGCAGATCCATTAATTTCAATGACCATGGGTCATCTCACTCCTAAGCGAGGTTTCCAACTGATTAACTTGGACGTCTTTGTTGTCGTTTCCTCGAGAATGTCGATATTGTTGGACTACGCAATAATGCGCAATAACGCTAAAACGTTATATTACGCAATGTTCGGGAACGCCTAATTGTTTTATTTATCCTTTATACGAATCGTTTCGGTAATTGGGCAATTCACAACGAACTCTATTTCCGGTCGGTCACTCGGTTGACTGCTTAATTAATGACTCATCCGATATGAATAATATCCGATGTTAGGCCGACATGGAGTTGAAATGAAATAAGTGAATTCCCGCGCAATCTATCAAGCTAGCAAATATTATGTTTTTGCTCACCTGTAGTCATTTATATTATATATTAATTCATTATATAATAAATAATCTGATATTTCATTTAAGCGAATTTGGTATTTCGGTATCAACAGGTAAAGTATCTCCGCAATAATCGATTATTGAATTCGGAGTCAGGGACGCTTTGGTGTTAAAACACAATTATCCATTATGGCTGAAACCTGGAATTGGTTTATATGACAATGAAGATTGTTTTTTTTTCTAATAAACGCTGTATATTTTGACACGTTCTGACCGAGTACCACGTGGTCAATGTTTGGGTTACACATAGTTCATTTGCCTGTTTGAATATGACTAATCAAAATCTTCATCCACAGTGAATTTGTCACGTCAAACACTTCGCTCTTTTCAAAGAAGGAAGGTATCATCGTTTCAATCACAGAGACTTTCAAAACAGATGTTTGTCGTTTTGGATAACGTTGAAGCTTGAAATAACATCTCACTGGAAAAGTTAAATCCGTAGCCACGATTTAAATCTCAAAAAGTTAAATTTGTAGTCACCAAGCTTAGCCATCTTGGGGTCTCAAGGGAAAGGTGATGGTAATTGTGTCGTCCCTCTTCAAGAGCAATAATAGTGACACCCTCCTTGTTGTCTGCTGGATTGATGAGCATGTCGCAAGGTTTTCCTCCAAGTTCGACTATTTCTCCTTTTCTAGACAGTTTGAAGTAGTTGAGTAAAGTACTTCAGTAAAATACTTCAGATTTCAGAACTGCGTCCATTCCGTCTTGCGAATTTATGTTCGGTATTCTTTAGGATTTCCTACGTTACGCACAGAAACCCACTCTGATGTTCAGTTTCCTTAGACATTGCTCCTGACGCAGTCGGATCTTATTTGTTTTATTAAGCCCTGGAAAATCTCTCCATAGTTTAAGTAGCAACAATAAAAAGCAGCTGACCGTGATTATGGATTTCTTATTGAAAGTAGAATGGCTGCGTAGTCATTTGATTTCCTTTATAAACATGAGATATTAGTATGATATAATTCAAGTATTTTACTTTCTTAACCGCTTGAAATTGATGAGTCCACATAAGGGAACCGGGACGAAACGTGTATAGTTCTAGATATTATCGCTAGAGGGATGCAGAATCTAATAGTGGTCGAGTTATTAATTTTTCATATATGCAGTTCGAAGAAATGAAAAGTTCAGTTTGCGATAATAATACACAAACAGGTTATAACTCAATTTTTTCATATTTAGTGGTTGACATCAACAACCCAATAATTTAATTAAGCTTTATAATGTTATTTTAATGTAGTAAAAGAACCGTAATACCAAGAATCTGATTCATGACAAATATTAGTATGATTACCAATAATTCTTGTTTTAAAACCTACATGGAATTCTTCAAATTTCAAAGAGGAATTTCGTAATTTACCTAAATACGACAGACAAATGAATATTTCCGGAAGATAATTACGGCCAATGCAATGTTTACTAATTCTGTAATTTGTGTCGTAATGGAAACTCTCAATATGTAGTATTCGGTATAAAACTGTGATATAAACTCTAAATGCCGGAGCTCGGGTACTTTTATTACTCGGATTTTATTCGTGTATTTCAAATACAAATGTTTATCTCAACTGCCGATCACTTGGATTCCACGTGCAGATAATTCCTACTAAATAGCGCAGGAATCGACCCGAATTATTTCTGTAAACAGAAGTCTAAATGAGAAATTGCATTTCAAGTTTGCAAAATGAACTGGGGTGCGATGATTTTATCGAATTGTTGGAAAAGTGTCGGATCGATGAGCAGTGGCTGTCCCTAGAGTCGAGTTCATTGAAATTCGCATCGTGTTACTTTCACAAAGTCGCACGAACACTCGAGTTAACGACTTAAACGCCGCGCGAGAGATTACGTTACATGTTGACGACATCGGTTTATCTTCTCCCGAGCCAAATCGTCGGTGTTATTAGATCACACGCATTAAGCGCTACTCGTACACGAGACAACGGGTACGCACAATGCCGCCGATTTCGCTTTCCGCTTTAGTACCAGTTGCAGCATAATTTTAAAATGGGGGACCCAATTCCTGCCCGCTCGTTGGCCGTTCTGGGAGAGTGCATCGTAACCTTGAATTCGTTTCGTTGTGTGTACCTGCGTCTGGAGGGCGCCTTTTCTCTTCGATGCCCAGATCCCGTAGTCGTTGCGCAAAAGGCGCGCAAAAATGGGACAGGTGAAAGACTGGTCTAATTGAAAATGATTACTTTCGACTCCTCTTTTGTTTTCGACGAGTGCACTCGACAACCTGTTACTGACCGATTTCGTCGGATTAGTGGACAATGAATGCATGTCGTCGACATCCTTGTCTCATAATATTACCAGTAATATTCTTCTTAGAACGATCATAATTTCTGAATCTTGTGGTGCACGCGGTAAATTATGCATTGCTGATATATCGATTTAATTTGAACGAAAAAAAATTAATTATTTGGTAAATTCGATGTTTTAAGAAGTAGAATATATTGAAGTAGCATTAAACGTACAAAAAAAGACATATGTTTATTTGTTTCTTTTTTAATTTTGAGATCATAGCAGCTGCGATTCTGAGATTCTTAAAAAAAGGTAAATATGGCGGTTTTTTCAGAGGGAAGTAAGTTTGTTTGTTATTGACATAATTATTAGATATCTGTAGCAAAAAACATGCCATACATGGTGGTCCAATATTTTATACACTTTACTTTTAAAAAAAACGCCATCGTAATGGTAGTCTTAATAAAATGCAAGAAATTATTTTCTTAAGTACACCCATTCAAGAATCAAAGGAACACTTTCTTAAAATCAAAAGCTTCTTCTGAAATTAAAAATTTCGTACACGAGTATAGTACTCTCTGCCACGTATATAATGTAATTAAACTCGTCACCACCAGGCGCGACAACAAATTTCGCAGCTCTCTTCGCTATTCCGGCTCCCGTTATAGAAATGGATTTTTGCTTGGTCGTAAGGAATTCTACCCCCGCTCTTTAAAACAAGCAGAACTTTAACCCATTAACACCCAAAGCACTTTTATTGCTTTAATTTCAATCAAGTATTTCGTATCAAACACAAAATTCAAAAAAATTGAAAGGTGCGTGCCCTACTATTTTCAAGGTCGCTCTTCAAGATTCCGGGGTCAAAACTGAGTTTCAGCCATAAGGTCATCCAATATGACACCGAATTTCCAACCAATTTCCAAGAAATTGATAATAACATTGGACGCAACAATGATTTCCTTTTCATTACAAGTTGCCATGGGCACATTTCAATACCGACTTTTTTCGTCGTTCTTATCTTTGTTTTCAATAATGAACAAAAGAAGAGACGAAAATGAGATTGCTAAACTAAAAATAGAAAACTGTACGGCAACAAAATGTTATAAAAAAGCGTTTTTTCGTGAAACTGGTGTAAATCGACAAAGTTATGCTAAACAGTAACAGCGCCACATGGCCGAAGTGGCAAACAACGGAACTGTAAAACTTAATTATGTAAAATTAAAACAATAATTTATTCCGTTTTTTTTTCTCGAAATTCTCGCTCTGCAATTGCAAAAGTAAACATTTCATAAAATCGGTGCCAAAATTTCAGTAAATTCGGTTCGGAAATGGTGGAGAAAAGTAGGAAATAAATTTAATGACAAAATCATGGTGAAAGGCCCAGCTTTGAACCCCCTTACCTGGCTTTAAAATAAATTTATCGTTTTCTCGCAATCTCACTTGTATTTTTAGAAGACAGTTGCTATACTTTTCCTATAGTTGAAATATTTTTAAAATGTAACTGACATATCTTCATAACAAATTGGAGATGGACAGTGCAATTTCCATGAAGCTTTTTTTTTTTTTTATCAAATGCCGATATGTTTGTCTAACATATATTTGTTTCGTGCGTTAAAATGTCAACATGTAAAACACACATTACACTACACTGTTATAAATTCGCTGGTGGTCAAATAGGCGGGAGTGAGGTGTACATGGTTTCAGTGATAATTGTTACCCCAATGAGAAGTGTAAAAGTAATCATTCTGTTGACAGCAAATATATTTGTCCCGACGGTTTTTCAGATTACTGCGGAATTTTATTTCCTGTTTTGTACTTTCGACAAAAAATATAAAGATTTCATTATGTCAGTATTAGATAATTTTAATAACATAAATATTCAATTAAATTTGTTACTTTTCTGAAAGGGACAGATTATCTAATTCTGATAATCTAAGTCCGTAATTGATTGAATACATGTTATAACATTTGTTACGTAAATATAAAAATGTAAGAGACATTTTGCTATGGCAGACATCTTAAATAATAAACAGGTTTTATTGATTTGGACCAGCTTTTAAACGTGTTTATTCATCTATAAACAAAGGTATATCTCTTACTTATAAACCTTTCATGAATAAGTAATATTTTCCTATTCGTTAGCTGCAAATAATCTGTAGTATGATTTTCTTTAGAAATGTACTCCTCAATCACAAATGAAAACCGGCAGTCAAATATTGCGAGAATAAATTTATTCAATATTTTTTTATTATATTTATCTGACATTTTGGCTGAAAGTAACAATTTTTCAGCGTTTGGTACCATTAAGGTTTTTAATTTATATTTTAGAATTTTGAAAAAAAAGAACATAACCAAACATGTTTGAATAATTCATTTCCAGATCTTGAAACGTAATATAATCGTATAACAACATTTAGAAAATATCAAACAATTATTATATACACCACTATTTTATCCTACAGATCTTCCAGTATTTTTAAAACTATTTTTGACATTGCAGATGAATTTTTAACAAGAGGTGAATCCATGAAGAACCTTAAATAAGTAGATTTTTTAAATAAAACTTGGTTGTTAATGCGATCTTCAAAAGTATTTATTTTGTGATTCTTGGTACACGAATGTGGCACCCTTGTAAATTACAGTCACGTTTAATATAAGAAATTTGTACACCGTGTAACGCCAACTATGACACCCCGTTGACCTGGAGGTGAATGCCGATAAACTGAGCCAGAAGTTCCGCTTCCAAAATTGAATCTGAGGCTTAGAATTTGATTGGCAAGCCATCGAAGTTTCGAAAAAAATCACTATTTTTGCAATAACTCGGTTCTTTTTGAAGTAATGTTCAGCAGCCAAAATTCACATTAAATTTATTTTTTAGCTCTACAATTCACCTCTGAGTCTCTTTGGCTTACATTGAAGATTTCTCTTGTTATAGCCATAAAAAGGGTAAAAAATGCAAATTTTTTCGATTTTTCTCGTCCAATTTTTTTCGCTAAACAGCTAACGAATTATCACAATAAAGAAATTGTAGGCCTTAAAAAACGAACAATTTGATGCATAATCGAAAGCGATTCGATAAAATTTAAACCAACAAGGAGAATTTCAAAGTCGCAGAATTTACGAAAAACGTCTCGGTATTCGCAAAACCCGTTTTTCGCCAATTCCATGACTTTAAAAGGCTTCTCGTGGTTTTAATTTTTATCGAATCACATCGTATTAAGGGTTAAATTGTTCGTTTTTTCAAGGCATACATCTTCTTCCTGTGTCATATTTCGTTAGCTGTTTAACGAAAAAAGTTAGACGCGAAAAAACGCAAGAATCGTCATTTCCCCCCCTTTTTTGGCTATAACAAGAGAAATATTCATGACAGATCAAAGAGCCTCGGAGATGAATTGTAGAGCTTGAAAATAACTTCAATATGGACTTCCACTAGTCAACATAACTTCAAAAAGAACCCAGTTATTGCAAAAATGGTGATTTTTTTTCGAAACTTCGATGGCTCGCCAATCAAATTTTAGTCCTCAGATCCAATTTTGGAAAAGGAACTTCCGGTTCAGTTTTTCGTCATTTATCTCCTAGTAAGGTGGCGTTACACAGCGTATGTATGTTGGAGGATCAACCAAATCATTTTAAGTAACTACATTCCTTTAAAAAAACTGACGTACTCATATTTATAATAGTTAAAAAAATGCCCATGAAGAACTCAATTTAATTTGAAGTAAAATGCTAGTTCAAAAATATTCGACATTTATGGGGACCAGACAAAAGAAGTTATAAATAAGAAGTTATTGTTAGTGATTTTTTTATCACAAATTCCGGTTTCAAGCTCATTTTTGTAACATAATAGGTAACGAGGTAGCGTAATAAATGGTCTCAAGCCATTCATGGATACTCAGAGTGTCGGTATAAAATGCTTGGATTATAATTCTGAACAGCAACGTCGACAACGATAGTCTATTAGACATGCTTATTTACTAACTACATAAGTAGAGTTTTTAATCGGTTCCTATAACAATTGAATTTCAATCTTATTGGAACTGTGGAGACATGAAAACAATAAAAGGAGGTAAAGTAGATGTTAAACAGTGTCGAAGGCAAGAAGGGAACAAAGGGACGCAGGTTACGAAGCTATAAACTGACGAGGATGTATATCGGGAGGAGGGAAATGTGGCAAATGCGCAAAAGGGGATATTCGCGTGATAAACGTCGAGTTTCGCGTGGTCCCTGCCGCGGTGTGCGCTGTTAATTAAAAGTCTATACTTTTCAATCAATACTCGGCATGCCCTAGTGTGCGCTGACTCTGTCTGTGCATCGCCCTCTTATTGATCCTCCTGACTCATTTTGCCTCCCGTTTGATGCGTGTTGAAGCTCAAACGCAAAAAAAAAATAACGTGGAGAACCGCCGAGGGCAGAAAACCGGATGGCCGAATGCGCAGACGCCTTGACACGAGCCCTGGCGGTGGTCAGGCGCAGCCAATCTACACGATTTGACTACTTAACGCCGGAATTACTTTACCAGGGGGGTCGGAAATCATATTTCCACGGCTTATACCCACTGCGCTCTTCCCAACCGCATCTCGATAAAGGGAAAATATTGCCCGCGTCCTGCCCTCTATCGATGTACTCGGCTGTTATCGTTCGCTCAATAATAATTTACTCGCTTTCTTTTCTCCCCGACTATGATTTATTTATACGGCTACGATCATTATCGCCGAGGAAATTACTGGCGTTTGGCATTTTCAACGATTGAATGCTTGGGAGGAAGATTCAAAGACGCATTCGACGTCGGTTTTTCGAATGACAACGAGACCCGATAAAACATTTACTGGACGTATTCAAAGAGGGATGCGTATTGATTTCTCCTGGATGACGGATGTCTGTATCCATTTGTTATTACGGAATTATGGCGACACTTTGCGCGATTGTCGAGAATCACGAACACCTTTTACTTTTGTCTAACTCTCTGCTTAGGTGAAATAATATATGAAAAAATTGAAATATGGTTTTGTCCACCGTAGATTTATATTATTGGTATTCATCATCAGATTTCCTAAAAAATGTTTGGATTTTATTTAAATCAAAAATTGATTTAGATCCTTTCAGTAGTTAAGGTATCCATTTTAGTACCATGAATAAATGGTGATTCTTTATCTTTTTGACCAACCTGTGGTTTTGGGTAGTTTTCACCTTCCTTTCAGAGCTTACTTAGTTAGGATTCATAAGCTTATCACCTTGTTTTGCTTACTAATAATATAACGCCGTGTCACGCCACCTATGTCACCCCGTTTACTAGGAGATAAATGATGAAAAATTGAACCGGAAGTTCCTTTTCCAATATTGGATCTGAGACTTAAAATTTGATTGGCGAGCCATCGAAGTTTTGAAAAAAATCACCAGTTTTGAAATAACTCGGTTCTCTTTGAAGTTATGTTAACTACTGGAAGTCCATATTAAAGATATTTTCAAGCTCTACAATTCATCTCGGAGGATCTTTGACCTGTCATGAATATTTCCTTTGTTATAGCCAATGAAAGGGGGGGGGGGGAACCCTTTCTCAAAAATTGACATTTTTCACCCTTTTTATGGGTATAAAAAGAGAAATATTCAATGTAGGTCAAAGAGTCTTCGAGGTGAATTGTAGAGCTAAAAAATAACTTTAATATGAACTTTGACAGGTTAACATACCTTCAAAAAGAACCGAGTTATTGCAAAAATAGTGATTTTTTTTGGAAACTGCGATGGCTTGCCAAACAAATTCTGAGCCTAAGATCCAATTTTGGAAGATGAACTTGTGGTTCAGTTTATCGGCATTCACCTCTTGGTAAACGGGGTGTCATATGTGACGGTACACGGTGTATAACAATACCAAGTTGTACTCAATAAGAAGTTTTATTAAAATCACAATTATTAAAAACATGATCAATTCAATAATATTAAAACGATCTTTATTACCAACTTTAAGGCTCTTCAGCCTAATGAAGTGAAAAGGCCTCGCTGTTTGGAGTACTGAAATAAAAAACAATTAGTAATAATAAAAAGTACAGAAATAATAATAACTTAAATATAAAATCGAGTTATTAGAATAGGACGAAACGTAGTCGTTAGCACCTATGTGATTTCCCACAGCCCTGTCGGAGCATCCGGAGATTTCTGCGAAGGTAATCAGGCGTTTTAAAAGGAGGCAACTGACCGGTTTTTGTTTCCATTCCGTCTTTCATCATAAGCTAACCTGATGCTTGGAAGGCCGGCATGATAGGTCGAATTTCCTTATGCAATAAACAGAACAGGAACCAGAGTTTTGGACCACTTGGAACCTCAAACAATGCTTGTTAGTGAAACATGAGCTATAACAAACCAATACACGAGGTGATTTACCAAAAAAAAAACAAGTATTCGGCACAATCAAATGCATTGAACTAAAATTCATAAAAAAGTACTTGAATATTGTATTATAGTTACTTTCAACTCAAATTAATGAAAGATAGAGCTGAAGACTAATAAATAATTATTTTTCATTTACCGGCCGTAAACTAATGATTAAAAAAGAGAAAAAAAAATAATATGAAAAGAGAAGTCGGTATCACTTTGGTATGACTATTAGATAAAACAGATTTCAGCAGACACTAAATTTATTTTGAATTATTTATGGTAATAACTTGTTTAAAGACTAAAATACAAATGTTTAGGAAATTTAGTTCAATTAATTGCCATTTTAACATCAATGTTCCGTGCGGTGATTAAATGAAATGACATCTGAAAATAAAAGCACTGGTCTACTTTTATAATAGAAAAATGCTCCTCCTTACGGTAATAATATGCACTATCGTTGCATGTCTATTGAAACATTAATCAAATATGTCAAGTATTATTGATCGATTTGTACCGATATTTTAATGGTCCTTTGTTTGTAAGAATGAAAACGTTCTTTCGCGATTAGTGATCTAAACGGAGATCTTATCATTTCCAGTCTCTTTCTTCTCTCATTCTCGTATTCGCTGCCGAAGATTCTCATCTTTTGTCTGCTAATTCCTGTTGCACATGCTGCATAATATCATTATAAGATGATGCGTGCATTCTTAAAGAGTATTTATATTTACATGGTATAAAGAAAGAAGAAAACTTGAGACAAGGATTAAATGCGCACATAAAACAGTGACGTGTTGTTTTATCAGCTATGACGTATTTTTCGAAAATTATGGTGTTCATACGTGCATTCAAAGATTAGATGACACTTAAGACAATGGGATTATCGTTATTCATGTAGCTTTATTTTCATTGTGAAAGGTTCGAAAATAAACAAGTCAAAATCGCTCGCTACTGAATCCAAAGACAATAAATCATTTAAGAATGAAAATTGTTTAAAAATGATTTTTCCTGGAGGAAAATTATTAATGCGAAGAACAGTAAGACGATTCTAGTCATCAATAATGTTGTCAATAACCAAAATAAAATGTTTAGAAATATTACTGCATATTTTTCTCAATATATGTTCCAAGTCATGCTACCTGATTAAAATCAGTGACGTACAAAAATTCCAAACAATAGGTTGATAATCGCATTGCAATTTGTATGAAACTCAAATTGCATTTCAATATGGATCATCCATTTTTTCTATTACATTAACGACGATAACTCCGGAACGTTAATAAAGAGATTTTAGGAACCCCCAGGGACGTTTATTCATCCCAAAAGTGAGCAGTTGCAAGACTTCACACATTCATCTCTTATCGTAATTGAAACCATGCAACTAGTTGCAGGGGAGGGATCGATTTCTTCAGGCGCATGTTTCAGAGGATTAAGGGGCTTCTAACCCGATTGCGTCAGTAACGTAATTTCCTAATTCGGAAGAGCGCAGCAATTTTCCTAAAAATTGGGTTCTATTTGTACACTTTGCGATATCACATTTTTCCAAAATTGTACAACTCGAAAATTGAGTATCCGAAGATCGTAAATTTGTTATATCGATTTGTTTTAAATCGAGGGAAACAAAATATCTTAAAATATTATCTTAAAAACGAGGTAATTAAATTAATTTTGTTGAATCCTAATTTTGTTACAATTTTAGAAAGGAATCGGAAATCACAGTTTATTTCAAAGACTATCTGTAAAGTTGCATAGTTATAATTGTTGACGAAAGCTTCTTCGTTTAGTGCTAGGTGGCGTAAATCATCACGCGGTATATTCGCAACTGGTTGTGGCGGAATTAGATCGTACTTCAGAATAAATATTCTCAAAGTTCAAAAGCACATGGAAATTAGTTATATAAATGTAGTCTTATGGACTATTTACGTCTTGGGTTGAAGACAATGCACAGGAGATATATTGTAATATAAATTCAACTTTTTTTAAACTGCGATTATTAGACAAAATAGGTAATTCAGCAAGTAACGCAAATATAAGTTATCGGAAGTTGATTCTTCTTCGACCCCTTGAGGAACATGTTATCAAGAACAAAGTGATCGTAATTTCTAAAATTCTCTACTTAAAAAATCCCTTACTTTTTTCCAATATGTTTTTTTAGGCGGTTGAAATAAATCTTCAATTTATTGTATTTAAATCGGTAAATGATTTTATCGATGCTATCGATTGAGAAGCCTTTAACGATAATTTGCGTAGTTGGGTGCAACGTTGGTATTTTATATTGCATACATAAATACCGTAGATAAGATATCCATCGTTCTGCAACATAATTGAAAGTTATTACACAGGTTTGTGTTTTCCTTAATAGCAATATACGAGATTTCAACGTTTTGTCGGAATAATCGAATCGAATTTCAATATCGTATTTGTCGATTTATATATATATATATATATATATTGCTGTCGGCGTAAATACTTGGCAAGAAGAATAACGACACGTCAGCGATCGAAGTTAAGAAAGGAAATGCCGGTGAGTCAAAGCAGGCATAGAAATTTAATTGAAGGAAGGATTAAGAATTACAAAAATGTCGAGAAATATGAGAGGATTGAAGCAAGCGGAGTGCGAGAATGCTCAATGATGGCCTTAAAACGAGTAAGATGAAGAAACGGATGTTGGCCGAGTCGACCAATCGTATAAGCCGTTCACACGATTCGTCCGGCGATCGGTCCCGAGTTCGACACGACGATCCGAGCAGCAGCATCAGCAGCAACAGGTCGTTGGTCCATGGGATGCAGGCAGCCAAGAGAGAAGCTGCTTTTCGCACTGAATGCGCCGGCCGTTTTGCGATCGCTCATTCTTCCGACTCTGCTCACGTGTTGCTGAACAAAATTGCTTAACCTTCGTTTCACTCGACCTCCCCTACCTCGTCCCTCCCCTAGATCTGTCATTCCATCGTCGCTTCTTTTCGATCTGTTCTTAAAATCGATTATGATATCCACTGTTCATTTCCAGAGAGAACAAAGGTCGCCTCAAAAAAAAATCGGGTGGCATCGGGTTTCGGTCCAGCAAACTTTCAACAAAATCTTAGCATAAAGTCTTTTTTAAGTTTCTGGAACCTTCAACGCGAAGCTCAATCCGGAACGTATCAAAAAATTGCCACAATATTGATGACCTTTGATGGGGAAGATGTAGTGATGCGCAGGACAAAACTTTTAGTCGAGATTGTCCTGAAACAAAAACAGACGGCGTGAGCGACCCACCACTATGCGGATTATGCACGTACCTTGCGGTGCGTGCCAATGCTGGGGATGCCGAATCGACACTCGGTTCGCAAGGGCCCCTTTCAACGATCATGAGAAAATAGTTTTGGAAAGGATACTAATTTTTTTTACGTTACAATGCAATTAGAAATATTTTCACGAGTATTTGATGGTTTTACAATGTGTTTGGAATGTCTAGGTCTAACTAAAATCACGTTTGATTCATACATGATTCATGATTTAGAATTTTTTCTTGACATTGCATCTGCTCATTTTCTCCAGAAATCATGAAATTACCATTTAACCTTTCTGTAAATTCAGTTAGTCCTATTAATATCTAATCTCTCGTGAATCCAATGAATTTTTACAAAACTCGTCCTTCATATTGGATCCACCATTTTGAATTTTTGACAATTAACCCCGGATTCGTAATCAGCGACCCCAAAAAACCCCGAGTAAAAAGTTTCAGGCCAATTGGATGAATTTTAAAAAAGTCGTCCGCCATATTGGATCCGCCATTTTGAACTTTCAAAAACTGACCACGGATTCATAATCAGCAACCTTAAAAATGTGGTATAAAGCCATGTTTGAAAAGTTTCGATTATTTCCGTTATTCAAAGGGTTAATTCATAAGCAAACTGCACTTAACGCATCTGAGCCACGCAATTCGCCCAATACGCAAATAATTAAAATCGGTACATAATGTACTGTACTAGTCGCTAAACACTATCGTCATTAGATTTTTTAACATTTTTTACAGGATTATTTATTTCGATTTTAAAAAATCTAATATCAGATACGTTTTTGGCGAAAAATACCTGACATTTCTAATTTTTTATCCGCAATATCGAATCAGCCATTTTGATTTTTCAAGTGCCAGTCATATAAGTTTGTGATCAAAAATTTTCCATAACTAATTAAATTCCCAAAAAGATGTGTTTATGTTGTCATATTTGCAATAGCTATAAACAATTATAATTAAAAAAAGATCATTATGCTTTTAAAGTTCATCGTTTTAAATAAAAATACAAACCAAATTAGAACATTGTATCAAATTTTAAAGAAACAACAATAACAAGGACAAGCAAAAGATAGCTAGTATAGTATCTCCTATAACTGAATGGGTTAAAGAAGCTCTAAAGTGGTTGATAAAATAGGATAAAAAATACGAAAGAAATCAATTGAAAATTGACCTTTAATTTTGGGAAAGAAATGATTTTTACACACGCCCAACAATTCTCCGTCAATTCTCAATTACTTTTTTTGGTAATCTTTAGGAAACCGCATGTAGTCATTAGGAACATCCTCACAGAGTCCGAATTTTTTGAAATTAATTCTGCCAGTCATTCAGCAAGAAGGTACCACCTATGGAGCGGGGAAAGTTTAGTTCACGCAAAACGTTTATTTATTACTGTAAATATTGTAGGAACTGAAAATAATTAGTGTAAATAATAATGCAAGTCGATGAAAATATTCAGAAACCAAGATGCCATAAATAACCTCAGACAGGATACAATGTTACATATAACTAAGATTATCCTTCTATTTACGGCGTTTCCGTTGATGTTACGAAAGAAATGTCGAGAATCTTTATTGTAGAGAATTTCCTGATCTACATATTTTCATCAGATTTATATTTCTAAAAACAAATACAAAAAATGGCAAAAATAACGGATTGTTATGTGTGTTGACCTTGAATGTGACCTTGGCTCCAAATTTTACTACGATATCAACGCACCAAATTAAGTCAGTCAACGGAGTTTCAAAGAGATTGAAGGTTGGATCATTTGCAAATACAATCAGAAATATCATCAAACGTACAAGAAATGCTTCTTCTTTCACAAATTTCAATATTTTTCGACGGCTCTTTTTTTAGTTTGTTTCTCAAACCTTCAGGAAAAAAATAAGGATATGGATTTTACGCAATTTTAATTTTGAGAAAAATTACAATGTCGAAAATGCGTAAAAATAATCTTTTTTTCTTTGTCACGTTATTTATCATCCAAAATAGTGTCAGAAAAAAAATATTATGAATTTTTTTTAATTATGACTTGACAGCAGAAAATTGGGGTATGGGTCGCAAATTCAAAATATTATAACAAAAGTTATATCCTTTATAACACATGGCTTATGATAATTAACTAAAGAAATTTTATAAAATAAATCACGTCTATCATAAAAATAATTAACAAAATAATTGACTTGATTCAGGTCAGGATTAAATTTTCTTCTACCAATCAGTCAATACTCTGCTCTCCAGACGATAAAACTGCTAAGGCAACAAATGTATAAACAAATTTTTTGTCTGAAGGTCAATTAACCTCCTCGAAGGCTCTTTTCTCGTTGAAAACATTAGCAATCATAGATAAATAATAATAATAATAATAATAATAATAATGAGAGACATTATACAATAATGATACTAGCGAAAATTACTGGAACTTGTCGATTGTATCGACTATAACGGTCGACACTCTTGGCAAATCCCTTGCACGGCATTTTTACGACAATAGAGACGTTTACTTTAGTTAATGGCTAATACGACGTTTATGGAGCGAGTCTCCACAGTTTTGCTTTGTATAAAAATATCCAGTCTGTCAGATTAGTCGTAAATTTCTGTTCTATAAGACGCAACTAAAAATTATTACATCACATGACGTATTCTTCGAGGTGATGCATTCTTATTCATCCTCCTTTTTACTGAATCATCCGCAGCGTAATAGTAACTTATCTTACTTCGTAACAATTCTCTACAGATTCCTTGTTCTTAACATAATTACAAAATGAAAATAAATTTATTAATTAAGCGTTATCAACTTTTTAAATCACATTTTTTAGGGTAAACGATTCAATTTAAACATTTTATTCAAGAAATTCTGTAATTTTGTAAAATTTTGTAATCCCAATTTCTTTCGCCATTTTGGATATTGAACCGCGTAATGTGGCAGGACTAACTGTATGAATTACTTAAAGAAAACAATGAATACTTGCTGCAAATTAGTTAATTTTTAGCATTTTTGTTTTAAGCATTGAAAAATACCCATAAACGATGTTTTATTATTATAATTGAACAAAGGATTATACGGTATGATGCTCGTCTCTAAGTGTGAAAGCACCTTTACAGTAAAGTTACTTGTTGGTGGTATTGATCCATACTTTTGCCTGTCTGGCTTGATACTACAAGAGAGAATACACTAAAATATGTACCGCTGCATGGGACTAAGTAAGAGACAACATTTTATACGTTTCTGTAAAATTAGTAACGGTATCGTATATATATCTCGTACATATAAATCTCAATTTAATAAAAGTTACTAAAGTGTAAAATAACTACGGTCACCAGAGTCTAGTTTAAATACATATTTAGAACAACTTTATCATGAACATCAATAATGTAACTATACACGTTGGTCATTACGAATCGTCCTTATAAACGGGTTAGAGGAGTTTCTGGTTGTTACTTGTTTTGCAGATAAACTGAAAATTGAGAGAAATTCTAATTACGTATTAAAAGTAAAATATTTTAATAAGTGTACGTCCTTTTCTAATATCGGAAGTCATTTCAATGCATGGATGATGGAGTTGTTTTATGGAAGTAAACTTATACGACCGGTCTGATAAGCGTAGAATTCACCGTTAAAGTAACAACTTCATCTGCGACCTTCTACGGTTTGTAACTGAATCCTAACTGATAGAAAATTATCGTAAAATATAAATATTGATTTTTTTATTATTAAAACTACAAGAATTGGTCAAATAAAACATTAGACGGCGATATATTAACGGTTGATTAGATTATACGCTTAATGGCAACTCTGAGCTGTAGCTTCAAAGCGATAATTCCGGCATTTAATGAAGGAGACTAATTTCTTAAATTTAGTTAATTAATTGTCACTTTAGTCGTACATTAATTGTCCTTAATGAGTCCTCATAACAATTCAGGTGAATTGCATTCTAAATTTTTTAATAGATTTATTTCAATTTTAATACAATTCACGCAAGATAGTAACTTACAAAATACAATGTTATTGGTTTATCAAAAGATATTAATATTTCTCGTGTCGTTCAAGAACGGCACAGAATCTAAAATAAATCGCGATACACATTCCCGATAAAGGCGAATTATTCTTTTAATCTCAGAATATCGTTAGTTATTCAACAAATATTTACTTGAAATTAACTTATTATTTAATGAATTATTTCTTTCCTAACTCATTCTTAATTAATAAGATGTAAACATTCTTGAGAAGTATTAGCGTATATTTTTTTCAAAATAATACTGTTATTAACAGGAATAATGAATATTAATATATAACATATAATATATTAAAATCTTTCTAATTAAATTTAAAAGACGGCTTAAATATTAAACTTCGCAGCATCCATAAAAATTGAGCAAATCGTAGAATTCATTCTGAGCACGTTCATTGTAACGCGTTCGTAGACCAAACGATTATTATGCAAATGATGTGCATGCATACATAACTTTTTTTCTTAAGTTTGCATCTTAACTAGATTAGTTTTTTTTACACGGCCAATTTTTCATGTTTGTTGGACTGGATAATATACTGTAAGTTGTCCAATTTATTCTAAGTAATCGCTGCTTCTTTATTATAAACAAATATAGCTGTATAGCTAAAATTAAATTAAAATTCGTAAAACTTTTGTACCATTTTTGCTCGTGCTTTAAATTCACGAAATAAGATAAATAAACTGCAGATAATATGTCGACAAAATTAATTTCGAAAATATCGAAATATAAATATATGTTGAATATAAAAATCGCTCCGATTAATTGAACTTGAAACTGTAACAGAAAAAGCTATTGTTACATTTTCCGAAAATTTAAAACAAAATGTCAAACAGTATACATTTTGTTAAGAAATTTAATTACAATGTTCAATGTGTTTCTTTTCAATGTCAGACATTGAAATTTACATTTCGAATATATTTAATATTTTAAAACTGCCGATTTTAATTTAAATTGCAAGGCTTAATTTTTTATCATAACATTATTGATTAGGCAGACGAAGAAGGGGCCAATTATAATGTCCGGGAGAAAGAAAACATTAAAAAACGAATAAATCAAAACATTGAATAAAACATAAAATTATCTATTTTTTAAGTGTCCGATTTATTATAGTTTAAACATTTTAAAAGAATTACACAACTATTTAGTCGTTTGGTTTAACGATGTACATAATTATTCAAACAAGTTTTAAAAGAATGATCCACTTAACGCACTTACTCTTGATAGGAAGTTATCACCTAGTGAAGGAGTAATTCATGATTTATCGCTATATATTTACTACCTTCCTTGGTGTTCAACATCAACGAGAACAAGAAAATACAAAGGACTATTTTTGTAGGTTTCCAGGTTATCTTTCCAAGCGTTTTGAGTAATTTTCAACCGGTATTTGTTCTCATTGTTAAAGGAGTATTTATTTTGTTAACGATTCAGATAAAGTATAAACACTTAGAGTAAACATTACAAAAAATCATGGAATCGGCAACTAATGAAACAAAATAAAAGTAGGAAATAGTAAACAATTGAAAAATAGTTTATTTTTTAGTTTTATTAGATATAAAATATTAAAAATATTTATAAAATGTTGCAAAAATACAAGAGTTTTTTTTTAATTGACATAATTTTAAGATTTACGAGTTCTTGTACATAGTTAATTATTACATATTACGTAGCCAAGGAATTAGTACGCATGTTGAGATGTTGATGTTTATATTGATGACGATGAAGACGTTGACGGTAATAATGATGATGAGGTTGATGATAATGATGACGATGCCACTGATAATGACAATGTCAATGACGATAATGACGAGGATGACAAAGATGACATAGGCCAACAAAATGAGGACACCTCCATACACAGAAACCGGACTATGCCCTTTCCGAAGGTTTTCCATGCGTTGAATCCAAATCTGGTCGCAGAATTTATCTATCACGTCAATATTTCGAGATATCCTAATCTAAAAGTGCAAAAAAACAAAATTATAATCGTGTCTTGACAAAAACTTTGATACCTCGATGAAAAAATTGTATCCGAATGACTGAAAAAGCATTTTGAAGCTGGTGAGCACTTTAATATTCTTCTAATCTTTGTACAAATTTTGTTCCGTCAGAAAAACGTACTGAAAATGAGAGAAACAAAGAGAACGTCAGCGGCGATGACATGGATGACTCCGTTGATAAATATAAGGATGACAATGACCACGATGAAGATCACAATGTCTAGGATGATGATGTCGATGGTGACGACAGCGATGATCAGCCTGATAATGATTATGAAGACTATGAACATGAAATCAGTTGGAATCGATGAAAAAAATGTGTAATTTGAGATTTAAACGGGAACTACAAAGCGTGCACCTCAAAAACCAGACAAGTCACAAAACATACACTTCAAAAACCAGACATTTAAAAAACCCGACATATAAAAAAACCCGACTTTCAAAGACCAGACATTTAAAAAACAGATACTCGAAACCAAACATTTAAAAAAACAGACATTTAATAACCAGACATTTCCAAAAACAGAGGTTCATAAACCAGACATTTAAGAAAACAGACTTTCAAAATGTGTTTGCATTTTGAAATGTCTGGTTTTTGAATGTCGGGTTTTTGAAGTGTCTGTTTTGTGATTTGTCGGGCTTTTGAAGTGCACCCCTGGTTTTTTAATGTCTGTTTTTGAAATGTCAGTATTTTGAATGTCTATTTTTTGAAGTGTCTTGTTTTTGAGTATCTGTTTTTTAAATGTCTGGTTTTTGAAAGTCAGTTTTTTGAAGTGTATGTTTGGTGATTTGTCTGGTTTTTGAGGTACACCCACTACAAATGCTCAAAGTTTTATAAAAAATATTTGCGCAAACGTTTCGTGTCGGATAATTGAATTTACCAAGCTCGTTTGCTGTCGCTAATTTCTTTGCGTCATTCCGATCGTATTTCAAGGAGCGAACATTCGCTAAAAAGGCTCGAAGTGAGCGATCGTGCAGAGTTCTTCAGTACTTTGCGGCTACGCGGATACACAAGTACTCGCAACAACGCGATCATTGTGAGTCACAAAGCGGCGCGCTATGTTATTATTCTGAGTAATAACTGATTTTTCGATACACTTTTCAGTTACCTCGAAGGCAACAAAAAAAAAGGTACGCGGATTGAATTGGTTCCCTTATATTTACGCGCAAGACAGAAGCTGCCGCGGTTTTGTTTAATAAGATGCACCCTCCTGATGGCCGCAGATAGCGTGAGGTACAAGCGCCAAGCGCTGGTGGGTACACATCACCTAACCTCTCTTACCAGCCGGAACGAATAATTATGTTTCGTGGTGGCCCTCGTCTTTCTCGAATACGTGGACAACGTAATGCTGACCAACGTAGTATATACGTGCATTTATATACCCATACCCATGTCTACACCCGTAACCGAGCCTTCCTTACTTTCCCCGGTTAAGTAGACCCGTATCTCGTATATGGGGCGTAGTCGTTGGCGAATTAGAGTTTGTGCAGGCGTTTTTTGTACACGATGTCGGGAGCACCGACCGTTGTCGCCGTTGCAATGGGTTTCGGGGCTTCGCTTAAAGGGTAAGGGCAACCGCCCGGCGAAATTTGTAAGACAAAGATTGCTCGTACAGGAAAACGTATTTGAATAAATTAGCAACCTTGGGGTCGCTGAATATGAATTATCAAGGGTACCGGAGATTCATTCAATATGTCGGCGATTGTCGCAGCCACCCCACGAACCTCGAACATTCCGTTTATGACATCATAATTTGTGTTTGCGTAATATGTTCTCGAGTCAAAACACGATTACTTCCAGAGATCGGTAGCCTGGGTGCATTTCGTTAATTTTGGAATATTACCAGCGCGTAATGCAACTTTTTACGAGTGTCAGAAACTCGAGTCATGGTTAACTCGGTTACGATCGTGTTCAATTCCGCCATTTTTATTTTTCACTTGATAAAAATTACAATAGAATAATTTTCTTCTAGAGGTAGCAATTTAGTACAGTAGAGTTCCGGTATATTTGCATTTCGCTATATTTACGACCCAGCATATTTGCCCACTTCCGATTCGTTATATTTGTCTGTCGCCGCTCTCTTTCTCCCCCACCTTGCGCGCTGGGGCCTCAGGAAGGGCCTGTTGTGAGGACACGAACCGACGAACGTAACACGACTGAGGAGAGTGGGAGAAAAGGCGCTTCCCTTCTTTTGACAAATATAAGAAGACGGGAGGGGGAGGCGAGAAACCGAGCGGGCAAATATACCGGGACTCTACTGTATTTGTCTGTCACCGCTCTCTTTTCCCCCTTCTTGCAGGCTGCGGCCTCAGGAAAGGCTTACTGTGACGTCACGAATATAACGAGTCTGAGGGGAGTGGGAGAAGTCCCTTCTTTTGGGAAATATAAGGAAAGCGAGGGTAGGCGAGAAACCGAGCACGCAAATATACCAGGACTCTACTGTATGCCCAAAATTAAGTTACTAAAAAACTTAAATTTAAATCATCACTTATGACACGTTTGAAACATTCTCTACTAAAATATCTAAATGTTCCAAAGGCATTTGCTACCAGAAATAATTATATGCTCGAAAAAATTATATTATTTATATAATTCAAAATTATTATCATGAATACCACTATTACTACCATTATAACAAAATATTTTTTCCATGCAGTTAACCCTTTTCATGCCAAAAGGCCACAATTATTTTGTGATTTTCAAGTGAATATTTATCTGTGTAATGACGCGCAAAAAAATGTCAAACCGATATTTTCTGACATAATTTTACCAGTACTTTTCAAATCTGATATTAGTTTTGTTCTATAACGATTTTTTCAAAATGGCGGTTAATTTATAAAAAAAAACGTGATTTAAAAAATTGTAGTATTTATTTAACGTACTGGCTAATAATGTTCCCGTTGTCGGATCGGTACAAGCGTCTAGATCCTGTGGAATAAATACCCCAACTAAAATTTAAGCGTCGTAGGATGTCAAAATTCAAAATGGCAGATCTAATATGGCGGCTTTTAAGTTCATTTTTTACGTTTTTTTTTTTAATTTTATTTGATGTTTTTATTCCATGACATTCTTTTTCATTAGATTTATATATTTATCTCAGTTTCATATCGATTATAAAAGAAAATAGAATATTTTCCACTATTTTTAATTTCATATCATCTTGTATTGTTATTTTCTTGCATAATCTATGTCAAACTGAGATATACATAATAAATCTATATTATAATAAAAATATTATATTTTCAGCCATTTTGAATTCCATATCATCTTGTGTTGCTATTTTCTATCATAATCAGTATTAGACTGAGATAAATATAACAAAACTTTTCGAAAAGTAAGCGTGAAAAATGCGTGTAAATGCCGCCATATTCGATAGGCCATTTTGAATTTTGACATTCTGCGTCGCTTAAATTTTAGTTATGGTGATTATTCCACAGGATTCAGACACTTGTGCTGATCCGACGACGGGAATATTATTAGCCAGTAAGTTAAACAAAAAAAAATGTTTAAAATCACGTTTTTTCGTAAATTAGCCGCCGTTTTGAAAAACTCAAACGTCATAGAACAAAATTAATAGCAGATTTGTAAAGTACGGAAAAAAAATACGTCAGAAAATATGGTTTTGAAAATTGTTTGGTTATCATTACACAGATAAATATTCACTTGAAAAACATGACAAAATTATGGCCATTTGGCATGAAAAGAATTAAATGCATGACATATGCTTTCTGATCATTTTAGTACGTACAGTCCATAGAGGGCGCGCTATACTACTTTTTCGCAAGTACAAAATACGATGGCGGATATACCTGCGTGTAATATCGGTACCTAAACAAAGGGATATAAGTTTAAAATTTATCCACAAATTATAACCTGCAATATTTAATTATCTATTAAACGTTTCTATAAAAGTCTACATAATTATTTTTTTGAGATAGTAAATTCTAAATGATTAAAATCCTTTGTTTATTAAACATTTTTAATTTTAAATAAAAATACTGAAATATAGTAGTGTCAAATAGACAAATTTCTTCTGTAGCAATTGTAAGCAGTAGAATTCCAAAAACTTGTGCAAACTTAATCCATAATTTGAAAATTGTCATTCGTAAAATTAATTCCAATTAATTAATTATGTCAAATTCATTAAAAAAATATTGCAAATACTCGCATGTGTTTATGTGAATACATAAAAAGATATTAGCTTTAGTGAATGCAAATACTTGTTATATGTACAGGGACGCTTGAACGGGTAATGGTATAACGGCAAAAGCCTGACGTTGACTTAACGACAATGCTTCACCAGCTTGCTTGACACAAATTCATGCCGAGAAGATCTGAATTATTTAACGCTTGTTTCATTTAATTTTTATTTAAAAAATAGTTTATGCTAAGTGAACAGCATGCTTTCGTACTCACTGATAATCAATTTGGTCGTATTTACTATATTAACCAAAAACAGTTACATTATTTCACTTATAATGTTAAAAATATACATTTGTATGATGAGTATTTTGTTCAGAATTTTTTTTTTGTGAATAGAATAAAACTACAGACAGTGTTTGTTGTTACACAGAAGAAATATTTAATCTGTATTGTAATATACCAGACAAAGATTTAATATTTGTCCAGCAATATATTTACATGAAACTCATTAAGTCAATTAAGTAGTTATTGTTTTCACTTTTTTGATTGATTTTTGATTGACAAATTTATTTGATTCAAAGATGTCACTCTTAAATGAGGATAATAATTATAAGTGAATTAGTTATCTTTAAGATACATATTTTGGTATGAACGCTAAATTTTTCTTCATTTATATATGGAGGTTTGAAATGAACTGTATCGGAATAAAATATAAATATTGTAGTAATATAAATATATAGGTGCTAAGATGTCAAACAAATTTAACAGATTTTTCTGATTGAAAAGAGTAACATTTTTAAAATTGACCCATAACACTTAACTTAAACAAATATTCAATTTATTACATTTGACAGAAACATTTGAAAATTCTTATCATTTCAAATTGTTATGTACTTCACTAATGGGATTAGTATTAGTAGAATATTAATTACTTACACTAATTGTATGCACATTGAAAAATATATAAAAACTTGCATAGTAAACACAAAATAAAAATGTAAATGTAAAAAGTTAAAAATAAAATTCTTATATTGATTCATTTTATTGTAGATTTTGTAATATATGTAAGAATGTATTACATTTAACATAGTTTTATTAAGAAACGTTTCAAACTAAAGTTTTCAAAGAGAATTTCATTGATTACATTCTTATCATACAGTTTGCTTCACACTCAATGTGTTTGATAAGAGAAATTGCTTATCAGCAAGTAGAAATTTGTAATCATTGTAAGCCCATCGAAGCTAATTTTATTATACAAAGTAAAGCAAATTAAAAATGAAATAAGCTAAATGTACTTCATTTTTATATTTATGTTTTTAATATTTTCATGTACAAAATCTTATTCGATAGAAGAATAATTTGAATATTTAATAATGGTCGATAATAAAATGAAAATTGAACTGCAGAATGAATTGTGGTCCATATTTGATTTCAAGTATGTTAATCAATGTCGATGTAACAATACTTACATATTTGGTTATCAACAATGAAATAATAAAGAAAACTGAATATCTAATAGAAGGAATTTTGTATGTTAACAGTTGCCTGCACCGCTGCCAATCTGCAGAGAATGTCTTGGTGCAACCGACGCTGGAAGCAATAACAACGCTAACAAGCGTAGTAATGCAGAGAAACTGAGCAGATGCAGTGTCTGTGGAGCAGCACTCCACAATTCATGTGCACCACCTGAGCTGTCGATCCTCGTAGACCGGGGCACGACTTGGTCTTGTGATGATTGCTCGTCCACGTGCGCCGGTTGTCAGTTGGAACGAGAGTCTCAAAACTATTTGGTGAAGTGCGCAGACTGTGTTAAGTGCTATCATCCAGCGTGTTTAGATCCAGCCCTAGATAAGAAGAATAAGGCTCCATGGCGGTGTCGACACTGTCAAACTACACACACACCGGCTTCGAAGGAAGAAGCGAAAAAACAGAAAGGAAGAGATTCATCGCCGCATGGTGATGAGACACCTACAAGTGCGAGAAAGAGACTTAACAAGATACGAGAAAATAGAAAGTAAGTTCCTAGTTAGAATGTTAAAATTCTATTAGTACTCATTAAGAACCAATTACATGTGAGGTGTTGGAAGGTATTATCTATTTGTAGGTTAGGTTCGGTATAGGTTACATTGTCTTACATGTGCTTGAATTGAAAGTTTACGTAGTGATGGTATATGTAAAAAAATTTAGGAAAAAACTCCTAACAACCGTGAGTTCGAAGTTGAGGTACTTTTCTCATTATTAATATAAATAATTATCTTTAGAATAGCGTTCATGTTTCTGGCTCTCATTCAACATATTTGAATAGGTTATTTGTTTTTTTATGCTTAATTGAGAATTATATAATTACTTACTTTTACCCCGTTGTTGCATTATTTATTTGAATTTGTTCTTGGCAATAACATAGGTCAAATTTGTTGAGTTATGCGTAACGTTGTATAGCTACATGGTGTTCTATCGAGTAAATTATCCAAATAATCTCTTTTACTTTTTTAAAACTTGTGAACTTCAAATTGTAGGGAATATTTACAGTTTCACCCGTACTTGCATTTCATTAGCTATACTTTATAAGTTGAATAAGGAATTATATTTTATTGAAAATTTTATCAATCTTTTATATTCTATGCATGTAGAATTCAAGTACACAAAAGTAAGTTTATTTAAAATTTTAAAATCTACTTTGTTAAACTTCTAATACGAATAAAGTTGTTTAATCTTAATTAGATATGAAGTTTTATTATTTTTAAATGCGAAAGTTTATACATCGTCCATATGAATATCAAATTCTTCAAAAACTCACGAATCGCTGCGTTAAAAAGTATATATTAAATTGTTTTAAAGAAGCATTCTCTTTAAAAACATTTGCTAGCATAATAGTATTGACAAGTCTGAATGTTTACGTAGAAATATATTTTTTTGCACTTAAAGTTTAACTTAAGAAAAAAGCCCACTATTAAAATTTTATTCACAATCTAATTGAATTTATAATTCATTATACATTCTTTTAAAATGTGATTCGCAAGTTTTATTTATTGCTTTAATTCAATACTTATATTTTCCTCCTCATAATTTATAAAATAGTTGTTTTATTCTTATTTTTATAAATATATTAATGGATTTGAAGTATGATTAAATCTGCGACAAGGAATCGAATAACACAGATTCATATTTTTTATCTCAAAATATTTTTTCATACATTTTCTTTATTACATGTTGTTTTGTATTATATTAATTTTCTTTCTTATCAGCATGAACATACTTATTAGTGAAAATGCATTTCTTGGATTTAGAAAAATCGATTTTTATATCGATAAACAATTTTATTTTAATTGACAATTGTACAAAGTCAAACCATTTTTGGGAAATAATTTTCACGGTTACTTCCAAAGCAGGCTTTAAAATCTATTAATTTATTATTCGAGACTTGCTATTTGAGGGATATTAACTAGTCCAATCGCTGAATTTCTTACTTCAAATAATAATGTACGAGTTTTATAATTAAAAGGGTTACATGTCTAATCAACACAAAACATACTCAACATACAAATTCAACATTTTCAATCTCTACATTTGACAAACTTAACATTTTTGAACTCAACATTTGACTAAATCAACGAATAATATAAATAATATAAAAAATTATTAAATTATTAAAATGTCATGTACATTCAACACAATCGTGTTACAATAACATATGCCGTTCAACAGCATATATATCGTTATCTAACCTAATCTAACATAACGTAACCTAGCCTAACCTAATCTAACAGAGATACTATACTGTAAAAAATACGAATGAATTTTACAAACTCATTGTAATGTTCATTTTATATAAATTTGGTAATATTCCTACGTGTGATATAGTGTTTTTACTATTTGAGGTTAGGATTTTTACAATATTTTTGTAAATTTACCAGACGGCACTGTGGATTTACTACATCAAGCATAGGGAAAGTACAACGCGTTGTAGTTTGACAATGCTACATTGGTAATATTTGAGCCCGCGTCAAACATGGTAATTTTACCGTTCAATGGGAAAAAAAGCGACAAAATTTGTAAATGCCCAACAAGAAAATTTAAGTGGTAAAATTCATTTCTATTTTTTACAGTGTAATTTAATGGAATATCTCCATGGACAAGCGCACAATATTCATTAAATTCTTTAATACAAATTATTATAATTCATTTGTATTATTGACATTTATAAATACAGATTTAAGATATAATTTATTTTACGATTAATGTTATTACACTTGATTTTCAATACAATTCAATAAACTAAAATTAATGTTAAATTTGTTAAATGTTGAAATTGCAAATGTCAACATTTCATAATGTTGATTAGACCTGTTGCCAATTAAAGGGCTACCGAAATTACTGGTAGTTTGTATTGTGATGGAATTTCTTATTTCGAGAATGAGCCTGGTGAGTTTAGTTGCAGTTTTGTGTATCAGCATAATTTATAAAAGTTTGGTGTCGGAAAACAGTTCATATAAATTTCATTACATTTTTTGTAAAAGTTTTTTAGAAATATGATGTGTAACTTAAGGATTTATAAAGATATGTAAGCACTTAATTGACTGTATTAACATTTGTAGAACAACAGATAAATATTTTGAAATTTTATTGGAATTTACTTTAAATATCTTAATATATGATGTAGTTTAATTTTGGGTTAATTCTTTAGATTAATGCTTTTTTTTTTTAAGCAATTTAACTCTTTTTGCCCAAAATGAGAAAAGCAGAGACGTCAACGTCAGCTCAGTTTCTGCAGTAGAAAGAATTTATTTTTAATTTTGGAAACTACATTTCCGATTATATTGAAGTGTGCTCTATCGATTCCCGTTCAGAAAATGGCCAAAAAACGACTATTTCTATAAAACTTTCCCAAAATAAAAAAAAATGCCATGTTTTGTAGGTTGTTTTTTTTATTTTTCACGATTTTCTCCATCGAAACTGATTATAATCAATGAAATGTATATATAAAAAGTGATCCCGATTGTTGAACATAAATAATATACTAATAGAATATTTTTTTAGAAGCAATGGCCGATTCAAAATGTCCTTGGAACGAAGCAAATTTGTTCAAAATTATTAATTAACGTCGGTGTATATGAAATTCAATGCTGTGTACCGGAGGCCATATTGTATCCGCCATTTTGATCTTGTTAAGGAGGTTCACCAGGTCAAAGAATTAACATTGAGAATTTAACGAAAAAATTATAGTAGGTTAAACAATGAAAGAAATTAATGCCTGCAAAGTTTCAAGCCCCTAGGTACCTTCAGAGCAGAGAAATTAATAAAAATGTTCACGATTCTTTAACATTGAGTTTTATGGGAACATGTATATATTCCTGAAATTCGTATTGAATTAACATTGAGTGTTTCGTAAAATTTGTACTACTGATAAAAAAATTTGTGAGATTTTATTTGCAGAAAGAAAAACGTCCTTCCTACCTTTAGAGACGAGAAATAAAATAAACAAATAGCTAAAAGGGTCATACCACCGAAGTCATATTGGCGTCCGTTCCATATTTGACTCGATAGGTACCTGGTGAACCTCCTTAAGTCAGAATATGTATGATATTCGTAATTATCTAACATATATCTTCTTTGAAACACATTTATGGAACGATTCATATAAGAGGTACAATTTACATAAGGTGGCAATTATGGACCCGACATTTTTAATTTATTAACTCAAAATTATTATAACTTTCGTCTATAGCCAGTCGATATTTATATCATCATTATAAAACTAAAAGAAAACTTTCTATGATCTCTATTTCAAGGAATTAATAATTTTGAAAAAACGTGCTCCTTTTCGCGGCCATTTTGAATTGGCCATTGCTTCTAAACAATATTCTATTAGTATATTATTTATATTCAACAATCGGAATCACTTTTTATATATTTATTTTATATAGTTACAATCCATTAATTTTCACAAAATTTTTAACTAGCGATAAGAAGAAAGTTCGAATCATTAACAAAAGCCGTTTATCAAATTATTTTGGCAGGTTACAATATTTTTTTCAAAAACAATAATACTTTCTCCCTTCAACAATGCCATGATTAGTGAAAACTAAATTCTTGGAAACGTTATTAAATATTTTTCCCAAACATACCATATCGTGGGGTCTAACTACCTTAAACCTCATTAAGGTTTATGCAGTTAAGGTTAAATTGTAATACACTGTAAAAAATATAGTGTTTAGTGTTGGGCAAATTTAGACCCACGCTACAAGTAGGGATTTTCATATCTCGCACAGAATTTACAAATTGCAGCAGCGGTATAAATTTTCTAAAGTTCGACGTGTGAAAATCCCTACTTATGGCAAGGACAGAAATTTGACAAAAACTTAACATGGTAAAATTATACCTTTATTACAGTGTGGTCGTGAAAGTACACGGAAAATGTCTAGTCAAAAAGTTATTTTAATAAATCCCTGTAAATTAAGTATAGTTTTAATAAAATGTGATTTGTGTAATTAACATTTTATTAACTGATTCTAAAAGTATAAATTCAATGAAGGGTTTGAAACAATCAGGTTGGACGGCCATTCTATATTGCATTTTGTTTTTGTTTCAGGTCGGTCGTTTCCAGAAAGAGCTTGGCACCATCGTCTCCGGGAAAGAAGACGAGTCCGACGTTGGCTCAGGTGGACAGCAGCTCGGACGGTAATGCGGGTGTTGTCTCCCCTCGTCAACCGACCTTACTATCCTCCCCCTTGCCACCACCCCCCACCCAAGTCGCTGGCCAGGGTAGGCTTCTTGAAGAAAAGAATGATCGGATCTCTAAGGAGAAACAAAAGTTTTTTCGGTTGAGTGCATTCAACTTGAAGCATAACAAGCTGAAGCAACAGCGGGTGGGGGGCGGCGACAATAAGTCCTCGTCCTCGACGGCACTCGGTTCAAAATCGACTCGGAGTAACGCGGCTCCAAAGAAGGTTGCGCCTCCGAGTCGTGACATACCGCTGGCGTCCAGCAGCAGCAGCAGCAGTAGCAGTAGCGGGGCTAGCGGCAGCGAGACCTCCAACGCCAGCGACACTAGCGACGAGGCCGACGAAGACGACGACGATGATACCGAGTCTTCCTCTTCCTCGTCCTCTTCGTCGTCGGCTGGTGCGGTACGTAAGACCGTAACGTCCACGAACAAATCTAAGGGTCCGTTCTCCTGCGATTTAACTGAAGACAAACCCTGGGGGTTTGCTGCGGCTGCCGCAAAGTTGAACGCCGAGAGCCCCTTTTTCAGCAATATCACAAACACATTCGGCGCGACCTTGCCGAAGCTCGACGTGAGCGATAAATCTACCATCAGCTTGGATATGCCACCGACCGCGAACTCACCGACATCGAAAAAGATGCAAAAATCTGAGAAAGTCGAACCAGAGAAGGCTGACAAAGCCAACAAGACGCCGGAAAAGACCAAGGAGGCTAGCTCGGAGACCAAAGCAAAACCTGGAGCCGGTCAACTGAAAGGACTCTTTGACGGATTGAGTCATTTCTTTTCGGCGCCAGGCAGCAGTCGTGCTCGACCGGGTGCACCGCCTCCGAATTATGCACCCGACAGGAGGAAAAGACCCAACACAACCGATGAAAGTAACAGTGACAAAGCCAAGGTGCAGCGAACTCAAAAATCTAAAGCTGCGACGGTGGATCCCCCTGCGGCCACGGCAAAGAAGATCTGTAAAGAGACGGAGGCGCCACGGGTCCCACGGCCAGGTATCTTCATGCCTTCTGACGAAAGTCTGTTCGGAGATAGACCGATGAAAATGACGCCTTCGAATTTAGTTAAAACTGCTGTGAATAGTAAACGACACGAACAGGAAAGACGGAAGCAGAGGGGTCTCGAAGCACAAATAAAATACGCTACGACGGAACGATCGAGCGGGCCCGAGGGCAGCCGAAGGAGACAAACCCCGACGACGACGGTTGAGGCCACCGAGATACGCCACCCTGAGCCTGCCGGTCCTAAATCCGACAGACCTAATCCTAGCCTTAAATCCAGTCCACGAGCCTGTACTAGCGCCACCACCACCAACACCACCACGACACCCCGCGCGACACCCTGCTCCAACAGGAAGGGTAAGAGTCTACCCCGCCCGCTCACGAGTCCTTTAACCCTCTTTGATGCACCCAATCGCAATGACATTCCCTCTAATCTAATCCTCGCTCACCACCGTGGATGTGTTGGCGGTGTGGTGTGGTGTGGTTTCATGTGTGCTTGTGTGTGTGTGTAGTATCATTACATAAAAAAAAAAAATAAAATGAAAACGGAAGAACGATCGTTTTTTCAAACGATCGCTCTTCCGATTCTCTTGAGCATGATGGAATTAACATGGTGTACTAATAACCAGAGATATTTTTGAATTGAAGTGATGTTCAGTTTTGAGAATGAGTACCCTATGTTAGTTCGCACACATCATGTGTGAATGCAGAAGACGAGCTGCGTAAAATACGTGAGAGAACTGGAATGATGTATTTTACGCCGCAATGTTTTTTCGTTCATTGCATGCTATCATTGTTCCACGGCTTTGGTGGATTCACTTGATTTTTTAGACTGGATTTCACTTTTGGCGTGTTTTCAAGCTACGACAACGCGAATGAAACGGCGGATTGTTTATGCTCGGTTTGATAAATTTTTTTCCTTGCTCGTTCACGGGACTGGATTAAGATGGTTATTCGTTTCGGGATTGTCTCCCCCGGATAGCAAAGCGACAACGATCGATCCTCGAGCGATACCCCTCGAGGACCGATCGTTGTTTCGGGCTGAACACTGAAAGTGTAGCTACAATATTTACCGAAGCCTACCTGCTGCTGCTGACCTGGGCAGGCGTATGTACTGTAACAAATCAGAAATAACACAATGCTTCTCGCTAATGTTAAGAAGTTAGCTATTAGTCGACTGACACCTTGACATTTTGCCAACACATCCCACAGACTCCTCAAGCTTCGCTTTGCTACTTCATGCAATATTAACCAGTCGAATAATCTACTTGATCATTGTCACCATTTCATTGCTCGTGATCACGGCGTTTTATTCCTTACTAAAAATTTTTTTGCTCGGAGCAAGCAGATTTTAGATATTGTACATAACGTATTCGTTAGTCGCTTGTTGTTCATGGTTTATTTCTGTTTGACTTATCTCTTTAATTTCGTTGTTTCAATATTTTTATACTATCGTTCTGTCTAAAAGATGTTAATGAATTTAAAACTAAATATTATATTAAAAATCAATATTTCAGAGGTAAAATTGTATTAATGTGTTTCGTGGTAATTCTTTGCAGATGAAACTGTGGTACCGCAGACCTTGCCGCCTGGCGTTACGCAAAAAGACGTTGACCTGTTCAAGGACGCGCGAGATCGAGCGAACCGACTCACTTTGGTGGCGGAGGATGGGGCCAACAATACCGACGCGGACACGACGATCGGCGGCACGAATGTCGAGGAGGGTGGCTCCCGAAATCCGGCGGCCATCGTTTTTGGACGCTACGAGGTTGAGACTTGGTACTCGAGTCCGTTCCCCCAGGAGTACGCGAGATTACCAAAGTTGTTCTTCTGTGAATTCTGTTTGAAATACACGAAAAGTCGGGCTGTTCTCGACAGGCATATGGACAAGTGTCAATGGAGGCATCCACCCGCCACCGAAATCTATCGATGTGACGGATTATCAGTATTTGAGGTTAGTATGAACGATAATGTGATACCAGACAATATCTAGTTCCCAGTACTTATTATTTTTTTGTTTCAGATCGATGGCAATGTAAACAAGATATATTGTCAAAATCTGTGCCTACTAGCTAAACTTTTCTTGGACCATAAAACTCTGTATTACGATGTTGAACCTTTCCTCTTCTATGCCGTAACGAAAAATGACAAATACGGTTGCCACCTGGTCGGTTACTTCAGTAAAGAGAAGCATTGCCCTGCGCAAAGATATAACGTGTCGTGCATCATGACTCTACCTCAATATCAACGACAAGGTTTCGGTCGATTTCTCATCGAGTTCAGCTACCTGTTGTCTAAAGTCGAGGGAATCCCCGGGACGCCGGAGAAACCTCTTTCGGACCTTGGTCGCGTCTCGTATCATTCGTACTGGAAGAGTGTTGTCCTGGAGTATTTGGACGAGCACCGTGATCTAAAGGACATTCGTTTACGGGATATTACGCAGAAGATGGGCGTTTCCAGCCACGATATCGCTACAGCTTTTCAATTGCTGGGATTTTTTAGAGGAGTGCAAGAAGTGAACGAGGATACACGGCGAGCCGCGATCGTTGTGGATTGGAGCAAGGTCGACGCGCATATGGCTAAAGTGAGAAAGAGTTCTCGTATAAAATTAGATCCGGACTGTCTGAGATGGATACCGCTGCTAACGCAGATACCAAATCCTTATCAAAGTCCCGAGGAAGCTGGCGACACCGGCTCGGAGGCAACTCCGATAATAGACCCGAAGCCGGTTGCGGCAATGGCGGAAAAGATACAGCGAGTAAAGATCCGAAAGAAGCCGCGGGGTAGGAAAATGGGCCAAAGAAGACCGTCCCCGTCAAAAGTGAAAGCCTTGCAAAAAATCGCGCAGCCGAAAGAGCGAAAGGATTCTAACCGAGAAGAGAAGAATCACGAAAAGATGATTGATATGGACGACGAGAGAGAAGAACCACCAGCGAAAAGCAAGAATATTCACGAAACGCCGAAAAGTTCTAAAGTATCCGCCAGCACTCCGAAAAGTAACCCAACGCCATCTACGCCGAAAACTCAAACGACGAGCTTGGCGTCTCCTGCATTGTTGTCATCAGCCAGAAGAAGGATCAGGACGCCCAAGGCATTAGCGGCAGAATCAATGATTACAACTTCTTCTCGTAAACGCAAACATTCCGAAAAGACTGAGCCGGAAGAGAAAGAAGTAGAAGTTCCCAGCAGAAAAAGGACTCGAGAGTCTCTGAGAGATAAGGACAAGGAAAAAGAACGGGAGAAAGAGAAAAGTGTGGAGAAGGAGAAAGAGCGGTCGAGAGATAAGGACAAGAACAAAGATAAGGCAAAGGAAAAAGAGAAATCTAAGGAAAAAGTGCAAGAAAAGGAAAGGAATAAAGACAAGGAAAAGAACAAGGAAGTCGACAGGCCGAAAGATAAAGACCATCCACCCAGAGCCCATCGAACCCCACCCAAGGAAAGCCTTTCTTCGCTCCTGTCACCTCAGCGAGCTAAAAAACAAAGCAAACTGGACGACGTTCTGCTTAAAGTTACTAACAAGCAGCCTAAATTCTTCCGGTCGAAGATGTTGAGGGAGGAAACTCAAAGCTCGGAGTCCAAGACAACCAGAGATCAACCTCCGACTCCCAGACGGGGCAGGCCACCGAAGGATTCTAAATTGGATAAAACGAAAACGAAAGCGGATGGCCAGCGGCCGGATTCTCCGTTCAGTGCCGAGACAAAGGAGTTGAAACCGAAATCATCAAAACAACTTACCATTCCAGCAATGTTCTCGACGGCGGCTACCAACAGTCAAAGCGAATCCAAGATCGAACCACCCGAAGAAATGCCCACCGTGTCGCAGGTTGAAAACGAGGCATCTTCCGCAAGTCCTGGGGAGTACGAAGGTGGCGACGAAGACGACGGAGAAGAGGAAGAACTAGCACCTCGACCAAAGGTAGATAAGATTCCGCTGGACGAAAATGCCAAGCTTAACACGGAAAAAGAAGATGCTGACAGAGATGAAAAGGAAATGGTTCTAGATCATCACGAGCTAGAGGCAGAAAAGTCGGAACCAGAAGAATCTGAAGAGCCCGAAGAAGAACCGGAAGAATCGGTAGAAATGGAGGAACCGGAAGAACCAGAGGATTCGGAGGAACCGGAAGAAGAAAAGGGAGCTTCGAAGGAGACCAAGCCGGACGAGAATTCCCGAAGAAGCGAGGCACGCGAAGAACATGAGAAACCGAACGACAGGCTGTCCGGTCACAGACCGTCGGAAGACGACACCGTGACAGAATCCGAGAAAACCGAGGAGGATTTTCCCGAGGCTGGCGAACGGAATCAATACTTGGATAACGCTGGTGATAATTCGAAGGAATCTGGGGACATTCCAAAGCCGAAAGAGGAAAGTTCGCCGCCAACGCCTTCCGAATCTAAAGACGTTACAGTCCCCTCCGTTAACGTTTCGGATATTCGAGAAAGTCAGGCACCAACACGAGAAAGAGTTATGCCGGGGGTGATGGAGCACCACGACTCGATACACGTCACTTCCCAGACTGAAGAAAAGCTGCATTCGCCGGAAAGCGGTAAAATGACGCCGCATCCTGAAAATCCTAGTTCAGTCAAGAGGACGCCACCATCGCAACCTGATTTACCGTCGATGGGTGTCTACACGCCGGATTCCACTACGAACTCTGTACATTCGCTGCATTACGGGCAGTGCGACTTGGACGTCAGTCAATTGGGACTGGAGTCACCGACCTCGATAGCAAGCAGCGACTTAGCTTCGCAAAATAGCGTCGAGAGGCCTCCCAGCGCTTTGCCGTCGATGCCTCCGTCCGTGCCGATCCACGTGAACGCCCCACCGTCAACGGTGAACGTGCCTTCGCAAGTCCAGTATGTGGATTGTTCGTTGCCTCAACACACGCCTCCGCATCATCTATCTATGCACCACATGCAGCAGACGCATACGTCGCAGTCGTTGCAGCAGCCACGGACGCCGCAGTCGCATACCCCTCTAAGTATACCGACCCAGAGTCCGCAACCCATGCCTCAAAGCCACACACCTCAACCTCTGTCTCAACCTCATACACCACAACCGCTACCTCAGACGCACACGCCGCAACCGATGCCTACGCAGAGTCATACACCTCAACCCCTACAGTCCCATACTCCTCAACCCATGCAATTGTCGATAGGGCAACAACAGCAGCAGCAGCAGCAACAACAACAACAACAGCAGCAGCAGCAACATCAACAATCGCGGAGTCAAAGTATGTCCCAGCATCAGTCCCAACATTCGGCACAAACCCAACAGCAACAGCCTCAACCACAACAACAATCGCATACCAGCAGCAAAAGAGCCAGTGGTTCGCAAACATCTTCGCACAGGTCTCGATCAACTCAGCAAAGCAGCAGGTCCCACCGCGCAACACCACCTTCTCATACGCAAAGTACTCAACATGCTGCAGTTGCTCACAACACCCACCTTCCATCTCAGTATCAGCAAACTTCGTCGATGAGTGTGCCGCATCCTCATTCTCACACCCACGCAGCTCATTCGCATAATATGGCGGTAATCTCTCAAGGAAACTACATGGCCGTCGCGTCGCAACCATTCCCCACACAAAATACATACGTTATTCAGCATCGGGGGAGCAGATCCGGGGCGCCCACGCCATGCACCACTGGCAATTTCTACATCCAGACCAGCGCGATGCCACCGCATTCCCACACTCCGTCGCCGTCCCTCACAGGTTCCAGCGGAAGCAATCACCAAACTACCAATTCCTGTAGTCTAGCGAAACTGCAGCAGTTGACCAACGGCCTGGAGATGATACCCCCGACACCTCCACCATCAATGAATCTAACTCCCCCGCCTCCGATTCCGCACACCATGACCCCACCCCAGTCATCCCGACAGCTGTCGACGCCACCTCAGGTGCAACTGAGTTACACCAAGAATTACTACAACGTGAATCCTGCAGGAGTTCCAGGGCCACCTCCCCCGAGTCGATCGACGTCCAGATCGTCGACCAGCTCGAGTATGACGCAGCTGGCTCAACCTTACTCCAGCGAGAGCCTGTACAGGCAAACTCTGGATCCCAGCGGTTCATGTCCGCAGATGCAGAGCGCGAGTCGCGTGAGCCCTAATGTTGCAATCAACACGAATCTCATGGCGCATGGAGCGTACGGTTACCGAGTGGCACAGCCCACGACGGGTTACATGAACCAAGCGGCCCAGCTTGGCGGATTTATGAACCAGGCGAGTCAGCTCCCCGTCGGCGTCGTGAACGTTGCTACCCCATACGGGCAGGATCCCCATCAGCAAAATCCGGCGACCGTCTACACGACCTACCACGGCTACATCAACGGAGGACTCATGCAGCCGTTGAACAGCACGATGAGACGCTAGCCCTAGGGAAAGCCGCAGCGCAACGCGGTTTTGGCGCTGTGCTTCCCGGACAATTCTCTCGCGTTAGATATTACGACCCGAGACGCCATCTCGCGTCGGCCGCAAACGTCGAGGACGATACGGAGACGACGACCAAGTTCTTGTCTCAAAGTGACGAGATCCACAACCATGAACGGATCAGTTTCTTCGCGTGATTTCGCCGTTGTAAAGTGTACAAAGAATGAACCAATTTGGGCGATCGGCCCGCTGCGATGAGCGGGATGACTCGCCGCGTACGACGATACATACGCGTATCGGATTGGATTTTAATCAAGCTCAGCAGATAATGGAAGAAAACGACAGTGAAAGGTTAGGAATGACCTAGTGTGCGATTTCGGAATCGTTGATACGGACATGTCGGCGACTCGTGCATTTATGGACGGAACCAGAGAGAGAGTGTGTGTGTGTGTGTGTGTGTGTGTGTGTGTGAGAGAGAGAGCGAATAAAAGTGAAAATGTGGTAGGACACCTGAGAGACTCGAAAATCTACGAAAAAGTCTCTCGTCTTATCATTTTAGTAGGGCATTTCTGGTCTCTTTCCCTTCCCGCAGCGTTACGTTTTGTGTATATGACAATATTTATATTGAATACTTACAATTATATTCTGTTTGATATTATCCAATTGTTGAGCGTTGTTGTTTACGTTTTACAGGGCACGCTGTACTTTACTGTATTATACAACGGACGACCTCGAGGGTGACCCGATATCGATAACATCACCGTTGTGATCGTTACGATCATCGCGTCACTAAATATCATTACAAGCATCGTTCGACACAATTAAGCGACGAGTGGCGCCACGATGTAGGCCTCAACGGAACTGAAAGCAGTTGAAACTCTCTTACTGCTGAAATATAATGTAACCGGTTGCAACCTCACTAAGACGTACCACGGATACGTTTACAATATTTTGTTACTGTTTTTAATTCGATAGAAATCTGCATAATGGTGCCTCTCATCACTTGGACGACGGATTACACAGAGCATTTTTCATTATTTTTATCTGCGTAGTCGTCACGTGTTGTCGCTTCTACTTGGCCTCATTCACCACTCATATTTATCACTTTTCACAGCTTCGTGTACGTGTACATTCGCTTGAATAATGAAATGCGTATGCATACGTATACGTTTGTGTATATATTAGATTTTCTTTCACTCTCTCCCCACCCCCTCTCTCTTTCTCTCTTCCTGTTTATCTTGAAATCATTTTCTTTCCAGAGATATTGCTGACTCTTTATACATATTATATATAGGAAGTGTACGTAAATGACCCCATGTATCGATTTCTTACTTTTGCGAGAGGACACTCGACGGTGTATGTATGTATACATAACGATTGGAAAAAAAAAACATTCTGCAAATTGTCACGTAAGTTTCAGCGATGGAATTATTTTTTGTACATGAAGAGTATCGGATGCATTGCAAGCATCGATCAGAACACGGATCATAAAAAAGAGACAAATGTGGGAAGCAAGGAAGACGGAGGGAGAGAGAGAGAGAGAGAAAGCGTGCGTGCGTGTGTGCGTGTGGACTCGTGCGCGAGTGTATGTATGTATGTACGTACGAAAAAGAGGGAGTATTTTGGAATTTGCACATCGAACTTGGAAAAACGTTAGGTGCTCGTAGGTGTCGCTTTTAGTTTCAATAAAATTGCAGTGACACTTTGCGGAATCGACGCGTGAAAATAATATATATTTATACGCATATGTATACACAGATGTGCAAGCGCATATACATGTACACATATAGGTATTTATATAAATTAACGACAGGATATATTTATATTGCATACTGGCCTTCGAGTTAATCCTTCTTTCCCTCCTTTTTTCAGAACGAAAACAGAGTATCGAACGGCGTAATGCTAGTTTTTAGCGTAAATCGTAAGCCACAAGGAAGGTCTTTAAGAGTATAGTGTAAAAATACATCAATATTTATTGTACATAGATAAAAAAAAAGCTACTAACAAATAAAAACGAGATCGAAAAATCTGAAAAGGACACTTGTTATGATTTATAAAGGACCTGACACGAGGAAAAGTTGTAGATTACAATTGTAAAGGACGGTAGACGGCGAAGTCGTTCAGTTTCTGGTGTACTTCGTCGGTTTTCTTTTGCCGATTGTCTTGAAATTCTTGCGCTTCATATCCTCGCATCGTTTCTTCTCTTTTGCGGCGATCGCGATGTATTTGGCACGCTGTTCGAGAGTCATCTTGGACCACCTTTTGCCGGCGACTTTGGCGATCGTGGTAACCGGGACGTTCGGTTTCCTGTGTTGCAGCCTCAAGAAAAAGACGAGAAACGGATTCGTCGACCGGATTTCTGACACGTTCTGGTTGCGCTGCCCCGGCGCTGCTCGCTTGGTATTATTGAAAGATCCACCTGTGCTACGCAAGGAAAATTGCAATGTACTCTAGAGATAAATTTTGGTCGACTAAAATATTTACGGTTTTTTTTTAACTCTATTGTGCTTGAAATTTTAACGATCGATACTTTTTTTCTGATACTTTTCAGGGGTGCCTGGCGAATATTTTAAGCCTTAAGGGGAGGGTATACCCACAAAACTCAGCTCTATGAAATACAACTTTAAAAAATTTGAAAAAATTATTTCTTTAGTAATTTTTGACGTGGAATTCAGTGGTGCTAGAATAGAAAGTGTAAACAGTGTTTTTGGCAAAAAAAAAAATTAATTTTTTTCGAATAAAATGGAATTTTTTAAAATGCATCCATAATTATTTAGAGAATATATTTACGTTCACCATAATTTTTTTGAATTTTTAAATTAATTTAGAAAAATGTAGAAGCTCTTTTTTTCGCGCTAATATGCAGGTGTTGGAAAAATTATTTCTAGAGCAATTTTTAACGTGGAATTTAGTGGTACTAGAATAAAAAATGTAAACCTTGTTTTTGACCATTAAAAAAATTGTTTTCTTCCATAACAAAATTATTTTTTCGAAAAAAATGGAATTTTTTAAAATCCATCCATAATTATTTAGAAAATACATTTTTACGTTAACCATAATTTTTTTGAATTTTTAAACTAATTTAGAAAAATGTAGAAGCATTTTTTCGAAAAACCAATATTTTGTTGGCGTTAAAATGTAAGGGCCAAAAAGATTATTTTAGTAATTTTCGTCATGGAATTCAATGACGCTAGAATAAAAAATGTAACATATTTTTCTAACCCTAAACACATTTTTTTACCCCATAAGAAATTTTCTTTGAAGAAAAAAATTTTTTTAAATCCATCCATCATTATTTAGAAAATTTGTTTACGTCCACCCTGATTTTTTTGAATTTTTAAATTAGTTTTGAAAAATGTAGAAGCGCTTTTTCGAAAAACCAATTTTTTTGTCAAATTATAATTTGGGGTTCAAAAATCGTTAAATTTTTTATTTTAGCGCCACGTCAAAAATTACTATAGACATAATTTTTTCAAATTTATTTAAAGAGTGTATTTCATAGAGCTGATTTTGTGGGTATACCCTCCCCTTAAATGAAAATAATCTTTAGGGGAGAACAAAAAATATCTTAATTTTTATATTAAAAATCTGTATACGGGAGAGTGGTCCCATACATAGGGAGTTTAATCTCGTGAAATTAAAACGTCTGTATCTTCGAAACTGTAGGGGACTGTATCCATGGGCGGCCCGGCTCCATGAGTGGCCCACCCTTCTGATTTTTATCAAACTAAAAACGAAATATCAAATTTTTGGTTGAAACAGATGCGTATTATCGCGAAACCATTTTTAATAAGATCCCTAAGTCAATACATGCATTTTCGCCTTCAGTACAGCTGCTTGTAGAAACGTACTGTTGAAAAACGTCAAAATTTTGTGTTCATTTCAATTGAGTATTGAAATTCATCATATCTGAAGGGTTTACAAATATTTCAATGCTACGAAAAATTTCATGCATTTTATTTTCGGCTTCCATTTCCATGAGTGAACCACTTTTTGTATCCATAAGCGGTCCACTTGTTTTTATCAGTGTAAAGGTTATGGTTATGGTGAGGAAGCGTCATTTCAGAGTGTAATTCAACATTTTGTTATTGAATATAAATAAGTCATTAAAGTAGCGTTTAAGTGTTGTATTAAACCGGAATATACATATTAGAATGATTGATTCGATGGTTTTTCACAAAGTTTCTTTTTTATGTTGACTTTACCTTTTATTCACATTTTCTCCATATATTGCACACAGTAAAAGTGTTCAAAATAAAAAAATTATTATATGAAAATTAGAATTTCGTTGTATTGCTGTTTCTAGATATTCTAAGGGGATTTGAACGAGTGGTCCACTTATGGATACAATTTTTTTTATCCAAAAAACCTCCCTTCGTAAAAAAGGTTTAATCAATTTTATTTAACTGCAAAAAGTAACCCAAATGCATTTAATTTATACCTAGGGACTATATCTACCTAACGGTGTATAGAAGACTTAAAAATTCCTTTATTTAATTGACTTTTTACACTGAATTACAAACGTGGTCCACTCATGGATACATTCCCCTACAAAATACCTTAATTAGTAAATTTTGTTTATTAGTTGTTCGAAATTAAGTCTACTTTAATATATTTCCCTGCAATATTTCTCACCGAGGCTTGCAGAAAAAGTTATTCGACAATATCTGGAAGTAGAGAAAAATTTCCACCTTGTAAGGTAACTTCGAATGGACATATCTTTGGAATTATGACAGGTAAGGCTTCAAATTTTTTATTATTTGTAGATAATTATAAGCCGTTGAATTCATTCCTATATTATTTTGTCGTAGGATGACTTACAAAAAAGATATTCAAAGAAAATTAACAAAAAGTACCAATTTTTGCATATTTTCGACTACGTGTATAGTATGCAAATAAATAATAAATACTGTAAAATTCGGGGTTACCTTTCTAATGTCAAAACCCAAATATTACGATGAAAAAACTATATCAAACCTTTATTCTGATGAAAATATTGTTTATGACCTTAAAAAAAACGAAAAATTAAGATACTTTTTGTTCTCCGCTGACCCAACATAACCTAACCTAACGATTATTTTCATTTATGGCTTAAAATATTCGCCAGGCACTCCTGAAGAGATATCAGAAGAAAACCGCGAGGTGAGAGAACTTTTGGGTTGAATTGAATCGTAGATCACTGTGCGATACGACACGCGGTGTTGGTAAAAAAGTTCTATCGGTGCTTTAAAAATTAAATAAATGCTGTATTTTTTTATCTTGTAGGCCTACAATGCTCGTTTTAAACACTGTTTTAGAAGAGTAAAATGCCATTTGGACGGCTTATCGGGCGTAAAATGAATTTTGCATTCGCAGAAATGTGAATTTGGCATTTTAAGCTCGCAAATCAAATCGCAACGGCACTTTACAGTCAATGACAAACATTTTACGCCTTTGACACAAAAATAACTATTGGGAGCGTATAATAAAGGAGCTGCAGACACTTTTTTTGTTCAAAATTTTGTCAAGATTCAACCCCTTCAATAAGATCCGTGAGTTGTGGAATACCCTCTTATATAGAGATCATACTTATCATATATTGTTCATATTAAGTGTTTTGATAATGTAGTACACAGATTTAGTAAAATATAAATTTGCTTTAAGCACGATTTTTACAATAATATCTTTATTCCTTCAACTGTCCGCATTGCCAAGAAACATTAAATCAACATATTTATTTCGAATATATCAACGGATTAAGATCATTTTACATTGAAGTGTTATCACTTCATAAATTGAATATCTTTATTTTTTAATTTTGAAACTGTTTCTTTTACATTGCCGTTATTACGACTATTGTTTTCATTTTTTAAATACTTTTTGTTTGACTTTACTTCAGTAAAGTATTATCGGGTAATCCATTATTCCCAGCAACAGTTTTCAATAAATCGAAAAATATACAATGTCAAAATATATATGGTAATCATCCGGATATACTATAATCGTTAAAAATTTAATTATAAGCAATAAGAAACTGTGTTGCAGCCATAACGATATCTAAGTTCAAAATAAGGTAAAATTGCAGAAGAACTGCCCCACCTAAAAAATTAATTATCAACATGTTTCTGACGTATTTTGGGGCGCTGATTACGAATCTGATAATACAAATTGGCGCTCGGAAATACTGAAGCCACTATCTTAAAAAAACTGCAAAAAACGTGTCTTTTTTTTAGTTTTGTGAGTTTATTTTCAAAACTATCGTCAATTTTGCAAACGCACCTGAAAAACATGAGCTTTATAGGATACTGTCAGTCTTCAATATAATGCGTGAATCTCGGGGGTGCTTGCGAGCTGGGGGACTCGGGCCCTAGACCCCCCTTTTTATATAAATTATTTAAGTTAACTTTAGTAGGTTCGTAAACAAAAAATCGTAAAAAGTAAATTGGTTTTAAACCGGGCTTCTGACGTACCGGGATCAGAAGCCCGGTTTAAAACCAACTTAATTTTGTTTATTTACCAAAAAAACCTATCATAATATTTCAATTTTATAATCATAAAAAGCGTTTTTTTAGGCCCTTTATACACCCCCCCCCTCTTAATTGACAATACTTTGCAAAATGAAAGTCCAAACAAAAAACCAGAAAAAGTCTACAAATCTGAAAATAATAGCTGTTGCAATATGGGTATCGTGAAACCGAAATCTTTTAAAAATTCTAAATGAAAAAATACGAACAAATAAGGTAATAGTAAAATTAAGATATTGATGTAAACATAGTGCATGAAATGAATGTATATATTATTGTTGGTAGGTATTATTATTATTATTTTATGTTTTAAGTAGCATATTTTTGTGGTTTGTATTAAATGAAGACGGTATTTACCGCATTCTAAAATTGTATATACATAATTACCGAATATGTTAATAACGATGTAACCCAATAAAAATAATATATAAAAAAATCTCAAGGAAACACAGATGTCGAAAATAAAAATACGGTTTACATCCTACGGTGTAGTCGTGGGACCCAACGCCGATCATTTTCTTAAACGAATTATATATTACTCCATTTTAAACCAATCCCGTAAGAATTTTCCAGAAAACTTCTTTTAATATACAAAAGTCTCACTGGTAGTTTTATAGAATAAAAAATGTCTTAATAGTTTTTTCAAAAATAGGGCTCTACACGGGTGATCCTTAGACGGTTTCATGAAAATTCCAAAGGCAGCAGATAATAACTATGGAAACCCTTAGTCAGATATTGTTTTTTAATAAACAGATTCCCTTAGTTGCTTCATTTTTAAAAAGTGAAAATTATATCAACAAATTAAAGTGCTTATGAATTTTATGACAGATATTTCAAAACGAATATTTAATTCATCTTTGTGAATTCTTTTAGATATTTGCAACAGTTGTATAGGCTTGCAAAAAACGTCAAAAAGAGAATAATCATTGGCAAGAAAAGGGTTGATGTAAAACCGATTTATTTTTTCGATCTGTGATCATCCGATAAATCAATAATTTTTGTTACAAAATGTAAATTAAAATGATAACTGATTTTCCCAAATTTCGGATTCCAGGACAGCTATTCTACTAACTAATATATGTTTTATTCAGAAGCACCAATCAAACTAAGGAAAAGTTCATAGTAAAATTTCATAAATAAGTAAAAATAATCTATTTCCGAAAATTCTCAATTAACCTCTTCCACATTTCTTGTGAGATTTTATATAGCGAAAAGAATAATCATTTTGTCAAATTCATCCCTTATAGATTTGGAAAATTGATAGTTTCTGAAAATTTATTTAGTGCAATTACATATATTTAAAAATTTTTCCTACATATTGTTATTTTGACAAAATCGTGAGAGGCTATGCGAATACTGCCATTTGGCATTACAAAATTATTCGAAATTAATAGTTCGGTACTCGTATATTTAAATTCAAATACCGAAGAATAAAATTTGGAAGTGCTGCTCATCATAGTCATGGGAAAATACAATAAAAAAATAAATAAATTAATGAAATGTAATATTCATTTCTTTTAAAGTAATATTTGATTTTAAGAAATTTGTAAAATGACTTTGAATGAAATTCACTCCAACTGATTTCACAGGTTACAATACTAATTTTATAACGATTTTTGGTATCAAATAAAGTACTTATATAAACACCTGTGTTAGAGGTAATCTTTTTTTTATGTCGTAAGTTAAAGATTTACATAATTTAACAAAATATTATCTTGCTTTAAATTAATATATAAAAATAATGTTTATGCAATTATTTCTTCAAAATAATTTATTAGTAAAATGATTAAAATAGTTTAGTTATTAATTAAATACTAAAAAGTAATATTTCTCACATTTTAATATTTAATTTTCTTCTAATGCCAATAATTAAATGATTTCTTTCGGCAATAACATAGAAATACATTAAAAAACTTATACGGCTAGTTTATCATTTATATCATTAGTATATCAATTTATTAAATGTGATTATTATTTGGTGATAAACATAACGCCGGATCGCGTGAAATTTTCAACTACTATGCTTTGACAAATCCAAGTTATTCGTATTAGTCAAGTTTGGTATAATTTATATCGATTCTTCAATATATTTTGATTTCTCAATTAAAAATCTGCAATGAAATTGTAAAGGCCCAGGTGGATAACAATTTTTTATGAAAATGTCCTATCATGTAGTCATTACATTAATTGATTTTGTGTTTAACTTTCATTTGGTATTGTAAATTGAAATCAGCAAAAATATGATTATACATAAAGTTTAAATAAAACAGCGATTCGTACGATATATACCAAATCTAACAATAATCTTACTACATTTTTTGTTTAACTTTTTTTCCGTTTGATTGGTGAAATATTTTATTATACGATTGACTATACATACTACTTAAATGTTTTACACTTTTGTTTATGCTTTATCGAATTCGATATTTACAGTCCTAGATTTTCTGTAACTTCGACTAAAATATGCTATAAATAGTATTACAATGAATCCTTCGAAAACTATCTTATTTAAATATTATTTAATTAATCCCATACCTAAATTGCAATTAAATATGTTCACAATAAATGATAAATGATGAAAAATATATCCAACAATTGATATGAAAGCAGCTCCTTTTCTTTATACTTTGTACATTATAGTTGCAAATTATAATATCTGAAATCCATGACATTCTAATGAATATACAGCATGTAATATATTAAATTAAATTTTATTCAATATTAGTCAGATGGTAACGGAACACTTTGACAAAGTGTAACTACTAATGTCGATAATCATAAAAATGCGAGATAAATGTTTTATAATATTATTAGAGATAATTCGGATTGGTAATTTTGGTGTGGACTTTGGAGTTTGCATCCCTGGAATCCAAAAGACATATATTATGATAATTTCGGGTTATATTCGGACTTTGCCGTAAATTTAAAAATTTAGGTTCACGGAAAAATAACAATTATCATTGACAAATGGGGAACAGAAATACGAGAAAATGTTAAAATGAAAACTTTCTCGATGTCTAGGAAGAACGCAATTTCCAACGCCACGACTTACGTCAGTTATATTGAGCATACGAAACTTACGCGCCAATGTCTTTGCGTTCTTTAGTAGTTTGTTTGGGCCCTGGTGTCGATTTGGAGTTACCCATGATATCGATTCTAATCTGCTCAGCGGTCGATCACTGCATTTTACTTGGAAATTTTCAACGTCAGAAGAATCGCGAGTTAGGAAGTCAGCCAAGATGACATTTTTCGCAAGAAGCGTTTTTCATTTATTTTAAAAAAAAATTACTATCACACTTTCAAACAAATTTCAGGTTATACAACTTTAGTAAATTTATGAAATATCGAGATAAAACATTGTTTTATAAGTGCTGTATTTCAAGCGTTACCTTATCAAACTTGCACTTTAATGTTCCGAACGATATTGCTGGATGGAACGAAAATTTTGAAACAATTGACAACCATCTCTTTATATATCTGATAGCATAATGCAGTTCGAAAATTTGAGTCTTTATTAGAACAATGTTACTACCTTAATTACTACAGGTCATTTTCCCTAATTACTTTTTCAAATCTCATGGACTGAACTATAAGCAAAACGTATTTTACATTCTTTATAATTCTGTCAATTCAATTATGGCATTTGAAAGTTATTGATTGATTGTGTAATTGATCATCTAATTAATTAATTTGCACTAGAATAAATGTAACATTCTAAAATTCAAATTTAATCTAAAAATCGTGCATACTTGGTTAATTTATACTTATCATATGTAATCAACGATTTTAGTTGATGCGAATCGTTTTCAAATTAAAATATTTCAATTTTTTCTAATTAATTCGAAAGACGATTTCGGTATTACGATTACATAAAAACGCGATAATCATAAAGATTAAAAAAGGACTCTTTTTTCTGAACTTTATTTAGAAATTTCTAATTAGTAAATATATTTTACTAACAATTTGCTTATATTAAACAATTTTTAAAAGTGAAATATAATAGAAAATATCTCCTTGTTTGTCATACTTTACAGCATTAATCTAAGAATCTGTAATATGCAAAAATTGCAAAATCTATGATATATATTATATGAATAATTTTGGATTTAAATTTTCTTCACTGGTGACACTTGATTTTTATAAGGCACATTTGCACAGGAAATTTAGTACTCATAAACTAATTTGTAAATAAGAACACATTCAAGGATTTATAAAAATTAAAATTCATATATTCTTACTTGAAAATACATTCCACATTGTTTATTATTTACAGAGAACCAAAAAATTGGCCGACAGAATAAACTGTTTTTGTGTAATAATTCAATGCTAAATTTTGATTACTGCTATAATTCGCCACCAGCTTGTGCAGCTTTCTTTGGTTTTTTACTCTTGCCTGTATCTTCACAATAACAAGCTTGTTTTTGGGCATCTAAATAACTTTTACATCCTAATGCAGTTGTTCCTGTAAACAGCATTTTTGCAGCACTTTTACAGGTGTTGACAATTGATATTCCATTGGGTTCATATCCGTCACAGTACCTGTACAGGCATCTCTTAAATTCTAAATCACACTTGTCTTTATCTGAATTGCAAGTGTCGTAACAAATATCATGTTTGTCACAACATTTTGTCATCTCAGCTAGAGGTAGATATTCTTGATTAATCTAAATGATTTAATTTAATTTGAATAAAATATGTATTAGTATAACTCATATGTTATTCCATTTTTAATTAGTTACCTCAAAACCTAAAGATCCACAGCCATTGCTTTCTGGTTTGTGATTACGGTTGGATACTGGAGGTCCTCCTAAATTTTACAAATTAACAATAAAATAATTTTGATAACACATACTATTATAAAGAATGACATTCTAATTAAATTTGATTTATTAAAATTTCAATTTAAACTTCAGATCTTAAATTTGTATACAGTTGTAGTATTATAAAAGAAGATAAAGTATTCTGACTTACCTGAAAAACAAATAGAAAAATCTATTATTTTTTTATAATAAAACTATGAAGAATTTTTAATATTAATGTATCTAGTTTCTTATCTAAAGACAATACCAATAGTATATGTGCACATGCAATGATTTAGTATATATTATTAACAGTAATCATTTGTAATAAATAATATTGTTTCAACAAATAATTTTAAGTTACACACAGTATGATATGATTACAGTGTATTTTTTCATTTTTCTGAATGAGCATTTACAATTAGTAAGAATTAAGTGAAATAAAAGTCTGTATTAGTGTACGTATAAGGACTGACAGATAAACATGTTAATTGCATATTATTTGTCTTCTGTATAAATTCTGTGTGATTAAAGGAAATTAATTTAACATTAAGAAATGGTAAAAGTTAATAAAATTCGCATTCTAAGTCATACTAGAGTTAAATTTAACTTTGATTTGTAATGTTTGCAGGTATGCCATCAGACTTTTAGTTATTTTGTCGAAAGTAAAATAAAAATGAATTAAGAATTGCAGCCCAGTTGTAGTCAACATTTATTACTTTCATGAATAGATTTCTATCCCAGCAAATGAAAAATTATTCAGAATGATTGAAATGTACTCATTTTTTAACTTTGAATTCCATTTGTTGACCTTTGTGAATACTTTCCTATTGTCAATCGTTCTAAATCTTCTTCCAAGGATTGCATAGTTTGTTCTTGAATGCTTCTCAATAATTTAGGACAAAACTTACAGAGCCAAAACTTCACTAACCCAAATGAATCATTGGCACGCATATTTTGTAACCTTCCGAATGCTTCCTATGCTTACAGTTTTAATCCTAATAATATGTTGCTTATTCTGAGGTGTTTTTCAAAAATAAATGATTAGATGTCGAGATATAAAATGTTATATTTTCAACCTCCGTGTCTAGTAATCTCGAAGGATACTCAAGTTAGAAAACTGTACCAGATTTTTATAAGCTATAATTTATATAATAGAATAGGGTACTATTCATAATGTTGAAGAAAATAACTTAATTATAAATATATGCCTATTTGTAAATAAAGATTAGGTACAAAGATAAATAAATCAATGACTAAATAAATAAATAAATAAAAAAAATAAAACTTTGTACCTAATCTTTATTTACACAGAGACCGATAAATTCCAAGAACTTCCATTATATATTTATATCTAAATTAAACAGTTGAGAAATTAAAGTTAATAAAAATAACTTCATCCCTAATCTTAATAATTATAATATTGATTTTACTGATTTTCATTTTATTTAAATTGAAGTCAAAGTATGTACTTTTGTTGAAAATAAGGTATATACAAAGATATTCTGCAGTTTATAAATAAATAAATACGTTACTGTATCACATAAACAATATTGTAATGCAATTAACTATTTATGCTCCAAATTATTCTTATGTTTACCAATATAAATGTCATTTTTAGTTTTATTTTAGAATTATAAGACAGCTGTAATCTTAAGAATTGACTATAAATTTTAATCTTGGTAACAAGTGACGTATAAATTGAAAAAAAAGTAAAAAATTTTGAATGACAATTCTACTTTTATAAAAATTAAAATTCATATATTCTTACTTTTTTAATTTTTATTAAATTAAAGTAATAATAAAATAATAGTATAAAGAAGATGTCTTGGGAAGACGAATTGAATAAATTATTAATTTTTGTCAGAAAGTTTCAAAAAATTCATATAAAAAGATTACTTTTATATACTAAATGCGTTTATTAAGATAGTTCTTACCCTGGATATTATGTGTTTAGAAAACATTTTCTATAACACTTCCAATAATATCATGTCCATGAATTATATTATTATTCAAGAGAGACAGCATTATCGTTCATGACAAAAAATTGAAACTTGTAAAAATTATATGTTAAACAACTTTTGTTAACGACTCAAATTTTCTTCGTTTCGCTATGATAGAAATTTTAAGAATTGAATGGATTTTAATGAATGACTGCTTACTTTTTCAAGAAAAAGATTCTCTACAACTTCACCGAAAGAATTTTTCATATTTTCAAACCAAACGTCAAATATTACTATTTATTTATAAAACAAAAAGTTACCACTTTTTATAGTTTATGCGTAATTTTAGTGTTCAGGCAATAAATTTAGAAAAACTCGTTCGGTGAAGTTGTAGAGAATCTTTTTCTTGAAAAAGTAAGCAGTCATTCATTAAAATCCATTCAATTTTTTAAATTTCTATCATAGCGAGACAAAGAAAATTTGAATCGTTAACAAAAGTTGTTTAACAGAAAATTTTTGCAAGTTTCAATTTTTTTTCATGAATAATAATGCTGTCTCTCTTGAACAATAAATTCATGGATAGGATATTCTTGGAAGTGTAATAAATAATGTTTTCCAAACATAATATCCAGGGTATGAACTACCTTAATATAAATACTTATAGCGTTTTCTTTAAATCTCATAAAATTTTATTTTACTTACACACACGCAATCAAGATGTGTTCTTTATACTATTATTTTATTAATACTCTAAATTAATAAAATTAAAAAAGTAAAATTGTGTTGTTCGAAATTTGTTACTTTTTTTTTTTCAATTTATATGAACAATTAAGCAGATATGATTTAAACAAAAAATGGTTTTTATATCAAATGACATTTATAATAAAACCCTATGGTCAGATTTGGTTGACAATTTGTGTGAACTTTAAACTCGTTCAAGAACACCCTGCGAAAAATTTTAGGTAGGATTCTCATGAGAATCACATGAGAACTTGAAACAAGTATCTTGTAAATTTCATATAAATGTCGTATAGTACTCGCACTATGTTACAGAAACACTATTTGACAATATTTGCAATTTGTATGAAAATTGACCTGATTGTAATAAGATTTTTATGTAATTTCCATAAAATTTCAACTCAAAACATTCATGATTGCTCATAAAACTACTTATTAAATTATTTTTTTTCATGTAATAAAACTTTACGTATTCTGTACGATAGTTGTATGACTAATAGATGTATATAATGTATATTTACAACAACTATAAGGTGCTTGTTTCAATTTCTCATGATATTCTCATAATATAATCAACTTATAGACTTAAGCGTTTCGGAATGCTCCAAAATGGATTGATCAACAATGTACGATCCTTGTCTAGATAACATGTTTAAAGTTGTTGACTTCTGACTACTTTGTATGCATGCAGTATTTATTATTGGTATAATATTCATAAAGTAAGACGTAATGTGAAATTGTTAAACCATTCAGTTTATATTTATATTAAATCATAGAAAAACATTGCGAAACATAAGAAAATACTAAAGTTTCGTATAAAACTGAAATATAAATGAATATAAAATCACTTAAAAATATAGATCCACAGATAAACTACTCAAACTAATGTATTTTGACAGTTTTTTAAACAGTTCACTTTGGAGCATTCTGGGGTTATGTTGTACAGGATATTTTTATTTTTACCATAAGGACACTTGTAAACGCAGGTTTCTTCAATAGCAGCGTCAAAAACTTCATGGATATCTCTTATTTTTCTCGCGACGGTAATCGCATTTTGAAAAAAATCCTGAAAAACGGTTTCGGCTGACAAGACAGCATCGCGAAGATTTGAAAGCAAACCGGAGCCATAACCGGACCATGCGTAAGCCAGGAACGTTATTAGATAAATTAAAACTTTTCTATACTTTGTCAAATCCATTCTATGAAGTTACAAAACTACGACCTAGACTTGTTCCCAAAAAGCTACTGCGGTAATCGTTTATAAAGTATTTTTAGGAGTTTTGGCACGACTTGTAAAACGTACATATGCAGAAAGTTTCCCTTGCATTACACATGTACATAATACATTTTCTTTCTTTAAGTCTGGTAGGTTCACAAGTTTACTGTAATTATCGGTTACATTTTATCATTATTGTTTCGCGTGCGAGTTTATACGTGCATGTAAGCAATGGGTATACATGCATGTAAACATGCAATAAACAGCGAATACGCTATCTACTTTACCGACCTACAGTATTTATCCTCTTTATCTTATTGTGAGACGAAAACACAGACACCGCACACAGCGGCGGATACACGAATATATTTGTTTGTCGATTGATTAATAAATATATCAGTAATTCTTATTATAGGTCAGCAGAAAAGAAATTCAGTCGCGATAATATCCGATAATTATTACGTTTTTAATACCTTTTCGTTAACATTTTAAGTTCAGTTGCCCAGCAAACGAAAATTCATTGAAATTCATTGAGTGATTTTGAATGAATCTCAATAGATTTGAATTGGTTTTCTTAATCACTAAATATCAATAGAAATCTATTGAAAAGAGCTGTAAACAATGATTTTCTATTGTTTTAAAATCACCCAGCAAACACAAAAGTAACAGTTATGTAACAGCTATGTAACATTTATGTAACAATGTAACCATTACGTAAATGTTACATAATTGTTATTTTCTGTGTTTGCAGGGCATTGATTTCAGTACGTGCTTATTATATTATTGAAATTCATTCAATTTCATTGGCTTTCGCATTTTTTAATAATTTTGTATTAATAAAAGTTTGTACATTTTATATAGTAAGTTTTCTACTTATTTATTATTACATTATGGTACATCTTGTCACACAGGAAGGAAATAATATTGCTAACACTTAAATTGTAGTAATTTTCTAATGCCATGGTGATTTCAAGGTGTAAATTTGGCAGAATACCTGAAAAAGTTGGAATGATTTATATTTACTAATTAAAATCTTTTAGAGTAGATTAGACTATCTTAAGGGGGTTCCATTAAGTAGTAATAAAAGCTAAAAAAATATAAATTAAAAAGTTCTGACTCATTTTTTTTAAAGTCGGATATTAAGAATAAAAAACAATTAAAGATAATTGGCCGAGAATTTTCTGCAATACATGATTTTTCGATATTGGAGAAAATTCTCGGTCAATTCTGTACAAATTTCTTTAATTTTTTTTTAAGAGAGCATACAAAATTATTAGAATTGCCTTTATGAAACTCAAATTTTGAAAATTCCATTCAGTAATTTTTAATTTCGATTTTTCATTACTACTTTCTTCTAAATCGATTTAAAAATGTCAAAAATTTGGGTGAACATAGAAACACATTTTTTTTTAAATTACGGATGGATTTAAAGAAATTGAATTTAAAATTCAATACTTCGTCCAGACTTAGTCTGGGTCGAAGTAAAACAAATTTTTTACATTTTTTATTCCAAGGCCACTGACTTCCGCGTCAAAAGTTACTCAGGAACGAATTTCTTTGACCCATTAAAATTCGCTAAATTAATTTAAACATTAAAAAAAAATTTGGTGAACAGAGAAACGTATTTCCGAAATAATTACGCATGGATTTTAAAAAATTCCATTTCTTCTCAAGGGCAAAATTGTTTTGAGTCAAACAATTTTTTTATCATTTTTATTATACTGTCTTTGAATTCCTCGTCGAAAATGACTAAAGAACCAACTTTTTGGTATTTTTTGAACGATTTTTTAATTTAAATATTTTATTTCCATTCAAAATCATTTATCTCCCAACTTTGCTATTGGTAATAACAGATTTGATTTCATTTTCTATGCAAAATCATTAAATTTGTTGTCCTGTAATAATTAACTATCCAATCAAATTAATTCGAGGCATGTGTAACTATTTTTCCATTGAAATTCATTCAAGTTGCAATTGTTCTATTTGCACTTTTCAATTGAAATTCATTCAATGAAATCATTTCTTCATTTCACTATTTTCCCATTCAAAATCATTAAATCGAACAACTTTTTATGAGCTATTAACCATTCAAAATCATTGAAACACATTTTCTCATTGAAATTCATTGCAACAGCTAAGAAAAAGAATTCTGAAGTGATGCAGTGAATGAATTTCAATGGATCTTCAATGAATTTTCATTTGCTAGGTAGTTATACATCGACGAAACATTTTATTACTTAATGGTGATCAAAATGAGATACGCGCGAAACGCCGGAGAATTTGTTGGCCCCTCGGCTCGTAATTTTTTGACTTTCGAATTTTAAAGTTTTCATTTGATATTTTAATAGGAAAATTAATTACGCGAATTTTTTGTTAAAATCAAAATTTTCTATCCCTCTACGTTTTTAATATAATCGAAAAAAACGAAATTATTGGAAATATAAAATAACTTAATTATTTTGTCTTTAACGCGTCATTTCTTTTACAATAATTGAAATTTTTAATGAAATTTTTAGGGAATATGCACTATTCTATCTACAAACTAACGTATTTTTCCAAATTATGGTTAGTTATTACGGAAATTTTTAAAAAATTGGTTTCCGTTTTACTGCACAAAATTGATATTGAAAGCTTCAAACACTTCGGGAGTCGAGGGAATTTCAATAAATCGAAATTTCCTTCCCACCGAAAATTCGAGGAAGGTTCAAAGAAGTTTTTTGTAAAGTTATAGACTAATCTGACTTGTAGTATTTTCAAACGAGTACACTGCATATATATGTAAAATAAATAACTCGACCACTATCAGATTCTGTAACCCTCTAGCAATAATATGTAGGACTAAATGCCTGTTGCTAAAATACATGTTTCGTGCTGGTTCCCCTATGTGGACTCATCAGTAAAATCGTAGAGGAGACCTGTCTTAGACGTATATATGGTTTTATTTTAAAAATTGAGGTTTTAAATATTTCTAACAGAGGAGGAATGCTAAAAATATTCAAAGAATATCTACGCAATATGTAATTGGTAATGGGATTACTTCTATGGTCTTATTGACGAGTCCACACAGGGGAACAAGGGAGAAATAAAGCCTATGTATTTTGCAATAGGCATTTAGTTCTACATATTATCGCTAGAGGGATACAGAATCTGAGAGTGGTCAAGTTATTTATTTTACATATATGGAGTCTGAAGAAATTAAAAGTTCTGTTTGCGATAATAATACATAAACAGGTTATTTACCTTAATTGTTTGAATATTGTTTGAAATTTAGTATAATAGTGTTTTTAGGGTCGCTAATTACGAATCTGACCACAGATTTTAAAAATTCGAAATGGCCGACCAAAATATAAAAAGTTTCTTCATCGAGTTGAAAGTGAGTACTCGGGGGTTTTCGTGGTCGCTGATGACGAATCTGACTACAGATTTTGAAAATTGAATAAGGCGGATCCAAAATGGTGGACCAGAATGTTAAAATTTCATAATTCGCGACTGTAAAATTCACAGATATTCGTCATTTACTTCTAAATTGTTGGTCGGAAATAAATAAAGTTATTATTGGCAAATTGTTATTGATTTGCCGCATCTAATACCAGATTCGTAATTAGCGACCCCGAAAATCCGAGGGGTGCCCAGTTTCATATTAATCTAGTAACTTTTCAACATTACGGTCCGCCATTTTGGATCGGTAATACATATTGAATTTGGAAAATCTGAGTTTAGATTCGTAAGCGACCTCGAAAACCCCCGAGTAACAATTTTCAGCCATTTTCCGTGTAAAGAAAAATGTATGCTTCAAAGGATTAAGAAAGTTAAACATTTGATTTATATATAAATAATTAATTGGTTAAAAATATTGCAGGATATATCAATTATATAAAAATTACCGCAGGATGCGCCGTAAATATGCCGTTGGCTTAAAAAAATTGCATGATTTAACGACACAATTGCAGCATGATGTGCTGTAAATATCATATTTGGTTGAGAAAAAAATTGCATAATATGACGGCATAATTTCAGCATGACGTGTAGCAAATATGCCGTTTGGTTAAAAAAAATATGCTGTATTCTAAAAAACTCATAATAATCATTATATTATTTTATATTCACTATATCGCGTCTTATTTTCATTTATGTCTGTTTAAATTTTATTTTATTTTGTATACTTGTATTAGTCACATTATTTTATATTCTTCTTTTTATGTTGAATTTCTATTATTTTTATATTATTTCCCGTGTAATTGTTCAGCGTCTAATTATTGTATTATTTTTATGTAATATTTATTTATGTATTGTAACATTTTATTCAAGGACTCACAGTCTGTTAATAAATAAATAATCCTGCATAATTATGTCGACACGATATTATGCTGCAAATATGCTGCCATACAAATGCAATGTTCGAGACAACAAGTTGCGAGATAACTTTTTAAAATTGAACTTTTTCGTAATTCGGATTCTGTAACTTTTGTAACGACATATTAAATGTGACTATATTAATATTTTGTTAGTCCGTGAATAATAAGGAGTGGTTGAAGCACTGGCAGAAACGTGTGCCATATGTAGTTTACAAGTTTAGCTCAAATATGGAAAATTGAAACGTGATTCGTCAGAAAAATGTACATAATTTCTTGGCACATGCAGAATTTAGCTTTTAAAGGCCTGAAAGTTATTGTGAACTCTTCTTTTATAACAGAAGAGTATACGGGAAATTTATTAATGCATTCCTAATCTAGAAGCCATGAACCACAACTTATAATAATGATTTGCGAATGTCATGAATTTCAATATAGACCTCCTATTTCATTGTAATGTGCAATGAATATGATATTATTTTGAATTGTTTAATTTTAAATATAAGTAACGATTTACAAGTTATAATAGATGCCATCGCTATTTTTCCACAATTATCTTTCACACGCTGATCCTAGATGTTTAAAAAATCCTCCATGTGAACATTTTACCATGTCTGAAAAAATTTTGGAGAAAAGAAAGCAGTTGACCAAAGGAAGAGTCAGTGTTCGATTAAATAAAGCTAAAGGTGTTACCTGTCATGTGTTACAAAAAGACAACATTATTAGTAGAGTAATTCAGTCCATGCAGAGTTTTAATCCGTAATAATTGCTTTTCATTTCTTTATTATTTTTATGTAGTCAAATGTCTATTTATTAAATGAATTAATACGTAATGTATATGAAGTAAGTATCCTTTGAAAACAACCAAGAAATTCGTTTTTGTATAAGAAATTAAAAATAAAAACTGTAAAATAAATTGTTTGCGATTTTAATCAAATTCAAAAGTTGAGGTTACATTTGCAGCATACAACAAAGCTTAAAAATGAGTAACGCAGAGTGTTTTATCTTATTTGATCGATAATGAAAACAACAATATTAATTTTAAAAATGTGCCTTTAAAACTAAAAAACAAAATTCGCATACCTCAAAGTTGAAAAATTTTAGATATATACCTTAATTTTGTGTGAAATAATTGCAAGTCAGCTTTATGTGTAATTTGAGAAACTATATTGGATAAGGAGAATGCGGTAAAAAATGTAATGCAATTGAGACTTCAAGTGAAAATAATTTTAGTATTCATTTTTACACATGTTGTAATTAGCATATTCAGATATTATTCTACCATCTTAGCTAATTCACCACTTTCGTAGAGCTGTTTAACATCGGTACCTCCTCCTACACATTCTCCATTTATAAACACACGAGGTACTGTTCTTGCACCAGTCATTTCACCTAAAACTGCTTTCAATTCACTGGCATCATCTCGTTTGTCCAGCTCGATAGCTGTGTAACTTTTCTTCAATTTATCAAAGGCCTGTAATATAATTTTTTAAATTTATTCAAATTTATCTTAAAATTAAGAATTAAATAAGTATTATTCGTATACACTGTGAAAAGTAAAAGTAAAATTATATTTCAGAGTATTTACAGTTTTCTTGAAACTTCTCATTATTTTCGTAGTAAAATTACAATTTTCTTGTAAAATTCATCTGAAAATAGAGGGAAATTTACCATAAACATGTAAAATTTACAACGTCAAAGGTGCAAATAAAAATACCAGTAATAATTGTGGTAATTTTACATCAATTGTGTAATTTAAAAAATTTTAATTTTACACTGCCCAACAATCGAGATTGGATAGGATTGGATTGAAAATTTCAATTTATTTTGAATTCATACTTTGATTCCGTAAATATGGATTCAAATGGATTGAATTCCGAAGAAGGGAATCCATCTGTATTCAATTTTACGAATACAATCGGAAGCGTAATTTGCTGGATTGAATTTCAGAAAAAGTAATCCATCTGTATTCAATTTTACGATTACAATTATTTTATTTTTTATATAATATATTTTGGACCTTCCCATTATTAAATGTACATTTATAGTCTTAAGTACTAATTAAAAAATACAGTAACACGCCATAACTATAATTATGTATTTTAAAATCGAAATTAACGATCAACTCATAAGTAACTTTTTTTAAATCAATTATCCATAAAAATTCAAAAGAATTATGCACAATTATGCATAAATTGCAAACTGACAAGTATAACAAATACTCCAATTTTGAAGAATTCTGAATACACTTAGATAGTTTTGAATCTGTAATATTGAATACAGATTTATTCAAAGTTTATTTTTTGAAAGAAAATGCATTCATCGTTTCGTTTTTAAATAGGAAACTTTTTTTGGATTGAAATGGATACACTTGGATAGTTTTGAATTCGTAATGTTGAATACGGATGCATTCAATATTTCGTTTTTGAAAAGGCAACTATTTTTGGATTGAAATGAATACACTTAGATAGTTTTGAATCCGTAATGTTGAATACAGATGCATTTAAGATTTAATTTTTAAAAAGAAAACTTTTTTTGGATTAATATGAATTCAGAAAGTAATCTTTTTATTCGTATGAACGAATAGAATTGTATTTACGTATTAAAATGGATTCACCGTTGACCAAAGTATGGATTCAGAATTTAAGAATTGAATCCAATTCTATACAACTCTATCCAAATTCGATTGTTGGGTGCTTTGTAATTTTTCATAGTTTTTCACGTAAAAAAGGACAGAGAATGTAAAATTACAAGCGCACTGTAAATTGTGCTATAGGGATTTATACCTTACTTACTCCTACCTCTCACGAGTCATGCCCCTCACACCAATAACCGATTGACATCTTATTTACAGTGCACATGTAAAATTACGTCGATAATATAGGAATTTTACTGCAACACTGTAAATTTAATGTGATTTTTCTATGGTATTTTAATTTCCACCATTTCATTATAATATTACATTGAAATTTTTCACAGTGTAACTCTGTTTTATGGATTAAAATATGAGGAATGATCCAAAATCATTAACAAGATTATGTTAATCTTTCATATCGTAAAGTATAATTTACAAATAAGAAATAATTTCTCATTTAACAATCATTTCTAAATTTATTAAATAAAACTAGGAATTAAAAAGCGATACTCAATTTCCAAAATTTAAAGTTAGTTTTATACTTCTTAATTTTAAAAAATCTGAAAGTTCGGGAATTGAAGGAAGTTAAAATTAATATGTTTATTCTAAGCTATTAATAACAAGTATAAGAATATTGAAGTATGTACATAGCATAAATGTAGAGAAAATATATATAATGCTTATTGTCTAGAATTGTTTAAAAGCGATATACGAAACAAACCTCTTTAGCCATTTTGCAATAAGGGCAGGTAGTTTGAGAAAAGATAACAATGTTATCGGAGGAGATGAATTGGTCGATAGTATCTCTGTGTTTTGACATGTTGATAACTTTTCTTGTGCTGGAAATTGAACCCATTGGTAAAGCTGAAGAAATTATTGCGTTCATGTTGCATGTTAAATACAGAAAAAATGTGAAATATTTTAAACAGGTACATATCTATCTAAGTTACCTATTGCACATTATTAGAGTATTTATTTATTGTAAAAGAAAAAGTCTTTGGGTGTACAATAAATTTACATTTTTCAAACAAATTTCGTATATTTTATCGTTAAAAGAACTTGATCATCAAATATATATATTGTTGCGTATTCATATAGGGTAGATAGGGGTATAGTCGGCCACTTAAGGATGAAGTCCTGCATTTTCGTATTTTTTTAGTTCTTAAACATTTCTGTAGAATTCTATATTAATTTGTTTAGTATAGGGCACCTGTATACTTCAAAAGCATTGGCCATGTATAATTATATTTTGTTTTTCAAAATAAATATAAAGAAACAAGAAAACCTTTATGCATCAGCTTAACGACGTCTATTATGTCTCTAAGATCATTAATGGTAAGGTTAATTGCAATGATCTATCTGCCTTGCTTGTACACCGTAATGTGCTATATTCGATTAGGAACTTTCGAACATTGGTGGAAGACCAGTGCAAAAGTGCCTTCGAATTTTATTCCGTTGTTACGCGTCTAAAAAGATCATGGAATTCTCTTCCACAACTTCCATCTAACTATACCGAGGTATCGTTACCTAGATTTTTAAAGGTACACTGTCTTCGTAATTTTAATTGACATAACGCGCTGTGATTGTTTATCTAGTCAGGTTATCGTGTTGAAAATTTATGTTGTAGAATTAGGTTTTAATTAATATTGTTAGGAGTCGTCGACTTTTCGTAAATCGGTTTGTATTTATTGCAGTGATGTTATTATATTTATATATTTATATTTAAAATTGTTATTTTAAATATGTGTTGCAATTTGCGTTACCTATTTCATTTTTATTCTTAATTTGTAAAAGGCCTTTAGGTTGTAGAAAATAAAATAAATAAAACCATAAATGCTGCAGTGGTCGGTCACCGTCTAAAAGAATGGAATTTTTTTATTTATTGCTGTAAGGAATCATTCTAATTCGTAATTAACCAAATTAAGTAATCCATTGTTCAGCATTTCGCAACTTTGTAACTTTGGAAAAAGTTGTTTCTAAAAGAAATTATTACTTTCTTACGAAAAATATGAGAAAACGGCGACATTGCCATAAAATAGGACTATGCGTATATCAGTTAAAATTGTCAAGTACCACAATTATCTAGTGGCCACTAGTAAAATGTGTGATATAATACCAATTACGTACGCGAGCACCATACGCGTTTCGTAAAAATTACTAAGTAATTTAAAATTTATATCAAAAACCAAAATGTGTGGCCGACTATTGGGGCCGGCCGACATTACCCTCACTTACCCCACAATACGTAATACTCTCTGTATCAAATAGAAATATAAAAGTTTGTATGACATAAGAATGAATTGTTGATTATTGTAATAACTTCTGGTTATATGTTGTTATATGCACTGTATAAAAGTATTTTTATTGATTGTAAAAGAAAAAGTCTGTCAATGTACAATAAATTTACATTTTTTATACAAATTTCATGAATATTTTATCGTTAATAGAACTTGTTAATACAGTACAAGGAAGGAGCTGGAAAGTTAAATGTGTAAAACCTGCGTAACAACTGTATGCATGCTCTTATGGGTTTTACGTAAATTCAAACGTAAATTCAAAATTTTTCAGGTTCCCTGTGAGGAAATTTAATGTTTGGAATAAAATCTTATACATATTCTGTACTTAGAGCATAAAAGAGAGATTTGTACTTATTTCATACATGGATATACACGGAAAGAAATTTGAAGTAAATGCCACTGCTCAGGGAAGTAACAGCTACCGCCAGATTTCTGACGAATTTCAAATGGTGGTTAAAATTCGAACTCGTTAAAAAGAAAATTTTTATGAACAGACACAATTTTATTACACCTTTTTGAATAGTTATTCATAATTTTCCAACTATGTAGTTATTAATAATTAATTTTAATGATCTATAAACGTTGTAGAAACGGAAAAACTTGGTACTTTTTTCATTCTAAAGCTTCCGTATGGAAAACAGTGCAAGATACACTAAAAATGCACTGAAATTTTTTTGTATAGCACAAAATTTCCTACAAAAAAGTCACCGAGGGCCCTAGACTAAAGTTAATAAAGTTACCGAGGGACCTAGAGTAAAGTAATAGCTTAACCACGAGCAACGATGGAATATACCTCATATTTTACAAAAATTCCAAAATATTCATAATTAACTTGTAAGACAACATTCCAGCGTTATTTATGGATAATCTATTAACTTTACCCTAGGGCCCTCACTAACTGTTTTTTAGGAAATTTTGTGCCCTATAAAAAAGGTTTAGTGCATTTTTAGTGTATCTTGCATTGTTTTCGGTACGGAAGCTTTAGAATGAAAAAAGTACCAAGTTTTTCCGTTTCAACAACGTTTATAGATTATTACAAATAATTATTAATAACTATATCGTTTAGAAATTATGAATAAATATTCTCACAGGTGCACTCAAACTGGATCTGTTTATAAAAATTTTCTTTTTAACGAATTCGAATTGTAATCGTCATTTCAAATTCGTCAGAATCAGAACTACTACTACTTAATGCTGTCGCATTAACTTCAAATTTCTTTGCGTGTAGATACAATCTTATAAAATGCTATTGATATATCATGTTTAAATATAATATTGATATAATATAAAATTAGTGTATAGATTGGATATACACACCGTACAAAATTCTAATGAAATTTACCATGTTAAACGCAGGAATTTTGGAATCTACAATAAATGTAGCAATTATACAACTTGCGATGTGAAATTGCTACGATAAACGAAGTAATTGTACAGCTCGTGATGTATAATTACGTTTAATAGAGAATTTTTACAGTTGCAATGTGTGTTTTTACAAATCATGCATTTTTCCTCTCCAATGGTAAAATTACTGTTTTTGGGAAAATGTAGTGAACCAAAGTTTAACATGGTAATTTTACGAGCTGTAAATTCCCTACGCTTAATGCAGTAAATTCACATAAAGTTGTAAAATTCATTACATTTTGTGGAAAAACCCTGCGTTACATGTAGTCATTTTACCAACTTTTTACGAAAGAATATTACAGCGTGATTGTAAAATTCATTTCGATTTTTTACAGTGCAAGTAACAATCGTAAGGTTATAATCTAAGTCTTCGCTCGCAAAAGAGCAAACGTATTATTTATTACATGACATATTATGCATTGTATATTAATTAATGATTATTTAGCAATTACAATAAGATATTGACAACACTAGAATATTACATATTGAAAATTAATTTTCCAGATTGTACGAGTGATTTAATCAAACAATTATTTCAGTCACATGATGATACAATAGCAAAAGAGAGACAGAAATATAGTATGAAAATGGTTATTAAACATTTCATTAAATCGTATGTAGAATATATAACTTCATTAACTCTGGATTTATTGAATTTAGTATATTAACAAAACATACAATAATGTACGCTACGAAACAACATAATTATTGCAGAGAAAAGTACGACTTTTAACTTGTAAATATCTAAAAATTATTCTAAGAAAATGAATTTCCTAAACAAGTGAAAATACCGATCGAAAGGATAGTTAACCATATAATATATTAAATATAATACATAGTTACTTACTTTGTGGAATGTACAGTCTGCAGCCACTTACTACAAGAACTCAAATCAAAATGTTAAACAGTAATGTAATGAATAATAGGTAATGACTAATGTTATCGGAATCGGAGTTTATTCCCCGGATTTTTTAGTTTATGCTTCGTGTATGTACGTATATGTATACTAACACATGTCTCTTACCTAATTGTCTATATGTATGTACGTGCCGTACGCAATGAATAGCATGTTTCAAAAAAAAAATACATAAGAGATGTAAACCGGATGTCCTCCATTTTCAGAGACCGGTTGACGCGCGAAGATTGAAACTACATTTATGTACATTGGAATGGTGTTATCAAGAAATCGTTTTTAATTAAATTTTTTAATTGACAGGTTTAGTTTTTAGTTTTAAGGGGAGACTGCAACGACATTTTCTGCTACTTGAAGGACTTTATTTAAAAATTCAACAATAGTAGTTTTCGATACAAGGGCGTATGCGTAAAGAACTTTACACACACACACGTGTGCCGAAATATTGTTTACGTACGGCTTTTTCGTGCGTAAAGTATAATCGAGTGCGTAAAGTTTACTTTACGCACAAGTTTACTTTACGCACCGAAAAGACGTACATAAAAATATTTTTAAAGTAATTTTTTGCGAGGAATTCAATAGTCATAAAAGAAAATGGCTCAAAACAATTTTTGACTATTTTGAAAGTTTTCTTTTTTTGAAAAAAAATGAAAGATTTTAAAATCCATCCGTAATTTTGTTCAAAATGTTTTTTCTTAATAAAAAAAATTATTCGTCAAAAAATTCCAAATTTTACTATTTTTTAAGCATATTCTTTGGTAAAAAAATGAATTTTTTTCCTGAAAAGGTTTTTTTTTGCATTCTTCATGAAAAATAAGAACCTTAAAAATAATTTAGAAACATTTAAAAATATTTTAGGAATTAAAAAATCATTTAGGATGACAATGTAATATTGAAGTATGAAAATGTCATTAAAATACAAAAATTGCAATTATTTTCATTACAACTGTATGTATTTTACATCCCCTGTATTGCAATACATTGTTACGTTCCATATTTTTCCTTTTCATTTTTCATATTCTATACAATATTTTTATATTTTAACTGTATTCTGTTTCTAAGCAAATTGTAAATTTGTAAGTATGACTGTTCTTAGAAACATCGGTTTATAGCCCGTCATACAAGTAGCATTTGTACTTAACGTTAAAATTATATAATTTTAAATGAAACAATAGTGTATGCAATAAACCGTATGAACGTGTGAGTATTTTTGAATGTACCAGCGTAACGAACTTCTTTCCGAAGATACTCATAGCCGTCACTTTTCGATAGACCTTCAATAGTGAAGGAACAGATTTACTTTTGTATTTTAATTTTATTCAAATAAAGAATATTTATAGATATATTTTTTTCTTTTGTGAGTGCTACAAACCTTCTAAGGAAAAAGTGAGTGAAAATAAAGATTTCTATAGGGAAAATTATTTGGTAAAAAAAATATCACTTTTTTTTATTTAAGATAATCCAAAAGGTAAATGGGAGATAAATACTTCGGTCGTTGCGAAGCTCATTTATCCTTTTTAATAAAATCATCATATTATATCATTTATATTATTAATTCATTTTCAATAATCATATAATTAATGAGAAGTTAAACAAAGCCCCTGTACAGGGACTAATCTCGAAACGAATCCTAACATATATTTTATTTTGGTTTGTTAATTTTTATCCTGACGTTACAACATAATCTCGTGACAATATTTTATTAATGATGATTACTTTCAGGAAGCCATCATTCTAAACGAATATTTACACCCTTTACTTGTTCCTCTTCATTTTGAGAAGTAGGCATTCATCATTTTGTTTCGCGTAACTTCGAGAATTTCATTAACTTTTTCATTTGATAACTTGCTTATTGAATACATCTGTAGAATGTACTTTTCAAAAACAACTTCATTTTCTTCGTCTGAAAATTGACATCAAATACATTTTCTTGGTCGTGTTTGCCCTGTACTTTATTTGATGTCTCAATATTGATGATAACATTGGCTTTAGTCCACGTTTTTCACAGTGTATAGACTTGAAATCATTTTTTTTTACAAACCCGTTATTGATCTGATTTACGTTTATCTTCAATTATTTGAGAAGCTGTTCTTACATAGCTGTTCTTCAAGAATGCTTTGCAAAGAAGAAATTTCGGAAAAAACGATCCTCTTTTTTAGATGACGCATCATCAGTCATAGTTTCTTCTTCCAATTTATTACTTTGAAGTATTACATTCAATCCATTTTCATATTCAAAAGTGCTAAAGTGGAAATGAAGTAACAAAAAAAAAAACTTTCTATATTAATAACATTTTCTCACTTCAATACATGTTATCGTAAATGATTTTTTAATTCCCAAAATATCTTGAAATGTTATTAAATTATTTTTAAGGTTATTATTTTTCATTAAGAATGCCAAAAAAACTCTTTTCAGGAAAAAAGTCATCTTTTCTGCCCTCCGGCCAGAAACCGCTACTTCCCGGCCGCTGCGCGAAACGAAGTTGCGGATTTCTGGCTACGTCGAGCAGAAAAATAGTATACGGCCCTTGGCCAATAAATAAGAAAGCCTCAGATCACATGTTTGTCAGACTCGGCTTCGCCTCGGCCAACAATTTCATGTGATCTGAAGCACTTTCTTTTTTACAGGCCTAGGATCGTAATCTACTATTTTAGAAAAAAGTATACTTAACCCATTAAGTCCCAAAAAGGCAAAATTTGTATCTTACGTTTGAGCTTAGGAAACTTTGTGAAAAGGAAAATATCCAATCCTACTATTTTCGGGTACGCTCTACACGATAGAATGGTCTAAAAATCTCAAAACTTTGATTTTCAATTGTTGATTAACAATTTAAAAAAAAATATGATCTTTGTATGCAACATTTTTATTTAATCAAAAATTCGAGAAGGAAATTTTGTTCACTGTCACAAATATGCCCAAAATTGCACAAACATCTAAACTTTTCAACCAGCTTTGGTTTTTTATCGTACGACTTTTTCTGAACAAAATGGCGGCCATAAATCGAAAGCTAAAACATCCAAATTTAATTTAACTACTGTTTTTGGCGTTTTTTTCATTGGAATCGTGTAAATTATTCAATTATTTCAGTAAAAATGAACTTAAATATAATATATTTGTTAAAAATAACTATAAAAAGGGTTATATGAAAAATAATATTTTTAATGTTTAAACAAGTCATTTTTTATGGTTTCTCGTCATTATTTGAACAGGAACTAATGTAATAATCTGAATATCGTTGCTTTTCGAAATATTGGTTTGCATTTTGAAGAGCTACGTAGGATTTGTGTCTGCTATTATTCGCTGATATCAGCAGCCAGACGTACGCGTGACCCCAGATCAAAGCACGGTTAATTTCACACCGGAAGACGTACAGGCAAATATTTTCTACGACGAAAGACAACTACTATGCCTCTAGACTTATGTGAATATCCGACCCGAAAAGACTATGGAGGGAGCTACGCGGAATGGGCTTAGCTAAAACCAAAAATGATGTAGAACCATTATGCTGTACTGTAGATGAAATTAATGCTTTTTCTACATCTCTATCCCAACACTCAATAGATGTAGAGACCATTGATCACACCTCGCTTGTTTTTCGCCCAGGCTTCTCGGAAAATACACTATTTTTTGACTACATTACACCGGTGGTATTGCGTCGACATTTTATGCGCATTTCATCCGATGCTAAAGGCGTCGATGAACTCTCACGCTCGTTTCTGTTGAAATGCTTACAGGCAATTTTCCCTTACTTGCTGCATTTACTTAATCAGTCTCTACAGATGTCGTGTTTTCTTTTGTTTTGGAAACATGCCTTGTTGACACCCATCAGAAAAGTAAAATCGCCTACTGGTCCCTCGGATTACCGACTGATCTCGATTCTGTGCACGCCCTCAAAAATCTTAGAACGAATTGTCTACGAGCAGGTTATCAAATTTCTAAACGATCGTAACTGGTTTGACCCATTCCAATCGGGATTCCGTAAATATCATAGCACTCAGACTGCCCTACTGTTCGTCACAGAGGTGACGCTCTGCAGTCGAGGCGGGTATGATCGTTATTTTGGTGCTTTTCGACTTCAGCAAAGCGTTTGACATGGTTGACCATGTTCTTCTGCCCAAAAAGATGAGTGATGCTGGTTTTTCCAACTCTGTGATCAGATGGTTCGCATCGTATCTCGGAGGACGTCTCCAGGCGGTTAGTGGGCCTAACGGAATTACATCGTTATGCGTTAGCAGTGAGAGCTGGAGTACCCCAAGGCTCGGTTCTTGGTCCTCTTCTCTTCTCGATGTTCATCAGCGACTTGCCCTCTATCTTTCAGCACTCTAGGCCCGCTATATTCGCAGATGATACGCAGATTTTCCTAAAATGCCGCCCTGATCAAATTGACTTAGGAGTGCAGAGAATTACATCTGATGTGCAACTGTTCGCTGACTGGGCTGCTAGGAACAACCTCATGATTAATGTTAATAAATCTAAGGCCATGATAATTGGAGGCTCAGGTAACATTAACCAAATGGACCGTAATGCTCTCCCTCAAATTGCTATTCTTGGATAATCATATTGACTTGGACTATCACCGTCAAAATCTCGGACTTTATTTCGACTCAACACTGCCTTGGCGAGAACACATTGTTCAAATGTCCCGTAAAGTGTATGGTACGTTACGGCAGCTATATTCCAGTCAGAATGCCCTATCCGAAAAACTGCGACGCCAACTGATAACATCATTGGTTGTTCCTTACTTCGATTATTGTGCTGCGATCTACAATGCTGTTGATACCATCCAAAAACTTAAAATTGAACGAATGTTTAACGCTTGTATACGCTTTATTTACCGGGACCGGAAGTTCGAAAACATCACCTGTTATTGGCGTAAACTCGGCGGCTGGCTAACTGCTGAAAACCGCAGAATACTTGTTATCGGTTGCCTGACTTATCAGCTTATCCACAAAAAACAACCACATTACCTTTACCAACGCTACCTCTGGCGCCGTGATATTGTGTCCCGTGAGCTCCGGTCTGGGGGGGGGGGGGGGCTGCATTACGACTTCCTGCCCATCGTACATCTGTTTTTGCGAATTCCTTTATTATTACCTCCAGTAGACTGTGGAATTCACTTCCTCATAATATTGCAGCTAGTGCTACACTATACTCCTTTAAGAGCAGACTTTTTGAATATTTATTGGAAGCTGACAAGTCGGGCCGCAATGTGCTATCGGTACGTTAATTTGCGTTTACTACAGTCGATTGAAGTTTCGTATTTTGATGTATCCGCGCTACAATTTATTAATTAGTTGTTGAAACTCATTGTTTGTTTCATATACCGCGCTCATACAAAATTATTAATAACGTCTTTCTAATTTTAAGTTAAGCCGCTCTCACTTTTATTTTTTTATTTTTAATTTACTTCATTATTTACTTTACTTTATTTACTTCATCAATGCTGTAAACAATATTATGTACATATCATGGTTGGCTAAAGGGAGTTAATCCTGTGCCATTAATAAAGTAACAAACAAACAAACATTTTGATATTTTCAGAACAAATCTTAGTGAATCAAGTAAATCTAATCATTTTTCAATTTTCATCTCTTAGCCGTTATTTTTTTTCTTGTACAACGATGCCGACACTTACCACATGGAGGTCGATGAATTCAAGTGTCTTCTTTTTTTATTTTTTAAAACTGTAAAAACATTACTTTTCAGGTATCTTTTATAGTTGTTATTTTTGGAAATAATATTATATTCAAGTATATTTTTACTGAAATAATTGAATAATTTACACGATTCCAATGAAAAAAACGTCAAAACAATACCAAACTAAATGAAAGTTTGATTTTTAGCTATCGTTTTTTGGCCGCCATTTTGTTAAAAAAATATCGTACGATAAAAAACCAAAGCTGGTTGGAAAAGGTTAGATGTTTGTGCAATTTTGTGCATATTATTGACAGTAAAAAAAATTTTATTCCCAAGCAAATTTTTGATTATACAAATTTTTCATAAAAAAATCATATTTTTTTTTTAAATTGTTAATCAACAATTGAAAATCAAAGTATTGAAAATTAAACCATTCTACCGTGTAGAGCGTACCCAAAAATAGTAGGGTTGGATATTTTCCAAAAGATTTTCTTACTTTTTCACAAAGTTTCCTGAGCTCAAGCGTAAGATACAAATTTTGCCGTTTTGGGACTTAATGGGTTAAAAATTAGTAAAATTTGGAATTTTGGGCCGTAAATTTTTTTTAACAGAAAAAAATATTTTCTAAAAAATGACGGATAGATTTTAAAATCTTTCATTTTTTCGAAAAAAAAAACTTTCAAAAGTGGTCAAAAATTATTTTGAGCCATTTTCTTTTATGACCATTGAATTCCTAGCGAAAAATTACTTTAAAAATATTTTTGTTGAATTTTTAAATAAAGACCTTCATATAGCTGAAAATGTCGTCGCAGTCTCCCCTTAAGTGCATATAAATATTGTTTATACCGTATTATGAAATTATATAATAAAATAATTAAAACCGTTTTAATCACTTCTTCGTCAATTTTATTTATTAATTGATTAATTTACACTGTTTAAATATAAATTCGTATTAATGTAAACGATAATGATATTCTGGAGAAACAACAAAGCATCCCAGACCTCAAAGTAAAAAAGAGTTCAGAATGATTTCGAAATGTGCTGTAAAAGAAGTCAGATGATTCACGTTCTGAAGGTTTTCTCAAAATGATGTCATTATGAACTCTGTAGGTCATTCTTTCAGATTGGAAATACATCATCGTGCAAAATAATTCATGAGACGTGATTCGCGATTTAGGATTGTCTGCATCTTTTCATTCTTCCTACATCTTTATCTGAAGATGATGGAAACAGATTTTCGAAGATTCTGTGCACTGTACTGAAGCTATCCATGGGAAGCATGTTGTTACTCAAGTGCGTTATTCAGATTTATTTTTTGTAGCTACATAGATCCTGTGCTAGATGAATGTAATTTTAAAAATATTGTAGTGTCCTAACAATGCATATATTCCGCTTTGTGGACATCGGAGCATTTGGAAGACGAAGTGATGGTAGAATATTTGATTGCAGTTTGATAGGCCAGAAGCTCCATACAAATGCAATTAATGTTCCGGAGCCTAAAACAGTTTTAGTAGGTCGCGTATTTTCATACTGCCTCGACGGAGATGATGCGCTCCCGTAAAACCTTAATTTCTTCCCCCTTTTACCAAGCATGGGTTGACACCGCAGGAGTGTATATTCATCTATCGCTTAAGTCATTCCAGGCGAATGTTTGAGAATACCTTCGGAATTTTAGCATTTCAGTGGCGAATTTATCGAAGGCCAATAATAGCCACACCAAAATATGTTGAAGACACGGCATAATCGACTATTTGCCTACATAATTGACTTTGAAAACACCGTGAAGGAATTAATTATTTTGCCCTCCCGGGCGGACAGTTTGCAGTATGGCACTCATGGATATTGTCAAAGTTCCTTTACAATTTGGATGTGCAAGGCGGGATTTGGAGAATATTATAAATTTGTATGTTGTCCGCAATCAAAAGAAAGTTGCACGACACAAATAATTCCATTTATAAAAATTAAAAACAGTAACGGACCGAGGTGTAACCCTTGCAGAATACCAGATTCTCACAGTTAGGCAGTCTACATTAATTTTAAGCAGCTCAGGCCGAAATTAATTCGTTTATCTAGATTATGTTTCAAAAAGTATATTAGATAAGAAGAACATTACTCGAAGAAAAATATTAAGACATTCTAAATTTAAATAACATAAAAGTAGAGAATGAATTTCCGTTTGATATGGTCCCACCCCAGATGTAAAGTTAGCAAATCAAAGTCATTTTTAGTCTCATCCCATCTGACATGGAATGGAAATGACTTCGATCTACTAACTTTAATTCGATAATCCGTGATCGACCAATTGCCTTTCAAAAATCCAAATATACACTGTCATCCTCAAAGCCATCATCGACGGATTCAGCAATAAACGACGAGAACAATACTAATAAATTAGGTCGACCTTTGATGACATCTTGCTGAAATGAAGATATTTTAGAAAATACGAAATTACTTATAGTTTGAGAGAAATAGTAGCATGAAATGATTTACGAAAAACACTAATTATAAAAATAAGCGGATTAATTTTTATGTTTTGTTTGTCAGCTTGTTTGAAAATTGGAGATATGAAAATTTTCATATAATACTAGACAAAATACATAAGGTTAATGACAAATTGTAAAGTTTCAACAATGGTTTCATCAAAATCGATTTACAATTTTTCACGAAACATAGAGGATTTTATTCGGAACGCAAGCGAAATCGGTTTCCAATTTTGACACTGCGTCCATGAAATCCTCACAAGTGATGAATAAGTGAGATAAGCTGTCGCCGGGTAATGCATTTGTAGGGAGAATTGGAATCTTTTTCTTATATATAGCCGAAAAATGAGCAGCAAATAAATTTGATATTGAATTACCATCCTGAACTAATTTCTTGTCCAAAAACATATCAAACGGAAATTCGCTGTCGTATTTTATATTATTTAAGTTTAGAATGCCTTAATATTTGTCTTCAAGTAATGTTCTTCTGGCCTAATATACTGTTTGAAACATAATCTAGATGAACAAATGAATTTCGGTCTAAGCTGCTTAAAATTAATATAGACTGCGTAATCTAACTGTGAGATTCTTTCCATAGCCGATAGGATAATTTCTTCTATTGTAAGAGTTGAGAAAACTCCCGTGTGTACCAACCAGGATTCACTCGAACAATAGTTAATCTCTTAGGTATTTATCAGCCGATGACAGAAGTAATGTATGCATAAAATTTATTCAGAGACGCATTCAAATTAACAGTTTGGAATATCACTTCAGTCACAAAAAATAAATTGCTCATTAATGATCACAGAAAAGTAAATATTGGAGAAACTAGAGCGATCAAAATCTCGGATTGATCAGTACGTCGACTGTAGATTCTTGACATAGGCCTCAATTATAAACCTTCACCCATTTACGTTGCGAAATGCATAAAGAGCACGTGGCTTACAAGTTGTTGGTTGGAAGATCTGTCTCACATTTTTTTGTTTATTCATTACCCAACTAACGGAATATAGTTAAAATGTATATACAGTTTCAATTCTTCCTATTCAGTTTCTAAAGTAAAAGAACTGGAGTGCATTGAAATGAATTTAGAATCTCAATTTATATTACTTAGCAATTGGAATGAATACCTTCCTTAAACATACAAGTCAATTACAAGTATGACAACGATTTCAATGTTATTCGGATTTAACTGACTCATATCGGATTTAATTATATAATATCAATAATGGATAATCAACACGTAATAATTCTGTAAGGAATGATTTATTAATGGGTTTTTGTACAGCAAAAATTGAATTAGACTTCAACTGTCCAACTTCATTGATAAATGGGCTTTTGATCCGCTACGGGCACGTACCATTTTCACGGTATATGGGGTCATTAATAGTGGGTGACCTTCTGATTTTATCGTATTTTATCAAATCTGACACAAACTAGTAGATTGTTAAACCACTACTTAAAAATCGAGTAGAATCGCATTTATATAGAATTGAAGTAAATTTTGTAATTGCTGCCAACCTCAATGTACGCTTATATTAGGATTTCTCCGGAAATTGGAATATTTGGTCTTAAACAAAATTACATTTTTCTGTTGATGGCACATCATCTAAGCATACGGCGTTTCATTAATTACATTGCGATTATTTTTTCGATGATATTAAACAAAAAATTGACTAAAAACTATCATAACATATATTGTTATGTTATAGTTTTAAATATTAACACTGGTATTCACTCATTATAGTTTTCATTTCAATGTTTAATTGGCCAGTACTGTAAATATTCCAATTTCCAGAGAAATCTTCATATATAAGGTAGATCAACCACATCTGACACCAATAACAATGACATTGATTTTATCATTTTCGAAATACCTAAATTAAATTGAGCTACCGCTTCCAATGTAGATATTACTGTTTCATTATGTAGATTTCAAAACACTAAAACTTTGTTCTAAATATTGATTTTTTTTATTTGTAAAGTTAGTAGAAAAATAAGTCCATATGATGATGCAAAATGACCTTGTTCCTCATAATCCCCTCTTCCGCCGATAGGATCGCACGTAAATATCTTTGAATACGAAATGGGTATACTTTCGGAAAAACTACAGCATTGCAAAAAACGTTGGTAATATAGAACATTTTAAGGTATACTTGATCCCTGATTTCGATTATGATAATAAAAATTAGTGCACGAGCACACGGGTGCTGCCATTTTCCAAAAACTGTCATAAAAAACATCCTTTCCAGTGATTCACATATATCTCAACAAAATATTTCAAACAAAAAATGTACAGCTTGAAATTCACTATAAGAATCTCGCTGTTTCGAATGACGTATCGAAAAATATTGTAAATTCAAAAATAAAAGAATTACAAGTGTTTAACGAACACAGGACCCGATTTTTCAAGGTTTCTTTTTTATTTATCATTTTCCGAATTACAATATTGTAGACGTGTATAGATAACACGTCAAAAATATCTGGATTTGAAAATGGCCTCTGAAATGAGAATTTATTTGAACATTTTCAGGATGCCTTAACACTAAAACAATCAGCTTTTCTTAAATAAATGTTTTTTCACATTTTTTTGGTGCAAATTTCAAATATTTATTATCTAACATTTTTTAAAAATTCTGGTATATTCCTTGCTGAATTATAAGAATTTTTTATTCTCGAAATTTTTTTATAAAAGGTACTAGTTTTCGACGTAAGAAATCTCAAAATGATCCATATGTATATATTTTTATTTTTACCTCGAAAATTTGCGTTTTATAAATAATTAAATAGAACACAAATTCTTAAAATGAATCTAAGAATATGCTATCATTTTTCAGAAATCTTACGAAATTGTTCAAAATTTTCTCATCTCCGAATGGAAAGGGTTAAATGCGGAATATTTTAAGCATAAATGGTGATAATCACGAATTATTCAATTCTCAATTATTCGTGTTTTACAAAGCCATTTCTGCATCGCACAAATTCGGACAGAAATTCAATTCATTTTTATCCATAACAATAGGCTTTTCTAATATATTTTGACCTTGTTAGTCCAGTTGTCTTTGAAAATTTGGCAAAAAGAAAGCAAATTAAAATACCTTGGACTCACGCAATATCGAAATTTTAGTCTTTCGGGGTTTTGATTTTCGGAACTTTGTTCCCTGGCCGCTTTTTCGTTACATGTTGGATACTTCTGGTCAAATAATTGAATTGGTAAAATTTCATTACGTTTTCTGAAAAGAAATTTAAGATCGATATTTTATTCTTTTTCTAATTTGAAATTTCAAATGGATACATACTATACAATTTTTAGAGTCAATTTTGAGTTCATAGGTGCAAAAAATAGGGTAGCCTGAGTTGGACTACATTTGAGTTCTTTGAAGTCAAAATATACTCTTATGGCATCAATAAACACGGATAAAAGGCGACTAAATACCTCATGAGGTCTATGCATAGACAGGACTAATTACTACGTCGCCGGCTTTTTTATTTCAACTCGCTAATAAAGTACATAGGCAATTTTGAAGGTTTTGAAACTAATAAAAAAAAAGAAATTGTTCATCAGAGCTTTCCGCATCTAATAGTCAAATAAAAAATTATATATCTCAATAAACAATAAAGTTTTTAATTTTTTTATACGCAACTGCAAAATATATCTTCACGCTTTTCGTTTATCGAGCGAATTTTTAATATCCGGAAACTGTTAACGAGAAAGTTGTTCGTAAAGGTGTGAACAAATTTTCTGGAAAGTTTTATTTTTATTGATCTAATAGTCAAAAAGTAATGAATCATGTTTACAGTTGGCTGCAGCCGATGACCAACGCGTCATGTGCTTCGAGGCTCTGAATAATTTCATTATTTATTGACATATATAATTTGTTCTTTCATCATTAGATGCAAAAATCCCTAACGAACAATTTCTTTTTTTATTCGTTTCAAAATTCTCAGCCTTGAATATGTTATAGCTAGTTGAAATAAAATATGCTTGCCGGTCGGCTGTGTAGTATCCATTTTTAACTACACGGGTAAAGGGATTCAAACCTACTAGCATGAAATACCTCAAAGGAGCAAAAGGGACTCCAAGAGAGTAAAATTGAAGCTGTATATATAGGAGTGAAATTGAACGATTACTCTCTCTCTTGCGGACTCCGCAATTGAGTCCAATAATTTTAGAGTGCAAATTAAAACTGTAAATTCAGCCTTGAGGGCGTTGAGGAAATTTTTGCACTCACGTGTTTTATCATACCCTACTGCAAAGTGCAAAGCACTGATATATAAGATTGTGCAAAGCAGTAAAAGAAGTTACTAGTTCTGTCTTGATTACAATTAACCATCTGCGTTTACCATTCCACTCCTCCTAACTCCTACAAATAATCCAGATCTTGCAGATTTGGACCATGCCCCTCGCCCTTCTCCCAACACGTGATAAGGCCGAGATTTTTAGTTTTTCAATATTATTTCACTGTATCGTATGAAATGTGATTTGTAATCACAATTTTGGATACAAGTTTTGTACTGAATATATATAAAATCTAACCTGCATTTTGAAGCGGATTGAGGTAAAATTGCAATTAAAAATATTACGACAAACCAATTTTTTATTTCAATAAATGAACCAATTATGAACAAATTAAAACATTATAATATGTTGTATCGTGTTAATTATTTAATTGAATTTTAATTTAATATAAATATCAAAATACTGACCATTCGCATATTTTTTGGCCAATTTTAAATAACTGATACTTAGAAAATGTATGTTATTTTCCTACACATTTTATTTTTGTGCTCAGTTTATGTAATTACTGTAATTATCGCAGATAACAAAAGGGAGTCAGCTACCTGTAGGCAATAGACTTATTAAGATATATCGGTACCGCCAACATTCAGTTGTATGCTTTGGGACCACATCGATGTAAGATTTACATGGTCTATCGAATCCTAAATACTTTTATGTGTGCACTTATTTGCTTATATGTTTTGTACATCCCCAGATAACTGTTGAATTTCATATTCACACCTTTAGTAAAGATAAGTGTGGTTTTGCAAGTTCAGAATGACACAAACTGTCGCAGTTTTATCTTCTGCTCCACGATTATCGTATCATCTTGGGTTACTTGCTCCGAATTTAAAATTTCTAGATGTCTTGCCAGGTAACTTTTTCTAAGTAATTTAATAATTTTAAAGCACACAGACTTGTATAATAATATAATAAGAACTTGACCAATTAGACAACTATTTCAAGAATTCATCTATGTTTTATAGTAACATAGATGTTTTAAAAAATCTTGTCGACTGTTTTAAAATAAATGCAGAAGATCTTGGTATTTTTCAATTATTTACAATATATATTATTGTCTACTTAATTATAATGACCAACAAATACCAAGATCTTCTTCATTTATTTTAAAATGGTCGAAAAGTTTTTTGAAAACATTTATGTTACTGTAAAACATATCCAGTAAACGAAAACGAATAGAAAGTTAAAAATACGAATTGAAATGAATTCAAGTGAATTAAAATAAATTAAAACGCATGAAAATGATTAATTGAATCCGTTTTTTAAATCATTTTAATTCACTTGAATTCATTTCAATTCGTATTTTTAACTTTCTATTCGTTTTCGTTTACTGGATCGATGAATTCTTGAAATATTTTCATAATGGCAACGGACGTTAGAACTGTTGCACTTTGAAGTTTGTTCGTCTTTCTTAAAGTTTTTTTTTTTATTTCTAGTGTTTTATCCCAAAACATTAAGAAATTGAAGAAGCTATGTAATGTTCACAACACTAAAAAAATGTTTAATGTTTAATGACACATACTACGAGGATATTTTTCAACATTCTCAATTGTAAAATGCTTTTTTTCTGACTACATAACTTAAAATAATAGCTACGAGTGTTGCATGAACTGATATCACAGTTATGCAATTATTTACAACTATTATCGTCTACTTAATTATAATGACCGAAAAATACTAAGATCTTCTTCATGACATAACTATTTAATTAAAATGATTATAAACTTATAAGTATAATGTACAAATACAAGTTATAACACTTAAAAAGAATATAATAATTTTAGGAAAAAGTGACGTTTTGGCAAGTATTTCAAATGCAGAAATTCTAGTAGCAGATGCAAATCTTCTTATCCCTTACGTTGACAAATTACCGAATACAAAATGGATTCAATTGACCTGGGCCGGTACAAATGTTCTTATGCCACATTTACAAGAAAAGATCATTCCATATACCTTAACTCGATTTTCTGGCACAGCTTTTGGACGATCAATGTCTGAATACGTTGTTGCCCAAATTTTCAATTACGAACGCGATCAAAGTCGACAGTACGAGAATAAGAAAAATGCAGAATGGATAGTAGATGGAAAAATACGCAATCACCGATTGATCTACGATATGACTATTGGAATTATGGGATTGGGCAATATTGGAAAATATAGTAGCTACTCTTTTTAAAGTAGGGAAATTATTATAAAAAATTAACATTTTTGCTTGTTTGCAGTTGCACGGATCCTAAAATCATTAGGAGCGAAAGTATGGGGTATGTCTCGAACAAGACCTGCAGAAGATATCGACTATTTAGATAAGCATGTAACGACTGATTCTATATCCGAAATCCTTAAAAGCTGTGATTATATAATTAATGTTTTGCCATCAACCGACGAAACTCGAGGAATGTTAAATGGAAATATATTGCACAACTGCAAAAGTAAAAAGAGTATTTTTATGAATATTGGCAGAGGATCAATTATAAAGGAAACAGACTTAATCAAAGCTCTGGAAAATAATTGGATCGACGGAGCAATCCTTGATGTTTTTGAGGAGGAACCATTGCCAAAAAATAGTAAATTATGGTCAATGCCACAGGTAATATTTCTTGTAATCAAATTTTTGATATAAAATTATTACAATCGTTTATTGTAGGTTGTCATCACTCCGCATATGTCTGGAATATCACGACCACAAGACGTCGCTGAATTATTTGTTACAAATTATGAAAAATATCAAAAAGGAGAGGCGCTGCTTAATACATTGGACCTTAAAAGAGGATATTAATTTTTATAAAACTTGTTCCTATTTTTTCGCTAATCATTTATTTCCGAAATAAATATTGATTAAAATATACCAAAATGCAATTGACATAATATATACAGTAGGACGTCTTTTATTCTAATTAGTAAAGTTTTTCAAGATGGCGCCGACCTCTCTTATTATAATTTTCCCCTTACCCCCATTTACTTTGCTTGCGAGCTTGTGATTCGTGGGCAATATTTTTCGTCGACTTTTCATGTGATAGTGGGAGAAGACTTGTGGGGGAACGATTAGAATAAGAAAGGCTGGACAATTAGAATAAGAGAGGTCCTACTGTACAGTGGCCCTCCCCTTATTTTCACTTTTCGAGTCAAGGAAGATGGCGGCTTCTTCCCTTATTTTACCGCAGTTAAAATAAGGGGAGGACCACTGTGCCACAGTATTTATTACAAATATTTACACGGTATATAAGGTATAAATATTAATGAAATAGAAAATAATAATCAGCCTTTTTTACTTGTATTATTTGAATATTTTGCTTAAGAGTAAGTATTTTTTTACTTACAACCTATAAGAGGTAAGATTTTAATCACATAGTAATTTTTATTACACAGCTTCAGTTACTTCAATGCTTGGTGTAATTTAGTACAAGCAAAGAAGTTTAGACTTTTCAGTTGCTTTCTCCTTCAGCCACATTTGGTGCAGCAGAAATGTCCATACTAGCATTTGACGATGGCTTCAATCCACGAATGCTGAGGTCATATACAACTTCCTCGATCTTTTTTACGTCGTATTTTAGTCCATCAAATCGTTTACGTAAAGAGTCATTTTTTAAATTCAGTAGACGAAAGCCAGCGTTTAATTCGTTAACGAATCTTGCGATTTCAATTGGACGATTATAATCTCCGTTAGTAACGCTGTTTACTGCGAAACGACTCTGTGATAAGTTAATAAAAATATTAAATCTCAGTATACCAAAATAAACTTTAAAAATTAATAAAAAAGTAATAAAACAAAAATTATCTGAAGTAAATACATACTAATTCAGATGAAAGCTGAAGTAATCCCATCAGAAAATCTTCGAGGTCTAAATGAAAGCCATCGTCTCTACTGTTTTTCACTAACGTATAAAATATATATTAATTATAACATGAAATTTATAAATGAACAAAAAGAAAATATTGATTTTATATTGAACTCACTTCCCAATATTTCTGAAACAGTTTCTTTGGTGACAAGAATCTTGATTTCTAGATATACCACTAAGGCAGCAAGAAAACATAATCGTTGAGTCACCATTCGCCATTGGTCATGATATCTGTAATATTGGTCCTTGGGTACAATTTGTGCTAATTTTCCATAATTTGTACGAATATCTTCAAATATCTGTCGTGCCTTAGCACAATATTGAGATACAACTGAAATATTAATAAATCATTAAAAATTTAAATAGACGAATGTTATTTTTGAATTAAATTATATAAAACATACTTATATTTTCATTTGAATTATTTTCATTATGAATGTTCTGAAGAGTGGTTAGAATGTCTCTAGCATTTTTCTCAATTTCTTTTACAATGTTACGTATTTCCTGTAAAAATAAATTTTTGTATGTTTCAAAATTAAAGCGACGAATTAATTAAAAAATTTGGTTTAGAGCTTCCTTTGTGGAAAAATATTGCTGAAAAGTACTGAAAATGTGTTCCTGAAAATCTCTAAAAAATATTGATTTAACCCATAATGCACAGAAAGTTTACTGCAACTTCAACACTTATTTTCAATATGAAATAAATTTCTAAAAATATAAAAACTATCAGATTCTACCATTTTTAAGGCCGCTCTTTCGAATGGTAGTAAGAAAATTTTTAAAAAATTGAAATTTATGTATGATTTTGACATATATTGTAGATAAACATGATTTTTTAGGACACAGTTTGTTACAAATATCGAGTATTCCATACAATATCTTACTTTGATTGAGCTAAAACATATTACAAGGGTGCACTCGATAGTTGTACTGAAAAGATATAATGGTATATATTTGAAATTTTCGATATAAGATTCAAAATGGCCACTACATTTACAAATTCCTTTTCAAAATTTAATTTTTTTTTTTTTTGAAAACTATGGACTTTAGAGAAAATTTGATAAGAACATGTTCTAGAATAAGTCGAAGAATACCCTAGAATTTTTTCAGAATGTATAGTCAACATTTTTTATTTTTAAAAAATTCGAAAAATCTAAATTTTTAAAAAAGTCATTTAAAAAATCTGAAAAAATGTAAGGAGTATTCTTTAACCATTTTTAAGACTTTTTGCTTTAAGGGCATTTCTTCTAAACTCTGTAGTTTCCAAGAAAATTAATTATTAGTCTTGAACTCCATAAAAGTTTAATAATCTTTTTTTTTTTAAACTATAGACTTTGACGCAAATCTCCAAAGAACGAAAACGTCTTAGAATTAGATAAACATTACTCTTTACTAATTTTAAATGACTTTTAGCAAAACTTCGATTTTTTTAAAAATAAAAAATGTTGACAATATATTCTGAAAAAATTCGAGGGTATTCTTCGATTTATTCTAGAACATAATTGTTCTTATAAAATTTTCTCTAAAGTCTATAGTTTTCAAGAAAGAAAATGGTTAAATTTTGAAAAGGAATTTGTAAATGCAGTGGCCATTTTGAATCTGACATAACAAATTTCAAATATACACCAGTGTATCTTTTAAGTAGAACTATCGAGTGCACCCTTGTAATATGTTTTAGCTCCCTCAAAGCAAGATATTGTATTGAAAACTCGATTTTTGTAAAAAAAATGTGTCCTAAAAAATCATGTTTTTCTACTATATATGTCAAAATCATATATAAATTTCAATTTTTTAAAAATTTTCTTACTATCATTCGAAAGAGCGGCCTTGAAAATGGTAGAATCTGGTAGTTTTTATTTTTGTCGAAATTTATTTCATATTGAAAATGAGCGTTGAAGTTGCAGTAAACTTTTTGTGCATTTGGGCATTAATGGGTTAATGTCGAAATTGGGACTAGTATATTCAGGATATTTCAGAGACTTTCAGCAAATTGTAGTAACATTGCTGAAATATACTTAATATTTATTTGAATTTTACTGAAATATTTATTTATTTATTTAACATTTTTCAATGGGCTGATAAGCCCTTACAAAACAAAATAAAAATACAAAATTTAACAACAAGTGGATTGCACTGGGTCAGTGATAACGCAACTAAAGAAATATAAAATATGAAACAACAAAATATAAAAAGCCTCGCAGAATATTATAAAACGCTTAAGAAAAAAGTTAAGTAACTAAAAAATAAAATAAAGTGTATAGATCAAGGAAAAGATAAAAAGGATTTTATAAGTGATTTAGAAGGAGATGACCGAATAGGGAAAGGTAAGGAGTTCCAAAGTCTGATAATACGAAATATAGGAGAATGAAAAATAAAAGTCAAATTATCTGAACGTTACTCTGAAATATACTAAAATTGTTCTGAATTTCCCTGAAATACACTCAATTACTATCAAAATCACTGCACTAGAAACGTTAGGAAATTTCAGAGTATTTTATCAAAATGTAGTAAGTTTTTTGAAATAAAAGTTGACATTTTCCTGAATTCTACTGAAAATTCTAATGTATCTTTTATTGAAAAATACGGAAAATTTCTTAATAATACTGATTTAATATTGACATTGGAACTATTGTTTTCAAGGATAATATCATTCGACAAAATGTAGTGATATTACTGAAATGAACTCAATATTTATCTAAATTTTACTAAGTATTATTCTGAGCTATTTAAAAAATTCTGGAATTGTACTGAATTTGTCTAAATTCTGCAAAATTTGTATTATGGCTTCTATCCATTTCAGTAAAATTCAGTTAGAATTACGTATATTATTTCAAAGAGATGTTTCCGAACAAAGTTTCTGAATAATACTAAAAATACTTGAAATTATCTGAAAAAATGAAATAATAAATTACTAATTGTTGTAGAATATTTTTAGAGAAATTCAGAAAACTTCAGTAACTTTCAGTATCTGTGCGAAAAACGATTTGTTAAAATTTTTTAGTTTACAAAAATTAGTTACAAAAAAATAGGCTCTAAATTTGGATTGTGGCTTCTATCTATTTCAGTAAAATGTAGGTTCTTTCATTAACTTTTCAGTATGTTTTTTACATGTCAATGTAATTTCAGCAATTTTCAATAACATTTGACTGAAATTTATTCTGAATTTGTCTGAAAAGATCTAAACTTACATGATGAAATGGAGTCCCAATTGCGATATTAATTCAGATTGAATTTCAGCAAAATTTAGCTTAATTGATCGTTTCAGCAAATTTAATTATTTTTTCAGCAATATTTTTCCACAAGTGTTGTAAATATATGTGACTCCACCCTTTTTTAAGTAGAACATGATAAATTTAAGATATTTTGACAAATGATCATTTGTTCAAAAATATTGAAACAAATACATACACTGTAAAAAATGTAAATGAAATTTACAATTTTGTTGTGATTTTCATGCCTAAAAATATGGTGATATTCCCACGTTAAACGTTGTAAATTTCCTATGGGGGATTAGGGATTTCAGAACGATTTGTAAATTCCGTACACTAAAGGTGGTAAATGTACAACGTGACGTGTTTTTCCAAAGCTATAAGTGGGTAAAAATTGAGCCCATGCTGTACATGGTAAATTTACAAGATGAGGGGAAAAACCATTGGTGTAGTAAAATTAATTTTTACATTAAAATACCACAAATTTTAGTTTTATTTTGTTTTTAAATGTAAAACAGGAATATATTGTAAAATTCATTATAAGATGTATTTTAATATTTTAGAGGTTTTTAGAGCTATAATCTTTTGTCGAAAGAAAACATTAAATCTAAAATCTGTTGTTGATAATAAAACTTTGATCGAAAGCAAATTTTAGAGCTATAATCTTTTGTCGATAGTAAAACTCTTGTCGAAAAAAAATATTAAATCTAAATTCTATTGTTGATAGAAAAACTTTGCTCGAAAGCAAGTTTTAGAGTTGTAATCTTTTGTCGATAAAATTTTGGTTGAAAGAAAACATTAAATCATAAATTTTAAATTCATAAATTATTAAAATTACAAATTATTATTACAAGCCACTACAATTGGTTCAGGATTACATGCATAAATTTTACAACATAATGTAGAGTTCAAATCACCTGCCCGCATAAGGCTATTTCGCTTTAGTATATAACCTAAATTTTTTCCTATATTTTATTGTAAATTTACTATTCTCTTGGAGAATTTAAACTTTTCTACGAGGTAATATTACAGTAACCTGTAAAAGCCACTTTCAATTGTAAATTTACAATTACAAGTTGACATTTACAAAGGTAAAAAAGTAATATTCACAGTAATGTAAATTTACAATAATATTTTGTAAAAGTCCTACTTGTAGCATGAGAAATATTGCGTCCCATTCTGCAAGTTGTAAATTTACATTTCCATTTTTTACATTGTTACAAATGGACATTTATTGGCTTATAACCTTCAATTTCTTAAAAAATATGAAAATACTGCGAAAGTACCTCGCGTATTTCTTGTTCGTTATTTAAATAATCTTGGAATGAGGTGAAAATTTCAGCTACGACTTCTCCCATTTTTAGTTTTTGATTCTTTACGTTTATTTCCTTACGATAAATTTATATGAAAGTTTACGTTTGTTTTGTATTCTACGAGAGCTGACGAGATTGAGCGCGTCGTCGTTGTTTGTTGGGTTGTGTAAGGGGGGGTTGTGTATATATGCACATTCACACACATACACATGTGAAGCTATGCCGGCTATACCGAAACCGAAGTAGAGATGGCACTGCATGTGTGTACGAGCAGTTGGGTTGGTAATTTACTGGAGGTAAACTACTATAGTTTTCTACATGTCGAATGTGACGTAGACTACATCTTCTTTTCTACACAAATGGAGGTCGTCTACATCAAACTTTTGAATTTATTTGGCGCAATTATATGTGTATTTTTTAGTTAAAAATCAAACTGAAGACTGAAAATCCAAAAAGATACAGGGTACAAATCGAACTTTACCCACACAATTACAAAAAAGACTTTTTGACACATGCCCTTGTATCGAAAACTACTATTTAGTACTAGAATGCGTAAAGTTCGATTTTCCTATTACAGTGCGCAAAGTTCGATTTTGCGCACGTATTTGCGTGTGCAAAGTGCCACTTTCCCACACTTTACTGATCTTATAATTTAGCGTGCGGTAAAGAAAATTTGCGTGCGGTAATGAAGTTTTGCGTGCGGTAAAGTAGCGCTATATTGTATACAGACATGTAGAAGAGACCTGTCAAAACTTTCATTTGTTTTACTTTTCAATCGCTGTTCTTCAGTACGGAAAACGATAGGTATAGGTTAATTCTATCTAAAATAGTAATTTAATTGAAAATGTACCCGAAAACGCGAATGCGAATGAATATTTAAATTCATTAAAATTTATATAAAATATTAATAACAATTAACAGTAATAACGATAATAAATAATGTGTTACATAGATATTTATAAATTTAGTCTATTTATTTCAAAAGCATTTACAAATACTGCTTTCGGTCGAGGGGGGGGCTCTGCCCCCCCCCCTTCTCCACGCCCTTGCACCGCCACTTTAAATGTTGTATGTAGGTGTCGAACTTTGCGCACTTAATAGGAAAAATAGTATACGATACTCGTGCGCTGCGTAGGTGTATCGTAATGTACTATTTACGCACAGTTTTCCGTGCGTAAAGTGGTACTTTTACACACGCTATGCGTAAAAGTAGAAACAGTGCGTAAAAGTAAAATTAGTGCGTAAAGTATCGTTTTTACGCATGCTGTGCGTAAAAAGTAATGAAACAGTAAGCAATTATAATCGATCCATGAAAGTATCAAGCGGTCCTTATATTACACACTAAATGGATAAATGAATAAATATAAATAATGAAACAGAATACAAACATTTATGTCGATACGCTTATCCGTACGTGAGATATCGGGAGACAAAAAATCGGGACGTACGTACGTAAATGTTTTGTTGATTGGGGCTCCTTAGGGTATGACTATTGTTTGACGAAGTATTGAATTTGGTCACCTCGACAAAAAAAGTATCCTATAGTTTTTCATCAAATGTCGACGTTTCAGGCCCAAAAAGCGGAAGGGTTTGGGGGGGGGGGGGGGTATAACTACATCGACACTGAAACAACTGCAGCTTCGCCATCCCTCTGGCCATAGGTTATAGGTGTAAATCATTTTCAATTTTTATACATATAAGAAACACTATATTATTGTAATATATCTATCAAAGCAACTTGGACCTAAATATGTTTGGACTCCCTAAATATGTGTATATTTTAATCTTCATCTATAATATCTCAAATGTATTTGTTGTTTGTGATTATTCAATAAATGATTTCAACAAACAAGATCGAAAGCGAGAACGAGGAATGCGAACATTGACGGCGATTGTTAAGATTGTCAAAGAGGGCGGAAACGGGTGCAATTCAAGCTGCAGGAACGGAACGGATCGATTTTTCACATCTATGGCGGGATGCTGCATATCCGGTGAATATGAGGATACACATTATCTGAAGGAAGTTGAGCAAGTCGATGATCACGGAGCCCCAATCATCAGCGTAATTCAAGCTCCAATTGAAAGAAACTGGTCGTCGACAGCTGATATCACGGTGATATCCAACTTCGGGGCAAGTAGAGTAAGCAAGTAAGTTGCCGATTTTGAATCCAACTTGGCGAGCGAATGCAATGAAAATTGTTCGCTGGATTTTAAACGTGAAACTAGCGTTGGTGTGGTGCCTCGCTCGCTTCGCTCGTTCAGAAACTTCGACCCTGTCTGGAGTCGGAGTGAAAATTGCGCTTACGAGAACATTCCCGGTTTAACATACCCAGAAACTGGAAGAAAGCATGGCGCTTATTAAAACTTTCCCTATGTAACATAGGTAGGAAAGAAGGGGAGAGGAGGAGGGGGTTCCTTAAATGTGCAAAAGTGAAAATGAGCATTTTCAAAACTTCGACTCTCACCATGTGTCAGCCGAAATATTAATAAATAAAATGTTTAACACTCCGGGCGAAAAGCTCGATTTCGCGCCCTAAGGCGAAACCTTCGGCCTCGAACAATCGAGCCTCACGCCCGTCGTATTAAAAAATATTGTTTCAGTTGTTTCAGTGTCCACTGAATAATTGCCGGTTCTATGAGGGTATACGTGCGTTGCACTGTTTTCATAAGTTGGAGTGTGATGTATAAATTGCAGATAACGAACAAGAATGTAATATTTATGTTCATTAATAGTCTGATTGCTGTATATGCTGCTGAAGTTATGTAATTTTAATTTTTATTCTCCAATAGAATGTGTAGATGTGAATCTCGACGATGCCGATGGCGGTGTTAGTCACGATTAGGGAACATCGTATATGTCGTTGGTTAACTTTTAAAAAAGTTGCTCGTCGCTTTTCTCGAAAAATATAAATGTTAGAAAAGAAAAATGTTTATATTTTGTACATTTTTATACTAAGCCTGTAAGTTGAACAACAATTTATCATTCTGACAAATCATAAAAGTGTCAAAAAAATATTTCGCTTTAACATTTTTACGTACAGATGTCACGTTTTAAAACCTTGTTGAAAGAACCAGTTTACCTCATTGCGGAAACGAATGCGATTCCCTTGAAATAACGTCGCAGTCGCCGCGCCTATCAAAATTCACATGTATGCCATCGCATATTTCCGATGATGTGGAAAGCAGAGAGGGATGTGGAGACGTAGAGGAGGACTATATATTGCATACATACACCAATAAATGCAGTACAGGTTTGAGAGAGAAAAAAAGGATCTGGTAGCTTTTCAATTTTTGAATTGCAAAAAATTCGCACGAGGCATCGACGTTATCGGGTCTGGAGGATCGACGTTCGAGCCAATCAAGCGTGTCGATCCGGAACGTCGGATTACTCCGATTAAGTAAAATGTAATAAAAAGAAAGGATACGTTGCAGAAGAAGAAGAAAGACCTACCAAGTATGATGAAGAGAGAATGAGACAGATTAAAAAAAAAAGTAAAAACATGAGAGAGAAAGACGAGTCGCGCCTTGGTCGCCCATTAGGTTAGTAAATTTGCGTGCAGTGTGTATATACGTGCATCAAGTCGGACGCGGACTCGACTCGGCTTGGGGTATAAATAGAAACCGGTAAGTCCTATATCATGGAGTCGCACAGAGGAAAGGAGGCGAAGCTGGTATTCTGCATATATCGAACCGATATGCATATAAGCTATTTGCACTTTGTACAATCTGCGGGCGTGTCAATGATCTCGATGTGCATCAGAGCAGAAATAGTAGTACCCGAAATACCAGTCTCTTCTTATGTACAGTCTAAACACCTGAAATTTGCAAAGTTCAGTAACAGTGGAATGTATCCGTTTCGAAATTCATAATGAGAAAGAAAATATTGTTTTCCTGGAAGGAACTGCACGGAAACATCACAATTTCATATTTTTTTCACACGACTGAAGGAATACTTTTTATCAGGAGAAGCATGTAAATTGCCAAAACTGGAATTTCCTATGTAATCAACAGGCAATGAATATCGATCTTTTTGATATTCCCAAGTGAATTTTTGTAATTACAATAAATATCCGCTGCATAAGGTACGTTGTATATATATCATGTAGTTTACATGCATATACAATTAATTGCGTATCTTTGTTCATTGTCGGAGTTCATAAATGGAGGAAGGAAGAAAAGGGAAAGTGTGAGTAAGGAAATGGAAGAACGAGTGAAATAGTTTATCGAAGTATTTGGTAGGGACGAGATTGGGGAGGGGAAAAGGGAGGCAAGGAAAGAAAAGGATGGAGAAAAGCAACGTGGAAAAAGCGCTGAAGAAATAAAGGAAGAGGCGGCGATGAGAGAAATAAAGAGATTGACGAATGGATAGGTGGCAGGATTTAATAGGAATAGAAATGTGGGGTGGACGGAGGGAGGGGAGTAGGTTGGGAGAAAATTAGAAATAATTATAGGAAAGACATATAAGCGGAACGAGTTTCCAGAGAAATTGAGGATAGGGGTAGTGGTCCCAATTCTAAAAAAGGGAGATAAAATGTAGCGGAGAATTATAGAGGACTGGCGCTACCGAGTACAGGATATAAGATCTGTGTAGGTGTGTTAAATAGAAAATTGGCAAAGGAGTTGGACGAAATGGGAGGGTGGAGTAGGCCGCAAGTTGGGTTTAGAAAGAGTAGAAGGCCAATGGATAATGAGAATATACTGAAGCTTATAGCGGGGAGGAGTTTTAAGGGAAAGAAGAAGGTATGGACCTACTTCCTAGACTTGACGGCGGAGTTCAATAGCATATATAGTGAAGATGATGAGAAGGTGAGAGAGAAAGAAAAATATTTTAAAACTGAAGCAATTTTCAGCATAATGTTGATAGTAATGTATAATACGAAGATATTTCGGAGTCCCCCAATCGAAGGAGGCAACAGGCCATAAAAGTCATCGGACGTGACATTATTGGGACTTTCGGAGTTTTCAAAGTTATAGATCCCCAGCATACAAAATTTATGGTTGAACCCTTTGGCAGGTGCCGCAACAACATGTAAACTTCTTTACAGTTTTCCGCGTTCCCCTCCAAAAGAAATGTGCCCTCAGATAAGCGCACATCTTGTATCCACCCGCATGACCTATAGGTGATGATGGCTAGTAGTAAGGACTTTCTCCACCATTTTTTTTCGGAATCACAATTCGCCACTTATGCTCTTCGCCCTTTCCCTTTACAATAAGCAACACACAAATACTCTTTGAACTCCAAAAACCTCCTCTTCTCGCATCCCGACTATATATATCTATATATCTTCATCCTTACTTTGTAACTTCGCAAAGTCCTTTAGGTCGTCCCCCAGTTAGTTTCGGTAGTTTATTTACTACGCTATACTCGCTATTCTATTATTCCCACATTCTGGAATACCTCTTTTCAACCACCCTATCAAAAATCTGCTACTAGGTTACCATATCCCTTGCAATGCTCGATTTCATACGAATACTCGTGTAAGAAGATCCAACGCGTCAAACGAGTAATACGAGAGCACACAATCAAGTCATTTTTTGATAAAAAAGAGATTTTTCGAGACTTAAAACCCGCTTTACCCAATCGTCTAAACATCCACTGTAAATGGTACAAGTCTTCCTCAAAAGTACGCGAAGCAACCAAAAATGTCTATGTAGGATGTAACCAATTCGGATAGTTCGCTACTTAAAGCCATTCCCAAGGCCCGTATAAACCCGATACCTATGGTTTTTAGACTAAAGGAAATTTTATTGAATTGGTACAAGATCCCATTGTGTTAGAATGCCGTAATTCGTCGCCCATAGCGACGTCTACTTCATTTACTTTCTTAACCTCCCTCGACTGATAACAGCGAATTAACCTCACTCATTATATGATCGGTAGATCCGTTTCCAGCGGAATATTGGTTCAAAAAATGACAATTTCCCCGGGTAGCTATTTTGCCATAAAACTCTATTCTCTCCTTCTTGAGATCTACTACACCCAGCGAATTTAATTCGCACGGGGAATTACCTCGGATTTCTGTGTTTCTCACATTAAGATATATAGGTAAAAACAAGGACGACTGCGGGTTTCCCCGTGCGAATTAAATTCGTTGGGTGTATTATGTGGTATAATAGGAGAGGTATAGCAAGTCGCATGTTGTGGAAGGAAAATTATCAATGTAGATTGATACGCTGATTGGTTGCTTCTATACCCCTCTTATTATGACATGTTCCCTTCTTACCTCTACCGCCTAAGTAAGGCTCCGATATTTCGATACTATTAATTTGCAATGTCAATTGAACTTGTTTCTGTATTTTCGTGGGTTTACGCTCAACCGCTGCGCTTGAAAATTACTGGTAATTCGTTAGTTCTTTTATGTTGACTCAATTCGTTATACACATCTTGTGAAATTCCTGTTATTTTACATCCATACCAATTAGTATCGGCACCTCTCTCTGCAGCGACTGCGCTTTATTCCGTGAGCTAAGCGATCGGCCTAAGTCGTAATTTCCACCAACACAGAAATTAGCTCCTTCAATGACGTTCCAATAAAGATCTTCTACGAATTCCGGATACTCATCAATACTTATCGACCAAACAACATTTCGATTGTCGAGTCTCAGCATGGATAGGTCCTCCATCGTTAACTCTTCTTCTCCAATTCTCTACATGTTTCTCAAGCCTAGGGTAATGTTGTGATCTACCATGTCCTTGACTGTTTTGACCCCTTTCAGCAACCCTATCCCATAAACCCATTTGATTTTTTTGGAAGACTCAATCTCAAGAGGTTCCAGAAATAATCAGCATCCCTGGACTATTCGTAAATATCCGCTGCCGCTAAGTACAGTAGTCCTTCTCTTATTCTAATTGGTCCAGTCAGGGAAGATGGTGGCCTTCTTCTCTTATTCTAATTTTCTCCTCTCTCCCACTAAATGTTTGCTGTTTCCCTTTTTCGCTCTCTTTCTCTCTCTTTCTCTTTCGCAGCGCATGCACAGTTATGTGTCATATGTGCTTCTAGGGAAAGTAGTAGGTGCGGTGGGGAGAACGTGTGAGGAGAAATATTAGAATAGGAGAAGAGAAAAAATTAGAATACGGGAAGACATTAGAATAAGGGAAATTAGAATAAGGGAAGGACTACTGTAGTCAGCTGTATAGGCTATGTGCTGCCAACCAGTGCATATGTATTGATTCGCAGTGTCTACACTGATTCAATGTATAAAAAAGCATTTCATATCCGAATAGCGTAAAATCATTATGGCGTTGATAATTATGAGTACAATGACATATGAATCATATGCGTAACTTGAGTACTATATGTATTGTAATCTCATGTAATATAACTCTCATGTTTCTAGAAGATTAAAATAATTCTTTTAATACTATGAAAATACATTGTAATTTCTTAATGTATGGTATTTGAGGGTGATTGAAATATTATATATCTTAGATATTAAAGTTCATGCTAATATATTTAATTTTGGTTTGCAAATATTAAGACTAAACTTAACAATCATTAATACTAATGAACGACTTTACTCCATATCTTGATTTCGATTTAATCAACAAACCAATAATATTTAGGTATTATATATACATACACACACACACACATATATATATATATATATATATATATATATATATATATATATATATATATATATATATATATATATATATATAGATATATATATGAATCATTGATATATATATGGGGCATTCTCTGTCAAGTCGGACATCCGCCTCTTCCAAAATTCTATATGATCAAAAAAATTGATATTGGGCTTAAACTTAGCTTAACATGTCTACTTTTGTTTGCCGTGCGGCGAACGATGATTTAAAAAATGGCGGACCCAAAAATGACGCCCAGAAAGGCGAGATCTAAATGAAATAATATTAAACCTTTGAGCTACACGTTTTTCTAGTGACTGAAAACACTTGCAATTTGTTGTATAGGGGTCTTTTTGGTTGCTGATTACGAATTTGATGTCAAATTTTAAAAATTCAAAATGGCGGATCCAAGATGGCGAATAAAATTCGTGAAAAGCTACTGGATCAAGAACATTTTGAGTACTGGGGGTTTTCGGGATCGCTGATTACGAATCCGATGTCAAATTTTCAAAATTCAATATGTCGGATCCAAGATGGCGAAACAAATTCATAAAAAGCTACTGGATCGAGAACATTTTGGGTACTGGGGGTTTTCGAAATCAGCATTTCCACAAAACCCGGAATACGAATTATTGTATCGTATGTTAACTATATTACGGGGAAATGAGGTTTTCCTAAAAAAATGACCAAAAAATGTCCAATGTCCAATGTATTGGTTGAAAACTCTCTGCGTTTAAGAGGGTTGAGACTCTCTTTATCTAAAGATAAAGCCCGCATTATTTTCTTTTTTTTATATTTTTTAAATTTTTTAAATTTTTTTTTATTTTTTTTTTAATTTTTTTTTTATTGTTTTCTTGTTTTTAATTTTTTTTTAAATTTTTAAAATTTTTTTTCTTATCTAATTTTTGCCGTAGAAAATGTCAGTTGTTTCAGTGCATTTCGAGTAACGTTTTATGGTGAGTTTGTTTTCGGAATTGACGACGAATGCATGGGACGTTTGAATTTTTGGAACAGTTGGCACTAAATTAAATCTCTTGTTCAGTTTTCTCTGAATTTTATCATGTTCAGTTTTACTGAAATATATTACGCTAATGTTTTTAAAATTATTTTTGGCCCATTTAAAAAGGTCTTGTGAGGTTATCATTGCTTGGTTTGGTTTTGCCAAAAGGCTGTGACGTGCCGCTTCTTTTTTTATTGTCGCTCCTATACCATCGCACACATTTTTTCCGTGTGCTGTTGCATAAAAGTGCCACTCGGCTATAATTCCAAAATCGTTTTTATGGTTGACTAAATTAATCATATTAAATCTGTTTTTAATGTGCTGTTTTGCACCATCTGTGAAGTATATGATTTTTTTGACCCGGATATGATTTTGTATTTCAGGAATCAACAGGGTTTGCATAGTGTAAATAGCTGCGGTATCGTGTTTCAAGCAATCAGATAAGAAACAAAAACTTTTGTGTTTTATTTCGCCATTTTCTTTATAATAGTATACTACTGGGAGAACTGTGCACTGGTCATTAACAAAATGAAACGCTTGACTTGCATTTTGCACAATAAATGCGTAATTTTCTGAAAAATCACACAAAACAAGTGCTTCATCTTCCGCTAAACTTTGCTTCCGGTTTTCAAAATATAGAGATTGCTGCTTTGCAATGAATGAATGTGGCTTGAGGACAATCAATTTTTCACACAGTTTTTGAACAAAATCGTATGTGGGAAGTACTTCTGTCCGTAACGTACATCTGTCGGTCGATTCCCATACACTAAACTGTATATCATGGATATGAGCATTATCTAAAATTGTAAGGAGAGTTTCTGAAAATTCTACAATGGTTGGACAGTTATCGCATTCGCCTAGGCGGCAATCATCACTCGCATTTGTACATGTAAATTGTTGTAAACAATCAGTGTAGTTCCGTAATACTGTGTCTGATTGTTGCGTAATGTTTTCCAAATTTATTGCCTTTATCATTAGGTTACAATTTTCATGAATTGTACATACACAAACCGTATGAGTTCCCGATGCTCCAGCTAACACGCAATTTTTTGGTCTCAGTTTAGCGAATGTGCTGAATCCTACTTCAATATTAGCATTGCATTGTCTATAGTTAAGATACAAGTCACTCAAACCTAAAAGCATTAGACGTTTTTGAAGTAAGGTCCGCTTTCCATTACTTTTTACTGAAACAACATCCTTCTTTCCTGGCATAATTCTGCTATTAAGATGATTAGTATAAAATTCTTTAATACTCTCAACTGTTGATAGAGGTAAGCTTTTACCAGCCTTTCTTGTCGTTTCCGCTAGAACACCTCCTGATTTCCGCAGTTCTTTCCCTTTCATCGCCATATGCTTTGAAGTTCCGAATTCAGTTGCAATTTTTCTAATACTCCAAGATAGAGGTGCAGTACTAAGTATCCTTATTCTTAGTGGATCATTTTCATTCAAACTATTATATTTATCTTTCAATCCATATAGGTATTCTTCTAACTCTATTTCTCTCTCTGATTTTAAAGATTCACCGCTTGACTGAGTATATGAACATTGATTATCAGCATATTGTATTTCGAAGTTTTCATTATCCACATTTTCTTGATTTGTGGATACTCTATCATCAATAACTTCCTTTAATCTACAAGTACTGCAAATTCTTGCATTAGCAGGAATGTGTGGATAAAGCTCTAGAAAACTTGTGGAAACTCGTCTTAAATTCTTTCCAATATGACTTTTTTCCCCTGTTTTTCGAAATGGATTGCAGCATCTATCGGAACGTACGTTGTCTGTCATTTTTCAAACGTTGCAAATGAAATAAAAAATTGATGAAAAAATGGCTACATAAACATTAATCTATCTTAATTTTGTATATTTATACTCGTACAGGACAAAATTACCTTAAAACTGTATTCGAACATAAATGGCAACGTCATTCACCGATCAGAATTATCGTAATATCCAGTAAGTATATCATTAGTGTAGTCAGGTTTCCTAAAGTACGAAATAAAACACTTTTCACTTATGAAAACAGAAAAGAATCGCGGAGCGCCTGACGGAGGTGTCTCTTACAACACGGGAAGAAAATCGCACATGCCAAAGGCTTCTTAACTTTTTTGATAACCATACAGTGAAAGAAATTGTATAACAAATTATCCTAAAACAATTATGAAAAATTACTATTCTCGGTAGTAAGTTGAGGACAGATATGATTTAAATGCTACATTCGGAAATAAATACTATTCATTTAATACATTTTGATATTTTGTACCTCAACTATAACGAATGCAACGTTAATATTGATATATTAGTTAAGGAGGCTCATTTGCACCAGTGCCGAAATTTTAGGACGCTAATTGTAGGGGCATAATGAAAGTATATATTCTGAAGATTTTTTAACTTCGAATGTTAATATTTAAATCAATAATTACGTTTACATTAAAATAATTCTTTCAATACAGTAAAATATCTTGTTTGAACCATATTCTGTTTCTTTTATAAACGACAAATGAGTTTTACTGAGGTTAAATATAACGTTTTTATAATTTCGCTTTGAATGTTTCTTAAAATAATTCGATAACGTAGTAAAATTAAGAAATATTTCGATTTCTAGTAATATCAGTAATAAGTATTTAGTTTTTTGTAAACTTCTGTCGAGATTTTGTAAAGACATTAATAATTCTATAACTGAGTATATTTTTTAACGAAAATAGTTCGATGACCCCACCTGAAATTTTATCAGTACAAAGATTACTACTTTAAGTATGACATATTATAAAATTAGCGAAAACTGTCGTATTTCATTTCGCGAGAGAGCCTCCTTAAACTACTACTCGAAAATTACTTGTTGTATGTATGATTCATGAAAATTGTATTCTAGAAATAAATACAATAAATATAAAAAACAATACGGAACATTCAGGACTAGTATTACGGAACTATACTATTTGCTTGCAACAATTTACCTATAAAACCCAAGTGTCGATTGCTACTTACATGAATTCGAAAACTGTCCTACAGTTGAAGAATGTTCAGATAGTCTCGTTACAATTTTCAGAAAATTATGCATTTATTGTATAAAATGCAAGTCGTGCGTTTCACATTGTCAATGACGAGTGTCCAATACCACTGCCAGCATATTATTATGAAGAAAATGGTGAAAAAAAGAACTTTCCGCCATAATGGTAAGTATTCTTACCACCTTTGACTTCCCCATTTTTAATTATTTTAACGAGTATTTCACCTCTTGAAGTCGGTCTGTTTGCTTTCTAATGACATAGTATACTTTCCAGCACAGGGTAAATTAGCGTATATTAATAAATTAATCGTTATTTATATAAAATAAAGAAACAAACACGTAAAAATTGGACGTTTTTTTAGAAAAAACTCATTACCTCGTAATATAGTTAACATACGATATAATAATTCGTATTCGGAGGTTTGTGGAAATGCTGATTTCGAAAATCCCCCAGTACCCAAAATTTTCTCGATCCAGTAGCTTTTTACGAATTTTGTTTCGCCATCTTGGATCCGCCGTATTGAATTTTGAAAATTTGTCATCGGATTCGTAATCAGCGATCCCCCAAACCCCCCAGTACCCAAAATGTTCTCGATCCAGTAGCTTTTAACGAATTTGATTCGCCATCTTGGATCCGCCATTTTGAATTATAAAAATCTGCCATCGTATCTGTGATCAACGATCCCGAAAACCCCCGATTACCCAATTTCTTCTCGATCAAGTAACTTTTCACGAATTTCGTCCGCCATCTTGGATCCGCCATTTTGAATTTTGAAAATTTGACATCAGATTCGTAATCAGCGACCAACAAGACCCCTATACAACAAATTGCAAGTGTTTTCAGTCACTAGAAAAACGTGTAGCTCAAAGGTTTAATATTATTTCATTTAGATCTCGCCTTTCTGGGCGTCATTTTTGGGTCCGCCATTTTTTAAATCATCGATCGCCGCTCGGCAAACAAAAGTATACATGTTAAGCTAAATTTTAAGCCCAATATCAATTTTTTTGATCACATAGAATTTTGGAAGAGGCGGGTGTCCGACTTGACAGAGAATGCCCCATATATATATATATATATATATATCAATGATTCAGGTTTCCAACAATGAAAGAATTGCCCTGGAACTACTTATCCATCTTTAACCCCTTGACTGCCAATGACGAAGATCTTTGTCCTTTTTCGACTTTTCCCAGACTGTCAGAAAAAAAGACAAATCTTTGTCATGATATAAACTGGACTAACAAATTCTGGAATTTATGTAAAATAAAACCAAATCCATTTCTAGACAGTCTAAGGTGTACTGGATATGATGGCGTTATCGATTTTCATAATCGCTATGTCTAAAAAATATATAAATCCACAAAGATTGTAGTTTTCACAATTTTTGAAAAATCTTAGTAATGAAGTATGACATTGTGTTCAATCAATTTATGCATAAAAAGTATTTAAAACTGCTTCAAATTTTCTTGTGTCTGAAAAATTCTGATGTCAGATTTTGGAAATTCAAAATGGCGGATCCAATATGGAGGACACTTTTTTGAAAAGTCTAAGCATTCTGCTTGAACTTGTTACTAGGGGGTTTTCGAGGTCGCTGATTACAAATCTGATGATATATTTTAAAAATTTTAAATGACAGATACAATATGGCAGAGAAATTTTCAAAAAATGGAACCATTTTGGTTGGGAAATTTTCAAAATCCAACGTCAAATGCGTAATCAGCGGTCTCGGAGTAATAAATTTCAAGCGAAATGGTTGGAATTTGGAAAATTTGTCCGCCACATTGAATTCGCCATTTTGAATTTTCAAAATCTGACTTCAGATTCGTAATCAGCGTCCCAAAATACCCATATACACCAAGTTAAAGTAAAATCTAACAATTTTTTTTTCCATTTTGGGCATTTTTGTGAAATTTTCGTGGCAGTCAAGGGGTTAATAACGTTTTCGAATATTGTTCTTTATTACTTTTGAACATTTCTTGAGCGTCACATTTGAGAAAAAAAAAGTCAGTCCTTTTGGTCAAAGTTAAAAAGAAATGCAATTACAAATTGCGAATTGTGTCACCAAAAAGTGTAAAATATTCAAAACCTTTTTTCTGTAATGATACTGTTATATAATTAGAAATATGTATCAGTAAAATTCGACTTTTCGTATGTTAGTGGTGTGAAAAAATGTTTGGGTTTCATTACCAAGAGGACACTGATCGAGGTACCACCGATTAATTCCCTGTGCTAAAACAGTTTTGAATCGGATTAAATGAGCTGGAATAAACGGACATTTTTTATAAAGTTATTACGTTTGTAACAATTAAATATGTTCGTAAAATTGTTCACAATTAATCATAATAAGCACTAAACATTATCTGCAATTTCATTGACTCAAATTGATTAGAATCGACGAGAATATCGAACATAGTCTGGGCATCACTTCGGTGAACGACGCAAAATTCGAAAGTGTTCAGTGAATTTATTCGTAGATTTGAAGAGCACGGGTCAACACCTGCTTTCTTTTCAAGTTGCAAAATATAAAATTCGAAGTTTCTATATAGAGACACCTGAACTTCTGGTCGACACCTGGTGTTACTCCGTGGATGTATGTACGTATTATCTTTTGTGTCTCAAATAATCAACATTGTAATTCGTCCAACATAATTATATTTTTTGTCAATCTTGTATAAAAATTTATTTAAAATTATTCAAAAGATTTCTTTTAGTTATTATATGTTGAATTTATATATGCAATATAGTACTTGTATTGTTGAAAGTAATGATGTTTTTTGGTCCTTTTCGTTATAATGTGTAAATAAATAATTAAAAACATGTACATAAATAAATACACGTTACTTGGATATCAGTTCACGTCAAACGCATTATTTTATGACTTTCTTACACGGAGAAAAATAATCAGCAAAATCAGCCGAAAAATCCGCAGATTCTACCAATTTTATCCTATAGGGACAGCTGTTGGAATTCCGTTAGGGATAGCCGATAATTTCAGCTAAATTTACTGAAAAAGTCCGCAAATTTAACGGAACAAATCTGCTAATGTAGCGGAAATTTAGAGCTAAGCGCGAATTGAGTAGGGTTAAGGCTACATTAGCGGAGTCAAAACAGCTAAAATTGCATATATTTTCGGCAATTCCAGCCGAAAATTTTAGCTGATATGAATCAGCTAATCCAGCGGAGTCATTTTTCTCCGTGCATCTGTAAAATTTCAGATTTAAAATTATTGGGTTTCATATTAAAAATTAAAACTTGAACTATTGTGAAAATGCGTTTTGCATCAGGATGTTATTTTGTGCTCTTCGGCATGGATAAACGGAAAGGACTGACCAATACCAAGAACTATCAATACTTATTAAATTAAACGGTCCAGAAATTCAGAAACAATGAATTTATTCAATAATTGTTACATTTAATGTTCTATAACTACCTTGCTGCATTAGAGAACGTTTTCCTTTTTCAATTTATACTTTTTTAAAGGCTTCACCCAGCCTTTAAACGTACAATAAATTGAAAAATAAATACTTTTATTTACCCACGCTGAAGAGCACAAAATGACATCCTGAAGACTGTTTTCTTTTTTAAATGAAACACTTATTAAATCCGAAATTTTATATATAAGACCATAGTTATGTCTGTTAATTATTGCTTCATCGTTCATTTTTTTTATCAAATATTGACATTTCAGGACCTAAACAACTCAAAAATGCAATAAACAAATTTGTTTCCGTGATGCTCTACATCCCTCTGTCCATCCGTCCGTATGTGTCATTTTTTTTCTCGCGATATCTCGCAAACGGTACAACCTCTTTTTGAGTTTGGTATGACTTAACTTAGAACTGATTAGTTTCTGGAGCCAATCCATACTAGTTTACCGACAGGTCAAACAAAAAAGCAAAAAAATACGTTTTTTGCGTTTCTTACGAAAAGTACAAATCACACACAAAAATGCTTCTAAAAAAAAATATAGAGCATCAATTTCTGTACACAAAATATTATATAGACTTTCTTCGTAAAATCAACGGTTGTGCCATAAACGACGAATAAACATGAAATAATTACGTTTTTTGCAATTATTTTGAAAAATACAAATCTTATTAAAAAACGTTTCAAACGCAAAAAGTGGAGTACCAAATTTTCTACAAAAAATTGTATGCATTTTCTACTTAAAATCAAAGGTAAATGTAAGACGAAAATGTAAGACAAGTTACGTGCAAATAATCAACTTTTCGTATTCAGCATTTACGTTCGGCGGATTGACTAGTGTATCTTTTTTTTGAGCATGGCAAGACTAAACTTAAATCTGCCTAGATTGTGCAGTCAATCCGTATATCTGGTATAAGTACTTATTAAATTACAACCGTCGAGAAACTAATAAGTAATGAAATAACAAAGAAATTTATAATAAAATTAATTGTTATTCTTGAGCATGGAAGATGAGATTCGTATTATATCGTTGGGTTTGTGTTACTGTATATGCGCTTGTCTTACATCCGCTGCGTCAAGTTCTCGTGCAACTCAATTCGTGTTCAAAAGGTTTGTATTTGCGGTATATAGCCGCCCACATTTTGAAGCACAAACCGATCGGTACCATTTTTTCATTCCTTTTATCTACATGGGTAAATGTTGCCCCATCATGTGCTTTCCGTTTCTGGTAAAATACTTTAAGCGCTACGGCTGTTGCGATAAAATCTCCAAACTTCTTGCACCTTACGTACTAATTAAAAAGAGGGTAAAGTGAAGTGAAATTCGATCAATTAAAATTATACTTCAAGCAGCTATTACGTGAATAACCGTATGCTGCTTTATTGTAATTGATCGTAATTCAATAAGATACGTTAATAACGTTTAAATAGGATGTGCGTTAATTATTGTCGTGACTATGTATAAATGTAAATTTTTCGGATAAGAAATAAAGCGATATAGTTTTATGTAAATAGGATAACATACACTCAAAAAAGAGTACGGCTACCTAAACCAGACTTTTCATTGCTAAAAACTAAATAGTTCGGTTCTTGATACCTCAAACTCACAGCAGGATCGAAGTGACTAATCTAGTAAGTTTTTGTTAAGCTGAATTTTGATTAACTCCAGATTCCAAAATATGAATCTAAAATATGAAATCCTTCCTCTTTTAATGCGTCGAATTTAGTTGATATTTTTCGACTAGATTATGTAGTGCTACGTTATGTTTCAAATTTATTCCTTGCATAGTTTCTTTAACCGTTTCGATATTCACATGATTCGTCATTATTATTTCGCACGTGAGACATACATTTTTTAGTACGACGACCGTGGGTAAGGATAGTCTGTGCCAGAAAGTTTCGCCCTAGGACGCGAAAACGAACTTCGCGCACAGTGTTTAAAAGAAAATAAGCGTCTGCATGATATTAGATTATAATATATTTAAATATTTGTTGATATTCCCAAATATGTTTTTACTCGCATTCACTTGTCATTTATGTAGATATTTCATTCTTAATTTCATGAAGAACACTCTTCAGGATAATTATATTTAAAAATGGATGTTAATTGCAATTGATTTCAATTACACTTTTCGCAAAGAAAATTACACTCAAATTTACTTCGATACACTTTAGGCTTCGTAGCTCGGGCAAACGAAGTACTGCATTACGAAGTCCTGAGTTCAATCCCCGGCTGGGGCAATTTTGTGAAATTGTTTTCAGGCAGCAGTTCGCTATATATGTAATTATTGTATTCGGATAGGAATCGATTCATGGCCGATGCTGTACTTAATGAGTCAAATGACTATTTTACGCCCTTGATATAGAAATTACTTGTTATAAATATCGTAAATTTAATATTTATCTATATTTGTTTATATCTTTATATTCGTTTTTTCTTCAATTGAAAAATATCGGGACTTCGCGAGATAATCGTACACAAGTTTGTCCAGTGTGCATTCGATGACTGAAAATTTAACGAGTGCTCGCACAGGTCCTATTATAGCAATCCGATCGTAAACGCGGTCCGAACACAGCCATTAATTACGAGCCTGGCGCATGTAAATAAAACCCACGAGGAGGAAGCTGAGCCGACAAATAAGACAGGCACATTGCCATTGAAAGATGCGGCACATTTGCGAAATTAACCGAAAAAGGTGGTAGGCGACCGAAGGCAAATTTGAATGTAAATGCTAAAACTGCTGCTTTATTTTACATAGATATCGTAAATTTTCATTGTAATGGTTTAACGCATTAAAAGTTATTAAAGTAAAACATAGATGGCAATCATTTGCATTTTGAAAACATTACATTTGAAAATTGGTGTGAGGGTCGAAAACCCAACAAATAAAAAAGCCGACAGGTAAACAAAAGACAGTAAAAAAACGACAATTGAAAAGACAACAGTAACAAACCGACACTTGAAAAATGCCCGTCCGTTTCACGGAAACAAATGTGATGCCATTTCAGCGAAATAACATTTGCTGGAAGAGACATCGCTATTCTAGCCAACTGATTTGCAAACACGGCGAAATATTTGCTACGCTAGCGAAAAACAGTAGCAAAGACAGCAAATGATATTCCCTAAACTAACCGAATATTCGCAGTTCATATATTACGAAACATATTTTGCTGGGCTAGACAAATGTTCGCTTTTATGTGTTGGGTGTTTGACTGTTGACTTTTGGACTATCGGCTTTTTGATTTATCGGTTTTTTGACCCGCGCTCAAAAATTGCACAACATTTCGGGTTGATTTTCATCTTCTTCAGGTGCATTGATAGACTATACATGCAATCACAAAGTCAAGTTGATCGTCGACTTATATACGCTTCATTATAATCCCGGTAGTAATTGTAAGCATTTTTGTAGACAAAAGAATCTGTGCATGGAAAAAAGCGCACTATTTTTGTATAAATTGAGACAATAATACATTCTTATCTTTAATTTTCAGGTACATATTTTTTTATATGTATACAAATTTTTAAAGTTTACTTCCTGTTAAAAGGTTTACGCCAAAAGGGATCGCTTCTGTCTAGATCTCATATTGCATTCCAAAACTAGAAATTAATTCGGCGAATGATAGTGATGAAACGATGAAAATGAAGGTGGGAATGGCATTGACGACGATGATGCGATGAGGATATATTACGTGAATCAGCCGATCATCACTATTAAAAGCATTTTAACTGTTTCACATTTTCCATGGTGGATATCATAATTTATAATTTCCAAACTTTTAAGCCCATATGGTTAAAATTGTTTATTGCCATCTTTCGAACTTACGATAAATATCTGCATATACATTTAATTTCTTCCCTTTTAATTGCAGGGCTTATCAATGCTGTAATATCGTTTTCATCGTCTGCGCGGGTTATGTTCCGTTTATCAAATATATCATTATCTTCAGTCATAACTTACATTGCAAATATGACCCTTCCATTAAAGATATGTATTTATTCATGGAAGTGACTTAACAGGCATATCTTGGTCTTAATCGATACGTTGTTAAACGGAAGAAAATAATCCAATTACGTGAAATAAATTCGATAAATGTAATTGTAAAATAGTATTCCGCGATTCCAAGTAATAATATTAAAAACAATAAAAAATATGTAGGCTTTGTCCTACACTACAAGTGGTATGATGAAAGTTCTCCTAGACGTTTCGAACAAACTCGTGTTCATTTTCAAGAGGTTACTAATACTAAAAACATATAGCTAAATCGATAAACAATAATAATTTGTTTAACTTCGTTATCAGATGGTAATTTGAGATTTAAAGGGAACAATAATTGTAGAATAAAAATACTTTTACTAATAATACGATGACAAATTAAAAATGCTTTATTTGAAGTATAATAACAAATATGAAGAAAAATCATTCCAATTTCACGTTAATCCTACAGTGATGTGATTTTACATCTTTAAGTACAACTATTCACTTCGTGCAGAAGCTCAGTATTCCGTTTCTATTTTGAATAGTTGGAAAACTTGATTCGAAATTGTGGTGAAATACCAATAGAACTCTGAATTGATTAATAATCCACACGTGGCAAATTAAAATAGTCACGTAACTTTTATTATTGAAATTTATTTCATTTTTTAAATATTGTAATTTGTAAGCAAAATGTCAGCAGATTTTTTTAATTTTCAAATGATATGGAGGCACAATGACATTGCAAGAAAGAGTACAGTCACTGTAGTAGAATCAGTATGCTTGGAGACAGTTAAAACAAATATATTTCAACGTATGAAGATAATTGCTTGTTTTGTCTTACATATGAATGCATCTGCTTTTGACGGATGGATTTGCTGTGCAGTGTGAGGTGTATTCAGGTATCTTTGAGGGTGTTATCTTTTCTACCAAAGCTTGGGAATTTTCTTTCCTCGAAGCACACGTCCTTGTGATTTGTAAGAACATTATGAGTCAACCGAGAAGGAACGGAATGTAAGTGAACTGATGTTGAAAAAAGTAGAAATTTTAATTCATGAAGATGTACGCCCTAAATAGATTCGTTGATCACCATCTCAAAAACTGATTATGGTTACATATTTACAATTTACATTTGAAATATATAACCATTTTGTCATGACACATCATCGAATATAAAAAAAAATAGCAGGAAATTTGTACAATCAAATTATAGACTTGATCTTCTTTTCTTCCGAAAACTTCTTTATTAAAATAGTGTTCACTCTGATAGAAAGTTATCCAATCACTTTTCTGAACACTATCGGAGCATATTATAAAAACATTAACTCTCCTAGACGCCTAAATTTAGATACTAAACTCAGAACCAATATCGACTTCAATGTTAATAAACTAACTAAATCATTTACTAACAATAAAATAAACAATAATAGGCTGGAGGTGCCGGAACTTCTTCTGCACAATACCGGAAGCAACAGTAATTTATAAGAACTTATCTAAAAAATCCTCTTCCGGATGGGACGTGACCGGAGAACAAAGTTCCGAAAATCAAATCCCCGAAAGGTTAAAATTTCGATATTGCTTAAGTCCAAAGTATTTTAATTTGCTTTCTTTTTCCCAAATTTTCAAAGACAAAGTGAAGAAAATCACGCTGGAACCATGCTGTATCGAAATTTTGGCCTTTCGTCGTGTTGATTTTCGAAACTTTGATCCCCGACCGTCTGAATCTTAGATATTTCCAGGTGCATGGAAAAAACTAAAATCCTCCCAACCCTGAAAAAAGGAAAACTCGAACATACATGCTTTAGCTACCATCCGATTAGTTTGACACCAGTCATTAGTAAAGTACTCGAAATAATTAACAGAAAATTAATCTGGCCTCAGATTTTCAGCCGCGTCTGCGGTGGTGACCATACGAATTAGCAAAGTCACCGACCGGTCCTATAGCAGTTACGGTTGAAAAATTAAATTAAAGAACTTTATGAAATTTGTCCGTGCAGTAGTCCCCATCCTAAGTTATACCGTCGGTTCTTTCAAAAGGCGGAAGTTTAGCCAAACTTATAGCCTCTTATTATCCCCACTTCCGTACCTCTGTTTATATCCGTGCAAAGAGTGCTTCTGTAACTGTCGTAAAGCGAGTGTGGCTCAGCGAAATAATGTGGTGGGGAAAGGAGAGGTAGTATAATTTGCACAAGCCACATGTATAACTTTGGACAGACATATAACTTTACACGGTATAATAACTTAAGACAGGCCTACTGTCATTTTTTATCGGCTACCTTGAATCTATAAACAAATGAAGCACTTGAAATTCATTTAATATCATGTCCAGATGATCGCATTTTCTTGTGAAAAATTATGTTTCAATATTGCTGTATTTCTTGCGTGACATGAGATCCGCCATTTTGCATATTGAAATTCTGAGTTCATATTCGTATTCAACGACCCCGAAAACCCCCTAGTTAACATTTTCATCGAAAATTTATGGAAAAAAATGTATGCTTTACAGGGTTAGTCGCGTCCCTATGGTGCGACAAGGATTAGAGGGACGGGGTGGGGGTGAGTTTTGCTTATGCCAAACGATATGTTTTATGGAAAATTGAAATCTGTGTTCTCAGTTCCTTGATATTTTAAAAAGTGCTTCGTACCAGTTTTGGAATTTTTTATTTCAAAACGGCTACCGGTAAAGTGGTTAACGGTGTAAACTTTCGGATGAGACACCCGTTCGAAATAAAAAGATCGGCCACATGGTTTCAATGTATTTTGGCTTCCTGAAAACGAATATCATGTCAGACTTTAGAGTTCGGCCGTCATTTCGAAAAAACAGCCGGTTTTTAGTTGTTTGCGTATATCGCAAAAAGTAAGATCCTTGCGAAAAAATATTTCAAACCAAAAATGTAGAGCATGAAATTCTGTACAAAAGAAGCCCGAAATTTGTTCAGGCCCTGATCAGGGTGTAACGCTTTTGGTTAGGCCCTGATCAGGGCCCTAATAAATTTCTACTAGGGAGATTATGTACGTTTTTATCGTATTTACAAAATAAAGCCCGTAAGTGATGAAAGTGTCCAAAGTATTCTTTTAGGCATCTTTATAAATACGTGCAATACTTTTCCAACAGAAGGACTTAAGATTCGATTAAACATACAAAATTCTTTATCGGAGTTATACCTTTGTCGTAGGAAGTTATTGTTTTAAAGGAAGGGGGGGGGGGCGGTCTGTGAGCCGTGAAATAAATAATCAACCTTTTCTGCGACGTATTCTTATTGTGTATTGATGTATATTTTATACGTAGGTTCAAACTAAAACATTTTTTAGTTTTAACATATGTTACAACCTGGAACGCGCTACGCGAGACGCATGCAGACTAAGAGATTCGGACAGCACCAAACCTACAGGGGTCCAAAGGTTGGCGTCCGAAGCCCCTAGTTTTTTAAGTAAATCTCTCTACTTATTTTTTGGCAGGGATAAGACTGAAGGCGCTAGAATGGCATTGCAAGTCATCACCAGATAGCGAATCGTCAGGTTCTTGCAGGTAAATGCAAATCATAACTATGGCATTAGGCAAGAACTAGACTGGACTTGTGGTTTTGTCTAACTATAACATAGCGCTGGCTAGCTGCAGCCTGGATCTGTTGTTACAAACAAAGTGTAGGTAATTATAGGGTACCTCTGGCGTGTCAAAGAGGGCAGTGTTATTTCTCAATAACGCGATTGTTCCGAGTAGTAGTTTACTACTTATTCATTGCCACAAACAGTTGCATTAATTATTCTTTTGAATAGTTTACTGTCAAACAAGTTGTGGCAAATAATACTCCATAATAAAGGGTACTATATACTCTAGTTGTCAGCGGGAAGGCACTTTATGGTGTATAACCTCAAACTCAAACGGTTTGAGATTAATCTCTGCCAGTCTAGCTTCAGCCCAGTTCTAGTAACCTGGTAGCCAGTGACATTCTAGTTTTTGCAGTTAAGGAAGTTATGTGAAAATTACTGTGAAGCTAGTGCAGCATCAGGAACTGATCGAGTAAATTTCTACCAGGGTTGGTTCGGTTTGGATTGAATAACATGTTTTGCAAAATGGTTCTGTCTCCGCCATCAAGGAAAGTCTTGGTCTTATACTTTTTAGAAATGAACTAGCTCGAATTCATAGGAGTATGTTATATGGCATGGGATTCTAGCCTAAAAATGGACTGTTTCTTTATTCTCAGATTGTTATTAAATCAGAATTGACATCGCTCCTTAAATGTTGGTTTGTTTATAATTTATCATTGAGCATTGTATCCACTTGTAGTATCTAAAATAGAGAACATCATCTCAATATTTTTACTACAATATTCTTTGATATAAGCATTATAAATTCTTCAAAAAGGAGAATTTTAAATGTTTGTCCTATATGTAAGAAAACTTTCATTGAAATGAAACTTCGTATTTCATACTGAAATAAGAGGGTAATTTTATTTCTCTCTTTTAAAAAATATACATAAAATGTGACTAACATTGTGCAAGCGTAGAAAGAAAAGTAATTGAAGTACTTGCTATTTATTGGAACCATTAATATAAACCGTTAACTTCGAATGCTCCGACATTCGAAAACGCAATTCGAACCATCACGTCGCGTCGCGCCATGGCGCGGAAGAAAAAATGAGCTCTCAACATTCAAAACCGGCTCCAAGTGGAAACTACCCAGAATCGTCAGTGGCTCGCATATCCATTCCTTTTTTTTATTTCAACATTTACCATCGTCGATGCGAAGAATTTGCGAACCCCTATTAATCGCAAAAGCTTTGCGTAGGTCGTTGTGGGTTCGCGAAATTCGAGAAAATTTCCAAAACCACGCGAATGTCTGGAGAGGTTTTCGCGACCGGATAATTTAATTGGGAGATAAGATAGCGACCGAGATTACCGACAATTAAAGAGAAAAATAATTTGCCCGAAGCAGAGAGCTGAAGCGATGCGTGTATGTGAAATCCGAGCCGGTATCGCGATATCTCAGGTGCGAGAATTGCCAATGTATATATAACGCGTGTGCATGAGTATGTCATTGCGTATATTGGTGTGTGTATATTATATATACATACATACATATATATATATATATATATATATATATATATATATGTATATATATATATATATACATATGGAAAGACTCGGAATGATCCAACGAGCTCACCTCGTCGTTGTACAGCGCCGCACAGCCGCTATCGCTCGCATGCAGAGTCGCAACATCGACTTGCCGGACTAGTTAATAAATTATAATCCTAGTCGGCAGCCATCTTTGGCGGCTTGGAATGCCGCATTCCTCCTGCACGCTGATTAAACCTTTGCTCCGTAAATTTCATTTCAATAATTATAATAAAGTGCCCGTATGAACATTTTCTTTCATTTCTTTCGGAGTGGCAGGTACAAATAATGAAATATCTGTGAATAATTGGACTTAGACAATTTTTCGCATTTTAAACAAATTTATTTCAAAAAGATTTCCATGAAAAAGCCCCACCGCGTGTAGGATCCAGGAAATGTGAGGAATTGATAAACTATTTATCGCCGAAGACTTGAAAAAGAGTAGGCGTGATTTTTAAAATTTCATATCATTATATTCCATAATAAAAATTTGACCCGCAATTACAGAAGGAATTTTTGCTACTATGTATCCGAAGAAAATGTGACCAATGATAAATTCTGTTCTCAGGAATTCCTTTATTTAATTGTTTAAAAAATGAATTTATAATGACAATTTGTTTAAAAATAACGATTTGTATGTATTTTTGTTTGTCCTGAGTGCAATTCCTGGCATAATGAACTTCCAAATCGTATCCCTCATTTTTCTCTGCAATCAAAGATTAATGAAAAAAGTAAATCGTAAATAATGTTTGTCATGATTATATGATTTCATTATTTCAGCTTCTTCGCCTGCATACAAATGTGTGATGATATGTCACTAGAAAAACGGATTTCATCTTTGTTTAATAGTTTGGAATGTAATTAGAAAAATTGTTTAATTGAAATTATACGGGATATCGACCGCAAAATATACTTATCTATAAACTTGGTAAGTGTTTTTTTTTTGTTAAGTATAATTTTGCACAGGCTTGGTAAGTAAAATACATTTGGATACTTTTCATCTTTGATGTGAGATGATCTATAAAATGTATCGAAATGTATCCTTCTCTTTATTCCTTACTGGTTGGTGTCGAGTATGGACTTGGTTCTGGGATATTCCGAAAGTCAATGAAAAAATTCTAGGCTTTCGACAATTTTCATAGTCTCTCAATGGTCCATAATACGATCTCACATTTCATTTATTTAGCGAATAACAAGAATTAGTGAAATTTTAAGTTCTTAGGGTACTTCATAATTTTGTCATGGTTTTTACTTTATTTTCAAACATCTACACTTTTTTTTAAGCGACCATTCTTTCAGGAGTTAAGGACATAATAAAGGCCTGTAGCTTAATTTGGTTTTAAGTTTCCTTGCATTGCTTTTTTTAATTTTGTCATTCGTCTGTTGCATCATAATATTGAAGTGCTTTCAGTTGAATCGCTGGATCACTGTTCCTGAATTTCCTTTTGGATGTTCACTGTATATTTGCAATAAACATGAGTAATTTTCAAGAGAAACCATTATTAATAACTTCATTTATCCATTAAAACCATATTGTCAATCATTAATGTGCAAAAAGTGTATCACCCAGATATTTTTCACACGACGGCTCCTTCAATAATAGCAACGGAGGCCGTCTTCATTTTAATTCTGGGCATTAAAACCTGTGCCATAAGTAATAAAAAAAAATGTATCCTTCGGTTTGACTGCAAACAATAGGTCTCGTGACACATAGAATTGAATTCAAACGTTAGAAAAAGAACCATCCTGAACATTTTTTGTTCCGATGTCAACTGACTAGGATGCTATCCTTATAAATACTACACGTAATAATACGCAGATGCTGATTGTAGATGTATCAGCTGAGAGAAGGCGGCCATATTGCGAGATCTACATACTCTAGAATTGAAACATGGTCCGAAAGTTGTTGGTCTTGCCCTGCTGTTGCTAAATACTGGCATCTATCTCAATATCCGCTGCGTCCGCGATGTCGTCAATGCTTGTCGCACTCATGCTAAATGCTATCATCTATCTAAGGTGCACAGCGTCCGATGAAAAGAAGAACAATTTTTGATCCTAGAATCCCAGGGACGGTTAATTGATTGATTTATATCTCACGATTTACTGAACCTTTTCGATCTGGTTAGGCTTGAATAAATTAAAGGGGGAAAAATATTAATCAAAACTCGAAAATGTCACTCAGAAAAGTATGGTAATGAAAAAAACATTGAGGGCACACGCACTAAAGCTACATGAGTTGTAAAGGGACTAACGGTCGTCATGATATATGTTAGATATAACATACATACAGTTTATAAGAACTTGGCGCGAGGTACGACCGCTCCTCTTGATATCGTTAAGCTATATTCTTCATCGTGTTCCAATGGAGTTTCGTTATATTCTGAAGATATTGATTTGTTTTATTGACTACGAAGGACATATCCGGTCAACTTCCATTTGAAAAATTGCACACGGTGTAGTAATATTTCCAGTACTATATACGACTCTGTTGAACCGTAATGGATGTTATCTCAGTTTGCATACTGCATTCTGAATCTGCTTATGATTTTTTTTGCATATGTAGATTTATGCAGAAATATAAATTCATCCATCTTTCCCTCTGTTTTCTATCTCAGACAATTTTCACTACTATCAAAATTTTTTCATTAAATTTTCGAGCACACTTATTTTGTGTCCTTTGAAAAACCTTCCGGTTCCCTCCTCAATATACTTCTATTTTAAAATGCAGTTTTCATATCGAATCCAATATCAATTCCATTTTTTGCTTGACAAATATCGTAATAATGGTTCGAATCGAGTCCAATCACACCATAGGTCTGAAATTTTCTTGGAAATCTATTCCAAGTCTTTGATTAAAGTCGTTCGCAACTAACTTTAATTTGAAGTTTTACTTATATCCATTTGCACCCTCTTTGATTATGTACAGAGATTTTCCATGATTTTGACTACGATTGGCGGTTCAATCAATTCCTGTACTTACTTTATTTTGTCATTAAGGGATTCATTTCATCTTTCACAGGGAAAGTATTTATTTAAAAATATTGCATCATTTCCATTCATGGCTTCTTGATAAGTGAGTGGCTGGCCACTTTCTGCAGTAAAACAATCATTATCTGCAAAGTCACTATACTTTTACGCTAAAGTCACGAATGCGTGACAAAGTTTAATTTTATAATTAATGCATGACTGCGTTCGGTTCGTTCTGTTTCTCCATATACTAGTTTTTTATCTCATTCCTTGGATTCTTGAGATTCTTCGCATTGATCATCTGATTCATAAACAGCAATATCCTATTTTAACTTCACTTTCACGTTAATTTCACTTTCTTCACTGATATTTTAACTACATTCGTTCTCTTCATTTTCTAAATATAGGATAAAATTTTGTAATCCAAATCTTCGAGTATAAAGATAGCATCACAAATATCGTCTATTTTATTTTTCTCAAGAAAGCAGCACCGAAAGCTTTTATATGTGTTTCGTATCCGACCAAGTATATTTTTTTATTATGAGATAGTAGCTGAAATACTCGGTCACAAAAATGTTGTCCACAGATGCTCAAGTCTAAGGCAATATTAAACGCTATAAAACCAACAATTAATTTCAAGTTCATTATCAGTTGCACTAGTCTTTTAACACGAGGGTAGTTTTGAGGCACGCATCTCTGATGCCAAAGTTTTACATTCCCAAATGCATAATTTCATTCTTCATACACTGTGTTTGGTTTTACAACATTAACTGCATTGAACAATTTTTATTGCTTGTGTAATTCTGTAGCAACTATTTCGCCATTTCTAGTAATGTACTTGTTTCGTTGCCTGATTTTTAGGTTCGTCTTTTATCTAAACCAACACCACTAGAAGAAAGGTTATCATTAGGATCAGTCATGTATAACCCTTTTGATTTGTCTTCCAATTATTAGCATACAATATTTTCACATTTATTTTACCTCTACGCGTTTACGCAATCACCACAACCAGTATATACTAACAGTTGAGCATCTGAAATTCACTAACCAATCACGACGATGTGCCATGGTTAGGAGCACCTGAAGACATCATTTCGTGACGCACTTTATCCTATGAATGTACTATTAGTTTGGGTTTCTCATTTAATGCAAGTTAGCTCTTTGTATTTGCCTGATTTATTGTGATGTGATAAATTTCTGTGTTTTCCTACTAAACCCGATTTAATGTCGAAAACAAATGCATATTTCGACATTCAAGCCATTGGATTAATAATAACAATGTGAGCTATTTCCGGAGTTCGCAGAATTTCATTCGAGTCTATGCTAAGCAGGAAAGAGACAAGTGGTATGTACCTGTAAACGGTCGAACGAGATCGAGTTATCATAGTATCTTGAACATTCACGTTGTATCCTCTTTTTTACCTACATTTCTCTGCACTTATACGAGCGTCCGGAATTATTTCAACACGTAATTGACAACTTTCTGGATATGATGTTAAAGTGGCTCAACCGGCTTCGATCTTTTAGGCCGATAAACATTTAAATTATTCATCGCAATTAGTTTCTATTAATGTTCAATTAATGCAAATTAATAAAATGTTGTAACTACGTAATTTAATCGAAATAGTGGAGATCGGACTTGGAATTTCTATTTTTTTTCCAACAGATATACCTCTGAAGTCAGAGATTGATCTGCGCAATTCAGAGTTTTGAACCCGGGACCTTTCGATATCTGGTCGAATGCTCTACCAACTAATATGTTGGAAAAATACTAGAAAAGTGGAAATTGCATCTTCGTTCATCAAAACAATTTAATGTTATAAATAGCAATAACGGAATTTACGAAAATTATATTTATTAGCGTTTAATTGCTTGATTGCATTACTAATTTTTTAATGTAACCTTTTTGAGGTTAGATTATAATCTGAAAAATGGTAAAATATTTCTGTATCTGATATCAACTTTCTAATAATTTGCAAAATTTAATAAAATCGGATTAAAAGTTTGTGTTAAAAAAAGTCTTTTTAATGTACATAGCCCAACTTGTGCAAATATTGTACGTAAAAGACGTATGAAGAACTGACAATAATAGACTAAAAAAAAAGATAATTAAAAATTCTGAATTACCTCTAAAAACGTAATAGCATAATTACTTTCTGTAAATGTCGAATTATATCGGGTAGGAGTCCTTGGCTCTGCATGAAACAACTTGGGTTCTACAGGGACAAGAATCCACAAAACCGGTCGGATTCGAATGGAGTCACATATTGAATCGATGCTGATTCAGGCGGATATTGTTTTTTATATTAGGAATTTTTAACCGCCGAATTATCTAACAATGAAGATAATATAATAATAGTACTGGTAATCAGACAGACGTTGTTCCTTACCGCCGACTACTGGCAGCTAGTATTAATAATGTCAGTATTAATGTTCTCTGTCAATAAGTACTTATTTAATAGTGAATGTAGTACTTGCTACTTGTATTGGGGCAATACTTTGGCGGTATTGTTAACAGTACTGATTAATTGTCCCAAACGGTATTGGATCCCAACACTGAATTAGAACTTCGCCGGCTTATGATCAGTACTGAATCGTGTCAATTCATCCGTACTGGCTGTCAGTCTTGAGATACTTAGCACCTGCCGGGAATTACTCTACTCATTTCTAGGTGATGGGAATACTACTTTTTTACTCCAAACGACATCAAATCATTCAAGTTCAGTTTCAGAAATTAAAACAGTTTTGGTCGCCATCTTGTTCCCGCCATTTTACCGTTACAAACTCTTTAATTTCATTATTTAACCATTATACTGATTTGCACATTTATATGGACGTATTCATAACACAGGACCACGAATTAATTTGTTTCGAGATCACTTGAATCAGAAATAGTGGACTTATAGATGTTTTGCCGCTAAAAACGAATCCGTTATTCAATTTGGCCCATCGCGTCAGGATTTTAATATATCTGATCCGAAATATATTAAAAAATATACTTTTTGGCAATTTAAGGTTAGAATATTTGAACAATTTGAAACGATGAGTTAACTTGAACAAAGAATTCGTTTTCAGCGACCAAAAATCCGTAAGATCCTCCACTTCTGATTTAAGTTGTGTCAAATGAAAAATGTTTGCGGTCTTGTGTTATTTTTTCACAGGACCGCAAAACAATTTTTTAGGGGAGATAACTTGAATCAGAGGTACTGGATGTTATAGATTTTTAGTCGCTTAAAATGAATTAGTTGTCCAATTGGACCCGTGACGTCAGATATTTCACATATCCTAACCTTAAATTGACAGAAAGTATATTTTTTAATATTTTTTCGGATCAGATATCTTAAAATCCTGACGTGATGGGCCAAAAATCTATAAGATCCACTATTTCTGATTCAAGTGATCTCGAAACAATTTTTTTTTGTCGATCTCAAAGAATGTACATTTTCAATAACTACCTCAAATTAAATCCGGTATTTGATCTTAATAAATTAGTATATCTACCGACGTCTGGATCGGATGCGATTGACACTTATGATATGCAATTATGATTCAAAGCGAAGGTTTAAGTAAACATACGCATAGCAATAAATTGTGAAAAAAATCTATTACCATGTTTAAATTTATAAAAGCAATTACTGTTAAGCGTCCCTTATGCCTTTCGAATCATTACATTCATGTCAGGGGAGAGGCAACGGCACAATTTAACGCACATGCCTGTGCTGTCTTGTACGAGATCGCGAATGACGCAAAAGCGAGTGTAAAGTAAGTGGGCAGACTCACTTACGTGGTCCGTAGCTACGCGACCTTCATAAAAAGCCGTCGATCGGAGATTGCAGCGCTTGCTGGAAGCAAGAGATGTATTCGATTAAACAAAAATAGATTGCCGGTGCGAAAACTAAGAAAACGACGAAGGCAATTGATAGACGTTTCATTTCAGTACAGTGCAGCCTATAATTTTTTTCCTACTTCAGTACAGCTATATGCATATAAATGGCGAAATATATTCACAATATTTTAAAGATGTAGGATAATTATTAAATTAAGGTTGTTAATATTGAACTAATATATATGTGAAATGAACTCCCTATCATATAACAGAAGATTATGTACATAGAAAATTATGGGGGTTATGGGTTTTTAATCTACAAAAATCTACCAAATGTAAGTCAGCAACTTACAAATATAAGCGTGGAACTTAAAAATTCTTTGATATTATAGAAGATTATACGACTTCAGTAACTGAAACATGCTGCATCAAACAAATGATGTGAAAAAGGCATGAAATCATTACTTATTGCTTTGTTGAGAACCTTCAGCTGCTTGATGATTTCCATAGACACTGATGTGTTTGATGATTCAAAATGGAGCTAGAAGCGAGCTAACTGGCAATGAAATATGTCTCAAAAGTTACAAATGTAGGATCCAACCCTTAACTTAATAAAGAAATGTATCGATTTCGTTCTAAACATGTGTTAAGTATATGTATCTTCCCATACCCTCGTAGATTCGAAATATCTTATGGGGTTACACGGTCAAACTGTGTTTGAGAATATTGTAAAATGAATGTTTACGCCATACGCTATGCAAAACCCGTCATTTTTTAAGTATCCTGATTTGTGTGAGGCGGTGAGCTCACGTAGACGTTTCACTAAACTAACTCACTAATAACTGTCAGGGGGCTCTACTTTTCCACTTGAGAAAGGATTCAAAACAATGATAAATCCGTAACTATTCGTCTATAGCATTTGTATTGGAGAGTCGAGCAAGAATATTTAGTTTAGCACAAGTGCAAACGCAGTGCTTACGTATTTTTACGAAGACCACAACTTATAATGTTATGAAGAAAACATGAAAATGGTCTAGTAATGAAAAATATGTTATCCTATTACACCTCATTGCTGGCGCCGTCTCTGGGTACCGTTATCATTCAATTTTCATGAATTTTTGAGAATTCCGGAAAAAAGCGAACAATTGGAGCTTAATCGCGAGTAAAAATAAAAAATTTAGCAGGACATAATAGTTAAAAATACATTTTTCAAACAATTACTACTATTACAAACATTAGAAATATTTTGTTTTAGTCTATGTCAGTCGTGATAGTTTCGGGTAAAGTTCAAAGCTGATGAAGTAGAAGTATTGAGTTGGTAACATTGATTTGATTCATCTTATTTTTTCGGATTTTCCTTAAAACTGATTCGTGATGTCCTTGATCTAATTCTGAACACTCAATTGATTTTGTGGTTACATGTTCTCTAATTTTAATAATTTGTTGCTCTCCAATAGTAGTTGCACATCTTGAATGATCACTTAGTAATTTTTTTATTTTTTGCATGATGCACAGCAATCTGCGTAGGTCTACTTACCACTTCAAATCAGTAATGAAACATTCCCTTTCGAAAGCCGTTGTTGATATTCTTTGTTCCTGACCGGGATTATGGAGACCTAGTTACACTCATTTAATGATGATATACTTCACTTTGTTTCTACTTTTAAGGATTGCACAGTCTTGTGTTCAGCATCACAGATCCCTCTGATTAAGTTCTATATTAAAATCGCTTGCATCTGTTACGAACAGAATCGATGTCACTGTTTTCGGTACCCGGCATAGGGTTTTTCCTCCACAGGAGCGAGATTTTCCCTATGCCATTGCCCACTCGAATGGGGGTACTTCTCTTGAAAGCCGGCCTCAGTTGGACTAGGCAGGGACCTATAGGTACATGATTGTAAAGGTTCTGTAATGCGGCAATGTCAACGATATTGATATATCGAATATTGTGATGTTTGTTGTATAGGAAAAGGAGTTAGTGGCCTTAAGGAGCAGACGTGGTTTGAATTAGTGATATCACGCTTTCAACCTTTCGGAATATTTGGATTGAAAATGGAGCTGGCTAACGGTGACAATTTGTCATATCGGAATAGACTGCTTCTTTCGAGCAAGAGCCTATCCCAATCGTGCCAAATTTGGCTCAATTTTCAATATATGAAATTCCGAGAGCAGATATTGACTTTAGATATCGCCCTTTGATGGATAGAGTTGTTTCGAGCATGGAAAATTGGAGTCTGACTCCGATTACAGCTCCGGCCTCCTGGTGTAAAAGAAGTTCAAAGCGGGAGCGACATACCTATTCGTATGTATTTACTTTTTTATACTGACCGCGCGTTTAACTTCACCCGTATTGTGCAACATCCTTAGCCAGGCGAGCCAGGCTTAGTTTTACACTTGAATGCTTGATCGTTTCCTTACACTCATCTCCATTGAACTTTCTCATATTGCTCTAATATTTCCAAATATCCACTACCTCTTCTGCTGTGCTTACATTCTTCATGAAAGGTACAAAATTGGTTCTATTTTGTCTTGATGTTATTAATGGCGACATTTTTTGCTGATAACTTGCTATTGTTATCATGGATTTTGTTCGTAGGAAAATTATAAATCAACTCATTTTTTAAGTTTCTGGCCAAACTCTTATTTTGACAAAAGATATCTAAAAGATGTATTTTCGAAAGATGTCTGGAACAAAGACATCTAAAAGGATCATATATGATCCTATAAATATAGGATTCTGCAGGGAATATGTCCAGATGTCTATATAGTTCTGATAGGATTCTGAAGAAGATTGCACTGCAGAATCCGATTAGAAAGGGAAAGCTCTGCAGACGCAATTTTGGCATGGAACGCTGATTCGATTTCCATCAGAATAATTTTAATTAATGATTCCCATTTTTATATGTATACGATATTTTTGTATTTTTTTAATGATTGTATATAAATAAGAAAAAAACTCGCCCAGCAGAGAAACCGAACCCGATGGACTCGGTTGCTACGCTAATGCCTTTATGATACGCTCGAAATTGTATTATCGTAGTAAATAAGTATTCGTTGTCGATTACCTTTCGAATCAGAAATTATTACCCTTCGAATTTGATTTTTGTAGTTTCGCAGATATTAAATGGGGCTCTATGACGGTGAATATGACATAACGTCTTATCAGAATCCAAACAGAATATGATGGAGTATCTTACTTCTGGAATATATCCGTTCATCCTGATCGGAACTTAACCAGTTTCTAATATGGAAACGGACTAGAGGATTCCCTCTCAGAAACTAAACACGTTCTGATTACAATCCCAAAGTAGGGAATCCCTTCTACAATCTGACCAGATACCGATCAGAAGTACATCAAACTTGGAGAAATTTTCACACGTAACTAAACTTCAATAATTTCAATGAGAGTTATCAAAAAACCAGAAGATCGAATTTCCAGCATATACATGGTCGAGTTCGTTGACTAACCGGCGTTCATGAATAAGTTTAATTATCAGGGTTACAACATTTCTAGTGATTGGGACACCAGCATAATGACAGTGACAATACCAACCGATAACGCCGCCTTCTTTTTCAGAACGTATATTACAAAGCGGAATAGAATCATACGAATATGATGGCAGAACCATCAGCAGATGTGTTGATTCCTTTTAGTACGTATATGGGCAAATCCGCGGAACTTTTAACTTTTTGTGTAGCTCAAATATCTCATTTTTTATATGACATGACTATCTTATAGACATAAATGAGTGAAGTTCTAATCTCTTTATTATTAACTCCTTTTTAAGTCCACAATAACAAATATTTGATTTTGTATCTCGGCGCAATTAATACATACAAACGTGTACGTATTTTTGTGTTTATTTACCTATATTGATAATTATAATTTAATTATTAAAATTAACAACTAAATAACAACTAAAATTATTTGATTTGCTTTAACAAATATTATCCTATGCTAAAACAATGAAACAATGAGTACCATGTACTTTTTGCAATTGTGTGAGTAAGTGTAATTTCAGTTGAGTTCTGCATATGTATACAATTTCCCTATTTAGATACAGAATAAAAATCGAAAAACTATTGAAAGTTTCTCGATGGGAATATCTTCTCAGAACTGATGTATAAATTGCATTTGGTTTTCCGTTTATTTCGAAGTATTTTATGTATAATAATTGCACCATCATTGAAAGAATAGCATATTATAAACATTTTTACTTGAAAAATGTCAATTTTCAGTTGGGAGCAATATGAGAATTTTAAAAATACTACGTAATTTTACCATGTTATTTTTGTATGCAGTTTTTAAATTCTATTAAGTTTTCTATCTTTGGTTCGAATTCACTAGCGAGATAGATAAACTGTAGTTGTGAAGTATTCTGTTTTATACTGATAAAAGAATTGATTTACGTAAGTGTCTGCAAAAAATGTTATGCGATAAACACGACGTAACGTTTTTCCTTATAAAAAAGAATAAAGAATTTGTAAATATGTCAGTACAACGTACGGGTTGCTCAGCGCAAGAACGTAGATTTTTTTCCAAGTCTCGAATCCCGATCTACATACCCGGAGGAAAGTTTTAAAACGGCTAGTCGTATAGACAACAAATCGACGAAAAAAAAGTATTTCTTCTCCAAGTGCAAAGGAAGCAAGTGTTGCAAGTCACGCACGCAGGAAATATATAAACTATAAATGCAGCTGATCTTAAAATAAAAGAAAATTGATATTCGTGATGATTATCTGCACCGATTCCTATGGAGTTACGACAACCGGTGTTGGAGCACGCAATAATTTTTCAATAATTAAATAACCCTACATTTACTCTGCTATGTTTCTCACCACAGTGGGCAGGTCCACGTTCAGGCAAATTTTTCTTAGAAGTAATCGCGATGTCGAAGAATCTTGAGCAATTATTGAAGCTAACAGTTATGAAATTGGTCTTGCGATATATTATATTTTATAGTTAAATTGTAATAAATATATTATTAATATAAATTTCTAATATGATTTTATGTAATTTAACGAAGTGAGAATGCACATACCTTCGAACTCAAATTTCCTAACTTGACTGTAGTAAATATTTGATCATCAGGATTCTAATTATAGATATGAGTTTTAGAAAACATCTCTAATTTCTTTAGTTGCTGATATGAAATCATGATATTACGCCCTGAAAATAAATGGAAATTTTATACTAAAATGAAGCTACTTTTTACACAAAACGACGAATAAAGAAATTATAAATACAACCGGAAACTAATTTACGTCATATGTATAATGAGAAAAGATATTCTTCTTTTACAATAATTACTTTTTATTAAATTTAGGAACCTACAAAATTAAGCGAGCCATGAAAACTTAATAAATTGAAATTGGAACAGATTTTAACATTCCATTTCCTGTCATTAATAACAACTCGCCGATTAAATCAATTTTAATATATCTAATTTCCAGGTTGATTACCGATGGTAATATCATTTGCAATTAAATTCTAAATTTAAATATCGAGTATATTCTTAATGGTATTTACAGAATATATAGACTGCTCTTAGTATATAAATTACACTAATTAAACAACAGTTTAAAACAGGCATGGTTTTCTCATTTTCCCTTTATTTAAGTAATTAATCGATGTATAGACATTGAGTTTCTCGTGTTGTACCAGTATCTGCATTAAGAAAATGTTTAATGATTAGTTATAACATTTTTTAATGAAAAGTTAAGCGTTCTCAGGACTACTAAGAAATAATTAAGAACATATTTTTTTGACAATTTAAAAAGTTATTATTTATATTTAATTACGAATTTTAAAGACTAAAAGTGTGTCAACATATATTGTTTCTATTCATGGCCAATGTTTGGACGAAATCGTCTTCGTTTGATTAACGCCTTAAAAACTAATACTAAGACTGTGAGATACCATTATAGACCTGGTTTTAATATTACGAAATAATTTAATTGAATAAAAAATGTTACAGCATATTTAAATAATCCAGGACACCATTGGCGATACACGCGTATCTTTTGTTTGAAATAAATTGTTAATTATGTTAGTCGCAGATCCGGAATTTGCAAGAACTTTATTTGTTATTAAAAAGCGTTTCCGGTTTATCATTTTTTCACGATGCTTCACACATGTAGGTCGACCTCTTTCAGACCGCAATGTTCTGTATATGTGTAATGACAAATATTTGTCATTGGGAATAAGTATAAGTATATTTTTTCAAACAAGTCTCGTGCTTTCGCAGTTAGTCTCTTTACGTCTGGCGGATTCCGGTTTCTGTTTATAATATTTGCTGACTCTGCGATCTGGATTATTTCCATGTCCGTTGTTTTCTGTAATAAAAACAAATTCTCAACGATTTTATAACAAATTAACGATTATACCAAGGTTTGTATAGAGGAATTCGATATTCTTACAAGAAAACCTAAAATGGGTCAATATTGATAACAACAATTGTTTGTTGGCTTTGCTAATTTAAGTAATTGAAAGCTATTATAGAAAAAATAAACAAGCTATATATATAGGTATAGTAATGGATGTGTTCTAAACTGTTTGGCTAGTTAGCTTTCGGACATGAATATTTTCCCCACTGGATCAACACAAAATAATAACACAGAAATGAATTCATTCATTATTAAAAAGGAAACAAAAGTTAGTAATCGCTCCTCCAAATAGTGGTAATTTCGTAGAGTCATTTCTCTTACGAGAAAATTGTCTAGAGTCTGACAAGGTCCATACGGAACCATATAATTTCACTGTCAGCGCCAATTCGTAATTGAACGGTTGTAAACGGCGATAGACTATTAAATTACAAATAAAAGACTAATCTCGACATTTAATAAACCCTATGTATATATCTTTCGCAAATGGATAACGAATTTCCTGGACTGAGATATTCATATCAAACTTAATGACATTTGAGTACACGTTTGTGGTTCGATCTAGTGTTTTGTCGCCCTCCACGACGCCGACTTTAAAATTCGAACATCTCTCATTATACTAGAGATGCTATGATGGTTTCGAAGTTTCGAGAAATGTATCTATAAACGTTTAAACATTTGACAGTTCTACTTTAATCGCTTCATAACCCTGTATATTCCTTTATTAATTTCATGAAATTACGGTCGGCTATAACTAACCTGTTTTTTGTACTCTGGTAGCATAGTAATTTGAATCGGAGCGGAATACGTTTTCCGTCATTAGGTTAGGACTGTCAATTGTTTTTAGAACACCGTTGAAGAGATCGAGCGGGAATAAAATACTTTGACTTGATGTTTAGAAATTGAACTCCGAATTCTCTAGGAACGCGACATTCGGTATAGGGAACTCGTTTATATCTTGGTAAATGAGTTTTCTCGCGATAGAGATAAGGATAATTATGGGATGACAATATCGGAAATATTTCTAAATGCAATTTATTTAAAAGTTTCGTTATAGGTTAGAAAAATACCAGAGTCAGTTCCACGAAAGAGGGGAAGGTTTAATAAATATTTAATAATAAGTATAGATTTGGTTGATATTCAGAAGAATATCAACTTGATGAATATATGGTGAAAATGTCATTTTTTAAAGATGTTGAAAATAAAACACCTTATTTTTCTTTACGAAGAACATCGAGTTTTTAAAACAAAAGATAAACATGGCGTCGGACGCTGAATACGTTGTTTTTTATTCTATTGCTTCTGTATCGAAAACGGTGCAAGATAGAGCAAAAATTTACTAAACCGTTTTTGTAGAGGAGGAAATTGCCTACAAAAAAGTCCGCGAGAGCCCTAGTCTAAAAAGTAAAACTTAGGCGGGAGAAAGCCTCGAAGAAAGCATCGCAGTTTTGCAGTCTCATCCTAAGCGTTTTCACAGTCTGAGACTGTGGGTTTCTTACATTGATATCACGCGACACATGGTGCAGCACCAGCACCAAATCTTAGTACAGTGGCGAAGGAATACCTACAGTTTCATCCTTTCAGATTTCTCTCCGTGTAGTTATTCAGAACAACACCGTTTGTGTAATTGAGGTTTCTACAAAAAGGTACTTTCCGGGAGGTGTTCAAACGAACATCTTCGATCAAAATTCGAACTTGTTCGAATTTCGAGTTTCGGAATTATGGCGAAAACGAAAAACATAGAATCTATAAGTTGACCGGGTTCTTGTTTTTTAATTTTGATGCTCCTTTGTTTTTTGATAACAAAGAGGTTGGTACTTCTCGAAATACTCCTCGTGAAGTGAGTCGGAATTTAAATAGAGATTCTATCGCAGTGAATGGTAGTTCCGATATTGACGTCCCATTAAATACATTTTTTTTTCTTTTTTTTTTTTTTAACATCCCAATTTTATTACAATCTGTCTATTTTTGTTGTAGAAATTAATCGTGGAAGGTACCCATCCAGTGATGCGCCCTTATACAGATATTCTTAATTATTATATTAAACTAACGCTTACAATATCAATTTAAATAAAGTTAAGAATATTATGTCACTGGGAGTAAAAGTTTAATATACACTAGAAGGATCTGTCTATTCTAGTGCGTAAGATCGAATGGAATTTTCTTCTTGAGTCTCCTGATTAGTCGTGGTTTCATTATGTTGACTGTGAGAATGTTTGGGTGCTTCTCTAGTCTCTCACTGTAATTTTTGCTATATTCCTGGATTTCCTCTTTGACACTCAGCACTTGTAGGTCGCGATGTATGGCATCATTAGTTACAAATCATGGTGCATCAACTATCATTCTCAATACTTTTGACTGGAAGCGTTGAAGTATCTCCATATTAGAATTGGCTGCCGTTCCCCACAGCTGTATTCCATACGTCCATACTGGTTTTAAAATCGCCTTGTATAGCAGGAGCTTATTCTCAAGCGTGAGTTGTGATTCTCGATTTAAAAGCCAAAATAGTTTTCGTAATTTGAGTCCAAGCTGTTTCCTTTTGGTAAATATATGTGTTTTCCACGTCAGTCGGCGGTCGAAGTGCATGCCTAAGTATTTAACTACCTCAGATTGCGGAATCTGTTGGCCGTTAAGTGATACTTCAGGACAAGTCTCTTTTCGGGTAGTTAAAGTCACATGGACTGATTTCGTTTCATTGGCTTTTATTCTCCAAATGTTTAGCCACTTTTGAATGTCATCAAGATTGCTTTGCACCATTTGAGTCGCCAGAATTGGATTTTCGTGTGAAGCTAATACTGCGGTGTCATCTGCGAATGTTGCTGTAGTTGTTACTCCGATTTTCGTAAGCAGGTCGGCGGTATAGAGAAGGTAGAGGATCGGCCCTAGTACGCTACCTTGAGGCACACCGGCTTGTATTTTGTGTAATTCCGTACATATATCTTGATATTTCACGAAGAAGTGCCTGTCTTGGAGATAAGATTTTAGAAGAGTATAATAGCTTAGAGGGAAGTTTGTCTTTATTTTGTACAGTAGGCCAGCGTGCCAAACTTTGTCAAAAGCTTGAGTTATGTCCAGAAAGACACCCGAACAGTACTTTTTTTTCTTCTAAGCTTGATAATATCTTGTTTTAAACTCGATGCGCTTGCTCGATAGTAGAGTGTTTGTTACGGAAGCCGAATTGATGATTGGGGATCAACTCCTTCCTTTCAATGATTGGTTTTAGCCTCAGAAGTAACAATTTTTCAAAAACTTTTGAAAGAATTGGTAATCAGCTAATTGGTCGATACGACTTGACATCTTCAGGGTTTTTACCCGGTTTCAGGATTAGAATAATCTGTGCTACTTTCCACTGCAGTGGAAAGAAGCTGATTCTCAATACTGCATTAAAAAGCTGGGTTAAAAATTTCCAGCCTTTGTTTGGAAGATTTTGTAGTATTTGGCCATTGATCAAGTCGTATCCTGGTGCTTTTTTGGGACTTAAATCATGTTGAATAGTTTTAATTACTTCGCTTATTTTAAACTTTCTTAGTGGAGGTTCCAGCTGATAGGTTTCGTTGAGTTTTCGGCGTATTTCATATTCTTTGGATTGTGTTTGACTGGGGTGTGGAGTGAATACCTCTGTCAGGTGTTGTGCAAATATTTCAGCTTTTTCCTGCGCACTTCTTGCCCATTTGCCGTCGGGTAAACGTAGCGGTGGTATTGAGGTTTGAGGTTGTTTTAATCCCTTGGTTGCTTTCCAAAGTGAATAATCAGATCCCTGAGTTGGTCCAAGTGTTCGTTGATAGTCCTGTATATTATTGTTTGCTTCCATTTTTAGCAATCTATGCAGATTTTTAATAGCCTTGTTCAACTTACTTTTCAGCTCTGGGGATCTAGTTATTTGCCACTGTTTTCTTATTTGTCGTTTATCTGCTATTTTTTGTATTACTATTGCCGAAGATACATCAGAATTTCTCATTGTTGAGTTGGCTGGAGTTGCATTCCATGCTGCTTGTTAGATACACTGGTTGAAATGCTCTACCGCTTCAGTGATGTCATTTTCCGTTTTAACGGTAGAAATATGTTTAGCGTTTCTTCGACTTGAGTTTTATAATATGTCCAATCGGTCTTTTTGCTACACAATACGCACGGTTTTTCTTTTTCGATAATTATACTACTTAATGTAAGTAATACAGGCGAGTGATCTGAAGATAGATCAAGGCATGATTTTACTTTTAAGTATTTTTTATTTATGCATTTCGTAATATAGAAGTCAATGACATCTGGTATTTTTCTTCTGTCTGTCGGCTAGTACGTTGGTTCGCCGGTTGACACTGATTCTAGATTCAAGTGCTTCATGGCTTTAGAAAGTTCTCTACCCTTAGGAGATGTTAACCGAGAGCCCCATTGTGGATGCTTGGGATTAAAATCACCTCCTGTAATAAAGCGATTTCCTAGCTTTTTTAGGTACTTTTCGAACTCGTCCTGTTTTGTAGCATGCTTTGGGGGGCAGTACACAGCAGAGATGGTAAGCGGTCCATCCCACTCGTCCACCACTACATTTGTGGCTTGGATTTGTTCCGTTTGGTATTCATTAATAACGTGATGTTTGTTTGTGAAGTGAGTTTCGGATATTAGCATTATATCAATATTTTGGTCTCTCAAAAAAGCTTGTACTTCATTTCTATGTTTGGATAAGCCATTGGCATTCCAGGTTGCTAGTTGAAGAGTCAACATTGCGACATTTTAGAGACTATTGAGGTGAGTAGATTTAACATAGTACTCATCTGTTCCATTAAGCCTTTCATCATTGACTTTAGTTCCTGAAGGTCGTTAGATTGCTGGATAAGGTATGGTTGGTTGGGTGCGACATTGTTTGTTGAGTGATCTTGAGTCTTTTGGTTGGCTGTTACCTGGGCATAAGTAGAACCTGGATGAATAGGTCCGTCCGACCTAGGCCGTGGAACGGGCAGCGAGGTTTGTCCAATATTTGTCGCAACATTTTGGTTCGTTGTTGTCTGTTTATTTCTCAAAGTTGGAAATTGGGCTTTTCGCAATTGTTTGTAGATGATGCATCCCTTGTAATTAGCAGGGTGATTTCCTTCGCATAGAACGCATTTAACTTGATCAGACTTTTCTTTACGTAAGCAGTCTGATGTTTTGTGGCTGCCAGTACACTTGACACATCGCGGTGCGCGAGAGCAGAAGTTCTTAGTATGTCCGTATCTCTGACAGTTAGAGCATTGTGGTATTTCGCGACGATAATGCGGTGCTTCAAACTTGATTTTCATATTAAGTAAAAATTCAATTGCATAAATACTTTTATTATTGTCTGCTGGTTCTAGCTCCACAGCAAACAGGGACAGAGGTTTTTTTGTTGTTTTCTGACGCATGTTCATTATATTGCGAACTTTATGCCCATGGCTTTCTATTTCATTTTTAATGCTTTCTATTTCTGTAGAATAATGCATATAACAGAGTACCACTTTAAACGGTTTTTCTTGTTTTTTTTTTGGTAGGTGTGGTATTCTGTATTCTTTTCTTTTAGTGAAACAATTATCACATCGTAGGTTTCAATAGATTTAGCTTGGACTCTAACCTGTTCTTGATTCTGTACTTTGATGTAGTAATTATCTTTCGCTATTGTATTAAGCAGATTTATTAATGGACTGATATTTCCGACACCCGAGATAAATATAGGCGGGGCTTTAACCGTTTTTGCAGTGTTTTCAATATGTTCGGTATCTTCAGTTTCCACATTTTCCAATGATGCAAAACTGTTTGCTATAGTGGTTGGTGGTGTAGCTAGCCAATAATCAACAATTTTCGTTTGTTTTGGATGGCGGCCTTTATTAATATCATCAGGACTAGATCTTTCACGTTTTTTTTTATTTTCTGCAATTTTCCATTGGCCTTCAGGTGTCGCATTTCTGTTAGCCGGTGAAGACATCGTTGAATGACCCGACGACTGAGTCAGCAGATCAGATTCGCCGGAATGTTGAATCGCTACGGTTCTTTTTCCGCAGGCCCTCGCGGCCGCGGATTCCTTATACCGAATGCAATGTTTATTGGGAATATTATTCTTTTTTGTCTGTTTTTTATCACCGTTCACTTTCACATTTAATAATTTTAGTAACTTAATCGTTTTCACTTGCGTTTCGAAATTTAGTTGTTGGTGCTATATACACTTATATCGCGTACGAATGAACAATATTGCAGTTCATTTGCGATGTCGTATTAATTACGTCCGTTCCGTCCGACGGCTCGAGCGCAACTCATTAAATACATGATGTACAATACGAAATATTGTAAACAGTTCTGCAAGCGCCTTTGGAAATGTTGATATTGACGATTAATGGATTAGTTGAAATATATATTGAACCGCTCATTGTTGGACAAATTCGAACAAAGTAGTGGTATGTTGTGGACTAAATATGACCCATAGTAAAACTTCTTTTATTGACATAAGATATGAAACATGTTAATAGAAGTGATGAAAATTGAGTGACGTATGAAACTACCTAATAAAAAATTGATTGTTTGGTTAAAAGTGACGATAGTACGAAGTTGGATGACGTTATGTTAGGCACCCAATTACGTCGAAATCACTCTACGATACGTTTGGCAGAGTTTTTTATTCAACGTTGTAATTCAGAAATTTTAGTCGAAACGTTGATCTTTTCGAGTTTATTGAATATCAAATACCAGTTAGCGCCTTTGACAGATGTTCTGACGAACATCATCTTTCACTAGATGTCCGTAAGAACATCGCGCCTTTATAAATGTTCGAACAAAACTGTTGCGAACAGAATCGAATTTTTGAAATCTGCGGTACCTGGTAAAGGTGTTTCCTCCACATGAGTGGGATTTTCCCTGTGCCATTGCACACCCCAAACGGGGATGCTTCTCTTAAAAGGCGGTTTCAGCCGCACAATACGGGGACCTGTAGGTGTATGTTTGTAGAGGTCCTGAAAAGCGGCAATATCGACGATATTAATATATCGAATTTTGTCATCTTTGTATAGGAGGAGTAATTAGGGAGTAGCCTTAAGGAGCGATCGTGATTTGATTTGATATATAGTTAGTTTGATATAATGTTTTAGTTTCGAATTTGATAGATGTCATTATTGACATCACGCTTCGAACCTCTCGGAATGTTTTGATTGAAAATGGAGCTGACTACGTGACAATTTATCATTTTTTGAACAAACTGTTTCTTTGAGCAACGTCTGTCTCGATTCTGCCAAATTTGACGTTGCTCAGTTTTCAATCTATGAAATTCCGAGGGCAGATATTGACTTTATATATCGCCCTTCGACGTCACAAAATGCTCGCTTTCGAATAGAGGGTAGCCAGAGTGGTTCCGAGCGCGGGGAATTGGAGTCCAACTCCGATTCGTCGGTGCTGGCCTCCTGGTGTTAGAGAAGTTCAAAGTGAGAGTGACGTACCTATTCGGTCCTCAGAAAGCTTCCTCTCTTAGATGGATAGTAACCTGATAGGCACATGCTTGTGATTCGGAGCAGCTTCGTACATCAAAAAGTATACTCCGTTATTCGTATCCCTTGTGATTCGGAGTCCTTCGAATACTATATGGTGTGCTCCGATATTCGTTATCACCGTACTGGCCTCTGGCGAATGAGAAGTCAGAGAGTAAGAGCGAGGACGAATCGATTTGAAATCGATTCCTTTCGTTGAATCTTCGTTTCAAATTCGAAAACTCTTCGTTTAGAATGTTTTAGATCGAAATCGTGTGATGGTTGCTAAGTAAACTGTCTTTGCCTTTGAGAAAGACGCTCACAACGCTCCTTGAGGTCCACACACAGAAGTTTGAGAAAATATAATAGTTTTTGGTACACATTCTAAAGAATGTCGTATTTTAATCGAGGTTTCCGAAGTTCACTTTGGCAATTGATATTTGAAGAAAACATGACGACCTTTACGGAAAAGCATTTGAATACCTATAGATTTGTTAGTGTCGAGTCAGCCGCCGTATATGACGAGATGAAACTTCAAATGAAATTGATACCAAACCTGAGTGTGTTTGAAACATAGTACCTGTTGTATTCGTGGGTCCAGAACGACCCGTCGGTGTAATATTTCGATGGCGATATAATATAAACAGAGCTTGCAGATCTGCGACGTGAACTATTTTAAGAAAATGTATACTTGCCGTATGTTCAAAACGATTTACGAGCATTGAATGTATAAGTTGAGGCAGGACGGAAAACAATCGTTCGCGAAAAGGAAAAATAAAAATTTGTGGCAGCCGCAGTAGAAGAGGGCATATGTAGGTACTGTGTACGAGTCCTTTGTATACGGTGACGACGTATATGATGTTGCAAATAATGGTATTTGACCATTTGCGAATTAATTTACGGTTAAACGAAATGATCGATATGTGGAAATTTCGATTCGGAGCAAGGTGTGTTTTGGAGTCGGAGGTGTGTTTCGGAGTAGGAGGTTTCGCACATTTTTGGAGTAAAGAGTTTGGTACAACTCGAAATCAGACATAGGACTCCATTTTGGAGTATGGTACATTTGCCTGCTGGCGATTCGCTTTCGGATGGCGAGTACCCGGAAGGTTACACGCGCGGGGACTCGGGGCGGCAAGATCTGCCGTGGCTGGCCTACCGGAGAACAAGAAGTCCGGAAGTTCGCAAACTAGAGGTGCTTGGGGTACATGGAGACGTCTGCCGGCGATTCGCCTTTCGATGGATAGTACCCGGACGGTGACACGCGCGGGGACTCGGGACGCCGAGATCTGCCGTGGCTGGCCACCCGGGAAACAAGAAGTCCAAAGGTTTGCAACCCGGAGGCCAACGGTCGGTACCGATACAGGATTTAATGGTTTGGTATATTTGGTTGCACATCCACGAATATATATGTCTATTGTCTTCCGTCTTTGGTAGAGAGAGAGAGAGAGAGAGAGAGAGAGAGAGAGAGAGAGAGAGAGAGAGAGAGAGAGAGAGAGAGAGAGAGAGAGAGAGAGAGAGAGAGAGAGAGAGAGAGAGAGAGAGAGAGAGAGAGGGAGAGAGAGAAAGGATAAATGTGGCAAAAGAGGTATTGCCTTGAGCTTCGAAATCGAAATTTCCAGATTCGTTGCGGATCTTAAGAAAAAAAATCGGTCATCACCAGTTTCCGCCACTTAAATCAAGTCGCGATCAAAAATATTATGCTACAGAGAACCATAGAAATGTTCGTATTCCTGGCTGCCTTAACTTTCGTCTTGTGAATTTATGAAATCCGCGCACGACATGGAATGATTTAATTGAACATACAGACCGTCGCTAAAATCGTGCGATATACGAATGAATATTTGGTGCAGTTGACGGATGTGTGGATACTTGTGAGTTATTATGGCATAATGTCGGCATATTAATTGCGAAGCTGTGGTCGCTGTATGAGGACCGTTTTTTTTTATTATGTTCCCTCAGCGGGGGGAGTAATATGGTATACAGTGCGAGATGTTGTGAGAGTGTATATCTTCGTTGTAAGACTGACCTGATACTTACATCATTACTGTGGAAATTTATATTTGTCGCTTGTAGTGTAGTTTCATAGAACATGGGTAGTATTTGAGTAGCGTTGCGGGCGTCTGCAACCATCTTACATTGGTAGCACTCGCCCTTTGGCACGGCTTATGCGCTCTTTAGTTTTTGCTTTACGATCACTAAAATTGTTTTTATTTTGCTATTATTTAAGTAATAATTTAGTAGTTAGTGATCGACCTGCTTTGTCTTTTTCACTGACTTGGTCGTAACTACTGATGAACTGGAGCTAATTATGCTGTGATGTATCACATGTTATTGATTTGAGTTTGAATTTAAGGGAATGTGAAAAGGAAGCTGTATTGACGAAAGCATATGTAACGATAATAGCAAGTTTGAAAGGAATGCGTATGAGATTGTATTTGGTTGTTGAGTGATGGTACCATGTAATAGTGCCTTGCGAATCCCAAAATTTATCAATGTGGAGTGCACGACGTGTGAAGAGTTCTATGGTGAATTGAATGGGTTATGAAAACATCGATTCTCGTGGAGTGTACGAGTCCGTAGACTTCGTACAGGGGGAGAATGTTACGGACAGAATCGATGTTTTATCGACTGCGGTACCCGGCGTAGGTTTTTTCCTACAAAGGTGGTTTTCCCTACGCCATTGCACACCCGAATGGGGGTACTTCTCAAAATGAAGCTGGCCTGTTAGGTAATTATGTAAAAGGCCCTTCGAAATGGTGACGATCTCGATACAATTATTTGTAATTCGAATAGTATGATATCGGTGTGTGATATGACGTCGTAGTCTATTTAAATGGTCGAGAGTTTGAAAGATCGAAGGAAGATGAAAAAAAGTGACGATCGGGTTGGAGACAACGTTTCGGATCGTCGTCGGGTGAGGAAGTTCGCGTCGCGATCGGATCGTCACCGGTTGATCGCAATAAATTGATACGTTTTTTATTCGGCCGATCAAATTGCGCGTTTTATTTAGAAGCCCTTCCACCAATAGTTAACAGCCGGCTTGTCGAGGTGCCCAATTTTTATGTGTCGGCTTATCGATTGCCGGTTTTTTGACCTGTCGGCTTTTTTTGTTTGTCGGTTTTTCGACCCACACCCGAATTATTGTCGAGAGCAAGATAAGGATTTATTAGAAGCAATGAAAGATTCATTATGAAAAAAAAACGTTTTATTCGTCGATTGAATGCACCGTTACCAACACATTTATTCTACAAACAAATTTCTATTTCAATTGTTTTGATGTATGGTGCTTAAGTTTAAAACGTTTAGCATATACAGCTAGAGCAATTCATTTAAAAAAAAAAGTATTGTGTGGCAGCATTACGAACCAGTAATAATACCTTAACTGGAGCTAGGCTGTTTTAGCCTGAGCGTTACCATTTTGAAAAGCTACTTTCTAAATTAACATCAGCGAAAACCATTGCTAATAAGTGAATATGCACCGAAGAGTAGCTTATAGCATACTACTGATTGAATCGGCGGGAGTTTACAGACTGCTCTTATTCGCTGATTCAAATTCAGAGAGTATACTTTTTTTCAGTTTAGTGTACACTGAAGAAAATAAGAAGCCGTTATGGCCGAAAAAAGTCTGTGACAGCGTTTACCTTCCAAGTAAATATATTAAGTCAAATCAGGTTTCGGAGTCCAGGCAGATTTGGCTTGGTAGCCGTTATGTGGATTCGACTTTGCTATAATACGGCTGATAAAGTCGGCAACGCTGGCTTAACTAAGTCCACTTGAAGAGTTCTGAAAGAAGTTGTACTTATGAAGCCTTAAAATATAAATTCGAAGGGGCCTTATGATTGAAACTATAAATTCATCTAATTTTATCTCTGCTTTTTCTGGCTTTGTGATCCAGTTTTTACATCGGACTTTCCTCCAGGAACACTTGGCGGCGTTCAAATCTAAAGATGATCTAACGCAACATTAACTTAGTTTTTACCAATGGACGATACCCTCCCCAAACAGTAGGTATTTCTTACAGAGTCTATTCCAACATTATCTTCAAAGATTCCTCATGAAGCTGTCTTAATTTCGATAATCTGACAAAAGAAGCTGGTTAAAGAAATCCTACTTACAACTCCTTCAATTAGTAATCCCGAAGAGGTTTTATGCTGAAGGTTTTAAATTGTTCTCATTTTGGATCATAATTCTTTTAGTAAAGCGATCCACAGTGTGTTGATATTAAATTGAGCTCTGAGTTCCCTTTAAAAACGCTAGGTGGCGTTCGAAACCAAAAATACACTTGAACTACATACATAAATCTTTGCAAAAATGCAAAAGTTGTTAATTTTTCGCCCATTATTAATTGGTGTACGGAGAAAAACTTTCTTGGAAATTTTACAATTTCAAATGGTAATTTTGGGACAGATTTGCAGAATGTGAAACGTAGCCATTTTTTCTGACAAAAATGACGATCAGTTCTTGGAATTTTTACTATTCAGACAGTAAAAGTTACAATAAACGACAGTTTGATCTAATAATTAGTTTAGATTTTCGTTAAATTGACCGAAAAAGCGAGAATTTACATGTATTTGATGAAACTTGAATCACATTTACTTCATATGTCACCTACATGATTAACGAAAATAAATTTACGCTATTTAGTCGCAAATTTAGGGCATAAATTCCTATAGACATGGTCAAAAGAAATCAATTCAAAATATTAGTTAATTGATAATATACAATAGTTAAAATTAACGATGATTTACAATCGGCGCAAGTCTTTGTAAGGACCATATTAAAAGCTCATTCTGAATAGTATTTAAGTAATTTTAACATTTTTAATACATAAGAGAGACACAGGTATCAGGAAGACGAAAAAAGTTTGGGTATGATGCCGAAAAAAGTTAAGCCATGAGAAACTTAGTTCAAGTTACCAGAAAATAGAAAAGTGTTGTCTCAAAATCACAGTGGCTCATCTGGGGAAGTTATGAAGCGAAATGTATTATGACATATTCTCGAATTTGAAATTTTCTCATTATACGTATTAGCATAGACCACTGCTGTATAAAATACACGTTTATTCTCTATTTTCCCTTTTCTCACTCACACACACACACAAAGAAAAATGATAGAAAACCCACGTTTTCAGTATTTTCATTATCATAATAATAAAATGCATTTTATGTAATTATTTTTACAAGAAACAAAATATATTCGTGTTTAATGCATTATTATAAAACGTAAAAATACACACACATACACTATACAATTTATTGGTATAATCGATACTTTTTTAGTTATTTGAGCTTGAAAATGTTAATTTTTAGGCTAAAAAAGCATAATTTTGAATGATTTTCATGGATATCTGAAAAACGACAAGTTTTAGCAAAAAATTATACCAAGAATTAAATCAAAATTGAAGGTAATGAAACAACGAAAAGATTCGTTTTTTACTTTTTGTTCCACGTGCATTAGAACCAAAGTCATGGCTCCTTGAAGAACACTTCGTATTCTACGATATCATAAATCGAATGTTTCAACTTGAAATAGCGGGGGAACGAACATTTAAAAAAAAAAAAAACGATTACTTCTACCTATTTTGAAGTACTTGAAAGGAACTTTAAGTTTCAGCTTGAAGTCGCTAGCATAAAAAATAACAGTGTTATGGAGAATCTATAATAAAATTGATGTCCTTGCGGTCGAAATTGAAATTAAAGCTATTCTTTTGCAATTTACTTTATTTAGGGTACCAACAATAGGTTTTAGAAGTTTGTCCAGTTTTAGTTGCCTCCACGCCGAAAAATGCTCGATACACTTTTAAAAAATTAATTTCTAAAAAATTCTTTAAAAATCTCCAAAACTAATAAAGTTAAGAAAGAAACACAACAATACGAAAAAGTAGGTCTTTTTTATACTGAAAATATTAATTTTTTTATTACTTTTGTACAATGAAAAATGACTGAATTATAGCCGTTTGAAGGTGAGAACTACGCGCGGAGACTTTCCTGAGCGATTTAAACGTGTGTAAATAAAAATTGGAAGTCTATTTAAAAAAAATGGAAACGACAGAAGTCAAAGAGCTTGGAATGCTGAAAAATGCCTTTTAGATCGATTGTTTATCTTTAAAATGGAGGAAGTTATTGGGGAAAAAATGAACCCATTTTTCAGTTCAATTTATTTTCACGTGCACTGAACATATTTTAAGATGATTCAAATCAAATTTACGCTCGAATCTTGAATTTTACAATTATTTTCAAATAAGGGTAGTTTTCGCCCTTTAAAAATCAAAAACAACAACGCTGGGCACATGGTCAACTTTGAAGTAGAGGGTAAGTAGAGCTTAAATCCCAATTTGAAAGAAAATCGGTGTTGCTTGAAAGAATTTTCCAGTTTTTCCGTATTTCCTCTCCAATAACTGGACTAATAATACATTTCGCATCATAACTTGCCTAGATGAACCGTTGTGATTTCGGGACAATACTTTTCTATTTCCTGGGACCATAAAAACGATATAAACGTACGATACCGAAAAAAGTTAAGCCATGAAAAACTTAGTTTAACCCATTAATGTCTGAATGTCCAAAAATCGTACAGTAACTTGGAGCTAAAATGTTTTATTAAAATCGCGGAAATTTCTATTTGGCATAAGTTGTTCTAGGCGTTTTCGGGTGTGCTCTACACGATGCGACCATTTAGAAAAGTAAAAAATTTCATTTTGTATTGTTTTTTGATAAATTTATATAAAAAATAGCGTTTTTTACATTTATCACAAAACAATACAAAATGAAATTTTTCACTTTTCTAAATGGTCGCAGCGGGTATAGCATACCCGAAAACGTCTAGAACAACTTATGCCAAATAGAAATTTCCGCGATTTCATTAAAAGATTTTAGCTCGAAGTTACTGTACGATTTTTGGACATTCAGGCATTAATGGGTTAAACAAAGTTTTTCATGGCTTAACTTTTTTCGAAATCGTACCCAAACTTTTTTCGTCTTCCTGACACCTGTGAAGAGCTTTTGCAGATTTCTCTGTTTGGAATGTAATAGCAACCACTCATTTGAAACAACGTTTCTTTTTCTTTGGGCACGTAATCAAGACATTATGGACCTTTAGCATGCGGAAGTATGTTGAAAATCTTAAAATGTTCCATGAAAATAAAATTTTCCGGCAAATTAAGCATATGTAACGATAAAGAATGTGAGAAACTTGAATGGGGCAATAAGAAAGGAGAAATATACGTCTGATGGACAGAGACTAGAGTGAGAGTAAATGAGATAAAAAGGTAGATAAACAGAGAGAGAGAGAGAGAGAGAGAGAGAGTGAGAGCTTTCTCCGTGGAAGGAGAGCCAAGAGGAAGATGCTGCTCTGGCGTTCTCACGTGCCTTAATGTGTACGCGGATACATATATTATCGTCGCACGCACACCTTGCCTACCGGTCGTTGGGTAGCAGTGAGTGCTTGGTTGGTTGCTTGGTTAGTGTGCACAGGTTGCCTAGTGCTCAGTTTCTGCGACGCGTTACAGCGGACGTCGCCGCTCGGCCGTTATATACTTTCGACATCGCCTCGCACGATTAATACCTTCAAATTTGTCCGTGGTTCGTTTTTGAATTTTGTAAAGTTTTTGCTTCGATCATCACGCAAGTAGCTAGCTGCCAACAAATTTTTGAAGAACTTGTTAAATCAGTGTAACCGGGAAAATCAAGAAGGCACACCTATAATACAATTGGATTAAATTTGTCCTATTTCCATCATTGGTCCAGTTAATCGCATCAATCTAAACAGGAAAGATTAGAGTGCAAAGCATCTAGACACCAAACTTCGTTTCCACAGTGCCTGGAAGAATTATTTTAATCTATGGAGCCTATGAACGAAGTTGTACGTCTGGAAGAGTTTTTTATTTTAGGAGTTTTAAAAGTTCTTAGTTATGAAAGGATATCGGTTTCGCAAAGAAAAATTGATGATCTGAATCGCGGGCGCGAGAATGGTGTGTATAAAAAATACATCCGCGATGAACATATATCATCCGCGCAATTTCGAGTCCAGTAGTGTAATTAAGGCTGCGACATCCGATAATTCTGGAGAAAGTTTCGAATAGAAAGTGCGTGGCCTCGTACGCGGCAAATATTAAAATGATATTCGTGCTCGTGGGCGCACTGCCGGACAAGTTATCGAAAACGAAAACGGTCGCTGCAAGTAGCCTTCGAACTTACAAAATCGAGAATGTCGCAATCTCGCCGTTACGATGTCGTGAATAGCCAAGATTACGACGGAAAGTCGAGCAAAATCATTTTTTTATATTTTATTATAAGACGAAGTTTGTTCTTGTTATATCAAAAATTGTGATTGAGAAAAATAATTCATGTTTCAAACAGGATTGAAAAAAATGATGAAAAATGCCATTACGTAACATCCATGAATATTTGTACCTTCGCAATCATCGGAGAGACACAACGAAAATCAGTTACAATTTATTAATTAGCATTAAGAATAAATTATGAGGCATCCATATTGCGAAAGACTCGTGTGTCGGAGACTTGAATAACCGCACAGGCAATCTCCCGCGAGAGTAGGAGATTTGAATACCAAATCATGCGCGCGCGCTGTGGTCGTTCTCTCCCGCGATTCCTCCGTGTCTGGGATTTTTAGATTTTTTAGTCTCATCGAATGACCTTTGCGTGCCTACCTGCCGCAGAGCCTCGTATATTTTTAGGCGTGACACGATTTTTTCGTCGCGCCCCGGCCCGAACCGAAACGATCTCCAAAATTCGCTCGTGAAGGCATCGACGTCTTATTCCCCATCCGACGCCGCCGCCTCGGCGGTTCTTACCATGTAAGCCAAGTGATCGTTAAAAATCGGAAATAGGATAATCGTGAGATTATTCTAAACGCCGCTTTATCAAGTAAGTAACCTTTCACCATAAAAAATCTCGTCAAGGAATGTGGTTAGTGTCAGAATGTTTAGATAATAATTTCTTGATACAAACATTTGAAATAGTTTGAATATAACGTGGAAAGATGGATACTATAACTGAAGTTAATATCCGACTTTAACATTTATGTTTAATATAATTCCATTAAACTAGAAGGAATTAATCCATACAGCAGATCCTCATTAGCTCATCCGTAGGACTCCTCATGATTCCCATACTCTTTTACCTTCTGGATAATATCCTCGGAACGAAAGACGCTTTGGTGACCAATATCTAGTAGGATGTGCTAAATGGGAAGCCACCTTTTGAAGTTTTATTTATTAATTGAAATTAGCAAACTTTAATAGGATGACCTCACGGAAAGAAGTCCGTCGAAATCGTGGAATTTGTGGTATCCAGACAGAAAAAAATTAGTCTTTAAATTGTTACATTCTAAATTCATCATCAGGAGAGGCTTAATTTAAGCCCGAAATTCCGTTAATTTTCTTAAATTCTGTCAGTGTTTTGGCTTAAAGTCTTACTTTCAGTGAGCAAAACTGACTATTCTACGATATGTTGGCTTAAAATAAGATTTATCGAGCTTATGGCATCTAAGTTAGACGAATCTTATTTCAAACCAGAATATCGGCTGAAAGTCAGTTTTGTTGTCTGAAATTAAGACTTTAAGTTTAAATATTGACTGAATTTAAGAAAATTAACGTAATTTTGGGCTGAAATTAAGCCTCACCTAATGATGCATTTAAGATGTAACAATTTTAAGACTTATTTTTTTCTGTGCAATAATTTCAAAAAAAGCAAAGTCGCCGGGGTTAAATTGTATCAGGTCGCCGTTATTATCGGGGATCAAAAAGATACAAACAATATATTTTGCAACAAGTGCACAAAGTTACGCTCTAGTAACGAAAGCTGCGCACTCGTCGCCGAAATAGCTTAGTTGCACATGTGTTGTTTACCATATTTTATGTAATTCTACACTGCGCAACGTGTTAACTTCCGCCAGTAAATTTCGATGCGCAAAGTGGTAAAACCGCTAGCCGTGTGGTAAAATTAAGTTTACACACATCTTACATACTAGTGTGGTAAGGTTTACTTTCCTCATTGAAATGTTGGGCGCAATGTCATACTTTGCACACAAAATTGTAAAAACAACAAAACAAATTTTTGGAAAACCAACGAATCATTGTTTCTTTTTGTAGATTTAGAGAATTCCAAGATACAATTTTCAATTTCTTGTTGTTAGGTGACATTATATTTGCGTTTGAAAATTTCAACTACAAGACTCGATTATCTTGATGAAAATGAGAGTCAGAACCTGGTAGTTTACAGAAAAGCTATCCTGACCTCATTGACTAAATTCTTAAGTCGCATTGAAACAAATTTCGAAAATTTGATGCTTTCATTCGATAATTATAAATATATTTCAAGTTTTCCAATTACTGACTAACTATGGCTTATATCCATGTAATATGTCACTAAATTGATAAATCATATTAGTGATTAGAATTCTTGATAAACCAGCATTCATATTTTGATCAAATAGTTTGGTTCCCATGTAGAATTTTTAACCGGGCTCTGACCGGAATCCAGCCGCGTTACCCAGGTTGTATCCGAGATCCCGCCGGGTTTGTCACGCTTACCCAACTTCAGCCCGGTCAGATTTGATACTCTGAACCGGGCAATGGCCGTAACCCGAACTGGTTACCCTCGTTGTATTCAGAAATCGTATAGGCCAGCTAGATTCCAGCCAGAACCTGGATGTAATTTTTATTCCGGTTAACCAGGTCGTATCCCGGCTGGGGCCCTGTTTCCATTGGGGTCAAATCGAGCCACTGGGGTTATTGAAAATCGAATGGTGGACCTAATTTCGCCGACGAAAGATATGAATTGACCACGAAACCTTTTAAGAGTCGTTTTTTTCTAGTAGCTCTAAAAGTTAAGAAACCCGTTTTTAAATTTGGTTTGGTTTAAAAATGAAAAACCTTTGGTCAATAAAAGCGTCTTAATTATATTTTTGCTTATTTATGACTGTGTATCAGATTAAGCACTATGTCAAATTATGCATGAGGCGAAACAAATCTTATTAAAAACTTAAACGATAAATCCTTGATCTCTGATCTTTGAATAAGTGCATACTGAATAATCGTCAATAGATTCTATCTATAAGACACTTAACTAGGTAATCAACAACTTTAAGATTAAAATGAGTGCAATTTCTAAAAACAGAAAATTGAATTTTGGCTCATTTAACAAGTATTTTTGCTTTTAATGTTTATACAAAGTAAAATCCTTTCTAATTAGACAAAATGCTTGATACAAATTTTTATTCTAAAACATCTTCGTTGATAAATTTAATAAGGGATTTAAAGTAATTAGTAATTAGTCATTTTTATTAACATGTCTACGGTCGGTTAGTAATATATAATTTTGACAATTTATAAGTTATTCTGACTATGTAGTTGATCGGATAAGAAATGTTCTCGTTATCATCGCAATTGTAGGTAATGAAATGTATAGTAGTCGAAGTATTTAATAGTATTACTATACTACCTTGCACGAAAGCAAAACATTTTGTACCCTAACCTGTCCAGTTTAGTTGGATATAACCGGGTTTGTTGAAAGCACTACACGAGTCTGTTTATGGAAATGAAACGGTTAGGTTGCGATAACCAAAATTGTTGATTTGGTTTTGCTCCAAGCGCACTGCGTCAGCCATTTTGAAATATCTTTTCCACGTGTAGGCCATGATCGTTTAGGCACGTTGGTTGTATCAACATCAACCGAAATGGACAGTTCCAACTCCAGAATTGTAATTTTAGCCATCAAACCTTTTTAATGTAGTTAAGAGCATTCAAAATTATACTAAAAAATGCATAAATATTTCGTAAACGTATAGTATATTTTGTTCCCATAATAAGAGCCAATTTATACGTTAAGAAAGTCTATCTCCAAATCACCATTAATTTTCCATGTGAAACTTTGTCAACGTATTTCAACAAGCGCAGCTTTAAAACATTGAAATATTTTGATGAAAAGATTTTATACCAAAACTGAAAAAGTAATATTTTGCTTGTATGATACCTTCAATGATGTATTTTCGTACTAATCGGTAAACCAATCTTTTTCTTAATAATCTGGTATATAAAATGATTGCAGCTTCTCGTCACGATCGAACTACCATCCTTCAATTGATTGCACGACTTTGAATACCCCCCTATTACTACTGAACTAATTGTTATTACGAACCCTGCAATCTTTTGTTTAAACTTGCGCAACAAAATATAGTCCTCAATAATGCTAAAATGCTGAAAAATATAATGTTTGAAAAAGAAATGTCGCTATATTCATGCTTACACTCCCAAAATTACTGAGCGTGAACTTCCGAATACCTGGAGGGCTAGTATTATCACTGTGCCGAGTTCGTGTAATTATATACATCGAAACCTTCATGTCTTCATTGACGAATAACCACTTTTTTTAATAGTAAAAGTTAGTCGAAACATAAAAAATAAGTAATATTCGAACAAACAAAATAATAATTATATCAATATCACCCAATGTAAGCAAATGTCGATTGTGGTAATTCAAAAAGTGAGTTGAAGAAATAACTTCTGTATAACACTACCAATATATGCATTTAATGTTCAATAAATTTAAATAATGTTCTAAATATAAATTTTTCAAATGTATATTAAATAATCGGTTATTGTTGAAACATACTGTCGCTTATAAACCAAATCCGTGTGCAATGCGGAAAAGTATAAGATCGTGAGTTTTTAAAACCAACAATAAGAAACAAGAAATTGAATTCGCAATTAAATATTATGTCAAAAGAATTATGTTTGAAATGATTGTAAAATTCTTGATTTTTCACGTTTTATTCTACATTTAACTCTAGTAATTATTGTAAATTACTAACAAACTGATTCTATAGATAAAGATAACAATTTCTGAACTATGTGCATGGAAAGACATGATGGATACAAACTTTCTGTCTTAAGACGGTGATCAACTTTCATAAAAAATTAATATTTGTTTCTCGAATGACTAGTTTGGACATTTTACAAGAGTACATAAAACTAAATGAAGGACAAAAATTCTACAGCGAATTATACCTATTCTTATCTGAAATGTATTAACATTTTGTGCATTACAATTTAGACCTAAAATTAATATCTAGTAAATGATCCTACACTGATCTATATACAGCCTTAGATATGAACAAAAAATGTATGATAAAAGACAAAATATTTCCAGGTCATACCAGTCCTGTTAAAAACTAAAAATTTGTAAAAATTTGTAACAAAAATGAAAGTGTATAAGTAAATCGTTAAATATGTTTTTGGTAAAGTTTAAAATTCATTTTCCAATCAGTTTCCAATATAAATTTCAAGCTGTCTATTACGTTGATATTTACATAGTAATAAAACCATTTGATTTTGGGACTATCATTTGATATTTGAATTTTTCAATTTTCTTCAAACCTAGGCAGAATTTTCAACCGGGTTCTGACCAGAAACCATCAGGTTATTCTAGCTGTATGAGGACCTAAGTAGATGTGGCTATCCCGGCTGGATTCTAGTCAGAATCCGACCCGAATTTTTAATCGGGTTAACCAGGCCGGATCCCAGTTTGGGACCCGATTTATATTGGGAACAAATCTAGCCAATTCTACTGGGACTGAGCACTAATTAATCAAATGTTGTTTGAGGTAGGCAATACTGTGAATGCAATTCATTTTCTGTAAATTTTCCCGTACCTTTTGGATTAAGTTCAATTCAAGATCACTATGTGTTTAAGCCCTTAAAATAAAACAGTCCGAATATACTAGCTTTGGTTATGATGAACGCAAACACTCTGCTTTAAAGTTAGCAAATGCTTTTACATGTAATTGAATATACTTTTATATATGTATAATACGTGTATAAGGAAAAAAATGTCATCAGTTACAAAAACTCAAGTTAAAAGTTAGATTTTGCAACAGCTTCATTGATAGATTCATTTCAAGTTCAAAATTGTTGAAGTAAGAACAAAAAATTACTACCGAAAATTTCTGTTTTTTATTTATTAAATCCATTTATTACACCGTTTATAAATGCTTATTCTAATTATTATAATATAAATATAAACTAAAATAAAATACATATTTGCAAGGAAGGATACTAGACGCAGCAACATTGCGAATAATTCGTAGAATTCTTACTAACATTAACAGCTGCTATAAAAGGCGATTTATAGCAACCAATGATAATTATGCAATATATTTAGGGCCTTATCTAATCATATGCAATTTAACCCAAATGAAGTGAATAACATAACGCGTGTAATCGCATACAGAATTCACTCAAAATCTCAACCAATATTATCGGTAAAAAATTAAGCTTCCTTATTAATTTTGCTTTACAAACGTCGGTATAGAGTAGTCCCAGAATTGAGATATCTCAATTAACAAAAAATCCACGTGTACCATATTTGGACGATTAATATGTCTTTCTTACATAAAACAATTTGAAGGTTACGACTACGTGATTGGAATGTGGAATTCTTATTCTGAATTGCCGAAGTGGCGGTTAGTTTTATTAATGCTTCTCAATATAGCTATTTTTAATGGTGACTGTCGCATGTAAAGTACTATTATGAAGATTTTTCGGATCTATAAATTAAAAATCCCCACAGGCGATAAGTAGACATATATGTTTACGAAATACAAAAAATAAAATAGCAGAAAATGGGAAGACTTTAAATGCCTTTTAAGTATTTATATTTGTGTTATCTTGGAAGACGCTTTAGTTTCTTTATTATGTATTGTGAATATGCCATTTATAATGTTTATATAATATATTTTAACTAACATTATACTAAAGCACTAAAAATTCGATCAAAATCATGCCCATTTTCCTACTGGTTTAATGCGCAATAGAATTTAATGAAATTATTTTTTTTAAATTATATGAATGAATTCTATGAAACGGTTGCTTAGTAACTAGATTATGTGGTAATGGCTAAGGGCGGTCCGAGAAACTGTTTCACTAAAATGTATGCGAGTCTCGTTCTCCAGCGAGGTCAGAACTCAAAGTTTTTTGTTTCGATATTTCTTTGAAACAAACTTAATTCATTAGCTGGAAACTATTTTTAGAAATTGATGAATCTGAATTTGTCGATGGAATATTACAAAACGATACAAGTTTAACTTACGATTGAATCACTATTAAGTGCTGAAACATCAGTTCTTTTCAGTATTATACATGTTCTTCATAATAGACTCCTTTTTTGCTAAATATAACTTTTTTACTTGCATCGGAAAGTGAAGTATTTTTAATTTACTTTTACATTACAAACATTTAATTTTAGGAATACAACAATGTTTAAATCAATTTTCCATTATTATTTTCAATTATTAGTGTCAATTTGACACTTTTATGTACGCAGAATGTATTAATGAAGAATAATTTGTATTTTTTCATTTCGCAAAAGTATTTCAAATTTTATAAAATTTTCTAATAAGCCTAAAATTATTTAAGATTCTAAAATATTAAAATCTGTAGATTTCTGCGGAATAAAAATGATTAAAAAATTATAATTTAAATAATTATCCAGTAACGTAAGTAAAAAAAAAAGGTTTTACACGTTATATAAACGAAAACCACTAAGCATAGCACCAGCCTACGTAAGTAGGTGATAGAATGTATGATAAGTCTTAAAGGAAACAACTGAAACGTCAGCTATAAATTTCCCATGATAGAAATGATGTTTCCATTGGAGTTGCGTAACAAAATGTGCGAAATCGCAACAGACCTCTTGTAAATGGTTTACTTAATACCATACAGAGAAATTAAACAAAATTTTAAATAAAATAGCTGAAAGTAGGAAACATCAATCAAGTGATATCATCTCAAGTTCAATTATTTTCTGAATTTATGCCATCATATAATAATCTATACACTAAAATTGTTAAAGGTAACGTGTCAGTTCTCAAAAGAGAAAGTATTTAATTAAACTATTTTCGAATTACATTTTACTGATTTGAAAACGAATCAAGTTATTAGCATACTACAAGATTTAAATTTGATTCCTCCTTGCAGAAAACGACGTGATCTCTTCAAAACTGTGTCCACAAATTATTTCTGTGAGATTCGTTCTGCAGAACTTAATATTGAGTGAAAAACTGAAAAAAAACTATAATGTAGAGGATCAGTATATTAACGTCAATTTGCAAGTATATTTGAATACCCATTGTATAAAAAATATCTACTTTTCGTATGCTAACTGCTTTCAATTCAAAGCATAACGATTCGTTTTCTGATCATTACGAATTTAATTACTCATAATACAATAAAAATGTAAGTTCGGTCGCATAGTTACGATTCATCCGAGACGCACAGTACAAAGAATTGACAATTTATTCTAGTCTAATTGCCACACTTTCTGCTTCTACAAATTCAAATGACATTCCAAATGTACCACGTATATGAGATAATAAGAGTCACGCATCAAGGTATCAAAATCTTTCAAGTAATTCAACTGTACGCAAAGAAAAATACTTGTCTTATCCATTTTAGTACAACAGATGGTAGTTTGGAGACAAAAAATATATAATTTCTGATAAAAATTACTTGACTAATGTTAAATTGTTCCTTCATGTAATGCAAACACGTTTAAGAAGGGTCTAATAATTTTATCAGAAATAATGACAAAATTTTTGAATAATGAAAGCCTGTCTCCCAAATAAAACATTCAAGATGACATTTTTTCTATGCAAATTATTAGTGGTGTGAACAATAAGTTTTTTCATAAATACCATTTTTCAGAATATATGTCGATAACTATAACAGTAGATAAGGTATGAACGAATTTTTATTATATTTAGGAATGACTAATTAAAGTTGCATCTAGCTGTAAATAATTTGTGATGGTTTCAAAATAGTTGTTTCTTATTTAGAATTGATCGATCCCTTCGAGACGACGTCAATGGTAATCATCTGGGAGTGGGTCCTGGGAATTCTTACAGATTTCAAATCAGACATTTTATACGTATCACCCAAGAAAGGCCCAGGATTTGATATTCGGGATATTTAATTATAAGGCTACGTGCAATTCCGCTGAAGGCACTTGATTTCTGTGAATAAGGCGCCAACGATGGGTGTCTGGGTATGTCAGGTATCAGGATAGTAACGGCACAGTTCCGAACTAATAAATACCAACACATGAACTTATAGTTAAATATCGATTTTTAAATTTATTAGATATTTCTAGGTTTTCAGATAAATCATTATCTCTTTTGATTTGAAACCGTAAAATTCGTTTATCCACTGTTTCAATCAGTAACTATACTGACTGAATCTTCATGTTTAAAATTAAGAGCGTAATGAAATTTAGGTTAAATTTCCGCACTTGCGCAACGATTCAACGTGGAACATTTCAGTATTAAGACTAATCAATTTATTAAATTTTAAATTTTAATACAAAACTTATACGACTACATATGTTCAATACATATGTGTTTACCTATACGATGTAAGTTATATTTTAATCATATTCTATTTTTACAGTTTTAATTTGCAGTTAAACACAATTTTGATGACCTTCGACGAGGAGGCAATTCTAGCTTATCGAGCGGCATGATTTAGCCTCTCCTAGGCTTTGTCTGTGACTAAATAAGAAAGACATAGCCTAGAATAGGTTAGGTCAGGGCTCGTGCTCTACGATTGGACCTAAGACATTTTTCACCAGGAAAAGGTGAACGAGGAATATGTAGAAATTTGACAAAAAATTCAATAAAATATCATGATTTTAATCATTAACGGCGTTTGAGAGTTTAGTTTAGTATAAAACCCATTTGACGTACACAAATTTTACTTTCATCTCTCCTAATTGTATCAGTACTGTTAGACAATAGTAATATATTAATAATGTAAAATAAAAATATATTAAACAATAATAAAAAAACAATTCATATTTTCTTTTTATCGGAAATTAAAATCCTGACTAAAAAATAGCACTCAAAATTAAAATATTAAATTTTATTTTTAATTTTACGTAGGAAGAGTTCTACCATTTCGCACTGTAAAACACCACATTTGGAAAGCCAAAGTATAAATTCATACATGAACTCGCTCTTACAATGCTTGAATGGAAATACTTTTACTCCTTCACTTTACCACTGTCGCAAATAGAATGTTCAATTCACCAGGCGTTTTATGCCATTTAGTATACCGCTATGTCAAAACATACATTCAGGTTTCGTTTATAAGAATAGATAAATATCAAGTACAGCACGTTTTAAGTATCTATATTTAACTGTATCTTTATATTTTTTAGCAATGATCATCAAATTACAACTAATGCCCAAAATCAAGGAAAATGGGGAAATCGTAATAGCAACTTTATAATAATGATGATTTTTATTTCTGCTAATAACATGTGTTATCAAATGTAATAATGGGCATTTTCAAAACTTTGACCCCGACGACAGGCCACCTGAAGTACCAATAAATAATGTTTGTAACATGCCTAACCCACCCACTTGTATTGCAATATACTATTCGATGCAAATTTTGGGTAAATTAAAATTTACAAAAATTGGGTACCTACCGTTTCATTTTGTGTCTGGAATATGTTTCGAATATTTATGCGGATAGTGCACATGCGTTATCATGCATTATCCCCTCTCAGAGTAAAATTAGTTGTCAATCTTAGAAATACCATGATCGTAGATTACCATACAATTTTTTTGAATATTTTGACAATTTACTCATCGACTCGATAAGAAAATACAGAGAGATATGCAATCCGTAGAGTAGGCTTTAAAAACCTTTTTTACGACATTTTTACAGGATATATGGATTGACACAACAATATAAATCAGATCTAAGTTCTAAATAAGGTCTTGCCGAGCGCAAAAAAGGTTCAACTTGTAATGGCGTCGATCTTTTTGTGATATACAGCGCGCGAAATCACAAATTTTGTTTTATTACATTTTTATGATCTTTACGGGATCTGATATGTCGACGTTTGAAAAACTACACTTGTGAAACCGTCAAACTGTTCTAGAGATACAGCGCGAAGAAAAATTATACAGAAAAACGGACAGATGAATGAACGGAATGACGTATACACCCTAAAATTCTAAAAGTGAATATGTCACTTTTACTTAAAGTTAAATGCCGTTTTTCGAAATTTCACTGCAATGCAGTGACTTTCTCTTGTAATAAAGTGAAAATTTCACTTTCATAATAGTGACATTTTCACTGATTTGAATGCAGTGAGATTGTTCACTGTTAGCGAAAAAGTGAGGTTAGAACCCGTGTCGAAATTCACTGTATGAGATAGTGAGTGCGGCCATTTTTAACTGATCTTTGGCTAGACCATCCAAAGGAAAGACGGAAAGAGTAGAAAATGTGATATATTGAACACTTGCCGTCTGGTGGCACGTGTGTATCATATCGAACACATCCATCGTATGTAGTATCATTCTCGCAACCGGTGAAGTGCGTTTTGAACAGATCGTCTCAGTATCACTCGTTGTTTGGGATTACCAAATGGGGTAATAGTCGATGAATATTTGTTTGAGTAAATACATGTGTAATAAAAAAATATATAAATAGTATTAGACATATATATTGAATATTCGCTTGCACTGCAATTTCACTTTGTATCAAGTGACATTTTCACGTTTACATATAGTGAAAAGAATTGACTCTGTAATGAAGTGAATTTCCACTTTTAGGAGAATGGTGTAGAAGATCACGGACACACATTTTTTTTATTGCATTTTTTAGTTGCTGGGGTCAGAAACATTTTATGAAAAACTATACTGTAATTTTTTGTGCCGAAGCGACCTATGGTTTGAGTCGAAGTAATAATAAAATGTTTACTGCTGTTATGTGTTTAAATATAGTTAAACTGTATATTTACCACACCCCGCCCAGTGTATGTCATGATCGTTTATTCTTATCACGTGAAATCGGTGCTATTTATTTTATCGAGCACGTGTAATAAATAATAAATACACTGTTAGAAATGTTCAGAAATTTCGGATACTTTTATGTTACGGAAGTAACAGAATTTTACTAAATTCTGTAACAGAATAGTATACTATGCAACAAGTGCGCAAAGTGCATTTTACCGCACGAGCAGCGAGAGCATAGCAAGAGTCGCCGACTTAGTCGGCGGTAAGTGAGACGCTGTTGCGCGAGTGAGATGAAGCTGGGCATGCGTTGCTTACGATATTTTATGCAATTCTACATTGTGCAACGTGTTAATTTGCGCCCGAAAATTTCAATGCGCAAAGAAAGCTGTGCACAAAGTAATATTACCGCACGCAGGTAAAATTTACTTTGCGCATCGAATTTTAGTGCGCAAAGTCACAGGTGGCCGTCTGTTTCGAAATCCGGTAGTTGTCGAATCGCTTCTCGCTCACGGAAGTTGGTTTTTGGAAGTAGCGGCATGTTTGCTTATTATGACATTTTATATATCCTAATATCTATTTACCATTTTTTCCTCTGAAAGTTTAAAAACAGAAGAAATTAACTGAATATCACGGAATCTCTGATATCTGATTCTGACACCTTCGCGACTGGCAGACTGTGGTGCCTAGTGTACACGCGGAGATATATTTAATCTTCAATAGCTCCAGATAATTTTGTATGAATGTGTTTGTGATAGACTCCATATTGTGTCTTTGGATAAGCCGGAATATACAATCGCTACATTTATATTAAATACATCGATTTTCAGATGTAAAATTTACCATCGACAATGAACACTTATTAAACTGTTCATTAAAGCACACATCTGGTACCAGTACAGTTGTAAAGCATTCTTCAGGTAATGTATTTGCATTTCAACTGCATATAGAGATAATTAACTTAATAAATTCCCAACACAATAAAAAATGCTTCAATTGTCTGTTTCATTACCTTTCCTTTATAAGATGGGCGTAGCAAGGTTGTATATATAGTTTACTTCGATAGTATTAATGTCATGTATTCATTAACGGGCCATACAGCTGAATACTCTACGATAACATCATCTTATCTGACGTATTATACATTTACTTAAAAATAAATTATGGTTAAACTAAATCTTAATTCAACTACATGAATAACGTTTTTACCCAGCAATTACCTTAATCTATTTTAAAATCTTACGAATTAGTTGATGAGGTGCTTGTGTATTTTCTATTACTCACTTATATAAAAAGTGAATTAATTTGTAACATATATTATCAAATGACTATTTATACTCGAGCACAGGACGTTTTAGCGCGGCTGTTTTGGCGCCTATGTTTTGGTACCGCCGTTTTGGCGCCTATGTTTTGGTACCGCTGTTTTGGCGCCATGCTATTTGCTTGTGTAGCGAGAATCATTTCAGATAGATGGGGGAAGCGGAGAAATGGCATCGTCACGAAACTAACATAACCTAATCAGTCAGAACGTAATTGCCTATCCCTAATAATGCATGAAAGCTTATGCGTACCCTAAAGCTAACCTAAACTAACTACTCAGAACTGCGACTGCTCCTAATAATAACTAAATGAATATGGCTGCGCAGAACATATCTGCTATACAAATATTTTAAATTTTACATACGTATCAATGGAGGGGGAGAGGGTGTCAGACTGACGCCTGTATGGTATTACGTGGGGGGAGGTAGGAGCAAAAATTATGTCGTTTATTTATACAAACCTCTAGCTGCTTGAAAAAAAGCAGTAGCGTCAAAACAGCCGCGCAATATGTCCTGCTCCGTTATACTCAACGATAAAACAGCTTAAAATGGGCAGGTTAGAGTTTAAAGTAATATTTAAACGTACGGATGTTATTTCCCTCCACATGTGTATTTTATGTGGTGTTACACAGTGGCACATTCGTGCAGGATTGATCTGTTGCAAAGAATAAATTACAAAATTTTTTAAAAATATGCTCCCATATTATTGTGTGTGGTGCTTTGTTTTGAAATTGAGGGGACATTCATGTTGTTTTGTAGAGTATAGAGTCTCCTTGGTACTTACAATGTCTGCTCAATAAGAATTTCGATACTTTTTATATGCATAATTACGCATAAATGTAGAAAGAGTACGACATTCTGCTAATTAACAATATTACGCTGTTATGTTCACTTTTTATTGCATTCATTTACATCGAAGTACTTGTTTGTGTAAATCAACGTAGACGAGCACAGTGTTTTACTTATTATCGTCAGCGTAATAGTTTTCAAATGGGTAAATAGATTTTATTTCTAAATCTAAATTGAAGAAGATGAATAATTTTTTTCAACTTTTATTTCTGTATATTTAATAATAACTTTTAATGGTTGTAAACATATATTATCGATAATCATCTAAATCGTTTCGTACCCAGAATATATAATTAATATAAAGAGTGGTTTACGATTGTCTCGAATCTATTGATAGACTTGAAAAGTTCTCGCTTTGGATCTCTCGGGTCCTCGTTTAGCAGCAAAAAGGTTGATAGTATAATAATATATGCTTATTTATAAACGATGTCAATCATAACAAAGTTTTGTTAAGGGGCCATTCTAATACGACGGGTTGGAAAAATCGCAATTTTTGTTTTTCATTTTTCGATAATTTATGAGCTCTTCGACCAAATAGAAAGCATCATGTATGGTGTTGGGATCGTTGATTAACTGAACACGTTTTTTTCATTGATTTCTCCGGTTATAAAACGTTAAATGTATTTTGCTCGAAAGAATATTTTTGTCAATATTGACCGCGACATTTTTATTTTTTTTTTGTTACTACTTGAATCAGAAACGGAGGATCTTATAGATTTCTGGTTGCTGAAAACGAATTCTTTTGTCCAAGTTAACTCATCGTTTCAGATTTTTCACATATCCCCAACCTTAAATTGACAAAAAGTATATTTTTGAATATTTTTCGGATCAACTATCTTAAAATCCTGACGTGATGGGCCCAATAGAATGACGGATTCGTATTCAGGGGCCGAAAATCTATAAGATCCACTGTTTTTGATTCAAGTGATCTCGAAACATTTTGGCCGCGGAACAAGGTTCCGAAAATCAACACACCGAAAGACCGAAATTTCGATATATCTTGGCTCCAGCGAGATTTTCTTCAATTTGACTTATAGAAAATTTGGCAAATAGAAAGCAAATTAAAATACATTGGACTCACGCAATATCGAAATTTTAGCCTTTCGGCGTTTTGATTTTCGGAACTTTATTCCCCGGCCAACAGTTTTTGTTTGTGGTCCTGTGCAATCCTGCATAAATAAGATCTATTTCCACTTTCTGTAGAAGAGAGCTGGACTCAACTGTTCCAGTAGACAACCGTTTTTAATTCATGTTTGAACTTTATTTTATAAATGAATAAATTACTAGATTGTGCAACTAGGGAGCAAAATAGGTGTTGGCCGACATTAGTGAGTTTGACGCTCGAGCGAAGCCAGATCTGCAATTCGAATGAGTCAGTTAACACCTGTTCTCCTGCATACGCCGTAACGCAAAAAACTATATGATGCCTAAAGTAAACTTTTACGCACTCTCCACGACGACTTTGTAAAGTAATCGGTCATGCATAAAGTGTACTTAGCGCACTCAAGCAGACATCAAAACATTCCGCACTCTCTTTACGCACGCAATTACAGAAAATAGGATACTTAACATGGATGTGGACTTACTTGTCAGTAAAAATAAATGTCCTGATTAATACGATTAATACACATTTTCAACATTGTGTATATGGACCTTAAGGGGGTTCGAAAGTGGTTGTGCCGGGCACTCGTGCGCTGCGGTCATCACACGTGCGTAACGTCATATTTAACACATAAAAAACGGCGCACAAATTTTGAAAAATATCTTTCGACACGCGTGCGTGAGAATTCGATTTTACGCACCGGCCTATCTAATCGCATGTTAAAAACGGTGCGTAAAATCGTATTTTCCGCACTAGTATCGAAAAATACTATTATATGGCGGAAATCGACTTACAGCCGCTGCTGTACTTGCTGTAGCTTTCTGCAGTTCCTACATTTCATACACATATGTGAACATGTCGATCTGCAGCTCTCGCAAATGTTACGATTAATTATACGGCAACAAATTAGTGAAAATGGCGATTCCGCCCATTAAATAATAAATAAAAAAAAATAATTGTGAACTGATTTTCGGGGAGGTAATTTACGGCGCTCAGAAATATCGCCGTATTGACCCTTTTTTCCCCAAAATAAGAGAAGCAGGTACGTCAACATCAACTCAGTTTCGGCAGTAGAAAGATTTTTTTTTTTCATTTTGGAAAATACATTTCCGACTATTTTAAATGTGCTGTATCAACTTCCGTCGAGAAAAAGGCCTGTATTTAAAAATCACTCATTTCCGAAAACTCTTAGGTAGTTCTGCATTAAACGCTTTGTTATTTTTTATGAAATCATTAAAAGTAATTAGAATCGCCTTCACAAAGCCCGTATTTTGAAAAATCCATTCAGTCATTTTTTATTTATGATTTTTTGTGAAAATTCCTATCTTATCTGCAGAGCATTTTAGAACCCCCTTAATATGGTTCTGAAGTGCTCCGCTGATAACGTAAAAATTGAGCAGAAAAATAAAAATTAAAAATGAATTTTGGAAGAGAACGACGACTATTGAAAATAGGTGATTTTTATTTATTTCCAATAACTCTCGGTCAATTCTTAATTAACTAAATAAGTGATTTTACTTTATTTACGAAAATTCTCGGTCAATTAATGTCTTTGGCATTTTCTATGTATGGTAATTAAAGTTGCCCTTACAGAGCCCGAATTTTGAAAAATCGTTTGTCACTTTTTATTTATGGGTTTTAGTGAAGATGCCTATCTTATCGGTCGAGGACTTTAGAAACCCCTTACTAAATAACAAATACAAAAAGATAAATTTCTCAAAAGCGATTTGTTACTCCATCTACACTCATAATGGTGTAGTATTAAATTAGCGCCATTTACCGACTGAGTACTATGCACCACCAGGACAGGAGGTAATATTCTACTCTACGTATTAAATTTTAATATATGACCATATTTTGGTATGACGAATTTCTTTTTTACGATTTTTTTTAATTTTCCATCATTACGTTTCTTTTCATCCTTAAGTTATACATTAATATTGTTAACAAGGCTTTAAAAAGGAACGTTATTAATGGTATAAAATTATTACATGCATTCAGAAGAAATAAATGTCATCTGTAATTATAATAAAAATGATATAAATTTAAACAACAAATGATAGAAATACGTCTTATGCTGAACGAGGATGGTAATTGCAATCTAATAATAATAAACATATAACAAATATCTGTTATGCAGTAGATAAATTCAATTTTTTTTTTTAGATTAAACACTATTTTCACAAGTGCTACAGTATTTATTAATTAACAAAATTATTATAAGCAATCTAATAGGATCTCTGATACTTTTGCTTACTTTTGATACCTTTATAATTGCTGATCGCGAATTAAATTAAGGTAGTAATAACACTTCCAAGAATATTATGTCCATGAATTATACAATTGTTCAAGAGAAACAGCATTATTGTTCGTGAAAAAAATTGAAACAATTGATTCAAATTTTCTTCGTTTCGCTATGATAGAAATTTTAAAAATTGAATGGATTCTAACGAATACTGCTTACTTTTTCAAGAAAAAGATTCTCTACAACTTAATCGAAAGAATTTTTCAAATTTTCAAACCGAATGTCAACAAATACGTCTATTTATTTATAAAAAAAAGTTACCACTATTTATAGTTTGTGCGTAATTTTAGTGGTCAAGCAATAAATTTAGAAAAACTTGTTCAGCGAAGTTGTAGATAATCTTTTTCTTGAAAAAATATGCCGTCATTCGTTAAAATCCATTTAATTCTTAAAATTTCTAACATAGCGAAACGAAGAAAATTTGAGTCGTCAACAAAAGTTGTTTGACATATAATTTTTGCAAGTTTCAATTTCTTTTTCATGAACTTTAATGCTGTCTCTCTTGAATAATGATAAATGTTTTCTAAACATATAATATCCAGGGTAAGAACTGTTTTAATGTTCGAATTTCAGACGTTTAGTGTACCAGTAAACTAAAGTTCATTAAAAAATGAATTTCCTGCAAATACGGAAAGTAACAGTTATATAGGTAATATCTACGTAATGGTTACATTGTTTCATAAATATTACGTAGTTGTTACATAACTGTTACTTTTGTGTTTGCAGGGTTCCGATTTTACTTCTCAATTGAAATTAATTCCAGGCAGTAAGAAAATTCAATTCAGAAATGATGAGTTAAATAAGCTTCAATGCGATGTTCAAGGAATTTCAATTGTAAAATAAAATGAATTATCTTTTAGAATATACAGTCTCCCAACAAACGAAAAAGTATACGAAAAATCTGTGTACGATTTAATACGAAATAGGTCTGTTTCCTTCCAACTCTTTCAGTTACGAATGCGAGTGTACACGATATTATACGCGATACATAAGCGCACATAACCTCAAATAAACGATTACTTTGGATTATCAAATGATTTAAACTCAAAACTAGAAAACAGAACATTTCTTCGAAACTTATGAAATACGGAAAACGATATAATCAATTCTTCGATTAAATTAACAGAATTTAAAGCTATTCTAAGCCGCAACAAATCAATTTTTGTAATACGTCAAATACCGGTATCGTATAAGATCGAATGAATTCAATTCTGGTATTACAGGTCGTATAAAATAGTATAAATGCGAATAAGACTCTCGAATAATCAATACGCCACTAGAAAGAAACAGAATGCAAAATATCGATTGCGTATACTTTTTCGTATATTGGGCTTTAGAATACAATTTAAATGAATCCTGTTTTATCGGCGAAGCACCGTTTTTCCCGCTACGAATCTCAATTCCTAGAAACTTATATTCCAAGTCACAGGAAGCGCTATAAGTCACATTAAATTCCAGTCATCTTCCCATACAAATTTTCACTCTTGTATTTTTCGTTTTATTGGTTTTATCACACACAGTTATAAGGGCATAGAGGTAAAATAAAGGTTAAAACTATGTACTTTATCAACCAATTGCGTACATGCGAAATCGCGCCATGAAAACACACCTTTAACTTCGATAGTTCTCGTCATTACCGGCTGATAATCCCTCGACAGTGTTCGATGGCATTTGGCGTTTGAAAAAGAGTCGAATAATTTGGATTAGACGAGTGTAGTGAAAATTCGAGTGAAATGGTGATCTTGCAGAGTACATAGTTATATTTAGAAATCAGGTGAGTGCGTGAAAAATTGTGACAAATTCTGTTGGTGAAGTTTGCTTCGAAAATTACGAATAAAGAGATAATTCATTTGCCAAATAATTCGTTAGTTGGTCATTTGCTTGTATTCCTCTACTTGCGCTTTGTTCAAAACAGATGCAAATTTTCTAGGTGATAATTTCCTCCCTTGTCGTAAGAATCTTTTTAATAGAAACCAAAAAACATTATTTTTTTCTGCAATAAACTAGTTGTAAATTTCTATGCTGACTGTATTTATTGACGAATATATAACCTATCGAACGACTAACCTTACTTCTCAATTTCGCACAAAATCGTCTAATTCTGCATGTGAACTAATGCCAAAATCTAGGCATTCCCAAAAACGTCCTTCTCAGAAATTAATCTATTAGTATTGCTGCTTCCATTTTCTAAGTTGAAAATAATGGGTATTCAGTTTTATTAAGACTTGATTGATCATTGATCCAGTAAATATATTTATTTATGTGCAAAATGAAGCAAAATTAAATCAATTCTAACTGTGGTTGTTTGCTGAATGCGCTTGGTACTGTTTTGGCAGATTGTATTGGTAGTTGCGCCTGTTAAAAGAATGATAAGGTTATTACGTAGCTCGATAATGCCTGGCAGTACTGCGAATGAGTGATAAAACCAGCTGTATGACGATATGAAAATTATATAGCTTTATGACGTATACAAACTTATCGAATATCGACTTGTAGGTTTACAAGCTTCAGGGGAACTCAAAATGACTACATTGATAAGATTACTTTTGTTTTTGATTATAAATTCAGATAAGGGAAGTACTGATAGATTATTTTATTAACAGAAGTAATCCTTTTTAAATAGTTAAGTAATACACTCTGAATTTTGGTATATTTAAAAGTAAATTTTCATATTATATTTTGTTATAATTATGTACATAGATTTCTGCAATTATTAACCTTTAAAGCGCCAACCTATATAAAAATAACACAAAGCCTCATGTGGGGTCGTGGGAGACCCCAATCCGAAGATAATATCATCCTGCGCAGACAGTTTTCGTTGTTTCGTTTCAACAAAATTACTGGATACTCTCCAAGTGTCATTTTACCACATAGATAAGTTATCTTGATAAAAAAATTATTGGTGCCCATTATAAAAAATGAAATACCATAACTCACAATCAGCCAATTTTCAATATTTTTTCCAAAAATTCAACTTGTGCCTCTTGAAATGTAGCTCTTGAAGATAAAAAAAAAGCTGTAAAAGTGCAGTTTTAGAAGGGAAAAAATGTAATATTTATGTGTGGGGTCTCCCAGTACCCCCAGGGCCCTTTATGGGTTAATATTGTTATTGAAGTATTTTCACAATAGTTTTCAACATCAATCACGATAATAACCTTATAAATCTAAAAATTCTTAAAGATTTTTTTCACTTAGGAAATAAACAGAGAAGAAAAAGGAATTTTATTTATTATATCAACCACGATAGTTGACAACTTGTTCTTACAAAAATGCTCCAGTTAATGATTAAAAGTATCTCAGTCAAGAAATGATGAAAATAGAAAGAAAATAAGATAAAAAATCCAAATTTTTCAGTGGTGTACTGCCTATGAATAAATATTGTGCACATTTATTTTGCCAGATTGAAATTGAAACTATTACTGTCGATCATGGTTGTTAGATAGGCTAAGTGGGGATGTACATTTCAAATGGAAAATTTGGCGATTTATCGCAAAAATGTGGCCACCCTGCTGTCAAATATGATATACTCCAAAAATAAAAACCATAAAATGATGTTGAAGGTAAGAAATCTCGTAAAAAAAGCTTGTTAGTGCATGGAGATTATTTTCCCAGATTCTGAATCTGCATATCTTAAGAAATCTTTCTGGAAAGTTGCTATTTATTACAAATCATTTTTCAAGGGTAGACTCTTTGAGTGTTTTATTGCAACGGATGTGTCTAGACTGGATTTTGGAGGCCGTCTTAATGCATTTCCGGTTTGGCCCCTTCCCTAAGCTGGTCACGTGTCGCCCCCGCCCCCTTCAGCCCTCGCGTACAATACACCCCCCTACGCCGAATTTCCACCGCGTGCGGCTTTTATCCCCCACCATGACCCAACCTCTATTGATTGCTCCACCGCACTACTGCCCTAGTTTCGAAGCTTCTGTCGCGCTCCCTGCCGTTGCCTCCTTCTTGATCCCGGTATTCCCGTCTTCCCCGCTCTGATTCCAGCCAGGCCAGGCAACCGGAGATGCCGAGCTTTTTCGAACCTCTGCATTTGACTCCCGCATTTCCGAAAACGGCGATTACCATTTCCGGAGGATCGCTGCTTCTCGCCATCTTCATTCAACTATAATGCTCTCTATCAGCGGAATTATCAGATGAATTACAACAGCTCAGCATCACTCAGAATCACGTGAGCGCACATTAAACTATGTGACACAATGTAGCTTCATTCAGAGGATGCACCACATCTGCGATACCAATTTAGAGATCTTATCAGTTTTCTGCCCTTGACCGTCACCATACGTTCTAAAAATACACTCGCGAGTAGAGAATTAACTCTGTTTATTATAACGTTGCTTTCCGACAATGTAAACCCGTATTCAGATAACCAAGACGGAAAACTCATCAACTAGGAATTTACGATGTAGCTTTTCAGGCAACAGGCAACGTACTTTAGTTTTAAACTCTAAGGCTTCATGACAAAGTTAATCTTGACAGGTTGTGTATAGCCACTAAAAAGTTCACAAAAGGAATAACTTAAGAACAATCTTTAACAATACGTTAAGCACATATTGTAAACATTCTTTTCAAATATCAATTGTCACGTTTGTACAAAAGTTCTTTTATCCTAAGAACGATATTGCTACATCTTTCATTTACTTGTGTCAAAAACGACCATTTTTACGTAACATTTCACACATTTCATATGTTGCGTGAATACACTGAGAAAAAAATCCATTGATAAATTGACTATATCACATAGTTGGAAAAATATAGTTAAAACTACTATGAAAAATATTTAAATTTGCCACTATCATAGTCGATTTTAATATAATTTTGTTACACCAACTATCTCCTCATAGCCAAAAAAATCAACTGTGTAAAATGATTTAAATAAATGGGACAAATAGGTAAAATAATTATAATCTATTGTAGTCCTCATTTCACACTATATCTCGTAGTAAATCTTTATAGTTATTATTTTTCACAGTTAAAGTTTGTATTTATTATAAATCCATAGTAAAGACTGCCACATCCCGTGTGTTTTGATGCCGCCAGGTGGCGACGTGGCGTTCGCAGCTTTATTTCTTCGATCCCGTGGCTCCCGTTATTGAAGTGGATTTTCATTTGGTCATAAGGACCGTCGGGCGTCAAGATATGATAATACGTAATGCATCTCGTATACGCACGTTTATCTATAGACTAGTTACACGACATTGAAATTTGTGTGCATAATGGCATTGCAAAATACATTTTTTAACTGGCAGAATGTGACGTTCACAAACTTTTTTATATGATTTTTTGTTTTTCTCTTTGTTTTCTTGTTTATCTTAAACAAAGAACGAAGGGAGAAAAGTGGACTTTTTATATGCTATGATATATATAGTTTACAAATATTTTTAAAAAGTAAATATTGACATCTTTCCATATATTTTATGACAATTTCCTATACAATTTCTCTCAGTGAAGGTAATCATTTTCTGAAATTACTATTTCAAAATAGTTGAGTCTATTTGTCCATTATGATAAGTTAGCATTATGAATCGTGAAACAATAGTTAAACTTTACTAATTCAGAATAGTTATTTTAACTATTACCATGCCTAGTCCTCAGTTCACATTATGAATCATAGTAAAAATATGGTCATTTCAACTACTTTTTTTTATGCACGTCTTTTCGGTGCGTAAAGTAAACTCGTGCGTAAAGTAAACTTTACGCACTCGATTATACTTTACGCACGGAAAAGCCGTACGTAATAGTATATTACTCAACGAGGGAGGTAAAATAAACTCGGCTTCACCTCGGGTAAAAATTACACGCAGTCTGAGGTATTCTTTTTTACTTCCCGAGGGAAGTATACGATTTTTCTTCATGACAGCAAGCGGGAGGAAAGTTCCTTCTTTTCCTCCCAGTGTGCTGAAAACAATATTTCGGCACACGTGTGTATGTGTAAAGTTCTTTACATCGAAAACTACTATTCTGAGTGTATATGTACAGAAATGGAATTTAAGCGAAATTTCGTCTAAATTCATACTGTTATACAACCAAACCTAAAACTACCAAATCCAGTATGTTGTAGAACCATTACTACTTTGTATTATCATCATAACATCGTGGAGAAAGAAGTTGTAGTTAATTTTACTTAACCATTTTAGTCAGCTAAAATGTAGTAAAAACCATTAAATATCAAGTAGCATTTACGAAAAGTGGTTTAGTTTCGTTGTGTTGATTTTACCAACAACTCAGTACGTGGGACTTTCTGTTTAGTAAAAGTGATTATTCAATGCGCGGTGTACAATTTTTTCAATATGGAGGAACGGTGAAACAGTTTGTAAAAAGTATATGCTAACCGAGCAATGGATATTACCGAACTTTTATCCCTTTGGGGAATTTCACAGTACTCTAACGCATTTGCAGGTTAGTGTCTATGTGATTGTCTGAGAACAAGCGGATATTTTTGTGCTTGCACCAAAATTTCGACAATAAATCAAGAAATAATTATTTCAAAAAATGCCTGTGAGGTATGATTATACAAGTACACAAAAAATAGTATTCACATTTATAGCTATGCCGATTGTTATGACTGATTCAACAAATTTCATAATGTTATATTTTGTATATTTATAATAATAGTACAGCTACGGTATATTTGAGGTCATGTGCTATGTACCATATTTAAGTATCGGGAAATAGTAAACGGAACAATGTTTTTGTTTTGTTTTACTATGGAAATGGTTAATTTGATCATTTTTTATAACCACGTATTTTACTTTTCTAAAATGGTTCCATTAAGCTTTTTCCGTTCTCTCTGTGTAGTTTCACAGTTTACTAAATAGTCCGTTTAACTTGCTGTCTAGTCGAGGTTACTTTTTATACTCTCTTGTCACATCGACTAAACGACCGTTTAGTAAATCCTACTACGAATTTAGTATGTCCAAAATGGACGATTTTGTTTAGTAAATCTAACTGATATGGTAGTATGATCTGCTACGCCCTTCTCTCCATAATTATAAGCACAATTTATAAATGTTTAGTTCTCAAATATAGAACTTAAGAATAATATTTCTCTGCCGCATTTATTAAATACTAATTAAATACATAAGTATTTGGAGAGACGGCACACATAAAAATTGAATATACAATAACATTTATAAAATTACAAAATTAAATTTACAATCGCGTCCAGGGTAAGGCTGCCAGAATCCTGCTGATGAGCATAAGTGGTAGCCTCATGCGAAACGCGTTTTTAATGTAATAGTTTTGAAATAAAATATCAGATGGAGTTTTTTCCACATTTTTCAGTAGCTAAATAAACATTTTTGGCGTTATATTCTCAGTTTCATTCGATAATTATTTGCATTTACGTTCGCATTTTGAACGACGATTGTTTATTTACTTACCTTTACATTTTTATATGTGTCATCTCGCCAAGTACTTATGTATTTAATTAATTGTATACGCATGAGTACCATATGATATATAATCATCATTTACTCGCGCATGAGAAGACATTAGCGTATTCTTATATATTTATATATTCCACAAGGAACCTACTTAACATTGCCCGAGTGATTCTTTGCTTATGAATTTTCTAAAGGCCCATATATTTGTGTATACAGTTACATAAACAGTTAATTGAGTTTGTCTTATGTATACATCGTGTCGGATTAAAGGTAGGGGAAGAGTTTCGGTTATGGACACCCTTTCATTTCTGGCTCATAAATTTTGCTTAACTAGATATTATGCAGACATGCATATGTATGGATAGCTAGAGACCTTAGTTAACTACTATTGAAGAAACTAAATTGATTCTGTCGACTATAAAATTCTGGATAAACATTTAGTAGAGTAGTCAACTTTGCCAAACAAAATTTCTTGGTTCGGTTGCGGACACCGCTGAAAAATGTACTAAAAATTGGAAAAATAAAGTTAAACTGCCCCATATATCTACAGGAATGAGAATTTATTGCTTTCAAGAACCTTTAATGACAGAACAACAACAGAAGATGGCACTATTAATACCTACTATTCATCGCGAAATTGTTTTCATAAACTTCTAGTTTTCATGGATGTTTGACTGAAACTGTCGAAAATATAACCCCCGCACGGAGAAAAGTGAATGAAACGAAAGCTGATTCGGAGAAAACTTGGAAAACCAAGGATCAATTATAAAGTATACACTACATACGACAATATTTTATGATATGTCAGAAAAAGGGGTGTTTACAACCGAACCAATTTGGATGTCCGCAACCGAATATTGTAGCACCATTAAAACCTCATGAAACAACATTTTCTTTGTACTTTGTGGTAGCTGTCGCTATTAAATCACTAAATATAATAAGTTTATTATGTAACTATGCGTTGCACTTATCTTTTCCTTTGATTAAATTTGAATTGTATAGCTTTTAAGAATACTGAAAAATAGATTTGTGGCGACCTATACATATCAGAGAATCAATTTGTTTGCAGCAAAAAGCAATAGCGACTTTTTGCTTTCATATTCGCATGAAAGCTACAAGTAGCGATAACATACACTTGACATTTGTCGAATTTGATTCATTTCTTTTAAGGGGAGGCTCCTGTGTTATTTTGACCCCTCAAAATTTTAATGATTGAAATTGTTCATATTTTTTTTCTTCCTCGATTTTGAGGTCAAATTCATGTCAGATTCTGAGAAAAAAAAATTCGAAAAATTCGTCGAAAAAAACAATTATTTTTTTGCAACCATAACAGATATTTTCAAACGCTTATGAGCGATTGTTCGAAATGTTGAGAAAATCATATAAAAAAATTCCCATGGAAAAATATTAAAAATTGTAAGAGAAGATAGATTTTTAAGGATCAAATCAAGGAATTTCAATCTACTGAAGCTGCAGATGAATTGAAAAGCACCCTGTTTTTATATAGAAATACATTTATTTCAATACTCATGAACATTCATGACCATACTTTCACGAATTTTTCAGAAAAATTTCCAAAATGGTGGTATTTTACGTATCCATTACAGTATATTTCTTTCTTCTTCGGATACATTTATAAATTATAGATAGTGTTCTTACTCACGTGTTGTTCCTGATTGTTCTTGATTATTAAATGAAATACATTTTTTCATAGAAACAGGATGTTTTTCAATTCATTTGCGGCTTCGGTAGATTGAAATTCCTTGATTTGAACCTTAAAAATCTATCTTCTCTTACAATTTTTAATATTTTTCCATAGGAATTTTTTTATATGATTTTCTCAACATTTCGAACAATCGCTCATAAGCGTTTGAAAATATCTGTCATGGTTGCAAAATAATAATTTTTTTTTCGGCGAATTTTTCGAAATTTTTTTTTCTAAGAATCTAACATGAATTTGACCTCAAAATCGAGGAGGAAAAAAAATATAAACAATTTCAATCATTAAAATTTCGAGGGGTCAAAATAACACAGGAGCCTCCCCTTAAATAAAAATATACGCAGGGGTGTTCATAATCGAACGATATTCACAACTGAATTTCTTACCCTTCTCAATTTAACAATGATGAAAGTATTTAAAAATGACATTCTGGGTAATACTAGAGATAGATTTGAGTCTGATCTGCAATCTCCGTGGGTCCTTACTTGACTCTGATGTTTGTAAACGAGTCTTCCTCGATATCTCAGCACACTAAAGGTTTGATCTATGCTCAGATATTTTACGTAGTGTATAAAGTATAACTCAGCGTATGGCGGACTCCACTTACACTAACACAGCGTGAAACATTTACCTTCTTTTAATTTCGATTTGATTTAGTGAAGAACACTTGGAAAAATGAATATGCTGTTACTTATTGTGAGATAAGTGCTTATTAAAAATAAATTATCGGCTGTTGAGATATTATTAGAATGGTGTGTTTGCTATCTCCGTGGTCAATTTTGCACTCCGCGGACATTGAAACTCCTAAAACTAAATCAGATTATTTATAAGGCATAATTGTATGCATTAATAATAAAGGACACTATTCGAACTATAGAAAAAATCATTTAATCCGTTATAATACTGATTTTCTAGATTTTCATTTTATTTAAATTGAAAGTCATTTTAAACTTTTGTATAAAGTGTTCCATATACTGAGTTGGTGAGTTAGCTAGTCAGAACTTCCATTTATACACAAAAATCGTAATTATATGTTTCAGATGTATTTTTGCCTCCTGAGTCCAAATATGACGGTAACCGTTGCCGGTCAGGCATATTAAAGCCGCTATCTTGAAACAAAACGCAAAAAAATATGTTTTTTTTAATATTTCAACATAAAAACTAGAGACGTAACAAAAAAATGTAATTTTCTACAAACAAGGTCTGATGCTTTTTTTCGTAATAAAAAAAGGAAGCACAGCAAAGAAAATGGATGAGCATATGACTGATAAGCTTACGGATACGGTAATTATATGGACACATACTTCACGGGGATTTCGTTATTAGTAACATCTGTCGGTTAGAAGTTAGGCTAGTGTAAAAAAGGAGGGTCTGGTAGCGGAGACCCCCACATCACAGAAGCATCCCTCCGGTCTACGCATCGTAATTCGACGAACACATACGTCATGTACCTGAAAAAGAGGTTTAATTGAGAGCACGTTACAGCAATTTCCCTCCAAAATGAAGGTAATAATCACTTATAAGTTCTGGAGACAATGCGCGTGTCCAGTGGGTGCTTGCGGGCAGGGGGGCTCTGCCCCCTAGACCCTCAATTGTGATACTAGCCTAACCTCCGACCCACACAAGGATCTTGAAGGTGCAGGAACACCCTATTACCTGCATATTGCAGAAACACATTATGGGCACTTTCATTGCGTATGATTCCCATATTTGGATTCAAGAGAAAAAAATACGTCAGAAACACCAAGTTACGATATTTTTCAGGGGGGTCTTTCCGAAGATTTACCCAGAATTGCCATATGCATGTAGATATATCTATATTTTTTCATTTATATCACTTTTCAATATTTCCAACTATTTTCCTAGATTCCAAAAATAATCGGAATTATAAATATAAAAGAGAATAAAGGAAAGTACGAAAATAAATGCGATTGACCGATACAAGAGAGTGACCCAATATGAAAATGGTTTACATTTTTTCAATGTTTATTTCAAGTACAAAGTTACAGGGAAAATTAATTTCCAAACGTCAACAACGTGTTCTTGTTTACACGAGTCGCTGACTCATCAATAACAACTAACAAAGCGTCGCTTCGTTTCGATATACAGTTTTAAGTTTCAGATATGCCATTTTATTTAGCGGATGCAAACAAACCGAACATTATTTTGTATAAAATAATAGGTTATATTTGAACATTAAGTGGAAAAAATTGTTTTAAATGTGCGAAAACTCTACTTATTATGATACAAGGATAAGATTAAAATAGACATGAATAAAAAAACAGTCACGATTACCTCAGCATTGTATAAGTGGATGTACTTATCGTTCATATGACATTGTAATATTACGTGTTAGTTGTACCAAATATTACGGGAACATGTACAACGTCGACGTTTGTAACCTTATAAAATGCCGACATTAACGTACATGCTTCCTTTTATTTTTATTTGACTGAGTGACTTGGCTTTACTCGTATCATCTTAGAAGTAAATCAGACCAACAACTCATACAATTTTTTTTCTAAAATCAAAATATCCAGCTAATAGTAACGTTTAAAGAAAGGCAAGAGAAGTCGACATTCTGCAATGCTTCATGGGTTTCATAAGCTATTACTTCCTGAGCTAGAATACCAGTTCTGCTCTGTAGAAAATGATTGGTAATGTTCATACGATGTCCTTCTTGTCTTACTAGATGCTATACAATTCACAGAGATGGGGACATCCATTCTGTCCGATGAGAGAAGTGCAATGGGCTTAGGAGTTGTTCTATGAAGATTGAAAGCGTTAGAAGTTTCACTCCTGCACCAGAAAGTCCGTCTTCATGTTATTGTTACCTAATTTGTGATCCTACAAGGACCGTTATCGAAGTGTTAACTGCGAATATAAACAAGTGTTATTTGGTTCAAATGGACTCACCAAATATAAGTTTCTTCTAGAGTATTTTGCTTGAGTGGGATATACAGATGATGCTATTCGAAAATTAAATTAAATTAAATTAAATTGAATTAAATGTTCACACTTTTTCTACTGGTTTTGACTGATCACCAATAAATTTCAATCAGTCGAATATGTCTGAAAAGATTATAAGGTCACAAATAAGGTTACAAATAAGGTTGTAGATTTAAAAAATGAATATGTCGGTCCAATACGGGAACGACTTCTTTAAAATTTAATTTTATTTATTTGGATCTTGCTACTTTCCTTTAGCGTTACCCAGGGCCAACGACGAGGACTTAAAAAGGTACGTGACGCTTATCAGTTATTTTTGTTGTTTTTTGCCTTTTTTGTTAGCCCTGGGTAACGTTATAAGAAAGTAGGAAGATCCAAACAAATAAAATTAATTTTTCATATTGGATACGCCACTTGGAATTTCTTAAACCTAGAACCTTATTGGTAATTAGTGACCTTATAATCTTCCCCGGATTGAAATGTATTGGTGATTAGTCAGATTGACAGCAACAGTAGAAAAAACAATTAAAATTTAATTTAATTTAATTTACGCCTAGCGACTTCTTATATAGCTCTTTCAAGCGAAAGACTTTAGTGGTAATTTATTAGTGAGTACTATACAACACTTCTTTATTCGCGAATAACACTTCAATAACTTTCCTTGTTAGTAGATTTGACATTTTGTCGAACATAACTTTGAAATAATTAGAATAAAATCCTGTTAAGAACGGTCTCTATAAAAGATAGATTACTTTTAAAATTGAAAATTTACTGATTGTTATTGACGTAAATAATTTAACCATTTAACGCCCAAAGGACACTTTTTCTTGCTTCAATTTCGAGTATTTCGTATCAAAATCGAAGTTAACAAAAATTGCGAGGTACATATCCTACTGTTTTCGAGGTCGCTCTTCAAGATTTCGAGGTCAAAATTGAGTTTCAGCCATTAGGAATTCCAATATGGCATCAAATTTCAAAAAATTGGGAAATATTTATTCTTACCAATTTCTATCGATCCATTAGAATATTGGGATTCTATTGAAACTCTGAACGAAGGTGAATAAAAAACTTCAATTTTAAGAAAAAATTTTACTTTTATACCCTGCATCATTCTAACGACCTCAAAATGGCCGGAAGAAATGAAAATTTCTTTGAAATTTTCTGGACACTTTAACTCAAATTACGATCTTTTAAAAAAAAATGGTAAAAATGAAAAGTTCTCAGAATTCATCGAGAAATATCACGGATTTTTTTTAGATTTGTTTGATAACAGCTGATGTGTTATTTTGCTATTCTATACAATAAAATTTTTTCTAACAAATATGCTTTTGTTGAAATTGTTCAAATTAGGTTTGTAAGTTAGATAAGTACTTTTTTTACCGTATTTTTACTTTCCTAAATTCATCCAATCCAAAAATAACGAGGAAAACGTTTTTATTTTACATACTCTCTTGGTTATTATAAATATGTCAATTTTTTAAACATATTGTCGTATATTTTGATATCCAAAAATAAACGTTTGCATGCCAAATACGAAGAGAAAAATGTATACTTTTATTACTGTTTATTATCGCTTGTTTTTTTATTTAAGTGAGGGTTGACAAACTACAAACTTTCCTGCACATTTCAATATATTGGTTAAACTTAAAATAAACTTCATGAAGGTGATATTAAGTCGTAAACTTATATATAGAAAATCTATTTTTTAATAGTAAAAAAGTACAGTAATTTTTTACACTCCAAAAAATCTGATAACTTGAAGAGAGTATTTTTATCCTTGAGAGGTCTGGAAATATGCTAATGACGCAATGTTACGGTCTTTAACCGCTCCTTATTTAAAATAATGCATTTAATTATACGATTATTTCTAATTTTATTTTAATAGAATTTGAAGCAATTATTATTTTAAAATGTCGGATGACTAAAAATCCATTCTATTTTAGCATATTATAGCAGGTTCCAATTGATGTTTATCCTTCTGTCCTATTTATTTCTACTTATTGACGCATTTTGTTATCTTATAGTTGTCTTTAAAGAAGAAACATATTATGAATTAAATAGAAAATATTGAGGCGGTAAAATATTTATTCTTTACTAATATCTATTTTAAGGAAATTACGTATTCTTTATTTAAAAAGCATTTTACGGATATTAAATTATGATAATACTATGGTAGTTTATATCCTTAATTATAAACAATCTTATCTTGTATTCAGGGTGAGCTTATAAGCATGTTGCAATTGTCAATGATTAAAACTAATAAATCTCGTCATTCAAATTATAATTTACATACCTAATTGGGATATATATAAGTAAAACATTTTGTATAAAAATTAGGTTTTCTTAACCCTTTTTTGCCTGAAATCAGAAAAGCAGGTACATCAATTCCAGCACAGTTTCTGGAGTGAAAATAATTTTTTTTAATTTTCGAAATATACCTTTCCTACTATTTTCAAGTGTGCTCTATCGATTCCCGTCGAGAAAATGACGAAATAATGATTATTTATGCATACGTAACAAGTGATCCCGATTGTTGAAGATAAATAATATACTGATAGAATATTTTTTAGAAGCAATGGCCGATTCAAAATGGCCGCGGAACGAAACAAAATTATTCAAAATTATTAATTCCTTGAAATAGAGATCTTGGAAACTTTTTTTGAGTTTTATAATGATGATATAAATATTGACTGGTTATGCACGAAGATCATAATAATTTTGAGTTGATAAATTCAAAATGGCGGATCCGTCATGGCCACCGTATGTAAATCGCATCGTTTATATGCAACGTTATTGCATGAATGTGTTTCAAAGTTTAAAATATGTGTTCGATAATTACGAATATATTATACATGTTCAGACCTGACAAGATCAAAATGGCGGATATAATATGGCCGCCGGTACACAGCATTGAATCTCATAAACACTTCACCTACGCGTGTGTGAGTACGTGTGAGCGTATGTGTGTGATTACGTTTGTTACAGATGAAGGTAAAGTGTGTATGAGATTTAATGCTGTGTACCGGCGGCCATATTATATCCGCCATTTTGATCTTGTCAGGTCTGAACATGTATAATATTCGTAATTATCGAACACATATTTTCAACTTTGAAACAGATTCATGCAATAATGTTGCATATGAGCGATGCGATTTACATACGGTGGCCATTACGGATCCGCCATTTTGAATTTATCAACTCAAAATTATTATAATCTTCGTACATAACCAGTCAATATTTATATCATCATTATAAAACTCAAAAAAAGTTTCCAAGTTCTCTATTTCAAGGAATTAATAATTGTGAATAAATTTGTTTCGTTCCGCGGCCATTTTGAATCGGCCATTGCTTCTAAAAAATATTCTACCAGTATATTATTTATCTTCAACAATCGGGATCACTTGTTACGTATGCGTTTCATTGATTGTGCCCCGTTTTGGGGGAGAAAATCGGAAAAAATGAAAAAAAATGACCTAAAAATCATGGATTTTTTATTTTATTTTGCAAAATTTTTGCATAAATAATCATTATTTCGTCATTTTCTCGACGGGAATCGATAGAGCACACTTGAAAATAATAGGAAAGGTATATTTCGAAAATTAAAAAAAATTGTTTTCACTCCAGAAACTGTGCTAGAGTTGATGTACCTGCTTTTCTGATTTCAGGCAAAATAGGGTTAATATTATTCTTTTATATTTTGAAAGAAAAATATTTTATAGATGGTTTTTATTTTTATCAGAATTGCCAAGTTTATGAGTTATGCTCTTTGAAAAATATTTGTTTTCAAGAAACACCATTTTTCTTTTTCATTAAAAAATGCAAATTAAAAATGTTTTACTAAATTTTTCAAAATTTAAGCTCTGTAAGGGTACTTCTACTTTCCATATACGGACTCTTACAGAGTGTTAAAGAAGTTAATTAAGAATTTACTGAAAGTTATTGGAAATAAATAAAAATCATCTATTGGCAATAGTTCCCGTTCAATTCCTAATTAATTTCATTGGCATTCGTTAATTGGCCGTACATTGAGAACAAAATCCATAGTTAAATTGACTATATCACATGGTTGGAAAAATATAGTTAAAATAACTATAATCTAGTGTAGTCCTCATTTCACACTATGTCTCGTAGTAAATCTTTATATTTACTATTATTTATAATTAACGTTTGTATTTACTATAAATCCATAGTAAAGACTGCCGCACCCCGAGTGTTTGGATGCCGCCAGGTGGCGACGAGTCGTTCGCAGCTTTCTTCCTTCGAGCCCGTGGCTCCCGTTATTGAAGTGAATTTTTATTTAGTCATAAGAAGGACCACACCGTCGGGCGTCAAGATATGATAATACATCTCGTATACGGACGTGTATATATAGACTAGTTACATGTCGTTGAAATTTGTGTGTGTAATGGCATTGCAGAATACATTTTTTAACTGGCTAGAGTGTAACATTCGCAAACTTAGCGCAGTATTGATTTTTTTGTTTTTTCTTTGTTTCCTTGTTTATCTTAAACAAAGAACGAATGGAGAAAAGTGGACCTTTATTTGCTATGATTAATATAGTTTGAAAATATTTTTAAAAAGTAAATATTGACTCCATTCCATATTTTTTATGACAATTTCTTATACCATTTCTCTCAGTGAAGGTAGTAATTTTCTGAAATGACTATTTAAACATAGTTGAGTCTATTTGTCTATTATCATAAGTAGCATTTTGAATCATGAAGCAATAGTTAAACATTACTATTTCAGAATAGTTATTTTAACTATTACTATACTTAGTGCTCATTTCACACTATGATTTATATTAAAAAAATGGTCATTTCAACTATACTTTTTTTCCGAGTATATATAGAAAGTAGAATTACCCGTATAGATTTTGAAAAATAGATTTAGACATTTTTAATTTTAGATTTTGAGCGTAAGTTCCCACCTTATCAGCCAGCGGAACACTTTAAACCCGTTATGGCTAATATACGCCGAAAATCGCAAATGGTGGAGGCATGCTTTAAATGAGTGTCTATATTTCAAATAAATCTTAATTAAAATCAAATAAATACAATTTATTTAAAAGGAAAAAAAACATAAAATAATATATATACTCTTGAATTGAAGAAATTCTAACTTTCTGAGTGATTCACTCGGGGAAGGGAATCATTTCCTTGATGAACATGATTCTTTATTTAATTTAAGTAACTCTGTACCAGATTTGAGTAAATGGATTTACTTGATTTTAGTAAATTTTATTCTCGGTGTACAATTGGTATTGCAGGGAAATTTGTATGACCAAGCACCAAGTACCACTATCGATAGATTGCCAAATTCATGTACGTTGACATAAATCCAACCAGAGGGGAATAGAGGTTTGTGTGCGTGTAGCAGCCTGTTAGTGTCGTTGGAGCGTTTATCTAAGTCGAGGAAAATGAACGTGCAGTACTGTATATGCGGTGCCGCAGTTGCGTGTGCCATACCAAGGTTACGCCGCGCGCTCTTCTGAATATGTTTTTTTCTGAAAAGCTATCATGCGATGAAAGCGCTGCTTTTTTTAACGTCGCGCACAAAAGCTCGTTCCGAATTTTCCCCACTAGGTGGAAAGCCGTCGTATTTCGAGAGAGAAAATTTGAAAAAAGCAATACGCTCGGCAGAAGAATAAAAAAAGGAAAAGAAAAAAACGTGTTATCTTTTTTTACACCCAAGTCCCGATTTAACTTTAGATATTGTGTGATATTACAAAGTGAATGTTATAAAAAGAAACAGGTCTGGCTCTTAGTTTAGGATTAAATTCAATGCAGTATAGTAGTGATGTATTGTGGCGTACAAGCCGGGGAAGGGACTTTTGATTGCGAGTACAATATTCACGAATACCATTGCAAACCGAAGGGGAGTTTCTCACCCCTGACGAGGAATAAAAAACTTCATTATTCTGCATGGGTTACGTAAAAAGTTGAATTGTACAGAATTATTTGAATAAGACAAGTAAGTGACAGACGTATTGATTCCACTCGAATTTGCGTACAATTTTTAACTATTTTTATTTTCGTTAAACTTTCATTATACTTAAAACAGCAGTTTCAAGGATAGTAGTTTTAGTACATTTAATTTATGTATTAATAGTAGTCAATTTTAATGAATTATTTAAAATGTTTGCAAATATACAATTCTTTACCAAGAGGGTTGAAGGATGTAGGGGAGGACGAGGTAGGTTGCAACATTACGTTTAAACCGAGCGCTATAATGTTTATACACTTGTCAAATTAGGAGTAATGGTAGAAAGGCAATTCGAGTTTTCTTAATGTGGGATTTAAAAAAGTTACTAATAATATCCACTAACTTTTTTGTAGGCGGAAAAAATGGTTAGTTACGCTAACAACTTGAAAGTAGTAAGCGCAAAACTAGTGAATCCTAAAAGAAGATAGTAATCCCAACAAACGAATGTTTGTCACTCGTGATACGAAAATTCAGTTTTAAAATAAAAATTGAACGTAGGTGTCGGATGCCTACTTCGTATTTAGTGGTTATCTACGACATTTATATACAAAATATGATGCTAACTGCAAAAAATACTGTAATATAATATTTCAAATTAGTAAGACGAAAAGTTAGTAACTCTAAGTAATAAAAGTAGACGTTCTTGCTAAGAAAAGTAGTTAGCCTTACAAGAAAAAGTAGTAACAGTGGTAACTAACCTGAAGTAGTAATGTCAACCAAACTAAGTAGATGGCGCAACATTTACTACTTTTTTTTAGTTGGCGTGACCACTTTTCTTGTTGACCTTACAAACTGTTTTTTTTTCGTGTATACGCCCATGCCAATTATAATCTTCTAAGAGAAGAAAAACACGTTAAAATTATATTTTTTGGTAAATTCGTATCACAGTTTTATTCATTTAATGTTTGTTGAAACAAAAACTACGTTATTGTTGCCATACTACCTAATAAAAGATGTTTGAGTGCTTGCATGTCATAGAACTCGAGACATTAGACCAAGAACATGCGTAAAATTTTCTTAAAAAAAAAAAAGCTTTCAGTATATTTCAATTTCACATGGGGCAGATATCCTAAATATTGCATTATACTGTCTCCACTCGAACTGAAAATCATGTTTTTTGCAAAAGTGCACTTCCCCTCTGAACTGTCTCTCTAACCCTTGATAATAATTTATTTTCTTGCGTATTAAACGAGATGTGTTATCAGTTTATTACCAGAAGAAAATAAATATCTTTACAGAATACTTTAGAATCCCTTTAAGGATGTTTCCTAAGATACTTTTAACGATCATAATACGAATAGCTGCCTCACTTACGTTTATGTTCTCGCTGTCAGAATAACAGAATTCACAATCAGTTAACCCACAAATATTTTCGCAAAATGCAGTGGAACAAAATAATGACAACTAATAAATATACAAATTTCTGTATTACATTATTATGTAACAGAATAGAGAATTGGATATATATTGACAGAATCATATTTTAGCGGCTACTCCAATAATTATAAACTCCATTGGATGGAGAAACAAATGATTCAAATTGTATGTACATATTCTATATATGTTAAATGTTTTTCTACTTCGAATGATATCATCCAGCATCGTTTTTTAATATCACGATTTGGCCTTACCTTCCATTAATGCATTTCTTCGAAGTATTAAATGATATAAATTGTTCGTTTATGGAAATTAACTTTCGATATACAGGAATTAGTTGTTCATGAAGTATCGTCTTGCGGAACATTCAGACAGTCATGCATTTTCGGAGATTAAAAAAGAACATTGTCTTTTAGGTATAAAGACAAAAGATTGCAAAAATGGCGCTGTAAACGGAAGTTTCTTCCTCGAACTAAAAATGTTGCAGGCTCGTTACTTAATGTGTTACTTTGTCGCAGGAAACTAAAAAGTATTTTAATTCGTGAGAATAATAGTCACTAATGGTCCTAGTAGGATTTAACAATAGCTTGTACTATAGTTAACACTTACATTCAAAACGTGCCCAGTACGTCGATATAGATTTCTCGGAGTAGAGATTAGGGTAATTCCTCGTAGAAAGTGGTAAATACCAGAAAGCGATACAAGAGGATTCGAAACAAAAGAGGTCACCAAGCAATTACCCTTGTCGTGTTTTGATTGCCACCGACCACTAGGCCTGATTTGGTGCTGACGCTACAGCTTATTCCGCGAAATTCAACATGAATTTCCTTGTCTCGTGTACCGATGACGTGTCAAGGGCAAGGTCGCGATGCAGTCGAGTTAATCGCCATTCTATATATACAATGTGTTCCTAATTTTCTATAGGTGCCGGTAATCCGAAGTGGTACTGCAATCGATAAAAATTGTGTTTAATCACTCGAAACCAATCCAAAGACCAATACACAGAAAGTGTTGTTCATATAAATTATTAGAATACTTTGAGCATATTGTACATAAACATAATTTCTCCAGTTCAAAAATTCTCCAGATCAACAATTTTATTATTGATTAATAGTTGACATTACCTATATACTTACTTAAATTTTATATTTCTTCTTAACCCTTCAATGCTACATGAGGAATTGTGGAACTCAGAGATTTCAATTACATCTTTTCAAATGTTCTCGCTGAAAAATAGTTCCTTCTGATCGTATTTGAGGGTTTGAACTACTTGTTTGAACTACTTGTGTTTCATCCTGCACATGAGTTGATGGGTATTACGTGCGCATACCCAAAAATTTGCAGAGGTTATACTAAGGATGTTCTTTTAGTGTGATGAAATTACAAATCGATCTAATTTTAATTTATACGGTTTTGATGTGAATACTAAAAGTTATGCCGAAATTAATTTTATGCATTACACTGAAAGACCGAAATAACAAAAATTGCAAAACTGTTTAAGAATTTAGAGATAATCGATGCACAGCCATAATAATTCTAAAATGTTGTACTAATTTTTGTTATTTATGGCCTCTCAGTGCCTTTTCAAACAAATTTTACACATTCGCTTCCATAAACCTTCCCTGTGTCTGATCTAAAAAAGGCTATAGGTAGTAGTTTGCATGTAAAGCTAGGATAATCATCAGTAAAGACCACAGCAACTATCAATAGCAATGTATTTATTATGTAAGTGATCAGAAAATCGGATGCACCTCAAAAACCAGACAAATAAAAAAACAGACACTTCAAAAACCAGACATTTAAAAAAACAGATACTCAAAAATCAGACACTTAAGAAAAGAGACATTAAAAAAACCGACATTTAAAAAACTGACATTAAAAACCAGGGGTGCACCTCAAAAACCCGACAAATCACAAAACAGACACTTAAAAATCCGACATTCAAAAACGATATTTCAAAATGTGTTTGGAAAGTTAGTTTTTTAAAATATCTGGTTTATGAATCTCTGTTTTTGGAAATGTCTAGTTTTTGAAGTGTTTGTTTTGGGATTTCTGAGGTTTTTTTAGGCGCATCCCTGGTTTTTTAATGTGTGTTTTTGAAATGTCTATTTTTTGAAATGTCTGGTTTTTGACTGTCGGTTTTTGAAGTGTCTGTTTTGTGATTTGTCAGGTTTTTGAGGTGCACCCAGAAAATCCCAAGACAAAATTGCAATGCCCCTCATACTTCTAAAAGTGGCCCCGTAAACCCCCTTTAATCTATACACACTTGTAGCGATATCCCCGCAGTTCAGAATTTGTATAGAACATTCACGGCATTTGAACATTATTTTTTTCAGAAGAACATAAATCCTGCATTTGTAGTTAGAAGATGACAGAGAGCAGGCGTAGATTATAGGTTTTCGTTCAATACTCATAAACGCTCTTTTCGCTTACTTTTATGCCCTTCTGCCCAGATTAAATCCCTCTCATCTTTTTTATTAAAAGATTTTTACCGACATGAAAACGAAACCGAGCGATAAAAAAGAGTATTAGAGATGATGAAAGTGACACTAAAAAATCATCGCTTTATGGAGGCGTTAAATTAGAATAATTTTCGTATCACGTTTATCTCTGAACATTTTTTTAAATTAAACTTTAAAGTTTTAATTTTTCTTTTAACCCAAATAATACACGAAATTACTTCCGCATATTTTGCTTTGTTATTATCCACCAGATTAGAAAATTGGCTGAAGTATTAATGAAATCTTGTCAGGCCATTTACAACTTTTTTGGTCATAATTTTTAATTTTCAGTTTACTACTCTGTTCCTGTTAGAACGTGCAACTGAACTATTTTAAACCTTTCATAACTTATAGGACTTTTAGAATAATTAGATTGTCAATCCTTCAATTCAGTTAATTAACCCGAAAATAATGAGACAATAAAAGTATATTGCAGTTTTTTTTAAATAAGCTTCTTATAAAAATATTTATTTCGACTAATTTTTTACCCTTTCCGGCACACATTTTTCTGATGAACCATTTTTCATGAAACTGAGTACTCGGGGGTTTTTGGGGTCGCTGATCACGAATCTGAACTCAGATTTTGAAAATTGAAAGGTAATCTTTTGCATTTTTGATCGGCCATATTGTATCCGCCATATTGATTTTTTTAAATCTGAGTTCAGATTCGTAATCAGTGATGCCAAAAAAGCAGTTTAATCTCGAACATTTGCCAACGATTGCATTGTTCTATAAAAATTACGATTTTTAGTTGTTTATTTGTTTATAAATCATAATTTAAAATAAATATTGACTTAAATGCAATGCTGTGCCCTCCTTCAACTCTCTCTTTCATTAGATTTAAATAAAACCAGGCTCAAATGCATTATTTTGTCTTTAAAAATTCAAATTTTCAACTGGGTTCCGGTGGCTAATCTACCGTGCCGGAAACAGTTAAAAGAGGGACCAAAAAATCCTTTTAAAGAGTTAAAACCCGTTTTTTTGACAGATGGACAGTTTTTAAAATTTAGAAAAAATTCCTCTATTGTTTATCTTCCTAACAAACAGTATTATAACAAACCTGGGCTTCGGCGATTTTATTTTATTTTTTTTTTAATTTTAAAGATCATTTTTCGCGACTGGATATCTGCCAATCAGAGCGCGATATTCAAAGGGTTCTATGGTCATTTGTTTAAAATTATACTGGAAATTCCACGGCTGCTCCTGGAAATTGCATTCGAAAATTCCATGCTCGCTGCTCATTTGTTTCGAATAACCAGTTCGACATTTCAATAGGTTAAAAGTGTAAAATTGATCAATTGAGATTGGTAAAAGATGAGTCGGTTTGGGAAAGAGAGTTTGGAAAGTATTTATAAAATGATCAAAAACATCAGGGCAGTCAACACTATCAAAAATAAACTTCTAAATTCATATATTCGTCTCTCCTCTCTGCTCAGCTGTAACCTCAAATACCGCCCTCTGTTTGACTGAAATCCAGTCACAAAAAATACTCCACCGAATACCCCTCGACCTTCAAAATTAATCGCAATATTTCCCTCTAACTTTCCTGCAAACAAATAAATATGTTAAGTTTTGCTACGCACTCGGGATCTTTAACCTGCAAAACTTGACATATTCACTTGTTTGCAACGAATCTATCGGGAAATATTCCGATAATTTTGAAGGTCTCGGGATATTACAACTGAGAATTTCTTGCTCTACATGACTCTATGGACAGATTGAGCGACATAAACACCAATGTTGTTGTTAAAGTTATTATCATAATAATAATAATAATAATAATTACAATATATAATATATGCAGGGAACCTCATCTTAGTTCAAAATCACGTTTTTTAATTTTGTCCCTTCGATTTATAGGACTACAAAGGATATCTTGTCCACTGTAACCCATCAAAATGAAGGAGCGTATTATGTTACAGATTTGGTGCAAAGTGTCATTGCATACCTCTCGCAAAGCTGTCAGACATTAGGGGTTGTCATTAACTTTGCTGGTAACTGGAATGCCTCATTTGTCCTTATAGAGAAGCGAAGCATTTAGCGAATTAAATTAAGCTCAGAAAACCTTTAAACCAAATAGGCGTTATATCCAGGTCGTACTGCATTGCAATGTCTACAATACTCTAGAGGGATTGTAAGTTGAAAATGAAAATTTTGTAGTTTGATCGGACATTTTGTCTTTATACATAAATACCTACTCAGTACATGACAATATAATGCATGATTTGTAACTTGAATCGTTCTCGCTAAAAAAAGTTTATAGCGCCATGGTACAAAGTACAGAGTTTATTTATTTGTTCAGAGGTATTTCACATTTTCAAATTATAATTTTATATAACGTATTCTACGTTACACAAATAGTGTAGTGTTTTGATGGGATAACCGCGAGATAGTAGTATTGCAACTGAATTGAACAAGATGAGCATCAAATATCTCCCAACCTTGAAGTGACAGCTTCAAATAATAGCTCACAACTTCAAACATTCAAAATTTTCGGAGTGGGCAATTTTTGAGCTGTAAGAACTTATATAAATATGTACTAATTACATCATTTATTGTAGAATATGTAAAAGGATATCTTTCGATATGAAGCAAGGCAGGGGGCAATAATGAAAGGTTTCAAGTAAGAAAACTAAGCAATGCAGACAACAATAACTAAATGTATATATGAAGAAATGCAAGAAGAAAGAGGTGCACTAAAATGAAGAAATATAAGTCAGGCATATTATTTTACTATATATAATTTGTAATATTTATCATGCGTAGATATGGAATATTGTTATTTTGATGTTATTTTATTTTCATCTCAGTAAACGTGAAATAAAATGCGAAAGAATAAAATAAAATTGTTGATGAAAGGATTGTTTCAAAACAACATACTGGAGGAGAAGAAATGGTATAACTAAATAAATTAGAGATGCCTACTTAAAGTGAATATGTGAGCATGTTTCTTTTCGTCTTTATTTTCTTGTTTGTTTATAATCTGACTTTTATCGATTTGAGATAAAATGAAACTCATTTCAAAACTTTTTGCAGAACAGCTGCGGGAAGGGTAGGGATGGGGATTGAATAATGCATTATGAATCGAATGTTATTTATTTAACACAAAATGTAATCAATATTTAACTTTCAGAATATTTCAAGAGCAGGGAATCAGAAGCATTCATTTTTTAAACAAAAGAAAAAGATAGTCTTGTGGTCGATATTCTACAAATTTCCTATCACAAACGAAGCAGTTTATGTTATTTTTGTTTACTAAACATTGCGTAAATCTTGATATTTATGATTGCTTTTAATTTTCGAACCATACATTTTTTGGAAGTTGCTAATTATGGATCTAACCACAGATTTTGAAAATCTTTAATAGCAGATTCAAGATGAAGGGCCAAAGTATGATAGTTACTTGGTCGAGGTGAAATTGGATACCCAAAAAGTTTTTGATTGCGAATCTTAGATTTAAAAAAAAAATAAACGATTTAATACAACAGATATCAATTTAAAACTTCATAGTTCGTGGGCGTAAAAATTAGACGTTTTCCTTATTTAATTCTAAAATATTTTGCCGAAAGTAAATGAAAATTATTTTTACTTCGCCGCCATATATCCGTAATTTTAATTTTTAAAATGTAAAGTCAAATTTGTAATCATCTACCCCAAAAACAATAATGCCACTAGTTTCAATGAAATTAAATTATTTAAAAAATATGATTAATAATAATAATAATGATAATCGACTTTATTGTTTATACGGCCGGGGAACAAAATTCCGAAAATCAAAACCCCGAAAGGCTAAAATTTCGATATTGTGTGTGTCCAAGGTATTTTAATTTGCTTTCTTTTTGCCAAATTTTTAAAGACAAAGTGAAGAGAATCACGCTGGAGCCATGCTATATCGAAATGTTGCCCTTTCGGTGCGTTGATTTTCGGAACTTTGTTCCCCGGCCGTTTATACCACGAATAACAGTATATCATAGAACTTACTTAGTAAAAAATATGTATATGTAAAGGTGCGGGACGCAGCAAAATTGTTTTAAATTAATTTATTTCTTGCAATTATATGCTTATGAATAAACATTTTGTATATATTTATGATAGGAATGGACATTCCATAGATCATACAATACAACAAGTTTTGTTATCGATATGTATGGCATGAGGAAAAGTGGTTCCATACCGACCCTCCCTCTTCCGCGTGTTTTTCGTAGATGATGCACCGTCCGAATTGACAGCAGTGTGACTAGAACGCCGTCATCAAGTTGACAATCTACTGCTCTGATTTTGTTCGAAGGTTATCACTTCAGATTACAGTGGAAATCTGTGATTTTTTGCTTGAAAAAAAATTGAAATGTGCTTTTTTTATTACTTCTAGCCTCGGGTTTAAGGCCTGCAATAAAATTACATCTCCACCGCTGCTATCGAAGGACGATCCGTTATGTGAAAAACATCAGTTTAGTCCAAAAGTGACCTCTTAGTGCTGGTCCGAAACCGACATCCATTTTTTCAGTGTAATTGGATGTAATGTGTACTTAATAGATAAAGTTTCATTAATAATAATGGTTTATAAAACGACACTATGAGAACATAATAATTCGCTAAAAACGACTGGAGGGTGGAGAGGTCGGCTATGAACTATCAGGAGAGAGGGTTTCGGACCACCACTTTATAAATGGTCGACAGCCTACAATTTTTTGTTTTCTGATTTCTCCAACTCTCACGCACATGTCCATAAACCCTTCTCATCAACCTCGCCTCGTTCGGGGGGTTGCAATCGCTATCGTTTCGCCCTTGATACACAATGTACTATTTCAATTCGTTTTTACGTTTTTGTTTTTTTTTTAGTCTATATCTATCATCCTACTTGAATTTTTCGCTCACCTAAGGTTTTGTTGCATCCGGACACTTAATCATCCATTAACCCTACATTGATAAATTTTTGTAAGCTCATTACGGAAAATAAGCAGTGTCTTAGGGAGCAGGAACTTTTCTCCAAAACGTAAATTGAATTTTAATCACTGAAATTCATTATTCGTTTTATTAGAAAATAGTATACGAGTACTTTGAATACGAATTAGCTTTTGGCTTGTAGTGATTAACAGTAAATGTTGAGTTGTAAGTATTAGGATCTATTCTTTTTTTAGACTCAGATAGTAGCCGTAGAAAGTTAAACTCTAAACTAAATAAGAGTATATGTATATTCAATCATTTGAAATAATATGTTACCGATGTTTAGTGTCAGAAAATTATTATGAACTAATTCATTGATCATTGTTTCAAATTGCGTCTTTCGATGGAAATACTGATAATAAATACTGCACGTTGAAGATTTTCAATCTCTGTTGAAGTCGTGACGTAAGACAATGTTGTATCAGTCTTCAGGGTTGTCGTGACTAGTACAATCTGGCGAAGGGAAATGTGATAAGCGATCAGGAAATAACGTACGAAAGACCTTAAGAGAGAGGAAACGATGGAAATACAGCGTGAGCTAAATCAGTGGGTATACTAGCAACTCCTTATGAGGGGAAATCCCACCACTAATGCAAGGTCATGAAGTGTAGGCCCTCAAGAGGTGAAGGTTAAGTTCGCCAGCCACTGCCTGACATATGTGCCACTGAGTCGGCCGATTTCAATTTCTCCGAAGGTGCGAAGTGCACGTGTCTCGCTTAATCATACACCAACCTGAAATTTCATGCAAATTTCGATTTCATGAAATTGTCCGATGAAATTTATGTTTCTTTAATATTTATTTCTAAGACAGTCGACAGTTCTACTTAACGACTACTCAAAATTAAGGTGAATTATAGTTTCACCTGTGTCCATTTACATCTCAATTATGTGCTATTAAATTCAAAGTAGCCGGAATCTCATGATGTGCAAATTGATTAATTCGGTTACTTCCTGGACGTTTATTAAGGAAATTGCAAATACCTCAATCTTCATACCGGATTTGATGAAATGCATCATTTTACATTTTCGCGAGGTTCTTGACAAGTAACGAGAGGTACAGACGTAGATCAAACCAGAAATGTATGGGCTTGACTACGTGATTTGATGGCAGTAGCGTGTTAGATCACCGTAAAAAAGTAGTAATAGCCGCATTGTCGGCCAATATTACTTATATAGACCTTAATGCTTGAGAACTTTTTTTTATTACCTTAAAAATTGTAGAATGACATTTTTTTAAGACTAAGATAATTATTATTCTCTGAAAGAAGAAGTTTCTGTCTTAATAAATAATTTTTTGCAGTCGTTTAATTTAGATTAAATTATACTGATTAAATTAAGAATTGATTGAATTCAGGTATTCTTGAAATGTAGAAATCGAAGAAAACACTTTACTTTTTATTTTCAAAAAAAACATGACAAACATAGTTTGCAAAGGATGTTAAACAAACAATATCATAAATTTTCTTTAAGGTACAATTTTAGAGCACAACTCTTCTTAAATGAATGAGTTGAAATCTCTAGCAGATAAGTAGTAACAACCATCTTATATGCGTATCTCTACTATGCTTATTTAGCTATATTTACATCAGTGGACTGAAAATTAAAATATTAAAATTAAGTTGAAATAATAAGTTTTAATAGCTTACACATTTTCAAGCATAGTCCTGTGTTCCTGAAGGGATTGTGTAGTAAATAATTCATTACCTTCATATTTATTTTCAGTTTTACAGGCATATTCTACAAATGCAATATGATCTCTACGATTTCTAAAAAACTTACCCTTATTAATTGATTGAATCCAGCTAACTCGAAATTGAGATAGAGGGACTCCAATTTAAAAAGATCTGATATTCGCCTCGGCTTAAAATAACTTTAATCTTGAAGACAGTGTTATTGATTACTCGACAGAATTAAAGTGTAAGAAAATAAATATTTCAGAGAGACAAGAAAAATTTACTGCGATGGGTACTCCATTTCAAATTCTTTATACGTTTTACAAGTTTTTAATGAACTCGATAAACATATATAAAATTTGTATTAATATAGCATTTCGAGTTCCAGACACACTATTACCAGAATACAATACTATTATGCTTTTTGTTTTAAATCCGCATTGTAACTATCATTCAGAGCAAGGTTGTCGTTTAAAAAATTTAATTAAAATGTTTGGATTAATTCCTATATACGCATTTTATTCTAGAATTCGATCGCCTTTATTGCTGTTATGTGATACTTCAGTTATTATCCGCCATTATTATTCAAAACAAAAATTAATGATACAAGTATTTATATTTAATTCTCTGAACAATCAAACAAGTTAGTAAAATAAATTGCTAAATATACGTCTGAAAGATTTTTTTTTCTTTTTAGGAGGAATAAGTGATTCTCCTTGTTATCATGGGTTTTTTACACACTAATACCCCTTATATTATTAGCGGCACTGTGCCAAACTTGTATTAGAATAATATTGAGTATTAACATAATATAAATCTTCAAAGTATCATTGATAATAAATATAGGAATGTCCAGTTCTTTTCTTTATATACTACACTGTATTATTTCTTTCAGGAAGCAAAACAAGATTTCTGAAAGTAATAAATAAATATTTTAATGGATAGTTAATAATATTAGTAGAATAAAACTGAGGAAGACTAACAAAAACGAAATTTTTTTGATATCTCGCTAGGAATAATATTTTTCACCAAATTAAAAGTTATAAGATTAAAAGACTCTGAAATTAAGCCTGAAAATGTGACGATAATCATTAGCTTTTTACATTTTGTTCCTTAAATTAAAATTAACAGGTTTTCCATTTTTCGTGCCAATTCTGGTAGAAGCGAATCACTCACTAAAATACGTGAAACGTTTTTTGTATTCCTGATTCCATTTTTAAGCTCAGTTTCAATTTTGCAACATCCTATAGGGGTAAAAAATAAGGCTTGAGGGTGAAATTTTTAGTTTTTCCATAAGCACTGATCTAGAGGTTTTGGTACAGCTGATTCCGTTTCCAAGCTCAGTTTCTATTTTATAACATTATAAAGGGGTGAAAAATAAGGGTTGAAAAATAAAGATTGAAGTGGAGGAAAGAAGTGAAAAAATAAGGGTTGAGTGTCAATTTCTCATTTTTCCAGAAACTTAGATCTAAGGGTTCTGGTACCTTGCGCTAATGAGATGACGTTGTGTCGTCAGTTAGGTCTTTAAATCGAGGTTCTTGTATACTATATACGTTATTTTATGTCCGTTATCACAAATTATGCGAAACTGACAATAAATTCGCAATCAGCGACCCCGAAAACCTCAGTGTCGAAATTTATGCTGTATAGAAAGTTGTCATTTTGAGGTTAGGATTAAGAATTTCAAAAAAAGAACCAATTATTCAGATAGAGCATGCCGAAAAACGGTTGTATACCAATTTTGGTTCAAATCGGTTGAAATCTTCAAAAGTTATTCAAATATGTACATATATGATACAGCACCAGTTAACCAGTTAAAATTCCAAATGTGTTATCCTCCCAGAAATTAATTCACACTATAGATTTTGAATAATCTAGCAATCTCATTGTTGAGAAGGAACTTCTCAATCATGGACTCAAAAAGCGTATGAAAATGTTCCTGCAAAAGAATTATTGTAGCAGTTACTCGGATAGAGATGGTTACGAGAATAAGTTACGAATTATTCTAGATTTTAATGATTTAACTAGAAACCAGTTTCATAATTTGAGTAGAATACGAAAACTGACATGATTTCTGTTCATCTTCAGGTATAAATCTACCGAAAGATTGAGAGCGGTAATATTGTTTAACATGAATGCGACTAAAACCGAATACATCGCAGCTCTCAACATGGCGGCTTGCAATCAGCTGATTTGTAAAATATCATCTCACGTACTTATTTTATGTAATCGATAGATTCTTAACTATAATGCAAATTGGATATAATACACCCAAGCTACATTTATTGTTATTTTTGCGGTGTAATTTTTCATCTAGGATTCGTATATATTTCTACTCGGGTTCTGCTGATCAGATCAATGTCCCTTTACTGCAAAAACAGGTATTGTAAAAACGTCTCATTTGTAGTCACTTAGACGTTTACGAATGTCTTGTTTTAGGGAGCGTCTTAATTCATCCTAATCTAATCGTCTCAAAATTTAACACGTTAAAAAATTTCAGACGCTTTTGCGGACGTTATAATCTATATCTATAACATAACCTAGAAATCTGTCTATATATTCCTCTTCGCTTTGTTGATCATTAGTATCATCAATATTAAAAAGCTCTCCAGTTTGTAAACGTAGCACAGCATCCGTTTAAAACACATTTCACTTTCAATTTTGGATCATTTTTGTGATGCCTAATCATGTGCTTAACAATAAAATCAATAGAAATTGTCCTAAAATGGCTAAGCAAACACGCCTTTTGATCCATTTCCAAAAAAAGGAAATTTGGATGAACTAAATCACGATTATAGCGTACAATAAAGGGTACGATTCAAGTCAATTCAAATGCACGCAAAGATGTATGTACGTCAATTATGTGTAAAAGTTAGGCTAGGAACTTTGTCATGTGCGGATGTCCAATAATTGTACTTGGGAATAAAAACTTTAGTTATAAATTAGAGGAATCGTTTCTTACTCATTTTATTAATAATCAAAAAATAATTCCATTTATTTATTTCTTAATAAATGAAGATGACTAAAATTTGCCTCCATTTCCTGAATATTGATTGTTATAAATATTTTAGACACTTATAACCTTCTTGAACAAAGACGTTTACAAAAGACGCTAAAAAACGTCTTAAATATGACCACATAAACGTCTTAAACGAAGATGCCTTTCTTTTGCAGTGTTTCTACGAAAAAGACATTTGTCTGAAAAAGTTATCATTTTTTTAACTTGTTTTGTATAGGTAGCCAAATTAAAACCATAAAGTCGCATCGAAATATGAATTTCAGATTTGAAAAAAACATTCGTAAAAACTCCAAACAACCCGTATGTCATGAAAAGATTTCGATGATATCCAGAAAATTGTGGAGGATGAAACGCGGAATGATCGGTTGTCGTTTCTGGATGAAAGGGGTTCATAAAGTTTCAAAGCGAAAAGTTACGTTTTTTTCAAGAAACACTTATTATTTTTACACTCTAGAAATCTAGTTTGTAAGATAATTTAATATCCTTGGTTGACATTACCAAAATATAGATTCGTATTAAAATAATCAATGAGATACATAAACATAAGCAATACGCTTTTTTTTAATTAAATGACAGAGTAAAAAATATAAATTTCATAATTATTATTCGAATAATGTCACAATCGATTTAAATTAAATAATAATAAGATTTGAAAATAAATAAGTGCTGCTTTATTTAGCCATTTACTTCTGAGAACTGGTATAGGAAAATTGGTTGAAAAGTTAGTAATGTAGACGAGCTCTTAGTTACCGTAACAAGTACGAACAATTGATACTGAATTTTTCAACAGTTGCAAAGTTTGTTTACTGAAGTTTAGAAAATGAAGCTGCATATTTCAGCAATTCCCGATTTCACGTGTCAGTCGATTTATTCGCGTGACCTGTAGCTTCATATTGTGACGAGCCTTTATCCTGGCTATGAACTCTATGTCTTTCAACCGCGATGGGGTGAAGGTGCACGTTCCGGTGTAGGTTCGATGGCAGAGACTACCTCTACATACTAAATTCGTTAAAATGTAATGCAGTATATGGACATGATGCGACGAACTACTGTCAAACAGAAAAGCACGACGAGGCAAAAAGACAATTATAAGAGGCGATGACTGTAGGAAGGAAAATGCGGACTTTCTTATAGATTTTCTGTGATAAAGACTGACTATTTGCATAATTACTACGTATTACATCATTTGTCTGATGGAACGTCTTTACTGTATGATGTAATCGTACTTTGCCAATCTGTCCGATAACGGATATTGGCAATTTCTTTATAACATCAAGAGCACTTGACAATGAAACTGTAGAGCTCAACTTTTTATATTTGAAGTGAAAAATCTGTTATGTAGAATGAAAAATAAGTCACTCATCCAAACCAATGCAACATAATTTTTTTACTCTGCACGAATGAAAGTTGAATTTCGATGAATCTACGAAAGTGAATATCACTTTTGAAGGAATGAAATGTCACTTTTGTGTGAAATTTGATTGCTTCAAATTTCACATAAAGATGAATTTTTTAAATTTATATCCGTTTTGTACTAAGATTGCAAATAGAACATTATGAAAAGTAGAATATCCACTGAGAAAGATTAAGAAATTCTTCATGGCAGAACTGTTTCAATAATATAAAAAAATGGCTTTCTATTTAGTACCATTTTCACTAGGAACATCGACAGAGGATTAAGAACTTTTTAAATATTCCAGTTCTGCTTAGTGTAAATTATTCCTCGAACTTAGCAATCTAACCATTCGTTGATGACATTAAGAAAATTCTTTCCCAGCACTGCGAGTTCCCGAGCTTTCGAATCCTTACAAAATTGTATACTATGTGGCTCACATTTAAAAGTATCATTGTGATTAATTGTTGTCAAATTAGAACTTTTCGAGTACTTAACCAATTTCCTTGTAGTCTACAATTTGTCGTCGACAATCAACAACACTAAGCGTGAAGATATATTATTAGATAGATATTATTATAAAACTACTTTTATCTGTAAGTATCTAAATTTCTTAGAGCAAAACCTTCACCTTTCAGTAAGGTGCTTTTTACTAAATAATCATGACCTCAATGATGTCAATTCACATTCTTCACAAATACTCTGAAAAAAACTAATTTTTTCCATGTACATTGTTTCCCTTTAGTCTATTACAGTACCTGGCTTCTGAATGTTGCGTTTCTTAATGTAAATATTTTGTTTTGTTCAAAACACATTCAACTCTTATAATAGTGTAAAAAGTATACCAGCCTATAGTAAATTTAATGAAATTTTCTAACGGTTTATCTAGGTCTGACAAATTAATCCCTCCTATCTACCTCCTTGTTAAGTTTATTTTGAAAATGAGTGGTCCAAAGAGGTACTCGGAGTAAGCTCCTTTTGCTCCTGCGATTAATATCGCCGATATCAGTTCGGAAGAATATACAGCAAAGAAACAAAATATCTTTTTTTCATTGTTCGAAGTTAACAAATCTTCGCTCTATAAATTTGTTAGTGAAAAGATAGTCTAATGATGGGAATTTTCACTCTAAGCCATAGTTAAAACCGAGCAATTCTAATTAGACTGAATGTTGGCTTTTACAAAGAATAACATTATTCCATTTCATTCTAGGAGTGAATTGATCTCTCTAATAGAGTGTATTTGAAACTTTTGTTTACTTCTGAAAGAAACAATTAATTTAATTAATACATTTTATCATGGTATTTCTTTATGTAAAAAGAAATTCTTCAAATTGGTAATATTAGCGCAAATGTGACTTCATTCCATTACAACAAAAGCTGCAAAGTGCTAAATAAATTTCAGATGCGTTATATGAGTAGCACCTACATATATGCCAGATATAATAAATACGATAATCAGTGTCAAAACGTTCCTTCGAGTCGTCTTATATACAAAACAGAAATGCGTTTCTGTAACGAGAACGAAATAGAACTGCGAGAGTTGCGGACGCTCCTAGCAGCGGCTAAGCTACTTACTTTTCGTCTACATTTACAATCGAATTTCACTAAATCCATTGTTACTGGAATGATGTTTGTTCAAGAGTGAAATTCTCACTTGAAATTCTCACAGAAATTTAGATAGCTCCGACGTATAAAAGACATAATAAAAGGTAGATTACCTTGCGTATGATTCGTCAATTTTCTGACCGCAAGAACTGCATTGTTATGTACATTCAATATTGTGTGCGTACTAAATATACATAATAAAAATCATATAAAATATATCAAAAAGCCTCATTTCTTCAAAATAGGCCTTCCGAACTGAACTTAAGGTTCTTTCTGCATAAATAAGAGCGAGAAAAATTAACATTAAATATACAACAAGAAAAGATTCACTTGATGCTCATTTGCATGGATCGATTGGAATATAATAATCATTTTTAATAAGTGCTGATCTAACTTAACGGACACAATTCAGTATAGAAGCACTGAAGTACATTGTTGCTTAGGGTACTACAAAATTATAAGCATTACGCTTATTTTGTGAAGTCATTTGTCAGCAGTTGGCATCAAAATTAACAAAAATGCAAGAAACAATACATCCACAAAAAAGTGATTATAAAATATACAGATAGTTAAAGACATAACTTCATATATTCAATTCTTTTATTCGATCTGCTTCAATATTTAAACTTTAAAAGTGTTGCAGGTAATGTAAAAAATACAATCATTAGTGCAGTTTTCAATAATCGGTTTTCTAAACTTTGAATGGTAAAAGTTCCTGGATTATTCGAATGCTGAGCATGCTGCACAAGAATTCAGTGACCTACTGCAACTTTTCTCAGCTTCGTTCGAAAAATTATTATACGTATATCACTGAATTGTCGACATCATTTTCTGTTGTCCGCAATAAAAATGGTTCGATCGCTTTTACAGTCAGGAATTGTATACACAAGAGTTCTTTGATTGTCCCGTGAGCACATTATTTATTGATATTAAGAAAAAGTAATTATTTCACAAACACGCCTAAACACACCCACTTGTTAACTTTTGGTGAGTTCTTCAAAATAATTTTGAAAAGAATGACAAATTTGTATGCATCAACTTTTTGTTTTGTTTTCTGGGGGAATTCTATAATATCTGTGAAAAGTTTGGTTATACACGAGTGCACGTGTAGTTCACCCCACACAAATGTCGATAATCCACCGGTGGTCAAAGTTCCGGTACGTGCAATATTAATCTTGTAAATTATGCAAGATATGTCGTGCTGCTATTATAGTTTATATGACAAAAAGTCTTGGCGGTGGGTGTAAGCTCTGTCTGCTGTAAAGCAAGATTACCCGCGATTACGTTGCAAAGCTGCTACGCATAGATATAAACGCAAACGCGTAATGAATAGTTGTACTCGATTCGTAGTCGTCGCGTTACTTTAGTTAGTACTTTTCTTTGTCTAAGATCAGTGATAAGTTTTCCAAATGCATAAGGAATCATTGCTTTTCTTCTTTTAAACACCATTTAAAATAGTCTAGGCCATGACTGAATAACTATACTGAGGAGTTACTGTCCCATATATATTTTTTTGTCATCAATGATAGTATAAATAAATATCTCGTTAAACTAAATCATGCTAAAGAATATATTGCAACATCACCGCTAGTAAATGTTACCTCGTGTTATAGTATCTTGGAAAAACGCATAGAAGAATTAATTATTTCTAACATTAGATTACACGCTGCACGTTACTTTGCAAATTGAATATAAGGTGGGTTACGATATTTTAAATACATTTTAATAAACTTGTTATATACGTCTATCCTTTAATAATTTCTTTGTGACGTTTTCAGTTCATTTTAAATTCACGATCGATATTGGTGTAAGTACGATGAATTTCGACATCACAGCTGTTTTACAACTTACTTGATCCGTGTAGAACACAATTTCATTCATAGTTTCGATGTGCGTAATTCGACTTTTATTGTATTTCCAGTTCGTGTAGGTATATTCAAGTACATGTCATGATTTTGTTAAATGAAACGCAGTTCATGTTACATTGTTTTCATTAATGTCTCGTTCAATGACTTTATTATATAATATTGATTTTTTTTTAATATAATACGGTGTTAGTACTTTTTACTGTAATTTGCATTTAATTGTACGTAATCCTACATATTACTGCAAAGATATCACTAATAATGTCAATATCGGTTTCTTTATAAATTTGTATAAGCACAGTTAGCAGAAAATGTTTGCTGCACAAGTACTAATGCATATTAATTTCACCTGGCTGGTAGTATCAATGACCTTAGTTATAATAGAAATTGACAGCATCAGTTGAATATTTTGGCAGAAAAATTATTTTTAAGACGATAATCAGTAATTATGCTAGATATTTATAATTGTTTAATTAATATTTCTTTCTTTTTGTTTGCTAGGCTCGTTATAAGTCATGAGCGGTTACGTCACAGAGGCCTATATATAAAATCGGGATCAGAAAACCTAGACCATCCATATATCCCATGCAAAATTGCTCGATCACGTTGAGTTTGTCCGCAAAAGAAAAATTGAGCCCGATCCAATAAATTGATGACTTGTCGTTGGGTTCAAATTGACTAAAAATAATGTCGAATTTGTTTGTTTCTGGATTCGTATATCAGGTGTTCATTACTAGAAACTGCCAAAACACCCAAAGGTCGAATTTCAGAAAAATTCCACCACTCTTAATTTTTTACCACAATATTGGATCCGACATTTTCAATTTCTTCATCGCAATTATAAATCATTAATCAGCGACCTAGAAAATCAATTATGAATAAACGCCTAGGTTCCATACATACAGATTTGTGGTCATGTTGTTACTGCATTTGTTAGATTTAAAAAAAATTTTAAATATATCTCCGTATGAGATAATAAAACTTCGAGTAAGAGGACGCATAAACTTTTTATTTTTCTATGTATATTGAGAAATCGCAACCTACAGTAACACAACGTGATCTTTTATACAAGAAACTACTTAGATTTAGAGGAATTAAAACAATATAAATATTTACGAAGGCCCATATTTTACTGAATAACAGATTAAATACTGCAGAATACTTGGAAGATAATTCTAAAATGACCTTGTAAATATGACGACCTTTGAAATAGATTCACTCGGCAGGGTGATTCATTAACGTGCAACTACGAATGACATTTCGGAAGATGAGACATTTATTTTACCATGAAATATTGTGAAATCGGTAAATCTGTGTCCTAAATCCTTAAGATTCATATTAAACAAAACACAGGGTGGTTGTACTGAGAATTAAAATGTTGCTAACAATTTACTCGTAATAATTAAGCTCAGATGTAACTAAATTAGTAACTTGGTCAATTCTTCCCTATCATTGCTTTATTGGCGACCGGCCAGAAAGACGAGTCATATTTACATCTTAAACATAACTTATATTTTCACGTCACGTTTGAAACGCGTGAGTCGAGAATAAGAAGTAGTGTTTCAGAAACGAAGACAATCATCCTTATACCACGTAATTGAATCTCAAAACACTGCTGTCCTAAAGTCCCTCTAAGAAAATTTGTAATATTTAGAGTTATTTATGAACACTTTATTGAATAATCTGTTTTAATTCGAGTCTTAGTTCGACATAATCACGGTAACTTTCAACTAGTTCTTAAAAACAACGTTGTACATTGCCTTATCGAATACAAACATTACATCTAGATAGCAGCAGAAATTAAAAACTCCTAAATCACTATAATCTACTGTTTGCATGAGAGAGAGAGTGGCTAGAATGATATTCAGGTTCATTAAACTAAATATGGTAACTAATCATTATACCACATATCCTATTATCATTATTATTATGCGAACCTCCATTGATGACATTGTGACCTTGAGCACCAATCCTCGTTGATACTATCATTAATGCCTCAAAAACTTTTTGAAGAATTTCATATGGTATAAAAGTTTCAATTGAACTTATTATTTCGCGAACTTATCAATGACGCCAATTATATAAATGAAATTGGTATGTTTGGGAAAAATATTTGATACCGTTTTAAAGAAATTAATTTTTATTTTTAATCATATTATTGATGAGAGAAAGCATTACTGTTAACAAACTGTTAAACAAAAAATTGAAGCCTGCAAAAATAATTTATTAAAACACTTTTATTAATAATTCAAATTTTCTTCTTTTCGGTAGTTAAGAATTTTTTAAAAATGAGTGGTAATTGGTACATTTATCCTTACGAAAATTACGAATAGTAGGTGCTAAAAACTTGTTTTTTCTTAGACCTTACTTAATAGTAGGGCCGCATCCATTACATCTGTACTTCAGAACTAAATTCTGAGCTACTTCACTGTTGGATTAGGACCCGCACCATAGAGCTTATTGACGAAATGCCATTATTGTCCATATTTCATAGAATTTCATTTTGCGAAATTTGATTTTTTCATTCTATCATCCACTTTGGTATAATCATTTTCCAGTTCATTAGAAAATTCGTAAAAATACGATATATTTATGGAAATATTGAAAAATGCCGACTTCTTTTTACAGTGATAATGTAATTAAATAAACAGCATTTCGATGTAAAATTCTGACTGAAAAATGGTAAAGTTAATGGTTTATCGGAACAAGTTAGACAGTGCTTGTAACGGGTGCACCTCAAAAGCCCGACAAATAACAAAGCAGACACTTCAAACATCCGACATTCAAAAACATACATTAAAAAACCAGACATTTCAAAATATAGACATTCAAATACCAGACATTTTAAAATACCGACATTCAAAACCAAAGTCGGGTTTTTGAAGTGTCTGTTTTGTGATTTGTCGGGGTTTTGAGGTGCACCGCTTGTAATTGCATCTTGACTAACAAATATCTGAGAACAAGGTGGCATTTCGACAAACTACATTTTTTCGCATTAATGAACGAGTTTTCCATGTCGTTCGATGTTGTTTTCGAAATGGATCAATGTACACCGACGCGGATGAAAAGTAATACAGTTTTTAAACCAGCACAGATTGGGCTAGATCTAACGTAACTACATCCACAACTAACGTGGAAAAATTAATCAAAAAATTGTTTGAATTTGAATTAAAATACTCAAAATACTCCATCGTTTCCTTCCACTATCTCCATTAAAGTCGACCTCGTTGAATCTAAAACCAATATGCGAAATTAATATGTAACCAAATGCAGAGTTCGGTTAGCAACGAAGAGATAATCGGTCATAGTCCAGTTATTTCTGGAAATCAACCGCAGGGAATACAAGGTACAGGGTCTTAGCTCATTCGACCAGATCTTAACCGTTTGGATTTTCTCCATTAATGCTGGCATCACGGTTGCCTTGGTGGAGTACTGGACCAGCGCCAAAATGAGTGGCCTACTACGACGCGTGCTATCTCACGTATGGCACACTTGGACGCTCATGCAGGAACTCGACAGTAATTCACAGCACGATGGTGACTAATCCTTCTCGTTTCCCCTAAATGATGATCCACTCACCTGCGATCCTCTTCATAGTTGTCTTTTAGAAAAATGAAATTAGTTCCATAGAAAAATGTAGGAAGTGATAAAGACGATACTATATGTCAATAAAATGGTTGCAAATTCTGGTATTTTAGAAATTTATACGATTGTATTGAAACATTTTCTGTTGACAACTAATGATACATCAATCGACTTGCACGATGCACAAACTGTAGAACACAAAACATGAACGCTTAAAAATTGGAACCATAGGTCCACACTATGGCATTTGTTCCTTAGACGCAAGTGAATATTTAACATATGTATCATTTTAAATACTTATTTTTGGATTAGGCATACATTTTTTAGGTTTTAGTTTTCAGGTATATATTTACTCAAATAAACATTCATATAAACATCAAAAAATTTTCAGAAATTACCAAGCATTCAGGTTATCTCATTCCATCATCGTAAACATCAAATAGAATGATTGATTTAGAACTCGCATTTCCTATGAACGGAATAATGTGTGTTTCACCACTAGCGAGAATTACAATACATGGTGTGCACAGGTAATCAGTCGTGATTCGTATGCGCCACCAAGCGGTGAGAGTTCAATACACCAGCTTTCCAAGTATCCCCGTGACATTACATTTACGATTAAATAATGTGGTATGTGTACCCTGGTCGAGATTGACTGGTTCAACTAGTCATTATCATATATGATATATTTGTCCGATAGAATCTTGGTAGAAATATAGACGAATTCTAGATGAAAACCCACTAGACCACTAACATATATTTAAAGTTACATCAAGCAATAATTGCAAGTTGAAAATATCATATCATATATGTATGATAGGTAAGGATCTATCGATTCCACAAAACGAGCACGTGAGCCTGTAAATATAATCGATTATTCTTTCTAAATTAAACTTTGATCGTTGTAACAGCTTTGGAAACAATCGCGATGTGAAGGCGAATCAGCTGAGAGCAAGCCGCCATATTGGGAGTTCGATCGAAATGTATTCGAGATTCTCGAATCGAGTCGAGGTCAAGAATTTGTAGGTGCTTGTCGCACTCATTGGAAACTATATTACCTGTCTTGCATCTGGGTAGATTTGCGCCAGAATTCATGTCATTTTTAGTAGGATTTCTGCCCATATTATAAAACTGGTTTCTAGCCAGATCATAAAAATCTAGGATGATTCTCATGACCCTCTCTACTAGGGATAAGAATACAAAAATGTGCTAATAGTCAATAAATTAGTTAGTATCATATCCCACCAGGAGAGTACGTATTTCAAAGTTTCTTAGTTATTAAATATAATTTTCTAGAAAGGCAAGTAATCAGATTCCGCCTAGGACTGATTTACTAGCTTTGCTTGCCTTTAAAACAATGGTCCTAGCCATAATATTGAACAGCATATACGGATAGAAAAATTTCACCATCTCTCATATTTGAGTATGAATATTGAAAAAGACATCTATTTTTCAGCAAATGTTGTTTTGCTGACATGGCCAAAACATTTTTCCGTCTAATAATTAAGATTTCCTACATGTTAATTCTAATAATTCATTCATTATTATCAATCATTAATTCCACATCTTACTTATCGTTTATCCCTAGAATAACTTTAATCTGCGATGATCATACGCAAACGTATTTTTCCACTACTTTATCCTCTTCGAGTATTTCTTGTTCTATTTGTTCAGTTTAAGCGGTATCGCGAACAGCGCCTGAAAACACCAACACATACTTTCTTAGTCTTGCAGTAATTAGTTTTATACTAAACTTAAAAGTAGTAATGTTATTTTATCACGCAAAGACAGTTTAATGTAAAATAATCATATATTTATGCCAGACTGAATCCTAATGAGGAAAGTGGTCACACGTCTTTATATTTCATTTTATTTAGTAGCATCTGTTATATTTGTATATTTTTTCTAGTCCCTTATTGAATATTATAGTAAATTGTACAACTAGGGAGCGAAATGATTACTATTACATATTACACAACTAACATTGTTGGACATACTATTTTCCCATACAATAGCACCAAATGTCATATGATAATGTTTTAAACATACATAATAGTATAATAATAATTTTGATTAAATAACAAGATTTTATTATAGTAAAAACTATTATATAGTTTTTTATATTTTTTGAAAATTGTATAAAGACTAGAAAATTAATAAAATAACAAAACAAAAGTTATAGTGAATTAGATTAAATTTGAATACTGTTTAATGAAGCTAAAGCGCACAAATCGGCGAAGTTCTATCTACTATGATGTTGCACATATTGTTATTATATAACGTAAGTTTGCTCCCCAGGGAATGTACCTGAAGTTCTGAATGTTCAATAAATTAGTTCGATTTCTCAGGAGAAGTAGTAATAATTTGCGTATTTTAATTATTTTCAATAAAATAAAGGTATGAAAAAGATAAAATTAGAAACGTAATATATTTTAATGGTGAAAAAATCGCAATTATACCTTTATTTGGATATTTTGCTACTATGACACCTATAAAAAGGCGTTCATTGAACGTTCGAAACTTCCGGTACATCCAGACAGAAAATTCCAATTTGTTCCAGCGATAGGTGCAAAATAGAATTTGGACTCAGGATGCAAGCAAAAATTAAATAATAAGCCTGCTGAAAAGTTTAGTATCACAAAACTGCTTTAATGATGATCGATAGTAATTTTGGCTTGAAGGCGTAGAATAGTTTTGTATGCGATTAATACCTGTATAACATCACGATAAAATACGAAAGTACCTATTACTTTGTAAAGAAGAAATTTGGCAGAGGCACAAACTTTCGTTCCTATTTCTCGGTTAGTAAATGTCTAATTGCAACCTGCGTGTAGGAGGAGTAATTGGGTGGATTCGGTTCGAAAGGTTTTAGTGAAGCTGCCAACAATTTATTTACAATGCATATTGTTATATGGCCGTCATTCATTGTTGTTTTTCAGTGATATTCTGTATTAAAAAGTATTCTATTGTAATGATTCAAAATAACCCGTAATTTTAATTTAAAAAAAGAAATAGAATGTCCCATGATCACACATATTTACGGGATGAATTAAGTTAGCCTAGATTAATTTAGCATTTGAGTTCACTGTGTATTGTGATATTACATAGTAATGGTTTATTATTTTTTATTTTTATTTATAAGAGTTTATTAATTTACTTTGATTCGCTGGAGACTTTTATGAAATTATTATATATGACATATAAATTACCGCATTCAATATTGTAACGAAAAATGCAGTATTTTCTAAGAAGATTTTCCCTAGAAAATGTGTTATATCGGCTGGATACATCCGGAAAACACACACAGAGAAAAAAAATGTTAATGGAACCACGAAAAAATAGTAGAATCGATTTTAACCTCTTAAGTAGTAGAATTAATTATGTAAGGTTAGAATTAATATTTGAGGTTACGTACGAACGATTTAACAATCGGAAAATAGAAAATTTTAGAAAATAAAATAGAATAGCAAATAGAACAATTTTAATGTAGCGTTTACCATAGAGGTAGTTAATACAACAACTTTTTGGATTTACGCGTTTTCTTACAGAAAAAGGTTCCGTTAACTATTTCCTTTCTCTCTGTGCATGAAGTTTTATAGATTTTAAAGAAATAATTAGAATAACTGTGAAAAAATTGCCTTGTCAGTGTGGGAATTTTTTCGAGGAAAATATTCTTAACGTATTAATCCATAAACAGTGCATAAAAGGTTTGTATTTCAATGAATAATAAAATATGGTGGCTTCTTTGGCTTGGTATATTTTTTCAATATTCCAGGTTTAGTCGGTTGAGAATAACATAATATTTATTAAAAAATATTTTTATAATCTTTTTTATTCGGTGACTCAATAAGGTGAAAGAAAAAAAAAACTATGATAAATATATTCAATTTATCTATAAACTATTATTACGTCTGTTGGAAAAAATGTCTGCAAATAAGCCCGTCGGATGTTGTATCTGAACACGAACAAAAATGTTTTATAATTTTAAGGCTCTTTTAACCCCTTGACTGCCGATGACGAAGATATTCGTCATTTAGCACTTTTCCCAGACTGCCGGAAAAACTAACCTTCGTCATTATATAAATTAGACTAACAATGTCTGGAATTTATGTAAATTAAAATCAAATCCATTTCTAGACAGTCTAAGGTGTACTGAATACGACGACGTTGTCCATTTTCATAATCGAGGTGTCAAAAACGTCCACAAAGATGGTCGTTTTCTATAATATTGTGTTCAATCAAAATTTATAAAACCGCTTGATACTTGTTACTCAAGGGTTTTTGGGGTCGTTAATTACGAATCTGAAGTCAGATTTTGGACATTCAAAATGGCTGATCCAATATCGCCGACACTTTTTTGAAAAGTCGAACCTTTTTGCATGAAACTTGTAACTCGGGTTTTTTTTATATTTTTGTGGCAACTATCTCCATTTTGTATTTTCTTCTCATTTCTTCGTTCTCCCTAGTAACAAGATTGAAGTGATTCTTTTTAATATTTAAAAATTCGTCCTCCATATTGGATCGGCCATTTTGAATTTCCAAAATCTGTCTCCATTTTCGAAATCAGCGACCAAAAAAAAACAACTTATACCAAGTATTATTAAAATCTAACAGAATATTTTATTTTTCAGTTTGGACAATTTCTTTGAAATTATAGTCGCATTTAAGGCGTAAACGCATTTCACAAATGTAATCTCAATGTGAGCATTGAGAGAGATGGTCTCAATTGAAAACCATCACTTATTGTACACCGAAAATCGTGTTGGAAAATGTCACGATATCGTGGTTGTAATTCTGAGTGTGACTTAACATAATTTCGAAAATTATTATGCATATTTTTAATATTACAATACTGAAAGACCTAAAAAATACGCATAGTATCATAGTTAGGAGATATTATTATACATTTTACCATATAAAGAAAGTAGTATTATCATATTGGATGGCCGTGTTTCAAAAACGTTTGAATTCATGCAACTTTCTTCATTCATAAATCATTTGTTGCATATATTAAAAAAATTATAGAAATGAAATTGTATTTTAATCATTATTTCTTAATTCTTCCTTTTTAATAAATATAACAAAAAAAAATTGCCAGGTAATCGTTACATTATACCAGTTTTATGTGGAACTAACAATAAGAGAGAAGATATATCCCATACAGCATATACCTCTTAATGTGGTCTCCAGACCTCAGTCTTAAGATATTTCCAAAAAGACCTTCTGAATAGATCTTAATTATTATAATCTATAAAACGACTTTTTAAAGATGTCTTACTTAGGACTTCTTAAAATCGTAATCTCGAAGAGGTCTTATGTTTGGGGTCTTAAATATATCTGTGTTTCTTCCAGAGACACCAGGTGGCTATTGAATCCAAAAGTGAGATCGCGTGATATTTACTTCATATGCAGACCGTTAGATTATAAGCTGCTCTGACCAAATAATTCAGCCTTTACGATATTTAGCTAGTGTTATCACAGTTTTGTATTATTATTGCATGTACCCATCATTCTCTTGAATGTAATCACCATCCAATATATAAATGTACAAATGGTAAAAAGGAACTCGGGTAAATAGTGTATAAATGAATAATTAAGGTACAAAAATAGAATCTATAATTTTCAGAAATTTCCATTTTATTTATATTATTTATTTTATATGTCAAAGCTCTCTTAAATAAGACCTCTTTTCTGAGACCTCATATTTGAGAGGTCTTATAGAGCTCTTAAAATCGACGTATAAGTCTTCTTAAAGATTACTTTAAGAGCTCTTTCTGATAAGTATTTAAGACATCTTACAATTTTTAAGACTTCTTAATGAGCTCTTTAGGGATTGCAGTTAGGGATATTATTTAACTTTTAGAAAATTATTATCAAAACACCAAATTCATGTTTTTTTATTAAAATTTCAAAATAAATCGTCTTTGGCTATCCAAATCAAGCTTATTGTATGTACTCTAAAAAAAGTTATAAATTAAAGCCAAATAGAGGCTAATTTAAGATGTAACAAAAATAAGACTATTTAGAAAAGGATAAACTTATGCCTTCTACATTGGGTTAATTTAAGACGTAACAATTTTAAGACTTTTTTGTTCCAGTGTGCCTTATACTAATTTCATACCAAGCAACTTTAGCAATCAATACCGGATGAAACACATCAATGAAAATGTGATTGTTCAGTGCCGTTAAATACTTTTTGGGGCGCGTTAGCGACGATGCAGAGACGCGTCCAACGGCTTGGTCGCGAAAATATTTTCATTATAAATAGCGTCGACCGCTGTTCTGTTTATTTTTACATCCGGGTGCGCCAATCGGTGTGCCCGCTAACCCGCGTGTATACATCCGCAAGACAGGCACATGGGTGTGGAAAACCAAAGGTGTTCTAATACGGAATTCCACCCCAGGTACATGCGGCGAATCAATTTAACCTCAAACTTTTATACGTAAGTTTATAAAACAAAAGTAAAATTCGGAAAAATATTTGCGAAACGGACTACTTTTCTTAACATTTTGATGGGAAGATGTTTCAAACTACGAGAAAGCATTTCAAATGGCTTTTTTCATTTACACGAATATCATCTGGAATAAGCCGGTAAAATTAGACCTTCTCGTGCAATATTATGAGGAAAGTTCTTTTAAGCCGCCTTTTTAATGAAATAAAGAAAATAATTTAAAATGAAAAGCTACTTTTATTAATTCAACAATATCAATTACCATCTTTAATTAAAAAATGTTTTTCTTAAAAAAAAAAAAACATACGTTTCTTACACGGAGAACAATTTTCTTAAAAATTTCAGGTGGCAATTCTGGGACAAACTTGTAAAAGAAAGAAAATTACCATTAAATCTGGTAAAATTTACTAGTAATAATTGGTTGTTAATAAAGAACCGCATACAATTATATCGACCGTTTAAATTTATCAATATTATCAATGTTAGTTCTTGGTGTATTCGGTCAGTTAAATAAAAATACAAAAAAGAAGAAAACCATCAGAAATATGTGCTTACTATGCGAAGCCACAAAAAATGTAGATAAATTTGTACATATCCGGTATTTCTACTATCACCGCCCCAAATTATACAGATCGGTATACAAGGAATTTAAGGTTAATTATTAATATGGAATTATGTTTCCTCCAGAGGTGGTAGGAAGAACAAGTGGCTAAAATTTACTAGATTTGTTTTTTTACTGTTTGTTTAGTAACATTCCAAAAAATAGTCAGTTTTATCAAACAACGGCAAATTTTCTGATCGTGCAAGTCTGTCCCAAAATTACTACCTAGAATGGTAAAATTTGTAAGAAAATGTTTGATCGTGTATTGGTAAAATAATCTTCAAAATGCTCAGACGAATATAAGAAGTATGTACTTACAGTAGACTTCCATTATAGGCATATGCATGCAAACAAACACACAAGTTGGTTAGATTGGTAGCAGCATAATTGTGATATAATTGGAACTATCTAGTAAATTTTAGCCACTTGTTCTTCCTACCGCCGCTAGAGGGAAACATAATTCCATTTCAATAATTAACCTTAAATTCCTTATATACCGATCTGTATGAAATTAGAATTTGGGGCGGTGAAAGTACAAATACCGGATATGTACAAATTTATCTACATTTTTTGTGGCTTCGCATAGTAAGCATATATTTCTGATGGTTTTCTTCTTTTTTGTATTTTTAATTAACTGAACGAATACATCAGGAACTAACATTGATAATTTTGATAATTTCAAACGATCGAAATAATTGTATGCGGTTGTTTATTAACAACCAATTATTGCTAGTATATTTTACCAGATTTAATGGTAATTTTCTCTATTTTACAAGTCTATCCCAGAATTCACATCTGAAATACTAAAATTTTTAAGAAAATTGTTCTCCGTGTATCAAACGTATTTTTTTTTTAAAGAATAACCCTTTTTTATTAAAAATAGACATTGATATTGTTGAATTAATAAAAGTAGCTTTTCATTTTAAAGTATTTTCTTTATTCAAATTTGTCGAAAAACAGATTCTTGGTATTGCGGTTCTTTTACTCCAAATTAATAACATTAAAAAGCTTAATTAAAATATTGGGTTGTTGATGCCAACCCCTAAATATGAAACAAGTGTAAATAAGCTGTGTATTATTATCGCAAACAGAACTTTTAATTTCTTCGGATTGCATATATAAAAAATTAATAACTCGACTAATATCAGGTTCTGTATCCCTCAATCGAGTCAACCTAACCGCTTACTTGTGTCTAAGTAGTTTCAGTAGAAACAGTAAGTCAAGATGGCCAACGAATGGTGCGCCAGGTATGAGGATTAAAATAGGAATTTTTTGTTACTCAATAAAAGGATTATGCAACATTTTGTAAAATACTAGTGTCAAGCATAAAAAAACATTTTTTCGAATAAATTATTTTGGACTGTACGACTGTGAAAACAGTTGATGTTTTTAAAAGGGTCCATAACTGCAGGCATACCTTCCTTAATTTTTTAAATGTGACAAAAACAATTGTTTGTTTAGTTCTTATATAACAAAACAAGGCATTAATAACGTATAATTTTTTTCAATATTTTCTTTTTTTGGAAACTTCTGACCAAAAAGTAAAAATTTTCATTAAAAGAAAACACACATAATTTTTGATTAAGTATAAATTATGCAATTTAAAAAAAGAACTCTTGCGTACCTGTTAAGGGGAAGGTATTTCGAATGTACTAGAATATACTACTCGAAGAGCATTTGTTCGACTTATATCTTTGAATAATTAAAAAAAAGTGATTTCGAGAAAAACATGTTTAACCGCTTTACTGGTAGCCAACAAAAATTGGCTTCAAACGCGTATAACTTGTAGCCCCCCTATTGAATCCGCCATATCGATTTTTGAAAATAATTGTTTAAATCGTAGCCAGAGGGAAATAGACCTATAATTAATTAACCATTTTAAATATGTAAAATTGGAAAAGGTTCATTAGGAGACGATTATATACACTCCAATTTTCGTTTCAACTTGTTTTTCTCGCATTTCGTGTTTTCAATTGAAAACCATTTGGGATTTTTGTTTCTGTGGTAACCACTAAACCAAGAATTACTTATAAAAATTATGAAAATTAAATCCGGGTTGATTAGAACATGAAATTAATTCTTTTTTTTTTAATCATTTGTTACATTTTTAGATCGCGCACTCCCTAAATTTTTTGGAGTGAGAATTCACTCTTTGGTTAGTGAAAACCGAGCTACTCTCGTGAAAGAGTGAATATTCAACTCTTTAAGAGTGAAATTTCAATCTAACAAGTGTGAAAATCCACTCTTTTCCTCCGAGTCGTAAAGTTGACAACTCTGGAGGAAGGAGTGAATTTCCACTCTTAAAGAGTTGACTATTCACTCTTTCACGAGAGTTGCTCGGTTTTCACTAATTAAAGAGTGAATTCTCACTCCAAGAAATTTAGAGAACAACTGAGATTGGTAGGTAATTAATGTTTTTATCAAAATAAAGTAATTGTTTTCACTTGATACACTAGATAGTTTGCTTGAATAATAACATAAAGCAATACTTTTTAAAAAATTGCACAGGTATACTAATTTGTTAATAAAAAGTTTGATGAAACTATTAGAAGTATTCAGGAAAATAGTAATATCCTATACATTCATAAAATACACTAACTGAATGATGTATTTTCGTGTTTTGACGTAATAGGCGATCGCACGTCAAAGTGTCTCGTTAGCCAAGAAACAAGCCCGACGACATACAACAGAGCATTCATCGATAACCATTACGAATATAAAGTTATCTATCTTTTCTGTCGACACGTGAAGTTTGCATGTTATTGCTTTATTTTATCCCTTTAGATTTGAAAATAAGATGGATGTAATACGAACTATTAAACTATTAAAATTTGCGTATCGTTGTAATAGCATTATACTGTTATTAGAAAAATTGGCTTTTGTTTAAAAAATGCTGCTTTCTTCTTAATACCCTTACTAGAACTCTACGTTATTCATTAAGAAGTGTACCAATAGTGTACCTAATATTCCAATTATCAACATACAAAATACTGTAATATTAATTTTTTTTATATTTTGTTGAAAGAATTGTGAAATTCAAACAGCATTATTTACTACCGAAAATAAGCGTTAATGTGTCTCTCGATCACGCTCAGTCGTACTACTGAAATTTTCTTCCCAACTTTTCAAGAACATAAAACCCTACAACTTTTTTCAATCAAATTATCTAAGTTTGTTATTATTAAATAAAATTGTTTGAAAAAATTAGGGAATGCAGTAATCATTTGAAATGAAGCATTTAATTGTTTGAATAATTTGAACCGTAATATTGAATACAATATGATGTTAAAGCGATGTTTTCTGTGTAGATTAATGAGTAAGATTTTTATAAAACTTTTGAATTCGTAAGGCATCGATGAAACGAAAATAATGAACAAATTCCGACCTGTTCTTTGCAGTTAAATAATCGAAATACTCATGACATCTGTGTTAAAAGAGTGCAACTTATTTAATTTTTAATCTTTTCTAATCATTTTAACGTACTTTATAGTAACATGTTTCCAGAACAAAATGGCGCGTGGTTCTATAATTCTATATAAGTTTCATCAATGAAAATTAGAGTTCCACTGTCAAAAAATGTGTAAAACAATGTACAAATTTCCAATTTTTATTTTTGTGTACGAAATCCTAATCATTTTAAAAATTGGCTAGTACCCGATGTCATTGTCCTATTTATATCTTCTCATGGCACCAATAACATATAAAATATTAAGATACACATGAATGAATGACACTTAAGTTAAAGCTGCAGACAACTGGTGAGTTGTAGACCATATAGTTAACAACAATGACTTACTAATATATAGGTCACCAAAAATGAAAATATTTATAAATATGAAAATAAATTAATCAAATTGATCATCTACACAGATTGTGATTGGTGGTGATTTCATTATTGATTCGACAAAAATAATTTGATTGGTCACTCTTCAAAGAAATTGTTCGCTTGTAAATTAGAAAAGGCTATTTTTATTAAACTATATTTCTGCCATTTTGCTGTTAACACTGAGGATGGAATAAATGGTAATGGTGGTTTTTATAAATGCTCTGTTTTGTTTGAGGGACCACCCCGAAAACAATAAAATAAAACAATTTGTTTTGGATGAATAATGATGGCACTACCGATCACATCTGTTTCTGAATAATTTTGTCAAAATATTTTTAGGTAATTCAATGGGATCTAAAATAATACATATCTTGACAGGAGAACAAAGCTCCGAAAATCAAAACCCCGCAAGGCTAAAATTTCGATATTGCGTGAGTCTAAGGTATTTTAATTTTCTTTCTTTTTGCCAAATTTTCAAAGACAAAGTGAAGAAAATCACCCTGGAGCCATGATATATCTAAATTCTGGCCTTTCGGTATGTTGATTTTCGGAACTTTGTTCATCGGCCCATATCTTGTTCTGGATTTTGTCATTTTTATGGAAGTGGCATATTCTGCATGCAGTAATATATACAATATAACAGGCAGCTCTCGATGCGCAATATACTCGATATATTTATTGATACCTGTAACGAAAGAATGAAAGTAAAATAAGTATTAATTATTACAAAATAATATCTTCTAAATTGGCCTTCATTAGAACGATGTTGGATCAATGGCTATTTCCACCAGCACAAAAAATGTCATTAATTTTCACTGTACGTTACTAACATTTGAGGAAATTAAATCAAAACATGTTTTAAAATTCTCATTTTGTGTTGTTATTATTAAAACATACAGATTTGCAATACATGGTACAAGTTAGATGACTAATTCGAAAAGTTTAGAGAATTATATTATATAAGGTATATAGGGCATTATTTTAGGTTAGTGTTTGATTAAGGAGACCTTGTCTTTTCTTCATATCATCATAATAGCAGAAATGGCTATCTCGAATACTGACGAAACTTGATACTCATTCTAAAAATGAAACACAACTTCTGAACTTCTCAAAAAGAAAAAATTGCATTACAGTATTTGTATATATTTTTGTGAAAAATTTTTAGAAGATGAATGTTGAAACAAGGAAGGTACTTAACTTTATTCACCGACCCATTTGTCGTCTTGAACCGACCACGGAGTTTAATAACCTTCGACCGAGGTCTCGATACAGGTGACCCAATTCCGCCAATATTTTTGCGGATATACTTGCCGTATTAGGTCTGATCTCGTTTCGTAGGAAAGTGCAAATTGAGGATATCTCTGTCTATATTGAGAGTTTCATTTGATGCGAGTACTCTTGTGCCTAATATGAAAAGTTGTGTTATGTAAGGTAAGCATCCATTAATACAGGGTGTCCAAAAGGTATCGAAACACTTGCATAAGTTTTTATATAAAACAGATTTTTCTGTAAAAAATGAGGTTCACCAATAAAGAATGCGCTATGACCTTCAAACAACCTTGAAAATTGACATCAAGTTCAGCCAGTCAATGTGATCAACACTTTTATAATTCATTGACTTTCCTGAAGTAATATTATGTTACCCTGAAATACACGTCATTTTAGAAAAAGTACGTCAGATCGTTTTTTAGACATTTAACCTTCATTTTTGACCTTTCCAAGGACGCATAGGTAATTTTTTCATAAGACAAATTTGATGTAAAATTTTCCGCTCTTTCGATTGCCAAGGTCGAACAAGGGTCTTGCCCTGTATATATACTAATAACCTATAATGAAAGAAAACTAACAATATTTATTAAATTTAAAAATAAAAAAACTAAGAAAACTCATAGAAATGACAAATTTACAATAAGGGCGCACTTTAAATTTACACATTCTTAAAAATCTATTATCTATATATTCACTTGTCGTAATTAGTACCCGATTTACTGATGACGACATTAGTTCTAATACTTTTTTTTTCCAAAAACAGAATCAGGTTTTTTACTGCATTTATTTAAGAAAAATATTCGAAATGTATTCTGAAAAATGTTGTAAATGTTGAAAATATTTGAAAACATAATATGTGTTGTCAAAGACGAAAAAACTGAAATCGTACTTTGGGATCAGGAAAATTACAATGACTTGAGGAACATAATAAATAAATATTTATAAACTAATGCTTATATTTGTGATACTTGCATTATCCTATACTTTATACAATAATTTATGAATGTTTTTGTATGTATATTAACTAAGTTTTTAATCTAAGAATAGTAACTCGGGATAAATATATCGATTATAAATATACCTCGATGTAAATATTATATATAAATTGAAAATTAAATATCTTTTCCTTTTCTTTTTAGATATCCCTAACGGTCTCCAACCCTTTAGAGGTTTATTCCAAGTCGAATCAACATTTCGTTTAATTTCAGGTAAAATAATTTCTGGTAATAATTATACTGTGTGCTCATTTTAAACACATAATATTTGTCTTAAATGCGTACGAGTATAAAAATGCGGTCTTTTTTAATCTATTGACAATGTAATTTCAATGTATGTAGGTTATTATGATACTCGAAGAATTGAAAAGGAAACTGATTAATAAATAATAGTGCTGTTAAATGTATTTTATAAGTCAGCACATATTAGAATAAATTTATAAGAAATGTTAATATACTAAAGTCAAAATATAATATATTTCAAAATTTAAAGATTATCGTTTTTTCAGAAGACTTTCATTCATACCGGTGTAATTCATAACAGTTTTCCATCTTATGGGATTGTATAAGTCGTATTTTCAAATAAGTAGAGATGAGAAAATGACTATAATTTATTTTATATTTTTCAACTAATAAATAACCCAGCAGACTAATTTTTATAAATTTCTGTTAGTTCACCAAAGCTGCGAGATGCGTTGCCACAAAGTTGTTGGAAGTAAGAATTAAAGTTGTGGAGCCCCAGAGCATTTCAATTAAATTAAAATTGTTTATAAAGACCGGTTTATGAAATATTAATACTACAGAAACTGAATTATAATGTTGTCAGGTAATTAAAATGGACCTTATTCTGATTTTAAAACGTATTGGGATACAATTAGCAAAATTATATATTTGTAATTTTATCGTTAATAATTATCAAATATTCTAGGAAAAATGCTACAAATGACTTAAAAATCTAAAAACTTTTCATAGAAACATGTTAATATTTAATGAAAAGTTTCATAAACATATTAAAATTTATAAGTGACGTTTCATTTATTGCAGTTTAGTGAAAAGAACACTTCAATGAGCCGACATTACTCCTGACGAAAATTGAAGCTATTTGTATAAATGTCGACTGTTGAAGAAATATTCGTATATTGTTCGAATAAACTACCTATTCTAACTTTTAGCAATAAATTTATATACATAGCAATTTACGTCCATAATCTCTTATCAAAACCCGTGTAAAACGAATCAGGCAATTTGTGGCCAAAACACAACTGTTGAACAATATATGACTGCTAGTAGAAAAAGGCAGTTTAAAATAACACCTTGAAACAGGTTAAATAATAATTACTGGTCGAACTTAACATTCTAATAATTTTATGCACTTACATATTTTTATTACAAATACCGTGAATGGCTTAGCATCTTTTATTAGTTATTGTTGCCATATAAACAGTATCAATACTATCAACTTATACCAAATTCACCTAATTCCTATTATTAGAAGGAATGGAATAACTAAAGTAAAAACGTGTAGTGATTAGTCAAAATTTAAAAAAAATGTAACATTTATACAATTCTGTAGACAATATACCAGATGATTTATACAATTAGGTGTCATCGGTAAAAAGTTAGCAGTTAGTTACTGAAAGACTTGCAGACTCTTACTAGCTGTAGTTAATTAATATTCAGACATCGCTGGAACAGGGTGCTTAAGTAATGAATTGGAAATTCAACAAGCACAGTTAATTACTGAAATGTGCAAAAACTGATGGACTACTAGAAATGTTTTTTAAATTGCTTGGATAATTCATCAAGGCAGTAGGAATCATTGATTAAACTGTGTTCAGATTTTTAAAGTTGAAATATGCTCTGCGAATTTCAATAAGTTTAAGACAGAATTTTATAAATAAATTCGTTAATAAAAACGTTGTTCAAATTATGCAATATTGCTTTAATGTACTATAAACCGATTCAAGTACCTTGCTCAGTCTAGTAAATAGTAGAAAAGATAGTATAATCCTTTTAAGGATACTTTGAATCTCATATCAGAGTAAATCAATAATATCAACCTAAACCCAAATTTATTATGAACTAGTTTATACATACTAAATGTTAATATATTATATAATTTATAATATATTTATTGAATTTTATTACAAAAATCGTTTGGTATTGTAGAAGGTGCAAAAAAGTTCCGATTTAGTGGAGAACATTTTCATGCGCCGATGAGCAACAAGTATTAGATGCATTTCTTTTGTCTAGTAAATCTGTCGTGACGATACAATAATCTTTCAAGTGTCATCCACTTGACTTCGACTACCTTTAAATCGTTTGAAGGACGGTATCAAACCTTTCAATGGTGCAGTATCTGGGTACACCCTTGTATAAAATGCGAGGCCTAGTCGAGAACTATAGATTATAAATTATCAGTCTTCACTCATTCTAATCATTCAACTTCATTGTTCTTATTTATAAGTAATAATTAAAGTAAATTGTTTTTTTATTAGGCTCAAATGTTGATACGCGTGTATTTTTATTATTCTTTAAACTGCTTGGTGAACAAACTTAAATGTGCAATTTTTATTTACAAAATTGATTGCAGTGAATGTACAGCACCGTATATTAGGCAGACGAAAATGCTCGATACTGGGTATCATTTTAAATTTTAAGACTTTCAAATTGTGGATAATGAACCCCATTTTAGGAAACGCAATATTAAAGAAATAATACACTGAACAAAAAATAGTAATTTTGACTAAATATGTGGTTGCCGATTAGCACCTAAATATTTAGTCAATGCAACTAAAAATAAGTGCTTCCAACTGCATTATGATACGGATTCAACAACATTTGGTTAATTCAACTAAAATTTAGTTGGCATTACTTAATATTTGTCTGTTAACAGGCAACCACATATTTGATAAATATTACTAATTTTTTTTTATTGTACATATAATAAACAATAAAATGATACAATCAATATTATGACGTGCACATAAAAACCTAGGAGTTTTTATAATACTTAATAATAAATGGTGGTTAGTTAGTGATTGCTAGTAGTGTTCTACTTAAACATTTTACGTACTCAATTGCACATAATACTTTAGAATGTCTATGAGTGTTTAGTAAGTTCACGTTTGTTGTAACTGAAGGTATGTTAAATGTGCACTGCGTGGATCAGTTTTTTCAATTTTTTGTTAATTTTTTGACAATTTGTGTTAATGTATGTATGTCAATGGTTTTATTTTTCTTTAAAATTTGTGTTAATTTATTTATGCAAATGGCTTTATTTATCTTTATTTAATTTTATTCAAGCTTTTTAAACTTTTTTTTTTTAATTTTTTGTGTGAAATTTTATCCGTTTTTTTTTGTTTCCCGATAGAAGTCCCTGAAAAGAACCGACAATTGGGTTGAATCGTTGATTGTTTTATTATACTTGCATACTTTATTAGTAAAATTTGTCAAATTGCATTTTTTTAAATTATTTATCAAAGAGTTCCGCGTTTACGCTCTAGCCTATACGTAACAACATTTATACATTGTTTTAGCAATATTCCCTTTAAAACTTAAAAATGAATTTTGAGAAATCTTGTCGAGAGATTTATCTGCATACTTATAAATCAAATAGCATTTTCAGATTTCGAAAAAATGTAGATACTACTACAAGTTGAAGAACAGTGACGTTTGCAAAAGAAAGTTATTGCGTGTTTACGAAATAAATCTTAAAAGAATATAAGAGTTATTAGCACCGGAAAGTATAAACAAGAGAACTTATTGCGTGTTGTGCCACAAAGAAAAATTAGTATTGTGTTTTAAAAATTCAAAATAAAATCATGCTTGAAAGTGAGAAAAAGTTCTTACAATATAAAAAGCTTGCAGCACTCTGTATATCTTTATTATGCTTATAAGATTTATCACGAATTTGAGTGCACTTTCCCGTTAACACACTGGAACACAAAATACAAACCAAAAAAGAATTTACAAAGTTTCAAAAATATAAACAAATACACAAAGATCTCTATCGGTGTATATATCTGATGCTTTGGACATAACCCGCTGACGATTCTGAAATTCTTCGATGTCAAAAAATGAAGTAAAGTAGTAATTGGGATAGAATACAAAAAATCACGCGGATAATCGCTTAAAACCAGACGTTTAATTAGTTTTTTCCATATTTTTAACTATATTGGATCTGATTTAGCAATTCCGTCAATGTGTAGTATAACGAACCATTTCCAGTATAATTATGAATATAAAAATATAAAAATCAGGAAGCAAAAACTTTTCACTTAAGAAATTACGGAAAAAAGAATTTAAACTTGTAATTAGGAATATATTGATGATACTATTTAAATATGTTGTTTTGCTCGTCGTGTTACTTTTTATTCTAACCCAATTACTTTAGTCCATTTTTTCGCCGATAGGAATCGCATGTGACGGAGTTCATAGGGCCAATAAGTTCTGCTTCGACTTTGGAACTCATAGGAACATCTTTTTCAAGACCAATGTTTTGTGTTTGTTGTGGGCTACTTTGAACATTTCGGTACTTGTTCCAGCAATATGAGTTATTTAGAGTTTATACTTCTATTGCCGCCATGATAAATAATATTTTATTCATCTACTTTTCCAAATTATAAATGACCCCCACAAGAGGACATTCGAAAAGCACATTTTATTAGAGTTTGTAATATTTCGTCATTTAAAAAAATGTCCTATAAGAATATATATTTTTACATTATCTTAATTATCCCCACATACTTCAAACAAATATTTTTATAAATAGTCTAAAGTATTCTCTCAACGGAGTAAATGGTGTTATGAATTCAATCAGATATGGAACCGAAACGATGTCAAAGTCTGATCCCCGATTTTACTGTGCGTTATTCACTATAGGTAATGGATTCGTTACATTGATAAATTGAATAAAGCTTATTTAGTAACTCTAGTGGGTATAATTCATATATGTCGATATTTTTCGAAATTTCAAAAGTATTATCGTGATTTTCGTCGTTATCTTCATAGATTTCGTCATAAATCAAAATGAACAATGGGCGTTACGAATTTATATGTACTTTAAAAAAGGCAACAAATTAAAATTAATTTATAAATATTTTGATTAAGTCTAGCCCTAAAACATTCTGTCTACGCTCTGTTAATGTGAAATACTTAACCGATATTACTTTCGGAATGTCTATTGTTAACAAAGATAAAATTAATAATTAGTTAAATGTCTGGTTATATAGAAATAAATCTAAGATGCCACATGTATCATGATATAAGGCATAATTAAAAATTCAAAAATGAAATCAACTTTGTCCATCGATATTATTCGGCATTGGGCCCGTAATACTTTATATAAATAATATATAAATTTTAGTACAGTGTAATATACTACAAAATCGTGTATGCTTATGTCACTACATGACGTCAAGTAAGACGTCAAAGAGGGTATAACTACTTGCACTAATGCGAGATTGTGAGCTCCCTTCAGCACAATATGGAAACCCATTTATCCAACAGGACAAAACTACGTTACGTACATTCGATATGCGTGGGTGAAACTTCCGATCTTGTGACGACCAATTCAAATAGCCGAATTTTTTATTTCAATGTTGATAAAATTCAATAAAATAGAGCAATTAATTAATCTACTATTTGCAATTATTACAGTCTATGGGTATTGTTTGACTAATTCGTTAATCACATTATAAAGGGTAAACAAGAGTCCGACATGTTAAATAGTATAATCTGTTTCGTTTACCACCGCGTTTGGTATAAAAAAATATCAACACTAAGAAGAAGGTGCATATTATCAGCATTATTTTATTAGTAGAATTATATGTCGTATGTTAACCCCTTAAAACATAAACATTTTTACTTAAACGCAAAAAGTTGATACACATTACCTAATCAAGGGGTTTCATAGCTTACCATTTCGAATTTAATTACTCCAAATTTTGAACATTCTAAATGGCGTATCCAAAATGGAAGCACTGAATTTTGAAAAAATCGTTCGATTAAAATGAAACTGTTATTAGGTGATATCGGAGATTGAAATTAACCACAAATTCTTGAAATCCAATGACGTATATAAACTGACGGATTGAATATTTGTAAAGGTGATATAAGTTTTCCGAGTTCGGATACGATTTTTCAACGCAAAATAACGGTTTGAACATGTTGTCATAGAAGATCCATAATTTCGACTGTCTTTTAAACCAGTGACCCTAAAAACCTCAAAGTAACAGGTTGCAAGTAACTCCGAAAATTCGGAGTAAAAAGATAAAAATTTTGATAAAAATTGATATAGTATATATATATTACATATATATTATAGTATATATAGTATTCAATATAGTATTTGATATATTTAATAATTTCATCCTGCTAGCATCCATACAACCCAGACACGTGATTCTTTGTTAATTAGTTGAACATTACTGAGATTCACAGTGGTACAAAAATTCCTGTTATGGACTACGTTTTTAATATTTTCTTTTCGTGAACTATTATTAAATTATTTATTAATGAGAGAAATGCAATGATTGGAGATTTTTTTATTACAATTATACATTTATTACAATAATATTGAAGGCCCGTATTGCGTAGTATATACTGCCGGATCCCATTGTTATACGCATTTTTATTGATCAGATGTTAGGGTAAGAGAATAGACTCCCTGAAGAGAGCCCCCGGTACCCACATCACTATTGGACCATTAGGCCCTCCAGCCCCAATTGTTTCCGCATACATGAGAAGGAAATAATTGTGGGGCACTGCTACACTTAAACTAACCTACAACTAAAACGCTTTATTAAACACGCTACCTGATAGCATGAATAATTTAATCATTAAATATTTGCAATAAGATATTGTACAGAAACATGTATCAACCAATGTAGGCTTCTTAGAAAAGAAAATAATTTATCATTTTATTTCTTCAATTTTTATCAAAATTTTTACCTTTTTACTCCGAATTATCGGATAATATAATACTATATAATATATTAAAACATTTTTTAAATTTAATTTTTGTTAAATAAGCTCAATAAAATTATTTGTATAAACTGGAATAGAGTTTGATTTAATAAGAGAAATGAATAAACGATTCCCCAAGAGGGGAATTCGCTTTAATTAAATCCAAAATCATTTGCTTAGCCCATATTATTCAATAAGTTAAATCGTATATTCAAAAACAATTCTACTTTTCAATTATCATTAAAACATGAAAGAAATGGACAAGCAAGTAAATTTTCTCGTATATTTCTTTTTTCTTTTCAGAATACTACAAAATGTTGAATGATTATTTGTCATATTCTTTTTGATTACAGATGAACATATTTTTTACGCTTAAAAAATAAATATTAATGCTCAATCTGACTGAAAAAAATTGCATGCAATGAAAGATATACGTATATATAAAATTTTCAAATTTTAAATACATCATTTTGACAGGAATATATATATGACTCATGTGACTGAAATACCTGTTTATTTCAAATGGAAGCGTAGTGAAATTGCATTAATAATTCTGTAAATATTTGTGCGGATATTTTCACATTGAAACTAGTTTAAATAAAAAAAAAAACGTTATTTGCATTTTGGGATCACAAAAATTAGTCTGTTGAATATACTTTTCCCTACGTAGGATACGAAGCAGTCTAAGCGAACCCGCTTAAAATATATGGCTCAGGTGTTTTATTATTAATCATTACAATTAATCAATTTGTGAAAAGCACATTCTTTATTATCTATGTTACAATTCTTTGTTAATATTATTTACTCCGTTACATGCTTTTTAATACATCCACATCAGAAAGCTTTCACAAATAAATCTTACAGATAGAGCCAGTGAATATATCATATACTAACATTTTTTAGTTTACTTGCTCTGAAAGATTTTTATTTTTAAATTCTGAACATTTTACTTTCATGTGCTATCTGCTTTGCGGTACTTTGTTTACGTACATATACTATTTTTACCTACTGTTTACTATTTGTACAGAAATACGTTTAAAAACGTAACTTCATTCCGTCGGGAATCAAATGTTCACCGTTCTCTCACAACGCATGTGTCTCAACGTTCGACCGCATGCACAATGATTTATTAACAAAACACAAATTTCAACTCTTTGTAAGAGCAATTCAATTTTAGACGAAAATGCGTACTATCCCTCTATATTATTAGATTTAATTCTTTTAGTATTCTCAATCAAAACAGAGATTTAGAGAGTAATGATTATACGGAAATACAAATTTTTTAAAACATTGTTGTGATCGAAATTAAATTGATCTTTAAGACTACTACTGCACGTCAGTGATTAATACCTTAAATAAAAGAATATTACCTTACTTGCAGGTAATTCTTGTTTTGTAAATAAATTTCTTTTGCCTGTATATTTCGGAAAAAGTATATTCTCATATCTATATCTAAATTCCCATGCTTTTACTGGAAGTCATTAATTATTATCATTTGGAATAGCACATTTTCGACATAAAATAACATTTCCTTCATAGCAAAGCTAGATGGCGTTCAAATCCTAAAGTAAAGTCGCCCATTTATCGATGCACTTAATTCAAGTATCGATGTAAGCATCGACAATTATGAAGGAAAAGAGTAAAACTCAATACATTCCTCCCTCTGTAATTGCTGTCCGGTGGGGGCCGAATTTCCCTTCATGACCCCATAATTGCTTGTCCGCCGTTTCCACCGCTACTTCCCTTCTCCATGTATGAAACAGTTAATAGAAGATACATGCGCATGCGCGAATGTAGCTTTCTTGTTACGGTTCACCCGAAAGGATAACTTGGACAAAAATTAAGGAATATTTGGGACTACAATTACGGATGGAATTAGGAAGGCATCAATTATAGAAGGAAACAATGGAGGGAGGACTATATTTGATTCTTTCTCATCCCCTAGTGTAAATTTTCTCGCTGAACAAATTGGATTTTTTGTCAGATTATTGGAAAACTTTTTTAGCACAAGCATAATATTGCGTCTTAGACTCTGAAATACTATTGGCAAACTACTCTTTTGCTACCTGTATAGAGGGAGCAAAATACTAATTTCTCTCACCAGGGAGAAAAGTATAGCAGGGAGCAAAATGACGTTTCGATATTTCAATGTTAAAATTTAATCTAATTTTTCATTCATAATTTTTTTTTATTTTATATATTTTTGTTCTTTATATAATTTTCTAAAATGTAAAAACTGGAGATTTCACTACAGTAAAATTTATTTATTATTATTACACTATGATGCATGTTTAAACGAATTACTTAGCATTTGGCGCTATTGTGTGAAAAATAATATGTACAGCAGGATAGTATAGATTTTTATTTTGCCCATTAGTTCCACAATGTAATATTGAAACACGCGGTATAATTCCCATATATTTGTAATGGAACTTTCCAATTATTTTTTACGTTGTACATATGTATGATGCACAATGTTGCAGTTAAGTAAGGACGAGACGGAACAGCACTAATGAGGGATCCAGAAATCCCTTACTGCAAAAAGAATTCGTTCATTATACGTATCTTTAGGCTATCACATCGACAGTTCAAGTAAACGTTGCTCCACTTCATGTTTAGATTTAAGCCCCACCCAGTGCACCGGGAAGATGCTGATATAACAAAACCCTGCCTAGATCTATTTATTGGTAATCATAACCATCACCCTTTAAAGGTGAATATTTTAAGTTCAGTTGAATAATTTGAGTTATTTGAAAGTAACCAAGCCGACTTGTTTTACAACAATATGAGCTTCGTTTCCTGAACGTAATAGCGGATAAATGTAATTGTTCTGTACAAATCTGCTCACTTTTGTGGCAATTTTTTATTTTATTTTTTTTCTATGCTTTTACGTGTTTGTGTTAAAATTACATATATGATTGGTATATATCGACTTTAACACATCTGCATTGTGTTAAAGATTCTTTATTTCTAGCATGTGTTGATCCATAAAAGTTCAGCTGAAATTAGATCTCGGTTATGGTCATACCACCGTGCCCTCTAAAATGTTGAGGTAACTTGCTAAGTCTAGTAAATTAAAAAAGTAAAGGTGTTTGAATCCCATGGAATAAGTCTTCAATTTCACAAATTTACTCCTTTAGATTGAAAATTCTCCTTAAATTGATAATTGAGGCGCGGATTGAACAATCGGACTTGTAGGATTTTGGTCGGCCTCTGCATTTATTTGGCTGTAACTCGGCCATTTCTCAAAATTTTGAATTGAAATTTTAACTAAATACTTCTCATAGCATTCTGAGGATAATAATACAAACGAGAAAATATTTTAAAAATATATAACATTACTTTTTGCTTCCGGTAAACAGTGGGTTATAAATGGATATTTTCAATTGCTACTGGAGCAATAATTTCGACACTAATGCATACCTTAAACCATTGCTTCTTATATTTTTAGGGTCGCAAATGACGATATATAACCCAGATATAATTTGACATCTTGTTATGTTCCAAATGAAAAGTGAGGTTTCAATGTTTATTGTAATTTTAAGAATAACATTATCATGTTACCACTTCTACTTCCGGGTGCACCTCAAAAACCCGACAAATCATCAAACAGATATTGCAAAAACCCGACATTAAAAAACCAGATATTTCAAAAAAAGTAATTAAAAAAACAGACATTTCATAATGTACATATTCTGAAAATGTAATTAATGATTGACCTCTAAATGTACTTAATAAATAATTTGGGGTTGAGCTTCAAGCGATCTACAAAATTTATTCCTTGGTGAAACATTTTTTACTATGAAATAACCTTCCAGTGAGACCTCAATGACGACAACACGAGATTATTTTTTTATGTAGTGAACACACCAATCGGAGGTGTCTGTATTTTGGAATGTCGGGTTTTCTAATGTCTGTATTTTGAAATTACTAGTTTTTGAATGTCGGATTTTTGGATGCATCTCAAACACCTAACAAATCACAAAACAGACACTTCAAAAACCCGACATTAAAAAACCAGACATTTCAAAATGCAGACAATTAAAACATCAGACATTCCAAAATACAAACATTCAAAAAACAAACATTTGAAGGCTGCACCGCAAAAACTCGACAAATCACAAAACAGACATTTCAAAAATACATACATATTGAAAATCTGCTTTTGAAATTTCCGTTTTTTTAAATGTCTAGTTTTTGAATCTCTGGTTTTTTAATGTTGGGGTTTTTAAGTGTATGTTTTGTAATTTGCCGAGTTTTTGAGGTACACCCCATTTGAACAAACAGAGATTTAAAAACCAAACATTTAAAACATCAGACATTTCAAAATACAGTCAACTCCAATTGGTGCGTTCACTACATAAAAGAAATGATCTCGGACCGCCATCGTTGAGGACTCACAGGAAGGTCATTTCAAGGTCAAAAATGCTTGACCAAGGGGTTAATTTTGTGGTCACTTGAAGGTCAAATTAGTTTGACCTCCAGAATATTTATTAAGCACATGTAGAATCCTTATAAGGATTATAATTACATTTACAGAATATGTACACTTTAAAATATCTGGTTTTTGAATGTCTGCATTTTGAAATGTCTGGTCTTTTAATCTCTATTTTTTTAAATGTCTGTTTTTTGAAATGCCTGCGTTTTGAATGTCGGGTTTTGAAGTGTCTGTTTTGTGATTTGTCTGGTTTGTGAGGTGCACCCAGGTTTTTTAAATGTCTGTTTTGTGATTTGTCGGGTTTTTGAGGTCCATTTCCATTGCCCATTTCCATCTATCACACAGATTAACATGGTTTTGCTGTTGGGCAGCTGTGGGTCATTTCCGACGTAATTTTATACGTACAATCAGAATCCGAATTCAGAAGTGGCCCATCACGTCAAGATTTTGAGATATTTGAGGTTATTTACTCGAAAAACGCGTTTTTTGCTATTTTTGAGGTCATGTACAGAAGACACAACATTTTTAGGAGTTTTTTTTTCGTTGGATCATGTGATACTACTCTTTTTCTTTAATATGGGATGCGCAGAATTCCATTACGACTTTTCTTCACCAAGATACGCCATTTTTAAATTACCATATACATGTAAACAAATGTACCTTGAAATGCTCTTGGAGAACAAGCTCAAGGTCAAATTCAATGTCATGAAACCTATATAAATATAAACAACTATATAAAATATGGATACTAATAACTAAAATCACGTTTCAGTATTGTGACTGTTTTTCGATAACGTTAATGGAATATATCTCGTAATTTCAAAATGGCCGTAACTTTGTAAAAAAAACATCTTAGGTGATCGAATAAAACCTCATTTTGAAGGTTAAAGGTAGTACGAAAAGATGCAAATAGTACAGAACGCCAAGAAAAATTGTTGCGTCCTGTACGTAACCTCAAACATAGCAAAATAACACGTTTTTCGAGTACATGACCTCAAATATCTCAAAAACCCGACGTGATGTACCAATTCTGAAAACAACATCCAAGACCCTTTTTTATGTAGACCTGTGTTATGAGAGTTTTTCAGACATCGATTGATCGACTATAAAATGGTAAAAGTAATCTGCAAATAATTGCATAATGTCGGCAAAAGGATGAAGATGCATCGGATCGCATAGGAGATTGGTCGCATTACCGCCGCCGTGTCATCGTTGTCACGAGTGGTTATTCTAGACATATATGCGAATAGAATAGGATGGGAATCGATTCTGTATGCATGGGAATGGAGCAGAGCCTCGTGCACAGGACAACAGGAGGTGAAAGTGCCGTCGGTCCGATCCGGTCGAAGAGTGTACCTGGAAATCCTTATTTGGGCTTTTAACATTACTGTCGGTCGGCGATGCGTCTGTCCAGGGAGAGTAGGTCGTTCCCATGGATACGGAGGGTGCATAAGATCCCCCGACTCTCTGGCTCCCCCGCAACCCCTCGCACCATGCCCTAGGGAATACCGTCGACTATGTATCGCTAAACTGAACGTACCCCGTGGCCCGTAACCACACACTCACATTCACTCACACAGATACACAGACACGCGCAGCTTCCTGCTGCAGGAGTTCCTTTTTATCTCTTTTTTTTGCACACTCTCAACCATTTTAACATTTGTCTCTCTTTTTTTAGCCTGCTGAGTTTCCTGCGTGTCATCCACAATATACTTCACCCCCACCGTCATTTCTCCCGTTAGTATTGTATTGTTAATCATCATTCCATCTATGCTTTCCTCCCTACTTAATTGTTCTAAAATATGCCGTAATTAAGTGTTAACTCATGATTACGCTCTAGCTATGTTGAGATGAAAAAGTGCATGAGAAACGAGGTACGTTTTTTGAAAATCGACACTTCGATATATGACCAAATCCATTCATGTTGGATTATCATGCATGCAGAACGATTTCATGTTATGAAATATGCTGTTATATTAAAAAAACAAAAGCACATGTGTTTTTTTTTTACATTTTCGGAAACAAATGTGTTGTTTTTTTATTACGAATTACTAAAGATTTTGGCTACATAACAAGATTTTTTACAAACTTTGTATTCGAAAGTTCGGAATTTTTTCAGTTTTCAATTTAATCAGTCGCGTCAGGGCTTAATTTGTTGCATTTTTCATACTTTCTAAAAATATGCCTCGAAAAATAGAAAATGTTGACAACCGATAACAATTAATCCCTTCGCTGTGTAGCTAGAATATCAAAAAGTGGCCTAGAAATGTGTAAGACCTGCCAATAAATGATTTTTATGATACTTTGTGTTTAAGGGTTTTTGGGGTCGCTGATTACGAATCTAAAGTTAGATTTCCAAAATTCAAGATAGCGGATCCAATATGGCGATGATTTTTTTACAAATTTTCCTTTTCATCCTTTTTAAAGAATTCTGGGACTTTCTAGTTAATTGTAAAAGAATTCGCAGGATTTTATTTTAGATTCATAATTAGCGACCCCGAGTAACAAGAACCAAGCGAATTTGAAGATTTTTAAAAAATTGGTTCGCAATATTGGATCTACCATTTTGAATTTTGGCAATCTGACTTCAGATTTGTAATCAACAACCCCAAAAACCGTTTAATAGTCAATGTACCAAAGATACGTTAATCCATTCTCCTAAACGATCCATGACGTGTATACACGTCATACACAACGAAGGGGTTAAACAATTTTAAAAAAAAATGTAAAAATATCCAACCTTTTTTCTCTTCTTTCAGGATTCACCTTACCATATAAATTTCATTTGGTATTTTTCTGTTTCTGGTGAGAAAAAAGTATTCTCACTTTTTTTTAAACTTCTAAAATCCGCGGTTTTTGTGTTTTCTATATGTTTGTTGTGTTTTTTTTTTACATCTATGTATACTATTTCTTGCATATATCGTGCACGGTACAGAAAATTGATAATTCTCACTAACACCTAACGTTTTAAACGAAGAATTAATTATAAAAAAGGACACCTTCTTTTTAACATTTTACCATTTATAGTTGATAAAACTTTTTTTTTTATAATAAACTATAACTTTTAATTTTTTTTTTATTTCTTAGATATACCTTAAATGTTATTAGTAAACAATTAAAGAAATTTATAATTTCCGGTAAAAAATGCATCTAAGAAACAACAAAATAAATACTATAGTTCGTTCTAAAAATTGTTTTTATTAAAAATGATTGATGTTATTATAAACGAACAAATGTTAAGAAAAGAGGTATTCTTTTTTAAAACTAATTTATTTTCTTCTTTTAACCCATTAACGTTCAATATGATGAGATTTTTAGTACATTTTCAAAGCTCTCTCGCAAATCGAAAAATAAAAATATGATAATGAAACCAACTTACTTTACTATTTTAGGGTATGCTCTATTTATGAGGTCAAAATTGTGTTTCCTTGCCGTATGAAAACAATATTGCGGATCATGAATCCGTCATTTTCAAATTTTAAAATCCGAATTCAGATTCATAATCAGCGACACCAAAAAAACAGAATACTCGGTTCCATCTGATTCAAGTCATTTATTACATTTTGATCGGCTGTCATGAATCCTCCATTTTGAATTTCTAAAATTTTAGTTCAGATTCGTAATCAGCGACCTCAGAATCCTCCGTATATAAATTCTCAGGTCAGTACAATTGAATATTTGCCTTTGACTGCCACTTTTTCACCAGCTACTTGCCGGAAAGAGTTAATGTTTAAATTTTTGCTTTGCACCCATGACAACTTTTATCAGATGCATTGAACTACATTATATTTCTATTGCATCCATTTTCACTCAGAACTTTTTTTCCTATAAAATATGCCTGGCCCTTTAGAGCAAAATTTCATTTTCATAAGGACTTTATTGATTCCATTGACAACATACTGCTTAATTAATGCAAATCTGTATTCTTACAAGGGCATTCTATAATAAGGATATATCAATTTGCTTCAAACATGTGCCAAAATACATTACAAATGTTTATACTCCGTTAAGCGCATTGCAGATTAGTGCCCATAAGATTTCATAACATAACAATTCATTAAATATTTGTATCAATTTAAAAAAATTCACATCCATTCTAATAAAAGACACACCAAAAATTTCACAATAACGCTAGTGTTTATAAATGCAGCAAACTTTGGTTTAAGGGAATAGTAATCAGAACCGCCACATATGTAACTTGTCTTCATCAAATTAATCTCGCTAATTAAATAGTATCGACGCTGCGAAATGCATAGGTACAGCATATTGCAATGTTTGCGAAATGTCGGCAACAAAGCTTAGTTCATCTCAGCGTTACCTCCACCAGATGTTCAGCACCTGGACGGTATTTGTCCGAGGGTCCAAACCACGTAAGCCTTAATCTTAAATGTTACACTTGTCTTTCCATAACCACAATTGAATCGTGATTATAAAAATACGGTTAAACATTAAGATTGTTTGAAACAAGTGCTTACAAGGCATTAATGCTACATAACTTCAATTTGCTCACTGAAGAATTATTGGGTAAGAACATTCATTAAGTATTGAATAAAAAGTGGAGTTGATTTAATTCTTATAGAAATTTTCAGATTGGGTCAGAATTAATTTTTCTGTATTCAGACATTATTTTTATACTATAAAAAAATCGATTACATAAAAAGATTCTCTTTGATGGCAGACTGCTCTGCGCATTAATGATTTACTTATCGATTTTTCAAATTATACAAAATGAACAGTAACATCGCTAATACATGGTTCCAACTAGTCAAATGGACCGATAAATGTCTCGCACAGCGTGTTGTTACAATAGTTTTTAGTTAATATTAATCTCAGTTTCAGATGACAACAATATAAGAGAGTCACCTCAGTTTTTTATTTTGAAGCATTCCCTTGATGAACATAACATTTTTTCGGGGAAAATAAATCCTACAAATTTTTCTTTCGGATTTTTTATAGGCTAATAAAATATTATATTGGAGGATTTTCGCGGGTGCTAAACATACAACTTCGACGCCAATATCATTCATGTTCGCTGATGTGCTGATATTTTTTTAATGGAATATATAAAAAATGTACAATATGCGATGTTTTTAGTGCTGCTGAATTTGATTCTGAAGATACAATTGCGATTTTCAATAGATTTTAAATGTATTGACCATTTGCCTAACACTCTGACCTTCGAAGCATAAAAACAAATTGTTTATCGAAAGTCATAAATGGAAAGCAAATGATTCTACAGGCTGCAATTATTAAACCACTGATTTTGATAAAATAATTTATTCTTTGGTGGTATGATCTAATAGTTTTAAGATAAATGAAACTTAGTAGTAGGAAGAATTAAAACTTAACTGACAAAGAATTTGCAAACGCACTGCTTTTAAGTATATAGTGTTCCGAAATCTTGTCAATTGCATACATATGGTTCAGAACCACGTTAACATAACTTTAAAATATGGATTTGATTACTATTAATTAAAATTTTGCTCTATCGATTAGTTAGTTTAAATCGTCTTCAAAGGTCAAGCAGGACTAATTATTTCATAAGTAATTTCCTAAATGCACTGATCAAATTAGTAAAGACTTTGACGCTTCATTATCTTTATTATCAGCCTAGTAATTAATTGAACGAGTTGAAGAGTTTATCCCCCAGTTTCAAATGATACCATCAATCAATTAATCTCATTCTCTTTTCAAGCGATTATACATGTCCCATTCTCCACTGGAAACTATTAATCCGTCCAAAGTTTATTTACCAGCAGCTGTCTTTTTTAATATTCTCACTATTTTCATTGATATTATTTTTAAGTTTGCAACACCGGGAATAATTTGTAGAAGTTATCTGAATGATTTTAATGACTTTAAACCAGACAATGTTCGGTAAACATCGTATCTCCCAAATACAACTAGCTCGAGTTGAATTGCATAAACAACTTGCACAATTTATACCATTTTTTAAATATTGTACTAACAATTACTCAAATATATGTATTGTTATGTAATATATTAACTGAATAATATGCTGTGAACGTACACAATTTTTATAAGAAATTCTGCTGAATATACAAGATCTATCTTTATGCGTAACCAAAACGGTAACAACTAAATTAAAAACCCCATTACGCTAAATTTTTTTTGACCTGACACACAAATTAAAAATGTGTGATTCAGATCTTCTAGATTTAGTTGTAGTAATGAGAAAATTTTCCAGCAATATTATTTTAATCACTCCTGATTAGACATGTACAATGAAGTCAAAACCTAATGCAATGAACCTTAGTTATTTCTAGTTCGAGAATAACCACGATGTCGATATTCCAAGTGGTACATGATATGCTATTGTATACTAATCCTGGTAGAGATTTGGCTGGATGAGCTAGCCATGATTCTTGAGGCTGGGTACATCTGTTCAACAGGATCACGGTAGAAATGTACACGAATTCTAGATGAAAACCTGCTAGACCACTAACATATTTTTATGTATTGTAAATTATGCTTTAATGTTTAAGCAACAAAAAAGTATCTACAACTCCAACCATCATAGATTAGAATTAAATACAATGTACGTTTAGTACAGAGCTGCAAGTTAGAACAATTCACGTCATTAATGTGAATATGACATCGGATCGGACGTGAAATCGTTCCTGTTGTTTACGATTATAGTGATGATAGTTTTCATTAAGTCCATCATGACGGTAATATAATAGTTGCGGGGAATTTACTACACGATTAAATCGACCCATGCCGTTAAACAGGACTGTTATAGAGGATGAGTATTACCACAAATCACAAATACCCTGTTTTAAGACATTGAATTTCCACGTTATTACTAGCGATTTGTAAATATCATATATTTGCACAACATATTTTGATATGTTAATTTTTTCATTATTCGTTCAATGCAAGCGATTGTTCAAATTGTTAACTGTGTGCCTACTAGAGCGTTTTGTATTTTGCAAAGAGCATATAGTACTTTAATGATATGTGACACTTATTATTTTTCAATTACTTACTGTAAATATTTACTATATCAGCGTTGATCCCAAAATGTTTAAATGTGAACTCACAAAAAAAAGGGAGTAGCCCGAAACACCAGATCCTAGTATCTGTATGTATTTTGGGACACTGATCCGAATCCGGTATCCGTTTGACCCTACCAAGTGTAAATCAGGGACATTTGAAGGTCAAATGCACAGAATCAATTTAGTATCAAAGTAAACCACCATATTTATATGTTTTTGGGATCGCTGAATCCGAATCGAGTGTCCATTTGTCCTCATCCAGTCTATATCAAGGACAGCTGATTTTAATTTAGCGAAATGTCATTGCCAGACTTTCTTTTTTATAGTCTGGTAGTCCTTTCACGCAACTATTTTTTTGCTGAAATAGTCATGACATTTTTTTGGACGTTGTTCATTGATTCGTCAAGGAGTAACATGAAAGCTATTCTATTCCAATACTATAACAAAGAGTAGTAATCCTGCACTAAGTAGGGGTATACGTAGTTATTTAAAACATATTTGGGTTAAAGTTGACCTTATTACACAAATACTTAAATGGTTTTAAATTTGCAATTTCATAGTATTTAGTAGACCTCATCTGGTGCAGGGATACTGTACTTGAATTCTGATTCAGCGACTCCGAAAACGTATAAATATAGTGGTTTAATTAGATAGTAAATTGATTCTATACGTTTGACCTTCAATTGCCCATGACCTAGACCTGATTACGTCAAACGGGCGCCGGATTTGGAATCAGCGACCCAAAATACATACAGGTACTGTGGACTGGTCTTTTGAACCTCTTACTTTTTTGTGAGTCTATGTTGTTGACGATGAAGAAAGTATTTGTCTTCATTTATTTTTTTTATTATTTTCCGTTAGAAGTTTAGAAAGATAAGGTACTAAACTTTTTACTTTGTTTAATACCTGCATCACACGTGGTCTTGTGGAGTTTTTGATATTGCGATTTTCGTGCATTCCCCGAGTTAATGCAGAATTTGCCTATATTTAATTTTGCTGTAGAATGAATACACTATTCTCACTTGCTTACAGTTTGGCACTTGCAAACGTGAGATGTCTGTCAGTAATAGTTTATTATAATTTGGCAACGAATTGCTTCTGTCTTCACTTTCATTGAACTTTTCCCTATTGACTTTTTTTTAGAAAGAAACTTACGTCACAGGCAAGATTTCAGTTTGGTATAAATGGCAATTCCAACTAAAAATGAGAGGGGATACCTTAAACCAACATAAATAATAATATAATACATGATATTCTTAGTTTAATAATTACATTAACAAAGACAATCTATGGTATTTTTAATAAATGGCAATCAAAAATCAATGAAAAGCAATAATTTAGTACTTATATATTTGTTAGTTTGTCTCAGTTTGTGAAACCATTTATACAATCATGTAGGAATACGACGAAAGTTTAGCTGAAATTGTTGAATATTTTACTGTACACCCATATATTTAAATTTGAACAGCAAAATGCATTTAATTTTGTGAATGGTAAAGTGTATATTGGTTTGAATACTAGATCCAAAAATAGCTTATTTTAAATCAATTTACCAAATAAATATAGACTCATGAATAAGTAAGTCGTAACTATTCTTTGTTTTATTTTGCTCTGAAATGTGATAAAGTTGTTCACCACCTTCAAATGTATATTAAAATTACTACAATGACGCATCTTTTTCCGTGTTTTCACATTTTCACTTAGACACCTCACCAAGTTATGAATCGCACACTGAAATCCAATCAGTGACACATGTAGCTTATTCATTGATATTTTTAGTTTAAATGTTACAATTATTACATGCAAAAACATAGGAATCCTATTATTATTAATTTTAACTCTTCAATCTAACATAATCTAGAAGTATCTGAAATTTTGCACAAACTAATAATGTGTGAAACGATTCGGTCGTACATTAAAAAGTTTCAACTTCGTCATATCATCAGAATATTGAATAAGAAAACCATTTTACAAATCATGTATGCCAAAAAATATTCTTATTACATTAATTATAAGGCATTCCAAAGCTATGATTTATACAGTGACATAACCTGATCTACCATTATATTTTTAAATTCCCGAAAATGGTCGAATAGGAATAATGCCCAATCGTTTTAAATTCTGTGCAAATACTCTCCACGATATTGAAAATAATGACGTGAAATGCATCTCTAATTTGATCATTTTTTCTTAACCCATTAAGCCCTGAATGTCGTCAAATCTCTATGCATTTTCATCCAGTTTTTTTTTACGCTACCTGTGCCAAAATGGATTTAGATACATGATATCCGATGTAATTTATCTAAAACCAATGCTGAAAAAGATATAAGTAATTTATTTCAAAAAAATTCCATTTTCTCGACTAAGAAAGTTTTTAGATCTAAAATTTCTATATGATATCGGTTATATACACATCCTGTATTACATGGAAAGCATTTTCGAGGCCTAAACTTGAAGCTATGTACGGTCCGGAATACAAAATTGAATATGGTGGTTCTTAAAATGGCGTCTGAAATGGAACTTTTTTTGAAAATCTTCAAGGCGCCCTGAAAAGCGATGAACTTATTCAAAAAAATGAGAAGAATGAAAAGTTCATCAAGGAATAGACTGGAATTTTTTCAGATTTTTTTGTGACATTTTTGAAAAATTTAAAATATTTAAGAAAAATTCTGAAAGGATTTTGGTATATTCTCTGATGAATTCTAAGTATCTTTTATTCGTTGTCATTTTGTTCATAAGTTGATAGTTTTCGTGTAAAAACTGCTAAACTTTCTATATGACACATTGCATAAATTATGTACATTTAAAAATGAGAAGAATGAAAAGTTCTTCGAATTCATCAAGGGATACACTGGGATTTTTTCAGATTTTTTGGTGAAATTTTTAAAAATGTTGTATTACAATTTCTTGAAAAATGAGAAATATTTACGAAAACTTCTGGAAAAATTCTGATACATTCGCTGATGAATTCTAAGTATCTTTTATTTTAAGTTTAGGGCTCGAAAACGTTTTTCTATATGGTATAGGATGTGTATACAATTACCGATATCATATAGAAATTTTAGAATTAAACATATTTTTGGTGGGAAAAATAGAATTTTTGTGCAATTCATTACTTATAACTTTTTAAGTATTGGTTTTAGACAAACTCTGAAGCTATATCATGAAAGAACAGGAAATTTTACATCCGATATCATGTATCCAATTTTTTTTTGCACTGGTAGCGTACAAAAAAATTGGATGAAAATGCGTATAGATTTGACGACATTAGGACTTAATGTGTTAAAGAGCTTTGAATTATCTTTCAAATAAACAAAAATGGTTGGGATTTGATAATTTGCAACGGCATATTGAATTTGAAAGAGATAGGTGGATCCCGTTTTCCATAGGTTTTGATGTAATTCATGGCATTTATTTTTTTATGGCCGGGTGAAAATGTTGATTTCACTTGCAAAAAATGGAATTTCCAAGTTTAATGTATATTATATATGAATAGTTTTACAATGAATGTATGCTGCTTCTCAATTTTTCCTCAGAATTTTTGAAAATATCCAAATATGATTGAAAAATGAAAATCACTTTTTTGCTATTATTTCTAATAATAATTAAAAATTAATATTTTTATGCCAGAGAGCGGAAAACCCTCTATATAGTTACTTTTTTTCCTATTCAGTACTGTGTTAAAATATATGAAATAAAACGTAAATTTTTAATTCGCAAAATCTGAAATACGACATAAAATTTGAAGGTGTTGGAATTAAAATTCGTTATGTAGTCAAAAAACTATATTTATGGTAGCAGAATCGGAATGAAATGTCCCATATATATTAACCTATCCTCGAAAATGTAAAATGTATGCACCGTACTGTCGAGTTCAAATGTATATTTCTTCGTAATTAAGAAATTCATTTATTTTACAATAAAGGTGTATGTCCTGAAATAGTTAATCTTAAAAACGACTAATATTAGTCACGAAATGATTTGCATTATGAGAACTAATTTATATTATAATTATTAATACGAATTTAATGATACGCAGCTTTATCTGTATTAAGAAATAAAATTATGGAGTTTTCAATGAAATAGAATCGGTATTTGCGTGAAGGTTAAAGGAGTATTAAGTAGTAACGGGTAGAATGATGCATTCCGATTTACTGGCTTAATAAGTTGAATAAAAAAAGATGAGCGATTCGATGATGAGGATTGGTCAAATAAAAATAGAACTCGGTCTGCGCTTGGTAGGTCCAAAGGCGAACACCCCGTATGAAACCAGGGGATACGGGAGTGCTTGACCTAGTTACGCTTGCGCGAGTTATATGGGTCATAGACACCGATTGTAGTCCCGCGTGCGCGTGCTGGCTATACGTGCACCACCCTACACTAGGGATCATTATTGCCTTTCTTCCTGCACTTTTCTTACACAGCTTGCGAAATTCCCAAAACGTCCGTCATCACAATTTATTAATCTTCACGCCTTACTAAAGTTCCGGACTAAAAATACTTAGTAAGTGCCGTGGGGTCGAAGAAATTAATCGCCTGGTATGCACTGACAAAAAAATTCTCTGCACCAGTCTCCAAGGATTTAAGACTCTTGTTGGGTATGGCGCCAACTACAATCAATCCTTGTTGACCCATTAATGCCCAACTTGACCAATTAAATTTCTTTAAGTCTTTGAATTTCTTATAAAAACCAGATATTCTTTAAAGCATATTTCCTTTAGGTTGAAGGTTCGCTCGTTCGGAATTGGATTTTGCAATAAAAACAAAACCACGCCTAATATTTCACCATTTTAAAAAAGTGCTATTTCCACGTATTTTCTACGAATTGTTGTTCTTACGCCCATAAAAAGTTCCGCAGATTAAAATCATGTACACAAAATATGTGTTCTACAAGAAGAAACACGATCCGGCCCCATAGGGCCATAAATATACGCCAGGCCCAAAATTTAGAGGAAGCCTCGTTATATTTCATATACCTCGACGAATGACTTCAATGTTATTCTTAACCTCGTTTTTAACGATGTATTTTTTTCTAACCGTGACGAGACGTGCACGCAGAAAAGCCGATTATGAAAAATAGCATAAAATACTACATCAAATGTCAATGTGTTCTAGCACGATCTGAAATGTCATCAATTGCGATAAAAAATAATAGTAAATGCCATTTGAAATGTCAAAATATCCTATTTGCGACTTCATTTGTTTTCTGCGCTCGAATTTCTGTTCGACATGCGATGTAATACTAAGTGAAATAGTACTTCTCTCTATGCAACATGTCAAACAAGTATTTTGCTGCGTAAATATGTTAAAAAATGACGTTTCGCATTGGAAATATTACGAACCCATATAGTAAAATTTTCGATTTCACCGACCTGGCATTAAATGCTTCTTAGAAATATTTCTTTAATTTTTAATGTAAATACATAAAGTAAATATAAAATAAAATTGAACTGACAATTATGTTATTTGAAGAAATTAGAGACGACAATGTATGGAAGAATTTTGTGAATATATCGAATGATTTCTTTCCTTCTGTTGTTCGCATGCATGGTTGAAATATGGTTCATGTAAATACATACAAATTTCAACCATATTCAATGTGAATATATAAGGTAAGTAAACGGCATTTAACCGACAGGGAAGTTTCTTAAAAGAATTGGAATTGAAGAGAATATATATGAAATAATTTTGTCGAAGACTGAGTGTGTTCACTTATTTTCATTATAAATTTACATATCGAGACACTATCTATAATATACATCTACTTCTTTATTTTCTAATGTATTAAAAATGTAATACATACAGTGAAAAGAATATGGAATTGAACCAAAGAAAATATGAACTAATTTTACCAGCAGTGGCCATTCGACACCTCAATCGAAAATATTGTTTAGATAATTATATGGTTAGAATTTACGCCCTGAATGCAAAACATACTATTTCATATGGGTTGTTCCTAAGAAACGACGATTAGGTAAAACATGTGGTATATCTTTTGATACGTCATATTTTGAAAGAGGTTATACCGAACTTAGTCGGTCTATTCCTGTGTACAATTTGACATGTCATATTTTACCATTTGAGAGGTCATTTCACGCTATACATACTTTAAACAGCCGTTCCATCGTCCTTTTTTCACCAGCATGTCATTTAATACTATTTCACGTGTCAAAAATTACTTTTTCAGTGTCATTTATTATCATTTTACATGTAATAATTTACAATCTTAAATAGCAAAATTTACTATTTGTCGACTTTTGTTCCGAAGCAGTTTTGTGAACAACGAAATGGCACATTTTGACATTTTAATAGCAATGTATGCTCTTTTTGAGAGACGACTTTTCTGCATGTGGAAAAGCCGCCATATTGAATCATCAATTATTGAAACAAAAATTTCAACTGAACTACAAGTACAAGTATGAACCTATATAAAATATCTTTACTGGGTTCCTATAAGAAATTATAAGAATGAAAATGAGCAAATTTTTTTTATCTAAGCCATTAACGGATTTAAGTAGCCCGTAAAAACTATAGCAATGGGATAATTTGCCCTTCTAATTAGTTTTCTGAGTTCATTTAGCTGTAAAATCTATTATTACGACATAACCAATATTTGTTTATCAATAGCAATATTAATAATGAAAATAGACTTCAAACGATAAAAAATATCGACAACATTGAACTATCACAGACTTGATATATGCAGCTTTACGAGAATTTGAGTTTAGAGGTTATGTTGGATATCCCTACAAACTCTCAAATCGCTTTCTCTCAGATGTTTTTGAGAAATCTTTTGAGTTTTTATCCAATCATTCATTGAATATCACAATTCTGTAAATTGAAACAAAATCAAATACACGATGTAAAGAAAATTACAGTAGCTCCCCCCAATATTTGCCTTACCCCTCGATTGTTGTTCCCCACCACTTCTCAAGAAGTGGTATTTCTGTGGCGACATGCGCGATGAAAGGTTAAACCAATTTCTTCTGGTGTTGAGGGAATGAGGGAAAAACTTCTTCCCCTCGTTAGGCAAATATTAGGAGGGTTAGAAAAGGACAGACAAGACGAACGAGGCAAATATTGGGGGGAGGACGGGGGCACTGTACATATGTGTTGAGGTTTTCAATGCTTGTACGTTTTTTATATGTAAAAATAAGTTTACAATCAATCGCATAGCTAGACGTTGATGCGACAAAAGTCAGAGAGAGAATTCAAATTCCATCCCATTCAAAAGCTGCGTTTCTCTAATAAAATGGCAGCTCACGTTGCTGCGTTGTTTGTTTTCGGTTTACGAGAGCATTTCGTTCGCGTAGGTTCGATTTACGATCTTCGTGTTACATCCACCATATAGAGTTTCATCGTTCCGCACTATTCCCGAATGGCTTTACTCTTGTAAATGTACCTTCAAAAGTCAGGCAGGCTCTGAAGGTACAGTAACTTTTAAAAATATTTAGGTTTTCCTGGACTATTTAAAATCTCATTGTTAAGACTAGACACTTGAGAAAAATGTGAATTTATGTATCTGGGCGATCTAGGCATTGATCAACTCTCCTCAGAGGAAATAAGCTCCATTTTCCTGATAGTATGACATGAAATATCGAATTGTTTTATTAAGAAATAAAATTCAATAAATATTTGTTGAAAAATACGATCTTCAGAGTGATATACAAGTTCTAAAACTAATTTTTCCATAAAAATTGACTGAAAGAAACTCTTCAGAGATTAAACCCAAATCAACCTTATTAGACTAGCAATGAATTCGTAATACTAGTTTTTTAGTAGCATTGAAAATTGCAAGGTTCATAGCTAAAGGTTACGATTGAAATCCAACGAATATCTTCTGCAGATTCTCATTTACTGCTTCTCTAAATTGAACACGTGGAAAGTTGGATGGAATAAATGATCAAACTTTTATTACCTGCAAGTTTTGCTTATTGATCTATAACATGACATCAGTAGTAGAATCAATCCACTAAAAAATATTTTGTTGACAACAGCCCAGGATTTAGTGGCCTGTGTAGATTCTATTGTGCATGTTCTACTGAAATCTTGATTAAAATGTACTGAAAAATTTAAGTAACCTTTATTATACATATAGAATTTACTTAATATTATTAGTTTTTCACTTCAAACTTGTTATATGTCTGAGCTTTTTTACTTAATTATCTCAAACTACGCAATAAACCTTACCGATTTTCGTAAATTTTTATTATTTTTGTGGTCGATAATGACTACGGTAAAGTGTTTTTTTTTCTTGAATATAATTTAAGATTAAGGCTCCAGATTTAAGTGCGCAATTAAAATTTAAGTAATTCCAGTTTATTATTTAGGAATGAACTTTTTTACCCACAGGATTTCTTCCTCCTACTATAGTGGTATAAAATTTAATTTACACTTTGAATTGTTGTCGTTTAAGAAAGCCGAACAACATTTATTAGTTTTGTCTGTATTAGCTTTCAGAATATTTGTTATTCGATACTAATGTGTACTATAGTAATCATTGATCGTTGGGGAAACCTTTTATTGGAAACATTTGCAACCTCGGTTAAAAACTAACGAATTAACGTAATTTATAACAATCTTTATCTTAATATAATATTTTGTACCACGTTGGTAAGATCTTGTATCCGAAGAGCAAATGTTAATAATCTTGTAGTAATAAGGTATCCTACCGGAATAAATGAAATCTATTGCAGTAATAATAATAATAGACATTTGATCTAGCAAAATTAAGTTTGTAAGAAAAATTGCAACAATTTGAGGAATATAACATAAAACATGCGTAATTAGATTACCTAAATTTAAATAGAGTTGTAACATACAAGTATTAATACAATTTGTAGTCATTCTTCTTCGGAAACAAACGATAAAATACGACTGCCACCGAGCGATTTGTGCGTATCGAGGTCATCAGAATCTGGGGATATATTGCTCCGCTCCAGGTTGAAAAAAGATTTCATTATATATTTGCAGAGATTGGTATATAACGAAGCTCATGAATTTCATACAATAAATTGAATATTTCGTTGTACTTGTGTTATAATTCATTAACGGAAATTTAAGTATTTAATTAAATCAACCCAGTCTGAGATTAATCCAACTGAGATTTGGTAATAATTGTATAAAATATTTAGTACACTCTCGTGCTATCATCTATATGTAATGTATTAACTGTAACGTGCGGATTTATGAGAAGATCTTCTTTCAGTATAATCCCAAACTTGCATTAAATCATCTATTATCAAATAGAAAAATTATCCTTTGAACTTTTACGAACTCTTACGATTTAGCTTTTTTGAACCCATATTGCAGATACACGTGGGTCTATTTGACTCGAGCTCTTTTTAAAAGTGTTAAAGTGCATTGCAAATTCTAAAAAAATGTATGAAGTATCTTAAACCTTTCATCTTGAAATAACAATCATAAAAATGTTATAAATTTCAATTTTTATGTACATTTTTTATATAGCAATAGAGGTACTTCGAAAAAATCAACCAATATACATATTTCTTTTGCTCGGGTCAATATGACCCATATGGATCCGGTAAGGGTTAAGAAATAAAGTTATTTTATTTCGTTCTGAAATTGTATTAATTGTTAAACCTCAACATGCATTTTATTAAAGGTTGTTCAGAATTGGCTTTGAATGACTTTTAAAACTAAAATGGCGTCTCTCAAGTAAAAAAACACCGAAAATTGGAAGGAAATGTGTGTATGATTTTTTTCTTATTGAACAATTAACAGAAATGATTCCAGATTTCCATAAATAATAAAATAAATAAAATATATTAAAATTACAAGAAGATTTATTTTCTATTAAAACCCACTAATTGCTCAAAAATTCATGCTGAGAGAAAAAAGTGGTTAGTGGAACTGTTTTACAAAAGTAAAATACGGAATTACAAAAAATAGTTAAATAAACTATCTCTGCAGTAAATAAGACGATGACACTATTTCGTGGACTATTTTCCAATAATTAAATGTCCAGCACCTTACATAACCTTAAATGCACCGCAGTTTTACAATGAAATTATTGCTTTAAATATTCGTGATGTAATAAAATTAAGGAAATGATAGGGACTTTTTGTTATAGTAATAATATTTATTGTATGATATAAATTACAACATTTTGAATTGTAAATATCACACAGTCAACGACAACTTTTCACGTTGTTAATTCTACTACCCTGGTAGAAATGAAAACATTTTTTGTACAATTCTTGTATAACATTCTTATTTACCATGTTAAGGGTATAGGGGGAAGAAATGGACAGTCTATGAAAAAATGGATAAATTTCTACCAGAGCACTTTTTTTCATCTTTCCATTAGACATTTTTTCTCTCTGTGATACAAAAAAGAAAAAACAATAGTATTGCTTACTTTTCTGTGAATTGAATGTTTGTAACAAATGTATGTATTGAAAGTCGAGAATATTACGTCATTCAATTTTCCAAATTCCAAATGACGGATTCAATGTGGTCGACAGAAATGCGGCAGTAAAAATGGTCCAGTAGCAGTAAATCTGTTTCACAAGAATGTGAACAAGATCATTTCAGTTTCATGCAAACAATTTCTATTAAAATTATTACTTGTATCTAGTCCAAAAGGCGTATTTTTACAATTAAAAATGGCAGATTCACAATGGCGGGCTTAAACCAGAAAATCTTTGAGTATCGGAATTCTCAATATTTGCAGTTATCATTTTAAAATTCAAAATAGCGTCTTTTATATTTGTTTTTATGCTTCGATTACGAATCTGAGGCCGTCATTGTAAATTCAAAATGGAGGCTCAAATATGGCAGAGAAAGTTTAGACTTACACAAAGAATATTTGTACAAAAAATATGCCAAACTAGTTAGTTTTATAAATCAATAATACGTTTCCTTAAGCGTGTGTGCACATGTTGTTGGTTCGTGTTTACCTAGTTTATAATTTCAAACGCAGAATCGAAATATTTTGCGTCAAATAAGATAAAAATACTCAACTTGATCCATTATTTTCCAAAACGGATATTTTTGTGATGTTGCAGTTACCATTTGTTAATTTCCATGTAATAAGACAACATTTTATGGAATTCTGGGCATTAAATCGCTTGCATAAATGTATACATTACCACAGCCGAAAATGATACACGGGCGTTTAAGGAGTTGCTGATTACGAATCTAACTTTAGATTTTGAAAATTCAAAATGGCGAATCAGATATGGTCTAGCTCAAACAATGTTTTCAATTTTGGTCCATCATCTTCGAATCGCCATTTTGAATTTTGAAAATCTGAAGGCAGACCCCAAAAACCCTCGAACAACAAATTTGGTTATATGCATTGTTTATCGTTATCAAACAAAAAAGAAAAAATCATAATAATGATGAAGAATTATTTACGTATCTAAAAATCTTGTCAAATTAAAGAGGCAGACATTTGCAACAAAATTATTTACGTTGAAAATAAAATAAATTAACTGAATGAATTCAAATCAATGCTATAATGTTTGCATCGTGTGGGTTAGACGGCCATATTTAAGAAGAAAATGATTTGTATACATTTAGAATATCTGTATAGTCTGACATGCCGGGGCTCTTCTGAGGTCAGATCCAATACGACAAGCGTCGGGAAAGTATTTTCTGCTTTCTTTGTTCGGAAGGTCAATGAAGATTTGTCGGCCTGTGGTGTTAATTTTTGAAAAGAAAAAAAATGAGCTTGATTGAAGTAATTTTTTGGAAGCTTATACAGAATGCAGAAAAATCCGCATGAAAATGCTGGGAGGAAATTGAGGCGGCCCACCCGTTAGATCGTAGACTCCGTCATAGGTACATATATCCGTAGGTATATAAGATACGACACGCGCACGCGTGCTCTACTGGCACGTCGGTGTGCGGGACTACCATTAGGATTCGGCGAGTTTTCAGTCTTTCGTGCAAGTTCAATCGAACAGGCTGCGCGTCCTCGTCGGGTATACGCAAGTCTGTCACGAACTTGGCCCCGAAAATTCGGCGGGGCTGCAAGTCCGTCGCGAATCTCCTATCCGCCCAGTCAATCTCGCCCAAGGAATGACTCAAAAAAGGCAAGTCCTGACAGGTCATCCTGTCCCCGACCCCTGTCCCCATGTCCCAGTGTAGTTTGTCAGAATTTTCGCGGGTGATGAACGTCGAGGCACGATCAGCTGCTGCGTTCCGATTTCCAGGCGCGTTCGTGTTTTGCGGGTGGGAGTGAGCTGCTTCCGCGCAGCTGACGGTCATTTCGAATCTATCGAAAACCTGACAGAGCCGTTTTTTACGCCTGCGTCCCGAGTATTTTTAGGAATACATTCGAGCTCTCGGGTGTAAACAAACGGCTGACTTTTTTTTAAAGGAACACGCGATAAATCAGGATTCCCGATCCACACGCATTATCGGATGTCTCGATCGTTCGGGAGTGGTTCGCAAGAGGTGAAGCTAGATCACACTTTTTTCATCCTCCATATTTTCATCTTGATTTTCAAAAATTTCTCCCTGATGAAATACACCTCGATTTCATAGTTTTTATTAAAAACTCGGCTTGCTTCATCCTCTTTCAACAAATTTGAAGTACGACCTACATTATTTTGGAGCATCGTTAGTGCGATATCCCTTGAGGCAATTTAATATTTCATGAATGACCCAACGCATAGCTGAAATTTCAAACTTGCAGAATATGATAATGTTTAAGAAATCCAGTGAATTGATAGTGACTTCAGTTTTTGAATAAGTGTCGTATCCTAAAATCTCTCATGTTCAAACCTGTCATGCAAGGAATACAATAAATTACGAATTTTAAATACTATTGTGGAGGAAGCGAAAAATATAACTGCAATTAAAAAGTGGATTTGTCAGTGAATGCAAACGATGAAAGGGTGACCTACTTTTCTCTTCAACTTTTTGGTGTGCGGATTGTTGCAATAAGATTTGGATTTAATTCACACTGCCAATTGCAGACATTGAAATGACCATGAAAAAAATGCTCTTTAGCTGCCTATGCAACGTTAACCATCGATACGAATTAACTGATGTCCAGAATCAAGTTTCAATTTATACGAACCAAGACGTTGACGCCTTCGATTAATCTTAATCATGATCCACCAATGTTTACTTTCGACGGATCACATTCGACTTACTGAAACGTGATTTGAAGCAAAAAAAAACTTCGATACATAACCTGTGTGGATTAATTTAACGCGACAATAGTTTAGTGTAAATTTAAGAGTGAGTTTTTTGTCACTCTGAAAGGTCAGTGATAAATCGTTTCATCTCTTCGGATTGAATTTTAACGTCTAAAGTCTAGGATGTACGTGACTCTCAAATGTTATCAACTGGATTACCGTTGTTAACTGACATGTTTCTTTTTGAATAATGCAGTGTTCAGAATGATATTTAAAAAATAGAATTTTAGTGAATGTGTTTTTCGAGTAACCCGTCATCAAAAACAAAATTGTTACTAAAGTTCTAACTAATAAAGTTTCGTATGAAATTATTAACCACGTCATTTAATATGGCCGATTTTCACTCATTTTTTATTAAAATTGAAGAAAATTGTCTGTTTTACTTATTTTTGTTATTCAAAATTTAATTGTTTTACTTTATTTATTGATGTCAATAATATTAATCACGTTTCTAACATAACAAAATGAGTAGATGGTTACATTTTAGCCTCTCGTACGAAAATACGTGTGAGATTTTTTTTAATACAAACAAAGTAACGTAAGCAAATAACGGTTCTTACATTCGACAGGAAACTGCAACAAACGTCTTTTCGCCGGTTGATCGAAGAATTTGATGACGTCATTCTTGAACCGCGCACGTCTCTTGCCATATCTTCAGAATGTATAACACACAACTACTTTTTATCTCGCAAATTCTATGTATTACTTAGCAAGATTCGGCACATACATATATTTTTCTAATTATATATTTTCATTTTCGTTTCTTCATTAGCATTTAAAATAAAAGTCTCTTTTCCTTTTAGTCCATTTAAAAAGATACGTCATTCTTTTAACGAACACAAGCGATAATAGGTTTCGAGGTTCTCGCATTACTGGAATGAAAACTGATTATTGATCGAAATACACACGAAGCAATTTTTAATTGAGAATTGTAAGCATTTAAAAATTTACTGTTCATGTGATGGCTTTTTAGTAGTGAAAAGTTCTATAGATATTTAATAGAAAATTAGTCAGTGATTTGTATTACGAATTGGTAGAACATAACCTGTTCTACTAATGAAGTTAAAGTATTTAAAAATGTTTTCATGTATTTAATGAAAATTTAAGTAACTAAAAATTCTCTTAACGTGTTGTAAATTGTTTTGGTCCAAAATGACGTGGATTTTATTATGTTCTAATTGTTTTTGTTTTTTTTGACCCTTAATACATTTTGGGATGGAAGTAATCACTTTTTATTTGCGCTTACAAAAAAGGCAACAAAAAATGAGAAGAGTTCTACTTTTAACTCAGTTTTTCGTATGATTTTGGTGGGTTTTCGTTAACCAATCACTCGGACGACCTATATCAGATAGTATAATCAATTTAGCTAATATAATAACCCGATTTTAGACACAAAATATAAACTAACGGTTTCAAACTGGACGATTTTTCAACTAATTCGATGTTATCAAATTTTTCAGATTGTTAGACGTTTTCTAGTATTATTTTATGAACCCATTATGGATTTTAAACATATTTCATTAAAAGAAAAACACTGATTTTCTAGTTTTCGTTCATTTTATTGGAAGTTTGGAATGTACAAGACTATTTGGTTAAAAATGGCGGTTTATTAATGAAGACTGTTTGAAAAATTGAAATAATCAAAATGATAAACTGTATAATATTGTTTTGGAAATTTTACGCATCAGTTTTCTAAAGGGTACACAGAAAAAAAGTCTTAAAATTGTTACATCTCAAATTAAGCACTGTAAAAGGCTCAATTTCAGTCTAAAATTGAGCTAATTTTCTTAAATTAAGTCAATATTTGCGCTTAAAGTCTTACTTTCAGACAGCAAAGTTTAATTTTAGTCCAGATTTATGGTTAAAGGACAATTTTTTGAGCTTGTCACACCTAAGTTAGAGAATTCTTATTACGAACCTGAATATTGACTAAAAGTAAGTTTCCAAAACTAAACACAAAGTTTTAAGCACAGAAAATTAGCACAATTTTAGACTGAAATTAAGCCTTTTACCGTGCTTAATTTGAGATGTAACAATTTTAAGATTTTTTTTCTGTGTAGATGCAAGGCGTTACTGTAGACTAGAACAAAAACAGAAAATTCTTATACTCCGAAATTTGTTATGTCTCTTACGTTTTTTAATTTCTTATCTACGCCACTTGCACATGATGGTCGATAGTTTTGTTTTTATTCTTTAATTGTTCACGTCGTTTACACTTGTTTTGTGTTTTTTATATAAAGTGAGGAGATTATAGAAGTTTTTGTTTTTTTTTCTTAATCTCTGTGTTATAATACTCTGAATAGGTATGAATTTACAATCATCTTGCAAATAACTTTCGTACTATTTATTCTTCTATTCGTTTCGTAACAATTAATAATAAATATCTGATGAACAACAAAAAATTGTTATCGCTTTATTGTAAAACATTATTGAAATGCTTAATAAGTACATAATGAAGATTAATTTTGACATCTTTCCACTAGGTATTTTCTTACCAAGAAAAAAATGTTGAAATAAACATGTCTACAGAACATTATTTGAGTTTTCTCAATCTGAATTGTGACTATAACTGCTGTTATTTTACACAATCACAGTTTACTCATATCAAAAATAAATTTCGATAATTGTTTTCTAAATAATTGTATTTTCCTGCATGAGTAATCGCGTTTCGATCATGTTACGTATATATCTGGTGTTATAAATATTTGCTAAAAGACAGAATGGTTGGTAAATCGAAATTCTAGGTGTCGTATTGAAGATGGAAGCCGTCATTACTTACTTTTCAAAATATTAAACTATCGTCCAACCTTAGTAATTGCACGAATTTTATTGAAACTCTGTATACTTAATTAAGTTTCATACTATTCATATTCCAAATTTGTATTCCACCATTTTGAATTTTTAAAATCTGACAACAAATTATTAATAAATTTTTCCGAAAGATATTTAGTAGTAATCTACACGGATAGGGATAAATTGTCGTATTAGATCCGTCGTTTTAAATGCGGGAAATCTGAAAGCAAATTCGTAGTCAGCGACTTCAGAATTAAATGCTTACTGAGAGTTTCGAGAAAATTCGTCTGGCTCCTTGGGCTGGGCAGTTATTTCAATTTTTTGCTTGCTGTATATGATGCTATGCTTTTCGAACACTTCTTAAATGGTACTGTCAATGAGTTTCTATAAAGTTGTAAAATTGTAGTAAAAGTACGTTCGAAATGTCGTAATAATTCTATTTATCAATTTGAACGATGGTATTAACTTACGTTTAGTAATATACAAATAAAGCATAAAACTCACAAATGAATAAAACATCAAATTATACTTCTAAATTTATTCAATTTAAAAGTAAATAAGCCAGAATAAAAATAATGAAGAACGACGTAACGATTGAAATTCTTTATTTCGCCTTAAATCTATATTTAGTACGCATTCCAATATTTAAATGGAATCCACAATGTGCTATTCTCATTCTGTACGATTCGATTTAAGATACCAGGATATTTAATAATTTCAGAAGCATGCACTACGGATATTTGCGCAAATTAATATTAAAATCCGAAGCGTTCAATAAATCGATATTACGAAATTTCACAAAGTTAAGCAAAATTTACGGATTCAGATGGAATTTAATTCTTTATGGAACAATTGTAGTTACAAATGATTCTTGCGATTGAACTACAGTTAGAATGCTAAAGCTACTATTTACAGCGCTGTCGGAATGTCTAATTATATGCTTCACACATATATCGATTTATGGTTTTGACGACGTCGTTCAACAATTTCTGATTTTTTTTTCAAAACCTGTGCTAACCCATTAGATTAGTATCTTCGGTTTGGGTTAAAGAACGTTGAATATATTACAACGACTCATTTAGAAGCATTGTACTGTTATTACTAAATAAAATTGGCAGTAAATTTTGCTGAAAGCTTAGGAAAACACTTAGTAAAAATTGCTACTTAGAATTATTTAAGTCTTTGAGCACTTCGAAAATTGAACAGATATTAGTAATTGACACGAATCATGTGTTGAAATTTTTAATTTTTTGTAAAATAATTACCACGATAAATATCTTTTGTGACTACTATTGTACAATTTCTAATATAGTTAATAAGCAGTATTTGTTAAATCTGATGTTTAAGTTATTCTACCTAACTAAAGAATATTGTCTATTGTGTTATTGTGGATTAAGTTTTGCTTAAAATTTGAAATCAACGAACTTTAATCAACGATGCAGATCAATTTGGTTGTAGTTACACGGAAAAAAATAGTTAGGGTAACTACTTAAGTAGTAAAGACGTGGCCCACTCAATTTGTTTTTGTTAACGGCACTACTTAACTGACTGGTCTTACTATTACAATAGTAGAACCAACTGCAAACAATATTTCGTTCTGAATCTTACTACTTAAGTACGGCCGTTACTACTTTTTTTCCGTGTAATAAATTTCATAATTGGCGAAAAGCAAATGAATATTTGACCATAGTTAATGAATAGTTTAAATAGTCAACAAACTATTATGCCATTCGGTAACTTTTGCCAAAATTTGGCATCATTATACGAATATTCTCGAACCTACACATTTAGTTACAATAAGAATAGTAATTATTGCCGGTGTTCGTATGGTGATCCGTCAATGCCAATACAATCATTTACTAGCCAATTTGTCAGCATATTTAATAATCGGTCACTGCAGTGAAACCTACATTACACTGTTATAAACGGTGCAATTTTATACGAAACCTATAGTCGAAATAGTTTTTTATTTTTGGTTTTCACTCTCTTCATTTTATTAAGTGTATATTTATTTACTGATTTGTAATTGTAATAGCGGTTTCAAATTTAAAAACCATAATTTATGCTTTTAGTAATGAAACAGACAATATTTGCAAAATTGCTGAATTTGTCCTTAAAATAACAGAATATTTAGTGATGAATTTGTCACACTAGTTTGAATGCGAAGAATGCAAATATAGAAAAATTTTCAACATTGATTAATCTTTAGTGTCCTGGAAATTGAGGTTATTAACTTATACTGCATTGCAAATTTTATGGAATGCCACATGTTTTTTTTCTCTTAAATTGCATTTTTTAATTGCAAATTTGATAGTTTAGATCCAAACTATACACTATTTACTATTTAAATAGTAACACTAGACTATAGAGCTGCGAGAGCCTTTCTTATTTTCGTTTAATATTAAAATGCTAAAACGTTTCTTTTACTTATTCGTAAATCGGAAATATTAAAAAATTATTAATAAAAATCGAAAAGTAGAATACTAACGATTAACCAATTCTGAAATACTATAGTAAAAATTACAAAATTCATGTTAATATTCAGTAAATTAAAAGTAAACAATTTAATTTCTCAAAGCCATATTACGAAAAAAACTTTTGAAGTGTTACGAAGTGGCTATTGGGCAAATGTTTTTTTTATATTTTACTAAACAAAAAAATATTAATTACGACGATTTTAAATGGTGTCTAACTTTTCCTTCTGGAAATATTATTTTTTAACAAATTCAAAATTAGAAAGTAACGTAACAACGTACCCAAGTGTAAAATCGTTTTGTTAAGGGTATTTACTCTCTAAAATTCTAAGATTAAAAGATGACTGTGTAGGGTAAAAATATAGGCACTCTTCAAAATGAATAAATTATCATTTCGTGCCATTTCTCCTTAAGAAAATGAAAAATCAGACATTTCTTCAAAAGTGATGAAAAATCCTAAATTTATTCAATTAAGACTTACATTTATTGCACAATATTAGGTAAGCTGTTCCACCTTTCTATTTTATTACCAGAATTTCAAGACAACTGTGAATAATTTTAAATTTTTTCTTGAATACTTCAAAAAATGACTGAACTTTACCAAAAACACATTTTTGAATAGTTTTTGAGAGTAATCATTTCTTGTAATGTGTAGAAAAACAATCAATCCTTAATTTGTTTAAAGTTTAGTGAAAAGTTTTGCATTGTACTACAGTGGAAAAAACTTAGTAGGAGTAAATAAATAATCAGGCCTTGTGATCAACATAATATTGTAACTGAGCAAACGAATTGTATAAAATCTTTAAAACCGCACAATAATTTTGTATTATTTAGATGAAAATGTTTTAAAACTGATAGAAAAAGCAAAATATATATTTTTAAACCATTCCTTTATAAGAAGTGCAAATTGCAAAGTTTATATTTTTATTTCTCCAGCGGTTTAATCAAAATAAATTTAACACGGTCATGAAAGAAGAAAAGGAATTTTTACAGGATATTTTTGAAGAAATCTAGGACTCTTTTTCAATTGCTGGTCGAATAATTTCTGTGTCTATTTTCTTTATTTGCAAATTTTGAATTTAGTAACTGTGGAACAAATGAAGATTTCGAAAAACGCTGAAAAACGTGCAACAAGTTTTCAAAAAAGCTATATTTTACGGGAACTTAACGAAAAACTTGTTTCACGTGGTTCGGCGATTTTCAGAGTTCCGAAGTTACGAGATAAAATTGTACAGTAGAACTTTATTGCCCTATTCGGGGTTTTGCCTTTCACTTTGTTGTTCGACAAATGCGCATCGTTTCTTGCGCACCTTCCAGCCGACACAATATGCCAGACACTGGAATTACGAAAGAGGGAAGAAGAACTAACCTTACCTGCGCTAAATACGTGAAGGGAATCTCGCTAATAATGTGAAGGCGCTTACAAAGTGAAGGGCAATAAAGTGAAGTTCTACTGTAATAGTCAAATAATTCCTCGAAAAGTGATCGCAGCGCCACCTATGACTAGTGATTTGTATTCATCTCGAAGCCCCCTTCCAAATGATCAGCCATTCAACCCCCTTGCGTCCCTCGTGCCCCCTTAAAATGGTGAGTCGCAAGCCCTGAAAAATAATAGGTTTTTTGAAAAATCGTTTCATGAGTTTCAGGGATATAAAACATCAATGGTTTTACCCGAAATATTTTACCATCACGGTACAATATTACGCAATAAAAATGTCATTAAATCCATGAATTTCCATCAGACAAAAACCTGATTCAATTTAATAGAATCTAATATTGGTCTGTTAAATTCTGTGAACAGAATAAGTAAACGTTGTATTAATTGTAATCTACTAGTATGACATTGGAATTAGACGAGTATTAAGGTGTTAGAAGTTTGACTTTTCGTTCATGGTACTGGAAATTAATAAAATAGGTACAATGCGACTCCTAAAACCTTTCCATGTCTCAATTATTTTCCTTCGGTTTAATTACTTAAAAATTCTATATTTGTATAAATAATTCGTTGATATACATACTTTGATATATTTAAAATAATACTAATTTCCTTATTTGTATTGTCATTCCAGGTTTCAAAGGAAGGAACTGAGATACGAGGTGTGTGAATGGAACCATTTGTAACAGCTAGGGCGGGCGTGCCAAACGTCACAAAAGTGAAACGCAAAACTACGAATGATTCTTTCGCAGTGTGTGATACAAAATCGTACGCGAATCTCACGTGATAGTTCGAAGATGAAAACGTCTAATCATTCGTCCATCCACGTCGGAAAGTCTCTTAAATCAAGGTTTGTTACTTAATAAGTTACTGAAGTTAGCAGTGTTAGATTCAGGTGTTTATTAGCGAAAGCATCGTAGGGTTAGAATATTTTTATTTAATGTAAACAAATCCACTGAATACATACCTTTAGAACTGCAGTACGACCTCGTTATATCGAACCTCATTATATGAACACTCGATATTTAGAATATTTTTACCTTGGTATATCAAATGTAAACAGTGGAGACATATCCCCTCTACTTTATTTTCTTTCCACGGTAGAGGGGGAGGAGTGCTGATGGCGAGAGTTATTGGAGAAGGGGAATGATCAATTTCTATCTCGCGTTCGATATATCGATGGTTTGAGAGGAGGCTTGGAACCGATAAGTTCAGTATATCGAAGTCCTACTGTATTTGTTTTCTTACACTCTCAAGTAATCCACAGTCTAGTACTTTATGGTTACTCATTATCAAAGTATCACTTGCTTCAATTTAATTTTCTTTGTTTGCTGTGAAAAGTTCAGTATATCACAATATTTCCTGCAAATTATCGAAATAGTTTGTAAAATTAAGCGGTTAATGTACACGAAGAAAACACCACGGTTGTTACAACCTAAGATACGGTTTTTTTGACGATTTGATAATTATTCCCTTCCATATCTATATGGTTGCTGGGACCATATATATTGAAAGGATTTCTAGATGCAAAGTTCTCTTTTGAATAGCAATGGTCGACCTTTCAATATTTTAATTCATAATGCTTCTTTGGTCGTTACGTCTAAACCTGTTTTTTTCGTGTTTGTATAATAATATTTAGAAAAAAATGTATTTTTACTTAAAGTTCCGTCAAAATCTATCTTCTGATATCCTCAACTGCAAAAAAAAATCGAAAACATTATTTTCTATAATTAAAGAATGGTAAGCGTCTTCTACATTTAAATTGGTAAAAAAAACTTCAAGAAAGAAAAATGAATATTTAATGACGGATATTTATAAAATCAGTTAGTTTGCATGCAATTTTTAAAAAGTAGTATTTTGTTGAGCACGCTGAAAGCTGTTTTACTAATTAGTTGATTATTGCTTGTACATACTAGAAAAAGTAACTAAATGGCATATCAACTTTCATTTTCTTTAGTTGTCGTTTAATTTAGAAAAGAAATAGATTAGAGACTGAACAGTAAAATGTTAAGATATCGCATTAATAACGCTTCCGTATAATAAAACGTAAGTAGTAATGCACGAGTATGGTCAGCATTTTTAAACTTCGCTAATGATTATTTAACTTTTGCGTTCAGTTATAAAGTTTGATTCGACGCAGGCAACTGCAATCTGAATTCAAACTTGAACAAATTTAATAAATAAGTAAACTACCTTCCAAGTCCCACGCCTTTTTTACAGTCCTTTGAAAGAGTACATAAATTTGAAATTGGACATATTAGGAGATGATGGTTTAATCCGTCGATACGTCGGTTTCTTATATCGAACCTTGCTGAAATTACAAGAAGTATCAATTTTGAAATGTCTACATTTAGTTAAGCAATGCAAACATTTTAATTCGTTAATTGTATTTATGTTTCTAAACGTCTAAACGTATGGAGAGAAAAAAATGTTTCGTGTCAACAAATTGTATTGATAATATTATTTGATTATGTGAATGTATAGTAGTTTCACGAAAATACTTTAGTTGATGAGAATAGAGTTGGTATTACACTTATTGTTGGTCAAATTCACAATTCTGTTTGTTATCAACGAAAACAGTATTTATATTTTATGTTAATGTTCTCTATTGCCGTATTTTCGAACTCACAATTTGCAATTCATTACAATTAGTTCATTATAAAATAACAAAATGTGTTATTCGCAAGCACTTGAATTGTTACTTAGACAAAGTTTATAATAGTTCTTATTATACCTCAGTATCTTTTTACAGATTAAATCTGTTTTAACAATCTAGTTTCTTGGCAGATTACATGTTTAGTAACCGCAATAAATAATTTTTCTTTCTGTGTTCCATTGTCAACTTGCTAAATTATAATATATTAAAAGGTGAAGTATTGACCAGTAATTTTTCGCTGCTCTAAACGTTAGTAGCTTGCAGGCATATAGTGTATTATAAATGTTATTTTCTATTCAGGCATAATTTACCAAAAAGATTATGCATTACACGTCAAATCAAATGACCGTTTATAAAATCAGATTCTAATTAATGGGAGCTACAGCCCCTATATGCCCATGTTGACCTGTCCTGTCGTTCATAAAATCCAATGAAACATATGTTTACGAAGTATTCAGTAATGATTTCTTCAAATATTTACACCTACTTTTATCGCTCGTAACAAAAGTTTGGTCCGATTTCCAAATAATAAAATACATTTCAAAAAGAACTCCATCATGCCCAGATGAAACGGACATCATTAATATTTGCAAAGTTTCTTAACGATGATTAAATCGTTATATTTCATAACTTTATAATATTGACCATAATATAAATTTACCTTTTCCTGAGCGTAAACTAATATTCATGCATGCAGTTTGATTGTAAATGCTTGTAGTTCATTAAACATAATAGAAAATCGTTGCATCGTATGATGGAAAGTGAGAAAAATGAAAATTTGTGGTCCGCTTTTCATCAAATTTATCTTACCTAGTGTAATAAATAACACTGAATCATGCTGTCTATGTTAAACGTTTTGTTCTTGTGCTTCTGTTGCCTTATGTATTCATCGTTTTAAATGTTATTTAGCAATGTAAGGTAACATTTTTTGTTATTATTTAACGAAAGTTCTTGTACAGTTTAGAAATTGTGATGGAATAATGTGTAATTTTAGAATATAACTATAAATAACTATAAAAATAAATATATATTTATTAGGTGTAAATAAACAGCACAGGGATATCTTAATTCTGCATTTTTTTGGGCCAAATGTTGTACATTGGTTTAAATAAAAGGAGGTCCCGAATTTGAAATACATCATAAGTATTGATATAAATAAGGTTAGGTGATTTTGTGAACGGCATTTTTTTACAGTTCTTGTTAAAAAAAATGATATGTATTAAAAATATCGAAACTTCCCATTTTTATAGGACAATGTTATAACAATTAATTATTGTTCTGTTAGAAAATGATTTCTAAGCCGCAAAACCATTTTTTTTTAATTTTGTACAATGTATTTTTTGGAAAGTTTTGTAATTTTATTCAAAAATAATAAAAAAATTTTTATGTTTTACGTACCGTAATTTTCCAACTCCTCCCCTTATCCTTCAATGTTACAAATTCATTGTTTTTTAACCACTTAATACTTTGGTAACATTTTGTGATTTGTCCTTAATGTAATTTGTGAATGAATATGTTGTGTAGCTCCTCATGCACTTTAACATTGTAACGCCCGTTGAGGTAGCTCTCTTTCCAGGACCTTTTCATTTAAATTTCAAACGAGAAATACCAGAAACAATCATTTTATTTTTATTTACTATATTAATAAACAAGAAAGTGTGAGAAATTTAAATTTGCAGGTTTGTCATTTTGCTTGCAGAGTGAACGATGTTGGAAAGTGGCAACGCAGCAAGCTCTCTAGTGTCAGCCCTCGAAGCCGTGGTGTACATTAAAAATTGTCATACTAACAAACAAACCTGCACCCGTTTGAAATAGCACACTGCATTATTACCAAGCTTCGCACTGTGAATCCCATGACACTCTTAATACATGGCCCGTTTGGAGAGTAAGTCCTTTTATCTGTGCTTTGCTTTAAAATATATCCTTTTCTTTTATCTGATTATTTTATTTCCGATATTTTTACAGAAATGATAAAAAGACAATAAGATAATACGACATATTGATTATCTCAATGGTTAACTACTGCTTTAACGTGTAATGCGCTACTGTTATTGCTTAAATAACGCTAATTAATGTACTATTGCTTTTGTGTATTAAAATAACAAGAAATTAAAATGGCGATGAATTCATTACATAATATAGTGTTATTTTTCTGTCTATTTATGCATTTTCATGAACTGAATATGGCTATTAAAGACACCTTGTAAAAGTCTTTCTGACTCTGTCTTTAAAAACGCTGCGATTATGTAATGTGGTATGATGAGTCCTTAAAAAAACTTAACTTCAGAGTTCTTAAAAAATTGGCCTTTAAGAGGTCACAGTTTTGTAAATGTAATGCATAGCCCTATACAGTGATTTGAGATGACACATTCTTGCAGGAACGTTCAGTGAAATTAAAATGCAAATATGAAGTTGAACTCTGTTTACTTCACACTCCGTCTGAAGGACGGTAGCTACGTGCAATGAACGAACGAATATTTCACAGAGCAAGGAATGTCACGATTTCTTATTGATATTTTGTCGCATTTCTTTTCTTTTCCTAACAATTCCAACTTTTATCGTTAAAAATAACTGTATGCACATATAGAGACAAAGGAAATTAATTTAAGATATAGTAATTAATTGTAGTAAAATCTTAAGATCTCTTATTGAAATGCATTACCTTTAAGTCGACGAACAAGTCCTCTTAAAGCTCCTTTTAAGAGCTCTTCCTTGTCAGGATTTAAGTTGTCTCGCAATTTGTAAAACATTGTAAAGTACTATTGAACAGAGTGTTCTCATATTTGGTTAGCATTATAGTCCCTAAAAACATTCGGGTTAACTAAAAATAGACTAAATTTTATGACAACAGTTCATTTTTTATTCTGTCAGTCCATTAGAATATTAAAAAGTGTTGGTTTCTTGTGGTTATTTTAAACAGAGCCAGAAGACATATATAATATTAAGTATATTTTAATCTGACCGCGTGCAATTTTTATCCTCGGGTTGGAAAGAATGTTATCTTCTTTATGACGTAAGAAACGTCCAGTTCTCTGACATCCACGTGTAGTTGCTCTTAACATCTTTCGCTAAGAATAATTCATTAATAGATCATTTCTGCTTGATACTGATGAATTTTTGGACTATTGAATTTATAAGAGTTAAAATTATATTTGTATCAAGTGTCGTATTTTTGTATTAAAACATTTTGAAAGCCCACAAGTACGTACAGAATTTCAATTTCAATCTAACATAGAGTTAAAATCAGTACTAATTACAACATAATATTTACAATCAAATGTTTATTGGCTTGAGTTGATTTAACTTTGATTCTGCAGCATTTATTGTTCTGACAGATGACATTAATTTTACCCAACATCCTACGTGGAAATTTGTCTAATTTTATTAAGTTTGCATAATCTAGACAGAAACTAGTCACATACTAAACAAACTAGACAGTTTCTATCTAGAAATTGGTTGACAGGAAAAACTAGCCAGAAACTAGCTTTTTACGAGATTAAATTTCCATCTGGGATGTCATTCAGAAGAATGAATAATTTTCAATTTGAATGTTTCCTCTTAGAAAATGATGCTACTAAAAAGTTAGTGAAAGTGTAAAAACACTGATTGTATATCTATTGTCTAAAATAAATACGGACATAAAAAGTGAATATCTGTGTTAGCAAACAATTGGACTAATGTAGCAAAACAATTTTTCGTGTACTTTGTTGTTGAACACCTCTCTGTCGTTTTCATCTTGATACCTCCTAATGCAGTTTCTGCCGGTTACGTTCATTTCACCGTACTTTTGTTTGGGTGTTTATATGTTACAGCTTATTGTCATGTGTTTGGCGGAAAAATCTTTTATCTCACGCAGGAGTCAACATCTTCATTTTTCGTCAAACTCGATCTGCTTGTGAAAATAATTGCCTGTCGGTAGTTTAATTCAATACACAAGAGCATTCACAAACAAAAAATTCTATCGTATATCTCTTCTTATCTGAATCTTTGAATACTTTCATTTTGCTAGAAGATATAACTTCCTGAATGCAGCAGTTTCTTGTGACTGAGTTCTTTTCTATTGTGTTAGGGTGCATGTTGTATTTGCCTTGTTTTTTCTTTTTCTTTAACCCTGGATGGACTTACAGTTTCACGATGTCTTCCCAGGACGGTTCTACTTCCACTAGCCATGTAGCTTTAATTCTACAAGTGAAATTGTTCTCTGCCTAGACAAAACCTTGTTTAACTATGGATTTGGATTCTATTGTTTTTAGCGTTTTGGTTTCTATTATTAAGTTTGTTGCTCTTGCGCTTCAAGTATTTCTTTTTGCTTCAGGATGAGCTCCGCATACTTCCTAAATATTGGGAGTTATATTCCCTGAAGAGGGTGTTTTATCGCTTTCCTGCCTTTCCAGCTCGGTTTTCGTGGCATTTCTCAAGTCTATGTACTTTGTATTTAATTTAGGAGTATCTTCTTTGAAATGTTCGTGTCCTGTTAGGAATTGTGCAGTATAGTGATTGATTTTAACCCTTAATCCCGACGCATGGATCGTTTTCGACCCAGAGAAAATTCAAATTGTACTTTATAAATTGCACACCTGTAAGCATTTTCAAGCGGCAAGACTTATTTAACCCAGGTGGTAGGAGGAAAAAGCTTTAAAATAGCCGTCGGATCTAAGGGTTAATGTTAGAATTAAGTAAGTCTATCCTTTATTGAAGATAATATTTCGTGCGTTGCTTGTTTCTTCAGCGATGTTCAGGCTGCGACTTTTGGTTCAATACACAAGAACACAGCCTGCCAATCTTCTTAACAATCTACTTTAAACCTTCTATTTGTTTCATAGCAACGATTTTTTATACTCTAAAATGAGCAGTTTCTGTACTCTTGATTAATTGTACAATGTTCCTCGTCTGCTATTGTATATTGATGGATCCGAATTTAAACGATGACTGCATTCTTTCAGCTTGGATTCGGTTTCCATTTCCATGTCAATATTATTCGGATCTTGATTTTTATTGGATTTCATCGGGCATTACATGAAAAACCGCCTTATTCCGGTCAAAAGCTTTTTTGTAGTTTTACAATAATGCACGACGCGTAGTTTGAAGCAGACTCGTCAACTTCCGGAGGCCAAATATTTTATAGATAACATAACAAACATTCAAAATTTCAAATTTCGTAACAAAAATGTGAATATAATTGTCGCTAATCCTCAATATTCTTTTTCAACTACATCCTGGGAATCCAATTAAAAAAACGAGATTTTTAATACGTTTACGTTTAAAAATTATTTCGAATGTAGAAAGAAACACTTTCGTTGATAAAAGGTAATTAGTGAAGGAAGAATCAGGTATCGTGCTTCTGAGTATTTAATGTAATTAAAACACGCTGTGATATTTGATACACCTTCAACAGCATAATCGATTTTGACATTACAAGAAATTACCCGTGGATTATTTGCTATTTCGTATAGTTCACAAAAATCTTTTTCATTGAAATTGGAATTGATGACGGTTTTAAAGTATATTCTTCTCTGATATTACGCCTTTTTGTTATAAAATATTGTGAAATATGAATAAGGAAATGTAGCAATGCAAAGATCATGTTTTTACAATACAAAAACAGTAGACAACAATAACACAGGTACACAAGAAAGAATTTTTATCAAGAATATTATGAAGAATTTCATAATGAATATATATGAACGCTACACTAGTATATTCCCATATATTTTTGCCTGATAATAGATTGATTCAAATTTTGTAGGAAAACTTAGAAAACTGCTAAAAATCCGTGATTCAAGGCAATAGATCCATTCACTATTTTTGCCGAGGCATTGCGATATTGTATTTCCAGGTATTTTCCCCCGTGGAATCGGAATCCGAAGTCGAAGTTACCATATTATTTCATATTTATGAGAAAACCTCTGTTTATTTTTTCCTGAACTCGAAACCTAGATCTAAAAAATTTGATCCAATTTGACAAATCCGGCTTTGTATTCTGATTCAGCGGGTAAGAGTGCATTGGAATGTACCGCAGCAGTATCTCAGCTAAAACAATTTTTCTTGCGTACTTGTGCAACAGATGTAAATTGCTGCATTGTGTTCCAAGGTGGAATGAACAGCAATATTTTAATTGCGTCCAATGTTTTACTTCTGAAGTCAGAAACTGCTGCCTTATAGGAAATCTGATACAATTTTTGGAGTTCCAGTATCCGTAAAGTGCAAAATTTACTACTGAGATTACACGACACAGAAGAAATTGTAAACGCACAATTCTAATAATATCTCAACAACCAATAATATATTTTTGAAAAGCTTCTATTTCGGAATAAGAAATAACATACTTATTTTTCTATATGTTACTGACTAATTCCATCTAAGACTTTTGAAAGTTTTTAATTCAAAATCGATTCAACTTGAACGGCGAACTCAAGGGAAATTTTTATTCTTACTTCTTATTTTATTCGACCCTTTCGAAAAATGACTTAAAACTAGGGATTTGAAAATCAAGTGGGACACCGACAAGGAGGATTACAAATCAAAGTTACTAACTCTGGTATTATCCATAATGCAATTTTTTATCAGGTACTTTTAATCCGGCAGAATTTATGCAGGAAATAAATTACATGCAATAAACTATACATATATCAGAGACACAAAAATGCATTTCTGTGATGATGATTCATAACATAACATGCATTCTATGAAACTGATTTATAATGATTATACAAGCCGACAACATCATATCGCCCCTGTGATCCAGAGCCATGAATTAATTTTCTGAAACTTTTTGGTAGGCTCAATCTGAATCCGAAATCAAAATCTCTCAATTAGTTCTGATGTCCAAGACATAAAAGGGAGTGTAGAAACCGTGATTTTGACTAATTTTTGTGGTTATGTACTAAGAATCTATTACATATATAAACATCTCATATTGAAGCATACACATTGGCATCTGAAAAAATTTCGGGTTCAGTTAATAGCTTTTTAATTGAAAGAAAAAATCATTTGATACACAATCTCAAAGATAGACCCCCTGTAATGTGTAAAGTTTAATTACATGCAAGAGAATAATTTAATAGATAGTTTTATGAGCATACAATCATGAATGTTTTGAGTTGAAATTTTATGGAAATTACATAAAAATCTCAGCACAATCAGGTCAATTTTCATACAAATCGCAAATATTTTCGAATAGTGTTTCCGTAACTTCTCGAGTAGAAATTTGTTCAGGCCCTGATCAGGGTTTAACGCTTTTGGTCAGGCCCTAATCAGGGCCCTAATAAATTTCTACTCGGGGTAGTGCGAGTACTATACGACATTTATATGAAATTTACAAGGTACTTGTTTCAAATTCTCATGAAAATCCTACCTAACATTTTTCGCAGGGCCGACATTGCTCCTTTTGCATTTTAGTTTAGAATGTGACGGAAACTGGAGATAGTTGATACATGTTGACTTTGGATTCGGATTCAGCTAAAAACCTGAAGAAGTATATTCTGACCACTGAATAAACGAAACAATCAATTTAATTACATTTTGAAGATTGTAGATACTATTTATGCTTTTGCATGACCAAAATTAAAAAGTTGATTAACGAGGCCATGTTTTTCAGTACCCAGTATTGTAGTCCATAAAGGTGGCAGGTCGCAGAGTCGGCCCGAAAGTCCAACGGTGGTGTGCGAAGGAATGCCCTCGCTGCCGACGTCCAGGCAAGGTCACGCCGTCAGCAACCCGGCCGCCACCGACACGGACATGCTAGAGGGGAATGTCACGGCGAGCAACGGTCCGAGCCCCACGTCGCATTCGCAGCACCGATCTTCACCAGGAGCTCCGGTCGATGCCAAGTCCGACACCGAGAGCAAAAACTATCGCAACAGAGTGAGTTCAGAGTCCTTTCGAGGCGTTGCCACGCGCTAACCTCTTTTGTTGCCACTCGTACGACCAACAATCCAGACAGTGACCTTGACTCGATCTGCACTCCGTAGGCGAATACAAAAGTGAAATTATTAGTCAGAAGCCATGCCATGAGGGAATCGACGTCACCGCCGCGCGAGCCGCATAACGGCTCGTCGTCGCCGCACAGCCCCCAGCCGGCCGAGGGAGAGAAAAAGTTCACCAGCAGCAACAGCCTATCTCCTAACTCCCTCACCCCGTCTAAGCAGCTCAACAACAACGAGTCCATGTTCAACAACAGCAACCTGTGCCCAAACCAGTCACCTAAGCAGATGCGCAATTCAGCAACGTCCCCCACATGTCGCTCGATACCTAGAAACGGTAAGCAATCTTCAATCATTCAATTCCATACTGAACAATGTGGTTAAACTATAACAAAATTTGGCCATTGACGTCACAGGTGACTGTAGGAAGCCTTTCTGAAGTCGGTTATTCCATTACCATATTAGCTTTTACCCAAATCCACCTCTAATAACCGTTAAAAAGCTCTGCGGTAACTAAAATACAGCTGAGTTATGATATTCAGCATCACCGCAGTTACCTGTGCTAATTGGGTGAGCGGGTAATTTGCAAACTTTGCCCAAGATGTGATCGGCGACGTTTTGATTCTTTAGGATTCCTCTCTATGAATGGATGAATTCTTGACATTACGTTTAAGAATTTTCTCAATCTCATCTTCACTTGTGAGGCCCTGATTGAAATCTAAGTTACTATCGGACCTAGTTGGACATAATCATGCCTTTTGAGGTCAGATTTGCAGCTTGATAATATTTCTCGAACTGCGCTGAGATGAACAGCTATGCTAGTAGATGGCTGTGGGACAAATCGATAGATCACTGTCGTCCGTCGATTAATCCGTTAATGCTTAACCCGTTTCATCCCAAAACGACAAAATTCGTTGCCGGTTTCCATCCTTCGTAAGTTTATGGATATCTTTGAGCTATTGTTGTGATATTTAGGTCTCCTATAGTTTTTGGGTATGCTGTTTTTGAATCGGAAGACCGTTTTTCGATATCACTTTCCATTTTTTAAATATGGCTACTTAAATGACAGTAAACATAGAAAAAAGGGAAAACATTTTCAGTAAACTGCAATTTTTATTGCGAAGGAGTTACGAGATTGTGTGAGGCCTCTGAATTCTGTGGCATAATGAGTTTTGCTAAACATTGGTCAATATTAAGATTTAAATTACAAAATGGCGTCCTCACAACGACGCTATTGCTTTGGATTTTTGATGTTATCTGCGTCTTATTAAAATATTTCTGGTATCTTGTCGTGTATTTTGATGAATATGTTTTTCTAGATTATTCTTGAGCTTGATGAATGCAAATCCGTTAGAAATTGTAGTGTAGAAATTGAAAATGGCGAATCCAATATGGCTAACCGAAATTGAAGAAAAATTGTATGGTATTTAGTATGTAGATGTTTTCGAAGTCGTATTTAATTGGCCATTTTGAATATTCAAAATTTAATAACGGGTTTGTATTGAGCCACGTGAAGAACAATCTACATATTCCTCAAAATACATGTCAAGATACCAGAAATGTTATAATAAAACGCAAACAACAAAAAGATTCCGTATAAATAGCGCCGTTTTATAATTTATATCGTAATATTGACCAACTTTTAGTAAAACTCATTATGCCACAGGATTCTGAGGCCTGACACGATCTCGCAACTACTTCCCAATAAGAATTGCAGTTTACTGAAAAAGTTTTTGCTGTATTCTATGTTTTCTTTCACTTAAGTGGCCATATTTAAAAACTATTAGAAACCTCAAAGATATTCATAAACTTACAGAGGACGAAAACCGGCGACAGATTTTATCATTTTGGGACGAAACGGGTTAATACGGTATAACATTTTTTTTTTACAAATTACCTTTCTACGGATTTTAGATATCCTCTTGCCGAATTTGCAATCCATTTCGATTATAATCAGACATTTTTACAATATGACGGCTTCAATGTAAAAAAAACATGAAAAAATATTTTTTTTTCGAATTAATTAAATCAACACGACCTTGTAATGTTAAAAAAAGTAATTTCATCCTAGTTTATTACTATGGTGAAATGTCCAAAGGTTTCTTGGAATTCCTCGAACAGATATTGACATAATTAACAAGTTCAACAAGAAAAATTACCTCAGTTAAGATATAGTGTCCTGGTAATAAATGAGAGAAACACGAGATGGCTGGAGGTCAAAATTTAGAATGAAAAATTTCAATAATTCAGAAATTCCGTAAAAAGAAAAGTAAAATTTTTAAATATAAATGACAGAATTTGACGGTACTACGACTATACAACACACCTCTTTTAAACATACGACACTTTATCACCGAAATTCAACATACGACTCTTCAACGTACAATCATTACAACACAAACATTTCATCTCATGATCATTTCAACATGAACCAAAAACAATGCATTTAAATAAAATAATTGAAAATAACAATTATATTATACACGCGAAATAATACAAAAATCTAACCTAACCTGTCCGAACCTGACCTTATGTAACCTAACCTAACCTAACCTAACATAATCTATTTTGTTAAAAAGTTTAATATATTATATTGAAATGGTCATTTGTTGAAAAATTTTATGATGAAATGTTTGTGCGTTGAAATGTTTATGATGAAGTTATCTTGTAGTGAAAACATACTTGTGTTGAAAAGTTATGTGTTGAATAGTCGTGTCATCGAATTTGACGCAATAGTACACAGAGAGAAAAAAAGTTTAATGGAACCATGAAGAAAAGGTAGAAATGATTATAACATTTCATAATAGTACAATTAACATCGTGAAAAGTTGTAGTTGACAGGATCTTATTTTTATAATTTATAATATTGTAAAATATAACATACAATAATTACTTGTTATGATGATAAGGGGTTATTTTCGTTTAATCACTTTTACTAAATCTATTTTTCTAGTCAAGAAGCATTCGAGTGACTATTTGACTGTAAAGCTACGGTACATTTGAGGTTATGTGCTATGCTGCACATTTAAGTACCGGGAAATAGTAAACGAAACAATGGTTTTGTTCTCTTTTACTAAAGAAGTGGATAATTTAACCATTTTTTATAATTACGTATTTTACTTTTCTAAAATGGTTCCATTAACCTTTTTCGTTCTCTCTGTGTAGTGGTGTAACTAATCTTAGAAACTCAATGGTTTATTGATGAATGTGAGCTGTGTACCCATTTGTAAACCCGTACACAAATGTCATGAAATAACACATAAATCGCACTTTTTCTCTGTTTTGATATTCTATATATTTCAATTTTCTTTGTAAATAAGGTTTCTAATGTAAAACTTTCTTAGAATTGTTTGAGGAGTTTTTTAATTTTCAATCCAGTCAACTGTTCTCCAAAGTTGTAAAAAGTTGAAATCAAGTTCGAACAATATTAAAATTTCAGGAAACTATCGTTTAAAACTTTTTAGACGTTTTCTTAGTTCCGAAGAAAATTTAAATGCATTCAATTGAAAACTAGTTTAACATGGGGCTCGTTCATAAAACCTGATGGTACGTAAATAGTCGTGCGACTAAAATCGTATCATGATGTCGTACTTCTCACACATTGACATATGATTTTACGACTTTTCGAATACTTGAGTATATTTACGGATTTCTTTGTCGCCTGTTGAATTTAATCGGAGTAAAAATATTCGTTTATATTTTTCAGAGACAGTTACGAAGTAAGAGTATTCTAGTCAATGAATCAGAATATTTTTTGCATTAAAAAAAATATGTCTGTGTATATAATATTTTTGAAATTAATAAAGTTTTATTATATTAATTAATAAAGTTAATATAAATTGTTTTTAATTAATAATTTTTAAAGTCTTATTGAAAGTTGATGCATGGTTAAATTAAAAAAAAAGACAAATAAACTTGAACCAATATCTTTTAAAGTCTTTTCACTTTTCTCTATTATCAGTACTTCTAACACGTAGTATTGCTTCATATAATAATATAAATTTACAAGTAAACACGGTCTTTTTTATTAAAACTGTCGTGTCTCCAAGACGTCACATATGATCAACGAAAAACAAAAACGTCTACAACATCAGAAGAAAATAGTTTTATTAATAAATATAAACTATTCAAACTATTGTTATATTGTTATTTTATAAGATCTGATAACTTTTACAGGTCCCTCTAGTCCCTCTCAAGCACACTCTCCAAAGATTCCTGTTTCCCCCACCAACAGCAAGTCGGAAAACCAACGCGCGAAAATAAACAATTCAAACCATCTATCAAAGTGTAATAACTGTGTGAAAAATAGTCAGAATGAACGGCCAGGTTTGCTGCAAACTCCGATCTCACCGTCAAAGTCGAATCAAGCCCAACTGCATTCTGCGAAGGGATCGAACCTGTCGCAAAACAATCAAAAGAACTCGGAACAGCGCAGGTCGCATAGTTTCAATTGCAATAACCAGTGTTCGGCACAATGTGGTAATACCTTGTCCGTCAGTCGGTCGAATTCCCGACACAAACTTAGGCATCAGAATTCCTCGCAAGGCAGCTACGACAGCGCCTCTCCGTCCCTTTCCAGAGGTATGTTATTGTCAATCACCATTATTATAAATTGTCTAACTTGGGTAATATATGCTAGTCAATGCTTAAAACATGAGTCTTGCTAAAAATATAGACATTTGTATAGACTATTTCACGGAATTAAATGGAGATCTACTTATCCCCAGACGGATATCACTTGTTGCTTCGCTCCCCTTAAGGGAATCTTGGGAAATAGTACCAACTGATACATGCACGACAAAAACGGGATATGGACGAATTATTTTTTTATTTCAAACGGTAGTATTTCTCCAAAAAAAGATGGATCAAATAATTTCTTATAACCAACACGAATACTATTGACCACTCTCCATCCTTTATTTGTAGAAAAACTATGACTTATGATTTAAATCGCAGATAGCAGCACCGAATTGTACACGGACAGCACCGGCATCGATCTAGAACAGTTCATCGCAGAGACGATCAATCGGAATCAAAAAGATCGCACCGTCCTGTTGAAGATCGAAAAAGATCTAATCGAATTTGCGAAAGATCGACAAAAGGTGTCGCACAAATTCCCTAACATGTCATCGTATAATCGGATGCTGGTGCATCGAGTGGCTGCGTATTTTGGTATGGAGCATAACGTTGACCAGTCAGGTCTCAGTGTGATCGTGACCCGAACCAAAAACATGCGAATACCTGACACTCGCTTCAAGGAGCACATCCACGACGATTTGATCCTTACGGAGGAGCCGCGTCGGAGCATCCTCAAAAGGGACTCGAGTTCCTTCGAAGATAGTTTCAAGTCGCCGGATCGACTCTCCGGCGACTACTATCGCAGGAGCAAGAGCTTCGAGGAACGCGAAGAGGAATACGAGAGGGCTAGACGAAGGATATTCAAGGACAACAGTGGAGAAAGTGGCGATATCAGTTCATGGCCGTACTGGTCTTCGTCAGAGAGCTCCGATGCCTCGGCACGGTATCGACTTTTGCATCCATCGGACCATACCGGAAGATGTGTCTGCGCTAACTCCTGCATGTAAATACAATTCGTTGATTAATTTATTCAATTCCATCTATAAATCATTGCCTTAATCATACAAAACGTTGTTTTTTAATAGACAAACGAGACTAATGAAAGGAGAATCTCTGGATGGACGGGACTCACAGCGCTCCAGTCAGCGACCGTCGGTGTCTAAATCTTTTAGTTTTGGCGGCTACACCAGAGGGATGCTTTCCCGAGGTGACAGTGTCATGTCCACGCATAGTGCGGAAGCTCGCTTAATGAAACAAGGTAAAAACGTATTTTCAATAAATTAACAATTTTTTAAACTGTTCAATCGATTTATTTTGGAAAATTTACGAAATTAAATGGTGCTGAACAATGTAGATTCAGGTGCTAGCACGTGTTCGCGACTTAGTCCATCGCAGAGCAGCAGCGGATATAAATCTCAGAGCCAACGGAGCGACGCGACGATATCGCCGTCCTTATCGCCGTCGCCGGTGCCGAATGCGACGTGTGGCCACACTCAGGTATCTAGTCAAGACGCCGCATCACCCGATCCTGGCGCTCAAACAGTCGTATGGGCGGTGACGAATATATCCAGCGTGCCACCCGGTAGTGTAATTATAAATCCGCAAAATAACCAACCATACACGAATCCCGATGGCTCCATCTATCGGTTTGATCCGGAGAACCCACCGAAGTTATACGTCGAGGAAGCCGCCGAAGCAGCGAATCACACTACTGCACCATCGGAACAAGCGGGATCAAAATCCGAGAAAAAACGTTCGGCAAAAATGTCGGTGGCGACGGATACTTTACCGCAAGCCACAATTACAACGACGACGAACGTTACGAATTCGGCGACATCCCCTAGTTTGCCGCTTCCTGCGCCTTCGCCATCTCCGCCTCCGCCACCAGCAACGCCGCCGCAGCAACAGGCGACGCCTCAGCAGCAGTCGCCTCAATTGCCACAGCAGTCGTCACAATTGCAACAGCAATGCGCGACTTCGCAATCTCTAGTCAGGACTACGGCCTCTCAGCCTTGCAATCATAGTCCACCGACGCAGCCATACGCGACATTCTTACCTACCTCAGAACCGTACAGCCAAGGTGCGTATCCACCTTCTGCAGGGCAACAAACTGTGATGATGGCTCCCCATCCGAATCAGACTCAACCGAATGTACTGAACAATGGACAGGGAGATGCTGTGTTTAATCATAATCCCGTTTATGCGAATTACACGGCACCAGTGCAACAGACAGCAGCTCCACCTACTGGGGTAAGTAGAGATTATCTATCACTCCGGAATTTTATGTGCCGTACTTAGAGCGTTTGTATCAGTCCAGTATCAAATAGTAGTTTATCTTTACAAACACAAATGTTGAAAGGTTATAAATATGCAAGCTTTAATAGGGAATTTCAGTGTTCATTAATGGACCGAAATTTCTCGGACGTAGTTTCCAGACGTATTCTGCAATATTAAGTCGAGGATTTTGCGATACCATACACGAAAAAAGTGGCTAGTGGTACTTATTATCTGAAAGATAGTCGTTGAACTAACTAATTAGTCACCGCTACATTAGTGAAATACAGTAGACGCTCGATATAAGAAACATCGCTATAAGCACCGATCGGTATAAGAACACTTTTTTGATCATTACAGTGCCTATAAACATTCGAGGTGTATTCCCTCCATACACTTTTTGCTGGTATGAACCGTTCCGCGCATTCCGTCGAGTCTACCTATGCATACACAATAGATGCAAGAGAAGGGGAAGCATCAATCCCCCTCCAATGGTTCTTATAACGACGCTTGGCGGGGAAGCTCGGAACGGACGTAGTTCTTATATCGAGCGTCTACTGTAATATCATTTACCATGACAGGTATCTTTACTGTGGATGTCATACAAATGTCTGCCTTTTATCTTCCTATTAATGTCTTCAGAATATCCTCAGAACGTTAAACGGAAGATAAAAAACGACATTTTGACTGGTCCTAAGAAGCTCCCGACTTTTAAACTTGTTAAGAATGTAAACTAACGAATCTCTTTTTGTATATCTGATTAATCATTGCCGCAATCTACAACGACCTTTTTTACGATATACTGCCAAAATAGAAAAATGAATATCACGCCAACATTACTGAATATCCTATCGCTACACCAAGCGTTTGCACATTAGCGATAGGTACTTTCCACTTTTGCCAACAGCTTTCTATCGGAGAGTATTCAAAGCATAGGCTAGGAGGCTCTACTGACTCTATTTTAAGTTGACAACAATGTCGGATGTAAATAAATAAGGTTATTTATGTAAATGGTGTGTTAGCTTTATAAAAAATAGTAACATTTAGAGAGGGCTAATAAACTACAATTTTATCATAGCCTTCTGCCTATTATCTCCAATAATAGTAATTAGTCGATTTCCCACTTTGTAAAGTTTGAAACAGTTGCGTACACTGTGTACACTTACGTATGTTTCTGTACGTTTTCATACATTTTTGTACGTTTTCTCACATTTCTGTACGTTTTCAGACATTCCTGTACGCTTTGAAACGTTTTTGTACGTTTGCATACATTTCTGTACGTACTCATAGATTTATGTACGTTTATATACGTTTTCAGACATTTTTATACTTTTTCACGTGTCTCAGCATATCGAGGCTAATCGCGGTTCAGATTCCATCAGAAAATAGTTCGTGTTAAAAGTCAAGTCAGGTATGCAGCGCCAAAAATGTACATAAATGTACCAAATCGTACAGAACCGTACAAAAGTGTACAAAATGTCCGAATTTGCAAAAAAAAAACATTTTTATACAATATCTTACATTTCTGTACGTTTCTGTACATTTTTGTACGAATTTCATTTCCGCTAGGGACCAGTTCAAAAATAGTAATAAATGCAAAATAAAAAAAAACACTTATCCAAAAAACTTAATAGATAAACGTATCAACAAACGTATTCACTCTTCTAATAATGACCGTCTATCTAATAGCGAGTCGGAAACTGACAGCGAAAAATTCTATTTACAAGTTCCGTATATTAATGGACTTTTTCAGTCTTTACAATATAAATTAAAATATTAGAATATTACAACCGATCTTATATTAACATCAATTGTTGCAAAGGTAAAGACAAACTAAGCAAAATGGACAAAAATAATTCGGTATAATGCATTAAATGTAACGATCGTGATGCCACCTATGTAGGAGAGACAAAAAGAAGTTTTAAAACAAGAATACACGAACATGAAGCTAACATTCGCAGACCTCTCTAGCGTAATTCTGTAATCGAGGAACATCCACTTGATGCAGATCATCAGTTTATTTTAATAAAAATTCTTGACAACGACAAAACTGTTCCAGTAGACGAATTTCAGAAATTCTGCATATAAAGTTGCAAAACAATCCAGAAAATAAAATTGAGGATTGTCAAAATTTAAATATAATATATGATGAACTATTACAAAGTATGAAATTAACTAATTACACCCCATCCCCTGTAAATTGAGTGTGTAAGACATGGTCGAATACGACATAGCCCACTTCGGATTCATCAAGTCAAAAACCTCCTGAAGAGGGACCCTAAATCGGTCCGAAACATTGGGCGCAATGAAACAGCCGATAAAAAAATAATAATCGGTGGAAACCTACTACTAAAATTGAAGGTTATTTATGATTTTTATTATTTTTCTTATTAACAGATTCATTGAAAAATATACAACGTCAATTTGGGTATAGATTAATCTAGTTTATTACTTTATTAGTTAATTATGTTATTATTAGATTATTTATAATCAGAGTTCGCATTTGACTTACAATCTATGTACGTTTCGTACGTTCTGAAAATAACTTGTGTCGTTTTATTAAATTTTAATTTATTTTATTGATCAAACATGTGCAACTCACGCTTAAGAATAGTCATTTATTAATACATCATTTAAATATCAACATTTACTTCAAACAACGTATTTTAAACATGAATTAATAATATGATTATCAAATTAATGAGACTTTTCTGGAATTAATCTGTCTATTCTATATGTTCCCGTTTTGTGCTTTATTAAAGCCTGATTTTCATTCCCATTTGAATTAAAATAATGTGGCGAAGGTGATAAAATATAGTAGAAAAAAATGTAGAATACTTTTTGAAGTCTTTAGAAGAAAATGATCCTAAATATGAAAATACTGTAGATTAGAAGATTTGTACTGGATAGGTCAAATAGAAACGGTTGAATTATTTTAATTCACGATAAATAAATCTTTAGCCTATATGTAGAAAGAAATAAACAGCATTTACAAATGTTTGTTTAATTCGCCACCTCATTTATTTCCGTCCAGTATTACCAATTTAAAATGAAAATAAGGAGTCGAAATGGTATATTTTATAACGAGCAACGTAAACAGTTTACCCGAATTTTATAAATACCGAATGTTTTATGTATGTTTTAAAATGAACAGCTAAAATTTTTAATTTCTAATTTCAAATAACTTTTTAAAATATTACAGTTTGTATCCTTTTATTTGAATATCGCTCAGTAGAGTGAAAACAATATATATTTAAAAAAATCAGCTTATTCTTTATTCTTTATTTTTAAAGTGCGTATGATAAACCATTTCTATAATTATAAGAATATGTAATATCTGCTGATATGTTTGCATCAGGACGTGACCGAATTATCCAGTTACTTTATGGGAATGAATGTGTACGATCATCGGGGCTCTGGCGACAGTCAATCAACACCTTCACATCCTTATACGCAGCCTCCTCCGGTGGCTAATCAAACGATCGCGAATGTTCAAGGCTTGCAACCGAATTATTGGCAATCGCCACCGAACCAAATGCCGGTATGTTACTGTTGAAATGTATTATTTGTACTGTATCTGAAACCAACAAGATCCATTAAATGATAGGTATAATGATCTTTTCTGAAAGTGGTCTAAGCATGAATTAATGATGACAAGAAAATTTCAATTTTCATGGCAAACAACATATGCTTTTTTACAAGTACAGTGAACTAGACAATAGTAGCTTGATGGATTAGTTTTATTAACATTTTTAGATATCAAAACTTAACAAGTATATTAATAATAGCTAAAGATGGCGCAAAAATTCAACGAATTTATTTGTTCGATATTTGAATGTCGAGATATTTATATTCGCTTACGTAAAGCGTCTTTTAATTGACATTAAGCATTAAAATATATTATGGTAAAGTTCAGTCGCATCTCGGTAGTTCACTTTTAGAAGCGACACTATTAGATTTTTGTTCTTATTACACGGAAATATCACGGATTCGATTAGAGAAGTCAATATCGGATCTGCAATTATTGTTTCAGCCTCAACAAGCCATGTACTTCGTGCCGCCCCCGGGGACGATATCCGTTAATCAAAACCAAGGTGAGCGTCAGCAATTGTCTCAGCAACAGAGGTTCGCCGCCGGTTATTCCCTCAATCTGCAGACTATGACTCCTACCACCCAATCAAATTGTAAGTTTCCATTTATTCTATTTTTCTCCTGCTGTCTGACATCTATCTGAATCCTTGAAAATATACCTATGCAATGTTTCCAAGTACTTTAATATTGAAAAGCAGGAAATTAATCAATGTTTTCATATTTAGCTAATTACGTGAACAGTTACCCAGTCCCTTATAACTCGATGCAAGGAATTCCACCGACTGCGGGGGAGTACGCGTGTCAACCTCCGGTTCATATGGTTCCAACTTACTACCCTCAGGGGCAACCGGGTATTCAGCCACCGCCCGTTATGTACAGAGTACCTACACCACCTAGCACTCCAACTTCAACTCAGGTAATAAATGATTTTCATTACTTGCTCTTACGCCGTGGTTATTAAACACTGATGTTGCATAATTATTGTTATATGTGGAAATATATGTGTTGATCTCTGTTCATATATAGAATATAATATAATATAATATAATATAATAGAATAGAATAGAATAGAATAGAATAGAATAATGTTTATTTAACCTTAGAGATTACCTCTTGGGCTAACTATACAGAGAAGGTACAGTGATAAAATAAATAAGACAGATATAGAGAGAAATAACAAAGTATACATAGTAGTAAAGGAATACGAAAACCGTACAGTAAGTTTTAGCTCAGTAAAGGGGAGTCGAGCCGCTTAGATAGTACGTGCCAATGAAAGCATAACTAAATTAAATGTGAGACGTGGCAAATATTTATAAGAAAGAATTATATTAATTACCCGATCAACTTTCTGCCCGATATTTCGCTGTCACGAAGAAAGCCAAATAATTTAGCTTTGAAATTATCTATGGTTTGGCTATACTTGACGCTGTTCTCTAAAGCATTTTAGAGCGTAGTGGATGTGACGAGAAATGATTTGGAGCAAGCTTCGGAGTGATGGAAGATATAATGAAACACAATGGATATACCGTTTTTATTATGTGCCATTCAGAACTATAAAAATAGTGTCGTATTTAGAGAATCCCAATAAAAAAATCTACGTGAAAAAGCAACGTATATCATCCACACACAAGTCCACGTGGAACCTGCGTATAAAATATTTATTTATTTATTTATTAAAATATACACAAAGTAGTATAGAACATAGACGCGGATCCACGTGGAAAATTCTACGTAGTAAATCTACACATAATAGCATAGAAAATCTACCTGCATCTATCCGCGTTGATAATGCACGTAGAGTATACACAAATGAGCGTAGAAAATCTACAAAAATTAGCGTAGAAGATCCACACAAAAATCTTCACGGACTACACGTATGGGATATACGCAAAAGAGCATAGAACATTTCCACAGATCCATAAGGAATATCAACGTAGAAACAATACAAATCAACGTAGAAAATTCACAAAAATCAGTGTAGAAAATTTACACAGATCCACCTTTGAAATGTACAGAAAAATCCATGTATGAAATATGCACAAAACAAAATAGACAAGTCCACACAAAAAATCCAGGTAGAATCTACACAAATCCACGTCGAATCCGTGTGGCTTTCACATATATTTTTTCCATAAGATCGCCGGTTATTGTTGTAAATATATTAAAACACATTGATTACTAGTAAATTGTTGTACTGTACTCTTGAATACAAATATTACTACTTAAAAAAAATACGATGCATTTGCCCATATATTTAAGTGCATTATAAAGAGGCTTCAGTGAATACTTTACGCGAAAAATCATTGATAAAAGCAATAAATTGTCTAAGAGCAATCATCTTTTGTTATAGAACACCTATACTGAGAGTGGTTCTCGACAACTCTCGTTTATGAAAACGTTTGCATTCAAATTTGTTTACATTTTATATTATTATACACAAAGCAAGACAATGGAAGGGATTTATACATTTGAAATAGTACTAAAATGTATACGTTTTAAATATAAGATTAATAAAAATCGCGTGTACGGCTACAATTCAACATTTGTCACAGTTTGGCAACGTTATCATCGATATTTCCAATCAGTAATAATGTTTTTAACTGCTGATTTAATATTTATGTGTCATTTGATGCTTCAGATGCCTGGAATGCCCTTGATGTACATGAATTCTGGTGGTTATCCGCCTCCAACAATGATGTCCACGGGGACGTACGGTCATCAAATGGGTCCCGGTGGAACTTCACCCGCTCCATCAGGAGCGTACATGACATCCACGTTGGTTCCTAACCATATCTTCCGGCAAAATGTACCCGTAAGATATTTATCCATCTAGTTAAGAAGTTGCTTATTCTGTTTATTATTGTTTACAAATATATCACCATCTATGTAATAATAATAAAATTTGTGTTAAGTAGCTGATTTTCACCTAACCTCTTTCGATCCTTAATTTTAAACTAGTAATGATGTAAATATTCTGTTATTTTCTAATATTAATAAATATATACTGAATTCCTTATCACGCAACAATGTTATTAATCAAATTTACTAAATTTAATAATTTCGTGTAGTTGGTTACGGGAGTTCGCGCCTCCACGCCTGGCAATTCACAACGAGCAAGCAGATCGCCAACTCCAGCGCACGAACTTTTCGGATGTGGTAGCGGTGACAGAAACGCACAACCTCCACCACGTTACCCACTGCCAATGTATCAAGGTGTCCATATCGTTCAAGGTACGTGTTATTTTAATTTTTATAGCTATTTCAAATTAAATAGTACCAGGAGCTATGATCAATTTGTTTTGAGACAACGCAATAAACGTGAATTTCGATATAAGCAAGGATAGAAATGTTACACATTTATTGGAAATTGGTACGAAAACCGTAATGCACTATCGTGTAGTAGGAACTAGATACATAACCTCCAAATTATGTTTAGTGTATTGATTGAATAAAATGCTTAATTGAATAAAAGTTTTAGAAAACGAGCGTACTTATTTTAGTTGTGCCTGTATATTAACGATCGTGTTTCATGTAATTAATCATATTTGTTATTGTATAAACATAAAAAACATATAGTAATAAATTTTATCAATGATTCAGTGAGTTCAAACGAACAAATTATTGTACTGAAGTAAAATCGCATTTTACAATCTTGAAACTCGTCCCAAGGATTAAAGGCCACAAATAATGAACAAGTTCTTCGACGTAGTCTTATTTAAAAACAAAGAGTTTACCCTATTAAAATGACAACAATCAATGACCTCAAATTTGTTTATAACCCCCAACGTACGTTATATGGGCAAATCCATAGAACTTTTAACTTTACGCTTTAAGGAAAAAAAAATGTTATTTCGCTGGCACACATTTAAAATCAACCTGAGTCCATTCCTAAACGTATAAAATGTCGAAAAAACGGAACGTTACGACTTGTAAAGAATTGTTCCAGCGCAGGTAGGTACCACATGACATAAAATTATATCTTCGAACCAAACTTATTTCTTTATGCGGAGAACAGTTGAAATTTGTTACTCTGGATATTTTAACCCATTTCGTCCCAAAGTGTCCGTTTTGTCCGTCAATGTTCAACGACGTATTACTATATATTTTCAGCCCCTAAAAGAATCGCCAAAGCCATAATCCACTATTTTCGAGGTCGCTCTATCGATTTATGCCATTTAGAAAACGGAAAGACAATGTCCTAACCCTCATTTTCTTCAATTAAAAATAATAAAGGGTAATTTTAAGGCTATTTTTTTCAAAAAAGTGCAATTTTCAATGCGAAATACACCATAAAATTCAGTGAAATGACCAAAAACAGGGCAGTCGAGGTCCATAATAAAGAGTTATGACATATACTTATTTTATTTGTTACATCCAAGGGTTGCAAAACCACCCTTAAGCCGTAATAGTCAAACGGAAACAAAAATTATGAATTGTCGGAAAATCGTAGACTTTTTGAAAAATTTTTGTTGAACAAAAAGTTCTTAGAATCGATCAAAGAATGTGCTGAATTTTTTCAGAATTTTTTGAATATTTTTTGAATTTTTCAAAATCCAAAAATTGGAAAAATTTTTGTTCAGCAAACATTTTTCAAAAAGTCTACGATTTTCCGACAATTCATAATTTTTGTTTCCGTTTGACTATTACGGGTTAAGGGTGGCTTTGCAACCCTTGGATGTAACAAATAAAATAAGTATATGTCATAACTCTTTATTATGGACCTCGACTGCCCTGTTTTTGGTCATTTCACTAAATTTTATGGTGTATTTCGCATTGAAAATTGCACTTTTTTGAAAAAAATAGCCTTAAAATTACCCTTTATTTTTTTTAGTTGAAGAAAATGAGGGTTAGGACATTGTCTTTCCGTTTTCTAAATGGCACAAATCGATAGAGCGACCTCGAAAATAGTGGATTATGGCTTTGGCGATTCTTTTAGGGGCTGAAAATATATAGTAATACGTCGTTGAACATTTACGGACAAAACGGACACTTTGGGACGAAATGGGTTAAGTTACTGATCACGAATCCTTCAACAGATATTCTGAATTCAAGATGACGAATTCAATATGGCTGGCCGAATTTGTAAGAAGTTGGACTGAATACGTAAAAAGATATTGGAACAAGTTTAAATTGAGTACTCATTGGTTTTCCTGATATTTGACGGCAAATTCGGTACCAAATTTTGTAAATTCAAGATGAAAGACTAAACATTATCCATTTATCTTAATACAATTTAGACAACGTAAATTAATAAACTTATCTTTGCAGGGTTATCCAATTTTTGTTTGACTTTAGATTTATAATACAAAAAAAAATTTTAGCAGTTAAAATTGATTTAAGTCGATTTAAGACATTGTAATCCTGACTATACTGAAAAATGTAAAATTGATATATCGTAGGTTGTCATTAGTACTTATTTTTCACAAAAAGTGATGAAGCAACCGAGAAGAATAACAAACACAACTTGATTTATTGTTAAGTTTGTAAATACATTAACTAATTTGTTATATTTATTATAATTACATTAAATTTTTATAAATACACACTTATAACTTATATTTAAAATTTTAACACACAATTAATCTGCCACCTCCAACTAAATCTTTCTGTAGGTAAATGGAGGTAATTTGAAGTTTTTTCACCTACTTCAAGTTACGCAAAGTCATATTTTCATTATTTTTGGATCAAAGCTATAGCGAATCTCGACCGTTCAGGGACCTCAAAAACCCCCGAATACGCAATTTCAGCTGATTAAAGTAACTTTTTTGGAATTCGGTCCGCCATATTGTATCCACCATCTTGAATTTTGAATATTTGTCAACGGATTGATGATCAGTTACCAATAAAACCCCGTCGTAATAAATTTCTCCATTTTTCTGTGTAAACAAAAGATTTTGTCTGAATGAGATAATTTCATGTCATGTTTTGCCCCTGAACATCGTATTGTATTTCTGGACCAAGTTTAAAGTATTATTACGACTCATAAAACAATAAACTACGCCAATAATCGAGACATATAATTATGTATAGGTCGTGTGCCAGATAAAAGTGTTATTTTTCACCAACAGTTACGCACGAAGGCTATAGGTTGTAACAGGCTCAGAATTGAGATGAGACTAGACACACCTTATTCCTTGGAATATGTCACTTATTATATCATCAATTAAAAGTGCCCAACGAATGGAGCCATAATATTGTTTATTCCAAAAGTTACAAAACAAATTATTAAATAAAATACGATTTGCACGCAGTAGTTTATTTAAATTTCATGAGCCTTCGTGTTTCCAATGGTTTTTTAATTAACTATCATGCAAACCAAATAACTGTATCTTGAAAATCATATCATTTTTAGTAAATAGCAATGTTTTATAAATAGTTCTGTACAGCTTATTTAAGTGAAGCTTACAATATCATAAAAGTCAAAAGTTCTGTAGATTTGCCCATATAGATTATGTTACTTAACCCTTTGAAGCACACATTTTTCTACGCGGATTTTACACTAGTTAGATTTTCGCTACGAATCGGATGTCATAATTTTAAAATTAAAAACGGGGGATTTAAAATGGCGTCCACTCAAGCGTAAAACTGAAATAATATCGATAAAAATCTATAGTTTGTGGTTTTTGGGGTCGTTAATTACGAAATATAATAACGAAAAAAATGACAACTAATCAAATACGAAACTGTGAAAAGCAGGCAAAGTCAAATCATCAATTAGTTAAACATTTACTCTTTCTCAGCATTACCCGAGTTCGAGCACTATCTTTTAGAATTGGTTTTTTTCATTTTTGTCTTTGCAATATTCTTTTTGTTTGTTTATATAAAACGGATATAACTTTTCAGAAAATTGATAAATAATTTTTTGTCATAGTGCGCGCAAAATGCGATTTTGCACTTCGTTTTCGGGGTGCAAAATAAAAAATTTATAAATTCACGTTTTATTCATGAAAGTTTAGAATCATTTCAATCAAATTTTATTTCTCCCGTAGAATATTTTCATGTATCCCCACTCTTCATTCTTACCTACACAATTTTGAATGTATAATTTTTCATAAGATTTAAATGTTAATTTTTCTTATGATTTCCAACAATCTTTTTAATCGGGGGGGCTAACCCCCTTTCCCCACCTGATCACCCAACCCACGCCCAAACATCACTCTATACAAAATATATTAATATATAAACGGTTGGCGCACAATGACAAAAAATGTCGTTCGTGTCACGGGCGCGAAATGTCATTTTGCGCCCTTAATACGAAAAATACTATTTGTCTAGGCAACAATTTTGACTTTGTGGGGTTTAAATAAAGATGCGAAACGACTTAACTAGTACTCGCGAGATATAAGAACTTATTATTGCTCAATAATAGTTTTAATAATTGAGGTATTTTGTTAATTGAATTTTAGGAGATATGAGACTGATGCATTCGGGAGTCCCAGGTAATCCGCGACTTCAGTATGCACCAGTAACATCACCGCCTGTTGTTCAAGGTTGCTCGAGACCATACAGACCACCTTCTTATACTTCAAACGCTTCAGGGTGCGGTACACCTCCGACCTACGAAGGAAGGAATCCAAAAATACGAAAACCGAGGTATTGTCATAACTATTTCTCAAAAAAGACTGACACGCCGACATAATTACATTATATATATTAAAATATTATGTTTTATATAAGAAATACGAATTATAATAAAATTTGTTCTTCCGCGTTAATAACACAGGCCCAAAAAAGATTTTGTTTTCTGTGCTGGAGTCCAGACCAGACTAAATCCGTCGTATTTTGAGCTGCTAAATACGAATACGGAGTAAAAAGTGAGGGTCGCTGGACAAACTTCACACATAACCTCAATAATTTATAAAAAATTAGCTTTTTAACGGTATAGGCTTTCACAGGTGCAATTTTACTTATTTCGTATAAAAACCGAATTATTTTTTGTTATTTTGAACTGCTGAATATGAATCTGCAGTCAAGAATTATAGCCGCTTGGCAAATTTCATCAATAATTTCAAAAAATCGTAAAAAAACACATGTTTTAAAAAGAAATAGGTTTAAAAGTGAAAGAATATAACTTCTCACGTTGAGAGCACATTAATCTCACCGTTTTTGATCCGTTGAATATTAAACTGCATCAAAAAATGAGAGTAGCTTAGCAAATTACAGACATAACCTCAAAAAATCGTAAAAACTAAGTTTTTATAGGGATATTGTGCACAAAAAATAATGACTGACTATTTCCTCGTTTTAAGAATACATTAATCCCATGTATTTTGTCCAGCTCAATATGAATTCGTAATTAAAAATATTGGTCGCCTTGTGCATTACAATTAAGTGAGTGATATATGCGCTATTAGTAAAAGACAAAAAAACGGATTATAAAACTGTCATGCAGGGTGTTACGTACGCGGCTGCGCTCGAGACTACCGTTGCTCTGTGGGTGATACGCGGTAGTTTTCGACTGCTTAATTCGGAAGAGTTTGGCGAACTCTTTCAGTACTTTGCCAATAAAATTCTTTCCTTGATCAGTTAGAATTTGAATTGGCGAACCATAAATGCAAATAAAATGGTCTGTGAAAGCCTTAGCGATTATGGGAGCGGTAATCTCGGGTAGCGGAATCGCGAGGGAGTACTTTGTTAATTGATCCTGCACTGTTAATACGTACCGATTCCCTCTTTCCGTCAAGTCTGTTGGTCCCCAAATATCAAGAGATACTTTGTCGAAAGAATATTTCGGTGTATCCGTTATAACCATGGGCAATCGCGTTTTCACTCTTTTTAGTTTTTTACCTTGGCAAATTTGACATCTTCTGATGTACTCCTGAATATCAGATCTCATGTTTCGCCAATACCACTCTTTGCAAATACGACGATAAGTTTTTCTAACGCCCTTATGCCCTCCTATCGTTGCGCCATGAAATTCGCGGATAATTTCCATGCGGTCTGTTGTAGGCGGAATTCGTATGTTATTTTCGCAAAAAACGATTTTCAATTTCTGGTTAGAAAATACGGAACGAAATTGTTCGTGAATATCGTTCCATCGTATTTTCGTGATGATGTCTTCGTCATGGCCGACCCTCAATTTTACGACTTTATCTTTCGTAATTTGAGTTTTTAAGTTTTTTAAGCATTGTATGATGGACATTTTCGATGGTACATCATCTGTTGTGCCCGCTATTATTAATCCGTAGTTTTGTACATTTCCCCTTTTTGATGTTATTACGTTTCCTATTTTTAAATCTGTTTTTTCTATTTTCCCTGTACGTATGTACCGTCGTTCCCGTAAGGTTAAGACGATTTCGCTATTAAATTTCCCATCTGCGGTAGTAAAATACACAATATGTCCCGTTTCTTCGAATAAATGTTTTCTTGATATTTCTAATTTTAGTTTATCGCTCTCAAAATCTGTTGTGAAAGGTTCGTCAAGATTTAATTCTGTGTCAATACCACTTGTTTCGGTCGTTTCGGTCGTATCTGTTTGACCTACTTTTGCGATTTCAGGTGACCCGACGGGGAGATTAGTGTCCTGTTTGGGGTCTTTAAAATTTCGAACGTGCTGCTCTTCGGTTTGTGATTGTGTGTTTACGTCGACCTGCACCTCTCCAGATGTAAACAAACCAGCTGAAGGGTCGGTGTCCTCGATCTCCATTTGACTTTCGACAGAGAAATAGGGAGTGTAGTGAACATCTTCCAAGTGAAGATGATATATTTTCGAAATGTGAGGTGTTCCTATATGACAGTATTCCACGGATTTATCTGTATTATATCTATGGACGCAGAAATTTACCTTATAATGGAGCGAAAAAATTTTAAGGATGTTGTCATCACCATATTCGTACTCCCTATCGAGTATGATGTATGCGCGGATGGGCTCTGCGCAATTCTGGGCCTGATCGCTATTCTGCAGAATTCTTTTCAGGTCATAAAATGACATATCCAAGTTATGTAACTTGATCAACGAGTGGAAGAGGCAGTTTCCATCATTGACAATATTCACATCTCTTTCAAATTCCGTATATGGTTCGGCACATTTGTTTCCTATTTGATAATTCAACAGTGTGTTAGATATACCGTCGGTACTTGGATTAGTGTGCGTGTAAAGCTGCTCTATGTCCTTTCTTCTTTCTTCTTGGCTTCTCGGATCTTGCGGTTTCCTTTTTCTAACTGCCACACGCGGGCTTGTTTCGGGTGATGGTAAATGCTTTCGCTTTCTCGGCTTTACTTGGGGTTTTATATTTAATCTCGGAGTTGATAGTATTTCAACTGTGTCCATTTCATTTCCATTGGTCCTTGTATGGTGTCGTTGATCTTCTATATCCATTTGAATTTCTTCGTCCGTAGTCACATCGATATTTATGTCCTCCTTTCCTCTTAATGCGTTTTGATTGTGCGGTTCAGTATGGCATGTCGGTATCTGTGGTGTTTTTTCTGATATGTCGAGATTCCTATTAATTAATACGTCTTCATCGCTCCAAGATTCTGATTCCCAATAGTATTCAGAAAGTGAGTTTCTATTTAATATTTCACTGTCGGTATCAGACTCATCGTCAGGTGTAGAATACGCTTTATCAATCGCTATTTCATGGTTGTTATCATGGTTTGCGGGAGATAGTGTTGCATCGCCATCGATGCGTTGCTCTGTCTCTCGTTTTCCCATTGTTGTGTCCTCTTTCTTCTCGTTGAGAGGCACGGACGCTACCTGCTTTTTGGACGAGCCGTTTTCCGAAGGGATCGTACGCACTGCAGACGAGCCCTGTGTATCAGTTCTTAATATGTTTTCCTTTCGCTCGTCGTTTTCGTCCTTTTCTTTCGTCACGTCCAGCGTACGATTTTCTTTCTCGCTCGCTTCGTCTGTGTCAAACCGTTCGTCTTCGTTCGTATCGCCTACTCCCTCTTCTTTTCTCTCTTTACTTAACTCGATTGTATTTCCACGGGTTTTGTGTGTATTCGAGTCTTCTTGAGCGATTTTGGGAAAAAATGAGACCGTCGATGATGGCAACAAGCGCGATGACGGGAGTCTTGTTGTAAATTTAAAATCAATGGTTGGATAATTCGAACCTAGATAATGTTGAGGGTTTGTTAAGTTAGAATTTCTGTGCGGAAGCGGTCGTAGACGGTAGTCATCAATACGCGTGTTCGTGTAGCGTCGGTTTCTTGGCCATGAAAATTCCTTATCATCGATCCTACGTCCTTGTTTATATTTTCCTATCCTTTTTTTCTTCTTTCTGCGACGCTCTGATGCTTCTCCTCTCCTTTTTTTCTTTACTCCATTTTCTATGCGTTTGCGTATTTGTTTATCCTTACCTATCGCATATCGCTCAATCTTATTGTTCCCCGATAGTACATGATTTGCTGGTGCAAATCTAAATGGAGATTTAGGCCGGACCTCCTCGTTCAAAACGGGAGCTATAAATGGAGTTTTAGGATACGGGACATGGATCGATGTTGTTTCGGGCATAGGCTTGAACACTTTACCCGATCGCGTTTGTCCTGTTGTCGTCGCGATTTTCAGGTAATCGGGAATCTCCAGTAGTTTCTCGGCTTCTGAAATGTATTTTTTCCGAGTTATTTTGACATTTCCCGAAGTTTCCTTTTTTGTATGTTGTGTTGCCTGTATTTCCGAGACGTTATCTTCGACATCTCCGTTTGTATCCGAATCTTCCGTTCTAGCGGCTATTGTTTTTCTTGCAATAGGCCGTCCGTTGGAAGAACTTATCTCCATATTGGACCCTAAATGTATTGGATGATATGGGCGATTTCTCTCCTGCGACTTTTTTGTTTTCTGGAGCGGTCTGCATTTTGCAACCGAATTTTTTGACTCTTGTTTTCCATTCATTTTCTCAAGCGTAGTTACATTTACTCTTGCCAATGTCCTTGATTGTGAATTTGTTATGTAAATGTCGTTTTTCATTTTCTTTACTATAAGCATTTTAAATTTCTCGTTTTTCTCCTTAATTTCGATTTCTTTTTCGTTTTCGTCATAATCGACGGGTCGACTCCCATCCGCCGGGTTACGCGACAATGCATCGGCATTAACGTGCCTTTTTCCTTTTTTGTACATAATAGTATATTCGTAATCTTCGAGCTTAATATAAAACCTATGCAGACGACGTGTCAGGACTTTCATTGATTTAGAATAAGTAAGGGGTTCGTGATCTGTAATTAACACGAACTTCCGTCCATATAAGTACGGATGAAATTGCTCCACGGCGTAAACTGCGGCGAGCATTTCTTTCTCTGAAGTCGTATAACGCTCTTCAGCCCCTTTTAAGCCTCGCGATGCATAAGCTACGGGCCTATCTTCTCCTAATTTGCCTTGAGAAAGTATCGCTCCAAGAGCGAAACCTGACGCATCGGTCGATACAATAAATGGTTCCTCGAAATTTGGGAGTTGTAGTACCGGGCCTTCGCATAATTTAATTTTTAGCGTTTCAAATGCCTCGATTTGATCCTCCCCCCAAATAAACGGCTGCGAACTACGAAGCAGTACAACTAGAGGATGTGCAATTTTCGAAAAATTTTCTATAAAGCGTCGGTAATATCCCGCTAGACCGAGAAACTGCTTAATATTTTTTCGATTTTTCGGTACCGCGAAATTCATCACGGCTTCTACCTTCTTAGGATGGGGTTTGACGCAACCGTTTCCGACGATATGCCCTAGATAAATGGCTTCCTTACATAAAAATCTGCATTTTTCAGGTTCGAGAGTAAGATTTGCTTTGCTTAAACGCTCCATTAACCGCTCGAATTTTATCTTGTGTTCTTTCAAGTTTTTTGCATAGATCACGATGTCATCGAGATATACAAGTAATTCAATTCCTTGGAGTCCCGATAACACGAGATCCATTAAGCGTTGGAAGTCACTGGGCCCATTTTTAATACCCATGGGCATTCGAACATATTCATAATGCCCGTGTGGAGTCGAAAAGGCAGTTTTATGGGCGTCTCGATCATCCATTGGGATTTGATGAAATCCTGATTTCAGATCGAGAGTTGTGAAATACTCCGATTGACCCAATTGATCGAGTATTTCCGTGACGTTGGGAATAGGATAAACATCGCCTATTGTCTTTTCGTTAAGATCACGAAAATCGATAACCAACCTCCATTTTTTAATCCCATCTGGTCCGGGTTTCTTTGGAACGATCCATGCTGGTGAATCGTATGGAGAGGTCGAGTGTCGGATTATCCCAGCTTTTAGTTGCTCGGCTACTTGTTTTTGCAGTTCTTCCTTAATTGCTGGAGGTTGCCGATACCGTTTTGCTCGGGTGGGTACGTCGTCCTTCGTATGAATTCGGTGCGAGAATACCGTGGTGCACCCCAACGACTCTCCTGGCAAGTGAAATCTTTCGGGACTTTCTGATATCAATTTCACAACGTGATCGCGCTCTTCGTTGTTTAGATGTTGTAAATCTATTAATTTTAAGACTTTTTGAGCTCTCTCATTCTTCTTCGCGGTGTATGCCCTCACGTTCTTTGCATTATCATCGTAGGTATTTAAAAATGGCAGTTTCGCGATTTCGTCGTATTCATACGCATTCCCAGACGGTATAATATCGCACTCCTCTAATTCGATTTCCGGAATTTTGACGGTAACTTCTTCTTCGTGCGTATTTATTATATAAAGGTGTGTATATCCATTATGGTTTTTAACTAACGCATTCCCGAAATATATTCCGTAGCCAAGGTTGATCTTCGGAACATAGCCTATCTTTATACCGGTTTTTATTTTGACGCGAATGACCTTTCTGCATCTGGGTGGGAGTGTTAGAGTCTCATCATCCATGAACGGGATGGTAAAACTCCCAAATTGCAAACAACCGTGCCTATAATCGATATTAACGGCGTGTGACCGGAAGAACGGATCTCCTAAAATTCCGTCTTCGGAGATCGGAAATTCGTCGCGTACCACTTGCATTTCGACCGGTATATCGTCAAAGTTAATTTTGACCGAACCCACCGTTCTTGTTACCCCATCGCCTATGCCACTCAAGTCGTATGTGGTTTTTACGTCGACCGTCGCATTTCTTCGTAGGCAACTGAGTTTAATCAAGTTAATCTCAGCGCCTGAGTCAACCAAAAACTTGTTCGACTTGCTGTAAAAATCCTCACTTTGGATTTCTACTCTCGGGCACCGAACGAGCTCACTAACCCCAAGACGGATTGCGGCTGGTCGGCTGACACCTGTCGGACTCGACGACCTTTCTCTTGGGCGCTCGACGATCCTAGGGTACGTCGAGCGCCTTCTAAGTTTAAATCCTCGTTGCGTGGAAGGCGAGAATATTCCTGTATATTATTTTTACGACTGTCATTGGCGAAAGGTCTATCATTCTGGCGTCGCTGCATACTTTCGGGTCGCCTATTTGGGTTATTGTTACGCGAATAATTTTCGTGCGACTGTCTCCTAACATCTCTGTAAAAATTTTCGCGACTGTTAGGGTTCTCGTAACGATGTTCGTGACGGGGATCTCCAAAATTTCTCAAATTTTCATTTCGACGTGGGTTCTCGAATCGCCGCGAATCTTCGTAATGACGCGGATCGTCATATCGGCGTGAACCGTCTAATCGAGGCGAATTATCGTACCTTCGCGAATTACCATATCGCGGCGTGATATTCGGTTTGATATCCTGAGCCCGCTGAAATGAAAAACATCTTTCCCTGGTGTGCCCTATTCTACCGCAGTGATCGCACTTTGTTTCATTGTAGCGTTTTATATTGCATTCTTCTTCTACATGCCCGTCTTTTTGACAGTAATTACAGCGGGAATCTCTATCAATGTTTGAATTGATTATATGCGCGGATGCATGCCGAATTATATTACTGGACGAGGCGGACTGTCGTTCCGCGGCCTCGTCTTTCGCACCGAACAAAAAAGTGAATTTTCGCGCCGCGTCTATTCCTTCCTGCAATGTTTTTACAGGCGTATGCATTAGCCGCGATTCCATCATTCCTTTAGCCTCGAGAATGAATCGCTGCAATGCGGCTGAATCAGCGTTTTCAATTAAGTACTTTTTTATTTCATTGCCTAGCTCGGAGTCGCTTTCGACTGTACTTGTCAAACGACTAACCGCCTGAGCGAGGCGACCCCCGAAATTTAGAAATGTTTCGCCTGTCCTCTGAGTCATGCTATTTATTTCTCCTAAAATATTCGCGGGATTTTCGGTGCGACCAAATGATTTTCTTAGATCCGCTAAGAAAGCATCGATAGTGTCGTATGATGATGTACGAGGTCCGAAATGGCTTGCTTCGCCGGACAGTTTTGTCCGTAGAAGAAGCAAGAAAGGTCGAGCATCTTCGGGGCTCAATATCGAGAACGCATCGCGTACAGCTCTTTCGAACGTTCGAAATCGCTCAAATTGGCCGTCGAACGAGGGAATGATGCCTAACGCCTCATTAATAAGGGATGGTCTCACGGTCACTGATAGTGGAAAGTTTGCGGACGTGCTTTCCGAGTCGATTTTTATATTTTTAGACATTTTCGCGGTTACCGTGCAAAGAAAAATACTATTTAAACACTATATGTGGGTGTACTTTGATTCAATCCAATTTATTTCTTTGTTATTTTATTTTATTTTCTTTTTATTATTATATGTATATATATTTTTTTGTTTATGTCAAATATTAAAACAATCGGAAATAAAGACACAATATATATAAAAAAAAATATAGCGTTTGATGAAGAAGGTGGAAATTTTAATTATCTATATGTGATTAAAAAAGAGTCACTTACCCTGTGGTTTGGGTGATGATCGCGATCACTCCCAAGATTATTATGGAGAAGTTCATTTCCTCTGGTAAGTACAGGATGTCACTTTTGCTCACTGTTTTTTTTTTCACTGCACTCGCGTGGATATAAAATACCCCTCGGTAACGTGAGGGAGTTCGTAAAACAACGCGTAAAGGGAATAGGCACCCCACGCGATCACTTCCGTCGACAAAGGAAAAAATCGCGCGCGAAGCTTCACCGCTGCCACCAATTTATGTTACGTACCAGTCCTGAAAAGGACTTGTAGTAACAATAAGGTATGAGATACACTGCAGTTAACGTTTGAACTATTTATTCATATATAAACTATGTTACGCGGGTCGTACATAAGAATACATTCGAGTCGATGGTGGTAGGTTGCGCGGAACCGTTTTAGTCGCGGTCTTAGTCCGAGATTTTAGTGGACTTTGTCACGGATGGAAATTGACTGACTGGCCTATGGATTTCATCGACCAGGTAACCTCGGGAAAACGATAAGATTTCCCGAAGGTACGTGGCTGTAGCTCGTGATGGGCCGCTGGACTCGAAGGGAGCCTGATAAGACTTTCGTAAGAAGTCTGATAAAGCTCTCGTGTCTCGAGACCGGATGTGTATTCAGATATCGTCTATTCGTTTGATGCGTCGCTGTCGAAAGACAGCGGTGCATCGAACTAGATCGATTAAATATTTAATTAGGCGTTTATCGCCGAAAATATATACACGTGATGTTCCGAGTGCCGTAAGCGGAAATCCTCCAACAGCCCATCTCGGTATCTAAGGCTGAAGTTTACGGAGATCGTTGTTTATCCGGAACAACTAAGATTACATTAAAATATAATAATCTACGTGCGCGGTGCCATAAGATATTAGAAGATGGCGCAGCCGCGTACGTAACACAGGGAATGTTTCATGTATCCTATTTTTTTCTTCTGTGTATATCGCTATAAACGCCTATTTTTTAAATAATGATTTTTTTAAGGTTATGTCTGAAATTCACCATCGAGATCAGTAAAAATGAGATTAATGTTTATTTAACCCATTAACGCCCAAGACACAAATTTCACCAAGATTTTCGGAATATTTCTTGACATTAAAAACGAATTCAAAAAATTTTAGATAAAACATTTTCGACGTAAAATTGATCGATCTTTCTGAAAAAGCCCATTCCAAAAAAGTTATGCTTGGTTTTTCCCAAAAAAATCAGATTTTTTCACTGTCAAATATTTTTTAATCGGCATTTTCACATTGGAAACGATTAGGGAGATCACTGATCGGTGAAAATATCGTGTCCTCAATCCTTTAACTTGAAAAAGGGCATGATAGCATTTTGAAAATAAATTTGGAAACTATCTAAATGGCTCAAACACGAAAAGAACGCGAAAAGCTCCTGATTGTTTAATTCGAAAATGATAGGCTTTCGGAAAAAATGTCGCTGAACAAAAAGTTCTTAGAATTGATCAATGAATACGCTCAAATATTTTCAGAATTTTTTAAACACATTTCTTCATTTTCAAAATCGCAAAATTTTGAAAAAATATGAAAAGTTATAGAAAAATTGTGAAAAAATTTAGAGGTTTTCTTTGATCGATTCTAAGAACTTTTTGTTTCGCATCTTTTTTACGAAAGTCTATCGTTTTCAAATAAAAAAATTCCTGTTTCCCTAGATATTTTCAGCGATCAGTGATCTCCATAACCGTTTCCAATGTGAAAATGCCGATTAAAAAATATTTGTCAGTGAAAAAATCTGACTTTTTTGTGAAAAACCAAGCATAACTCTTTTGGAATGGGCTCGATTGATTTTTTAACAGCAGATTCGGAAAGATCGATCAATTTTACGTCGAAAATGTTTTGTCTAACATTTTTTGAATTGGTTTTTAATGTCAAGAAATATTCCGAAAATCTTGTTGAAATTTGTGTCCTCTTGGGCGTTAATGGGTTAAGAAAATTAATATTCTGTCTCTTTTAAGCCTATACCGCGGTATAAAGTATTTGTATGGTTTTTTAAAGTTAAATTCTAAAATTTAATAAGATGCCATCTTTGTTTATTGCATATTTCTATTCAGTGAGTCGAAATAGAAATAATGCAGTGTCTTTATCCAAAACAAACCATAATGTACCTTTATAAAGGTTATATTGCCATAAAATCTAATTTTTTATCATTTTTAGGTTATGTCCAGCACAAAAAAACAAACATTTTGTTTTGGGCCTATGTAATTATGATTTATTATTAAGGTTATTAATAACTTGGTAACAATCAATTTTGCAGACGTAAATTTTTAATTGTAATGCTTAAAAAAGTTTACTTAACGCAGGTCCAAAATGACAAGTTTGCCGCCAACTGGAGCGAGGCCCAACCATTATCAAGTCCCTTCCATGTCGCCGCTTTCCTCTAACGCACCGAAAGACATCAGAGAAGGTAAGAAGCACTAGAACGAGTTAGAAGAAACTTATCGAACGATCCTAATGAGTCGAGTCTGGCCTAGACTTCTTATTTCATTCCGTACAATCCCACTCGTTCTCGTTGCTCCCTCACGACCAGGATTAAAAGCGATTTTTTGACGCGTCTTTTTGTGTCTTCCTAAAAGCTAAACCTGTGGAAGACAATATGATCTAAGGTACGGAATTTCAATAAAATAATTTCTATCAGCGTGTTGTTGCAACCTAAGTGCTTCTTTATGTGCGCTCTTCATTTTCCGCCAGTTCTCTCACACAGAATCTTGTAAATGGAAAATTTTCTATTTTCGTAATTTTAAAGGTTACTTTCTGTATACAAAGAATTATTTTATTAAAGTCGTAATAACTACTTTTAAAAACGTTTTATTAAATTTTAGTTCTGACTGATTTTGATTTCTAGTAAATTCTCCATATCCAGCTTTCTATTATCCAATATAATAACTTTAATGAATTATTTCTCTTAATGATGTTCAATACTGGTGTAATAACGTGGGAGTAACAATAAACTTTTATATCTGTTTCTCATCAGGGACGAACTACAGAACTTTTTTTTAATAGAAAATTTCTCATTTCACTGAGTGTGAGCTACTTTTTTGCTGTCTCACAGATTCACTTCAACATTCTCCATTGAGCACACTTATGCTGTTGTCTTTCTTTGTTCTGCAATTGAGAAATTTGTCAATAGTCTTTTACCTACTTTGCATAGTCGAAACAGTACTACTTACCATGTAGCATTTGATATCGTAGAAGTATTGCAATTTCAGTATTATGTATTAGATAAGAACTTTTTACACATTAGTTTGAAGACCTACTTGGTTGTTACTACTCAAAAATTGACATTATTATTCTTTTCACGTATCTGTAGTTTATTAAAAATATTTCGATTGCGTTATTGGATGACTTTCTGAATGGTCAGTATTATGTACAGTATCTAAATCGGTATCGCTTGTAGTATTACAATAATCTGTGTGATATTACGAAATTCTGATATTTCTGTGGTATTTGCCTAAGTAAAATTTCACAACAAAAATTTTATTAACATTATGTGTTATTTTCAAATCGCTATATTAAAGAAGTTACTCGTTGAAAACATAAACTACGGCCAGGCTTGAAAATATTATGGAATACCCATGACCAAATAAAAGATTTGGTCGTTTACCAGATAATTTATGCCTTTCAAAATGAATCCAAATTTGACCCGAAACCGGTTTCTGAAGAAGTCCGTGCAAAGTTCGATGTAAACCACTCATTTATTTCTTTTATATTCATCCCCATTTATTAGTAACAATTTTTACCAATAGATCGCACATCTCCGCCGCCTGCCATGTCGAATATTGTAAAGACGGATTACACTGAGGGAAATTTTCAGCGAAAATAGCATGAAAAAACCTAGCTTCCGTAGTTCGCTGCTTCCCATGCGCTTATAGTGCAAGGCTGAGAGTGTTTATGCATATGTTAAAACTATTCGCGTCTAAGATGGGTCAGTACAAATATCTCAAATTGACTGTACTAGATTCACAGGTAATTGGCCCACACACGGTATGATTTGATACTTTGTTTGCATTCGCCGCCATGTTGCAAAATTTGCTAGACTCTTAAACTCTCATGGTATAAGAATGGTGCAATTGAGCGGTCCAGTTATATAACTCGCTTGACGCTCGAACGGCCGTAAAAGTTTTGTCCAACGGAAAAAAACGTTCAATTTTTAAAGGTAGATATTTCGATTTTTAAAAAATACATGAATGTAGAACATGACAAACCGAGCAAGTTTTTCCCAAGAATCTTTTAATAATAATGAATAGCTTCCGTTTTATTAAATAAGCACAATCAAATGTAGAACCAAAAATTCAATTACATTTTAAAACATAAATCGTCATATCTCGGCGAATTATTATTAAAATTGTTTGAAATTTACAATGTACACCGAACAGATCCTAGCGATGCCTATGAAGTGCTAAATCATTGTAAAAGTTAATTTCATTATCAACAAATGAATTTTTTAATGGCAACTGTTGGAATCCGCGAATAGTCAGCTACGTCGTCGAAAAGTCTGTGGGGAACTTTCGATTTCAAAAAACTTCAAGCGAGTAATTTCTAGTAATCTAAGCTAGAATTCTAGTTATTGTAACTAGACTATCTAGTACGGTCGTATTCAACCAGGATTTTTTCCAAGCACAAAAAGCATTATTCTTCTAAAATTTAAGTATCTCTTAAACCCTTTCCCTGTGAAGACCAAAAACTGGAAAGTGGGCTCAAAATATTACAATGTTTCCGGCCAATTTGAAATTTGTGTAGATATGAATGTTTATGTTTTGCAGACTCGAATTTGGAGTCAGTTTTCAAGCATTCAAAATGGCGGATCCAATATGTCCGTCATTTTTTTTTGTAATTCTAGTCGCCATATTGAATTTTCTGTTTAAAGTTTTAAAAATTTGTCCACAAATTCAGATTCAGCGATTCAACATACCCAAATAATACCTAACTCTGATGGGTATCTGTTTCTTTATTCTTTATTTATTTATTCTTTTATAATTACGTATATAATGAAAAATGCTTAAAAATTGTCCAATTTTGAGCGGCCATATTGGTTTTCACGTTTAGAATTTTCGAAATTTGACCTCAAATTTGGAGCCAGCGATTCAAAATACTTAATAAAACATAACGCTGGTATATCTGTTTGTTTATTCTCTATTTAATTCATTCTTTTATAACTACGTGTATACACGTAGTCTACAGCGAAAGGGAGAAGTGAAAGGTAAAAAATTGGTGTTCCCATGAAATGATCACTTTAACCTTGAAATAATCTGATAATCCAGTCGATGGTACCATATGATGACCCCTTCGGTCCTCTCTAACTGTTGTACGACTCATTCTAGGTGACTGGATTAAATTACACCCCATAAAAACATCCAGTAAAGTGGATAGAAAAAAAGTAGAAATGTATCAGAAATTAGATCAACTGTTTGAATTAAAAATATTGTTGGTTGGAGTTTTATTAATTCAATATTATGAAAAAATGCTTTAAAAAATCGTATATTACTAACAGAATTACGAGTAACTTCTTCAATGAAAATCAACAATAATTGACCAAATGTTCAGCAATATTTGGTAAAAGACGATTTTCAAATATTCTCAAGGAAATATTTTTTTTATGAATATATTTTCTGTTGTATGAGATGTCTTCTAGAACGATTAAGCTTCTCTTATCATCAAAGGCTTTCATTATCGTTCGTATATTCATTATGTACGACTACATACGTATACATGTCCCAAAATATTTGGAGAAACTTTATCATAAAGTATTTTAATCATCGTGAAAAATGTTTTTTCCGATGAAGCCATTGGAATATTTTCAACATTGAAGTCCCTAAAATCATCGTTACTTTTTAAATCATTTGAAATTGTTTTTAGTTTAAAACAAAACGTATATCCTATAAATAATAGTGTTCCATTTGAAAGTTTCTATTATTCGATTAACTAACTTCAAACTTACAAAGGAAATGTCCTGAAAGGTCTTGAAAGGAAAATAAGTAAATTTTAATTGGATACTCCTTATAATAGCTCTCATTAGAAAACAATTGCTTATAAAGGTTGCAAAGTTTCTTTATAACTGTTTAATTAAAAATCTCAGTTAATGCTTAATACATGACACGTAAATAATTATTCAGTCTTTTCATTATTTGCTGTCAATATTCATAAAACGAAACTTATTCTTACTTAATTTAGATATTCATGAAACCTAATGAGCTGTAAACCGACCATAACATCAAACATTCCTCCACTTATCGCGCTTAAAACTCATCGTGCTTGCAATTATTCTTTATGTATTTAAGTGTCTCGTGGAATTCGTGAATAGTACTTAGTAAAAATGAATTTGGCATCCACAGGGACCGTGAAGGTGACAATCACCCGCCGCAACCAGCTGGTACAATATTAAACAACAACCGATAGATGGACAAGCTTCGCCGCTGGGTACAAATCGGAGTAATAAAATACCAAAAGACCGCGAACCTATTGTACATTATACGTGTAAGATTCATAATATTGTTAACGATACTCTCATTATGTAGCTTCTAAGTCATATTATATAATAGTAGTGCATAATAGGAATGTAATAATAATGTACACATGGGAGGTGAAAGTTTGTTTTTTGTGTTTTTTTTTTATAAGAAAGGAGAGAGTGGGTGAAAAAAAACGAGAGCTCAACGACACTGGCGATATCGAACAATCGCTGAATGCTGCACCAGGTCGTAGTGCGCGAAAAGACGCTGATGAAGAACGTACCGAAAGAATTTTATCTACTATATATAGATATATATTATAATTATTCTATATGATATGTATAGAATATGTAAAGATATTTTAATCGCGATTTTACAGATCTTATATATGAATGTCAAATCTTAAACGTAAGAGATGAAACTACGCAGATTACCTAAGATGTGCCCGCGTACACGCTGACGCCAGGGACCTGTCACGATGTTAAGCATAGGAACCTATTCGGTATACATTACTGAGTACGTTTACAGCGAGTGTCTTTGGAGTAAGCGAGAGAAGTGCCGGAGGTGTATTTTTTAAAGGCAGAGTTACCGATTAACAAATTATTTCCTACCTCAGTGTTACGATGTAACTTTTAAAGAAACTGATGAAAAGAAAGAGCCACGCATGTACACGCTAATACTGTAAAAGTTACGGTCACACGCTTTTCATAGTACCTTAAAAAGAAAATAGACATCAAGAAACTATGCTGAAAGATATTTCGAAGCGAATTATATCAGATTTCGTGAGGCGCTAGTTAGTACGCATTCGAATGAATACAAGAGAATGTGTGTGGGTGTTTGTGTGCGTGTAAGGGTGAGTGAAAGAAAATAAGAGGGAGGTAGAGAGAACAAGTGGGAAAATTAGCAAGAAGGCTCTCAAAAAGAGAGAAAAATTTCGAGTACTCTGGCCAGTACTTATTTATTTTTCAAAACTCGCACGCGCTCGACGTGCGTGCGATATACCTTGACACCGTGTCTCTCTATATACCAGTATCAAAGCTGTGCTCCGAATAGTTAATTCAGTCGACGCGCAATAGTTTTCGACTTAATGACGCAATTTTCCGACTTTCCAAGCGCATAGTCGATTTTTTCGTAGACAAAATTTGTGTCCGTCGAGCGATTATGTAAACGTATTCAGTAGCTAGCCTACGTGTCTAGTTATACGACGATAGCGTTGCGACGTAGCATCGCGAGAAAAATAATCTGAAAATTTCCGTCTGTAAAAATTGCGGAGCGACGCCGACGATGAAGTTTATTAAAAAATTCATGATTTCTTGAACTGTTTTAATGATCACCGATAAGCAAAATAGTGTTTTAACTCCGTGAAAGAGAAAATGAACGTACTATCAATTTGGCGATGTCATTAAAAATGCCGGCCGGGGAACAAAGTTCCGAAAATCAACATACCGAAAGGCCAAAATTTCGATTTCGCATGGCTCCCGCGTGATTTTCTTCACTTTGCCTTTGAAAATTTGGCAAAAAGAAACCAAATTAAAATACCTTGGACTCACGCGATATCTAAATTTTAGCCTTTCGGGATTTTGATTTTCGGAACTTTGTTCCCCGGCCAAAATGCCCAGTATTAATTAGAGGAAAATCCTCCGCGTCGCTCCGTAGTTAATTTACACAGTGGAATCCATCCAAAAACTTCGCTTAAGAAGATTGTACTTAAGGACTTAAGTGATTCGCGTCCGTCTCTTCGATGATAACTATTACTCCCGCGTAACACGATACCTTTTGAGAACTACACTGGATTGTTTTGATATTTTGCTTATAGTAAAATGTGCCAGTATTCACCGTTGTGACGCATTGTGTAGCAACGGTCAGGGAGTAAGGGTTGTGATCCGGTTTCGACGAGAAGAAGATGCAGAGGGGGCGACGGGAGCTTGCGGGGCGAGCAACAATGTTCCAAAAACTGGAACAACACGAGAAACACATCGAATGTGAGAGGACGGACGTGCAACGTAGATATACTCACGATACGAAAGTGTCGTAGATTTACTGTACCTAACGCAGTAGCGATATGTACCTAATTAACGATTCAAAGATCTCGAGACATTTTGACCTTCGGCTGGCCCGGCCCACCGGCAAGTATTGGTCGAGTCGCAATCGCGCGCGCGAGGGGCCGATGAATGTGATTCTTTAAGTTATTTTATATTTATAAAAAAAAAAATCTCAAGGAAGTCGACGATCAATTTGTTGCCGGCGAAAAGCGTAACATTGCCGCGCAACGAATATTCCGAGGGATAAAAGTCTCTCTATTCGAATTCACATCTATTCCGTACGTTTACGATTCGGACTCCTGTGTGTTTCGATTGCACTCCCTCTCGCAAAGAGTAGCGCAAAGTGCCAAGGGCAAAGCGCATAGAAAAAATCTCGCAAAGTCCGGCGAGGCCCGTCATCATCGAACCTTATTTCCGCTTTCATCGATTGGCTATTACACGGATCCGAGAGACATTCAATGGAACTTTGTAATTTCGACGCTCGTGCGAAGCTGTCGCCGCTTGATTGTCGATCCTCGGAAACTTCAATATTTCTAATATATTCTCGTACGTTAAAAACACTATTTTTTGAATACGTTTAAACACATTTCAAACGGATGTATATTTCGGTTCTGGTAAAGCAGCGCCAGCTTCGCGGACCGTCGCTTACGAAATTTACTTCACTGAAATATGTGCACAACAGCATCGTAGAAAACAAAAAGATGATATATTTCATAGAGCTCATTTCATTCTAACTATATCTCTTGTTACCTTGTTCATATATATGTATGTGTTCATACTTATGTATACATGTATAAATGTACATGCACGTGTACATCTACATATAGACATATGCATGCGCATATATTACCATATTTTCCAAAAACGAATTATATATAATTCAATAAACTAAGGCGTTTTAGTTTGATACTCTCCATTCAACCACTTTATTTTCGAAACTTCCAACCTGTCGAAGGTAGGAAACGCGAATGCGGATCTGGAGCGCGAACTTCATTTGTGAACAACACGTCAACTTCCCTATGTTTACAAATTTTTGAAAATGTGATAAAGTGTACAATAAAAAATTTAATCTTAATAATCTTGTGAAACTTAGGAACGAAGCATCATAAGGGTCTCCTGACGAATCCTTTCTCGGAGGAGACATCGATAGACATTAAATAATTCTACTAAATTACATAAGTAATCATTTCTCAATGGATGGAAATGAAAGCAATAGTTTCATTCGAATTTGTGAGCGATAAACTAAATTTCTCACAAAAAAACATTAAAAATATTTGCAATATTCTGGGATAATTATAAAATTTTATACAGGTAAACCAAGTAAATTCTACCTCTAAATTAATAAGTCAATGCATAAAGCATCTAGAATATTTCTCGACCGCTTTTGATATAAAATTAATGTGAAAAATTTCTTGGTGTGACGGTCAATTGACAAAAAAAAAAACAAAAATACTAAACGTCTAAATTCTACCTCTGCTTCGTCTCCACATAACAAAGATTCTTATCGTTTTGATTTTTTATAGTCCGGTTTTCAAAAATCAATGGAGCCATACTATTTCACTGTAGATCCAGAAACAAATTCTTTTAGCTTAACTTAACCCCCTAAAAATGATGGTTTCCCCTGAAAAGTTACGATGCCTAAAAGACATTACTCTCATTTCAGATCCATTATAAATGGTTGTTGCACTGAAAAAAACAATTACATTTTTGTAATAAGAAAATAATTATAGAATACCACAATAGGAAATTTATACTATAGGTTCAGTCATAAGGTGATAAAGTTTAAATAATTAACAGAACTTTTTAAATAATATATATTAGGGTGGTAAAAAAAAATAAATTTTTACTTTCGAGTGGATTCTTGTAGAACATCTCGAAAAAAATATACGTGTTTTTCTCTTTTTAAACGACATGAACCTGGCCCACAAGTCGCTTAAAATTTGAATTTTTAATGTAAAAGTGAATCTTATTCAGTGCAATTCTTGTTTAAAATTCTACCAAATCTCCTTTTCTTGAACGTTTCGTGAAACTTTATCAGTACATTAAAGATCCTATTTCAATCTGTAAGAAACAATTACATGGGATTTTTTAATAAACAAATGAAGGACATTCCATATCAAAATGTAACACTTCGCGGTCGAGGTTCTTTGATTTGTCTGAAATTTTACTGTTTTTTTTTACATCGAAAAATAAGTATCTAGATAAAATTTCTAGTCATTCTCTTCTGTAGTAGTCTCACAATCTTTAATTTTGTAAAATTTGACATTTTTTTAAAACTCATTTTTCCTCTAAAATCCGTGATTTGGTCAAAATAATATTTCAATAGTGCAAATCGATTGGAAATTTCCTAAGGAATTCAGTCCCATTTACGTGTTTTAGCTAAAGTTGAACTCGTGAACCGTAGATCGGAAAGGTGACTTTTTCATTAAAAATTCATAATTTAAAGATACTAATTTCGGTTTGGCTCAAATGTTCGGGAGAAATAGAAGCACCCATTTTGAAATGATTATATAAGTAATCTAGGATTTTTTTTTTGTTTTTTCCTACATTTTTTAAAAATCGAGTGAAAATTCAATTTTTTCAATGATTTGTCCAGGTTTTTGCGCATTTTTGTGCATGTCCAGCTTTGGAGAAGAAATCTGAACCCAAATTCGGATTCCTTGGAAAATTTACAATCAATTTTGTACTCTGATACCTTATTTTAATTTATTTTCTTGGTAAATGCTTGGAAATTTATTAAGAGTTTTAAGAATATGAAAATTTTCTGGATTTTATATATATATAATTTTTAAGTAAACTGTTTATTTGTTACATATTGTTAATTTAAACACATTTTTACATCGATTATAACGAAATGCTTCTTATAATAAATTCAATAATTAACAATAGAAAAGGTAGTTTATCCGTATAATTGGTCACCATACTAATAACATGTTAAAAAAAGGAAGAAATAAAATCTTCCAGCTAAAGCTATCTATAAAGACAGCAGTAGCTAAAAAATTGAACGTTTCGTCCTTGAATTTGCGTAGGACTCCTCAGTAAGGTTCCGCAAATTCATCCTTAGACGTTCAAAAATATCGAAAAAAAATCGAACTTCTCTTGCATCCGTATCTGGATGACATTAATAACAAAAAGTTCTTGTATATTCATATGAAAATCGTACCGTTGTACGTCGGGCGGCTTTCTCGCAAGTATTATTTGTTTTTGTTTATTTATGTGAGAAGCGTTATTTGCGTCGCGGGGGGTTGAACGAGAAATAATTTCGTTAAATAATACTATTGCGTGTTAAATTTCAGTTCTAACAAAAATAAAATTCAGAACTCATAGAATATTCAATTTAATCGTCTTATGCGGAATGCAATTTTTGCGTACCAGCAATATCCATCATCTCCCATAAATACGATATACGTATTTTCATAAAGATTAATTTAATCTCTTTTTATTTCTAAAAAAGTAATTATCATCGCTTTTTTCAATTTTAAAGTAATTTCTTAACTTACATTGAGTTTAAATGAAATGTGGTATAAAATACATACTTAATTTAATATATTAGAGATTAAAAAAACATCAAATACATAGGAGCGAGCATAAATTTCTTTATTTTAAATAAGTGCATAAATAATGTCTGGAACAGTTCGTTATTTACATCATCAAATATACACAATCACAACATTGTTCCGGTGGATATTCTTCTTGTGAAATCAGGTATGTATTGCAATAATTATTATTTCGACAAATACTTGAGATGCAATAACTAATAGTTTTACCAATAATTCAATATAAATTATCGATTAGATTTGAGGACCTGGTACGAGAAATTGTTGGTTTTAGAAAAAGCACTAAACTGATCCCTCACTTGATTCCAAATTCGAAGCATCGAATCCAATTTTGATACTGGACCTTTTTGCTATAAATATCATATGGAATCTAAATCTGAAATATTGCTGGTCAGTTCTTGGAAACCCTGTGTGTATATATTATACTTATCTCTTATAAGGAGGCACAAAGCCATAAAGACATTCGATTTTATTTATGGATAAGATGAAAACGAAGAGCCAAAGTTGACGGTTTAGCAAAACGATGTGTCCTGCCAAAAGCGATTTTCTCTAGATTTCTACCCAACTTCGTGAAAAGATTAATTTAAGCCTTTCCTAATATATTAGCCACCGTAACCCAGTTATAAATTTGAGTTTTTAAAGACAAAATAATGCATTTGCGTCCGTTTTTTTTTTTAAATCGAATGTAAGTGGGAGCTGAATAAGTACTTAACATTGCATTTAAGTCAAAATTTATTAAACATTATAATTTGTAATTAACTAAAAATCGTAATTTTTATAAGAGAAATGCAGTCGCTGACAAATATTCAAATGGATCGAGATAAAACTGCATATTCGGTGGTTTTTGAGGTCGCTGATGACGAATCGAAACTCAGATTTTGAAAAATCAACATGGGATTGAATATGGCCTACCAAAAATTTAAAAAATTACCTGACCGAGACGAAAGTGGGTATTAGTGGGTTTTTGGGGTCGCTGATTACGAATATGAACTCAGATTCGTAAGTACCCAGTTTCATCTCGATCAGGTAAGTTTTACCATTTTTGGTAGCCATCTCGATCCGTAAATTTGAATTATCAAAATATGAGTTCAGGTTCGTAATCAGCGATCCCAAAAACCCCCGAGTACCCAATTTCATGAAAAATGGTTCATCAGAAAAATGTGTGGACGAAAAACTGAGTTATCGAAGATATGTCAGATTTTGAAATATTCAGATTCACAGTTTTTAGTTTTAATATGTGTTTTTTATTCCACGAAATACTCTGGAATATCTTTGTCGAACGTATGGAAGAGCAAAGATAGAGAAAAAATTTGATATGAAGGTAGCTAGCAACAAATCCACGTATTTATATCTTTTGTCTTTTTATTATAAACAAAAACAAAAAAATAATGATGTCTGTAAAGATAGCCACATTGTCTGTGGATTAAAACAGTAAGAAAATAAAAACCGAGGACCAGCAGAAAACTGGAAAAGCTTTTGTAAGAGGCAAAAGACGATTCTTGAAATTTTAAACAGACTTGTGTGTAAAACTGAGGAAAAACAGGAAGTTTAGTAGAACAAATGTTTGGTGAAGATGAAACATGATAAAAATATTACGTTGTATTTGATATGAAAGATACTTAATATTTTATTTTTCACGCTTGAATTTTTTTTTGTTTTTGAAAAATAACATAAAATGGCAATCTAACTACAATATTACTGCATAAAAAGTGATAGTTATTTTTTATTTATATTTGGAGGTCTTAGCGTTCATTGCTATTCAGTTACAAAATCGAACGATCAACGAACCCATCCATGGCGGGTGAAGTTCGATCGTAATATGCAGTCTCGTTAGAAGAACGTATGAAGAATAACTATGTAGTCACGCAATAATTACCAACAAACGTATTATTACCGGCTTTTGTCCGCCTAAAGTCACCACATTGTTTGACTCTCTATCTATCTGTCACGTTGCTTCATACAGTTTATAGTTTTAAGTTTCAAGTTAATAAAGTTTTTTCCTTCTTTAATGGGCGGGTACAGAATATGATCTCTGCCACCGTTTGATCGTTCAATTATGCTTCGTGTCCCGTTCTCGAGATAATGAAGAATAACTATGTACTCTGTGCTATGTAAATGTTCAGAGTCATCAAACACATACAACACACTAACATGTAATTAATAGCTTTAGTTTTTATTATATGATATTTAGTATGCAATAGTCATGTACATTACATTCTTTTTATAATAATTACCAACACGCGTATTATTTTTGTCAAATCGCTACAGCAAAAGAACTTTTCTTATTAATAATGGGCCGATTATAACATTTATTGGAATGTCTTCGATTTTTCTCACCAACCGGCTAAACATTTTATGATATTAATGTCAACTCCATTATTGAATGCTGCTGAAGTAGTTGCATGTCGGATACTGTGGGGTCCAAATTCAGAATCCACACCTCTTTTCGCTAGAAATGTTCTTATCCCCCTGCTAATTCTATCGTTTGATGTTTGTTTAAAGGATTTTCTGGTTGTTATAAACAGTAAATCGATGTCTCCTCTAATATCTTTTGTCATCGATGAATATTTTTTCAGTGTTGTGGATACAGTTTTAATTTTTTCTTAAATGCAGGTAAAATAAATAGAGGTTGGAAAACTCCAGGTCGCGTTGTTTTCACTCTCTTAGGAATAGTTATTTCACAACAGTCTTTGGTATTTGTAATGTTATTAATTTTTATAAGCGATAGTGTCTGTTTCCTATGAGCAGTCATAATTACTAGCAGAACTACAAACTTTTCAGTAAAATGGGGTAAACTAAGGTCTTCAAGAGGATGGAACTTTTCTATTTCCTGTAAAATCGGATCTAAATCGAATGTCTTTTGATACTTGGGGTTTGTTATTAAGGAAAGAGCTGTCCGAGCCATAGTTAAAACCCGGTAGGATGCACCATAATTAAATTTATGCGGGTTATACAAGTAAATTTTTCCACATGGCTATGCATTTCCCATTCTCTTAATGGTTTGGAATATTGATTTACTATTGATTCTGGTATTGAACTAAGCATTAACTTTATTGCATCTTCTTCTAAACCAAGTCTTAAAAACTTTCGTAGGACAATCTCCCCGCCATCGGGGTCAGTTTCTTTACTAGAGGATGTGGTAACTTTCTGCAAGGTGATAATAGGAGTTTTTCATTAGGAGGAAAATATAACGGAGGACATACAAGCAAGGATTTCCAAACAGGAAACCATGGTTGCGAACTCCAATTGGGTACTATTAAAATACCCTCGGCTTTGTCTGTTTGTATTTTTGTTAGAACTCTTAATATCAATGCAAACGGAGGGAACGGATAAAATCGATAATCTGGTGTTTTTATTGTAAATGCATCAAAACAGAAAGCACCGGGTCACAATGCCGAGAACAATATTTTGTTAACTTTGCATTCATATGGGATACAAATAAGTCTATAATTGGTTCTCCAAATGTTTGTACGATGCGATCTTATGCCCACGAAGCTAGCTCCCACTCTGTATCTATATTAATAATTCTTGATCCTAAATCAGTATCCATATTTTTATTTGAAACGATATAGGATGCTGTAATGCAAAAATTGTGACGTTCGCACCATTACCAGATTTTTAAGGTGGGATTATTTAATTCCATATTTTGAATTCCTCCCGTACGGTCAAAATAACTTACAACTATCGTATTGTCGACACGAAGTAATAATTCACAATTTTTCATTTTTAATGCAAAACACTGTAACGTGAAAAATGTTGCTAATAACTCCAGATAATTGATGTGCGAGGTGAATTCAATTCCGCACCAAGTTATCTATACACAACAAGCTGCTCTTTATACACTGAGAAAAGTGTTTCTTACCCAGTATTAGAATTCTTATGCCCCGTAAAACATAGTATTTTACGCATAGGGATTGGAATCTTTCTATTGCCTGTTAAAAGACGAAGATTTTAGATTATTCTAACAAATATGTCAGTTTATTTTAGCCTTTTCTCTTTAACTAAAAGCAATTTTTGTTTATGGAAATTTATCTAGCAAATTAAAATGTTAAAAATGCCTCCTTTTAGTCATAATAAAACATTCTTTTAAAATAGGCGAGTTTAATACAGTTTCATATAACCTGTCAAAAACAAATGCTGAAAGACGGAGGATTTTACTAGTTTTAATATTTATTTTAAAGGCTATAATAGACTTTTTAAAAGCCAAGGGATAGTAACTGATAAAATACACTTTTCTCAGTGTAGAATTAAATCCCCTAGAGATGCTTTTATCCCACCGCATCAAGTCTGGTGGCAATTTCGCAGGTAAATTCATTTTCGCATCATAATTGCTATCGTTATGAAGTAATGCTATTGTTTCTGTATTTCAAAAGCCTTTGTGTAAACCCAACTTTACTTCAAAGCTGGACACGCTACAGTTAAAGTACCTACACATTGAGCAAATTCTCTAATTGCACAAGATTTCATTAACATAAATTTCTTAATCATCAATGATATAGTTTTTCTTTTTTGGTCCGTAAGCTCTATCACCATGTGTTCGAAGTCTAAAGTAAACCCTAAAAATTGACATCTCGCACTAGTAGACAAATTATTTTTATCGGTACTTACTAAAATCCCAAAGACTTCAGCTGAAATTGAGTAAAATGAATATTTTTTAAGCACTCCTTGTTTTTTCCAAAAAGTAACCATGAATCAATGTATACCTCCGATTCCTTTCTCTGAAAACATTTATTACTGGTTTTGTAATTTTTGTAAATAACCTAGGGGCTGTATTCAAACAAAATGGGAGACAAACCCAATCGAATAGGGATTGAAAAATCCTCTACTTTAAAATAATTTGTCGTATTAAAATTATTTAAATCCTTTAGATTTAAAACAAATCTTTGTCACCCATTAAATTTAAGAACTAAAAAATAAGATGACAAGAACTGGCCTCGACATGGAGTACAATTTTGGATTGCACCTTGTAATAATTTGTTTGCAATTTCTTGTAAATACGGTTAATCTTTTTTATTTAATGAAGTATTTATAATAGCTCTAAACTGAATTGGAGATTTATTGAGTGTTATTTTGTAACCTAAAATACTATTCAAAATGAATCTGTCTGAAATAATTTCAAACCAAGCACCAGAGTAGTATTGTAACTTTCCTGCTATACCTATCGCATTCACTTCTAAGTTGGCACATTGTTCTTCCGTGGTACTGATTGCGGGCTCTGTGAGTGATTCACAGGACGATTCCTCTCGAAAATCCGATTGTACTGAGGTACAACTGGAAGGCTCTGCGTTGGTGTCCGGCCTATGACTGATTGTAAGGTTTTACAGAAAGGCCCTTCCAGTTTAAACTCGATGAAAATCTGTTCGAAATTTTCTTGTCCGATGTCGGATTCTTCAATGATAATTACGCTTTCTCAACTGACTTTGCAACTTTCAGCATCTCTGAAAGACCATCTCCGAATAAATATTTGTCTGTTTCTGATTTCTCCAGAATAGCTTTTGCTTTTTTTATCAAGTCCAGGGATAAATGAAAGATTTTCTAACTTTTGTTAGTAATCCAAATGATTCGCATGACATTTTGCCAGAATCGATTAATAGAGTTAATAATTCTTTTCTATTGATTTCAACTTTTTTATCATTACTAGCACTACATAAATTCTGATTAATTCAGAAATACTTATCCCATTTCATCGATGTCTATCGTTAATTGAACCTTCGACTTCAGGATTTAGAATTGGTGTAGTGATTAAACAATTGCCCTTTTGTGTATATATTTTAAAAAGATTCACTTTAATTTCTTTGCCGAGACCTTCGTCGATAAGCTTCTTTTCCAGAATTCAGATAATTTGGATAAAGCTTAAACTCTTCAACGCCCGGAAATAAACCTTCACCAAGAATTTTCAAGGTCTGCTCACCTAATTCGATAAAATTGTCTTCACGAACTCTCTTCCATAATATTTTCAGGCTTGGTAGAGATCTGTGTCATCTATAATATTGTCAGATTATTCATTTTATTTGTCGTTTTCTTATAGCCACCAATCTCAAGGAAATCCAAATTTGATTCAGACGGTTCGACTGGAAAAACAAACGATCTAGGTTATAAGATATTTTCAAAAACAATCTTTGAATCTCAGGCGTACAACATCTGAGGAGGTTTTTCGCCGCGCGCGATTCGCACTGTGTAGGAGAATATTTCACGGTTCATTTGAACAAAAAATTTACGGAATTTTTTTTTCGTTTTGAAATTATGATTTTTTTAAGAGCGGAGTCGCAGATTTTATTATGGTTCGACATGCGCACATTGTGGTATTTAGAACAAAATTCTCTCGACAATGCAATTCTTAACTGAATTGAATAAATCTTTCACATAAATACTCGTGAAACTGTCATCAATACGGAGATATCGCAGAGTATCGTATCAGACAACTTTAAAAATGGTGGCCATACTCTTAAAAAAAGTTTCAACAAAATTTTTTTTTACTGAAACGTGGTATTTAAGTTTTGTAGGTCGCTGATTGCGAATCAGAAGTCAAATTTTATATATTCAAAATGGTGGTCCAATATGGCGGACGAATTTAATCAAATTGATTGAAATCGCTTCAAACTTGGTACTCTGAGGTTTTTGGGGCGACTGGTTACGAATCTAAACTCGGATTTGACAATTAAACATGGTAGATCCAATACGGCGGACGCATTTCGAATAAATCTGAAATTGGAATAATTATGACACTGAAGATATGTTGTTAAAATTCACAATGACAGATCCAATATGGCAGACAACATTTTAAAAATCAGTTTCATAATCACGTTTCATGCAAAATGGTTTGATTTATTTCAAATGCTTCCGCCATATTGGATGCGCTATATAAATTGTCAAAATCCGACTTTAAATTCGTAGTCAGTGACCCCAAAAACCTCCGGGTACCAAGTTTGAAGTGATTTCAATCGATTTTATTGAATTCGTCAGCCATATTGGATCCACCATTTTGAATATTTAAAATTTGACTTAGCGACCTAAAAAGCTGTTAAATACCGCGTTTCAGTGAAAAAAAAATCCCCTAACTTTTAAAACTTTGTTAAAGAATATAATCGCCATTTTAAAAATCGTCGAATATGCTAAGAAATTCAGTAAATACGAGACGCCACGGCCACGTTTATGAAAATTTTAGAAAATTATTCTACCAGAACATTTGTCATGCCTATATCCATCAAATATGTCATTTTCGTAGAATTATGTGACATCGGCCCTCAGTTGTGATATAGTTGACGTGGAATGGCTACAGAATAAAACCTCCAGCGCACAAAGCCAAAAAGTGCCGGTATGCTTGAGGGCGAGTATACTCGTTCAAATAGTTTTGTGAATATCTTTTATGATCAAAGTGACTTTAAGATTCGAATGAAATTACATTTTGAAGCTTGAGGTTTACAGATTATGATACAAGTATTTGTGAGCCTGCATTTGAAATATATGTAATGTAAATGACTCTAAATTATTGACAAATTGAAGTTGATGTTAAGCCAAATACTGTAAGCCCCATGCCATAAATGCCCCCTTTCGTACCTCGAATATTGAAACTTTTTTATGCCAATGATTACATATGATGACCCAATAATCCATGCAGAATTTCAAAGTGAGCATATTCTCCTTTTCGAAAATATGAGAGGTCAAAGTTGATCATGTCCAATAAAAAATGTACATCAATTTCACAATTATACTCGAATAATGTTAACAAAAACAGACGATATGGTTCTTTACAGATTTTTGGCTGCTGATTACGAATCTGAAGTCAGATTTTAAAAATTCGAAATGGCGGATCCAATATGGCGAATGGCTTTTTTGAAAATCGATCTAATTTGCCTAAAAATTATTACTCGGGGGTTTTTGGGGTCGCTGATTACGAATCTGAAGTCATATTTTAAAAATTAAAAATGGCAAATCCAAAATGGCGGATGACTTTTAAAAAATCAAATGCAATTCGCTTGAAACACGTTATTCTAAAGTTTTCGGGGTCGTTGGTTACGAATCGGAAGTTAGTTTTTCAAAATTCAAAATAGCAGGTCCAACATAACGGGTGACTTTTGAAAAATTTAATGCAATTCGCTTGAAACTCGCCAGCTTACGGTTTTGGTAGTCGATGAAGTTGAATGTAACGTTGATGTAATAATCCAACCAACAAAGGCAAGATGCAATACTCCAACCAAGGCAAGATACTTTTATTTTATCACATTCGCAAGCAAACGATTCAAATAAGATGTACAATAGAATGGAAATCAATGAAATGCTGATAGTTTTTAGGGGTTTTGAATTTATATATAGGCTGACATTTTTTGTAAATTCGAGATTTTCAACACTAAAGATACATTTATTTTATCACTTTCGCAAGTCCACGATTCAAATAAGATGTCTTAAACGATACATTAAAACTTTGATTGTTTTTAGATTGTCTTTTGTTTCCTATGCAGAGTCAAAACAGATTTAATACAGCGACAAAGAAAGCTTAGTCCTTTTCAATATCAATTCAACGTTAGATTAAACTTCATCGACTACAAAAACCTTAAGCTGACGAGTTTCAAGCGCATTAAATTTTTCAAAAGTCACCCGTTATATCGGACCCGCCATGTTGAATTTTGAAAAACTAACTGCCGATTCGTAATCAACGACCCCGAAATCTTCAGAATAACGTGTTTCAAGCGAATTGCATTTGATTTTTTAAAAGTCGTCCGCCATTTTGGATTTGCCATTTTTAATTTTTAAAATATGACTTCAGATTCGTAATCAACAGCCAAAAATCTGTAAAGAACCACATCGTCTGATTTTTTAAACATTATTATTCGAGTATAAATGTGAAATGGATGTACATTTTTTATTGTACATGATCAACTTTGACCTCTCATATTTTCGAAACGGAGAATATGCTCATTTTGAAATTTTGCAGGGATTATTGGGTAATCATATGTAACCAATTGGCATAAAAAAAAGTTTCAATATTAGAGGTACGAAAAAGGGGCACTATTGGCATGGGGCTTACATAGGCTCTTTGATCGTGTACGGTGGTAGGTAGATGCTGGTGCAGAGTATGTTGTCGAGTGGCTTAAACATGGTGGCCGCTTTTTTCTCTGAAAAAAATTCCCTGACTTTTCCTGGATTTTTCCCTGACCAATATTTTAATGATATCTATTAAAAATAAACAATACGGATAAAAATGTTTTAAAAACAGCTACACATTTTCAATAAATTCTTTATTTTTTCAATCAACAACGAGTAGTATATTCTAAAACATATTATCTATAAAAATCCAGAAAAAAAAACTCATGTTCCTGCGGATTTTTTCGTGTTTAATTGAAAATAATAGTAGAAAATTTGTTGGGGGTTCTTTGTCAAAATTTGTTATAAAATGTCAAGTTCTGCGGTAATATGTTAGACAATAATTATAAATGTTGATAAATTTTAGAATTTAGGCGATTTTGGACAGTATATTCAAAGTATTGTCAAAATTCTTAGGAATGTTGACAATAACAAAAAATTGCCATAAATTTTATATTTTTCAAATACTATTGGACAAATATCAACTACTTAAAATAGAAATGGTAAAATAATCATTTAAACAAATTAACATTCTCAAAATTTGGGAGTTTTGTGCTGTTTTCAACATTTTAAAAATTTTTCTACGATTTTTAGCCTTTTTATGCAATTTCAAAGATTTTTGAAGATTTAAAAAAATGTATGAAAATTTTCTATCATTTTCAAAAGGTTTTATTTATACAAATATTTGTTTAAATAGAGAATTAGTATGGCAAATATTTTTGAAATATTCTGTAAAGTATCTTTATAGAAAGATAAATATCTTTAAATATAAAATTGTTTGCATTTATTTTTGTTAAACTATTAAATTTTATTCAAATCTGTTAGAATATATTCAATACCGAAATGTGTTATTGTTAAACGTGTTTATTTTTGTTGCAATGTACCAGAACGTTTAAAACTGAGCAGTACCACAAATATATTTTATTTAAGATTATTTTTTTTTCTCAAAATTGTTGGTTTTTGGTGAAATCTGTCGAAAATGTTCAAAACTGAAATATGTTATTGATAAAAAACGTCAATATTTATTTAAATTTGTGAGAAAGCATTTAAAATCATTTAAATGAATTTTATGCGAAAAACGATAAATAAAGCATTTTTCTGAATATGAAATTGTGCGATTTTTTGTTAAATAATGTTTTTCATTTTTTAAAGATTTGTCTACAATTTACTTTTTCCCTGACCAATTTTGAAATTCCCTGACATTTCCCTGATTTCCCGGTTTTCCCTGACGGTGGCCACCATATCAAACCAAACGTGGAGACACGATCAGAAGGGTAAATCGAATAATACTATACTTATGACGTTTCATAACGATAGTGATAAATTTCTGTGGTTTTACTGTTCTGCAGCTAAAAGGATATTTTAATAAGATCAAATTAATTGCCTTTAAAAAACTGCACCGTTGAACTGAGATCATTCAAAATTGTACTAAATGATTAAATTTTCCCATGGGAGCATCAGCTGAACGTGCTATGGAGTTTTAATAACATCAACGGGTAACTTGAAAAAAAAGACAGCCAAATGACCACCATTTTGAATGATCTTTTTGTTTAACCGCTTTACTGCTAGCCAATAGAAATTGGCTTCAAAAGCGTATAACTTGTAGCCGCTATATTGATTTTTTAAAATGTCACATCAGTTTCATATTCAGCGACGTAAATACCAAATTTCATGTAAATTCATTGAAAACTGTGCAAGTTATTATATATGATACATCACCAGTCGTCACCACTTTTTTCTACACATATGATACATCACCAATGAAATAGTTGAATCGTAGAAAATGCATCTATAACATCCGGAACTTTCAATTAATTGTAAGGTATGAAAATGAAAATAAGTGATTAAATTCTCATGAATGTACGAACGAGGTAAACAACGAATTCTTCATAACCAAGGACAAAATTGACATTATATCTGGAAGCCATTTCACTTATTTTTTTTCAAATATATAAATCGACACAAAATGTTTCTTCATCTGTATTTATTATAGATCCAGTACAATACTTGCGTCACTGATTTGACAGATTGGTAGCACTGACTAAACGAATCTATAACATTCGAGAATAAATTTACTGCAGCGACCTTTTTTCTTTTGTTTGTTTTGCTACCTGCTCACCGAAATTGCAGCACTATGCATCTCGTACAACGATGACGAATTTCCATTTTGGTTGCCATAAAAACATTATCAAACGTGCCGATATGTGCAAAATTTCATTCAAAGTCGAAAGAATATTCAACTATCGAAAGTTCATATCCGCGATGAACTTTACTTCGTAGACAAAAATAATCAGTAGAGTAGGTACATTCGTGTAATCGTACGTACAATTATAAAAGGATCGTGGCAACAAAGAAAAAAAAAAGTACTCACGCGCATTGTACTGTAATTTTCGAGCAGTGGTTGCCTTCCATGCGTATAGTATATGTTCAATCTTCATGTACGTGTGAATGTGTGACTGTTTGTATTGTGTACATGTTCGTACGTGTATCCGCGTATCTCTATAATGATATTATATTTATATTATAATTTCAACCAACCGTCTTCATTCGCAACAAGTCACATTCGCAGCGCTCGCGTCCATACCTCTTAAAAACGAACATTACTCAAGTACACAAATATAATAATAGTAACTAATATAATAATGATATCGATATCTTAATGGGGGGAAGGGATGGATAAGGAGGGATGAACGAGAATAGAAAGAAGATTGGCGTAAGAACTAGGCCCGCGCAGCTACTTGCATTGTACGTCCAATCAGCATCCAAAGTTTCGACCTTTCGCTAATGTAAGTTCTAATCAGGCAACGGATGAAATGCTCCTTCATTTCACGATTATCTCCATGTACGTTAAAAAAATTTTACAAAAATAAAATAAAACTTACCGACACAAGGAACAATAAAAAAAATAGATCCCTTACAAACGGCAGCTCTTCGTGCGTTTCGGAGATGTGAGCGCCTAATTTTCTTTCAATTATCGACATTTTTCGATTCGAAAGTTTCTCCGGAAGCGATCTTTCAAAATCGATTCTCGCTAAACCGTCGATACTAATAAATCCTCGATTGTCGCGATCTCTTCAGTCTCCGAAATAAATAGTTATATTTCTTTACATTTAGCAACGCCCTTGCAAAAATAAAGCATCATGTATCGCAACTACGTTATAAATAAATAATTTCGGTAGATATTCAAATAAAAAAATAGCATCTTTTTAAAGTTTTATCACAAATATCTACACGTACAATTATGCAAAATCGATTTTAAAAATTCGAGAATTGGTTTATACAATTTTTTTTTATATAACATTTTGGCGAGAATCGCTTTCTCTTGAGAATAGTCTCATTCTCGTGGGACAAACGTTGGAATCGACTGGAAAATTATGCGCTCGCATCTTTCGTCTCGTTTTCGCCTTCCTTATTTTCTCACGTCAATAGGCATATTATCGATGTGCTGTTCACTTCGAGCTGTACACGTTCTAACGAAGTTTCTTCGTTCGCAGTCATGTAGAATGTCTCGCCGTCATTAATTTCCTCGCGACAACGAAAAGAAACTTGATGATTTTTTGGATGATAATGAAATGATTAAAGAAACTCACATTTGCCGTTTTTTTTTTATCTGCGACGAACGTTTCTCTCACTTTTTTCTGTCTCTCTATCTCCTCTCTCTCTCTCGCGCTCACTTTCTCTCACACAATCACACACATTCATACACCCGCACATTGATCCCTTTCTAGTGTTCTATCGTTACCGCTCTTTTTTCACTGATTTCTATCCTCCCGTCGCGTAGACAAACAACGGCGAGGAAAAATAAAATATAAACAATTCACTTTGGATTGTGAAACCAATGATATCGCCGCGAACTCAAAAAATGTACATCAATTCCCCGTTTGTCCGCTAATTCGCGCAAAGTTTCCATCTGCGTTCATTCGCGGGAACAGAATTTCGGGAGATTCGCGAGTGCGTGAAAACTCAAAACGAGGATGACGAGAAAGTGGGAAAATGGATTTTATTTTCTTTTGTTGGAGGGGTGCGAGGGGGGGGGGTGTCAGAAGAAGCTCACCAACGAGAGCCCTTCGAGCGTGGACTCCGGCGTTTCAAGGGAAGGCGACCGCGATACGCCTTCACGAGCAACGTATATTTTTGGATTTGTCGCCGATAATACCTTGAAGCGCACCAGATGGCCTTTCTGTTCCTTTCGTGCGCGGCTTTTTTTCTTTTTACGAAGTGCGTGTGTGTCTTCTTATACTGTTAGCGACGCTATGCCGACGTCGGCGTCCCGTCGCATTCTTAATTGCTAGAGGTCTAGAAATACGCGATCGATTTTGGATATATCGATGGGTTGTACATAATCAAAATATTCTGTATTCTAATTTATAAGACGCATCAGTTAGTGTTCGCACTCTCTTCGACGCTTCCTCAGTTTCGGCCAGATCCTCCGCGAAATGGTCAATTCGTACAATTATTTATTATTTTTGTCCGATTCTCGTAAAGCCCGCTTCGCCGGTGGTTCTTCGAGCTGAAACAGAAATGGTTATTAAATTAGAGAGACAAATAATGCAGACTAAAATCTAGAAGATTATAACTATTATTTATAACGACTCAAATGTGGCAAAACTAGTTAATTATGATTACTTAGTAAGTTCAAAAATGATTTTTTGCAGTCAATATTTTCTGTGGTGTATACTGACTCCAGGTGAAAGAATAAAGTGTATTTAACGTCAAATTCTTTTAGATTTTTAAGCAATTTATATTGTTGTTAAAATTGACTAGAATCTGAAAATCGTGACATGATACCTAGTATATAACCGTTCTACTTCCCCTGTGGGCCTTAAAAATATAGTTTAGTATACATTTGATTTGAAATTGATTTGAGAGTTTATGTGATGACATGCTACCTATTTTACTATTCTTTCAGTGCCAATATATGTAGTCGACATAGGAAAAGTGACTAATACGTTATTCCTAACTAAATGACGTCGATCGTAGTATTAATACAGCAAATTGACAAGTAATTATTTATAACAGAAACTACATAATATATAAAATATATGAGTAATTCTACAGAATTTTTATCTTTTCAGTGTTCAAAATCATCAAAAATTATTTTAGTGGCACACTAATGGGACATAGTTTTTTGGTTTTTACAGCACTTCAAGAGTAAAAAACAGTTAGCGTAACTCGTTTTTGAATAAAGTTGTATAAAGTTGAATAAAATCAAAGTTGAAAGTAAACAATAGCCTAATGGTAGATGCAGGTGTACTTATATTATATATCTTATAGTTTTTATATTTAAAGATGAGGTACTTGTTACGAAAAATAGTTTTTTTACTCATTATTTATTATCGGCAATAAAAAAATTAAGGAATTAAAAAGAATTAAAAGAAAGAAAGAAAGAATTAAATTTTTTCACTTTTTTATTACGGGATTCTAAAGACATCAGCCGAAAAGGTAGTAATCTATGTTTAAAGTAAATTAAAAATGGTTGAATCGATTTTTTAACATTCGGGCTTCATAAAGGCAATTCTAATCTCCTTATAAGAGCTACTAAAAAATATCGAATTATTTTGAGATCATTATCGGCTGATGACTCTAGAAACCCGTTAAATAGCCATTTTCAACCAAGAAAAATGCTCATTTATTTCTCAGTATGTTTGTCTCCTATTATAAACTTAACAATGTCAAATAATAAAAATAACAAAATGTCAACATTTTTTATTATTGAAATGTCAATTTCGTGGTGTAGGATAACCAATGGCAAGTTAAACACGTGATAGGATATTTATAAGTACTTTAAAGAAGAAATTACAACGTGGTTTTAAGCGTGCCTAAACGCTCTTTATGTGTGCCACTCGAAAATGTTGTGTATTCGAACGAGTTACACCCTGATTTGATAATTTTAAGAAACCTCCTACAAAGTTAGTATATGAGGCACACGTATGCCGCGCATCTTATTTTTTGGTGTGTTAGTGTAGCATTATTCTATGAAACTAAGAATTCAAGAAATCAAAAGTTATTTTCTCCATATTGAAAAAAGTCATAAATTTCCGAATTTTGAATAATCGGTGGACACTTACATTTTAAGCCGCACAATTTTTTAGAAGATAAGCACACTCTTGGCATGTTATTTATTAAAACTCCAAGATTATACGAAGATTCTCCGAAATTTTCAGAGTGATTGGATAAAAGTTACTTTTTTTTAGCGATATCTAAATGAAATTGTTGGATTGTACATTGTGAAATTCAGTAAAAATCGTACTTTATCTTCGTTTTTCTTTTTCCCTGTGGTTTACTATCTTAAAAAACATATAAAGGCTAACATTTTAATATATCGTAGAAAAATAATCTTGATCGTTTAGTTTGATATTCATTTGTTTGCAAGACACATCGTTGCATACTATGAAAGTTAAACGTTCTGTAGAATTACTCATATACTGAACTTAATTTCGAAAAATTCCAGACATTTTCGATTTTCAAACAATTTTTATTGTTTTTAAAAATTACTAAAATCTGGTAATCGTGACATGCTGACTAGTATGTAAAATTTCTGTTTATCCTATGGCTTTTAAAAAATAGTTTCGTATATCATGAATTCAATTCGGAAGAGTTCCCGCCATTTTTTATTTTTAAATAATATTGTTGTTAACAATGACTAAATGTTGAAAATCGTAACATGCTGCCTAATATATCACAGTTCTACTTCTCTATAGGTCTAAAAATTTAGTTTTCTCTATCCAAAATTGCATCAATATGTGTAACGATTGTCGTAATGTATAAAAGAAAATTAATTAGTTAATAATATTTTATATTAATTTCAAGTATATTTTGTATTCATTATATAATCAAACAATATTTTGAATAAACATTTGTTTGTAATAGCTAAATCAATCAAGTATTTTGATAAAAACGCTTGGTTCATTTTTTCTCTTTTTGTCGTAATTTATTCCTCAAAATAAATATACTTTTTGGAAGGTCCAGTTACAATTTTTTTGTTGTAGTGGTATATCAGTAGAAGACAGCTAAATTTTTAGCCCTTAACATCAAGAATTTAAAAAATTATGCTTTTTTTAATGAAACCGCTCATTTTTCCACTTTTATTTATTTTTTTTTAAACATATTTAAATTTAATTTTTGGCTATACGACTTACGTTACATTTAAAAGTATGTTCTTAACAAGTTTAAAAAAAATGTACGAGTAAAATTATTCACTACATTATTTTTTAGAACTATTTTTGTCGCCTGGGTCCCTTGGACCCAAGTGTGTCAAGCATGTAATTCTGCAGAGATGTGGCAAGCAAGTGTTAAATAGTCTGACAGAAAAGCGAGACAAATGAATAATTTTGTATCTAATTTCTGTTTTCTTTTATGAGCTGACATGTAGACATTTAATAATAATATTAATAATAATAATCACGTCTTTATTGGCAATTACAAAAATGAATACAGGATATAAATAATACAAAAATGCCAAAGGGCGAGCCACAGCAATAGCTGTTTCACAGACTGACCAGTTTTTAATTTAACCTGAATCAAGTTGTGAGTGAACTTAATATGTATACATTTTATGTACTTCTGTTCGAATAAGGTAAACAAGCATGTTAACTGCTTTCTAGTTCAATTGTTGTATGCGTTATACTCAAAACTATACTTTGTTTGAATCTGTAGTTGAAAATTATTGGATAACAACAAAGTATAAATATAAAGAATAACAAAAAAAAAATAAATATGTAATAGCCAATGTAGTCCCCGAAAGGCATTGTTAGTTTGGGTATATATCCTCGAAATATGGCTCAGTAGGTGATATTCTTGCGTAGTGTGACGACAACCAGAATTGAATTCCAACTTTTTTTCTAATAATAACAGTTATATACATTTATATAGAGACAAGATATAGTTATATAGAATTGTATTAAACAAGTAATATTTTGTCTGGTATGGATATCTACCATCACACTAAAATTTAGCGCTTTGTTGAGTCGTCGCGCACCGAACGGCATGCAATGAATGCGAAGCGAGGTACACCCTATGACGCAGCGCATCAATAACCATTGCGATGTGCGCTCTTAAAAAAATCATAACTTTGGAACGGAAAGAGTCTCCATCAATTTTTTTTTTTTTTTAATGAAAGGTGAGACATTTCTCTACAAGATGACATTTGAGGAAAAAAAATACCCTGGACTCCACTTGAAATTAAGTTTAAAAAATATTTTATGCAAATTTTTAGGCAAGACAAAATCACAATTTTTTTTTTCTAGTTTTTCATGAAAGTGCTCATTTTTCTGAAGAAAATGATCCTTGCAAAATTAAAGTGTGCAAAGTGGAAAGATAAATATCGTAATTTTAAAAAATTCAATGAAGGTGACCTCACGGCCGCCATTTTGAAATTTAAAAAAAAATATTCTACCATAATGTTTTTCAAGTCTATACCCTTCAAATATTTCATTTTGGAGGAATTTGGAGACATCGACCTCAGTTTCGATATTATTGACGTGGAATGACTCTACTCTATTTTAATGGTAAAATGAAAGTATTAAACTGATAAAAAATAATTTTTAAGGTATTATCATGAAATTATTGTAATTAAACTCATGAAATAACAAAAAATATCGTTTTTTTTTTTTTCAAAAAACGGCATTAACGATTTTGTTCTCTTTTGAAAAAAAATCGCATATGCAAGACACCTCGGGTTAAACTATATCGAGTCCCACCATGACAGTTTATGCAGAACCTTTCATACAAGATAGGACAGCCTATGCCTTATGACTCCCGTGAGTATCATGATATATCATTATCATTTAAAATTTATTCCATCCAATGGATTCACTCATTAAATAATATTATTCTAACCCGCAATATTTTGACTGGTACTATTACTGGTGCTGATATCTCGGATCTATTTTGTTATAGACAAATTTTATATTCAAGTAGTCACTCGAGAATATTGTTTGGGAGGTACTGCAAAACAAATTTCTGTTTCCACTCCGCTGTTTCCCGTTTAACCAGGCTGTGGAATTTGTTACCGAGTAATTTTACTTTATTCGCAGAACATTTTTGAACACAAGTGTAGGTGTTTAGTGCTCCGATATTACAATTAATTATATATTTTTCGTTTTCTTTTGTTAAAACACCATTGGAATACGAGTGAATTGTTGTATATTTTTACCACTACGGTATGTTTTTATTTTTATGTATTTTACAAAACTTTTCTTTATTTTCTGTTAAGATATAGTGGCAATGTACAAAATCTAGTGTCTAGTTATATTTATACATATATGATATGATCTGGCAACACTGTACACTATATATATATATATATATGAAATCTTTATAAACTTATTATTATTAACGTTACGTATTAGAAATGTGTTCAAGTAAACTTCCATTCAATTTAATCTAAACTAATCGTGTCCATCCCTTTATTTCTATTCCAAAATCCACTGCATATCAATATTTTCATTATTATTTTGTCATCTATTGCAATTCTGTTTAATATTGTATCATTGGCGTTTTCGCCCGTTTATAAATAAATAAATAAATAAATATCCACATTTATAATTTCATCGCGTAACATATATTCATTTCATCGATTGGTTGCATCTAGATTGACTAGGTATATAAAAGACTTTAAACAAATTCAATTGTCAGAGAACAGTGCAATGTGGGTATTTGGTATAATGTAATTGCGATTTATACCCAAACAAATGAATAAAAAAAGATGAACATATTTTCAAACTGCAATTTCGAATATGCCAGACAAAAAATTTCTCATATTGGATCTAACATTCAAAATCTTATTTAATCCTTTGAGACCCACATTTCAAGGGAAATACTAATTATTTCAAAATGTATGTAGAAATTTAGAAATCCAAAATGACGAATCCAATATGGCGGCCAAAATTGTAAACATTTCAGAAAAGTTCGTGAAAATTTATGCTCGGGGGTTTTCCGGGTCGCTGATTATGAAACCGACGTCAATTTTTCGAAATCCAAAATGGCGGACGAAATTTTACAAATTTGAAAGAAACATGAAAATTCACACTTGGGGGTTTTAGGTGTCGTTTATTACGAATCCGATATCAATTTTTCGAAATTCAAAATGGCAGTTCCAAGATGGCAGACAGTATTTGGAAAATGAACGCAACTTGCGAATATCATAATTCTTAGATTTTCAGGGTTTTCTGCTTATATGACATTTTTAAGCGTAACTTTGTTTATAACAAAAACAAAAACAATAAAATGACTAAATATGCTGTAATATTGACAAATATAAACCCTTATCACATTAAAAATGAAAAAAAAAAAATGGAGTATTAAGTATAAATAGGAAAATATGACTAAAATAAGAAGGATGAAAATGACGCCACTAGTGTCGTCTGGGATTTAAAGATTTATCGACAAAATTACAGTTTTTGTAATTCTATATAACAATTAAATAAAAAATGAATGATAAATACTTAAATAAATAAAAGATACTCACTTCGTCCTCCAAACCGGGGAGTTGAATCCTAGTTTCCGACGCTTCTGCAGGCTGTAAAACGAATATACGATAAGTAAAATATTAAAACCAATTAAAATTAGGTTAGTGTGTTTGGATCAAACTTCTGACTAATAAATTATTCAGAACTCTATTACCTGAGCGTCAATACATTCCATTTCTCCAACATGCAGCTTGAAATAACAGATAGAATGCTCAAAATGTTTAAAAATAATTTTCACTAATTTCATATTTTACCAATTCTCAAATATTTTAAAGCTATTAACTTTTATAAAAATTTCGAATTTGATCTTAAACTTGAGGACAATTTTCCCTTCAGTAAATTTCAAAATAATTAAAAGAAAAATGATCATTTAAGCTAATATAAATCTAAACTTTTTGACTTACCCTGGCATCTGTTTCATTTGGACCAATACCAGTCTCTTTTTGTTTGCCTTTCGCTTTCCTGGCTGGCCTCTCGTTCGTCAGTGCATTATGAGACATGTTCTTCGCTTTGGGATTGTTCATGTTGATTTGCAACTCTGTTGGCAGGTAGTTTTTAGTGTTTGCAAGCATATCGTCTGCTCGCTTGAAGTACATTGTGGGGATTCGCGTTTCACTCGGGAACTCCTTCATATCAAAATTCGTAGTCTTCGAAAAAATTACATTCATCGCTAGGTCGCATACGGCCCAAATTTTCTGAAAAATAACAAAAATTTTAAGTCATAACTATATTTTAATATTTTAGGTTAATTTAACCATTATAAAACAATGATAAATAAACTAAATCTAATGAATAAAATGATTACTTACATAATTGATGGTTTCATCATCCGGCCTGAGAGCATCTTTGTGACACTTCATCCTTTCAACAAGATTCTTGTAGAATCCATAACAATAATATTCATTTTTGGTTATGAGGGGTTCGAGAATGAACCACAGGCATTGCTGCACAACTTTCAATTGAGAAACGTTCATGTGAGACGTGAAATCTGGATCATGTGCAAGTATCGGAACCGCGAAAACGAGCATATAGTCTGGTAAAATATGAGGAAGTTGGCCTGTCAAAGAAAACATTAATTATATGAAAAAAAAGAATAACAGGGACAAAAAAGGATCTTCGTAAAGTCGATACATACCCATTGCTCGTTCGACAGTACCGAGTGACAAAGTCTTCACGTAATCTCTTCGTTTGTTGATGTCTGTTTGCATATAAGTCTTCATTAAAGTCTTTAATTTCTTGTCTTGCTCTTTTCCAGCTAGAGCATAGTAACCCATGAAATCAAGCGGTAAGCATTTGTTTGGAATGCCTCTTCCAAGTCCTTTGTGCAATTTGTTACCAAAGGCTTCTCTAACTTGGGTAACTTCATCCTGAAAAATTTGGTACCATTTTTTAATTTACTTATTAACTTACTAAGTAAACAAAATATTTAAAGAATATCAATATACTTACGACCATTAATTGTGATAGATTATAAAATTGTTCGGCAGTGTACTGGTCACCGACTCCTTTCTGTTCGCAAATTTTCAGCATCGAGCAGCCGGCTTGTAAACGCAGCCAACTCATTTCTGCCCTGCTAAGACGTCCTTGTTGCAAAAGATCACCTTTGTTCACCACAAATGCATTTAACATACGGAACGTCTTTTGTGCCGAAAGAACGTCATTCTTTAATCCTAAAAGCCATCGCGCCATGCACTTCAATCCCTCTATTCTACACCTGGTTTCTTCTGGCAGTTGGTCCTCTTTACACCAGTCACCCAGAATCGGTTCGCTGGGTTGTTCGCTGCTCTCTTTCACTAAAAGTTCCTTGACTATTTTCCTGGACACCATATTCTTAATAGGAATTTGATATTTTTCTGGCAAGTTGTAAGCGATGTGTCCGAGGGTAACAATTGCGGTTCGGTAGTACTCTGAATTAGGCGTGAGCGAGGTTTTGAGTCTGTCAATGATTTCTGGGAAAATCGTGTCGTGAATATTGGTCATATTGACAAATAGGCATCTTATGGCCTGTTTCGCTTGCTTCGGCGTGCCAGTTTCTGCAAAGTTCTTGCATATCGGCACCATTAGGTTCATGATTTCGGGGGCTACTTCGCAAAGTGGTTTGTACTTTCCTAAAAATGTGAATATTGAAAGAACGAGAGGCGCGATCATCTCGTCTTCCAAATCTAAAAGATGCACAAGCTGCATTAATATGTCGTCGTGTAAAAAGTGTGGCCCAAACACAAAAGACAGCATCTGAAAAGGAAATTATATATCACGTTTAATCTAACTTCAATATTGGTAGTTCTGAAACGTTTAAAATTATTAAAATACTTACCACTAGCAACCTTAGACCCTTTTCACCAGCATTGTTAGGATTGAGACCTACTTCTTCTATAACATTTCCGCTCTTCAAACAATCTAAGACATATCCAATAAGGACCTGCAAAATTTTATGTTTTTATAAATTATTTAAAAATTCTAAAGCATTAGAAAATTAATGGTAACATTAGTGCAAGAAAATTAACAAGTTACGTTGTTTAAGTAACATCAATATTAAAAAATGAAACGAAAAGTATAATCTTTCATTATAAATATTTTTTAAAATCTTACCCTTATTGCCTCTTCATCAATCATGACAGAACTAACTCTTTCCAACAGCATTTTTATAGTATTGTAGTAAAGATTTGTCATAACCGGTTGGCCTAGCTTCTTCAAAACCATACTGATCGCATCAGCGCACTCTTTGCACGAAACGGTCGGTTGGAGTATTGTTTCCATGCCTTGTAATAAAAGTGCATCTCGTCGCAGATGGGTACTAAATTTTTGAAGGAATTCCTGCACTTTCATTGGATCAGGTAAGAAGCGAGATATCTGAAGAATCTTTGATGGAAGTTCGTTTCCACATTCCGTTTTTTTAATAATTTCTATCCATTCCACTACTGCTCTTCGAACACTAAAATTGTTATCGTATATAGAATAAAATCTTAGTACAAATCCTATTAGTGCTTACACGATACACATTTTAAAGTATATTTTCATGAATCAAGTTAAAGTACATCGATTATTGATATAACAGTAAAGTATAAATGAAATAAGATTAAACTTTTCAACGTTAGAAATTAGTTTAATCTAGCGTTTAAAACTCCTTAATTCAAATTTTAATTAATTTTAAATAACAAATACAGTTCTAATTATAGATACTAGAGGGATGATTTCTTTTAAATATTAAACCCAATACACGGAACACAATTTTAATTATTATAAAGTCATAATGTAAAGATATTGAAAATTATCATATTAAAAATGTAAAAACTCAGTTAACGAGCGATTTAAAGATCATTCTTTCCAGAAATTTATAATATATTAATTTAATAATTACATAACTTCTAAATAGGTATCTTAATCTAAACGTATCGCCTCTAAGGGTTAAATGTCTCGTTTTGTTTGATTTACTGTCAGATATATAGGAAATAATGTTTAACTTAGTTAATAGATTTAGTTTCGATCTGGTGATATTACTTTAAAAAAATCCCTATTTAAAAATAATACTACGTTTCATCCTGAGTATACCGGGTGGATTCATCACTAAGGCGATCCTAGTATCTCTGCCCTATATGTGTATATAGTTTTGTATTATAATGAGATTTTAAATGTTTTTAAAAGCGGAGGAATATTAAAAACATTGCAAAGAACACATCTGAACTACAGGGGTGAACGTGATGACGTTCAGATAAAAACATATGCATTTTGGTAAAACCATTTTAAAATAAGTAAAATGTTGCATTAAAGCAATAAAAAGTCTTCTTCGACTGTTTGTAATTATATATTAACTTAAAATGTCAGTTCTTGGATATGAATTTTTAAACCTTTTATTTTCATATTTCGTGGTTGACATAACAACCCATATTTATATTTATTTCTTATTTATGTATAAGTGTAAGTTGAGTACAACTATGAGCTTTTTTTATCATAATTATTCTGCCATTTTTCACAAATTTAAGTCTCTACAGTTTCCTTTCTACGTCATATTCTAGATCTACTAGTTGCTAACACCAGAAGTGGAATAATCAAATGGAAGCAGAAATCTTTTCTTTTTCGTAATCATAAATGGCATTTTGGATTTCATGCTTGCATAACAAGGCATCAATGTGAATCGAACTGTCTTCTAGAGTATATTAAGTGATAGTTTTACATGTTTTAAAGCCAATGTAAGTTCATTTGTTATATTTTTATTAACTATGTGTTTACAAACTAACTACAAACATTAATGCTTGGCTTTATTTTGTTATCATAATTGGGCTAAGTGTATTTTGATGCATTAAGGTTCTTTGGACGTTTAGCTCAATAAATAAATAAATTATAAATCTAAATAATGATATACTGAACTACAGATGGAAATTGCAATTTTGTAATTTTTCCTCAGCATTTCTATACGAATAAATTATAAATTTTCAAAATATAGCTAAAAATCATAAGTAATAATGATTATATGCTATTTTTTATTTTCAACACTTTTGTTACGGAATAATTTTCTGTAATATTTACTACAACTATTATATTATAATAAAAAGTATTTTTGTTTATTAGATATTTAATTATAGTTCATCTTTTTAAGTTAAAACTTGCTAAAGTATAATTGTATAACACTATTCACTTGATAATAGGCATTATCACTAATGAATTATTCAAATTTAATTACTTTTATTTAGAAGTCTAATAATGAATCAACTTTTTCAATAACAGCTGAAGTTTTTTGCCATTTATCAATTCTTAAAATTAATAATATCACGTGATAGATAACACAGTAAAGAAAATAAAATTTAATATGAATATAAAAATTGTATCTTCAAAATCTTATAGTCACTGATTTGTTAGCATAAACGTACATATAAAAAATGTAAAAAATTGCTAATATAGATAATAATAAACTAATAAATAAACGAGAAAAGTTACTGATAATGATTTAAATCATTTTGAATTTAAATTTAAGAATATTTTGAATCTATCACAATAAATAACAATTATTTGTAAATAGAATGAATAAATAAAGAAATGATTTTTTCGACATTTTTCGGTACAATTACTTAAAATGTTCAAAGAGAAGGAAAAGATATTAAAAACGTGATAATTGTCATAATTTATTATATTATTGCATACGATCAAGAAGAAATTCATTTTGCATCGTATTATAGATGCATTTATTATTATTTGTAAGTATATTGTGTCCAGAAAAAACATAATCCTTCAAACTTCAAACTGATTTAAATAATATCTTTAAGTGGTCCTTGGATAATGGTTTACAACTTAATTCTCAGAAATGCCAAGCTATTTCCTTCAGTTCACATGTTTGAATTTAGTTACATTATTGATAATACCTTTTTGACTCGCGTTAATAAAGCTAAAGATCTTGGCATAGTCTTTACATCTAATCTGTCGTTTAGAGAGCATATTGATCTTATTGTTTCCAAGGCCTTGAGAATGCTTGGTTTCATTAATAGATCTACTTTCAAGAATCCCTCAACCTACATTTACTTATACAAGACAACAGTTATCCCATTGTTAATGTATGCATCTGAAATATGGTCACCATATGCCTGTGTTTCCCAAAATGCCTTGGAAGCTGTAAATCATAGATTTTTGCGACAGTTAGCATTTAGATCCAAATGCCTATGCATCATTTTGACCATAATTATTCTCCAATACTAAAGAAATACAAACTATGGAATATACGAACGCTACATCAATACTCTGATATTACGCTAACTTTCAATATTCTGAATGAAAACATTTTATGTCCTGCATTATTAAATCTGTTTCCTCAGATGCTATTTGTATAATTTTAGAAACCCACTAACACTTGTGGAAGATATTAGTGGACTTAGATTTCTTTTCTCCGATAACTAGATTGAGACATCTTTGGAATGCCTTACCCACCACTCTTACAGATATAGGCTTATTTAAATCTAGTCTTCGTGTAAATATTACTAATTTTAATTTGTATTAATTATTTTTAAGTATAATTGTTATTCTGTTATTCTTTATATATTATTTACTCAAATTTGTACCTCTTATATACTATTATTTTGTTTGTAAGGGCCTGAGTGGTCCGTTTAATGAAAATAAACAAATAATCCTGGACAAATGTGAGTTTCTCCCAGTTCTAGATATAGTTGATATAAAATTAAAACTTACGCTAACTGATGTTTCTGAAGTTCTACAAAAGCCTTTGAGGCATGATCATCGATGGTGCCGAGAAGATGATACAGTTTCTTCATCCTATCTTCTGCTGGTAATTGATAAGGCACTAAGCATGTATTCAATAACCTCTCGACGAGCAACCTGTCCTCCATACCTGCCATGTAGTAACCGTGTAGGATCTTATCCTTGATCCAAGTTACAGCTTTCTTGGTGGCTTGCGGCACATCCGAATCATTCAAGTGCTTTTTGTAAATCATTGCTAGACCGGCCATAGCTTCCCTTCTGATTTTAAACTTCTTATCTAAAGTCCTCTCTTTTACAAATTCCAATAAGTCTTCGCTGTCCGATACCACTTCAAAGTCTTTTCGCGCTGTCGTCACAATTGCCATCACTACTTCGTACCTCACATTTTCGTCGGCGTCGTGTTGTCGAAGCTTCAACGTGTCTGTAATGTCTTTTCGAAGTTCCGGATGATTCAGTAAGAAATGCATCGAATACTGTACGCACTTGGTGCGAATTGCTACACTTATGTCGTTGAAACGTCCTAAGAAAGCTCGCCAAAGCACTGTATGTTGGACAGCCAGCTGAGATCCTTTTTCAGAGAACATTCGTGCTAATAACGCGACCGCACCCAATCGTTCATTCTCCGATGCAGACTTTAGTTTACATTCTAGCTGCGGTAAAACTGACAGCAAAACGCTCGGACATATGTGATTCAGTTCGTAAATCAAATCGTATACTTTGTTGCAAATTTGAAGTCCCTTCTCTTCCTTGCCAAGTATCAAAACTTGGTTGAAGAACTGCAAAATAAACATTTTAAGCTTAGCTAGTATTAAATAAATATTTGTACAAGTGTTGTGTACTACTTACCGCTTGGATGTACGGTTCCAAAGTATCACTACACTTGACGACCAGCTCTTTCGCAAGTGCATATGCATTCTTCTTTTGTGTTTTGTTTGGTTCTACAATATTCATAAGGATAATGTCCAGCAATTCATTGCCAACAATATCAGACTCGGTTATAAGAGGACCGAGTACATCCAACATGAAACTTTTGACTTTCCCTGAGTGCTCATCACTGCCAGAATAAAATAAGGTTAGTAAAATAATCAATTTTTTTCAAAGTAAAATAATATTTCTTTTTCTTTTTTACTTACTTTACAATCTTAAACATAAGCGAAAACAGCGCACAAAATATCTCTTGACAGTCTTCCAGTTCGAAGCACATGTTGAAAGATTTTACATAAGCTAAGTTTTCGAGAAGATAAAAATATCTTTTAAATGCTGGATCTTTTGGATCTTTCAAACCAGCTAGTTGTTTTATAAGAAACAGGAATATTGTTTTAACCTGAAAAAATATATAGAAATAATTATTACTTTTTTGTATTTTATTATTACATTTTTCAAAAAATGGATTGCAAATAGTAAAATTACAGAAAATCTAATCAAATTGGTGTAAAAAATGAAAAGAAAAATTATAAATTGTTCTTATATGAAACTAAATATTTAAAATGATCGATACTCGTTTAAATGTAACTTGACATTAAATGTAAATTTATTTTTATTTGTAAAATTATAATTATGTAAAAAATGAGTGTTGAAAAAAGAACTTTACCTGATCAGCATCTTTGTAAGGAGCTTCAGGCGCGTATACACGAAGGACGTCAGCAATGCAACAAGCAATTAAGAGCTGTACGTCTTTACTTTGATGCTTTAAAAAGCAATCTTCAGCAAGATGCAATGCCAACGGAATATATTGTTGATACATTCCCTCATCTTGGCCCATAGCTTGTAAAGTATGTGCAAGTGTCTGTAAACAACAAATAACATGTAAATATATTAAATTATACAAAATATTTTCTTTGAAAAGTTCAGATAATTTTTTATTTTCTACATCCAAGATTTTTCTTTCCTTTTTCTTTCCTTTTTCTTTTTTGTAAAACTGCATTTTCATAACATTGATACAAGCCTTTCGCACATTTGTGATACTTTTTAAAGGAAATAACTTCATGAAAAGTGGAAAACTACCCATATACATGGGTTTACAAAACGTTGCGTTATTTGTTTTTAATAAATGGTTTTGAGATTAGTTAAAAAATATGATATAATAATATAAGTCAAATTGAGTAATTAAATTATTTTGGTAGGTTTTCTATTGTTGAACAATAATTAAATGAGTTAAAAAACACGTTTATGACTAAATACGATGTTAATTCTTTCTACCCCAGTACACAAGAAAGAAAAAAATGTTCTTCAATGCGATAATGAAAAAATCTCTTCCCCAACTAACAAGAAAATTTCAAGAAGCTAAAGGATCAAGATTCTACGATTGACCTCAACGTTTCGGATCTACCGATCCCTCTTCAGGAAGTTAATGATCAACGAATAAATCGTTAACCCCAATTTTTCCCCGATATTACAAATTAGGCACATGAAGTCAACAAGTTATGCAAATTAAAAATATGACCATTTCTAGATAGTCCAAGGCATATTAAATAAAATGCCATTGTCCGTTTTTGAAATCATTATTTAAAACAGAAAATATTAAACATTTAAAACTGCAGTTTTTACGATTTTTTCAAAATCTTCGTCATCGGCAGTCAAGGGGTTAATGTCCTTTTTAATACTATGGAAAAACATGTTATAAATTTTTTTTGTACGATTTGTAATATGTTTTGGTAGCAGATCATAATTTTGTAATTGGACTAGAAATGATTTTTTGAGTTTAGCAGTAATTAAATCTTTCTCTAAATTTAAAAGTTTTAAATATAGTTTTCTTTTGTGTTCTTCATTAAATGTATCTGATATGAAATAATGTAATATAGTAATCGCTTAAAATTAAACAAATCATTACAAATTAATACTTAAGTTTCATCAAATTTTTAATCATATTCCAATCACAGCTTTGCTAGAGTCGTAAAAAGGATATAAAAAAATTTTTTTTGTACAATTGTAAATTATGGATGTAATTCTTGCAAGACTGTTATACATAAAAATATATAAATAAATAAAAATAAAACAAGATACAAATAGTTTTCTTGAATAATTATAATATTAAATGTTTGTTTTTTCTTTAACAGTTGTTTTACAATAAATAGTTGATCATTCATTGGCGATTATGACTTAAATTATAAATCTTAAATATGTACATTACATTATTTTGTTAGGTTTTCTATTGTCAAACAATAATTAAATGAGTTAAAAAACTTTTTTAAGTTATCTTGTAATTTGACATTTTTTTTTATTACTCTTTATACTGATGCATTGATGGTCTTTCGGATTTTAAACGTGCCTGCACTTTCGAATTTATCGTCTCTATTTCCTTTCCGTGCTATTCCTTACTCTATTCGTAACCTGAGATTTGTTCAAGAATCTTTGTGCAGAACAAATTATAGCTTAAATTTCCCAATCGCTCGTCTTAAATGAATATGGAATAACGTCGACATTAACACTCGAAGCATTGGCAACATAGGTGCTTTTAAAAGTACCTTAAATACCGTATTCCGCTATTATGATTAACTTTTGTTTTTTCCAGAAATCGTTCTTAAATCTTATCTAGCGTAGAGAAATGTATTTCAGGTAGTAATTAAGTCTTATATTTTTGTATTTCTGTATCATTGTTTATTAGTAGTTTCTGAAGCGTCAGAGTCATTGTTTAATATTGTATATTTATTTTTGTGTAGTTAAGGACTTTTAGTCCGTGTATTAATAAATAATAATAATTACTGAACATTAAAAGACTGCCAAATTACAGATCAATAAATTAAAATTTCTTAGAACAATTTAAAGATAGATAACACAAAGAAATATTAATAATGTTAGCTATCAAATTCAATTAATTTTGTAAAACCAGTATTTATAATCTTGTGTGCAGTAAAAGAGGAAGGAAATTAGTAAATCTTGATTATAAAAATCTTTATTAATCACGAAATGCAATTATTTATATACCTTTAATCGCCTTATAAGTTCATCAGGTCCAAGGTCCTCGGTAACAGACCTACAGCCCTGAGGGTAAACAATTTCCGACATCTTGGCGGCCAAATATTCCAATTATTTGTTTGATGTTCAACTACCCTAAATATAATCTAAAACATAATCCACTTTTGTAAGTAACATTATCTTTTGATACCTTAAAACTAATTATTTCCGATACCTGGACTCCCAACCTATAAATTACTTTTTAATCGACAAATCTAACTTTCGTAAAACAAATAATTTTTTAGGGGAAGGTAAGTGACAAATCAATTGTTTGACGATATTGATAGATAGCTCCAAATGAGTAAAAACGTAGCATTAATTGAGAAGTGCATAAAAATATAGTATGTGAGGAAAAGAAATAAATTATTAAATAAGATAAGAAAGAACATAAGAATTTTTAAAAGTTCAAGGATCGAAGAACTCCAAACTTGAGAGTAAGAATTTCTTTAGTTCATACAATTTTTTTATTTCAGTTATACATAAATTTATGTAGAATAATCGCAAAGATGTGTCTTTTCTTTTCTCTTATTGTTTTTTTTGCAGTGCCAAATACTTTTCGAAGGAGAATTGTATCTTACAAATCAACGTATGTTGAGACAGCTAACATAATTTAAAATACTAAATATCTAAGTTACCGACTACTTGAGTACACTATGAAAAGTGAAAGCAAAATTACATTTCCAAGTTTTTACAGTTTTTTTAAATTTCCTATTATTTTCAAAGCAAAATTACAATTTTCATGTAAAGATCACCCGAAAATAAAAGGAAATTTACCGTAAACATGTAAAATTCACAATAGAAATGTAAATTTAAAACATCAAAGGTGGAAATAAATATACCAGTAATAATCATAGTAATTTTACATCAATTGTATAATTAAAAAAATGTAATTTTACATCTTTATAATAATATAATTGTCGGTATATACGGTCGATGGACTATATAAAAATAAAAACAAACTACTAATGTAAACAATGGGGCTCTGATGAAAGCCACCGAATATGGGAAAAGAAAGTTGTATGAGCCGGATTTTGTAATTTTGCATCGTCTTTGTAATATTACAAGTGCACTGTAAATTGTGCTATAGGGATTTATGTATCTGCTTCTCCCTCTATAGCGAGTTGGGTCCCTCTCACCAGTAACCGATTGACGTCTTATTTATAGTGCACATGTAAAATCTCGTCGATAATGTAACAATTTTACTGCAACACTGTAAATTTACCAGGATTTTTACTGGCATTTTAATCTTCACCATTTCACTGTAAAATTTCATGGAAATTTTTCACAGTATACGGAATAATCTACAGAAACCGCAATTTTTCAATCCTGCTTAAAAAATGTGGATAAAATTGGATACAGCTGGACAAAAATGTATCCAGGATTAAAAAAAGTCTTGTTATGGACAAAGATGGGTTGAATTTCCATGTTTCTGTCTGTATTTCAATTCATTATTTACGATTTTAAGCAGACAATATGACAACTTTTAAATTTTAACACAAAAAGTAAATCAGATTTTTAATCGTTTAAAAGTTTTACTCGTAAATTATAGAAATGTTCTGCAATTTAGAATGAAATTTTTACATGTAAATGTATTTTTTTCAAAGAATTCTTTTTGAAAAAATTGTAAGTATTACAATTGCAAGATCTACAACATTTGAGTTTTTTAGTCGTAAAAATATTTTTCGAGTGATTCTCGTGGAAAAAGTGCTGTCAAAAAACAAGATAAAAAAAAACTCCAGGATTTGTAAAATCTTATTTAAAGAAATTTAAGTGTTAAAAAAAAGATATCTATTAATAATTGAGACTTTTTTATATTGTCGTTACACTGACAATTTGGGGGGAGCTTCTCCTCCAAAGTCGGGAGCAAACACAATAAAAACATAATTAAGTAAATAAAATACGATCAAACATTAAAAAAAGAATATTTTATGTTAATTTTATTTTGGCTCATCATTACAAATGTCCATGTAACATTTCCAGACTCTAAAATCACCTAAAAGTTTTAAAAATTCATTCATATGGTTGTTAAAATTAAAATTTTGTATAATTATTTTTTAAATCTTTTAAACTATGTTAAAGTCTAAAAATGTCACATGGATATTTGTAATTATGAAACGAAACAATATTGACAGAAAAAATCTCTTTTTTAATATTTGATCATATTTTATTAACTGAATTATGTTTCTACTGTGTTTGCTTCCGAGTTTGGTGAAGCAGCATCCCCGAAAAATTTTCCGTGTAGAGGGAAAATAAATTCGTTAATAAAATATGATTTTTAATTATATCAGTCTGAAAATTGAAAATTTAGAAGGGGCAATATTACAATATTTTCAAGCTGTTTTTTCTATTTACAAATCATAATTACATGGTTGAAATTGACAACCCTTTGTTTATTTATTTACTTTTCAGTATGAGAGACTAATAAACCAAGATCTGCTCTAATTTAAATAATTGACGAGCTATGGAACATATATGAAGAACTCATGACAATAAACAGTCAACTAAATTTTTACTTGACTATGAAGAAAATTTTTACACTGTTAGGGACAATAAACAGTCAAGTTTTGGATTTTAAAGCACTTTTATGACCGTTTGTGGCTCTGAACATGTAAAATTTACAAGCTCAATTTTCTTATTAATTTTGTTGTTAGTTTTAGGCAACAAACAGTCAATTATTTGACTTAGCACTATTTAATTTTTAAATGGTTGTTTTTTTCGTGATTCTTATTTATTTCATATGACTACATTGTGGATTTTGTAGTAATATTTTAGGAAAAATGTTCGTACGCAAATACGAAACACAGGTCACGCTACAATTCCTAGATACTTCGTTCCGTGTATAATAACTTTTAAGATAAAATGTCATATTTATAAATCGGATTCAATAAAATCCTGAATGTTTTCATTGTAACCCTATAAGATAACTGCATGGATTGGGTGATTTAAGCCACGTACAATTATCCACAATATATCGAAGTTCTGTATCTAGTTCCTTGATATAACTTTTTTATAATAGTTTTCTATTTCATGAATGTCTACACAATATTCGTTGTCTTTATGTCCTAGAATGTGTGCTTAAAGCTAACAGATTATGTATGACTGAGTAAAGTAATAAAAAAAACCTTGTACGATTGAAATTCACAGTTTTTATTAAAATTAGACTTTTTGTTAACGAAAGACAATGACCGTGTCATTATATGTGTAATTGAATGCAGAATATTTTGGTGAATATTTGTTGCCCGGGATGTTTTTACTTTTTATTTTCGGTGCAACAAATGGTCAAATAAGAAACGACTGTTGCCCGGATCCGGTTTGCTTTTTTAAATCGCAAGCTGTAAAATTACTACGTTTAACGATGTCAAACTACTACATTTAATGTAGGATTTTTACATTTGTGTTGTGTATTTTTACAAAATCATGTATTTTCCCTCCCCAACCGTAAAATTACAATTCTAGAGTAGAGCTAGTGAACCAACGTTGAATATGGTAGTTTTACACCGCGCTATAAAATTCCTACGCTTCATATAGTAAAATTCATCAGGATTTTTTACAGTGTGTTGGTTCGAATTATTGGAAGATTTAAACAATGTCATGTGAAAAATGAGTTTATCGTTTGTTGCCCTAAGCTCTTCTTATGATCATTGCTTATTCTAAATAAGTCTATCATTTCTTACTAAATAAATGACCCAATTGTGAAATATTAATTTTCAAAACAAGTACAGAAAAGTCTTTTCTGCAGATATGAGGGTCGTAACTTGGCCAAAGACTGGGATTGCAATTGTATTCACATAAAAAGATTTTTGCAAATCTGCAGAACATTTTTTGTTGCGAGTATAAAGCTGTTTAGCTCTTTTGAACAACAATTTTCTTTCCAATTCACATTTCTCTATATAACAACTGGTTATACTTCTGTTATGAATGTGAATACTTAGAAAAAAACTAAATGAACAGTATTTTCAAATCTCGAAAAAATAAATCACATTTTTGGGCAGGAAACAAAGTTCTGAAAATTAAAACCCTGAAAGGCGAAAATTTCGATATCGTGTGAATCCTAGGTATTTTAATTTGCTTCTTTTTGCCAAATTTTCAAAGACAAAGTGAAGAAAATCATGCTGGAGCCATACTATATCGAAATGTCAGCCTTTCGGTGTCGCGATTTTCAGAACTTTATTCCCTGGTCACATTTTTCAGTTTTTTGGAGTGCAATTCTTTAATCCCTTAACTGCCGATGACGAAGATTTTGAAAATTTTGTCAAAACTGTAGTTTTAAATATTTTAAAACTTCTACTTTAAACAATAATTTTAAAAACAGACACCGACAGTTTATGTAGTACACCTACACTGTCAAAAATTTTAGTGTAAAATTACTATAGCAATACACTGTAAAAAATCCCTTTGTAAAATTACTATGGAGTTGTAAAATTAAACCACAGTTTTACCAGAGAAAATTGAAAATCACAACTCTGAAAAATGTAAAATTCCTATTTGGCTAGGTATTGTACCACTGCAATAGTAATATAGCAACAAAATTGTAAAATTGCTATTCTCAGAGTGGGTCCTAATAATTACCTATTCTGAGAGTAGTAATTTTACTACCCTGAAAGTTGTCCTTTTACTACTTTAGAAGCAGTAAATTTACAAGATTAATTTAATTTTACTATTCTGGAAGCTGTAAATTTACAAACTCGATGTTAATTTTACAATTTTCTTAGGGATTTTACTACTCTCAGAGTGGGTCATAGAAGTTACCTACTCTCAGAGTAGTAATTTTACAAAAGGAGTTTTTACAGTGTAGGTAATCAGAAACACCCACTCTGAATGAAAGGAGTACTTAAGAAGATTGTAAAATTACAATGCGCTTGTAAATTTACCACTTCTAGCATAGTAAAATTACGGTTTTCAAAGTAGTGAAATTACTCTTTTGCAGTAGTAAAATTACTACGCTCAGAGAGGGTCTTGTAGATTACCTACTCTGAATGGAGTCATTTTACACTTTTGTTGTAAAATTACTACGATAGTAGTAAAATTCCTAGTGGAATTGTAATGTTACACCGCTCAGGGTTGTAAAATTTCTGGTGAACTAATGATTTTACACTACTTATAGGATAATCATATAATAATTTTACACCATCATTTTTTACAGTGTAAGACTATCTATAGAAATAATTTTGTTTTAAATTTATATAAATTATTGACTTTGTTAGATTAATTAATATTTCGGGGCCAAAACCATCGTCATTGGCATCAGTTAAGGGATTAACCAATGTGGACATCAATGTAAATGTGTATAGATGATTTTATACTAATAAATGGATGAAGCTGAAGCTAGCAGCTGATTCGGAACAATCTATTTGAAATGTAGGTTTAATTATAAACATTTCTAGTGAGAAATTTCTAACGAAATTAGTACGAAACCCTTATCAATGCATCCCACGCTGGTACCCACCATGAAATCCGGTCTTACAGGAAATACAGTATGCGACTACAGTAGAATACGTTGTCAATCTTTGAGGCTGCGGCAAAAGAGTATGAAAACAAACGAATTTCGTGAGAGCCTGAGACTTTTTGGGCGAAGGTGACCAACAAACATTAGAAATTTTGTTCCGTGTAACTTAAAATATAAATGTAAAAGTCTACAGAAATCATTGAAACAATGTTAATCGCTTTTTAAAGAATAGGTGCTAGCTTCAGCGTTATATCCGTAATCAAGCTATTAACGTCTTTCATAATAGTTTTAGTTTTTAAAAACTTTTGTTATTCTGGTTTGTGATAATGTGTGAGATATAATAATTTAATTCACATTTCTTTAATTTATGTAACGTAAAGTAAATTTGGAGCAAAATAAGTACATCAATAACAAATCTAACTAATGTATACTTAAATAGTTCTGAAGTTACAATTATTCCACTAGTGTACACTGTAAAAAAGAAATGTAAAATTACATTTTTGAGATTTTACAATTTTGTTGAAATTTCCTATTACTCTCGTTGTAAAATTGCATGTTTTCAATAAATATCCAACGAAAATAGAAGGAAATTTACCGTAAATGTGTAAAATTTACAATGGAAACATAAATTTACATCGTAGAAGGTGGAAATAAAAATACCAGTAGGAATCGTAATTTTACATCGTCTTTGTAATTTTCAATTGTTTTCCATGTAGAAAAGCATGAAAAATGTAAAATTACACACGTACTGTAAAGTGCTTCTCGCCGTTCTTGTTGACATTTATACATTGTATACAACCGCACAGATGTGCTATTTCGTTTATTGAATGACTTTATATTTTTAACAGAATGGGAATTGAAGACATTACAATTTATAGGTAGCTGAATTACAACAAATTTAGTTGATATATTGGTATATCATTCCGATCATATCTAAAAATTATACCAAAACTTGGGCCATTTCACTGAGCCAATGTAATTTTACAGCGGAAATGTAAAATTCTGACAAAACTCTTGGATTTGTGAATGCTACAGGTTTGCGAAGGTCAGCACGAACATCTGCTCCTTTTATTATACCTTTTTGCCGCACGACTCGATATCAAAATTCAATTTGGATAAGAGGTGTTCGGTACTGGGACACTACGTGACGCGCTGAAATCAACTGGTAGTGCAACCATGTTTCGTGCTGGACTGATGGATGAATTAATGTTAGAGTAACAATTATTGTAAATGTAGTTATCGTGTCAAATGCAACGTGTATACCAGCTTTGTTTTTTTTTTTATATTTGCGTTTAGTTTTTAGTTTTTATATTTATTATTATTTGTGTTGTATATTGTTTTCTTCTTATTATTTTGTTATTATTTATGTACACATATATCTAGGGACAATATGTCCAAGATATTAATAAATTATATACATACATACTTCCGAAAAGGACGGTCTGGATATCATTAGCGGACATATGTTTTCTGACGTATTTTGATGTGCTGAATTCGAATATCATCATGAAAATTGGCGCAAATGCGATTATCATGGTGGAAACCATGAAAAACCTGTAAAAATAGCTATTTTTTTTTAGTTTTTTGCGTTTATTTCAAAAATTACAAATTGCATTGAAAAATATTTCAAACAAAAAATCAAATTCAGCACATCAAAATACGTCAGAAAATGTACGTCCGCTAAAGATTTCCGGACCGTCCTTTTCGGAAGTACAGCCCTGATTTTTTCCGTTTTACAGTACACATGTAAAATTACATCAATAATGAAGGAATTTTACAATATCACTGTAAATTTACAATCTTCACTGGTATTTTTATTTCCACTTTTTCACTGAAAAATTACATCGACTTTTTTTACAGTATATTCATAAATTCCTACACTCAAAGAAATATTAAGTAGATACTACTACTCCGGGAAATAACAGCTACCGCACGAATTTGAAATTGTTGAAATAAAATTTGTACAATCAGATACAATTTTATTACACCTTTGAGAATAGTTATTCATAATTTCTAGATGATTTAGTTATTAATAATTAATTTTAATGTTGTGTAGACTTTGTTAAAAGTGAAAAAATGGGTATTTTTTTCATCCTATGGTTTCCGCAACAAATACGGTGCTAGATACACCAAAAATGCACTGAACCTTTTTTTTAGAGCACGAAATTTCCTAGAGAAAAGTCAGTAATAGACTTAGTCTAAAAGTAATAGTTTAAACACGAGTAACCATGGAATATGCATCATATTTTACAGACATTCTAAAATATTCAAAGTTAACTTGTAAAACAAAATTCCAGCTTTATTCGTGGCTAACGTGTTAACTTTACACTAGGACCCTTGCTGACTTTTTTTGTAGGGAATTTCGTGCTCTACAAAAATGGCTGAGTGTATTTTTGGCGTATTTGGCACCGTATTCGTTACAGAAGCCACAAGATGAAAAAAATACCAATTTTTTTCACTTTTAACGTTTTCAGAACATTAAAATTAATTATTAATAATTAAATCGTCTAGAAATTATGAATAACTATTCTCAAAGGTGTAATAAAATTGTATCTGATCGTACAAATTTTATTTCAATGATTTGGAATTGTAACCGCCATTTCAAATCCATCGGAATCTGTATGGTAAATACTACTTGTTAAAAAGCAGTAAGATATACTGAAAATTTCTCTCCGTGTATATAAAGTTGGACCCCAAAAGTATAGAACACCTTTGTTGTTAATACGATCACATATCCTTCCTTGCGAAACTCACTATCAATTAAAAAAAACTGCTACGGATAACGGCGTTCTTTCGCACTTTTTCAAAAAATTGATTTGTCAAAAACTTTGGCTTACACATAAAAAGAAAGTTTGTACCCCTCTAACGATGAGGGTAATTTTGAAAATAAAAAAAAATCCTTCGAATGTGGGCAAAATTTGGCAGGGATCGGCGACGGCGTCTGTCGTTTTCCCGCTGCGTTCGGCAGCGCTTCGTCCAGGTACCTGCGGTTGGGGTCTTTTATAGGTTATGTCCGCCAAGTGAGAGCGGGTACACAATTGGTAGTAAACAAAATCGCAGCACTCGGGGGAGTTTCTCAGGGAGCGGGAGTCCAGGTAGCTCGAATGTCGAGGAGGAAGTCGTCGAAATGGTTTTTTACCTCAAGATATGCATAGACACCGCGAGGTCCGTGACAATCTGAATATCAATAAAGCGATGTGTCCGCCGTGGCGCGCGGCGCTTTCTTCGGCAGCTCGCGAGTCCGGCCCAGAATTCGCTCCGAGGCCGCTAAATGCGAAGGCGGGAAGGTCCTCGCGACTTCCAGGATCGCGACCGGACGCTCGGCATCGCAGGAGTTCCTCGGAAAAAAAAAGCGGCACGACGACTTCTTCAGGTACGGTAAACCGTGTCAAAGGACGCGACGACCACGGTACCACCACACGCACGAGCGCGACGCGAACTTCTCGCCGTCTCTCCTCTCTTCTCTCGCCGTTTGCTCTCCGCCAACAACCCGCCGTCCACGTTATGCTTCTTCGTCTTCTTCACTTTGCTTCCTTCTCTGTCTGCCTCTCCCTCCGTTTCTCTTCCAGCGTTCCCTCTCTTTCCCTCTTTAGCCACGGTGCGTGTGCGGTGGTGCTGGTGCTGCCCCACCGGGAGTCACTCTCGCTCTCGTTCGAGATCAGACTTCGATACCTCGATTTACCTTCATGCGATCTGATTGGAGGAACCCGCGGTAGGCGCGAAAATATTCTATTTCTAAGGGCTGTGTTTCGTATAGCATTTCAATGTCTCTGAGACGTCTCATTGATGTTGCAACATTTTTTTATGTTTTATGACGTCTCTTTTTTATGTCAAACTTACGTTGCTTCGCCGTTGCTAAGACGTCATAAGTCCTTCATAAGACATGTATTTTTTCAGACCTAAAAATGACAGTTATTTTAGAGACTTCTAAATAGTACATATACATATTATGAAACTGGTGCGTAAAAGTTCATTCTACGAATGTGAAGGGTTGCGGCCCGAGCCGAAGGCGATACGGGTAACTGCGATGTCGCCGATCACAAATCTGAAGTCAGAATTTTGAGATTAAAAATGACAGATTTAATATGCCGGAAGAAAATGAGAATCGTATAAAACTATGTACTAAGAGTCACAGCTGATTTCTTACGAAAATATTCTTCGAACTCAAAACAACATGCTAATATACCGGATGAATAATTCAAGGCCGAACATAAGTGGAAGTGTTCACCCGAAGAAACGGGAATGTAAGCCTCGCAAAATCACAGAGGAAATCGAAGTGTTAATTTGTGCAGCTGTGGAGGATGATCCTCACTCGTCTACAAGACACCTTGCCAGACAATTTCAGCTGTCGCATCGATAAGGGCTGTCTTGAGGAAACATGGATACGTGCCTTACAAAGTGCATACCCATCAAGAACTTTCATGTGCAGATGCACAATAACAGAATGTCATTTGCAGAGATAATGACAAACTGCATAAATCGCGACCCGCTGCTTGTGCACAAGATATGCTTTAGCGATGAATGCACTTTCTTTGCAAAATTTGCACCTAATAAACAAAATTACCGATACTGGGCTCGTGATAATCCACGGGAATTAATACAAACAAAGACGCAATACCCGATAAAATAAATGTGTGGATAGGGATTGTGGGCCCAGTTTTCATTGAGGATAACTTGAACAGCGAATTGTACCTTCAATTGCTGCAACAAATTGTAACACCATTTCTTCATGAAATAGAATAAGCGAACAAGCGAACAATTTTTCATATTTAATGCATAGATTTTTTAAATATAGTACATTCCGATACATGTGCGTAAAATAGGATTTTACGCACCGTTTTTTAACACCGTTTATTAACATAAAATCGAATTATTACGCACGCGTGTCGAACCGTATTTTTTTTAACTCCGTGCGCGAAATAGAATTTCGCGCACTATTTTTAGTGCGCGAAGTAACCCATTTGCGCACTGCACTTCGCGCACTAAATTGAGTGCGCAAAGTACTTCGCACACTCAAGTCAGTGCGCGAAAAATTTTTCTCACGGAGTCAAAAAAAAATAGTATACGACACACGTGCACCGCAGGTGACTTTCGCACTCGTTACACTCGTGCGCAAATCACCTACTTCGCGCACTTATATCGTAATATACTATTTTGACATACTACATATGCGGAAAATTTGTGTGGCGTTTTTTGTGCGTTAAATATACGAGGTTGCACACGAGCGCGGCGCACGACTGCCCGGCGAAGCCGGGTAGCAGGAGTACGCTCCTGCAGCACGAGTGAGTAAAATCGTATTTTACGCACCAAAAACGGTGCGTAAAATCAAATTTTACGCATAAGTATGTCAAAAAATCATTTTCTTAATCGTAAACATCAAAAAGTTGATAGATGTTATACGCTTTCCGTGATTGGTCGGTGGCGATAATGCATACTCTCAAGCTCGATAGCGATTGGCTGAGAGCTAATACATCTATTCCCCTATGTTCGGCCTTGAATTATTCACCGGGTACGTCGGATGATAATCCATATTGCATATCAATTTTACACACAGTTGTGAATAGTTTGAAATTGCATTATATTACTTCGTCCCAGACCAAGTCTGGACGAAGTATTGAATTTGGTCACCTCCGCAAAAAATGACCCTATAGTTTTTCATCAAATTTCGACGTTTCGACCCCCTACCCCCAAGGGTAGTCTTCGCCAGCCCCTCATTGTATCGTCAGAGGTGTATTTGTTTGAGATAAATGCAAAAAACTAAAAAAAATCAGGTTTTTTGGCTGTTTTATCAAAATAGCGGCCAAGATATTGCCGAGCGCCAATTTTTATCATCATATTTGTTTTCAGGAGGCAAGAATACATCGAAATAGTGTACTTAAATTTTTTTTTGCGAGGATGCCCGTTTTGTAAAGGTTTTCCTAGTTAACATTTTCCGAACCCGCCAACCCTTATCACAGATTTTCCTTATAAAAAAAAATATTTGAAAGTAGCGTCAATTACACATTTTTTAAAATTATTTTAAAAATATTTCGTACGAAGAACACAATATTATTTTATTTTTATCATCTCTACTAACAATGTAGTAAAATATCATATAATAACTCATCATATATTTTTTCATCATTTACCCAATTATATAAACTTGTATTTTTTTTTGTTTGATACGTAATTCTTAAAAACATTTTTATAGGACATAGAAGGATAAGGTACATAAAGTTTTGAATCACTTTCATCAGTAAATAAATCTTTATTAGATTCGTCTTTATTAGTGATATCGCATATCGGATTCATCGGAGCATTCGGCATTAGGAATATATACTGCTCCAATATAATCATCTTCTTCGGCTGTTTCTATACGACCATTGAATGATATTTTAGTATTTCCTTTTCTCTTATGCATAACATTTGTGAAAGAAAAACTTTTAAAAAGTATCTAGGACTATATAAATCCTCAATTTATTTTTTATAAAATGTTAAGTAAATGATGCGAGAAGGCGTATAGGTATGAAGAAAAAGAATTCCTAGTAAAAGAAAATCTTAAATAGGCTAATGGCACCTCAGGAAAACTGTCAGTGTATATACCCCTGCGTACTTAGCCTTTCCGATGAGACACTTCTCTTACGAGAAACTCGACGTTCGAAAAACATAGTTTTATAAGATTCTCATTTTCTTCCGGCGAATTGAATCTGCTATTTTGAATCTCAAAATTCTGACTTCAGATTTGTGATCAGCGACCTCAATTACCCCCTAGTACAAAATGTCATCAAAATGGAGATATTTAATGAATTTTCGCCTGCCATATTTGATCCGCCATTTTGAATTTCAAAATTCTGACTTCAGATTTGTGAGCATCGACCTCAAAAACGTAATAACACGTTTTTGTCTCACATAGATTCTTTTTCAAAACATGCTGTATTTGCATACGCGAATATCTAGAAAGAATATTCTCGAATAGGCCGCCATCTTGGTCGCGAAACCACAAATTTAAAAAAATCCACCAGCATAACTTTTAAGTACAACTATCGCGTCCACGATTCTGATATATTTTAAGTCATTAAAAACCCGATATCCGGGACAGAAGTTGAATTTAAAAAAAAGTTTCCCTGAAAAAATCGTATTTTTTATTTATTTATGCCAAAATTATAAATAAATTGAAATTTTAGACGTATTTGGACTGCAGAATTGAAAATAGTGACCTCGAAAATAGTAGGATATGCTTCTTTCAAATTTTTTTAACTTCGGTTTTATTACGAAATTCTCTATTGAAATTGGATCCTGAAAAATGTCCTTTTTGACGTTAATGGGTTAATGAGACATCCCCAATGTGACAGCGTACGTTTGTCATTTCGGAGATCGTCCCATTTAAGATAATGTCGTTTATGTGACGTTCAAAAGGCGACGACATACTTTTGTCATTTCGGTAACGTCATATGCCAAGACGTCCCTCTGTTGCCATAATGATGTGCATTTATGATGTACCAAAAATTACAAAATTTTGAGAAGTCTCTTTCAGTCGCGTGCTAGTTGAGATGTCCAGAATTTTTCGTGGAATTTGTCTTTTTCTGAAATATATATCTACCATTTATGAAATGGCTTCGATAAAATTTTAACATTGATCGTATGAAAGGATTATTTTAACCTATACAGAGCTACACTTTCGAAAAGGTACAAAGTTTGTATTACATTTTTTCGCAATTAGACTTTAAGGTTATGTTGTTTATTCCTTCAGTAACATGGCGCTATAATCCGCTTATCTCAAAAAGTTTTTGATGAAATACATAAATTTCGACATGAGCACGAGTTTTTCTTTTCCCCTCCATCAGCCCATCAGCCCAGGTTGACCTGTTTTTTAAGTCGATTTAGAGTCAACTCGACCGAAATCGGTCAATATTCGGTCGAATTAAAGTCGACACGACCTGTATATGTATATATATTCTCAAACGGTTAGGCTACTGAGTCTGGCGAATCTATGCGATCCTATTGTGGCAACCTTAGCTAAGGTAGAGTTCTTCCAGTAGTTTCAGCTTCCCTACGTAAGCTACAATACTACTGAATGAATAATTCTTGATTTCTTCAGATATTAAAAAGTCCTTTCCGAAAGTCATGCGTCTTTCCTGATAGGTTGCTATGCAAGATGTCAGTAAGTGTATACAGGAGTTTCGTTCTCAATAAGACAGAATCTGCAGGATGCGGTATTTGTTAGCCCCATCCTGAGTGAGTGTTTGTTGAGTCGACAGTGTGTTAGTAGTCTTGTTATTGCTTTTGTAGTATGTCTTTTGGAGTTGATGATTTCCATGGCCTTAACTTTGTTGTAGCCTTCTATCAGTGATCTTGCATGTCTTGGGGTTTCCAAAGTACCCCAAGTTCTCTTTGCTTCAGTAATTTTCGACTTTTTAAGTAGTTTTTTTCGCTACTTTAGAAGTTATTTCCAAAGCAGGCTCAGGGCCAATGAACTTATTACTGGCATCTACCTTGGCGAGTTTATCGGCTTCTTCGTTTCCCATATTTCCTGCATGCCCCTTTATCCATTTTAGGATAACCTTGTTTGTTGTATTGAGCTAGGTTATTTAGTGAAAATATGCAGTCTTTTACTAGTCTGGAGCTTACTCGTAATGCCTCCAGAACCATTAGCATGTCTTGACTATCTGTTAGAATGTTGATGGTACAGTCTTTGTATGCTTTGTCCAAATTAGTTTGCACACATTCCCTGACAGCCATTAATTCTGCCTGAAAGATGCTTGCATTTTGTCCGAGACTTCTTGACATTTTGACTTGTGGGCGGGCACCAAATATACCATACCCCGTTCCACTCTCGATTTTTGAGCCATCAGTGTACCACACCATGGTGAGGTTCTTGTCAGATCGGTCTCTTCTGTCAATAGTCGCTCCCTAGATGGTGGTTCGACTTTAAAGAGTCTGGTTTCTCCAAGCTCTGGTTTAATATCGACACGACCTATAAAAAACCAATCGGTCAATTGTGGGTCGATATTCGGACAATTTTTGCACAAATCGACCGTCGACTTTCGGTCAATTTTCTAAAATCGACCAATTAAATTTTGGGTCAACTTCCGGTCGACTTTTGCGAACTCAACCGGGTATTGACTCAGTAAAAAAACATTATTCGATCAATTTTCGGTCAACTTCATAAAAGTCAACTGAAAATCGACCAATGAAAATTTGGCGTCGACTCACTGTCCACTTTTACCACATCGACCGATTATCGACTAATCAATATTATATCTTTCGATAAATTTTCGATCAACTTTGTAAAAGTCAGCTGAAAATCGATCAATTACATTATTGGTCAACTTATTGTAAAATTCGACCAATTACAAACTCATTAAAAAAACCGCTGTACGGTCAATTTTCGGACACCATCGTAAACTTCAACTGAAAATCGACTGATGAAAGTTTGGTGTCGACAATAAAAAAGTATCTTTCGGTCGGTTACATAACAGTTACTCTTTCATATACGATATTATGTTTCCATTGTTCTGTAAATTTTTGGTCGACAATGAAAAAGTCGACGGAAAGTCAACCGGAAATACCTATTTCCGGCACTCGGTCAATTTTCGGTCGATTTTGAGTAAAATCTGGACCGTCGATTTTTCTCGGCTTCACCTCGGGTAAAAATTACACGCAGCCTGAGACATTCTTTATTTTACCTCCCTCGTTGAGTAATATACTATATCTTTGTTATACTAATTCTTTTCATCATTCACATATTTTCACAGCCACTTATTACTTATTTCTAGTTGGATTTATTGTTATTATTAATATTACTTTACATTATTAAATGTTAATTGAGAACTTAATTTTATTTCGTGAAAAATCTACTTATGATTGTAAATAAATAGTAGATTGTGCAACTAGGAAGCTAAATAGGTGTTTGCCGATGAGTGCGAGTTTGACGCCAGAGCGAAGCTAAGACGGCATTTCGCACGAGTCTGCAAATACCTATTCTACCTCGTTGCACATACTATTTTCTCATACGAGGGCGTGCTATTTTGTTCCCGCGATATAGGGAGCAAAATAGTATTTTCTTCACACCGAGAGGAAAGCAGCAACTTTCCTCCCGCCCGAAAAATATAAAAAGTGTGGAAAATAGCATTTTCTTCACACCGGGAGGAAAGCAGCAACTTTCCTCCCGCAAGCGGAAGGAAAGATGCCGCTTATCCTCCCGGCCATAAAGAAAAATCGTATACTTCCCTCGGGATGTAAAAAAGAATGCTTCAGACTGCCTGTTTCTCACCCTCGGCTTCACCTCGGGTAAAAATTACACGCAGCCTGAGACAATCTTTATTTTACCTCCCTCGTTGAGTAATATACTATTTCCGCACGCGATGTCGAAAAATCGTATACTTCCCTAGGGAAGTAAAAAAGAATGCCTCAGACTGCATGTTTCTCACCCTCGGCTTCGCCTCGGGTAAAAATTACACACAGACTGAGACATTCTTCGTTTTACCTCCCTCCCTTGTTGAGTAATGTACTATTTGCGCACAGAATGCGAGAAACTTATTTTGCTCCCGGATATATTTGTTTTGCTCCCTAGGGAGAGAATGTGTTACTTTGTTCTCGCAATATAGGGAGCAAAATAGCACTTTGCGCACAGAGTGTGAGAATAAATATATGTAAGAAAATGTATGTAGCCTAAAGGTAACGCAGCGTTATGCTGCTACCAAGGTTTAATAAATTTATTCATATTCATATAAATGGTTCACTAACATCTTGAATGAACGTATTGAGAAATCCGTGAAACCGGTGTGGCAGCGGATAATAGAACAACGAGGCTGCAAAATGGGTGTATCCGGCTGCAAGGACAACTTGCTTATCGACTGGTGTGTTTTTCAGGACTCAGTCCAGTACAAGCGTAACCTGTCGATAGCCTGGTTGGATTACATAAAGGCGTATGACTCAACATCGCACGAGCTTTTAAGCTTGTTGTTCAATCGCCTCCATGTCCACAAAAAAACATAGTCAGAAGTGTAGAAAACATGATCTGATGCCTCTTTGGGAAACGCGCTTTGTCATGACAACGGGCAAGCGTAGAACCATGTCTAGACTGGTTCAATTCCAAAGAGGTGTCTATCAGGGAGATTCTCCGAGTCCTCTGCTCTTCTGCATCTCACTATTGCCTCTATCCGTTGCGCTCCGAAAATCTCAAGGGTACATGTGTGGGCCGCCTGGTGAACGCGTACATAAGATCACCCATTTATTCTATACGGATGATCTTAAATTATACGTATAAGGTGAGGATCAATTACATCCATCTCTGAACATCGCCCTCACATACTCGAGATATATAGGCATGGAATTCGGATAGGGCAAGTGTGCAGTCGTTCATTTGCACAGACGTAGGTCAGACTCCATTAACCACAATATGGAGCTCGTCAACGGAAACGTCATCCGCCACCTTAGCACCGACGAAGCCTACACATACCTGAGAGTGCCTCAGAGGTATGTCCAGGATGTGCAGACATCTAAAATGACCATCGTTAAGAAATACCGGCGCCTTCTCCGTCAGACCTGGTCATCAGAATTGACGGGGAAAAATAAGGTGGCAGCCTCGAATATGCTGGCCGTTTCACCAGTGCTCTATTCATTTGGAGCATTTAAGTGGAACGTTGACGAGCTAAGGAGTCTTGACCGATGCACACGGAAAATGATTTGAATGCAACGTAGTTTGCATCTAAGATCGTCCGTGGAACGACTGTATTTGACTCGAAAATTGGGAGGTCGTGGCTTTTTGAACCTGGAGTGTATATATGGCAGATGATTAGTCCTCGAAACAGTATGTGATGTGATTAATTGAGCGGAGAATCTTATGATAATGCTAGTTCATCAGCATGAAATTCAGAGGAATGAGTGTTTATATACAACGCGACGGAATGAGCCTACTTTTCACGTGGTGCACAGGACGTTGAATCGGCCATCAACCTATGCCCAGTGTGTCTTAGAGCCAACATATGAAAATAACAATTCAATATTTTGGATGGAGGGCATATGGGCAAGCTATTGCATGGATAATTCTTTCGGAATGTCCAACAATTTGGCTTGTCGATAGATGAGACCTTATAAGCCATGGGCATGGCTTTTAAAGAAACACCAAACAATGATAAAATCAACGGCCGAAAACATCTTTTACTGAACATAATGATTTTTTTTCATCAAATAGAATTAATTCACAGATATGGAATAGATCGTTACATATAATAAGCACGGATACATTTTTATAGAATTGTCACCGACTAGTAGGATAATAATATAATAAGTTCTATTCTTCCATAACGTCGAATTGGTTTTAATTAGTTATCTGGAAAATTTAGTATATATTTAAAATATTTGGATAGATATTGATTCAAATGCTGAGCATTATATAACTGTACTATCCCATCTTATCCAAATTAATCCGTTTTTATCCAACCTTTTCGACTCTTTATTTCTGCTGATGGATCCTATTACTATGGAAGATTGGATACGCTGCCAATTATTTATGTTATCATCAATTGTTGTCGACCAACAAGTTCAAACATTAACATTACACAATAATGTAAAAATGTGTATCATAAACGTTTCAGGACGTATGTATAAGACAAACATGAGAAGAAATATAATAAACTCAATTCCTCCTTGCTCTGTGCATTCATAAAATGCTCAACGACCTCAGAATGATGTATAACAACATTGATTTTTTCTTTCATATTGCACATATATCTCTAACTTTGCACTATCTGTATACAGAACAACATTAATTAATTTCACACTTTACTTGTACAACGACCTAAAACACTTTTATAAAATACCCATAACTTGCAATACATATATAAATATAGGAGGACATTATGATTTACGAGTAGAAAATGGAATAAATCACTATCAAAAAGAACCGAAAACGGCGGTATTTGTATCGTGCGAATGTATTTCTGTTTTAAAATCTTTTAACGGGCAACATCGCACTTTATATAGAGTTTGATTAAGCCGTCAGTTGCGAGAGCTGCAGATCGTCTTGATAGATGTCGCCATACTTCACCCTTCTTGAGGATATGTAGGAAACTGCGGAAAGAGTCGATTTCCGCCAGAAAAGCAATTGCGAAACGTAAACAAACAATGTGGCTACTGGCTCGTCTTAAGAATAACGTGCTTGAAAATTGTTTTCGAAATACTGTTCCCATGACGGGAATCGAGCTTGCGTCATCGTCCTGACCCACGAAGCCGAATTTTATTTAACTTTACAACATTTTTCATTTCTTTTTCTTAACCCATTAAGGACCAAACGGACGGATTTTTATAGCCGTTTTTAACGTCTGTTTGTTATGTATAGCCGGTATTAAAAAAATTCTAAACCAATTATTTCTGACTTAAAATTTACTGCTCTTTCCGAATCTGCCAGTACAATTTCAAAAAAATGCAAATTCAAATCGCTACGTTCGATTATTTAGAAAAAAGTATGGTTTTGTACTAAAAATTTTTTTTCCGACAAGATTATCACATGGAAATCGGGCAAAGAGATCTCTATAAAGTGAAAAAAAAGCGTCCATGGACCTTGAACTTCAAAATGTATGGGGCAAAATTTTTAATTTCAATTCAAATATATCCAAAATGGCGGCATGTTGACAAAATTTTTGTATTATTCAAGACATTTCCGAAATTAACGATTTACAAGCAATATTTTCTTACATAATTTGGTAACTTTATGTATTTTAGGTCCATGATAACCAATTTATTATTAGATTTTCTAAATTCAAAATGGCGGACCCAAAATGGCGGATAAAAAAATTAATTTATGTTTAATTTTCGTAATAATTCGTATATAAGGGGTTTTTAGGTCGTAGATTACGAATTTGCTGTTAGATTTTGCAAATTCAAAATGGCGGACCCAAAATGACGGGCAAAAATGTTTATTTCTTTTCAATTTTCGTAATAATTTGTGTGTAAGGGTTTTTTTGGGTCACAGATTACGAATTTACCATTAAATTTTTTAAATTCAAGATAACGGTCCCAATATAAGCTAAAATTAAATATAAGAATCGTTTCTCAGCCGTCAAAATATTTTCCGTTGCCCGACTCTCACCCCTTGGCGGTGAACGTGTAGAGAGTCTTTTTTTAAATTTTTTTTAATTTTTATTTTATTTTTTTTTTTTTATTTTTGTGTCTTATTATATTTTTTTGTATTTTGTATTTTTATAAGAAAGAACTAATCAAAAGAAAATCTGCTTGCTTGTCAATTTTAATTTTTTTTATCATGAAATGGCTGGAAACAAGATGAGCACAAATATAGATTCCAGTCTTTACACTTTTGTTGTGTTCTTGAACCGCATTTTTTAATATTAGTGCAGTTTTTTTTATATCACTGTTACACTTTCATGTGATTTGGAACTGACCTTTGTGAGATAATTATTTGCAATTTCCATACACATTTCTTTTGTTCCAATTTTCGCATCATCGAAGATAAAATTTCTCAACACAGTTGCGTTGGTTATCGATGCTTGAATTAGTCTCATTAGAATTACCCAAGTCCACTTTTTTGATCGTATACAAGGCATCACATTGCTGCAGTGGGAATCATGAAGATCAACTCCACCCATGTACTTATTGTATAATGTAAATGCTTTGGGGAATGGTAATGTTACTTTACATTTTACCTCTCTGGAAAATCTTTGTACCGTCGATAGAGGAGTAACACCTGCCGCTGTCGAGAGTATGGACACTGGCTTCGAATCCATTACTGTGATATAATTCAAGCCACTGTTTTTTTCGTGTTTCACAGAAAATGTACCCCTGGCAGCTTTTTTATCCACTTCATTTTCGACTTTTACTCAATTTGATCTCACAGTCCCCGTTGCACGCAAACCAACTCGCTTCAAATGTATCAACAAATCAGGATTACAAAAAAAGTGATCAAAATATAGATGGTAGTTTATAATTTTCCTCCCACTACTTGCCATAAGTAGAGATTGAGTCAGTTGCAATACAACGCGAGGTCCAAGCCGTCCAACGCGAGAAAGCACACTTTCTTAGTTTGGTATCGTTATTTGCGTTATATATATTGGAGTTTTTGCCGCAATAGATGTCACAATCATACAAATAACCGTCAGCACTACAAATACCCCACATTTTGATACCAAATCCTTCGTGTTTGTCTCTCATAAATTGTTGCAAAATAGTTCTACCATGAAATTTTATCATTATTTCATCTACAGATAAGGCTGTAGAGAAATATCCAAATTGTTTGATATTTTCTCAAAAATTTTCAAGAACAGATCTAACCCTCCAAGCCCTATCGTTATCATTTTTGTCATCTGGTTTTGATAATTTTATTTTAGATTTAATTTGCATGAATTTACTTCGGCTCATTGATGAAGCAACAGGAGCGCATGCCAGCAATGGATGTTTAGACCATTAGTCTTTTTGTGACTTCCTTTTATTAAAAATAGATAAAATGATTATTCCGAGAAAAATATTTAAGTCTTCTAAAGTTAGATTATAATCATTTATTTGAGTACTTTCAATTATATATTTTTTAAGTGTATTTGAAAAAAAAAGTTCGAATAATTGCACAGGAGAAGAATCACGTATCGTTTTCTTTGCAGCTTCAGTAAGTAATATTTCATTTTCATAACAAAGTTCATATTTTTGTTCCCCGTCTAACCATTCGTAATTATAATCAGCTTCTAATTTTGACTGCTCTTCATTATAATTCTCAAAAATTCGATGATAAGAAATGTTCGAAATATGTTTATCACTAGTTGATGAATTTTTCTCATCAGAATCGGAATCAGTATCATCAGATCCCGAATCATCTGGATTAGGAATAAATAATCCATAAAATTCTCCACTTTCAAACTCCTCAACTTCAATATCTTCTACAAGACTGGCAGCTCTTTTTCGCTTCATAATTATTAGTAATCGACACGCTAATATAGATCAACGTTCAAAGGCGTCTTCCTTTATCGGTTGGCGCCGTGCATTCGACTTTCAAGAAACGAAGAGCCACCTGGCGATCGACTATATTGAGATACTTACTGTTTTTAACGTTTTGTCAAATATACTATGTCGTTATATTACTACATATATCAAATATGAAGATTTTACGAATTTATGAAAATTAAATCTAAAATTACAATTATCAAAACCAGAAGCTAAAGATGATAGAGAAGGGGCTTGAAGTGTAGTATCTGCTCTTGACATTTTTAAAGAAAATATAAAACAATTTATCAGTCGAAGAAATGATCATTGAACATGGGAGAACGATTTTATAGCAATTTATGAAGGAAAACTCGAGGGTTTTGCTGTAAAAATTTCACTATTTACCGGTTTTGGATACTGTTACAACTATTGTGACAAAAGCTCGATTATGTATATTATAAATAACGATGTCGATAGCGTAGTATAAAGTATTACAGATATACGACCCACAAAACTCTTATATACAAATTATTACGAAAATTGAATATACATTAATTTTTTTATCCGCCATTTTGGGTCCGCCATTTTGAATTTAGAAAATCTGGCAACAAATTCGTAATCTACGACCTAAAAAACCTTTATATACAAATTATTACGAAAATTGAAAAGAAATAAAAATTTTTGTCCGCCATTTTGTGTCCGCCATTTTGTGTCCGGCATTTTGAATTTGCAAAATCTAACAGCAAATTCGGAATCTACGACCTAAAAAACCCTTATACACGAATTATTACGAAAATTGAACATAAATTAATTTTTTTATCCGCCATTTTGGGCCCGCCATTTTGAATTTTGCAAATCTAATAATAAATTGGTTATCATGGACCTAAAATACATAAAGTTACCAAATTATGTAAGAAAATATTGCTTGTAAATCGTTAATTTCGGAAATGTCTTGAATAATACAAAAATTTTGTCAACATGCCGCCATTTTGGATATATTTGAATTGAAATTAAAAATTTTGCCCCATACATTTTGAAGTTCAAGGTCCATGGACGCTTTTTTTTCACTTTATAGAGATCTCTTTGCCCGATTTCCATGTGATAATCTTGTCGGAAAAAAAATTTTTAGTAAAAAAACCCTACTTTTTTCTAAATAATCGAACGTAGCGATTTGAATTTGCATTTTTTTGAAATTGTACTAGCAGATTCGGAAAGAGCAGTAAATTTTAAGTCAGAAATAATTGGTTTAGAATTTTTTTAATACCGGCTATACATAACAAACAGACGTTAAAAACGGCTATAAAAATCCGTCCGTTTGATCCTTAATGGGTTAATTTTTTTCTTACTATAAGCAAACAAAATTGGGATTATACAATTCGACAAAGTGTTCATCGTTTGTTTTTACAATAGAAAATTTTTCCAGTCGAGCAGACGACTTGCTTGCTTCTAAAGAGTAAGCGTTAGAAAAAAATCAAATATAAGTCACATATCTCTATATTCTCTATCTTCGTTCATCATCCGGTATTATCATACTATTTTTTATCAACTTATCAATTGCTTCCAATTGTTTAAAATGCGCTATATATGTAACCTAAATTAAAACTTGTAAAGAAAATCATTTTATGGTCATATGGATGTCAGAATGTTCGAAATACGATCTACTAAGCAACTGAGCAATGTGTTGATAAATTATGTATGATAAGAGTCAAATATGTTGTTCTTATACCCAAATATCCAAAGTACGCCGCTGATTTAGTACGAATTTGGGAAAAGTCTGCATAAATGAATATTCAATTTAGGATTTTTTAAAGCAAATAAAATCAACGCAGTGACATATCCTATTTGATTTACTTGACGAAAGAAGTCTCGAAATACTTGATTTTTACGAATCGAGTTTGTTGTAGGTCTGATGTCAGCTAATGATGCAGGAAAATAATATGTCTCTACTTTTTCAAACTTTTTATGATTTTGCAGAATTTTAATTAATATTGATAGTACACGGTTTTACGATATGTCCAAAAATTAATTTTGTGTTTCTTGACTTGTTTTTTATAAAAAAAACTAAGTACATTTTTCGGTGCACAGCAGATTAGTTTGTTAATCCTTTGAAGCATTGTGTAGCATATATATGCTACAGCTTTTTGTAATTCATTATTTACATATTTAAGGTAATTATTAATTAATTTTGCTGCAAATTTTTTGCTTCCGTGTTTCAAGAGCATGTTAGGAAACGTAAATAAATCAATATTTTTAATTACTTATCATGTTATATTGCTTAACAAAATAAAACAAAGTGTAAAAATAGTGAATTTTTTACAGAAAATATACGTGGAGAAGAAAACGTCACTCAAACATGAGGAGACTAGGTACTCGGTGGTTTTGGGGGTCGCTGATTACGAATATGATTTCAGATTTTCAAAATTCAAAGTGGCGGATCCAATATGGCCGACCGAATTGCAAAAATTGACTTGATCGAGGTAAAATTGGGTATTCGGGGGCTTTCGGGATCACTGATTACGAATCAGGCCTTAGATTTTAAAAATTAAAAATGGCGGATTCAAAATGGCCGACCGAAATGTAAAAACACGTCAGATTCAACCACGATTTGGATCCGCCATTTTGAATTTTGAAAATCTGCGGCCAGATTCGTAATCAGCGACCCCCAAAACTCCCGAGTAAAAAGTTTCATCTATTTTCAGCGTAAAGAAAGATATATGCTTAAGGGTAAAATGAGTTAGCATTAATGCGTAAAAGCTCCGCAATCATTAGCCTAGATTTATATTCCTTGCAAATTTCAAAAGTGTAGGACAAAAAATATCGTGAGTATTACGGGCGAAACGACAGCCATTATAGCTCGCTTCGCTCGTGCGGCAACTTGTCGCTCGTTGCAATAACTACCGTTTCGCCCTTAATATATACACTGTACTATTTAGAAAGACCCCATACTGTTTCTTTCTTAGTCCATTTGCACAGTAATTCTCTTTATCCTATCGTAATTTTCTATGCACTACACATCTGTGACGGTATCAATATTATACGCAATTAATACAATGGAGACAATGATCTTTTTAATCATTGACTCCATCAAGTATCACGAATCGCCCAATATTTTGATTTTTGCGGTGCATTTTTTGTTTGAGAAACGCAAACATCATAAGGATCCACATTTTAGACCACCTAAAATGCTTTAATCTTCTTAAAGCACATATAAAATGTTACTTCATAAAGTTATAATAACTCTTAAAAGCGACCACGACAAACCTAAAGAACCCATTAAAACAATTAAAAAGTCTTTAACTACATTCAAAGGATCCAATAAAATAGATTAATTACTGAAGCCAAACTATTTAACTATGCGCATAATCACAGAAACAAGAGGCCTACGTATTTAAGCAAACCACGTGTGTAATGTGATTACATTTGAATGCTGTTACGTACATCTACCCATTAAACGCTTTGTTCGGAGGAATTTTCTACAAATTTGACTAGGGTCGCTAATATCCTAAATAGTAAAGGATACAGGAGCTGCTAATTAAAAAAATGATAGAATGCAATAATTGTATGCATTATGAACTTGAAACTATTAAAAGGGCGTTCATTTTATTTTGACGGCTGGACTTCAATAATTAACATGTTTGTAGTAACATCAAAAAGTGACAAAAAGGATATCAAATTTGGTAATTATTTTAAGCCATTATTTGTGGGGTCTTTTAATACATTTTGGAAGGCGGATTAGAACTTATTCAATTATATTTTACCAATTTAAAATTTTAGATAGATTATAGTTAATGTCCGGAATACAAACCATGTTGCTGTTCCACAATTTCGAATCAATACTTCAAAAATTTATCCTATTTGAACTGACTGCATTTTTCGAAAATCTGTCGAAATTCCAGCCAACATTTTTGTTATGTCCGTAAAACGAGTATAACTAGCGTACCGAATGCAGCGATTCATTTTACCGTGTAAAACAAACGGAGCGAGTACAATAAGTACAACCTTCAGGGAGGAATGTAGCACGTAGAGGGAGTAGAGCGAGCAGAACCATCAGTTCAACGAGTAGAAGTAAATAACTGCGAGGGCGAGTCGTGTGTAGAGGGTTTAAAGCGAAATGGGCGATGCCTTTAAAATGAGAAACTAATATTAGAAATTGAAGCGAGTAAAGAGAATAGTGCGATTAGATCGTATAGTTTCGCAAGAAACATATCTCTATGTACAATATTTTATTTGAAATAAAATCTACCTAGATTAAATTCAGTATAACCGTCGAAATTTAAAATAGAAATGAAAGTGTATGAAAATTTGCGCCACAAATTCAATATTTATTAGGAGAATTCACAAAGTTTATTACTGCAAATATTCCCCTGCCCAATCTCACTTAATCTAGACCCCCGACTATACTGCTAATCTAATTTTACCAAAGGGTCTTGGATGTGAACCTCCCGTTTTCTGAACCTCTCCCGGTTCTTCATTATCGAACAACTTTTTTTTCTCCTGACGCTAGATTGGAAATCAGAAACGAAGAATTCTATAATTATAGACATAAAATTAATTAAGAATAGTTCAGATGGATGCTAGCAACTCATTATACATGAGAGATCAGTTCTTTTGTCCCCTAAACTTTCCGAGTATTGGGATCGATACGGACTTACGTCACCAGATAAAAGACTCAATTACCACACCTGCCATTATCATACCTGTTAAAATGAAATGTCGTATACCCCGCGGGGATCTTTTTGCATCCCCTACAATGGTTCTGACACTTGTCACAACTTCACTTATGTTTTTAGCACGTGCAATGTGAGTTCTGTCGACGCCACCATACTTTAAATGAAAAACTCCATCAAGTATACATATATTTCTCTCAATATGGGACGCATTGATATAAACTTACTATCGTCTTAAAAATAAATTTGTACATAAAGCGTAGCTGTACTTACTTCGGATGTTCAAAGAAAAAACTGGATGTTATGAAGAGGATAATCGATATCTCGATAGGTATTAGTGCCAGTGATACTTCCATGTTATAAATTTGTTCTTAACATTAAGATAGTAAGCTATAGTGTCCAGGATAGTAATGCGAACTATTTGGTGATGTGTGGTCTTATTTTAAATATGTAGCTAGCAATGGTTAGCATCTAATTTTCTCCGTGTGGGTTCATATTTTCATCAATTAAAATAGTTAATATTAAAATGTTTCACGCTGATAGTTTTTGGAAAAAGGTATGGTATTTTTGCTACAGGGCAAATATCTTTCAGATGTTATGATATTAGCCAGCAGTAAGATGTTCGTATCTAATAGATTTATTATGCTACAAACTTCAGTATAATCTCTAATAAGTCCAATTTTGGATTAATTATTTTGTCAGCCGCTTTAATTAACAGAAGGTTATATTATTTCGAAGGGATGGGAAATGGGGATAGGACGATATTGATGTGTTTCGCATTTGTGAGAAAATAAAATGAGAGGCAGGGGATTGACCACAGACAGTAAGACATATGTATAGAGCAGGGGTTACAAAGAAAATGGAAGGGATGCAATTCGGTTTCCCGCAAATAAACTGCGTTTGCCACGTTTGGGGAAAGTAAAACAGATCGGAGCTACATTTTATTTAACTTTTTGACGTTAAATACCATTTATTATTTCTACAATATAAGTTTCACCGCTTTCTCTGAAACATATTTAATATTGATGTCGGTTTTATCTTTAATTTCTGCATAGGTAATATCGTAAATATAACAGAATGAAGTTTGCAGTACATGTTTAATGAGTTAGCATTGAAAAAATTAGGTAAGGTATTGACAAATAATGTCAGATATTAATACTGGAGAAGGGTAGCAAATTTAAAAGGGGGTTCATGATCGCGCTTGATTCAAAGCCCACTTTTGGGACTATCGAGCCAAGAAGAATAGGGATTCTCATTTACTAAAGACGGAAGCTGTGATGTCGCCATATGTTTCGATCACTTTTTCATTCCCTGATAATAACGACGGTGATCGCGTGCGAATCAAACTTGATCGAAAATGTTGAAAGCATTCTCTTCTCAATTTCTTTAAGTGAAAAGCCTTATTGAATTTTTCAAGAGTTTTTTGAGAAAATACGTCAGATCAGACTCCAGAAACAATATTACAAATAGTAACATGCGATAAATATTATTAAATGTTATACATTTAGTCAAAGATGACAATTTGCAGGTGATCCCTGGTTCAAATCAGCGTAAGTTATTCCTCGGAATTGGTTAGTTGGTTACTACGAACCGTTACTACTCTTGCCATCATGGGACGGTTTCCCGATTCTCATAAGGGGCTAATTCGACTGGGGTTGATATGGGTGGCGATTCAACTAGCCGATTACTGTTAGTGCTGGACAGTTCAGTGAACAAAAAGATTCCGGATAGGAAATTTGTAAGGGATTAGTTTAATAACTTCGTAGTTATTTATTTGTATTATTTTATATAAAATGCAGGAAGTAGGAAACTACAATAAATGGCGCAAGAAAATGAAAAATGACAGCATAACTAGGATGACAAGAGACAAATCGATATTTCTTGAAAAATGCAGTTAGTTATAAATATGTCGGTCGTAACGAGGTTCGTTTCGATCGTTATCATTTACCATCCGTATATATCCTACCGCACAGAAAGTAGGATCGAAGAACTGTATTATCTTCTCATGAAAAAAATTACCAAATATTTGTTTTAGGTAATTCTCTCAGCCCAGATAAAAAAAAGGAAAATAAATCTTTTAGATGTTATTCTACTATTGTTCACAATAATAGTTAAACAAATAATTATAATCATTGTTTTTTAAACTAAGTTGCAAAATGCTATTTCTATTTTCCGTTTAGCAATGTATATCTATCTACCAGTCTGTCAGCATCAGATGTTTATGTTCACATCCATTGTCCAAAAATTCAATGTTTATAGTGGCTTATGCAGTATTTTGAACAATGGATCTTAATTTCATAAGTACTCCGATTTTTTAAATTAGTTTACATTCACGTCCATAATAATAATATAAAAAAATGCATAATATACTTTTTATTAATACAGTTATACATTTTCAAAAATTTAATCTTAGAACGATTATTTGATACCTTTTCCAGAGATTACAAGGCACGTTCACCAGACTCTATCTAGAGGGAAAATGTAGCATAAGTGGTTACTAATATAAGGCCATGGACTGTCAAAATATTTATGTTGGGAAGATCACGAAGAACTCAAGGCAGGAAGGCCTGAAAAAGAACGCCACATATATCCTACCGCTGTATCAATCGATTGCACAACAGCGATTAGGCTCGTTCACTCTTCTCATGCTTACTTGCGTGCGTAAGAGCTTCAAAACTTGTTTCAAAACTTTGACTTTAGAGTTAACTACTTTTTGGTTATTTTCACTTTCTTCAATGGATGGATACTGTCTCATATTTGTGTCTTTCCACTCTTTCTTTTTATCCAGCACTAGGCATCCGATTTATGAGTTTGAATCTCGTCTACCTCACTTCTGAGATATAGTGATGTAGTATGCATAGGAGTGAGTATGAGGTTATCATTTCCACAAATTTTGTTTAAATTGTTAGGGACATTTCAAGAAGATTTTGGGGTATTGTGTTTACTTTATTGCAGGTTATTTATGAAAATATTTATGAAAATATGTAGTACTTTTTATCTTACAGGAATTAAAATTGGAGTTTGCATAATGCTTCAAAGCTATTTGTTCAAGTATAGAAGATATATTTAGTCCATTACTAGAAGTTTTGATTTGTATATGAAAACAAGTTCTGTTTATCCGTTCAATTTTCATTATTAATGCTATTATTTCCTTACAATGAAAGATATCTATGAATTTATTTATTGTCGTAGACTTCATGATTATTCCGTTATATCGAAAACTATTTATCATAAAATAAACAATAAGTAAGTAATATAATTTACAATACCCAAGAGTAACAGTTATTATATTTACTTTCCAAACTTACAGGGAATATGAAACAAATCTTCTCATCTACGTGTAACAAAAAATGTTGAATGTACCACAGAGGAAGAATTCATCTTTGCTAAACCAAATCTTCATGGTGAAAGGAGGCACCTAAAGAAGTACACCAAAACCTTCAATGAAGGTCTTCGTTACATGTCCTCAAGCTAGACTTAAATAAAGTTACTGTATATTTTTTTTAAATTCAAAGAAAATGTAATAATTTCTATAAAATAAAGCAAACTTGAAAACTGCAAACCCAGTAACGAAAATTGATATGATGAAATATGTAATGAGAACATGTTAAAAATGTGATGATATTTAATAACTCCGCTTCCAGAATATTTTAATTGTAATGAATAATTAGATAGAACCACGGGGCTGGTAATGCCTATCTTACGGTATCGAAGCTTCTGTCATCTGGTTTGAGGTAAGTTACGCAAGGATAAACTAATCCGTATGATGCCGACACAAGAGCCTTGTTTTCCCCACTCTCTGATTATCTACTCCTTTTCCCCTCTTGGGGGGGGGGGGGCACAAGGCGTTCGAAGCGCCGCTATTTGGTTTAGTTTATTGGCCTCAAGAAAGCGACTGCGCAAAATCTGACAATTCCAATCCTGTAGGACAAACTGTCCGAATCCAATCACTACAAAACATGCCTAAACACTCCGACTGCGTCTTATAGTTCAGTTGTGTCCCTGAAGTTATTAGCCCTGATTTTCTAGCATTTTCTCACATACCGTCTACTTCAGGCAACGAATGGGTTGACCCCAAAAAATTGCAACACGACCTAAGTATTAGTTCAAAAACATATCCAAAAACGTCGAAAATCGGAGTGGAGGGAAGCTTAGAAATACGGCCTAAAATGGGAATTTTGTGATCATTAGCATTTTCAATGTCAAAAATAGACCAAAAATAGTATATACCTTATAAAAAATAGAATAATAAAGCTCGTTTTGAACAACATTGTAATAAGTTGCAACTTTCCAAATAATTATATACAAAATTTCAACAGAAAAAGATAATATTGTTCCTACTTTTTTTAAAGATTTTTTCATTTCCACTTTTTTTTTACATGTTTTTGCGCTCTAGTGCATGACTGAGAAGCTGCAACCATTGTTTATAAAATTAGGCTTATTTTGTAATAAAAACAACTTTCCCACACTCCGATTTTCGGTGAGTTTGGATATGTTTTAATCTAATTTTTTTTAGTAATTGTTACGTAAAAATCGGTCGTGTTGCAATTTTGTTTAGTTATTTTCTTTTTTCGTTCGTTTCCTGGACTATTTAGTTCATAAACAAATTATACATAAACAATTTACAAAAAATCTGCTGCTGTATTTAATAGTAATTGTAATGAACCCAGAAATATTTTTCCCGTTTGCAACTGATTTTAGCAATTGATTGCTGCTTTCTTTTAATCCAGTTAGATTGTCTTTATTATCTTTTTGTAGAAACAAGATTCATCCACGACCCTACCAATATTCATTTGTGACAGCAAAATTTAACAAACACCATTTTTGGAAAAAGAAATCAATGATAGCTCGATGGGCTTTTTAGTCTACTCTATTGCAAACTTAACTCGTAAACAAGTTTTTATATATAGGCTGATGGATGTTCACCCATATTCACGGAACAGATATGCATAATCCATCGACAAAATCCATTATTCAATTTTTTAATAAAACACATTTTCAAGTAGAGAAGCGAATTGCAGTACCTCTCCTCTCCCTATAATACTGCCTCAGTGCCTTGTTTAATCATGGCTTGTAATATTAATAGTGATTGACTGCTAGCTCATTTTACTAAAACGTGTATTCTAAAGAAATTGAACTTAATCTGGTAGCAATTTTGCAACTTTAATAAATTTAGTAATTGTCCAAGGATTGCAACCATTATAAGCATTACTAAACACATGTCATATTTCGGATACTAATACGGGAATAAATATTAAAATTACATATTTAGTTAAACCTCCACAACGTAAAATATGTTTATCATTTTTTAAAGAAACCCCAGATTTATGCAATGCATCCACTTTTTGGTCTATATTCATATAACAATGAATATGGGAAGTTAAAAATACAAGTAATTTGTTCATCAATACTGCATTTTCTTAAACAATAGGCCATTGGATACTTTATGGAAATTGGTCAATCAATTTAAACTACTCATAAACGCGATGTGGATATTTGGATTATTAAGAATATAGTGCTGAGTTGACTGGAGCTTCTCACACCTTTTTAAAATTATATAATAGGCATAATAAAACAATCATTAACATCTTTTCGAGTGCAATACAGTAGAACCCCTCTTATTTTAACTGCTAAAGTTTTTCAAAATGGCGCCGACCCCTCTTATTTCAATCTTCCCCTTACCCCCAATCACATACACATAAAATTTGACGTTGTATATAAGCTGAATATCGAGATAGGCGAAATCACCGATATTTTGAAATATCGATATTAACATCGAGATATTTTATGTTCTATTCGAGAGGCGGTGGGGGACGACGCGAGGGGAAACGATTAAAATAAGTAGGGTTCTACTGTATTATGTTCCTCTAATTTGTTCTTATATAGGCGAAGGATGTGCACCCAAAATATTGTATTTTAACTTTCAAGAAACAATTATTTTTAATATAAGCCTTCATCACTGCATGAACAATGATGTCCTATACAATGTTATAATTTAAATGTTCACGTTGTATACATATAGCGCACCTTTGATCAGACTTCCGAATAGCTGATATAATCACAAATAATTACAACGTAATAGGCGGGCGGTATACCCCTGAAGAGACGCACGAAAATCTTTGTTGACCGATCACTGAAAGCTTTCGCATTAAAACTAATTGGAATCGATGAATTATGTCATTGCGAACAAAAAATGTGTACATACTCTTTTTTTCCGAGTGGTCAATAATTAGTTATTAACAATAAACATAAACAAATATGAAAAAGTTAAAAAATCGTTCTAGAAACTCATAGATTAGCTAAATTAGTGTATAATAAAAACATAACAAATATTATTTCGCCATTTTTGATGAAACAAATTATATCATTGATTAAGATACATTTTGTTTATATGGTCTTCTATAAAACTTTTGAGAATGTCTGTACAGTGTACTGTTGGATACTTTGTAATCTAATAAAACACTATGATCCGCTTTTCGTAACAAGGATAGTATGCAAATCGTTTCTTCAAGGACAAAAATGTTTTACTACAGAAACATGCCCTAAGTTGACCAGATACTTCGATAAACCTTAATCGAAAACTGAAACCAAACTGAAGCCAAAATCCAAGATTAGAATTGTTTTGTCCGAAGTATACAAGCCAGAAATTTCTTTGGAATTGAAATAGAAATATTAGAGATTAAACAAATCAAATTTGACAGGCTCGTGTCCTGCAATAGCAATGCATAGTAATTACATTATTTAAATATTTAAGACGTGGTTGGAGTATTTTCAAGCACCCTTTGCAAATCATTTCGATTCCCGAACAGTGGGCTTTTTTAAAAACAATAAAAAAAAGTTAAAAATACTCATTTTAGATGTTAAATATATAAAAAAAAATGGAGAAATTCTGCATTAAGTACAATTCCATTTGTGTATAAATGTTAGTCGTTAAAAAATCGCAGCTAATTGTTTGTTTTTTAGACTTCTTAATTATTTATTGCAGATTTAATAATGGGTGCAATCTTAATATATTTTATACATTTGTGTTGCAGGCTATAATCGTGGGAAAATGCCGCCAACATTACGAAACGGAGTACATACTGCGTAAAAAATTCCTCGCAAGGGGGCAGTTAGTTCGTCAGGTATAAGAAGGGGTTTCGTTCCTAATTTTTTGTTGGTGTCCTAACTTTGAAAAAATTGACCCTCTTATTATCTGCAGGAATGGATCATTCTGGAAGGGTTGAATTCTTACTCGCATCCGAATGTAGCAATTAAGTTGAAATGTCATCTGCGTTTTTCTAGAACATTACAGAACATAATAATATACAGAATTTAACAGTTTCGGAACGCGGATATTGCATTGGTGTAATAAAAACCATAGAATTCAACAATGATTAATACATGGCAAAATAATATAATAATAAATAATACAATTTAATCTATTAGATAAGTTATTCATTTTGTTTAAAAATACGGGTGAAGTTGGAAAACAGTACGTTATTATTAAATAACATAAGTTTTATTTAATATTTGGTTTGCCGATGAAATACTTATTTTTTGCATGTAATAAAGTTTTATTTATGTGTTCGTGTCATACACTTAGGCAAGCAGATGCGGGAATCCCCCCCCCCCCAAGTTATATTTTTCCTATTTCCATACCGATATGTCAATTAGTTTTATCAAATTCGGATTCGCGAATTTACTTTATATGACAATAAATGAAAAAGGTTATCGACTCCGAATTTTATTCATGAATACAAGGATACTTTTCGAATGTGGACGCGATTATCGAGCGACTATTTAGCACGAGGGGATACATCTTTCTCTAACCATTACTTTGCGTGTATAAAATGGTGATAAAATTAAATTGCATAGATTTAAGTATGATGCTAGTGATGATACAGAAAAGATAATTAAAGTAAAGATGAGATTGATGATACGCAGCAATAAGAAAAAAGAAAAATCAAACATGTGTTTATAGAAATATTATTAGGACAATTTTTGTATACAAAAATCTATAGAATATGCTAAGATTTTGCTAGTGAATCGCTACGATCTGTATAAAGAGAGCTGTATACAATACTGAATTTTATCGGTTTTAGTTTATGTAAAAAAGTTTCTAAAATGTAAGACCCTGCTAAAAAATGAATTTTCATGTTTATTACGAAATTAAATTATATTACACTATTTATACATAACATATTCGAATTTTAAAAGAAACATTGCGAGGACGTTTTCAGTAATTGTTTAACGTGCATAATTATATATTTAACACTCCGATTCCATCTTCCGGCGGCAGAATGGAAAAAATAACTTGAACTCTGTTGATGAAATAAGTTTGGGAAGTTTTAATACTCTTCGGAATGCATAGAAAGTTTGAAAAGGGGTAAAATGTTTAAATGCTTATATAATTAAATTTTTGTAATTAAGATTAAAAGGTTTTATTGTTTTAATATTTGACCATTTTTAATAAACAAGCCTTGTGATTTGTATTAATTTAGTATAAAAGTATTACATTAATTTGAATCATTAAATGTACAGGTATAATTCAAATAAAATTATGACACTAAAAAAATAATTTTACATAAAATTGTTCTATTCGTTTGTTAATACGCATTAACTAGTATTAATAGGAATTAACAGGTGGTGTTATTTATTAATAAAAAATTAAACTATCGGAAAGATGTACGTATTTAATTATGTTTTAAATATAGATTTTGATCCAACTAGACCATGAAAAGTATTTGTGTATAATTTTAAATTACCGCCTGAATATTTTGGAAGCTATGTATATCGAAAAAAAATATTGCGGACAAAAGTTGATCACAAAAAGAGATCACAAAGGGTCGTAACCAACGATGACCCTGATTTTTTACCTCATAGTCAACTCATGGTCAACTTGAGTTTTTTTTTAGCAGATATCTCAATTTTTTTACTCCGTGTATGGAAGGTACAGGAAACTTCATATTCTGACTATGGTCATGTTAGACCCAAAATGGACCTTTAACCCCTTCGCTGTGAGGGTAAAAATCTAAAATGTGGGTCCAAAATGTTAAGAATTTTTTAAGCTACAAAAATTTGTGAGATTGGGTACACTTGGGATTTCGGGATCGCTGATTACGAATATGAAGTCCATTTTTAAAAATTCAAAATGGCGGATCCAATATGGCGAACATATATTTTTGAAATCCTTGGATTCTGTTGAAACCTGTTACGTGTTGCAATTGTTTCAAAAAATAAGTTTATTTAATATTTCATGTCCTGAGTTACGATAATATATTCACAATTACAGATAATTTAATAAACTATCATACATTACATTTTTTAATGTTTTTAATACTAGATGTGTAAGATAAGAGCAACACTATCCGAAATAGAAACAAGATTTTTGAACGCTCCCTATTCAGAGAACGTAATTAGCACAAGTCATATTAAGAAGAATGTATGTGTGATGTAAATCTACTTGTTTTCTACTTTTTATCAATTTTTTTGAATATACGTCTATAGACGTACCCACACACTCAAGAGGTTAACAATGAACTCAAACTCAAACCAAGAAATAATAAGTATTTAAATCTCGTTTCCGTGTGTTGTTTTCGTATGTGAATAATATTTTGTAATTGATGCTTCTTGATTAATCAGAGAAGTAATATACGACCAGGTTTTTCATGAAAAAAAAAAACAATAAATTGACGTTTCGACTTGTATTTTGGTCCCCGTCAGAAACTTTATGAAAAATTAACAATAACAATTTTTTAGTTATGTCAATGTATAGTAGATACGAAAGAATAAATAGAACGTTACCTATTTTTTACCGGAATAATTGTAAGAGCTAACGCATTGCTTATAAATTTAAAAAAGAAAAACCATGAAATGTTAATCATTTTTATTGCACGCGATAATACGAAACACAAAATATTTATTTTTATATTTCGTATATAATAGATATTTTGTAATTTAAGGTAATGGAAATCAATGTAAGCACTTTTGTGGATGCATAATAAATACTATACTATATTCTACTATAATACGAAACACTCTCAAGACAATTATAGTATATATGCTAATATGTTTACAAAATTTTAATTTATCGAGTTACATTACTCATTATTAACAGTTTAACTAGTCTCTATTATAATTATATATAAAACTTAGGAAAGTGAAATAACTTAATACAATTTATAACTAAGCTTTATGTGTCAGTAAAAATCTTAAATTTTTTGAAATTTTAATGTTTCAGATTATTTTTCAATAAAATTATTTATAGTGCATCCACCATGTTGTAATCAATATTTGAATTTAAGAAATTTAATGACGCTTTATTAGCAACTGCAAACACCCTTAAATTCGATAACTAATAATTAGTATCAATTTTTTTAACCACCTTAGTAAGCACTGTCTTATTTAATACAGCCAATTCCATAGTCTTGTCCAAATCGATATAGATATTTACAATACGTACGGTTCTATGAGGAGTTACGCTTAAAACTTACAATTACACTTACAAGTCATCTAGTAGCACAATTGGTTGAATATAATAATGGACTGGTGTAGTAATTAATTCATAGCACTTCCGAATTAATTTTGCCATTCCTCACTCAGAAAAAAATAGTTAAAATAACTAGAAAAGATGTTTAAATAGACCCTTGTTATTTTTTTCTGGTTAAAATAACCAGAATTCTGGTTGGTTTAATCAGAAATATTGTTGGTTTAACTAGAGATATTATTGAAGCAATTATTTTTATAATTAAACTACCTAGAATGCTGGTTATTATAACCAGAAAAAATAGTACGGTCGTATTTAACCAGAACATTCTTTTAAGTTCTCGTCTAAAATTTTACACCTTTAGCATAAAGCGTTTTATCATTTTTTCTTTTTCGCCAATATTCTTTCAATTCTTTAGCTATAAAAGCTTAACTCTACTTAGTAAAAACTTTACTTGTGAATGTTTATAATTTTTCAACCACTTTAAAATTTTATAAATATTCTTCAAAATTGAAATATTCATACATATATGTACATATCTTGATATTAATGTTTTTAACCCATTGACTACTGAAATTACATTTTTGTTCAATCAAGTATTTCGTATCAAAAGCTAAACAAAATAGTTGACAAAAATTGAAAGAAACAGAAATGAGTTTCAGCATCAGGAGTTCCAATATGGCGATACATTCTTATCGTTTTTTTACGTCTCATAGTCTTTTAATTGGAGCGTCAAGAAAGTTTTGCAAGAAATTTTAATTGTTTAAGGGGAGGCACCAGCGAAAATTTGGCTCATTAATATTTACACGATCCAGGCCTGTCAAATTTTTGTAAGACATAATTTTCTGTCTAAAATAATGCTACGTAGTCAAAAAATAAAAAAAAATTATTTTCGACCATGCGGAATTTTTATTTTTTGAATCATATGAAATTTTTCAAAATCCATACCTGTAATTGTTCAAAATCTCAAGAAGAGTACGCAGAACAAATTTCAACAACGAATTTTCGAATCGAAATCGATATCAAATTTTATATAACCTGCAAGTTCACTTTGTTGAATATAGTTTGAACAACGTAATTATTTTGTATCTAAAATTTATAATTACAACAATGCCTCGACGTAAAAAATCGTAATATTATTGCGAAAAAGTGAATAAACGGTGGAAAGGAAACGATAGTGTTGAAAGTGTAAACCAAAGCTTCTTACATAAATGTGGACGTAAAATGACATTTTACACCCGTAACGCAGGTCGCGAAATACTGATTACAAGCATAATGTACAAAAATGGATTTTTTCGTACCGATACTTATAAATCATGTTAAAAATATTATTATAAACACTTTTTTCAATTTTCAAACTGATATATTATAGCAAAAAATGAAAAAAATATCTTCAAAATGCTTTTTCTCCTTAAATTTTTATTTGAATTTTTTGTTGAAATTTGTTCTGCGTACTCTTCTTGTGATTTTTAACAATTAAGGGTATGGATTTTTACAAATTTCATATGATTCAAAAAATAAAAATTTCACATGTTCGAAAATAATTTTTTTAATTTTTTGACTGCGTAGCATTATTTTAGACAGAAAATGATGTTCTAAAAAAATTGACATGTCTGGATCGTGTAAATCGTGTCTCCTGTTAAAATGATGCGAGGTTTAAAAATAAAATTTGTTCTCAAAATTCAAATATTTTATTTAGCTATATCCACCATTTCATTAGAATCCTAATACACTTATAGCTCGAAACAAATTATGAATAAATATTTCCCATGTTTTTACATTGTGTTCAAATGTGACGCACACAATTTTCATCTCGAAGTCTTCCTCGAAAATAGTAGAATATGTACATTTCAATTTTGTTTCGTTTTGATTTTGATCTGAAATACTTGATTGAAATTGAATACAGAAAATGTTATAGGTTAATTTTCAATCTTCATTTCAGTCAGTAAAATAAATAATAAATATTTGCATGTATAAAGTATTTTAATTGTATTTTTCGTTAGGTATTAGTTTTTAAAGTACTAAATGCAAACTAATTTGTTGTAATTAATAAATTTTGTTTGCAAATTTTAAATGTTGGCGGTCAATGGAATTCTACCGGAAATACCGTTTTCGGGGGTTTTCGTGCGCGAGCCGATCGTTCGTCACAGCCGCCGGGCTGCCGGCCACCGCCGCTTTCTTTTCGTTCCATGTGGTTATCTTGGCATGACAGTGTTCTTACGTTTTTAGCTTTCTTTGTAGTTTATTAACGTTTAGAAGCAAAAAAATTGTTGGTTCACGATGGTAAGATGTCGTTTATTTCATTATATGTAGTTTTTGATCATTAATTTTTGTACTTTATAATTATAATCGTTAAATGTTGTGATCGATTCGATGCTTTTGAGGTTAGGAACGGTCCCATAGCGACGCTGGTTGTTGAGAGGGAAATTCTCCGACCTCTTCAGACTTGAATTTTCATATCATTTTATTATATTATTTTCAAAGAAATTCTTCCTATTTGTTGTGTTTTTGTGTTTGCTTTGAAAAAGTTTCAATTTATGTCTCGAAATTTGGAAAGGAGAGGCATTGTTCTATGCCGTTTATCAATCTTATAAAATTATTGTTTTCAGGCCAGTTTAAAAGTGGATAACCCAGAGAAACCTGTTCAAGAAACAGCTCCAATTCATAGGATAAGAATCACCTTAACCTCACGTAACGTTCGATCGTTAGAAAAAGGTAAAATTACTTTTATAATCGATTATTATATTTCGCAAATGTTATCGAATATATGTTTCGCAATATCATATTGTGCACGTAATTACAAGTTTTTTCTTTATATATTTAGACTGGACGTAATACTTTTCTATTTTTATCGTTACAAAGTTTACGTATTCCAGTTTCGAAACAATTAAAATTGTAAGAAATTTTAATTTGCCTAATTTCAAACTGAAAATGCCATAACATAAACTTGAAGTAAAAATAAAGTCTTTTGAACCCTTGCACTTAGAAATGCATTGTTATTTTAGAATGTATTAAAATAAAATTCTTTTAATATAATTTCAGTATGCAGTGAATTGATCGAAAGAGGAAAGATGAAGTCTTTGAAAGTGAAGGGTCCAATTCGTATGCCTACGAAAATCTTAAGGATCACGACACGTAAAACTCCTTGTGGTGAAGGTTCCAAAACATGGGACAGATTCCAAATGAGAATTCACAAGAGGGTAATTGATCTATATTCACCTTCGGAAATTGTTAAACAAATCACCAGTATCAATATTGAACCTGGTGTAGAAGTCGAAGTTACCATCGCTAACGATTAATGTGAGAGTTAAAGATTTTGTAAATGGATATATATCTTAATAAAGATTTATGATATAATGTCTGCTTATTTTTTGCTTATCAATATTTGAAACACCTTCCCTTATTTTCAATAAGTAATGGCACAAGTTGCACTATATATTATGTCTTATTTGATACTTTTATAGTTTGTTGTTAGGGAGTTAATTTAATGCATTGGGTTAAAAAAAATAAGAAAGGTTTAAGTTCTAATCTTTCTTGCATAAATTAAATTTACACTAGACTTTAATGATGTATTTCAATTGTGATTTTACAAAATACTTTCTGTTTTAATATCTTTTCAAATTAAATTTTTATTTCGTAAGTTCTGATTGTCCTTTCGTTTCGTTTTCATCAGCATTAAAAAGCGGACGAAATATTAAATGATTAATGAACTATACAATTACAAAATTGCTAATCGAATATAATAAATGTCCGTAACACTTTAATCAAATTTAATACCAATCGATTGCATTTTGTTATTTTCCATGACAACACGAAGGAAAACTGCAACAGTTATCATCGATACAATCAAATTTATTAATTAATTAAGAGTAAAATAGTATTGATAAATGTTCGTGTACGTTATACACTTTTATTTGTTCGTATTTTAATTGCTAAAAAAATGAATGACGTATTATGTAATAATGATTGTTTTTATCATATAATCTAAATATGTAGCTGTTTATGTTTAATACATTTAAAGTTTCAACAAACTTCATTTCAGTTAAGAGGAATTCTGCCGTACTTGGTAAGAAAAGCCGTATCTCCATTTTAACGATTTTGAGATATTTACAAATAACTGTTTTTTGAGTAAATATGAAGTTGCTTAGTTTCAAAAATTATTTTTGATACATGCATATTTTATTTCATGACTTAATGAAGCATTTTATATAAATTTGTTACAAATTAGTTGATAAATATTAGTTGAAAATGGACATACTGAATAATCAGGAAGCTATATGTCAAAAAAGGTCGTAACTCACAATTTATGGGCATACTTCCATTTTTCATAGTATTAATGACTTTGCAAAGCCCTGCATTCTGATTAAAAGTATCGATACTGTTTAAGAAAGTCGTATGTTACATTTTTTTTAAATTATATATATTATTGTAAATGTAATTATCTCCTTCTTAGTTACACTACAATTCCGAGTTTTATATAATGTAATATGTATTGAAATTGTAAAAGGCATACAATTATTTACATGAAATAGAAAATTAAAAATTAAGCTTATATTGTCAATAATAGCAATTCAAGTATTATAATAACAGGCAAGACATCAATATAATTTATGCCGTCAAGCAGACGTCTTTTTGGCGTTAGTGCCCGTTTCTATAATTACAAATTGTTACTTACAAAATGTAATAACACTGTAAACAAAAATAAACAGAATTAGCATGTAAATATTTGATTAATTTATTTATACATTAGGCATATTATTTATAATAAGTTTAGTCAATAACATAATATAGTATATTACATTATTAATAATAATAATTTTATCTATAAATAAAACATATTTGCCTTAAAAGAACGGAATTGAAGAAATTTTCAATTTAATATATGTAAAGTTAATAATTTATTATATGTACCTTAAATATTATAGGATTATTATTTAATAGAATTAATTTAATTTTCTTCTCTGTTTGAAAAAACATATATTATGTAAAATAATTTACTAATAAAACTTGTTCTCTTAGGTTTTGTTCAATACATTTGCTTTTATACAATCGAAAAACGTTGTATATCCATCAGAAATGGAGATACAGCTTTTACAGGCAGTATTTGGAGATACGATTTTTTCTTGTAAGTATAATAAATTCACAAATCGAAAGAATACAGCCGCAACTCCAATATGTGGCACTTACAGCTTTTTCAAACAGTATACTTAACTAAAATAAATATTTGTAATAAAATCGATTATATTATTTTTTATTACACAAATAGTTTATATTTTTATTTAAGAATACGGTTCATAACATTAAGAACAATTTTTAATTTATTATCTAGAAATAATTATTGTATAATCACCATTTCAAATGGAATTTTTATTGCAGAAGGTAAGTGAAAAATAGGTAGTTCGTTGTGAATTTAAATTTAAACAATGCCCACATGTATAAGGACAAATCTATAAAGAACTTATGCTATTAAATCATTTTTATAAGTTAAAAATTAAAAATTGGTTAATTTTTATTCTGATGTAACAGAACAAACAAATATTTGAGTACAAAAACTACGATTAAGAATGCTAGAGAAGTATTCTTTCTTTAAAACAACTAACACTTCTTTATAAATCCAATTTTATTTTTGTGCTCGAATACTTCTAAATAGTTTATCATTTACAGCAATAGAAATTAATCACATTAATAAAATCCAATTAAAAATAAAAAAACTATTCCATAGACTTTGTTTTTTCGTCATTAAAGCAGCCCATGTAATATTTGACGATAAAACATTGTTTAAGAGGTATAAAAAATTGCTTCAACAATTGCCACAAGTATAAAATGCACTTCTTTTTAAGAATTTTAAACGATTTTAAAATTTGGGAATATCACGACATTTTTAAATGTTTTTATTATTGGAATTGTAGTAAACAAAAATGAAATTTTAGTTCCATTTAATTGCCATGCTGAAAAAATAATAAAATATAAAGAAAATAGAAAAAAAGGAAAGTCCTAAATTAAAAGATCATGTATCAAGGAAATTATTCGATAATGAATCTGAAAATGAAAACATTTATACAAGTACTGCTGACAAATGATTGTCAAGAAAATTAAATAAAAAGGTTGGCTTTGTCTTACAATTTAATTTATTGAAATTTTCCCTCTACGTTTAGAACTGCTCGTGTTCATTTTCAAGAGGTTACTGCCCAGGATAAATTAAATTGTAGGACAAAGCCGATCTTTTTATTTATTCTTTTATTATACTTCTACACAACACCATTTATTTATAATGAGTTCTACCCGAGAAAGGGCAAATCACCACTTGTGACCTGTTTCTTCGAACATAGAAGAATTGAAAAGAATATTATTTGATCCAATCTTACCAAACAATTTTTAATTAAAATGAGATACTTAGACATTATTCCAAACCACATTAAAAATAGTACGAAACACGTACAAAACATAACGATGCATAGTAGAATAGCATACCAGAACTTATCCAGATGCATACAGAATTTTCAAAAGAAACTGTTAAATATAGAAATTAGAGTCATACACTTGCACCTTTAATATTTGAAATATAAATAGTACAATTGAACCCAAAATTGTGCACTCATCGAGTACCCCACAGGAAATATCACGGATATCTCTACGCAGGCCCGGTATAACAAATACAAATTAATATGATAAAGATAAAAAATAAAAGATTAAATAACAATAGAAAAATATAACAAAACCCTAATATAAGTAGTACAGTAAAAAAAAAATAATTTACTAAAATAGAAACCGAAATATATTCAAAACATACACCATGTAGATGTCGATATGTACGACACTACTAGGGCAATGCGAAGAAATCAGTTAGACAAATATAAAGCTAATACAACAAAAACATTGAACAATAAAATAAAAAATGTAACTCAAACAAATTAAGTACAAATACGTTACAAAATACAAAAAAATGGTTCATCAATTTAACAGACAAACATATTCCAGATAATGTAACATTCATTGCAAAACTGGGACCAGGATATAATACTCTACAGAAATTAAATAATAGAACGACAATAGATACGATAAAATACACAGAATCATTTATTGCCAGGAATTCTGGGATAAAAAAATTCAGTAACCTCTTGAAAATGAACACGAGTTGTTTGAAACATTCAGGGAGAATTTCAATGAATTAAATTGTAGGACAAAACCTATCTTTTTATTTATTTTTTTAGCTATAATACATGAATATGTTATAGAAGTACTGAGGGCTTACAATTTTATTAAAAACTTCTTTCAAACCTTAAAACAGTAAATAATATTGCGAATCTTTAAAAAGACCTTGTCCCAAATTGAACTTTGTATGGTTTTCGCATCATTGTATAGTTTATAACAAAGTTAAATTTAGGACAAGGTCTTTTTACATGGGATTCGCAATATTACTTACTGTTTTAAGTTTTAAAGGAAGTTTTTAATAAAATTGTAAGCCCTCAACATTTCTATAACATAATTATTCTCCAATACTAAAGAAATACAAACTTTGGAATATACGAACACTATATCAATACTCTGATATTACGCTAACTTTTAATATTCTGAATGAAAACATGTTATGTCCTGCATTATGAAATCTTCTTCCTCACAGATGCTATTTGTATAATTTTAGAAATCCACTAACACTTGCGGAAGATATTAGTGGATCTAACTTACTATTCTTTTCTCTGATAACTAGATTGAGAAGTCTGTGGAATGCCTTACCCGCCACTCTTACAGATATAGGCTTATTTAAATCTAGTCTTTGTGTAAATAATACTAATTTTAATTTGTATTAATTATTTTTATAAGTATAATTGTTATTCTGTTATTCTTTATATATTATTTACTCAAATTTGTACCAATTATATACTATTATTTTGTTTGTAAGGGTCTGAGTAGTCTGTTTAATGAAAATAAATAAATAAATAATGTTAATATATTCAGGTATTTAGTTACTTTTGTTTCTTAGTAAATACAAATTGTGTAGTGCTCTTTTTTCCTGAGTCCTGTTCTATAGTATTTTTTGAGGGACCTGAAAAAAAATGTTACTCCTCGTGCTATTCATTTTGAATAATACGACAATACACAAAACAAGTAGCCCTTCTCTTATTCTAATTTGTCCAGACAGGCAAGATGGCGTCTCCTTCTCGTATTCTAATTTGCCGCCAACAACGTTTGCACTTTTTTAGGATCTTGCGAGGGGTTTTTACATGAATGTTAATTTACACAATATTATTTATTAGACAGATAACCGAACTGACGTATTGTTAAATGTTTTTGTTTTTAAAAAGAGTTTTTTTAGGTTATGTTGTATGCGTGAAATTAGATTAGAGGAAGTGAAAAAATTAGAATAAGAGAAGGACTACTGTGCTTGTTTTTATTTGGTATATTTTTGGACATGTCTCTTTTCTCAGATTCCTAAATACATTTACAAAGTATTTAGTAGCACTGATATGAAAAAACAGAACAAAACATACATTTTTAAAAATGGATAAAACAAAACTTTCGTACAAATTTCAAAATATTGCCGATATAAAAAAATATTTTGTGTGCTTTTGTTTTTTGAGAATTAAATTCGTCTATTTCTCCAGGTACTACTGTGTACAATACAAACAATTTATCAACAAAATTTTAGAATTTGGAATTTAGCCATGGAAGCCATGGAAAATTTCCATTGGAAATCTGTACCTGTACCTGTACATTTCACCGGCACACCCCCAACATCTCACTGCATTCCACCAATAGTATCGCTTTCCTTGGACAAATAACGTCGCCATCCATGAAGTACGACCAATCATATTCTCCAAACTGCTAAAGTCAAAATAAAATTTTTCTGAAGTCGTGTTACAAACCATAACCACAAATCCGAATTTCAATCCTTCAGCCGTGCTGAAAGCCAAGATTGCACAAAAATTTGTGAAGATCGAATTTTTTTTTATGTGTAAATAATAGTGAATATCACTGCTGTAAGTATGAAAAGGAATATGTTATCGTTTAAAGCGTATTGTCACTGTTTTTCGATTTAGTTCGGACCATTTCTCAAACTTAACCTATAAATATAACCAACAACTGTCTTGTGTATACACGTTAACAAAATATTTTTGTCTATGGAAGACGATTTATGTAAATTTTGAATTATATTATTTTACAGAAAAATGGTTTTGTCGTGTCGATTTTATAAAGAGAAATATCCCGAGGTGGAGGATGTTGTTATGGTGAATGTGCGGAGTATAGCCGAAATGGGTGCATATGTGCATCTTTTAGAATATAACAATATCGAGGGTATGATTCTTCTCTCTGAATTGTCCAGGCGACGTATTCGATCTATCAATAAGCTGATTAGGGTAGGCAAAACGGAACCGGTTGTTGTAATTCGAGTTGATAAAGAAAAAGGTAATTATGAATTATTTTATGTATGGCTCATTCCATGTCAGATTTACAACTAAACATTTTTTTCTTGTTCTTGACACAAAAATAAAATGTACTTGTTTTTTTATTTTAATATATTTGAAATTATCCAGTTATGCCCAGCAATCGAAATTGTATTGAAATGTATTGACTTGGATTAATTTTTCGCATTTGAATACTCTATTTGAAATTTTCGAATACATTCGAATCCAAAAATACTTCACTATTATTTTAATACAAAAATATGAATCCAAATGAATACATAAATAGTATCGTTGCCGAAACTATTAAAAATACTGGAAAAAAGGCAAAAGTCGTGAGTCCATCTGAATACAAATGATAATTTTTTAATACAATCGAATCCATAAATAATAACAGTTAATTACCGGAATTAATGAATCCATTTCAATACATGACTGAGTAAAATAACGCCTCCTTTAATCCAAATGAATTTAAAATAAATCAATACAAAAATTAAAGTGTGGTGAATTCATTTGAATACAAATTCTTAATGATTCTTCATTTTAATACAAATGAATCTATAAAAAGAAATAACTTCCGCTTCGAAGTGAAAAAACATTAAAATTATGTTCATTTCGTAATTATTCATTTCAATTACAAAAAGTTATTTTCGAAAATAAAAGTCACAAATGACTTTTCATTCAAAATTTGGAACGTGAAATGTTTATTTTAAACCAATTTCTAATTACATTTAGCAGTGCTCTGTTGGAAATGGTACACTTTATTTAAGCGTTTAATACACAAGAGTCCAAAGAGTGTTGTACACTTAAATGAAATGTATTTGTATACTTATTGGACACCTAACTGACACTTATTTTCAAATTTACGCAATATCTCGTAAACGGTGTGAGATACGTGAAATCTGATGACATTTTGCCATGATGTACAATGATTCAGCTGACATACACAATTCAAAAATTTCATATTTTTAGAAATCGAAAATTTCGTAAATTCTCGACTCATGTACAGTGGCTTCCAATCATCGCACCAAGGTACCCATGATTTATGTCAATTTCATCAAATTTCACGTATCTCGTACCGTTTTCAAGATATCGCGTAATTTAGACAAAAAATTATAATATTTATTTTACCAACAAAAATATCTACATACATTCGTTCTTTTCAAAAGTCGATAAGCAAAATATTACAAAAATGTAAAATATGGTAACAAATTTAGCAGATTATTTTTATGTACACAATTCATAAATGCTCCACGTTTTCACTATTTGTTAGTTTCGCATCATCTTTTAGAGCAAGGAGGTGGTCGAGTGATTACAGCTCGAAGTTGTTGTGCGGGAGACCAGGGTTCGATTCTCGGTCAATGCAAATTTTTTTTCATTAAATGTATGAACTGGGATTATTTTTGGATTTAAATATATTGCCATGCATTAACATTTTTAATACATTTCAATCCTCTTCAATACTTTTAAGATCAAATAGCGCATTCAAATGTATTATAATGCATTAAAAATTTTCAATGCATTTCAATGCATTTCCGATTGCTGAGTGATTTTTCTATGGTTTTAAAAGGCTCCATTTTCAACTGTCTATAACTAAAAACAGATACAATTTACAAAAAATATTTTAAGGGAGTAACGTTTTTTATTTAGGTGAACTTTATAATGGAGTAAACAAAATTCAAAAATTTAATTTTCAGTACATATAATTGTTAATTATCAATCAATCAATCAAATTTATTCCTTTTCCTACAATAAATACAATTGAGGACCTATAGGGGACATTAAAATGTCTGTACATAGGAGGTTACTAACAAATTTAACAAAAAAATAAAAAATATATATAAAATATAAGTTATAGTACTAGTATTTATATTATTCAATGTAGAGTTTATCCTATCTTATAACACTGAGATTATTAAAAATATTCAAGCTGATTAAAACACACATAAAAACAAATTATTCTTCATTTTTCTCTTAGCATTTCTTGGGTATGTTCAGAAAAATTTGGTTTTCATCTAATCCACTATGAATGTGCTGATTATTGACTTAAGTTTTTTCTTGATTACTTGACTGTGTAGCTGCATATCTTTGAGTGAGTTAGGTAGCGTATTAAAATATTCAATGGCATAGTGATCTTGACATCTTTGACCTATTGATAAATTATACTTTGGCAATGGTAAACTTCTGTTTCTGGTATTTCGAGGGCGTTCCTTGCAGATCTTCGTAAGTTCTTTATAGGTGTAAAGTATAGATTTTAGTACGAAGGTTTGTTTGATATTTAGAATTTGTATTTCATTTTGGTTAATGCCTATTATTTTCAATAGTTTTAATTGCAGTCTTAATATTGGTAGGTATGATGCTTGATATATTCCACCCCATCCAAGTATTCCATAAGTTGCAATACTGTTAAATAATCCAAAATATAGTTGCAGTAGTTGGTTTTTAGACATTACTTTTTTTAATCTGTAGAATACATACATAAGATATTTAGTTTTATTGACTATGTTAATTTTTATAAACAATTTTTAAAGATTTTATTAAACTAAAACTGTTTATTTAACTATGTAGAAGATACTGTGAAAAAAAATGATGTCCAACTTTAAAAAAAATGAATTTGTTTATAAAAATTCACAATTATATGTATTGAAAATTAAATTTTGGAATTTTAATTTATCGTAAAGCTCACCCAAATACGAAACTTTCATCCCTTTCAATATTTTCTGTATATCGTATCGGTTTTGAGTTATAAGCAATTGAAATTGGGACGTTTTTATAACATCTAAAATTTTATTAAAATAAAAAAAACATGTACATTTTATTTTTGTGTCTAAAATATGCCATTGGAAAAAACATAATATATTCGATTTTATTTTTATCTGTACTATTTTTTTCTTTATATTAAATTTTACATGAAAATTATTTTGTTTACTAGGTTACATTGATTTAAGTAAGCGTCGAGTGTCAGCAGAGGATGTGGAAAAATGTACAGAACGGTATGCGAAAGCGAAAGCTGTAAATTCTATTTTAAGACACGTTGCCGAGTTGTTACATTATCAAAATGACGAGCAACTGGAAGAACTGTACAGAAAGACTGCATGGCATTTTGAAAATAAATATAAGAAGCAAAAGGCATCTGCGTATGATTTTTTCAAGCAATCTGTACTGTACGTATATTTACAACTTTAAGCTTTGTTTTATTATCGCCGAGTATAGAGATGTTATATTTTTTATATAATTTTCAGCGATCCCTCAATTTTGGCAGAATGTGAACTCGACGATCACACGAAAGAAGTATTGTTGAATAATATCAAGAGGAAATTGACATCTCAAGCAGTAAAAATCAGAGCAGATGTCGAAGTTGCATGTTACGGTTACGAGGGAATCGATGCTGTGAAAACTGCTCTGAAAGCAGGATTAGATCTTTCTACGGAAGAACTTCCAATTAAAATAAATTTAATAGCACCTCCTCTGTACGTCATGACAACGTCAACTCCAGAAAAGTCAGACGGATTGAAAGCATTGAATGATGCGATCGAAGTCATCCAGGCAAAAATCACCTCGTTGGGTGGCGTATTTAATGTTCAAATGGCAGTAAGTAAAAGACATCAAGTTTTTTAACTATTTACTAAATAAAATATACTATTTGTTCCGAAGATAACTACTGAAATGTTTGAATTTGTTTACATAGCCTAAGGTTGTAACTGCAACAGACGAGGCTGAATTGGCCAGGCAAATGGAGAGAGCAGAACTTGAAAATGCTGAAGTTGCTGGCGATGATGACGAGGAAGAGGTTGAGGGTATGGGCAACTTCAGTGGCGGTGAAGAAGCTGATGAAAAAGTGGAAAATGAATCTGCGGAGGAAGATTAAATATCTCTTGATAAGTGACACATTTATAATTTCATTTATAATAAAAAGTGATTTAAAAGAGAAAATTAAAATATGTGTTTTTTTCTATCGAAAAACGTTCCAGAAGTCCGTATTTGTTCTATTTAAGCAGATGTGCTAGATTTATGGTTCATTCAGGTAAACCTTCGGAAAACGGGCATCCTCGTAAAAAAAAATTGTGTTACACTATCTCGATGTATTTTTGCCTCCTGCAAATGAATATGATGATAAAAATTGGTGCTCGGCAATATCTTGGCCGCTAATTTGATAAAACAGCCAAAAAACGTGATTTATTTTAGTTTTTTGCATTTATTTCAAACAAATACACCTCTGACGAAAAAATGTTTCAAACAAAAATTGTATAGCGGAAAATTCTCTATAAAAAAGGTTTTGTACATTTTTTTCATTATCCCAACAGTAAGGCTGCAAATGAGCGCCGAAAGTACCCATAATGGGTTTCTGCAAGGTACAGTAGTCCTTCCCATGAAGTTTTCAGCCTCAGATCCATTTTTGGTACAGGACTTTTTTGTTTGAAATATCATGAAGAATCACTTTCTGAAATATCGTTACCCAGTTCTTGGACACCCTGTATATACAGTAGTCCTTTCCTTATTCTAATTCGTTCACTTCTCCTATTCTAATATTTCTCCTCATCGCGCCCACAGTTCTCCTTCCCTTATTCTAATTTGTCCAGTCAGGCAAGATGGCGGCCTTCTTCCCTTATTTTAATTTTCCCCTCTCCGCCACTACTTAGATTTGCAGTCTCACTTTTGTCTCTTTTTCTTTTGTTGCGCATGCGCCGTTATTTGTATTTAGAAAATCCAGATGTTAACACACGTCAGTGGGGAGAACGCGCGAGGGGAAATATTAGAATAGGAGAAGAGAACAAATTAGAATAAGGGAAGGAGTACTGTATTGTGACTCCGGATATGTCGCGCTGATGGTGAACATTTGTTTATTACATAAAACTAATTATATTTTACGTTCTTATAAAGTAATAAGGAAATGAAAACAACAAAAGTGCAGTCAAAGATGTTTTATTAAAATCTTTGGCGTTTCATTGAAGATGGTTTCATGAAACTTATTCATTGGCAATCGTAACTTCAACCTCGACACCAGGTTCGATATTGATGCTTGTTATTTGTTTAACAATTTCAGAAGGTGAATAAAGATCAATAACTCTTTTATGAATCCTCATTTGGAATCTGTCCCAAGTTTTTGATCCTTCTCCGCACGGTGTTTTGCGAGTAGTGATTCTGAGGATCTTGGTCGGCATTCGTACTGGACCCTTAACTTTCAACTTTTCTTTCTTTGAATTCTTTAAAAATTCAGTGCATACTGAAATTAAAAAATGTATCAGTAATAGCAGCTGTTAATTAAATGGACTTTATGTCAAAAGTACTACCTTTCTCAAGAGAGCGAACATTAAGAGACGTAAGGGTAATACGAATACGATGCACGGGCGGAGCCTCCTGTCCTGGCTTTTCGAGGTTGGAAGGTTTTATTGCAGCTGTTGCCTAAAATGTTAATTATATTTTTTATAATTAATAAAAATGTTTTGCATAATTATTATTGAGAAATTAGATTGTTCATATGCTCACTTTTGTGAACATAACCTACAAAATTTTGACAAACTATGAATATGACCTAAATAAGGATTTACATTTTACGTTTAAACACTTGTACATGTAGAATAATTAATTACCATTGTAGATGTATGTTCCTGGTCGAGATAATCAATTTATTTTTTAGGAAAAAACTGATCAGCGCTGAACCACTTGGATGTTAGTTCCACGTGCTTTGCGTAGACTTTAAAAAAGGAGTTTTCGTTTGACGTGACTTGCGCCGTGACTCCGACTGCGCACTACGCAGATAAAAAATAGAAAGGTTAGATAAATTTCTCCGCCAATCAGAGTTATTGTCATAATTAGCGGGTAATTCAAGTATATACGTAATCAAAAACTGTGCAAATAGAATTTACGAAGTGAAGAAGTACCGTAAATTGGGGTAAAGTCGGCTTGACAGGAAAAGTCGGCCATTCGATAACCTGTTTTAATAGTACATTTCGATACATGTGCGTAAAATAGGATTTTACGCACCGTTTTTTAACATGGGATTAGATAGGCCGGTGCGTAAAATCGAATTCTTACGCACGAGTGTCGAACCGTATTTTTTGACATACTATGCGCAAAATTTGTGTGTTAAATACGAGGTTACACACGAGTGATGACCGCGGCGCACGACTGCCCGGCGAAGCCAAAAACCAAAAACGGTGCGTAAAATCAAATTTTACGCATACGTATGTCAAAAAATATTTAATTATCCTTTTTCTAGAGAGAAAAGTCTAAGATGCGCAATTGTTTTAGTTAGTAGAAATGTCAAACTTTCATTTACAGTTTATTTGACTCAAATCCATCGATAAGTTTTAATAAAAACGTCGTTTATGTGTGAATGTATTAAAAGTAAGTAGTATGAAAAAAGCACTTGTAAATAATTGTACAAATTTTTTTATGTAAAATCAAACTGTATCGCATAGCCTATATCTCTAACCTATTTTACGATAGAAAATGACCTCAATAAAATCATTAGATATCGCAAAATATCGGTTTCTCTAAAAATGTAACATTTGTAGAGAAAAGTCAGCCATGAGGCGAATTTATAAAACAAAGGCGGAGTCTCCTAGATTGTTCAAATATTCAATGGAACAATTACAGAACGTCAAAAATCAATGTTACAAATTTCAAAATTAAACTAGTGTTGGCGTGGTGCGTCGCTCGCTCAGAAGCTTCGACCCAGTAGAGAGTCGGCTATTCCTTAATATCCGTTTGTTTACTAACAGCTTTCAATTATATTATAAAATTATATCGATATTTGGTGGTCCAATCATATTTAGGTCCAAGTGGCTTCGATAGATATGTTACAACAATATAGTGTTTCTTATATGTATAAAAATTGAAGATGAGCATTTTCAAAACTTCAACCCCGATAACAGGCCAGCCGAAATATTAATAAATAAAAGTTGCAAAACACTTACTTCAAGCCCTTGTATTGTAATAGACTATTCGATGCATATTACATGTTTACAGTGTTTTACTAATTACTGTCTGTATCATTATGATCTTATATATACAGTATATATACATATAATTCGTCAAAGATATCTTGAAAGTGTCGAAAAGATCTCTGACCGATATCTTTTAGATATATCGAAATAGTTATTTTCGTATGAAGGGCGTAAAAGAACTTACGCGTCCATAGGTGATCACCGCGTCCGAGGGGCTGGCGAAGACTACCCCTGGGGGGTAGGGCGTCGAAACGTCGAAATTTGATGAAAAACTATAGGGTAATTTTTTTGCCGAGGTGACCAAATTCAATACCTTTTCAGACAATAGTCATAAGCATTTCAAACCAGTTTTTATGGCATTATAGTTGACTTTAGGGAAAAAATGCATACAACCTTTTTGTAGAGAAATTAATGCTCTATCTTTTTTGTTTGAAACATTTTTAAATAAAATTTGTATTTTTCAAAATAAATGCAAAAAACTACGAAGAAACTTAATTTGGGGCTAATGTTTTTTAGTAATGGATGGATGGATCTGCGCCAAAATCTAATCAGATCTAAGTTATGACAAGCCAGGTATTTAAAAAAAATGTATGTCTTTACGGTTATCCGTACGCGAGTTATCGCGAGACAAAAAAACGGGACGTACGGACGATTTAAGCAAAAACCCATGAAAAATAGCCGACTTTACCCCAATTTACGGTAGATGATTTAAACATTTCACTTAGAAAAACAATGGGTAAACCTTTACAAAAAGGGCAACATCGAACAAAAATTCCATACTAGGTCATTTTAATGTTTTTTTGCCTCCTGATTACGAATATGATGATAAAATTTGGCGGTCATGCAAACTAAAGCCGCCATTTTGAAAAAAAACCTTCAAAAAAGCGTAATACCGTAAAACAAGAGTGAACAAGGGAACAATCAGATTTATCAATTCAGCCCACAATATTGTTTAGATTTTTATAAATGTATTTAAAGTTCGGTAATTCCAAGTATCTAAAGTTGGCGTGGGTTTGATATGTGGATTGAAATATGGGTTAGTTAGGTTAGGTTAGTATAAAAAGCACTTCCTAATAGGTTCTATCATTAGAATTATTAGGGCTCAAATTTCACGTAGGTTCAACATCTACAGTGAGGGTAGAGAGGTTGTTGTTAGAGAAGTGTAGTTAGAGAGGTTAAAGGGTTAGTTAGAGGGTTAACCTTTGGTTAAAATAGTAAACGGGGATCTCGGAGGTGGAGCACTCTTACCCCACACCCACCTAGGAGGTGCGTGCGTACTGGGAGGCTCCGCCTCCAGACCCCTTTTTTATACTGACCTAACCTACCTAACCCATATTTCAACAGATATTGACCCCACATCAAATTTAGAAACTTGTAATTGCCGCAATGTTCACAAATGTCTCAAAATCTAAACAATATTGTGGGCCGAACTGGGAAAGCTGATTATGGTCATGTTCCCCTTATTTTACAGTATTACAGTTGATATTACGACTAAAACGCATTGGAAATTTTTTGTAGAGAATTTCGAGCTCTACATTTTTTTGTTTGAAACATTTTTTTGTGACACTCGTAGTTTTCGAGATAAATGCAAAAAATTGAAAAAATCACTTTTTTTGACAGTTTTTTCGAAATAGCGGCTTCAATTTGCCTGACCGCCATATTTTATGATCATATTCGTAATCAGGAGGTAAAAATACGTTAAAATGACCTAGCACAAAATTTTTTTCGATGTTGTCCTTTTTGTAAAGGTTTACCAAACAATGGATTTATAAAATATAATATGGAAACAATTTATTTATAAAAATATTTAATCTAATAATTATTTCGCTTGACATTTTTGCGCCGGGATTTTTGAGTTTACTGATTACAAATATGACCTGAGAATTTGAAAACCTAAAATGGCCAATATGGCAGACAAAGCATTTGATTATTTATTTGTACATTTAAAATGGAACACGAACTTTCGATACGTCGGCTACGTTATTTCCGCTTATAACGCAAACAGTAAGATATATCTAATTTTAAATTAACCCATTGTTGTTGGAGTCACGAATTTTAAAATCCAAAATGACGAAATCAATGTCGGGCAAAAGTATTTAAATTTCCATGGAATTCAATAGAACTCTGGTTTTCAAGTTTTCGAGATCGCTGATTTCTGGACACAGAAATCAGAAATTCAAAATGGCGTATGCAATATGGCATACAAAAATTTTAAATTTACAATAAAATTAAAAAACGGTTATATTTTCGGGTTTTTGAGGCCGTCAATTGCATATGAAAATATGGTTGACCCAACATGACAATATTTTAAAATGTACATTAATTTAAAATTAGACATATCTTACTGTTTACTTAACAATTAAAAATTGTCAAATATATGTCTGAGTAATGCGGCGATTTAATCACCAAGTGGAAATATGAAAAATTGATTTTTAAATCGAGGAAAACCAACGGAAAAAAGGTGGTTTCTGAAATGACAACCGTTTGAAACAACTCGAAATTTGGTAAATTTAAATTTTAAAATCAATTCGGATTCAAATATCGCGACTTCGAAAATCCGCAAGTAAACATTCCCTATTGAAAATTCTCAGCTGAGAATCAACTGTGAGATCTCACATGAGATCTTACGTGAGAACACATTAAGAAATCAGGTTAGCACTCCGTTGAGATCTTTGGAAATTCCGAAATGAAAAATGAATTTTACAAGATTTGAGATGAGAACTAGTGTCAAATATCCCATGATTGTTAAAATGAGAAACCATCTGAGATCTCGACTAAGAATTTCCTCGTATACGAACTCATCTAGAAATTCAGAAAAGAGATTCCACACGCGCAATCACGGAAAAGAAAAGGATTTGCACAAAATAATACTTTTTACGTCTCTCGAGGTTCTTGGGGTCATTAAGACTGAAGGTTTTTTATTTCTGCTATTTTTCAAAATCTGAATTTATGTTCTATTTTATCGACTAGATACCAACCCCCAAAAACAAAAATCTGAGAATTGACATCGACATAACCCCTCACCCCATTTCATAACTCCCAAAATTTTCTCGGATTTTTCTTTTTAGGGGTTGACATCGAGTTGATTAATTTGAACATAAATTCAAATTTCCTTTTAAAAATAACATAATTTAAGAACAATTTTCCAAATAATATAGCTCATTTGAAACCCAAAATCAGGCCTCAAACGTTATATTTATTGAAAAAATTGCATACTTTTTCGAATGTTGGTTTTGTTGTTGGGAAAAAACATAAACAAACAGGAAAACCGGACTAATACTCAGGGCAGGAATATAATTATTACATATGCGAATATGAAGTGTGTGTTACGTTATTTGATCATGAAATTAAGGAGAGAATGATTTTTCTTGAACACTTACCTAATGGCTTCTTGTGAATGGAATGGGGAAGTAGACTTTTCTCAAAGTCCGGGGAAAATGCAACGTCGATAATGATAAAAATAAAAACATGAGAATGGAGACAAAAATAAATCGCTGCGTACCTGCCAACCCAGAACAGAAATCCATATGAGCAAAAGGACGGTTCACGCAACGGATATGTGCATAATAATGTCGAACATGAATAGAAACGAAACAAATGTGAAATTTCCTTAAAAATACTAAAAGTTAGTTAATAAAGAATATCGATGAGTAGTTGTGTAGTTCATTGGTAAGGAAATGTTAATGGAGAATACTTTAAAAATAAATAAAAGAAATACGTCTACGTAAATTTGCATATTAAATAGTTATCTGTAAACTAATGGTTTGTTGTAGTTTATGGTGGATGAACAAAAGATATTTTAAATGCGGTTTAGTCGTCAGATCTACATTGAAAGAATACAACACCTACTCCCCCATTAGGGGTTTCAAAATCACTTTAAATGGATTCATTTATTCCGGTAAAGTGATTGTCTGACAATAAGGGAATTATGGCCAGGAGAACACCGTATGTAGTTACAGTCTGAAAAAAATGGGTGGGCATCCATGATGTCATCCTATGTATTTAGAAATGTTCCATGTACCTGTCTAATCAGGTACGCATATAAAATAGCTCAGAATATCATTGAGCGATATGAATCTTCAGACTAGATTTTTCGTAGCGCAGATTGCTTTGTTCAACGGTGTTTTATACTATTTTAATTTAGCATTAAAATAAATCACTGTGATTTGAATATTATAGCGCCCAGTACAACTTGGAACAACAGACAAGTTTTTGGCTGTAAACCAAAATAAATTACATTTTCAAATTCATTCATGAATGCATTCAATAGGCGGCTGCATTGAATAAACGGGAATCTATAGAAAAGCAAAGTAATTAAAATGTGCATGGACCATGGATCACATAGTTATCCATGCTCAATTGCAAAACGCAAACGAATATAACCACTGAAGTGACTCTGCCCTAAATTTTTCAAGTTAATGTGCAGAAATTCCTTCCCTTACAAGTTCCCGGATTCATATTTATAAATGCTACAACTCATTGTATATATCCAACTACATGATCTTACGAAAAAAAATGCACTACATGGCTAAATTGAAATATGGCCAAAAGTGTGACACAACAGAATCTTACCGAAATGAATACGCAACTGCACGAGCTCGGATTTTTATGACGAGTTTTATACGTTTACCCATTTCTCTATAATATTTTTAATTAATAATTCGCAATCGCATCATGAAAGTACTTATATGTATATTGTAACGATTACGATAAAATTGTATGCAGCTTTCCCACTTCTTGTTTTCTTCTTTGACAGACCTTGAATTAATTGTTATTTATCTGGCTTCTTGCATATATCGAACAATTCTAGGCCTGTTACTGAAATACGAATACGGGATACGTATAGAAAGAGGGTAGGGTGTGAGAAACTGCGTAATTATGGGCTATCGCAATATCGCAAAACGTATTAAATCGCAATCGTATATTGTAGGATGTTTGTAATTAACGTACCGTATTCGCAACGATAACGATTATGGTGTAATGACGATAAAAAGATTAAGATTAAGATGAGAGTTTCATTACAGAGGTTTTGTAATGTTTGTTTTTAGATCTTTCTTGATAACATGTTTAAAATTTTATATTTGTGATTTTAATGTAAATATTAAAGAAAAGCCTTAAAAATTACAAAAAATTTTTCTTTTTAAATTAGTGGTTTTTTATGGTTTTTAAATTTACAAAATTATTTTGCCTAATTCAGCTTATATCGTAGTTTGCGTTCACCTCGAATTCGACAACAATCGAAATTCTAACCAAATTTATAGGTATGTGTACTGAGAAAAAAAATTAGTAATATTTATCAAATATGTAGTTGCCTATTACCCGACAAATATTAAGTAATGCCAACTACATTTTAGTTCAATTAAGTAAATATTGTTGAATCGGTATCATGATGTAGTTGGAACCACTAATTTACCAGTTGCATTGACTAAATATTTAGGTGCTAATCGACAACCACATATTTATTGTTAGTCGAAATTACTATTTTCCTTTTTTCAGTGTACATAATGCATGGTTCCAAATGATTGTTGCAATCAAAGTGTGTTGTTAACCAATCACTCTGAAGATCTCAGAGAAAAGATCTATTTAAATGTAAAATGTAGTTTTTTTACCATTTTCTTTAAAATAAAGTAAAACCTTTTTATTGTATAAAAAACTCTCGAATTTGAATTAATCAATTATTTTCAATAATGAATCAGAATGTTTTTTTTTAAATTTAAACTAGTCAATTTTTTAGAATGCTGTATTCAATTTCATTTTAATGTTCCCCTTAAAACGTATTCGCAAATATTTTTCCAATTTTTTTGTCCAATTTCAACAATGCCGTTCCTAATACTCTTGAAATTAGTCGATGAGTTCTTAAAGTAAACGAAATGTTTTAAATAAATAATTATGTTATTCTTTTGTAAATAACAGTTTATTAATAAATAATAATCATTTCAAATAACCAGTGCAAGTATCAGTTTATACAAAAAAAATTTCAGAATTCAACCGGGAACTTCAAAATGGTTCAATATCAATGTCACGTTTGTTTACGCATTTAATCTTTTGCAGTTTTTTATGATAATGCATTCTGCTTATCTTGTACACGACCATTGCAATAAAAACAATACAATTATTTTCAGCGGATTACCGTAATATTAAACGGCTTTCTTGTCATAAGATATTACATAATGTTTACACGATTTATCTGTTTTAATCGCTATCCGAGGATACTATCAAAGGAAATTATATCAATGAACAATCTGCATCACCAAAAAGTAATATTCTAATAAAGAAAAATTGATTTCAAGAGTTTAAAAAGAAATTAAATATTTCAGTGTAAAATTTATTTAATTAAATTTTCAAAATAATATCACAAATGTGGTTTATGATAACGGAAGTATCAAACATTTTAATGCGTATATTCCCAAGTAGAAAGGTGTCATTGACAACGATTAATTTAGAATGATAATTGAATCAAAATATTCACTAATATTAAATGAAAAATAATTCGCTTACAAAAAATTCAGATTTTTTTTTAAGGTCTGGGAGCAAGAATAGTTCGGAATGATTCTGTGGAACGTGTTGAAAATTCTAATTTTTTTAAATTAAAATATTTGTTAATCTCTATTTTCAAACATTTCTCATCAATAATTTTTTTGTTATCTGAATGAATCGAATGAACTTCTTAAACATACATAGATAGATAGTGACTATTAAAATTTATAATTCAATAATTACAAAACATGCATAATCATTGATATTTTGCATACCAATTTGCAATAATAATATTCTAAACTATCCCTTTCTTAAGAAATAAACAAAAAGTCCAGTATATACTTTTTCGAACAGCAAGTGATATATGAAAGGATATTTTAATGTTGTTGTTTTCTTGAATAATTTGTAACACAAAAAGGTGTAATTTTGACCTCTTACTAGTGTTCCAATTCCGAACCCTATTATTTCAGGTTTCTGGATGTTTATTTTCAATGCAACATACTGCGTCAGTGTCTCGCATTTATTACAGGAAAAATATTGAAATTGACGCTCGGAAAAGGATTAATTAGGGTAATCAACAGCTTAGTACTCTCAAATTCAGACGAGAAATTGATTGAGCATATAAGGATATATTTACAATAATAAATTTATTAGTTTTTGTACTAATTAGTTAATTTTTTTAGTGAAATATTTATGTACTTGGTTGTCCCAACCAATCCTTTTTTCTGAGTGGGAAAAAGATATTTACGTCAGCTTCTCTGACATCAGCACTGGCATCATCTTGCCGTTCCTCAAGTACCCACGTGACTTTTGTGTCACCTAAACTTCTGTGAAAAAATGCATTTTTTATTCACTAAATATATCTCATATTTAAATTAGTATTGATGAAATCTATTTAAATTCTATAATTTTTAGAGTACACGAAAAACGAAGGTCGAAGTTAGTCCATGAGTGGTTCGAGTTTTGACATGGTTTTACGATATATCGAAAATTGAGTTATTTTTTATAGAAACATACGAGTATAAGTTTTTTAAGTGACGTAAAATAATAATAATAATAATGATACGTCCTTATTACTACAATAATGTACAAAAAATACATTTTTAGAACAAAATCACCATGTAAACTACTGTAGCATAAGATCTGGCCTCATGGCTAAGCGGTGCTTCACAGACCCACGTTAATACAGTTAACATTAATGCGTAACAAGCATCTTGATTATTAACATACATTTTTCTTCTCTGGGATAAAATAATTAAAGTTCCCTTATGAGTAATTAATAAAAATAAATCAATATTTATAAAAACGGTTCGATCCTTGGTTTGTAATCAAAGGAAATGACAAATACGAAGGAGATGAATGCCATACTTCGATTCGATAAAAAAAAATAAACATGAGAATATCAATGAAAGCCTTGCAGGCATAACTCGAGCACGATTATCGACACACGAATGAATGTATGAAAGAAATTGTAGTCTGAGGTCAAGTACACGATGAACAACACTGATAACTATCATATCGAACTCACACTTTTTTAATACGTAGTATATTGGGAGCGACAAATGCGGATTACGGAAACGAGATTCGTGCGATTTTTATGAAGTATATGTGAAGTTTGACATTATCTATCAACTTTGTAGCTCTTCATAATTTAGAGATTGTATAATAATTGCATTTCCTGAATATTGTATATTTAATCCATTGTGAATATAATAAAGTGTAGTATTTATAACTAAAATAAATGATTTGCGTCCGAATATTTGATTATCAGTATTTTCGAAAAATGTGGAGGTATGTTATGAGCAATTGCTAAGTGATTTTAACTAGCAGTTTCCGACATTTCAATTTGGTATTAGAAGATTTCCTACGATGAAGCTTTTCTTAACAGATCAGAAAGCATCTTAAAGAGTTTAAATAAGCCCTGTTTTCTTGATTAAACAAGGGTTTTCGATTTACTGAATCATTACTTATTATTTACAAAAATTGCTTCTTCTAGAACCTGATATAAAGTTGGTAACTTTGTTAGGTCAAATTTAGAGAAAATAGATCGCAATCTGTTGTTCATTTTGGGAACATGATAATTATGTGTTTCCATCTTGACAATACCATTATAGAAGCTGTAAGAAAAATACATGAAGGTATTTTGAATGTAGAGCTATAGGCTGATTACACAACCCAACAAATTTTTGAGAATTTTATGTTGTCCTATAAGGAAGAGTCGATTCTGGTAGGATTTTTGCTCCAGAAACCAAGTATGACTGCCAAAATATCCAATTGGCTTTAGTTTGTCAGATATTGAAGGTCAAAGGGATAAAAAATCCGATTTCAGGCATTTTCAGCACTTATTCATTGTTCCAACAGTAAGAGTCAATTCTGATAGGAGTTTGACCACAGAATCAAAATATGTACGCCAAAATACTGAATTGACCCTACTTTTTACCCAAATTGAAGGTCGAAGAGGTAAAATATCGTGTTTTAGGACATTTTCACATCTATACTATAGAGCGCGATGCAAAAAATCAAGAAATGCAAAATTGCGAAAAAAATTCGAATTACTTTCAAACTCGTTATCATTTTGTCAACATTACTCTGTTTTTTACCAAATTGAAGGTCAAAGGGGTAAAAAATCGTGTTTTCGGACATTTTTTCCTATTTTTCTTGAAAAGTAGTCAAGTCGATAAAAAGTTAGGCGGAGATATTGGATCCGTCATTTTGCATTTTTAATTTTTGGCGCCGCATAGCCATGAAAAATGTCCTAAAACAAGATTTTTACCTTTTTTGACCTAGAATATGGGCAACATCAAACTACACCTTAAGAAGCGTAAAAATGTCAGCACTAATTGTCAATTTGAACGAAATCTAGACCGCCGGATTGAATCTTCCGTTAATAAAGATGATTGCTTTTACCGAGTTTGCTGCGAAAAATACAATTCAAAAGAAGAATGGGTGGATGGGTATAGGTTGCAACATTTAAACTGCCTCCGAAAAAAGTTTGTTATAATAAAACTAATGAATATTTTCTATTAATTATGTTTTATTATACAGTACAATAAAATAATATTATGAAAAATAAAAATATGAAAAGTATTGCCACGATAAAAAGTAATCATTACGTATATAATCATTAATTCTAGTTACTTTACAAAAAGTAAACATGGAAAAATCCAATATTCTATACATTTTTGTATAGTTAAAACCGGCATTGTGAATATGCCATATTGAATTTTGAAATTGCACCTCTTGGACTGTAAAGACAAACATTTAAGATGTGTTGAAAACAAAAATTCCTGTGTTTTTGGTATTTCGGCTGCCGTATTGACAAATTTATTAGTCGTTCCACAAAATAAAATTCAGATTCAAAAAGAGCGTACTTAAAAACTATAGGATAAAAATTAGTGTTACTGTTGTCCGATATTTTAATGAATTCTGGACGTTAACGGGTTAACATAACATTAGGACTTAAACATTACGAATTGTTGTTTAGATACTTGTAATTTTTCGTAGCATACGTGATGTACTCGTAAATCACAAAAAATCATAGTCATAGCTTGGAATTATATATAGAGTATAATGCTTCATCTAACATGAAGAAACTCAAGTTAGTCTATTAAGTAATACCTTATAAATTGAAATTAAATTTATGTATATCAAAAGAAAAGCCGGAAATAAAATTCAAAAGACATTAATTTCATTGTCTATATTATCATGCACGATGGAGGACCCACATAGACCCTTTTCTTTCTTTCTCTGTCTCTGATTCCGTCTCAGACGATACGTAACTTCAAGATTTTATCTAATACGTAACTACGTAACATAGCATTTTTGGATATAACCTTCAAATATTCACGCACTGAATTCTTTCTAACGGTTGTTCATGGATTCACTAAAATTTTGACGGCCTACATAGTGCCGAAGGAAGGGTTCGTAAAAGTATTCGTAAAAGTTTCGATTTTATTAAATTCGGAATCATACAAAAAATAACATTAGTAGAAACTTAATCATACATTAGATAGGTATTTATTGTCTATTATTTTTCTATAATGCAAAATAAACAAGCATTATTATGAATTTCTAGGCATTAAAATAAATCAATTTATCGGGTAATCATTGGATTGATTTACCAGGAAAATTTCATATAGCTATTAAACAATTGGATTGTTTATATGGTTTATTGATTTCAACGGCTAATTGATTATATAAGAATTCAAATTCCATAATGTTCATGTTTGGATGTTAAGTAACTTTAGCTGATGTGTTGATAGGGTTAGACTGCTTTAAACTTTGTGTATAAAACAATATACTTGAATTATATGAAAACACAGTTTGTAATTTAAGTACAATTATAATAGTTTTAATAAAACTTTGAGTTTTAAAATATTTTTTTACTAAATGTTCTACAATGTTTAGGCAGTTTCTACACACTCTAATTATGTACTCTTTTAAATCAACTTATACAGTCAAAAATTAATTTGAATCAATGAACATATCTTCTATGAATATAGCCGAAACATGATTATTCATTCACATATATACAATAGAAAAAAAGCATTGACACCACTGAAAGAAGGAACGTCGAATATAGAATTTTTTTTTTAAAATTGCAGAATATTTGGAAAGAAATTATTATTTATCCTACTGATAAAGAAGAACTATTTACACATGAAACGTCTGTGTAATGCTGAACCAAATCCATTCGGTTTTAGTTTTGACGCATTCAGTGGAATTACGGATACCTGATCTTAAATCTTCCAAAATGTAATATCATATTTTTTAATTAACAGTTTTGTGGATTTTAGGTTAGATTGAAATATTTTTCTTTACATCCCTCGCATGTGAAACTAAATGAAGTATTTATTGAGTACCAATCTTCTTTACAACCAGAATACCGTTTATTAACATTTCAACTCTGGTCTAAAATAATTCCTTTTACTAACTCAGAAAAAAAAATAAATAATGTTAAATAAGAGAGAAAGGAAATTTTAATGAAAATATAATTTTGTAGTTCAAACGAGTTTCTTAAGGATAACAAAATAAAACCCACCGTAAATAAATAATTTTGAGCGATACAAATAACGTAAGTTTTCTCTCTGCTCATTAAAATAATTTGATAGGAAATAATTTTGTCAGAAATTGAGGGGAAAAATAAATGTACTCACTACGGAACTGGAACAAATTAAAACAAATTATTAGTTCAAACTAATTGTAAAATAAAATTACATTGCAAATAGGATTTTTTACTCTGAAAAAATCGCTTGTGAAGCATGTAAGCTGATATGTATGGCGATAAAAATGATGTATGAGATTTTGAAAATAGAGATTAACCTTAACCTAAATTAACGGAATTAATGTTCTCTGGTACCGATAACGGAGTTTGGAAACAGACGTTAATCGAAACGAGCATGGGTAGTGCTAGTTGTAGATATAGAAAAGACCGAGAAGTTTTTTATTTCTTAATAGGGGCTGCATTTGAAATGAGCAGTAACTTCGTTCCTACGAAATAGATAAAACGTACGTGTGGGAAGCGAAGTATTTGAATCTGTTTTATGCGTGATAAATACGTACAAAAAAGCGCCAAGCAAGTTCAATGTTGCGATAAAAAGACAAAAATGCACCTTTTTTTCTTTCTAACTTGGAGAACAGGTCCTTGAGAGCTCCGGCATTGAATTGCCGCTTTTATCATGTCGCGTTCTGGTACCTTTCTAAAGATATCCAACACGCAAGATTGTATCCCTTATATTTATTCGGCACAATTTGCGTATGCTCCTCCTTTTATGTAAGCGTCGAAAGCGCGTAAAAAATACATTCTTGAACCATAATTTAACCCGATTTTGACAATGTGATATATAAATGTACCCAGACAGACGTACATTCCTCCAGAATAGTTGCATGTTCTTGCAAACAAGTTTTATTACCTCTGTGTAATCTTTTGTACAACAGTTACTCTAAAGTTTTTTACATTTTCAGACATTCAAATTAACGGATTGTATCGAAATGATACAATTGGTGTTGGATGCGACAAATGATCCATGAGCAAAAGCGAAAACTGCAAAGTGTCCACTCAGATTTTAAGATCCTGCATAGTTGTACTCCACAGAAGCTATATGGGAATAACGTTAGAAAAGAGAAAATGGAAGTTTCATATACATTGTGCAAATAATGAAATTATTGTAGATTGTATCAGCAGTTGTTATATATAATTAAAGTTTAGGTACTCACGTATTTTAATGTCAAGGATAAAACATTACAGATTTTGTTCGAATTTTAACCGAATATTAACCGAATACAATTTCGGTTAAAATTCTACTAACCCAGCAAACGAAAATTCATTAAAAATCATTGAGTGATTTTGAATGAATCTCAATAGATTTGAATTGGTTTTCTTAGTCTAAATATCAATAGAAATCTATTCAACAGCGCTGTCATCAATGATTGTCTATTGTTTTAAAATCATTGATTTCAGTACGTGCTTATTATATTATTGAAATTCATTCAATTTCATTGATTTTCGTATTTTTTAATGATTTTGTGTTGATAAAAGTTTGTACATTTTATATATTAATTTTTCTAATTTTTTATTATTACATCATGGTGTATCTTGTAAAATAGTAAGGAAATATTATTGCTAACACTTAAATTGTAGTAATTTTCCGCTACCATGGTGTTTTTCAAGGTGTAAATCTGGCAGAATACCTGAAAAAGTTGGAATAATTTATATTTATTAATTAAAATCTGAAGGGAGTACCATTAAGTAGTAATCAAAGCTAAAAAATGTAAGTTAAAAAGTTATGAATTTTTTCTTAATTCGGGCTTCATAAAGGCAATTCTAATCATTGTTTACTATCTTCTAAAAAGAATCAAAAACAATTAAAGATAATTGGACGAGAATTTTCTGCAATACATGATTTTTCGATATTGGAGAAAATTCTCGACAAATTTCTTTGATTTTTTTTAAGAGACCATAAAAAATTGTTAGAATTGCTTTTAAGAAACTCAAATGTTGAAAATTAGATTCAGTAATTTTTAATTTCAACTTTTTCATTGCCACTTTCTTCTAAATTGATTTAGAAATTTCAAAAATTTGGGTGAACATAAAAAGAGATTTTTTTAAAATTACGGATAGATTTAAAGAAATTAAATTTAAAAAACATACAATTTTTTACGTTTTTTATTCCAACACCACTGACTTCCGCGTCAAAAGTTACTCCAGAACGAATTTATTTGACCCATTAAAATTCGCTAAATTAATTTAAATATTCAAAAAAAGTTTGATGAACAAAAAAACGTATTTTCAAAATAATTACGTATATAGAGTTAAAAAATGCCATTTCTTTTCGAGGAAAAAATTGTTTTGGGTCAAACTATTTTTTCCAATTTTTATTATACTATCTTTGAATTCTCCGTCAAAAATTACTAAAGAACCAACTTTTTGGTATTTTTGGAATGATTGTTTGATTTAAATATTTTATTTCCATTCAAAATCATTTACCTCCCAACCTTGTTATCGGAAATAACCGATTCGATTTCATTCATATCAGTTGAATTTTCATCTAATTTTGCTTTCGATTAAAAATCATTAAATTTGTTGTCCTGTAATAATTAACTATCCATTCAAATTCATTCGCGGCAAATATAACTATTTTTCCATTGAAATTTATTCAACTTGCAATTGTTCTATTCGGACATTTCAATTGAAATTCATTCAACAAAATCATTTCTTCATTCCACTATTTTCCCATTCAAAATCATTTTAACTTTTTATGAGCTATTAACCATTAAAAATCATTGAAACACATTTTTTCTCTCAAATTCATTGCAGAAGCTAAGAAAACGAATTCAGAAGTGATGCAGTGAATGCATTTCAATTGATCTTCAATGAATTTTTGTTTGCTGGGAACTTCCGCCGCAGACGAGCAATTGTCATTGGAAAATGTTATCATTTAGACCTTAATCACGACTACTGAAGACCAAATCAAGAAATACAATGTAGACTTCATATTTCAAAATGTAATTTAAAGTGACATTCCGAAAGTATATTCACTGTTGTTATTATTTTCTAGTTAATGCGAATGAAGAACAAAAAGTTCACGTATTGTAAGCTAGATGTTATGCAGTATGAGATAACTCACACGAAATTTTTACCGAGCCACATTTTCCTCTGTTCACGTTGGAAAATGTCATGTATAATATTAACTAGACGTTTATATAATAAAACTTGTCTACATCTTTTTCGGATTCTAATAAGTGCACATTATAGTAACTTTAGTGTGGATATTAATAAACTTTTATTTTTTACTAACTTATAATTGCACTTTTCAGGTGGTCAGCTTAGATACTCGAGTGAACGATTTTTCTTGGTATTAACGAATGAAACGTGACCGACGATACTAACTGTTATTTAATGTATAGTTACTTAACGAATAAATAATATTTAATTATTAAACTATAAACAGATAGATAATAAATCACTGTCTATGGCAGTAAGTTATATGTGGCCTTCCTATTTTGTGAAAATTATTTTATTGTAATAGAAGAATACTTTTAAAAGAAATCATGTTATGTATAGTAAGTATTAGTCATAAGCATACGATTGCCCAAAACGATTTTCTTGTTTTCTAATTAGCTTTTCAAATCTCTTTGGCACTGTGACAGCCTAATGTGTAGATTTACGCAGGAATAATTACGTGGACATTGTTCAAATTCGGCTATTGTAATTTATTGTTTGAAAATTTATCAAATTTGTAGTAAAACCTTTCCTTAACACACACAAAAAGCAATTCAATTTACTTCACCTGTCAACACATTTTGACATATTTTTGTTGAATTAATTCTCAGCAGCATTAAATACAATGGCGTCGCAGACACTTTGCTAAAAAACGATGCAGTAAGTACACCAATTTTGAAAAATATAACTAGGTACTACTTATCACAAACATGAAATGAAAGTTTAAGAATATTTAAATTTCTATTATAAAGAAAATTTAATCGTGGTCTTGTAATAAAAGTTTATCCAGAACTGATTTCTCAATTTCAAAAGTATCTTCCTATATCATTTAGCAGCTGTTTAAGTTGTATCGTATTAAATAATAAATTGTGAACTTTTAATTCAGAATTTCAACTTCAGTCCATCTGTGGGACCAATATTGCCCTTCGCTAACTAAATCTACGCACTTATATGTAATAAAAAAAAATAAAATTAAGTAAATTTATGTGTCATATTCAAGTGTTAATCTACAACTGACGAATCTTTTTACGTATTTAGGGTTAATAGAATCCAATAAATAATCATTTTATATATTATAATAGTCATATTCAGGCTTTTATGATTCATGATTTGTCCCTTAGAAACTGTGTACAAATTATTTACCTTCAAATTGTATTTCATACGGAAAGTAGTTGCCTCCGAGCAATAATTTTGAAGAGATCGTTGCTCTTGTATGATTTAGTTATATATTAAAGATATATTACATGGGCGGAAGTCATAACAGAAGAGGACAATGACGCCTTTATTAATATTTTAATATTTCATCTTTTTTGTATAGTCACGTTTCTAGTTATCAGATTTTCAGGAAGAAAAGTAAAATACACGAGCATGGAGCAACTTCTGCGTCACAATATAATTTGCATATGGGTATGAAATAAACTTTGTGAGATAAACATGATCCGAATTTATATATTCATATACTAACAGGCAAATATGAATGGAAAGTATTTTGTCGTTGTTCATTCCTCTGAATACATATTTCTATTGACTTGAACCGTGACTGACGTCAGGAACAAAATTTAAATATCTCATTCAACAATTGTGCTTGAGATTAGGATCCTCACCTCTTATTTCAATGCGCACTTTTGTGTACGGTTGTCGAGCTTCGTGAATATGAATAATAATATGCCATTTATTAGGATTGGTCACATATTTTAATATTAAATCCTCAATGTATATATCTATATATTTATAAAATAATATTATGCTACATTGATTCGGAATTGATCACTATACGTAGTGAATTCTTTGAACAGCTACTTATATTTGATATTTTTCTCAGCATCCGTTTATACATTTTATTATGTACGAGCACTATAAATTATAGATAGCATTCGTACCAGTTTCGAGCATTTACTTCTACCATTTTTAAAACATTTTGTTTCTTTATATTGGATAATTCTGTCAGTAAATTAGTAGACCCTACCTGCAGAAATGATCAAACATGCCGACAAACAGTTTTTAAGTCTGTGCACCAATAAATGTCTTTTAATAAGATCTTCTTATTGAATAATTTTTATTATTTAAAGGACATTTGAATAGTAGTGACCACAGGTAATCTTTATATTTCAATTTGAAGAACATTGTATGAAGATAACAGATATAAATGTTTGATGTTAAGCTTATTAGTCATTGATTAGTAACATGCTGTTGTGCTTAAGCCGTGATAGAACACAGCATGGATATTGGACATATAAAATGGTCATTTTATTGGCATACTTATATAAATAAGATGATAGTTCAAAGTTTTTCGATAAAAGTGTATATTTATACATAAACAATTAATGGCATATTATTTGCTCCATTGTCATTGTGTAAATTCTGTTCTGTTGAAAGTATATTGAACAGGGATTCATTGCAGCTCAGTAAATACGTAACTGAAATTGAGTAAAAATTCCTGAAGTTGAAAATCTTGAAATTAATCATCGTATTTTAAAGATCACGTACTTGGAAACATGTCAACAAAAGGTTTTGCGAATATTTAGTTAATTGCAATAGTTATTGCTAATTAAAATTTTAAGCAACTTTTTATTCAAATGTTCAAACATAAAAATAATTAAAAAATTTCGTTGAGATCACAGTTAAAATCGCATTTATTTATAAAAAAAGTTAAAAAAATGACTTGCATAAAATTTATTTTACTTTTATTAGATCTCACAAAAGTTCATTTATTGGCCTACTCACCAAATTTCATTGAATTTCATTAAACACTTTAGGAGTTGTTGACATTTAAATAAAAAGTTGCTTAAAATTTTAATTAGCAATAACTATTGCAATTATTTAAAGATTCGGAAAACCCTTTGTGGACATATTTCCAAGTACCAGAACAATAAAATACGATGATTAATTTCAAGATTTTCAACTTTGTGAACATTGGGGGGTCCACTTCAGGAATTTTTACTCAGTGGTTACTTTCAAGAATATATTCAAATGCTAACAAAATAAAATAAAAAACACAATCAAATTCACGGAGTTACGGGAGACAACAGAGCCGTTAATATATCAGTTGTTAATTTCAATAAATAATACAAATTAATTAATTAGACGACAAAATATAAATATAGAAACTTATCTGAGGTTTGACTGACTTGGCACATCTATGACACACGGAATTATAACCTAAACAGTTGAAGTTCAATTCAACAAGATACATTGAGATACTTTTATTAACGAAAATTGGAAAAATATTTTTAATTTAGGGATTGACCGGAGTTTTATCGTTCGGATTTTGACTTTTTGCTACTTTGATTTCTAAAATTTATTGTGTTTTGGTTGTAAATTATATAAACCTCAATAGCAGAAAGTACAAATTTTGGACTATGTTGCTTTGCGCAATGTGGATCAGACTGTACTGCTAAATCAAAACTTTCTAGAATTATTAATTATTGATAATATAGGAGCCATTATGTTATTGTTCAAATTAACTATAATCAACAATTGGGAGCTGTTAGAAAACCCTGCATTTGCCTACTTTAATTTTCCAGGAATGAGAATACTAGAGTGCACTAGTTACTGGAGTGAACATTCCGTCTGTAACAAAAGTGGCTCATTACTTCTTGTATAAACAATGGTGTCTCTCTACCGGAAATTTAGAGGGAATATCATATTTAAATAGTAGCATCTAATAGATTGAGTTGCTCGAGTATAGGCATGCCCTCCACTTATTACGTTACTAATATTTTGATTTATCAAAGACATTTTACTACATGCTTGATGCATTGCCTCGGTGTCGTCTTAGAGGATAATAGAATGTGGAGGACCACACCAATATATGAAATGAATAAATACCAATATGTTGTATAGAAAATGGAAGTTTGAACGAATATTTCACGGATTCGATGTTTCGAGAAGCACAAATAAAAGAAAATAGCCAGAACATACGTAAAGCAAGAGTTTAGAATTAAGTATGATGTAAATAGGAAAAATAGTCCAAAATATGTACTTTATTCTAGAACGCTGTGATGATGGTATTAAAAATTTAATACTGATTACTGTACCCCAGAACGTTTTATATAATGTCTTGTTTATACGACCGCTTTCTTAATCTAGAATGAATTCAAAACGATTAGCAATGCAAGTAGAATGTAGAAAATGGAAGGTATATACTGCACCATTTGAATGAGGTATAATTTTAATGTTGAAATATGTAATTATAACAGGATTAAAAATAGATAATTAAAACATGAATTAAAACGTAGAGAAAATAAGTAGAAAGTCAGTTTAAGCAAAGGTGAGCATTTTTAGAAAATTATAGCTGCGATTATAATTTTATAGCATGTGTTTCAAATCGTTATATAGTATCATAACTGAATTTAATATCAAATAATGTATTACTAAATATACCCTGAATGAAGATACAGTCATTTAATAACTTCTGTTAAGGTTCGAATGTCACTTTCTCATAATAGTGAGTAGTCTGATAATAAAAAATAAAATGTATGCATTAAACATTGTCAAAAAGTAACAGTTTCTAAAACAAATTTTAAATTTTGTATGTAAAGTCTTTCTGTCAATTCGCGCAGATGTCGTATATTTTAGTAAGCTTTTTATTTAAAAATATTTAAAATATAATATTACATTTTTAATACCACTCTTTTGAATTAGTACTGAGTTATGGTACTCAACTCTTTGAACCTATTGATGAAGAATAGGAATACAAAAACCGAAATGCTATTTTCTATAAATTTCACTGATTTACAGGAGAGTAGCTTACTTCTTGCTCTAACAAATTTACCTGTTAATCATATAATGATGAAATTATGATCGATACTTTATAGTATTAGCCCAATATGATGACTATTTTTCATTCGATTATATCATTCAGGAAACATTGTATGCAGGTGGGTCACGATTTTTAGCTCAATATCGATACACTAGTTACCCCAACTTGTGTTACAAATTTGTCTTTTGCAACCATCAAAAAATTTCATTCATATGTTTAATTTTTTGTTTCATATGACAAGTACCAAACGGATCACTTCAGCCTCTACCCACGAACGGTGATGGTCTATTTGCGGAATTAAGCATAAAAAATGATTTCTTAAATCGAACTTTGAAAAATGTTGTTGTAGATTAATTTCTGAAGAAGACATTAGTTGAATCAATATCGATGTTTATACCTTTTGTCTTTTTACTTCCCATTTAAATTTGACACCGTGGAAATGACAAATACGCTTTATTGACGATATGGTGACTATCAAAGAAATTCGACATTTGCAAAACTTTTGAAATAATTTTCATAGCGAGTTGAACATTTGACAGGAATTGTACACTTATAAAAACCTGATAAATTCAACTACAATTGAGTGGTAGACCTGAAAGTAGTAAAAATTAATAATATAATAATAATTATATTCAAATTAAAAAATCGCAGTAAAACATTTGACATGTGTAAATAATAATGTACAGTAATGTACACTATGCATATAGTTATAACATTTTTTTTATTTTTAGTCAAATTTTTACAATTCATTTTACCAATTAAATGACATTTTAACTAATTTAGGGTTGTTGCTGCATCTTCTGAAATACTACACATAATATTTGAATAGTAGTCAAATTTATTAAAAATGCTTTGTAGCGTATACATCCAGGAACCATCTGTAACAAATAAAATAGGAAAACTTTACGAAATGATATAGCTAATAAGGAATAATGGAATAACTAAATTTCGAAGGGTAAACAGCAAAACCCTTTGGGAAATAATTGAATGCTACCTATCAGGCACATTTGCAACCTAAGTAGAATCGTATTCGTAAAACGAGTTTTGTACTTTACCTTTACTAGAAGATTACGACTATAAAACTGGAACTACTTTGGATCAGCGTAAGTACGTTTCTACCCAGCAATCAAAAAAGGATTCAGAGAGGTTGCAATTTTGAATCCTTTTGAATTAGTAATTTCTCATCGATTATAATGGATTCAAATGTATTCATTTGGATTCACATCAATTCCTACGAATGCCTTTGAATCCAGATATATTACAGTTTGAATCATTTTGAATACCCAGTTTGAAGTGTATTCGGTTTGATTAGCATCTGTGCCCGTGAATGCCATTAAATCCAAGTGCATACCAGTTTCACTATTTCATATTTCTGAATCATCGTTTTTAAAGGGATTCCGTTGGATTCATCTCTATCTCGAAGAATATCTCCCAGTTACAGTGGATTTTTCCAAATATATAATATATAAATAATATGAGTAATATTTAATTAGTATTAAAATAACATTACAAAACATTTTTCAAATACTTCAACGTATAAATAAGGGAATAATAATAATTTTTCTGTAATGAGATTAAAAAGTGAATAAGTTATTAAAAAAAGCAGTTCACTGGTAGAAGTTTGTCCATTTTTTCTTAGACTAGCCATTTCCCTATACCTTTAACATAGTAAATAAGAATGTTATACAAGAATTGTACAAAAAATGTTTTCCTTTCTACCAGGGCTAAGAAACATGTTTTAAATATTGCATGCTGATTCAGGACAATATTATTTTTGAGTTCTAATGGTTTCACAAAGAATATTTTGAGTTCGGCTTTTCTGATTACAAGGAATTCAGTATTATTACATTTTATTGATATTGTTGTTGGACTTTTTTTTTGCGTTTTTTGCAACATTCGGTATTTTAGAAAATTATTTTTGGATTCAAAAGGATTGGATAGATTACCAATGAAAAAAAATGTATCGTCAGTTCAAGTTCCTTTTCAATTACTGGTTATATTTAACTTAATAATCCCCTACCCGATTAAGAAAAGTTTACATATGAGATATACCCCATTTGTAATAGTTTTTAATACAGAACAAAAATTAATTCAGGCGGGTGAGAAATACTTGATGGCATCCAATTACATGAATGTAAACTCTAGTGGCAATGGTTACAAAGAAACGTACTTTATCATCTAGTATAATTCGTTATTTTTCTTAATTTCTCCTAATAAATTTCAAGGAAGGCTATAGAATAATTTCTTCGACGTGTCATTCACCAATTTGCATTACACGTTTGGAGATTTAATTTGTGGATCGGTGTGTCGCGTAATGCTCGTCGAAGGAACTTGTACCTGAAACCATTGCTACCCAATAATAAAGATATAACGGCACTCCAATTAAATAAGTTCGAAACGCCAATGAAGTTGATCATTAGCAATTCTTTTTTTCTGGCCAGAAAACCGTTCCCGATGGCTCTGACTTCATCTTTTCGAAGTTTTTTATAGCTTTCTGAATGGAATTAGCCTGTCAACTTCAAGAAAGTTTTTGTTGCTACAATCTGAATTCTGATTACTGGAACTAAATAGTTTAGTTATGACCAATTTAACCGAACCGCCCAGTTGTGGTTCATGCACGAATTTGGTTGCTAAAACCAAACCTGGTTTCTTTGTGAAACACCTCCTGCATGGATTCATTAAGGTGATCAACGAACAGCCAAGAAGATGTGCAAACGTCACGTTTGATCATCGAAATGTTAGATGGACCCAGTTTTAAGTATACATTTTTCAATTTATGGGCAATTATGCGAATTAGGATAGCTGGTTGCGTATGTTGGTTTAGTATTCACAACCAAGATAGCGTCTTTTTTTATGTCAAATCGATGTTGCTGTGCCGTTACCAAGACGTCACAAGTCCGTCATAAATGACATGTCTTTTTTTGGACGTATTAACCGCCCAGCTAGCATTTACGGTAGCGTCTTTTTTTTATGTCAAACCGATGTTACTGTGCCATCACCAAGACGTCATAAGTCCGTCATAAATGACATGTCTTTTTTCAGACGTCCTAACCATGTCTTAGACGTTTTTAAGACGTCTGCAAAAAGACATGTCAGTTATGACGGACTTATGACGTCTTGGTGACAGGACAGCAACATCGGTTTGACATAAAAAAAAGACGCTACCATAAATGCTAGCTCGGCGTGTTCTAGACGTTTTTAAGTCGTCTGCCAAAAGTCATGTTATTTATGACAGACTATGACGTCTTGGTGACAGCGCAGCAACATCGGTTTGACATAAAAAAAAGACGCTACCATAAATGCTATCTGGGTATGGTATCGGATGTTGATTCAAAATGGTAATAATTCATAAGAGCGCTACATTGCATGGAAAAAGATTTCTTGTTAAATTCCCTTGACATGTCAAATTATGTTCATCATGTTACGTACCTCCACGAACATGTTACCCACAAGCGCTGCAATAGGTGTCTATTATCCCAACCGAACGAGTTTGGTTATCCTACCTGTTATTGTTTCAATTCCAATCATTCAGTTGCGCGACCACGTAGGACCACTTAAACTTGGTCCGATTAAGGCTGACTGGTCTTAAGTTGACAATTGTTTTTAGGAACCAGCTGGATGTTCGACCAGATCACTCCAGTGGGAGAATTCGACTTTTCCTCACACTGTAGGAATGACCTATTGCTATATTTTGCTGCTGTTTGGCTTTACAGTTAGGAAAAGTTGCTGAACCCTGATTCAGGGGTCGGTATCCTTTGACAGGATTGGTTGCTGAAGGCCAAGGCTATTTTTTAATGACTTCTTCCAGTTGTGATTGGAGTGCAGGTGTCGGAGGATCGTCGGGATGATCATTGGTGCAAAAGTCGCGACTGTGGCCGTGAAACGCCTGTGGAGTCGCACTGGCTGGAATGAAGCGAGTAACGAGGCGACGACGAGTCGCGAGCGAGTGCCTCGTGTGGGAGATCCCACTGATCCCACTCGAAATTCCGGAATAAAGCCCCTCCCCCGTGTCCGGCGGCGAGGGTTATTTGAAAATGAGTGAAACTTCCCGGCAACTCGCAGACCGTCTCGCGTGGTCGTACCTCGCGCGTGTGTACCCGGGAAAAGTGAATCGTCAATCTGTCATGACCAACCAATGACATTTTGACTCAAATTCGATCAATTTCAAACTCAGCCACCGAGCAAGAGTTTCATTTTTGCATGACTATTGTGTTCCGCAATTGTCACACAAAAAATAAGACATCAGTGCGAGATGGTGTGTTTTAACTTGAGTAAATTGCCCGATTGGGCAGTGCGCTGATATTTGCTCAGAAAGTGCGAAACCAACCAGAAAAAGGAAACGGAATTCGCCAAATTACCTAAATGGATTAAACAAATGGTTACTTTCTTCGAGAGGATGGACGTTATGTTGAAAACTGACCCTGAAATGCAATGAAATTCAACCCGATTACACCATAATGTACTAGTGGAGGTAATCAGGCATACTCTGTCGTGTCCAATTGCTGGTTTAAGAATTATGTTCTAGTTAGGTCGAAAATGATAAATTGGGGTTCATTTCACCCTCATGATTAATGACACGCGTACTGGATCAACGAAAACGTTTTTGTCAAGTCCAAGCTCATTAACAGGTGATCCAAATTATCAGTCAAAAAGATATTCTGAGTAAATGATTTTTTATTCAAGTATATTAAATTCAATAATCTTTGTGGCAAATCTATTTTAATTTGAAAACAAATATTTTTTTAATTATTCGAATGAACGTTTAAAAATGTTTTTCTTTCCATCGTAACTGGCGAAAGCTTTGATTGATCCGCGGAATCTCAGAGAAAAATTTAATTACTTCAAACATATTTAATTTAAATCGTTTTAGTTAAATTAATGCAGGGACAAAAAGTTGTATACAATCAAATGATCAAATCAGCTTGACTGGTCTCAAGCACATATCCACTCGATTCTTGTTAAATAATTAGTAAATGATGCTTCTTTTTTAGTAAATCATGTGTAATTTAAGAAACTATGTTCTCCATTCAGGAGTATGGTTATTCCTAAATGGCGCTAATAAATGGATAGATAAAAATACAAAAATTGTGTTCCATTACAACTAAGGTTCACCTTGATTAAATTGATTGGATATCGATAAAATTTGGTTGAAATGTAAAGGAAAAAATGCATTGTATCGCTGGACTTTGGTATGCATTAAATGAAGACATTGATAACATAAACCATACAGATTTTTTATCACTACCACAATAATATTGATTTTTTTAAACATCTTCTCTATCAAAATATTAAATTTAGAATGTTGAAAGTAGATTGTATTTCAAAGCATGTTTTCATATAATCAAAAAACGTCGATTCGAAATCTGTTTACTTCGTCACAGAAAACTACTATTTTTATCTTTTCGGACGAGACATCTCATGCAATTGCTTTTGAACGTCACTTATAGTAAGTTCAATTTCTCAGTTAGCTGACTAAAACAAAATTTGTGAATATAAAAGCAAATATTACTATTTGATTAACCTGAAATAAATACTTATTTTAACCAAAACACATTTTATTAAATTAAATGATATTCACTAAAAATAGGAGACCTTGGCTAAACATACAAAATCTATTGTTAGTTTAAGTTAATCTATCTTCTACTACTATGCAACTGAATATGTATTTGACTACTTAATTGTTTTCGTTTGTTTATATTCATAGAATAAACATTTTTAGCATATTCTCGGATTGTTAATAATTATGTAGTATATACAATTTGTAATGTAAGTAATAAAATAATATATTATAATATAATAGTATATGAAAAGAAACCACTGTCTCAACGTTACAGTCTTTTAAATGCATAACTAGACAATTTATGGAAACCATACTCAGAGAGAAATGTATGTTAAGATTTACAATACAATTGTAAATTTTGCAATAAAAGTAGTAAGTTTTTTTCCTAAATTTTGTGCCATAAGTGTATTTCATGGAAAACAGTCGTTTTTAACTAAAACACCTCAAAATTGAAGTATGATGGTTATAGGTTGGTTGACTTCATTTTCCAACTTACCTATTTAATTGCAATACCTAGAAAACTAATGCAACCCTAAGAGATAATACATAAAGTTTGACAATGAAATTTCATGTTTTGTTCAAAAGTGGATAATAATTTTTTTTTTGTTACAAATTTCAATTATACGTTCGCCTAAAAAAAACCTCAGTGAGTTTAAAAAACGCCTAATTGAATATTGATATCAAATTTGTGATCACTGTCCTCAACCCCCGTCATCTTGTAAAGAATTGTATGATCAAAATTGTAATAAATTCACTACAAAATTATTGAATATGGTTTATACTTTGAAGCCGACTTCTGGATTTTTTCATTTTTCTAATCTATTATTTAACTATAGCATATACGAAAATAGTTATATATCAAATTTTATTGTTGAACATTTTGAAAATTATTGCAGTAGTTGCTTAGTGACATTATACTACTTAACACGTTAACATACATTACTCTTTCTCAATAAAGATCGATGCTAATTTCTGACCCTTTTTCTGTGCACTCCACAGTTTTCAATTGGAGATTTTTTATTTTTTATTGAAAAAATACTTCTGAAATGTCGCATCTGAATGAATCGTATTAATTTAAAAAAAATACTCCTTAAAGATTGATTTAACTGACTACTGCCTTAATTTAAGAAAGTGTAAAATTATAAAACGCAATTCAATTTTCCGTTTAGTACTTATAATAACACTGGTACATAAAAAATTAAAAATATTTTTTGATCTTATCACACAAATTTTAGTTAATCTGAAAATTCAGACAATGTACGCGGAGTACGTTTTTTAATATTTTTTATTTATTGTTTAATTTGTTAGATATTCGATCTGTAGAAATGGGTCTGATATGAAATAAGTCTATCTTAGTAGTACATTAAACACTGCGTTCATTTCCAAATGTCTCGTTGCTTATAATGACTTAGTTATTAGATGACAAGTAGTTAGAAGATGACACAAACTTTCCTCTTCTTCTAAATTTCATATTTTACTGATCAGCTGTTTGTTAAAAGAAATATATGTATTCCCTATACTGCAATTCGTCTTAAATTGCGAACTATCCGGAATTGGACGACCAGATGTTTAATTTGAAGGGGATACCTCTCATTCAGATATGCTTAACAATTTATGCTAAGTTGCAAATATTGGTTAATTTATAGACAATTATTAAAATCCAATTTGTGGAAATATAATTCCATTGCATACTGTTTACATCTTTCCATGATAATGCTTTAATTATTCACGAGATCCTTTATTGTTTGGATCGATTCTGAAAATTCACATTTGTTTAGCAATTGACTATGGATTTGGCACATCCAGTCATATTTGTCATATTTATTTTTTTTTACGGATAATTAAATTGGTTTGTTTAAACAGATTTTTTAGGACCTTTTTTCGGCGTATTTTGAATTTTAACTACAAAATTTGATTTTTAAAATTACTTTCTGAAAAAAAATGTTATTCCATTGTCAGAAACTTTGTTAAATGCAAATAACGCAGGTTAACTATGGTAACTACATAATTCATTTTTTAATGCTGTCGCGAGTTTGTATAATTAATATTCATATCATGTGAATATAATAAATATTTTAGGCTGTTTCGATTCTGCCAGTAATATGTATTCATTATTGAGGACATTTCTGACTATTACATTAATCATTAAAATACTACCTCCAACTCTCTGTAAATAGGCTTGATTATTAACATTACATAAATGACGGTGTAATGCTAGTGCGAGCGAGTGCATTACCGTGGGACACGTATTTGCAATTGACTATATTAAATTCTAATTTGGTGCTTATATATAATATATTGATGTTAGTACACGTATATTACATGCACATGACGGTCCTCGCCCACCATCAAGCCATCTCTTTTCCTACTAACCTCGAAGGTCCAACCAAACAATGATCTAATCCATACGTTTTGAATGTATGTACATACAACAGCGCATATAGTAATTATACATATACATTCCGAAATGCGGACATTTCTATGTGTTTTCTTTGCGATTATGATATATGTGAAAAATTTGTTTGAATACTGAATTTTTGACTTTTTTTATAATTAAAACTGTATTTAAACCAAACTGTCTTTTTTTTAGCATACATAAAAAGGTATGTACAGATAGGTATGTAAAGATACATACAGTTAATGACATTAGTTCTGATCAGTTATGTTAAACTCTGAGATGGCACGAATCTAAGAATTTTACAATGACTTTGCAGGCGATGACATTTGGGCCTGCTAAGAAACTTTCGCATAAGGAAGTTGTAAACCACCTGCTGACAATTTGTTGCACATGATCGTTCTTTGGTCATAAAACAGCTGACCAATCCATAAAACATGATTAAGATCCTGAGTATCATGTCCACATTGACATCTGCTGTCTTTTGATAAATTTTTCACTTTATTGGTTGTGTTACAGACATATTTTTTCGTAAAAACGCGAATCTTTCAAAATGGTTTTAATATGCCAGATATTTTTATTGTCAAATTGGTATTGAGGAGTTGGAACAACGGCATCAAGTTAAATTTTTTGTAAAACCATTTTACAAAAGTTTTCCTTTTATGCCATATAGAAGGACTTTAATTCACATATCACTTATCATATACCTATAAAGTTTTATAACTGCAGGTGAACTATATTTATTTAGAATCGCATTTAATTTTTTAATGAATTGAATTTAATCCGAATAAACGTTATGCATTTAAGTTTTGTCGTTAATACTTTTAAGTTCTGTACAGTCACATGTACAGTAAACATGTTGTCAAATACTCTTAATTTACTAACAAGGATCAACATGAAATGAAAAAAAAATCCATCCTGTCTGTTAATTGTTTTTATAACTTTAATTGACATTTTACAATGTTTTAACCCTCGAATTAATTGCATTAACTCCGAAAGTAAGCAGTTTAAATTAACATTAGCTGAAAAATTATGGACATGAACAAATATTTATGTTACAGACCAGTACCAAAACCGTTTAGCTTGCTTATATTTCACAAATTTTTAAAATTGCACATCGAAATGCAGAATTGCTGAATTAAATTTAATAATCGCAATGTTCAATATCTTTTTGTTAGTAATAGTGTTTATTTATCATTCTAGAATTAATGTATGTTAGCACATGGTTGTATTAGTAATTAATAATTAAAATATTGGGTATACTTGTTCAATTTTTTTATTATATGTAATCATGTAATTTAATTATTCATAAATGTTGAAAGATATCTGTGGAATGATACACAAATTATAAAAAGCAATTAATATATGCATTTATCGACAATTTTGTGAATGAAATTTGAATATCACGTTGACTCTGAAAAAATGTAAAAATCATTATGAATATGCTCCAATCGAAATTCACCTTTATATATAGCAATTATTAATTAATTTTTGTATATCGGTTTGTAAGCAGAGGAAATTAGAATAATAAGAAAAAATTACCTCCTAGAATAAGATTGGAAATTTAGTTGTTTAATAAGGAATAATGATATCGTAAGAGGTATTGGCAGATATGTTAATATATCAGCAATATATAGATTATGGTCTTGATTAGTACAGTGCTCGATTTATCTTATGGTTTTGAAGAATTTTTGAAAAATTAACAACTGCAGGTTTGTTCGATTTAAAAAAATGGAGGTGCATTTTTAATGTCAACAAATCTTAACCGATTCCGACACAAACTTATGTTTTATTATTTATTTTTCTTTGTTATTGATTGTCATTTATTTTTTATCATTTGACATCTAACAATCCACAAAATCGATGTTTCAGCTGACGAATCACCTATGCGATATGTGTACGATTATTCGGATCTATAATTTTCAAAATTGATTTCGTAAATTGATTATGTATGTAGTGCATCAAAATCGCTCATTTGATGGGTGTTGAAGATGTAATAATAATATTGTCGTTAAGTCAGGTCATGGTTAATCCGATTTCTTACCTCTTGAAAAAATATCTTGAACAACATGATTAATTTACAGATTGTACGAAGCGAAATGTAATCTTTATTTGTAGTGATACATGTTTGAATCACTCATTTTATCTACGATAATCTCTGATGCAATTATCTTCAATGCCAAAATCCCTGATATGACAAATGATTTATTTAATTTGCATGCACTTCCTAAATAATGTATAATTCTTTAATTCAAATCGATTATATTTGCACTTTAGAAACAAAATGTCCCAATGTGTCTTATTTGAAGACAATTTAAAGTCTCATTTCCTTCAAATGAAGAATTTTGAGACATTTATTTTTAAAGTGTGTTTGTTTTAATTATTACCTAATATTTTCTTAGATTCTCTTAAGAATGTTTGGATGTGCTTTTCCGAAAATGTAATTAATACATATTTATTCAGTAACTAAACTTAAAAAAAAAATTATTAATTATAATGTTGGTAATAAACCACATATTTCCTTTCTTTGTAGTATTCAGCAATCATCATATAAAGTATTTCTGACCAATTTAAACATTATTTATTTATAGTACAACAACGTTTCGTATTAAATGCAACATTAAGTTTTTGATACTGAATGCCATGTACGAAACATCTATCTCTTGTCTCTCAAGGCGATCATGTCTTTTCGAATTCGCAATGCTGACAATCGAAAAATGATTTATTTTTCAGAATTCCATTTCTGAATTTATTTATCAACTACACTATTTGCTACCGGCATATCGAAATTTGTGCACTGTACCAATTAAGTGGGTTGAGTTATGTTAAATGGCTCGCTTAACATCACGCTTTGGTTAAAGATTGTTCGTGTTAACATGCAAATCTTAGATTTTTCGAAACTGCCATTAGGACCTCAGTATAACTGGAAAATCTATTCGAAATAAAATGTGAAATAAAAATAATAATTTTAATTATATATAAATCGTAATTAATCAAAAGAAAATTTGAAAATGTCCACTTTTGTTTAGTAAAACGTCGCCATATTGGAAAATCTAAAAAACTGGTACCATAGATAACAATCTAACAAGGAATAACGATGGATTTGATAACAGTAGGATTAATTATCATACCTAAAAAATGTATTTCTGTATAGTTCCAACAGAGTTGCCCTTTAATTTTACTTTTCCAAAAGGGTATTACGTATGGGATTTTGAGGTTTTCCAGTTGGAAAATTTATTTATAATACATAAGGGTCGGTGTCGATAGGTACTGTGGAAAGATAGTATACTTTTAAATGAATTTAATTTTGCTTAATATACGCAAAGATGGGAAATTGCTGAAATTTCAGAAATATATTAATGGGTTGAATTATTATTTGTTTATACCTGATAAAATTGAACATTAATCTTTTTTCGAAACATTTATGGAAAAAAATTTAAGGCATCAACTAAATCGACTGTACTAAACACAGCAAACAATTAATAAATTAATGAATGCAGGGGTAGGAACGTAAGGCCAATTAATGTCAGTCATGCGAAAAATGGTTAGGAAGGCATTGTTTTCAGTCATCCGTGATTCTTGCCATGGGATCATACTTTTCGCGTGCTGTGTTTCGAACGATGCGCGGAAATCATAACGGAACGAATCAACGGCATTCGAACCGTTTCCCATGAAAGTGCTCACAAATCGTGCACTTGTGCGATTGGCTTCCGGTGCTCGGAACCCTACAATCCTTTTTATATTTCTGACCGCTATGAAAATCAAAGAAGTACAGTGAATTTAAAATATTCACACTAAACAAAAAATCGCGTTAAAATTACTAAAATTCTGCTTATTTTATCCGCAGAAAATATGATCCACTATCGAACTCACAATAATGGGCATATTCAGGTTTTTTTCTTGTGCAATGAAAAGTGGAGTCAAAATTGTGTAAAATATAGTTTATAACAAAATTTGTTTAATACAAAATAGTATATTATTGTATCTAGGGTGAAATTGTCGATGTTCGCGTGTGTGAAGTATATCGCCCTAGCAAAGCAAAGGATGCCAATCGTTGGGAATTTTAAACCTGATGCATACGATGTTTCCTATCACGATGGGCGGAGATCGCGATTATTCACGCGCCGATTTTGCCCTAGGGCAGAAAATCGCGAAATGCGTCTATTTTTGAACGTTATTGATACGTGATCAGACAAAGCGCCTCGTATGATGAACGAGTTCGAATTGGCCTTATTACGAAAAAAAATAGGATGCGAAAATCGTTAAGGCGCGATCTTAAGGTGACAGGTGTACTTGTAATATGCCAGATATACATTTATAATAAATCTAATCAGGCGTGCTAGTGGTTGCAATTTGGTACGTTTATTTTTATTGAGCTATTTGAATCCCATACGGGATTATGTAGCTTTACAATTAGTGGTACATATTGGTGTTGCGCTTGTTTACATTGTGGTATTTCTAAATTTCGTGTTCCTAAATCTCTAATTCACAATCTTTGAGAAATCGTAATAAGGTTTTACATAATGATGGCCTGCCTTCGTATATTAACAGCCTCGCTGTCAGTGGTAAAAACATGCTGCGTTTGTTTAGTTCTTTAACAAACTTTTCTCTCTCGCTAGAGTATCACGGATACTGCCACAGGATGTGGAGCATTTCCGATGATCAATTATATTGACTCTTGCAATTATTGATGCCGCCAGGTTGTAATGATTGGCCCTACACCTATTTATGGTCACAATTGTGCTGCCCGATTCAGATCTAAGTTTGAAAACCAAGGCACCCATCCTTGTAAAAGTATTGAAAATATTATTTTCCTTTCGCTAGTTCTGTGTTTACGATACTTTTTTGTGTATTTATTTTCGCCATATTATTTCTTACCGAGATCAGAATATGGAATTCGAATATTTTCATCACATTTTTCTGTCGTGGCTGTTTTTGCTAAACAGTCAACGTTTTCGAGGATCCCCTTATGGGCCGGTATCCAAATGAACTCGATTTTGTAATTGTTGGAGCTGAGCCTCATAAATTCTAACATTTTTGGTACGTAGCTGAACCGATCACATAAAGTTTAAGGGTTGGGAAGTCACCCAAACAGCAAAAAGACATCTTGAAGAGCTCTTTAAGAAGTCTTAAAAATTGTAAGGTGTCTTAAATACTTATCAGAAAGAGCGCTTAATGTGGTCTTTAAGAAGACTTATATGTCCATTTTAAGAGCTCTACAACACCGCCAAAAAAGAGGTCTAAGATAAAAGGTCTTATTTGAAAGCTTTGACATATAAAGCAAATTTCTGAAAATTATAGATTCTATTTTTGTAGCTTAATCATTAAGTTATATAATTCTTACTTGAGTTCCTTTGTACCGTTTGCATAGTTATATATTGGATGGTGATTACATTCAATAGAATGAGGATAATACAACAATAATACAAAATTGTGAAAACACTTGCTAAATATCGTAAAAGCACTTATTTTGTCGACGATCTCTTTAAGAGGTATGTGTTGTATGGGAAACCAGCCAAGCTGAAGATGATAAGGACTGCTGTGATCCTGCTTCCCAAGGTTATCGATGAAACGAATACAAATATCCCAAATTGTGATCCTGCGTTACGCGCCGGATCATGGCCTGAAACAATTTCCACTGGAGAATAGTTTCTTCGGCTTTGTGAATCATCTGCAATAACGAAAATTGGTTATTAAAACAAGTATGCGACATAAACATGTGTAGATCTCCGCAGAAAGGTATTTTGAATATAGTGTTAAAATTTTTAATCCATCAGTCAAATTGTTTGAGTAATGTTTTTGACCTACTAAAAAAAAGTGGTTTCACGAAAAACGTGTTTTTCCGTACTTAATACATTTATACAATGCATTTTTTAAGGAAAAAAATTTTCAAAAATTCTACCGGAATTGGTCGTATAACTTGTTGAAAATGACCTTACTACGTTGCGAATTAAGCTATGTAAATAGAAATTCTGATTACCAGTACAATAGTTTTTTTTCTGGGAGGCCTTACAAGAAATTATGACAATGATAACTCAAACAATTCAGAAGAAAGTTTTTTGAAATTAACAAAATCGATATTTTTTCCAGAAGTTTTGGTTGAGTTTAAATTCTACATTTATTACTTTTTCTAACAAACATAATACAAATATTATTTGTTAAAATCATTTTACTTTTATGAATTTCAGCAACGAGTCTTTTTCCGCCGAAAATGATTCTAACGACTATGAAATTGCTTGTAGCTTGATTAATAAATAATTGGCTAGTTTCTACTTCATCACAAATGTAACATCGAAATTCAACATTCAAAATAGCGGTTAGACATTTCCAGAATATTCTTCTTAATTCCCCGTTACTTTTTTCTAAATTTTTCACACGTTTTCTAATTTCTGATATTTTTCATATAATTGTCATCATGAATTAACATTATTCACAATTTCTTGAAGAAATGTTCTTAAAAATTTATTAGAGACCACGAGAATCTCTGTGCATGCTCAATATTAAAGAATACTTTAAAAATACGTTCGTTGCAGTAAAACGGATGAATTCGCAATTTCCAAAGGTCTCAGAACAATTTATGAAAATGTTTTTTGAAGCGAGGCAAGAGTGCCATCCGATGTAATTGTGGAAAATTGCAACAAAAATTAGATACTCTAAACAAAATTTCTAAAAATCGTACAAATTGACTTTGTGTACCATTTAAGCTAAAATTTTGAAATATCCTAACGTAATAGAGTTATTTCAAGATCAGATTAGTTTTCACCGCAAACAATCTAGAAGATTTGCCTCTACTCATCTTGAAACTGTACCACGCATGACTGCGTGTAATCGGATATTCTGATTAAATTGTATATTTCCAGAAATTACCAATCTGCACCATGCTTTCTTATGGTTGGTCAGTTTTCCAGTTTCAATTACAAATAAATTAAACATATGGAAAAATTTCTCTGTCAAATTTGGACTTTTCAAAATTAATTTTAACTCGTATGAGGATTCGAAATTGCCGCACTGTATAATTATCTTATTATATTTATTAGAGACAGAATAAACAACAAATTGTTCCATAATTACCATCTATTAAAAATTTAGGTTATAGTTTCAAACTTAATTGCGGTTCTTTCATCGAGTACTTTTTATGCTATACCCAACAGTTCTCTAATTTCGGAAAGTCCGCTCAATTTCCACGCATTTCGAACAGTAGTAAACGTTAGGGTTTAATTAAAAGTTGTAATCTTAATCACATTTCAAAGTTTTGCAATCACAGGAAAAAATAAATTTGATTGTTTTTGTTAAATCTAGTTTATACGTGGTTAACACGTTTACATTTAAATTACTTGACGTGAACCATTAAAAACAAGTTTTCAATAATTTATATTTATGAAACGAACGCAACAAAAAGAAAATAATGGACATCAATTAACGAAGTATAATTTCCATTTACGACATAATGATTATGACAGATTGATATGCACATTTTGGTGCATAAAAAATTTTTTAACAGAATTGAATAATGGAAATATTTTACTTTATTGGATAATTTTGGTGTTTAAAAAAAATATGAAGACCGAACTTTTTACTCATTTCATCTCCCGGCACACCGAATATCTAATTTTGTTTAAAATTTGTTACAGTTTAGATTCTCATATAACGATGCATGGAATCGTATTAAAACATTCAATTTATAGTTAAAAAGATAACGAAAATGAAAAAGGAAACAAGACAATAACACGAAAAAATAAAGATGTATTTAAAAATTGAAACCGAAGTTTTAAAATGTTTCGAATCAACAACTTGGGGTTTTACCAATGTGAAATCAGTAAGAAAATTTCGTAATTTGCATTAGGTAAACTGCCGTTTACAAGTGTCTAATCAATGATTTATTAGATTCTGCACTGTGCATCTGGTTTTTCATAACAGCTTGTTTGTATTTCTTTTACTGATTTCACTTTAGTAGTATCCCACGTTATTAATTAGAAGTATTTTAAATCTTAGGTATGAATTCAAGTTTGTACCTTTCTGTTTAAGTTTTGTTACTATTCTTTTATTTGATAATTTAATTTTAAGATTGTAACAACAGTAGGTAAAAATATCAATTGTTATTTTTATTCTATATTAATTTTACTGTGTTAATTATATTTCATACCTTATCATGTTTTCACAATTTTGTATTTGTATTAAATTATTCACAAATAACTTAATAATGAACAATACTGATGAAAATGCAAAGATTTAAATAAATAATTCATAAAATGTAGAACATTTTGTTTTCTATTGATTAATATTAAGTATGAATAAAGCCAGAAAATTTATTAGACATAAAGGCGTTCGGCATTATTTTTTCTTTTTTAATGATTGGCAATATGCTTGTCACAAAAAGATATTAATTTGTAGGCTAAAATATATCGTTTTATGCATTGCACATAAAGTTCGACTTTGTGCATTTTTTACATTTTTTTAAACGATCATACAACAAATTTGTCCAAAAAAATTTTTTGCTAGCAAATCTCACATAAAAACTTTTACCAGCTTGTATCTAGAGATCATAAACAAATTCTATAAAAGGTTTATCTTTGATATTGCCCATGAAATTGGACGTATTTGCAACCGGTTTTATTAAAAGTAACATTTTTTTTAATGAGTTCAACTTTATTAACTGAGAATAATACTGGACATTTTTTTGACAATTGACCATGCATATTTATGGATTTTTATCTGATAATAATCATACTTAAATCAATAATAATAAACAATGCTCCAGATGATGCCAATTTTGCTCATAATATGCCAAATAATTTGGTTACGTGTGTGTTATTCCGCCTGATAAATGTTATTCAATATCTACACGTTATTGACGAAGCTAAAAGATTGTGATGAATGAGCAGTCGTGACGAAAGTATACGATTTCAGAACATATTCTGCATTGAATGAAAACAAGTGATGATTGAAAAATAAAAATATTTACGAATATATAAGAATGTCCGTATTTAAATTCCGAAGAAATTTTAAAAAGAATGAATCCAAAATTTTGGTGTCCTCTATATCCACGCTATCCCTGATGTTCGATGTCTTCAATCGAAGAAAAGGGACGAAATAGAAATGTTCATTGAATACATTTCTCCTTGATCGTGTGAATAAAATCATGGCCAGGAGATAACGTGTTGCATTCATTGCAGTGTAATCGTATACATAAAAGTGCTGAATTTGTTTCATTGTTGCGAGTAGCACATATCGCTCATCACCTCCCCTTCTTTTTGTTTGATGATAGCTGTGCTAATGACAACGAGCACTCGGATGTACAACCTTTCCCATGTAAGACCTATACTTGAAAAAGCCTATGGGAGACCTGTCCCACAAGAAATAGGACACTAACATGCAATGTAACCTTAATTAGGTCAGAGTGATTAATGGCAGTATGAGAATCACGGAATGCGTAGCGTTGATCAATTGGAAAGATAGTCTTTTCCTTACATTTCCCATTTGACTGATGTAATTAATTAAAACTAATTTTTTTGCGTTTGGCATACAATTAAAAATCATGGAAGTTAGGGATACTTATTTCTGCATAGTTAGATCTAATCGGTTCTTCAAGTTTTCAATTCTTTTGAAAAGGTAATCTTCATTTAAAAAAAGTTTGTTTATTGAAAGGGAAACCCCAGAAAATTATAAACAAACAAAATGCTGTTGATAATCGACAACTTCGTATGTAAATTCTTTTATCTGATTTTGTCTCGAAATAACTTTTGACGTCAGAATGAAACTTTATCGTAAGGAAATTGAATAAGAAACAGAGATTAGAGTCAGCGCATATGTTACTATACTAGTTCCGGTACGAGTGCAGATATCTCTTGATAGCTTCATCAACTCTTGCTGATGCTAATTATTGCTAGGGATGTCATCTGCACTAATATTATAATATTTTAAAATTCATAATTTGGTAAATACTCTATTTAGTTAATTAGGAATGACCTGAATTATTTTATAGAATGCATATTGGTTATTTAACTTAATGGCAAATGATCAAAGATTTCGTAGGTTCACATACATTTTTTAAGACTTGAGTGTTCCGGCATTGAAAAACGATCAATATAAAAATTCTCGTTTCACAGCACTTTGCTGATATAAATTATATTATTGGACAGTCTGCAAAATTGTATTGAAAAACATTGAAGAATATTTTTATTTATGTATGATTTAAATAATAATATTTGTGTATGATTTATCTCCACACGATTATCTTCCTATATCTTACAGAAGCCAGGTAAAGATATTAAAAGGAAATTTGGAAGATATCACACATCGTTAAGAAATATATTTTATTTAGTATATTGCGTTACCTTAAAGAAAAAATTTGAATGATAATTTTGAATTCTGAATATGTTAATACATGCTTTGCGGTGATAAAATAGATTAATTTTATAAATGTAATGAGTTTCTTTCCGTATTTTTAATATCGAATAATTATCAGCTCAAACAATTACATTTTCATATCAGAAAAGCCATTAAATATATACAATTAAATGCTCTTCGATTTCATTTTCGATAATGATTAATGTGTTACCCTCTTTGCTTTCAGAAAAAAATGAGCTCGAACAGTAGCGTTGGGACTTCGGAGGTGCTAAGACAATTCAATCGGTATAGAACACGGAGCAAGTGCGACTGGCAAATCGAAAAATTATCGTGCGCTTTTGAGATTATTGTTTATGAAAATATTAAATAAGCCTTTGTTAGATCTATTAAAGAATAAATAAACACCGCTAAAAAAATGAGCCTGTCTATAGTGAATTTTATTTCGAGGACCGGGGCAAACTCAACATGTCGAAGATTCGCAAGCTCTGTAGTTGATTCTAAGAAAATGGAAGAAAAGTGTCAAGTTAAATTATTAAATCGCCGACTGTGGAGTAAACGCCGAAGACATTACAGCAGTTCTGCAGTTTTAGCTACACAGGTATTTGTCATAATTGCTAAAAAGATTGAGAAGTCACTCCAAGTAAATGTGAAAAGTCAGCTACTGTATCGAGTGATTATTTCACTTCAATTCGAGTGAAATTAGAAAAAAATGGAAATCCTAAATGCATAAATTATAATCTAATACGATAATAAGTTTATAAACAAACACAAAACTTTATGATTTTTGTAATAAAAGAAAATCACTTTCTATATTTTCATGAAATATGTTGTATTATTATATTAACGTTTTTAATTTATTTGTATGTACTAAATAATTACATGCAGCATGAAGGATATTTTATAAAAAAATCATTTTTTCAAAGACAAATGTTTAAGATTTTTAAGCTATTTTTATGAGGCGATGTTCTTCGAATTAATGTAACTATATATTTCATCATGAGATAATATTAATTTTAACGTCTCAATTAATGGAATGTACTCAAAAATTTCATAAATTTCCTTTTATTGCCAGGATTGAGTATTTAAATTGAATCTTTAATCATTTCAGTAATCAAGTTTTTAAGAGTATCACTTACTAAATGAAAGAAATATTTATTAAAAATATTTTGTTAGGTCTAAATTGTGAATTAATAATATTTGCATGAGATGCCGTTTTTTAGTAGGCACAAAACTTTTGTTACCAAATTAGTAATAAATCGTTAATATCTAAACTGAAAATAAAGTATGGTACATTCCTTTAACGAAATTGGCTTTCTAAAAGCAGCAAGAATGCTTCAATGTACTAATTTAATAATAAATTCTTTACTACTGAGTACCATTCTCTTAAATATTAAATCCCGACAAATATTAGGCAAGTTAACTGTCTAGTATCTTAAGTTCATCCAGAATCTATTAAGTAGAAGCGAGGTTTATGTTGCTTTGTTTTTGATTGTCCTGAAATCACTGAAAAGTAGGCAAATATTCAACACAATTTCGTCATGGTCTTCGGCATTTATGATAAAGTTTTGAAATATTGAGAATATTTCGCCAATAGATGAATAGCTCCCACAAAAATATTCGATAACATGGCAAAACATTTACAATTTTAACTATGGTATTTGTTTTAAAATCTTTTTCAAAATATGGTGCCGGTGGATTAGTAATCATATTTGCAATTTCAATACCATGTAGAACTGCAATTGGCAACTGGTATAAAGTAAATTTACATACTAAAACAGCCTAAATTTAAATATACAATATGTTGAATTTTAAGGGGAGTCACCACCCTCAAATCAGGTCTATGAAGTACACTTTTAAAAAATTTGAAAAAAATTATTTCTTTAATAATTTTTGACGTGTAATTCAGTGGTGCTAGAATAAAAAGTGTAAGAAATTTTTTTACCTGTAAATTTCAGTTCCAATCAAAATTTGTTTTTTAAATAATGCTACTATATTGTTCTAAATTAATGCAAAAATTCAAAAAAATGAGAGTGAACATAAAAACATATTTTTTAAATAATATCGTATAGATTTGTAAAAATTCCATTTTCGAAAAAAAAAAATTTTTAAGCGTCAACATTTTTTTAAAATTATGTATTCTACCACCACTCAATTCCACATTCAAAGTTACTCTAGAAATCATTTTTTCGTCCCCTACATTTTAGCACGAAAAAAATTTGTTTTTTCGAAAAAATGCTTCTACATTTTTCTAAATTAATGCAAAAATTGAAAAAAATGAGGGTGATAATAAAAAATATTTCCTAAATAATATCGTATGGATTTTAAAAAATTCCATTTTTTTAGGTTAAAAAAAATATTACATTTTTTATTCTAGCACCACCGAATTCCGTGTTAAAAATTGCTAAAGAAATAATTTTTTCAAGGTGTACTTCATAGACCTTATTTGAGGTTGGTGCCTCCCTTTAAGATACCCAGGGTCTGTAAAATGTAAATTATTACCTACAAATTAAAAGTACAATCTAATTTGTAGGAAATGCCAGATGCTAGAGGACTGCCATTCATAGGACCTTTGATGTCAATTATTGGTTCCGGAGGTGGTACAAGAATTCATGAATATATTGATCAACAACATCAGAAATATGGTCCCATTTTCCGGGGATGCGTGGGTCCTGCAAAAGCGGTTTTTATCAGCTCACCAGAGGAATTTAGACGAATTTTTCGACTGGAAGGTCCAACACCGAAACACTTTCTTCCGGAAGCTTGGCTGGCATATAATGCTATATACAACTGCAAGAGAGGATTGTTTTTCATGTATGTATACCATATTATACCTTGATTTTAAACCACTTTCAATTACCAAAAAGTATTCACTTATTCAGCGCAAAATGCAAACAATTGTCGATATAAAAATAATAAACATCGTAATCAACGTTTTTTTATGATTAACCCATCTGCAGGATGTATTCATTTTCTGTTTGTATGTCTCTTATATTATCGATAATTTACATCAATTTCACCAAATTTGTCAGTAGACTAATATTCATTGTAGATTGATATAATTGATTAGAAGCGGAAGCAAATTTAATTCTTGTGACTATAACACTAAACTCGTAATCAGATATGTTATCAATTGTAATGCACGAAGCTTTTTTTATTCTTATATCCATTATATTCCATTGCACATTAAATCTAAAATTAAACATTGTTAAATACGAATCTGTGATGCGGTAGACAATTAAAACAAATTGTATAGTATAAAGAGGGGGTTGTAGACTGTTCTAATCAACTAAGACAAAACCACATTTGATGATGCAATAAATAAAAACAAAAATAAACAAATATACATATCTCGACATAATTAAGCATTAGACAATCATGAAAAAGTCGATTTCTGGAAAAGTGAGCAACGACGAAAATAAACGAAATAATGAAAATTTGTTGAAAAATTGTTATAAGTGTTCCATTTCTAGACTAAAAAACAATTTCTTTATCATAACTAAAAACATGTTGATATAAATCATTCGTATTAGTAGAAGATGTTATGTTACATAGACATTAAAACTATCGCTACACTGGTATGGGACCTTAGAGTGATTATAACTGCTCTACAGGATTCGATATTTGATTCATATTTAGATATGTCCAGAAACCACTAGCATTAATGTTTTTATTTATCGTAATCCTGATTATTACAAAATTTTTGTGAAGAAACGAAAAATTGATTTAACCATATAAGAAATGAGCAAACTATGGCTAAAAGCTCATTCTTTATAAAGTAAATATGTATTCTGATTGCAAGTGTGTTTAAAAATTATATCAAACTATATGCAATGTTTTCCTAATAAAAATACTATCATGTCAGCAATCAATAGCAATAGAAAAAAGTATGCAGAATAGTGCAATCGAAAAATGTGACTTTTTAAAAAACTCTCATTACGAACAATTACAGAGTACATTACTATAAAATTTAAGAGTAAACGCTATTGACAATATGTGATTGAAATTTTATTGTTACATATTTTCTTCGGTTTCGAAGTATAGAGTCCCCTTTCTGTTGTTTAATAATATGTGTATATAAATTTATTTATATATTTTATTTATATGTCCATTCTGATTTTTACACATAATGTATTTTTAATAACATTAGTCCATAAAGTAATCATTTATGGAACACCCTTGTACACACTTCAACGTATAGACGCCTATATGTCAGTATTAAAATAGCATAACATTTATTACTGAGTGAATGATAAGTAATCTCCAAACTTTTATTTCGAAATCGTTTTAAAAAAACACGTGTAATTATAATGACATTAATATACTAATTCATTAATATCTATTCCCTTTAATAAATTTCCGACGTTCAACCGCATTTAAAAATTCTTAGTACTTGATTTTGAATTTGATAGACGCTTTTTTATTATTTACTATCCATTAACTGTAAATCCACTTAATCTGAGAAGATACAGTATCATAAGTCTTAAGTTACTATAAGAAACCAAGAATCAGAATTACTTCATCTGACAAAAATAAATATTCATATCGAGTAACTACGAATAGAAATGATTGGTAAACTAGTAGTAATATACGGCTATAATTTCTTAATATCAACATGTTGATGTTAAGGTAAACGTTTTACATTTTTATTGTTTCCACAAAAAATGTAGGTGGAAAATTTAAATTCGCCGAATTTTATTTGTATCGGTGATTTAATAATATGGACAATCTTTGCCCTTAGTGGCGGAGACAACACTGAAAAACATATTGACAACAAACAAAAAGAAACGTTTTTCCATACCCTTAAAATGATGTACAATATTACCGTTAAATAGCAAACCAGTTACTCAGGTATTTTCATAAACTAAAAAGTAATTGCGATGGGTGGGTATATAAATGGAAATGTTAAATTTAAAAAAAAAATCGCTATAATAACTTATTATGCCACAGCCAAGTTGGAAGATTGAATAATACTACATTTAACTAAAAAATGAATGTTATGACAAGGTTAATGATACGTATGAAGTTCATGCTTATGATCGTACGAAAATACAAAATACCGCTATTACTAAAATCATGTATGACAGTTCTGCCTTCAGTGAACCTTCTAGTGAACCTAATTCAGTACTGGTTAAAAACTTTACTGGCTGCTAATTTCTTAGCATGTCATACTAAACTAAGCAGTGTATTCCTTTGCTTAGTAAATTCATAACTTACATTCGTGAAACCCGACAATTGACATGCGTGCGTAGACAAAGGATTGAAGGAACTTGCAATCATATTAACATGTGATATAATATAAAAATACAAATTCCTTACTGTACTCTACATATACTGGAAATATTAATTATTTGACATGGAACATGTTTTATTTATAGGGATGGCGAGGAATGGCTACACTTTCGGAGAATTTTGAATAAAATAATGCTCATCCCCGATCCTGCCAAAATGATGGCCAGACCATGTCAAGAAGCTGCAGAAGCACTTTCCGAAAGTTGGATGGTTTATGCTAAAAAAGGCATTCCTGTACCTGATCTCGAACTTCAATTTTATAAATGGTCTATTGAAGGTATTTTTTACAAAATTTATGTAATTTAAACATTTTTAAATACTGCACAAAGGCAACAAAAACAGTAATTTAAGTATAATATAAATATCTAATATTACACTTTGAAACGTACTCAAAATAACTACGCTTATTGTGACAAACTAAACAGTAATATCGTTCCGTTTACTATTTACCAACGAATACTAAAGGCGGGATTTTATTTTATTTCCATATTAGTTTTAATTACTTAACAATGTCATCTAAAAGAAAACGTTCTACTATACGCAGACTAGCCGGTCGTATATGCACAACTGATTCTTCTCTCTCAACGCTCATATCTCAGTCAATTTTGCTCGGATCGACTTGAGATTTTCAGGACACATTCTCAGATACTTATACTTAAAAAAAATGCGATAAAAAGTTGCGCTAAAAAGGTCGATTTTTTTTTCAAAGTTGCAAGTGGGGGTAACTCCTTAAAAACCGTTGGTAACTGTTTCGGTGCTTTAAATATCATTATACTTGAAAATAATAGCATATCACCAAGTCCATTAAATCACAGTTACTACTACAAAAATGAGTTTTGCTTAGGTAGGTCCGAATTAGTCCAGTTTCCCATATGGATTACAACCAATTAAATATTTATTGAAAACTCTTTTGTTTATTTAAAATGTCATTTTGCTGCAAAGTGAATGAAAATGTAAATTTTGGCCGGGGAACAAAGTTCCGAAAATCAACACACCGAAAGACCAAAATTTCGATACAGCATGGCTCCAGCGTGATTTTCTTCGCTTCGTCTTTGAAAATTTGGCAAAAAGAAAGCAAATTAAGATACCTTGAACTCATCCAATATCGAAATTTTAGCCTTTCGGCGTTTTGATTTTCGGAACTTTGTTCCCCGGTCTAAATTTTATGAATTCGATAATTTCTATGCACTTCATAATTTCTGTAAAAACGTTCAATTCCGTATATAAATATATGAATGAACGAATTTTGATTGTTTCGTGCAACCGTTTTGGCGAACAGTTTATGAAAAAGTCATTTTATTAATGGTGCGCCTCTAATAAGAATACAAATAAAAACTAGATTGAACCTTAAGCCTTGACGATGGTGAGGATAAGTCGTTATCTATTGTGGCAATACATGTTATGGAGCATCGCTACCCTGTTTTATGGTGAAAAATAATGATGTAACAATCGTGATGTCATATTACTAGTCATCATAATCCAATGTGGATGACGATTAGTATTATGCTTTGAACAACCGTTTATTTAAATCCGTCTTTAAAACTGAAAGTGATACGTTAGCGGTATCGAACTTACAAAAATATGATAACTATTATGTTGTTATATTTACAATTGGATATTTATTACAGTGGTCCTAGCGACGTTATTAGGTAGTCCATGGCTCGACAACCGATCGACCATTTTGCGTAATTCCGAAAGTTTGGCTAAGGATCTACATAGTATTTTCGAGTACTCGAAACACCTAGCAAGTTTACCCGTAAGAATGGCTATTAACTTAAAACTACCATGGTGGACGAAATTCGTCGCTGCTGTTGACAATGCCTTAAAGGAAGTCCACGGCCTTCTTCCAGAGATGATCGAGCTCAATGGCGATGGTCTATTATCCGCTATGATGGAAAAAGGTATCGAAGGTGAAGATCTGGCCAGAATCGTCGTGGACTTAATCATTGCAGCTGGAGACACAGTAAGTTTTTGCATTTTAGTATTTCAACAATTACCTTTAATATCATAAACGCTGTTTAAATTAAATCAATTGAATGATGTTAAAGGCAATCTAAATATTGTTAATGTTGTCATGAAAACGTCTTCCTTTTGAAGTATGTATAACTCAAATTTTGATAAATTTTCAGACCGCGTATTCGATGCAATGGATTTTATTTTTGTTAGCAAGTCACCCGGAGATACAAGATCAAATTTGTCAAGTTACCGACCCGTTAACGAACCCGATGGTGAGATGTCACGTCAAAGAGTCTCTGAGGTTGTACCCAACTGCACCGTTTCTTACGAGATTTTTAGCACAGGATAGTTTGATTGGCGGTTACCATGTCTCAAAAGACGTATGTATACATATTTTCCTACATTTTTTCCACTTTTATAACCATAAGCGTCGTTAGTTAGTTATAGGTTATTTTGCAGATTTTCTCTGTAAATGTGCTATTGATACCTTTAAAAAGAGATATCCACTTGAAATTTCGAAATACAATAGACCTCGATATAGTCTTTAACTACCAAAGATCCTGCAAATGCACAAAAATTAGACTTCAATGACCATAACGCATAAATATAGATTTTAAAGATAAATTCTACACATACTTTCCTTCTTTTAATTACCTAAATTAATGGAAAATCCAACATTTTCTTATTTATTTAAGCAATGGCATATAATAAAAAATCAACCACTTTTTACGAATGTCGACCTCTGCATTCGGATTCTATGGGTAAAAATGCAGAAGAATCTTACTGTAAGGTACCCGGACTATCCCATTAATACATCAAAAACGTTTTAACACCAATTTCTTCCTGGATTAAATATGAAGTTTCATGTCTTCAAATTCATTTCTTTTATTATTTGCGTAAGTTTTTTCTACGTTTCGTTTTTCCGTTTAAGTCACTTTCTGTGAAATTAAAATATATTTTTGGGATCAAATAATTGACATTTTAAATAGGATTAAAAAAACAATTTTTATTTATAGTAGAACATCGTCAGTAACATTTTAAAATTATTAATATTATTTGTATTTTTTAACGACGATTAAATCGTATAAAACAATGTTAAAAATGAATAGTACAAAACTTTTGAAACATGAGTTCTAATTCATCTCTAGAACGAGGTAAATAATTATGTAACTACACTAACAGAAATCACAGAGTCAATAAATGCAGTTACATTTGCGTTAATATAAAATGCGTTCGTTTATAATTCGATTGTTAACAGAAAACACGTTTTACAAGAGAACTCGAAATACGCTTTCTTTAAAATTCGTATAAAATTCGTATTATACATATGATACGATACTATAAAATCGTAAAGTTTATGCATGATTAAAGGTATGGTTTTTATACTAATTTGAAAATCGTCGGTACAAATCTAAAATTTCTAAATTCCTAAAAGAGTTATTATTGACAAACATATTTTTTAATTATGTCAGATTTAAATCTCATTGCATTTAGAATGAATTTATTTTAACTTGGTACAAAATAAATCAAGTATATGCACATCTTAAAAACTGATAACAACACAGTTTTTGCATATTTTCATGTCTTTTTACATGCAGGCACGAACAACCTGTCGACCTGCAACTATTAAATATAAATAATCACAATTTTATTAACAAATGTTTCAATCTGTTTCTAAATTATTTGCCCGGTATGTACACTATTTCTACATTTTTTACATGGAGTTTTTTATTTTGTTTAGGAGCTCCTAATACTTTCTCTGTATACGAGTGGTCGAGACCCGGCGAATTTTCCACGACCTACTGAATTTCTACCAGAGCGATGGCTGAGGACGGAAAAGGGCGAATACAAGGATGTCATAAATCCATCCGCCACCATCCCTTTCGCTCTTGGGGCCAGAAGCTGTATTGGCAAAAAGCTCGCTGAAACTCAAATGTATTTAACCCTTGCCGAGGTGAGTTTAAAACATTATTGTATACACACGAGCCCAACGATTTTTTCAAATTTGTTCAAAATATGGTGTTTTGATAATTTATAAAACGTTTAAAACTTGGCAATTAATGGCAGGACAAAATGATGTAGTTCATGTTCATCTTAATTTCCATTTATATTTAAAAAAAATGATTAATTTACTAAAACAAAAACGAAAATTGTACGAAAAAAGTACAATCTTCTGAAAGCCATATGTCTAAAATAATAAATTATCGCGCGATACATTTTTAGAAATATTTATTAGTATATAAATAATTGTCGGATACTTTTATATTCTATATTTAGAATTAGATTTTATACACAATTTTTATTAATAATAAAACACAATCATTTGTTAAAAGAAATGATTGTGGAGTAGTCGAGAATCGTCAAGCGAAAATATGTAAAAAGAAACTCGTAAACTTTCAGTTTTCTTTACAAACTTTAAAAATGTGCACCTTTAACCGTTGGACCGAAAAATGCATTTACCAATATACCCATATAAATACTCATTAATTAGTGAAATCTGAGCCACTCTCGTCAAACAGTGAATATTCAACTCTTTAGGAGTGGAAATTCACTCTTTCCTCTACAGTTGTCAACTCCCCCACTCGGAGGGAAAATTGTCACTGTTGTTAGATTGAAATTTCACTCTTAAAGAGTTGAATATTCACTCTTTCACGGGAGTTGCTCGGTTTTCACTAACCAAAGTGTGAATTCTCACTCCAAGAAACAAAGTTTCAATCAGTCACGACACTTACACTTATTGAACAAAATCAACAAAAACATTTTTCTGTAAAAACTTAATTTTGATTTTTTTATCTGTATTTACAGTAGCATTCTAAAAACAGGCGTAATAATAAATTGTTTTTTTTTTTGTATCACCCTCTCCTGCTTCGCTTACTATAATTTTATTTTTTATCAATGAAGTAAAAATGAATATAAAAATATGTCCAGAAATGTAAAAGAATTTAGAACTTTCAAAGCATTTTCAATTCTTTAAAAACTTCATCAAATGTATTTTTAATGTGCGAAATGTGTAGCTAAAATTTAACCTGAAGAGTATTGTAACAAAATGGAAACATTCAAAAAATTAGAAAAGAATGTGTACATTTTAATCATAATTATGTACTAAACGTCCGATAACAAAATAAATTTTCGTCTAGTTTACTCAGATCTTTTAAAATATTTCTTGAAAATTGTATATTTATTAATGTATTGATCTACGTTTACTTCATTCTAATGTAAAGAAGAAATATGATTTAATGGTAAAAAAGGTGGAAGTTGAATCTAAAATTTTTAATCTTATCTAAAGTTTTACCTCTAAAGGGAGGTACACGATTTCACGACTCAGAGTCATTTATAGATTTTTGTTTGGAAAGTATATTCAGTTACACAGTGATGAATTATGAAAAATTTATCGTTTCATGTTTGTCAAATCATTTTTTGATCTTTTAAAACAAATGTTTTAAATTGTATATACATATTTTTTCTAATTATAGATATATTTTTTGCATTTCGGATTTAATTCGATTTTCTTATAAATTATACTTTACAGAGTGTCCATAAACTGGGTACCAATATTTCGATTCTGTATGATATTTTCAGCAAAAGGTGAGGCATAGAATTTGAGTGGCGTGCTATTGAGAAAAAAATTATTTTTCTGTAGCAACTCAGTTGGTTTTAATCTTATTTATAAGAGCGAATACTCATTATAAAGTTTTTTTTTAAACTCTACAATTCATATACGTAACCTTTTAATCTATGATGAACATTTCTAGTTAGAGGCATCTAAATTTCAAGTATAACTCAATTGACTAAATAGTTAACCAATCTAACATTAAAAGTGGCTGTTAGGGTCTAAGAAGGCGAAGAAATCCACTCTTTTTTTAGGATATTTCGTTAGCTATTTAGAGTAAGTTAAAGGTGATAAACAAACAAAAATCGAAATATTTTCCTCTTTATGTGACTATAATCAATAAATAATCATAATAGATCAAAAACTTTTAAAATGGGATCAAAATCTTTAACCAGTCAACTTATCGTACAACAATTTTTTTTTTATTCAAGAGCTCTCTCGCCGATCAAATTTTATGCCTCAGATCAAATTTCTCTAATAGATTTATTTGTTTAACGACAATTCATCAGATAGTACTACTTAGTTTTAAAATCCATTTTCCTAAAGCATTCTACGATTTTTTTTGTATACAATTATATATATCGAAGGTTTTTAGTTTTACCGCACTACACTATTTAAGTTCTCTATTATTCTGCCTATTTGGATGTTTTTGGAATTGCTAATTAAACACGAATCTAACATTCTAAATTGAACATTCCAAATGGCTAATAAAAATTTCAAGAACACTGAACGTTCTGAATTGAAAATGGTATACCATAATATTAAAAGGTCTTAGAAAAATATTTTTTAAAGCAAAGTAAGAATATTATCCGATACAATTGTGATAAATGAAAGGAAAAGCATGGTACATTAATACTTTTTTTACCATTACATATTTGCGTCACAATGTTACTCAGGAGTAACACCTAGAACTGTACAGCATATTTAAGAAAAACAACAAATTTTGACTCTTTATTGTGTAAATTTTTACATCGTCATATGAAGTGGTAGCCCTTAAAACACTAAAAGTTGATATTAATGTTTCGCGATACATAAATAAATAAATAATAATAAAGGAATAAATTTGAAAAAGCATTGATTTTGTAAAAAGAAATTGTTGGTAGTGATATTTTCATAAGCAAGAGGTTCCAGTTAGTCTTGTATTTCATAGTTCCGGAGCTGGTGATTACGAATATTAAGTCAGATTTGAGAAATTCAAAATGGCGGATTCATTATGGCGGACACAAAATTAAAAAAACCTCGAATTATCTTGAAACGTCTTACTTGGGGGTTTTCAGGGTTGCTGATTACGAATATGACATCGATCCGAAAATTCACCAAGTAACGACTTTCAAGTGAATTCGATTAATTTTTGGAAAACTCGTCCGCCATTTTGAATTTTTGAAAGCTGACTTCAAATCCGTAAGCAACCACCTTGAATACTTTTGTTAGTATGTGTTTTAAAGAATAAAGTTTCATTTGCAAATTTCGGGGTAGTATTTCTGGCGTGAAAATCTTGTAATAAAAATGAGATAAAATTAATGACAAATAAACGTCCATGGATCCTCAAGATTAAAATGTACTATTCATCATTTTGAAAATCAACATCGCGGTTTTAAACATGGTGGCGACATAATTAAAGCCATATTTATATTATAACAAAGAAAAAGCACATTCAAGTATTGTCATATCAGAATAGAAATTATGAACACGAGTTAGGAATTTAAATTTTAATTCTGAGGGTCCATCGACGCAAAATTGTTCTGCGAGACATATACCCAAAATACGATTTCGAGATAAAGTGCGAGATTGAATTGAAAAATTCTCGTTTAAAAAAATGGTTTAAATCGAATCTTTGTATTTGTTATTTTGAAAAACAAAATTAAGAAAAAAAATTAATTTGTAAACTTCCAAACTTGAATGACGAAAATTTATGTTTAATAAGGTCACGAATTAAATTGTCTGTAACTTGAAATAAAAAAATAATCTATTTCTGATATCAGCAATATTAAAAAATTTAACAAATCATGAAAATTTAAGGCTTTACTTCAAGTTTTTATGCCATTTGCTGTGAACGTTTCACTGTGAGAAATAGAAATATTAAATAATTAGACATTGGGTTAAAAACAATTTATTACGATATATTTATGACAATTATTATATACAGTTTTGTAAATGTTACTAAGCCAAATTTTGATTCGTTTCTTTTATACAAATTGTATTTCTAAAAATCGCTTTCATTCCTTTCGTTGACTTATTACGATTTTGTTTGTTTTTGACATGACTTTCTCGAATTTCTAGAGTGAGAATTCACTTCATATTAAATGCACGCATTCTAGTAAAAGCAGTGTAATATCAAAACAAAATATTTAAATCGACTATGTGACTGCCATTAATAATTAATAATGCACTATAAAAAATAGTTAAATCAATGTAAATTAAATGTCAGTTTTAAAAATCACGTTTAAAACGATACATGTGAAAAAATGTTTGTTTTGTACATTTTCGTGAATAAAAGCTTATTTTTATTATGTATAAAATATGCATTAAAAACGATTAAATATTATGCAAAAATCAGAATTAAATCAATACATAATTACAATAGCAACTAAAATTACTATTATTAATTACGTAAATAAAAAATGTCGATATTATAGCATTATCTGTACATAACTGTAGTCGATATTTTAATTTTTTTCATTACAACTGCACCTGAAATTAAACCGAATCGGTGGTAAAAAAGTATTGACTAGATCACTTATATAAATATAATTATGCAGTTCAAATATCGACTGTACAATACCAAAATGCTAGTTTCAATGACAGTTTTTTCGTTATTTTAGTTTTGAATTGTACAAAACAAAGTATAAAATGAGTTAAAAAATAATATGATTGATATTTATTTAAATATTCATACATCACAAAAAAAAACACACAAATTTGTCACATTCATTATATTTCATTGAAAACGTTTATGTAATTCCCCTTAATTTTAAAGAGGACTTAAAGGGCCGCTAAACTCTTTCTAACCTCAAAAATTAACGAGATCCATAGTCCAAATTTTATGAATTCATATTAAGTCGATATTTAGCAGCCCCTTGATTAAAGCCATGGTAATTTAACTAATCCAAATGTCGCACACGTGTATTAGTTATGCAAAATTAAAAGTACGTAAAATATACTTTGAACAGAATTAAGTGTGCATTATTTTCGAAAGTAGAACATTATTATACAATATGTACAGTATTTAAACGCAACTGCACGTTAAACGTATAAAAAACTTCTGATCCGTTCAGATATGTACACTTTAAATATGCAATTTTCAGGCTTTAATGGAAGAGAGTACTGAATCACTCGTGTACACCTCGTGTACGGCTGTCTAGACCGCATTCTCTTCATTATATACAAAAATTTCAATCAAAATCGTTATTAATTTCAACAAAATACTAGTTTACTAATCGACAGTAGTAAATTTACTACTAGCCTAGTAAAATGGGCCGATATTTTTCGATTTGGATTAAAACATTAGTAGTGTTTACTGTCTCAAAAGTCCCCATCCTTACTAGCTGCCTGGGGGAAATGGTGGGGGAAAATGTGTAAAAAATCGGTTTTTCTGAAATAACTTGAAAAATATCACTTTAAACGAAAAACAAAAACATAAGAAAATTGTAGCTGGAGAAAATCCGCATCATTTTGTTTTTTAAAAAAGATTTTTTTCAAATATTGGCAGTTTTGCGAGGCTCGCGCGTTTTTCACTTATAAGTAAAAAATAACCATTCGGATCACAAAATGCTTCAAATAAAAGTTGTAGAGGATGAAATTACGAATATTTTTCTTTTTTATGTAATGTACGTTCAATATTTTCGGAATATCAACGGTAAAAAAAACATATTAACGCACAATCGGAACTTTTTTGGCGATAAAATCAGTTACTTGAAAACTGTGTTTTTTGCGATTCGAATGGTTATTTTTTGTATGCGAAATGTTCACATAATAAAAGTTGTAGATAATAAAATTTTGAAATTTTGAAAAAAATCATTTTAATTATAAATCCACGATGTTAAAAATGAAAAATCTGAAAAATTGTTATTTTCATGTACTTTTCTGTAAATAAGGATTTTTTGGCTACATTTAAACAGTAGTAGTATCCGAAGCGTTGAAAAGGATGAAATTAGCTGTAAAATGAGCACCGATTAAACTTTCTACTATGAATTGTTGAAGAGTTATAGCCGTTTCAAGTTTCATGCAAAAAAGTCGAAATTAGTAACAAAAATTCTTTAATACTTCTCCGTTACTTTCATAAGTGAAAATTTCCTTTTTTTTTTCTAAATTTCTTGACTAAATTCTCTTGCTTGTTGTTATATAGTGGTGAGTAAAAATTTGTATGATGTGAAAACATATTAAAAAAAATATGTTTGGGTAGAAAACCATTTGATTTGCATCGAAGTAAAAAAATTCTTCTTATTATTGATGCCGCTAATTTGTTGTTAATCGTTTTCCAATCCTTTAATAGTATTACAGCTTCCTTTCCAAATTGTAATTTAATCCAATTGTAGAAACTCATGTCTTAATACCAATGTATGAATTCGTAATAATCAATGAATAAAAATTTTGTAATTCTTCTCCGTTACTTTCATAAGTGAAAATTTCCTACTAAATTTTTCTTTTTTATAATTACGATTTTTTTGTAAAATCAAGCGTAACATTTTTTTTTAATCGGTTTTAACTGATTTCACCAGTTTATATACATATAAAGGAAATGCGAGACATTAAATCGTTACTACTGGGTGTTTTGTTACAAAATAACATCCTCAAAAGTTGTTAATTTTCAAAAAAAGTGAGCACGAAATTTTTGTACATTTTGTTGCTATTGATTTTACGACAAAATTTCATGTAAACAAAACGAAAGCTTACAAAATTTCCTACAAGCCTGTCTAAATTTTTTTGTTTAATTAACCTTTTGCGGCGCACATTTTTCTTTATACGGAAAACAGCTGAAAATTGTTACACGGGGGTTTTCGGGGTCGCCGATTACGAATCCAAATTCAAAATGGCGGCTCGAAGATGGCCGACATAAATGTAAAAAATTTACTTGATTTTGATGAAAGTTGGTACTCGGGGGTTTTTGGGATCGCTGATTGCGAATATGAAGTCAGATTTTATAAATTGATGCTGTACTTAATGTGGGTTTCTGCAGTTTCCTACATTCTCGACAAATGTGAGTATGGCGCCATCTAAGACGACCTGCAGCTCTCGCAATGGTACTCGCCTGTACCCGGACAAGCTCCCTGAGAGCTTTTGGGACACCTCGATCGAGGTGGAAGGTAGAGGAAATAAATAAATTCAAAGTGGTGGATTCAAGATGGCCTACATAAATGTAAAAATTTACTTGATAGAGATAAAACTTGATACTTTATGTACTCGGCATTTTAAATATGAAAGTCAGAGATCAGATTCGTAATAAGCCCCCAAAACCCCCCGAGTACACAGCTTCATCAATATCGGGTACATTTTCATATTTCGATCGGACATCTTGGATCCTCCATTTTGAATATTCAAAATCCGAGGCCAGATTCGTAATCGGTGACCCCAGATACCCCCGAGTTACGAGTTTCAAGTAAATCAGATGAATTTTTAAAAATTCATCCGCCATATTGTTTCCGCCATTTTGAATTTTTCAAAACCGACTTCAAATTCGTAATCAGCGACCCCAAAAGACCCCGAGTACCAAATGTGGTTCTAATTTACCTTTTAGTTCGTTCAAAAACGATTTCTTTCTAAAAAATCGACGATTTTTTAAATTTATTTATTTATACTTGTTAATAATTTTGCGTAATTGCATTTATTATCCTTTTCGTTATATACTCTACTACTGTAAAAAGATTTTTTTAATATTGCTTCGAAAGCATTGAAACTAGACAGAAAAGATGTGAATTAAAAAGGTGGTAATCTGGGTTACCATTGCGACGCAAAGGATTAAGAGCAATGATAAACTGGCAGTTGAAAACGATGCTGAAATAATGCAAGCTTCCTCAGCTACAATTTTCGTGTCTTTCTTTTTCTGTTTAAAGTGATATTTTTCGAGTTATTTCAGAAAAACCAATTTTTTTAACACAATTACCCCCACCGTTTCCCGCAGACAGCTAGTACAGTTGAGGATTATTGAGACAAAAGTGCGACAAGCCTGTTTCCAAATTTGTAGCCTGCTACTAATTTTTTAATCCAAATTTCCACATTTTACTAGGCCATACATACAATTTCATTAGTTAATTCAATATGTTCTTCATATTTATGAATATCACTAATTATTTAAATAAATTTCTTATGTATATAATAAAAAGTAGACTATATTTTGTGTTGAAAAAAAAATAGTCGAACCGTGAAGAATATTTATCAGATTCATAAGAAAATCAGTGAAATTTACGTTTCCATAACTGCTTTTTTTACAATTAATTATTTACAATACAATAAGAAAAAAGGCTTTCAAGAACACAAATGTGTCTGTGTTTCTTTCTTTCAATTTCCGATCATTGACCCTAAACTGATCGAAAGTTTGAAAAAATCATAAAGGTGCATAGTACGCATTACAATGTGGTTTACAAGAAAATTAATAATTCTAATGTATAAATAATTTGGCACCAATTGTTATTTAAAATGCCTATAAAATAATTTAATTGATAAAGTATATTTTATGAAAATAAAAAAATTCGTATTATTTTTTACAAAACACCACCAAAAACTCGATACACTTTAGTAACACCGTTTGATTAGTCGACAAAAATGTTTTAACTTCTTCTTATCTTACAAATAATAAATTTCCAGCCAAATTGTAAAAGCCCGTTTAATTTTGAAAAGTTTTATATAAGACTGCAATTCTGAAAGTAAATGCCTAATGCGTCTGAGTTATGTTCTCACTGAATAAGGGAAATTACTATACATTGATAGGTTTGAAAAAATCGTTGGCTTGGTGGTCATCGGCAGTGGCTTAAAATAACATGAGATGAATCAGTATGATCGTTGATGAGCACTAGAAACTTTCGATATCATGTCATTATCACTGCTCTCCAGGTTTCAATTTAATTACAAAAAATATTAGACAACTTATCGTATATATGTACAAATTTCATACACTTGTAATCGTTCTTTTATTTCGATCGGTCTACGACAAAATCTAGGAATAGTGATTAACGACACTGACATCGAGAATCTTTTCGAGTGCTCAGTATACCGGCTATCTAGCTTCTGGACCCTACCGCAAATGCCCCCTGAAATGCGCAACTTATAAATTCTTTCGTTTTCAGCTCGCAAAGAACTTCAGAATGAGTTGTCCCAATAAGGACCGCATAAAAATGCGTCTACGACTCATCTCCACGCCGTCCGAGCCTATCCAGTTGATTTTAACACCTCGTAGTTGATCGTTCATTGCGAACGAAGAGCATCGCCAATAATGTCGGTGACCTCCTCCAGGAACTCCGAGAAATGATCGTCCACCGAAAAGTCCTGAAATGCTCGTACTGTCTCTAGCCTCGACATGCTCGATGTAAGGAACCTTTTGACGCAGCAGGTCCTCAGATCGTAAGAACATTCGTTGCTGCGCGCCCACTTCCAGGCCCTGCTGAAGTTCTCATGATTTAGATTAGCGATCGAGCACTCGGTCAGCTGGGCCGCGATGTCGACCATCAGGAACTTGTCGGCCAACAGCATAGCATCCAGCAATGATTCTATGGTTCTATCCTCATAGGTGGCGCCATTCACTGCCAGCAACAACGTCACCAGACCTTCCTTCGAGGTGTTACGTAACCTCACTCGACGTTTGCCCGACTCGAAGAAATGACCCTCCAACATCGCCATGAACACGTCCGACTTCCGGCACAACGACCGACGACATGCGTCCACGCTCGTCCCGTCGTCCAGCACGAAGGTCACCTTGGTCTGCTTCACGTCGTCACCGAAGTTATCCTCATCACCGAAAGACCGCCGCATGAGGTCAAGATGACTACGATCGAAACTTTCAGCACGAATACTTAGTCTGTTGGCCAACTGACAAATTGACCAGATGGCCTTCTCGTGGGAGTCGTGCCGGATGTCGGCTAGGATAGCGAGGATTAGCGATAAACCACCATTATTGTGGAGAAGGATCCGGAGTTGAGTTTTCGACTTGATGAGGAATGGCACCGACACGGCCACGATGACTTGCTGGGTCTTGGAGCCCCGCATAAGGATTGCAGAAAGTTGTCCGATCGAACCACCGGTTTCGGCGAGTTCGCAAAAATGTCGGAGGTATTGTTCGGAACCTTCTATTCTGTCCACCCTGAAGACGAAGCCCTGTAGTATAAGCGACTCGAAGTATGCTCCATTTCTAGAAATATAATAAATATTTTTATCACATTTTATTTCGTTATTGATTGATTTATTTAGAATACCCATTGTTTTTATATTGAAGTGATTAATGCTTCATGCACTTAATAAAGTACAGTAGAACCCCACTTATTTCAATTCTCCAACCCCTCTTATTTGAATCGTTTCCTCTCAGGCCTTCCCCACCATCGCTCGAACATCTCGATACAGTTTACAGTGTTTACACCATCAAAGTTGTACAGTGTAAATACCGTTTAACCTAAATTTGCAAACATGTATAGTCGGTAGACTGATATATAATGAAATTTCAAATTAATTTAAAATTTAGCATCAAACTCATGATTTACATCATACAAATTATTCGAGAAGCTGCTAATTTCGTAAAATAAAAGTGCACATTTGAAGGTTAGGATGTTGTCAATTTTTAATGATGTGTATTTCAAGACCTCCACAAAAATTGAAAAGTCTTTCATTTGCAAAATAACAATCAAATCCAATATCAGCAGCTTAGTACTGAATTTGAAGCGATTTGAAGCTTTCATCAATCACATTTGCAAATTTGGGTTAAATATTGTCTCCTATATTCATTTCGGTCTTAATCACAGTGTATTTATTTGTGAAACAACAAATTATTGATACATAAATATATGTAATAAAGTGCATAATGTAAATTTAAAAGTATCTGAAAAGTAGCTAGATTGGGACTGGTCAGTTCAACTGATTAGTAGGTCCAACAAATGTCGAATTGTTTTTTCGACAATAGTATAAAATAGCAAAATTCTGTACTAATGAAAGATAATATCTTTTTTATTATCTATTCCTATCTTCTTTATGATATCGACTATTTCAAACCGCTGCGACTGTTAAATCTCTTACTATTTAATAATAGTAAATCTAACTCATTAGATATTTGTGCCAACATTTAACTAAAATAGTAAAACCATTTTTCTAGCAAATACAATTATCTATTTTTTTGGTGGGTATTTTAATAATAAAGTAGACTTACTTGACGATTCTGGTAAGTATTTGTAGTGCTTTTGGATGCTGCGACGCACTGGTGTAAGCAACAAGAGGTTCTATCGTATCAGGCTCTGCCAGCTTGTGAATAGGAGCACTCGAGAGACTTAGTACGTTGAGCAACTCCAACGTCCACCTACTCAGTTGGTCTTGCGTTTCTTGTTGCGCGATTTCAATTTCGGGCGAATCGTCGTCATTGAAGGATATGTAAGATTTAGACGATTCCACTTCTTCGAATGCCTCTGTAATCAAAGTATTGTTGATTATTCTATCAAATATAATACAATGGCTATTATAATCTTTCATGTTTATAACAAAGAAAATTATTTATGAAAAATATCTCCAACACATAACCCACAAGTTGATATTCATACATTTTCGGGGTTACTGATGACAAATGTGCAGTCAGAATCTCGAAAATCAAAATTGCGTATTGAATAAAATGGACAAAAATAAATACAACAACAAAGTCTTGAATATTGTCTGTTTTTGGGTATAGTCCTGAAGCTGAGTACACTTCTGTGTGACTTGAAAATTCCACGCAAGATATTCCTGGATTCTTATAATAGATTAATTTAACAATTTAATTGTTTATATCCATAGATCTGGCAAGCGGTAAGTCGTACGAAAAAAAACTAAAACAAAAAATGTTTCTCTATTTATTAGAATAAACAAAATTTTTAATACTTTTCTCGTATTATTGATATTATTCGAGATTATCAGCCATTTATCGATTAGCGCATCAATGGCGCCCCGCCGCGACATTCTGAGGTCGTCCTTTTATTGAACATTAGAAAAAAACAAAGAGCATATTTCTGATGCAAAATTGTGTGCTCGTTCAGACGGCTTTGTTAAAATTGATGAAAATATAATTTAAAACTATTGTTGGCGTGGTGCCTCGCTCGCTTTGCTCGGTCAGAAACTTCGACCCAGTGGAGAGTCGGCTATTCCTTAAGACTCGTTTGTTTACTAACAGCTTTCAATTATATTATAAAATTATATTGATATTTGGGAGTCCAATCATATTTAGGTCCAAGTGGCTTCGATAGATATGTTACAACAATATAGCGTTGTTTGTATGTATGAAAATTGAAAATGAGCATTTTCAAAACTTCGACCCCGACAACAGGCCAGCCGAAGTATTAATAAATAAAAGTTGTAAAAGACTTACTTCAAGCACTTGTATTGTAATAGACTATTCGATGCATATTACATGTTTACAGTGTTTTACTAATTACTGTCTGTATCATTATGATCTTATATAGGACAAAGGACAGGAAATTTTCCCCAGCGTTAATGACGAATATGTCTGTTTGCGGGTCGGCTCTCGGGTGGAGAGGTACAGGACAGAGACAGACAGTACAAGACAGAACTATAGGCACACACAACACCCACCCAGAGCCAGTCCCCCCTACCCCAATATCGGTACCACCAGCAGATTCGGCAGTCTGTGCCTTAGCGAGTACGACGCGGGGCTTATCCCATCTTTAATTTTTTTGCCGAGGTGACCAAATTCAATACTTTTTCAGACAATAGTCATAAGCATTTTGAACCAGTTTTTATGGCATTATCGATGACTTTAGGAAGAAAATGTATAAAACCTTTTGTGTAGAGAAATTAATGCTCTATCTTTTTTGTTTGAAACATTGTTTAATAACATTTGTATTTTTCAAAATAAATGAAAAAACTACGAAGAAACTGAATTGGGGCTAATGTTTTTTAGTAATGGATGGATGGATCTGCGCCAAAATCTAATCAGATCTAAGTTATGACATGCCACGTATTTAAAAAAAAAAAGTATGTCTTTACGGTTATCCGTACTCGAGTTATCGCGAGACAAAAAACGGGACGAACGGACGTACGTACGTACAAGATCGCGGACACAAATTTTTTTATTGTTGATTTGGGCTCCTTAGGGTCTGAAACGTCGACATTTGATGCGCACTGTAATAGGAAAATACACTTTTAAACCCGAATACTTCCTTATGTGGATACAAATCTTCGGACATAAAATTAAAACATGCATTATGATTTTTTAATATTGATTAACCTGAATCTACATCCGGCCATTCCGTATCGCTGCATACGGAGCTGTAGTTTTCGTCGGCATCATCCGGATCGCAATCCATAGAAGAAAACCCGATCTGTGGACTTGAAGAACTCGTAGGAGACGCATCATCTCGTGGATAGTCTAAACTGAATCTACGAAAACAACATTTAAGAAAGTCAATTCCACTTATATTCTATTAAAAATTTTATTCCATTCAATTCATAGATGTTTAAAATACAATTTCAGATGGAATAAAATCGTTTTTTTTTTTTTTGTAGAAAACATTGATTGATACCAAGAGAATAAAAATAAATCTGAAGGCAATAAAAATTATCAAAATGTACCATTAATTAAAAAAAAAGTTGAAATCCCCAGTATAATCGAATGAATTTAAATATTTCAAATTACAAATATTAAATCAAAATTATATAAAAATTAACGACAACAATTAGAATTGTAAATAGTGTTATTAGCATTTGTTTTATATATATTTTATTAATATAATATATTCTTTTTATATTTCGATATAATTTTAAAGTCCATCAATTTTAAGCGAGTGAAGTTTGCGTCATTGCTCTGTATTGATAACGGTATTATCTGAACCATTCAAGAGGGCCAATGTAATGTTTTTTTTTCGAACAGGTCATTTACTCCTACTGAAGTAATTTTCAGTTTCAGATCATGTTCTCACATTTATTCGGAGATAAAACACGTTAAAAACATGAATAAATATCATCGTACAAATACATAAAATAAATATACATAAAACAGAAATTTTCGTAATACTCAACCTTCAGTTTCGAAATTCACTCAGAACAGACATTTGTATAATAATATTTATAAATAAGCAAGCTCTAAATTAATTCGGAAGCAAGTCATTCACTTCTATTAACATATTTGCAAATTGACATCTAGTTACTAATAAACGCGAGTAAATGAAGTATCAGCATATTGTCAGCAAAGAAAAATTAAAAAGAACATTCGCGCAAAATAATTCATGTTTTAAATGTTAAATAATAAAAGTACGAAATATGCTAATAAACTCACGCTCCCAAAACGCATAAAAATATTGTGCAGCATGATTAAAATCCTCCAAATTAAAGAAAATTTATATTCAATTTCAGAGATGATAAACAAACAATGTCGACTTTTTTCAGCTCAGTTATAGAAGAAATATATTTAAAAAATAAAAAATCGTTATTTTTGCACCCGTATCAAATAACAAACTAAAAAATAGATAAATTATTCTGTTTTTTCATATTTTAATATACAATCTCGAAGTCTTATTGCGGTAGTATATTTCTCTATAGTTAATGACAATTTTCTTAGAAGACAACTTAATAAACGGCTATTGTATCATTTTTTATCACGTTAAATAATCGTATAAAAATGTTTTAAACTATTTTTACTTGCAGCCCTCTCAGTCAATAAAAAAGGGTTAAAATGAATTGTAGAATAATGGCAATCTTGATCTATCATGCAATGAAAACGATGCTTTCGTAACAGTTTTAAATCGCGATTCTTTTAATATCGCAATTAGAATCAATAATAAACACAACAAATAAAATATTTTCAGGATTTTTTACACTATCAACACATGGATAACTGCCAATTATTTGAAAAAATTGATCAAATCAGCAGGATGTTCGTATCAGGAAATTTAAACAAAGGGTGCCAATCAGTAGTTCTCAATTGGCCGGAGTACAATTGTAAAACATAATGAAATTTAAACAATTACTTTTGTAATGTATGATTCACATTCTACCGATTTAATTTCAACGTAAAAAAAATTAAATTTAAAAGTGTTTTAAGATTCTTTTCTTCTTAAGATCTACTTAAATGTTCATTCAAATTCTGGTTATTTTCTTTCTCATATTTACAAACAACAAAATTGAATTAACAATTTAGTAATAAATCAGTACACGAAAACGACGCCGGAATAGATCGGCATTGACTCACTGTACTGTTTCATAATCAATGAAACAAAATATATAGAATATCAAAATTGTAGTAGACGGTTATTTTTACAGTAACTTTCGTAATAATTTACCGATTTCGTAATATATTATTCTCGCTAATCCAGTTACGCCAAAAGAATGAAACTTCATTGATTTGCTTTGCGATAAAATGAACTTTCGACATGTAGCTAATTTTAGCATTGCTGTTTTTGAATGAAATTTCAACAATCTTTCACCGGCGGGTTTGAAATCTACATTTTGATTTATTATAAGAATTGAGATTTCCGTACTATTCAAACCAATTAGTTGAAAATTAGATATCTAAAATTAATATTGAAAATAAATTGATTTCAATTCGATACTTTAAGAATTTTAGAAGAATATAACTTACGAATGCAAATAATAGAACAAAAATTACATAAGCGTACGCTAAGCTTCTTAAGACTATATTTTAAAAATGTCGAAATACGTCCCACATACCTTCCTAAACTAGTTCTGGAATGTTTTTTATCCAACGTCGAATAAGGCGAGGATTCCCTGGGTCGCTTTGTTGAATAAACGGTATCGACTTCAGTCGCTGATGCGTCAATCGCCATTATACGAAGCTTTTCAGTAAGAACCTCCAGCAGCCCATTTTTTACCATTATTGAAATGCTATCGTGATCGTACAAAAACAGGGCAAGTGCATGTAGCATCATTGGATGGTATTTAGTATTCTCTACATTTTTTGTAACATCCAACATAACTTCTATTCCTCGTCCATGTCGAATTCGAGCCCTATTTACTGCTTCGCGGCAAAATAGGCAGAGGGACGATAATACTTGAGCAGGTAAAACTTCATTTTGTTTTATCAAGTCTATGATACACTCGACGCCACCAAGATTAGCCAGGAGTGGCCTGCACTCCGGTATTTGGCAAAGGGCAAAAAAACATTTGATTGCAAGCTGGTTTTTGGCTCGACAATATTTTATTATGAACCTGTAGGTAGAATGATCCTTGTCCCCTCGCATTTGGAGTGCGCATTGGTCGTTCAAAGTTGAGAGAATTTCACGCATTGCTGTTAAACACGAGTCCACCAATTGGACGTATTTTGTACTGGAGGATTTCTTGCTGGCTACTTTTGAAAATAACGTGGAAATACTGTTGATTACCCCGTTCTTCTGAATATCTTTTCTGCTGTCTTCGTGGTTCGTCCATATGATTCTATATAACAAACAAGATGACGGTTTATTACCAAGATGAATGCATATATCAGTCTTATTTCCTATATTTAGTCTATCATGATTCTTTTCTGTCAATTATCGTACGCCATAGAAGTACAAAATGTCTTTATGATTTTGTTAATATCTTTAATAATCTACGAGTTTAATCCGTTAACGCTAAAATGGACAGACAATTTACATCAACTTCAAGGCTTATTTCCAATATGAAATAAATTTCGAAAAAAATCAAACTACCAGATTCTACCATTTTCGGGGTCGCTCTTTCCAGTGGTGAAGAGAAAATTGTAAAAAATTCAAAATTTATCTATGATTTTAGCGTATGTAATAAAAAAACGTAAAATAAAAGTTTCTTTTCAGGGCGCATTTCTTACAAATATCGAGTTTTTGCTACAACGTCGTGCTTTAAAAGAGCTAAAATATATTAAAAGCGGGCACTCGATAGTTGTACTTAAAAGCTACACTGTTATATATTTTAAATTTTGCGATGGTAAATCCAAAATGGCCACCGCAGCAACGAATTTCTATTTAAAATTTAACAATTTTTTTCTTCAAAACCATACGCTTCAGAGAAAAATTTCTAAGAACAATTTTGTTTTAGAATGAGTCAAAGAATACCCTCGAAATTTTTCGAAAATTCGCAAAACCTAAATTTTGCAAAATATTAGTTGAAAAATCTAAAAAAAATTTAGGGCATTCTTCAACCAATTCTAAGACATTTTTGTTCTGTGCAAATTTTCTCTAAATTGTATACTTTTTCAGAAAAAAAATTATGAAACTTTTCTAGATACCTAGACCAATCATTTATTTTCTTGACAGCTATAGTCTTTAGAGAGTGCACGCTTTTAATATATTTTAGCTCATTCAAAGCACGATATTGTATCGAAAACTCGATATTTGTAAGAAATGCACCCTGCAAAAAAACTTGTTACATATGCTAAAACCATGGTTTTTGAGGTCGCTGAATTCGAATCTAAAATCGGATTTTCAAAATTCAAAATGGCCGATCCAATATGACGCATATTTTAAAACTGTATCGATTTTGACGAAAGTGATTACCATGGGGTAATTGAAGTCGCTGAATCGAATTTCTAGAACTCAAAATGGCGGATCAAATATGGTGGACGCAAATTCGAAAAATAGATGTTGGTGATGGCGTATTTAGAATTTGAGTTCTGGCTCTATGTTTCTGACGCTCGAATACATTATAACGAATAAAATTTATCAAACCATTTATCGTAAATTGAAACTATAATATGTTATATCACTTGCAGTCGTGTGAATCGTTTCGTAAGAAGATCCCATTGTTCGAATTTGCTTCCGCCATATTGGAAAACCATAATACTAAAATTATAGGATTAATCAATGAAAATTTTGATCGAAGTCAAAAATAGCCCGCAAAGATGATTTTCGCTTGACAGCTAAGGGGTTAATGAACCGAACTCCACGCAACTTTTCATCAAAAATGGTATGCGATACTCTTGCGTCTGCAGGTGATTTTCGTCGAAAAGTTGGTAATTATAAAAATTCGCAAACAATCCGTAAATATAATAGCAAAGGTTTTAATCCGACTCGTTAAAATGGAGAGCTAATGGCGGGTTTAAGATTATATTCTTTACTGCGATTCTAAACTGCGAAGTTTGCTTAGTTTATATACAACAAAGTACACTTTTGTAAAGCATTATTGTGTTATCAATGTGATTAATTTAATTTCTTGAAAAAAAGCAAAAAAACATAGCCATAACTAGTGAAATATAGTTTGTAAAGAAAATTTACTCTGATGTTACATTGTATTACTGCAAGGTAATTAGTTTTAGAAAATACTATTATAGAAAATAAAAATCTATTTTGTTTCGGTAACAAATTAGCAGTGAAGATACGAATTAATGATATTTTGTGCAGGTTGGTATTAAACAAATAATAGTTCAAATTTGTCTGCTCATATCCTTTTTTCTTACAATTTATTTCATACAATTAACATCTATATTCTGCATTTTTAACATTTTCGTTAAAAATGTTTTTTCAAAAACGCTGCCTGTTTGGGAATCGGAAGGATCTCGACAGATGGCGCTTGAAAAATATTTCAACCATGTAGAAATGTTTGCTTGATGCAATTACCATCACTTGCTTTGCAGGGTATAAGCCGCCAAATAGGAGTAAAGATGTTTTTTTAAGAAATAAAACCTTTTCGTTTTTTTTAAATGGAAATATTTTTTTGGAGGGATTTCACTAACTTTTGAAAATATAATGAAAAATAACGACTGTGCTGAAAACCAGTTTATTTGATCACTCGATATGAACATTTGTAATACTCAATTAAATTTTCTAACTATATTACTTTTCAAAATGTTGATTCTATATTAATAGAAAAATGGTAGGAACCAGATGTATGTATAATTGCCCGCAAGAATAAATTAGCTCTAAATTGGATGCATCCATTCATGCTTTTGCTTATGTTTTTGATCCTGCTAGCGTTTAAAACGTTTTAAGTTTACTGTGCGACCAAAATGAACCGTCACGTGTTTTATCAAATTTGGTTATTACATGCCACATTTTAATGAAAGAAATAACGTCGACCTCCAAAGATATATAACAAAAAACGAAAAATTTCATAAATTCATCATTCTGTACGATGTACAGTTGTCCTCCCCTTAACCCTTACTTATTGAGCCAATTTGTTCGTTTTTGTCCGTCAACTTTCAGCTCGGACAACTTTGTTATTTATGCTTAAAAAGATCGGAACCTTTATGACGGTTATTTTCGAGGCTGCTCTTTCAGAATCCGAATCGAAAATTTTGAAAAAACCACCCCTTCCTACCCTAATTTTCAATTTTTTAAGGTATTTTTTTGTTTAAATCGTATTTTCAATGCGAGAGAGGTCTTGGCGATAGCTGAAACCACAAAAACTCCGGCTCAAAATGTCGAAATAATAAAGTTATGCACATAAAAAATTCACTTTTCAACACGCAGGGGTTGTGTGACCCCTAAAATAAAATATTTACAAAAAATCGCTATTTTACGGATTTTTCTGAAAAAAATCGTTTCAGCTTTTGAAAATAGGTAAAAATGGGGGAAAACATATCACAGTATGGTTATATAAACGATATATAGTTATATAGGACGATATATGATGAATGCCATGCGCCTTCCGGTCTTTATCCCTAAAACTATCAATAATGGGTAGATATTATTTTATAACTTTATCATAGGCATTGTCTTTTTTTATGTAAGCGTATAAAAGCTGCTCTTATTTATTTCTAGAACTGAATTTATTTGCATTTTTTTCGTATCGAAAATAATATTTTTGAAAAACTACCGATTTTCACCCCTTTAGGCTATTTTATGGGGTGGTAACGAAATGTAACCTTACATAACAAAAGAAAAGATGTTTCCTACTATCTGTGGCATGTTTTCCCCCATTTTTATTGTTTTCAAAAGCCGAAACAATTTTTTTTCAGAAAAATCCGTAAAATAGCGATTTTTTGTAAATATTTTATTTTAGGGGTCACACAACCCCTGCATGATGAAAAATGAATTTTTTATGTGCATAACTTTATTATTTCGACATTTTGAGCCGGAGTTTGTTTGGTTTCAGCTATTGCCAAGACTTCTTTCGCACCGAAAATACGATGTAAACAAAAAAAAATACCTTAAAAAATCGTGTTTTTTTTTTAAATGGAAAATTAGGGTAGGAATGGGTTTTTTTCTATTACCTATTAATGGAAAAATTGTTTCAAAATTTTCGATCCGGATTCTGAAAGAGCATTCTCGAAAATACCCGCCTACAAAGGTTCCGGTTTTTTAAGCATAAATAACAAAGTTGTCCGAGCTTAAAGTTGACGGACAAAAACGGACAAATTGGCTCAATAAGGGTTAAGTTTACTTCCCTCAAGTTTTATACTTCCCGTAAGTTTAAAGATTTTCTTCCCGTACGTTCTATTTTCCGCTTGCGGCCTTTCCCACCAGGCACTTTAATGCCGCCTGTAAACTCTGGTGGTGGGGGTTAGGGGAAAGTTAAACTTAATGGAAGAAGCCGTAGAAGCCTACATGGAAAATCCACGTAGAAAATCCCTGTGGAATTCCACATGGAAAATCCACATAGAATCTACGTGGAGAATCCACGTGGAATTCCATTCCATTTTTAAAGAAAATCACTGCTTTTTCACAGCCATTTTTGCTGGAATTCCAGTATTTTAGAAAATGCCAAAGAAATTAATTGAGTTTTATTTATTTCCAAGAATTCTCGGTCAATTCTCAATTAATGCATTTGGTATTTTCTAGGACACCGTCTATAGTAATTAGAATTGCCCTTACAAAGCCCGGATTTTAAAAAATCGATTCAGTCATTTTTTATTTCCGTTTTTTTTTGTGAAAATCCCTGCCTTATCGGCCGAGCACTTTAGAACCCCCTTAAAGCGTACAAATCAGCATCATGTTAGAAATCTAAAAATATGTTTTGCGTAATGATGGGACAAGCTGATCATAGGGCTATTCCCTCAAATGCGTCCAGGGGTTTAAACACACATTTTTAATTAGTAACTAACTTGAAAAGGTCCTATTATAATTACGTATTTTATTTTTTTAAACATTGTTAGCTAAATATTGTGAACTTCTTAAATACTGAATACATTAAATTTGATTTAACAATTAATACAAAAGTTCGCATATAACACAGATAAAAAATAAGTACTTTTTAAGTCAATGACCATTGATTGAATAATAAAATTAATAATATTTATTTAATATTGTATTTTAACAACAAATATAGTATATTTGTGTTTTTAATGGTATAACACCTTTAAATTCAGTATGCGATTTTGTTTTCGTTTCGCATATTTATTTTTCGGGCATGCAGACAAACAAAATTCCTTTTATAAAGTAATGAATTTCTTAATAGTACTCAACGATAAACTTATATAGAAATCATAAGAAATGGAAATTAGAAATATTTGTCATTATTCTCAGCCTTCATTGCACTAGTTACTTATTAAAAAAATATTAGAATAATCAAAAAATCAATTACAAGATGAATAAATTGGTACCTGACAGCACGTACTGCAACGATTGCAGTACGGGGATCCGGTCCAGATCGCAGAATTTCTGCCAGCATATCGACTGCTCCTTCTTCCCACAACTTCTTCGCGTACCAACTGCATTCTGAAAGGTTTCCAATTAGCCGACATGCACGACATTGCAAGTTTTCATCTGCTAAATTATTTAATATCCACAGAGTGTCTCGTATTACTGTTGTTCCTCGAACCTGGAATACAGATATATAAGTAAAGTAAGTTTACACAAATAGACTCAACATTATCAATCTAGTCGTTAGAAATTTGTTCTTATAGCCGAAGTGTCAATATTGTGGTAGATGTAGATTAAACTAGCAAATGTCAAATTATATATTATATATATACAAGTAATATAATACTAAATTACAATAATTTTAAACTTTCTATGTTTCGTAACTAAGGAAAAGATGTCCTTATAACATTATTCAAAGACTCGCTAAATGCGTAATGTTTTGTAATAACATCTATCGATATGCCTGAGCAATATTGTCCGTTTTAATAGAAAAGGTAATAAAAAAACTGATATTTTCAAATGAAGGCAAAATCATACGCAATGTCTTGAAACTCCAATCCAACGAGTGTGACATAATAATGGCAGTTAGGAGTAAGAGAATGAAAAACTCACCTGATCTCTGGCTTCGGTGTTACGACAGATGTTCCCTAGCAGGCTGATTGCTAAATTGGTGATGTCTCCGTTCCTGTAATGCAGCAGATCCACTAAGATAGCTAGGCCATTGGCCTTGGTAAATTTTGTACATAGTTGGGGTTCTTTCTTGAGCTTCTCCAGATAATACTTGATTCTGTTATTTTTCTTATGTTTTATGTATCGTAAGAGTTTGTCCCTGATTTCTATTTCGTTAGGGTTGCACGACATAGTAGGTTGCAGGCATCGAAACTCTTTTTCTTGCGACTGGCGCGGCATAACCTCTAAATTACCTGAGGGATTGACAGTCGTTACTCGAGTTGGTCGTGACGTTCCCACTTCCCAAATCACGACAGGAGGAGCGATCCTCTCACTTGCTCTTTGCGTCGCTTGAGCTAACTTCTTCCCTATATACATATGGGGCCTTCCATGTGAAATCGACGATGAAAATGCGACACCCTCTTAATTTTTGTAAATTTTTTAGTATTCATCGAAAAAATCGTTTTTTTTCGATTTTTATCTTTCCATGTTCACGAGTTATAAATTTTTCAAAAAAAAACATGAAAAAATGTTCAACCATGGCTGTAATTCAGCAACAAAAATAGATAAAAAATCGTTCGAAGCTTCAGTTCACTACGTAGTTTCTTTAAAAAATATACACAAAATTAATGCTCAATTATTTGGTCAAAAACTTCGCATTTTTAGAATAAAATCGAATTTTTAAGGATGATAATCATAAGTGATTTTTTTAAAAAAATTCTACAAAAAACTGTCATAAATTTGACAAATTTTAAGCCTAGTCTTGTTATGGGCAAGATTTTCTGTCTACTAAAAAAAATAAATATAATAATTATATAATTAATTAATTACTAATAATTAACTACTCTTCTGTCGTATATTTGTGTTAATTGCTGTTATTTTTGAGCATATTATAAATATTCTTGAATTTGCTGGCATAAAACATAAAATATGAAACATATCTTATTTTATTTTATTTTATTTTTTTTTTTTTTTTTTTGAGAAACGCAAAAATTTCATTTTTCGCATTTGACCATCTGATAGCTGGACCAATTTATACATGTTATTCTTAATCACTTTAAATAATTAATTTTTTTAATAATTTCAAAAAAAAATTTTAATCGTATCAATATAAAGAATAACATTTAAAGTTAGGATTCTAACTGTATTTTCGATATTATTTTTAAAATGCAGTATTTTGATCTGAATTAATTAAATCTCACTTGAAGATTATTTCTTTATAAATCTAACACCATAGTTTACCATTTTTATTCCTAATAAATATAGATATTTTATGTCTTATAAATATAAATATATTTACGTTTTATACGAACAAATTCAAGAATATTTATAATATGCTCAAAAATAACACCAATTAACACAAATATACGACAGAAGAATAGAAGTATAAAACAGATAAAATATTTTTAAAATTAATTAATTATATAATTATTTTATTTATTTTTTTTAGTAGAGAGAAACTCGTGCCCATGACATGACTAGGCTTAAAATTAGTCAAATTTATGACAGTTTGTTGTAGAAATTAAAAAAAAAAATCAATTCACTGTATCACTTCTGAATTCGTTTTCTTAGCTTCTGCAATGAATTTCAATGAGAAAATGTGTTTCAATGATTTTGAATGGTTAATAGTTCATAAAAAGTCGTTCAATTTAATGATTTTGAGTGGGAAAATAGTGGAATGAAGAAATGATTTTGTTCAATGAATTTCAAATGAAATGTGCGAATAGAACAATTGCAAGTTGAATGAATTCCAATGGAAAAATAGTTATATTTGCCGCGAATTAATTTGAATGGATAGTTAATTATTACAGGACAACAACTTTAATGATTTTTAATCGAAAACAAAATTAGATGAAAATGTAACTGATACAAATGAAATCGAATCGGTTATTACCAATAAAGATATTATTGACCGCTGAAAAATTTGTACGATTAAATGAATATGAAAGAAAAATACAGACGGAGATGTAGCGATGCTTCGTAAAGGTTCTCATCGAATACGAGTTCGTCGAAACGTTTGGCACGGATATGAAAAGTGTTCGACCATGAAAACTTTTAAAATTCTAGATTTGCCCTAAGGTTTTAAAAATATCACGTTTTCTTATTATTACCCTATTTACATTCATACGGAACTCTTGAAGATCGGGTGGCTGTAACCTTTTTTGTAACGCGTACAATGGGAAGTTGACATTTACAAGAATCGCGTGTTTCTTGCGCTGTCCATCAGTTCCCAAAACAAGTTTTTCCTCAAAAAGAAATGGAATTTTTTAAAATTTACGCGTAATTAGTTCGGAAATACGTTTTTCTGTTCTGTTACAAGTTGAACCTTTTTTTGAGCTTGGCAAGACCTAAATTAGATCTGTTTCAGATTGTGGAGTCAATCCATATGTTCTTTAAAAAAGTCCTGAAAAAGGTTCTTAAATAACGTGAAAATCATTTTTATAAAATAGCGAAATTTTCTCTATGGATTACATATCATTCAATATTTTTTTAACGAGGACGATGAGTAAATGGTCAAATTATTCAGAAGAATTTTGTGGTTACCTACGATCCTGATATTTCTAAGATTGACAGCTAATCTTATCCGGAGAGGAGATAATGCATGATACTATTCGTGTATACCATATTCAGCCACAAAACGAAACGTTAGGTATCCTATTTTTATTTTATCCAAAATATGTATCGAATTGTATATTATATTTTACATAAAAATATATATTCAAGTGTTTTACAAGTTTTAATACTTTGGCGAGCCCGTATTTCCGAAAATTTTGGGTCACAATAGGGTGTATACCCAAGGCATAATAAACACTTATCTAATCTAATCTAATCTAATCTAATCACTGTCATTGGAGGCTTTTCTATACAGAATTACAAGTGAACAATTTTTTGTTTAAACTAAGCATTTTAAAACTCAGTTGCAAAAAACATATTTCTGGTTAGAGAGCGGAAATAGCAGATACCAATTTTCCCTTTGTAAAAACAAAAATACAAAAATACGTATATCTTTATAAAAGGATCAACAGCGATTTTAATTCAGACGGATTTTGAAGGTGGAATTGATGTGAAAACTTTCTCCGAAAGCCGATTCTGAATCCATTTTCAATAAACTCATTCCTCCTTCAAGACCACTGTGATATTCTGACTCCATATTTCTGTGAATAATTTAAAAAGGCTTTGATATATTAAAACTGTTTTTGATTCATATTTAAACTATTTAGTAAAAAACCCACAAACAAATGTAACTTACAAGTCTAGAATTAAAATATTTGATGTGTTTAAACGCTGTAGATCTGAACACGAAATTGAGTACATTACAGTACACGTTTTTTAAATACATAAAATGATAGAATTGAACAAATAAATTTCGGCTAAATTGTATGCTTTTATTCTTTATACTATATTTATGCCGACGGAAAGAATGACTTGATTGGGGTAACCAATTCACATTTGGGTCTTCTACCCAACGCATTCTTTCAGTGCATTAATGTCACATGTCAGTCATAAATCTTAATGAGGTATAAGCAACCACACTGAAATGCCAATGAAGTACTGTCTTAATTAAATGTGTTCATGCTGAATATTTATGTTGAACATATCTTCAGGTTGAAATTCATGATCCGAATCACACGTAGCCAGATTCAGCCCCGGCAGTTTCATCAAATAGGATGTTTCAAACAATTCAGCCAATTCCATGAATTGGTGATGATTAAATATCTGGTTGCTTTCTGGTGGTTTCTACAATGAAGCTATTTATATTAGAGTTTTTTTTAGAGCTGTTATAAAACGAAAAAAAGTTTGTTTTATTACAAACCAAAATAGTGTGTAATTCCATGCCTTCTATAAAGAATTTGTAAATGTCAAGAGCAGAACGGCTTGAAGCTGACAAAAAGAATCGATGGGTCAAATATAAAAGACCCAACATTGACCAGATGCCAACTCCATTGAACTGATTATTTCTGAAAATATGTCTTGAATAAAAAATTAATGAATTTGGAAGAAAATAAAACCCACAAACATACCTCATGTATTTAAAAATATCCCACGCAATGCTTGAAAATATAACTGTTTGTCTTTCCCCCAACAATTCATCGTTAGACAGTTTACTTGCTGCAAAGGAAAACACATGTTTATATTAATTTAGGGGCGGGGGTGTAGGGGGGCGAACGTACACCTTGATTTAAATTTAAATTTACCGAAATTTAAAATAGTGATTAGCAAATAATATACGGTAAGTTTTCTGCATAATGTCTTTTCAAATATTCTTTTCAGGCAGATGTTTCAAAAGAAAAGAAATCGTTGGCTATTGTACAAAAATGTTAAATACATTTTCTTCAAATTTATAAAAAAATCCTGGATGGTATACAATCAATTATCATCATTCGGGTAATTAGGAAAATTCACTTTTTAGTAATTGCCTTAAAATTAAATTATAAATAAAAAGTTTTTTAAGTGGTGACATGTTTAATTATATTCAAATTATTCTATTGGTAAATTATGATAAATTGAAAATGACTAAACGATATTTTCACGGAACCGTTCCCCTGAAAATTGTTTTCAAATTCACCAATCAATGACTTGATTGAATTCTCATCAAACATGTAGGTTCTGACAAAGTCCATATCATCACTTGAAAGAAGTTCCCATGTGGCGAGTTTTGGTACAAATTCAACAGTGCTCTGTTCATAATCTGAATAATCCAATGCATAGTGGATATTAGGCTCCGAAATGGTTTTCCTCAATTGTTTCCCATCGATTGTCATAAAAGTTGGTTCCGATAGGAAAGTTCTTTTTTTATTTACTATTTTTATAGGTTCATTTTGGTCTTGTGTGCTCTGATTCGAATCTGAGCTCACATTTGAAGGCAAGCAATCGCATGAACATACCTTTTTAAAAGTCTGTCGTTTCATTTCCATTATTACGCAATAATTACAGTAAAACTAAATTTTGTGATTTTTATCAGCAGCCATTGGTAATGTATTTTGTGAATATGTTAACCAAGAAAAGTGTCACTTTGATGGAACTCGCGTATTTTCGACACGACACGTATTATGAAACAAAAAAAAATACGAAAAATGTACTGCTCTACGTAATATTTTTCTGTCACTAAAAAATCTCAGCTTTTACGTTAACCTCAATTTGAAATTGACATTGTATAATGAAATGAATTTCAATTGTTCTAAAAATACTTTTTCTTATTATGGAGCATACACAATCATACAATTACAAAAAGAACAGGTACAGAAGTAATGTTGCAATATTATTTAAATGTTTCTAACTAATAATTTCCTCTATTGAAAGAAATTTGTCTGCTCAATTAAAGGCGTTTCAATATTTTTTAAGATAGTAGAGATGGAAACTATTGAATGTTTTTATATTTTATTAAATAATTTTAAAAATTCGATACGCCGGGAGTTGAAGCCGAGACCGTTTGATTTCCAGCCGAATGCTTTTCTAGCTAATCTAGATGCGCCCTCTGTCTAATTCGCAACAAAAAGCAGAAATGAACATTTTTAATTTAGTACAGGTATTTTTTTATATTTATAACAATACACCTATCGCTTTTGAAAGATTTTTCGTCTATTTTTGACCATACAAACTTTATGTAAAGAACGTAAGTAGATGCTTTACATCAAGTTTTAAATGTAGTACATTTTGATCAGGAAAGACAAAAAAAAGAAGCAAAACACGAAAAGACTCTGATCCATATTTCCGTTTTTACTATAACGTATTTTGACAGTTTTTAAACAGTATCATTCTTTTTCAATTGTCAGGTATTTTTCAAAATGTAATCGATGCCTCTCCTATGTACCGTAACATATTGTTATGAGTTATATTAATTTTAATTTTCCTCGTTAATAAAACATAATGCATTATCACCACGAGTGGTCAATAGTAGCTGCCAAATATGAATTTGCATTTGTGGCTAGTAGATTACTAAAGGGTCTACTAAAGTGAAGCTTGTTGTTCGTTTTAAGTATGAGGAAGCTTAACATTATATATGAAATAACTTTAAGTATGAAATTAATTATTAAACGAACGTACCTTAAGTGAAGTTATATCATAATTATGCGATGTGCTTCGTCCGAATAAATTAGTTGAAACAACCTGTAGTTACACATTAAGTGCCGCCACTCCTGCACTAAAGCTGAGATTTAAAAAATAATTTCAGAAAATTTGGAACTTTAAAAACGGTTAAATTCTGAGAAATACCTTATTACTTCGAAATAAGTTATTTCTGGACGAAGTATTGAATTTGGTCACCTCGGGTATAAAAATTACCCTATAGTTTTTCATCAAATGTCGACTTTTCAAACCGTAAGGTGCCAAAATCAACAATAAAAAATTTGTGTCCATGATTGGAGATGTTTTTTTGTCTCGCGATAACTCGAGTACGGATAACCGTAAAGACATGCTTTTTTTTTTAAATACGTGGCATGGTATAATTTAGATCTGATTAGATTTTGGCGCAGATGCATCCGTCCATTACTAAAAAACATTAGCCCCAATTACGTTTCTTCGTAGTTTTTTGCATTTATTTTTTAAAAATACAAATTTTATTCAAAAATGTTTCAAACAAAAGAGATAGACATTAAATTCTCTACAAAAAATGTTTAATGCATTTTCTTCCTAAGTCAACGATAATGCCATAAAAACTGTTTTAAAGTGCTTATGACTATTGTCTGAGGAAGTATTGCATTTGGTCACCTCGGTAAAAAAATTACCCTATAGTTTTTCATCAAATTTCGCCGTTTCGACCCCTATGCAAAAAACTACGAAGAAACGTAATTGAGGCTAATGTTTTCTAGTATTGACAGATGGACCTGCGCCAAAATCTAATCAGATCTAAGAAATGCCGAGGCACGTATTTTAAACAAAATTTATGTCGTACGCTTATACATAATATCACGGACACAAATTTGTTATTGTTGATTTGGGCTCCTTAGGGTCTAAAACGTCGACATTTGATAAAAAACTATAGGATAATTTTTATGCCTCAGGTGACCAAATACAATACTTCTAGCAATAGTAAAATACATAAATAAATTAGTTTCAAAAACTTATAATTTCATTTCATTTAATGCTATACTGTCTGACGCGTTGTAAGCCAATATTTCCAAAAACAGACAGACTTACAAATTTATAATATGTTTGGAAACAGAATATAGTTTAACATATATATGAAAATATGTAAAATATGAAAAAGGAATTACGGGCCCTAATATCAGAAAAGAATATCTTGGCTTTCAGATTAACGGAAATTAATTTTTCCTACAGTTATTGCAAACTTTTCAGTAATTAGTATCGGTTTGATTCAGTCACCATAATAAACAAGAATTTTTATTCACGTTTCATTCTTTATGCCAAAGTCAGAAATCATCAGTAAGGGAAAACGATGGCATATACCCTTATACGTGATTAAGAAACGTTATGGTTTCTTACGTTTTTGTACATTTTCGTACTTTTTCTATCTCGCATTTTATTTGATTTAATTTTTTGTTCGTTACTTACATTTTGTACGTATGCGTACACTTACGTACATTTCTGTACGTGCCTGTACGTTTGCTCACATTTCTGTACGTTTTAAGACATTCATGTACGTTTTGAAACGTTTTTGTACGTTTTCAGACATTTTTGTACTTTTTCACATGTCTTGGCATATTGCGGCTAATCGCGGCTCAGATTTCATCATAAAATAATTCGTGTTAAAAGTCAAGTTAAGTATACAACGTCAAATATGTACAAAAACGTACCAAATCGTACAGAAACGTACAAAACTGTACAACATGTTCGAATTTGCCAAAAAAAAAAAACATTTTTTGAACGATATCTTACATTTCTGTACGTTTCTGTACATTTTTCTACGAATTTCATTTCCGCTACGGAAGAAAACACTGAGAATTTAAGAAATAATTTTGGTGTCCATTTCATTGCGGAAATCATAAAAATCATGTTGGTTTCGTGTCATTAAAGAGACATTTTGACATATTTCTTATTTTTTTGAGTACATATTCATAATATATTTCAAATTTATGGTGTATAGTAAAATCTTACCATAATCGCGTAAGAAATTTCAGGAATAATCGGAGGTATCGTTAAATTATGAATAAAAATTACTGAATTAATAGTAATATAAAAGTTGAATTAATTGAATATATTAATTATTTTAATATTCAAACTGAAACTGTTGTCTTTCAATATTTAATATATTTGGTAATTTCTTTGTATGATTTTCCGAAATGACGGGTGCATTTAAACGTACGAATAGTTTTGTAAATGAAGGAGTCCAATTTTTAATAAACACATACGTATTTTTTGGATCAAATGTATTTTGTATGTTATATATGTTTTTTTAACAATGTGCAGTTGGCACGGCCATGTGCGCAGTGAACAGCCCGCCACAGCTGTCAAGTTTTGCATATATGGTTCCAACACAATTGTAAACACATTCAGAATCTCGCAGCTGAAATGCAAAATCGAATACACTGTTGTGGGGAACGTGAAATTTTAGTTCTGCACACCAACCACCGGCGACTCTCGTTGTAGTTGTCTATCTTTATCTTTTTAAGTGAGATGTTCACGACTGCACTGTCATCACTCATGATCTTTCTTGAAATTATCAACTGTCTCTGTAATGATCATATGAGGAACTGACTTGGATCTTTCAGTACTTTTTTTAGACATCACGTTCCACTTGTCACTGTCTTTATATTATATAGTCGCCGCATATTCAAAAGTGTCAACTAAGCAAACATATATTCAGTAGAGTTCAGGTTTTGGATTTGGAATGAAAGTTAATGGCAGTTTGCCATTCTTTAAAATTTATTTCGAATTGGAAATATAATTCCTGCAAATACATAAATTTCTTATACACAATGGAAAGAATAGATAAGTTCTTTAAGGTTCTCAATTTTATTCAATACTTTTCGTCAAAAACCTAAATTAGATGAAGTTAACATTTGTATTCCTTTTAACTCTTTTTCAATTAGATTATAAATATGCACTCTACGAAAATTACGGCCTTCGAGTGTGAAAAAGTAAGTGCAGAAAAACACTTCCAATTGCAATTACTAATTTTGTCCTTAATTCCTTAGCACAACATATATTTTTCAATTTAGTCGATCATTTGTATATCGATCTTTTTAGTATATACTTGCAAGAGTTCAACTTGGATCAAATTCGATTTTGGAGTAAAATCATACTTTTGAACAGAAATGTGACTGTTAAAATGAACAAATCACTCGCATTTATAACATTATAACCCGTCTTGAATGATGCTCAAAAAACCCTATACATATTATTCAAAATGATTGACAAATACATAGGTTTCATACAGTGTGAATACGTGTGATTGCTAAGAATGGTGCAACAAATGCAGCGAATCAGGGAAGTATTGACAAAATGTATGCAAAGAAAAATTATTTGGAGGTAGTTATAATGGGAATAGTTTATTCTTGAATCAAAATTTAGAATTATTGAAAATAGGGACTTAGTCACGGAGGGCAATAAATAGGATTCAAACCCTTAAAACGGAATACTATAGAATAATTCTTTGTTTGTTGAGAAGGGACGAAGGAACGGTACGCGCTGGACTTGAACCAACTTAAAATATGAAGTTTTCCTAAATATAGGTACTGGTCACCTTCCTGAGAACTTTCATAAAAAAATCAAAGAATCGTTAGGGTTCGCGGCAAAAAGCCGACAGGTCAAAAAAAACGACAAATCAAAATACTATTTTGCATAATTAACTTATTTAATTGTTATGCTGTCGGTTTTTTATTGTCTTTTGTTTTTATTTTATATTCGTCCCGCACCCAATCGTTATGGGTCTTTTTCTAAAATTTAACTGTTTTTAGTAAAATTAGATTCGATAATTTTAAAAATTACGAAGTATGGTGTATACTCCGAAATGGAATTTTCTTGTTAAGTCTGGTACTGGTTACCTTCCTGGGTATTTTCATCAAAAAGTAAAAAAAATGTTCAGACTGTTTCTTTTAAATCGTCATTTTTAGTAAAATTGGAAAATTAATTAAATTGCGAAGTACAACGTATGCCTAAATATTTTAAACATATACAATTTTGTTTTTAAAGATAGATTGCGAAGATAAATTCCATAGATTTCTTTTAATATTTTGTAAACAGAAACCCTGAAACATAGTATACACGCAAAGATAAAGTTTTTGACAACATAAACAAATAAAACATCTCTGATTGCTTGTACTAGCTTTTGAATTGGTTTATCATGAATTTAAAACTATTTGATAGTAACTATTTATTTATTATTAGATAATTTGAAACATAAAGTTATCGGAACACATTCGGAACTCGAGCAACATTTGTTAGGGTTATGAACAAAAAGCAAATAAATATTATAATTAAGCACCCCTAATGATTTATTACTTCAATAATTTCACATAAACGGCTTTTTTTCATTTAAGTTGAAGCAAATTTTAGCCTCGTGTGTTTACTCGGTTTTAAGATTTCAGTATTTAAAATATTAAAAGGAATTTAGTATTTTATACACAAATCGTATATTACATAACAAGTGCGTAAACATATATACGTCCGCGTTAGGTGTCCTATTTTTTCTAATTTATGTGAGTAAAGTTAGGTGACTGTTTAGTAGCAACTTGCTATTTGTTGTGTATAAAATTCGTAATAATGAGTTTGGTATATAGGTAATGAGGAATTAGATGTTGTGATTGGTATGACAGCTGTGATTACAGAAAGTGAGGCTGGTGGAGCAGGACGGAGGTTCTAATATAATGTATATTTATACTATCTGAAAATGTAAATCAACCATTTATACACAATTGAAATTTTATTTATATTATATATTTACATGATGTATATACTTTTTACATTTTGAAGGAAAGACACTTTCTAAAAAATAGATTTATAGAAATTTACTCTTCGAGCGACGAGACAGGACTGGTGGAACCGAGCGACTTGGTCCTCAGAATATTTTACTATAATATCGTAAATAAAGAAAATAATAGGGAGCTAACAACTAATAATAATAAAATTTAATATATATATATATACATAAAATTTGATAATAAAGCAAACTTAATGCTTTCATTTGACAGCGGTGCAAGCGGTGAGAGTGGCGATGGTATGGTGTAAGTAAAGATTAACTTTACACACAGAATTACAAAAATTTAAGCATAACATTTACGCATATGTTATATACTTCGTAATTTTATTAATTTTTCAATTTTACTACAAAAAGTCAATTTAAAAAAACGCCTTGCCGAATTTTTTATTTTTTAATGAAAATACTCGGGAATGTTGCCAGTAGCAGAACCAACAAGGAAATACCATTTAGGAAGACTTCTTATTTAATGTTGGATCAAAATCACCGAGGGCAACAAAAGCTGCCGACCTTTGTTATTTACTTAATGTTTTATAAATTTTTATGATTTAGTGATCATTTGGATAACATTAGCAACCCAACAATATCAACAGTTCCATTATCCATGTCAGAGGATCTTTATTATTAAATTTATATCCTCTACGCAGGAAAAATATAGTTGCTGTAGCTCCCAAAACTATCGGTACTGCGAACGGACTGCGTAGATTGAATCATTATTATTTTTGCATTTGTCCAATTAAAAAGAGAAGGGTAAAACAAACTCCTTCGTCGAAGTGCTTTACTGGATATTCATATCCAAAAATAATTTGTTTTCATCTAATGCTTCACTAGATAATCGTATCCACACTCATCTTCAGTAGATCGAAATGCAAAACGCAACCACCAGTTTTTGACGTGATCAATATTGCCGACGTCTTCTTCTTCTAAAAGGCGTAGAGTTTGATGAAATTTTTTTTTGATTCAGTAGGCGTAAAATCACCAATGCATTGACATAGTGATTTTGCGGAGTTATCATTGTTAAAGATCGTTGAAAAATTGCCATTTTTCACACCTACTGAATCAAAAAATTGCAGCGTTACGCGAGCGTACAAAATATCCAAATTAAACGCTTATAGTACGCTTAATAAACTCTTTATACTCTGCATTAAAATGCAAAGAGAACGTTAAGCATTTTTTGTCCAAATTTGTCCACTTTGCGTACACTTGCGTACAAAAATATCGTTCGACGTATGTGCGGAAATGTTTTTTGTACCAAAATGATTGCGGACCCCGCTTTTACTTCGGCCCGCAACCCTCATATTCGTATAGAAAAATCTTTTTTGTCACATCATGAAAGGCTGCCGCTCATTCTACGTCAAATCAGCAACATTTTTTACAGAATTTTTTATTTTTATTTTACTATTTGTTTATTGTTAGTACATGCAAAAGATGTATTTTTGACCATTTATAATATTTTTATTTCGTCTATATTGAAAGTTATGTGTCTTTTTTACTTCGTTTTAATTAGTTGATTCAGACCCAAAATTGGCATTTCAAAAAATTAAGGTAGCATATGTTTTTTGTGGTATTTTGAACGATCTTTCATATAAAATTATAAAGTTTGATAAATTATTACAGATTTATGTTAAAAAATCAGTATTAATTTTATAAAGTCCATATTTTCAAATGGACCATTTTAAAAATTCTGAAAAATACACAAAAACGAATCGCTGTATAGTCATTATGATGGTACATTTGAAATATTGGGATCGGAACGGTTTGCAATTGAAAAAAGGATTTGAACATTTTTCAAAAAGTTGGAAGTCCCCTGAATACCGTTAAAACCCTATATTACAAGTGACTTATTTTTTTCGATTTTTTAGCCGAGATTATCTCGCTCAATTTTTGATGAAAACAAAATTTTTTGCCATTTTAAAGAAAATTTAATGCTCTACAAGTTGCAATGGCTCAAATAAATAAATTTTAAACTTGTACGGAAAATAAAATAAAAAAACTTTTTTTGCACGATTCCGTTATTGAAAATTGCAAACGCCGGTATTATCGACCCTCAAAGCGTTCCTGATGTAGTAGTGATGTCACGGATAATGTATGTATAATATAATATGATTTTTAAGGCAATTGTTGAACTAAATTTCAACAAAGTTTAACTGCAGTTAGAATTTTTCTGAAAAAAATACTACTTCGCGATAAAAACTTGAGACCAAACATACAGTTTGCCCCTATAGTGGCAATTTTCTGCAGTAAGCGTAAGAATCGTCGGAAAACCGGCCGCTAGGAGTAGTGAGTTCCTGCTGCGTTTTTTAACGCTCCCGTTAAATAAATGTAATCTGTTTTAGTATATAAAAAATAATGCGTAGAGATTTTTGTACATTTGTTATTGTGAACACCAGAGTGTAGACTTTGTGAGGTATTTATTGAAAACTGACCTAGAATTTTTATTTATGAATAATCTTTATTTATTTTCGAAAATTCTTAGTTAGTTCCCAATTAGTGTATTATTGTCTTTTTTAGGAAATCATCAATAATAATTAGAATTGCCTTTACAGAGCCCGAATTTTGAAAAATCGAGTCAATAACACAGGCCAACAAAATGAAGCGAATCTCCGTACCCAGAAACCACACTATACTTTTTCGAAGGTTATGAATGAGCTGAATCCAAATCTGGCCGCAGAATTGTTCCATCACGTCTGGATTTTGAGATATCCTAACCTAAAAGTACAAAAAACACTGTTTTTGCTCATATTCAGTAAGTTTTTGTGGCGGATCAAAATGCTTATTCACACTTTGACAAGAAGCAGATTAAAGTGTTATTCATCAACTTTAAAATGTTTTTTTAGTCATTTCATACGTTTTTTTTCAATGACTTGAAAGTTTTTGTCAAGGCACGATTATAATTTTTGTTTTTTTTTTGCACTTTTAGGTTAGGATATTTCACAATTTTTACGTCATAGAGAAATTATACCCTGAAAACACGGAAAGTAACAGTTATGTAATATTTGCGTAATGGTTACAGTGTTACGTAATTGTTTCATAACTGCTACTTTTGTGTTTGCAGGGTACGACCAGATTTTGGTTCAACACATCGAAAACCGTCGGAAAAATATACTCAGGTTTCTAAAGAATGCGTTTTAATCTGGTTTTTGTGAAATTGCAAAAAAAAATTATATTCCGCCACAACAACTTACTGAAAATGGGCAAAAACTGCGTTTTTTGTACTTTTAGGTTAGGATATTTCAACAGCTTGACGTAATAGAACAAATTTTATCAAGAAAGTTCGTCTCAGTTTGTTAGTTATTTTCACGCAATCACACATTTATTTAATGTATTAAAATCATAACTGTTCCCTGACAAAAACTTCGATAATTCGATACAAAAAAAATGGTATCGAAATTACTAAAAGAGCATTTTAAAGCTGACAAATAGCACCTTAATATTATTTATGCCAAAATGCAAATAATAATTTTGTTCCGGTACAAAAACTTACTGAATATGAGCAAAAAATGTGTTTTTTACACTTTTAGGTTAGGATATCTTAAAATCTTGAGGTGATTCAGCACATTCAAAACCTTCGGAAAAGTAGTCCGATTTCTGGCTACAGTAGAATGTAGAACCCCTCTTATTTCAACTGGTCATGGTTTTCAAGATGGCGCCGACCCCTCTTATTTGAAATTTCCCCTTACCCCCTTAATCTACTTAACGCTTTAATAGTGGATGATATTATCTGATATCTTTTTATTTTTTTTAGACATCGTAAATATTTTAGAGTTGAATGATATGTATATAATTTATCTGAAAAATGTGTAGAGAATTTTAAATTTGGATAACAAATTTTTGTGATAAATAAAGACTGCAACATTTCGCATTTATTTATGGCCATTTATATCTGCATTCGAGTGTAGAATTAAACATTTTAAATTTACATTATGCACTTTATTACATGTAATTATGTATCAATAATTTTTTGTTTTCCAAACAAATACACTGTGATTAAGACCGAAATGAATATAGGAGACAATATTTAACCCAAATTTGCAAATATGATTAATGAAAACTTCAAATCACTTCAAATTCAGTACTAAGCTGCTGATATTGGATTTGTTTGTTATTTTGCAAATGTAAGACTTTTCAATTTTTGTGGAGGTCTTGAAATACACATCATTAAAAATTGACAACATCCTAACCTTCAAATGTGCACTTTTATTTTACGAAATTAGCAGCTTCTCGAATAATTTGTATGATGTAAATCATGAGTTTGATGCTAAATTTTAAATTAATTTGAAATTTCATTATATATCAGTCTACCGACTATACATGTTTGCAAATTTAGGTTAAACGGTATTTACACTGTACAACTTTGATGGTGTAAACACTGTAAACTGTATCGAGATGTTCGAGCGATGGTGGGGAAGGCGTGAGGGGAAACGATTGAAATAAGGGGGGTTGAACAATTGAAATAAGAGGGGTTCTACTGTATAAATTTTGTTGGCCTGTGTAGTTATTTATTTACGGTTTTTCATGAAAAGCCCTACCTTATCGTTGGAGGCAACAATTAATATATAGTGTGGAGACAAACAACCATGTGAAACCATTTGGAGAACGTGGAGAATCGGTTACTTTTTGTTTTATGAATTTATAAATACATAAGTGCTTCATACAACTATAGCAGGTTTCGAAAAGTTCATAGTGGTGACATCTCGTGGTCAATCATTTTTCATCCCATTCTGTCAGCTCTGGTTTTATAAATGCTATTTTATATACATATATATCGTCAGTTTTGCAGAGTTTCGCAGTTGGTGAGACCCGAATTCAAAGTGACAAACATTCGGACATAGTCTTGACTTTGATTTTGGCATCCTATTCACTCGGTCGCGCAATCGGCATTGTTTCTATTTTTGGTATCCCCCGCGTCTGTTTGATCCACGTTAATGCGCGGATTCACGCCAAGAATAGCGAAGTATTTTTATCGCGAAATGGAGCAAGGGTCGACAGGCGATTTTGAGGTTAGAATGTTCGGCGACGCTCCGTGATCAGCATCGTCGTCTCTTCGGCGGTCCTTTGGTCGACGTCGCGGTTCGTTAAAAAGTTTTTCTATTCGAACTTCGTTATTTCGCCTGTGATCGTGGAGGAGATGATGGAGGAACAAAAACTCCAACCCTTACTAAACAGGGTTTATTATGCTGCCAGGGATGGAATGGCACTTACCCTTTATGCCTTGTTAAGTGACAAGTCTAATGAAATCTGTAATTGGATCATTAATCAGGTAACTATCCAAAATTTTATCTTTCTATCGCATAAGAAATTTTTATGCAACCATGTCAAAATGTCTGAAATTCTTAATATAAACAGGAAAATATGCTCCAAATACTTCAAATTTCAGTAATCGATTATTTTTAATTGTTTGCCTATTTTATTTGACACTTTATTGTGTTTGCAAGTCGCTATAAAATCTTGTGTAATACCATTTACGACAAAGGTAAAATCCATTCTTCCAAAACTGTGAAATGTCTTTGTTGTATGATCTAAATATAATGTCTTTTAATCGTCTCTTCAACATTTACAAAACGACAGTATTTAAGATAACTTCATTGTTCTGAACAATGGTAATTTACTTTCTTCTATATTAATTGTTAAAACAAAGGTGAATCAATTTCTTTGTTTTAATTGTAGCACGTGTCGAAGTTGTGACTTTTCCAATACTGGCCTTCAGCCAATTTTATTTACGAAGGAGTCTCCAAACAAAGAAGAAAGTAAACCAAATAAGAAGTTTCATATTTTTAATCGTAGTAGTGTCAAAGAACTTGTACGAGTATTCAAAATATTTCAAGTTGTCTTACTCTACTTTACTGACATTTATTTCACATAAATATTCAATGGAAAAAGTTAAATTCAATAATAATACTAAAATTAAAGTAAAATAATTTGCGACTAACAACATACTTTAGACATTATTGAAGTTTACGATTGTGCCATAATTTTTTCAGGCAATAGTGCAAGAAAATGGTGAAAAGTGTACACCACTCATTGTTGCAGCAAGATTTGGTCATGATAACATTGTTAAAATGATATTAGATAAATTTAAAGTAGATTTGGAACAAGAAGGTACTGTCAAATATGACGGATATATCATTGAAGGTGCTAGCGCTCTTTGGTGCGCTGCAGGTTAGGATCTTTTATTCCCATACCCAGCTAGCCTATTTGACAATTTGTACAGTAGGACCTCTCTTATTCGAACCTCCCTTATTCTAATTGTCCAGCCTCTCTTATTCTAATCATTCCCCCACAAGTCTTCTCCCACTATCACACGAAAAGTCAATGAAAAATATTGTCCATGAATCACAAGCTCGCAAGCAAAGTAAGTGGGGGTAAGGGGAAAATTAGAATAAGAGAGGTCGGCGCCATCTTGAAAACCTTTATTAATTAGAATAAGAGAGGTCCTACTGTACTTCAAAAAGTTGCCTCTTACATGTTATGTACACATTTGTATAGTACAAATAAATGTTGAAAAGATATCGAATTGATATAACTTACAATTTTCTAAGAAAAAGATAACTCTTTTAAGTTGCTGGATAAACATCATAAAAATATTCATCAGAAAGTTAACCTAGGGAATTCTTATCCCTATAAAGGTACCAAATTGTTATGATATTAATAATGTTTATTTGCCGCCTTCTTTACTTCAGTTAAAAGACATGTTTTCTTAAGTTATCCAACAATTCTTGGGAACACGTCTTAAAAACTTTGTAAAAAAAACTTCGACAACAAAATTCTGACAAAAAAACTTTTCTCAAAACAACTTAAACAAAATAAACTTTATACCAAAAAAACTTAAAAATTAAATAAATCATATTAAATTTATTTATTACTTTATATTAGTACAGTATATTATAGAATGTAATATGTTATTTTTTGTCTACTTTTATAATGTTCGGCATATAGTTAATAGTGTTAGTGTGATATGTTGTTCATTAGAGTGCTTAGTAGTAAACAATGTGTCAGTTTCGTTGTGAAAATCAATGTGTTATAACGTATTCAATATGTCCTGCAAATTTGTACTTACTCAAAAAAATAAGAAGTTATTAAGTTTTAATGGATTTTTATACTCAAAGTGTATCGAAAAAACTAAGGTTTCCTGGCGGTGTGTGAAGTATGTTACAATTCACTGTTTAGGGCGAGCATACACAACTTCGACCAATTCTGATGGTATTTATATATACATAGTGTGTTCGTTATTTTTGTGTTGAAATGTTCGTTAGTATAATTTATTATTTGTTATGTTGTAATTTTAGCGAAAATTATATTATTAAAATTATAGTTGAAATATCTTTCTCTCATTGCAATGAACCTATCTTTGTAATCTGAATTTGCACGATATAAGTAATGAAATAAATGAATTTGATATGATTATTTTTTTATTTAAGTATTTTTATAAAGTAATAAATAAATTCAATATGATTTATTTAAGTTTTAAGTTTTTTTGGTACAAAGTTTATTTTGTTTAAGTTGTTTTAAGAAAAGTTTTTTTATTGGAGTTTTTTTATTGGAGTTTTTTTATCGAAGTTTTTTTGACGTCTTTTTAATGTTATTGAGTGGACAGACTTTACTTAACTTGAAAATGATAAATAAACTGTGATACAGACATACATAGCAAAGTGTGCATCACAAAGTCAACAATAAAAATTGTATCTCATTTCTGCATACAACCTACCATATTCAAGATAAATATTTATATTTATAACATTTATATTTCATCACTATTAATGTTGTCAGTTTACCATTTTCCAGATAATAAATCCTTTAGAGATTTTCCAAGTCTTCTGTAGGCGCCGTTCCATTAGTCTGGATCATCAAAACATCAGTTTGATGGTCCCATAAGCACAGAAGCCTTAGAAAATCTGGGAAGGATCCCAGCCAGCACACTTGAGCATTCGTCAACAAAAAGTTATCCAAACATAACAAATATTAACAAATGTTAATATTCGAAGAACTTTTTGGGTGCATTAGCCAAGATTTGTCGAGTATTCTTAACAAAGGCACACCTAAAAGCTATCGGAATTTTAACATTTGTTAACATTTGTTATGTCTGGATAACTTTCTGTTGATGAATGCTCAAGTCTGCAAGTTGGGATATATTACCTGGAAAATGGTAACATTATGTCATCTCTTTGTAACACGTAAAAGTTAACTTACAGTTACAAAGTTAACCTACCTCTTGAAACTGTATACTTTAAATTTAACTCTAAGTTCACCTAAACGTTAGCAAAACGTTATTATATTCATTACAAAACGGTCTCGCAAATTGTTATCAAATTGGTAGTCAAATAGTTACCAAAAACGTTATTCAATCAATATCATAACAGTTAGCAATTTGGAAACTTAGAGGATAATTGTTTTTGGTGCATTCGACAAGATTTCGACACCAAAATTCAGTAGGACCTCTCTTATTCGAACCTCTCTTATTCTAATTGTCCAGCCTCTCTTATTCTAATCATTCCCCCACAAGTCTTCTCCCACTATCACACGAAAAATCAACGAAAAATTTTGTCCACGAATCACAAGCTCGCAAGCAAGTGGGGGTAAGGAAAATTAGAATAAGAGAGGTCGGCGCCATCTTGAAAAACTTTACTAATTAGAATAAGAGAGGTCCTACCGTACTAACCTTTTCATTTACTTTTAGGATATCTTAAAAGTTCCCAGCTAGCACCGGTGACTTTTTTGTTATCGAAAGTTAACGTTTTTTTCAGTAATGTTTTAGACATGACCTTTCGGTAACCAAAAGGTATCAATAAGTTATTCGTAACGGTTAACTCAAAACAGTATACAAAAACGGAACTTAATTCCGATATCTTTTTGTTAATTCCTAAAATGTAACTAAAAGTTGACTTTTTTTTCATATACATAGTCTCGAACACGCTTTATAGTCATAGATTAGATAACATAACACTGATAACAAAAGGATAGATGAAAGTTGTTAACTGTATAAAAGTTAGCAAAACGTTAACTATTTTTCAACACATAAACGTTAGCGTTCGTGAATAAATCACATATAGGTGTCGCTATTATAGATATTCTATAAGAAAAAAAATAAATCAAATATGTAATAATTTTATTATCAATAAGAACTAATAATAAAATATTGCTCTGTCCTAATATTAGTTATTAAATATGAGAAGTATGTAGATCCGTTTGAGCAAAATTATGGTCAGTTTTTCCGATTTTTAATCCTGACAATATTAATAATGGAGAGCAACCAAACATTATATAACTAATATTAGTTAACTTTTCGTTAACAGATAACGGATGATATTAAACGAGTCACAATTTCGCTAACTAAAACATATCTCTTTCGTAACCATATAGGCGTCTGAAAGGTAACTTTGGTTAACTCTTTGATAACATTTCGCTAATCGATCATTAAAATAAAAGTCAGCGAAAGGTTACTGAATAGAAATCAAAAAAGTTAACAAATTTGGGGTGCATTCGACATGATTTCGTAAACGAAAACAACACAATATAGTCACGAAATGGATATCCGCAAAGTTAACTTGTAACATTTTTTCGTGTCGATTCGTTAACTTTTCGCTACCACAGTGTTAGCTGGGGATATCTTAAAAGTTAACATGTAACTTATGAGGTTCACAATATATTAACATTTTTGTAACTTTGTGCTAGCTGGGAAACCACAAAAGAGCTTTCGAATAGTTATTAATACAAATTCTTACATACTTCAGGTGTAGGACATTTAAATGTTGTAAAAACTCTAGTGAAAGCCGGTGCAAACGTTAACCATCCTACGAAAACACATTCGACACCAGTTAGAGCTGCCTGTTTCGACGGAAGGCTCGATGTAGTAAAATTTTTGACGGATCATAATGCAAATATCCATATAGCGAATAAATATAATAATACATGTCTGATGATAGCTTCCTACAAAGGACATCTAGATGTTGTAAGTAGAATGCGATATTTGTACTCAAATACGATTCAAAATAGTTATAATTTCTTATTGAAATTACAGGTTAGTTTTCTGTTAGAAAATGGAGCAGATCCTAACGAAAAGGCTGAAGGTGGAGAAACCGCCTTGCATTTTGCAGCAGATGTCGGACATTGTAAAATTGTGAAAGAATTGCTTCGACACGGTTCCAAAATGTCCACAAACGGAAAAGGTATGACACCGTTGATTACCGCAGCTGAAAGAACGAGAGCGGATGTTGTAGATTGTCTAGTCGAGACGGGTGTTGATAAGGAGGAGGTAATCGATGCCTATGAACTCCTAGGCGCGTCGTACGCAAATGATAAAGATCACTACTGCATCACCGAAGCGTATACTTATTTACATAAAGCAATGACATTAAGGTATTTTTCATTTATTAAGTTATAATTCATTAATAAGACATTAATTTCCCTGTTATTGTTTAGGTACAGTGATCCTAATAATATTATTAGAAAAGGTCCACATAAACCAGTTTTGGCGTATGAAAATTGGCAGGAATGCCAAGATTTGGAAAGTTTGGAAAGGATAAAACAAAATGCCAATGCCCTTCATATGGAATCGTTAGTAATTAGAGAAAGAATTTTAGGTAAGTTTATTTTTCTACAATTTTAAAGTATTTAAAAAATCAATTAAGTTTATTAAAATAAATAATGAAGATATAAACTAGCGAATATTGTTTAGGTTGTCAGAATCCGGATATTATTCAACCGATAATTTATCGAGGAGCAGTATTTGCAGATAATGCAAGATTCGATAGAAGCATCGATCTTTGGCTGCATGCGCTATGTCTGCGACAATTAAATGATATTTCAGTGTCGAAAGATCTTTTGAGATTTGCCCAGGTAAAATTTTATAATCTCGAATGTTTAGAAATATTTTAAACTATTATGTTTAGGTGTTTTCACAAATGATTCATATCGGAGTGGACCTGCAATTGACGCAAGTCAGTAACGTTTTGGACGCCGGTGTTATGGAACTTGCAAAGAATAAAACCAAATTAAACGAACCTAATCCGAAGGAAGACGATGATTTATTTATCGTGAGTTTTTTTTTTAGTATGCTTTATACATATTTTAGGCTGAGTCTGATATATTTTATGACGTAGGAAGAAATGGAGTCGAACATTGTAGCAGTTTTATACATTCTTACAATTTTAACAAAGTTATTGACATTAAACGAGAAAAATTACAATGAAGAAGAAGTGAAGAAAGTTCGGATTTTAGTTCATAAATTGTGCGCATTACGAATGACGCTAAAAGATGGACAGACTTTGTTACATCTTGCAGTTAATTTGGACACTCCAGTTGACGATTTCCACACTAATGATGTCTGCAAGTATGTTTATACTTTGAAAGTTAACAAAAAAATGCAGTTATTTATAACACTGTGCCATGTCGTGATGTCATTCAGAAAATTTGAACAATTTTTAGATTTCCTTGTGCCGCTACGTCGAATCTACTCATTCGATGCGGAGCGGATGTGAATGCTATGGATAACGAGAGAAATACTCCGCTTCACATAATTGTTGCATATGCGAAACCCATAAGTGATTTTGTGACGTTGCATTCAATTATAATGGATCTCATCGATGCTGGTGCTCATATGGATACTGTCAATAGCGATGGGAAAACTCCATATAATGCTGCCACAACAGGTAAATGTCATTCGTTAATCATATTGTTGTATATATTGGTAAAAAAAAATTATGATTTACACCTACATTTTACTGTTGTTATGTGGATGACACACATGCACACCAAAAAATAAAGTTGAAGAAGTATTAAATGCGTTCAATTCTTTTCATATACGGTGTTAATTTACACATGAATTGGAGGTTGAAAATAAAATCAGTTTTTTAAATTTAATGGCAAAATTTGTATCATACGTTTGAGCTCAGTAAACTTTGTGAAAAAGTAAGAAAATCTTTTGGAAAATATCCAACCGTATTACGCTCTACACGATAGAATGGTTTAAAATGTTAAAAGCTTTGATTTTCAATTGTTGATTAACAATTTAAACAAAAAAATGTGATTTTTTTATGAAACATTTTTATATAATCAAACATTTGAGTATGAAGGAAATTTATTTTACTGTCGTAAATATGCGCAAGATTCCACATAACATCTAAACTTTTGAACCAGCTTTGGTTTTTTGAAAGCTAAAAATCAAAGTTTCATTTTAGTACTTGTTTTGTCGTTTTTTTCATTGGAATCGTGTAAATTATTGAATTATTTCAGTAAAAATATACTTAAATATAATATTATTTCTAAAAATAACTATAAAAATTATATGAAAAATAATGTTTTTACGGTTTGAATTCATCGACCTCCAAGTGTCGGGCATCGTTGTTCAAGAAAAAGAATGATCAAACAGCCAAATCTGCCATTTTGAATCTCAAAATTCTAACTTCAGATTTGTGATCAGCGACCTCAATTACCCCCTACTATTGGGTTTCATCCAAATAGAGGCGATTAACGAATTTTCGCCCGCCATATTGGATCCGCCATTTTGAATTTGAAAATTCTGACTTCAGATTTGTGATGAGCGACCTAATTACCTCCTAGTATTAGGAATGTGCCTAATTTACTATTTTCGAGGGTGCTCTTTCAAATGGTGACTTCAAAATTTAAAAAAATTGAGTATTTTCCTTTGATTTTGGTAAAAGTATGTGAAAAAAACACATTTTTGGGGGTAATTTTTTTTTTAAATTTCATTTTTCATATTGATACCGCGATTTCTTTGATCAGAAAAGTACATAAAAAGTTGAACTTAAAGGATATGCAGGTAGGCATTTTTTATTTCACCTTCATATATCCAAAACGGCGGCTTATGCCAAGATATTTTTTTATTATTTTGGCAATATGTAAATGTAGCATTTTAAACCAATTTTCAAATAAACTTAGCAACGCCATGGACATCATCTTTTGTCAGCCATTTTGAATTTAGAAATTTTGAGTTCACATACGTAATCAGCAACCACGAAAACCTACAGATATAAATTTTTCCGCATATCGAGAAATGACAAAGTTTTTCATGAATGTCCGCCATATTGGGTCAGTCATTTTGAATTTCGACATTTTTACTTTAGATTCGTTATCAGTATACCAAAAAACATTTTATAAGATAGATAGTTTAGTTGAAAATTTGTTTAAAATGCTATATTTCCATGCTGCCAAAATTTCTTGGACTAAGCCGCCATTTTGGATATTTCGAGGTGAAATAAAAAATTCTTACCTGCATATCCTGAAGTTCAAACATTTTATGCACTTTTTATGCACTTGTCCGTTCATAAAAATCTCGGTATCGACATGAAAAATTAAATTAAAAAAAAATGGCCCTAAAAATGTGTTTTTTTAACGCACTATTGCCAAAATCAAAGGAAAATATTCAATTTTTGACTGGAAAGGTGTTAAGACTTTTGACAATTAAACAATTTGGTCTAGACGATTAACATCTGAGATGGGCTACATCAAATTACAAAAATTACCTCTGAACACACAAGAGAATACAAAAAAATGATATCCTTCTTACATGGGAATGCTTCATAATTTAAATACTAAAGTTTAAATTAAAAAAAAAATGTATTATTGCATTAGGAGTTACTTAGTTTCCTGTATTATAATTGTGACATTTAACCCATTAACCCCTTCGTTGGCACAGAAAATTCTACAAAAAGAGTCCAGAATGGCAGGAATTTTTTTTATCGCCATTTCGACTCCAACCCGTACTGAAGGGTTTTCGAGGTCGCTGATTACGAATTTGAACTCCAAATTTGCAAATTCAAAATGGCGAATCCAATATGGTGGCCGAAAATGAAAAAAATTACTTGATTGTGATGAAATTTGTTACTCGGGGGTTTTCGAGGTTGCTGATTGCGAATGTGAATCCGCCATCTTGAATTCGTAATTAGCAACCCCTGAGTAACAAATTTCGTTACTATCGAGTAACTTTTTTGATTTTTTTTTTCATTTTCGGCCGCCATATTGCATCCGCCATTTTGAATTTTTAAATTTTGACTTCAGATTTGGATTCAGTGACCCCAAAAACCCCCAAGTTAGACTTGGATTCCAAATCGGAGCAAGTTAAATAGAAAAAAAACGATGTGCGCACTACTATTGCGTCAATGCCAACGAAAGGATTCACGCCCGAGAAAACAAAAATTTCCCCAAGATTTCTCGATATTAAAAACCAATTCTAAAAATTTTAGACAAATAATTCACGAAGTAAAATTGATCGCTCTTTCGGATTCTTCTATCAAAATTTGTCTACAATAAAACTGTAAAAAGTTATAAACAATTATTCACAAAACAACGCGAGTTTTTCCTACACAAACATTTTTTAATCAATATTTTCATGTCAAACAAGAAAAGTCAATAGGTCAAAGCCTAAATATATTGTGTCTTTAATGTTTCAGCTATAAATATTCATAATAACGTATAGGAAAATTAAAGATGGCGGCTCCAGAATAGCGACTGAAGCTATTTTTTTGAAAAATATTAGCTTAGTGTATCTTTAAAAATTATCCGATCTTGATAAAACTTAGTAACCATAAATTTTTTAGGTTTCCTAATAATAATTTCACGTTATTTTAAACAAATTTTAAATGGCGTATCTAATATAGAGACCAAAAATTATATATTTTTGTTTAATTTTCATTCAAGTTGCCAAATGAGAGTTGTTGAGGTCGTTAATTATAAAAGTGAAGGCATTTTCAAAAATTCAAAATGGCAGATCCATTATGGTAGCCGAAAATTACAAATTTAATTTTATATGTACGAAACTTTGTATATAGGGGGTTTTGAGGTCGACGATTATGAAAATCATCTTATTTTTCCAAAATCCAAAATGGAAGATCCAATATGACGGCCGAAAATTAAAAATTTCATTTTATATTTATGAATTTTGGGATATATGGATTTTTGAGGACGCTGATGAAATGCAGTCGTTATTAAAGAATTTAGTTAATGTCGGACCAAAATGATTTGATATTTGTCTTTGATATATATATGGGCATTGTTCTAGAATTTTTAAACTTTATGTTGTCGCTCATTATGATACCTTAAAAATTTTAAATATAACTTTGCAACACGACAGATCAACAAATTTTTGTTCGTTTTACATGTAATAAGTGTTTATTACTAATTACAGATATGTAGAAAACAATGAGAGTAAATAAAAGTAGTGAATTTGCCTGTTTTTGGTGCGCGACACTCACTACATTTTTTCAGTTTTAACACTGAAACTTTTTGAACCTTTTTTTTTATGGTCTGTGTTTTTTTGTGGAAGTATTTGGGGATGTAAACAAATGAAAAATCCTTAACTTAATGATGTGCCTCACTAAGGAATATAATTATATACCTTCAAACTTGCGAGATAACTTTTTTTTATAGTTGACAATTTAGCAATCAAACTTAGATAATTTTTTTCACATTGGTTTTTAAGAAACCACACAACAGGGGTACATTACCTATATGATAAGAAGTAATTTGAGCCTTTGCCCGAATGTGTGCCACCTATACATAAAAAATGCGACCACGTCAAACTTTAAATTTCCAAGCGAAACTCACTTTGAAAAATCAAATTATTTAACGGCACATCTACAATTTAGCTTCTAAGTACTTTGGAATCATTGTGATCTTTTCTCCTATGTTATTAATGTATTTATAACTTTTGTGTTTTTTTAATACAACAAAAAACACACTTTTTGACAATAATAAAATGATTATTCTTTACAAATCGTTTTAATTTTTTAGTATCCTTAATGTTAAATCAAGTATTTGGATTTCAAATTTTAATGAAAACTGACTTTGGATTTGTAATCAGTGGCCTCAAAAACCCTAACATATCAAATTTTATAAAAATCAAAGAAATTTTGTAAAAAATAGTCCGCCATATTTAATCCATTATTTTAAATTTGAATAACTATTAACTAGACGTTTAATTTTATATACTAGCTTCTAAAAATTAGGCCATAAGCAAAAGAACTGAATTTTTTATGTATATTAAACGTTACAAAACTAAAAACTAATTTTACGAGTAACGTAACATGTTACATTAAAAAAAAAAATACATTGTGTATAAATGAGTCACGCAAGGTTTTTCCTGTCATTTGATCAATTCTAAAGCCAATAAAATTAATTTCATGAATGTGCCTAAAAAAAAAAATTAAATTTTCTTCAACCTCAAAGTTTAAAAGTTCTAGAATAACGCCCATATTATGTTCGCACACGAAATATATATTGCGAAAAAAGTGATGAAATTCACTCAGGAGAAAATGTGATGTTTTTGTACCAATTTTTTATTTGTAGACATTTTTGTTTAGTACATTGTATTACATATATGTATTAGAAAATGAGCGCGACAGCTTAATACTAACCCAAAGTTGCTCAACCCATTAAGTTCCGAATATACATTTTTTCACTACAATTTTCAACGGTTGTGTTTTGTGTTAAAAAGGTTTTAAAAAATTTGGCATAAGGCATATCTGACGTAAAATTAACTTAACTTTCAGAGTCTGCTATTATATTTTTCAAAACATGCAACAGTGAAAAACTATGTGTGTTTAAAAAAAAAACATGCATTTTTCAAATAAACTTCTTTTTTATTTCGTTTTTTCACAATGAAATCGTTTCAGAATTCTTCTAAAGGGTAAAGAAATCGTGGCCTCGAGCCTTGAACTTTAAAATGTGCCATTGCCCATTTTGAAAATAAAGGTGAAAGTATCCAAAATGGCGGCTGAAACACAAAAAAATCAGCGAAAAATTCAGGAATTTTTTATTTGAAAACGAGAGACTTTAGGAAAAATGTTACAGAACAAAAAGTTCTTACAATTGATCGATGAATACGCTGAATTTTTTACACACTTTTTTCATTTTTCAAAATGTCAGGATTTTGTTCTGTAAAAATTTCACCTTATTCTTTGAATAATTCTAAGAACTTTTGTTCAGTAACATTTTTTCCGAGAATCTGCTATTTTCAAATAAAAAATTGAACTTTTCGATGATTATTCCGAGGTTTTCTTTTCTAGTTCAACATTGTCGAATAATTTGCACAAAATGTAATTCACTCAGGAGAAAATGTGATGTTTTTAGTACCAATTTTTGATTTGTAGACATTTTTGTTTAGTACATTGTATTATATATGTATTAGAAAATTTGTTAGAAATAGTAATATCTAATATATCTTATCATTAACTGTTTTTATACTAATTTAAGTATGATTGTATATTCCTTAGCCGTCAAAATCTTTTGCCGTTTTCCGGTTCTTACCGCGTGAAGGTAAATGTATATGAAGAAACTTGTTTTTTTTTTTATTTTATTATTTTTTTGTTGCATTTCATTGTTTTTAATTTGTTTTTGTACTTTAATTAAACAAAAAATTATTTACTTGTCTTTCATTCGCTTTTATTTTCAAGCTGTAGATATAAATCAAGATCTATTCTCTGTTATGAGTCGACGTAAAGTAAGAATCATAAAAAGAAGCATCGCAAGTCTTACACATTTTCCGTGTCCTGTTCTTTTTTACATGCACGTTTTAAAGTGTAAGGCTCGAGGCCATGATTTCTTTACCCTTTCAATGCGAAAAGACGAAATAAAAAAAAGTTCATTTGAAAAATGCATGTTGTTTTTTTAAATCGCATATCGTTTTTCACTGTTGCATTTTTTGAAAAATCTAATAGCAGATTCTGAAAGTTCAGTTAATTTTACGTCAGATATGCCTTCTGCCAAATTTTTTAGAACCTTTTATTACATATAATACAGCCGTTGAAAATTGTAATGAAAAAATGTCCATTCGGGACATGGGTTGAGCAACTTTGGGTTAGTATTAAGCTGTCGCGCTCATTTTCTAATACATATGTAATACAATGTACTAAACGAAAATGTCTACAAATAAAAAATTGGTACTAAAAACATCACATCTTCTCCTGAGTGAATTTCATTTTCAACAAATTATTTGACAATGTTGGACTAGAAAAGAAAACCTCGGAATAATCATCGAAAAGTTCAGGAATTTTTTATTTGAAAATAGCAGATTCTCGGAAAAAATGTTACGGAACAAAAAGTTCTTCGAATTAGTCAAAGAATAAGGTGAAATTCAGCGTATTTGTTGATCAATTGTATGAACTTTTTGTTCTGTAACATTTTTTCCTAAGGTCTATCGTTTTCGAATAAAAAAATTCCTGCATTTATCGCTGATTTTTTTGTTTTCGAGCCGCCATTTTGGATAGTTTCACCTTTATTTTCAAAATGGGAATACACACATTTTAAAGTTTAAGGCTCGTGGCCACGATTTCTTCACCCTTTAGAGAAATTCGGAAACGATTTCAATGTGAAAAGACGAAATAAAAAAAAGTTCATTTGAAAAATGCATGTTTTTTTTAAAATCGCATATAGTTTTTACTGTTGCTCTTTTTGAAAAATCTAATAGCAGATTCTGAAAGTTCAGTTAATTTTACGTCAGATATGACAAAGACAAATATCAAAACATTTTGGTCTTACATTAAATAAATTTTTGAATAACGACTACATTTCATCAGCGACCTCAAAAATCCATATATCCCAAGATTCATAAATATAACATGAAATTTTAAATTTTCGTCCGTCATATTGGATCCTCCATTTTGGATTTTGGAAAAATAATGTGATTTTTCCAAAACCTCCTATATACAAAATTTCGTGCATATAAAATGACATTTTAAATTTTCGGCTGCCATATTGGGTCCGCCATTTTGAATGTCTGAAAATGACTTCATTTTTATAATCAGTGACCTAAACAACCTCCATTTGGTAACTTGCATGAAAATTAATCAAAAATTTATAACTTGGACGTTATATTGGATCCGCCATTTAACATTTTTTAAAAATAACATGAAATTAATATTAGGAGACATAAAAAATTTATATAAGTTTTATCAAGATCGCATAATTTTTAAAGATTTGGTACACCAAGCTAATATTTTACAAAAAAAAACAGCTTCAGTCGCCATTTTGGAGCCGCCATCTTTAATTTTCCTATATGTTATTATGAATATTTATAGCTGCAGATATTAAAGACACGATATTTTTAGGCTTTGACCCATTGACTTTTCTTGTTTGACATGAAAATATTGATTAAAAAATGTTTGTGAAGGAAAAACTCGTCTTGTTTTGTGAATAATTGTTCATAACTTTGTACAGCTTTATTGTAGACAAATTTTTAGAACCTTTTTTTACACACAATACACCAGTTGAAAATATGAAAAATATGATGATGCAAAATGTCCATTCTAGACTTAAGGGGTTACTATGTATATATGCATGTTATATAATTTTTATTGATAACATAAAGAATCGATTAAAGTATTAAGAAATCGAATGTTAATGTAAAATCTTTTGGACTTTCAGGTGTCGCTGAAATTATTTTACGAACGCAAACAAAACTGTCATTACAATGTATGGCAGCCAAAGCTGTTAAGACTTACAACCTTTCGTACTGCGGTAGCGTACCCCGTAGTCTCGAAAGTTTCATCGAACTCCATGGACCTGGTTAAATTAAGGATGACACCTTAACTTTTAACTCGTTCTTTACGATGCATCTTGTAAATGTCTCGCAAACAAGGAAATAATGCAAGCGGGAGTTATTTTTACACCTGTGGGTAAATCTAACTGCGATTATTTTTTTACGTGGTCTCGAATGAACGAAACAAACCAGGCTTCTTCTGCTGCTGTAAGAAGCTTGTATGATTATCAACGGTAATTTCTATTTTTATATTTGTTTTGTTTCGGTTAAAAAATCTTTACTTATGTTAATTTACCGTTGCCTTCATAATTACATTAAAATTTATTTAAAATTTTACATAACCTGTTGAAATTGATATTAATACATTCAATTAATTACAGAGGCCAACAAAATGAAGCCAAACTTCATACCCAGAAACCGGATTATACTTTTCCGAATCTGTCCATCACGTCACGATTTTGAGATATGCTAACCTAAAAGTGCAAAAAACGCTTTTTTGCTTATATTCAGTAAGTTTTTGTGTCGGAACAAAATACTGTTGGAACCCGATTAAAGAGTTATTCATCAACTTTAAAATGCCTTTTTAGTGATTTCGTACGATTTTTTTTTTAACGAGTTATCCAAGTTTTTTCAATTTTAGGTTAGGATATCTCAAAATTGTGATGCCATAGACAAGATTTTGATTTAGCACATCGAAAAACGTCGGAAAAATATACTCATATTTCTGATGCGTGCATTTTAATCTGGTTTTTGTAAAATTATGAAAAAATTGTATTCCGATACAAAAACTGTGTTTTTTGCACTTTTAGGTTAGGATATCTCAAAATCTTGACATGATAGAAGAATTCTGTGGCCAAATGTGAATTAAGCGCAACGAAAACCTTCGGAAAAGTATAGTCTGATTTTTTGGTATGAATTTTGTTGGCCTGTATTATAAATATAATTTCTTGAGAACCTAAACATTGATATATTTATTTATTTATTTATTGAAATTCAAATTTGAAAAGCTAGTGCATAATATCAAACTTCCTCCGATAATAACGCGGCTATGGTAAGTATAAATGAAGAATAGGATATTAAAAGTAGGTTGTAAAAATATTACTGCCTAAATATTAGTTTTTGTATCTGGATGGATATCGTAAGAAGGGAATAAGTATCCAAAGCTACTAAGGTGCCTTGAAAGAGTTTATAACGTATTTTTGTACAAGTATTATGAATAAAGTATTTGGTATTTTTAAAACAATTTATTATAACACTTAAAAAAATGAAATTACTTAAATAGCGCATACATTATCAAGCAATCGTAAATATCGTGTTTTTTTTACACGTTTTCAAAATAATGTCCAACTTTTGGCTGATTAACACACATTTATTGTGTTTAAAGCTATTCAAATTCGCTTGTGCATTGCCTTGTACGTTGCGGAACGTATCTCGACGATTGAAGAAAACTGGTTTTGTTCGTACACATGAGATATATAATTGTATATGTACGAAGTATCGTGTACGTAAAAGATATAGTCTTAATTCGATCGCGTATACACATTGTAAATTGTATTAGATTTTAGTATACGCGAAAATGCACGTGCCTGACAATGTAATGTTAAAAGTAAATTATGTACCAGCATAAATGTACGTCTCGATTACGACGTATGCGAAAAAATATAGTTTGTGAATGATGAGGCCGGTAAGTCGTTGAAAGAGAAAATGGCACTTACTTTCGTAGGTACATTTTTGTAAATCATCAAAAAAAAAAACCGAGAGTGGTTGTATAACTGTTCGTAAATGTCTCTACTGACAATGTTTTCTTTTCTAACTATGAACGATGTAAAAAGTGTTAAAGAATAAAAATTTTATAACTATTTCAGAACTCTCTTGTAATTTTTTCTCACATAAATTCCCATTTTTTTTCGCAATATACGCGAATAAAAGCTTTAATATGTTTACTAATAAACCGTGTTACATTTTCTTTTTATTTGCGCGCGCGGCGCATATATACGAGTATGTGGGAATGAGACTTTGACACTATAAAAATACAAAACGCAGACGTTGGCCTTGCAACGTCGAAATTCAAAGGAAGAGCACTGGTAACACAGACCTGCGAAATTAAAATTTTTTCAGTTTATAAAATGAGTGAGGGTGATTCTTGTGGGTGTTTTGTGCATGGAACATGAATCTGTTGTCCAAAATAGTCCGTGACGTCAGGATTTTGGGTGCGGGTCGAAAAACCGACATTCAAAAAGCCGAGAGGCGAAAAACCAACACTTAAAAAAATGACTGCCCACTTGTCGACGTGTCTTTTTTTTATGTCTCGGCTTTAGGACTGTCCGTATTATAAGAATTCGGTTTTTTTACTATCGGCTTTTTGATGTGTTGGTTTTTTGTCTATCGGCTGTTTGCCGTTCCACTTTTTGAATGTCCGTATTTTGATGCGTCGTTTTTTTACCTGTCGGCTTTTTGATTTGTCGGTTTTTCGACCCACACCAAAGATTTTGAGTAATCCTAGGTCAAATGTCCTAACAATGTCTATTTTTGGCATTTTTGGAAATTTCTTTCTTTAATTTTCTATATTGCTTTCTTTTTGTATGCATTGTAGCTTGAAAATCCAATTTCCAATATGGTTAAAAACCAAATTAATTTACAATGATTTTTAAAGAAGTTATTAATATTTTAATCTATGAGATTTGACCACATTAACCCTTTTCATGCCAAACGGCTATAATTTTGTCATGTTTTTCAAGTGAATATTTATCTGTGTAATGATAAGTAAAAAAAATTTCAAAATCATATTTTCTGACGTATTTTTGTCCGTACTTTTCAAATCTATCATTAGTTTTGTTCTGTGACATTTGATTTTTTCAACATGACCGATCCAATATGGAGGCTTTTAGACGCATTTTTAATGTTTTTTCATGTTTTTGTATGTTTTTAATCCCTGACACTTACTTTTTGAATATTTTTGTTATATTTATCTCAGTCTGATACTGATTATGCTAGAAAATAGCAATACAATATAATATGGAATTCAAAATGGCTGAAAATATTATATTTTTATTATAATATAGATTTATTATGTTTATCTAAGTTTGATACCGATTATGCTAGAAAATAACAATACAGGATGATATGGAATTAAAAATAGTAAAAAATATTCTATTTTCTTTTATAATCGATATCAAACTGAGATAAATATAATAAATCTATTGAAAAAGTGAATTTCATGTACTAAAAACATAAAATAAAATGAAAAAATCGCAAACAATGCGTGTAAAAACCGCCACATTGGATCGGCCATTTTGAATTTTGATATCCTGCTTGGCTTAAATTTTAGTTGCGGTTAGTATTCCACAGGATCCAGATAAAAACACTTTTTCAAATGCATACATTTTCCCTTGTATGAATGAATGATGGATTTTCATATAACTTGGTACCTTGAGGTTTTTGGAGTCGCGGATTGTGAATCTGAACTTAAAATTACAAAACTCAAAATGGCGTATCCAATATGGCGGCCGAATTTAAAAAATATGGTTGGATTTTAATATAACTTTGTATTCAGGGCTGTTTGCGAATCTGAACTCAGAATTACAAAATTCAAAATGGCGGATCCAATATTCATTTAATTAATCTTTTCATCTTGCGTTTGTTGGTCGGATTTTTCTCTGTTCTTGCCTTATTTTGTCTAATGTTTTTATTATGGTCTGAAATTTGGGACTCATTTTTTGATGTTCCCTTGCTGAGTGGATCAGGACCTTTTTGTATCTAAATGTATGCTTTAAATTCACTTTACAAATCAGTTTTGATCGACTTTTATATACCAGATTACGATTGGTTTCCCTAAAATCATTTAACCCTTTGTGGCATTGCGGTATAGAATCTATACCTCCTATTTCCTCAAAGTTTTTTCATTTTTAAGTAAAAATTTGATCGGTTCTTTCGTTTTATTTTTATTTTAATATCGTCACATGTCAAAGAACCTCAAATTATGTGTAATTAGTCGATATTTGTTGCAAATTTGTTGATATAAATAGATAAATACTGAAAAATAACACTTCTTTCAAGAAAAAAGCATTACTAGGAAGAGTAGTTAACGTATTTTTGCAACCTATGGTATACTAGGGTTTTCAGGGTTGCACATTACGAATCCGGCCCCAAATTTAAAAAATGTAAGATGGCGGTTCCAATATGGCGGGCCAAATTCAAAAGAAAGTTACTTGACCAAGCTGAAACTGGATACGCGGGGTTTTTTTAGGGTCGCTGATCACAAATGCAGCCTCAGATATTGAAAATTAAAAATGGCGATTCTGTCTGTGCTAACCAAATTCATGAAATAAATGGTGATTATGGTAAAAAGATTAAAAGATCCGGTGTGTAACTACCGTATTCAGCCGAAAACGGAGACACAAACAAGGACGTGGCGGCTTCTGTCTCCATTTTATTGTGTTCTTTGCATTTTTATTATTTTTTACATTTTTGGTATTATTTTTTTTTAGACATTAAAAACCCTCGAGTACTCGGTTTCAACTTGATCAAGTAACTTTTGTAAATTTGGTCCGCCATATTGGATCCGCCATCTTGAATTTTGTAAATCTGAGTCCGGATTCGTGATCAGCGACCCTGAAAACCCCTGAGTAACAAGTTTTCGCTGTTTTCCGCGAAGAGAAAAATGTATGCTTCAAAGGGTTAAGTTTTCAATTTCATCTTCATTATTTCGATTCTTTGGATCGGGTTGTGGATTTCGATTTCTAATAAAATTAATTTACGGCCAAAAGTCCGCTAAAGGCAAGATTCGTACACTACTTCAACGAAGAATCTTTAGCACAACCAAAACTTTTACATTCAAAACGGCATATCTTTTAAAAAAATGGTAAAATGATTTAAAAAAAGGGATTGTAAAGCTCAAACGCAATACTGTATGATATCTCTGTCAGGAATTAAAAAAAAAATTTGTCTTCCAAAAAAAAATTCTTGAAAATGGCTAAAATAGCCATTTCTTGACCATTCGAGCTCCTGATACCAAAAACTCTGATGTGCTTCAGATTCGTACTCATCGAAAAAAACCTACAAGGAACTCCCCCATTTTAAAAACTCACCCTCGCTACTAATATGAATCCAGAATTTACAAAATTAAAATAGCGAATCTAATATGGCGAACAAAAATTTGTATTTTAATAAAACTTGATATTTAGAGGTCTTCGGGGTTAAAATTCAACAATTTTTTAAAAAGTCGTCTGCCATATTGGATATGCCATTTTGAATTTTGTAATTCTGAGTTCAGATTCGCAATCAGCGATCCTAAAAACCTCATAACTTTAAAAATCATCGTTAATTAATTTTAAAAAATTGGTTTTAAAGCTGACAATGCATACCATAGAAAGGCAATATAGAAAATTAAAGAAAAAATTTTGGTCTTCTAGAAAAAATTACCAAAAAAGTAAAAAAAATTTTGGAACATTTGACCTAGAATTACTAAAAATCCTGATGGACCATTTTGGTCACGACATTCGTGCTCAGCGCGCAAAAACCTACGAGAATCATCCTCACTCATTTCATAAACTGACCTCGCAAGCCTGTGCAATTAATCTTTTGGAAGAAAGAACCTGTGTCGTTGTCATTTCTGGTTATTTCCATTATTTCAAACAACCGTAAAATAGATTATACCGGTAGAGGTATAATTGCACAATGAATTATATTACAAAAATAAGAATCTTCACAACTAATTCAAGAGATTCCAAAGTAGAGAGCGATTTCCAACATTTTAGATGACTGTACTTTTGAATTTCTTAAACATCTAATACATGCATCTTAGTAGAGTAACAATTGTTCGTATTCAAAACAGAATAATTGATAAAAATTGGTTAATAAATGTTTTAGTCTTTTAATAAAGTCAGTGTAAAATGTTCTAAAAATAACTTAGCTTTAGAGTCAGTCCCTTGTAAATATTCAATATAAAATGCTTAAAATCGTCTACCAGTACTAAAATGGTGAAGCTGGGGAATCGGTCCAGTCCCTTGAATGCATTATTTCGATGAAACTGTCGATTCTAAAAACTTTTATATGTGCACTTGTAACGGCATACCTTGTTTGAAATTCAAAATAATGGTCATCTATAATGTCAGACAAGGACTACTTTAGAAGCTCCTTGCGCATACAAAACATGTCATTCGATCGAAAACAATGATGAATACCTAGGGCTATACGAAGATTCGAAGTAATCGGCACTTAAACGGGGACATCGATTAACATAAGAATACATTCGCGCGGAGTTAATTCGATGACCGTAATAATTTCATTAATTTACAAATTGCCGGAACGTCGTAATTATTCATTTAGTCGCTTATTATTAATAACAATCATTAATAGTTTTCTCTTATCGATTACCTACTCACGTAATCGCACAGCCCTAATTAGGAGAAATCGTTACTTAATTCCTTGTTTTATCAAGTATACTTCAATAAGCGCGGCCAGGTACAGGATATCGAAGAACCAACGCGCTGTCGGCTGAGATGATTGGAAGTGCGTTGTCACAATGGTGATTCACTAAATGACTCACGCTGTCAAAGACCCTATCTTTTGTTCTTACCTGGTTCAAAAATAGTATTTCATATATCATCGATTGTTCAATAAATTAAACAAGACAATGCTCCTTAACCCTTTAACGCCGGAATCGACACTTTTTTTCATTCATTTTCAACTTTAATTTTCTCGGCGATTAAGAATGTAAAGACTGCAATCAAAATCCCCCAAAAATAAAGTTTCAACAAGTTACAGCCAATTTTATAAAGAAAAATCGAAATTTTTGACAATTTTCTTTCAGAAATGAATGTCTTTTTCATATAGCAGGTCACCAGAGCACTGTTTCACCTGAAAATATCGCGTCCGCAATATCTAAGCTTGAAAATGGCGAAACGTACTTTTTAAAATTAGAAAGATGGCGGCTCAAAAATGTTGGCGGAAGAATTTTTTCCCCACAAATATTAATAATCTGTGTATCCTTATTTTTTCAATTTTCTATTTGTATGGCGTTGAGTATCTGAATATTTCTCGGGTCGCTCATAACGAATCTGAAGTCAGATTTCAAAAATTCAAAATGGCCGACCAATATGGTGGACAATATTTCCAAAAAACTTCATACAAATATTTCTGTACCATCATCTATCTACATTCTATAGGCCAAATTCACATACATATGTTTACAATTGAATTCAGTCGCATGTCGCTCTGTACAATTCGAATCAAAATACATTCGATTTCTAGGCAAATAATCAGCTCGATTTTCTTATTGAAGACTGCCATATTGGATCGGCCATTTTGAATTTTTGAAATCTAACTTCAGATTCGTTACCAGAGACCCCAAAAATCCCCGAGTAATCAGTTTCACAACATTCTGAACAATTTTAGAAATATCGTCCGCCATTTTGAATTTTTGAAATCTCACATCAGATTCGTTATGAGCGACCCGAGAAATATTCAGATACTCAACGCCATACAAATAGAAAATTGAAAAAATAAGGATACACAGATTATTAATATTTGTGGGGAAAAAATTCTTCCGCCAACATTTTTGAGCCGCCATCTTTAAATTTTAAAAAGTACATTTCGCCATTTTAAAGCTTAGATATTGCGGACGCGATATTTTCAGGTGAAACAGTACTCTGGTGACCTGCTATATGAAAAAAAAATCATTTCTGAAAGAAAATTGTCAAAAATTTCGATTTTTCTTTAAAAAAATGGCTGTAACTTTTTGAAAATTTATATTTTTGGGATTTTGATTACAGACTCTGAAAGAGCGAGGTCAAATACATAAAAATGGTTCCTGATGAATTTTTTACATTCTTAATCGCCGAGAAAATTAAAGTTGAAAATGAACGAAAAAAAGTGTCGGCGTTAAAGGGTTAACTTATTAACGCCCAAAGGACACTTCTTCTTGCTTCAATTTCAATCGACTATTTCGTATCAAAATTGAATTTAACAAAAATTGAAAGGTACATATCCTACTGCATTCTAGGTCGCTCTTCAAGATTCCGAGATCAAAATTGAGTTTCAGCCGTCAGGAATTCCAATATGGCGTCGAATTTGAAAAAATTGTCAACAAAATTGGGAAATATTTATTCTTACCAATTATTTTTCGAGCCTTTAGAATATTGGGATTCTATGGAAACTCTGAATAAAGGTGTATAAAATACTTCAATTTTAAGAAAAATTTTTACTTTTATACCCTACATGATTTTAACAACCTCAAAACGGCCGCAACAATGAAAATTTCTTTGAAATTTTCTGGACTCTCTAACTAAAAAACTACCTTTTTAAAAAATGGATAGAATGAACAATTCTTAGAACTTATCAAAAAATATTACGGCATTATTTTTAGATTTTTTAATGAATTTTTTTTTTTTTAATTTGTAATTTATATACGAAAAATTATGAAAAAAATTTAATGAATAATTCATTCTCTGATAAATTCTAAAAATTGTTTGTTCTTTGCAATTTTTTCCAAATGTTGACAGTTTTCGAGAAAAAAAATTCTAAGCTATAATATTTGAAATTCATTTTCTCAAAAACTATCAACTGTTGAAAAAAATGCAAAGGAAAACAAACTTTTAGTATTCATGAGAGAATACACTAAATTTTTTTCAGAATATGTCGAAAATAAATTACAATTTTGAAAAAAAATTCATCAAAAAAATCTAAAAAATTCCAGGATATTTCTCGATGAATTCTGAGAACTTTTCATTTTTACCATTTTTTTTTTAAATGATCGTATTTTTTTAGTTAGAGCGTCTAAAAAATTTCAAAAAAATTTTCATTGTTGCCGCCATTTCGAGGTCATTAGAATGACGCAGGATATAAAAATAAAAGTTTTTCTTAAAATTGAAGTAATTTATTCACCTTGCCAAAAAAATTGCTAAGAATAAATATTTCAAATTCGGCGCCCTATTGGAATTCCTAATGGCTGAAACTCAATTTTGACCTCGCAATCTTGACAAGCTGGGGCTCGATATACTTTAACCCAAAGTGTCTTGCATATGCGAATTTTTTGTTTCCACTTTTGGAAGGTTTAAAGAACATGTTGACACCAAAAAGAAAAAAAATCGTTAGGTTCATTTTTTTTTTATTTTATGAGTTTAATTACAATAATTTCATGATAATACCTTACAAATGATTTTTTATCAGTTTAGTACTTTCATTTTAACATCCAAATAGAGTAACTATAATAGAAATACCAATTTGTAACTAGAATATTAAAAGAATTATTGAATATTGTTTTTATTCCATGCGTTTCAGGTTAAATTAAACTATATGGGCAAATCCACAAACTTTTGACTTTGTAAAAATAAAAAAAATGAGAGGATACTTGCCAGCTTTGTTGAACACTTTTAGTTACAATACGATATGATCATTTAATGTTCGTTAATCGTTTTAAAGTTTGGGCGCAGAATTTATGACGTCATCAACGTACAAAAAAATGTACTTTTATTTTATAATTATTGGAACATTATTTAACAAACTTCAGTCGTGGAAACAAATGAAAAATAACAATAACTGTGAACACATTTATTTAATACATAAAAAAAATGATAAACACATAAAAATGGTAACAAATATATTGTTTAAACAAACAAATAATCAAATTTTTTTCTTACATAATATTCTAATTTTGTGTGCAGATTTTTTATATACACGATGGAAGCGACTACTCTCACCTTAAAATACCCTTCATTTAGACCTAATGAGGTCATATGAACCACAGATTTAAATTCAACGGTCGCCGAAGCGTATCAGTATAGTGCTTTACTCACTGCAAACAGGTTTTATTTCTTTTTTTTGGAACTAACAAAAATTGAAAATAATCTTAAGCTATTTCCTTCTGTTGCATGCACGGAATTTTAACGCGCCTTTTTTTCTTTAGTTAGGCACATCGAACACTTGAATTTGCACTTGGTATGAACTGAAAATATTCAGTAGGTTTCGTTTGCTATTTAAAAAATCGAATTATTGCAATCATTTACGATGTAGACTATGGCTTTATAATGGCTGCTGTACACACATTATTGATAGCACACTTATCGGATTATGCGCAAAATATTCCATTTTCTATAGAAATGAAATGACTTTAGACAATTTGTTGATATCTGAAAGGGCGTACAAGTAAATCTCACAACACTGCTGAGAAATTAAAAAAAAATAAACGGGTACGCATGTTTGAGGTATAGTAACTTTTCAATAAACATAGGCACATATGAGCTACTACGAATAGTTATACTATACGTATGACTATCTGAAAAACTGAAGAGTATAACAAAATTCGAAGGGGCGTCCAAAAAATATAATTAAGAGTTGAGAATTTTTCGAAAACACGCAGCCATTTTCACAATTTTTCATTCTTTCTTTATTCGTTATAACTTGATTAAAGCCGTTTTGATACATTTAATTAAACGAGAAGTTTGTTATATAGTTCTAGAAAGTGGAAAAAAATAATGCGGGTGTATGGCGATATTAGATGTGGTATTTTTTGATAATTTGTAACGCCACGCTGAAAGTTAAAAGTTCTGTGGATTTGCCCATATGCAATATTTAAATCCTATGAAATTAGTACAATAGGATATGTACCTCTGAATTTTTGTTTTTTACTGAACTTCGATTTTTGTACGAAATACTCGATTGAAATGGAAGCAAGAAAAAGTGTCCTTTGGGCGATAATGGGTTAAGGTTATTTAACGTTGAAGTCAATTATATTAAAGAACCGTGAACTATTATGTTATATTTTATATGGGATACTTACGACACCTTCAGGATCGATCAATAATAAATGCTTAGGAATTCCATTGTTCATTCCAGTTAGAACATATTGTCCTGGAGAGCCTTGAGATTCTCGAACAAGAAAATCTCCGTCCTAATATAAAGAGGAAAATGCAAGATTTGTTCACTAAAAATGATGTATTGTTCAATTTTTAATAGTTGCTTACCCTCGATAGCATAGATTCTGCCTCAGATCGACTAACGCATCCATGGAACCATACTTCCTGCATTAGTTGTTGCTTTTGTGATTGAGGAGTCAACTTATTCATTTCGGAGATGGCTGTACTGAAGGGTTCTGAAAGTATGTTAAACCATTGCAATGTGTACATTTTGAAAATATTTTCCATCTAAATATGTTTATTAGGGCGGCGTAAAAATAAAAAAAGTTTGACTTTTTACAAGCATACATCACAAGTGAATTCAGTATGTTAAAAAGATACTTTCAACTTTTTTCAGATTTTTCGGTCAATATTTAGAGGTCGTTGTCTTTGCTTAAAGGTCGTTTGATGAAGTAAATGCCATTGGTTTAATATAGTACATGCTTTGTACTATAAATGATGAATGATTTTTATTGTTAATAACATAGACATTCTCACGCACATCTTAAGAGGCCGTGAATCTATTTCGATTTACTAGAATACAAGATATGATGTTTTCAATCTTTTTTTTTTTATAATTTTGATGAAAACTATTTTTGTATTTTATGTAACAAAAGTCGACCAATATACTATTATTTCTTGTCATAAAATACACATTTTCCCGCACATTTTAAAAGATTGTGAACCTATTTTGATGCAAGAGAATATGAAATATGATTTTTCGATTTTCTTTTGACAATTTCGAAAAAAAAATCTCTGAATTCTATGTACCAAAAATCTAACAATATGCTATTATTCTTTTTCATAAAATACACATTTTCACGCACTTTTTTTGAAGTCGTTATCCTATTTTGATCTGATATCATCAAACAGAAAGGAATAGCGAGATTTTGAAAAATTCATTTCATGTCAATTTCTGTTTATTCCATTAATGACGGGACTTAATGGAATTTAGTGGAATATAAAATATTTGTTTCCTAATTCCTTCGAATTCTTGGAAAAATTGCATCCAATGGAATTGAAAAGAATAACATTTTTTTTATTCCCCAGAATTTTTCTGAATTCCAAAGTATACAGTTCTTTTATGGGTTAGGTAAATGAAATTATATATAACCAGCAATGTAATGGAAGTTTATTCGTTCTGATAGCTTGCAGCCGTTTTCAGTAAAAAATAATAAATAAAGTCATGTAATTATTAAATTGATTAAGAAGTTAGTAGTAATAATACTAAGGCCATGTATTTTAGTTCAATGGTTTTTGGTCAAAATCATTATAGCCTGGATGTTATTTTATGGCAAAAATTTTACGACATTCACACAATTGATTTGTGAATTCCGGTATAGGAATTAAAAATTCCACGGAATTAAACACGGAATAGGAATTCAAAACCGTCTTTCCTTCAGAGATTCAAGGGAATTAAAACGTGGGAATTAAAAAAAATAGATAATCTTACATTTCGTTGTTGGATTGAAAGGGATTAAAATGGCTTTCTGGCCAATTTTGGACCAGGAATTAAAATATTACTATAATCTTATTTCGTTCCTTTGGATCCGAAGGAATTCAAGTTAATCTCGATCTAGGTTTTTTAAATTTCAGTAGTTTTAATTCTTTTGAATCTGTAGAAAGAAAGATGGTTTTGAATTCCTATTCACTGATTAATTCCGTGGAAGTTAGTAATAATACTAAAGCCATATGTTTAGTTCAATGGTTTTTGATCAAAATCATTATAGCCTGGATTTTATTTTATGGCAAAAATTTTACGGCATTAACACAATCGATTTGTGAATTCCGGTATAGGAATTAAAAATTCCACGGAATTAATCACGGAACAGGAATTCAAAACCGTCTTTCCTTCAGAGATTTAAGGGAATTAAAACGTGGGAATTAAAAAAAATAGATAATCTTACATTTCGTTGTTCGATTGAAAGGGATTAAAATGGCTTTCTGGCCAATTTTGGACCAGGAATTAAAATATTACTATAACCTTATTTCGTCCCTTTAGATCCGAAGGAATTCAAGTTAATCTCGATCTAGGTTTTTTAAATTTCAGTAGTTTTAATTCTTTTGAATCTGTAGAAAGAAAGATGGTTTTGAATTCCTATTCCGTGATTAATTCCGTGGAATTTTTAATTCCTATACCGGAATTCACAAATCAATTGTGTGAATGTCGTAAAATTTTTGCCATAAAATAAAATCCAGGCTATAATGATTTTGATCAAAAACCATTGAACTAAACACATGGCTTTAGTATTATTACTAACTTCTTAATCAATTAATTAATTCCATGACTTTATTTAATTTTGTACTCAAAACGGCTGCAAGCAATTAAAACGAATAAACTTCCATTACATTGCTGGTTATATATAATTTCATTTACCTAACCTACAAAAGAACCGTATACTTATACATGTTATTCCTTTCAATTCCATTGGATGCAATTTTTCCAGGAATTCAGAGGAATTAGGAAACAAATATTTTATTTATGAATGAAATTCTGTACAAAAAAGGTTTTATGCATTTTCTTCGTATTACCAACGATAACCTCGCAAAAAAAGGATAAACCTCAGAATAAGCGGCATAATGGGTTCTGTTTAGCCTTGAATGCTGTCCGGACAAATTCCCATGATCCTTACTCCGTGATATTTATTTCTGCAAATGAAAACTCGCAATGCGTGCTAACTCGCATCATGTGCCTGGGGGGGCTCCGCCCCCCCCCAGACCCCCCATAATACTAACCTAACCTCTAACCAATCACATTTGTGCCTAAAATCCCCTAACGTACGTGCAATCTCATGTTTGTGTGTTTGGAATCATCGAGATTGCACGTAGGTTAGGGGATTTTAGGCCCAAATGTGATTGGTTAGAGGTTAGGTTAGTATTATGGGGGGGTCTGGGGGGGGGGGGGAATTTCATTCTCTACATTTTTTATTTAAAACATTTTTTCGTAAGTTGCGTATTTTTCGAAATAAATGCAAAAAACTGGAAAAAAATCGTGTTTTTTGACAGTTTTTTCAAGATAGCGGTTTCAAAATGTCCGCATTTCATACATTTCATTTTTGGGGTGGGGCAGTTCTTCTGCAATTTTACCCTATCTTTTTAATCCCATATAATCCCAAATCAATAAATTAAAAAAAAGCAGATTCGCTTCGATCGAGAATTGAACCACGGTTCTCTGCGCAGCTAGTTTGAAGCGCAACCGCTCGGCCACACTCACTGTTGTGAGATAATGAAAAAATAACGAATAGTTGAAACAGAAAGTAGGGAATTTTTCTACGTGTTTATATAATAATGTATTCGGGCAGGCTAAAATACATAAAATACCACAATTCACAGCGAAATTTCACTGAATTATTTACTTTAAAAACAATTGAAATAAAGAGTCGGTCTCTTTCTGCGTCCCAGCAAACAGAAAGGGATTGGAATTTTGAATTCCGTTGAATCCCTTTATTGAAGGTATTGGATGGAATTTACTGGAATAGAAAAGTTAAATTTGCAATTCCCACGAATTCCAAGAAATCCCTGAGAATATTGATGTGAACATTATAGGTTAGGTTAGGGAATTGAATGGAATTGTGGGGAATAAAAAATTACAATTTTAATTCCTGACAGTTCCAAGGAATCCCTGAGAATATTGATGTAAACATTATAGGTTAGGTTAGGGAATTGAATGGAATTGTGCGGAATAAAAAGTATCAGAATTCAACGGAATTCACGGAAATTCACATGTCTCACGCGTGAATTCCTATAAAGGAATTGGAAAATTGCCAATTCCGAATGTTCAATAAAAGAATAAAAGATAAAAGCCCTTAATCCTATTTCGTTTACTGGGGCGTATATAAAATAACATAAATACATAAAACATTTTTTAAATCTTTTTTTCGCGCTCGAAAATATGTTGTTTCAAATTTTTGTTATATGAAACAAAAGTTAATTTACATATAATTTTATGAACTCGTGCAACTATTCAATGATCATTATTTATGTTTTTAATAATTTTATCATAATAGTAAATTCAGTATTCACTGAACACAATTCCAAATTTGGTATCCGTTAGGATAAATTTTAATGTTTGGAATCGTTGGTATTCAAGAGGATCCATAATATATCTTTTGCAATTCTGGGCTGGAAATCAACATTAATTTAGGGCCATCCATGGTTATTCAAGGGTATTCATTAAAATGAGTTTGAATTCCAAATATGGAATACAGTGGAATTAATTTTGAAGTGGTAATTGATAGATTTCGAGGGGATTCAGTAATACATTCTTTTATGCCATATTTGGTATTGAATGGTAGTTTTTAATGCGAGGAATTTGAGGAGATTCAATGAGATATTTTTTAATTCCAAATCTTGTATTCGCTGGAATTCATTTTGATGGCCGTTTGTAGAACAGCATTTGAGGGGATTCAATAAGTCAAAATTCTTTTCATAATTGGGGTTTTATTGGGATTAAAAATCATTCCAATACCTTTTTTGAACAAAATGAGATAAAAACAACCAAATTTTAATTTCCATTAATCCCCTTCTAATACATTTTAATCTTTGTTCGTTTACTGGGATTGGTAATTGATAGTATTCGACGATATTCAAAGAATACAATCTTAAATCCCATATCTTGTATTGAATGGGATTCTTTCCAATATTGGTAATAAATGGTATTCAAGGGGATCCAAGAAAGGAATTTTTAATTCCAGAAATGGTATTTAAACGATACTGACAGATGTGGAATTCACGGGGATTGAAACATACGTTTTTCAATCCCAGTTATGGCATTCAAGAGGATTGATTTTCACAGCGATTATTCGAGGAGGATTCACAGGGATTCAATAATTTCAGTTTATATACCTACTTTGAAATTTACTAGAATTCAAAACCACTCTAATCCCTTTTCTGAACAAAATGAATTAAAAGTAGTCTCATTTTAATCCTAATTGATCCCTTTTTAATACTTTTCAATATTTTTTCGTTTACTGGGATATCAATCCAATGGCATTTATTTCATCAAATGACCTTTAAGCAAAGATAGCAACCGAAAAATCTCAAAATAATTGGCTACTCTTTTTCACGTACTGAGTCTACGTAGTCATACATGCATGTCAAAATTCCACCTTTTTTTATTTTTGAACCCTAATATTTATTAAACTCATTTTAACTTACGCATATCAAAAGCATCAAAGAAAGCAGCAGGCTCCCTTCGACAATCTCGATTAGCAGCAATTACTGTGTCATTCACATAATTGTGTTCTGGATTCGCACTGGACGTCGACGTACCATCAGAACTTAAATCGATTAAGTTTCCCACTTCTAAATTTAATAAGTTAATTATATTTTCATATTTCAGGAAATAAATTGTGCATTAAAAAATACATACCCGACCACTGTTGACGTCCAGTTCTTAACAGGTCTGGAACTGAAGTATTTTGGGCACAACCGCATGCATTTCCACTACTTGATGTGTGAGCGTGTTTCATGTTTAATAAAGACGATGCCGTAACTGGAGGTACTGGTGGTGGAGCAATATCTGGAGGAACTTTTCCTGGGAGGTCATTATAATAATCTCGATCTGCCTCTCTTAATCCATTTAATGAAGGACTGAAATTAATTATAAATTTAAAAATGGGTCAGCTTTTTACAATTATTACTAATTATTAATATTACTATTACTAATTATTATTACTATTATTTACAATATACAATATATAACTCATGAACCTACTGGATAGAAGAAGGTTTTGTGAGGAATTCTTTAAATCTCAGTTCAAATGCTTGTCCGATCGTAGAAATAACGTCTTGTGCCAGTCCACCGCCACATTCCAAAACGTAGCAGGCTCGCCATTCTTGCATATTTTTTGCAACATAGGCGATAAAGTCAAGAATTTCCTATAATTTATACAGTTATTTACTGTTTTAAATTATTAATTCAAATTAGAAAATTTTACTAACTGTGTCACCACCAGACGCAAACGAAATTTTTGGCATTTCATGTTTGGCAATAACTTGTCCAGTTTCGAGTACTGTTAAAGCAAGACTGCAACTACTGATTGTCAAATTGATATTGGAACCTGCATGGTCCATACATGGCTTGTCGGCAATAGCTCGAAGGACTTTTCGGTCAACCTATTATCAAACGATTATAAGAAAAAAAAGCTAAAAATATATGAAATACAGTTTAAATTACCCTTCGTTTCTTATCTGCAGATTTCAGTCCAGCTGCTTCGCAAACTCTATTTATGCACTCTCTGAAAAATAAAAAAATAATTTATTTAACATTTTAAACTAGTGCAAATACTAAATTATATTATTTTACTTGGCCACGCATGATCTTGTGTCAAAATCCAAACTTTTCATCGACGTGTACACCTCCAAACATCCAATGTACTAAAAATAAAAGATATTTGTAATTTTGTACAGACTTACAGTTGAGTCCTGTGAAATAAAATTATTTACCCTGACAGCATAGGTAATTCCTTCATTGCTGATGAGATTATCGGGATGCAGCCAGCCTCGTGCTGGTTTACTGATAAAACTACCACCGCCGCTTGCCATTTCCACATCACTTGAAAATCTGACACTACCTCACTCCGTTATATTAGAACTGTAAGAAAATTTTGGACACATTTAGCAAATCTTGCATATAAATCGAAATAAAGTATATACTGAATCTTATTAGGAAAATGTCTTAAAATTCCACAATCTTGGTAATTTACAGTTTTTTTAAAGGTTCCTATTAAAACGGTACTTTAAAGTGAAATATACTATCTTTGTTAAAAAAAAACATGCGTCATGCTCAACACATAATTTATATGGAATGCAGTCGCAATTAACTATCGGTTTTTTCTCTTTCCTATAATCGGAAACTTTTTTCTTCAGAAGAGAGAAATTTGAATGTTGTTAACCTGATTTAACAAATTCTTTTTTAATCGAACTCACGTTTTCAAATGATTCGAATTTTTCGAAAAAATGAAATACGGTTAATAATCTCGACAATTGCAATACGATTTGACAGCTGACGTTCAACTTGAATGTTCCTAATGTCTGTGTCCATGCCACTGAACAATAGTGACATAACCTTAAAATAAAGGAGTGGGATTTGGGATTACAGGGTTGCCAGATCGTATATCAGTGATTTTCACTCTATGTAACATAAAATTTTAGTGTACAATAATAGTTGATATAAAAATACCATAATTTTATCAGCGCACCATAAATTTGATGTATTTTTCAACACGTATATTTGTCTTTCAATGCAAGAGTAGAATGTGCACACCACAGAACACTTATTAAAGGTGCACACGGTTGCAGGGTATATGTACGTGGGAGTTTGTCAGGGACAGCATTATGCAGTTAATGCACCCATGTTTACCATGATCGTTGAGAGTTGTCCTTTTTGAAATGTCGGAAATTCAAATGATCTGTGATGGTTTCCCAGTAAACGAAAACGAATAGAAAGTTAAAAATACGAATTGAAATGAATTCAAGTCAATTAAAACGCATGAAAATGATTAATTGAATCCACTTTTTGATTCATTTTAATGGAAAAAAATCGACCTGATCAGAGACATCCACAAAGAAGGCAAATGGGACAAGTACCCCCTCCCTTTCTTTCGAATGTACAATATGTCCACAAAAACTAATACATTTTAAATCAAACAAATAATGATGTCATTATATTGCAAAGTATAATGTACCTAATATAATAGAAATATAATTACTTTACATTATTGATTGTATTTCGTCCGATTGAAACCCAGTAAACGAAAACGAATAAAAAGTTAAAAATACGAATTGAAATGAAAAAGTGAATTAAAATGAATTAAAACGCATGAAAATGATTAATTGAATCCACTTTTTAATTCATTTTAATTCACTTGATTTCATTTCAATTCGTATTTTTAACTTTCTATTCGTTTTCGTTTACTGGGTTTCAATCGGACGAAATACAATCAATAATGTAAAGTAATTATATTTCTATTATATTAGGTACATTATACTTTGCAATATAATGGCATCATTATTTGTTTGATTTAAAATGTATTAGTTTTTGTGGACATATTGCACATTCGAAAGAAAGGGAGGGGGTACTTGCCCCATTTGCCTTCTTTGTGGACGCCTCTGATCAAGTCGATTTTTTTCCATCTGAATCGAATCCCTGCGATAGCGATATGAATAATTACCAACGAAGAATTACACAGTTTATTTTTTAAAATGTAAAAATTCATGTTGCCCTATAAGTAAGAGTCGATTCTGATATGATTTTTACTCCAGAATCCAAATATGTACATCAAAATAATCAATTAAATCTATAGTTTTTGATAAAATTGAAGGTCAAAACCCTGCCGAAAAAATACTATAGAAAAAGGATTCAGAAAACATATAGAGCAGCATACAAATTATAATTATTAAGAAAAAAAATTAGCTAAATACCTGAATATTAACGTTATAGAAATTTGAGGGCTTTCAATTTTATTAAAAACTTCAGTCAAAACTTAAAAAAGTAAGAAATATTGGGAATCCCGTGTAAAAAGACATCGTCCTAAATTTAACTTTGTATGGTGCAAAAAGCATACAAAGGTAAATTTAGGACGAAGTCTTTTTACACGGGATTCGCAATATTTCTTACTTTTTTAAGTTTTGACTGAAAAGTTTCTCTACAAATTTCTTTGACCCAAAACAATTTTTTCCTCGAAAAGAAATGGAATTTTTAAAAATCCATGCGTAATTATTTTGGAAATATGTTTTTCTGTTCACCAAACTTTTTTTGAATGTTTAAATTAATTTAGCGAATTTTAATGGGTCAAAGAAATTTGGTCTTGAGTAACTTTTGACGCGGAAGTCAGTGGTGTTGGAATTTAAAATTTTAAATAGTAATGAAAAAATCGAAATTAAAAATTACTGAATTGAATTTTCAAAATTTGAGTTTCATAAAGGCAATTCTAACAATTTTGTATGCTCTCTTCAAAAAATCAAAGAAATTTGTCGAGAATTGACCGAGAATTTTCTGCAATATCGAAAAATCATGTACTGCAGAAAATTGCAAAAGATAGTAAACAATGGTTAGAATTGCCCTTATATGAAGCCCGAATTAAAAAAAAATGAGTCAGAACTTTTTAATTTACATTTTTTTAGCTTTGATTACTACTTAATGTTACCCCCTTAAGATAGTCTAATTTACTCTAAAAGATTTTAATTAATAAATATAAATTCCAACTTTTTTTGCCAGATTTACACCTTGAAAAACACCATGGTACTAGAAAATTACTACAATTTAAGTGTTAGCTATACGTAAAAGGTGACACTAAATGTTACAAATTAGACTTAATAAAGAGTAGTTTCAAACCCCATATATGGGATTACCAATTTTAAAAATATCAAATGTGTTCTATCTATCATCAAAAATATCAAATGTGTATCTTGCTTCCACTGCAACAAAACATATGGGCATTGTTCTAGAATTTTTAAACTTTATGTTGTCGCTCATTATGATACCTTAAAAATTTTAAATATAACTTTGCAACACGACAGATCAACAAATTTTTGTTCGTTTTACATGTAATAAGTGTTTATTACTAATTACAGATATGTAGAAAACAATGAGAGTAAATAAAAGTAGTGAATTTGCCTGTTTTTGGTGGGCGACACTCACTACATTTTTTCAATTTTAACACTGAAACTTTTTGCACCTTTTTTTTATGGTCTGTGGTTTTTTGTGGAAGTATTTGGGGATGTAAACAAATGAAAAATCCTTAACTTAATGATGTGCCTCACTGAGAAATAAAATTATATACCTTCAAACTTGCAAGATAACTTTTTTTTATAGTTGACAATTTAGCAATCAACCTTAGATAACTTTTTTCACATTGGTTTTTAAGAAACCACACAACAGGGGTACATTACCTATATGATAAGAAGTAATTTGAGCCTTTGCCTGAATGTGTGCCACCTATACATAAAAAATGCGAAAAAAAAAACTTTAAATTTCCAAGCGAAACTCACTTTGAAAAATCAAATTATTTAATGGCACATCTACAATTTAGCTTCTAAGTACTTTGGAATCATTGTGATCTTTTCTCCTATGTTATTAATGTATTTATAACTTTTGTGTTTTTTTAATACAACAAAAAACACACTTTTTGACAATAATAAAATGATTATTCTTTACAAATCGTTTTAATATTTTAGTATCCTTAATGTTAAATCATGTATTTGGATTTCAAATTTTAATGAAAACTGACTTTGGATTTGTAATCAGCGGCCTCAAAAACCCTAACATATCAAATTTTATAAAAATCAAAGAAATTTTGTAAAAATCGTCCGCCATATTTAATCCATTATTTTAAATTTGAATAACTATTAACTAGATGTTTAATTTTATATACTAGCTTCTAAAAATTAGGCCATAAGCAAAAGAACTGAATTTTTTATGTATATTAAACGTTACAAAACTAAAAACTAATTTTACGAGTAACGTAACATGTTACATTAAAAAAAAAATACATTGTGTATAAATGAGTCACGCAAGGTTTTTCCTATCATTTGATCAATTCTAAAGCCAATAAAATTAATTTCATGAATGTGCCTAAAAAAAAAATCAATTTTCTTCAACCTCAAAGTTTAACAGTTCTAGAATAATGCCCATATATTGGTCAAACGAAACGCAGACTAGAAATTAAATTAAGAGAACATAAAAATAATTTAAATGGTGCAGGAACACGCTATACAGGATCATCTCTCCATCTTTTAGACATAGGACATGATTTTGACTATCAAAATACAAAAATGTTAGAAATATAAAAAATCACATAAAATGAAAAGAAATAGAGAATTACTTCATTAAAAAATGTTGAAACAGCGGTTAATATTAGATTTGAGAAATCTAAATTACACTATGTTTATATTTTTTTTTTTTTATTTATTTAAGCATTTTAAATCTTTTACAGATTTATTTCTGCTTTGCAGACTACATGATGTATGTTACAACTGCTTATTTAATCTAATTCATATTTTGACATTACACTCATTTATAGGTACTTAAATATGTATTTACACGCTGCTATGTTCGGTTTACAAATTATCGTTCTTACATTTAGCGGTAATTGTAATTTTATTTTTTTCAAATTTTCAAGGAGCGATATTCGCTGATTATCATATCTTCCACACTGCCAAATCACATGGTCCAAATTTTCTTTTTGACCACATTGACACAGAGGGGAATCTACAATATTTATTTTCGCCAATGACTCCGCTAAGTTGTAGTGTCCTGATCTTGCACGGTTTACAAATGTTATAAGGTTTCTATCCAGCTTTTCCTTCTGAAACCATGGTTTTTTACGTTGCTTATAAAAATGTTCAAAATAGTCTTTACCCTTAATTTGGCCTTGTGATTCTACAGTCTGGAAGGTTTGGTCATACATACTTTTTCTCAGATCTTGGAACATATCATGAAACGGAATTTTGGGATAATTAATATATCTCTTAGTTGTAGCCTGTTTAGCTGATATATCTTGCCTTCTCATTCTCTATTATTCCACAATGTGCTGGTATATACACTAATTGTAACCTATTTTCTGGATTATTTTTTAGATATAGCCTATATTTACGTTTGATGTCTAATAACAGAGAATTGGATACTGCTTTACCGTTATTGATATTTAGACCCATAAGGACACTTTTGGAATCCGAGAGTATGAGAATGGAGTTATATCTATGGCTATAGTCTAAGGCTAAGTCCATAGCTTCACTTATCGCAATGGCTTCCGCTGTAAATATCGAGGCCTTTGAATTTATACTTATTGATCTATTAATATTGAGTTCCGTAATTACACATGCCGCACCTGCATTTTTATGATTTAGTATTTTACTACCATCTGTATATATGTGTAGTCCCTTTTCTTCGCTTAGAAAGTTTGTTATTACTTCTATAGCTTTCGAAGAATTTTTCGCGCTTATACCGATATTCGTGTTAACAGGCATTTTATTTAAGCTAGTAGCATAGTCATGTATGTATACAGGATGTTTTTCGAACGTCTCTATATTTTGTGCTAGTTCTAAAGAATTTTCCACACATTCTGTATAAATCCTTTTTTTCTTCCTATTAGATATTCCTATATACATTAGTTTGTCATACATTATATTGTCTTTGTTTGCTAACACTTTTATAAAATATCTTTGTCCTAGAAATTTGACTCTATCTCGTATCATAGGTAATTTAGCTTCCGCTATTAGAATGTTCGTGGGTGTGTTTTTACGTAAGCCTAGTGATCCCCTAATTGCCGCGAACTGTATTTGTTCTAATTTCTTACTTAATTTAATCTGAGTCGGGTAATATATGAAACACCCATATTCTATTGAGGAACGAACGAGAGATTTGTATAAAGTGATAAGAGTTTGTGGATCCGCTTCCCAACTCACACCACATAAGAACTTGATAATATTTAATAAAGAGTTACATTTCTTAACGATTTTGTCTACATGAGTTTCAAACGAAAGTTTATAATCAAACGTAAGACCTAGGAATTTTGCGGATTCACTTGACATAATTTGGATTTCATCGATTTTCAGTACGGATGTACCTGGTACAAAACCATTTTTATTAAAATGTACAAACTGAGTTTTTTCGGCGCTAATTCTAAACCTAGACATACCAGATTTTGTTTTAGTTGTTATTGATTTTTGTAGTATATCTAGATTCGTTGTTTGTTTTGCCGACCTGGTTGTTAAAACTATATCATCGGCAAATTGAAGAATTGTAGTCTCTTTCGAGATTCTATCTATAATACTCGCAGTGTAAATAATAAAAAGCAGTGGACTTATTACTCCTCCCTGCGGAAGTCCTTTATTTAATTGTATGCATTCCTGCCCTTTTACCGACGTATACGCTATTCTTTCATAAATTAAGTATTTTATAAATTTAACCAATTTCTCGGAACAGTTTATATAAGCTAATTTATCTAGCATTATTTTATGGACAACATTATTGTATGCGTCAGAAACGTCTAAAAAAAGCCAAGACACTATCCTTTTTCATCAACGCCTGGTCAATTTGATGTGTCAGATACATTAAATTATCGTAACATGATCTATTTTTACGGAAACCAGATTGCATTTTTGGAAGTATCCCCTTTTGTTCCACCCACCATTCTAATCTACATTTTATCATTAGCTCAAAGATTTTACACAGGCATGATGTAAGCGATATTGGGCGTACATTATTTCCATCTGGTTTGCTTATCATATGGATGTATGACTCTTTCCATTGTTTAGGAAATTCGCTTTTCTGAAACATCTCTTTATATATATCAAGAAGTAGTAGTCTAAACTTTAAGGGTAACTTTAATATCGTTTCGTCGTCGATTCCGTCTACTCCTGGCGAAGAGCTGGTCTTGCGAGAATCTAACACTCTATTAATTTCTGTAAAAAGGAAGGGTTTATCGAAGAAATCATTTTGATAACACGGAGGAAGGAAATTTGAATTGTTGTTTACCCACGCCGGATTTAATTTGCTTAGACAAACTAAACATTTTTTATTATAATCCTCTATGTTTTTTTGACAATTTGATTTTACTTTGCACAAGCATTTTTTATTCTTTTGACTTTTTCCCATACATAAGATTTATTTGTATTAAAATTAATTGTCTCAGCAAAAGATTTAATATACTCTGTTTTTTTGCTTTTAAACGTTTTTTTTGCTATTGCGCAATTTCTTTTATACTCGATTAAGTCTTTTAGCTCGAGAGTGTACATCCATTTCTTAAAGGACGCGCGTCTAAGTCGTTTTACTCTGTCACATTCTGCATCCCACCATGCAACCGGATTGGATTTATTTTTGTTTTTAGTATTTTTTTTCCGAGGTGTACTCTTTTTAACCGCGTCTTGTGTCGTTTTAACAAAAAGATTATACTTTTCTGTAACAGTTAAATTTTCATATTCTTCAGATAGAAATTTGTTGTATTCTAGTAACATTATTTCATTTACTTTTGTCCAGTCAGTCCTCACAGACTTAATTTTAAAAGCTTGACTTCATATAATTGTTTATTTGTGTTAATTTCGATAGAAATTGGAAAGTGGTCTGATCCCAAAGTTTCGTCCAGAGTATCTACCGCCATTTTATCTGCCATGTCCATTGAAGATAATACTAAATCTATGTTTGAAAATGCTCCGCTTCTAACATCAAAATGTGTTAAAGTGTCAATGTTATGCAAAAAGAAATTTTTTAAATCTATACTATGGTCTAATCTGTCACCATTTACGTCTGTGTACTTACAATTCCATTTAATATTGTGGGAGTTAAAATCTCCTAGTAGAATCGTGTTTGAATTGGAAGGGTTGGCACATTTAATAATTTTATTCCATTCAGTCTGTGTCAATGTTGTACCTGGTATTCTGTAAACAGTTATAATTTCGATTTTGGGTACAGTATTTATTATTTGAATACCTGTTATTTCATAGTTTTCGTTCATGACCGTGAATTTGTCTATTTCTGTAAATGATAAATTTTTCCGTACCAAAAACATCAAACCACCCCCTTGTGTATCCGGACGGTCCTTTCTAAAGACATTGAAGCCTGATATTTGAAAAAATCTTTTGATTTTAACCAAGACTCAACACATACAAAAATGTCGTACTCCTGTACAAAGGAAAGCAAATCTCCCTTTCGTTGATTTACACTGCGAGTATTCCAGAAAAGTATTTTTAGCTTTATCTTTTCCATTTTTAATAAGTAACAAAAAGAAAAAAAAACACTTTTATTTACTACTTAATATCGCTCCTTTCTTATACTATCTCTTAACTGATTTCTCAATTATTATTAATTTTATTTCCTATATACAGATTTTCAATACTACGAGTTTTCCTAACGTTAGATATACTTTCAATTGATTCGCCGCTTGACATAATATAATTTTCGGAGTCTTGATTGTTTAAAATATTTTTCGTACGCGTAATTCTTGATTTTGTTTTTCGCTCGGTTACAAATTTGTATACGTTTATAAGCATATTACACAAAGCCGCCGTATCCTCCGTGTATGTTCGTGCTAAATCAGGAATGTATTGTTATTGTGTGCCTTATCTAGGAATTCGATGAGCCTATCATAATTAATTGGTAGTTGACTTGTATTTTGGTTTATATAATCTTTCGCTGGTTCTAAATTCTTGCAATAATCTATATAATTTTCGGTTTTTTCTTTTTTCCTTTCCTTCTTGGTCTTGTTTCTATTTTCTTCTAACTTACTTCTAAAGTCATGCTGAAGTACGGATATAGTAGTTGATTCCGTTGGGGAGTGTGGCCTTTTCTCTTTCCCCCCCCCCCCCCGTTGAGCAGAAAGCAAATGCATATCTTTTGGATCTACTATCGCATCCATTGCCTCTTTTTCTCTATCCTTTTCATTTTCTGCCTCTTCGCTTATTCTATTTATGATATTATTTTCTTTATTTTTACAAAATTTTGCAAGATGCCCTTCCTCCTGACATTCGAAGCACACCATTTTTTCTGACGATAAATATATCCAATAATTGACACCTTCGTGAGATATTTTAATCGAACCTGGTGCTCTTGAAGCATCTTCCGGTGATAGATAAACTTGCTTTCTGAAGCTGAGGAGATGTCCCTAATTCCGGTCTGTGTATACCAGCTTTGATAGCAGTGATTTGTGAAACCGGAGTTATATTCAGTTTTCTCAATTCTTCGACTATCATGGTTGATGTTATACACGGAGGTACATTTGAAATGAGAAATCGCTTCGCTTTTGATACCAACGGTCTGATTTCGAGCCAGTGTTTTCCGATATTTAATTTTTTCTTTTCTACCTCAATTTCGTTTACGAGAGTTACACTGCTTAGATAGAAACAAATTCGGTTTTGCGAAATGCGGGAAACGTAGTGAATGTTCTTTGGGTTTACAATTTTCGATAGAGCAACTGCGTGTATAAACTCTTTCTTGCTGAACAATACTCGAGTAAGAAACTTGTCCATTTTTCTCTGCCATGTTGGTAGTCATTTATTTATTTTTTTAACTGGTCTCTGGTATTTTATACAGTATAAAATACCAGAGACCATGTTGCACAATTTTAAGTGCCACTAAATTATCACAATTTATTTTTTTCCCATAAATAAATACTGTGAAAAATCACGCTCGCGCAGCACTTCGTTTAACTGCGTAGAAAACAAATTACGCTGTTTGTAAACACGTCTTAACCGCGCAACATTCAGCGTGAAACTCTATATTTTGTTTACAGAGCCTAATAAATAACAGTTTCATTTTCAAGATTTAAATCCATCACTAAATAAAGGATAGAGTTAATACAGTTATTAATAATTTCCAATAGTATTTTGGAGATTATTATTACACCGAGGTGACAAAAGACACTTTGCGCGTTATACACTCAATTGTTTTAATTAAAAAAACATCATAAAGAACGATGTATCCTTATTGGGTAGCTGGGTGGTTGTTTTGATTAGGAGGTAGGGCTCCTCTTTAAAACAATTAATTGTATAATTATTATACTTTTACAAAAAAAAATTGTTTCACCTTGTTTCCCATTTTTATTATTTTTTGAAGAGGGTTCGTATTGGAACCGAAAACGTTAAATTAATCTTTTTATATTTTAAATGTATTTCTTTCCCTTTCTCACCTTTTTTCTTTTTCCCGTCACTGTAATTCTTTTATTAGTGTAGTGAACGATAAAACTGTGATGTTATAATTTAATTTTGTGAGATATTTTCAGCATTTTCTAAAAGAAAAACTTTGCATCGACAAACTGAATACTTCGTCGACTCGGTGAAGTAATAATCTATTCACATTTAGTTTTTATCTATAGATGACTTTTATATTGTCATATTTGGATGTTCCAGCAATGTTTGTAATTGCAGAAAAGTATTATATTCGATCTTAAAAAATAAATTCAATTTTCTTGAAATGTTTTATTAAATTTTGAATAAATAATTTCCAGAACTCTCAAAGAGATGGGCAAGTCCTACACTCTTTATGTATTTTTTATAAAACATTGAGTTTTAAGAAGATGATTGGAAATGGATTGAAAATTAGAATTTGTAGTCGCTTTAACTTATTTCATTTCATTGTAAATGTGAGAATTAGAAATATATCAATCGTATCTGAAAATATGATACATTAAAGATGATGGGAGATCTATTCATTTCCCGAAAAAGCTACTGTGCTACTTGCATTTACGTCCTTATTCCTGGTCCTTTTCGTTTAACTGTTCTGATTTAATATTTGCGTATATTCTTCTTTTCCCAAACCACATGAATGGCACATCGACATTAAACATTTCTTGTAAAACTTAATACATGTGGTTTACTTACAATATTACATATAGAAAAAAATATCCAAATATTACAGTAAAAAGAGTAATAATCTACTCAGGAAGAGATAAAAATATGACAAAATATTATGCGTTGTTTTAAAGGAATGTCTTTATATCCGATTATTATTACATTTTACGCTTATTTTTACACACTTTTTGGATATTTCCTACCAATAAAAATATTAAGAGATATTTCTCGTAATTTCTATTTCAACCTAACATATTAGAATACGTAAGAAAATCAGGAAATATGAATGGATGGAAGGAAACATATATCGTTCCATTAGAAAATGCATAGCAGATATTTAGAATGATCAAATAATTTCAAATTGAATTCAAACTTAATTAGAATCAATGAAATGTGATATTTGTGTAATAAAATGTATAGTGCAAGACAAGATAATTAAATTGTGGACTAATTGTGGAACATAATATTATTAAACGTTGATTAAAACTTACGTTATATTATCGGTTTATTTACAAAATATGATTACAAAATATTAAATACTTAACTAAGTTGGTAAAGGTTTACTTAAGCCTATATACCGTAACAGAGATATGAGAATCGTCGTATCTTTCCGTATCTCATAATTTTCCGTTGAAGACTTAAACAGGCTAGCTAACGGTTTACTTAAAGCCTATTCACCGCAGTAAATATGTACGATTCTTTTTTGGATCCCTTGTAACTTCTTACATATTCTAAAAAGACGCGCAATGCCTGCTTTCACCTCGAAATATCGTTCAAAACAGAGGAACTTGGGCACTGAATGAGAAAAGAAAATTTATATATTTTTCAGTGTCGAAATTCGTCTGTTATAGTGTAGAGAAAAGGGATATTCTCTAAATACTATCGTTCAGTCATTTTTCGTTAAGAAAGACGAGCATTAGTTTTGTTACGCGTGCATCACACGCAAATACTGCGTAGCACATGAGACTCATTCGCCTCTGTGTTTGACAATTTTTAATTTGAGATTATTTTATAATTCGCTGCTTGGATTGCTGCGCCGCACGTAACGATCGAAATAATCTGGACGCCAACATTTACAGCCTCCTGGTACCAGGAACCAGTCGTAGTATAGTCGTACCTGCAGACAAAAATTAAGAAACATTAAAATTTCTCCAACAATGCTTGAGTCTTTTTTTTTTATTGACATTTTTAAATGATACAAGCAACGCTAACAGATATCCTAGGTTGAATATTCTCTTGAGTGTTTCGGCCTATCTCACAAGTTAGTTGATAATTTTTTTTCAAACACAACAAAATCAGTTCAAAATAGCAAAATATTTTCTACCATTCATCATCGTCACTATTTTTTCCAACAACAATTTTCAAATAAATCTGAATCTTGCAGATAAGTTTCTGATTTCATAAATAAAATGTTGAATAAATTAAAAGTATGTGGGAATTCTATCATCGTTCATAATAATTATTTGATATACATTCTCGTTACTTACAAAGTAAATGGATGCAAACACATAATGTTTTTTTAAATTCTTTTAAATATTGACTTAATTATGCAGTTAGTGTAATATTCTTTCAGTTGAAAAAAATCCAATTCAGTTCCTGGTATTCGGACGTGGGACATTTTCGTAAAAGTTATCGACAGTTGATATTAAATGGTAAAATATATTTTCTCAACTTATGCTAGAATTATATCGCACCTGAAAGCAGCCCATGTCATCGACGCCGTCGCAATGGTGTTGTTGAGAACCCGTACTACGACCTTCACTTTCACCTGCTCTCTTTTGCAGATACTGTTGATAATTTTGGAAATCATGAACTGGTGGTGGAGAACCAGCTACAGGATCTCTGGGTCCTGGTAATCGACCATTTTGTGCTTCTTCGAGGAAAGTGTCTGGGTAGAAAATTTCAGCAACGAGAAGGCTCGTCCATCGCGGCGAGGACAAACATCCACCATCTAAATAGTGGCACCTTGATTGTCTGTAAACCAGAATTTACTCATTTAAATCATTGTACCATTTAAACAAAAATTGTATTTTTGATAAACGTTTGTAATGTATGCCAATTTCTTATATATATATATACTCACATGCATCGGGTAACCTCAATAGTTTGCGTGAAGTATCCTTCAAATGGAATTTGAACAACGTATCTCCAAACACCCTGGTAATTTTTTGCAAATACCGGTGTGGCATATTCAACTTTTGCCGGGCAGGGTGTGGGTGGACCAGTATATTCTGCCTTTTCGGGGACCCTTTGACGGTATTCTACGGCTGGTGCTGGAGGGTCATCGCGTCTTTCCGCCACGGTCGTAGCTATGGGCTCACCTTGAATAGCTTTGTATAGCATGCAAACTCTAAAATAAAAAAAAAAATACATTTAATTAGGATAAATAATGGTAATTACAACATTTTAAAAATTGTGTTTTTGTCAAAGAAGGCACAAAGTACTTTTTTATCCTCTTGACTGCCAATGACGAAGATCTTTGTCATTTTGGACTTTTCCCAGACTGTCGGAAAAAGGCAAATCTTTGTCAGGATATAAAGTAGACTAACAACTTCTGGAATTTATGTAAATTGAAACCAAATCCATTTCTAGACAGTCTAAGGTGTACTAAATATGATAGCGTTGTCCATTTTCATAATCGCTATACCAAAAAAAAATATATAAATCCGCAAATATGGTAGTTTTCACAATTTTTGCAAAATCCTAGTTATGAAGTATGACATTGGGTTCAATCAATTTATGCATAAAAGGTTTATAAAACCGCTTGAAATTTCTTACTCGGGGGTTTTCGAGGTCGCTGATTACAAATCTGACTATATATTTTGAAAATTTAAAATGACGGCTACAAGATGGTGGAGAAATTTTCCAAAAATAGAATCATTGTGGTTGAAAATTTTTCAAAATCCGATTTCAAAGTCGTAATCAACGGTCCCGAAAACCCCAGAGTAACAAATTTCAAGCGAAATGGTTGCAAAATTTGTCCGTCATATTGAATCAGCCATTTTGAACTTTCAAAATCTGACTTCAGATTCGTAAACAGCGTCCCAAAATACCTATATACACCAAGTTAAAGTAAAATCTAACAAATTTTTTTTTGCATTTTGGGCATTTTTTGTGTAATTCGTGGCAGTCAAGGGGTTAAAGTTGCGATTATTACATCCGTTTTAAGAGAAAACTAACTTGCACTTTTCGCCCACGGAACGAAATACACCATAATGGTAATTGTCATTAAAAATGGTTCAATTTCCTTTATGTATGGAATACATCTAATGAAAAGTAACAGGAATTTAAAGAAATAGGTAAAACGATCAACATTTTAGAAAATGGATGATGGATAATATTACTACAAATTACAAAATCTGAAGAAACTTACAAACAAAAAGGAAATAAATTAGAATTTAACTATAAAAATTTAAGAATAGAAAATAATAAAAAACCTTAAAAAAACAAAAAGTACAATAGAGAAACAATATCAGAGGAGATTTGATAAACAATCGTTATATAAATATGTATATATTCTCAAATGCGACACTAGTCGATTTTGTGTTGAAAATGTTACGTTCCAGCAGGTACTTCGATAGTTGCTGTTATTTCTAAGAAAAATGGACGTATTAATTTTCAATATTTTCAATACCAAACGCCTTTGTGACGCCAGCCCGCTAGAGGAAATTTGTCCGGATGTCATAATTATTGTTAGGCATGTAATTTTTTGACGAGAGAATATCCAAAAAAATGCTCCCAATTTGATCAACCCTACAAACCACTTTTGACATTTCTAGCCTAACCTGTAATCGAAGGGTTAAACACAAAGTTGGTTTGTTACTAGATTCCCGAGCAGAAATTTGTTCAGACCCTGATCAGGGCCCTAATAAATTTCTACTCGGGTTATAGTACTTCACCCTCCAACCTTGCCCTATGAAGCACACAAAGTTCTAAATTTGACATTTTTGGGCGGAGCAAATTGGAAGCATATATCTGGATACTCTCTAATCGAAAAATTCCATTTCTAACTAAAATTATGACATCCCGGGCTGGCTTCACACCAGTATGCTAAACTTAATAAATTTTGAAATTTTGTCAGTTTAAAATTAAAGAGATGTAATTGGTCATAAATTAATCAAGGAAAACCAATAGGATGAACTATATACTGTCAATTGTATAAAACGATGTGAATTGAAAAAAAAACTTTGTATTATGTGTATTGAATTGTAAATATAATTATCGCACGCATCTTCATTGGTAAAAGATACTAAAAATTGTAGAATTGTCTGAATGTAGGACGTCTAAGGAAATAAGGAAAACTTACACTCCACCACCGTGTTCACAGAATTTTCTGCCATTTCTATTTGCGTCATCTTTGGTATCCCTTTTGGCTCTGCTGTGCTTGTCATCGGAGTCAACGCTAAAATAATTTAAGTGTTATTTTTTTTAAATTAATGTATGTCGGATGTACTTTTATGTATTTTTACTACTTACGAATTTTGCGAATATGACTGAATTTTTGCGACTTTCGGCAAGGATTCATCTGATTTTAAAATAGGTAAGGCCTTACTGAGGAACTTCAACGTATGATTTCTGATTAATTCGCTGTATATGAGGAAAAATATATTGTTATTTTCTGGAAACATACAAGGAAAATTTACTTTATCCAGAAAGATTTTGAATTCTTTCTGAGATATCTTCAATTCGACTTTCTTCGTTTTGTCGGCACAATAAAAATCGATTTTTATTTTACCATAATTCCGAAATCATTGGTCGACAAAACGAAGAAAGTTCAATTGAAAATGTTTTCAATGCGGTTTAAAAAAACATTTAAGTTTCTGAAATGTTACGTTCGTGGCACATGATGTAGATTTATAATTAATTCATAAGAAGTGTTTATCACCTCAATGTTGTTCTCGTTATTTACCACTTTTTTATGACATAACTCAGTCATTTTAGTAAACTGTATATAGATAAATTTTAATTGCAAAGTTAATAACATATTGATAAATCTTTGTTTCGACATGTTCAACCATTTGAAAATTACAAACAGATAGGAAGAGACAAACTGGAGAGATCAGATGCAAGATCCAAATTTGGATCTCTCGAATTTCTCTTAATTTCTCGACCGTTTTAATTTAATAATTTCTTTGGGAAAGGAAGAAATTATCTAGTTTAATACTTGACATTTATAACATTAAGAAAATTTTTTAACTTACAATGGATATGGTTCTCCGTTGAAACTTTGCTTTAATGGATTTTTAGGGATGTATCCTTTATTTAAATCTCCACAAATATTGTGAATGGATACAAATCCTTTCCCCGGTTTGCCCGTATCTAAAACAGCATGAAAATCATACCTCATATAGTTTTTTTTTTTAAAAATCATGCAGAATATAGACTGAAGGTTAGTTATATTATATGCTTAGTATTAGATAATGCTAGAAAATCAAAACTACAATTATAATTGAATTAAATAATTTCGCAACATGCGTTTTTCAATTTCTCCATGTGAATGGCCACTTGCGATCAATAGACTCGCAAATCGTTGAATGCACAGGACCACAAAAAAAATTTTTTGGGAGTTTCCTTTAACCAGGGGTAGTGGATCTTATAGATTTTGGGTCACCCAAATCGGGCTACGGATTCGTTTTCAGCGACCTAAAATCTATAAGTTCCACTACCTCTGATTAATGTAAACTCACGAATTTTGTTTTTATTGTTAAAATCAAATTAAGGGTTTATCAATATAGGACGCCAAAAAAAAACAAATTCGGGGATTTATTTTAATCAAAGATAGTGGATCTTACAGATTTTGGGTCGGTGAAAACGAATTCGTAGCCTGATTTGGGCCATCACGTCAAGTTTTCGAGATATCCTATCCGCTAATTTCAATTTCCGGATACGATATTTCGAAAACCTGTAGTGACCTCTAATTAAAAGAAACTGCCAAATTTTTTTTATGGTCCTGTGGTATTAATTCTAATGAAAGCAAAGAAATGTCTAATTAAGAATGATATGCAAGGTTATTAAAGATACCAGAATTTCTTGAAGTAGTCATTTTTCATTTATCAACAAGTCTTCAGCCTTGAATTTAAAATAATGTATCATGTTTGTGCAGGATTCTATTTCTCTGCTATTATCGTTATTCCATACAGTGAATTTTTTAAATCGTCTTCATTCAGAGAATTTTTATTTTTTCCTTCTTTATTAAATGTTGGTTTATTATTTGAAATAAAAAATATGAAAAAATTTATATTATACATATCATCAAATTTAAAAACTTTAGAGTTTATTGAATTGTAAATAAAACTATTCAAAACAATAATAATGTAATAATATCCGTCGTTATTGCACAAGGTGATAAGTATTGCGCGAAAAACACAACTTAAAGTTATTTTACAGCCAAACTCAATTGATTTATTACTCATACTTTTCTTTTCTTTTTTGTTGAAAAGTGAGTTATTAATTTTTAAGAGCGAATTTTCATTCTATGTAGAATGAGATTTCACACCATAAAGAGTTTTTACTCTTTCACTACGCTGTCTCAATTTTCATTTTATAAATAGTGAATTCTCACTTTAAGAAATTTAGAGAGAACTTCCATTAAAATAAGGGATGCACCTCAAAAACCCGACACGTCACAAAACAGACACTTCAAAATTCAAACATTCCTAAATGCAGACATTTAAAAAAACAGACACCTCCGATTGGAGCGTTCAATGCATAACAAAATTATCTCGGATCGTCGCCCTCGAGGTATCACTGTAAAGTCATTTCAAGGTCAAAAATGTTTGAATGATGGGTTAATTTTGTAGGTCACTTGAAGGTCAAATCAGTTTGACCCCTGCATTATTTATTAAGCGCATTTAGAAAGTCAAACATTAATTACATTTTTAGGGTGCAACTCAAAAACCCGACAAATCACAACACAACAGACACATCAAAAACTCAAAAATCAGACATTTAAAAAGACATATTCAAAAACCAGATATTAAAAAAAAAGACATTTCAAAATGTACATATTCTGAAATCGGAGGTGTCTGTTTTTTAAATGTCTGATTTTTGAATGTCTGGTTTTTGAATGTTGGGTTTTTGGTGTGTCGGAAGTTTTTGAGGTGCACCCTAAAATAAGTATTTCATTTTAGTTCTGTTCGTTCAACAAGCTTTTTAGTAAACGCGGCAATATAGTAAAATCCAAATGTGCATATATATATATTTTATTGGCAAAAATGATTTTATAAGTTACCGTTGCATTCCTTGTCAGTGTTTTCGTATGGCGGTGGTTTGACTTTAGGAGGTTCTGCATTCGGCGACTCGACAAATGCATAATAGCCCTCCGGTGGTTCATCTTGTATCGAATTCTTCTCACCAATGGTATTTCTTTCTTTATCTTGAAGTTCCGCAGCAAAACATGGCGTACATAGAAGGATCATCTAAAAATAAGAAATAGTTTATTGTTGACGATTTCATTTATACAATTCAGCACATAACAAGTCATTACAATATTATTTACTTTAAGAAATGTAGTAAATAGGAGCTTAATGAATATAAAATTATTTATTCGTATAAATTAAAAACTAATGTATATCTATGTACTAAAGGCTTTGGTACGTTAAAGATTATTTTAAAGGTAAATTTATGAGTACCAACTGCGAGGCAAATCTCGTAAAATTTACACTGTTTCGAAATATAAACAGAATTCGTGATTAACGCATTAGAGGTGCTGTTCATGCGTTTCTTCGGAGTACAGAAACATTCGTCTCCTCTTCAATATTGGCACTATGAAATTTTACAGCTTATGCATAAGATTATAAATTAGAATCAACAAGTTTGAACAAAAATACGACAGTATCTCATCTTAAGTACGATACATTCCAACAATGAATGAGCTTACAGAAAATTTAAATCCATTCAACTACAATGACAAAAATTTACTTGAGAAGTTCAAATACCATTCCGAAGTTGAGTCGAGAGCAGTTAAAAGAAATACTTTTTTTGTTAGTATAACTTTGTTGTTGTTGTTGTTAATTTTACTATTTTTACTTAAGTAAATAAAGTATTTCGAATGATTGGAGATCAAGAAATGCGATATTATGCATAAAAGTCAAAAAGGCTTGCAATAATATAATAAAAAGCAACCGCCAATAGCTGCACTAAAAATAGTTTCCCTAAAAAAATTTACAGAAAAATTCTTAGTTGAGTTGATTACTTTTTAACTATACGCAGAGTTCGATATGCTTCAAGAAAATTGTCTAAATTGCAGTTACTACCGTAAAGAAGTTAAATCAACTAAAAATGTAGTTCTGCTAAATTCAATTAAAAATATATCGCTCCAGCATGTTGAATAGTTTTTAGTGCACTAAGCCGTAAGACTTTAAAAATGGTTTTAAATGTATAGTAGAATTAAATGCCAAAATGTCATTTCCATAACTATATTTTTTGTCAAATTAACTCCTTTATGGTTGTAACTATAACCTATAAAATTCCGTTTACATACGATTATGTACTCTTCCTTTAAACATAAAGTAATCAATATGTAAAAAATTTATATAGATAAAGAAACAAAGTACGTGTTACGTTTTCATTAACGAATAGACTGCGAACTTTTAGCTTATTATGTACAACTAACAATTAATTTAACAGAATGAATGTAGAAAAATACACCAATAAATAACAAGTAAAATAAAAAGTCGACTGTATAATGAAAACGTTAATATAAATTCACGTAAATATTTCTTTGAACAGTTTCTAGTAAAACATTTTTAAATTGCTTATATTTGTATTGATTGATTCAATTAATCGTCATAATTAAGGATTTTTTTTGAGGATTTAAGAAATTTTCTTCTGTTTAGTAAGTCATACTTATTTTAAGAGAATATTTATTTCGATAAAAAAAAAGTACTTGCAGCTTTACATGGAAATATTTAAGTCTATCTACAACGATTTTTTCAATATAAAAAATTTACTCGATTCTTTACGGAAGTCGGATCGTCGACAAAACCACAATTTAAAATATTTTTTACTATCATGCGTTTAGTTTGCATCATTGACGTTGGTCTCAATTTCATCTTTCGCAACAGAAATTAATATTGCTCGACGTTTATTGAGGATATGTCTAGTATAAAAAAATATAATATAACACTATTCGTAATGCATAATTACTTGAATGTTAACCATGTTGACATATTAGAGTTATATAGGGTTACATTTAAGTTTTTTTTAAATATTAACTCATTAAATTTAAACCATATAACGTTTTACTTGTAACTGTTTTAAATAAGTATATAATACATTAAAATAGTTATATTAAATTTAAAAGATACGGCTTATAAGTCTATGCTTTACAGCTGATATTAATAACCATTTATATTTTACATTATATGTCTTTAATGGAACTGAAAAGAAAGATATATGGTTCTTAAGAGACAAATTTATTTTCTTGAAGATACACGTTTCGGTGATGTGATTTCATCCTGATAAGTTATATGTTGGCATAGAACAAGCAATCATATAATCTGCATAAGCAGTCCTTGTGTCAGAATTGAGAAAAAAATATTATTATTTAATAATATATTCTTATAAGAATAATCTTATATCTTTTATTTCTTTCTTCTTTGGATGTTCGCATAAGTTATAATATAAATTAAAATGCAGTCACAATTCGCAATTACAATTGCAAGATCGAATCAGATGTGATTAATTTTATGTATCGAATTATCAAAAGTAACTGAGAATATGTGGAAGATAAAAGTTTCTTATTTTTTTGTTAATTCATAACTTTTTAATTACATTTGTTATATTTTTTATTTGAATTAAAGTATTGTGACAAATTATTAACGACAGTAACCAGGTTACAGTTCAAACCTGTTCTTCGAAATTTTAGTTCAAACTCATCGAATTTTCATTCGCAAAATGTACTTTGAATTTTACATCTTTTTCATGGTTACTAGTTCTTTCTACTACTAAAATACAATTATTAAAACAGAAATTTCATGAATTACAACATCGAAACGAACAAATCGTAAACTGTAACGCATGTCGGACCGAAGTAATAATATTATAGAACTAATTTCTTCAGGTTTACGCAGGAAATTGAAAATGTAAGTCATGGGACCAGATCGAAGTAAGTCGGCGAAAATGAAATACGGTATGTTTACACGGTATCTTACGCAATGTGCGTTAATGAATACTAAAAGCCATAAAAACCGTTCTCTAATGTAGGAAGGAACGTGTTTTCACTGTTATCGAATAGAATTCGTAAAAAAATTCGGAAATAAAAGATAGCGGTATAATCGATGAATTAAAAGATCACGGCACATAAAGAACTCAATCTTATGTTCGTAAATGAGTATCCGTTAGGATGTCGCACACCGGTGCGTTTGGCCTTATAACGGTACCTGGTCCTCATCACCACGCACATGCGTCGATGCCACAACATAAGTGCAAAACGGCGTTCTCCATGTCATTAACACACAAATTCGAAAAAAATTCATCTTGATTTTTATGGATTTATTTAATTACTGGTAGACGACAGTGGTGATACAATTTTCTCGGTCGCGCAAGTTCAAAACTTTCGGAACTTTCGGCCTCTCCTAGGAAAGTGCGAGTTCGTCCTACAGACTTTCTCCCAATTCCGTAACGTTTGCATAACAAACTTTGTTTCGTAATGGACGTCTGCAAAATTTGTGCGAACAACAGAATACATCCTTGAAAATAAAAATGCGATTCGTGATGGTACCGGCAATGTCAAGAATTAATAAAGATCGATGGAAGCTCGCGAACGTATATGCAACCGAAACTGCACAATACCCTGTAATGTGCAAATAAATAATTCTTGTTTAATATGCAATAAAGTTTCTTAACCAAGAACGCACGCATTAAAAAGCCCTGAAAAAGATGATTGATATTCATGAAGTATTGTCACGATGTACGGGACTGTTTAAAGAGAAATCGTTATATATGCTCGACTATCTGCCAATAACTATTTTTCATCACACAATTGTTCGGTTTTATTTATATTTAATTCAAATTTGGTTAGTATTAAAGCTGATTTTTATGTGAATAAATTAAATGTATTTCGACTCCATCTATACACTGAAAAAAATTCTTAGTTGATTTGACCACTTTTTAACTACTGTAAGTATTTCAATAGGTCCTCAACGTAATTTTATAGGTCATAGTTACAATCATAAAGGAGTTCAATCAACAAAAAATATAATTATAGAAACGACATTTTGGCAGTTACTTCTACATTTATTTAGAGTCTAACTTCTTAGTACACTAAACATTATTCAACATGCTGGAGCGATATATTTTTAATGGAATTTAACAGAACTACATTTTTAGTTGATATATCTTCTTTACGGTAGTAACTTCAGCTTAGAAAATTTTCTTGAAGCGTTTCGAACTACTCTGCGCAGTTCAAAAGTAGTCAAATCAACTAATTTTTCTGGACATTTTTTTTAGTGGAATTATTTTTAGTGCAGCTATTGGCGGTTGCTTTTTTATTATATAATAGTGTATGTCTTTTTGAGTTTTATGCATAATATCGCATTTCTTGATTTCCAATAATCCAGAATACTTTTTCGTTTACTGGGTAAATAATATTAACTTAAGTAAAAATACTAAAATTAATATCAACAAAGTTATACTAACAAAAAAAGCGATACATTTTTTTCGACATTCTTTTAATGTCAGTTGGTACTGCGCTCTTATAACAAGCGTCATCCAATTTGATATTCTTCTTTTTTAAATCTAAATGGACATTTAAAAAAGAAGCATAACACATTTCAGTCACAAATTTTCTAGTCATAATGTTGTCAATGTACTACATTATTAATCTTAAGTAAGTATTTATTTATTAATCTTGTTCAATTTAATTCAAAATTCAAAATTTTTGTTTCGTAACTTTGGAATGATAAATTTGTCATTTTAACTATTGAGAAATATAATTTACTGCTAATAAATAGTTTATTTGACCACAGTTTAAATAGTAGTTTTCTATAAAAGTGACAAGTTTTCTCTCTCACGAAACTATTTTACAGATGTGAAGAAGAAAAATTTTTATTGTAAATGTACATGTGAAAATTGAATGAAATGTAAAGCTTCACTTAGATAATAATGCTACGTAAAAGCCCTTTTTCAACAACAATTCAATGTGTCAATTTGACAATATGTTTATCATGCAAAAACCTGTCGTATGCTTTAGCCAATTTATCTAAATTACCAAAAAATATATTAGGTAATCCTAACCTAAATAGCATTTACTACTTGACATAGTATAATGTCCATATTTTGATCATAACGGTAGACAGGAATGACAGTAACGTTATTGAAGTGAGTTAGCAGTTTATCTCCCTTTTCCTGCTAATAAGTTCAAATTTTTTCATTCAAATATTTGATGATATTTGTAACTTACATAACAAAAAGTCAGATTCAAATTGTCTTAATTAGAAGTTTTAGTGTAGTGTAGTAATATACCTGACGTGTAACATAAAAGTATTTATTAATTTTGGAGAATATTTGAATAACTAATGTTTCATAAAAACGATTCTACTTCTAATGCCGAGGAAATTAACAAATTCAGAATTTTTATTTTTGTCACATTTATCACAAGAAATTTCCTGAAGGGAAAGTTCTTTTTATAATAATACAGTAAAACCCTGGCATTTTTCTCAATTCGTAATATATTAATTTCGGAGAAGTGTAGAAATTTCTGTGGGAAAATATTCTTCTTTGCCCGGACTAAGGCAAAAAGGCTCGTGGTTAGTCAATTATTTTGTTTTTTGCAGAATTCAAACTCTATCTATGGTCCCTACCTTTGGTCGTTAATTACATCCGAGGATATCTTTTAAAATAAGTATTGTAATGTTCTATTATTTGGATAGATTGCCTCTTAGACTGTTTTAACAATGTTGAATTAAGTTTATGTAAAAACAATTCTTGCCTATTATTATTATTAAACTGAATTGATTAATTCATCGAAATATTGGCTATATTAACGATAATAAAAGAATTTTACTGGAATCGCCAAAGATATGCTTTGATAAAGAAATATTTTTTTCATTATAATTTGTAATTACAGCTAAAAGCGCTGTCAATTAAATCTAGTATACTCCTTAGTAAATTCAACAAATATGTTTTAAAAAAGAAACATCTTTGAAGCATGATAATATATCACATAAAAATAAAAATTTCTCTCTTATTTGTTTAATTACAACTTTAGCTGATTCTTCATGTTTTTAATGAATCTACTCTACACATGTTAGCTTACTTACTACATTAGTAAACATGAATTAGAATTAAGCTTTGAAAGGGACGAGTAATTCTTAAGTAAAATATAAAAATCGTTTGAATACATAATTAAAAAGATTGTTTTTATTATAATAATGAAACAAATGAATAACGGGTCATTTCAGAATAGAATATAGAGAATATTGTGGCACTGGTAATTATGTAGGATACGCTATTTTGGACATTTCTAAATACCATCAATAGATGCGCATTCAGGGCGTCCTCCTTTCATATTTAAAGCAATTACCGTCACTGACGTGAAAAAAATCATGAAGTTGGGGGTCACATTCCACCGGGGTGGATAGGAATATAGAATTCGTCCTGAACATTGTTTTATGTTCGGTAACACTATAATTTTACCGATACATATAATTTGTAATAACGTTTCTAACATTGTTAACTTTTCCTATTGCTTGGAAGCAATCGGTGATCTCCCCTCTTAGTACAAGACGCACGCCTATCTTTGTGAATCATCGAAATATTTGGAAAGGCTAGTTTATGAAGAATTATTATACGAGAAGGTATCAACAAGTCGATGGTAACCATTTTTATATTATTTGACGTCAGCAAAGTTTTCCACACTATTCTGCACGATATTCTCCTAGAGAAACTTCATAAGATTGATATTAATGATTCGTAATTAAATGGTTCCTTAGTCATCTCATTGGTAGGATTCATGCAGTTTTTGGTGAAGATGGCTCTTTTTATTAGTGGATGTCTATCATCAGTAGTGTATCCCAGGGACCAGTTCTTGGGCCATTACATTTTTTTATATTTATTACCGATATTCGACATACAAATCATTCGAAATATATTCTGTTTGCTGCACAGATCTAGTGCGGTAGGTGTCATCCGCAAGGGTTGTCAAGCTGTTGCAAAATTGGGACACAAATGTCTTCATGCTCAATTCTTCTAAGACATAAGCAATGATCATCGGTAGAACACCAAATGTAAGAAGCGTGACGCAGTTTATCTTAACAAATTGCCTGCGTTTTAATAAACAAATCATGTTTTGGATTGGTGGTTACACATTACAAAAAACAATTTCACTAATTAATTAATGTACTTTATGCTATCAAATTCCACCGTAAATGCCTGTCGAGCGAAATTGGTCAAAACATTGATTTTCCCTTACGCAGACCTATTTGTGCTGGGTGTTTTATGACTTGTCCGATGAACTGAATATTATGCTTCAGAGGGCAATCACCAACTGAATCCGTTTTGTATTCGATCTGCGCAATGATGAACGATAAAACTGAATTGGCTTACGACCAAAAGCTGACGTGATTACTTCTTAGGGATAATTATGCACAAAATATGTAATTGTAAGGGTTCCGATTATCTTTGATTATAAACTTCGTAACACCTATATCATTCGTCGAACAACATCTTATAAGAATTCATTTACCGAAGTTATAATACCGAATTGTTATCATTTTCTGACCAAGTTGGTTTGTCGCAGCGCTTGAAAATACATGAAATCAAATAAAAATACCGAAATATCGGTCATTATACCGTCATGGTATTGTTCTACACCGAGAAAAATGCTTGTTTACAGTTAATGTAATAGCTTCATAGTAAAGCTAACAGAATTTAGATTTTGATCTTAAGGTAACTTTATTCTGAAGTTACCGTAATCTGACATTCGGTTAAATTTGGTATGTTAATAGTTAAGGGGAGGGAACACCAATCAAATCAGCTCTATGAAATACACCTTTAAAAAATTATTTCTTTAGTAATTTTTGACGAGGAATACAGTAGTGTAGAAATAAAAAGTGAAAAAGTTATGCCTCTTCCGAAAATTTTAGGGTGAAAAGAAAGTTGCGTTTTTGAAAAAAGGCTTTTTATTCTAGTACCACTAAATTCTACGTTAAAATTGCTCTTGAAATAATTTTTCCGACACCTACATATTAGCGCGAAAAAAAATTTATTTTTTCGAAAAAATGCTTCTACATTTTTCTAAATTAATTTAAAAATTAAAAAAAAAATATGGTGAACGTAAAAATACATTTTCTAAATAATTATGGATGGATTTCGAAAAAAATTAATTTTTTATGGGCAAAAAAAAATGTTAAACTTTTTATTCAAACACCACTGAATTCCACGTCAAAAATTACTAAAGAAATAATTTTTTCAAATTTTGTAAAGTTGTATTTCATAGAGCTGAGTTTTTGGGTGTACCCTGCCCTTAATATAAGTATTTTAAATATCATTGTTTTGGGATCATTACAGGCATATTTACGCGCTTACAGGTTCACCGAAATGGAGATAAACAAACACACACGCGCAGTGACTCGATTCTTTGCGAATTTTTCGACGCATTGTTGACATGCGCAGTTCAAATGACAGAATTTAATGTAATAGCTTTATAATGATAGCATGAAAGTGCTGCTAAATTCATCTCAAAGTTATCTGTCGTTTTTTACCTTACAGTTACTTTTAAAACGTTACGGTTAAGGAGCCTTGAAATTAGCTTACATTAACTATTAGTACATAATTTCTCTCAGTGTAGTTTTTATTAACTGTTAATATGACACCTGCTTTGAGCAACATAACCTTTTAAAAATCGTATGTTGAAATAAAGAAAATTGCTCATTGATAAAAAAATATACGTCTGCCTGTATTTTAAAATGATTTACAATTAGTTACAAAGCTTAATTAATTTATTAATGTTCGTTCACTTTTTATGTGGAACAGAAAATATGTTTTCATTCAATGCACAATAATTTTTTATAATTAATACAAAAGTGCAAATTACATTAACGCAGCTTGCAACTGATGTATTCAGTTTTATTTTATATGTAGTATAATTTCTTAAAAATCATATTTGTAAAAATGTTGCAAATTTTATCTTAATTTAAAGCCGACAAAAATGTTTTTGACCTTTTTAGATGAACTTTTTAAAAGTTCTAAAATTCAAGACCTTTTAAATCATTTCTAAAAAATGTCCTTTTTATTTCATAGTAATGATCTTTTAAAAATGTCTAGAATTACTAGTTAAACAAATGGAATTTTTGTTAATGCAGGCGTTATTACAATAATCATTAAACGAATCATTTGAAAGGTTTAAATGTCATGATCATCAGCTTTTATTACAGGTCATAAGATCCTCAATTTGATTTGTTTTATGAAGTTTATATTCAAATTAATTTACGGAATCGGAATGATACGTTTCTTTTACATACCTGAAGTAAACACTAATCTATAATTTTATGCTCAATGGAAAATAACATTTTTATCTCATCATTAATATTTCAAGTCACTACGACATTAAAAGTGTATAACATTAATAAAATAAAAATCGGAGAACTTTACAAATCGTCTAATGAAATTCAAATTAAAAAGAATTTTAAAATGGAGCTGAAATGTCGATGTGTTTGATTTTCGTCAATGTTATCCGAGTTATTAACGATATTTGAGTTGATTTGGTCAGTTGGTTTGAATTACGCTTTATGTTTAAAATAGTATATATTTTTTTATTTTACTTCATTTACAATCGGCAGGATCGCATATTCGCGAAACGTGTATGTTAACTTTTGACCTATCATAATCGCATTTCGACTTAAGAAGTAAAACAAAAGTGTTTAATGGTGAAAAGTATACGAATCTCAAAATGATAATGACTATTGCAAAAATTTAAAAGGTCATGAATAGAAGTATTTACAAACAAAAATATTTTGAACAGTATATTTTTTATATTAAAATATTTTCATTGGAAATAAACTTTTTCGACAGAGTTTGAAGAAATGACACTTAATTTGACAAGTTTAAAAATGCATAGTCTACACGAAATACATTGCATAAATTATTATTTTAACTTTTATTTATCAATTAACTCTTTGGCCAACGCCTTTTTTCATTTAGTAACGCACATTAAAATTGGCTAATCATCTAAAAATGTCATAAAAATCACTGAGGATGTGTACATTTTCAGCTGAAACGTATGTCTGAAGGAAACCAAGAAATGTGGTACTTGCACCTGAGACTGTGGGGTGGAATTCCACTTTTTTGTAAAATACATATTAAATGGGAAAATTGAAGAGTGGAAAAACGGCGCGAATGCGTTTAACCTACTTGCGCCCGAACTTATTCGATGGATCTAGCAATAGAAAAGCCGGTGAAATGTTACGTCGCACCCGTGTTACAGTTACGGCGAGACGATGACCCTTGAAAACCGGTTTCAGTATAGAAGCTAAAATTCAACATTTTTCAGTGTCAAATATGCCAGGACACTAAAATGCAGTAACATCTTTTAGGAGTTTTGACGTAATTTAATCTTCGTTCAAATTTTTATTTTTAAAAATATTTTAGATGCGTTTTTTTTTCAATTTTATAAACGATATGTAGATTAATTTCAGCTTTGACAATTAAAATTATTCTTTGATTACACTACAATGTTTTTATTTTTTTGTACACGGCGTAGCAAGAGATTTTATATTAGCATTTTTTTATATATGACTTTCAGGAATTATCATACGGTTTTTAATTAAATTGTATCAAGTCGTATAGAAGTCGATTTTTTAATTTTTTTAGCTCCTGAAGAAGGTAAAAAGTTCATGGCGTCATAGTTAATAAACAATATTTCCAAATTTAACAAAAATTTTTCGTCTAAAATAAACTATTTTTGTGCGGTTGTCGGTATTGTGAGAGTAACAATTGGTATCGTAATTGGAATGAAAAACTTACGACAAACGTTCGAAAATCCATGGTTCTTGACTTTTTGTGCCAGTCGGTTAAGTCCTGGAAGGTTATCTCGGAGGAAGGAAATATCCTTCTCGCGGTTACAGGAAAACTGAAAAGCCCTCTCGTGCTGGTGCTCGGCGCGACTTGGTGTTCCCTCCCTCTCGACGATTCGATTCGGATGTCTTCTTTCTCCTTCCCGGGTCGGCGGACTAACGGCCCACATTCTTTTATGTACCGATGATTCCCGTGACCTTGACCAACTCGAAGAAAGAAGAAATATTCCCATTTCTTCGGATAGTTCAATGCCACATGTCATTCTGCACCGAATGCTGCATCATTCGGGAAAATTGCTTTCCCGCAATGTCAGGTAGAACCCACCCAATCTTTCATACCGATTTCCATCGATTATCGATTTTGCCCGTCATACCTTAAAATAAAAAGTCGGATGTCTGGAAGAAAAATCTCTTCAGAGAAAAATATATTGTGGTTATTGAACTTCTCGATAAAAAATTACAATAAGAATTTACTTTTACTTTATTCGACATGTGCCGACTCTAACAACAAGTCACTGTTGACATAGACAAAGTTTATTTATTTTACAACGTAGCTAAAGTTGAAAATGTATAATTGATAGGATAAGCATTCATCAGAGAATGCTATGATGTGAAGAAAATTGAGCTTCCGGTATTTTGTTGGGTTACAAGTTTTGAGATCATCTTACTTATTTGTTATGGTTACAGGCAAGTGGAACAATCGCGTTACCACTTAGTAAATCTCGGAGTAGTTACTAAAATATTAGTCCATTATGTTCAACGATGCGTTTTGAGCTTGTTTGCCTTTATCGTTTCTTTGAAGTCAAAACATTACCTTAGCTACATACTAATAGTCTAACTATTAATGTAAACTAAACTATTACGAATGAATTGTGTTTCAAATAACGTAAAGGATATTTCTCATCACAAGTCATCCTGGTTTCCCTGACAGCTGGAAACTAGATTGAATATAATTAGCCCGGTCTAGTTGTCTACGCAAGTGTACAATAAACCTATTTAATGCGTTAAAATTGAATTATATTCTGTTATTTTTAAAAGTATGCATACTTGTACAATGTAAGTCGCGTAGTCTTCGGACATCGTCGAAACTAACTGTCTTCAGCAAGTCCCAATCAGGTTCCATTAGCATCTTTCTAGGCTTTACGTAGATAACGCTTCAAGTGATTTTGCTTTAAACCCAACAAATCCTATTTGAAATCCGTTAGAACTTTAGAAATTACCAAAGCGGATTTATTTGACATGAATTAGTACAACCAAATGGCTAACTGTGTTAGGGGTATTTTTTATTTTCCATTTCATTATGAAGAAGCATGCAAAATACAACACAATAGGCTACTATATTTCACCGTTTGTACTATCATAGAATTCAAGTAATTCCATGGTGATGAATTGACATCTGTGATTCCACTAGGGCTACATCAGGCTTTCATTTTAAAGTACAAAGTGGTTGAACTTAATCATGTAATAATCTTTTTTCTTATAAATTTGTGTACTAATTTTAGCTGGATATTCTCAAATACCTGTGCACAATAGGGATGAAAAGTATTAATTCATATTAAATTGGTAATTTCATACAACTCGATTATTAGGTAACTGTGACCAATGTTTTGAGAAGATATTTCTAATGTATAAGAAATTTCTAATTTTTAATTTATTGAATTTATTACCGTCAATTATCGTAAACATAAGAGATTATAAACGAAAATATGATAGTTTAGATAACTGTTATATTATAAAGTCCATTGTTATGTACGAAAAGTGAAATTATTGTACTCGATTATGTCTGTGCACCTGTATCATCTATGAGTTTCCTTTCACATATTCTCTAAAATTCAAAATATAAAAATCTAAATATATTTAGTGGGCGAAATAAGAATAAGTTTATGATCTAACCTAATTTTTTGTTTAATTTTACTAAGATATCCTGTTATTGTGTTCATTACTGTTATTCTTGTAATCTGACCAATTCTTGTTAAATGAAATAGAATTACGTAATTTGAACTAAAAAAAAGAACAATGCCCTTACGTAAAGTACTTTTGAGAACCATTCACGAAAGTAGTAACGCCAGAGTTTACAATTCCTTCCTTCTAAGTCAACTCCTTAGCTTTTAGAGTTACCTACACATTTTAAATAATAAAAATAAATACTTTTTATGTAATGACTTCGTTTAATTAATTTGTGGAAATAATGTAGTTCAGTAAACATCTCGAATGCGTACATTTGAATTAATTTGTCTATAAATAAATTTTGAAACTCGCCACACTTTCGAAATCTGTTTATCAATATACGTTTCCTGCTGCACGTATACACGTATAAAGTATAGAGAAATTTAGGTGCGATGCGTTCTTAATTTGAACTGCTTCGAGAAAGTTAAAAGAATATTCTGGGCTCTTCTATAATTTTAGGCTTTAACGATCATTTTAGAAAGGTTTCCCAAATGAAAATATGTGTGTATCATTAAAAATTCTGTGTATCTTCGTATTTGGTAAACATACCATTTAATTTTCGACGATTTATATATAATTTCATGAATAAGTAAGCAGAGAAAGTGTTTTTGATGAACAGTGTGGGGTTTGAATGTAATATACTGTGGTCATAGGTTCACAGTATAAGTTCACACTTATAGTATCTGATCTTTTTTTATCTGCCTATGAACATTGTAAATAATACTTGTGAAGAAAGTAAATGCTTTCTCCAATTGTTTAATGCCATTTCTAATAATGTTTTGTAAAGCGAAAAGAAACATTATTTATTTTGTACCTTTTATTGATTTGAAAACATATATTCTGCTTTGGTATTATTATAAAATATCTTGGCAATTTCTTTAAATATGAAACGTATGGCGGAAAAAATATATTTGGGTGCGATTTTAATATTTAGTTTTAACTACTGCCATGACATACTGCGGATAGTTAGAAGAAGAAAATTGTAATTTAAATCAAGATTAATTTAACTACTTGACAGTTTTATTACATTATTGATAATATCAAATTGCTTTATTAGACATTTACTGATTAAAATATGTTATTAAAATTACTTTTGTTGAGGTTGCTAAATTTAAAAGAATTATTGATTTTATCTTAATATTTTATTTACATTTTATTAGCTGCAATCATTTCCTCCATTGAGAGAAAATGTTATTATTCTTATTACGACGTTTTATTAGTAATTATTATTATTTCAGTAAATTCCGATCGTTTGTAAAGAAAATTATCATTTACAAATATGCAAATCTACTCAAGAATATCAGCTATTAACATAAATGCAGTTCAGTCATCAAAGTTCTTGTCAGAATAGTACAATTTCATTTTTAATTTCTAAAAATATGACTCTAGAAGAAATTAATAACAATTATCAGACTGGAGATAGATAGTTACCGATCTTACCAAATTAATGCTCAAATTATGGACACTGATGGAAGAATGATTTGAAAATCATAAATTCATCAATCAGCAACCCAAAATGACGAACGAGTTGAATTTCGATATCTATACTGATACTGAAAACTGAATATTTTATACTCGCTATATTACATCCGCTATCTTAAATTTAACAAAACTAACAAAATCGCCTTCAAGTCAGATATAGTTCAATTTTGAAATAGTCACAAATTTTTCATCATATTAACCGCCATTTTGTTGATCATTTAACAACAATCTACGTGACACATTCCTTTAATAGATACATCTAGTGTACGTTTATGACACATTTTAATTCAGTAAAAATGCGATTTAACAAAAAATGTATGAGAAACAACAAAATTGCAGCGGAAAATCAATTTCTTGTAGATATTTCTGAAAATTTGCTCATCGGCTTTCGATAGCGTCACGTCCAAAAACAATAAAACCCACGCATATTACGACTTATTAAAATATAGTTAAAAATCAGTAAAATTTTGATTTTCGGAACCTGGAGATGCTTTTCATTAAATAAAATCTCTAGGAAAAAAACAATAAAATGATGTTCTAGACATATTTTCGTGCGTATACATAGTTTGATGTTTGCATTTACTTCCATATCCATGATATGACGTCACTGTTTTCCTGTTCTGCCTAACTGTACAGTCAGCCTAACAGTACATCAACATAATACTGAATATATGACGCTGTTTGGCACGTCGCGCCGTGCCCTCAAAAGCAAAATGTTCTTGTAAATCGCAGAGATAGTTTTGTAGTAGGGCAATTTATACATGTAATTAATTCTTTTGTTAAACCAGTGGTGTAATTCTAATAAAACGATGCTGCGAACCAGAACTACATTTAGTTAATTTCTAAGTGTCCTTGAGAGATTTTCCAGCATAATTTCTTTCCATATATTTAATTTTTATTATTTTACTGTTTGTTTTAAATGGAAAAATATCGACGACTATCATTAATAAAATCATATTATCATTAATAAAAAATAATCATTAATAAAAAATAAAAAAGTTAGTTACATTCTTAGATTAATTTCTCATTGCCAAAATATTTAGGTTTATAGTTAGCTTGACTAAATATTACGTTAGGTCTACTAAATCATTGATTGGAATATACTTCTACTTCATACTATTGAAACACTAAACCAATAGTAGCCTCGCTAAATGTATATTAATATGAATGGGAGTCATCGATATGTTTTTGTAACCAATTTAAATGGTTTATTGGCATATTTTTAGTATATATAGGTACTAAGTTTTGATTTTTGCAACTTCACCCTAATAGAATGGTCTAGTTTTGAAGATCCGAAGTGTGCCTGAGGATTATAATCTTATTCAGGGCTAGGAGGAAAACTGACTATATTTCTGACCCTCCCAACTATTCTATCAGCGTTCGCATATATATTTCTAAAAAAATATAAAGTGCATAATGGTTTACTTTGCCTACTTTATTGGTTCAATATAAGAATGCCTTTTATTTAATCAATCATTTAGTTTGTAGCCATTTTTAAGTGTTTAAAAATCATTAAATAGATATTTTGAGAAACATGAACACCTCGACATTTTTTCAAATAAACATTTATTTTGACAACCTTGACTACTGGTTAACATCCCAGTATAGCAAACCGTATTCAATTTGGATATATTTAAGGTACATAATCGCTTATTAAGATGCTTTTTTTGTATTTGTGAAAAAAATAAACCACAGATTTTTCTTAACCAGTATGTGAATCAGAACAATACGGAGCGGAGTGGAATATGTATACATGTTCTTTGTTGCAAAAACGTTTGCAACAGTCCTGAGAGTTATTTCAATTCGAGACAAAGGATAACGAGAAAGCCAGTCATTTTTCGCATCTGTTTTTTTGTACACAACCGTCCTTAAGTCAAACATATAACAAATAAACAAAAAAAAACTAAACAGCTAACATTGTTGAATTTTTCTAAAATGTTCTAAACAGCTCTGTGATTCAAGCATTTATTGTGAATTTCAGTAGTATTTAGAGAAAAGTATCATCAACGATGAACCTAAATACTTGGAACACATGTTTAATTCGAAATAACCGTAATCGGCGCCCATAAACGCGTGTAGTCTACGTTCCGTAACACCTGGATGCCGTCATGGGCAACCAAAAAAGCACGCAGTCCGTTTTTATTGTAAACGACATCGTTCAGCAGAAAAATATTTGTTGTGTTAACGAGTAATCGACATAACTACTGGTTTTTATACTTAATTTCTTGTTTTACGGAATTTAGGAATTTTTATTTTCCTATTAAATAATAATCCCAAATTTGGAATGTATAAAACGTTATGCCAATGCTAGCTATCACGCCGAACATGAACGCTCTTCGCGAGTTGCATCATTATTCCTAAAGATAGAAAAAAATCATAAGTAGAATTTGTCGAACTTAGTTAAATAAAATTTACCGAGTCTCATTTAAAAGCAAAATTTATTGAAGAATATAAATAAATAGTATTGTAGCCCTTAAGTAATAAGATTTAAATGATGATTAATCACAGATTAACAAAAAACTAGGCTAGATATTCTATAACACTCGCAAGAACATTGACACCAGTTATTTTAAATGTAAAAATTATGTGAATTTGTTTACTTGGATTAGATTTTAATACAAAGTTGCTGTTAATCAAGGATTTAAAAGACAAATTCCAGATAAACTGCAGAAAATTAGGATAGTTCTTTAAATTATTTTTATTAACAACGGTTACTCAACTTTTTCGGTTACCTAAGTTCTAGGTATAATCTACTAATTATTTTTTCTGTGTTTAGACTTGCTCTTATTTGAAATGCTTCATTCATTTTAATTTGTTGTTCTCTTCTTTTATTTTGTTTGGCTTCTAGTTTCTCTATTTCAAATGTATCAGTATTCAGTAAATTTTCTTCCATTACTAATTTAAGGAGTTTCATTGCTTCAAAGTAGCAGAGTACTCTAGCATTTTCCCTTCGTTATCCCACTACACGAGTAATATGTAAATATGATCTATTAATTGCAGGATAAATTTGAAAAAATGTCATTATATTACGTGAGCCGTAATGTTAGAATAAGAGGGACAACTGTGTACTGAATTTAAAAATTCGTCCGTTAGACAGATGTCATTCTTTGAACCTTACACAATATGGATGTCATTCCCTTATATATGTATACACCGAAGAACAACTTGGTTGTGGCAATTAAAATGAAATCCAGAAAAGAGGTTGATTTTGACAACTGCTTAATTGAATAGGACAACTATTTATTGGTTTTTTGAACTATTTGTTAATTGACACTACTCGTTACATTGGGTTTCCCTTGTGAAAAAAATTAATTTATCAGATTTCTCGTAATTAGACAGGTATAAACAGGTCAGGAAGAGCTATGCAAATATTGTTCTAGGCGCTTACATTGAAAATGAACATGTATACCTCTAACGTTAAATAATCCCCATACAAAATAGCGAAACTTTGCATATTCTACAAATATGATGTACACGAAAATATGAAGTGGTAACTTCATTCATTAGTTTAAGAAGTAATGAAGTAAAATAGTTATTAACTTTATGATTACAAAGAGAATAATTAAAATTATGTTACTCAAAATTACGACTATAAACTGGTAAAATTTAAAGAAGCCTAGACATAGTGTGTAAATTTAGTCCTTAAACTTGTAAATTGACATAACCTTTTTTTTAAGATTACTACGATAACCTAAAGTTGAACAAAGTCATTTTCAATGAATAGCTCAAATAATGTATAATAGTTTTTATAAATTACTTTTCAGATAGATGACTTAATTATTATTCCCAGTTAGGATCGCAATGTTGAAATTTAAGAACAAAAAAGTCTTGATCAATAAATGTTTGGTTTCACCAATGTCTTGACAAAGAATGAATAGTTGCCAAGACTATGTTGATGACGGTAGGAACTTTTATTGTAATAGAGGAAAGTAATAATAATATACTGAAATTATCGTATAACTAAATATGGAATTTATTGATTTGTGATATGAAGGAAGAATATCCTCTTCCTTTATAATGAACCTTATAAGTAAATTACTCCCGTTTGATTGGAGTAAAATAAACTAGAAAGTAACATTCGTATCAGTCTCTTGGTTGTGATAAATCTTGACATCCTTAAATACGAAGTTAGATCCATGGAATTCGTAGTCATGTATTGGCCTATCCAATGGATATCCAAACGGTCTGTTATCCATGGGAGCACTGCCAAAGATCTTCGAAGTGTACATCGCTGGCTCACCGTTGACTGGGCTTACATGGATGAAGAATTGGAATGGCATTCCTTCAGGTTTTCCCTTGGGTAACATTAGACGCTCAGGGAAACTGGAAATACGTTCTTGGTACACGTAAGGGTCTCCATTGTCGAGGGCTTTGAGGACCTTCTTGTATACGATTTCGCTGGGTTCTTGGTCATGACCCACGAAGAAAAAGTCATGGCAATTGCGGACGACCTTGTTCGAACCGGCGTTCACTGGAAAGTAACAGATGTTATTTATTAAAGTACTCATAAAGCTACCATTTTTATAATTACGCAAAGATGGTGGGCGGTCTTTATAAAACATTTAAAATTAACGTTCATTAGGTTATATGTGCTTATATTTAAGTTGGTCAGCTTCAGATGATTTAGTAATGAATTACGAAAACATAATGCAGTAAAGTATAATAGTCATGAAAAAAAACTTCATACAACTGGTATTTAAAAACAGTCTACAACTTCTATTGTTAATTTACATACACACTGGCTTGCAATAGTAAATACGAGATTCAAATTAGCCTGTACGCGAATAAAAATTAACTTTATTAGGAAAAGGCAAAAAATGAACTTACATTCATAGATGAAGTTGTCAAGTTCATAGAAAGCGACGTGGTATTCGCTAAAGTCAATGTCCTTGCCATGGACGTTGTACTTCGGTCCGAGGAAAATTCTGATAACGGCTTTGGTTGCTTTCTCAGAGTTAATAGTCATGTGGACATTAAATGCCTTGTGGTTGAGACGACTCTGACGGACTTGAACAAGGTATGCTTCAGCTTCTGCTTCGTTTTTAACTACCAAACCGTTGCTAATTGTTGTATCGAAGTAATCGAAGAACGTTACCAGCTTATCGATTGTAACGGATTCAATTTTGAATTCAGGATATACGTATTCTGAGGGTTTGTACGGCTTCTGATTAGATTTATATCTGCAAATAAAATGTATATATATATTTATAAATCTTTAATCTTTAATCTATTCTGTAGTAATCTAATTAGAAAATCTCCAAGATAATGTCAGATCTTGTTACCGGTAACTAAGTACAATATATCTCTTTTATGTACAATATCTACTTCACACAGAGAAATAAAGGTTAATGGAACCATGAAGAAAAAGTAGAAATGATTATAAGATTTCATAATAGTACCATTAACATCGTGAAGAGTTATAGTTGTCAGTATCTTATTTTTGTAATTCATAATATTGTAAAATATAACATAGAATAATTACTTTTTATGATGATAAGACTATTTAACTGTAAAACTACGGTACATTTGAGGTTATGTGCTTTGCTGCATATTTAAGTATCTGGAAATAGTAAACGGAACAATTTTTTTGTTTTGTTTTAGTATGAAAATAGTTAATTTAACCATTTTTTATAATCACGTATTTTACTTTTCTAAACAACGTTTTCCATTAACCTTTTTCGTCCTTTCTCTGTTCGTAGGAAGATTATTTTTAATTAAATGGTATAATGCAAATTACAAAATTCTTATACTTTAAAACGTTACTTCATTTTTTAAATTAGTCATCATCATGATTCTTACTCAATTAAATAAGAAGACGATAACTCAGAATATGAAATTGCATTTTTAGGAATAACAAACTATTTACGATCTTATTTAAATTCATTTTTTTGTGAGTTGGAAACATATGAAGATGAATACTCCGAGAAATTTAGAATTGTGACTGTATTTCTCTCAAGTTTATGGTAAACAGTACTATAATATAGTTAATTGTACTATAAAATATTGTTGTGCCTGCATTTCACTCAAGCCTATGGCATTAGACACTATAATTTTCACTGAATGTATATAAATTTAGCTTTATAAGTTGAAATAAATCAAATAACGTTTTCTTTTATGTTGTGAATATAGAGATTCGTTTAGTCTGACAATTTTAAGTAACGAATTGAGAAAGAAAAATGTTTATACTCGACATTTGAAATAGTTAAGAAACAAAAAAAAAGAGGTGACTAAATCAATTACAAATAATTTTTATTAGTAACAAATTAAATAACTACACATTTATTATCTGAATCACTTTTTTGTTTACCATTTTATTTCTTTTATCCCATATTCTAAGAATTTCAATTGCTGCTGGAAATTTAATGAATGATTTTCTTCACTGCACATTAACTCTTTAACGCCGGGAAGGATACTTTTTTCCAACTATTTTCAACGTTAATTTTCTCCACTACTATGGATAATCCGACAAATTTTGAAAAAATCGTCCGCCCTATTGGATCGGCTGTTTTGAATTTTTAAAATCGGACTTCAGATTCGTATTCAGCGACCTCAAAAACCCTCGAGTAGCAATTTTCAAAACAATCCGAACAATTTTGAAAATATCATCCGCCATATTGGATCCGCCGTTTTGAAGTTTTTAAATTTGACTTCAGATTCGTGATCGGTGATCCAACAAATATTTAGATACACAGTGTCGTTAAAAAGAATTTTTTTTAATGAAAGGAGCACTGAGTACTACTATTTGTGAAAAAAATTCTTTCGTCGCCATTTTGGATCCGCCATCTTGAAATTTTCAAAAGTACGTTTCAGCATTTTCAAGTTTGGACATTGCGGATGCGATATTTTGGTGTGAAACAGTGTTCTGGTTACTTTGCGTATGAAAAAAAAATCGTTTTTGAAATAAAATTGTCAAAAATTCTTATTTTTTCAGAAAATTGTCGCTTTTTGAAAATTCATTAAAAAATTATATTGGCAGATCCTATAAGAACGATTCCAAATATGTAAGAAATGGATTTTTCATTCTTTTTACATAGTAGTAGAGAAAATTAACGTAGAAAATAGTTGGAAAAAAGTGTCCTTTCCGGTGTTAAAGGATTAACTGATTATGATATAGTTTTGAATTTGTATTAGCAGTTTATAAACGATTCAATTGCTCTAAAATTCATGGCGAGTTTGAAAATGATAATTTTCAGTTTTGAACGATATTACTGTATATAATATGTAACATGGCAATCATGAAGTTTTTTTTTTGTAAATTTCAGAACAATTCACTGATATCTCCAACTTTTGATTATAAACTACTCTAACTACAAATGAACACCACAATGTGGACATCAATTCATACGGGTTATTCGAGTTATTTCCGTCTCGACATACAAGTTGACTGATATACATGTTCAAAGACAAACATGTAAGTAACAAATAACCTGTTTTTTTTCGCTAAAAATATGTACAAGTACAGAGTGATTTTTAAGAGGCAAAATGTAGAAAACCAACGAAAATTATAATACGCAAATAATACTCAATGAAGCAAAGAATAAATTGAATTTTAAACATAGGTTAAAAATGTCTACTACGAAAAAATGACATGAATATTACTACTACGTGTAACCAATGATTTAGCAGCTTGTATTTTCAAAAATTTAATTTTTCATACCTTCGGTTTTCATTTAACCGATTCTTAATAATTTCATATTTAAGCCTCTCATACTTTTGTTGTTTTAATTATTTTGATTTGCAAATAATATATATGTGTATATAATACAAAATAGTACGTACTGATAGTAGAATCCGAAAATTCTGTAATACAATCGGTAAAAGGCAGGGTCTCTCAAACTGGTAGTGATTTGTTCAAGAGCACTAGGATGCGTTTTATATTGCGTAAGTGGTTCTAAATTGAAGCCTAGTATTTTCCTTCCGCAAACATCGATACTGCCAAAGTATTGGTAATTTACGGAATCAGCATTTCCTTCAATTGCGTTACCCAATATATTCAACCCTTCCACGGTATATAGGTCGACTCCGTCCTTAAAAGTTTCGGATCCACTGAAAAATCCTATGTCGATCAAGTGGCTGATTCGTGATTCGTATTCTTCGCATTGCTAAACAATATAATCGGCAATTAACTACTTGTATATAAATAATATATTTCAAAATATTACTTGTCTAAACAATTTTTGAGTACTTCCCATGTTGTAATCTGATTTAAACATGATCTCCAGATTATCATAAATATTGACACAATAGTTTGAAAATTAAAATGAAATTGAGTTGAATTTACTATCGTCATTTCATATTTACAAATATCGGTACAAAATATTAATATTTTATAATATATAGGATATTAAAACGTGTGGATATGATCTGAGCCTAACTCTGATAAAAATTAACAATTAATATTGAAGCACTGGAAAAAAAGTTTATTTTCATCAAAGTTCAATTCCATGATTTACTAGTATGGATGAATAGCTATGTAATTTTACTAAATATGTATTATAATTAACTGACTTGAGTATAATATAAGTTGCTTGCAATTACCAAATTTTTAGACGAAACTACGAATGACATGCTGATGCATGTAGACACTTACATAAATCAACGTGCAAATAAAAATAAACTTACGTGAATATATTTGTATTTATATTTCGGGAAGAAGCTGTTCTCTGGTCGTTGAGGGAATGGCAGCCCATTGGGATAGTTCAGAGTAGGATAGTATCCTGGATAGAATTCTCTATCATAATCGTAATCTTCGATTACTCCTAGATCGTTGGAAAGGCGTTCCATGAAGTATCTAGCTAAGATCTGTTTGTGTCCGTAAAGATATTCTTCACCTCTGTAGCTGCCATTAAATCCAAACTCTTTCGAATTCAAGAAGAATGGATATTCACTTCGGAAATAGAAGTAATATTGATTTAGACCAATATCCTCGGTGAAGTAGTTTAATCGTTGTTCGTAATTGAATTCTTCGCTCAAATAGTAGTTTGAATAATTGTAATGGAGAATGAAGGTATCGTAACCGGCACTGTGCTTTGATTCTGAAGAAAAAACATTTGGATATTCAATAGCAATTATTGACATATGTATTTAACATTTTTCGCTTCCATTTCAACAAACTTCGCACTCATCGAGGATCGATATTTGTAATTCTCTTAACTCTTATGTAGTATTCTCTCATCATACATAAATTTGTCGATAAACATAATAGAAATATATATTTTCCAAAAAATGATACTAGATATTTTCGTCAAAATTACCGGATTTATCAAAGTGAAAACTTACCTAGTTTTCCGAAAGCTTTGGGGTGATGAGCTTTCTCCAACAGTTCGGAGTTGTAGAAATAGTAAGGTGAAATTTCATACAGTGGCGGTAGGACAATGTATTTTGTGTCTGGCCTATGAATCACAGCAAGGTAAAAAGCGTTCACAAATTGGCCAGGATTGAAATGTACACGAACATAAAGGGCTGTTTTGTAGAATACGTCGAAGTCCTTGGCATAATAGAAAAGTCTGAAAATGGCCAAAGTTTCATCCAGCATTTTCGGATAGAAAACTGAATAAACATGGTCACGCGGCAGAAAACCATGTTTGGCACGCTGCAGGAATTCCTTCACAACATGCTGAAAACAAATATATTAAGCTCTGTGAAAACGAAGGAATTTCGCTTGAATGCTACACATAAAAACTATAATTATATAAATAAACACGTGATCATACATTTAAATATGAAAAAGACTTAAATTACGAAAATTACCTGATTTGTGTATGACTCGATATTTGCTTCTACGTTGTAGACTTTGCCTTCTTTGTACAGGTCAGCTTTAAGGTCTGGCTGCAAAACATGATACAACACTTGGAAGACGCGTTTTTGTTTTAAGAGATAATCCTTGTCGGCTGTTTTGTTAGTACGGTAGTCCGCCAAAGCGCAACCAAGCGCCAAGAGGACCACGAACACCACGGACTTCATCATTGTCCACGAGGATCAAATGATATCCTCGCTGTTGTCCAGTAACCACTAAAATTTAAATAAATCCCATTAGCTTTCAACCAACATATATTTTTATACACATATAAATTAAATTATAGATAATAAATTGTAGTTTTATCCTTAATACCTGAATTGTGCCACTAACAATAAGTGATTACTGTACATTTACATTATGATTTTTAAAAGTTTGTTATAAACTTTAATTTTCATTACTGGCAGCATAGAAATATTTTATTTTTATAAACAAATGGCAATTCTTTGAAAGGAATATTCTCTTAACACTCCGAATGAATTTAAGATCAATAAATGTAAGTTGACATAGAATTATTTCCCTATTATATTAATATCAGGGTTTATTTTGTAATTAAATGTTAAACTCGGAGGAAAAAATGTTGTTGCATAAAAATTACTGATATTGTGTAACGCCGACGAGATCATGATTTCTACTGAAGTATGACAAACCAATTTTGAACATTTGTTTAGAATACTCAGAATTATATTTCAACTTATTCATATCATAAAATGAACTGGTCATTTTATATCAATATAAAATGTTATCCATTCTAACACTCTGGGCGCAAAGCTCTATTTTGCGCCCTAGCAAACCTTCGGCCGCGAATTATCGAACCCAGCGCGTGTCATATTAAAAAATATCTTCATCCGAGTTGAATAATTGCGCCTTGATAAGTAATATCTTATTACCAGGATTTATAAAATATTTCAACAATTCAAATAAATATTTACTTGAATCAGAACATTTATATTTATATTTTTAATTTCGCAACATTAAAACCCAAATCTAAGCGAACACAGACAAATTTGCATACAGAGCGATGTTTTTTAAAAAGCGGTTTTGAATTATATTTTATTGCAATTGTTTACTAATGATAAAGATTGTATTATTACGAAAATATATAACATTTGTTTATTATTAATAAACATAAATAATGGACTATGTTTCTTATTTGTTTTTCAATAAATTAAATATAAGAATGATTAGCAACCTGGAAATTTGTGAAAACTGCCAGGAGAAGTCTACCAGGATATCTTTGAGAACGTACTGCAGTCATAGATTCCATCGAATGCTTTATAAGCATTCGGGGCTAATCATAATAAGTTGCGCAGAGAGGCTAATCTGTGAATCTGGGGTCAATATTTTGACCCGTTTACTTTATTTTTATATCATGAGTAGAGAAGATAGGAAGCATAAAAGATGAATTTGAGAAATTTTGAGTCACAGCTGAATTATATAAATAATGTTGCAATGGTTTTCCAACGGGACTAACCCGAAATAAAACAAGTTTTATCATTGAATGAGAGTGACTAAAAAGCTAAACTTTGCCTGCTTTACTTGGCTTAAAGAAATTGAGGTTGAATGACACTATTTTTCCTGCATGGACTCACAATGGTCGTCAAGAATGTTGTTTTTATTCGAAAATATTCTTGAACTATTCAAATAAAAAATAAATTACACTCTGTTCAAAATAAGTTCTAAAAATCATTGTTTATGCTTAAAAATTACTTTTTTCATTTGTGCCTAATTCCTTCAGTTTCGTTGAAAAAAATCATACTGCATTCAGATGGTCTGAAAGATCTATTTTGTCGTTTCCAGCTGATAATAAATTTGAAAATATCTGAAATATATTACGATATCACTATCGTTGTTATTATGTTTTTGTATGTTGCTTTTAAAGTTTCGACAATCACGCATAATGTAAGAGAACGCAATCAATTCTTGAAAACGGAGATGGTTTTAATCACCCGGTATGATTAGGTAAGTGAATGAAACTCCAAAATGTAGTTAGGAATCTGAAAGTGATAATACTGAATGTTTCATCCGGGATTGAAAATCATCATTTAAAATAGACGGGTCCCATGTGATAAAATAAAAATGACTTTTATATGTAAGGGTAACATTTTTCATTAAAAAAGAATTGTATTTTGCATTCTGAAAATTCTATGGAATGAATCACTATACAAATAGGCTGAAAAACATTTTCTTTTTGTCATGAAAATAGATAAATCGCATCTGCTTCGTTTGCAAACACAATTTTGTCTTCATTTTCAGAATAGCATTTTTTAGAATAGTATTTTGCTGTCATTAACCCTAAAATGTTGTTATATATTAAACAATTATTGTAGACATACAAGGAAGTGTCTTTATTTAACAGACCTTATTATTTAACTTGTCATCGTCTAAATAGCCAGTTAAAAAATAATATATTATAGTGCTCATTTTCATTTGTTTAATTTAGTGGAGTGTTCAGATAAATTTTATATTATTTTTTAAATAATTCTTCTATTCATATTCGGCCTTCATTTTGTTTTAAATCCGGCATGATTGGAAAACTTCTACCATTTTGCATAAAGCTCTGAAAAGTACAGAGGAGTCTCTGATCATTTTTAAAATTACAATTTCCATTTTGAGATCAGTATAATCTGATATCATTAATAAGGACAGGAATATCTAATTTCAATTTTTGTGGATAGTAAGTAGATATAGAGAAGAAAATTGAGTAAAACAATCAGGAAAAAACAGGTAAAAAACGATATTAATACGAGAAATAACAACAGTAACAATTGTATTTGGTACATGGTTATCTTCAGAATTAAAAATAATAACAATAACGACTGTTATTGTAGAAAAGTGTATTTTTTTATTTAAGAAGCTATTATATATTGTAGAAACAAATGTAGTAATTTGATAATTGCCGAATCAAAAATGCGTAAGTTTATTAAAATAATGTTTTGTGAAAAATAGTATATGTACACTGAGAGACTTTTCAAAACAAAAGTAGTAATATATAGCTGTAAGAACGTAGGTATAATCATGGTGCAATAATACTAATTCTAACACTTATACTAATAGATACAAGGTATTTTTGTTACAAGAAAAAGTAATATACGTTTCAAAATGATAATTTACTTGTTAAGGCTTATATTTATATTACAAATATTTTTACCTACTAATAAACTACAATACTTTGTAGTGCTAACTAAAACTGTCTTTACTCTATGCTATTATTTCGTACACTAGAAAGTATAGTAAATGACAATAGCACAAAGATTTCTTAGAATTACGTATTTTACACTTGGAAAATGTTTAAATTAAGTAAATTTGTCATCCACTTGTATGCATGGTGTGAAAAAATAATACAAATTTATGCAACTTTGATTTAATGACGTTAATCGATTTCATAAAATTAATTTCATTTTAATACGTAATCCGAGTTTAACAGAATTGACAGACAAATCATAACATGAGATTGTGGACAGAATAAATTATTACACTTGTAATACATCTGTCATAAAAAGCCAGATTTCAATTACTACTTTTTACTAGTTAATTGCATTACATGCTGCAAGTGATTTCTCGAGTTATCACTTCTCACTAACATATACAAATATCAGCAAATAAATCGTTTATTTATAATTTGCAAAAAAATGACATTCTAGAAAATGAAATGCATGACTAACGACAGAATATAAATTGTAATATCAACATGATAATTTTCAATTAAATTATGAATTGGTGTACTGTAAAAATTATTTCACCCACTTTAATTTATAAAAAGTTACTGAATTAAAATAAACAACAACAAAAACGAAATATATAACAAGAGATTATAAGAAAACTGTATATACATAAATTCACATCGGAATAATTTTACATTCTGCACTAATCTTTACCGTCCGATCAGTTACTTCCCGAGAAAGAGTAAGTTCTAATGTCAAAAGCATAGGAAATTTTGTCTAATTTGACCGGAATTGATTTAGTAAATAGAATTATAAGTTAATTGCTTAGTTTAACTAGATTAGAAAATCGTATATAATTAACGAATTGATATTTTTTAGAGTTTTATTGTGTGTTATGAAAATGAAAGCATAAACGTTGATGACCTTTCAGGATGAAAAAAAATAACAGATTAGGAAGGTTTTATCTAAGGAAATATTTCTGAGAATTAGTGGTTTTTTGCTAAGATATGATTAAGAAGGCATTCACTTTAAAAAGATCTGATAACAATTGATTTGTATACAAATATGGGAAGAAAATAGCTACTAATATATTGCTTCTTCTGAATACTTCCACTACTGTATACTTTTAATGAGAACTAATAACAATAACAAGCTGCAATATAGCAGACTGCAATACGAAAAATTTCTTAATGTAAATAAAACTCGGTCCCTGAGAAGTTGATCGGCCACTAATTACGAATCTGTTGTGAGATTTTTGAAATTCAAAATGGCGGTCTAATATGGCGAACCAAAATACCCAAGCAAAATTGCTTGACTGGTCACTGAATATGAATCCGTAGTTCAATTTTTAACGTTCAAAATGGCGATCGAAAAAATATAATGCATTACATACTTTGGACCAAACTTGCTAACCATGAGATCTTTAAGTCGCAGATTACGAATCCATTGTCACATTTTTAAAAAAGACGCACAAAAATGAGAAAAATTGCTTGATTTAAATGAAACTGCCCTGGTAGAAATTTTAACTGGAAACAACCCAGGTCCTAGATAGTTTTTATAAACTTTTTCTTGGATCGCGGTAGGAAAATCTGTGTAGATTTCAGTTCGGATTGAGGACGTCCTACCAGAACTGAAACCTTCAATTTTTGTTACATTTTTAAAATTTATATAATTTAAACTAGTTTTAAAGGGTACCTTAAATATTTGCATATTAGGGTGGTCCACAAAAAATCGAAGTAGCGAATTTTAATTGGCACACCTCCAGAATTCTTCTATGTTGAAAATAAAGAGATACGTATTTTTTTGTTTTGCGATTCGTCGATATTTAATGGTGCCGCCGAGCCCATGAAGTTTACCATGTACTTTATATGGGAAATAATCGTTTTAAAATTTCTAAAAATCAATATTTTTTCGTGAGCAAAACATATTTTCTTTCAGAAATTATGAAATGATGAAATCGTAATGATCGTTTATTTAAAAAAACTTTTTTGAACGACCGCACAGTAATAAGCTCATAAATGGAAAAAAGCGAAAATATTCTTCCAATAATGTATATCGCTATAGTATTTTGGTTTCATTTCTTGAAACCTATTACTCAGAGTATTTGGGAGTCGCTGAATAAGAACCTGACATTAGAATTTCAAAATTCAAAATGGCGGAAAAAATATGGTGGACATAATTTATAAAATTTAAATGGATTTGCTTGAAATTTACTATACGGCAGTTTCTTAGGTTACCGATTACGAATATAACATTTTCTTCTAAAATGATATACTTTTGCAATTTAAACAATTTTTTTTCAATAAACAAACATGATATACTACAAATTGTAGAAAAATCCACGGTTTCATAGTTTTTTTTTTAGAAATTACCTCCTAACAAGCAATTTTGACACGTGCTGTTTTTCAATATACCTGACTGTACGTGTAAGTGCTTCAATTAACAATTTACGAACTTACCATCTTTTGGAAAAAGATCCCATACCAATCCAACTAACAAGTCACTGTGTTGAAAAGTTGAAAAAACTATATGAAGAATTAAGATCTTTGCAGAAATCACCAATGAAAAAATTCAAGAGCGACAGAACAAGGTTGTACAGAAAAGACAGGTGATTTATTTGATATTTCTTATGCAAAAATTATAGTAACAATAAATATTTGGTTGCGAATAATGAATAAAGTGCCGAAACAAATGAAATATGCCAATGCATAATTCTAAGAGTAAATGTTAGATTCATAATCAGTAACCTAAGAATCTACCATATATTAAATTTCAAACAAATTCATTTGTATTTTAAAAATTATATCCGCCATATTGTATTTGCCATTTTGGATTTTTAAATCTGATTTGAGATTCATAATCATCAAGCCAAAAACTTCAAGACAACAATAAATTTTTTGCAAATCCATTTAAATTTTAAAAGTGATGTCCATCATAATGTATCCGCCATTTTGAATTTTAAAATTCTGATCTCAGGTTCTTAGTCAGCGACTCTCAAATATTCTTAGTAATAGATTTCAAGACATGAAACTAAGATACTATATAGATATACATTATTAGAAGAAAATTTTCACTTTTTTCTATTTATGGGCTTACTGTGCGGTCGTTCAAAAAAGTTTTTTTATATAAACGATCATTACCATTTCATTATTTCATCATTTCTGAAGGAAAATATCTTTTGCTCATGAAAAATATTAATTTTTAGAAATTTTACAGCAAATTTTCGAGAAAACGATTATTTCCCATATAAAATACATGGGAGACTTCACGGGCCCGGCTGCACCATTAAATATCGACGAATTGCAAAACAAAAAAATACGTGTCTTTTTATTTTCAATATAGAAGAATTCTGGGGGGTGTCTCAATTAAAATTCTCTGCTTCGATTTTTTGTGGACCACCCTAGTGCATATGGACAACACGTTTTCAGGAATATTGTAATTAAATTTCGAATTTTACGATTTCGAAGTGTCGATATACAAATATCGGGAAAAATCGATATCGAAACGATCCAGAATCTAGGTTGACTTGTCTTTATTTCATAAAATGTTGGTATATTTCGCGACTCTAGCCGGAATTGATACGAATATTGCCTTCCACGCCCTGTACATAATGTAGAGAAATTAAGGGCAATTTCTACCTGGGTGGGTTCTCATGTATTTTTATCTCATTTTGTCATATATTGCGTCTATTGAGAAATTAACTGTCCACTGTTTTTCATAATGTGTTTCAAACATCCTACAAAGAAGGAATTATAAAGAAACAAACTTGCAATAAAGAAAGCATTTGATTTATTATATAAAAAATGATGCAAATGACAAAATAATTGTTTGTGTAATTTGTAATTATCAACGATTAAATTCTTTCATTTAACTGATCGAAAGAAATTGAAATAATGCATTTAGCCGGAAAATTGTTGTGCATGTTGATGATTTTCTTTTATAAAATAATTGTAAGACATTAATGAATTTTGCTACCTTTTGTGCACTTTTTAAATGTTTGTAATTTTCCAAAATAATATTTATTAGGAAGCATTAAATTTCGAAAAAGTATAAGAACTGAAGTGATTGATATTAATATCTACAAATAGTGCCAGAAGTATAGACGCAATTAGATGAATGGGGAAATGAGTAGAAATATAATATAATTGAATCAATGTTGCATATTTGAATTTGCATCAAAATGCAACCAACTTATTAAATAATTATTATTGATGAAATTTAAATAATTGAAATAATTAAATGGATTCAATGGTGCAACTGAAGAGATTGCGCAATATATAATAGTGAACTCCGAGGAAGATTAGAATCTATTCTCTAACAACCTGATGATTGAACGATGTATCAGAATACTTAGCTTATTATTAATCTATGTAGTTATTAAGGAGGTAATGATTAAAATGCATGAGTAATTTACAATCTTCATTTATTCGATCATTAATTCATAATTCACAAATATTACTAGATAAATAAAGTAGACGGCGAGTGTTTCGAAGCATAGTAATGTCGACACGCCTTTCAGATGGACAGGAGGCATGTGTTTTCCTATGCTCTCAGCGAGATTCAATGTGACATAGAACACTGAACTCGTTGGATTTAATATTGTTGGTATTGTTGGTTGTAGGTGTACTTGGTCTCGTAGTCCTTCATGTGGTAGATGAAGGCATCCTTGAAGTAAGCGTTCTGGAGGTTGAAGAACCATGGGTACATCGGTCTGTCGATGGGGAAACCGAATGGTTTGCCAGTGAACTGGTATTTGCCGAAGATCGGGAATTCGAAAGTCTTGGTCTCTTCGTATGGGAAGATGTAGAAGAAGAACTTGAACCTCATTCCGTCGGTGGTACCCTTGGGGAGGTATAGATGGTCTGGGAATCCGAAGAATCTGTCGGTGTAAGTGAATGGTTCGTTTCCTTCGATGGCCTTCTGGATCTTCTTGTAGTAGAAGTCGCCAGTTGAGAGATCTCCCTTGGTGAAGACGGAGTCAGTGCTGAGGCGTTCGAAGTTGTTGCTGCCAGATTTCACTGGGGATAAAGCAAAGAATCGTTAGTAAGAGGTAATTCATGAAGTGAATAATAGGTAATCATTAAAAAAATGTTTGAAGTAGGGAAGAAACTTACGAGGAACGTAGAATTCATCAAGTTGTACGAAGTATTTGTAGTAGTGACGGAAGTAGGTGTATTCGTCGAAGTATTCGCCTTCGAATGCTGGTCCCAAGAAGATCTTGACGTATGCCTTAGTGTCTTTGTCGCTGGTAACGGAGAATTTGTAGGTGAATGGTTTGTAGTTGAGGCGGTATTGCCAGGCCTTGAAGTTGAATGATTTGCCTTCCTTGAAGCTGTCGACGTAGACGGCGTTGTTGATGAAGTAGTCCTTGCTTTCGAAGAAGGTGTAGAGTTTGTCGTAGTCAACAGATTCGAATCTTACTCCAGGGAAGTCCAATTCGTTCTTGGTGTAGCGTTTCAGGTTAGACTTGTACCTGTAATAATAAACAGTATATTTAGTCTCTATATATTGGATAGTTGCAATGAAATGGATGTGCATCGTATGCAATGTGCATACATCTTACCTTTGGAAGAAGTAGGTGATTCTGTTGTAGATTCTGTAGAAGGCTGGGTCCCTCAAGCTGGTACTGAAGAATTGGAGAGCACTGGGGATGAAGTAGTCCTTGCACTTGAAGTCAACTTCGTAGCCGAGGATGTCACGAGCAAGAGCGTCGAAGGAGCCGTAGTATTTCAGATTGTAAGAGTTGCAGTTTCCTTCAATGATGTTAGCCAAGTAGCTGAGACCGTCGGGAGTGTAGATGCTGATCTGTTTGCCGAATTCGTCATAGATGAATCCTGAGTCAATAGCTTGAAGGATGCGGACTTCCATGTTGCTGATTTCTTCGATGTATTTGTATTTGTAGACGGGTACAGCGCTCCACCAGTCACGTCGGGGCATGGCAACTCCGTTGCTGTAGACAATGTTGGAGTGGAAGCTTGGCATCTTGAAGTTGTCCCAGGTGAATCCTTCGATTTCGCCGAATCCGTTTGAAAGCCTTTCAAGGAAGTATCTGGCATACAATTGTTGATGGTAGTAGTAGTAGAACTCTCCGCGGAATTCTTTGGGTACATCGTAGTCCTTGAAGTCAATCCAGAATGGGAACATCATACGGAAGTAGTAGTAGTAGGCATTAAGGCTGACATCTTCCATGAAGTATCCTAGTTTGTATTCGTAGTCGTATGTCGGGTTCAAGCATGTGCTGGTGTAGTTGGAGTAGACATAGAAAGTTTCAGCGTTCTCAAGAGCGGTGTTCCTCTTCATGTCAAGGTTGTAGGATCCGTGGTAGGAGGTTCCGCGAGACATCTTGAGTTTGTAGGCATCCTTAAGAACCTTAGAGTTGAAGAACATGTTGGGGAAGATTTCGTAGATGGCTGGGAGACGGATGTATTTGGTGTCATCACGGTAGAAGACGGCAGCAGTGAAGGCATTTACGAATAGACCAGGGTTCAAGTAGATGCGAGCCCAGCAGGCGGTCTTGTAGAAGGTCTGGAAGTCCTTGGCGTAATAGAAGAGTTTGTAGAGAAGGACCATCTCATCACGGTGTTCTTCATGGTAGGTGGTGTAGACGGCATCGTAGTGGAGTTTTCCAAGTTTATACCAGTTCATGAATTCGTAAACGTATTCCTACAAAAGAAGAAAGAATTGTTTACCATTTCGTCAGAAAACACTTTGATGTTATTGAAAAAAAAAGAGAAATAGAAATAAGGTAATACTCACCTTGCGGGTATAGTAGTCAGCGTTGCCGAAGATGTCATAGTTGCGTCCAACGGTGAAGTATTCTGCATCAGGGAAAACACTTTGGTCAACATACAGGAGAAGTTCGAAGATTTTCTTTTGCTTGTGGAGGAAGTCCATGTCAGCCGTTTTCTGGGTGACTTGGAATCCTTCCGTCAGGCACAAGGCCATCAGGGCAACGAGCAAGAACTTTATCATCTTCGAAACTTCTCGAAGTATGTTCAGTTCTGCCAAACTGGGCAGATTGATGTTTGCAGCGACTGTGGCGGCTTTTATACTCGCAAAATTTGGCGATAATCGCGAAATCGGGCGACCTCCGCCCCGGACCGACAAAGAAAGATGCGCGCTAAATGAAGATGGAGATACGCACGAATACGTTACGAATATTATTTGCAACGTTCATTATCCATTATGAATATTTTTGCTTCTTCATATTATCTGCAGTAAAGGCAAAGTCATATAAGTTGCATTGAAATAACATAGCAAATATATCCTAGCATTTATTTTCCATAGGAATTAAGAGGATGGTAATACATAATTGATTGACGTGATATTGTTTCCTAAGAGTTTACTAGCTAGCACCTGGGATTTTACTAATTTAAATGTTTATACAAAATTTATAACCTATACATATTTTTAATTTCGAAAAGAACATGATAAACGTTGTGTTACATAACTTTTAAAAAACGTTTTACATAATTTAAATGTATTATTTATCCAATCTAATATGTTTGTTGTAAATATGAAATAATCTATTTCAACTTTAGTTTTTTTTATTATAAAATATGGTTGCGATAGTTAGATGCACATAGAATATAAAATTTTTAGAACATTTTTAAATGATTAATGTATTTAAAAACTCAAGTCACGTTACAAATTTGAAACTTGTAGTTATACTATTAAGTTATTAGTTAATTCGCAGTTTTGTTCAAAACCTAGATAGACTTCGTATTGTTTCTTATAATAATTTTTATTGCAAACCACTTTTAGTAACTGGTCTAAAAGCTATACTCAAATATTCCAGCTGTTTTTATTTTAAACATTCTCGGTAGTAAATCTCGGATTTATATGAATTTAGGATATGTTGGAAAACATGAAAAACTAAGTTTATTAGCGGTCGAAAAACATAATTAAATAGTGAAACACTCCCCTTTCAAGATGTTTAGGTCGATATTCTTTTACTATTGAAAGATACTTTCCTAAAAAAAATCATTAAAATCGCTTAATAATTTTCAAAGATATCCTAACTTTTCTATTTGTTTCACCTCCTAAATTTGCTTTTACGGAGCTAACAAAAATTCGTGTGTGTTAATTTGTTATTTTTACAACGTTTCAAAATTTCATATAAATCGGATATGTACACTTCGGTAGGTTTACTGGTTAGTACACGCAGAGATCATTTGCACTCTTATACTTTTGTTATTATTCTCGGAAATTGCAGAATTTATATATATAGAAATTATTATAGAGAGAATATTCTCTTATTAAAAAATCGAAATAGTATATTTTGTAAATTTTACTCATATAGGCAACATTTTTTTTACCTGATTTATATTGGAAAATAATGAGATTGAATACTCTGGGAAAAACTCAGTACACAACTACGCATAGATACTATTGAAATTTATATTTATTGCTTTTTATATATTTTTTACAATATAACGATATAACATAAAATAGAGCAATTGCATAGTAAGTGTTTTCGTAGTTTCTAAGAGCAAAAGAAAATTTCATTTTATAATCAAGGGTATCACATATATTTTTGGTAAAATGAAAAGTCCTAACTATAATTTTCTTAAGACACACAGAGATAAATAATTTAGTTCATGGGACCATTTATAATAGTCAAATGCCTTCATACAAAATGTAGTTGAATTAACTATTTCTATAGTGAAGAGGACAATTTTATTGTTCCATTAACTATTTCCTGGCACTTAAATCATTCGTATATAACCTCAAATATTATTACTCTTTCGTGTTATTAATTCTACTATTGCCTTAAGTTAAAATTGTTCCTGCCATTTCTTCACATTTTCGTTAGCCCATTTTTTCTCTCTGTGCACTTATAGTACCACTAAAATTCACTTACGTCTAACCGTTGACTTTGAAATGTATAAATTAAACAATTTTAGGTATAATCTATATACTCCACATTTCAACGTTTGACGAATAATATAATTATTTAAATATATAATTCAGGTCTTTCATACACTATATAATCACATATTTACGACTTGCAGTGTTTGGCAAGAAGCTACGAAAATGTTATTTATTTTACTTGTAAAGTCCATTTTTCATTGAGTAGACAGGATAGGATTTTTATGTCATTTGAAAAATCTATTTTTTGGTTACTATAAAGATTTTTCTGTTTTTTATTTTCATTATTATAAATGGAAACTTGTAACATTGATCACATTTAAAGAAAAATAATGTTTTTATTGTCGTAAAAATGAAAAATTTTGTCGAATTTTTAACCCAGAGTACTTCTGATTTTATACTTTCCTAAGATTTTTGCATAAAATGTTTAACCTATTGCACATTTCATTGTTGATGTCCTTACTATAATTACTTTATGTTTATAACCTAATAATTGTATATTTATCAATGTATAAGAGAGGAAAAAGGTTAAATCATCTATGGACAGAAAATACAATCGGACTTGATATACTATTACCGTATAAATAATAAACATTTTTCATGAATTGTCATATTGGACAGTACGTTACTTCATTACTTGAAAATTTAATAAAGATACTTATTTTTATGTTAAGAGTCCTTACAGGGTAATTTCTCAAAAAAAAAATGCTGAAATGAGATCATACAAGTATAAAAGTCTCCTTTGTTTCCACATTTTTAAAATTGCTGTTATAGCACAGATTAACTTGTTCTAGATGACGCTGAGTGCTTTTTCTTTTAATCAATGCTGAAAATTATAAAAATGATTATTGGCCTAGTTATATTTTATGGGGACGATGATAGTGAAACTGAGCCGAAAAATTAAAAATCCAAATTTCCGGTAGAAACTGATAGATCTTATTCTGTTGGAATGCGCAGTTATTGAATTAGGGCATTTACTAGGGTACAGAAAACTTTAAAAACAATATTTGATGTCAGAGAATAAATTGACATTACCGAGTTATATTTGACACTTAGCAGAGTAAAACTTGTTTGAAACCGATACTTTCTTCATTTCTTCGGAAAGGAGCACGTATAGTTCAATACTAGTATATTTTCTGCTTTTTCTACTTACTATTAAGTGATTAAATTGTAGGCTTCTTATTAATCCATTAAGGACCAAATGTATAGAAATTTAACACGTTTGTCAGTAATTTTTTGTATTAAAACGCAATGAAACATTTTTTGGAATTGACATATTTTATTGCCCCATCCCGCTCTTTCGAATGGTGTATCAGAAATTGTTGCAAATTAAAAAAATTAACAAATTACTAGCATTTATTTAACAAACATCACGTTTTTGTATGTTTTCTTTTCATTTATCGTAATTTTTGTATCTCTACCGAGCTCAGAAACCCCCGGGTATCAAGTTTACATTAATTTCGGTCATTTTCCATAAATTACTTCGACCCAGACTAAGTCTGGACGAAGTATTGAATTTGGTCACTTTGGGCAAAAAAATTACCATATAGTTTTTCATCAAATGTCGACGTTTCAGACCATAAGGAAACCAAATCAACAATAAAAAAATTTGTGTCCGTGATCTTGTACGTACGTACGTCCGTACGTCCCGTTTTTTTGTCTCGCGATAACTCGCGAACGGATAAGCGTATTGACATAAATTTTTTTTTAAAATACGCGTCTTGGCATAACTTAGATCTGATTAGATTTTGGGGCAGATCCACCCGTCCAGTACTACAAAAAATTAGCCCCAATTAAGTTTCTTTGTAGTTTTTTTTCATTTATTTTGAAAAATACAAATTTTATTACAAATGTTTCAAACAAAAAAGATAGAGCATGAAATTCTCTACAAAAAATTTTATATGCATTTTCTTCCTAAAGTGAACGATAATGCCATAAAAACTGGTTTAAAATGTTTATGACTATTGTCTGAAAAAGTATTGAATTTGGTCGCCTCGGCAAAAAAATTACCCTATAGTTTTTCATCAAATTTCAACGTTTTGACCCCCTACCCCCAAGGGGTAGTCTTTGCCAGCTCCTCGGGCGCGGTGACCACCTACGGGCGCAAAGTTCATTTACGCCCTTGATACGAAAATAACTATTTAGATATATCTAAAAGATGTCTTATAGATATCTATAAGATATCCGTCATAGATCTTTTCGACACTTTCAAGATATCTTTGACGAATTATATGTATATATATTGTATATATAATATCATAATAATACAGACAGTAATTAGTAAAACCCAGTAAACATGTAATATGCATCGAATAGTCTATTACAATACGAGTGCATGAAGTAAGTGTTTTGCAACTTTTATTTATTAATACTTCGGCTGGCCTGTTGTCGGGGTCGAAGTTTTGAAAATGCTCATTTTCAATTTTCATTATATAAGAAACACTATATTGTTGTAACACATCTATCGAAGCCACTTGGACCTAAATATGATTGGACCCCCAAATATCAATATAATTTTATAATATAATTGAAAGCTGTTAGTAAACAAACGAGTCTTAAGGAATAGCCGACTCTCCACTGGGTCGAAGTTTCTGACCGAGCGAAGCGAGCGAGGCACCACGCCAACACTAGTTTGTCCTTTATATTCGATCCACCATTTTGAATTTTTGAAAAACTAACTGCAAATTCGGAATCAAAGAGCCCAAAAACCCCCGGGTACCAAGTTTGAAGTAATTTCGATCCATTTCCATAAATTCGTCCTCCATATTGAATCAAACATTTTTTTGAATATTGAAAAACTAACTCCAAATTTGGAATCAACGACTCTTACAACCCCCGGGTACCAAGTTTAAAGTGATTTCATTCTAGTCAGTCGATTGAGTACATGCGACTATGATTTGGTACAAGAAAATCGACTTTAGTAGCCATTTTTTAGTAGCCATTTTGACAATTTTTTTTCATTACTGCTATCTTCTATCCTAAACATTTTTAAAGCGAAATGTATACCCATCTAAGATATTCGGATACAGGTGATGACAAAAAAATTACGATAAGTGAAAAGCAAACCTAAAATATCGTGTTTTTTTTAAAATAAATGCTAGTAATTGGTTTATTTTTTAATTTGCAGCAATTTCCGATACACCATTCGAAAGTGCGGGGTTTGGGCAATAAAAAATGTTTCATTGCGTTTTAATACAAAAATTTGCTGACAAACTTCAGGTTAAATTTATGTACATTCGGTCCTTTTAATGGGTTAAAGAAAGGCTGAAAATGCCACAATTGATAAAATAATGTAGAAACTGCGAATTTCATACATATATAAAATTCTTAATTAAATAATTAAGTATTGTGCTTAAATAAATTATGTATTGTGAATATTCTCAGGTACTTTCTGAATTTGAAACAGTGAAGATTCACTGATTCTCAGTGAATAGTTACTGACTGCTATAATGAAAAAGAAGCCGCTGAGAAGCAGTGAATTATCACTGTTTTAATCAGTGAAATTATGTTGCTTTATGAAACAATAAAACTGATTCACTGCATGAATCAGAGAAACTTTAATACGAAACAGTGAAATTTGTTCGTAATTTATTCAGTGAATATGATGAAAGTCAATAACCCAGCAGTGAGTATTCATTCACTGATTCAAATAGTGTGCTTTTCATCGTTTCGGATAGAGAGAGTAATTGTCGCTGTGTCGTTTACTAGAAAACGTGGTTAATTTAACTGCTTCTTATAATTTTTTTTTGTTGAAAACATAAACTTTTTCTTTCTTTGGAAGTTTGTTCATTAATAGTACGTTTCTGTTCATTGTGATTGCTTATAAAATTAGTAAATGGGGTGTCAGTATGTTTAGTTAATATATTTTTATTATTACTTCAATTTTTGTTTCATATAAACAGACTATTTGGACACTTAATTAAAATTACGCATGAGTGATTTTAGGGGGCTGATCAGTCATCGTGTGAAAATTTCGATGTATCAAGTACATATGTATAAATTTGACTAACGAGTAGTATCTACTTTTATTATTTTTTTAATGATTAATTATTTTAAACTTTAAATTTAGTTAAAAATAATACCTTAGTGTATTAAAAACGCATTAAATAAATAGTTACAATGTTCTCTAACTTGTCCCGCAATTCTAAACTTCTTCGTCTCTAAATAGGAAATTTGCGTTTTGGAGGATTTTTATTCGATTTGTGTCTATGTACCAACAAATATTTATATTTTTATTTATTGTTACTCGGATTGTAAATAAATGTTAAAGTTCTGTGAATTGCAAGTTTAAAAACAGTAACAAAATGTATGTACGTTTCATATAACGTAGCATCATTCAGTAAAAGTTCAGTTATTCAACTGTGATTACTCTTAAATGACTAGTGTAGTAACATTCATTAAATGATTATAATTGAAGGTACGTTACGATTTCTTTCATTCCAATGCGGATAAGGCAAACATTAATTACTATTATCACATTCGCCATGCTTCGTTGCAACATTTATCGATGTTGTACATAACAGGGTAACTTTCCTTGACAAAAATATATGTAGCTTATCGGCTTTCATATATGTCCCAAAAACTGATAACATTGAGTCGCAAAATTAGAAAAATTAATTTTATACATATAATTAAACATTGCAAATAATAATCTACTAATAATTTTCTTGTTCTTTATTTCGAAAGTGAAATGGTATCTTTTTTTTTTGTGTAAACATATCATGTTTTAATAGATTACTTTGTCTCTATCAACGGTCATCTCTTTTTTATTCATTAAATAAAATGTTAATTTAACATTTAAATATGCGATTATTAACCTTCATTTTTTACTACATAAGTAATAACATGGTTTAAACGTGAATAGTAAACGTTTCTCGTCTACGTAATTCATAATTGTGTGAAAAATGTAGGAAATACTAAATTCTTAAAATGGTAGTTGTATTGGATATTCTTCTGGTCTTTTTTTGATTCTTGGTGAAGAATGAGGTCCAAACACAAGAGATTCGAGATTCTAGGACTTAAACCCGAACCTTTCGTTTGTTTCTTTCGACAAAAATTCGATCAGTACTACTATATAAATTGACAATTGGAATTGTTCCAACATCTTTGCAAATATTCATAGATTATCACTATAAGTCAGTAATCAAAAATGGTTGTATCTCTTATTTTTAAAGACCGATATATACCGATGGAAATATAGAAAATAAGGCAACAATTAAAAATAATGACTAATGCGATGGATGAAAATCAATTGCATTAACTATCAATCAGTACCTGTTTAAGCAGGAGCAGGAACCGTTTCGTAGCCTTTTATAGGTCCCCTTATGCAATAAGGTGTTTCCGATGTATTTTGGGCCGCTGAATCCGAATTTCGAGGGTGGATTGCTCTCCGAGTGGGCCGAAATTGTTTATAACCATTTTTTAAAACAATTAAGCAATTTTAAATTTTTTGGTCCAAAAAAAATTTTTTTTAATTTTTTGGGCCATTCTAAACAAAAAAGGTCTTTAGTAACTTTTGCGTACGATGGCGCATTCTCGAGATAAAAATTCCCGAAATAAGAAAAAATTCGATTTTTGCAGTATTCAGCACACTGCCACATCGACACATGTAATTTTTTTTTATCTACCTATTCTTAAACTCTTCTTCTGACCTTATATTTCAAGCAGAAAGTTAGTTTTAATCATTCATTTTAAACCTTCGCCATTTATTGAAGTTTTACTAACGCTGTTTTTTGTCTGTAAATATACGCACATCTAGTATTGGCACGCACGACATGTTTCAAGTCGCCGGATCCACCTCGTTATTTTTTACGTATTTTGGGTCACTGAATCCGAATTTTTAGGGTGGAAAGCTCTCCGGATGGTCCGTCATTGTTTATAACAATTTGTTTAAACAATTAAATATATTTTTTTTACTTTTCGCTTCCTAAAAATTTTTTTTATATTCTTCGGGCAATTCTGACCAAAAAAGGTTCTATGTAACTTTTGCGCACGATGGCGCAATTCCGAAATAAAAATTCCCAAAATAAAAAAAAATTGCGATTTTTGCAGTGATTAGCACACTACTACATCGACACATGTAATTTTTTTTTTATCCACCTAGGCTTAAACTCTTCTTCTGACCTTATATTTCAAGCAGAAAGTTAGTTTTAATCATTTAAAATTATTTAAAATTAAGGGTAATGTATTCATATTTCAAATAACAAGGTTAGGTGGTCTTATCGATTTTCAAGATGACTGCTAGTATTCATGATAAGTCACTGATTAACATAAGTTAAATTGCTTGTGGTTTCACAGATTGTTGTTTTCAAGAGAATGGAAATCTATCAATTATTTTTTTTAGTTTTAGATAACCCTGATTTTAATTCTCGTCAATTCTGTAATAAAAATTGTCAATTTAACGAATTTGTACTTATCGCGAATATTAGGTAGGGTGTCCGTTAATTGGGCTAGGTCAGATATTTTTGTATGCACCTCATGTGTTTATTGCAAAAAAAATAAAAACAAAACTTAAAACCAGTTAGAACTCCTAATATCGTCAACTCGAAGCTATAGGGGCTTGACGTTTACCTTAAAAATATGAATAATTTTAATGTTTTCTCCGCTAATTTTCTAAAACGATATTGAAAAAGATAAACTTCTACCGCCTCCGAAGAGAGTTTTAAGCACCCTAAAACATTGCAATTAACACAATATTTAAAAATTTGAGTCATCGTATTTTATATTTCTTGGAAATTTATGAGTAAACTAAGCTCCGATTCAGTCGATTAAGATAATTTAAAACTGAGTTATCGAATGTTTTGTTCGAGAATTATTTTTGACTAAAAATTTGGTAAAGAAACTAATTATATTACTAATACAGAGGATCATATTCAGCATCATTTTAGATATCTATCGAGCTATTTATGTGTACCAAGGTAAAATTGGATTTGAAAAATTGTTAGTCGCTGTAGCTGCAACTAGAATTAAACGTTTTGGGCATAAAGATAAGAAAATGGTCGACTTTTTTGTATCCCTTTTTACCGCTAAAATCGGGGTTAAAAAAAGGGGGTTAAAACATGTACTGCACAAACCCTGAGAATTTCAATTAGATCGATTAAATAGTCCCCCAAAAACGTACGCGTAAGGTCGAAAATCGGGGTTTCTAGAAAAACGCGTTTAAAGTGAAATTACATTTGAGCGCTCTAATAAATAATAGCTTAGATACCATAGGACAATCTCCGCTTTATAATTACTTGATTATCCTTTGTCGATAATCGATCTATAACTACATTTGTAAACTCATTCTACATACTTATGGCGCCCAAGCATTATGTTTTGGAAAATAAAAAATCTTGAAAAAAAACCATACAATGGACTGAAATAATGCAAAATTCTGATTCCGCATAAGGACCCTACAGAATGGGACACTTTTTAGAAACCATCTTTTATTTTTTCGAGTTTGCAAAAGTTGACGTAAAATTCCGATTCAGCATAAACAATTGCCTAAATAATTAAAAACTTACTAATCGTACATTTTCAAATATGTTTAATTAATAATACACAGTGCGTTTTCGGACAAAATTTGTTCACCATTTTCGATTTGCCATAAAAACGGCTTTCTAATTTCCTTTTATATAGCAAAACATTCCAGAGGAACTTATAAAACCAGGCGTCGATTTTTTAAAGTAATATTTAGTACATACCGCCTTCAGATTTCAAGACAAGGTTCGATTTCTAGATTACAAAAGCTTGGTAATCAAATTGTGTTCTAGATAAATAACTAAGCAGATAGATGGGTAAAATGATCAGGAATATGATCCTTAATAGGTTAATATTCATGATGTTTCCTTTTGCAAATAGTATTTTCTACCAAGCAGACGATAACTTAGCTATTAAAAGAGCTGTAAGATCTCTACGTACATAAATTATGAAAACCTTTTCAATTTTTCGTTTTTCCGAAACAATTAATTGCCGTGAAAATCGCTGTATCTCATTTATTTGCAACATTTTAAGAGTGTTTAATCTTTTGACGCCGGGACGGATACTTTTTTCCGTTCATTTTCAACTTTAATTTTCTCGGCGATTAAGAATGTAAAAAATCCTTCAGGAGCCATTTCTTATGCATTTGGCCTCGCTCTTTCATAGACTGCAATCAAAATTAAAAAAAAAAAAATTTTCAAAAAGTTACAGCCATTTTTTTAAAGAAAAATCGAAATTTTTGACAATTTTCTTTCAGAAATGATTTTTTTTTCATATGGCAGGTCACCAGAGCACTGTTTCACCTGAAAATATCAAGTCTGTAATGTCTAAGCTTGAAAATGGCGTACTTTTCAAAATTTAAAGATGTCGGCTCAAAAATGTTGGCACAAGAATTTTTTCCCCACAAATATTAATAATGTTTTTTTATCACACCTGCACAAAACTGCCACCTTTCCGTGCAGGTTAAGCTCACGGAAAGTTGCCATTTATGGCCGAGGACGCAACTGCGCATGCGCACGGGCGTTTTTCAATTTTTACCGCCCGCTGTTCTCATTACAGCCCGCCACTCGTTACTGCCGGCCAGTAAGGTGGCATTTTTGTTGACAGGTGTGACAAAAAGTAACATGTGTACCACGGGCGGAAATGCATTACACGCACGGGCGATGCGGAATCCCTCGTCTACGGCATGACTCGGCACGCCTTGTCTTTGCCTACGACTCGAGCTGCAGTATCGCCCGCGCCGTAATACATGCCTTTCCGCCCTAGATACACAATATACTATTTTTCCTCTCGCTTACAATCTGTTGACAGTCTTTCATCGAAAAACAATCTGTCACGCTCTGAAGATCATTGAATGTGCTTGACAGCCTTCGACTATTTTACACGCCCTAAAGGTGAGTTGCACTTTTCTTGTACGGGTGTGACAACAAATAGTGTACACATCGTAGGCGAAAACACGCATTGCAAGCATCGGGCGACGATTGTGACCCTCGCAAGGACACGAACGCTGCAAGCAGTCTGTTTCCGCCCTAGATAAGTAATATACTATTTTGTTTCAAAAGATTACACAGTACTATTCGAAAAAGCGACCTCAAAATTAGTCGGATGTAGATATCTTCATTAAAAAAATGTTAATATTTTGAATATATTTTACAATGGATGATAAAGATATAAACACTCTAATTGCTAATGCATAACCTCATCTCATGCAGTTTATTTAGAACCTATAGAACAAGAATATTACGAATCGACAAGTAATTTAATGTATATTTATATCTTCAAAGTTGCTCATCAATTATATGCTGCGCAAACTCTTATAAAGTTGCTAGTGTCCATACATTATCATCAAGTTTACAGTAACTTTACTAATACAGTTTGGATCATTTTTAATGAAAAGTTCAGTTACTTTATTTTATGTCTATTTACAGCGTATAATGTAATAATCTGGAAGATTGATATTTCACTTAGTTAGTGAATAATTACAACAATCTTTATGCTATTCGATGCGTAAAATGCTAGTTCACACACTTTTGACATTTTTCGGTCGCATTTTACGCACTCAAGTGACATAAAATATCGTATGTAACATGTGCGTAAAAGTTCATTCTACGAATGTGAAGGGTTGCGGCCCGAGCCGAAGGCTAGTTTCATAATATACTATAATAGACTTAATTTTAGAAATTTGGATAGCTGATCGAGCGACAAAAAAGTAACTCTTAATTTTTTAAAATATGCAACTTTGCAAAATCCTTGATTTTTTGATTCTACAATATTAATTAATTTTAAAAACCGCATTCAAACAGTTGTTAATTCCATAATTTTTTATAATTTTTAATCTGCACCGTTTAAAAGACGTAATTTAAACTACTTGGTTTCCCCATGGCTTTTTCCTCAGAATTCACATCATGCAAACAAGCAACGATTCTTTTTCGGTTTGCTTGTCTTTTCCTTTTCTGCTTTTTTACTTTGTGTTTATTCATAGTTTGTATGTAATTCTTCGTTTGCATAAATTAATGCCATGGACCAATTTCGCAAATGAAAACTGCATAAAGGTATTTTCATTAATTCATCCTGTAATTAATATAAGATAATAATGAAAAACGCAATATGCACAATGTGTCAGATTAAGATTTTAAAAACTAATCATGAGTTTTTTCTCTTTTTAGGTGTAAACTGGTTTATGAAATTATATTTGAGATAAATGTTATCAACGAATTATCTGTATGCGGTTCCTCTACATGATTTCAGATTTACTAAACATTGGTTGTCGCGAACATTTAAACTTCTTTTTTTTTAAGATTGGTCAATCATTTCGAAATTTATATTTGCCTTGTGTTTTGCAGTTACAATCCTTATCAGGGAACAAACATGGAATACTTTTTTTGCTCAAAGTCTCCGCCGATATCGCATAATTTATCGAAAAGAGATTATTATTCCTTTTTCTCTGTCTTTGAAAGAAATATCATCCTCGTTTCACAACTACACCTCATTGGCCATATCGTCGACGTTAGCAATCTCAAATTTGTTTCAATTTTTCGTAATGAGTTCGTAACTCCACTCGTCGAGGCATACACGTCTGTGATTCTGCGTCGCAGAAGTACATTTCATTTTCACTTCGATTTTTACTAGAAATAAACAATGTTTAGCCGATTGAGTTTACTGTTATTGTAAAACCATGTAATTTACCGTATTCCTGAGTAAAGACGGAAAATTTATCGATAGAATTCTGCTGGAAATTTTTGAAAATTCGCGAGCACCTCAATATATGATTTTTTTTATTGTCGTATTAAATGTGGAAAGTATGTTATATTTGTACAATAAATTACACATCTACATATTTAATTAAAAAGTCCTCATTTAATGAGCTTGACTCAGTTTAATAAATAGCAAGGCGAAGGAAATATATGGTAAGTTATACTTTAAATCCGGTTTTTAGGTGGTTTTAGATCTTATAGATTTAATACTACACTAAAAAAATATCTGCATTTAAATCAGTATTTAATTGAATAACCGCAAGTACAAAATTTACTTGCTCTAAGATTTCTTTTTTATTTTTAACAATAGCTTCTTTTTTTTTTTATAAAAAATTGTATAGAAAAGTTTTGAAAAGTATAAAAATAATAGAAATGCATTATTGTGTTTTTATTATTAATTAAAAAGTCAATTTATTTTTATAATGAGATGGGCACTTTGGCCAAAATTGTAACTGAAATCGATTAGAATTGTTATAACCGGAAGTTAATAGCAATTATTAACCGATGAGCCTAGGTATTAAGAACTTATTTTTCTGTAAACTATAGAATGTACGTAAATGCAAAAATATATTAAAATTAATTCAGATTCCTGAAAATCGTATATATGTGTATATGTATTTTATTTATTTCAATTATTAACATTTGTATAGAACATCTCTTTAACTGTATATGACGTAATTATTTTTTTTTAGTTCATTGCGATATGCAAAATTCTACGTAGTTTTATTACTAATTTTATATTCCCATTATACAGGGTATCCGTCAACTCGCTGCAGTATTGCTGTTACGTATTCTACATGCAAAAAAGTCTTTTACCAAAATTGGATCCGATGGCTTCAATTTGTTTGGCGCGTCGTTGAAGTTTAGATAAAAAATCACTCCTTTTCGCAACAAATTAGGCCCGTTTTAAAGTCACTTTCAAGCCCTACAATTCATCGCTGAGGCTGTTTGACCTAAAACGAATATTTCTCTCCTATAGTCATAAAATTGACAAAAAATGCCAATTGCATAAACACAAAAATACCATGCGGTTTTTCGTGTTTATCTCAATTCGATAAATATCTCGTGAAACGACACTATGAGAAAGTCAAAGAAAGACCTGAAAAAGTTAATAATTTGAACCCTAATACAAGGCGATTCCATAAAAATTCATTTTAGGTCAAAGAGCCACGGAGATGAATTGCAGGGCTTAAAAGGGACTTTAAAATGTGCCTAATTTGGTTAAGATAACTTCGAAAAAGACAAATTATTGCAAGAAGGAGTAGTTTTTTTCTAAACTTCAATGGCACGCCAATAAAATTGAAAGCATCGGATCCAATTTTCGTAACAGACTGTTTTGCTTGAAATTTCATGTAGAATTCGTACCAATAATAAAGTCAGAGAGTTGTGGGACACTCTGTATATGAGTAATTCCACAGATTTTTTACTTTCGAACTCGGTAAAAGTTGAGACAAAAATTGTTGGCACACCTATGGTATGACATTTATCACAAAGTAGGATGTATATGAACCCTTAAAATCGTAACGTGCATAATTTTTTAGCAGACTTATCGATGGAAATCGAACTTATTATTTTTTACTTCAACTGCTCAGGAAAATAACAAACAAATATAATTAGTGACTGATAATTTATTTCTTAAATGAGTAAATGTGCTTAATAACAAATATATAATAATATATTTAATATACAAATATATAAAGTTTTATAAATAACTTGGATTTCGAGGATGTTTGCCAAACATGATAATTTTTTAAAGATAATAAATATTTCACAATACTGTAATCCATTGTGTATCATATAATAAGATCTTATTATAATTTTAACAACATTCGTGTGCATGTTTCATTTTACTTAATATTCCTCGATTACGCCCAGTTTGCGTTATTTTGCTAAAACATCAATTACCTATTGCGACCACAATCAATTTACCTGATTAAATGAAATTTATAAAATATTTATTTTAACATTTTTTTCAAACGCTTTTTTTCGCGACTAAACAAAAATACTGAAATAGCAATGTGAATTTCAGTTAAAACACATCCGAAACTAATTGAACCTCAGTTACAGTTATAGTAAAAAATAATTTTCTACATGCGCTACTCGTTTATTTGTATTTTTTAGGTCGTCCACGTTTCATCTTGACCATTTCTCAATGACATACGTATGCTAGTTATTGAGGCACACTAATTTTTACTACTACTAAATTTAGTTTTTATTAGCAGTAGAAAAGGAACTTTTTGCATAATAATAAAAATACTTTTGTCGAAACCTATTTTTATAAAACAGCCAAATATAAAAAAAAACTTTTTGGGAAAAAGTCGGTACCTGTAGTATTTGGGATAATAACTTTTTTTAACATGAGGCACACTCATCAACTTAAGATGTTTTAAAAGAGTACTTGTTAAGTATGCTTCCACGTGACTTTGAGAAGGATAGATTTTTAGTCTTAATTTTTATATAGCCCTAAAATGTAAAGATTTTTATACGAGTACCTTTCAATACTAGTAAAATTTTGCCACATTATGCGTAAATAGTGAATGTTTATAACTAGCAATGTATAGAAAATTGATGAAATTTCACATCTAACTGTATTTTGTCCAAAACTCTTCGTGAATTAATACTCGAAAAGGTGAGGGTACATCTGAAATTGCCAGTACCCGCTATGTCAAAAAAATCTGTGGAATGACTCATATATCCTAATAATATAGTAAGTATGCTCATCGATTAGGAATTGGAACTCTAAAAATTGGAACAACTAAAGTAATGATAATATATGTTTCTAGAATAGAGAAAATATTAAAGTCTGCCGGTACGTCAGAGAATCTGATCAATTAGAAATAAAACATTTTTAATATCTATTAAAATTATAAAACCATTGACATTAAGATTACTGCATTTTGCGAGAAGACAAATTTTGTGTGAAAGCTGATGAAGGTACTGAAATTGCAAGTTATATTTTCGCAATTAAGTTTTCATAACTCTGCCAACTGAAACTTTGCCATTGTTTGGTATGGCCTCTCCTTATTTCTAAGATACATTTTTCCCCGATAAAATGTAATTACAAATATTCTTCGTGGTACTTGTAATTAATACACCTCAGAGCTTAGTATAAATAAAGGAGTCTCAAAGCCATGCACCCCAAATCGCATGCCTTATGATACAGATTGAGTAATGTAATGACCTAGAAGGTACATAGTGTAAAAATATTTTTGGGTAACAAATTTGCACAAATTGGAAAAAAACTCTTATTTCTCATATTGTAAAATAAATATAGTTTATCCTCAACTATATTTCAACATCAACTTGCTACTTCATCACAATTTTAGAAAGCGACTTTTTGTCTCATTGCACTCTTTTGCAAAATTATCACAGAATAAATGTGACAATATGCTGTGAGTTATGGATCCTAAAATGATTTTGAAAAAATCAACTGAGTAAGTATATAACGTTTGAAGTGTCAAATTGCTTCACTACTGTATTCAATTATTACTGAAATAATTTTTTAATTCGTGATTCAAGATTATTAAATAATATATTAAACAATTTACTAAACATAATTTATTTTCCTAAAATTGTACATTGTATATTTGATTTCACAAATTACGTCACAAATTTATTGTTTTTGCAAGCATCTTTTTTCCAGTAAAATTTTAGATTTCAACAAAATATTTCTTTCGTTCGAAAAGGCAAATCTTAACTTACCTATCATCATTAATATTACTATAGAGAATCAGAAGTCACGCCTTTTACCATTTCGTATTAACATTAAATCTCCTATAGCATGTATTTTTTTGAATAATTGAACGTTTAGCCCAGTGAATTAGAATTGAAATAATTAAAAACTGTTGACTGTGACATATAAGAGATGTTTCCATCATAATAATTTTATGCCTTAAATGTAATGTTATCCGCTTAGTAAATACAATTAACATTAAATTAAATGACTGCTGTTGCAAGTCTTGTAATATCCATTTTTTAAATATAAAAATACTGCATAGGTAAGACTTTTTATTATCTACGAACTTGACATTGTTTCTAGTAAACAACATTGTAAGTATAGAAAATTTCATGATTAGCACATGAATGCATATACAACATTATAATGTTTAATCGACATAATATTAATTTGTTCATTTTTTGTTAAAAACTCAAATATCTAACTTAAAATTTTTCAAAATATAGAATTTTTGTATGTGTATCCCAACACTATTAGGATAAATCAATAAGATTTCTTAAATGCATCTGTAAGTTATGTATACTATTTATTGTTAAGTTTAATTTTTTAAAACCTATACTTGTTCCTTTATATTTTTTTCTAGACAATAAATTCTGGAGAGGACCTACATTCTGGTCGAAACGTAAATAAAAGCGTATTAATGTCTAACAACCGTACCCCCAATACGCGTACTGCACTAATATTACCAGCATAATTATGATATCGGATAATAAATAAATGTTTACATTCCATTTCTTTTTTACACTTCATTTTAGTGCGCATAACATTAGCGATTCTGTAAAGTACTTAGTACAGTAATCGTGGTTATAATTTACCTATGCATGCACTAACTATTTTGATTTATTTGCATTTAATGAAACTTTGTTATACTTTATACACTTTATTTATTTCTGCTCTGTATTTGAAGCTATAATTTATTAAGTTATTTGCGTGTTAATGCTAAATTTATATTCACTTTTATTCGTTGGCTTAAACAAAATATTCTCAACCAAAATAATTTCATAAAATCAATCAATCATTCCCTATATTTTTACAAATCTGAATAACTCATATAATAGCGAATCTGCGATTAGATGAAAATACCTATTATGTGAACAAACTATTACATAACATCTCTATTCTGCATTAGGTCAGTTACTGATAATCTCGCCCTTATTTTGTTATGAAATTATTTACTTAGTATTATAGTTATCAGTTGTGAGTATATAAAATATATAGAAGCAAGTGCGATAGCATACTGCACGAAGTTCACTTTTTTGGTTACCAACAGATTATTTTTCAGAGATTAGATATTTGCGAGCTGCGCAAAAAATAATTTAATCGCAATCACGAAAAGATATTATTACACAAATCTCAGTCTTATTTAATGTACGGAAAAAAATGTATGTCCTCCACGCAGAAGTTCGTGCTCAATATACTTTTTCTTAAATACGTACTAAATTTGGACTCAGCACAAACTTTATTTTTGTTGAGTGTACACCAGGATTGTGTCGAGCACAAACAGCTAGATATTTAAAGCAAGATTATGTCTTTGTTTATGAGTTGTGCAACTATTGATGTCAAGTATTAGTCTGAAAATAAATATGTACGAAAAATGTGATAGACTTGAATGCGAGAACCAAAATATAATTTAACATTCGTAGCTGGCTTTAGAAGTATATAAATTCTACAAATAATTTTTAATTTTTTTTCCAAACTAACATATTTAGACATTTTCTGAGTCGCTCTTTTCCATTTTCAAGTTTAGAAAGTTTAGAAGGAAATTTTGTTCATTTTTTACGTTTTTACACCTAATGTACATAATCCGTAGATTGAATAATAATTTTACTAAAGAATTGTGGAGGAAAACATTTTTTTACAGCGTTGCATATCCAAAATAGCAATGACAAATTTTTCTTAAAGTAAACAATTATTTTTCTTGAAAATTAGCCAGGAAAAAATGAGTTATATACAATTCTATAGAACTGTATACAACATATTTTTGTCTCTATGCCATTGTTTACAGATGTCGTTAAAAAGTATTATAATAAAAAAAACTATTACTAATGTTTAATAGTGCTCATATCAATCATCTTACTACATACAGTATTAATTTATGGATAATTCATTTGCATTATATAGCTCACTGACATTTCGGCGTTTTTGTGGATAAATTCACAAAATGCTAAAAAGTCTCATTTTATTAAATTTATATATGATTATATGCGAACGTATATTATTATGTACAATTATATACCATTATAGTATACTTGTATACAATCTTATAAATAATTGTATATGAATTCTATAGAATTGTAAATAATTTCTATATAACCGTCTGTAAATCTGTTTTCCCGGTATATTCTTCAGAGAAAAATCACTTTGAACAAAACTATCTTGGAATTGTCCAAAGAATACACTTAAATTTTGTTAGAATGTTTTGATTCAATTTTTGGTTTTTGGAAAATACAAAAAATCGAAATTTTGAAAGCCATTTAAAACATTTATAGATTTGTATGCAGGAAAAAAATGAATTTAGATTACAAGAATGATAATGATTTGCTTTAAAAGATTAGACTTAATAGAGAAAAATGTCGTAGAACAAAATTGTCTTAAAATTAGTTGAAAAATACTCTTTATTCCAAGAAGATTTTCTCTAAATTTTCTCTGAAGAGAAAAGGATGTGTTAATTGAAAAAAAAATCTCATTGTGGCTGTCCTTTTGACTGTAAACATATTATTTTCCACAACTCTTTAGTACACCTATCGAGTCCATTAATAACGTGCATTATAAGTCGGTGGAAGCATATTTTTTTTTAATTTTTGGATTCATCGAGAAATAGTCTAGGAGCAGGGAGCGTTTCTAAAAAGTAGCCTTTTCCCCTTATGCAAGTAAGGTGTTTCCGACGTATTTTGGGTCACTGAATCCGAATTTTGAGGATGGATTGCTCTCCGAGTGGGCCGAAATTGTTTATAACAATTTTTTTAAAACAATTAAGCAATTTTCAATTTTTTGGTCCAAAAATGTTTATGGTGAAAGCCCTCCGTATGGTCCGTCATTGTTTATAACAATTTGTTTAAACAATTAAATATAATATTTTTACTTTTTGCTTCCTAAACAATTTTTTTTGGCAATTCTGACCAAGAAACGTTCTATGTAACTTTTGAGCACAATGGCGCATTTCCTCGATAAAAAAAATGCGATTTTTCGGTGTTCAGCACACTACCACATGGCCGAATGTAATTTTTTTGTTGATCCACCTAGACTTAAACTCTTCTTCTAACCTTATATTTTAAGCAGAAAATTCGTTTTAATCACGTAATTGTTTATTTCAAATGTTTTAATTTTTGTTTGATGCTATAATCGAAATCGTTGAAATCTTGATAAAATTTGTGCCTTCTTCATTGTTAATGCATTAAGGTGGTTAAAAATATTATATAAGGTAAGAATTCTCACTAAAAACCGTAAATGAAAGAAACGATTTTTCAAAATTCGAGCTCTATATAGGTTATTCTAATTACCCTATAATCTCTGTAATCACTATAGACGAAACAATGGTTTTTTTCTATCCTAATTTCACTTGAAACGTTCTGTGAAAAAAATGATTATCTTTAGTTGATCTGAAGTAATTGATCGTTTTGTGGATTGAAAAGAATTTAATACTCGACTGTGAAATCTAATTTTTCTGTATATTATAATTTAATTTGAATATTTTGTTTACATTAACTTAGTAATGACAGCTTCCTCTTGACCGGCAAAAGCTGCATCGTAATGTATTCTTTTCAGGCAGGTAACAATGAAAGACACTAGCGTGTCTGATTAATCATTTTCGCACTTGAAAATCGCGATTCCAAACTTTTTCTACGATTTTCATGCTCTTCGTCTGAACAACGGTAAGTTGAATGCAATGTCTAATGTCTTTTTAACATTTTCTTATTAACATTTTAATTTTAATAATTCCTTGACTTACAATTGATAAATTTTAATTAAAATTAGAATAGAGTGGAAACAAGAGCATCTAAAAGTAAAAGTAACGTAAGATCAAAAGTTTTATAAAAGTATTTTATTATGCATTTCTAAACATAATGTAATGACAAACTTAAAAGTTGATTCAAAACTTGAAAAATTCGAGCATTATTTAAAGAATTGATTCTTAATAACTCAATTTCATTAGCAAAACCAAGAAAGTAAAGGCTTTTTCGAAAATCAAAAATAATTTCGGGACAAAGCGTTTGCTTTCCTGATTTTAAAATATTTGAGTCACATTATTATTGATAGCAAATCATTTATCGATATTTACATATATACATGTAAATTTTATATGTGCGAGTAATGCGAACATAAAATAGAAAGTCGTAATTATACTTTATTGATATATCTCGGGCACTAATTTTATTTTATGCACCCATATCAAAATATAATTTTACACTCTAAAATTACAGCGTAAAATCGAATTATCCAGTCATTACTGCAAAAATATACATCTATATTTTGAACATATATCACTCGTCTTTTCTAAATTCGTATAAAATATGATTTCTTCCAGATTGTAAAGATTTCATAGTCGCAGATCCAGGAAGAGTTTATATTTTTAACATTGTAAACGTCTTGAAGAAGAATATATCGTGCATTTGTACGCTCTTCAAATGTCTAAAACTAGCTTCATGTATAGTTCGTTTTTATTTCTGTATTTAATCTCGGTTTTAAAACTACGTAAAAATAACGCCTCGTTAAAATGTACGTTTAAAATATACTGCAAAAGGTAAATATTTTACATAGTTTTTTACAAAGAAGTAGATGGCAATAAAATACATGTAATTTACAGCATTGAGTAACTCTAACTGCAAATCGATGCATCGTCATCCGATTTCCCGTTTTCGACCTGTTCCTGCTCGTCCTGATCCGACATTTCTTCCCAATGATCATCAGATTCGCTTCCTTTTTCTACTTCACCAATATCAGTGTCGTCGTCAGAAGATCCTGTAACAAAAAACAAATTTCAATGCATTTCAAATTTGCTATTCTGATGGTAACATTTGTAATAACCTAATGTAACTCATTTCTTCGATTTGTCAATGATTTTAATAAAGCAATTTTGGAAAAGAAACAAACAAATGTTTATAATATACCTTTAATCTTAACAAAAAATACACAATTCTTATCCTTTATATTTAATTAAAACACAAACTTAAGAGGCTTCCAAAGTCGATTAAAATTAAAAAGTCGGTTTGAGATTTTCAAAATTGTGTAATAAGTATATCTCTACTGCTAGAGCACTCATAAATGCTCTGATGCAAAAATAACCTAGGCTCTCGACTGACCAATAGGACAGCAGATAAGGACTAGAAAAATCTCAATTCGAAAATTACATTGGAAAAATATGGACACATTTCAAATTTCGGATTTCATCATTTTTAATTTTGAAGATCAGATTAGTAATCAGCGACTCTGGAAACCCCTTGAGTAACAAATTTTAAAAATATTGAAAAATATTTGATATTTTTTAAAAAGTTGTGGTTATAGCTGCCATGAGTGTGTTTGATCACTTTCATTTGCGACTATGGCTTCCAATAACAATTCAGAGATTCGCATTCCAGTACAATCTATAATTTAACTTCTCGCTTTGGCAGCTAAAATCGAAAAGTGGGCCAAAAGTACGGAGGGTTCCAACCTACGCAATTTTATAAGCCATCGTGTACAACTGTGTTTTGGGCTACTGATCAAGAATCCGTTGGCAGATTTTCGAAATACAAAATGGCGGACGAGAATGAGCTTGTTTATTCTAGCGAGTTCAAATTCATTATTCGGAAGTTTTCGGGGTTGTTGTCGTATACAAATCTCAGACAAATGTAAGTGCCAAAAGAAACCACACTTCGATGTCGAGTGCGCTTCTCAGCAAGCGGCTGATGGTGAAACATCCTTAAATGCACTCAAATCGAGAGAAGTACAAGACTCATCACACTATTGTAATTTTCGTGTTCGTTGTAGAAATGGGTTTCTGTTTGGTATACATAAGGATTTTGACTACATTATCTCAAAATATTGCATGAATTTTAATAGAAATACTAGTTGCTGTTTTTTCCATTTCAATCCATAATCGACTACAGAGAAATGTAAAATATTATTTTTAAATGGTAAACATTTTGTACTACTTGTGGTAGTGGAAATTATTACACGTTATTCATAAAAAATCATTAGTGAAGAAAAATGTCTACTTCCAGGAGTAAATTGAACTACCCCGGGTAGTGAAGTCATTATTGTTGAGTTTACTAATTGAAACTATAAAGTTGAGCATTTTGCTGTGATATTGTCCAAATGTCAAGAAACATTACTAGTTTTTACTACAAAATGATTCTCAATATAATAAGTATAGGAACATAAATTAGATTTATAAAATTATTATTAGTATAGGAGCTACCTATGTTGTCGTAGTCTTTTATATGCCCCCAGTGGAAACAATGTTTTTTTAATGTATTTTTGGTCGCTGAAAACGAATTTTTTGGGTGAAATGCTCAAAAGTGGTCGTTTAATTGTTTATAATAATTTTTTTAAATAATTTAATAATTTTGTTCTATTTGCTACGGAAAATGTCATGTTTTTGGGTATTTTTGAATACAGGAGGTACTTTCACGTAGTACAACTTTTCGAGATAAAAATTCCCATACTAAAAAAAAAAGTCGATTTTCGCCATTTTTTACACACTACCACACCAACACCGATGTTTTTTTTTTAAATCCACCTAGGCTTAAACTTTTCTTCTATTACTAAACTTTAAGTGAAAGATTCGATTTCGACATTTTTTAAACGTTTTCATAGTTGTTGAGGCGATAACTTCCGGCGGTTTCACATGGTGGATACACTAAAAAAAAAAGTAGTTGTAATGACCATTTTTTTACTATGAATCATAGTGTGAAATGAGGCCCAGGCATGGTGATATAGTTAAAATAACTATTCTGAAATAGTAAAGTTTAACTATTGTTTCATGATTCGAAATGCTACTTATCATAATAGACAAATAGACTCAACTATTTTGAAATAGTCATTTCAGAAAATTACTACCGTCACTGAGAGAAATTGTATAAGAAATTGTCATAAAAAATATGGAAAGGAGTCAATATTTACATTTTAAAAATATTTGTGAACTATATATATCATACTATATGAAAGTGGCACTTTTCTCCCTTCGTTCTTTGTTTCAGATAAACGAGGAAACAAAGAGAAAAACAAAAAATCAATACTGCGTTAAGTTTGTGAATGTCACACTCTAGCCAGTTAAAAAATGTATTATGCAATGCCATTATACACACAAATTTCAATGTCGTGTAACTAGTCTATAGATAAACGAGCGTATACGACATGCATTATGGATTATCATATCTTGACGCCCGACGGTCCTTATGACCAAATGAAAATCCACTTCAATAACGGGAGCCACGGGATCGAAGAAATAAAGCTGCGAACGCCACGTCGCCACCTGGCGGCATCAAAACACACGGGATGTGGCAGTCTTTATTATGGTTTTATAGTAAATACAAATGTTAACTATGAATAATAGTAAATATAGAGATTTACTACGAGACATAGTGTGAAATGAGGACTACACTGGATTATAGTTATTATAACTATATTTGTCATATTTATGTAAATTAGTCTACATAGTTGATTTTTTTAACTATGAGGAGATTGTTGGTGTAACAAAATTATAGTAAAATTGACTAGGAAGGTGGTCAATTTAACTATTTTTCATAGTAGTTTTAACTGTATTTTTCCAACTATGTGATATAGTCAATTTAACTATGGATTTTTTTCTCAGCGTATGCACTAATTTTTTAACTAATAACGTACTTGGAGATTACACATCTATCTATCGTCGTATTTTTAGCCTCCAAATCTAACATTGAAGGACAGAATATTATAAAGTGTTCGATTGCTTATAACAATTTGTTTATAACAATTAGTATGACGCTGAAGCTAGCAGCAAATTCGCAGCAGCGGATTCGAAAAAACTATGGTTTTCAGCCATTAAAATGGCCAAAAACAGATTATTTGTTTAAAATTTTGTCGAAAAATGTTTAAATGCAAGTAATGTTTAAAAAGAAATTATTCATTATCACTGTTTTCTTGAATCTGCTGCTAGCTTCAGCGTCATACAATTAGTTGTTAAATAATGTAGTAATTTTATTTTGAAAAATTTTCATGTTTTTCTGTGATTATAAATTCTGACATTCTAGTATGAAATATAGAGCGGCCGATTGTTTATATCAATTGTTTATAACAATTTGTTTATAACATATGTTTTTTAAATAATTTAGTAATTTTTTATTTTTGAAATTTATTTTTTTTTTTATTTGAAACAAATAGATCCTTATCAACTTTTATTTTAAATTTAAATATTTATTAAGTTGTCATTTAATATAATTGAATTAGAATGATTTTATCGTAAACTTGTTTTTTAACTTTTATTTTAAAAATATGTTTCTTACATTCATTATTTCTTTTACAATTTTCGTAATTTACAATGTTTGCAATTTTTTACACGCTACTTCGCATAGTTAAATGCAGTCAATTTTTAATCCAACTATGTTTTTTTTTTTTGTAACATAGTATGTTTTATATTTACACGTTAATTTATATAATTCTTGTTACTCAATTTAAATTTTGAATCTCGAATCCACCCGTATGTTTTTACTTGTTTAACAGTCGTGTTTCAACATGTTTAAAACTAATTCGAACGAAGTCGTCAAGCTGGATGCTGCGTTAAAGTTCTTAATCGCATTCCCTTTCATAAAGTACAATTATGTAGAACTTGATATTTTATTTAATATAAAATGAGTGATTTTATAAATAGCAAATTATGTATTATTTATCAAAAATCGAAGAAAAAAGAGAAACTTTATAGTACTCAAAGTGGTAATGATCAGATCAGAAATGCTGCATCTGTACGACGTGATATTGTTCTAATTCAATTGTATTAAAAAATAACTTAATAAATATTTAAATTTAAAATTATAAGTTGATAAGGATCTTTTTGTTTCAAATCACACAAAACCTGAACATTTTTTCCCGAAAATAACAAAATTACTAAAAAATGTCGAAATCGAATCTATTACTTAAAGTATAGTAATAGAAGAAAAGTTTAATCTTAGGTGGATTAAAAAAAAACTATTGATATTGGTGCGGTAGTATGTCCAAAATGGCGAAAATGGACTTTTTTTTAAAGTTTGGTAATTTTTTATCTCGAAAATTTGTCGTCCTGCGTGGAAGTTACTAAGGGCTTTTTTGTTCAAAATTACCCAAAAACCATGAAAAAATATTTTCCAGAGTAAAAAGAACCAAATTATTCAATTGTTTTAAAAAATTATTATAAACAGTTAACCGACCACTTTTGAGCATTCCACCCAAAAAATTCGTGTTCAGCGGCCAAAAATACATGAAAAAAACATTGTTATTCTAATAGAACTTCACTTTATTGTCTCACTCGGGGTTTTGCCTTTCACTTTGTTGTCCGACAAATGCGCATCGTTTCTTGCGCACCTTCCAGGAGTCTCGTCGTCAAGAAATTCGTGTACATTGCGGGGCTGCAAATTTTACCTCGGGAATGCAGATTGCAGCAATTGCATACATATAAAATTCGCACGTGCAATATACATAATTGTTTCGTTCGAGGTTCCACAAATTCGTCTCGAAGCGTTAACCTACAATTAATTTTTAACGCGTTTTTGTGTTTGCAAATCCTCGAATTGTGAGGTAAATATTGTTTTAAATGTTAATTAAGTAATATTTTTAGGCAATCAATTATTATAATTATATTGATAATATCACCAATATTTCGTGGAATAACACACAAAAACCTAACCTCACTTTTACTCATTTAAAACTTTTTAATTTACAGGGTATGGATAGCATTTCGAAAAGAAAGAAGCTTTCTATTGATGATAAACTGGAAATCGTTGAGCGGCTTGATAACGGGGAAAAAAATAGTGACCTGGCAGCCGAGTATGGCGTGACACATGGAGCGATCACATATCTCAGCAAAAATAAGGAAAATGTGAAAGCACGCAGCACAGAAATAAAAAACCAGAATGGAAACTCGAAAAGGACGAAACTCGCTGGTATGGAGTCGAATGAAGTTGAGGTAGCGCTGTATACTTGGTTCATTCAACGAAGGAGTAAGGGTGAACCAGTATCCGGACCTATTTTAAGAGAAAAGGCACTACAATTCAATGCAGCTATGAATGGTCCAGAAACTTTCAAAGCCAGTGAGGGATGGCTGCACCGGTTTAAGAAAAGGCATAACATAACAAAGTGAAGGACAATATAATGAAGTTCTAAATTACTAAAATACAGTTTAGTACTATCAACATAATAACGAAGAAATAATATGCATATATCGACAAACTGATTACGGATTTAATATCAGCATCCAAAAACAACCCAAGTAATGAGTACTTGAATCGGCTAGAATAAAAATTCGCTTTTTCGTCTGCCATATTGGATTCGTTTTTTTATGCTTCAAAAAGCAGAGAACGGAATCATATGTGGATACTTCAGAAACTATCGACAAATAGCATGCATAAGTGTTTTTCACAATTAATAACAATCAAATATATGCATCCTCCATATTAAATCAGCTGTTAAGAATGTGTAAATATTAATCACATGTTCGTGTTCAATGAAGCCCAAAACCTCTGTACACCTTTCCTTATACAAATTTTACGCTTTATTGCATTTTTTACTGCATTGTCTTTCGTGTCTTATACTGCCGTACTGAATGGAAAAAGCCGTAACTGCATTCGGTAGAGTTCACGAAAAACAGCAAAACATTTTTTTGTTTATTCCATGCAAATTTTCTTCTTAACGTGATTTTACTGCGAAACTTATTGCTAAACATTATGTAATGGTGAATTAACGATAAACAATAAACAATAAATGAAATTTATTGAAAATTGACAGTTGCAGTGTTCTGTTAGATCTGTTATAACCTTTTCTCGATTTAAAAGATTTAAAAAGCTGTATCTTGAATTGATCAATATGCAATTTAACATTCATTTGTTTTGTAAGGCTATTACCGCAAAAATTCAATTTATGCTTGTATTCTATTATGTTTATATAAATAAATAAGTGTATAGGTATTTAAATTCACCACTAATTTTCTTAATTTGTTACTAAATTTTAATTGATAAATTATATTAAATGTTTTTAAACAATATTGATGAAAAGAGTCAGTTAATTTAAGTAAAGTTTAAATTTGTATGCATTTTAAATGTATTACTTCAAGAGGAACTATAAATTACAAAAATAATTTTAATATTTTTATCCTGCTATTTTTATAAACTTATTTGCTAGTAAATATAATAATGAGTTCATATATATATGCATGCCAAATATTTCTTATAGAATTTCAGACTTATTCTTGCAATTAAACATTTTATGTCAAATGAATAAAAAAAACTAAAATAACTAATTTTTAATAAATTAATGAATAATTCTATATATAATATAAGACCAAGTAATGTGTACTGTTTTGGTAATGCTGAATATTAGAAAAAACTTTGGAAAAATGAGAAATAAATTACACTTTATTAAAACATATAAAATTCAGATATCTGCGGAATAATTTAAGTGGATGCTTTACTAAAAATGAAAAAATACAGAATTTAAAATAATATTTTACCCCACTCTTGTACCGTAAGTATCTTGTGATATTAGAGTTGACAAATTTGAACATTTTTAATCGATTATTTATCGAGATATGTAAAAAAATAGTTAAATTTCCATAAATTTTTAATCTGTCTCTTGCTTAACAGTCTTCAAGGGAATATCTTTTTTGATTCAGTGTGCGTAAATTGCTACTTTACACATTCTTGACATTTTTCAATCTCACTTTACTCACACTTGAATTAAAAAATACTGTTCGTATGTTTTTTATACGAATGTAAATGCAGGCTTCGCCTTCGGTTCGGCCCACAACCTTTACATTTGCAGAAATAAATTTTATGCACTTATATTGAAAACTACTATTACGCACCTGCACTTGTATCGAAAACTACTATTTCCTTGTATGTACTATTTCAGATATTATACTGTGGAATTTTACACATCAGTTTGTCCATCAATGCTACAGTTTGAAAAAGAAAGTACTATATTTTTGTCATTTTGGTCAAAATTTCAGTAAAGCCTCCCCTTAATAAAACGTAGTTATTGTTTCATAAATGTGTGACAGAGTTCTCCTTTTAATAAACAATTACTGTTATTGAAATTAATAATTTACAAAATATCTAATATTTATTCAGTTCTATTACAAAATATGTACAATGAAACTGCACGAACAAACAGTAAAATGCGTTCAAAATTGGTATTATCAGGCATCATCGGATGTTATTAAATCGTTTGTAGATGAAACTGGTAGTGTCTTCCAAAAACCTTCAAAAACCGTAAGTCAGCACGTCATTTGAAAATGGAGATAGAAACGATTTAAAAAGGCATAACTTCTAATCATTTGTACAGCTAAGTTCACGTCTGTCAGTTACGGTATTGTATCCATTTCGCATGTAGTTACAGTGTTTGGCTTAGTTTGAATATTATTTTTGACAGATCATAAAATATGTAATTGCAATTTATGATGTATACATGTAGTATTGTTAAAAATTAATCGTAAAAAATTCAAGAACTAAGTTTATTTATTATGCAAGTATAAAAATCTAAAATTCGAAAAAATGCAGTTACGGCTTTTTCCATTCAGTACGGCAGAATAGATATGAGCAAATCCATGCAACTTTTGACTTTCAATACTTTTTTTTTAAATTCAAAGCACATCGTTGTTCTTGATCACAAAATGCCCTTAAGATGAGGTCTTAGTATTGTCTTTTTTATGTATTCAGGCTGTAAAATGAGTGTCAGTAATTTGATTTTGATGAAACGCGGTAGTACTTGAGGGTTTTTGAGGTTGGTGATCATAAATTTAATGTCAAACTTTATCATTTCAAAGATGCTCTGAGCTGATATGCCCAGGTGAAAAAAAAATGATATATAGAAATAGATCTATATATCGAAAACGATGGAGAAAGATAGAAAATGGTAGAAAAAGATCGAGAATGAACAAAAATCTAATGTCACTCAAGAGATTTTTTTGTAATATTGTTAACATAACTCTCTTCCTGAAGATATTCGCAACCAAAATTCCCTTTCCTTATACACGGCTAATTGTTTAATTGTAAACTATTAAGTCATTATGTTTAAGTTTTATATCATTTATTATAAATATTATTTACAAGAGCGACTATATATTTTTGTTAAATCATTGTATTCTCGGGTGTTTAACGCCCGTTTATTTCCAATAAATAAATAAATAAATAAATAAATAATAACATCTTTTAGAATGATAATATTTACACGGCATGTATTCATTGTGATAATTCAAGTTAAAATATAGTGGTCACACCATACATTAAAGCAATTAAGGCGGAATCGTATATGTTCCGTACAAAAAGATGCAATTTTTAAAACAGTTACGTTGTTATTTTACAGGTTCCAGGAGCTCCTTAATATTGGAGGCACATTAATTAATAGCTGAAATTGTTTGTTAATGAATGAAGTATCCATTGTATAGTTCATATTTATGATAGCTCTTTCACCGCCCTTTTTATATTGTTAAGAATGCCACAAACTGCAATTTCCAAAAAATGAGTATCACGCAATTAATATAACGTAACTTTTTTTTTACGTATGGCACACTTATAGCAAGTGGATATTTTATTAAATAAACTTATCAGCAAGAGATGATACTTAAAATTTAATCAATACTTTGCACACCGCAAATGTGATTCTGATAAGAATACAAAAAGTCATGAGAGTTTTAATTGTGCGGTTTTGTACTTTTAAGTAACACATACGTAATGCGCAGTGTATAAACTGATATTGGCATTCTTCTTAAAGAACATACTTAGTATTATAAAAATAAACTTAAAAGCAATCGTAATGTAAATGAAAATCGAAACTAATCTAATCATAACTTCTGTACCACGAGAGTTAAAAGTTTCTTGATTTTCCCATATACAAGACATGCATCATTTGGGCCAATGTATTGTGTACAATTCATGCAGTTAAAGGTTTGGATTCAGTAACTTATACTATTCTGCCGTACTGAATGGAAAAAGCCGTAACTGCATGTTTTACGAATTTTAGATTTTTATACCTGTATACTAAATAAACTTAGTTCTTTAATTTTGTACGATTAATTTTTAACAATACTACATGTATACAGCATAAAATGCAATTACATATTTCATGATTTGTCAAAAACAATATTCAAACTAAGACAAATACTGTAACTGAATGCATTTTATTGTTTGTTCGTGCAGTTTCATTGTACATATTTTGTAATAGAACTGAATAAATATTAGATATTTTATAAATTATTAATTTCAATAACAGTAATTGCTTATTAAAAGGGGAACTCTGTCATACATTTATGAAACAATAACTACATTTTATTAAGGGGGGCTTTACTGAAATTTTGACCAAAATGACAAAAATATAGTGCATTTTTTTTCAAACTGTAGCATTGATGGACAAACTGATGTGTAAAATTCCACAGTATAATATCTGAAATAGTACATACAAGGAAATAGTAGTTTTCGATACAAGTGCAGGTGCGTAATAGTAGTTTTCAATATAAGTGCATAAAATTTATTTCTGCGAATGTAAAGGTTGTGGGCCAAACCAAAGGCGAAGTCTGCATTCACATTCATATAAAAAACATTTTCACACATGTGCCGAATAATATTTTTGTATTAAAGTGTGAGTAAAGCGTGATTGAAAAATGTAGAAAATGTGAAAAGTAGCTCTTTACGCACACTGAATCAAAAAAAGATATTCCCTTGAAGACTGTTAAGCAAGAGACAGATTGAAAATTTATGGAAATTTAGCTACTTTTTTACATATCTCGATAAATAATCGATTAAAAATGTTCAAATTTGTCAACTCTAATATCACAAGATACTTACGGTATAAAAGTGGGGTAAAATATTATTTTAAATTCTGTATTTTTTCATTTTTAGTAAAGCATCCACTTAAATTATTCCGCAGATATCTGAATTTTATACGTTTTAATAAAGTGTAATTTATTTCTCATTTTTCCAAAGTTTCTTCTAATATTCAGCATTACCAAAACAGTACACATTACTTGGTCTTATATTATATATAGAATTATTCATTAATTTATTAAAAATTAGTTATTTTAGTTTTTTTTTTATTCATTTGACATAAAATGTTTAATTGCAAGAATAAGTCTGAAATTCTATAAGAAATATTTGGCATGCATATATATATGAACTCATTATTATATTTACTAGCAAATAAGTTTATAAAAATAGCAGGATAAAAATATTAAAATTATTTTTGTAATTTATAGTTCCTCTTGAAGTAATACATTTAAAATGCATACAAATTTAAACTTTACTTAAATTAACTGACTCTTTTCATCAATATTGTTTAAAAACATTTAATATAATTTATCAATTAAAATTTAGTAACAAATTAAGAAAATTAGTGGTGAATTTAAATACCTATACACTTATTTATTTATATAAACATAATAGAATACAAGCATAAATTGAATTTTTGCGGTAATAGCCTTACAAAACAAATGAATGTTAAATTGCATATTGATCAATTCAAGATACAGCTTTTTAAATCTTTTAAATCGAGAAAAGGTTATAACAGATCTAACAGAACACTGCAACTGTCAATTTTCAATAAATTTAATTTATTGTTTATTGGTTATCGTGAATTCACTGTTTCATAATGTTCGGCAATAAGTGTCCCAGTAAAATTGTTAAGGAGCAAATTTTGCATGGAATAAACAAAAAAATGTTTTGCTGTTTTTCGTGAACTCAACCGAATGCAGTTACGCCTTTTTCCATTCAGTACGGCAGTATTATACGGGCCATTCTTCGAAAAAGTGTAAAATCAACGTATTTTTTTTCCACAAAATAAAAGATTATAAAAATTAAAATTTAAAGTTTAGATATATTCATTGACTTGCTAATTATGTAAAAACGAAGTAATAATGCAGCAGCCATCGATACACGTGAAATATGCAAGTAATTTAATTTTTTAATGGAAATTTTATATAAAAATGGCGAAATGTTCACTCTTAGCGAACGAGTGACTCAAAAAGAATAAGAATAAAAATAGTAACTTAATAATATTTGTTTTATAAAACTCAAAACAGTTAAAATTATTATGGAAAATTTTAAATTGATATGTTGAAAGTAGTTAAGAAAATTGATGTTAAGTTCAATAAAAATCCGTTCTATCATTAATAAGAACGGAATTTCCGTAAATCACTACAATTGTCCAGGAGGCTTACATGTCAACGTATTAACCATGTTAACATAAAAACAAAATAAATTTCGGTCAAATGCTCTTCAGGCGTAAGAGTTTAATCTTTTCTTTATATTTTAAGATATTACTCGGTTTCTTAACATGCTAAATTAGCGTCGCAAATATGACAGGAGGCTTACAAGGAATAAACGTACTGGCCTTAGTTCTAACAATATTACTAAATTTGGGTTTAAATTAGTTTTGAAATCAGTAATATTATGCACACAATCCATAGTCGAGAAGTAATCGAAATTGTAGAACGATTGTCTGTATCTACATTTCATTTTTTTTGTACTGGTAATGGCATGTATTCTGTACTTACATTTATTTTTTAAAACATGGGGACACATTTTACAAAGCCATAACAATTTTCAGGAACGTTATAGTGAAATTTTCACAGCACTATTTGTTTGTTATAAGTAAAATAGATCATTACCACTTTTAAACAAATTTAATCATTCACATGAAAGAGAATGACAGTGATCGAAAACGTGTTATTATCTCTTGTGCAATGTTTACATAAAATTATAAGGCGCAAGGAAAAAAAATGTTTGGAGAATAATAGTATATTACTCAAAGAGGGAGGTAAAGAATGTCTCAGACTGCGTGTAATTTTTACCCAAGGTGAAGCCGAGGGTGAGAAACATGGAGTCTGAGGCATTCTTTTTTACTTCCCGAGGAGGGAGGGAAGTATACGATTTTTCTTCAAGACAGGGAGGGGACATAAAATTACACTTTTCTGGAGAATGACTCATACAATGCATGTAACTATTTTTATATGAGCTCTAAATTTAATGTGTTTATAAACAAATTCATTTTCAAATTTTATAACGATGTTTAACATTTATTTTAATGTCCAAAGTTATTATAGAATGCATGTACTAGTCTTCCAAGTCAGTAAATGTAATATTTAATCTATTAGTAAATTTAATCTGTATACAAAATTAAACTACTATTTCAAATGCTTTTAAATATAAAGAAGAAATATGATATTTATCTTCATTAATCATGTTTGATATTTAAAGTATATTTGTCATATTTGTCACATTTTTTTATTGCACTTTTATTTCAATTTGTTTGTATTATTTGTTTTTACCCCTAATTTTCTTTGAAACCTGACGTGCTACAGGCTTGAATTTGTGCTTAAATTAAAGCTTGGTTCTTCCCCTACAAAAATCATAAGGTAGTTTTAAAAAAATTTCATAGTTTGAAAAAAAAAAAAAAAAATGGTTTTAACCTTGCTATTTCTAATGATTATGATGAAAATGCAAACAAAATCGAATAACCGCTGGTATTACTAATGGCGAACCAAAAAAAACATGAAGTGGTGATTTTAAGATCCTAAGTATATTTTTTAATTTGCGGCCGTCATTTTGGATTCGTTATTTTAAATGTGGTCAAATTAACATTGGATTCGTCATCAGCGACTCAAAAAACCCCCGAGTACTGATTTTCATGAGGTTAATTTAAATTTTTTATTTTTACGTCCGCCATCTTGGATCCGCCATTTTGAATTTTATAAAAGCGACACTGGATTCTTAAACACCAACCCCGAAAACAGACAAGTAGGGGTTTGTATGAGCTCTGCTCAATGTAGTTAAATAATTTGCATTTTCATCATAGTCACTAGGAATAGCAAGGTTAAAACCATTTTTTTTTCAAAACTATGAACATTTTTTTAAAACTATCGTATATGATTTTTGTAGGGGAAGAATCAAGCTTTAATTTGAGCATAAATTCAGATCTGTTGCACGTCAGGCTTCTGAGAAAATTAGGGGTAAAACACGTTTTTTGGTGTTTTTGTCCCCACTTTTCTCAAAATCATGACGTGATAGACATTTTTGGTCTTCAGATTCGTGTTCAGCGTACAAAAATACATCGGAAATCACTCTGATATAAAAAAAAAAATAAGTGAATTTTGCAGACCTGTGTATTTAATGGAATTGCGGTTATTTGTAGATATTGCACTAAACTTTTGCATCGTTTAGTAGATTGTCAAAAGATTAAAGACAACATTACCAATTTCAATAATTTACAGATATATTCAAAGGAAGAAGTAACTTTGGGTGAAAATTTAAGTAAAAGTAAAATAATAAACTTACCATTGTCTTCGTATACCAATAAACAATTATTCAGGAAATCTGCGTCTTGTTTTTCGTCATTTTCAGCTATTTGTCCGCTCACTAATGAAACTCTACCCCTCAGTCTTGAAAGTTCATTCGCCAGTGCCATTTTAGCATCGATAAAGTTCATAATAGGTGCCAAAGCTTCCGCAATGTCTGGATGCGCAAGCATTTGTGCCGCATGCACAGATATTAAAGACTTTAACCATAATACAGCTATTTTGCTTCTGCACATACAGAATAATTACATTAATAACACCAATTAATCAGATGTCGGACATAAATCAATGCTGTAACTTACGGATAAGTTTTTCCTTGAATCATAGTCGTGAGTTCTTTCAACAATGGTACAATTGCCTGGACTGGCAGTTTCGAAACTGTATTTTTAATTACATCTTCTTTTTTTACAAATAAAACAGTGGCTAACAGATGCCTATCTTTGCTGGTCAAACCTTGTATTAATAATTGTGCCATGTTTTCACCTTTAGTCGGTGAACTACCTGGTGTATGCGTTTCTGCATTTAAACTGAGATTTTCTAACCTATCTTTTAACGGAAGCTGCGAGCCGTCGCCAGATTTAGATCTTTTTAGCCCGGATGATGTATTCGTAGATCCTTAAAATTATTAACAAAATTAGTAATTGTATGTTTAATTTTTAGAAAATATTTTTTATAGAATTACCTGGTGCGTAGTATTCAACATCGACATTTGTTTCTGATAATTTAACTTTAGAAATTGCTTCTTCTTTTTTCTCCTTTAATTTTTTTGTTATTGTCCGAACAAGACATTGCACTTTATCAGTAAAGTCAGGTGTAATTTTTTCTATATTTAAATTTTGCATTGGGCCATAAGCGAGTAAAATCTTGTCGTCAAGTGTCAATTCGGCTCTTATAATAGGAATTTGCTGAACCGATTCTTTCTGTCCACTATCCGAAGCAACAAGTATATTTAATGCTGGCTTCAAAGGTTTCGACAATGTGCCATTTATTTGATATTTAAAAAGTTGCGCTTGTCCTGACGCAGTTGCAGATACAACTTGAATTTGTAATTCTGCACTCATATTTACAGAAACTGACACTGCTTCGTCCGGTAACGCTAAACTTGCTACTGGATTTGATTCTTTCTGCGTCTATTATTAAATTAATGACAAAATAAATTTAATGTATTTTATTTTTAAAATAATAAAATTATTTACTTACTTCGTTTAATGCCCAAACGTTAATGTAATTGTCACCTTTGGTACTACTGAATAAATAACTCATTTCATCGGAAACCTTAACACAATGTAGGGAAGTAAGGTTACTCGCATGACCCGAAAAAGTTGCAATAAGTTGCTTTGTCGACAAATCCCACCACTTGATGGTTTTCTCGCCAGATAACAGCGACTTGCCATCTGGTAAAATAGTTAGAGACGTTATTTTTCCAACTTTCCACCTACTTTTTACGGATCTTTCTTGCAAGTTCCATTCTACAATGTGTTTGTCTTCGGATCCGGAATAGAATCCAGCCTCTGGAGACCATGCTAAGGCTGTAACCGTTACTTTATGTCCATCGTGGAGTTGATCACTTACGGATGAAGCGGAAACATCATACAGGATTATATTTCCATTTGTTGAACCCATAGAAATTATTTCTTTGTGATTGCTGTCTTCGCTGATGGATTTTCTTTTCCGTTTTTTCCATGGCTATGTTATGAATATAGATTAATTTTTAAATGTGAATACTCTAGTACTCAGTAAACGAAAACGAATAGAAAGTTAAAAATACGAATTGAAATAAATTCAAGTGAATTAAAATGCATGAAAATAATTAATTGAATCCACTTTTTAGATAGATAGATATTTATTGTGCCTTCACAATAATGTGCTTACATAGGACTTCCTTTATACAAAACTTGATTCCACATTACATTTACAGCGGTTACACAACACATAAATAAAAACAAACATATCAATTACTTAATCATTTACACTCTCTCTTTCTCTTCTTACTAGCTCTATCATCTCCATCCATCCAATTCCCCTACCATCCTCATTTAATACATCCACACCTCTTTCTCCTTTCTCCCTCACATACAGTGGCCGTCCACTTATTTTAACTTTTCGAGTCAAGGAAGATGGCGGCTTCTTCCCTTATTTTACCGCTTCACTTCATCCCTACCATTGGCAGTATGAGAGAATAAAAACAGAGAAAGGAAATATAGTGGTCCTTCTTCACCTGTATGCGCAAGCGCAAACAACAGTCCGCAATACTTTCAAATGGCGAATTCTGGGAGAACTCATGAGGGGAACAAGTTAACATAAGGGACGAAAAAAGTTAAAATAAAGGACGCAGTTAAAATAAGAGAAGGACCACTGTACTCGCAGTTGTTTCTTAAATGTTCAACATTCTCTCTCTCCCTCTTGCACAATCTACACTTCCTCTCGTCCTCCTCCATCCAGTACCTATTCCCCCTCTCCTCGTTCCCGCACCTCCACCTCGCAATTCTCATTTCTCACCAATCTTTTCCCCTCATTTCTCTCACAGATTCTTACATACGTTGGTACCCAACTCGCCCTTTCATAACTCACACATGACCTAGATGCTCTCACTTTCTCCCCTCTCTCTTGTTCATCCACTTCTATATCTCTTTCCCTCAAACGCTCCCATTTATTCTCTCCCCATTCATTCAAAGCTTCCTCACTCATACCTCCTCTCCATAAATAATCCCCCCTCTCAACACTCTCTCTTGTCCATTCACTCCTATTATTCTCTCTTTCATCCTTCCTTTTCTCCAACATGCATTTGAAACCAAACTCCCCTCCTCCTCCTTTCTCCAGTTTTTTCCTCAAACCTTCCCGCCCTCCATCCCATTTCCATCCTAAATTTATTTTTTTTCAACTCTTCTCTCCCTATATACCCAAGTGTTACTCTTTGCAGCCCTAAAATCCACTTGAGGTATTTTTCTTGCAGCCCTTCCACCTCCTTCCATTCTTTGTATCCCCACATCTCCACTCCATAAAATAAAATCCCTTTCACTATATGTACTGTCAAACAGTTTTAACCTCCACCTTACATCCCCTTTAAATTTCCTCTCTCCGTAGCTCCATACCCATCCCATTGCCACCCTAGCTTTTCTCACCCTTTCTCTCACATGTTCTTTTTCCCCTCCATGCCTAGTTACTACATACCCTAAATATTTGTATTCCTTCACTTCCTCTATTCTTTCTCATCCCCATCACCAAAATCTTTTCTTCTCCCTCCCTCCCTTATTTTTAAAAACCATCACTTTTGATTTCTCCACACTCAATTCGAGCTTTTTTTCTTCCATATATCTTTTTACTCCCCTTATCATGTCTCTTAATCCTTCCTCTTCCTCTGCCAGCAACACAATATCATCCGCAAATTCTATTGACCTTATCCGATCATTTCCTACCCTAATTCCTCCCCGTCCTTTCTTCAACTCCTCTTCAATCCACTTTTTAATTCATTTTAATTCACTTGAATTCATTTCAATTTGTATTTTTAACTTTCTATTCGTTTTCATTTACTGGATAGTTACTTATATAAAATAAAATACAATATTTTTAAAACAATTTTACTTATATTACACTGTAAAAAATGTAAATGAAATTTACAATTTTGTTATGATTTTCATGCCTAAAAATATGGTGATATTCCCTCGTTAAACGTTGTACATTTTCTGCGGGAGGTTAGGAATTTCAGAACAATTCTAAATTGCCTAACTAAAAGTGGTAAATTTACAATGCGACAGGTTTTTCCCGCTCTATAAGTGGATAAAAATCGAGCCCACGCTGTACATGATAAATTTACAATACGAGGGGAAAAACCATTGGTGTAAAATTAATTTTTAAATTAAAATTCCAGATATTTTAGTTTTATTTTGTTTTTAAATGTAAAACAGAGGAATATATTGTAAAATTCATTATAAGATGTATTTTAATATTTTAGAGGTTTTTAGAGCTACAATCTTTTGTCGAAAGAAAACATTAAATATATAATCTTTTGTTGATAGTAAAACTTTGATCGAAAGCAAATTTTAGAGCTATAATCTTTTGTCGATAGCAAAACTCTTGTTGAATGAAAACTTTAAATCTATAAATTCTTTTGTTGATAATAAGACTTTGATCGAAAGCAAATTTTAGAGCTATAATCTTTTGTCGATAGTAAAACTCTTGTCGAAAGAAAACATTAAATCTAAATTCTTTTGTTGACAGAAAAACTTTGATCGAAAGCAAGTTTTAAAGCTATATTCTTGTCGATAAAACTTTTGTTGAAAGAAAACATTAAATCATAAAACCCAAATTTATAAATTATTGTTACAAGTCAGAAAAATTGGTTCAAAATTACGTGCATAAATTTTCCCACATAATGTACAGTTCAAATCACCTGCCTGCATAAGGCTATTGCGCTTTAATACATAACCTAAAATTTTCCCTATATTTTGTTATAAATTTACTATTCTCTTGAAGAATTTAAACTTCTCTACGATCTAATATTACCGTAACTTGTAAAATCCATTTTCAATTGTAAATTTACAATTACAAGTTGACATTTACAAAGGTAAAAAAGTAATATTCACAGTAATTTAAATTTCCAATAATATTGCGTACAAATCCTACTTGTAGCATGGGCAATATTGAGTCAGATTCTGCAAGTTGTAAATTTACATTTCATTTTTTACAGTGTACTGTAAAACAAAATTTCAACAAGTGTTTAAAAAAAGAGTAAACCTAACCTGAAACTAAAATAACTTTATCTGCATAAAAAAATAGTTGGACGGTGAAAAAAATAGGAAATTGCGGTTTGATTTAAGATTATTTTTTGATTTTAATAGAGGCGAGAGTTGGTTGATAGTATTGTAAAAAATGTGAAAGAAGAAAGCACATGGTGTACCTTGGAATTTATTGATTGAACACCGACAGAAATCCAACCGATGACGCTGCATGGTGAAGCAAGATGAAGATTCGGTGTATATTCTTGTTTTAACCGATTTGTCGCGGTTTCATATATTTTTAATTTTCCATCCACACCGCAAACTGCAAGAAATTGTCCATCGCGAGAAAATACGGAGCAGCTCCTACTCGCCATTTTTCTCTGTTGATAAATTTCAGGTTCTTCCCTATAGTGTCGCCCTCATTCGCCGGCTATCCTCAGAGGCCTCAATAATGTGTACGAAATTCCAAAATCTTTAATTATTTTTTTGTAAAACATTCTTTAATTTCACGATCTATAATGAATTTAAAAAAACAATAAAAATTATTCGATTTCATCTAAATTATACATTTACTCCGAAGAAATAAGCATTAAATATATATTTAGGGTGGCGTACACGTATTTTGAACAAATATGCTCACATTAATAATTCGAAAACCATATTTAAATAATTAAATCAAAATTTGTATCTCAATAAATTAAAAAAAAAATCTTTTATAGAAACTTTATGAATTTCTTTTAACATAAATAAATGAAAAGTTCTCATTCTGAACTAATTTTTAATTTGAATACTATAGTTTAAGTTTAATTTTATATCTCACGAAATAATGTTATCCAATAAACGAAAATTCATTGGAGGTCGATTGAAATTTATTAATGATATATCACGTCTGAATGAGCTTTTCTTAACTTCATGAATAAATTTCAATGAAAAAATGAATTTCAATTACTTTTAATGGGTATACCCAGCAAAATTTATTGAAATTCATTGAGTGATTTTGAATGAATCTCAATAGATTAGAATTGGTTTTCTTAATCACTAAATATCAATTCAACAGAGCTGTAACCAATGATTGCCTATTGTTTTAAAATCATTGATTTCAGTACGTGCTTAATATATTATTGAAATTCATTCAATTTCATTGGCTTTCGCATTTTTTAATCATTTTGTATTAATAAAAGGTTGTACATTTTGTATATTTATTTTTCTAATTATTTGCACTATATATGGTATCTTGTCACATATAGGAAGGACAAATTATTGCTAACACTTAAATTGTAGCAATTTTTTAGTACCATGGTGTTTTTCATGGTGTAAATCTGGCACAATACCTAAAAAAGTTGGAATAATTTATATTTATTAATTAAAATCTTTAGAGGAAATTAGACTATCTTAAGGAGGAACCATTGATTGTAATCAAAGTTAAACAAATGTATATTAAAAAGTTCTGACACATTTTTTTAATTCTGGCTTCATAAAGGCAATTCTAACCATTGTTTAATATCTTCTAAAAAGAATCAAGAACAATAATAATAATTGACAGAGAATTTTCTACAATACATCATTTTTTGATATTGGAGAAAATTCTCGACAAATTTCTTTGATTTTTTTAAAAGAGAGCATAAAAAATTGTTAGAATAATTGCCTTTATGAAACTCGAATTTTGAAAATTCTATTCAGTAATTTTTAATTTCGATTTTTTCATTACTACTTTCTTCTAAATTGATTTAAAAATTTCAAAAATTTGGGTGAATATAAAAACACATTTTTTTTTTAAATCACGGATGGATTTAAAGAAATTAAATTTAAAAAACAAATTTTTTACATTCTTTTATTTCAACACCACTGACTTCCGCGTCAAAAGTTACTCAAGAACGAATTTCTTTGACCAATTAAAATTAACTAAATTAATTTAAACATCCAAAAAAGTTTGGTGAACAGAAAAACGTATTTCCGAAATAATTATGGAGTTTAAAAAATTCCGTTTCTTTTCGAGGAAAAAATTGTTTTGGGTCAAAAAATCTTTTTACAATTTTTATTATACTATCTTGAATTCCTCGTAAAAATTGACTAAAGAACCAACTTTTTGGTACTTTTTGAACGATTGTTTCTTTAAATATTTTATTTCCATTCAAAATCATTTACATCTAAAACTCTTTATTGGTAATAACCGATTCGATTTCATTCATATCAATTGCGTTTTCATCTAATTTTTTTTTCAATTGAAAATCAGTAAATTTGTGGTCCTTTAATAATTTACTATCCATTCAAATTCATTCGCGGCAAATATAACTATTTTTCCATAGAAATTCATTCAACTTGCACTTGTTCTATTCGCGCTTTTCAATTAAAATTCATTCAACGAAATCATTTCTTCATTCTACTATTTTCCCATTCAAAATCATTAAATCGAACGATTTTTTATGAGCTATTAACCATTCAAAATCATTGAAAAACATTTTCTCATTGAAATTCATTTCAGAAGCTAAAAAAACGAATTCAGCAGTGATTCATTGAATGAATTTCAATGGATCTTCAATGAATTTTCGTTTGCTGGGGTGACATCACGTCTGAATTAAATTTCTTAACTTCCTGAATGAATTTCAATGAAAAAATAAATTTCAATTACTTTTAATGGTTAATATTTTGTAGAAAGTTGTTCGCTTCAATGATTTTTAATGGGAAAAAAGTGTAAAATAGAAAAAGTGTCATCGTTAATGAATTTCAATAGAAATTGCAAATAGAACAGTTGAAGATGGAATTTATTTCAATGGAAAAATAGTTGCTTTCACTTTAAATTAAGTTTCAAAAAAAGTAAAACATGAAACATATCTGAAATATTTTCTCATTAAATTTCATTCCAGATGATGAAAAAACCTATTCAGTAATGATGCAGTGAATGTTCGTTTGTTGGGTAACTAAATAGTAATATGCATAAAAATACAGTTGAAAGATATAAAAATATATTATTTTCCCATCAAACAAAAATGGACAAGAAAATATATTACATTTTTTTCATTTTTATGTGTATATGTTTTCATCCAAATATATTTTCAAAACTTTTGGTTAAGAAACTTGGCTATTATTAAAAAACAGAATATCGAATAAAATTTTACATATGAATATATTTCAGTGATACAAAATTACTTTAGAATTTCGAGTATTTCGTTAAAATACTCATTTTTCAAAAGATACATAAAATATTTTTCCTGTTCCTATTGTAGATGAACTGTAAAATATCACGTTTTATTTTTGAATTCGAAAAAATATATACATAATGTCTAGTTTTTTTAAATACCTACTATAAGGGTGGTGCAAAAATGAAAAAAGTACATCACAAGTAGATTTAGTATGTGAAAAAGAGTACTGTCAAGTTTGTTGAGATTTTTCGGTCAATATTTAGAGCTTGCTATCTTTTCTTAAAGATCGTTTGATGAAATAAATGCCATTGAATTGATATAGCACATGCTATGTACGATGAATAATAAATGATTATTTTTTTAAATACACAGACAATCTATCGCACATTTTAAGAGGTCGTCAACCTATTTTGATGTAATAGAATATGAGATGATTTTTTCAATCTTTTTTTTTGACAATTTTGAATTAAAATATTCTTGTATTTTAATATTTATTCTACAATAGGAACAGGAAATAGTATATTACGATCCTAGGCCAGTAAAAAAGAAAGTGCTTCAGATCACATGAAATTGTTAGCCGAGTCTGACAAACATGTGATCTAAGGCTTTCATTTTTATTGGCCAAGGGCCGTATACTATTTTTCTGCTCGACGTAGCCAGAAAGCCGCAACTACGTTTTGTGCAGCGGACAGTAAGTTGCGGTTTCTGGCTGGAGGGCAGAAAAATATTTTATATATCTTAACGAAATACTTGAAATTCTAAAGTAATTTTGTATCATTTAATTTTTATCAATGAAATATATTCATATTTTTTACTAATAGCCAAAGTTTCTTAACCAAAAGTATTGAAAAAATATTTGGATGAAAAAAATGTAGTATATTTTCTTGTTCACTTTTACTTTTTAGATAACTTTATTTTGTGAGAAATAAAATTGAACTTAAACTAGTATTAAAATGAAAATAAAAAATTTTATTCAGAATGAGAACTTTTCATTTATTTATGTTAAAAGAAATTCATAAAATTTACAAAAAATTTTTCTTTAATTTATTGAGATACAACCTTTGATTTAAAATTAAATTATTACGATAGGTTTTGTTCAAAACGAAGAATTAAAGCGGTTTTACACCGGGCTTCAGACCTACCAACGAAAAAAACAGGAAGTTGTTCAAACCTGGATGACCTCTTCCCCAAGCATGCAAGAAACCTAACAGAAGGGACATCAAAGTTCCCCTAGAGACCTCGACGTTTCCAATCTATTTCGATCCCTCTTCAGGAGGTAATGATTAACAATAAGAAATCGTTAACATTAACGTTCACGGGTATTAATGTTAACTCAGGTCGAGGTCTCCCTGGAAACTTTGATGTCCTTCCGTAGGTCCCTTATATATTACAAATATAGGTGATGTAATAAGGCACATTGGTAACAAATTTGAGACGTTTAAAATTTATTGTATTAAAATTTAAATGACATACTATACACTGACTTCGTAATCGCAGGTTTATTTCTAAAAGTCTAGTATGAATTCTGTCTACGCGTCCAACACATCATGAGAAACTCTATCAGACTGACTACATTATCTTAAGTAATTACAATGTATAAAATTTATCGTAAAAACTACAAAATGCGCAGTTAAAGTCTTTCAATAATAGAAATAACACATTAGAAAAATGGCTTAAAAACTGCCAAATATTCACATAAGATGATACATGCTTTTTATGCTAAATATATATATGCAACATTATTATTTTAGCACTTTGGACAAGTGACTGTGAAGAATCTTGAGTTGGTGCTTGGTTTCATCGTCGAGATTGAAGTCTTCCGAAAGGGACGTTTCATGGAATGGCAGCAGCGACACGATATTGCCATTACGTAAGGGTACATTAATATTTGCCGTTCTGTCATTGACTGTTGTTGAAACGAGTAAAGGACTTCCTTGAGTACTGAAAACCATTTCACCATCCCGAGGTTTTCGTAAAATATTTACTGCTGAATTCGGTTTGCATTTAGGAGTTATTACAAAGTCGTTTAATGTTCTCTTCGACGCAGGAGTTTTAAGGAGATCTTTCTGCGGCACTTTCGGCTTTGAAATTGTTTTCGACAGCTTGGATCTTCGATTTCGCGAAGAACTACGAGATCTATGGTTCCTTACTGCTTTGGATGTTCCGACACTGGTCGGTTCACTCTGATACCCATCATCCGAGATAGTAGTGACCCGCTTTGTCTTCGAAACTGTTTTTGGAGGAGGCGGAGATTTCTTACGTGACGATTGTCGTGGATTCGGTGGCTCATTTTCTTTCGTTAAATCTTGCATTTTCATTATTTCATTTATAGTTAATTTACGAAGTTCTTCTGGATATCGAGAAAGCAACACTGAACTACTTCTTTCATAGTTCTCGATGTATGATTTGAATTCCAAGTCAAGTTTGTGCAACCGAATTTTCGTCAAATTTTGATATTCTTTGATCAAATTATCCAACTCTGACGTATCCTTTAGTTTGCGTGCTGGTTTCGTCCGCGGCATTTTTACGACAGATTTTCGAGCGACTATTAAACGTTTCTATATAATTCTCACGAATTACGGAGCTGATTGTTTTTCTTGCTGTGGGAAAGACAACAACGTTAGGTTAGAACTGTCGGCAATCGTTCACGTTAAGATGCACATTCTTTTAAAACTTATTTAAATAAGTTTGATTAGTATTTGATAGTTTATTCACATTGCGATAAATGCGTTGAAAAATATTCACAAATTCTGACTTCTTACCCAGAAAATACTCGTAATGTCGAGTATAGTACATAAAATTGGCGGTAAACGAACGACATCAATCAGGACGTATTTTCAACTGAACAGCGTTGCCAAATGCCGCCAAGCCGTCAAGCGTCAAACACGCACACACCGGTCAACGTTCTACACGACTCTTTTAAAATTCAGGAATACCAACTGTTGCATTTTTTTTACATAGTACCAACTGCTGCTGCGGAGCAGGTTTCGACAGGCACGCACACATTGTATTCAATTATGACCCGAAAAAGCCTGAAATCATAGTACGTTGAAATAATATCAGATGCAGACAAAATTCTTGTAAAATATGTGAATACCGTTTTATTATCTTTTTGGGTGTGTTCTACAAGATGCCGCGGCCAGATTTCATTTTTATTGACATACAAAACCAATATGGCGGCCTTATTGTAAAAAAGTGCGTAAAAATGAACGATTCTTTTGTTTAAATCAATATTTTTTTTTAAGAAAACCCATGCGAAAAATTTTAAATAAGATTCTCATGAGAATCTCATGAGAAATTGAAACAAGTGCCTTATAGTTGTCGTAAATATACATTATATACATCTAGTAACCTGCAAACACGGAAAGTATAATAACAGTTATGTTATATTTACGTAATGGTTACATTGTTACATAAATGTTGCATAGTTTTTACATAACTGTTACTTTTGTACTTGCAGGGTAGTCATACAAGTGTAGTACGGAATACGTAAAGTTTTATTACATGAAAGAAAATATTTTAATAGCTAAGGTCATCTAATCCACGTTACTTGAAAGGCGCATTTCAGTTACCTGCATGTTTATTTGGTAGTTCTATGAGCATTCAATCATGAATGTTTTGAGTTCAAATTTGATGGAAATTACATAAAAATCTCATCACAATCAGGTGAATTTTAATACAAATAGCAAATATTGTTGAATATAGTCTTTCAACATATAGTGCGAGTACTATACGACATTTATATGAAATTTACAAGGCGTGTACTTCCCAATAAACAAAATCCCACAATGACCATAAAGTTACCTAAAAGTTGACTTATAGACGTTTAATGCCCAACTACAGTAGTCCTTCCCTTATTCTAATTTGTTCTCTTCTCCTATTCTAATATTTCCCCTCACGCGTTCTCCCCATCGCACCTACAGTACTCCTTCCCTTATTTTTAATTTGTCCAGTCAGGCAAGATAGCGGCCTTCTTCCCTTATTCTAATTTCCCCCTCTCCCCCCCTACTTAAAATTGCTGTCTCACTTTTGTCTCTTTTTCTTTTGTTGCGCATGCGCCGTTATTTGTATTTTGAAAATCCACACGTTGACACACCTCAGTGGGGAGAAATATGAGGGGAAATATTAGAATAGGAGAAGAGAAAAAATTAGAATAAGGGAAGACATTAGAATAAGGACCACTGTACTATTTTCCTGAGAAGCACATATGACATACAGTAGAACCCCCTTTTTACGACATGGGTCGGTTCCGCGACTTCCCCTCAAGCTTCCGTTTATCGACATGCCAGCTAGAAAAGTGCGTTCCCCCACCGCAACCCATCGACAAGCGTGCTAAAGTGACGTCACACGTCACTCGACCAATACGGTTGTTTCGCGGGCTATGCACGTATACATGCGCCGTCTGGTGAGGAGAAGCGTTTAGCCGTGGTGGGGATGACGGGAATCGCTGGTATGTCGTTAAAAGGGGTGTCACTAGTGTCGTAGAAAAGAGTATGTCGATAAACGGAGGTGGCGTTAAAAGGAGGTTCTACTGTATAACTGCGCAAGCTCTGCGAAAGAGAAAGAGAGAGGAAAAGCGAGACAGCAAACGTTTAGTGGGAGAGAGGAAAAAATTAGAATAAGAGAAGAAGGTCGCCATCTTGCCTGACTGGACAAATTAGAATAAGAGAAGGACTACTGTAATAGGCAACTACAAGCAACAGTTAACGTAAAGTCGTCTTCAAGTTAACGGTTACTTATAGTTGCCTATTAGTTGGACATTAAACGTTTATTAGTCAACTTTGAGGTGACTTTACAGTTATTGCGGGATTTTGTTTATTGGGTTGTTTTAAATTCTAATGTGATTCTCACGAGAATCCTACCTATCATTTTTCGCAGGGACGTAATTTTGACACTGAATAAAGGGGCACAGAATGGCGCAAACTGTTGAAACTTACAAAGTTGTGCAGTAGATTATAACGAAAATTCAAAATGACGTCTTGAAAATTTAGGATATTGTAAAAAAATTTTTAAATATGTTGGATCCGACGTTATCACTTCAACTAAACTTTACGAAACCTGGTGTGCAGGGGTTTCTGAGGTCGCTGATTGCGAATCCAACCATGATCTTTAAAAATTCAAAATGTCGGATCCAATATGGAGGACCAAGGTACTAAACATGTTTAGCGAATTTCATGAAACTGAGTATAAATGTGTTTTTCGGGACGCTGATAACGAAACTGGCCATGGTTTTTAAAATTGTATGTAGGTATACAGTTTAATTTTATAATGGTATAGATGGGCAACACAAAATCGGGATATATGCTCAAAGACTACTGCAGATACATGTAATTTGATAATATATTTATACTTTTAAAGCGCAAACTCTCATATCTTTTTCAATAACTTATATATACCCAGTAAACGAAAATGGATTCAAATGTATTAATATATTGAATGCATTTTCATTCATTTATATTCTGATTTTAAGATTGTAAAAATTAAATCACGTTTTCGGAATTCAAATGGATTGAAAAAATCAAATATAGGTTTTCATGGCCATTAATTCACGCAAAACCTATTTCTGGATTTAAGCAAATTCAAATTAGGCATTTAACATTCCGAATTTTGAATGAAGAAGCATTCACATATTCCATATTTACGACCAAATTTTTTTTTATTTTTTTGTTGAAATCCAAAAACTGGCTATGTATTCAGAATCATTAAAATCAATTCTTTTTATACGCTGCAAACCATTTGAGTTTACTAGGCCCGGCAAACGAAAATGAATTTAAATGAATTAAAAATTTGACTGCATTTTTGTTCATTTATATTCTGATTTTGAAACCCCAAAAATGTATAAAAATGGATTCTTTTTGTAATTTGATTGAAAAATTGTAAACAAAAAAGATTGAACATTAAATTCTCTACAAAAAGGTTGTATGTATTTTCTTCCTAAGATAATGCCATAGAAACTGTTTTAAAATGCATATGACTATAGTCGACGATGTATTGAATTTGGTCTCAACGGCAAAAAAATTATCCTATAGTTTTTCATCAAATGTCGACGTTTCAGACCAAAAAAGCGATGGGGGGGGGGGGGGGAGGGAGGGGGCGGCATGTACGTCGACACTGAAGCAACTGAAGTTTCGCTGTCCCTCAAGCGCAGTGATCACGTATACGGGTGCAAAGGTTTTTTGACGCCCTTCCCAGTTAACACAAGTTGCGGAAAGACGTCATAGAGGCGTCGTTTTCGAAACGTCTTAGAGGCGTCTATAATTGATGCATGATTCTGCCTTTCTCGCAAGTGGCAAAGTTTTATGTATATACAGCCCAATGATTAATCACATATCACTTTTATGTTATAACACGCTTTGCACTTATAAAAGTGAACATTACAAATAAATAAATATGCACATGTACCAATTATTAATGAATATTAAATATTAACAACACTATATTACTGTATGTATATGAAAAAATAGATTACCAACGCTGGATGATAATATTAGTGGCGTCACTGCAAGAGACGGCATAATTGTTCTTTTTTAGACGTCTTAAGTGAGACGACTTATTTGCGGCGTTTAAGACCGTCTTCTGTGAGTGCATATCACGTCTTTAAGGCGTCGCAGAACAGTCTTCAAGAGTAAAACTGCTGCAAAATTGTCAGGACCGCTTTGCGTCCAACTTTCAGACGTCTCAGTGTTAACTGGGTTGATACGAAATAGTATATTTCTTCACACCGAGAGGACAGCAGCAAGCGGGAGGAAAGATGCTGCTTATCCTCTCTGCCATAAAGAAAAATCGTATACTTCCCTCGGGAAGTAAAAAAGAATGCCTCAGACTCCATGTTTCTCACCCTCGGCTTTGCCTTGAGTAAAAATTATACGCAGTCTGAGACATTCTTTATTGTACCTCACTTGTTGAGTAATACTAACTTCTCGCGACGGGGAGGAAAATAGACAAGTCCTCCTCACGTGCAAGATTGCCACCGGAGCCGAAGACGACGTCGGAAAGCACGTGGGGAATGCTTGTCTGTTTAAATTCCCGAGGGGTGAATACGATTTTTCTGCATAATGCATTGAAAGTGATCATTGTAATCGAGCGATGCGAGATTAGAATAAGTTACTTTCGGTGCATGTAGGAAGAAATAGTATATTACTCAACGAGGGAAAAATAAAGAATGTTTTTACCCGAGGTGAAGCCGATGGTGAAAAACATGTAGTCTGAGGCATTCTTTTTTACATCCCGAGGGAAGTATACGATTAGCGGGAGGAAAGTTGCTGCTTTCGTCCCAGTGTGATGAAAACAACTATTTCTTAACACCGGGAGGAAAGCAGCAACTTCCCTCCTGCTAGCGGTTAAGAGCGTCCTATTAACGTTCAAAGTACGCTCAACCTAATCGTAGCCAGCTTAAATTGTCTAAAATAACGTTTATCGGACTCTTTCAGAACACTTAACGAATCATTATGTACGCTTCTATTACGCTTCTCCGACGCTTAACGTCCTCTTTGCGAACTCTTGGTAGATATACAATAGATACTTAATTCATTAACAAACCATTTTGAGCTATTATTCATCAATGTGCCTCTAATATTAACAGAGTAGGAGCACCTGGAACCTGTAAAATAAAAACATAACTTTTTAAAAATTACCTCTTTTTGTACGGCACATCCCAGCAAACGAAAAATTATTCGGAATGATTGAAAAATATTCATTTTTGAACATTTTTTAATTTTATTTATTGACCTTTGTGAATACTTCCCCATTGTCAATCGTTCTAAATCCTCTTACAAGAATTGAATGCTTCTCAATAATTCCTGCTGACTCCTACAGAGTCAATGTACTTCACTATTCCGAATGAAGCATTGTCATGCATATTTTTAAACCTTCTGAATGCTTCCTATACTACCAATACTTATTCAAAGAGTAGGATTCAAAGGATTCAAGTTTTAATGCTTCTCAATCATTCTTCGCCCTGCCAAAAATATGAGCGTTCATTAAGAGTTCATAAAGCGTGGAAATGAAGTTCGGGAAACGTTCAAAAAACAGGCATTCCGCTTCCACGAAAGTTCTATAAGAGTACTTAATGCGTGAATATGTACCTTTTAAGAGTTCAACGCTTTGCATTTGTGAACGGCTGCGTACGCTTTGAAAAGCGTACAGGAAGCGTTCCTGATTAATGTATAAGAAAAAAATAGTTACCTTGAAAACATTATTTGTATTTATTTTATATTTTTTTTCTACATTTTATTTAAAAATTAATATGTTTTTATCTTTTGTATGTATTTTAATTTTTGTAAAGATAAATTAATTATCTTTAAATAAGGTGTTCTCAATCGGCCAACTTTCCAGTCGTAATCAATGGCATGCGACGCTTAACGTGAAACAAAGACTGCGCGTGACGCCAACCACTGATCTACCACCGTGAACCAATTTCTAAGACGTAATATGATAATCGTGTTACACTTGTATTCTAATAAAAATGTTTGTTGATAATGAGTAAATAATGATTGATCCTAGTATAATGTGGAGCAAAATAATTTTTGAAGACTGAAAATTATAAGGTTTCGTAAGGAAACTTGTAGAAGGTTGTAAAAATCGCGTTACTTCATCTTGCCGAACGTCTCATGAACACTTTAATTTTTATTTTCTCATGTATAGCGTACAAAAGTAAAAAATCCTTGATGCATTCTTAGAAGCCGCTTAGATAACGCTTAAAAGGTGCATATTCACGCTTCAGAACTCTTTTGAATTAAGCGTCATTTAACGCTTTCCTGTACGCTTCACTTTTGGCAGGGCATGCCGGGGAATAAAGTTCCGAAAACCAACACACCGAAGGCCAACATTTCGATATAGCATGGCTCCAACGTGATTTTCTTCATTTTGTCTTTGAAAATTTGACAAACAGAAAGTAAATTAAAATACCTTGGACTTTCGGGGTTTTTATTTTCGGAACTATTTGTTTCCCGGACATTCTTCGTTTACTGGAAGAGACAATTAAATACTAAGACTTCATCTAAAGGGCATTTTGTGAAAATGAATAACGAGTTGGAAATGTTGGAATTATTACTCCTAAAGTACAGTTGACTACGTATGCTTAAGAACACTTAAGAACAACGATGTTGTTCTTCGAATTAAAAAAAAAAATGTTAGTAGCGAAAGTCAAAAGTTTCATTGATTTGCCTATTATATTTATATATTCGAAACCATTTTACTTGCTGGGTAAGTAGTAATTGTTAACAAATATGTTTTCTTTAATTTCGTGAAGGATTTATTTTGTAATCATTAAAATTATTTTGTAAAGACGCCGAAAACTCACCACTCCACCCGCATCCGAAGAATCTAACCTGAATTTGAACTTAACCTAACTTTACACGACTCTTTTTACATATATACATATATACATCAATATTCTTCGCTGAATGCTGCGGATTGCGGAATGCAGTATTCAGCTGTAACGGCTGTACTGTTATAATCAGTTGTAAGTTGTAACACATATAATTAGCGAAAAAAAGTGTAACGTTGTATGTGCCTTTAATGGCCGCAGTGTTATGGCTACGCCATGATAAGACCACGAAATGTGGTGTTATAAATATATAAATTATGCATACAACGTTTATGCAAGAATATGTCAATCGGTTGTTTTGTATGTTTGCATTTTTAATTACAAATTGTTGACAGTTTGTCAATAATTAATTTTGATACCTGTTCCGAGGAAAATAACATGACCCGGCCGACCCGGGTTTAAATCGTGTAGTGCACTAGGATAATTACTGCGACAATTATCTACATAGTTATATGTGAATATTGCTCCAACATAACCTTAAAAAAAATTATGATATAAGATTATTACAACTACAATAGTAATAATGGTAAGTTTTGTTTTGTAAATATTGTGTTCAGCAATTGTATTTTTGTTAACAAACTAAGAATTTTGTATTTTAATGTAAATTGTTATTTTATTTTAGGCGGTTCCAATAAACGATGTACAGTTACCGACAGTAATTCCAGAGCTTATGTTGGATAAACATACTGCTTATTTACTATCTTATGCAACAAATAAAGATGATTATGTAAGAAACAATTAATATTGAAATTATAGTTTATGAGACTTTTAAATTATAATACTTTATGCATACAACATCAACTATCTTTCTTGAATTTCAGACTTATTGTATGACAGAGCATTTACGTGTGTCAGGAATGTTCTGGGGATTAACGGCATTAGATTTGATGGGCCGTTTAGATCATACGAATAAAGATGAAGTTATAGATTTTATTAAAAAATGCCAGCACGACTGTGGTGGAATCAGTGCTAGTCTAGAACATGACCCTCACATGTTGCATACGCTTAGTGCCATTCAAATCTTGTGCATGTACGATGCGATAGATGTTATCGATGTTGAAAACGTTGTTAAGTTCATTAAAGAAAGACAGCAGCCTGATGGTAGTTTCACTGGAGATATTTGGGGCGAAGTCGACACCAGGTTTTCTCTTTGCGCTGTTGGCTCTTTATCATTATTGGTAAATTATTTATAATTCATAATTTTATTTAAATCAAATGAACAAATTATCAGGTTTATTCTGTTGCAATGTCTTAGGGTCGTTTAGATGCAATCGATGTTGATAAAGCTGTTGAATTTATTTTAAATTGCATGAATTTTGATGCCGGTTTTGGATCAAAACCAGGTTTAGAAAGTCACGCTGGGTTAATTTATTGTGCACTTGGTGTTCTTTCGATGACAGGTAAGTTGTATCTCATTTCATAAGTGTTTGTTACTAAAATCATAAATAAAAGCTATTATTACTCTTATTGTTACTCATAATTTGATTTGGAGTAATCTTATTTCTTTTTTTACCATCCTTATATTGTTTTGTGTATATACATAGTCCATTTACTGATCGGAAACTATCAATGATGACAGATTATGTCATTAAATCATCTACATATTTTTATATTATTAATTTCCAATGATGAAATCTAAATTTACTGTGAAACCAATAGTAAAAATAGCCCATAGTAAATTAGGACATTACATATAGAAACTTTAAGAAATGAAAGATATCTCATTCTAAATTAGAATTAAGTAACAAAATAACTTTAAATAACCAGATCAATAAGTTGATCTTTATGAGGAATTGCGATGTTATGCTTGAAGCAGCATTCTGGAGACATCCCAGCAAACGGAAATGAATTGAGAAGTTTGGAAAATCCCAAAATCGATTCCTTTTTGTTAACATTTTTAAGTTAGTATTGCTTTGTTTATTTTTGAATACTTCTAAATTCTCCAACGTAAGCGGTTTACAATGAATTCTTTTCAATATTTATTGAAGTATTATTCATTTCTTTTAGTTCAATCGTTTAGAATACTCTTCAGACTTGTAGAAAGTGTTTTCAATGCTTCTAAATTCTTTTTCGAGCATGAATCGTTATCATTTCAATACTTCTGAATGCTTGACATTTACATGTCTATGAAACCAATTTGAATTCTCGTATTCTATTATGTCTTTGATATAAATACTTTTGAATACTTACGAATATGCTACACGTAAACCTGCCCATTAAACGAAAAAGCATTCATATTTTGTCAAATTATAACTATACTCTTGTCGAATGAAAGTTTCAGACCAAACATCTTTAGTTGATAGTAAAGTTCTTGTCGAAAGAAAATTTCAGACCTAAAATCGTACATCGATGGATAAACTCATGTCGAAAGGAAGTTTTAGACCTAACATCTTTAGACTATAGTAAAATTCTTGTCGAAAGAAAATTGCAGACTTAAAATTTTATGTCGATGGATAAACTCTTGTTGAATGAAAGTTTCTGGCCTAAAATCTTATGTCATCGAAAAAATGTTCAGTTGGGTCTTGTTTTTAGATTTAGTGACTGTTGTTTGTTTAAAATTTTTAATTAATAATTTTCTTTATTATTACCTATCAGCCTATTCCAAAAAAACACACTTTGAAAATATTTGAATATTTATATTCATTTACTTACTCCTGGAAATATAGTCCATTTTTCTCATTACTAACTTCGTAACGTCCACAACTATTTCAATGTTCAAAGAAAGGTCCACAAGCACCATTAGGATGAATGTTTTTTTGAGTTCATAAATGATTCAGTTGTTTGTGGTATCAGAAGTATGTGGAATTAATTCATTTTATGTAATAAAAAATCTATCATATTTACATGTTGATAAATGTATATTGTATTTTTTATTTTACATTAAATAATCAAGAATTAATATATATATTATTAAAGTCATTATTATTAACGATGTTAAATTAAATATTGTCAATTCAATTCTTTAGTTGTTGGTTTAAGTTCCGGTTGTTGTATTTGTCTTTAAGGGAGAAAAGTTTGTAGATAGTCTATATACGTTTACTGCAGTATTTATTTAGGATACGGAGCAAATTAATGTTAATAGACTGGGTCAAAGTAAGTGTTTTTGTTTCGTCTCAAATGTCCGAAATTTGGACACAACTTTCAATGCTGTAATTTTTGTTCCCAACGTCGTTAGAAAACATTGAAATAAGTCAAAATCGATAGATATGGACCTCCTCTTTCAAAAGCCGTGGTCAGAATGAGCCGGAAACTTCAAAGAAAAAAGTTATGATCATTTTTTTGAAAACAATCCTGGTTTTTTTAACGTTTCTTCGCTGGAATCGCGTTTTTTGACATGGAAAAGGATAATGCTGACCATTTCAAAAGATACTAATCGCGTCTTTTTGCACAACCCTTTCTTCTCCCGTGGGATTTTTTTCAAAAAACAAAATGACGGCTTCAAGATGATGTCTGCAAGTTATAATTTTGCATTTTCTCGCACAATCATCGATTATTTGATAACGTAACGGTTAAAATCGTGAATAATTGGGATGAAAAAGTAATTATTATCATTTGTGATTACCTAATCTCATTATTATTCATTCATAAAATCAAATTAGTTATATACAATGGACTTTTTTTCTAATTTTCACTCAATTTTCGACTTTACTGTATTTTTTTAAGAAAATGATCATAACTTTTTTTCTTTGAAATTTTTGGCTTATTCTGACCACGGCATTTGAAAGAGGAGGTCCAAATCTATCGATTTTGACTTATTTCAATGTTTTCTAAGGACGTTTGGAACAAAAATTACAGCGTTGAAAGTTCTGTCCAAATTTCAGACATTTGAGACGAAAAGGATTAAAGGCCCCTTGAGCGGATTGGCGGGAAAATGTGAAAACTTTTGCCCCAATTTGTAGATTGTATAAAGAATTTTGTAAATAATTTTTCATTTTGAAAATATTTATTGTGAGTATGGGAACCGAATGAACAAGCTGAAATCAGTTCTGTCGCTAGAAAATAATTAAACATAAATAACGTTGCAAATTGTACCGTAGGTAATAAAATATGAATCTGTCAGAAAATGTTAGTTCAATTCTAAATTTATTTTTTTTTAAGATACCGGATATGTAATTACATTTACAGAGTCCGAATTTTAAAAAACTTATCGAGTCATTTAGTTTACGATTGTTAGCGTTAATTTCTACTTTAGCACCTCTCTATTGTAAAAAATGACGTCCGTTGTGACGTCCATTGTAACGTGAAATGTTGCGTCGAATGTTACGTCAAATGGTACGTCACATTGGAGGTCATGAAAGACGTCTCAAATTGGAGCAACATTCATAACATCATTAGACGTCACTTAGGACGTAACATTGGACGTAATTTTTTATAAAAGAGAATTTTGCTTATACAAAGAAGCAACTAAATGTCCAAATCAATTTATTTATCTATTAGAATACTTTACGGACGCATTTGAAGCATACACATACAGTAGGGTCTCCCTTACTGAATCCTCCCTTATTCTCTAGACATCTCTTATTCTCTGGATTTAGGATCTCTTATTGCATATATTCCCCTTCGGTCGGCTTCCGTCCTCCATTGCGTCCTAACCTAACCTTCGCGGCTGAGCGAATCTCGAACCGTTGTCGACCGTCGACCACTAAGAGTGGGGGTAAAGGGGAAGTAGAGAATAAGGGAGACCGCCGCCATTTTGAAAAATCTGCAGTATGCAATACGGGAGACCCTACAACATACTATTCGAACATTGGCAATTATATGCAACTAATTACCAACGCAGAGCTGGGTTCTTATGTAGGTACTACTTAGGCTTTAAGCACTTGCGTGGGATGTACAGTGTATAACTCGATGCACCACCATGCGGAGTGCGTTCGAAACGTCTATTGAAAACTAGTAAGAATACTCGGGCCGAAATGAAAACACGTATGGTTCGAACGAATTCCGTTTGGTGGTGCATTGAGTAACATGTTTGAGGGATAGATCTCATGCATTATCTTATGCGTCCATAGATAATATATTGATTTGCGTTTGACAATAGAAAAATAAAATTGATTTGGACGAAACGACATTCTGTGGCTTCTTTGTATAATCAAAATTCTCTTTTATATAAAATGACGTCCAAAGTTACGTCTAATGTTACGTCCTAAGGGACTCTAATGATATTATGAATATTACTCCAATTTGAGACGGCTTTTGATGACGTTCAATGTGACGTAACATTCGACGTAACATTTCACGTCAAAATGAATACTACAACGGCATCTTTTTCAATAGGGATTAGAACCACTTTCAGCTGTGAAACTGGCAATAGGTAGCTCCTGCATAAATAAAAGAGCGTTCGGATAACGAAAGCTAATAAAAATAATCAATCAATTTCTCCAGGGCATCTGCACATGGTGGACGCAGACCGATTAGGCTGGTGGCTTTGCGAACGGCAGTTGCCATCGGGAGGTTTGAACGGGAGACCGGAAAAACTTCCAGACGTTTGCTACTCATGGTGGGTTCTTTCGTCGCTGACGATCCTTGGCAGACTCCATTGGATAGACAAAAACAAATTGGTAATACATTTAAGTAAAATAAAGTCAGTTCTAAAAACATTATTTAATCTTTTAACTGCAAATAATGTCCGACCGAATACAATATTTGTCAAACTCAACATATAATTTTGTTTTGTATCGATACTCGCAGATGGAGTTTGTGTTGTCTTGTCAGGATGTCGAAACCGGCGGGTTCAGCGACCGGCCGGGTGACATGGTTGATCCGTTTCACACGCTGTTCGGACTCACAGCGATCTCGATGCTCGGTGCCGACAAAAATTTGAAAGCCATCAATCCGACGTACTGCTTACCGGAGTACGTCATCGAACGTTTGGGATTGAAGCCGGACCGCTTAGACAGGTGATTCGGCAGGGAACGACGGGAAATGAACCTAATGACGGAATAACATATTGCAATTTCGGCGGCACCGATAAAAAGTAACAATTGTAATTGTGATAATGATAATAATAAACTGATAATTTATAACGCCCAAATTTTACAGCGTCGTCAAATTACACCTTGATTCGACAATTCGCCGAATAAATGCGAAAACGTATTAATTAACTAATTTATTATTTCGTAATATAATAATGACGTATGTGCTACCGATAATCATCCTCGATAACGATTATCGATTAACTGATAGATGTTCCATAGTGATCATTACCAAATACTTCGGTACTAAAGTTATTAACAATTACACGTTAATTGTCATTTAGCACTAACGCCGGTACGATTTAATTATGCGTCTATCAGCCTCACTCGTATGTACGATTAGAAATAGAAACGCTGCACGTAGAAACTCTTGAGTGACTTACATGGCGATCGACGAGATGACTTCTTTCTCTAATGACTTTCGCTTCCTTTTCCGATTAACGCGATTATTAATCGTTGCCTAATTGTGATTAATCACTCTTACGGGTAAAAGTTAATACAACTCTCTTGCATATTTTTTTTCTCATGCACACCATTTTTTTCTTACAACGAATGCAAAAGCCTTTTGTTTCCTCGAGATTTTCTTCATGACTTCGTATCGCGTTCACCGATGTTTCGTGAATTTGCATTATTAGTTTTTCTTGTCTTTCGCTCTCTTTCTCTCGTTTTGAGTTCAATTGAACGGACGTCGGCCCGCGGTCTCGAAAAGCCTCTCTTCCCAGTTTCGAACACGGTCGCTTCATGTAAGTGTTCCTTCCTTTCGAAAGTCGCCAATTTCGACCGGCACGAACTTAACACGGCAGGAAAATGTTTATTTACGCACTTAAAAAAAGAAATCGCTCGGGCTTGATCGAGATGGCGACTTGATCGAATCTCCGGAGAGGAGATGGAGTCGAAAAAGCGAGGAAGGAAGAGAGAGAGATATTAACCGCGACAAGAGTCGCGCGGGTCCGACGGCCGTCTGTTATTCAATTATACACAATTGAGTGGCGGTACTAAACACTAATTATTGTATTCTCATATAGCGCTTAAGGGAAGACACGTGATGTCTCGTGAAATTCGAAATTGTTCGGTTGCGCGACAACAAAGGGGGAACGGAAGACGCGTGGGTAACGAAAAAAATTGTGCATAAACACTTTCGTTGCTCGCATTGTATTATGAATATACTCCATCGATCGTTCGATCTGTCAATCGAAAATTTTTTGATCGGGCGATCGGCTTCGCTAATCGCGAGTATACGTATTCTCCTTTTTGTCCATTTTTTAACGTCTTCTTTTCTTTTTTATCTTTTTTCCCATTTTTCTTCCTGAAGCGCGAGTAAAACATCTCGCTCAGAGGCCTTCGGGAATACTGTTACTTGCGAATGGAAGGCCCCTGGAAAGAATATTGCGTTCGCGCTTCGACTATAACAATTAATATGTTTCATCGTCGGCTCACCGAGGGAATAACAACGTCGATTTTGCATCACTGAGAACAAAATCTAGGTACCGGAATCACGTAGATGTGTACACATGTATCTGGACCGGGCGATCGGTATCTCGATCGCTGGAACGCCCGGGCGACGCGACTCCGACGCGCACCACCGGTGCGCGATTTCAATCCCGGTCGTCTAGAAAGTTCCGCACCTCGGATGCGATGTCGTGTATGTATCAAATAACGCGTTCCTTCGTTACAAGCAAACCTTCCGTCGACGCGAGAAAGAAATTTTCTCCCGAGTCGAATGCAGTTTTTCTCGAGGCGACTTCGCGCTTGGAAGGAAGGAATTGACAAAGACCGTTCGGTAGAACCCCGATTTTATGCGACGCGCGCGCTTCGGATTTACCCTGTAGTTTATCGCGTTTTATATTGTGTGGTTTTTCCTCTCGTTATTGTTATTTTACCTCGTGTCCTTTCGCTGTCCGTATGTTCGTGCGAGCTTAACGCGATATATAACTTTGTCCTTCTGGTCCGGGTCCTGTAGTTCGTCAGGTTGCCGCACCGTCTTTCGAATTACTCTGTATCGGGAGGAGCGCGGGGTCCCCGCTGCAATTGCGGCAGACAGTGGAAAATTTATAAGAATAGAGGCGCGATAACCCGGCAACTACAACGTAATCCTGAAGCGGGTGCGACATAAAAAATAAGTCGCGGTCCTAAGCTTATTTGGCTAATTTTTTTCTCGGTGATGTCTCTGTCGTTCAGGAGACTGCGGATGATCGCGTGTCACTACGTAAAGCATAATATTACATCCGGATTGAGCTCATTTTCCGCGGTAGATCTCGATTATTCGATCTTGATCGACGTATTCGAAGATGTGCGGCGCATCCATTAGAATGCCGATTGTGCCTGCTGTCGTTACGATGAAGAATAGATAGAGCTGGAGTCGGTCTATGACCATTGCCACGTACTTCCAGTCTTCTCGGGTCTAAAGGAAAAGAGCAAAAATTCATGATAAATATAGTTTCTAAATAGTACAGCATTAACTAATTCAAATATATTTTTTTTTCAATAATCTTATAACTTAGTACCATTTCGTTAATTAATAAATAGCAATTACCCACAATATATCATTGTTACACGGAAAGAAGGAGCTAGGTTATGTAGCATGGGCGTCTGTCATGCTGCGTTCCACCGAGCGCTCATCCTAAAAGAAGATGAAGCCGACGTAATACAGCGTAATTCGATACCGAAAAAGTACGAAGCTCCGTTATTACTTCGGTTCCATCCACTTTTAGTATGAACCTGAGGTTGATCGCAGAGGATATACACTCATATTAAATAACCCAGATTCTTCTTTCTGTGTAGAAATAGATTATTTCAATTTCAAAATAAAACGTTCAAAAAGACCAATGGCACTGCCAAATAAGCAGAATTTATCTGCCCAGCAAACGAAGAACGACTGAAAAGCAATGAGAAGTATTCATTTTTGAACTTTGAATCCTATTTGTTGATGACAGTGAATACTTCCCTATCGTCAATCATTCCTAATCCTATTACAAGAATTAACCACTTTACTTTTGAATGCTTCTCAATGCTTCAACATAACAATTATAAAGCCAATACTTCCCTATTCTGAATGAAGCATTGACATACAATGTGTTTTCTAACATTCTGAATACTTAGTCAGTTAATACTTCCTTCGCTTCCAGAAGGGTTCACTGAGATATCCTCAATAATACTCCATATAGGAACTTGGGAATGCTTCCTAATGCTTCCAGAAGTGTTTCTGTGAGACATTCTCGATCATTCTCAATCCAGAAACTTGGGAATGCTTTGTAATAATTCCGCTTAATGGTTGTCCATAACCTACGTTACCATTGGCGCGTAAACCAGGAACGGTCTATGTAAAGTGTATGATTAAAATGGCCTACGTTGTGTACGGATGAGGGGTGGGTTGGTAAAAAATGCCAAAAAAGCAGTACGACTTTAAAACCATGCATTACGTGTCCATAAATATTAAATTAGGATTAAAATAGTGCTTGATAGCGGTAAACCACAGGTCAGTATTGCGCGCTTGTATTTTCAAGTTAAGTATCATACGCTGTAGATCACAACCGGATAGGTGACCGCATGAGAAGATCTTTTCTTAATATAATTAATTTATAATAATAAAAGAAATATAAAAAACAGTGAAATTAAATGAAATAAAAAGTTAATAGTTGCAAACAACAAAAAATATTTTTTTTTGTATATATAGGGGAAGAATCCTATTACACAGCGAAGAATTCAGAAACATTCAGATTCTCTGCATTCTATACTTTCTAATACTTTTACAAGGATTAAGCAATATCATTCAGAAATATTGAAATTTTCAATACTAAAATGTGGATATTTGTTTCGAAAACAGTAACAATTTCTCAAAATTCGTGGCTCAGGCGGTATCGCACTGGACTACGGAGTCGTAGGTCGTGAGTTCAATTCCCGTCCCGGGACCAATATTTCGAAACCGATTTTCACGCAGCAGCTCGCAGTTCTTAAGACGAGCCACGTTGTTTGTTTACGTTTCGCAATGTTGTTTATCTGGCTGAAATCGACTCATGATTGCTGGTGTAGGTTTCTGCAGCTCCTACATTTCATACACAAATGTAAAGTATGAGGACATCTCTGAAGACGACCTGCAGCTCTCGCAAATTTAAGGAATTGTAATTTCTGTATAAAACTACACGGAAAGAAATTTGAAGCGGCTTTTGCTTCACATAGCGAGCAATTATATGCCGTACGAGTTCCTACAAACGCAAAATAACGATTAAAACTCAAAATTTATAAACAAGTATACTTTTATGACATCTTTGAGATTATTTATTCATAATTTCTAGACAATTTAATTATTACTAATTATTTGTATTGATCTGCAAATGTTGCTCAAATTGAAAAAATCGGCACTTTTTTCATTCTACGGCTTCCGTATCGACAACAGTGCAAGATACACTGAACATATACTGAATCTTTTTTGTAGAGCACAAAATTCCGTACAAAAAAGTCAGTGAGTGTCCTGGTCTAATGTTAATAGGTTAGCTGCGAATAAAGCTGGAATTTGGTCTTACAATGTAAATAATGGATATTTTAGAACTTCTGAAAAATATGATGCATATTTCATCGTTGCAAGTGGATATCCTATTAACTTTGGACTATGACCCTTCCTTACTTTTTTGTAGGAAATTTTACGCTCTACAAAAAAAGGTTGGGTATATTTTTAGTGTATCTTACATTGCTTTCTTGCATTGCCTTGTTTTCGATACGGAAGTCTTGGAATGCAAAAATTTTTCACTTTTAGTAACGTTTACAGATCATTATAAATAATGATTAACAACTACATCGTCTATAAATTATGAATAAATGTTCTCAAAGATGTAATAAAAGTGTCCTTTTCCATAAAATTAACGTTCTTAACGATTTCGAATTTTAATCGCCATTTTACGTCTATCAGAACCCATACGGCGTACAGTTGCTCTCTGTATGAAACAAAAATTGCTTCAAATTTCTTTCCGTGTATGTAAAAAGGCGATATCGCCCGTTAATAATATAGTAAAAAAATAAAATAAAAAAAAATTATTAAACAATATTAAATATAAAGATGTAATAGTGAATTGCTTTGAAGCGGTAAGTATTTAATTTTTTGTACAGTGTGATCATTATATTTTTTGATTTGATTTCGTTTTTAACAAAAATGTTTGGATCACATAATTTATTGGCGTTTTAAATAATCACTGCCATTTCTCATTACGGGCACCTTCATGTAACGGGTTGTGGGCACCCTTGTTTTCTCTCATTTAATGCGTGTTTGGTTCAGAAACATAGCAATATCATTGTTTATGTTGACGTGCCTATATTACTGTGATGAATTGTTAATGAATTAAATGCAATGAATGTAGTCGACCGGTGCATTTGAAGTGCACAGAAATGCGCGCAAGAATGTGATGCAAGAATTGTGATTCTGATTTTGAAGATTAGTGAATGACTATTGTGAAAACGTGTTGTATTCTTTTTGTGAGCGGAGGCTGTAAAGTATATAAATTATTATTTGTGGTGGTTTTCCTTTATATTTTTCCATTTTACCAAATTTTTCTAGGGTGCCCACAACCGGATACAAATATTTTTTTTATGTTAAAAATCGTCACTTCACTAAATGTATGATAAAATTTTTCGATAAACCTTCGGATGATCTATGTGTTCGAAACGGGAAAAAGTACAACATATTTTCGACGTATTTTGACCTCCTGAAAACGAATATCATGACAAAATTTGGCGCTCGGCCATATCTTGGTCGCTATTTCGAAAAACAGCCAAAAAACCCGTTTTTTTCAGTTTTTTGCATTTATCTCGAGATATACATATCTGACGAAAAAATGTTCCGAACAAAAAAGGCAGAGAATTGAATTTTCTACAAAAAAGGTTTGGATACTTTTTTTCCTAACGGCAATGGGAAGCTCGTAAAATAGCGATAAAAATAGATAATCCTTAGAATAACGGTCTTGCGCTTCTTACATTCGCCTTGGTAATTACAGAAGACGCATTTCATGCCCGTTTAATTATCACTAATACCTGTTTATTAAGGATTGGGTAGATTAAAGCAGGTTAGGTTAGACAAGGGTTAGGTTTTTATTTTAGCGGAGGGGTCTGGGGGGCCGCAGGCCCCCCAGGCACACATTGCGGTACGGGCAGTAGTAATGGTAATTGTCTCATCCTTACCATTACTACTGCCTGTACCACACCGGGTGAGGATGAGACAATTATCATTACTACTGCCTGTACCACAATGTGTGCCTGGGGGAGCCTGCGCCCCCCCCCCCCCCCCGCTGAAGAGAAAACCTAACCCATGTCCAACCTAATATTAAAGGATACCAAAGGTAGCAGAAGCATATAATCGAGCGGATCAAGGCACTCGTATATCAATCAATGTGAAACTTACTTCACTATCGAGAAACTCAGCTAAAGGCTCACCAACGAATAACAAGTCGATTTCAGCATTAATTTAGGGGGTTTCTTTTGCGATTAGGACAAAATTGTATATTATAGAGAATTTATATTTAGAGAGAATTTCAAGCCCTACATTTTTTGTTTGGAATATTTTTTCGTCAGATATGTATATCTCGAGATAAATGCAAGAAAATGAAAAAAACGGGTTTTTTGGCTGTTTTTTTCGTAATAGCGGCCAAGACATGGCCAAGCGCCAAATTTTGTCATGATATTCGTTTTCAGGAGGCCACAATACGTGGAAAATACGTTGTACTTTTTCCCGTTTCGAACACGTGGATCATCCAAAGATTTACCAATTTTTCTTTTACAAGCAACAATTTAATTCTTTTACAGGAGTTAGCTAAGGTATCTAACTTTCCACTGATACATATATGTCTGAATAATATGAATGTTGTCAAAAATTATTAGTTAAAAACAAAAGGGTGCCCACAACCGGAGCTCTTCCCCTATATATTCTCCTCTTCCTAGAATCATGATTTATCGAAAGTTCTAAAATTTCCTTTGGATTTCAGTAGATTCAAAAGACTCTACAAGCAAAGTTTCCCTATTTACCTTTTTTATACCAAACTATGATTATTTGTGTTTTCACTTTGCAGAGCATGTATACAGTACGATTAGTAGGAAAAAAGATAATTTCTGAAGGGGTGCACAAAAGGCGGAAACTTAAAGTAAATATTTTTTATATACTTCACCGTATTTTATTTAGGCATATTAGTTCAAACATTTTATTAATTATTTCAGCATCGGATTAAGTATAAGAAAAGTAGACCTGTCACGAGAGAACAAAACTTGGAGACAAAGTCCACATTTTTCCTAGAACTATTTGGAGTTTGGAGCAACTGTCCTTGATTAAGTAAAATGCAGCGCAAATGTTTTAGAAAAGTCGCAAATATAGCATAATTTCAGAAATGAGCCTAAAAAACGCGCAGAACCTCGAAAACGGGGAGAAGTTTGATTTGATTAATTCAGTCATGACTACGAACTTGAGTATGAATATCTCATTTTGTCTTGACAAAATAAGAAGATCCAAAAGATAAGAATTCCATTCTTTTTAAATACACGGTAAATAATTAGAATGGTCTATTCTTCAGTTTCAAAGTAAATGAGGGGACATTCTTAACGCTATAACTTTTTAATAATGAATACGAATACCTTCATAGATATTTTTTCAACATATATATCTGCGACAACAATAATATCATAAATCTGACAAATGTTCTATTTGTATATGTAAGGTATTTGTATCAATTACAACCGAAACTTAAACCTGAAATTTATATTGTATAAAACAGTAATATCTTTATACATATATTTTTAGGTGGGAATCGAACTCCCATTGTCCCTTCCCTTGATAATACATGTAGAACTTATGTTACATATATCCTGCAGCTATTTTACGAATGATAAGAAACGAAAATTTCACAAAATTTCCCTTATTATGTAAAATAGCTTTATTTGTTTTTCGTAACAAAACATTCAAGTAGTAAGTCAAATATTTATCAATTTCATAATAAGAGTATTCATCCTATTAACTAGCAAAAGTGTAGAGATCATTTGCAAACCGGAACCATTCTCCAGAATCTTTTTTGTTGTCTTTCGCTCACTTTCTGTCGTTTTGAACTCAATTAAACAGACGTTCATAGCATTGTTTCAATTTCATGAAAGTTAACCTCGTTAAATATAATTATTTAAGAAAAATAATTGTATTCCTGGAAGATGGATGATTGATTTTTTTAAATTATGCAATTTATCGTTTGTCTTTTTTCATGGCCAGGAATTCCATTAATTTCGTACTATATAAATTCAATTAACGTTTGAAGCGTAGGTGTATGAAGAAGTTTTATATTTGTGACTTAAATGATCGAAATCAAAACTTGTTATGATCTATGGTCCGGATATAAACAAAATTTTTAAATGACTAAAGATATTTAGAGAAAAAACGCTGTGATTTGGAAATATTTTTAGATCCAAAATAGGGATTTTTTAATATTGATATGTCCCATTCATGATGCCAAATTGTTAAAATCCTCTGAAACTTAATTCTGAAAATATGTTTGCTAATGTTAGTTAAAGGCTTTTACAGTGGATATAATTTAAATACTTTCGATTTCCATATGATAACAGATCTGTTGTACATTAATTGACTAAACGTTTTGGTGTGAATAAAGTCTTTCCGGGAAATTATGTATATTTCCTCATGTTTTACTTAAAACATTATAGGGAAGGTTGAGGTACGATAGTAATAATAAGTTAAGTTCGAAGCCTTTGTATGTTACCTATCGTTTTTTTACAAATTTAATAACTTCGTATTTGTTAAAGAAAAATAATTAAAACTTTAGTCACATCAATTATATACCTAAAAATATATAGACTTAATAGCTTCGTAATATTTATGACAAGATACATTTTTTTAAATTATTAGAATTTCGGTATAATGTCCGTTCTTATTGTTCTCGTCTTTATAAAAACTCCTGAAATAAAATGCGTCCTGAAAATAAGGAAAATTTAAGAAAATAATATTTCAATATATTAATAGATTCATACGTTATTTGCATTATTAAACTTCATTTTTTCTTAAAATTTGTTTCTTCTTTAACGTCCAGTATTAGAAAACTTTATAAATTACGCTGGCTATCACTCGTTAACGAAAAATTGTAGTTCGCTTTACCAATTTCAACTTTTTCCTCACTTTATTCTGTTCTTTGAAAATAATGCGGTACTCGGATAAAAAGATGATGAAGAAATATGAGTTTCCTTATTGGAGATTTTATTTGAGCACGGTGATTTAACCGATACCCAATTAAGTACTTTACAATACCTTCTGGAATTTTAGACACTGCAGACCACACATATCAGTTTCGTGTGAGCGCGCGCCTGTATGTAGATATGTACACAGTATGTGTGTCATATTTATTTATGTATTTGTGTAAATATTGTAATTCCTTCGCAGCACATATTTTGCTATTTATTTCATAAAATTTCAGTAAATACTTTAAGTTTTGAACTCTCGGGAAACAATAATCAATTGCAAATTCTTATGTTTATTTATAACTGAAGTAATTAACAATTTTTATTATCACGATATCGAACATCCCTTATAATTTATAATTATCTTAATGATAGTAACGCAATCAAATTTATGCAATTTTGCAATCCAGAATGAATTTGTCGTATATTTATTCGAAAAATCTGCCAACTCTCTATAATGTTGAATCATTGGAAATCCCGCCAGTCGGCAGCCACCGCCTTGAATGATGAAAAAACTGAGGAATCAACGAATCTCTCGCAACGGTATGGAAACTTCGAGAAGATCAAAAGTGTTCCAGAACTTTGAGAAATCCGTTGAAAACAAATTTGCTGATACAGTTTGTTCTATGGTTTCGATTTTTAATTGTAAGTTAGAGTTGATTTGATTTTTGTTATGTTATTTATGGCACCAATTTTAAATAGAAAAAACTTATTAAATTTGCAGGATTTATACCAAACAAGTATTTTTTCATTTCTAGATCGTTCATTTTGCGTTTTATTCAGGTGCACTAATAGACAATCATGAATTGCTGAAGAATTGTTAGAATCGGCTTCGCCTGGGTCGTCAAATCACGCACACCCGGAAATCTAACTTTCTGGCCACGTGTTGTAATGTGGGCATATCCATAGAAATTTAACTTCCATGAGGGTGAGTGGCTCAAAACTATTCCCATGATATATTTCATATAATAATAGCAGAAAATATGAAAGTATGTTTACTCAGAGGAACACCATACTTTAAAGTCGGTTTTATATCATTTAAATATACAAAAAGTTCCAAATCCGTCAAATATTGCTGCTACAGTAGTGGAGATATCAAATTTGTTTTCAATTAAACTGCTATAACTTTTTTAAGTCATTGAATAATGACCTGAAAATTTGTTTACAGCTTCTCTACTACCTAAATAATACAGCACCACACAGTATTGATGCGTGCCAATAAATAAAAACGAGTTAAAATGGACTAAACTATAAACAATGTAACTATTTGTGGTATAATTTTGTTAAGTTCTGCTTTAGCTAATATATTGAAGGATGGTCTTATTCTACACTTAAAACTCTACAAAATGGCGTTCAGTATTTGATTGTGTCCCTTCAGGAAAAGTAGTGCCCTCGGGCGTAAAATAAAAACAGTCTGAAAATGGAGGATTTTACGAAAAAAAGCCGACAAATACGATTTCTTATAATTTTCTACATTACAATACATTATGATAATGGCGGGAGACAGTAGAAAACTACAATTATAAATACAAATAAACGCGGAGTAGCGGAGTATTACACGAATGTTACATCACAAACAAAAACATTACTGATTGAAAAATAAACTCGCTAGTCAGTGTTGCGCGTCGCAGTGATTCGTAAACATTTTTTATTTGTGTGATAGAACGAATGGTCATTTTACTCCCCCTAAATCGAAAAATATTGTTTGCATCAAGGGCGTGCCGGCTTCGCCAGCCCTCGGGCGCCTAATCACCATTAGGGGCGTAAAACGACCATTTCACGCCCTTGGTGCAAAAAGTACTATTAGATATATTGGCCCAATAATTGCGCTAAATTAGTTAATGTCGTCAGTCACATATGTTTCTTTAAACATAGACTATCTACTGGGTCTGATATTGCCAAAGTACTTATAGTTTACCAGCTGAATTGGTCTTTTACGACAGCTCAAACTATTGCTGTCACACCGAACTGTTTTACCATGCACTAATTAGTCTAGGCGCTGGACGTAGTTCACTATATGCCCATGGCTGCAAAAGTGAGATGTGAATTTATGGGGTTTCAAATCCTGCACATGAATTTTTTTCCGAAAGCCGAAAATTTGTTCATTAAATTGTTATTAACACATTTTTAATAACTAATATAATAATTTGTTTTAGTAACGTATATGTTTTTTCGGCTTCCGAACAATTTTGACGTATTTTTCAATTCATTTGCAATAAAAAAGTTTCCTACAAGTATAAATGATTTTTCGGCATTCGGACCAAAAAATTCGTGTCCAGAAGTTGAAAATCCATAGAAAACACACCAATCCAGCCATGGACATGTAAACGGTCACAAAACCATGTCCTGTGCTTATAGACCAAATATTCGAGCGGTTCGGATCGCTCTCCCTCGGTTTGCGCATTTACCGCGTAAGCACCTTTTCGATGGATAAGAAGATTGCTGACGGTCTCGAAATAGTTATTCTGGACCAACATTAAGAGAGTATGTACGAATATTTTTATGTAGAGCGAATTTCGTAATTCATGTTTGACACAGAGCATAGCAAGGACGTTCCCTTAGCTCTTCTGATGAGTCCGTGAACGGTCTCGTCACGAAACAGCAATAGAGATTTAAATTGTAAATATTTGTATTTGCAGATGAGGATATTGAGTAATGTCTTAACTTAATCCCGACGCATGGGTCGTTTTCGACCCAGAGAAAACTCAAAGTGTACTTTATAAATTGGCCGTGGCACAACGTTCCGAAAATCAACATACCGAAAGCCCACAATTTCGATATAGCATGGATCCAGCGTGATTTTCTTCACTTTGCCTTTGAAAATTTGGCAAAAAAAAAACAAATTAAAACACCTTGGACACACGCAATATCGAAATGTTAGCCTTTCGGGGTTTTGATTTTCGGAGCTTTGTTCCCCGATCTATAAATTGCATTACTGTAAGCATTTTTAAACGGCAGGACATATTTGACCTAGCTAGGTAGTGGGAGGAAAGCGCTATAAAATAGCCGTTGGAACTAATAAAGAAGAAGGAACAATAAAATTAAAATTGTTTACCTACGGAAAGAATCCATTACCCCTTCCAATCACGTAAAATATTTACTCCTCTCCTGACGTCTTTCTAAAACCCCTACCGAGTCGGTAGGCAAGGAGCTAATAACCCCCAACGGCTATTTTACGAAGTAACCAACAAGGTTGATGGTAAATAAAATTATACAAAGGAAAAAGCGTCCATGACAACACAATCATAGTTAATGTCATAGTATAGAGATATTACCCATACAACTCGTGAAAAATGGAGTTATTGAAGGATTGCTTTATGAATTCTTTAACAATAAGCGTTGTCTAGTTTCCCTTTTGCCCAAATCTGTACATGTTCTATGCCGTACTGCGAAAAAGTTATCTGCTATTACATAAAGGTCATCTTTTGCGACGTACGGCAAAAGATACACTTTTCAAAATAAAGCTCTCCTACATATTCCATACTGATATAGGTTAGAATGACAAGATCTAGCCTCATACCTACAATAAAGAATTGGATATATTTGGAATGGGTTTCTGGTAATGTACCTGAATATAAAGGTCCTCATTGCGCAGATGCTCGGCAATGAATTCGACCGCTTCGGTGGCTTTAGCAGCTTCCGGGCTGAGTAAAATTGAGTCCGAGCTTTCGGATCCTCTTCGGTCGGCGAGCCCGTCGTTTCCGCCTCCCGCCGCACTGGAACCACTTGTGTGGTGAATTTTTCGATTGATTTTGCAGTTCGGATGGTGCAGATCCGAAAGCTCCATAACTTCCATTTTCGGCTTCGTCGAAAGGGAAGGAGGCAGGTGCTTCGGTATCTCCGTTGGACTACCCGAATACGTCGAAGTTGGCAGTGTTACGTTTGGGATTTCCATCATCCAGCGCAAACGCGTTTTCTTCGGGCGCCTCATTAGCAAAAATCTTGGCAATGCTTTCAAAAAGACCCTGAATAGTAAAAAGAACCGGGAATTAGTAGTTGGATAGCATTTCAATACTTTTAAAATATTTTTCAAATCTAATTAAAAATGTAGGTGTAAAATCAGCAACCTGTGACATTTTTCCTATTAATCAATGACATAAAGTTATTAGAAAGATATATATCGCATTAGTTTGAGAAAATATAGTCATTTTGTTTACATATATTACTAAAAATAAATTTGCAAAAAGTAGCCTCATAGCATATAATAATGTATATATTACTTATTATTACCTACATAGGTTGAACAAGTACAATTTCCAGAGTGAGCACGTATGAATTAATTTTAGGCAACTCTGTGATCTTAATTAAATTCCCTATTGTTGCACTTTTAAACACAATACAGCAATTCCTAAAATGTTTACAAAGTCCATTCAGGCGGTAAACGAATGTTCAAACTTTCGTTACGGTTGAATGTAATTAAAAACTCTTTCTAGCGACATTATTACGGAAGTATATAACAATCAGAAAATGAATAAATGCAGTCTTACGCATTAATAAATCATATAAAGGTATACCTCAACGAAAGAAGAAATATTATGAAAAAGTGTAAGACTCTCAAATTTATTGAGAATTCAATTCAAATTACGCCATCTAATGATTATTTTAAGTTAGTTAAAGTTCTGTAAAGAAATTAGCCATATTAACAATTTATTTCATTTTAAATCACAGCTGTAATATGTCATCACGTAGGGTTGCTGTTGCTTATTTAAGAATTTGATTACATTCATAAACTTTTCGGGTTTTTATCAGAACTTTGATTTTATCTCTCGGAAATTAATTGATAAAAGTTAGTATTTTATTAGTGACTGTTCTGGACATAAATTTATGTTATAATAATGATAATCCGCGATTCAAACATTTTTTTATCCACACTGAGAAAAAAATCCGTAGCTAAATTGACTATATCACATAGTTGGAAAAATATAGTTAAAATAACTATAATCTAGTGTAGTCCTCATTTCACGCTATGTTTCGTAGAAAATTTTTTTATTTAGTATTATTCACAGTTAAAGTTTATATTTACTATAAATCCGTAGTAAATACTGCCGCACCCCGTGCGTTTTGATGCCGCCAGGTGGCGACGCGGCGTTCGTAGCTTTTTTCTTCGAGCCCGTGGCTCCCGTTATTGAAGTGGCTTTTCATATGGTCATAAAAAGGACCGACGGGTCTCAAGATGTGATAATTATACATAATGCATATCGTATATGCACCTGTATCGATAGGCTAGTTACAAGACATTGAAATTTGTGTGTATAATGGCATTGAATAATACAGTTTTTAACTGGCTAGAGTGTGACATTCACAAACTTAGGGCAGTAATGATTTTTTGTTTTTCTCTTTGTTTCCTGGTTTTTCTTAATCAAAGAACGAATGGAGAAAAGTAGACCTTTCATATGCTGTGATATATATAGTTTACAAATATTTTTAAAAAGTAAATATTGACTCCTTTCCATATTTTTTATGACAATTTCTTTCAGTGAAGCTAGTCATTTTCTGAAATGACTATTTCAAAATAGTTGACTCTATTTGTCTATTATGATAAGTAGCATTTTGAATCGTGAAACAATAATTAAACTTTATTATTTCAGAATAGTTATTTTAATTATTACCATGTCTAGTCCTCATTTCACACTATGATGCATAGTAAAAACTGGTCATTTCAACTACTTTTTTTCTAAGTGCATCTTTTCTTCTCCGTATTTTTTTTAAGTAAATATTCTTCAGAGAAATATAATAATGGTAACTTTTTTTTTATAAAATTATAATGTGGAACAGGCCGATTCTTGACCTACAGTTTGATATTGAACAGAATCGTTTACTGGCATATGTCTGTGCCCATAATAATTTTTTTTATACGTACATTAGTTAAATACATCTATTAGTTAATATTAGTGCATAGATTAGATAAATTTCTGGAGAGAATTTTTTGGCCAATTTCCCGTTCTATTCGTTTGAAGTGTTTTAATTTATCTGAAAGGTAAAGGTGTTTTTATTATTGTTTTTTTAAATGTTTTTGAACACCCAAAGGTATTTTGTGTCTCTTTTTTTTGTTTGTGCAAAATATCGTATTTGGTATGATATCCATCACTTTTTTTTAGTGATGTGCAACATTGCTACTTTATCGATAGTTTATGACAAAACATATGTATATACAGGGTTTTTATGTCTTTGAATATAGTATGTCGCAAAAGTACAATAATAAAAAATCGCTAAAATCATCGAACATTTTTTTTTCTCTTCGGTGAAATTTCCACTTTTTAGAGCTCAATTATATTCTAGTGAACCTCTTAACTCATCAGATTTGGATTAATTGATATTGAAAAATGCTATATTTAACATTTAAAGCATGCTATATCGATATATATACATTGCATACCCACATTTTACCACACGGAGAAAAATTTCTTTGGAAATTACATTGTCATTAGGGGACAGACTTGCATCAGGCGAAAATTTTCTATTCGTTTTGCTAAAATTTACTAAAATTGGTGTAATTTTGACCATAACATTTTGAATTTTTTCCAAAACTAACATTAAAAATGCTGGAAAGGTATGATAAAAATAACACAAATTGTAGTAATTTTTAGCTAAAGGAGTAGGAAATTTTCTCATTATGCAAGTCCCCTAATAATCATGCAGAATAGTAAAAAGAAATTTTTCTCCGAGCAGTGTCGCACACCACGCAAACTTTTGGAAAATGTCAAAACAGACTTTAAAAACGCAACAAATGTTGAAATATTTCAAAATTTGATTATTGGCCATGTTTTTCGAGCAAAAAAAGGTGGCACTTCAGCCCACAACGCCCTACTTACTTTCTAAATTTCTTGGAGTGAAAATTAACTTTTTAGTTAGTGAAAACCGAGCAACTCTTGTGAAAGAGTGAATATTCAACTCTTTAAGAGTGAATTTTCACTCTTGTTAGATTGAAATTTCACTCTTTCCCTCCGAGTCGTGGAGTTGACAACTTGAGGAAAGAATGAATTTCCACTCTTAAAGAGTGAATTCTCACTCCAAGACATTTAGAGAGTATAAAAAGTAAACAATAGTTTTCTTCTTTAAAGACCAGACTTTCCACATAATTGAGTTTTTATCAGAGGGGCTTAATTAAATATGTTGAGTGGATTTTGTTTTGCCGTGGAAGATATTCTTTTCATATAATCCTTCAGATGTTCACATGTTTTTGCTAGTTTAAAACGCCTTCTTACAGTTTCTTTGTAACGTACAATGCCACATCCAAATGACCCACTATAATATAGTTTTATTATTAATAACTTAAAGCGTGGAGAAATTATTTTTTTATTAAATCCAGTGAATTATCTACAATTTTTCTTAATGGTCTAAAGTTTCATGGTATATTGTAGAGTACTTTTTTTTAACGTTTGTAACGTGAATACAGTAACTGTGTTTAGAAATTATTTAAATTATGAAATGTAAGGAATTAGACAATTCTTGGAAGGTCGAGAAAATGTAAATACGCGAAACTTATGATGACGATTGCGGGTATTTGAACGTTACTTCGATGTATATAATTTTAAATAAATTCACCAGTTCGACTAAATCATTCAAGGCGTCCACATCGTAATTTGCTCACCCTAAGGAAATCCAGCGAATCCTTGCTTATTACATTAAAAATACAGTCCACTATTATCAAGGAACAAACAAACTGTATGTATGAAGCTCGATATTTTCGGTAAATAATTTATTACAAAAACTTGGCATCGTCACCCTTCCTTCCGTTTTGTATCGTGCCCTGTCTTCCGAAGTTTTATTTTTACGTACTTACTCCGATAACATTTGACATGCATTCGTTGTTGTGAACTGTTTATCATGAATTAGAATTGATAATTTATTCAATCAGATTGGCTCGGCGTTGCCAAGAATTCAAATATTTGCATTACGAAAGTTATTCTTTGTGTTGCGCAGAGCGAGTGTGAAATGAAATTTTCTAAAATAAAGAATAAAATATTGTAATTATTCTTTTAACATTTTACGAAATTGTTAGATATGTTTTTATGAAATGATCTATAAAATATGAAATTATATTAATTACATCGGTTATATGCATGTGTTAAATGTTCACTGAAAAATATACTGCATCCACATATAAATTTTCTTAAGCAGAAGGAATATTTTTTTATATTTAATAATTGTTTGTTTTAGAAAATTAGTAGTTAGAGTACCAACTCGATTCACCCAGTTTTCCAGAATTTTAACCTACATAATTTTACTATTGCACCATCATGTTTGGTACCAATGTGTTCCCAATATACAGTGGAACAAATAGATTATGGTTATTAATTGTCTATTAAATAGAAACAAATGAAACTAAACGGCAACATTAGGATGCAATAATTTTTAAGAATACGAACTATTAAAACGTCACTTGACAATACATATTTCATATTCTTTGAGTCGCTGATTACGAATCCGATGTTATTTTTTCAAAAATCAAAATGAGCCATCCAATGTCAGTAACAAATTTCATAAAATTCCCATTTTCCCATTTTCGTGCTCCATTTTGAAACCGCTAATTGAATTTTCAAATTCCAAGTGTAGATTCTTTATTAGCAACTTAAATGCCCCTAAATAACAAATTTCAAATAAATCGCATATAAAGAAAAACGTGTGCATGTAAGAGTTATAGCAAGGAAGGAAAGCTCAACATTTTCAACATCATGTATCGCTTAAAAAATGATATCATACAATGCATTCAGACATGTCATTATCGGCATTCGTAACATGTTAATGTTTTAATCACTCATAGTTAGTGAACAGTGATGTAAGACAGGAATTCTGACGTATCTGAATACACCTGAAGTTGGCAAGCAGAAAGCAAATCGATAATATCCGTTCCTGTAACTTGAACAGTAAACGTTGATAAGATACCTGTCATCATATTCTCAGCTAACAGGCAGCATGTTGTCGACTTAAATGTTACTCATAAGTAAGTTAAAAAAAAAAATAACATTAAAATGAGTGCAAATAAAGCATTCGTAATATATTGTTCGGTTATTTAATATACTGTACAAAACAATTTTAAATTAAATCTTTGAAAATGGAATCCAAATTTCGGTTTACAAATTGGTTGGTTACTTGGACAGAAATAAAAATCAAGATGCTTTAATTTTAGTGTTATTTCTATTGAGAGAACTAGAATATCAGACTTTTGCTAAATGTTTCAATCATGTGCGATTTACGATCTGTCTTTATCGTTAACGTATCAACGCGGAATCACGTATCCGTCATTGATTCATGAATTCAAGACGCTAAGTATAAACTAGGAACTTGCGATTAACTTCAGTTAATGCTTAAAGCAACTTGTCAAATGTAAAAATCTGTTATGGACAATTTTAAACTGTTCTACAGGATCTATGCGTCATTCAATACTTATGGTATTTTTACACTATTTTTTTTACATTTGAACCTAATTTAATATTTGCAAGTATTTATCTGTATTTTACATTGTATTGATACAATTATAGAATAATTAAATTAATGTCATAACGTCTTTTGATATTTAAAAGTTGAATTGCTTTACATTATTGACATAGAAAATCCTACTTGTTAATAAATTGCTCGACATCGAGTAATACGGACTCTTTTTTATATATTGAAATTAAAATTAATAACGGAATAAACTATAATTTTTTTTTAAAAGACAGGACTAGACCTAAATAATTGGTAAATTGCACCCTACTTATACGAACTAGGGGCTGGGTACCAATTTGAATCCATTGTATTCGAATCAGTTGTACATTGTTAATGTTATTAATGATTTCCATTCTATTCAATCACTCGTCTAGTATAGTTTATTACAAAATAATATTCCTGCGTTTATTCAAAGTTTTGTTCGAAATGAGCATTAGTAAGTAATGTATGCCCGAGGGAACACGTTTGACCGCTATACGCTTTCTGTAAGGATAAGGTGGGTCTTTGTCGTTGTACTTGTATGAAAATATTCAAATTGTGTAATAAAATAAAATTTTATGCTTGTAGAAAAGACCTAAAGTAAGTGGCTGTTTCGCTCCTCAAACATTATTTTCTCGATAGATGGTGTATTTTAACTTCTCTTCGCAGACGCATATTATTATTGTTCAGCTTTAATGCGTTGTTTAATCACTTTTAATAATTTTTAATATAATAATTAAAACATTGTTTGCAACTGGTCAAATCAGTTACATTTATATCCCTTACAATTACTTTTTAAATTACTTTTCTTACTCTTCACCCATAACTTTTTGAACACTTTGAATCAGAAGGAATCAGCATTTTAAATGTCATACATAACTGAAGACCTTCTTGGACAATACGCTGCAAAGTTTTATCACACAATGCAAAATAATTAAGAATCTTTACGCAAAGTCACAAACGTAAAATAATTAGATAATTAAACATTTCAATATATTGTAGAAAAGATATTAACCTGCGAATTAACTGGGGCATGCGATGGGTTCTTGGACCTCTGAAGTTCCAGTTGATAATAACGACTGTTACTAAAATACTGACGGTGTTCATGATGAAAGTGAAGAGGAGATATTTGGCAATCAGTGGCAGTACGAGTGAAGTCGGTGGCAAGATTTTACTGACGAGCAGCAAAAACACGACCAACGACAAGAGAATACTGATTCCTGTAATTAGTAAAACATAAATATATTTACAACATGTTTTAAATATGCATGTGTCATCATTATAAGTTTATTATTAATCATCAACTATGTTTATACCTCTACATTCGCATACCACTTTCCTTTTTTCCCATTTCCACCTAATTTTACTTTAGATTGATGTTGTGCCTTATCTGCAGAATGCATACCAAGATTCATACAAATTGTGCGTATGATAACGTATAACTTATTGTTAAATACGAATAGTCCAAAGGGTTATTAATTATTTAGGCACTTAAAACAAATTAAATAATAAATAAAATTAAAAACTATTACATACGTATTTGTCGTCAGGAGAAGGCTCTAATGAATAACGAGTTCACTAAATATTTGAATAAAAAATAAGTGATCTATAACGAAGTAAGTGTAAACACTGACTATTATGAATTGGCTGTATCAGTTTTGTCGCAGAATATTTTATTAGGGGTTTATATAGGTTAGGACCTCTGTTATTGTCTCTCTTCGTGACCTCTATGTTATGTGCGTGGAATTAAAATTTTGACATAAGGTTTCTTGTATTATAATAAAATATTTTAAGGGATGATTAGGACATTCTTCTAGAAAAGACCGTCCATAAATTACGTAGCTCAAATTAGTGGGGGCCGATCCTACTTATGAAGCGGCACTCCAGAAATTGTCAACAGCGTTATGTGGAGGGAGCGGTCCAGAATACCACAAAATTGCGTTATATAATTTTTCGACAATCCTTTCGTTTAAACAAGACATTTTTATCATAAGATTCTGTGTTGTCATTTGGATGATATTTTAATAATATTTGATAGATCGGTATTTCTTATTTGCTTCGGACATCACGCATTAATATAGGGCGAATCGCTTACAATAAAAGCCTTTGAGATTAGTGTATGTCATTTGTAGGTATATCTACAATAATATTAATGTAAATGTTCATGATAGCAATGCCACATCATTTTTGTTTTGATTTTCAGATTCTCGAAACAGAAAAACTGGTTTCATTAAAATATCCATAATTTTTAATTAAACATGTTATGAAGTTGTAATCAACCATATCTTTTTATCAATTAATTGAAGTAATATTATCCCATCATGGTCTCCCTTAACGTTCCCTTGGTATATTGAACGAATACTGCGTTACCTTGGATTAAATTTCTGCTCAAAAAAACAAACGACTAGATCCGATGATTTCAGATCCTTTTGGAACACTAATTTGCCTTGTACAAAATGTAGAATTGTCCATTCTTAATTACTACACACTTAGTTCGACTATTTAAATAATTCCAGTCAGACATATTACATGACACGAAATCTCGGAATACTTTATATAGTATACAATAACCTGTGGTTTCTAAACTCCATTGCACAGTTCGCTAACAAGATTTTTTTCTGTACAAGGGAAAAAAGTATAAAATTAATTCTGGAATTAATCATATTGAAATTTTGTCGTATAAATATCAGGAATCCACAATCGATAAGATCATTCACATCAATCAAATTTAGTAATTTTCTATAATGGTTGTCTGCATGTTTCATTTTAAAGTAAATTCTTGCACGTTTTAAGATTATGATAGCCCGTAATTAAAATGTGAATACTTTGTTGTAGAATTGGAGTGTCAGAAAATCATTTGAGTTGTACCGTCGAAAAGGGAGTTCCCCAAATGTTATTGCGGTTGATTTTCGTATATCGAATTTTGAATATCGCAGTCAGAATAGCCGCAAATGCGATTTCGCGGTGAAATAGGCGAAGAACCCACGAAAAAGTGAACTTTTGTTTGGATTTGTTTTGTTTATATCTATAAATATTGAAAAATTAGACAAATTTGTCAGAGGTGATGTCTACGTTTTGGAGGGCTCCGCCCATTTAGACCCTGCTGTATCTGTTGACCTTACTTCCAAACATACAAGAATCAGTTTATAAGTTCCCTAGTAGAAAATGCGACCAGTTTCTGGCCATTTTTTCTGGTCTGCATGCTACAACTAATGGAGTCCAGAAAAACTGGCCAGAAAATGGCTTAATTTTCTACCAGGATTGATTCATGTGAAATCAAAATGAATTATTTTAGCCAGCATAACGCAATTCTTGGACTAAGGACATCTTTATTGTTATTTTTTAGGCATACAAGCACCGGAGATCATCGGACATATACCTGAAACATCGGGAATTAATATCCTTTTCCAATTGAACTCGTCGAAATACACAAGAAAACATATTTATTTAATTTCGAGAGCTTCCTTGTCAAAAGTAAAACCCAATCGTTTTTATACAGTCAAATCCTACAACGAAGCATTATTTTGTTTATTACGGGTTAAAATGATTCAAGAATACGCAATAAACATTTAGTTTTTAATAGTAAGACAGATAAATCCTTGATAGAAAACGATTCGGTTTGCTTGGATTAATGTTGGTTTTTCGTATTTCCAATGAGTCGAACAAGTTCACGATTATGTTATTATTAAAAGCTTTATCCTATCAATTTTTGACGTGCATTGATATTGACGAAGGCAAATTTATTGCACCTTTGTCCAAATTGTAATATAAACGTATAATAAACAGTTTTTGAAAAATTTAGTTTTTGATTCAGTAGGCGTAAAATGGCAATTTTACGCCTCGTTTTCCGGGCGTAAAATGACCAATGTAATTTTGTCGAATCATCATTGTTAAAAATCATTGAAAAATGGCCATTTTTCACACCTACTGATTGCAAAAATTATGTTCTTATCACGGGCGTAAATTTTTACATCCTCAAGGCGATAAGCCGACACCTATGGGCGTAAAAATTATGTTACGCCCTTTTGATACGAAAATGACTATTGTATATATCGTTTCAAGCATTTTTTGTTTATGGGTCATGTAATGACATTTTATAGGCTTTGTTACTGTTGATAATTGTCGGAATACTTTATTATTATTTATTAATTGGAAGTCGAATCATCGTTGTTTTTGTGCCAGCAATCAAATCCAAAGCAATATAAAACTATTTCGATACGCTAAGGAAACGTCGTAGAGACCAGCAGATGTGTTTTATCATATCAAAATACTGTTAACTTCATGGGATTATTAGAAAGGAATGACCATTGATTACAACTCGATATCATGATAAATTAAAAGAATTTTCAAATAGCATTGTTATTCGGTAATGTATTTTTAATTTGAGAATGAACACGCCCTACATGATGTCTCTTAACAAATATTCTTAGCAAGAATTACGTTATGGTCATATTGGATCATTTTCTCAGCGAATAATTTAGTTAAAAACTACTCTATATACCATAGGGACATGGTCAAAAATTTTCTCATTATAATAGTTAAGACTCTGGATAGTTAAAATATTAAAAAGAATATGGGTTGAAGGTAAATTCCGTTGTGCGATATTCGGAAGTACGTATGTATCCGCAATGCAGTAGTGCTCTACCGCAACGATAATAAAGCACTCTTTGTGCAACTATGATTAAACGCAGAATATTAGAAATAATAAATTATGAATTACCGAGTGTGACTTTCTCTCCGGCTTCGGCAGGTAAGTAGAAGACGAGAACGCAGAGGAACGAGATCAGGACGGTCGGAAGGATCAAGTTGATTGTGTAAAAAAGTGTTTTCCTGCGAATAATGATGTAAAACGTGATGTCAGTCTCCGTCGGGAAGTCGTCCTGGTAGACGTTCAAGAAGGCTGGTACTCTGATTATATCCCAAGTGCCGCTTTTCCAATAATCTGACAGGTCGACGAAATTCTTGTCATTGTAAAGGGCTAGCGACACCTGGTCGCCATTGAAGGTCCACGATCCGAATTTCATAATGCAGGTTTGCTGATCGAACGGGAAGTACGTCACGTCGATTGTACAGGAACTTTGGTAAATCGCCGGCGGAATCCAAAGAACCTCGCCGTTCGGATAAATGAGGACGTTGCTCTTGTAGCGAACCTCGTAATTACCGTCGGCGCTGAAGGAAATACGAACTGTGTCATTTTTATCCTTATCCAACCATTTCTGGTTGTCATACACACATTTATAATTTCAAAATTCAAAATGGCAGACGAAAACAAAAATATTTATTTCAATTTCATGAACAGGACTCATTGGATCACTGGTTGTGGATACGCACGTAGAATTTTGAAATTGAATATGGCCAATTCGCCATTTTAGAAAAGTAAACTACGTGATTTTAAAAAATTGTTTCCATGGTAAAACAAAACAAAAACATTGTTCCGTTTACTATTTCCAGATACTTAAATATGCAGCATAGTACATAACCTCAAATGTACCATAGCTATACAGTTAAATAGTCACTCAAAATATTCATCACTAGAAAAATAGATTTACTAAATGTGATTAAAAGAAAATAACTACTTATCATCATAAAAAGTAATTATTGTATGCTATATTTTACAATATTATGAATTATAAAAATAAGATATAGTCAACTACAACTTTTCACGGTGTGAATTGTACTATTATGAAATGTTATAATCTTTTCTACCTTTTCTTCAATGTTCCATTAACTTTTTTTTTTCTCTGTGTACAGTGTACCTCTCTCGAACAAAAAATAAATGGGACTATTATAAGAAAAATGTGTTGTCTGAAACATGGTAGTGTACAACTTAATAATAAATTAGTAATCAGGTTAGTTATAGTTATTAGAATAAGTTTCATAATTAATGAGACAACTTTGTTGAACTAGAATTTAATAATTAAACAGTTTTATATACACTTTGCGTCTAATTCAATTTTTTATCATAATGTCTTCTAATACTTTGGTCCTCTCTTAGGCCTAATCCTTGAATAGTTTTCTAAGCGTGCAATATTAAAAAAGGGTATTCAACGGATAAAGGGTATATTCTAACGACATTCTAACTTTAACTCACGTAAATAATGTTAATAAATATACAACAGAAATTAAGTTTTACACTTTTAAACGTATAAATATTTCGAATTATAACATTTTTATATTATTTATATAATACTAGCCTAACAATTTTGCTGTTAATAGTTTTATTATTACTTGCAGATCAAAAATGGAAGAAACTCAATAGGAATTCTGAAATTCAAAAGATTGGGTCTTTATTGGCCAAGAGAATTTTCAAAGATACTTCCAGTTGTGATACAGAATTATCAGCAGAAATGCAACTTGCACACAAAAGCAAATTATAAAATGAATTTGATTTTGACACATTTAAAAACTAAATTTTATTTTGGATACGAACCTAAAGATCTTCTACAAATTACAATTTAAAATTTACGATCAGAGCAAACACTAGCATAAAATCAACAATAAAAATAGGATGAAAGTTTTCTTAACATTGACATTTTAATGTGAATTTTTATTTGTTAACAGCAGCACTGAATTTATTTAGAATTTTGTAGTGATAGTTATTTTATTATTCATTATTCTGAAGTGCCTGTAATCATTTTTACATCTTTTAACTGACTGTATTAGTGCTTAATCAAAACTCCGATTGTCGTTACTTTGTTATTATTATTGTAGTTCCTATTTAAAAATATGGTTTGAGGTTATACTGCTTTATGATTGGTAGTAAAATGTATTTTTGCCTGACTGTAAACTAGTAATTACTTCCCTATAATTATTATTTTAGAATTTGTTTACATTTAGTGAATACAAAATAACCAGAATTTATGCAGTTACGTTATTGTTCATCTTAATTTAAAATTAAATTAACTCTTCAACTAAATCAACCTTAAATTTCAAGAATTTCTAAAAAATATTAATTAAATTTCACGGCAAGTTTTATATGAAATGTATTTAAAGAACATAACAAACGGTATTCCCTCCGAAAGGAATTTGTATTTTTATTAAATATTTCATGACTATTTAAATTTGTCCTATGCAAAGCTAATACAATTTTATGCAGACAAACGTTAAAACTGTACGGGTTGAATATCAAATAGTATATCATAATTGTAAGGCAAATTTTGACTTAATAAAAGGAATAAGTTCATCATTAAGTTGCCACGAAATTATGCATAAAGCAGTTAGATTAATGAAAATGCAAACAGGCGACATACTGGACACAGGAAAGTTACAAAATGCATTGAAGTCATGAAGTTTGCGAATTAATACTTTACTTGTTAAAAAGTACGATATCAGGTTTCCAAACTTTGTCAGGTGGAAGACGAAGGACCGAGATTCCTCCATAATCCGCCTCGTCCCACTGCAGCTGATAGTCCATCCAAACGAATCTCAACCAGACGTTTGATTTCATAATCTGGTTTTTCTCGTTCTAAAATACAATTTCAAACTTTCAGCAACTGACTCCACTCACGCCCTTCCCACGTTACAACTAATTAATTCCGAAAATATTCTCAATTTTGTCCTAAAGTTCAAAATAATTAATGACAAACGATAAACAGAATAAAACGATACGATTGACGAATCGACTCAAGTGTCATAGCATTTGGCTAAGATCGAAGTTACTTATTCGAAAACGGAAGACGACAACGAAGTAACCATGTTTTTTTAGGAACCACGCCTTTCGGATTACGGAAACCGAATTTTGCGCGAACAAAAGACCCGAAGGAAAACATAGAGGGACTGCGGTCGAAATGACATTTAGTTTATGAAATAATGCGAAATGGTCGATTTCTGAATTGTTTCGAGTGTCAAATATATTTCATGCAAATCGTACGTATCTTTGTTTATTCGGGACCGACGATCAACATTACCGACTGCGATTTTCAAAAAAGAAACTATTAACAAATGAGGGATCAGCGGATGGAATCCTGACTGAAAACATGTGTTATCGAAATAGAGAAATGCACCATCAATCTCTGGAGAATCGAAAAGTAAACAAGGGAAATCAAAACATCAATTAAAAATGTATGCTCGAATTCGCGGGGAACGGAGTCGAAGGGGATTTGGATTTATTTTTTTTTTCCGAAACGAGAAGACTCACCACGTTGATCAGCTGTACGAATGCCAGGCCGAATTTGACGTGCACTTTATCTGTCATATTCTGTACTGGCCTGATGAGCTTGTTGTATCCCCGGAAGAGATCACGCACCAGCCTCTCTTCATCTTCGGAGCACAGACCTGCGAAGCGAATTTTGTTTTAATCTGCACAGAACGATAGGGAATCACTTAATGCCCTCCTTGGGAAAAAATGAAAATTTTACCAACGCAAACAACCGCGGAAATAAACAAAAAGCGCACGAGCTTGGCCGAAAGACACATTTTTGGGGCGGGTTGCCCTACGGAGAGAATTGCGAGAGACTCCGCGCGAGAGCCACCCCTAAATCAATATCTCCGCAAGGAGGGAGGTCGAAGAGTCTATTTTCTCCCTTACCGACGCGGCTGCGAAAGGGTGTTGCCATTCTAAATTTAAGAGGCAACGCTTGAAACTCGACAACAATTTTTATACCCCTATTTTATGCAAAAAATATCATAACAACAACCAAAATAATCATTCTATCTCTGCTAATATAAATTTACTTTCAATTCGACTCTTTTCAAAGATTATATCAAAGTTATTGATTTGTAAACAAGTTTCTAATAGTATTTTTTAACTTTACCAACAATTTATCAGTTTTTATTTAACAAACAATACTTGTTTACTTCAATTACACCTAAAGAATTTTTAAAAACTAAAATAGCTTTTGTTTAATTTCCAAAAATGAATGATTTGCACAATTTAGTCAATTTGGTTATTCGTCATTCACAAACTCAAATCAAAAGTATATACCATTTTTTAAGTAAATTATTATCTTGAATTTTAAAATTAATTAAATGTTGAATATTGAAGAAAAAATTATGAGTTTCTAAAAACTTGATATTATAGAGTACTCAAACATTTTTTCCACTTAATGATTCATTTTGTATACTTAACTGTTTATATTTAAAAATTGTATCGTTTTTTCTGAAATATTTTTCTTATCCGTGTAGATATGTATTTATATGTTGATTAATTAACAGCATTGTACGCCCTGACAAATATTTCCCTAGTTAGCATCATCAATAGAAAATATGAAGTATATGTACGCTTTGGTAAAATCCGATACTTACTTCGTAAACACCGCGTGTATCAGATAAATATAGACACTAGAGTTGAACGCGCGGTTTTAATCCTCCACTATATAACGTCGAATTACACATAACTTCTAATACTTTGAGGTTCACGATTGTTGCTATGCTAATCACGTATATTATACGTCTTGCATTCATTTCGAAGTTAAAAGTCCTGTATGATCACATTTTTTTTGCAATTCGTATGTTAGATGGAATAAGAGTGTCATTATATAATATCTTATTTTTTACTTGCAGATTTTTAGTAAGTACTTTAAAAATATGATTTAATCTTATTTATTTAGTGATACTGTTGATCAAGGGTAGTTATCAAGTGATTTTTTGTCGATATCATAACTTCATCGGTTATCAATAAAATTTAGAATTGAAGCATTAAGTTTTTGGTTATGCGTTATACTTTGCATACTGCTGAATGTCTCTTTTTTCTTATGGATTTTACCTTTAAAAAAAACTGTTAATCGGTTTTTAAATACTACATAAGACATTTAAAATCGTTTTGTATTGCTGCTCCAAATTTCTATTTTAGAGATATGATTTTTTGGAAATTCTCAAGTTTACTCGTTTAGTAAGAGTTCTTTGAAGAAAGGCAAAAAAGTTCGTAAACAAGCAATTTATTCTTATTTTCTTATTTGTAAATCTCGTTTTTTATATGAATCCTAATTCCGAACTTTAAAGTGTATCGAACTGAAATGACGTAAATAATTGAGGAAAACTTTTTTTAATAATTTATGTAGTTAATTTATTATAAAGATGAATATTCTACAGACGTATATTTCGACATTATATAATTCTGCGTCAGATTTAAAAGAAATTTTTCATTGCGATTCAGAAAATCTGAATGCACTGAATGTTCAGGAGCTTTTGGACGTTCTTCAACGAATTCTGACTCATGGAACAAAATTATAAATTTGTAAACAATCACTTTGAATGATTGTTTTCACAAAACTATTACCAATTTTAGAATTGTTACACCACAGTATTGACAATTAAGAAGTTGACAAATTTTGTTGAAGTTAAGGGTTTACGAAATTTGGTAGTAACTGTTTATTAGATTTTGTTATTCACTTTTCTGGATACGAGCTGTGATGTTTTATCTTCTATATTATTATATTAAAAGAAGACAAAATAAAATTAGAGCATTTCTGTTACAAAATTTAATATTATTACAGATTTCTTCTTTAAATAGTACAAAAATATTAACTATTTCAAAAAAGTTGCATAAGTCATGTCTGTAATTTTTAAAAATTTTGTCTATCAATTAAAAACAGTAAAAATGCATAATGCATGCCCTCCCGCCTCATTATATTCCCCAAAAGAAGGGGAGCATCGCTTCTTCCACTTCCCTCAGTCGCGTTATGATCGTGTCGTTACAGCAGGCCCTTCGTGAGGCTCCAGCCCGCAAGGTGGGGGAAAAAGATAGCGGTGGCAGGTAAATATAACGAGATACAACCGAGCCAATATGCTGGGACGTAAATATAGCGAGACGAAATTATAACGGGATTCGACAGTGTACTTAGATTCGAGTAGATCAATTAAACTACCACTACTTTAATGTAAAACAAAAATTATGAAAAAAAAAGTTATTCACAATTTATCAAAACAAATGAGAATTGTCTGAATGAATTCTGAGGATTAAAATGATTTTCATATAATTATTATCAATTGTCCATAAAAAATCACGAGATTTTTCAATTTTGCACATTTTGGACCCAGAAGAATCAAAATATTTCTTAAATTTTTATTTTCTGTGTGTAATGTCAAAATTGAGAAAAAGAATTTCACAATGTAATAAAAAAAAGAAAAAAATGAAATTAAGTGTTTCTTATTGTTCCTACTCTTTAAAATTATTTGCATGTTTGACCGTTTCCTTTAATGCAAAAGTATTTTTAAAATCTACATAAAAATGTGGTATTGTATTCGGAGTTGATAATGTTATACGTCGTTTAAAGGCGTATTTTAATTGAATTATTTATGATATAAATGATAAAAGTATGAACCCAATTAAAGTACCAAATCTTAATTAAAAACTTATTATTTCTTATATCTCAATATTCGAATTGTAAATTATAAATAAACATTTAAAAGATTCGTTTAACAACTATATTTTTGTTCATATGCTTTTTATCTTGGAATAATGTACAAGAAAAACGGAATCAAAGTCGACCCTCAATATCAATCTTTGAAACCGTGATGGCTAAAATTTTCTAGGGAAATAACTTTAAATTTCTTCCGATGAAGTCGTATATTAGATGTCCTGAGGAAAATGATTACCGGATGACGTAATTCGAAGCGGTAATATCAATCAGTGGCATTTATAAGTGGAGTTATCGGAATACCTCCTACTCTTTCCCTTGAGTCTGAGCCACACCGGAAACCTCGGCGATGATGCGACTTTACCTGATTTCTCACCCTGGACGAAGGTAACTCCCGTCCTTGAACACTTGAGGGCGGAAATCATATTATGTGCGCAGAAGCCAATTTCTTGATCTTACAATCGGAACGAACAGAGATTTAGATGAATTTGCCCTAGAGAAAATTCAACGACTTACGTATTTCAAAGTCTCGAAGGAGGTTTTATAAATTAACATGCATTTGTTTCTTGTTTAAATTACATCAAATGTATAGTTTAAAGCGTAATTTCTCATTTCTTATATAATTTCATTTTTTCCGAATTTCTGATAAAAGTAAAAATTCTGATTATTTTGGGTTCTTTATGATTACGTATATAATAAATGTTCTGGGATAGGAACAATTTATTTAGTTATCTGAAAAGTAATTTATAAAACATGATTATCATGTGCCAATCGCTTTTTCGAAGATTAAGTGGAGTTTTTACACACGCATGGTTCATATCTCAATAATTTTATAGCCGCCAATTCGAATATAAATTAATAAAAAAAAACTGTATAGGTTATGTATATTTTATTAATTCATGTTTGGATTCATGATTGCAGAATTAGTCTAAAACAGGACTAAACAACATTATTCGAAACGTGAAATATATTTTTATATTTATTTCACACCCTGTCAAAGTTTTGGATTGTTGTGACCATTTCACTGAAGAAACGTACCAAAAAGCCTACAAGACTTTTACTAATCTAATTTAGATATCTGTATATTTATCAAATGCATTTATTGTATTTATTCAATTGAGTTCAAAACATTTACAAGTTTTTTTTTTTGTTATTCTGGTAACCGATTAAACATACAAAATAATATACTTGGTGATCTATTCTTATAATCAGGTTAACTATTTTTCAGGTTGCATAATTCAAATGAAAAAGTAAATTTAACTATTCCTCCTGTCCGGTTCGATATGGAAAAATATTGTATATTGTCAAAACATCATTGCGAAGTATGAGAATCAAAATTTGCATTCATTTCATGTACAACGTAATGTCTAATAATATGAAGAATAAAACTTGGAATGAAATACTGAATGAATACTGAATTTTGTAAAAACGTATGTTTAATCTCCTTTAATATACTTTTGTAATTTTGAGGCTTGGTCGGAAACTGTTATACTTTATAACCCACTTACGCCGCTGCATTGAATTAATGTCAGAACTTTTAAATACGTCATATTTACTAAATTTAAAAATCACGAATCTGATAGATGGCTGCACCAAAATTCTCTATCGTTGTAAGCGTAAAACTGTAAATTGATTATTTATTCAAAATATTTTCACACACATATTTATGAATATTTAAATATAAACGATGTGCCATCTACAATATTATATTAAAGTTACATTGTCATTTAGATAAATTGAAGGTATAATAATAATAAATTTTGTGCAAGAAAAATTTATATAAGGCGTAAAATGCAATCGAAATCTGTAATAATAACATTAATACAGTAATTACATACTATTATTATTAGGTTGCAAAAACCAGAATTGGTGATAAAGAAAATATTCGACAATAAGAAACAAATGAAACTTATTATCGCAGCTAGATTGAACGTCATTCGACTTTTCGAAGATATTTTAATATTGGGCACAGTCGCATTAACAACTGTTAAAATAAAAGAAATTAATTAACTAATTTAAGCATCTGGCTTAAAACATTAAAATAGTTAGCTGGAGTAAATTGATTAGTTGTAATTACTAAATCTCTATGCTGTCTGTTTTTCTTTATTTAACTTTTATAGTTTGTGTTTTAGCAGGTGATCATACAAAATGAATCCGAGAATACTAGTAAAACTTTTTTAAATTTAGTTAAATACTGCTCTGTAATTCGAAATACTACTGCTTAGAGATAGTGATAATTTGGTTACTGACACGTAATAATTGCATGAATAGTATAAGTAGCTAAATTAAAATCTAATGTATGTCAGTTTTGTAAGGAAGTTATGTATTTCAGATGTAATTTTTAAATAACCAATATTCAAGTGGTGATTGCTACATAAGAGTTTAAAATTCGATTACATAGAAAATCGACTAAATTCACATATGCCACGCCCAAGCACACAATTTTTACAAACATAAGAATATAAGCGGTGAATGTTTTAAGTAATGGTAAAATTTAATATTGAATGGATTTGCTAATAAAAAATAAAATCAAGTTCAAAATTGTAATCATAAGCGACATAATTCTGTAAACTGCAGATTTTTCATTCGAATTTATCATTATTTTATTTGTTGGGCAAGAATCATTGAACAGAGTAAAAAAACATTTATGGAACCTGTAACTGTGAGAGACAATATGGTTCTTGAAAATGAAAAAAGTTTTGAATCAACAATTTGAAGCAGCACAAAATAATTATTACGATTCGGACACTTACTGGGATAGTAGTATTTTATTCGTTATGCTAATATCAATGAGATTCAATTTGAAAAATTTGTTTAAACCTACTATTGGCAAAATTTAAACATTTTCAAAAAAATATTGCAGAGAACGTTCATGAATTGTTGGTCATATTTCAATCTTTTGTAGCAAAAGAGATTTTACTTCTAAACATCGCAGTATATTCTTCGGACAATGTGCTGAAAACAATGGATATGAAAATTTTCGTTTACTCCCAAAGAACTCAAAACGTGACAAAAGGCGCAAATTTTGAATATTTAAACTCAGTCTAAACAAAAATGCGATGTGAAAGGAAAATTCTGAGAGCGTCGTCGTTTTTAGCACAAAAAATTGAACTACGATTCTAAAAAAGCAAATTCTCTTTTGTATAAATAAATAGTCGAATAATATATGGGAAAATATTCCGAAAATAATAAATGACATGCTAAAAGCAAATAACAAAAATGTTGTAGGTCAGTGTAATTGCTACACTAAAATATTCATAAAAGGGATATTGTGCATTATACTTTAACCATTTTTATGAAATTGTTGGTATTAACTGAAAAATAAAAGCATCTCTCGGGAGATGCATATGAGAATCTTATTAATCTCGAATGGATGGAAAATTTATTAATTAGAGGTGGTTCTCATCTCTCAGTCAACATCCAATAGTCCATCATTAATTTATTAAATAACTGAAGAGGGCACACATCATGTCGCCGAAACGTTTTAAAATAAAATAAATAGTTATTAACAAAATTTCAAAAACCTTTCATATTGGGACCGGCGTTACGAAGAATTTATAATTTGAAAATTCTTCAAAAAGAATATTCAATATTAATTAATTTATTAACTCAATGTGATAAACAATTAACCCAATAATTATATAAACTCCATCAAATTTTATGAGTGCCGCAGAATAACTTGAGAGATTCGGAATAAATTCTATTCGAGAAAGAATGACTATGAATCCTTAAAAACTCAAACTTTCAACCGTAAATTAGTGGATTAATACATCGCATATGGCAGATCCTCGTTTTAACCGATAAAAATAGTGGTATATTTTACACATTTAAATAATTGAGTGAAATAGTTTTACTCTTTGCAATTGGTAGGATTGATGGTCATGACATAAATAATTCTATAGTCAGTTCATTTAATAATTTAAAAGTTTATTTTTTACACAAACAGCATTTAAAATGATGTTCTTGCAATTTTATATTGCTGCGTCATAACCTTTTTAAAAGATAAAAAAGTGTCTCCTCATAAATATGTAGATAAATGGCAAAATATATAAACGGACTTTTACACTGTTTGAGAGCCTTGGTTAATGAATTTAGAAACATCACAAACGAAATCGGTTCAGTCGAGGGACGTGATACGCCAAACAATATGAGAGCGACGCAGCGTCATAAATATTAAGGCCTCGGATCCGAGATATTGAGTTTACGTAACCGGCGAAAATATTCGGAAATCGGAAAAATTACAAGAATAACGCGAAATAGCTGAAATGAAAAAGGAAAAAATCCGAGTTGTGGTGTCGATGATTGGCCACGCCATGGTATCAAATATTTATACATTTTCTAACATCTAGAAATGTTGAATAAAAAAAGACTTTTACAAGTTAAAGTTACGTTCTTCTGTAAAAGGCCTTTATGCTTCCAGCCAATGTAATAATGTCCTAATTATTAATAAATACATCGAGGAAATTTCGATAAAACGAATATGAATTAAAATTTTATTTTACGACATTTGAAAATAATGTTTCGTCCCGATTTTATTTGTCAGTTTAGTATCTAAGTATAAAATCATCTTTAGTAACAAACAATTAGATTACAAGTAACTTCACGCCTAATAAATAAATCTAATATGTTGTTCAAAATTTCAAAATTAACTCAAAATTAACTCAAAATTAACTGATAAAATGAAAAACATTTCGTAATAAACTTATGTGTTAATGTAGATATGAAATCAGGTAAGGTAAATCATTTAGTTATTTTTAGCGACACATAAAGCATTAAAATAAATTATATCAATATTCTGTGGTATTTCTGAGGAAACCATACATTGTAATGAAAGCAGCTTATTCAGATTCTGATCAAGTCCCTTCCGCTTTTTAGAAATTGTTCAGTCGTTTTTAATTTGCAACTTTCAACAAGAATACTACGTTATCGGCTGGCCACTTTAGAATCTGCTTGAAGGGTCATAAAAGAGAATGTTTACCGTCAGTTCCAGATGTTTTCACTTACTAAATTATAATCCTTCAAGGCTAATATATATGAACTATCATGCAAATCCGACCAATTTTGACGGATCAGTCGACGTTCAGAATTTTTAGAAAATTTATTGAATTTATTTTTTGTCCTAGCGAGTGTAATATTCTATTTTGCACTTTTTGTAGGAGTAAAATACGACAGGAGTTCCCAAACCGTTGGAGTTGGAAATTTGAGATAAAAACTCCAATTTTACACTCACTCTTACAAAAATTTTCTGCATATATATATCACGGGTGTAAACTTTTACCCCCTGAAAGCGATCATCGGATACCCTCGGGACTTCGCAGTTCCTCCGGAACGTTGTTGCCCTGCGGGTGTAAAAGTTAATTTACACCCTAGATACGAAAATATTTATTTTAAATGGTGAACTCCGTAATATCTTTTCTGTTTGCTTTATGTGAGCAATTGTGAAATATGAAAGAAATTAATAATCCGTAGAGAATTTTCAAAAACAAATGAAAACCATATGAGAAGACGTTGGAAAAAAAGATACATTAGAAAAGACGATATAGAACCTGCATTTTTAACAAAAAACGGTTTAGGTATTATAAATCAGGGCTTTTAACGTAATTTACTCCATTATCCACAAGGGAAGCTAAAGAACGATCGTTTTTATTAACATTATCCGTCATCATCTAGACTGTTACCAGAATGAATAATAATTTACTTCATCATTCGTTAATATAATTTGTCCTAATGATCAACAATGACAAAAAATAACAAGTATTATTTATTTTGTACAGAAAATGATTTAAACATTCGCGAGTGCAAGGATCTATAGTTGAGCATTGGAAATACCGATGGAAAGTTAGAAAATTTCTTCCACGTCACAGATATTTTGGTCTATTTCCCATCCAGTATATAATAGAGATCAGCACGAGGAATTGTTGGCAAATTATTTATACTTGTGTGACCTAATTCAATACTTCGTTTCTATAAGCAAGGTGAGGATCGGAGTAAAGCACGTGACAAAGAGCTGTTATTAAAAAAGCTCCGTTAAACCTGTCGTATTGTGCGCAATTTTTAAAACTGTTTGAAAATATAAAATATTCCGTTACAAAATACATGCGCAAATTATTATAAAATTTGGGTTCGCGGTCTAATTAGATTAATTTCTAATTAAATAGTTTTTATTGAACTAAGGAGCGATTTAAACAAAACGATGTACACAATTTAAAAATGTTGAAACTGTACAATTTCGAATACACGAACAAAATACAGATTTGAAATCTAAATGTATATACATCCCAGTAACACTATCTTAAACCTACGATCTTGGGTCAAACGTATATACATAAAGACAATGTGTAATAGTATATTATGTAACATGGGCGCAATTACCGATATTTGACGAGTGCGAAGTTCGCCGCATGAGAAAAGCGAGGGTGAAAATCACACTAGTCGGAGATCGATATTTCGCCCGTGTTCCATGCGATATTTTTTAATACGACGGGCGTGGGGCTCGATAATTTACGCCCGATTATTTCACTGTAGGGCGCAAAATCGAGTTCTACTCTCGGAGTGTTAAAATTATTGTTTAATTACATGGATTTTAAGTATATACTGTAAAAAAACTTTGGTTCAAATTTTGTTAAACACAGTACGTCGACAATTTTAAATATATGTATATGAGTCGAACTTGTCTCATAATTCACTTTAACATATTTAAATTGTAGTAGCGAGCTTGCGTATTTTATCTGGTAATGTGGATAGATGATCGTTTTATGCCTTACAGAGAACTTAATTCGTTTTTTCTATTAAAATGTATAAAGTCGTATCAGTGAGAAACCTCCATAAATAATCAACAACTAAACAAACTTACGTCAATGATAGTTGCAATGGGAAATCAAATGACTTTAATTTAGAGATACTTTTTGCATCTAAGACATGAAAATTGTTTTGGAGCAAATATATTGTGTCTTAGACACTGAAAATGTCAAGTAAAACGCTAATTTTTACAGTCTGGTTCTAATAATTTACGGGTTCTTGGTCGTATTACGCCTATTATCTTTTGCATACTTATATTGAAACATTATACTGAAATATTCTTATATTTTTAATAGTACAGTCGATTATTCGTAAAAATGACCTGAACCTTACAGAAAATGACCTGGTCTCTTATTTTTATAAGACGATGGAAGGTCGACCGCAATAGTTATGTGAGTAGCATACTCGGGTCATAAACTGAATGTTCCTTAGGTCGCGAGTTCAAATCCTGTTCAGGCAAATCTTTCTATTTATTTTCCATGTTCCAAAAATTTGGAAATGCTATTATATTGATCTCTGTCGGTTTTTTATCTGATCAACGAGTCGAATGTATTATATTAAATTATAAATAAGTTTGTTATTAACTATTATTTTTGTACTACGCGCCGTGGAACGTGTTCAACGAATGCTAACCTAACCCTTAATCCTTTCCGGCACGGTGGCTAAGTTTTTAAAGACAAAATAATGCATTTGCGAACGGTTTTGTAAAAGTGCAATGTAAGTGGGAGTTGAAGAAGTGCATAACATTGCATTTAAGTAAATATTTATTTAACATTATGATTTATGAACAAATAAACAACTAAACATCGTAATTTTTATAGAAAAAATCGCTGGCAAATGTTCAATTGGATCGCGTTGAAACTGGGTACTTGGGGGTTTTTGATGTTGCTCTTTATGAATCTGTACTCAGATTATGAAAATTGAAAATGGAGGATTCAATATGGCCAACGAAAACGTAAAAATTGCCTGATCCATATTAAACTTGGAACTAGATGGTTTTTGGGGTTGCTGATTACGAATTTGAACTCAGATTTTAAAAATTCAATATGGCGGATACAATATGGCCGATCAAAAATGTAAAAATTTACCTGATTGCGATTACATTTTTGGTCGGCCATATTGAATCCGCCATATTGAATTTGTAAAATGTGAGTTCAGATTCGTAATCTGCAACTCTAAAAACCCGCGAGTACCCAATTTCATCTTGATCAAATAAGTTTCTGCATTTTGGTCGTACATCTTGAATCCGTTCATTTGAATTTTCAAAATCTGAGTACCCAGATTGATGAAAAATGGTTCCACAGATACCTACAAATCGACCGGAATATAAAAAGTATCGCTAAATCTCCGTCCTTTGGACCGGGCATTATCTTCATTACAAGTCAAATGATCATTGTTTTACTTATTACTGCAATTAGATCAAAATGCATATACTTAAATTACTGTTTGTTGAAAAGGAAACGATTAACAGAATGGCGTTTGGATAAAAGCTGATCACAATATCCTAAAGCCCAGATTTAAAATTTAGTCTAATTTACCAAATATCAAAATGTATATTTTCTATTCAACATTATAATCGTAATATATCATCCGGGTAAATTAACAAGAATCCACGGTCTTCAATGTAATATTCATGTATACCAATGCGATTCATCAATTTATTATTACCATGTTTTGATTTAAGACCTCTATGAATTCGATGACCGGAAGATCGTAAAGAGAGACGGCCATCCCAACTGTGGTTCCTAATCTCCAGAATTTGCCGTTACTAGATGCTTTATAGTGGTCTCTTATTCTGAATAAGGAAGGGGCAACTTCCACAATTGAATCCATGATGGGTTAGGAAATCGTGTTACCGGTTGTGCCTTGCAATTCTCGCCGTTGATAATAATACAATTATTTCGGGTTAGCTTTTTATTCGGTGCACTACTTGCAATTAAATTACTCCTTAAGTCATTTATTTATTTGTTTGCTTTAATGCAATCGCAGAATTTATTAAGAAACCCAAAGATGTATAAACTATAGAGTACATTGTTAAAGGACATTCCATATAATAAAATTTCTTATTTATTGTAAGAGACATTTTAAACAGATTTTTATGAATCAGTAAGTCTTATAATAATGGCAACGGGACATTATAATTAAAAGATTTTCCAAAGTATCAAAACTTATAATTCCTCTTAATACAAGAAATTAGAAGTTACTGAATCCAATCCATTATTTAGAGACAGAGTTATTCGTCACTGCATATAAGTGTACAGTAACCTTACTGAATCAACCGATGAGTTAAACACTTGACTTTGTTTCAACAAATCATATAGAATCCATGTGTTATATGTGGTATCATTTTAGTAGTCGATTAATGAAATGTATCTACTTAATTACAATCAGTGATTGAAAAAGCGTACATTTTGGAGTTTCAAGCAACTTGTTACTCCTATCATTTCTCGTTTGATAGGAAAATAATGTTAAAATAAAATAGATTTATATCTACTGATTTATAACGATTTTTTTTTAAAAATTAAAAGTATTTGACGAATAAATGTTTTTATAGGAATTTAAATCGTTTCGGATTCTTTGAAAAGAATTGCTAAGTGTTAAAAAACTTAATTAAACCCCCCAAAATTCTATTCAATATAATCAGTTTTTTTTCATTTACTAGGTGATGTGGGAAAACTATTAATTGTTGTTTATTTTCTACCTTCAATTATCTATCTTCAATCTTTAAAGATGTAGTCTTCGTTGGAATTATATACCTATATAGTTTAAAAGCAGCAGATGAGCATTTCATGAATCAAGTGATTACACCTTTCATGGTCTGATAAATGTCACTGTCTGGCCTTCATAGTGACTGAAAGAAATAAGTAGCAGCAGAATGAGAGTGGCAATTCGTGTTGCTAGGTAAGAAATTGGACTGCATTACTTAATACGGTATGTCGTATAAAGTTCAACGCTGGTATCATTTCTCATTAATTTTCAGGAAAACTTGTATCGGGCATGTACGAAAGAGTTTTAAATGTGTTAGAAGTAAATCTTTCTTATCGTGCGAGTTAAAATATGTCGGCGTCTCCAGTCAGCACGATGTACCAAGATTCTAACATCTTGCGCAGAAGAATTATATGTACCCCGCAATGATAAAGCCATTTCTTTCACGTAATTAAATACTATTATTTTAGTATATACATTCGGAATCTTTGGTAAGATTTCATGCTTTTGTAATTTAATATGGAAATCATACACCTAAATTAACAAAAAATTTTAATTAGGCTTGCTTAAAAGAGAGTGTAAAAAAGATCATAATTCATCACTTAATTCATCATTTTATGTATGAAGATTGCACATTTTAAACGAAGTATTATTCGGAATGATTGAACGATTATTAACGTTCAAATCTTGGAATCCTGTTGTCAATTTTAATTAACCCTTAGCTATGGAGGGATAATCAGCTGTGAGTACCATTTTTGTCTTCGAACAAAATTTAAATTGATTTATCCTTTAATTTTAATGTTATGGTTATGGAGGTCGCTGAACTCGAATCTGAAATCGGATTTTCAGAATTCAAAATGACGGTTCCAATATGGCGGACGCAAATTCAAAATTGCATATGTGCAATAATGTTAAATTGTAATTATAGTATTGCAGTTTCACACTTTTCAATCTCTAAAAGTCCCTAGTACTAAGTTTATATTTATCAATAACAATATTACAAATGTAGGGTTAACTTTATTATATATACTTATACTTAACCTCAAAGAATGCAACAAGTGTCTTGCATGGAGTTATTAAATTGTTTCCGAGTTGATCTGTACACGTTGAAATCTTGATGTAAATGCATATTTTTGTAAGGGAAAGCCATACAATCATACAAAATACAATTTGGAAACTCGATTCGGACAATTTAATTCATATAATAATAATATATATCCCGTTAATACATAAAATGTGATCAAAACAAATAATAACTTGGTGTCCGTAGTATTTGATAATAACACTTTCGAATTTAATATCTTATTTCATAGTTCCTTCAAGTACGTTATCCGATGTGCAATTCGGCATCATAAAACTTATTAGGTACTAATTATTGGAATTTTCAATATTTGTGCAAATTATGGCTTAGAAGAAAGGGCATTCATTTCTAGGAGTTTCTAGTCTTGAAAACCAAGTGTCGGCGTTTTTATGTCAAATTTTTGAGATGTTGGGTTTTTTTATATGACGGGGTTTTGGTGGAATTTCTCTAGTTTTTATGTTTAACCCGTTTTGTCCTGAAATGGTATAAATTGCCGCCGTTTTTTAGCAAAATAATTTTCATAAAATGGGTGTATGTCCATATCTTATAGTTTCAAATCTGCTTTTTCTGAATCTGAAGTCTATTTTCCAATACCGTTAGTCGTTTTTCCAATATATGGCGCCCAGAATGGTAAAAAACCTAAAAAATAGTAGTTTCGTAACTTGAAATCCTTTTTTTTTATATGAAACTGCCGTCCAATCGATTCCCACTTTTAGATCTGGTGGAGTAATTGATTGTACCAAAAGATATTGTATTGCGCATCCTAGAATTTAAATTGGCGACTTCAACATGTTGGAATTTTCATTCATTTTTTTGTTCTTCAGTTGTAATACTTTTTTAAATGAACACACATTCAATACCAATTGACAAAAGATGACTTTCCACATCCTCTCGATCACGAATTACTTTTCAAATTTTCACAATTCAAAATGGCGGATCCAATATGGCGGTTAAAAATTTGAAGTTTTTATACATTTTTGTAAAAATGAGTATAGATGGTTTTTTTTTGAGTTTCCAGATGCACAATTCGTTGTGATATTTTCGAAACTCAAAATCTCGATTGCCCATCAGTAACAATGCGATATTACTTCTTCAATACACTGAGAAAAGTGTCTTTTACCGGGTATTGGAGTTCTAGTACTCCGTAAAAGAGAGTCTTTTATATATACCCAGACAGCACAAAATGTTTTGTTACATACCAAATACGTTACCGATATATAACGGTTATGAAGTCGGACATTTTTACATTCCTGCAACGTAACTGTTATGTATTTGCAACGTCTGTGCTGTATGGGTAGGGACAAAAATATTTCTTTTACAGGTTAAAAGACAAAGATTTTTAAAACATCTCGTAGTCGGTATAAATATACCTTTTAACAGTTATAAGACACATATGTTTACCAGTATAATCGAGGTAAAGCTTGGATATAAGAAAAATGATTACCTGCTATAATTCAGTTAATGAACCAGTGTAGAAAAAATATTCGTAGCTCATGCGGTAACGACATTTTTTCGATTTCGTTTTCAAGCAGCAGCTCGCCATTGGTAATACAAGCCATATTGTTTGTTTACGTTTCGAAAATGTTTGTCCGACGGGAAACGACTCATGACCGCTACTGTATATTTAATGTATAGTTTCTGCATGCTTTACAGATGTAGGTTATGGCGCCATCAAGGAAGACGACCTGCAGCTCTAGTAAAACTTGAGAATAATATTGTGTAAAAATTTGTGTAAAAAGGCAATTCCGCCCGTTAACATAATATAAGAAAACAAATAACCCGCTTCTAACCTATAAACACCTTATTCATAAGTTCAGTCAATATCTGATAACTTTTCTTAAGTTTTATAAAATTATTGAAATTATTTCGGTAGATACGGTATACATTCATTTTCAAAACTTAAGTTTGGATCAATCTACCCATAATTTTTAATTTACACTGTATGTTTGAAAATTATGCTGGTAATGAATAACCCCGCATGGAAAAAAAATTCGATGAAAATATATGCGTGAAAATGTGTAGCATATATGTCACATATTGCATTTTTCGCCGAAAATATATGTGCATTTATTTTACATATATGTCGCAAATGTTTATTTCAGTGTAGTGACGATAAAGTACTTCTTCACCTCAATGTTGCCTTTCGCACCTCTGACAACATAAAATGGATACAAAAGATCAAATAACGAATTCGGTATCCGGAGAACACAGGAATCCCCATATATAAATTTCAAATTTTAATTCTAAAAATCTAACGGCGGATTCGTAATCCAGAATCTCAAAAAAGCCCCTAAATGCATTTTTTTTTTAAATTTCAGTTTGAACCGTCATTTTTAATTTTGAAAATCTGACAACGAATTCTGAATCAGGAACCTCAAAAAACCACCTACAGTAGGTTTTTTCCCACAGAGGTGGTTTTCCCTACGCCATTGCACACCCGAATGGGGGTACCTCTCAAAATGAAGCAGGCCTGTTAGGTAAATTATGTAAAAGGCCCTTCAAAATGGTGACGATCTCGATAAAATTATTTGTAATTCGAATAGTATATTATCGATGTAAAGTATGACGTTGTAGTCTATTTAAATGTTCGAGAGTTTGAAAAGTCGAACTAAGATGAGAAAAAGTGACGATCGGGTTGAGAGAGAACGTTTCGGAACGTCGTCGGGGTTAGGATGTCCGGGTCGCGATCGGGTCGTCACCGGTTGATCGCGAATAAATTTTAAATAGTTTCTTGAGGCCGATCAAATCACGCGTTTTATTTCAAAGCCCTTCCACCATTTGTTAACACTCATTTTTACAAAAATTGATAACATTTTTAAAATTTTGCCCGCCATTTTGAATTTCAAAAATCTGACATTCGTGATCAGTAACCTCAAAAACCCCTCTATGCACATTTGTACAAAAATTTATAATAATTTCAAATTTTTGATGGCCATATTGGATCCACCATTTTGAATTCTGAAAATTTGAAAAGTGATTCGTGATCGAGCATGTGGAAAATCATATTTTATCGATTGGTATTGAATGCATGTTCGTTTACACAAGTATTACAACTAATAAATAATAACCAAAAAATTGGTTGAAAATATCGCCATTTTGAAGCGGCCAATTTGATTTCTAGCATGCGCATTACACTATCTTTTAGTACAACCAATTACTCCATCAGATCTAGAAGTTGGAATCGATTGGACTAGAGTTTCATATAAAAAAAGGATTTCATTTTACGAAACTACTATTTTTTTCGTTTTTTTTGCCATTCTGGGCGCCGTATTGGAAAAACGACTAAAGATATTGGGAACTGGACTTTAAATGCAGAAGGAGTAGACTTGAAACCCATAAGATATGGACTTGTATAAAAATCCATTCCATTTCAGTATGAAACGGGTTAAGTAGTAATCCAAATTTTTGTACGCTGTTTTTTTAACAAATTTAATGGCATTATTTCATTGATTTCATTAATTATTATATAGTTCATATTTCCTGCTATAAATATCCCTTTCACGAGATGCAAGAGTAGTTAAACACTTCTGATGTAAAAAAACACTTTAGGTTAATTACATAAGATAATCCCATTATAGATACAAAATTTTAATTTCGTATTTCGTTGTCTTTCTTCTATACAGGACGAAAGTTCTGAAGTGTATCCTCCTTAAGCCATTACCTATTTATTCTCCTTCGTGAAATAGTAAACTAGACATTTTCGGGGGATTATTTTATCATACAATTTGTGCAATATCGCGTTTGCTGTCGATTTAAGTTCCAATCCTTTTATCTTATGTCGGAATGAAATAAATCGAAATAACGGCAGTATATTATACCTATTCTCCACTGTAAACTGCTTCGTGCGCTTTGTACGTGCCATGCCAGAAGATTTGCAGTGGTTCTAAGCCTGTTTCGCTGTAGCATCATAGCACCACCGTACAAAACGCGACAATACTGGAGAGGTGCTCACGAATTTAGCTACGTCAGCGTCGGAAATGGGAGTATGATATTGTTCCAGTAACATCCTAGTTCCTTATTCTTAATTATTATTGTCTTAGAGCTGCAGCAAAATGAATTATTATCTGTGTACATTGGTACACAAGGATATCCGACCCATTCGTAAACGTAATAATTTTATTTTCAGAGGCAGTATAATGCAGTAACTTATATTTTGCCAATTTCTAATTCAACAATCAAATGATGTAACAATGCCAATTTTGTTAATACTGCAGGTTCTTGGGGTGGGGAAGTAATGTAAAAAAAAGTTGTGTAATTATATAATAATCTGTAATACTTAGTATTTCTCTATTACCGATGATTACTGAGATTTACTTAATCAAATGCAAAATAATCACTCATTTGTAAAAATTGTTGAAACGGTATAAAATTACATACGTAATGAAGTAACAGACTACTGTAAGGTGTCCGATTACTTTTCTGTTTACCTTGTGCATACTCTCTAACTTCCTTGGAATGAAGATTGAGCCACACTTTTATTAAGAGTGAACAATTCACTCTTCGTGAAAGAGCTACTCAATTTTCACCCTAAGAAATTTAGAGAGTATAATACATGCTCTTATTAAATTATCATATTTTCATAAGTTTTATGAATTGCAAATATATATTTTTTTGAACGTATACACAATTGTCGTTATCCGTTTCATTTCACATTTATTTTTACTATTAAATGTTCTCCCATGATCTCCAAAAGTATATGCTCCAATTTACATTTGATTGAAACAGGGATGCTTCATAATCATTTCGGTTAAGATTGTGAATTATTTTATCAACTAACAAGATGTAACAAATATAAAACAAAATTACAAATAATTGATACGTGTAATTGTTAAACTGTTGCTAAATATCGATTAGCCATTAGCTTTCACCGACTCAGTATTTTTGTTTAAAAGCATATAGTTGATATTTATAAACTCATAATGAATGTCTATTTAAGGGGCTTTTACATATTTTTTCGAATGTGCACTACGTTTCAGCGAAATCGGTTTTGAATTAGGTGAGAATTAGCAAGAATAAATGCTACGCGATTTGTTTGCTACTACAAAATAACGAAACTTTCTACCCATTCATTACGACAACTTTCGACACATTCCTAAAAAATGCGTAAAAATGCCCTAAAATTGATAGGAGCATGAAAATTTGGCTAGCTGCTGATTAATTTGAATATTTAGGTTAGGAATTGGCGTTAACGACCGAACACATTAACTTTCTATTAATATTAATATGCAAACATTTATAAAGGCAAGTTTAAGTTTTTAAAAAACATTTAAGGAACTTTTGAAAAGTCATACATTATATTTTAAATATATTTTACGATAATTATACTTTTATTTTGTTATTTGTTTAAATTCAGTTCTATGACTGGGTTAAATTGATTTTTTATTCATTAATAAATTTAACATAACACGCCGAAACTCTAGTACTAAGTACTCTTTCCAAATTTCAAGTCTAGGAAAAGGATATGTCAGGATTAAAGCCGTGATTTTATTGTCATAAATGCAGAAATATTGTACCTATCATAATCTGAAAAACATTTTAATTTGACAGTTGATACTTGCGTATGTTAATGTTAAAGGTCGAGATTATCCAGAATAATTAGATATTCCCTAATGCTGTAAATTGAACCATTAAGTACGCTTAATGTAAATAAGCATATTGTATAATTCAATGAGAATAAAAAAACAATGGTCGTAATTGCATTATTAAAAAATGCAATATTCACAAAAACAGAAAATGAAAACCATTGCAGAAGATTAATTGTATTATTTTATGTGCACCAATAAACCGTATTAAAGCAGTGTATTAACCACAGTATATTAATCAATTTTCTTTTTTTTTTACAAATAATATTTCTTACGTAAAAGTGTAAGTAAAATAATTAATTGTTTTGTTTACGAAGATTGTAACGTCCAGTTCTCGACAGCATTGTACTTTAATTTAGCAGCGCTGGATATCCGAAGGCCTCATGCGTGAAAATTTAGGGAGATCGCTTTTAGTGAAATTCCATCTTGAAAGACGACAAGCAGTAGTAAATACATACGTTATATCCTATTGTTATATAATGGCTTTCGTGTTTCCGATTACAATTCTATTCTCCCTTTAGACTCTATTCAATCTATTACAACTGTTTCATATTTTGATTCATTTATTTAAACAATTCAATTCGTTATTTTTCTCAAGTCATCGACGTATATAAATTTTACATATATAAAACATCACCTCTCATATAAAGTACGTTCCTGGTATATTATGCAGAATAATTTTTTTTTATTTTTTACGCAGGAAAAATTATTTTTCCCCGTCTTTAGTAGAATGCCACGTCTGCAACGGGAAAGTAGAAAATAGCTAGTATAGTAGCGAGTATGCTATGGCAGAGCGTGGGGATCGCATTATCTATTGCTGATTGTTTTCATTCTTTTGTACTATTAATAAATATTAGCCTCGTAAAAAAAGTATTCTCAATAATGCATATAAAAAAAATTACCGTGATTTTGGAGGAATAGCAAATTCTCTTAAAATTGACTCTGAAAGTTTGACAATTCGCTTTTTTACTATGAAGTGTCCGAAATTTTACTCTGTAAAGCATTTTCAATCCAAGAAATGTATAGAGTTGAAACAACAATTTATTATTTTATGCAATGCAAATTGCATAATACTGTTCAGTATACTGAATAAACGTGTAATTTAGTTCTAAAATTTAATAATTTAAGAAAAATATATCGTTTGAGCAAATATACATTTTGGACGTTAAGAATGTCTACAATACCGTTTCTAACAATTATCAAGATTCGTTTTGAATGCTGAAGGACAAACTTAAGAATACACTTATAGAAGATATAATAAAAATAAAACTCGTGAGCTAAACTCGTAATCTGGCATTTCTAAATTAAATTATCAACAGACCTCTTTTGATATAACACTTAAATAACCGCCAATGTTAATACAATTCCGAAATAACTATCAATGTTCTTTATCCACACACTTCCACTTTGAACGAATATTTCAAATATGCATTTTAATATCACGGGAATAACTATTCAAATAACTCTGAAACACAAAAGCTGGCAGAAATGGAAAAGGTCGTCGCAGATTCATCTTCGGTTTGCGGTGGAATGACCCACATATACTAGATATCCAATTTTAACTACAGGTAAAAATTGTTTTATTTTTAACTTTTATTTTTCCATCTTGCAAGCTTTTAACAGTTCGGGTTTCAATTAATCTGGTATGTTATTCCATGATATTAACGAATTCTCTGTATAATTAATATTTAATTAATTATTGTAAAATAATAACAAGCTATTTTTATAGAAAGTGCTGCCAATAATATTTGTCACGTTATAATCCATATTGTTTTAGTTGTTTAAACCATGAAATGTACTTAAGTATACAAATAATTTTCAAACAAATTATCTACTATTAGGTTTCTGCATAGCTACCAGGATAGTAGTACGAAATACTAGTTTGTTTAATAATGAACTGCCAAAAAGTATTTAACTACAAAGAACTATGTAGAAAGGTACAAACATTTCATAATAGTGCAATTAACATCGTAAAGAGTTCTAGTTGACAGTATCTTATTTTTATAATTCATAATATTGTAAAATATAAAATACAATAATTACTTTTTATGATGATAACTAGTTATATTCGTTTAAACACTTTCACTAAATCTATTTTTCTAGTCAAGAGTATTTCGAGTGACTATTTAACTAAAAAGTTATGGTACATTTGAGGTTATGTGCTATGCTGCATATTTAAGTATCTACATATTTAACTATTTTTTATAATCACGTATTTTACTTTTCTAAAATGGTTCCATTAACCTTTTTCGTTCCCTCTGCGTATCTATCTTTGCAATTCAATTACAAGTACCAATTTTATTCAAAATTTTGAATCAAGTAAGCTATAATTGATTAATAATTTGAAATAAAGGAATCGAAAATTAAATACGAAATCGTGAACTCCTCTAATTGACAGGGTGCTGTGTATTCGATGGTTTTATTAGAATTGATTTTACTTTCGAATTTTCTATTACTTAATTTGACTTGCCATATCAACCTCTTGAAAGGAGACCACGTTAACTGATTCATTAATTTCGAAGCCGTAATTCAATGCATCTGTAAACTTGTGTAATTGAAATTGCTGCTGGAGTTTAGAAAGGAACCAAATATATGCATAGAAAACTAGTTAGTAAATTTATCTAAATGTTGAGAGATCACTCAATGGGAACTAAATATTTATTAATTAAGCGATCTAGCTCTGCTAAAGGCAAGTTTCATTACTTAAATTTCACACGGAAGAAACGATTTGACTATACCAACTTCGAATTGGTTGGATAATAATTGCATGATTATTACAACTATTTACTTGTTTCATAGAACTAATGCATTAAATTGGGTTTAGTTTCTTTACCATTTACGGTTAGTTAGACTCCGCAGTTCGTACAACAAACGCAATTTGTTAAAATAACCAATTCAATCAGTATCCTAACCAACTGTAAGTTAACGGAAAGCACCTTTCCGAGTGCATAGAAAGTATAAACTCTTTTTGGCTGTCTAATATTTTTCGAAAATCAGCCTATGGTTTAATTCTTTATTATTCATCAAATTAAATTGATATATATGTTTAATTCCTACTCTATCTAAATTTAATTTTAATTGATTTGAATTCAATTGTATACTGTTAAATAAGCTACACAACAAATGTTAATTATACAGAGCTTGATGAGTCTGAGCCTAATATAAATAAAGCTGACTTGATATTATGTTATGTAATTAACCTGAGATAATAGTTATTTTTGTATTAAGGGCGTAAAATTGGGTTTTACGCTTCGACAATAGAACTCGACAGACGGCGAAGTTGACATTGGTGAAAATTCTACGCCTGAGATTCAAACATTGTTTTTTGATGTAGCAGGCGTAAAATATTGTACGCCTCGATTTGCAATCCTAAAATGCCAATTTCACACCTCCGTGACGTAAAATTTATTGTATGCCCTAGGTGGCGTATACTAGGCGTTTTACGCCCGCAAATGAGGCATAAATGGTCATTTTACGCCTGCTGCATAAAAAAAGTATGTATAAAGGATCGCATTTTTGTTTGTGATGGATGTAAAACATACACATTGAAATCTAATAAAGGGTCAACTGCATTAATTTCAATAAAACTGAGTAATGTGCTTTATACATTCAATATTTGTTATTGAAATTTAGGTTTTATTGTATATATATTTACATGAAATTCTGTACGATATTTTGACAAAATTTAAAGCATATGTCATTATTGGGGTATACTCTGATGTTGGAAAATATAAATGTTAAATTTATAAGTAAACCAGTTTGATATTCTATGCATGTCAAAACTGCTAGTTTTTATTATTTTATTATATGTTATACATTATTTTATTATATACTTAATTAACAATGAAAAAACAAGTTCACCCAATCGATGACTTGCGGAAAAGCTCATATTCTTCCCGTAACCTTAATAATTTCACCGTAAAGATCAAAAGTTGTGGTGAATGATAATGCCAATATCTTGAAGTTAAAAAAAACAGAGCATAAAAACTCACAATTTAGTATGATTGTAATAATGTATTAGCATTTTATTAATTTATTGTAATAGATACGTAATAAGATTGAATAACACGGAATTACGGATTTGTTCAACATTTGATTATTTATTTCAAATTTTTACACTGTATATTTTCATCTGTGTATATTAATATTAATTTTTTACGTTTTTTTCCATCTCTTAGCTGCGTTTTCCGTTACGTATTAACAAAATTTGATTTAGTTGACTTACAACTATTTAATAAATGTTCAATAAAATTAATATCAACATAAATTTTAATTTACAAAATAGCAATTAAAATCTCATTGTTAGCTAGACAGTCTTGAAAGTGATCACCATTCTACATCAATAATACTTGAATTTATGTTTGCTCCAATCTAGAGCACTATTGATCCTAAAGCAATTTAACAGATTCTGCAATTTTAATAGGTTTCCATCAAGGTATGACAGGTTACGATTGCTGCATTAATGCGGACGTTGTTCTTGACGACATGCTCCAAATCGCCATTGAATTATCGCAGGAATGGGTCAAACCGACAACCACGATCAATCGGATTATCATTTTAGACGATGGTTAAATTTCTGTATAAGCCTCTCGAACAGCAGTTAATTGACCGGCCTCGTACACATTCTGAATGTTTCACTGCCCTACCATTGAATATTCTATATATCACTGTCAGAAGAATAGGTCAGGAACTATTATTACAGCTCATGTTATTAATATAATTAAGAAATATTGACTTCTTCAAAATTCTTCATAACTTATTTACCTCGTGTTATTATAACATCATCTTCAGTGTTTTTATTGAAAATTTCAATAATTATATTTTAAAAGCAGAATAGTAGATTGTGCAACTAAGGAGCAAAATAGGTGTTTGCCAACGAGGGCGATTTTGATGCTCGAGCGAAGCGAGGCCGGCAATTCGAATGAGTCTGCAAACACCTGTTCTCCCTTGTTGCATATATTATTTTCTCAAACTCTGTGTGCAAAATGCTATTTTGCTCCCTATATTGCGGGAGCAAAATAGCACATTCTCTCCCTAGGGAGCAAAATAAATATATTCGGGAGCGAAATAAGTTTCTCGCATTCTGAGCGCAAAATATTATTTTGCTCCGTATATCGCGGGAGCAAAATAGCACGCCCTCGTATGAGAAAATAGCTTCGCTTTTCTCGGGTGTCAAACTCACACTCGTTGGCAAACACCTATTTTGCTCCCTAGTTGCACAATCTACTATTCTCATCCCACGATATACTGAGCAAAATAGTATTTTGGGAATAGAGTGAGAGAAACTTATTTTCATCACACTGGGACGAAAGCACCAATTTTCCCCAAAGTTACTTCTTTTCCTTCCTGTCATGAAGAAAAATCTTATACTTCCCTCGGGAAGTAAAAACATTCTTTAATTTACCTCCCTCGTTGAGTGATATACTATTTGTGCCGACTATTTCATTTTGCTCCCTAGGGAGAGAATGCGCTATTTTGCTCCCGCAATATAGGGAGCAAATAGTACATTACTCAACGAGGGAGGTAAAATAAAGAATGTCTCAGACTGCGTGTAATTTTTACCCGAGGCGAAGCTGAGGGTGAGAAATAGGCAGTCTGAGGCATTCTTTTTTACTTCCCGAGGGAAGTATACGATTTTTCTTTATGGCCGGGAGGATAAGCGGCATCTTTCCTTCCGCTTGCGGGAGGAAAGTTGCTGCTTTCCTCCAAGTGTGAAGAAAATAGTATTTTACGCCTAGAGTGTGAGAAAGTTGTTTCCTAACGTTCTCATCTTATAATCTCATTTTATACCTCACTTTTACTTCAACTTTTTCACCAGTTATAAGCGGTTCTGTTAGAGCGTGTAGATACTTGAATCAAAGCTTATGAAAAAAGCGCAATTTCTTTTGAAATTTTTCCTACGCAATCAGAGAAGAGTTAAAACAATGTATATATTTATCAATTACTTTTCTTCAAGATAGATTTACTGCACGAAGGAGAAATTAGAGGCAGCGGTAAAAAATATATTATAATATGATTAGTTTTAATTAATGAATTGGAAGTATGGAATTAAGGGTAGACAGAGGTAGCATTTAGTACATCGTTGTTATATATATCTGAATTCACTAATTAAGTGAATAAAAATAAGTTACAATCAGATATCATTGGCTAACATCATAAATTTGTACATTATTGTTAGAAGTTAAGCCCGTGAATTGTTCTGAATAAAATTAATTGAAGGGCCGGATTGAATAACGCCTTCCGCGCTCGGGTCAAGCTGACGTGCCCCTGAATGTATGCAATCATCGATAGATACCGGAAAAAACATTTGCTATTAAAAAACATTAAAAAATCATGAACTCCTGCAAAACTGTCCGCGAGGAAGTTGTTGCTAGGGGTTCGAAGTATACTTATACCGATTTGTAGGCATTTTCATTCAGTACGTACAGAGATTTCGATAATTATATAGTAGGTTATGAATTGCGTCAGCGCGACTATTACCGAAAGTCATTTTTTCACCTCATCGAACTATGAAGATGATTTTGGAAATACATCTAGAAACTTACAAGGAACAAATTTTCAAAAGTTGTATATTGCATTAGATGTAGAAATGATTATCCAATTAATAGAAATCATGTAAATAAAGGTATATATACTTTTAATTCAACTAGAATATTTTATTTTGAATCTACTACTTTGTTGTTAAATTAAAAATTTATCTTTAGTTTCCTGATTTAAATATTACTAATTTCAATTTTACTTGTGTATTTTTTTAAATTACGCGTAACTTGTTAAATTAACCATGAATTCTAGCACTTTTCATAATGTAATTTTAACAAGACGTTTTAGTAAATACTAAGTGATTTTTTCTGAGCGCGTTTTGTAAGTATTCTCTACTTTATTGTTCATGGTATCTTGTATGTAAAATTTTGCTATTTTGTTATTTATTATTTTAAAATTTGGCGATCAATATACTAACTCATGTCGAAAGGCTCTATGGCCCGTTTAATTGTGTAAATAAAAAATAAAATATAAAAAATATAGAAGAGCTGTTATTTATCATAAATTTTATGTTGCCAATAAAAATATCTTTCCGATATAAAAGGATATATTTCTGGTTAATTTAACAAGTTCCACGTACCATTAAAAAAAATACACAAGTAAAGTTGAAATTAGTTATATTTAATTCAGGAAACTAATGATAAATTGTTAATTTAACAAGAAAGTAGTAGATTGAAAATAAAACATTCTAGTTCAATTTTAAGTATAACTTTATTTACAATATTTTTATCAACTGGATAATCATTTCTATACAGATATATATCTAATGCAATAAAACTTATGAACATTTTTTTCTTGTAAGTTTCTAGATGTATTTACAAAATCATTTTCTCAGTTCGATAAGGTGAAAAAATGACTTTCTGTGATAATTGTAATAAATTCAATCAAAAATTATCTTCATGTAATGGTTAACTTGGTATCCATTGTAATCTTAAGCTTCATTTCGACATAAAAAAGTCAATTTGATCATTACTTTTCATTATTTGAAGCTTACAGATTTTTTCGGCTAAGAACCCAAACCCAGCCGCGCTGACGCAATTCATAACCTACTATATAATTATCGAAATCTCTGTACGTACTGAATGAAAATGCCTACAAATCGGTATATGTATACTTCGAACCCCTAGCAACAACTTCCTCGCGGACAGTTTTGCAGGAGTTGATGATTTTTTAATGTTTTTTAATAGCAAATGTTTTTTTCCGGATCTTTCGGTGATTGCATACATTCAGGGGCACGTCAGCTTGACCCGAGCGCGGAAGGCGTTATTCAATCCGGCCCTTCAATTATTCATGTAACGGTTGCTCACATGCAGATTAGGTCAATATCATTTATCTAAAACATAATCTTCGTTTTTTGTATGCAATGCTTTTTGGAAAGTATTCTATGAATTTATTTTTAAGGTTGGAATTCTTGAAATTTACGGTGCTTGGTGTGTATTCTACAATTTGTACTTTAAATGTAATAAATATAAATGCAGTTTAAATAAAATTGAAATGAAATGAAATTTAGCAGGATTTTAGAATACATTTTCCACTAAAATATTTTAAAAGTAACATTTAGATTCGTTGCAAGGAATTAATAATTTGCGCCATATAAAGTTTGTAAACGACTGGTGGAAGGGCTTTAATTCAAACACACAATTTGATCGGCCGAAAGAAAATATAAACTATTTATTAGCGATCAACCGGTGACGACCCGATCGCGACGCGGACTTCCTAAACCTGGAACGTTCTCGACAAACCCGATCGTCACTTTTTCACATCTTAGTTCGACTTTTCAAACTCTCGAACGTTTACAAACGAAACGTTATGATTCGAATTACAAATACTCGTATCGAGATCGTCACCATTTCGAAGAGCCTTTTACATAATTACCTAACAGACCAGCTTCATTTTGAGAGGTACCCCCATTCGGGTGTGCAATGGCGGAGGGAAAACCATCTTTGTGGGAAAAAACCTACGCCAGGTACCGCAGTCGATAAAACATCGATTCTGTCCGTAACAAAGTTTATTATACGCGTTTTTTAGTTATTTAACTGCATTTAAATTTTAGTAGTATGAACTTAAAAGTTATTATGTTTGTTATTTAATAGTACATTAATAGTAAACAACACTTCATATTATTAATCTGAAGAATTTTCATTCTGCGATAAAATACTCCAAATTTAAAACAGCTCAATCTGGATGGCATATGTCAGTGAGAGCAAACGATGATATAGTACAATGTACTTTTAGTCATTTAAACTGCAGTAATGTTTTAAATATTTATTTCATAAATAAATGTAATATTACATAAAAGTTTTATGGAAAATAATGTTGCCTTTCATGTCGTTTTTTATGAAATCTGAAAGTAAGAGAATGTGTTTTCGCACAATCGCAAAAAATCGATAAGAGAAATCGATAAACCTACACCCCTGTATCAGCTGTTGTTTTTTTGTTTAAATGAGATATATAAATGTAACCTTTGATATAATTTCTTTCATTATTATAACCTTTTTATGAACAAAGTCTTATTTTTCAAACCTAAAACTATATTGTTAACTCGTTTATTAAAAATAATGGTCTTGTGTCTTATTTTCATATCACCACAGATGCTTGATTAAACTCCAGATTGCTCTATAATTAAGGGTATAAATAAAGGGTAATATTCGCATTATTAAAATTTACTCTTTTATTGATTTGATATTTAAGTTCATCTAATTCAATAAATGAAATGGATGTCCCTTGTTTAAAAAAATTTAGTTGTAGCCATAAGAAATGCTAATTGAAATTTAATTTAACATTCAATTATTTCCTCAAAACATCACTGGTATATATACACCCATGGCTAATATATTATAATAAATCTATTAATTATAATTAAAATAGATTAATAATAATTAATGATACTGCTGGTATGAAAACGATCAAAGGGGGTTTCACAATGAATTCATAAAGAATATCGTTCTCGAGTTGGTTTTCAAAAACATATACTTTGAACTTTCGACACACTTATCAAAATTTATGAACGGACTTTCTGCTTCAATACAAGACAAATTCATAGAGGCACGGATGCAAGGTGGCAGTTTAAAATTGTATTAAATGAAAGTTTTCAACTCTTATCAGAATAACTAATTCTTTTCAAATAAGGGACTTCTAATTCACTTATTAAAAGATAAAATGAAAATCATGATTACAAAGTAGTGGATTTTAAAATATATCTGTAAAAAGGCTCATCGTACACGCTGAAACGTATTTTAAACAAAATTTGTTTAATCCTTCCTCATTGATAACAAATTATTTTAATTAAGTATAAAGACCATTATGCCAAGAACATTTTTAACTACCAATTGTAAATGAACTCGTTAAGAAATGTCCAACAATTTTCTTGGAAAACTTCCTATACTGAAACAAGAATGTTTTCTACATTTGAATTAATTTTGACTAGAATGCCTTAGTAAAGAATATGGAATATTTTTCACGCACGCCAATAAGAGTATTGATATTAAATTAGAACGATAACTTGTTTACAATCAGAAAATACATTTTGCGTTACTGTACAATATGTCTATCGACTATTCAGTTAAGCGATTCCGAGCTCACTGACTGTTTTCAAAATTTACGAGTCGGTTTTACGAAAAGCGGTGTACACAAATAATTCTGTACAGAATATAAATGAAGAGTTGTATATTTAAACAGCATGTAAAAAATATTTCTTTGCAGTGTGGGAATTATTGTACCGTATTTAATATTAAAATTCATGCCTATCGATAATCCCATTTGTAATTTTAAAATATAAATTTCGTAAAGTGATTTCGTGATCCAATTTAGTTAATTGTATTTGTTTTGATTGTGAGTAGGTACGGTTCCAGGTAAAATCTGCACATAATAAGAGTGCAGGATAGCAGGTGTGCCCAGAGTCCTAAGGGTGATAAGCCTCATGCATCCCTTCTGGCGTAAATAATAGGCCTTTGTTACAAGAGGGCAACATGTTGCCCTCTTGTAACAAAGCATTACACACATTCTAACGCCCGCCTGCAGGGCTTCCGTGCTCCAGCGGACAGAAAGCGACATAAAACCTTATAAACTTGCTTTTTCGAGAATTTGCAAAATGTGCCAAAAATGCAACATTGTATTAATATTTTAGTACAGTAAAATGTCAAATGTGTTTGCAGGGAGTTATACCAATGTATATCAGAATTACTTTGTTTCTTCAAACGTTACCATGCTTTTAACCCATTAACTTCCCGAAATATTATTTATATATTTTATTTTGAAATTATCGTAGTGCATCATTTAATTGTGTCATTGGCCATTATTTCCATATTTCTGGGCCCTTGACTTACTGTGCACTGCGTTTCACTAAAAAAAGTTTCAATATGGCGATCTGTCAAAAACCCCCAAATTGAAGAAGTTATTTAAGAATAAGGTTATAAAATGTTAGTAATAATAATTAATAAAAACTAGAAATTTACATTTATTAATCATTTTAAGCAATTGATATGATGCACGTAAAATATGTGTTTTAAATATTACATTCTAATCGCCATGAAATTTTACGTGTTTTCTAATTTTATTTTGTTTAATACTGTATTTTTCATTTGAATAATAGAATAATGTTTAATCAGAACTAGAAAAATCATAAAGCTACCATTTTCCATCTAACTGCATATTTTTAAATATTTAATATTGTAGAGAATTTCATAAAACGTGTCCACCGTATTGAAAGGGCTACATTTAAGTGCGGTTTTTTAAAATTAATATAATTCTATGCGTTACTGAACAATTTAAATGAAATCAATGATTGCTAATAGGCTCAAGGCGAATTTTAAAAATAGGAACAAGGGTTCGTAATCGGTGATCCTCAAAACAGTCTGATGTAAAATTTCATAAAAATCGAAGAAAATTTTTTAATTTTAGTTCACTATTTTTGATCCGTCATTTTGAATTTTTAAATTTTGCCAACGAATTCGTAATGTGCGACCCAAAAACACCTCCTACACTGATTTTCATCAAAAATTGTTCATTTACAATGACGCCTTCATAGAGAAAAATGACTTTTTTCAAAAAGTTTTTTCCGAATCTTTTCTTCTTTAAGCCTTTGAAGCACGGTGTTCCTTCTGTGGGACATCTTTTCGTAATTCACTTTTTTTTAGTTTTCAGTAGATTAAAAGTGACTTTTAGTGCAATTTTTTTTTCCGCACTTCGATAACGTGTTTTTAAATGTAAAAAATTAATAGTTAATATGAATTATTGTGTTAAATTGTTTATAATGACGAACAATGTATAAAAATTACGTGTTTTTTTACAAAGAATTTATGCTAAAAAATACCGTCGTTGAAATAAGACGAAACTGTGTACTCGGAGGTTTTCGGGGTCGCTGATTACAAATCTGACATCAGATTTTCAAAACTAAAATTACGGATCCAAGATGGCCGACGGAAATGTAAAAATTTACTTGATCGAGGTGAACCTTTGTACTCGGAGGGTTTTCTTGGTTGCTGATTACGAATCTAGCCATAGATTTTCAAAATTCAAAATAGCGTATCCAATATGGCCGACCAAAATCTAAAAATTTACATTAAATTATAATTTTTCTCTCATCATTTTTAATACGTTGGATTTGTAAATTTTACAGATTTATCGGTAATATTGTTTTCTTTTCCTCTGATTGAAACTGAGAATAAATATAAATGACTGCTAATTTATTATGTAAATATAAACTTTCACGTGCTGTTTCATCTCTGAGAATATTCTATATTTTGATAGCTAGGAAAGATAAACATGAAATCCTGTTATGTATGTAACTGCGCGTGCACTTACGAGTAAGTAAAATTTAGAACGAGGCACTCTAAACAAAATTCCAGAAAGTGAAGAAATACCGAAGGCATTTCAGGTATTAGATATGAAAAAGTTAAAGAAGTTCATAAACAAAAGAATTAATTATGGAAACGAATTACGGAAACGAAATATATGCCCTTATGAGCATCATCATTATTCAAGAAAACTCGAATATTCTGTTATTAATTCCTATTGAGAACTAATTTATTTTACAAATATTAGAAAGGGAATCAAATTTTATTAGTCCAATTCACCTGATTTTTGCTAGGAATAAAGAATCGGAATATACAGTTAGAAATTATAAAATAATTATACAATAAAATGTTATATAATTCGATGTATATTCCTTGTCAATGTATTCAGGTGCGTATAAATAAGCGACTTCAATTAGAACAAATAAGGCTTATTTTTTTTATTTTATTTTATTTTATTAATAAACGGACCAGATGATCCTATACATATAAATCTACAGAAAACGCAAATAAAAACAAGTATAACGGAAGAAAAAAACTTCATTCACAATAAGTCTTAAAAATTACATATATAAATAAATTAAACAGCGCTAAAATCCGACCACAAATCTAAAAATTGGTATGCTTAACTAACACGCAAAAATTACAACATGTATAAAATTCAAACTATTCGTCGTAATAGCGGTGTAACAGGGATACAGCTCTTTTAAATCCAATTAACGTATCGAGTGAACGAGTGGATACATCAAGATGGTTCCATCCTCGTTTGAGACGCGGTATTGGTTGATAATAAACAAAATTCCGCTTACACGTGGATTCTTTGATGACTCTAAATTCACGGATTGGATACCGTGACTCCCTTATAGGGAACATTGCCGACAAGTTTGGATCTATATTAAAATTTAGAACGCGAAAAACTATTAATGAATCGTGATAGCGATGAAGAGAATTTATGGTAGGAAATTTATATTTCAAGGAGATATCATGGAAATTATGGTCAAAACGGGACATGGGATTACTAGATTTGAAGGCTAAATATCTCAGGGCTCTACGCTGGACTCCTTCCAGTAACTCAATATCAGATTGTGTATATGGAGACCATATTGGAGCAGCGTATATAAAGTGAGGCAGAAATAGTGTACGTAAAAGATAAGCTATAGGCATTGGATCTTTAAAATCCTTAGTGGCTCTTTGAATAAACCCAAGCATCTTTGATGCCTTATTACGGACTTGTCGTAAATGGTCCCCAAAAGAGAAATCGTCACACATAGCCACACCGAGATCATTATGTTTATTAACTCTAGACAACGACTTATCAGATATAATATAATCAAATTCAAATTTATCAGGGCGACGTGAATAAGACATAATTTTACATTTTGAGATATTTAAATCGAGGCCATTAATTTTTGACCAGCTATCCACGGCATAGATATCTCTCTGTAGCCTCGAAGCGTCGATGGGTGACAGAATCCTTTTAAAAATTTTCATATCGTCAGCATAAAGTAAAAATTTTGAATACGAGATGTTGTTACCAATGTCATTAATAAAAATGTTAAATAGAATTGGGCCCAAGTGTGAGCCCTGAGGAACACCCGAAGAAACGTCACATCGTGCCGACGAAATATCTTTGATTCGTACCCGTTGAGTTCGTCCAGTTAAATAAGATTCAATCCATCTCAAAAACGCATTCGAGAAACCAAGCTGGCTCATCTTACTCAAAAGCATCTCATGATTGATTCTGTCGAATGCCCTTGAGAAGTCTAAATAAATAGTATCGACCTGACAATTCGCCGCAATGCAATTGGATACAAAATCCGAAAAGAGTAGTAAACTCGTTACCGTTGATTTGTTTTTTGAGAAACCATGTTGATTTGTAATTATCGTGTTTTTTAGAACCTCTCTCAATTTACCAGCTACGATGGAATCAAAAAGTTTCGGTATACTACTTATTACAGCGACGGGACGATAGTTACAGACATTACATTTATCGCCTTCTTTAAAAATTGGGGTAATAAAAGTTTCCTTCCACCATGTAGGGAAAATGCCGCGATTCAGAGATTCGTTAAATAGATGGCATAGTGGATCTAATAACGACGATTTACAGTTTTTAATAAAAATAGAAGGGATTCCATCTGATCCGGTGGTAAACGTTGGTTTTAAATTGTTTATAGCTGTAGCAAGTTCATTGCGAGAGATTCTAAAATTCTGTATGGCCTTATCAGAAACAGAATAATCAAGAGTCGGCATAAAATCAGATCCTTGTCGGTATACGGAACCAAAATACTCGTTAAACAAATTAGCAGAGTTATTCATGTCGGACGAATGTTTATCCTGGAAATAAAAACTTGACGGCAACACATTAGATTTACGAGACATATTTACAAATTACCAAAAAGCACTGACATTCGATCTGGTTCTAAGCTCGATATTTGATATGTAATCTTTATACAATGACCTTGAAATCTTTAAACAATGAGCCCTGAGCATCTTAAATTTAATGAAGTCCGCTTGAGACTTTGTTCTTTTCCACTGTTTATGTGCCATTTTCTTTTTAAAAACCAAGTTTTTTAAATCCCTATTATACCAATACGGAAAATGGCTCGAAGTCAAACGCATCTTTGGGACATGTTTCGCAATGACCTTATCCAAAGTGGTGTAAAAACTAGATAACGCTTTCTCAAGATCAGTTACATTCAAGACAAAATGCCAATCAACCAATGACAAATCCTCGTTCAGCCCAGCAAAGTCTGCACTTTTAAAATTGTAAGAAATAAAATTGATTTCGGGAGACTGAATTAAAATACATGGTAGGGTAAAAAATGCATGAACATGATGAGAGTCAGTGGGGATAAGAAAATCAGGACTATTTTGAAATTTTGTACTAGGTATGGACGAAAATAGAAGGTCTAAAGTGTACCCTTTGCCGGGATGAACGGGATAACAAGGGAAAGCATCAATAAATGAAAATAAGTCACTGCTTATATGTTGACATTTTTTTATTATGTATTATTTGTATATCAACTCGTAAAAAATACAAGATTCATGTTACAACTATAGATTATTTACAAATTAAATTCGTCCAACTTAGACTCATTGATTCAGTAATGATACTGAGCATAATGCATTCACACAAAATTTCTTTTTCTTTCATTATATCAATTATTATTGGATGGATATCCAATATTACCCAGTCGCTTTTTTTATTATTTACAAGTATTGTCTTAATGTTCGCTGAATGATACTCGTCATATTGCTGTTCTTTTTCCGATAGTAGTCTATGAAATAATCCATCATAGACCAGTCGAAGGTAAAATATTACATTTTTGTAATTTTATTACAACGAATTTAGTCAAATGTAAAGTCGTTTCTTTTCTAGCTTACTTAAGCGATTACACTATTTACATAAAATTCAGACATAATGGATAGCATTTTTGTAATGTTCTTTACAACATTTTTTAGCCAAATTTTTTAAAACGACCTCGTCGTTATTCCAGTGACACTAAATTCTATATGTACAGTAATAACCTTCTTATAAATTATAAAATTTACATGCTTAATAATACGTGTCATTGAGTAATTACACTTTGACAGTGTAACCAGTAAAATGGTTGAGGCGGTAGATTCCACGATATAGTATTGGCGTTTTAAGTGCAGTCTTATTTTCTTTATTCCATTTGAACTCGACCTCTTTAATATGTATATACTGGGTATTACCGTTTTATTAACCTGGCATCGAAAGTTACGTTAATGTTACATCTATAGAAAAGTATTTCTGCACAGAATCAATTTACATAATTTATAAAGTATAATATATAAATCGTTACTAGCGAATTTAATTTAAAATTGTTTTCGCTAACGTTTACAATGCTTTCAAAGTTCGAGTTAAGATGGTGATGTTTTGATAAATGAATGTCAGTACTTTATAAGAACTATGTTATATAAAAAATGAATTTTCTTAATGTACTTAATTGCATTTGTGAGAATTTAATGAAATTCATTTTATGTTTCGATTTCAACTTCAGACTAGAATTTGCGAGAAATCTTTATAAAGTAAAGTTAACTTTATGATAAATAACATTACCATTTTTTTTTTGTGACTTCTCCAGATCTTTAATCGGCGGGATCGGTTGCTTATCATTAATTTTTTATAGGTTGGAAGAGTTTGTGTCGGTTTTTCCAAGCTTTATATCTTGACTATTCTTTTCTGAATCTGAACCTACTAATCCATAACCCAGAGCTTTTTGTTCGACCTCTTTTTCAATCTTATTTATATTTTTCGATTTTCGCATATCGAGTCGCATTCCTCCCCTACTTTTTTCGGAATCACTAGCATGTGGCAACGCGTAATATAACTTCTGCCAAAACCATGGATCGCCCCATTTTACAAAAGTATTCGTTTGCATATACATCTTTAACTCAGAATCCAATTTATCGATTGGCCCGATATCTCCATACACCAAAATGATAACCCTTGTCCTTTTCTCACTCAAAGCTTGCTTGTGAGCTGCTTGAAATTCGAGCCGCCCCCATACACTTTCCAAAAAGTTTGGAGAAAGTACAACAATTGTCCGTTTTGCTTCCTCCACAGATCGAGCGATCTGGGTAGGTATATATTCACCTGCCACCCAATCACGAAAATGAACACAAAGTGTATAAGGTTTTGGACCTCCTTCCAATTTCGTTATAAGTTCTTTTAAGACAAAATCCTCGTCTTTGTGGGAATAACTGACGAAAGCATCATAAATTTTATGATTGTCGACTTCATCTTCTTTCACAAGCCACATGCAAATATTTTTGGAAAACAACCACACTCTGATTTCTTGCTGGAAACGGAAATAAAGTGCAGCTGAAGTGCCAACAATCAGACCGACAACAGCTACTAAAGTTCCCATTAAAATAATGCCTTTTTGGGATTTCGTGCAAAAGTCGTTGATCGTCATGTCGATTAATGAAGAATTTGAATGTAGGCAGCGAATATGTTGTCTGTCCGAAATAATTTTAAATTTGATTTGGACGAAGGACAGGAACGTGGTCATGGAACAATCGCATAACCATGGGTTGTCATGTAACGAAACGTTCCGAAGCTTCGAATTTGAAAGAGCTGTTATGAATTCTTCGGTAAGAGTAGTTAAATTGTTGCCGTGTAACTGAAGTACCTGCAAAATGATTTTACATAGAGTAAATGAAGATAAAGAGCCTGTTTTCTTTACACAGAGTTGTGATCCGTTTTCATGCCTTAAAATAATTCATTACCTGTAATTTTAATGGAAGTATACTGCAATTAATTTTTGAAATATCATTCATTGCCAGATTTAAACTACTGATATTTTCATATCCATTTTCAGAGGTCAAATTGACGTATTTTAGATGATTTCCTGCAAGATTCAGCTCTACTTTCTCAGACATTAGGGCATTAATAAACAGAGGTTGTTGCGTTAAATTTCTATTAGAACAGTCGATGATTGTTGTTCTATCATAAGGCCGATTCCAACAAGCGCAGCCTCCCGTTAATGAGCATGGATCGGTGGACAATCCGTCTGTATTAATTGTACGACACTTAAATGAAGATGGGTCAATATTGGAAAGTTTAACAGACTTCAGTTCATTTGGAGAATGACAGGATAAACTTTCTGCATTAATGTGCATGAAACGTTTAATGTAGTCTGACTGGTCACCCTTGAAATATCGCAGAAATTCATAGAGCTCACAATCACAATCAATTGGATTGTGATCCAAGTGGATTGTTAGATTTTTTAGACTGTCTGCCAGCATATATTCTACGTTTTCCATGTTGATTCGAGTAATTTGGTTGTGTCGTAAATCAGTGTCTGCGCTATTTTGCAAGAACGACACCTGGAATTTGAATAGTCTATTATTAATATTTTATAATATATTTCTATTCGTATACGTAAAGAGGGGAATTCTAGGGGGTTCATTTAAGCAAATATTATGAAAACTACCGTCACTTTTATGTTGCCAGTAATCTTCAGTTTTATTGGATGAATAAGTTTGCATTTAATAGCTTCCCAGCAATATGGTCTTTATACGTATTTATAAATGGAGTAATACATAACAGTCAATATTTCTTAAGTTTTATCGGTACAATAGACTTATACTCAATTGAAAATGTACCTTACGAGACGAAGTCTTGTAATTAGTGAGAGGACATGTGTTACCGTCAGAATCGATGTGAATAGAATATGCGTTTAAGGATTCAGAATTGGAGATTTTACTTAATGAAGACTCATACCAGATTGAGTTGGCAAGCTGGTATTATATTCATAGCGTCGACGAAATTAATTTGGAGAACAAATAAATAACATAAAATTAATTCTACATCACTCTATGAATCTGGTACCATACAACAAAAGTCGATTGTCGCTACAAGAAACCTTAATTTAGTTAAACCAAAATACAAATGTAATATTAACTTACCACCACCTCTTGTATGCGATTGTATGATAAGTCGAGATTACTTAGCAAAGAAAAACTATGAACCGGAAACATCTGGTCAATGTTGTTGTGAGATAAATAAAGTTCTTCTATGTGTAACACTCTGCGGAATGGTGTGATAGGTTGATTGTCATCATCAAATGTATTAAATTGCAAATGATTGTGTGAGAATTTTGCGATTTTCAATTCAGTTTTCGAATGGCTGAAGGCGTTTATGTCAATTCTTGTCAATTCATTATGCTCCATATTTATTTCTTCCAGTTCTTCTAGTCCTAGGAAAAGTACGCTGTAAAAATAAAATTGAATGTATATTTAGTATAGTTTTACCTGGGTACCTTATAAAAAACTTATGTTTGTGTTCGATTATTATAAAATACTGAACTTGCCGTTCACAAAGTACACAATGTGTTTTTTCGAAACAATTTTCACCGAAAATACACGTAGGAATGTTGCTTTAGCATGATTTTGGTTATGAAGTCAGTACTTCAATCATTGCTGAAAATTTAGTAACGTATAAAAGAGTCAACTAATTGAAATATTCACTTATAAAAACAATAGGTCGCGACAAAAAATCGTTCGAACGTGCACTTTCATATGAACACGAAATTTATCAAACTCCAATTGACTAATGTTATATAATTGATGATAAATAGGGCCCCACTGCTATCGTTCTGTAAGTTAAAACATTGATGTTGTTAGAAAGGAAGTAGCGTGCGAATTGGGGATTCCCCGTTTTATCTTTTTGTGATTTCCATTCGACGCTTTTGTATGACGATACTTGAAATAATATCTAAATATTATATTTAATTCAGTTTTTGATAAGAACTAAGATATTTTAACAAATTTTCTGCTATTTGTATTTTTTAGAAAATTGTTTCTGTTCAACTATATAATAGATTTGATTAGTAATTTGAAGGACTGATAAGCAACACTCCGGTTATACAGGAATGGCTTTAAAAAATAAATGTACTTGAATGAGCCATGAATAATAATTTACTGTTTTCTCCAATATTTGTGTAATTATTTTGTTACGCTGAACAATCAGCAATTTTTCTTAAACATGTAGCCTATTTTTAGAACTAAATCGGCCATCTGCTTCAGCGTGGTAAATCTCCAGAGATGATATGCGAATCAATTGATTGCAGACAGTACACAGTAAATTAGTATTATATATCTTTGTATAAATTTGATAATGAATGAATGCAATTGCTTTACCATTTCTAGCGATTTTTAACTATATGGTGTTTCTGAACGACATTTTTTGAATCAATTTAGTGTTTTGTAATATCATTATTTGAATGCGCGTAGTTATAATAGCATAATAACTTACTCATTAACATCAGTTAGTTGATTGTATGACAGATCAAGATTTTTTAATTTCGTGGTTGTGCTAAACGTATCGTTGTGTAGATTCGTCAAGTTATTTGAAGACAAATTTAGGATTGTCAATTTATTCAAATCCTGAAAAATATTTCCAGGAGGAGCTTTCAGAAAGTTGTTGGCCATATTCAAAATTTCGATATTATAAGAGCCCCGAAATAAGTCTTCGGGTATTTCCGAGAATCCTTGTCCCTCTATGTTAACGTGAACTAATTTTGGGAGATTGGCGAACAATTGATGTGGAAGATTTGTTAAATTCTGTTTATTGTTGGTTATCCGAATATTGGAAAGATTTATATTTGATGTAAACAAATCCGTGGGAAGAGATGAAAAGTTATTGTAGCTTATGTCAACACGACGTAAACTTGTCAAGTTTTCAAAAATCGTAGGAGAAAGTAATGTCAACACATTGTTGCTAATATCCAAGGTTTGAAGAGATATCAAATCATCAAATAAGTTATCATCAAGGTATTCATGACCATTTTCTCGTAAGTGTAACAACGTAAGATCCTTAAGGCCCCTGAATATTCCATTTTTTATTCTCAATCCATGATTTCCATCAAATTCAAGCGTTTCTAATGCAGTGTTTTCAAACATGCCGATTGGTAATTCATTCTGCAACTTGTTTTGCAATATGTGAAGCTGGCGTAACTTTGGTAACCCTAAATTAAAAATTATGATAGATTAATATAATATGCATCAGATGCGATCACAGTTTACTAAAATTATGAATTGGTAATAGTATTCTAAATTTCATTTAAATAAATTATTAGAATGTTTACCCTGAAGACAGTTTTGACTAATATTTCCAATTTCATTGTTCAACAGGTGTATAGTTTCAACGTTTGAAAATGCCTTAAGTATATCCTTCTCCAAATTTAACTCGAGATTTTGAAACCCAACCGTTTCCACCGTTGTCACGCCAAGTTCCTCTACGATATCTTTCATGGACCGCGAGTTATTCCTGCCATTTTGTGGGTGGTTACAGGAGTAAAACATCAAGTTTTTCACTTTTCCGAGATTGAAACTGGATCCGTAAAGAAAAGTTGACCATTCTTGTGTTTCACTGCAGTTTACAACTGCTGACACTTCAAATCTATTTTCTCGTTTGACCACTAAGTTCAAGGTGGACGAGTTATCGTGTGATAAACACCGAATATTAAATTCGTTAACTCCGACCTGTTGACAACAAATCTCATTATTATTTTGTTTTATACAGGAATTTTCGACACGACAGTTGTCAAAGCCGAGTGCACCGACGACTAAAGCTGAAAGTGCCAAGGTCAACCAGTTCCCTAACTTCATTTTGCCTTCGGTCCATCTAACTGTTTGTGGCCAGTCCCTGCAAAAAATGACAAATAAGTTATTTCTTTATCCTTTAACATCTAGTTTTTATTTTAAGTAAACCTAAATTAAATTTTATTGACTTCTTATGAAAACAACTAGTTTTTTATCAATGAATTTGCAAGTTTTCAATTGGAGAACTCTAACAATAAATGGCGGGATTTTATCGGGTAATTAAAATATTGAACAATTATATTATATTGATTTGTAATTGAATATTTTATCAAGGGAAGTTAGTTTTTCATGCTGTCGATCTGTAAATATCATTATTCAATTATAGTAGGAGAAGCGTGAAAGACAATTTTAGATTGCATGTCGAGTAAATCCGTTTTATTTTACTTATTGGAGTACATAACCGACACATACTGTAGAACAACGTCAATGTTTACGTTATATACGTTTAAGAATTGTAAGATTTTTATAACTTAGTGATCACGAATTTGCAAAACTTGTCATCTATTTTGAAAATCATTTATAGCATGATATATAACATAATTCTTTTAAAATTGAATAATCTTACAAATCCGAATAGCAATATTCCAACTATACTATATGCAGTTTAAAAATGCAAAAAAAGCGTACTAGTAATGTACTAAAAATTGTGCCATTGATGTGATGACATAATGGATCTTCATAATCACATCTCGTGACATTCAAGGAGGATGGAGATCATTAGATTAGAAGTTCCAATTCATAGTATCTATCATTATTTCGAATGTGAATTGCAAACGAATATTATAAATGTCTCGTATAAAAACAAACAAATAACAATAATTCATACCAAGTGTACACTTTTTATAATAAAAAAGACTTTTTTCTGGAATAATGTTTTTCCATAGATTTAATAATAATCTGAAATAAATACATAAATACTCTTTATATCTGCCAGAAACAAATGTTTGCACTTTTACTTTGTTTACGGTAGAATGGGTGAACGAAACGATAGAATGTCATGTATAACATAATAGATATGTGGAATAAAGATGTGACGCGAAATAAAAACGAACAATAACGGTATTTTATTGATATCTATCTGTTTCCGCATTCAATTCACAAACTGAATGAAAACTTGTCGCTTTAAACGATATATTTACGTGTATATACATTTCAACATTCTGTATTTATATGGTAAATTGAGACTACGCTTTTAGAATTCTACAATTTGTATGATAGATTGGGCGATTTTGATTAAAATATCCGTTTTTCTTGTTTGTTTGAAAATACTTATTTCTTACAAAAATACATCTTTTTCTTGTAATTCTCAAGCATAATAAGAATCTGCAAATGTAATCTACGTGAAGCAGTGTGCAAAAATAAGAATTCTAAAGTTGCATGTCTTCTACTGTTTCAGACATTTACATTGTAACATGTTTTGCATAACAATCGCTTTCGAACCTGCGAAGCATATTACATCGTCTAATTTCGCAGTTTTGCAGAATTTTTTATACTTTAAATTTTATTATCTCGTTTTCAGAATTTTTATAATTGATTTGTAAACAGTAAATGTACATTATATAGAATGTTAATGGATGGTTAAATGAAAAATGTATTTTATGTTATACTTTCAAAATTGCTTATGGTTTAAAGGCTACATACTTGTGCATTCTTATTTGATTATAATAAGGTTGTATTCTACTATTTGCTCGTGGGAATAAACAATGTGAAAGGTGAAGCAACAGAAAAAGTTTGTAAAATTTTTGGAGGAGCTGGATGAAAGAAGATGATATATTACAGATGGTTTCTCTTCGATACGGGCTAAGTGTGAATGTATTAAGTCGTTAAAAAAAATTAAAACGTTAAACTCGATCGCAGATAAATCTCAAATAATGCTACAGTTATCGAAACTCTAGTTTAGATAAATAACAGTTTACCTTAACCGAGGTACTTAAACCAAGATGACTTGTTTTGTAAAATTATAGAATGTTTTCGATATCTTTCTTTAATTTGTGTAGTGTACGTGATCATTTTATTCAAATAATTACATCAAATTAAGTAAAAAAAATGATATAAACGTGAGTTCTGAAAGGAAACCCTTCTTTTGCTTATTATTTTAGATCATCTAAATTATTTTCTAGTGCATGTATGGTAATGAAATATTTCTAAAATCTCTTTGTACAATTCGATTTCATTATAAAAAGTTTTATGAAGAGAAAAAATGATTTTATAATGGCAAAACGTGAATGATGAAAAGTAACAAAAATTAACTCTATACTGTGTAGTAAACAAAAGCATAATAGCATAGTTTTTACTATTTTTCGAGGTATTGTAATATACAGTTGTTGAATTTGATTCATTTTATTATCGAATATTCAGCAAGAAAACCTAACTCCACTTTTTGACACTATAAAACCCTACGAGAAGAAAATAATCATTTCTTATAATAAGAATGATACATATATGATGAGGCATACGAATCTGCACTGGGAAAGTGACTTTTTGTCCACTTTTGCATTTTTCTGTGAGTAAAGATAAAACAATGAATATAATTATAAATAAAGAATATACACATTATTCATCAATGACGTTGAACTGCATATAGAATACCAATGTGTAAAGTGGTATTTTACCCACTTTATGATGTAAATTATGGTTTCCACATATTCTGTGTGCAGATCTGCATGGCCGTCGAAGTTGTTATGATTTTGCACATTGTGAAGATAGTGTTACTCATGCTTTCCAAATATATATAGCATGTTATGTGCTCATGTGAAAGTTCTATGTTAATTGATTGTCCAATAAATCATTATTACACTAAAAATTCAAAATTATGTATACAGTAATTTTCAAGATGGCTTAAAAAATGTTTAAACTTTACGGTATCAGAACTGAAATGGCATGGTAATTCCTAAATATTTAGTAACTTTAAAAAAGTTCTAGGGTAGAAGCAGTTTATTTCTGAAAGCTTTGTTTCAAAGAGAAGTAAATTAATACTTAAATTTTTTTAATTGTAAAAGTGTGCTTTCAATTACATAGCGGGAAATACGGAGAATAGTTTTCACGGTCGACTTCAATAATGTAATTTAAGCAGCATGTTACGGAAAGAAATTTATTCTCGACTATTCGAAATGAAAACAAGAGAGATTTCTTCATTATGGTGTGAATGTAACATCGGTGTAATAAAAAACATAATTTTATACATTAAAAATAAATTAAATATAGTTAAAATCGCAATTTGTTATTATAAAGTAAAAGTGTCGGATTACGTTTTATGTAACATTTTATTTTATACTTATAATTTCATCACTATATATACCCACAAAAATGGAAATAGATTTCTTTAACCTCATGGTTACTTTTACGTTCACTACGTAACTATCCACATGTTTACATATAACGGAGTCAAATGAAATATCTGTACCATTGTGAAAAATAAAGATTTCGACAACTGTAAAAACAAGTAAACTCGATGGACATTACATCGAAATGAATATAACGATTGGCGTTATCATGTAGGAGGATAAAAATATCATTTTTATTTCAGATAAAATAGGGAACTACATCATAGCATTCGACTCACCGCAGTATCCGCCGACTGGAGCCGAGAAAATCTCGTTAGCCAAGATGTATGTATATATGTGGAATTCAGATTCAACAAGCAGAAGGTCGCGATCTAGACGATACACAATGAGATCTTTGGAACAGATCCGTCGAACCCGGTATGTTTAATGCCGAATTCATCTTTAAAATCAACTCGAGTTTGGTGATCGCACGAACAATGATCCGATCATTCCTGTAAATCGAAAAACTTAAGTACGGATAGGAATTTCGAGTGAAAGTTCTCTAATAACGTGAACGACTAAACTCACTGGATGTCAGAGACTGAACGAAACGAAACTCTATATTAAGTTTCTCCGGCGATGTGATCGTGTGGAGAGTCGTCACACGCATAAGAAAGGATATTTGTATGTGTTTGTCTCGCGATGACGTCAGGATGCCACTGGTCTCCCCACTTAGTATCCGAGTACCCAACAAATTCCCCATCGGCGCTGAAGATTCTTCGGTGACATTTTTAGATTCTGGTTTCCACTAAATTCTGTGGCTTTTCCACGGCACACAATTCCTGGATGTTTGTTCGTAAACTGTGTCTGTTCTTTTTGGAAGGTCGTTTGTTGCTGATTGGTGTTTTTATTTCAAGACAGTCTACGTGAAATTGCAATAGTTATTCGCGAACATTACCACGAATCGTGAAATATTTTCAGTCCGTAGTTAAATTTGAAAAATTGGTAGCAAGTTGTGATCCAATAAATACTGCCGTTGACGTCCACGATCTTCTTAAAATTTTATATAAAAATATATAAAAAATCATTTCACTTAACCTTTTCCATCACGTAGTAGGTCATTCAGAGACCGATGGTTTTTGTCGTTTAAATAATCAGTTTCTTAAGTTTTTAAGTGATTGTTGGTGTTCTACTTATAGTTATGACATTTCTTTAACAGATTCAAAATTGTACATATTAGCTTACTATAGTTAATTACAAATAATAGTGTACCAAAAAGTGAATCATTTTTTAAAAAGAAATCGTTTACATATTTCTCAAATCGGTAATTAGAAACTTGAACTCAGAATTTAAAGATCCAGGATTGCGAATTTATGAATTTCACATATTAAACAAAAAATATTAATCGTACTTCAAGCAAAATTTCCAAGAAATAACGTTTTTCATCTAATCGCACCATTTCCGGGAAAAAATGTGTAACTTTCCATGATTTGCGTCGTATCGTTATAGAAATTAAAAATATGTTTTCTCGGAAACAGCGACATTTTGTATTTTGAAAGTTTGGTCATCAACTGCTTGTATCTAGTCAAAATATCATGACAACCAAATCACTCGAAAAATTAGAAAGGGTTATTTTGCATGAAATAGTTGCTGTTTATTATGTTTCTAAAAAAGAGGATATTAAATTTAGGAATTGTTCCTGAACTCGATTATTTTCAAACATTTGTCCACAGCTTTTATGGTATGATTATCACATATGATATTCTAAATAAATGTTTCAACGGTAAATGACCATCATCACAGGATTTTGAAAAAAATTTGACTAACACTCATACAAGTAACGTTGATAAAGCGTCGAAATTAATGGTAGGTAAAATCTTCATATTCGATTGTAAAATTCTTCTGCAATGAAATATAGCGCGATAGACTATGAAAGTCAATCGATTCTTTTGATTTATTTTCCATTTGTGTGGGATACGTTGTTTGGATTCCATTGCTAACACTCCCGATTTAATAAAGAATGTTATTTTTTTTAAACTAATGCACAGTTTTCACTAGAATATTCTCTTTGAATGTTTTATAATGAAATGACTATTATAGAGAGTACAAAAAGCCAACGCGCCGTGACGCGATTATTCAACACATAACTTTTCAACACAAGTATGTTTTCATGACTAGATAACTTCATCATAAAAATTTCAACATAAAATTTTTCAACAAATGACCATTTCAACATAATATTAAACATTTTAACAAAATAGATTAAGTTAGGTTAGATTACGTTATAAGATTAGGTTAGGTTAGGTTAAGCCAGGTTATGTTAGGTTAGGTTGGATTTTTATTAGACTTTTCAAAACAACTTTGATTAGGTCAGGTTAGGTTAGGCTAGATTAGGTTATAAGGTTAGGTTAAGTCAGGTTAGGAAACGGTGGGTTACGTTGGATTTTTATATTATTTGGCTTGTATAATATATAATTGTTATTTTCAATTATTTTATTTAAATGCATTGTATTTGATTCGTGTTGAAATGATCTTGTGATGAAATGTTTGTGTTAAAATATCGTACGTACGTTGAAAATACGTTGAAAAGTCGTATGTTGAACTGTCGTATGTTGAATTTCTGTGATGAAATGTCGTATGTTTAAAAGTGGTGTATTGTATAGTCGTAGCACCCAATTTACCGCATGACGTCTTATTTTAAAATATTACAAATATACTTCTTTGCGGGAGTGATTCATTTTTTTCTTCATAAAGAATGATTTTTCCATAAAGAATGTGACAGATAATTATTTGTATCGTATTATAATCATTCATAAAATAACTGCATTGATGATTGCAATGCCCGTACGTAATAATCTTAAGACGTCTGTCACGATAATAAGCCCAGGAAGAAACCTTTGAAAGATACCCACATTACGTGTACGATTCATTATCTGGAGGGGACATTTATCAAGTATTATTTTAATTGCAGGTGCTGTGCACTTTTCAGAAATTACTTTTTAGTACTTGTGTCGTTTTGAAAATGTATAAACTATGTTGACCACAACCGTAATGTGATTCCGGAGTACCTTCATGCCATTCGAACACTTTGGTTGCAGTCAGAGGAAGCATATCAAATGGAGAGATCCCAAGAGATTGCTCGAGATGCTACGACTAACCATAGAGATGCCCCTGGAGTCCGTTCTCGAAATCGGCGATAATTACCACATGTGGTAAATATTAACCATTTTCGAATCAACATATCGTTCGTGGAATTAAAATCAACATAGCATTAAATGCCACGTTAGGGAATTTAATTTATGGTCAAATTCAATATAATTTAAGCGTAAGTTCCACCTTGTAGTTGATAAGCTTCATAATTATGGGGTGGGGATTAAGTGACAGAAATTATATAATTTTAAAAATTATGTTAGTTTATTCCGTGAATTCTTAAATAATAATTCAGCATTTAAACAATATTGTTAGGATAATATTTATATATATAAAATTTATGAATTTTTATTACGAAATATTAAAGTTTGAGAGCCTCTTTTGTTTTCATGCAATTTAAAAAATGATTAAATAACATTGAAATAATAAGTCTGATAAAATAATTTGTAGTACTAAAAAATTATGTTCGAAATAAACAAGTAAATAACTTATATAACCCCAATCGTATATTTTGAAAAAATGAAAATGCTTCTGATCAGATTAAATTACACAAATTTATTCCTCGTGATTTTTCGAGAGAGAAGGCAAATATTTTCCCTATACACAGAATATACATCGGTTGTTACCCAAATCTGGTTTTACTGGTAATTGTACCTCATACAGTATCTGCGAATCACGTCTCCGATGAAGGCGATTGCTATGCAACCTGTGTTGCAGGAAATATACCGGTCTGATTTAATTTTGTTATTCAGTTGGCTATATGTTGTAAGTTTTAAAGCAGGAATGTAAGTAGTGGAAATGTCTATAAAACTTCTGTATGTAGGCGTACTAGCTTACGGGTAATTGTTTCGCTATAATTTGCAATTAATTTTATTCAGAATATTTACTCAAGAAAATACAGTCGATGTACATCGATTTCAAGAAAGATCGGCACTTATCTCAGAAATGATTCGTTCGTTATATACGGGCTACAACGAATGTGTGAGCGGACATCAATCGATTAGATTACAAGGATATAGGTTTCGATATTTACCAGTTGGCAAATTGAATCAACCCTCTAGAGGAAATGCTTTGTTCGTCTTTATTATTGCTACTCAAAAGGTCGATAAGAACGGCAAATCGCTTTATTCTTGGAGAATATCCGATTTCATAGAAATAAACTTCTCTGCAGGTGCATGTACCACTTACTCTTTTTCGTAATGGGAAAAGCGTGAATGACTCAAAACTGGTGAAACAAGTCTTTTACCAAAAAGGTAGGTAGGATAATAGGACTTACTATCTGAGTAAAGTTTTGTTAATTTCATTACAGTCAGCATTTCATCAATTTCATAAACAGTGCTTTATTTCAAGTTTTTGCATGTTCCGATTGCAAAATAGGAGAAATGCAGTTGAATTGCAATTACACTGAAAAAACTGATCCCGTTTGTCAAAGTGTAATAGTCTGTCCTTGTCTAAGTGATCTTATTTCCATTACACCATACTTTCAATCGTCATTCTTACCGAAATCCATATTTTTCTTCTAATTTTTTTTCTTAAATTAATAATTCCTAGTTATAATGCACTATAATTCGAAGGTAAAGAAATTGGAGGAGAGTAAGGTAAGTCATAACTTACGTGGAATATAACTTAACGTGGGTTATAACATAAGGAATGACTGTCATATATGGGTGATTTTCAACAAACTGTGATATTTTTAACGATAATTCGGCGAATTCCCAGATTAAGTAAAAAATGTATATTTTTCAATTTTCTTATGTTACATATAGTATGTGTAATGTGTAAACAACGTAAAACAACGACAAGTGAAATATTGATAAAGTTATATTAGAAATAAACATTTTTAACATGGCGGTACGGACCGAGATTCGGTGGTACTGACATGCAATGGCTTTCTAAGCAAATACATCAATAGTTTATGTTCATTATCATTAAAATAGGGTTTTCGTGAAATATAAGCCGAAAAGTAGGCATACATAAAAATATGAATTGAAATTATTATTAATTATAAATATAAATAATAACTGCATACTTTTTTCCTGCATAGCAAACGGAAAAACTAAGACCATTGAAATAATTTGTAAAATTATCATTTCACTTTAATTTTTAAATTTTTATTAAATAATACACAATAGTTACACACAAATTGCTAATAATTTCACTAATTATGACAGTATTTTCCTGAATATATTCATCGTTATTATTATTATTCATAAAAGTATGTATTCTTTATTTGATACGAAAAAAACAAAGTAAATAACGTTGAAAATTAAATAATATAAATCGGAATGAAAGAAATAAAGATTTTAATAAATACTTAATTTATATAAAAAAAAATATTTTTTGCATACATGTCGAACGATATTTTGTTATGCAATATGCGAAAAATTCAAATGAAATCGATAAAAATTACATAAAATCAAATTTTATTACGGAGTGTACAAAAATAAATTTAAAACGTTTTATTATTTTAAAATAAACGCATAATTTAAACACTAAATTGCTGCATTAAAACAATGTACGTACAATATAGAATTGACGTATATGTATACTTTTCTCAAGTCTTTGTATACAAATTTTCTTGAACTTCGTAGCTTCACTTAAACAAATTTGCATTTGGGCACTACTTGCAAGTGGTACCGACCACAGTTTTTTGGCAATGATTAAAATTTGGGGACCGTTTATGTCTTGAAAACATTCAGTGATTGCTCATTTGTTTATCGCAATTAACTTTTCAATGTACACCGATGTCTTGTGAAATAATAACACAAATAAAACGTAAATATTGAAAAACTTACAGATCCACATAATTATGCTTAAAATCATTCAAGTCGTTCTCTACAGCATAGGCAGAATAACTAAGTGATTTTAAAAATTAGAAAAAAGACATATTGGCGGAACTGCCATTTTAACTATATTTTGCTATGCAGAACCTTGAAATTAGTTTTTATATTTAGCGATTTCATATTTACCAACGAAACGTGGTTGCCTGATAACTAATTGCATGAAAATATATTTCTTTCAAGTACATATTATACAATTTTTTATACATGATTCAAAGTATTACAGTTTTTAGAAAATCACTCATGTAATTAATTTTTTATTAATTAAAAAAATGTTTACTTAGCTTTTTCCATTTTTTTTTTCAATTTTCTATCTGCATTACCACAGCGTGAATAGGTGTTTTATTTGAAAGTCGAAGTAAAGTTCCGTATTCAAGAAGTTTAAAGCCTTATGTCTTCAAGTTACATTTAAATTCAAAATATGTTAAAATTCATCCGACTTAGCCAAACTTTTAAGAAATCAAATAAATCAAATAAAACATGAAAATGTATTATATATGAATTAAACAATATTTCAAAATGTACTTCGTATTGAAATACTTCGTATTTAATACTTTCCATCAAAACGAAAGCAAATTAAATGATAAATATATTCTTTATAATCCAAAACCGCCTACGTACCTTTTTATGCAAAACATACATGTTCATTAAATCACAGTTTTTACATGAAAGCAAATTTGCATATGTGAATGTGAATGTTGACATCGTTTTATCAGTTTTATATTAAATGTATTTCTTTATTTTCCAATCCAATCAACAGCAATAAAGAAAGGGAATCGCCAGCTTTTATTAATTTTATAATACACATTCTCCAATCACATATTGATCTTTCATAAATGCCACACCTTATGGCATATGTTTGACAGTATCAGTAGCCAAAACCAATATAGTATCTCTGCATATATTGTCGAGCACTGCGGAGATAACAAGATTCGTCATTTCTACGAGATTGGCATTAACTCCTTTCCTACATGGATTAAACACCTTCGAAAGAAGAGTGGAGATTGCCAAAATACTTTTGTAATATTCTGAACATAAAAAATGGTCGTAATACAAATAAAAAGTCTATTTCTTAAAAATTCAATACAAAATATATCCTCGATATTTTATTCACTCGCACTTGTATATGTATATTTTATTCACCTATAAATGTAAGGAATAAAAACATTTTTTCGTCAAAAAATATACAAACCCATACAAACAACAATTTTGAATAATTTAATACAGTAATAAAAACACGTTGAAAGCATTTCGAATATAAGCTAGTTGCTTCGACCCTTTGGTATTTAGCTAACCCTCGCCTAGGCAGGGTTTGGGAGACCCATCTATTATTAAACTGTCAATAGCGAAAAAACTGAAAATGTCCATTTTTAAAACTTCGACCCCCAGGACACTACAGCTGGATCATTATTATATAACATAATTCATATTGTTATTATTCTCATACATTTTTTATTTCGTCGTAGTATTTATAATTAATAAAAGCTTCATATTTTCTTGACCAGTTTATCAAGTTAAATAGGAAGACTTGTCATGTTGGAATGGACCGTCTAATTATAGAACATGACATTTTAGTGGTAATGAATTTGAAGCACTATCTTTATTTGTTGGAAACATGTTTTAATGTGATTTGTATTTTTGTTCGTACAAACTCAAAAAGAGATTAAACATTAAAATCTTACCGTTCGCGAGATATTGAAACACAAAAAAATTGGACGTACGTTACATTCGTACAAGATCACGGACAAAAATGTTCTTGTAGCCTATTTTTAGTTATTTAGGGCCTGAAACGTCGACATTTCTTGGAAAACTATATAGAGACATTTTTTTATGCTGAGGAGACAAAATTCAATACTTTGTCCAAACCTTTGGTCTGGATCGAAGCAATTTACTGATACCCATTTACATGAACATAATTAACATCTAAATATAAACAAAAATAATGTACATGTAACTTATTTATTTTTAAAACCACAAAGTTTACATCTTCGTTACGTTTATCAGGAATGGAAAATATTGTAGAATTCTATACTCTGAAATTACCTATGATACAATGAAGTGATATATTTGCCGAATATATAAGTGCAGAAAGACAAAAATCATGCAGACAGTGCAATCTTCGGAGGTTAGAGTTTCTTATCCAAACGCTTTTATGCAACGTAAACACCATGAGCTCTATGCGATTTTTACAAGTACATAGTGGATTTCGAAAAGGAGAATATATAATAATAAACTCAAATAGTCAATGCAGCCTGTGATTTTTATCTACGTTAAATTCAACGCGTATTATCAAATTTCAAAATTATACGTAGATAACACACATTGTGTTCGAATACTATTTTTGCAATTGTAACACTCTATAGTTGTACCGTTGGTTTGCTTAGGCATCCAGTATTTAATAACCTTACCAGAAATTCACATCAACAGCGTTTATAGGTAGTTACATTTCAACCATTTTAATCCGTTGATCTCACTATTCATTTTTTATCTATTATCAAAACAAATTCCCGTCTGCAGATCTGCATTATTCCGATCTGACAGCCGACACTTTAATCTGTCACATGCATCATTTGTTTCTGTGACACGTGTATATTTATTATTTGTACATTTAATATTTAACGCTGTTACGTTTTACTAACATAACTGTAAATTTAATATCCGAAGTTTATCTAACACGTTACAAGCAACGTGTTAGTAAACTATAAATGAATATGATTATAAAATATGACTACATGATTCGGTAATTTAGTCCCATGGTGGGATGCTGACTGTGACAAAGTAAAAAGACTTCGCAAGGCTTCATATAGAAAATGGGAATGTACACAAAATTTAGAAGACTTAATCAACTATAAAAAAGCATGTGCCATCGCTATATGAACATTTAAAAATAAAAAAAAGGAATGCTTTAAGAGATTCGCTGAAAGTCTAGATTTTCGTACAGACTCAACGTTCGTATGGAATAAGTGCAAAGTCTTTAAAAACAGATGGGTCAAAATCAACTCCACACACGTTTCAGAAAACTTACAACTTAGTTACAAAGCAGAAGTCGCACTAACAAAAGTGAGCCCTCCATGGACCCAAACCAATCCAGCGTGGTTGCCACCAAGTCAAAATAATGACTTCTTCGACTATTACTTTGACTTCACAGAATTTAACGTAGCCTTAGATAAAAAAGCATAAAAACAGCATGTGGCATGGACGGTATTGATTTTGAAATTCTTCAAAACCTACCGATAAAATATAAGCTCCTCCTTCTGGATATTTTTAACGCAATGTACCAAAATAATGACTATCCTCTGACCTGTAAACAATCCTTTATGCATTTCATACCAAAATCTGATGGTAAAAGCCTACGACCAATATCATTAACTCCATGCATTGCAAAATTGTTCGAGACACTCGTTAAAAACAGACTACAATGGTGGGCTGAATTCCATAAACATATCCCAAAGAGCCAACAGGGTTTCAGAAAAGGCAAATCATGCATAGATAATTTAATAAACCTATCGCTAAAAATAAAAGAAGCCTTTTTAGAAAAAAAGCAAGTTCTCGCTGTATTCCTGGATGTCCAAGGGGCTTTCGATAACGTCAATACCGACATTTTACTATCGAAACTTGCATCAATCGGCTGCTCTAAAAAACTATTATATTTTATCAAACACCTCACCTATGAACGGCATATTTATTCAGACCATACAGGCACAAACTATAGAACAACCCATAAAGGGGTGCCTCAAGGAGACGTTTTGAGCCCTCTGCTGTACATTCTTTATGTATCAAACATATTTAGCAATGTACAAAAATCAGTACTAACCTCCCAGTTTGCAGATGACATAGCTATATATATAAAAGCGACCTCACTCTCTAGGGGTAAAAATATTTTAGAAAAAACAGCTTCAACCGTAGAAGAAAATCTTCTCCAACTAGGCTTAGAATTATCACCCAGTAAATCCACATTCATGGTATTCAACAATAAAAACATCAAACCAAGCACGATGGAAATAAAAATTGCAAGACACATAATCAAATCCTCTGAAACCGTCCGCTTCCTGGGCATCCTTTTCGACTATAAATTGTCTTTCACGCCACAAGTTGATGCAATTATAAAAAGATGTTGTAGATCTCTTAACATCATCAAATATCTTTGTGGTACATGGTGGGGCTCGCACCCGGATACGTTGATATCTCTGTACAAAAGTTTTGTTCGCTCTATTATAGAATATGGTTGCTTTGTGTACTATCCAAATCGAAAAAATTTATCAAACAGACTAGAACAAATCCAATATTCGGCCATAAGAATAGCCCTGGGTTTTCGCAGAAGTACTCCCACAAATATCCTCCTAGCTGAATCCAAGCTTCCCATAATTAAAGAGCGCACAAGATTTTTGTGTAACTGTTTCATGGCTAAGGCTATTTCAAACAATAACTCATTTGCAAAAAAAACAATATTCAATTACTTCAACGTCCAAAAAAAAACACCCAGTAAGAGCAATAAACTGATAAATAATTGTATTGCAACCACCATGGAGCTCAGTGACTTTGTAACATCTAAAGACAACTACAACATATACAGTTACGATTATGAAACGGTCACCACAATAATTCCAGTAAACACGACGCTGGGGCACGAACTGAAAAAATCGCCAAATCCTAATTTTACATTTAAGGCGTTCATGAGCGATAAAGATGTATTCCCTATTTTCACTGACGGGAGCAAAATCGACGGCTCTAACTGCGTAGGCTCTGCATGCGTCTGCAGAGACGGGAATATATGCAAAACAAAATCGATAAACAAATACGCTTCTATATTCACGGCGGAATGTATCGCGATTAAGGATGCCATAGAAGTTGCCGTCAACATGACGAATTGTAACATCCTCATTTTCTCCGACTCTCTAAGCGCATTACAAAAACTCCAGTCTTCTCATTTCAATATAAAAACTAACTCCTACATCCTGGATCCCCTTTACCTTTACTTATTATTGGATCCCCTCGCATCTCGGAGTTGGAGGAAATGAGGATGCGGACAGGCTGGCGAAAAATGTTACTTCCTCCCAAGAAGAAGTTGAAATAATAAAAATTCCCTTTTCCGATTTCTTTGAGAGCTTTAAGAAAGAAGAAAGTAGACTAACAAAGACCTTCATTAAAGATCAAGGACACACCAAAGGCAAAACATACTTTCAAAAATATTACAACAGTAACAACAAGCCGTGGTACACACAACAAAAACTGGAAAGGCCCTTAATAGTCACAATCAATCGTTGTAGGGCAGACCATTATAATCTTGCTGCATCCCTTGCCCGAATTAATATCATCACCGATCCAACCTGTAAATGCAATCGTAGCGAAGAATATCTGGATCATGTATTATGGCAGTGCGAACTGTATAGCCGACAGCGCACCTCCCTCATTCAAGGACTAATAAAAGTTGGTTTCAATCTCCCACTACAAGTGGATATGCTCATTGCTAAACCAATCATTAAGGCCTGTCGATATATTTTTTCATACCTGCAAAAATGTAACTTACGCGTTTAGAACTTGTAAACTAAAATGTACTCATTTCATGTGTAGCTGAATAAACCTAAAAAGGTTTAAAAAAATGCTTAAATAAAAAAAAAAAAAAAAAATTATTCGGTAAGAGTAGTCTACATAATATATAAGTTATTTTGAATTAGGCTTGAACTTTGTGAATTTAAAAAAATAATAATTTAAAATTTTAAATAATATTTAAAAAATTTTAAAAATACAAATTTGTGAAACATTTATTACATCTCATTGTAGATAATGAAAAAACTCCTGTAACCAGTTTAGAAAATTATAACTGATACAAAAATTATAAATTGGAGTTTTGCACTTTTGACGAAAGACGAACTATTAGAAAATTGTAAGTAACATTCGTTTAGGATATTGCTTCTCCATGATTTCGCGTAATGCAAATTTTTTTATTAGACACGCAGATCGATTCGTCTTTAGGACGGTTGCTTTGTTAAACTCTAAATTTACACCCCGCGCTTTTTATTTGTAAAAATGCTGATAGAATTTCAAATTTGTTACGCATATATGAGCTAATAATATAGAACAGCATGTTGAGATAAAATTTAGTAGCAAATCAACAAATTTTTATCCTTATACTAACGAATAAGGATAATAACCGTCCTGCATAATTAGTAATAATAACCATTACAAAAATATCTGCTAAAGTAAGAAAGCTACAGTTTTGGGTCATTTGATTTTACACCAGAAATGATGGTTCGATAATTTACTAGAGACCACAGAAGGTCGAATTTTTAAAAATCACCTACAATTTGAAAACTATCATTTTATAGTCAATTAAATAGCTGGGTTTACCAAACCCTGCACAGTCCCTGCATAGTCAAGGAAAACATGACTAAAGGATGCAGGGTATTTTTTGGTATGAGTATTTTGTACTATAATCCTAATTTCAATATTGTTGTATATGTACTAAAGACAAATATCCTTGTTCTATTCGGATATCATCGAGCTTTCCCTAAACAGTGGGATACTTCCAACAATGCATGGAGTTACTTTCTATCCCCCTTCAAAATAGTTCGATTTTTATTTTTAAATAGTTATAAAATATTATACTTAATCAGTATTTATATCTGATAGCGGTAATTATCGCAAAGTGCGGTAGATTAGTAATAACTGAACGAATGTCTGGTTCAAAGCACGAACTGAAGGCGACTATACTGGAGCGATATTGACTCGCCTACATGTCCTATTGGCTTGGTGGTGATTTATCTCACCGACATCTTTTAGTATCTTTTTAACATTGATATAAAATAAGTTACTTGTGCCTGTGAAGTAGGAAAATTACCATGGCGCGCATCCTACATATGGTCCAAGCCTTGTATAACACTCCGTAATCTGGTCCCAGTATAAATTAATCATAAGCGTCTAGTATGGAATTCTTAGGTTTCATTGTATACTAGAACATTTTGCAGAATACTAGACAACATGTGATGACCATATCCAGTTTGTAGGTAGCCAGATTCATGCCTGTATAAGAATTAGGCTGTGCATGGGAAAATAATATCAGTTGGCGTGATGATGTTGGGTGCTTGTCCAGCTTAATAGTGGCTGGCCGATAGCTTGGTATTGGATAGTTTGTGTGACGGGACTCATTCCAATTTTTTTTAACTGGTACACCCCAGCAGTGAGCAGGGCTTTGGGAGATGCAAAGGGGCTGCAGGTTTTGAAATCTCCCAAGCTTTTCACCAATGTATTGTCGGTGTATTGCAAGATGTGCTGCTGCGAGGTATTACGCAATAGTATCGTTGTTTTTGAATGCCGCTACATGGCAAAAACCAGTGCCTTGCTTCAAACTTGCGTGTCTTATTCTAAGATCTGCAAGGCATGAAAATGTTTTGAAAGGAGGCATAAGAAGCAAAACATTTTATAGAACATAGTTTCTCGATATTATACTCCAAATAAAATAAATTTCATTAAAATTATTAGTGTCATTCAATGCGCTTCTATTACAACTTTCCTAGAATCAGGATATTTCATGGTCAAATTTCTAACAATGTCCGAATGGAAACATATAGTTAAATGATAACCAATGTAATAAAACAGAAAATAATAAAACACGTGTAGGAGTTACATTGCCTTAACTAATCACAACGGCATACAATCTGGTATAGGTTTGGCAAATTTCATAGAGAGAAATTTATATGACAGCGAATTTGCGAAATAGCATGGTAAATTCAAGAACCGGAAATGCCAAGCTCATCTCAACTTCGATAACGTAATCAAATAGACAAATCACTTGCTCGCATTACTGTTAGCATTGCGATTAATTGCTTCCCGAAATTAGTCTCTTCGTATTATACCTCGAATGACATTTGCGATTCTGTTGAGCGAGATATCGACTTGATATTGCGGAGCGGTCTGGCGCCTGGAAATGCCGTGATTTCGTGTTTCATCAAATTCAATATGGTAACAACTGAAAACAGATTCTCCGATTCATTAGAGCACAACCAACTGTAAAATCACCCGTAATTAAATATCGAAAGTTATTACTTCGCACATAAGCTCCGGGGAGAGTTAGGTTATACAAGAAAGAACATACCAATGAAATAATTGTAACTTGATATGTAGATTTTTCATGGACTTGCGAATAAAATGACCTAGTCCATAAAGTGTAAAAGCAATTGTAGTGTGACTTTATGTTGTATTCGAATAATACCTAATCCTATTAATCCTGCAATAAATAAGATATGTAAAATTAACATTTCTAAGAAGTGGAATGTAATAAGAAGTAGAATACTGGGATGAAGATGGCTCGATTTAAACTGATTTTTTTACGTAATATTTTCTATATTATACCATTAAAAACATGATTTTTTTACCATTTACTTGCTTACTGCCATTAACTTTTTAGCATTGTATGAATTTTATTATTAATAAAACTTACTGTTCTTCTGGCTATGTGTCAAAAATGTTGCAGTTGACAAATGAATGTCTCATTATAATATATGATTATTAGAGAGGCCGGGGAACGAAGTTCCAAAAATCAAAACCCTGAAGGGCCAAAAAGTCGATATTGCGTGAGTCCAAGATATTTTAATTTACTTTCTTTTTGTCAAATTTTCAAAAATAAACTGAAGAAAATCACGCTGGAGCCATGCTATATCGAAATGTTGGCCTTTCGGTGTGTTGATTCGAAACTTTTCTCCCCGGCCATTAAAGATATATATCAACATTTTGTCGAATGATAAAAGGATTAACAAATGTATTCTCAAACTTTTACCCAGCTTTTTGCTACACGTGTCCGTACAGTATCAAAAAAATTGGATTCGCTCTAATTTGGAAACTATGATCTTCGGACCGGTTTTGCCTCGGTCCTCCGTTGTATAAGCGTGAAATTAAACTTTTCGGCCTGGGACCGAAAAGTACCTATTACTAAAAATTTTGGAAGATTTGTAAATCTGCTACACTGAGAACATTTTTCTTGGGAAGATTCCCATACTGTGACCGATGGGATATACTCGCAAAATGAAGTTTTCTAGATTTTAATAATTAAAATACTTGCACAACAATTTTCTCGTTAGATTGTTTTTAGAATAGTTCAGAGATACTTGCATTTTACAGAGTATATCCCATTTAAACCAGGCGATAAAGGAATTTTTCTAAAGAAAATTTTCTCAGAATACTTTTATGAAAATGCCTCATTGGATATTTTTAAAAAGGCCTGAAGATTACCTAATTTTTAAAATAACGATGTTTTAAAAACAAAACTGAATTGAAAGCTACTAATTTCTAAATACTTTCTTAAAATATTTTCTAGAATATTTTATAGGACACGATTTTATTAAGACTATTTTTATTCTTGTTTAATGTGTCATAATTAAATCATCTGAATAGTCTAATCTCACTACAGCTTAAATAAAGAATCTCGTATCAAAAGCAAGTTTACATAATTTCAAAAATTCACAACCCACTATTTTGGAGATGCTCGTGTAAACAGATTAATTTAAATTGCACTTCTGCACGAAAATAGTATAGTCACAACCATTGAAAAATGAGTAAGCTAACCATATAATGTAACCATATAAATGTTTGAGATAACCATATAAACAGTTGTGACTACTTAGTTATAAACTAAGCCAACCATATAAATAGTTGTGACAACTTTGGGCGTAGCTGGGACGTATTTTATTATATAATATAGTTGGGTACACCTATTTATTCGGTTGTTGCAACTACAATGTTTTTTCCGTGTGCATGATTGAATTTATGTACGATTTTGGCATAAAGACTTAACATATATGATTCTTCAGGGTCTTTTAAAAGATCTTTCGAAAACCCTGTTACTTTGAATTTTCATTAAGGAGCTATACCCTCTAAGATATTATTCTCGATACTTAGACTTGTCATGTTTAAAAATTCTATTTTGTATACGAGATTTGCTTGATTCATGATTAAGCAAAGAATGATGCACAACCTCCTGCGTGCAATACATTTTTTGTTGTTGTGATTTGACATCGTCAGTTTATTTATTTTTGTACATAGGTTAATTTAAAATTATTAAATATAAAAACTATAACAGAACGGTTAATTTGTTGCTATCAAACGTTACACCACGTCGGATTTCGAGTTGTAGAGAAAAAAACACACTAAAAATTCCAGGCATATGCTCAAGATTTACAAACTATACATTTTGTAAAATTCTAGATGTACTTTGAATGTTATATATATGTTTTTTAGCATTACGACATTTGAAAATTGTTATTCTGTTGAATCTCAAAAAATAGGATTATCTATCTACATGTCGTGGATGGCTCCAGAATTGTATATTATGAAAATGTCTTTATTTATTGATTCAGACATCTTTAATTTACGATTTTTGGAATAACGAAAAATTATTGAAACGGTTTCTCAAAATTCGGGCTCTGTAAGTGGAATTCCAATAACTATAAAGGATCTCCTAAAAAATACCACAGAACATTCTGTATTTCCGATAATAGACGATTTTTGAATATTTCGGAAAATTCTCAACCAATTCTTGACGAATTTTTCGAATATTTGATAGGATATGTTTAATGGTTAGAATGACAATTATAGATCCCAAATTAAAAAAAAACAGCTTCCATAATTTTTAATTTTAATTGGTCAACCTAGATTGACTACTTTGGAATTCCCTGAAGCAGCTGCAGTTCGGAGAAATTATATGCAGAGTTCTGAGTTTCCTAACTTACCGACAGTTTTTAATATCTTAAAATAGTTCCGGCAGAGAGAACTGTTTTTCGGTGATGCCAACGACGAAATTAAACAATGGAAAAATACATATAAAAATATTCGAAACTTCTAAATTGATCTTCAAGTATTTTTCGAAAACCAGACCAACGTTTACATTTCGGATTCATTTTTCTATTTTGCGCGGCGATTTTTGTACTCTGTTTAATTTCTGAGTATTTTTTTATTATTTACTTTCATCCAGTCAGTGAAGGTAACATAGATAGAGAAAAATTCAGATGCAGAAAAAGAAGTGATTTTCTATTAATATTTTATATTTTCCTTTAATAAAAAAAGATATTCCTATAAGAAACTTCCTTACCATCAAAAGTTAAGTGGAAATTCATTGTCAGTACAGATCATATATGAAGTTCGGTAATAATAAATCTATTCACATGTTTGCTATTTTATATTCATTTTTATGAATCGTAGCCATAGCACATGAGCTGCCGAAATGTCCGTAACATTTTTTAAATGTTCAAGGATGAGACTATGTTGCAATTGAACGATTAAATGAACTTACCAATTTAAGTTCAATCGCAATTATGTTGATAATCTCGTCCGAATTGATCACTCTCTACCCGTTCTTCTTTCTTCATTAATTATGGCCCTGTTTTATATGTAATATATTTAATATTATCGATTTTTCCAAATTTTTAAAAATAATGACATTTTCTTGACAGCTGGATGACGATTGCAGTTGAAGAATTTTTGTTTTTATCTTTGAATGTTTGATCAGAACTGGACTAACAAAGCCGGACTACTTTTTTTTTCTCAATAAGGATAAGGGATTAGTGCGATAACATCCTCGATGATAATTATATTGGTACGCAGTTTTAAGAAAACTTAAATCTAAATATTGAATTATGTATTTCTGCAAAAGTTAAAAAAAGCATATGTTTTCGGAATTATATTAGTTTTCTGAAACGAATTTTATATTGACCGAAATTTATATTTTTTAGAAGTAAGTTGTACTTTTGAAACATTTTCCTTTAGGACCTCAGTTCAATTGTCGTGATACTGGGATTTTTTTAACCGTCATGCACTGCTGAGTATGCTTACATTTGAATTGGTAACAATAACATGTGCGTGGAAGAATGGCCTAACTCGAATATTTAGTTTTCAGAGAAAGTACATAAACGTATACCCCCACTAAATTCAACTTATATCGAGTTAGGCCATTCTTCATCGCAGTCCTAAATTTTTGAGAGATAAATTTTTAGTTTTTCTAAGGCATTAATAGTAATAACTGTATTTACTCTGTTAAGAAAAGTTTGGTATTAATGAATTGAGATATTATTTATAGTTTGAACGTGTACATTGTAAAAATATATATTTTTGTCTAAGGGCCCGGTGATTGCTATAAGGACGTGAAGAATTTATCTTGGCGTCGAGTATCCGTTGGAATTTTATGCTCATTATGACGAAAAATGTTGTTCGTATCACGGGCGTTAAATTTTTTGGTCAAAATATATTACATAAATTGATGGTCTTCGCAGCCCATCGGGTACGTTGATCGTCGTCCAAAAATTGCATTTTACGCCATTTTTATGAAATTATCTATACCCTGATAGAAATTTTGTCTGGGATCAACCCTGGAAAACAACCTTGGTCTTAAATAGTTTTTAGAAACTTTGTCTGGGATCCCGGTAGAAAAATCTGTATAGACTTCGGCTCGGTTTGAGGACAACCTGCCAGGACTGAATCCTTGAATTTTGTTACATTTTCAAAAATTATATAATTGAAAATAGTTTTAAAGGGTACCTTCAATAGATGCATATGGACTACATATTTTCCGGAATAATGTAATCAAATTTCTAATTTTACGATGTCGAACTGTAGGTATACAATTATCAGGAAAAACAGGATACAACGTTGGTATATTTCAAGATTCTAGCCGGCATTTATGCGGATATTTCCACATAGAGTTTTCCTCCCATGCCCTGTATCTCATGTGGAGAAATTAAGGGCAATATCTATCTGAGTAGTACATTGGTAAGTTTTCTAAGGTGGCATATTTCCTCAAACTATTACCACTTTTATGACAAAGATACTTTTCATTGTCGAGAATGAAGACATACCAATAGATACAGTACCGCTCAAAAGTATGAGCTCACCCTTGCGAAATTTTGGCTAAATTAAAATGTTGATATCGCATCGCCAACTTAACGTACGGGAAAAATAAAAAAAGGGAATTAAAGAGGAGACTTTCAGCTTCTCATTCGCGGGAGTTTGATTTCCATATATACATTTCTCTATGAACTATACTCGATTTACTAAAGTCATTTTTTCTTATTATTTTTTTCTTTTTCAATCCGCTCCCATTTTTTTAAAAATGATTGCAAGAAAAATGTACAACGTGTAATCAAAAGGTAATCTCTATAGCTTTAATTTGCCTCTTCGGGATTTTGTCTAATATTTCTTTACAAAAACTTATTCAATTTTGAACAAAATAATGTAATTTTTTTTCTATCTGCTATATCTCGGAAAATTGACATGATATAAAAAATATCTAAAAAACAAAAAGTTTCATTATTTAATTATCTATTGGCTGAAATTTTTTCAAATTTTTAGACGAATTTTTTTTTTATCCTATCAAGGAATGTAAATAAAAATACTTACTCCTCGGGTTTATTATATTTAATAAGCCATTAGTACCTATTTAAAGTTTAGAAATAAAATTTCCATAGGTTAGCAATTTTATCAAGTTTTTTAATTGTATTGGAGAATAATATTTTCAATGCAATTTTGAAACAATAGTATCTTCAAAAGACGCTCTCGAGTTCATGAGAACGAATTAGTGTCTGACAATTCCGGCCACTTGGAATATCTCGTGTCGGTTCGGTCGTGGCTTCAAAGGCGTAGGATGCGCCGTTTGCCACACAGTGCATTCGAACTCCACCCACCGGATCCACATGACAGAAACAATATCGATTGTTCGGGCAATCGTGGTAGTGCGTCGCACCGACATCAATTGCCGATAATAGAAAAACCATCAGAATGTCGCTTTTTTCAACTTGATAAATCTGTAGGTGCCTGAAATGCAAAAGAACTGAACGGCATATGGCTGCCATTTGATCTACTTCATCGATATTGACTACGGGGTACTTCGCTGGATTGCGAATATAATTCGGAATCTGTAACATCTGAAATCTTTACAAACGAATTGTATGTGACAGATAGTTGCGTATTGAACAATTCAATTTTAGTTACATCATCTGATGGTAAATATATTACTCGTTTTTTACGGAATTCAGTGGTAGCTTATCCGAAACTTGAAAAACATCAGATTTTAGTGAGAAAATAAAAATATGTTTCTTGTGGGCAATACCTTCGCTTAAGTATGATTTGCAGATTGTTTATGAAAACTCGAACTTTCTACAAGTATTAGAAAAAAGAGCAATCGATACGAGTATGGATTCGTAGCCACTGATTCGTGTGGTTATTTTGCCGTAGAATATGTATGTATGATTCTCACTAATAGTTCAGTTATCACTAATTTATCACACTTTTATCAAAATGTACTATTTTATGTATTTAGGTGGACCCCCTTCAAACAAATGCCGTATTCAGACTTCAGACAAATACTGCAATGTCGCCATTTTTAAAATCATATTTTATAACATTAAATATTTTACCTATTTATCAATTGATCCATTGATTGCGCCATACAATTCACGAAGAACGCTTGAAATATGACTTACTGAAGGATGTTACAATTTCTTTCCCGTAACTCCGACAAAAAAGGTTAAATTTTCCAACAGACAAATTTAGCAGTTGCTTATGAAGAAACTGCCCGTCGATTGTGCGTAACATCCACACAACTTCTGGTAAAACTAACTAAAATTTTGGTCATGTTGTCCAAAGATGCGAATCTAAGAAAGGAAACTTTTTACTTTACATTTTCTCGAATTGGAAAAAAATGTGCAAATCCATCTCGGATTTATTATCGAATTAGTAAAGTTTTATAACAAATACATTTCTTAAACAAACGCTTTTGATTCGCTGATCCAGAACTTTTTGTAATCATTTAATATCTATCTAGGAATCCAAGAGAAAATAATAAAAATCAAATTCTATTTGATTATGACACAATGAACCGAAGTACTATCAAATATCTGTCGATATAGTTAGTTTCTGCAGAAATTAAACGCCACAATAAACTATATGTAATATGTATGTAATCTCACACCTATTTTACGTCTCTTTTACTTTGACAGGATATTTTAGCAGACCATAAGTCTGGACGAAGTATTGAATTTGGTCACTTCGGTAAAGAAAAATTACACTATAGTTCATCGTAAAATATCGACGTTTCAGACCCCAAAGATCTCAAAAATGCAATACAAAATTTGTGTCCGTCTTTTTTTTTTGCGCGCTGTATCTCGTCAACGGTAAAACTCTTTTTGAGCTTGGCATGGGCTAACTTATCTATACTTAGTTTTTGGAGTCGATCCATACCAGATTACAGGATGGCTGAACAAAAAAGAGCTGAAAAAAAATTGAAATAACAAAAAAAAATGCTTTTAACAAAAAATATACGCCATCAAATTCTCTACATAAAAGATGATATATACTTTCTTCATAAAATCGATGATTGTGTCATAAACGGCGACTAAATATGGAAGAAACACGTTTTTTGGATTTTTTTTTCAAAAATAGAAATCACATTATAAAATATTTTAAATAAAAAAAAGTAGAACATCAAATTTTCGGCAAAGAAAGTTATATGCATTTTCTTCGTAAAATCAGCAGTAATGCCGTAGAAGACGTATGAACATCATGGGATTGCTTGTATGAAGTAGAACTTTTCAATTCTTAGTTTATTATTTTTTAATTATTTAATACCAATACTAAAACGGTACGAATGTATCTTGATACAAGAAATTAAAAATTCGTGTATATAAATATGTTATATGATATTGCTCCAGCTCACATGTACTGTGGTCCAAGTTTGGAAAATGATCATTTTCAGTTTTTTTTCTATTTCCGATTAAATACCTAGGTCTACTAAACTCTTTTCAGCCGAGGAGTGCATGAGCTAAAGGCCGCAGGGTCGAAGCCACTAGTTTATTATTCATTTAACGTTTTAGGGGATTTCAATTACGTTAGCAGGGGATTTCAGGAGTAGCTCAAGTAAAAGCAAGTTGAAATATGTCGAAACATAAATATAGATTAAACACCCAACAGGAAGCACAAGAATATCCAGTTCTTCTCGAATTATCTGATTACAGTCATGGAAAATGTGAAATGATCAACTAATCTAGTATAGTTTTTATATAAGTATAATACTCTTAACATTCTAGGTGTTGAGCTATGCAGACTACCCTAGTAGGAAATGTGTCCAATTTTTCGCTAGATTTTGTCCAGTGTCTATTCACAGTCTTAAAGATGTAGATGTATTAGGTAGCGCAATGCAAAACTTTTTCCCAGGTAAGATGTATACTTTTTACTTCAAATATTTTGCCCAATAACACATTAAATATATTTGAGTATAATAATTATTATAAAAATACGTTATACGTTTCGTATTTAAAAAATGGTTTAAAAATAACCAATTTGCAAAATAATGCATGAAAGAGATAAAATTCGATATAATTCTGTAAAAATACATTGTATGGTAACTTCCGTCGGATGTCATGGTCATGGGTTTTTTAGTTTGAAATTCCCCAGACAGATTATAATATTACTGATAAAGGATCCTCTCCCTTCCCTTACTCAAATTGGTGGTCTCATTATTATCTGCTGCGAACAAACATAGGTTCAATAATAGGTTTGTATGTTTAATTAATAGATAATTTACACATTTAAGGAATGATTTTGGTGTACAAATTAAGAAAATTTTTGTTACGATCCACATGAAATAAAAACTTTTAATTTTGTAAGGTAAAGAATTTGAATCTTCATCAAAGATGTTATTTTTCGAACAACCTCATGCTAATGTTGTATTAACCAACCGAACTATTAACCGCCACATTTTAATATTTAATCTTAAAGGTACAAGGGTTTAAACTATTAAAAAGATATGATGACATTATGCTGACTAAAACTATAGAGGAGGAAAATTTAATTCCAAAGGACTATAAATTGAACGGTAGAGTCAATTTTCAATCTAAAGTGTAGTTTTGCAGTCATTTGGGGTAAATAATATACTCCTAATTGTAGGTGATAATAACGATTTATTTCAAGGGATTCACGTATACGCCAAAAGATACCACTCTTTAGATTCAGCGTTTACATTTCGATTTTTTAAAGAAATTGGTTTTACACCGATTTGATTTTTTACGTTAATAATTAAATTTTTATTTTATTTATTTACGATATAAAACTGTAAGTAATTATAACGATCTAAAAATTTTATTTAATTCTTCGCAACCACTATTACGGTAATTATAAAAACATTATTTAATTTGCAAAACAGATTTATTTATGCAAATTTGATCCACTGAATTTGTCGACTATCAAAATTCACTAGAACAAAAGCGGAATCCTTAAAATAATGTACGTATAAATATTAATTAGTCACATTATTATATTTGCGTATTTGAAAAATACTACCAGGAAGATATGAATGAAATACCATCAGATACAAAATCTGAATGATTGTTGGGGTTCAGTAAATACTATAACTCGCTTTATATCTCACTAAACCACGGATGAAATGTTTGTTCTTTAACAACATTAAACCAATTGTGTTCGCGTGAAATGCGAAAAGCACAAATCAACCGTGATTGAAACACGAGCACACACTCTGCTTTAACGAAACTGACTAAATCCGATTGAATAATCATTTAAAACACAATGTAACGTATTGGTTACGGGTTTCTGAACTCCATTTTAATAAATCGTTATTTGGTCAACACTTTCAGAATTTATTTGTAGCGAAATTCAATATTTTAAAAAATATTTTTCCGTACGTTATAAATTGACGTGGAAAAAAAATTTTCTATGTGAATAACCGCTAAGAGAGATGCTTCGGTAATAAATAAAAAACTTTATGGTTGCGGATACAAGCAATTGTGTATTTGTTCATTTTTACTTCATATGATTTTTATTATTTGGATATTCAGTAAACGTTATGTTAACTAAATGTATCTGGTTCGAAGATACTTAAAATATTCACTTAATATACATATATATTTATGGTAATCGTCGTTAAACCGCATTATGTTAAATTACTCGTATCAAACCATGAATTTGATAACTTTGTTATCATATTATTGAATATTGTTACAGCAACATATTTACTCAAATATTTTTCTCATTGTATTTATTATAACACAATAAAGCATTCAGTTAAGAAAAGAAGATTTTCGTTTCAGGGAAATGAAAAATTATTACTTCTTCTAACGGAAATATATTGCCATTATATATGTATATCATATTATAAATGAAAACAATATTAAAATAATATTTATAATATTTATAACTTTAATTACGAAACATTGATGAATTACATAACAAATTAATTTAAAATGAAAAATTACTTTTGTAAATGAATTGGCGTCAAGAAAGCTGTGGAATATTATTAGATTCTTAATCCAACAGAAAAAAAAGTGGTTGAAATGGCCATTTTTTAATATGATTCATAGTGTGAAATGAGGACTAGGCATGCTAATAGTTACAATAACTATTCTGAAATAGTAAAGTTTAACTATTGTTTCATGATTCAAAATGCTACTTATCATAATAGACAAATAGACTCAACTATTTTGAAATAGGCATTTCAGAAAATTACTGCGTTTACTGAGATAAACGTGCGTATACGACATGAATTATGTATTATCATATCTTGACGCCTGACGGTCCTTTTTATGACCAAATGTAAATCCATTTTAATAACGGGAGCCACGGGATCTAAGAAAAAAGCTGACAACGCCGCGTCGCCACCTGGCGGCAACAAAACACGCGAAACGCGGCAGTCTTTACTAGGGGTTTTCGATAAATACAAACTTTAACTATGAATAATAGTAAATATCAAGATTTACTACGAGACACAGTGTGAAATCAGGACTACACTAGATTATAGTTATTTTAACTATATTTGTCATATTTATATAAATCATTCCACATAATTGATTTTCTAACTATGAGCAGATAGTTGGTATAACAAAATTATAGTAAAATCGACTATCCAAGTGGTAAATTTAACTTTTTTTCATAGTAATTTTAACTACATTTTTCCAACTATGTGATATAGTCAATTTAACTATGGATTTTTTTCTCAGTAAAGAGAAACTTGAACAGGGAACTTTAACATGACATACAAATTATTTCGATATAGCTTTTAACACGGTGAATGAAAATTTATCTGTAACATTTCAAACTATTCAAGGGTCTTATCAAGATAACTATATTTGAATGTGACTATTTTATATTGAAATAAATGTTAGAATACTATCTTTTTTAGAAGTATGATTCATTGTTAGTTTAAAACAGTTACAGTTCACAATCGCGAGAATAATTCGGTGCAGTTGGCACTGCAATTAACTGTGTAGTTACAAGGTATCTATTCCGAAAGATGGGCACCATTTGAAACAGACCATTTCCACAATCTCATTGTTCCAGGCAATTACTAACGTAAGTAATTGCAATGTTCCACGAAAAAATACATTTATAACGCCATTAAACCAGAAAGTAAATATTTTTTTTTAAATAGTCCTTAGTTACAAATTCAGATAAATATTTATTTTTTATAAGCGCATTATTTTGCAGTGTATACTTCTCGATCGCGAAATTGAGTTTGACTCGTCTTCCTTCTTATAGCTCTCTAATATTTCCATTATCTGTAATCCGGACCGTAATACGATTTCCAATAACGTGTAAATTTTGTTATATTTATAGAAATAAAATGTATTCGATATAAGTCAACGTTTGTCATTAAAAATACTTAATAAAAAGGAACCATATTTATGAAGTTGGAAGGTTAAATATTTTTATGATAAATATCTCTACCTGGCTTCGGAGTGCAGTTCACAGTTTACTTCTTTATTTGATAAAGTATTATACAAGTTATACAATAATTTCTCATGATATATTTTGTACTTTACTTCTTGTAACTTGTTTATGACAGAATACGAAAATTACCAATTAGACTACAATTACAATCTTAAAAAAAACATTGATTTTCGAGTGCTTTAATTTCATTATTTAAACTTGACGTGTATTTGAACTTCTACAGTTCCCTACATTTACAACAAAATTGAATATGGCGCCATCTGATGATCATCTGATGCTCAATGCTTCGCCGATAAGGTAGGGAATGTTCACTAAAACTTATAAATAAAAAATGACTGAATCAATTTAAAAAAATTCGAGCTATGCAAGGGTGATTCTAATTACTACATACGGTATTCTCGACAATATCAAAGACATTAATTCAGAACTGACTGAGAATTTTCGGAAATCAGCGATTTTGATTTATTTTCGAAAATTCTCGGTCAGTTCTGAATTAATTTCTTTTGTATTTTCTATAGAAACCCGCCTATAACAATTAGAATCGCTTTTACAGAGCCCAAATATAAAAAATTGTATTTAGTCATGTTTAGTGTACGTTTTTTAGTGAAAATTCCAATTTTAATTATGGCCCAACCTTTATTTAACAATATATATAGAATTTCAATTACAATAAAATCAGAAATGATAAAAAACTGAATGACCCGCTAAACATGTAACGTAAATGAAACGTTACATGTTATCCCATTTATGGCAAAAACGTAACGTTTCGTAACAACTTCTTGATGCCGTTTACACGACGTTGCACAATATCTAAATACACAAAGCTAATGCGTAACATTACCAGAATGTCACTTTATAACAGTTTTAAAAACGTTTTATGGAATCGTTTCTGCAACGTCACAAAATCACCAAGGAAATTTAAAACGTCGCATTCAGGTTACTAACGTAACATTCATGTAATGTTACGAATGCAACGTTTCGTAGACATGATTTGTTGCATATCTTCTATCGTTTCGGCCGGTTCCATCTCAGACTTCGCCATCAAGATTCGGAAGCTTTCGAATGCAGCATTTATTTTCGTATATTAGCATGATTTACATGCAATCTTTTTCTTCTTATAGTTATTCTTTTTTCTGGTGCATAATATTATTTGCTATTATTAATTTTGTTCTTTTTATTTCTTATACGTGTGTAACTTAAATACATTGATGTCCAATAAATTCAATATTTTTTTTGTAATATTACTACAAAAATTAATTTAAAATATAGAGTAATTTGAGGCTGAAACTGCAATGAAGTGAAATTTAACTATTGTTATACTTCACATTTGAAATTGAAACGGGTTTTGTAATATTTAGAGAATATGCATTTTATATATACAGTGTATTTATTTTAAAAAACTCGTTCGCTTTTAATATATTTATGTACAAAATTTGTAAATTTCCGTCACTTGTCCGGAAAAATAACTCGCACCTTATTATTTTTAATGTATATTGTATTAAATTTAATTCATAATTTAAAAAGTGGTTCACTTGTGTTAATTTTAATATCCGCGTAATTTCATAACTTATTTCCAAGTAGTGCATTTGTAAAATATACGTGTGTCAATTAACTTTACATTTTTTTAAACATTGTCTATTAATCCATTTCGTTTAAAAAAAATATTATACGGATATCTTAAAAATATTTATTTAAATTACAATAAATTACTACAAAATAGTCAAATAATATTAAAATATTATTATTCCCAATATAGAAATGACAAAATTAATTAAACATATCTTGTTTAAACTAAACCCGCATTTATCAAAAAGCCTTCTACGATTGAGTATAAGAGCTCTCGTTCGCATGGTAATACGTATGCGAGCGTAGCGTAGTGGTTAAGACGTCAGCGTTGTAACCGGTAGACCCGGGTTCGATCCTCGGTCGGGACGGATTTTTCTTAGATTCATAGATTTATTTGCGAGTAAAATTATAAAACTACATTCTTTCATAACATATCTAACGATACATAAATAATAATAAAATTCAAATTGAATAAAATAATTCGTCGAATTTCTTATAATTTTTATTTATGACCGTTTAATGTAACGTTTTTACAACGTTGGATGTATAGTTTTCAAACGTCGCAGGTACGTTACGAATGAAACGTTATTTAAAAACCGTAAATGTGGCAGGACATTTCTGGTTCCAAGGACGTCCCAAAAATGTTTTTGCAATGAAACAAGTTTGGTCGCATGGTTATAATGCGACGTTTCAAAGATGTTGCTGTAACGGAATATTGTTTAGCGGGGATCAATGGCAACATTTCTCGTAAAATGCTATACTGTTAATTCTCTTTTCAATAATCACACATGCATTTTTTGTCGTTGTAATTATGCTTTAATTTCAAGTATTTTCATATAACTAATTGGATTTGTGTTCAGTTTTTAATGACATGCGATTAGTTTTTAAAATTACACAGGACTACAAAAAAAATTTGTTTCGAGATCACTTGAATCAGAAATAGTGGATCTTATAGATTTTTGGCCGCTGAAAACGAATCCATTATTCAATTTGGCCCATTATGACAGGATTTTAAGGACGTTCCTGCGCGAGAAAGAGACAGCTGTATCGCCTTCTCACTCTTTCTCCCAATGCGCACAAGTCCCACTGCGCCGATCGTGCGATGTGGCAACGTTGAGAGCTGCTTAAACTACAAAATTCAAATATGGCGCTCTAGACAACTTCCAAGTGATACTCGATCATTTGGTTCTTTCACAAAATATGCCAAAATCACAGTATCCTTACGCTTCCATAGGCAATAAAAATTGATGATATTGAAATAATTAAAGGCAGGCGGTAATAAATAAGTACAATAAATACTGTGTTCGTAACCGATTTTGTCTGAATTTATTACTTATGTGCCATGTTTATATTCTAATATTCTGCAGTTGCATATCCATAAAATAATAGCAGATATACATAAAAGAAAGTTACTTATACGTATTATATTATTGAAAGGTTTGTAGTCGGCAAATAAGACAAACAATACAATTGAAATTTTTCACTTTTCAACCACAAGTTTATTTTTGATAGCTGAGAAGGGAATCAAATATTATGAAGGCAGCTCAAAAAACAAATAAATAAAAAAAATTCCTGAATTCAAATATATACAATTTAATTAGTATGAAAAGCCATGAATTTCTAGGTAACGAAGTCAAGATATGAGAGAGCAAACCGAATGTAAAATTTTTATTCAGCAATCCAAAAACAGGATCAAAAACTCACTCTTATCGATTTCAACACGAATTTAATTTTCTGATGTTGTATTTAAATTAAAAATTGAAATAAAAACATGATATTAGAAAATTGAACGAAATGAGCCCGCTAAACATGTAACGTAAATGAAACGTTACATGTTATCCCATTTATGGCAAAAACGTAACGTTCCGTAACAACTTCTTGATGCCGTTTACACAACGTTGCACAATATCTAAATACACAAAGCTAATGCGTAACATTACCAGAATGTCACTTTATAACAGTTTTAAAAACGTTTTATGGAATCGTTTCTGCAACGTCACAAAATCACCAAGGAAATTTAAAACGTCGCATTCAGGTTACTAACGTAACATTCATGTAATGTTACGAATGCAACGTTTCGTAGACATGATTTATTGCATAAATTCAATCGTTTCGACCGGTTCCATCTCAGACTTCGCCTTCAATAACTTCAAAAATAACTTGCACCTTATTATTTTTAATGTAAATTGTATTAAATTTAATGCATAATTTAAAAATTGGTTCACTTATGTTAATTTTAATATTCCGTCACTTGTCCAGAAAAATAACTCGCACCTTATTATTTTTAATGTAAATTGTATTAAATTTAATTCATAATTTAAAAAGTGGTTCACTTGTGTTAATTTTAATATCCGCGTAATTTCATAACTTATTTCCAAGTAGTGCATTTGTAAAATATACGTGTGTCAATTAACTTTACATTTTTTTAAACATGGTCTATTAATCCATTTCGTTTAAAAAAAATATTATACGGATATCTTAAAAATATTTATTTAAATTACAATAAATTACTACAAAATAGTCAAATAATATTAAAATATTATTATTCCCAATATGGAAATGACAAAATTAATTAAACATATCTTGTTTAAACTAAAGCCGCATTTATCAAGAAGCCTTCTACGATTGAGTATAAGAGCTCTCGTTCGCATGGTAATACGTATGCGAGCGTAGCGTAGTGGTTAAGACGTCAGCGTTGTAACCGGTAGACCCGGGTTCGATCCTCGGTCGGGACGGATTTTTCTTAGATTCATAGATTTATTTGCGAGTAAAATTATAAAACTACATTCTTTCATAACATATCTAACGATACATAAATAATAATAAAATTCAAATTGAATAAAATAATTCGTCGAATTTCTTATAATTTTTATTTATGACCGTTTAATGTAACGTTTTTACAACGTTGGATGTATAGTTTTCAAACGTCGCAGGTACGTTACGAATGAAACGTTATTTAAAAACCGTAAATGTGGCAGGACATTTCTGGTTCCAAGGACGTCCCAAAAATGTTTTTGCAATGAAACAAGTTTGGTCGCATGGCTATAATGCGACGTTTCAAAGATGTTGCTGTAACGGAATATTGTTTAGCGGGAGGTTACAGATTTTACACCTCAATAACCTCAATTTATTTATTTGCTTCCCTGTCGGTTCCGTTGTCCTGTTACAGACTTCAATGTATTAATAAATAAGTACAGTTTTATAATTTATTATTAGAAAAATTAACAATAAACAAGTCCGATTACATGCATCTGTTACACAAAAACTATGTGTCTTGGTAGAGGTGGTAGCACTGGTCTTGGCTCAGCTGCGAACGAACGCGACGTTGCCACTGCTTCCCGCGCCTTGATAGTTCCGATCGAAAAAGCCGTTCATTGCATACTTTGCACAAGGATATTTCAAAATCTAATATTGAATGCCCTATAGAATTTGTGTTCGTTTTATTTCTTATAGTTTTCCGCATGACATACTAGTTTTTCAAAAAAATCTATAGACAATTTTTTCCGCAATCTAAGAAAATAGCCGTTTTTCATGGCTTTGGTATAGGGAACACATGTAAAATTCAGAAACTTTGAAGCTGAATATCTCAAAATCTGATATTGATTCGATACCTCAACTTTCGCCCACATATAAAGTACACTTAAAATAATCTTTTCGCGAAGTTTCGAGAAAATCTGTAGAAAATCGATTTTGGCAGGAACGTCCTTAAGATATCTGATCCGAAAATTATTCAAAAATATACTGTTTCGCAATTTAAGGTTAGGATATGTAAAAAATCTGAAACGGTGAGTTAACTTGGACATCTAATTTATTTTCAACGACTAAAAATCTACAAGATCCAGTACCTGTGATTCAAGTTATGTCCCTGTGATTCAAGTAATTCAACTTATATACCTGTAATTCAAGTAATTTGAGGACTTGCGTAATGAATCTCTGAAGGTACTTCTCAAAAAAATAACACAAAACAGCAAATTTTTTTTTACATAACTTGAATCGGAAGTGAAGGATCTTATAGATTTTTGGTCGCTGACAACGAATTCTTTGTCCAAGTTAACTCATCATTTCAGATTTTTCACCTATCCTAACCTAAAATAACCAAAAAGCGGATCAAGATGTCTTAAAATCCTGATGTGGTTGGCCAAATCGAATAACGGATTGTTGTGGGTCCTGTGTTATTATAGTACATTTAATAGGAATTATCGCGTATTACACCATACGCAGTAGTGCATGGGTACAGTACCACGTGTACTATCCAATAGTGATCAATAGTAATATCAAGAGTGAATGAATTTGAACTATCATCCAGGAAAACACTAAACAGTAAAATGTATTGTTAATGCATATAAACATTTCTAGTTGCTTGGTTTTCCAATGCTGCTAATATTTAATGATAAAAAAACAGAGTGAGCACTTATATTAATTTTTTATTGATTAATTCATAGTGAGCAATACGTTACAGATTACTTTTATCATACGATTTTTATTTAAAAATCTATTAAACTCTGTAAAACGTGTGTTTACTAATTATTTATTATACCTTTTTTTACATACGTACACGTGGATAGATGTAAAGTGTTTCACAATAGAAAATAATTCAAATGCAGTCCAGAATGTCACTGTTCAGAGTGAAATTCTAAATTCTGAAATTCAAAATAACGCTTGTGTTCGACAAACGCTCAAACGCATACGTCGCACAAAATTGAATTCACTGGACGTCTACACCAGAGGGAAACGAAACTATTTTTAAGTTTACAATAGAAGAGAAGAACGTATATGCGAATTCTTTCATCGGCATTGTGAGAGAGGTCCAGCTTTTGATAAGGAAGAGGCCTTGGGGATTTTAAACGCTCAAAGCAAAACAGCCGAGATATTCGAAACAAAAACTAACAAAAACGATTAAAAATTAAGAAAAGAATTTTATAATGTCGTTTTAAAACGAGAGAAATGTGAAAAGTATGCATCGCACGTACAAACAGAATTTTGAATTATTGTTTTGATTTAATTATGACGTAGTGTTAGAAAGTGGAAGAACCAAACTACGGCAATTTAATAGTGGTTTTTCCAGTCTGCGTAGGCATTTTTTAGTTAGAATTTTGTTTACTGTACAATAACTATGAATTCGATTCTTTTTTTACTTCATTTCTGTGTCAAAACATTTAAGCGGAAAACAAATTAATCAGGGTTTTATCATATTTGTAATACACTATTCACATATTGTTAATATCCTTGTTTGTCATTCCTCAGATTTAAACAGCTCTAATAACAATAATATAAGAATACTCAAGGAAAATATTTAAATAAATGATATAATACTGTAAATAATCGTTAATTTATAAAGATGTACTTATTTACATCAATAAAGTCGTAATATGGTTTACGAAGTTTATCGAAAATTTGTTCAATATTTATTCGAATAGTCGATAAAAGATCATTCACTTAAATTTAGAAAATATTCTTTTACATTTAAGAAAGAAATATCTCTGGTTTTAAGTAGACGTCGAACTTATCATTTGTTGAAATTAAAGGAAATGTGCGTATTGGCTTATTCAAATAAATATTTACTTCACTATAAGAAAAATACATATAATTCGATCTTTTGTACATTGTTTTAGGAGGGAACTAATGAGCTTTCTAAACATTTCTTTTTATACAAAAAGAAACCATATAATGATCTGTATATATGAGGAGAAATAACTACCGCTGTAGTAGATAAAAGAGTCACTATATGGTCGAAAGGATGATTGGAACAGGTTTTATTTTAAGATCTCGCTTTCAGAGTTATATTTAGAAATTGTCAAAAGTCCATAGCATTAATTTTCGATTGACAATTATCAACAATATTTAGAAGTTTCTGTGAAGTAATGTATCATTTACTTAATTCACAAAAATAGGAAAAAAGAAGGATATCAGGCTGGTGTATGAAATTGAATCGTTTCTCCTGTAATTTTGAGAATTTTACTATGGAGACATTAATGAAATAAAATATATTAATAAAAAAATAAAATATAAAAAAATAAAATATAAAAAAAAAAAAAAAAATCTGTTACTCGCAGGTTTTCCAGGTCGTGGTTTACAAAATTGATCTTAGATTTTGACAATTCAAAATGGCGAATCCAAGGTGGCCAACCAAAATGTAAAAAATAACCTCGTCCTAAAGTACACTAAGATTTTCGAGGTAGCAGATTACAAATCAGATCTTAGATTTTCAAAATTGAAAATGGCAAATCCCATATGGAAAATGGGCTGGACCCTTTATGTGGAATTTTCAAAATCAAAGATCATATTTGTAATCGGCAAAGCTCAAAACCCTCGAGTAACACATTTCGCATAGAAAAGCCAATTTTTGCATTTTGGTCCAACACCTTGGGTCCGCCATTTTGAATTTTTAAAATCAAAATCATAATCAAATTTCATCTTGATTATGCAACACTTTCCATTCGGCATAAAGTTTAAAAGTGTTTTTTTATGGCTTGTTTAATATTATCAATAAATAAATATAATAATAATGAAAAATGTTTCAGTACATACATTTTTGAACATTTTGTCATAATGAAGAAGGAAACAAAATCAAATTTTAATTACTCGAGAAATAAATAAAATGAATTGAAAAAAGATATCCAGATCCACACCTTGCGGCTAAGGGATAACTGTAATTTTATCTGAAGTAAAAAATTAAATCTACATTTAGAATTATGAGTTTAAACAAAAAATAATTTTTCTTTCTAAAATTCTAACCTTTTAAATTTATTCTAAAATATGACCTTAGAATGCATCTTTGATAAAAGATGAATCATCTTAACATTTTAAGCTTAGTAGCTTTAATGATATTATCGTTTTTAGATTAGTGCGAAAGAACATCAGTAAGCACAAAACATTCAATACAATCAAGCAATATTCTTTGTATCGCATATACGCACGCGTAACTCGAATAAACTTAATTTCATCAAACAATGATGCTAACCAAGTGATAATTAAAAATATTTACATTTGATATGTTTACAAAGGTCAGTAGATATCAGAGGTGCATCACAGATTTATCATGAAAAGAAACATTTTCAAATAATAAAAACGTGAAAGATATTTTAGACGATTATGCCTATGAATAATCGAGAGAACGACGTGTCTTGCACCTGAAAATTGTCAAGTTATTTGCACATTCTTCGGCCACTCCTTGTACATCGGTGCCACGATTCAGACTATTCACGGCATGTTCGAACGCATATTCCAAATGTAACATTCCACAAGAAGCCACTAACACATGATACACTGTTAGGAATATTATACCGACTTTTGTGCTGACAAGCCTTATATTCCCTTTTACAATATCAAGAAGTTATGTAAGCGCTTTGTCAATACCGATGCAGTTCCCATACTACAAAGTTCAATGAATATAAAGAAAAAAACAAAAAAATATGCTGTATCTTAAATTTCATCAAAAAGTTGCGCATGTTCTTATCTGAAACCAAATTTATGTAATGTACAGAGCACTCAAAAAACATATGCGATATTCAAAATATATTTTACCACTGCTACTAATTTTTTTAAATCGTAATTACTGCTGACTTTTGTACTTCTATAAAACGGTCCATGTACGGTCTGTATATAAGTTATTTTACTTTATTTATTTATATTTACAAAATGTAAAGAAACATTTTTTTTGTCACACTCACAAACAATGAAAACGTATGCCTTCAGCGGGGTCCGACGGGCGCTTTTCACGATTTTGCGCCCGCTTCTTGTTTTTCTCGATTTCGCACTCGCTTTATACTTCACCGGCATTATAAAGGTGGCATTATAAATTAAATGCGGAGTAATGAAAAATCTCTATGGATTATACGAAAAATGATTATCCTAATAAAATACCGAAAAAAAATTACCTATCAAAAAATGACCCAATGATAAAATGACCGGGTTCAAAAGTTAATGTTGGTTTAAATGCAAGTGAAGTCCTGTAGATTAGGTTCGTTACGTGCGGGCAAACATATTTTTTTGTTATAGGTTACTTTTTCCATAAGTCAGTTTTCTTGAGGTTATTTTTTCATTTATAATTTATTCTGAAATTAACGAAAAATAATGTAAAAGCCACTAGTGCGCAAAGTAGCACTTTACGCATTTTAGTAAAAAAAAATTTCCTATTTTGTTATCATATGCACTGAAAAATGATTATTATACTTATTTTAGAGACATGAAAATCATCTTCATAGAATGCAAAGTTAGTTCTTTCATACAAGTATAATATATATTAATTATGTACAATTTTTAATTTAATGTGCATAGTATATACGCATTTTAAGAGAATGCAGACATTTTCTGGATATTCGAAAATATTATCTAATCGGATTATTACGTATCTGCGATGTTACAATCGATTGCATATACAACACAGAACGCGGTACTTATCGCGAACTTCTTATTTACGAAAATCATTTACAATGATTTATTGATACGCCACCACTTGGTGGGCTTTCGAATCAGTAGAAAGAAGAATCAAAATAGGTTACCGAAAATGTATCGGTGCTCGTCACATTGTGTTCACATCTAGACGAAAGAAAAAGGAAAGCAAAACATCACAGTCAATTTATGACTGTGGATGTATACCTACTATTCTTTTTGTAATTTAAGAAAACCATTTTTCCCAAAAAGGTACTTTGTAAATAACAATTGTTAATATTTACTGAAGAAATAATGTTTGAAATAAGTATAAAAGTGTGAAATTATCTTAAAATTATTATTGAGATAATAATCTTAAACTAAAAGCTTAACTTTTAAAAGCTACTGTAACTGAATACCAAAGTTGATAAAAGCTTGACTATCACGTAGTTGCAATCAATAATGTTAAAATTTTAACATGAATTTACCAAGTACGACCATAACTTTAAAATTAATTTAAAACTTTTAAATAAACTATGACACTAAGAGATTTTTTATTTGATTTATTCAAAAAGCTCTGGGACATACCTAAAGATTTGACAGATCAAAGTGAAAATTCTTGTAATTATTTTAATTTGAAATACATCCATCCGCAGATTTTAGTATGGAATTTCAGGACAACCGCAATAAATTAATTCAGATTGTTAATGAATTATTTGTATACTAATAATGCTATAATAAAGAAATAAAAAATAAACATCAGAACTAACAAAATGTACGTAACAATTCAGTTTCGAAATTCGTTATTACGGATTCATGCAGACCAACTAATCTAATTGTGACATGTGAAGAACACATTTTATCACACTTTACGTATTTAAAAAAGTGGAGGAAATTTTGTGCATAGGGGGCGTTGAGACTTGTCAATAACTGTGTAAACGACATAAGTCAATTTTCCGCAACAGTTGGACCCGCTCCTATCGTAACAGATGTTGCGTAAAATCGAATTTTACCCACACATTGCATGAAACATTGCTGAACATTTTTCATGAATAGTCACTGTAACTTAATATGATCAAGATATTTAAATTATGAGGTAATATGCTTGTAGTATATATTTTTCACTGTGTTTCTATTAAAACAAAAATTAGTAAAGATTTTGTAAAATTTATAAAGAAATATATTGTGTTTCTGATGATTAACGCTGCACAGCGTTGTATTTACATTAAGAAATAATTTATGAATTGAATATATATTTAACTTTGAAGTCTGACAGTGAAGTGTACGTATACTAAAACATTTATATTTAAATCGTTTTGTAACAGTTTTAATAAAAAGGAATATTCTTAATATAATTCTCCGATCTCATTTGTCAATAATATATTCTTTAGGCATTTCTTCAGTAAAACATATCAAAATATTTACACAAAATAAATTTTTAGAATCATTACACTAATTGTTGTGCTAAACTTTGCAATACTAAAATAAATTTCACCACTTTAAAACGCGAAAGAAAAAATACGATGTCATAAAAATGAATGACAACTTATTAGCGTAAATCATTGTAAATATGTAATTTTAAGTGATTAAAGATCATTTGTAATTTAAATGGTTTTTTAATGTGAGAAATGCATTGTATGGAGATAGGTATTGTGAGAGGTTAACGTTTTCTAGGAAATTTGGAAATTAAGTGTGTTGATATTTATAAAAATGAATAACATGTTTGTTATGACATATTTCTGTTTATTTACAATCATTATATAAACTTCTATCGTGTATACGTACCAACAATTTTTGGTAGTAGTGGTAACAATGATTAACCGCAATTAAGAGACGATTACGTGTTTTTGGTTGTGTTTTTGGTAGGGTCGTTGGACGTTTCAATGATAAAACGTTTCGAATAGCTAATAACTTATCACAGTAACTTACAAGTACACTTATAAAACCTGAGATTTCTCTTATTCTATTATTAATTTATTTTTTACACCTAATAAAGAATATATTTGGCAGTTGCTCCATATCGATTCCTGCTGCCTGTAAAATTATTTCAATAAAATTGACGTAGAATACCACGAGGGAGTATTTATATTTATATAAAACACTATATGATCGCCAACTTTTCTTCATCATTGTACACATTTTCTCATTTTCGTTATTAATATAAAACTTCATTTACTGAGCCTCTCTATTAAACTGATACACCACAGCAAGATCTTAATGAGGTTCAATAAGGTGTTCAGAGACCCCCAGTTTGATAATCGGATATACTCGTGTTGATCATGCCACAATTCCATTGTTCTGAATATAACAGTACATCGTAGTAAACAAGACAGTGGCCATCAGCTCCCTACATGGAGCACGTTTCTCGTTCGCTGGCAATGACGCGGTTTACAGGTTGATTCGGGCATAGTATTCCTCTAGAGACGAAATTTGTGGACAATTGTTTCTAGCATATCTTACCTACAATCGCAAACGTTAATATAAGTGTAATTGACATATAAAAATCGCAATATATGTACAAAATACTTGTATCGGCTAAAATCGTGTTTTCGATTTTCTCCTCAGTCTTCTATTAACATACAAATTAAACGAGTATCATTTCATATGTGACACTCAAAACCTGCTATTATTGGGGTTAATACGTTCCCTTATATAGCTAATTTAGTGCGACGTGTCGTATGATTACTTCACTTTATCAAAGTCTTAACCAATTCTACTTTTATAAAATAGCACCAGATGCTTTCAGCCATCGAGTGGTAGATTTAAGTACAAAAGTCAAGACACTTTCTCTTCGAATATTCAAAGACCTGAAACGTTTTTTTTTTCGTTTTGGTCAAATGTCATTCAAGCCCATGTCGGAGTCATGAGACCGTTTGCGTTTTCCATATTTTTCTTTTCGTCAATGATGAACACTGAATTTTCAAGGGCTTGTATTTTTTTTATGTTTCTGGAATTCATACGTTCAACGTCTTCGAAGGACCTTGTTCCTTTTCTATGAGGCAAGGCGTATTTCAAGTGTTTCCAGAACCATGGGTCTCCCCACTTTATGTAAGTATTCATTGTCATGTAAGCCTTTAGTTCAGGATCTAAATCTTCAAGAGATCCAATGTCTCCATAAACTACTAAAATAACTCTAGATCGTTTGTCGTTCAAAGCTTGTTTATGAGCGGTCTGAAATTCTAGTCGACCCCAAACGCTTTCCAAAAAGTTCGGAGAAACAACAATGATGGTTCTCTTCGATTCCTGAACAGATCGTGCTATTTGTGTGGGGATGTAGTCGCCTGCAACCCAGTCCCGGAAATGAATGCATAATTTGTAGGCATCAGGACCTTCCGTCAACTTCGGGAACAGTTCTTTTACAACGAATTCTTCATCTTTATGAGAGTAACTTATGAAAGCGTCGTAAATTTTATCATCATCGAGGTCCTCTTCGGAAACTAGGCACATGCAAATGTTCTTCGAGAACAGCCAGACTTTTATTTCCCGTTGGTATCTGTAGTATAAAGCAGCTAAACATCCTAAAATAATCCCAATACACGCCACAATACTGCTGATGAATATGTACAACTGATTTAAAGATGGACAAAGTTCGTCGTGGGTCATGTCAAACAAAGGTATACTCGAAGCTTTGCAGTGTATGGAATTTAACTCTGGAAGAACTTGAATATTCGTCTGGATGTAAGACAGAAGATCACGAGCTGAACAGTCACATTTCCATGGATTATCGTGTAATGTAAGTTGTTTAAGTTTTGACGAATTTGCGAGCGCATCGAGCACTTTGGAGTTTAATGAAGTCAAATTATTGCCATGAAGGTGTAAAACCTACAAAGAAGAAAAACAGTTGTAAATATGCACAATAAACACGATATACATTTTTGTATTAGGATTGTATAATCAATAAAAATTTACCTCTAGATTCATTGATGTAGCTTGTACATCAACATTAGAAATGTTATTTTTCGCCAAATTGAGAATCGTAATTTTTCCATAGCCGATTCTACGCATCGTAGGTGCTTCTGCCAGCATGTTGTTCTCGAGATTAAGTTCAACGTGATTATAGGCTTTAGCTTCTATCCATTCAGGAGCACGTGTTAAATTTTTTTCGGAGCAATCAACAATCAGTGCTTTGTCAGATGGCCTTTCCCAACAATCACAATAGCCGCTTACTGAGCAAGGATCACCTGGTTTTGACTCTGAACTATGAATTCGGCACATTAAATTATTAGGCTTTATGTCTCCTACGTAAATACTGTTCATATCCGCTGGTGAATTGCATTTCAATTTATCATATTTTATGTGAACATAATTTTGGGTGTACGGATGCATATCGCCATTCAGAAAACGAAGAAAATCGTATAGATGACAATCACACTGAATTGGATTTTCCGCTACGTTTATGATGACATCACGAGGATGAGTTTGATTCGCTGCTTGGAGCTCCAACATCCCTAAATGTATTTGGGAGATGTTGTTGAATCGTAAATCTATGTTGATATTATCTGACGTAAATTGCATTTCTTGTGCCTGAAAAATAATTAGGTTTGTAAGTATTGATTGAGAAATAAACATATTTTTAATTTAAATGTTGGAATGAAGTACGTGTTACTAGAACGTCTATCATGACTAGAACTTACTTGCAACATGGTAAATTGATTGTATGTCAAGTCCAAAATGCGAAGTTTGGGAAGCGTCATCATCCAGTCGCTAAACATTTCACTGACTTCATTGTATGACAAATACAATTCTTCCAGAGTTGAGCAACTACCTAAAGGTGAGATTGGGCCGAAGAAATCGGAAACTCCTGTCTTTAAGGTTAGTTTATTGCGCGATAATCGTGCAACCTTCAAATTTGAGAAACGCCGGAAAGCATCGCGATGAACATGTTTCAAATCATTATTTTCAAGATTCAGATCTAGGACATTTTTCAATCCAGTAAACGTATGCCTGAAATATTAAATTGTTTAATAGATATATTACGACGGGCAAAACATAATTTTCATATTAATTAATCATTAACCAACTTACGAGTTAATAGCAGTCAGATGATTTTTAGATAGATCTAATTTGGTTAACGCCTCCAATGATATAAAACCTTTGTCTGGCAACGACTGCAAGTCATTAAAGTTCATTTTCAAATCAATGAGATTCTTTGTATCTCTGAAAATTTCTTGAGGAAGGGTAGTCAGGTAATTTCGATCTATGAAAAGTTCTGATAAATTTGGAGAACCCCAGAAGAGATCTTCCGGTAACCATAATAAACCACACTTTGTTAATTTGACTTGCGTTAGATTCATTAAATTGGCCAAAAGCTTCGAAGGAAGCGTTGTCATATTTTGCTTATTCTGCATAATTTTCACAGTTTTCAAATGCGTATTCTTCTCAAAAAGGCCATGAGGCAGTGTCGTTAAATTATTGAAGCTCAAGTTAATGACTTCAAGATTTTCTAGATTATGAAAGACATTCACTGGTAAATTCTGTAATTTGTTTCGGTTAATATCTAACGACGTGAGATTTTTCAAATTAGCAAAAATTCTGGGGTCGATCGTTTCAAAATCATTTCTCCACAAATTTAAAAGCTTGAGGTTCGTTAGTCCATCGAATAGACCCGGTTCAATCGTTTTCAGATGGTTGCCACTTAACTCCAACGTTGTTAATGTAGTTGCATTCTCAAAAATTCCTAGAGGAAGCTTGATTTTGTTATCTCGCAAGTCGAGGAGACGAAGTTTTGGAACGCCTAAAATAATCCATTATTATTATTATTATTTCCAAATTTGAAACATAAAAATAATACAAGAATTAGTGTTTATCTTACCTTGAAGCAGATATCGACTAACGTTTCTAATTCCGTTGTTGGAAAGAAAAATAGTCTTTGCTTCTGGAAATGCGGCGAGATCGTCGGGCTCCAAATCGGTTGAGTGAAGTCGAAATCGCAGGGATTCGACCTCTTTCAAACCCAACTGCTCGACGATGTCTTTCATGTTTTTCGATCGTGGGCCATCACGTCGTGGAAGAGAGCACATGTTAAAAATAACAGTTTTCACACGACCAAGATTCATCTTGGCTCCATATAAAAATTCTGCCCAATCCGGAGCATTTCTGCATTCTATAACGAGGTTTTCATGCCCTCGAATTGTCAGATCGAAAGATGCCATATCCTTCATAGAACTAGAGCAATGGATGAGGAATTCTGCATTTCCAGAATCTTCTTGACAATAGCAATATTGAGTATCTGGACAATTGTACGAATAACTGTGCGACGATTCGGTGAGAAACGCTAACGCGCAAACGATAATCCATAAGCTGCGCATTTTTCGTTTGTTTATAGTTTCATTCTGGAAAAAGAAATACGATTTAAACTGAGTACAAGTATATTATAATTAGTCATTGTATTGATAATGTTAGATTTGATAGTTGCCACACATTACTAATTTTATTCCAGAATAAATCGGGGTTAATGTGATAACCAATTACTACAATGGGATAGTTAACCATATTTAGCTAAATAATGAGGAAATAATCTAAGAAATGACTTAAGTACATTTCATACAAAACAGTTTTCATCCTTTCTAAATGACAGAAAACTCATACGTCGCATTCAGACCAGAAAAATAGAGGCAACGGGGTTTCTCTAGCGAGATAATTTCATCGTAAATTAAAAACATAGCAGATTTTTGACAAATTAATTTTTTTAATCGATTTGATTTACTTGAATTAATACTTGTGGACAAAAAGTGTGAGGCTGATTTTGAATCCAGTCTCAACTCTAGTATGTTTCGAAGACCACATGTCATTTTACATAAAGAGACAAGATGTCTGTAGACGAATATACTGAAGCATTCGTCGGAAAAACTACAGCATCTAATGGTTCCTCTAAAAGATAATAAATCATTTAAACACCGAGAAACAAAGAATGGCTTCCGTATGTTCTTCCATATAACACAAAATATGATGTTCGAGTGCATCATAAGTTTCTGTGACAAAAGCAGTTAAGTGTGCCAGATGTGTGGGAAATTGGGATTCTGTTGACAGCTTTATGCTTCGGGAAAATGTGGCACGTAGGTTCCCGATCGAGAGTGTACTTTTTTGTTTATTTACAGAACATGAATTTTCGCCATATGTAATACTCGAGAAAATATTCTGGTACGCTCGTAACTGAAATAACTCTTGCTTCTTCAAATTTTGGACATATGTCCGGCTTAGGTTTTCGTACTCCGGATATACAAAAACGTGGTATTAACGATCATGACTAGTATTTCTTTTATACGATAATCACTATTCCAGGCATTGGCTTATGTCTTAAATGCTAAACAGTCATATGTTTCCCTTCAATGCAATGCATGTGGAGAATTTTCTGACCAGATGATAGAAAGACGAGAAAGGTACAGGTCATTCTTCCTCTGTTGTAGTGGTCATAAAGTTTTACTTCCGGCCGCAACGCATGATAAGGTAGGACCACCAAGCTTGTAATTATTGAATGGTACGATGAAGAGGAATTCCATGTTTCCGAAGCATTTGTTTCATCAGCGCAGGTGCGTGGGGAAGGGCAACTTTGCTCATGACCCCACTGCTTCCGGCAATAGGTGAATTGTCGTTCTGGTTTCATTGACCACAGAATCGTATATCCCCTAGCTGATATTGTTTACTCAAAATATTTTATATCGTTCTAAGATTGTATTTTGTAAAGCGTCTATAATGTATTCGAGATTGACATGAATCTTGTAGACTCTATAGAATTACGCAAATATCCTTTATTGGTAGAGCGATCTTAGCAATTGGGTGGATGGTTGTTCGGTTAACTGCATTATTTATATATTCTAATAGTTTCAACTGTCCACCTGTCAGCGAGTCCTATTGAATTCGCTGATCGATATCGCTGACCACACTCGATGCGGCATGGCAGATGGAACTGATCCCTTCTGTTTTCTCGTCGTCCAGGTAGGATTTAGCAAGAGCACAATGAAAACTTGTACATTAAACTTATCTTGTAATCTTTTTGGTAAATGCATAGCCCTTAACAAAATAGACAGAAGTACTCAATATGCTATTTTTTCTCCCTCACGAAAATACAAGGCAAGTTTAGACAACTTTTTTTATTATGTTCAAGTCTGCTTGTCCTTTAGTGTATTTCTTTATAGGTCCATTTAAAAGTATTATAAATATTTTATCTTAGTTATTATTGAGTATTTTATTTTGTTGTGTGACTTGCAATGATGTAACGTGACATTGCACTCAAGCTTCAGCGTATAGGAAGTTCATAATGTAGATTATGATATATTGACGAATAAAAATAGAAAATGTATTCGATGTTTATCTATTATTTGTGTTTGCCGTCGAACAAATTGTACTAAAAAGCGAGATTTTTCTTAACAGTATTTCGAAATGTATATCATAATCAAGTAATTTATTCTTCCTTAAGGATACTGTAAAAATAATTCTATATTTTAAAATGATTATGTAATATTGTAAGATCAAGATAATATCCAACTGATGTTGTTTCTGGAATTTAATAATTTAATATTATTCAATTTATAGCAAATGAAATATGACGTAGTTATTGGATGGTTTTTATTTCGATTTAAAATTGATCAAAACCGTGAAATATTTTATAATATTAATAATGGCAATTATTTGTTTTGAACACGTCATTCATTAACTAATTTAAATATTTATTTTGTATACTGTAAGGAGAACTAAATATCTACGAAACATCCAGGAAATCTTAGTCAGTTTTTACCTTTTTATTTTATCTCGTTTTATTGCAAATTTCAATATAAAATTGGTTTATTTTTTATCGATTTCTTTACGTTTCTTTTTTATTTTGTTTCGAGAATACTATGCTATAATTTACTTTAAGAACAATATACAATTAATTAAAATTATGTATATCGCAGAATGTGATTTGATAGTTGAACAGCAAAGATTTTTAGATAAAAATATGAATATATTTGTAATTTCTTATTAGAGAACTCAGACGCTTTAATGGACAATTTTTTTCATGTAAAGAACATGAATCATGGTGTGGAAAAGTTCAAAAATTTTCCCGTAATCTAAATAAAAATCTCTCTATGTATATTGACAAAGATAACCATGATTAGACTTAAGAAGATTAGAAATTGTTAGATAAAAAAGACTGGACTTGGTTTCCTGAAGATTTTAAAAAAGGTGAAAGTATCATACTCGAGATTTCGAAGTATTACATATATACATAACCAGTATTAAACACACTTATATTTATCAGTGGAGAATGTAAACAATAAACAGAATTATTCTTACGAAAAAAAAGGAAAAGTGATTGAGTACGTTATAATTTTCTGATATCCTCAGTGCCTCAGCATACTAGAAAAGAATTTTTTGTGCAATATTCATCTGTGTAATTGAGAGAAAGCGCCAGACAGAAATCATCAAGAGATAAAAAGAAAATATGCACGTAAAGGTCTTAATTATAATTTATACTTTCCAGAATATGGAAAGAACAATAAGTGTTGTTGCAGCGGAAATGGTCAGTGATGAAGAAGAAAAGATAAGGAAAGATTAGCAACCACAAATTACATTCTGTATTATTCATTAGGGTCATGAAGTGTTAGAGGTCAAGAAATAGTAAAACAATAGGTTGCAGAAAAAAATGAATTGTGTTTTACTTTTCCAAAGTGATTTCAGGCGATCCAAGTTAAAAGGATACCATTGCGTATACGCAATAGACCATAACAGTAAGTGGGTTCATCTTTCTCATGGCTTTGAAAATAATGAAACAAAATAATCGAATTATTGTGCAAATTAACAAAATACAGTTTTTCTCGTGATTATATAACCATATTTAATTACTGTGTTCATGTAAATCGTTTATAAAAACTCAAAAATAAAAAAAAATACATTTACGAAATTCGAAACAAAGAGCACATAATAATTACAATATTTGTAAAACAAATATATGAACGTTAATTACCGGATGCTGTGAATTGTAATAACATGAGTAACGATGTGTAACAACCAAAAAGAACATAAACAGCACGAAATCTTTTGCATTTCAAATATTTAAGCATAATTTAACTGAAATGCAGCGTTGTTTTCATGCACACTGTACTTTCTCTTCGAATTTCGTCGAATATTTAATATCACTCGAACGATGGGAAAACATTATTTGTTTGAACCGGACTGCTAGCAATTTCATTGACTACGTTGAATGAAATTGTCATTGTAAAATTTAAACTGAACACTAAATTCACTTTAGATGATATAGCAGAGGTGAAACAAATTTCGTTGGATATATTTTTGAAAGTTCGTTTCAGAGATAGAAGATCGGCAAAACATTACGCAACAACTGGTTGAAGAATTACAAAAAACTGGTATACTAATGAATTCAACCGATCGAATGATTCCGAAGCAAGAATCGGAACGCGAAACTGTACACAATAAAGAATCGAGCCGATGCGTAACGTCGGATAAGCGAGTAGTGTACGAAAGTACTGTACAGTAAGTGCACATGCGGAAGGTTGCATCCATAATACTTTCCTAGGAAACAACTAACTACATATCGTGATCACGAGGCTGTAACGAGTTGAGAAACCGACCAGTGCGCGAAAAGCCAACAGGAAAATGCAAATGTTGCAATCTCAGCAATTAAAACGGAATTTACGAACAAACAATTTTAATCTAACGCACAAAATGTTGACAATAATTCAATGAAACGCGAAATAGCAAAAATACTTACTGGGGAAATCCAGACTTCAGAATGCACCATTCAAGTAAAATCACGCACGACACACAACACCAACAGATAGTCCGAAGGACAATGGTAACTTGCCCACTGCAGTCACAAGAAGACACTTTTGAATGTCCTTTTAAACGCAAATCGTGTTTTCGAAAAACTTGCAGTCGAATTTCGGGTTCGGTGGTCCGAATTGACAGAATTTCGAGCCGACTTGTTCGCCAGGTTGTTGAAAGCAGACTGAAGAAATGAATGGGTGCGACTTGCGATGTATATAGTGTGTCGCAGAGTTGGTATACGAAACGTTAACTGGCTCTAAGAGCGTTTAAGCCGAGTGGGTCAGTTTTACCCCCACTTAGAGTCGTCCCCAGCCTATGGGCGAATCCTCGGGAGGCGACCCTGGGGAGTCCTGTGATGCGAATGGCTAATTGCACGCGTAATTCTAACATATTTGAGAAACCTTTCCTTTCTACAATTCTTCGATCCTCCTCTAATAATTTACAACGTTGCAGATCACTCTTATTTTTCAGAGTAAAAATTCATATTTATAATTAATTATTGTATTTGTCGTTATATACTTTTAATAATATATTATTTTAACATCTAATCCATTAACGCCGGGATGGACACATTTCTTACTTCAATTTCAATCAACTATTTCGTATGAAAATTAAAGTTCAAAAAAATTGAAATGTATATGTCTTGCTATTTCCAAGATCGCTCATTTCAGTGGTATTGTCAAAATTAAGCTGTCTTAATTACAAAATTAAATATAGCAAATTAAATGTAAAAAAAACGCAAAAAATCGGGTATACTTTTTTATAAAACCTTTTATTCTCATAGAAAGAATATTTGCTGGCACAAAATTCTTTCGCTAAAGGTAAAGAAAATAGTTGTAGTATTAAGATATATTTTTTAAATATTAAAAAACTAACATCATGATCATAAAATGATTTGTCATGAAAACTACAAACTCTACAAAGAATGTTCTAAGAACAAAAATTTGTTGGAATGTCTCGAAGAATATTCTCAATTTTTTTTAGAATGTATTGATACAATTTTTTTTATTTTTCGAAAATTAAGAAAATCGAAATTAATTAATTTAAAAAATCCAATAAAAATTAAAAGTAATCTATGACTACTTCTAAGATATTTTTGTTCTAAGGAAATTTCCTCTAAAGTTTATAGTATTTGAGATTATTAATCATTTCTAGATTTTAAGAATAATAATTTATTTTATCGAAAACTATAGATTTTAGAAAAAAATCTTTTTAGAACAAAAATATCTTAGAATTTGTCAATACACTACAATTTTTTAAGGTTTTTAAACGACTTTTTTAAAAGTTTCTTTTTTCGAAAATTTAAAAAATAAAAAATGATACATTCTGAAAAAATTTGGTCGTATTATTTGATATATTCTAAGACATTTTTATTCTTGAAAAATGTTGTCTAAAGTTTATAGTTTTCATGAAAAAAATTTGTTAACTTTTAAAAAGAAATTACTCACTGTCATCGCCATTTTGTGATCACGATGTTATTTTGTTAATATTTTTAAAATATATAGACTTAATACTACACTATTTTCTTCAGCTTTAGTGAAGGAATTTTGTGACCAAAAATACACTTTTGATGAGAAAAAAATGTTTTTTTTTAAATTTAAATCGCTATATTGAATTTTGTAATTATGCAACCTTAAAAACAGTAAGATACACCTTTCAATTTCGTTGATGTTTGATTTTCATACGAAATACTTAATTGAAATTGAAGTGCAAAAAGGGTCCTTTCCGGTGTTAATGGGTTAATTAAAATATTTTAATAATATTACCTTTTATCTTTTAGTTAACAAATTTTTTACGAATAAAGTTTTGCAAAATAAAAATATTGATTTCTTCTATTATTTTTCAAAAATTATTTATACTTATATGAATTATCTTGTTTCCAGAGGTTAAAAATTCAATTGAAATCGACATGAAATTCGGAGCAAAAATATATTACGCAATAAGAATGTATTTAAAATGTTGTGTTGATTGGGTCCCAATTTTTGGAGCAAATATTAATAACTAAATCGTGAATTTTCATTAGTGCGCTAGTCAGTGGTGCGAGTTATCAACATTTAAACATTAATGCTTACATTTTATGTTTTTTGTACAATAGTGCTTATATTAATTTAAAATATAATTTGTTTATTTCAATTAAATGAATAAATAAAATATTAAATTCATTGAAAAAAGTTTAACATTTTGTACGTATTGCATTGTACGTAGAGAAACAATTATTTAGAGTTTTTTTTTAAGAGAGAAGATTTTTTATGTGATATTTAAACATACAGTATTTATAAAGTTATATCAATATAACAATACGTTGTTTACGAATTCTGAACATCTAATATAATGAAATTTTCGTATTTCGTTAATGCATGAATTTTATCTAGTATATATCTACTTTTCATTTAGCGATATTTAACTATTTTATAGTTTGAACACACTTTTGCCATTAATTATAAAACGTTACTATTTTTTTTATGAAATTTGGGAATGTATGTTTAATGCTAATTGTTTGCTTAATATTTTTGTATTAAACTTAAACGTATTTCAGAAACATTTGGATTTTACAAATGTTCGATTCTTGTCTGATTTGTTACATTGCATATTATTCTCTTTTTTTTAGTAATAATACAAGTCAGTTAAAATTTGTTATTACAGGAATTACTTTAAACTTGTGTTATTTAATCTTTACGTTACTAAATTTAATCAATGAGCATGCATCTGCTACTAATTTGTATGGACTTAATTTGGAATATTTTTAAATTTGAGCAGAAATTAGTTATGCTAATTGCTAATTTCAAAAGTCGTTAGAAGAAAAAAAAATGTATTATGTTATTTGTTGTAGTCTTTTAAGTTATTTAAGTCTTTGGCGTAATATAGATTTTTTATAAAGAAAACATTTTCCTACTTTCAGTATTTTGATAAAGAAAATTTTTGATAACAGATTAACATTCGGTTTAGAATATTATACTATATGTTATTTAGAAATATTTAATATACATATATTGAGCTGTTTTACATAATGTATAGTTTGATAATAGTCATTGAAAGTAATTTAGTAACAAGGACATCATTTTAATATTAATTATAAAGGATTGATATTTTTTCAAATAAATATCTAATTACAATTAATACTCAAACGTATTATGCCAAACTATTCAATATCAACTTTTATGAGAACGTGTTATTTTCTAATTTGAAAAGATACTTTTTACTGAAAATTGTTAAGTCTGATAGTTAATATTATTCTATATTAAACATAATTATTAGTGTAATGAAATTTCTGTATTTCATTTTTACGAAAATTTAACAAAGTACACACTTTATCATTACTAACCAGTAACCATTTATTAACGAATTCGTATTTCAGTGTAATTAGTAAATATTGAAATCTTTTAAAACATTTATAGTTCGATAGTCACTTACAAGGTAACGAAAATATTAACTCATTGCAATTAAAAAAACTGTACAAATTAGGAATTTGTGGTGCATAATACTTGTTAAGTTTTCGTAAATATAATTACGAACAAAATATCATTAAAATCAAACTATATAATAACATATGATATTCGCTGAATGAAAACGAATGAAAATTGTTTGTTTGTGTTACAATAGATTCTAGAGTTTGCCAAGGATCTTATTTACTTTTTAATTCATACTTTTTAGGTTAGGGAGTGACGTAGCTAACGGGGTCGCTTTAGATTCCTCTTAACAATAGCGCAATCGAATCGGAAATCCGTGTAGTCCATTTAACAATGCATAGATAGTTTGACCGATAAAATAGTTTATGCACATCAATATGGTTTGTTTAATATTAATAGTACAATTATTTTGATGTATTATATGAATCTTAAATTAATGATATTAATAATTAATTAGAAATGTATATTTTATATTAGTATCTGCTTAAGCACGCAATTTCTTGACCACGCACAATTCGGCGTCGATTTTCGTTCGACAAAAATTCAAAACCTTGTGAAAGATGAAGTTAAAGTTACAGTTAAAAAGTGTGGAAAGTAAACCGCTGAAAAGGAATATTCCACATTTTACAGTGTTCTACGTATGAAATTATGTAGTTTCTATACGAACCGTATACAACCTTCGTGTGACCTGAACTAATGCATTTTCCCAAAAGTTATGAGGTAAACTACTTATCCGATGACGAATTCGAGCAAGACGACGTGACTAGAAATGTTTTCTATGTTCTTAGTGCGTTTTAAAAATGTTGTTGACATTTTAAATACTGCAGTTTGTTGTACATAAATAAAAACACTTCCTTATATTATAAATATTACGCAAATAATATTTAATATTTCGAAAATTAAATTCCTAAAATAGTTAGAATTCAATTAATAAAAATAGAGTATTAATTTCATTTTATATAATTATATAATTTTAATTTCAATTAAAAATGTGTCTAGTTTTCAAGGAATTTCTTTTTCATCATGCAGTATCATAAAAATGATAATTACATAGGTTTACTAACATGTTATTTAATTATTTAAGTTAATTAATCTATTATTATTAGAAAATTACAGCAGCAAAAAAACTACTCGCTGCTATCTCCTAAAGAATCAGGAAAAATAATGCAGATTGCACGCTAGTTAAATTATATATAACAAATCATATAATGTTCTACTTTGCGGTTAAAATGTCTTTACTATGAAATTCTGTGTTGTAATAGCAGATTATTTTTCAAGCTGTAAAATACGAAACTTATTTAATAATATTTTTAAGATGAGAGACTGATATTTTTAATTACACACCTACTTTTTCATATTTTAAAAGTTTAATCTTTACAGTTGTCTACTGTAAAATTTTATAAATTGTAGTTTTGTGAAATAAAAATCTATGATTCAATGCAAATTAATTTTACGATTTTGCATTTCATTTTAATGGTAACTTAGTTATTGATTTAAGAAATGAGTGATGCCTTATAAATATCATTTGATTACTTCATGTCATTAAAATGCCATATTATTATTTTATTGGTATAATTATAAAGAAATTGCCCCGTTAGCCTCTTTTTCATCTCCGGATCTCTGATAGCTCCAAGAGATCTTTCTATAATAGACAAGTCCAACAATTTTTGCATTAACGTCCCATTTTATATTTATGAATTCTTACAAATTTATTAATAACTATTTATTTACTTTCAAGAAAATTTACCTAAGCTAAGTAAATAATAGAAATAAATTTATAGTATTAAAAAAAAACATGCTTCAGTAAACAAAGTGAACAAGTTTAATTAAAAGCATGAAAAACTTAAAGGACAATATTAAGGTAATTTAATTCAGGTTTAGATTTAAAGTTTAATGCCTGTTTAATTCACCCAACTTGAATAATTAGAAAGATATATTATTTCTCTAACTTATATTGTGCTTATTTGTAATTTACAATTCAATATAAATCTTCATACGTAGTGCGAACAAACTTGGAAGATTTTAGCAAATATTATTTAAAGTTAATTGATAAATTATTATAAAGCCTCATCTAAATATATATCTCATATAAAGCATTCTCTTTTCATATTAACAACCATTTTGTTTGACGACGGAAGAAAAAATTAAAAAGCTTTGTAACAAATGTAAAATATAATATATTTTTTCAATTTAAGTTACTTGTTTACTTACTGCAATTCAATTACTTGAAATACAGGTGGAGTTCTTTGCACGAAATTAAGTCTTTGTTAAATAATATTTTCTTTTGATTTAATAAGAGTAGTACAGTAGAGTCTCGGTATATTTGCCCGCTCGGTTTCTCCTCTTCTCCTCCCGTCTGCTTATATTTGTCAAAAGAAGGGGAGCGCCGCTTCTCCCACTCTCCTCAGTCGCGTTACGTTCGTGACGTCACAGCAGGCCCTTCCTGAGGCCCCAGCGCGCAAAGTGGGGGAAAAAGAGAGCGGCGACAGACAAATATAACGAGACGGAACTGGGTAAAGACGCTGTATAAATAATCTTTATTCTTTATTATTAATATTGTTCATCGGATGAACGCATGAGTGAATGATGATTTTGACTATTAATCATAGAATATTTTTGCAGAATTTTAATTAATTCTATGCAGATCCTGAGTATCGATGACACAAAGACGTTAAATATGATCGAATCGCATTTAGAAAACAAAAAATATACATTCATTAAATGAGTAACCTTAATGTATGATCATTTCAATTAATACTTTGCATTACATAAGTGTAATAAAGGAATATATCCTATGAAAAACTCAGTCGTGAAAATCTCTAGTACTCGTTCGTAAAACGTGGAGTCTGATTTAATTCTTCAACAATTCTGGAATTAGTTTGGATTTCATTCCTGACATTTCCTTCACTCTCACCTTGTTTTTACACAATTCGTTTAAAATAACTATACTTCCATTCTCGAGTTATAAGTTTATCCAAATCGATTGTTTTTATTAGAATGGAAATTGCTACTACTTTCCTGCACAATCTGCTTTTATTGTTGTTAATGTAATGTAATACGTTTAATTAGTGCAGAAAATATGCTTCATTTACAAAAGCTTGAAAAATAAAACAATTAATTCTAATTCAATAACAATTATTTTATTCTTATTCTTTTTATTGTCTACAATGGATTCAAATTATGATTTTTTTATTTTTAATCGCATCATTTACATTATTGACCAAAATTGGTTATATTGCACCCCATTTACTTAATTTTTGGAATAATTTTGTCGCAGATCTAGTTAAATCATTTTTGTTCGACTTTGCGCGTATATCCCATGTGTAGGTGTACCAATAAACAGGTTTATGTAAGTATTTTTTTGCTAATCATAAATGCCGAGCATGGCTGAAAATACTGCCATTTGCATACATAAAGTTTTTACGATTTTGTGTTTAATTACCTTTGCAGATACGCATTTATTACATGAACTGAAGGAATTTTATTTTAATTCACTTTTGCACCAAATACTTTTATTATTTTCAATTATATAAAAAATAAGCGACCCAAATATTCTGGTGCAATTTTTAACCTAATATGTACATAATATCATTTTATTTTATTGTTTAGATTTACAAAATATTAAATGCAAAATAGATATCAGAACAGGAGATATTGGAAATTAGTGTACAAAACGTTATTAATATTTTAGTAAGTTAAAGAAACTTTAATTAAGTTGAATTCATTCAAATTTCAAAATTTTATAGTAAATGTTTATATCATTTTGCAATGTTTCGTATAATTTTAACAAAATTGTAAATTAAATTATACTACAACACTGGGAAACTTTTTATATATTATTAGTATTGATTATACGAACTTAAAACAAATATTATTGTCCGAAAGTGACAAGATTAACCTGTGTGTCCTGCTGCACCTATTATTTTAGACAAAATAAGTTTTTCTTGTTATCTTTTTTTGAACTTTATATTCATATGTAAGATACCAATTATTTAACAATGGTTAAAATTATAAAAATGCTTTCTAAGTACTTAAAATAGCAACTTTATTTAGCTGTATCAAAAGATTGTTTCATATTGAGTGGATGTATAAGAGTTTGTCAGAATCTACAAGAGGCCGTTTAACGATTTTTATCAAACCAGGGATGAGCAATGACCTGGACGGCTAGTCTTTTATTTTAATATGATTCGGTGAATCTCATTGTCGAAGATATAGGTAGCCTGAATATGATTTATCCACACTCACTGCATTATTTTTATTATGAAGTTAGATTTAGACGATTTTAATATTGTAAATTATTTTGAATTGTCTTCTGATGAACGAATTTATGAAATCCTTTATTTCCTATCATTTTGAAACTTCCTTTAAATGATCTGCGCCATCTTTTTTATTACTGATCAACTGGTACAAAATAATTAGATATATCTTATTCCGTCTCGGTTGAACTGTTATTTTTGTTGAAAGCATTGATGAGATTGATTTCTGCGAACAATATCGTTTTGGCGCATAAGTTCATCAATACCAATATTGTATTGATGATACTTAACTTAGATATCGTTATATTAACAAATGTCGTTAGACATAATACTTCGGATTATAAAGAAAAATTATAGAAATGGTAAGCAGTGTTCAATTATTTTATACTTAGAGTGTTTGTGTATAATTATATTATTGATAAATTCATTTTCACAAATTCATTTACAAGTAGGCGACAAATTGAAAGTAGCGAATATGGATCTCCTTACTAGCTGTGTAACTATGAAGATAAGCGAAGGGACTTTTAATGTTCAATTACTTTTACCGTAATTACTCCTCGAGGGTGTAATAACGGGAAACGCGGTGCACTTTGATACCTTTTAATTGTATAATTCCACCCAATGTCCATTATTCTATTAACCTTGACACTATATTTTCAGTCATAATATTCGTTAACTAAAATGAAAAATTTTACTTTTCACTTTTGCCCAAGTGTGACATTATTCTTACAAACGCAAAGAGCATTTGTTTCTTTCATTCCGTGCCGTTTTATCATCTTCGCATTTAGGTTGATGTATTCATACATAACGCGAAAATGTAATAAGAACCTTAATCGTTATACAAGTGCGTATTTTTAACTCGTGGCATTTTTAGACTTTTTAAGATTGATGTGTCACAGGTACAACGAAAAGAAAAGAGACGAAAGGTCATTAATTAGATTAAATTTCGCTATATCACTGAATCTCGTGTTGTGATATCTATTTGAAAGAAGTAGTTTTCATTTAGTTAATTAAACCACTTGTTTATCAGTAGCTAGTTCTTTCATTCTTTATTTCCAAATTTTCACCATTTATCCGTCGAAATTATTTTATAATTTATTATGTGAAAATCTGTTCTGCACATGATTTTAAATTTACTAAGTGTTCTATACAACTTTATTGTCAGAAAATAGTTTTACAAGCATTACAAACTTTCTCGAAAATTTTATCATAATTTTCTATTTTAATGCGAATGAATGAATTATATACTTTATGAACTGTTTTGCCGCCTAATTTTGAAATATCCGTTTTCAAAACAAATTTTAAATTACTACAATTTGAAAAAATAACGAAAGCATTGCTTTATAACGAGAGTTAATAATGTAACTTTTGTTTGCTTAATCGGTCGTGGTTAACTTTTACTATTTACTATTTTATAATATCAACATTTAATTCGGTACAGTTGTCTAATTTGTAGAAAAAAGTTTATTCACGTTTAATTGAGCGTCTACTAACTTATACTACACTGTAGACATGTTTTATTTTATTCACTATCCATTTTGTAACCGTCATAGAGGTCCGAAACGTTAGGTTATTAGTATTTTCAGTAAAATATACGTTAATATTGCAATGAAAGTTTCTATTAAAATTACGTCATTATATTTAGTTGTAAGTTAACAATATGCAATATGTTCTGTCCGAGAGAAATTATTCATGACTGATGTCAAAACTAAGCAACTTTAATTAGGTTGACAATAGCATTTAAGATTAAAATGTATTTGGACAGAATGAAAGAATTTATTTTGTATTGATAAAAACAATAGTTAATATTCCATAATTACATTAACAATTATATGAAATATAAACAAAAAATTATTGAGACAACAGTTTAAAGAATGACACGTCTTGTTTATCGTTTATACGTTTTTAATAAGTAATCCAATAATTTGGTAGTTTTCCATACCCGTATTAGAGCATTACATGTAAGACGTGCGGTTTACTCCTTACGTAGGGACTTATTTGTCTACGGTTTTCCTTTCTCCAATACCGGTACACCTACCCTGGGTAGAATTTCTTAAACTGGGGTAAATAAAAGGTAAAATGACAAGTTTTGCGGTTTACCTGGGATGGAGGTATTGGAAAACCACAACCGTAAATCTAGACTAAGAAAGGAGTGCTATTGGGCGTTAGAATATTTTTTCGAGCAATTTGTTTGAGGTACAATTTTTGTTAGTATCAAAAATATTTGTAACGGTATACAAAATTCAAATTACAATACGACTAGGATATGAAGAACAACTTTAAATTATATAAAAACATTACATATTACTGAAAAGTTAGTATTAGGCATTTCTATGAATAGAATGAAAATTGTAATTAAATTGTCATCAAATTGTTCATAAAAAATGTGTAATGTTTTCCATTTGTCACTCCGAGTATAAAAAAAGTTGATCAAATTTTGATCAAAATGATATTAAAATGAGATCAAAATTGGTCAGATCCAAAAGAGGTCCAAGTTTTGAGACATTCAAGGACCAAAGTTGGACTAGTTTACAAACAAAAAACAATCTCAATTATAATTGCATGAAATTGAAAACTGATCCAATTTTTGTCTTTAAAGATCCAAAAATTGATCTTTTTTGGATCATTTTGTGGTCAAAAATAGATCAATTTATGCTCGTTTTAAACTCGTGAAAATAAAATTCTGATTCAATTCAGATAAAAAATCATTTTGTGATTCAGTTTTGATCAAAATTTCGATCATCATGTATTCAAAATTGACTCAATTCTAGTGGATTTCGGGTGTAAAAGAAATCTTGTCATGATCACTTTTTACCGAAAATTAATGACAACCATTTTCCAATTAAAAAGTAGATAGATTCTTGTCCACTTATTAATCGTTTTATTATTAATGACCATTTATTTAATCGTTTCAAATGTAATTAACAAAAGAAAGGAACAGATGTGTGAATAAATTATTGTCTGTCGAATCTCTCAAGTTCGGCCCACATTTTTTCGAAAATTAAGAAACAATCTTAAAAAAACTCGTAAAACCTTTTTCCATCTTTCCAGCTGCATGTAAAATAATAATTTTCCAACATTATCGCAACACTTCTGAACTGGGCAGACGAGTCTAATTTCAGTAGAGCACAGTGTTTGAAAATTGAATTAGTAGTTGCAAAAATAACATCTATTAGGTTCATCACAAGACCACTAATGGTATATTTCATGTTTAGTAAAAAGTAAACCTCTTAATTCATAAATTATTTTGTATTTTTAACCTTTTTATTTGTTAAACTTTTATTTTACGCAGTTGAGAACAAAATAATCAGTTTTTAATCAGTTTTATATCTGACTCTCCATATGTAATGCAATAAAGTGACTATATCATTAAAAAAAATAGTACATGATTATGAGTATTTGTGAAATTTCGGGAAATCGTGTCATCACATTCAAACTTATGCTAAATACTATTTCTCTCTTTTTACAAAATCAAGATTGTATTGGGAATCGTGATCAATTTCAGGAAGAATCTCGCATGGTTCAAAGACGCGGCACTTCTTTATTGTATTTCTTATCATAAAAAGCAAGGCTTTCTAGTTTTATATAGTAAAACTAAATATTAAAAATGAATCTAAAATTTTTTGTTAGAAAATCGCTATATTCTTTTACTCGTATAATTGGTTTGGTATGACTTAATATTATTCTAAAATTACCTTTATAATCTACTTAAAAATAAAAATGTATGCGTATATTGCTTTGTGGTAACATTCTATGTTTAATCAAATTATACGAATTAATAAAAATTATATAATTTAAATGTTACATAAAATTCGAAAATCACGAGTTTTATCCTATATTGTCTCACAATGAGAAAAGTGATTGTTTTTTGCCAAATAGAGATATTTTGTTGGTATTCAGTGTACCTGCACGTAATCCAAACAAATTTATTAATATGGGACCAATATTGAACTGATACAAAATTGTAATATTTTTGGAACATAAATGAGTAATTTGGTTGACGTAATTGTAATATTTGATGTATTGATGATTTTGAATGTATTTTGATGGCATTAAAAACTATGCTTTCATTGATATTTTCATTTTTAATTTATAGCAAATAGGCTAGCATTAATTTTGACAATAGAAGGCAACGGTTATTCCCAGGTATGCCTGTAATATCAATCGATACCTTCTACAGATATAAAATAATAATGGCCAGGGGTTTAGGAAGATGTTTTCAGAGCCTATAATTGGATTGAAATTATAAATGAATCTCGAAATTTGTTTTTGATATATAGCTCACTGCATCTCTGCTACTGGTTACACTACAATTAATTTGTTTCTAACTATTACATATCAAATTTGGCTCAACGTAATCTTTGTTAAGTAAACTCTATTACTTACTTATGATAAAAATTCAGTTTTGTTAATATTAAAAGAATGTTGAACATCCCTGCAATCAAAATTTACGATCTATAAACCCACTTCATATCAGTCAAATAAATTATTCCCAAATAAAGTGAAGGAAAGGAGTGAACATTATTTATATACAGTTATATAGAAATTATATACATAATTCTATAGAAATTAAATACAATTGTATAGAATTCATACACAATTCTATACGATTGTGTTCAAGCATATATAGATTATGTCTCTTTTGAGATAGATTGTATATATTATATACGACACAGGAGTATACGATTGTGTAAAATAATATACCTTCGTATATAATCATATATAAATTTAATAAAATGAAAATTTTTAGCATTTTTTATATTTATCCACAAAACGGCGAAAATGCCAGTGAGCTTGCATAATGCAAATGAATTATCCAAAAATATTATGTCGTAAGATGATTTATATGAGCACTGTTAAAGGTTAGTAATATTTTTTCATTAAAATCCTTTTTGTAACAACATTTACATATAATTGTATACAGACAAAAATGCTATAGAATTATATATAAATTTTGTATGCAATTATATTAAAATGTATATAACTCATTTTTACTTGGGAGTATGATAAATCAAAAACGAAAATATATAACTTCACCTATAACTGCGTTTTAAAATATTTACCGCTTTTCATACAAACTGGAGAGATACAGAAATTATAGTAGAAAATGATCGAGGCAGTTAGTAAATAAGGCATCTCGAAACATTGAGGCACCTAAGATAATTCTGAAATAATAAGAAAGAAAACACAATTCACTGGAAATGAAATTCCATTTCTATATACAGTTTGTATCTGATATTCGCCTTTTTCAACGCTATTTTCATACGCATACTTTATAAATAAAAATGATTCATTCGACGATTTTTAAGTTCCTACTGATTTTGATACTTTAAAATGAGCGCTCTTTTTAATTTCGATGAAAAAATATTACACATTTTACACGCAATTTTCTCGATTATCCATTTATTTACAAGTGATGAAAGGATTGTGCTTCACTTCAAAAGCCATTTACAAAATTAAATATACTAAATATTAACTTGGTACTATCATAACTTTCCGAATATCTCGAAAAGGTGTTAAAATATTGATACGAAGATTTGACGTTTTATTAGGTGTCATAATTCAAAATACTAATGCGATAAGACATATGTGCTTCTGTATTAATCTGATTAACGACACCACTTTTCAGCAAAACGCCAAAGGCCGATGATCAACGGGCACGTTCTTGGCCCAGTGCAATAGAAATAGCGGAATTCCTCCACCTACGATTAGCTAGCAAATTATATCAGCGATAGTCAAATTCCACGAAGTAGCCGCGGCCGACAATTTGCTGACTCCTGTAACCTTTAGTAACGTGGGAATGAAATTCTAGAAGCCGGACCAGCAAATACGTCCGAACCAACGTTCTCTGCTTTCTCGTTTGTGCGGAAATCTGGAAAACACATGTATGTGCGACGACCCACGTGTTTGTGAATCTTCTGCATACATAAACTGACTTCAAGCACGCGTCGAAACAAAAGTTTGAAAGCTTTGAGTGACGCCATGTTCCTGTTGACTTATGTCGTACCATTTACATGACCTTGTAAAATTTGCAGCTTGCACCAATAAGGAATGTGCAGATTTGTAATCGTATCCGAATTAGTGACGTGCCACCTGGAAAACATTTGAAATAACAAAAATAAATAGCCATAGAATGCAAGGTCATTATTTCGATACATGTGCGACCATATTTCTTGGATGTTTAAGTTTTAGCTATGCACATTTTGGCATATGTTCAAAATTAATTTTGTTGTTTGCAGAATCCGAGAATGAGTTGAAAACATTTCTGGAGATCTCATTTTTAGGCTTTGTCGCGACGTACCAGAAGGTAACTCATTCTTCATGTGTATATAGAATTAGTTGACAACTATGTAACATTCAATATAATCCAATATTTATGATGATTTGCTTGTAGAGCATTTATGACCAAATATGAAATTTTATAAATTTTGGGCGTGCTACTCGTAATAATTAGATCAATTGAATGCGATAAAAAGCAAATGCTTCAGTATAATGCATTTAATTTGTGTCTCGTTTCATCATTACACATCTTTACGTTTTATTTTAAACTTATTTTTAAATTATTCTGGCAAAAAAATTTAACATACATAATTTTTCCAATCATATGAATGAATTTTTGAAACAGCTTAAACAACAGATTAAAACAATCTCTCGTCCTAAAAATAATAAATAGGCATCTTCAATTACAAAACAAAGTAATTACTAAATACACTAGAGTTCCGGCATAATTGCATCTCGCTATATTTACGTCCCAGGATATTTGCCCGGTTCCGTCCCATTATATTTTTTCTCTCACCGTTCTCTTTTCCCCCCACTTTGCGGGCTGCATCCTCAGGAAAGACCTGCTGTGACGCCATGAACAAATATAAGGAGACGGGAGGGAAAGCCGAGGAACCGAGTTGACAAATATACCGGGACTCTACTGTATAAGGTATGTTTAATTATAGTTTATGATTTTTTGGTGCCATTGTTTGTTTATAGCAAATGTATACAGCATTTCCCGTGTGAGAGCAGCGCTCCCAAAATTTTGTTCCTTAATACTGATTTTTTAATTGTAAATGTATACCTTATTAAAATACGCATAATGTATTCAAATGATAGTTTATTTGTAAATATTGTAATAATACGTTAACATATTTACGAGAATTTATTCGACACTTTTGTAAATAAATGAGTTATAATAGAAATATTGCGTTTAAGACGTTAATAAAAATTAACAGGTTTACTTAGAGTTATTTCTAAATTTATTCTATATCGTAAAAGAAATTTGTTTGTGATCAGAATTGCAAAGAAATTACAATTATCAAAACGCCTGGAGCAAGGCTCATATAATAATTATTTGGAGGCGTTAGACATCATTGAATACAACTCCGATTACTGATTTTCAAAATTTAAAATGCCGGATCCAAGATGGTGGACGACTTTTTAAAAATTTGATCCGTTTTTCTTGAAACTTTTGACTCTGTGATTTTTAGAATAGCTTACTATTAATTCATTTTCCCTTTTCCATTTAAAATGTTAAAAAACTAACGTTCGATTAACGTATTTTCATGAATTATTTGAAATACTCAAATTTTCTCGCCAGTATGGGAATTTTTTCATGGAAATGTAGGAATTATCGGCATTTTTCGAGTATATCCCGCTCACACGAGACAGTTTGGGACATTTTCTCAGCGTAAATCAAGTGATTTTTTTGTTGGAGGGAAATATAAATTTTAAATCATTTTTAAAAATTGCCTTTCAATATACAATGAAATCGCTTTTACGAGGATTTTCGTAATATTAGCTAATAATTACAACACATATTTGTTCGTCGTCTTTTATTACAGTGTATTTTAAGATTTTTACGTGAGTGTGACGCTGCTTACGTCACGTCTAACAAGGTATTAAAGCACCAGAAATGTTTGCAGACAATTTTCACCTGCTGTAATGTCTTCCTTCCCGTCCTTGAAACACAATGTACTAATTTGCATCCTCGGCGAAGAGGCGTGGGTGGTTCGGACATCTCTCTTTTGAATGCCGTCACTCGCTTCACACTCCCTTACCATTGTATGATAAGTATAATGCTCGCCAATTCATAGTTCAAATGTCACACTTTCCGCCCTGTAATGTCCCTTTCTAAGTTTTTTTAAAAGAAAATTCCGAACTCGTTAAAATAATCATAATTGACGTCAAATTATATACATTTTGCATATCGTATATATGATGTTTACATTATGCTATAACTAACAAAAACTGGTAATATTTCTTGTTTTTCCTACTTAGAATCAATTACTTTACCCACCGTTTATAGATGTTATTCATTCTGTAATATTTCTGAATTTTCTAAATTTTCTGAAATACATTTGTTTGTAATTTAAATACTGGATGATAGTAATGGTTATTATATTGGCGTTAATGTTTCATAAAGAAGAAAAATTATGTAACTTCAGATTTCACCCTAGTCGAGGAATCTCTGTTGGAACACATGCACTGCATACTAGGGATGTTTTCCCGGTGCGCTTGCAAATTCTGGGTGCATTGTAGGACGAGAATTTTTCGATACGTCAGTTCAAGTTAGTTAAATACAGAAATACCTTTAGAATTACATTCTGCTCGATACTATATTAATTATGGATTATTTGTAAAAGCAAATTGAGAACAATTTCCGCGGAAAATGAAAACATTTGTACGGAAGTGATATGCTGGGAATATAAAAATGTTTATTTTGTTTTTAAATTATAATAGTACTTGTATTAAATATTAATGTTGGAAGTTTGATATTTAATAATGAATATTTTCAGAAAAGTGTGAAGATATCTGCATACTATTAAGCCTAAATATTAGGTATTAGAATTTATCCCTATTACCGAGTTCAAAACTAAGTTCGTTTTAGAAAAGTTTGGAATTGACTTGACCTATCGCCGATAAATACCTTGTGAATGTCGTCTACGTGGCTTTGATGAATAACACTCAGTCGCAGTCCCTTTTTCAAAATTGGCAATATATTGCCTTCATTCCAAATTGAAAGAAAAACAAAATCAGTTTTAAAAAAATCAACCAATCTATATATTGATGCCTATATATTAAACAAAGAAAACTTTTCGAGATTTAAATGAAAAAACAATTAAGAATGAATCATTTTAATTATTGAAAATTATATACTTGTGTAGTTATATAATTTCCAAAAATAAAATGAATCTCTCTCTCTCTCTCTCTCTCTCTCTAAAATCCCTTTAATCTATTGAAATTTAATTAATTTATTGCATAAATTAATAAAACAATATTTCGAGATAATGCATATAATTTCATTTTCAAATCCAAATTAATTAATTAAATAATAATGATAAATTAATTCAATACCCCTTCACACTGTCAATGGGGTTCATTTCTAATACGTTTGATGTGAAATAAAATACAATCCAGTTATTAATTTATGTTTTATTTTATTTGATTCATTCAAAAGACTTGAATCCCTTAAACCAAGTTAAAGGCAGTTACCAGTTTAATTATTAACTAAATATTATTTAACGACAACATGTGTGAAATCAAAACTAGAAAAATTTATTATCGTTTGAATGCCATGTTTTCTAAATTACAACAGTAATTAAAAAATGGTCGTACTGATGATAAAAGGTTTTATTAGGCAATTGAGGCAGCTTCTTCGAGACGCTCTTCCAAGAGCTTCAAGATTCGACATCTGGCAGGAAATGAGATCCTGCGTCTGTTCTGCGACTCCAGCCGAATCCAATATGCCCTTCCTCTTCCGATTTTATTCTTGTTTCGTATTTACGTATATTCACGTACCAGACCTCCGCTTTTGCAACAGACCGACGAAAATAGGGACGGTGCACTTTGAAAATATTGTGGATCATGCCTTGCCAAACGCCGGTTTAACACGTGCGTCCGTCATTCTATGATAATATTAATGACTCGATGCCCCTTAAGGCATATAATAATTACACTTTTTTTTAATATAATAAGATTAAAGCTTTTTTCATTTGTGCTTTAATATAATGAATGTAATGAATCATATTATTCTCAACCCTACACTCCCTAGTAGCATACTTCATTCCATCCATAATCTTGGAATATTCTTTTGGAACATTGCGAATATTCCAAAGTAATATTCCATCCATATTCCAGGAACATTAAAATGAACATAGAATATTCCAAAAACTATAAAATAATATAGACGAAATGATAATGTGAAATGAATGAATATCATTTTTTTAGCTGATTTCAGAATATTTCATTGAGGTGTCAGAATTACTAAATGATTTCCTAAAAATTTAGTAAGTAATTGTTAGAATGCAAATATATGTTAATTGTTTATAATCTCTCTACATTTATTGATAGAGTTTTTAAAATATGAGAATAAAATGTTCAATCTGTAATGCTTAATAATATTTATGATGCAGAATATTTCAATGTTTCTGGAATATGCATGGAATACTACTTTGGAATATTCTGGGAATATGGATGGAATAAAGTGTGATATTGGGCTGTTAAAAAATATTCGATGCATTTTTACTACGTGTCACGTTGGAAGTAAATCACGTGTAAAGTTGTAAAAGTACAGGCCATGTGTAAAATTTATCCGCGATACGTCGTAAATTTACGATGTGTGATCAACTTAAAATTTCAAAGTCAAAATCCTGCAAAACAGTACAGATCACGATTCTCTAAAATAAACGTGAAAGGCGGACAAATTACAGATCGTTCATATTCACTGATTGCATTCGAATTGTAAATCTACACAATATTACACATGTTATTTTACTATCCGAATGTTCTTTTACTGCATTACATCCATTTTTTTACGGTGCAACGCTTTTTTAACCCGTAACGTTATTTAAATTATCTTCGGAAAGTAAAAGAACAGACAACGAAATCAGATAAGGAACTGTTTTTTTTAAATATGTTTCGAATGTTTTTGAATTTACAAATATTTTGTTTGAAAAACATGTAATTCCACATTTATAACAAAAATATATATTACGTATTCTAATCAAGGCATGATTTTTGAGAATTCACTGAAATATACAAAATATACTTGATCGCACAATAGCTTGAGTGACTGAATTCATTTCTTCGCTTTTGAAGCCGCTATTTACCATTATTTAAGGCTTGTGTCAAACTATATTAATTATGCATACATAGTAAACTATATTAAAGCCTGCATACATAGTAAAAAATATCCGAAAATTTCAATTAGATATATAAGAAAATTTTGAGGTATTCACTCTCCAAATATGAATCAGTGAATATGGATGTTCACTGATTTGTACTGACTTTCACCGATTCCAGTGTAAAATATAAAAAATATCCTTTCAATGATAGATAGGCAATTCATTACGATCGTTGAATAAAGAAATGAAAATTTCGTACAGGAACTTGATAAAATCTGGAAAATAGTTGAGTTTGACAAAAAGACCCAAGGTGGCGTCAAACAAAAATTCAGTTGTGCAACATTTACGATGAAATCGAATAACTGCGGACCTCATCACTAATGGCTAATAAATGTTACACTGAAAAGAATTCTTAGTTGATTTGACTACTTTTTAACTACTGAAAGTATTTCAATAGGTCCTCAACGGAATTTTATAGGTTATAGTTACAACCATAAAGGAGTTAAATCAACAAAAAATATAGTTATGGAAACGACATTTTGGCAGTTAATTCTACTAAATTTAAAACCATTTTTTAGAGTCTAACTACCTAATACGCTAAAAACTATTCAACATGCTGGATCGATATATTTTTAATTGAATTTAGCAGAACTACATTTTTAGTTGATTTAACTTCTTTATGGTAGTAACTGCAACTTAGAAAATTTTCTTGAAGCGTATCGAAGCACTCTGCATAGTTAAAAAGTAGTCAAATCAACTAAGCACTTTTCTGGAAATTTTTTTAGTGGAATTATTTTTTTAGTGCAGATATTGGCCGTTGCTTTTTTATTGCATCAATGCATGCCTTTTTGAGTTTTATGCATAGTATTGCACTTCTTGATCGTCAATCATTCGGAATACTTTTTCGTTCAGTGGGTAAATAATATTAACTTAAGTAAAAATAGTAAAATTCACAACATTAACAAAGTTATACTAACAACTACTCTCGACTCTACTTCTCAATGGTAGTTCAATTTGTGAAGTAAATTTTTTTCAGTATAATTATATTATATTTATTTTATACGCTTTTGTTTTTATTTGTTCGTGAAATATTTACAATAACCATATGAAAAATTCAAGAATTTTGTATAAGAAATTTGCGGTTGATCTTTTAATAGTTCATGATCGTGATTATAATCGGCATATAACAATTTAAAAATGATGCCTTAAAAACAACTGTTGCATTTACTGAAACAAGTATCAAGTGTAACAAAAGTCAGCCTCTCTTAACCATTGCCCGATAACTGTTAAAAAAGTTAAACAATAATTCGCGTATTGCAGTTAATAATAACGTATTAATACCAAATCGCACTTGTGGCATTGGCTTCCTATCGCGGGATGTCCATATGTTTGATGTGATATCCAGAATGTTTTCTTTTGTCGCCCTGAACTTTTTGTAGGCGTCCTATATGTCCTAAAGATGTCCTCGGGAGGAAGTGATGTATTAGGAAGAGGTAGGCAGAAAGAATATGTTCTGTAGAATTTACAAAAAGTTCCATCACTCAGGATATAGAGTTTCAAATATGTTATGAGAATGACAAAACCCTTTATTCGTGTTACTAGAAAAGTACACTATCATTTTGATAGAACGTTTAGGTAATTAGTATAAAAGTCCAATATATTGATATCTAATAAAATAAATCAATAAAATAACGATAACTGAACGAGGGTGAGATTCAAAGCACGAGCCGAAATGGAGTTATCTAATTCTGTACGCAATTCTCATTAATCAACACTCGTTTTCTGTACTATTTTTTTAAATCCTGGTGGAAAGTTCGAATTTTCCACAAAAATCGTGCGTTAATACTCATGACCGTACTTGAATACACTAGAAAAAATTATATTTTTTAAAGATTTCTTGTTAAATTTAGTTTACGATTTTCACATTCCGATAGAAAGTATTTTTATATGATATGGTTTAGGGTTTCCTATATAGAAAATAATCGTGGCACTATTACAATTCTGTATATATACGGAGAGAAAAAAAGAGTTAATGGGACTATGAAGAAATTGTAGAAACAATTTTAACGTAAGTAAATAGTAAAATTAACAACGTAAAAGCTTATAGTTGTTATTTGAGGTTATGTACGAATGATTTAAGCATAGTTTAAGTACCGGGAAATGGTAAATGGAAAAATAATAAAATTCTGACCATTTACTCTAGGAATAGTTAATTTAACTAATTTTTGTATTAAAGCGTTTTACTATTGTAAAAAGGTTCTATTAATTACTTTTTTTCTCTCTGTGTAGTTACGATATAGTTTAACTGCACGGAAACTGCCTAGTATAAGTAGGTATATTCATTACCAGGAAAAATGCATTGAAACAAATTGTATAATTCTTCCGAATAAGATCTTTTTTCAGAATAAGAAGTGATCTTTTATTTCTTAAAGTTCTCAGATTGGGATTCAATTTTGATTTTTAAAATAATTATTAATTCAAAAGATGTATGCAATGTCATTATACAGACACAAGTATCAAAATCATACTTATATAGATACTCGTACGTACATGCAACATTAGTAGTTGACCACTGGCTGCCTTATGACCAAATGAAAATCTACTTTTAATACAGGAGCCATGATTGCGAGAAATAGAATTCATAGGGCCTCGGTGACACCTGCTGGTAACGAGTCCAACTAAACCTATTGAAATTCTATGCAAGCTCTGTATAGATTTATCACAGTTTAATTAGACAAAGAATAAAATAGATTTACAAAATAGATTCGAGATAGTAACGGTATAGTTTTACGATTCTAGTGAAGCGTTGAAATAACTGTCTAGTTACTGTACAGTATCTAGAATTACGTGACAATTTTCCACGCGGGTTTTACTCTGGTATTTCGTGAAAACAAATGAGTCGTAACAAATTGTTTTGTTGAATTTTTATAATTGGTGTCATAATAATAATTCGAATCATGTCATCGAAATTTCAAATCTTATGTAAATATATGTGACATATGTGACCACAGTTCTGGGTTTTTATTTATTTTATTCATTGCAGTAAATGAATAAAGTTGCGGGGCATGCTAAAAGAAAATATCTAGTTTGATTTCAAGAATAGTTAGTGCAAATAATGTGGCATTAATGATTATTTGCATATAGTTTAACTTACAATTTTTTTTAAAACGTCATGAAAGCATTCGCAATATTTAAGCACATTGCATCACAGAAAAGCACATATCGCGGTTTGCAGGAAATGTTACTTAAATAAATTATTTGTTTCCACATTGCCAAATAAATATTTATATTCAATAAAGTAGTTTTATATGTGAAAAAAAAAACGAAATAGTTTCTTCCGCTGAGGGAAAGTAGATACTTACAATTAAAAAATGTAGTTAAATTTTTGTTAGTTCAGTTAGTATTTCATCAATTTAAACTACTCCAATATCACACTGAATTCCATCCATATTCGCGGAATATACTTTTGGAACATTGCTAATATTCCAAAGTAATATTCCATCCATATTCCAGGAACATTGAAACGTCCAACGTTCGGAATATTCCAAAGGAATATTGAAAATTCCTTTGGAAAATTCTTTTGGAATATTCCAGGAACATTGAAATATTCTGCATCATAAATATTATGAAGCATTACAGATTGAACATTTTATTCGCATATTTTAAAAATTCAATCAATTAATACGGAGGGATTATAAAAAATTAAGATATATTTGTATTTTTAACAATAACATTTTTAGGAAATCATTTAATAATTGTGATACCTCAATGAAACATTCTAAAATCAGCTTAAAAATGACATTCATTCATTTTGCATTTTTATTGTCTATATTATTTGATAGTTTTGGGAATATTCTAACAAAATTTATATTGTTTATAATATTTCTAATGCAGAACATTTCAATGTTCCAAAGGAATATTCTTGGAATACGGATGGAATAAAGTGTGCTATTAGGATAACGCCGCCTTTATCTAAGTATATTATATTTAATAAAGAACTAAATAATTTCTGAAGTAATTAGTGACCATATGTCTTTATTTTTTAGTAATTGTTTTCCTCAAAGAAAACTGAACAATAGTTTAAATAAAAAACTACTTGTTTAAGTGCAATGAGCAATAATAAAAATAATAGAAAATAATACAAATTTATGTAATTAAATTTATTTCCTTCATTCTGATATAATTTCATGTCGGATTTTCTGTCTGTAAAACACATTTCTAACATATTTAGAAACGCTGAGATATTAATTCAATAAGTTCGACACGAAATTGCATTACTTTAATTTATAACTTTGCACATAATCCAAATACGAACGTTGCTTATTCTAATTCTATAAATATAATAAAAGTATGAAAATCAAATAATTTTAGTCCCGTCGATTGCGGGGAAAAATACACAGCGCTCCACATGGTGGAGGAAAGAGAAACGTCTCATAAAAGCACCCAAGCAGAGCACTGCCGGTAATGTCACAAACTGTTATAATAAGTATCATTACATGGAAAAAATTGATATATTGTAGATACAAATATATATTTACTTGTATAGTAGTAAGCTTGTACATTTGAAATAAATAAATATATGCCCAACACTACTTTTTTTAATACACTCGCACATTTAATAAATAATTAATTCATAAATCAACAATAAGAATCCTCTTAATTAAATGTTCAGCTTCTGTAAAATAAAAAATAAGGCTTTTACTACATTCTACATACTAATAGTACATAATATTCTAAATACGTATGATCTTTTAAATGAGTTTAACCCATTAACGCTCAGGCGGAAGGATTTTCAGAGTCAGTTTGAACATCGATACTTTATATATAAATGCCTCTAGAAAAATATGTGCTGCACTGTTTCTATCGTAAAATTGTATGCTCTTTCAGAATTTTTATTTAAAATTTCGATAAAATGAACCACAAAAAAGTTATACACGTTTTTCTGTTAAAAACATGCTTTTTTACATTTTGTTTTTCAGTAAAAGGCGCCTAGAAGCTCAAAATTCTTTTTAAAACTTAACCATTTTTTTTCTATAGACTTTAGAGAAAATTTTCTAAGAACAGCAATGTCTTAGAATGAGTCAAAGAATTCTCTTAAATTTCATCATGCAGTGTTACACTGCTTGGTTTTTAAATCAGCATGCAGTGATACACTGCTTGATTTTTCAAAAATTCGAAAAATGTAAAAAACCATGTTTTTTAACAGACAAACGTGTATAACTTTTATACGGTTCATTTTATCCAAATTTTATTGAAAGATTCTGAAAGAGCATACAATTTTACGTTAGAAACAGTAGTACTCATATTTTTCTAAACTCATTTATATACAAATTATCGATGTTCAAACTATGCTGAAAATTCATCCGTCTGAGCGTTAATGGGTTAAGATTCTGATATTCCAAGTAAATTCATCGTAACTTGAGATATTCTTACTTTGAATAATTAATTTTTATTTTAAGAATATCTCGTTTTATTATTCTAAAATATATAATTAATTACTTGATAAACTCTGTATAATTTGTAATGAAACATAATATTTAAATTAAATATACATTTACTTATATCAATTAAGTACTTAAAGTAAATATATATCAATCAAAGAAATATACCCCTACATTTATACCACAATGATATAATGTAATGAATAAAGTACATCTTTCGAGTACTATCCAGACCCTATTACACGACTTTTTAAGGTACCCTAAATAGCCTTCTTCTAAACTGCCTCTTATCTTCGCTTGGGCCTGGTCTTTAGCACTTGGCCTTTCAAATATTTGAACGCAATTAAGATCTAATTTTACACGGTTTTGATAATATTTATCCAGTTGCGCGTGTTCGCTCAATTTTTATCGCATGTCCTTTTTCTAAGACAAGATTCCCATATTTTACATTCGTCTGACTGTATCTAAATCGGTTTTACGTGAAATGTATCCATTAGAGAATGCATGTCGTCATGGGATTGATATATCTTTATTGTTACCTATAATGAAATGTTTGGACGTTCCAACATATTACTTATGACTTTTATAGATTTATACGATTTTTTTACTGTTAATCGTTAGGTTCTTTATAAAATATTAAAGAGTTGAAGTTTTGCTTCGTGTTAATAAAACTTGAAGTTTATCTAATGTACACAAAATCTGATTCTGCATTGTTTTTTATTTCAAATGTGACATGGACATTTAAATGGGACCTTATGTCCGCAATAATCAACTTTCAGTTTTTTATCGATTCTTATATATAGAAAAAGAAGTTTTCTTTGCAATGCAACCAACCGCGCATCTTTAGTTTCTTTTTTTTCAGAGGAGCCGAATTCCGTCCGAAAATCCAGGTAATTGTCTTTTTCAGACTAGTTCCGGACCGGTAGTACGTAAGGGAATATCCCCTATTTTGTGGTAAACCATTTTCAAGCAAAAAAGAGTTTTAGTTTTAGCATTAAAAATTAAAATGATGCGAATACATAGGTTCCATAGTGGTGGGTTAAGATATTTTGGGAAGGGGGGAGGGGGGGGGGCAGTGATATGTACTCGTTTTTAGGACATTGTGGTGAATAAATATGAATTCGAATAAGATACATTTTTAGAATGTAATAATCAGATTATTCTACTCTCTAAATTTCTTGGAGTGAGAATTCACTCATGACAACTCTAGAGGAAAGAGTGAATATCCACTCTTGAAGAGTGAATTCTCACTCCATGACATTTAGAGAGTACACGAGATATTTGAAAATTCGTAAACAGTGGATAATAATAACATTCTATACCTTCTTTTACGAAGAGATATCTATGAAGTTCAGAAATGTGCTTATTTTCGATGATGTCTATTCTAACTGACGAAACGAAAACGTTATTCTCATAAACTATTTGTACCGAAAAAAGGGTAATGGAAGGGGAATATGATTTCCCCTCGACCGGCAAGGATTAAGGCTATATATATATAACCTTTTTCTTGCCAGGTCCGGAATTCAGACTTATATACGGAATTCGGAAGCAGACAATACAACTGGTTTAAAAAAGTAACAAATTTCAGTAGAAAAAAGGTGTATGAAAATTGACCAAATTGGTTAGAAAATAATTACTCGCAGGTTTCTGGAGTCGTTGATTACGATACCAGGGTTAGTTTATCAAAACGGAATATCTAATATGGCGAATGAAAAATATGCGATTTTAAATTCTCAACCAATAACAATTTTTACTTTTACGATCCGAGTACTTTTGTATTGGTGATTTGGACAATTCTCTGCGTATCTCCTTTTTGCCCTAGAGCCCTCAATTTTTACATAAATACAACTTTTTGGTTTGATCAACAAAAATATTTCTGATCTATCAATAATTCTTTTGACCAACACAAATCCGAAAAGATTGTATTTTTAATGTAACGATAAAAAAACGGAAGTACATTTTATGCAAATACAATGAATTCTTTGAATTGTCCACCATACTGGGTATCGGCCATTTCGAATGTTGAAAATCTGATGTCACTTTTGCACTTAAAGCACAATTCCGGTGCACCATTCCAGATAGCAGAATAAACAATAGTTCCGAATGATCAGATTTTCCTGAGATTGAAGTAGTAATGATCTTATAATAATATCGAGTTCAGAAAAACGTCATAATTTGACTCATCTGACCTCTAATTGTAGAAGACATTATGAGATCATTCTGAACTATTTTTTTATTCTCCTCCCTGGCATATTGGATCCATCATTTTGAATTCCAGAAATCTAATACCAGAATTGTGATCAACAAACTCAAACCCCCAAATTACCGAGTTTCAAGCAAACCCGATGAAATTTGTATTTCTGTCCAATGTATGGGATTCGCCATTTTGGATTTTGCAACTCTGATGCCAGGTTCTTTATCAGCATCCTCAAAAACCCTCGGGTAACAAGTTTTATGAAAATACGTTAAACGTACAAATGTTTCAAGCGAATCTAAATAATTATTTCATTTTTTGAGCGTTATAGTCTATTCGCCATTTTGATAGCAGATTCGTAATACGTGACCCTATAGAAAACGCAGAGAAACGCGTTTCAAGCCATTTCAACGTGCGAGAGCGGATGTAAATATAACTCTCCAATTCTCGTGTATTTCTTATTAATGAGAATTCTCAAACAGTCATATTTGTATTTAAGAATAATAGAAATATGATAATATTCCTTATTGTCAGGTTCAATTCAGGAATGCACGACGAAACAAGAATTCATTCAAAACCAATAGTATGAAATATTAATTACTATTTTACACACATTAACATATAATTATAATAATTTAAACAGTATTTGTTAATTTCAGCAGAATACCATGAAGATTCATCTAATAAATCGCTGTATCCAAAATTAATTCTAATTAGCAGTGTCAGATAAAGTATATATGATAATATAATCTATATTAGGACGTTTATGTACATAAATCAATATGATATTAAGTTTATATTCAATGTGCAATATTGTATAGAATAGTTTCTATAATTTAGATTAAATGCGAATTGACGAATCGAAGAATTTACATTGTCAATTAAGAATTACGAGAATTACGAGACTGTTCATAACTATGTATAGTATAACAAGAATGCTGGAAACAATTGAACCGTAATTTAATTAAATGTTAAGATGATCTTTATGCAAGGTTTAATTAAGAAATTATTTTTTTCTTAAGAAAATCGATTCCTAAGGAATACTCTGAATAGTCTTATAAAGCCGCACTCTTAAACGACGAGAAAATTATCCAATGATCGATTGAGTTTCAGAAGTATTTTAAATTGCTTTAATTGCATTTTTGTACGCAATAGCGACGAAATATGCACTTTACGACTGATTTTTTATAAAGAGTGATTCGACAAGAAATCGTTAGAAACTTGCAGTATTTTAATCGACTTTTTGGTATTAAATATGTATATAAATATGGTAGTAAATATTCAAACAATTTACAACCCTGAAGAAAGGATTTTAAGAAGCTGAAAAATAAGAGACATTTTATTAGATTAAAATCTATTTTAAGAAATAAAGGGGGACGATACAAAATTATTGGTTGTTTCGTTAAAATACTTAAGGAATTCCCCATTCCTTTCTTCTATATTTATAAATACTTTTTAAATCAAGTCCGGATACAGGCGATATTAATCAGACTTTGTAAAAGAGATGAATCTTTTCAGTATTGCTTCCTATAAGTAATTTGTTTTTTATTCGATGAATTTTTAATTTAAACACATGGATATTAAAAATGAGATTTTATATTTTAATAATAGGCAGCAGTAAAGATGTAAGTTTTTAAAAATAAGGTATCAAACTTGTGAGAATACACTGTATGAGTATACGTGCCATAATGTTTCGTTTCTTCTTGTAACAAAATCTTTGTAATGAGTATTTAATATTACCATATAGTTTCGTGATAACCTATACGTACGTGAAAATACTTCAATTAAAAATATAATTTTGTGATTCAATGGAAATACCTCTTTTTTGCTAGCATTTTTATCAACTTAGTAATCCATATCAAAAATGTAAATTACAATGATTTTATGAATTTCTGATAAGCTATAAATATGTAACGAATCTAACGAAGAATTAAAGACTAACAAAGGCATTGCACAAATTCATTAAATTTTGTAATAACGGATGAGTATCTATAATATGTCATGTACACAATTAAAATTACAAATTCAGATCAGTTTCTTAAATTGAACATATTGTGATTCAGAGGAATATGCTTACGAAACACAGATGCTACTTTAATTGTAGATCGTTTTACTAACTACATTTAGTCATTTGTGGGAATTTAGTAATCAGTAAACAAAGTAGTAACGATCAAGGAAGCTGTAAATACCCTTATGTTGTTCAACGGCATTTCGATGTACAGATTTTTATTTTGTAAACTCGTTTCAGACATATGTCTGAGACATTACAAACATCAGTTTGGTAATTTTTATTCAAAGATTGGAAATTAAATCTTCGAAATTATCCGAAATTTTAACTTTTTGTTTGCGTTATACATATTGTGCCCTAACTACACGATTAAAAATTACTTAAAATTTAATATAAGGTCAATGCCCACTAGTTCCTTAAATTTAAGGAGATTATAACTTTAAAATATCCCAAGGTGTAGGAACACAAGGCTTAAGGTACATCTGCATTATATTCCATAAGAAATTGAAATTTACTGTGTTCATTACATCTCAATACAGTTTAAGATTGTACATTTCAAGTATATGTATATATGATTTTTAATGTGCTGTTACATATATAAAATTACATGTTAGTGAAATTTCAACAAACAAACAAAAATATATTTGGCAGATAAATCGACAGTCGGCCCTCATATTTGCAGCTCCATCCCCCCTCTATTTTTACATCTTTTATCGTTTTCTCATAGATGTTAAAATTGGGGCATATTCTTTAACTTGGCAAGTTTTTGTGATTTTTTCAATTTTAGTGAATTTTTCAAGCGGTGCCGGGGATTTCTTTTCGGAGGCATCATATGAAATTCTGTGAACAATTACATTAAATTTAAAATACATACATCAAATTCATTGTGTACATTACATTGAAAGTCTGATATTAAAATGTGTATTCAGTACATGTTCATTAAATTTAATGAGTTTCCTTATAAGAGTGTGTCTGTAAACTGATAATTAAAAAAGCACTGCTGGATGTCTAAACTTAGAAAAGTGAGCACTCTACCTTATAAACATAACTAAGTAAAATCTATTAATTAATAACAATTGATGTAGAACTCCACCAGAACTAAATACTGCGTTCTGAACATTAAATTGAACATTACTTTGTAGTCAGATGATATATGGGGAAAATAGGTAGTTGGGATTACTATTTATATAGTAATGTCATGTACAAAGATGCTCGGTGCGAATTTTATTACTTCAGTAGTAGCCTCAGTCACTTTTTTTTAATAACTAAGAAGTGGTGAAGAAGTTTTGTAGGTATTAATATTAGTGTATATGTTTTCTTAAAGATCCTTTTAAGAAGTCTTTATAAACACTAATTATAAAATTATGAAATTTAAAAATTTCACTAAATTAAATTCCATCCTTCTGGCGAGAGTTTTTTTAATGACAAAGTTTATACCAGCATTTTACAGGTCTCTGACATTTTCATTCAGATTTTGAACATAGAAAATGGCGAATCACTCGATTAACATTTTTACAGGTAAATACGTATTTTAAAGGCGAAATAAAACATGTAACCAATCCTAATTTTAATAAAGCTGATTTTCAAAGAAGACTGTACGGATGCATTTTATTTTTATTACTTACACTGAAAAAAATATACTTGAGAAATTCAACTCCCATTGAGAAGTTGAGGCCATAGTAGTTAAGAGAAATACTTTTTTTGTTAGTATAACTTTGTTAATGTTATTAATTTTACTATTTTTACTTAAGGTAATATTATTTACCCAGTAAACGAAAAAGTATTCCGAATGATTGGAGATGACAAAATACGATACTACCGGAAAAAGACATGCACTAATATAATAAAAAAGCAACCGCCAATGGCTGCCCTAAAAATAATTCCACTAAAAAAATTTTCAAACAAAATTCTTATTTGATTTGACTACTTTTTAACTAAGCATAGCAGTGCGATGCCTTTCAAAAAAAAATTCCAAGTTGCAGTTACTACCATAAAGAAGTTACGTCTAAAAATGTAGTTCTACTAAATTCAATTAAAAATGTATCGCTCCAGCACATTGAACAGATTTTAGTCTACTAGGTAGTTAGAATCTAAAAAATGTTTTTAAATGTAGTATAATTAACTGCCAAAATGTCGTTTTCATAACTATGTTTTTTGTTTATTTAACTCCTTTATAGTTGTTACTATAACCTATAAAATTCTGTTGAGGACCTTTTGAAATACTTTCAGTAGTTAAAAAGTAATCAAATCAACTAAGATTTTTTTCAGTGTATTTAAGAATATGGCGCACATAAACAAGTTGTATTTGCCATGAAATCAGTAAGTGATTATTTTAAATATCGTCTGCCTTTTTTGCCATTATATGAGTTTTGAGTTCTATAAGCCACCGACACTCTCGAGGAAGAAATTTACTACGGTTCGGTAGGCAAGAAGACCGGCCTATAGAGTACAGGATGCAACATGTCCAGAGCAAGTGTTGCATATACATCGCAAGAATGCAGTACATTCGCATCATAATTACTTTCGCGTTTCTTTTTAATGAAGAACTTCTTATATTTGTAACACAAAGCCCTTCTAAGCAAACTGCAAGGGCAAAGTCGGTTTGCGACTTAAAAATATAAATTAAAGTAATATTCATAACCGTTCTATTAACAACATAAGTTTTTTTTTAATACAAGTTAATTTAAAATAATATATCTATTTACACAATATCGTTATATCACAAGACTTCGACGAATATTATTTTGTATGAAGAACATCTCGTGCTATTTGATGTCTAATGAGTATGTCTCATATATGTCGTGTACGAATGCTATGAATACGTAAATTCATTCTGAAAATTGTCGGCGCACATGTAATCACAGCTGAAGGGAAATTATATTAATTTTATTACACCTTTTGGTGTTAGAAAATTTTTTTGTGGAGTTTTGGTGTGGTTTAACGAACCTGGGATGTATATAATCTAATTATATTTTTAGTTAATTCTTATTCCGAGATTCGCATAGAAACCATTCAAATTATAGCATGTATCTCTGCTGACAAGATCGCAAATAATAATTCTTTCGTCTAAGTTGAAATCTAACTTTAACTTTTAATTCATTACAATTTTATACTTGCAGGAAAATTGCATGTCTCAATTTAACATAATTGATTTGTTTACATTTAATGTAGTCACTTATAAATTGAATACTTCCGTTTGAACTTCAACTTAGCTGGAGTATAATTAAGAATAGTTTTTTGTTGCATTGAATAACATGGGTGTCAAAAGAAAGAGGGCAGAGGGTAATGTTAATCTGTAAATAATTAGTAGAAAGTAATGTGAAAACTCTAGTTTAATAAGTATACATCATTTTGTTAATCGTCGTTTTTTACGTATTTGTTAACCTTTTGAGCCAAAGTGGTAACCCACGTTACCACATTGATTTCTTTGAATGTTGACTATTTCCATTCTGGTTAACGCATGTAGATCGGTCCTTATGCTTTTATCCGTTATTGTAATGATGAAGAAATATAACAAAATTATAAAGAAGACGTAATTGTTTATTGTTTTGGCTGTATAAATAAATGTTATATGAAAAAATCGTGTTTTTTTTTGGTAAAATTCATTATTACCGATGTTTTTAAAGCTAATGACTTGAAATTTAGTAAGGCAATGATTCTGGGGTCGCTGATCATGAATCCGATGTTAGATTTACCAATTTCAAAATAGCGGATCTAATATGGTGGACTGAAATTTTACGAATGCCTCAATTAGAACGAAACGTAAAAAATGTCAGAATTGCATCTCTATAACAAGATTAACAGAAATGTCGCATGGATCAGGATCTAGTAGCGTATCCACCTTTCGACTTCAATAGAGACTACATGCTACCTAAGCTCTTATAGCAGTAGAGAGGGACAGTGTCCCTATTCCCGCCGATAGATTGATACGCGTTTACACTGACAAAAAAAGTTAAGCTTAAGCAACTCAATGAGATGACCTAACGATTGTATATCTCTTTCAGCTGAATAATTTAGCTGCGGTAGGTTCTTGAAACAATTCTGTAAGAACTCCCGGGAAAAAATAATTATATTTGAGTATATATGGATTAATATATGATCATACATAATCATGTATGAATGTTTTTCTCAAATGGAAACATAAGCAAACATATACCTATATATTGATAAATATAGTTACATATAATTGTATATAATTGTATATAATTGTAAACTATTATATATAATTGCATATGATTAACTTCACATCAAATATCTACCTAAAACAAATAATGTCTAATTTACATCAAATTTTATTATGAGTGGTCCTATCGATTAGTAATTTATCAGCCATTTTGAAATTTATAAAAAACTGAAGGAGACGGACGGGCTTAAAATTTTTACGGATTTAATTTTTCGTTGCATGGTTTATTTTATTCAATTGTTGTAGCTGAAAGAAAATATACACATTTTCGTTATACAATTTTTTTCAAAACGGAGGCATTTCTAAAATCTTTGTCCGTCATATTGGATCCGCCATTTTGAATTTCGAGAAAGTAACCTCGGATTCGTAATCAGCGACCTCAAAAACCCCCGAGTAACAAATTTCAGCTAAATTCGATAAAATGAAAAATGTGTGACTTAAAGGGTTAACTAAGCAGTTTAATAGAATTATGTATTTTAATTTTAATTACAAAATGCGCAGTATTTTATATGAAAAGTATTTAAACAGTGGTATAAAATATCAGTGAAAACATCGATAACATATCTCTTACAAAATAAATACACGTAGAAACTATGTTTATAAATTGCCAGGTTTAAAAGCATTTCACTATTATGCGCTATTAACATAATATCCTTAAATATTATAATAATAGGCGAGTATATAGTCCATACATTTTAATCTTATAACGTATTAATACTTCTGTAATTTTCTAACGCGTTTGAATTAATTAGGTTAAAAGTACATTGCGTTGATTGTTCTCCGTTGTATTGCTTTTTAGCTCTTTTATTTTAGCATATTATATTTCATCGTTTTATTTATATTTTATATACGACAGATTTTATGCATTTTTATTATAATGTTTTGTTTTTAAATTTTAATTACGAATGCATTTAAATGATATTTTCCCAAGTTTTAAATTACACGCCTCCGCAATTCTGACGTCTGTTTATTACAACTATATGCCTCGCCTATACTAGGTTTCAAACATCTTCTCGTATTGTTTTTCAACATTTGAATTACTTACAAGAACTGGTATGATATTTGTCAAACATGGCAGTTGGACAAAATTATATAATCTGTGTATAAATTATTATTTGTATAATTTTTTATTAATATAGGATTAATATAATAGTGCAAGAAGACAAAATGAATTTGGAAATTTGACCGGAATTAGTGCGTGTTGAAATTTAAGATAATTTATGTAAAATTTTTATTTTTAAGTAGCTGAAATTCTAAATCCCAGTAAAAAAATCCTTAGTTTATATGAAAATATGTCTTTCTTTACCCTATTTGTTAGTAGTATATACGTATTTAATTTAGAAGGCCTTAATTTTTAAACATTTGTATATTGTAGGAATTTCATGCATTGTGCCAAATACTTGTACTAAGCATATTCGTATATCTAATTGCATTATCAATTCTTGCAAGATAAATGTATACCGAGCGATTATTTCGCCACCTCTCAGCAAGTTAGGTAACACATCCCGCGTCATTATTTATTGACACATTGAATTTTGTACTGTAGCATGCCCGAATATTGCAAATGCAATGGGCCACTATATTGGTATTCCTCTTACATGTACTATATACTATTATTTGCAATAAAATGCAACTATACTCAGAACTACTATAAAAGAATTTACTTTTTCTGAAGTGAAAATTCAACAATTTGGTTAAAAGAAATCATAAGAATTTTCATTCCATGAAGTGTGATTACTTACTGCAAGAAATTTAAAGAGTATTTTCGCAATGATGCATTATGAGCATTTAAATGACAACCATAATTACTTTATTATTATACGTCGAAGCATTTTATACTATTTTGCGGTTTTAAATGTCTATTAACCCATTAACTCCTGAAATGACAATTTTTATACTTGATTTTCAATCAAGTATTTCGTATCAAAATCAGAGTTGAAAACAATTGAGAGGTACGTATCCTACTATTTTCGAGGTCGCTCTTCAAGATTCCGACGTCAAAATTGAGTTTCAGCCATCAGAAATTCCAATATGACGCCGAATATGAAAAAAATTTCAAAAAAATTGGGAATTTTTTATTCTTATCAATTTTTTTCGAGCTATTAGAATATTGGAATTTTATTGAAACCTTGCACAATGGCATAAAATAGTTGAATTTTAAGACAAAATTTTACTTTTATACCCTACATCATTCTAACAACCTCAAAATCGCGTCAACAATGAAAATTTCTTTGAGAAATTTCTGGACGCTCTAACTCAAAAACTACGAACTTTTTAAAAAAAATGCCTAGAATGCAAAGTTCTTAAAATTAATCAAGCCTTACAGTGGAATTTTTTGATGACATTTTGAGAAATTTTTTTTCAACATTTTTTTCAAAATTGTAATGTATTTGCAAAAAATTATGAAAAATATTTATTGTATTCTCTGATGAATTTTAAGAGTTATTTGTTCTTTGCAATTTTTTCGAAAAGTTGATAGTTTTCGAGGAAATGAATTTCAAAAATTATAGTTTAGGATTTTTCCCCCAAAAAACTATCAACATTTGGAAAAAATTGCAAACAACAAAAAACTCGTAGAATTCATAAGTGAATACACTAATTTTTTTTCAGAATTTTCCATAAATAAATTATAATTTTGAAACAAATTTGGAAAAAAATTTCTCAAAAAGTCATCACAAAAATCTAAAAAAATTCCACTATATTTCTCGATTAATTCCAAGAACTTTTCAGTCTTAGCATTTTTTTATAACAGCACGTAGTTTTTGAGTTAGAACGTTCAGAAATTTTTCAAAGAAATTTTCATTGTTGACCCCATTTTGAGGTCGTTACAATCATGTGGGGTATAAATGCAAAATTTTTTCTTAAAATACAACTGTTTTATGCACCATTATGCACGGTTCCAATAGAATTCCAATATTCTAATAGCTCGAAAAAAATTGATAGGAATAAATAATTCACAATTTTTTGGAATTTTGTTTAAAATTCGGGGCCATATTGGATTTCCTGATGGCTGAAACTCAATTTTGACCTCGGAATCTTGAAGAGAGACCTCGAAAACAATGGATATGTAGCTTTCAATTGTATTTAACTTCGATTTTGATGCGACATACTTGATTGAAAATCAAGTATAAAAAATGCCATTTCAGGCGTTAATGGGTTAATCCTAGCAGGGAGTTCTGATATTTCATGATATTTATTCTTATCAGTTAGAATTGTATTGTACTTTCACCGTAAAATGATGTACAGCCACTGGAAAATATCAATACTCATGCATCTATAACAGTGAAAAGGCAGATTCCTGTTAAGTAAACCTTTATTAGAATTCTTACAACAGGTTAAGCAGCTGTAGACTTTCGTACACTGCTATCACGTATTTCCCGATGTCTCACGATAGAAGTTCTTAGAATGAAAATACCAGATCAACTTGTTACATTGGAACATTACAGGCAATAAAATCCGTGGAATGAGAAGTGATTGATTTATTAAAATTATAGGCATTTGAAACGAGAAAATCACATTTTAATTCGATAAGCTTCACTCACTTTTGGAAGTTTTAAGTCGTGTGCATCAAATATAAAAGAGAATCTTGTCTTAAACAATGAATTATTTATATAATATTATGCATAACTGTGACAAATAAACTTAAAATCTTTTGAGAAATATTATCCTTACTTGAACGACTGATGTTTAGTAATTTCCTTCTTCAACATTTTTTATTTTAAATACATCCGTAACTGGGAAAACTAAAATAATTACGGAGCATATTAATCTGGCTGATTTTATAGTAAATATTTACATAATTAATTAGGAAATTTCAATATAATTATAGGCAAATAATTAGAAATAATGCGAACATATCCAACTGCATAATGATGTCACAAATGTTATTTTTTATGAACACTGTTATAAATGTGTAAAAAAATTGTTCACTACGGACGTTGCATAGTCAAAAGAAAGTTTAAATAAGTACACTTAACAAGAAATTTAGTTTGATTAAATATAAATACATGTTTGAATAGCAATATATGCTTAAAACAAAATATAGACAAAAATATCATGCATATATTACTAATCGCAAATTTGTAAATTTAGAAAAAAATGCAACAATAAATATTACATTTCTACACACGTTTCAGTCGTCAACAGTAATTAAATTCATTTGCTGTACATCATTGCCATTAACTTATTTTTTAAATTTTATTCAGATAATTGATTACCCAAAATTACCGCAGTAGAAATGTGTTATTAACTGTTCTGATATAAATTACTCAGTAAAGGATAAACTACTTTATATTATTCTCAATCTTTATATTACATTCTTCAATTCAGAAAGTTAAATTTATCATTTGCAGATTGAAAAATGTTTGAAATTGTTTCTTGGTACGCACATGTAATCGTATGACGTTATAAAGTTTTAAAAAGTCGGCCAATCAAGGGTAATTGGAAATATTGTTATTGAAAAGCATGAAATATAAGAAGATCAGACTAGAATAATCAACAACATTTAATAACGGAATTCGCAGCTAGATGTGACCTTCACCTCGACACGCATCGCTAGGAAAACTTCATTATCGTATATAATAAACCACAGACCACGAGTACATTTTTATTTCGCGTGTTGAGGAGTCATTTCAAATCTCCTTTTCCGAAATTTATGTTACAGTTTTCTTTATTTTTTTGGTTGTTTTTCTTTCTTGTCTATATGAGCAGTTTTTAGAAGGTGCACGTGCCTTAAATATATTATATTAAGTGAAATGCGTAGAGTAGTATGAAATACTAGTCACGCATAAGATAAATGGTTGCACTACATGTTACAAAAACAACCTCTTCCAATTCGTTAGGCTAAATTTGGGTATGAATAACGGCGCGGTTAATTTTGTTTATGAAACAAACGATGAGCTCGAATTTAAAATAACTTAAGTCAAATTTGAATTATTTAATTTTATGGCAATACACTTGGGCTGTGAAAGATTTCATCTTTTGTTATGAAGTTCTGAATCTGTTCTTAATTCTTTTATTATTATTCTATGTATAATCATGTGCTGCTTGTTATATCTGCATATCTGTTGTGTTATTTATAATATATTTAAAAAGATAGCATATTATAACGTTATCTCTGAATAGAACAGCGACTCGAGTTCATATTTTGTTCGATTATATCTGAATGAAAGGAGACGTACTGTCGATTGATATGAAATCAATTACATTTCCTTATATGCAATAAATGAACCCTATCTGCCCGAATCGACCGAAAGCCGAACGAATTACATTTTTGTCGAAAGGTACTTTATTATTGTCGACGCCAAATATTCATTGGTCGATTTTCAGTTGAAGTTTATAAAGTTGATCGAAAATTGACCGAATAATGGTTTTTGATTGAGTCAATAATTGGTCGATTTCGCAAAAGTCGACCGGAAGTTGACCCATATTTAATTGGACGATTTTAGAAAATTGACCGAATATTGACCAACAATTGATCGATTGATTTTGAATAGGTCATGCCGATTTTAATTCGAACGAATATTGAGCGATTTCGGACGAGTTGACATTAAAATCGACTTAAATAATTAAAAAACGAATCGACCTGGGACGATAGGGAAGGGAGTGTATTTGTAAACGTTGATACAGGTCTAGATAAATGTATTCATTTTCTCTGCTTGTAGTCAAGTAGAAATTGAATCCGAGTAAAAACAAATTACTGGTCAGTTTGACACTGGGCAGTGAAACTGGCCAGTATTCGTACCTAATGTGGGATACAAAATTCGCCTCTATAGTACTATGCAAATATTAGCTAGTACCGGTCTAGTTTTGCCCAAGAAATATTTTTAATTATATTTCAATTAAGCCTCAATCAGTGTTACTGTTGTTTAGCCCAGTTTTTGATACAAGCCGAGTCGTAACCATCACCGAGCCATAGTTTAGTGCGGAAACCAATAGTATATTACATTGTGAACACCATTAACATAACCTCTACCACAACCTAAGTGTAAAATACATGAGTGAGAATGAAATATAATATGAATTCAGTGCGTGTGAGTTTTTATTACGTTTTGTTAGTTTATATCTTAAAGTAAGATTTAAGATTAAAATGGTAAATTGATATCTCATTCCTAGCTTGAGATTGCTCAAGATAACTTTATAGTGCATTACAAGAAACCTTATTTTAATATTATAACAATGTTTCGTTAATTGTTCAGGTTATGTAAACTTTCTACAGCCTTATCATAATATACACATTCCAATATACAAAATTCCATAATATACAAAAATATTCCGGAAAAAGAATGTTAACGTTTCTTTTTATTTTTATATTCTAAGCTTGAAAATAATTTATCGAAACTGTTCGGTACTTTACATCGCGGTAATAAAACAAATGATTTTTTGAAATGTGAACTGTATTTCGATCTTTAGTTGTATAAATTTCGAGCACATCTGTTCGGATCAACATCCTTTGTTAGTATATTTTTAGTTGCCTTATGGGCTATGTACAAATGTTCAGTGCAAATGGGCATTCGCGATCATGTGCAATAGGTTCAGTTTAAATTGAATCGAAAAGAAATATTACGTCACTATAGAAAAGGAGTCCACCAACATTTAATCCCTCAGACCTGACTCATTTTCAAATCAACTACATGGTATAAAAGAACGCGCAAGTAATGTGCAGGTAAATAATTCATTATTCTATTGTATTAGGGATTAGATTCAATATTAATATATTTCAATTGGTTTATCTCATAAACTATTGCCGTGTCTGCAGTTATGATACCATAGGGCGAACCTTAATGATGAAAACGAAGCAAGCGTAGGAAATTAATCTTGCTGATGGGGATTGCAGTTGGAGATCAAAAGGATGAACTCATATTACTCCACGAGAACTTTAATTTCCACGAAACGCATGTCGTGTATCGATAGTTTATTTAGGAAGAATGTACGTGGCTTATTTACATGCAATGTAGGTGGCTATTTACATAATCAAGTGTGTAACATTCTTTTATTGAAAAATTTTCAATTGAGTTACTTTTTTATTAATATTCTTTAAAATTGTTATGATTATTCCCAACATTGTTTATAATATGGAAATACATAGTTGGGCTTTTCTGTTGTCTTTAGATATTTTATAGTTTTTCTTACTACAAAATCATATTCCTCTATCAAATATGAATTCCCGAAACATAATACAATATTTACATTTACGCATACATATACTCCGGTAAATAAGTCTCTTGAAAACATTTTCTCAAACATTAATTGGGATTCGTCAGTATAAATTGGATCAGTTTATCTACAATACAAATTTGGCTATTTAAGACTTATTAGGATTGTAGGTATGTTTGAATTCCATGGACAACGCAGATTTCGGAAAAACTACAAAGATTTGTAAAAATGTTAAGGAGGTAAATCGAAAAATTTTGTTCGAAGATGTCACTTTCAGCCATCTCCATTACAGTTTATTGTAGAAGAAGGACGTAAGATTATGCTATGCATAGTATACATATGTATACACTGCTCTACGTCATGGTGCTGATAAATACCATCTAAAGGCTAATCCCCAATAATGCAAACGTTGCCCTTACAGTCTCTGCTAGTGATAGACGGTGACTCGTGGTTTTCGATGCTTGGATGTTCCGCAAATAAGATAAAGTTTAATTGAAGACCTACAACAAGAAGTTTGTCTAAGCCATCAATTTATTATTTTTGCTACTATAGGAAAATGACTAACTGTCGCACCTACCTTACTCTTTCGTATAACTTTTTAACTTAGAACTGACCTAAAAATATTCAAATTTTCGTAATATGCTACAACAGAGGAAATACCATTTGAAGGGCACAAACATAATCATACATTTTTGTTAAATAAATAAATTGAAGGACATATCATTTGCGCCTCGGCGACATGGTGTGCCTATGAGTAAACAACCTTTACCAAAGAGAGCACTGGTGAAATTGTCAAAGAAAAATAAAAATTATAAATAAAGCGGTTGTGACCCTTAGCGAGTCGAAACAATAACTTCCCGATCAATCTCTCGTACGGACGAACGTACAAGATCACGGACACAAATTATTTTATTGTTTTTTTTTGGTTCTTTGGGGTCTGAAACGTCGACATTTGATGAAAAACTGTAGGGTAATTTTTTGGCGGGAAGTGACCAAATTCTATACTTCGTCCAGACCTTTGGTCTGGGTCGAAGTAATAACACTATACATAAGACGACAAGTCAGAAAACCGACAGTCAAAAAGCCGACAAATAAAAAAACCGACTAGTAAAAAATCGGCATATTGTAAAGAGAATAATACTTTTACCGTGTCGGCTTTTTAATAGGTCGGTTTGTTACTTGTCGGCTTTTTGATATGTCGGCTTTTTTATTTCTCAGTTTTTTGACGCGCATCAACAGTTTCCTCACGAAAAATGACGGAATTTGTTAAATAATATCATTTTTTCACGTTATTTGTACTATTTTTACTACTGTTTTTGGAATAACTCGAAAACCGCTCAGCCGATCATGTTCAAAATCTAATCAGCACGAAGTTAGGTCAGGACACATCGACTAAAAAAAAAATTAATCAATTCGCTTCATCCGTTGAACACACGCACACGCACACGCACACGCACACGCACACGCACACGCACGCGCACGCGCACACGAACACGCACACGCACACGCACACGCACACACGCGCACACGCGCACACGCGCACACGCGCACACGCACACGCACACGCACACGCACACGCACACGCACACACGCACGCACGCATCATTAGTTTTTTACTATTCTCTAGTGGAAAAATAAGTAATTTATACTAACCCACTTTTCATTTTTGATTAGAAGTTTTTAACTAATTTCGATTTTTGAGAATAAATAACTAATTTAAATATATTAAATTTATCATTGCTTTGTTGCTTAATACACGGCACATATACGTACTGATATTTTTGTCTCTAATTCTTATATATCGTTTATCAATTTATTTCTCGCAAAGGAAAATTAATTCTTTTATTGTATATTAGAAAATAACAGTTTTCTGTCACTTATCCTATTATCCACACATTCTTGTAATTTGTGAAATAAGAAAAAGAAAAATATAAAGTTGAAAAGTATAGATTTTCAAAAGTACGGTGCTTACTCTTCACCATATTTATACTGCGTCTTGAGCAATCGAAAGGATAATTAAATAAAAATTAAAAGATGAATATACCTGTAAAACAACAAGTGTATGATTCTTCATTTGCGTACTACATGCATTCGTGATACGTTTGTCATATTTGAATGTTGTTTATAATTTGAAAATACTTATGAAGCTCTTATTTTTCTAAAAATTTACAGAGGTTCGTTCGCCATGGAGGTCAATATAACAATTAATTTATATAATATTTTTGCAAACCCTATGATCATAAACTGCGACAGAATTACCATAAATTGTTGGCCATAAATAGGATTTACCATAAATAGCACCATCGGAAATTAATAAACTAACTTCCTTGATCCTGCGTACTCATATAGCCATTGCGTACACCTAGACTATACCATACCCGAAATAAATTACTACTAAACTAATGTGTGAGGGTGCACCTCAAAAACCCGACAAATCACAAAACAGACACTTCAAAAACCCGACATTAAAAAACCAGAGATTCAAAAACCTGACATTCAAAAACTGGAAATTTCAATGACAGGTATTAAAAAATAAAATATTTCAAACTGCAGACATATTTTAAAGCTCTTTTTTAAATTTCTGTTTTTGAAATGTCTGTTTTTTCACATGTCTGGTTTTTCAATGTCGGGTTTTTGAGGTGCACCCATGTGTGGATGTAAATGAACAAAACGTAGCAACTTGTATCTTAATAATATTATTAGGAAATGTATCTTACATCGATAAAAACTTCCACTCTGTTATATGCATTATTTTGTTGCCGATGCGGGAGTAATCAACGTCCTTTTTTAGAATCATACAAATATATATTTTACAGAAATATGTCCTCACGCTCTTTTATTTTTATACTCGCGTTCTCTTTATGATTAGTCATTAATTAAATGAGTTTATTCTGATTTTATTCTTTTCATATTATGAGTAATTTAGTTATCGCCATTTTAATTTAGGTACTTTCAGGGTTTCTAATATATGAAATACCAAGGCATAAAGAAAATGGATATCTAATAAAAAAAATCTAAATTTTAAAACCTGTGCATCATTTAGATATACTTAGAAGTATACCAGAGGGAGAATTTACAAAATCTTTCTATTTCAATAATTATGATGTCAACTAGCGAACAAAATTGCAACTTTTTATTTCAAACAGCTGAACATAACTTTCTAAAAATAATTATTTCTGACTTCTAAAATACCCGAATATTGTTAGGCTCAGTCAGTAGGATGTCCTTAGTCAGTAAGATTATCCTTTGGGGGTTCGTATGTAGCAAGTTATATTATTTGGGATTTAAAAATCGAATTCCTGCCACCATTTTTCTACCAAAGGGATATATTTCCTGAAGCTTGGCAACGAAGTATGGCGCCACTACAATCTTATCAACTACAATATTAACTTATATTATTGTATTTGTGTTTAGTTCTACCAATCTTCTACCAAAATCTTGAATTCGCAATTCACCTACACCGAAAAAAATAATTAGTAGATTCTACCTAGAACTTATGTAAAATTTACCGAAAAAGTTAAGTAACCATTGTCAATAAAAATAACTAAAAGAACAATTCTAATGTTCTGCAGTTTATGTGGAATTTATCTTTTAAATGCTTGATTGACATTAATGATGTATTAATATCTAATCTAAGTAAACAAATTCACATAATTTTTATATTTAATGTAACTGGTGTCAATGTTCTTGTGACTGTTGTTATAGAATATCTAGCCCAGTTTTTCGTTAATCTGTGATTAAACATCATTTAAAACCTTATTACTTAAGGGGTAGAATAATAATTATTTATATTCTTCAATAAATTTTGCTTTTAAATGAGACTCGGTAAATTTTACTTAACTAAGTTCGACAAATTCTACCTATGACTTTTTTCCGTGTAGTGATAACTTCCGTGTAGGGCTACCAATGAGGTTGAATCATTGTTACCATCTTGACTACATATTCTTTCTACAATTTTCAAAAATGGAGGTTTATTTGAAGTTGGAAGCGGGAAATTATCACGTAACAATTTATTGATACTTCACTATTCATTATCTATTATTAATGTAGCATTGTAATATACCATTCCCAGAATTTTTAGATTTTTGTGTATAACAATTTTAGGATCATACGAAGGCCTTGTCTTTTTCAACGTTATATGAAGACGCAAGAAGATTTTTCTGCATATATGTCTTTTCATTCTGGTATCAAATTTGGTAGTGTTTGCTTCTTTATCCAGTCTTAGACAAAACAAAGCCGAGAAAATACTGACGATATTTTCATTATATTATTCGTATGAAGTTAAAAGTTTGCAAAGGTTATGTTAACCCCTCGCTTTAGAATCCTAGTAATATTATCATATTCTTTGTTATCTATTAATGAAATATGATCTTTTAAAAAAGAAACTCATGCAATCACAACACACTTTATCCCACTACACAGACATGAACACGAGACAATTCACGATGATGCAGTTCTTATATATAAAATTAGATTTTACACGGCATTAACCTTTGGTAGTACATAAATTGGAGTAAATACCGTAGACATGTACTTTTTGATTTGTAAGCCAAAAAGTTTATAAGAAATTAACGACTCATATTCGTTCAAATCTATCTCAACTGACAATTCACTATGAATATTTTTGAGATGCTAGAGCATGAAAATTGTAACCTATATGTTTAATATACGAAAAGTTAAGAAGCTCGTATTTTGTTTTATTGGTGACAAAATGTTTTAAGGGATGGAACTGCGTTTCTATTCACATATACAGAGTGCAAAAAATAATTGCGATACTTTTAACTAACGAATCAAATTGAATGATATATATATATATATATATATATATATATATATATATATATATATATATATATATAGGTATAAAAGTATATAATAGGTATAATAGATATAATATCTATAAAGGTATAAAAGTATCTCGCCATGTAAGAAAAAAATTATGAAAAAGAACATTTTTTTGGGCTCCTAATAGAGGCGGTCCCCTTAATCGATTAACGCCCACAGAACCCCTTTTACCTCAATTTCAATCAAGTATAACGCATAAAAATCGAAATCGAACACAAATTTTAGGTGCATATCCTACTATTTTGAAGATTGCTCTGCAAGATTCTGAGGTAAAAATTGAGTTTAAGTAGTCAGGAAGTTCAATATGGGTCAATCTAGCAAAACATTACCAAAAGATTGGGAAATATTTACTTTTCTCAATTTATTTGAGCTATTAGAACATTGGGGTTCTATAGAAACTATGTACAACGGTGGTCAAAATTGAATTTAAAAAAAACAATTTAGCTGTGTACCCTCATCCACATTATTCTATCAACTTCAAATTGGCCTCCTCACAGAAAATTTCCTTGAGAACGCTCTCACTCAAAAACTATGAGCTTTTATAAAACAATGATGAAAATGAAAAGTGTTTAGAATTCATTGAGAAATATAGCAGCATTTTTTCAGATTTTTTGAGGATATTTTGAGAAATTGTGTATCTACATTTTTTTCAAAACTTTAGATTATTTACGAAAAATTTTGAAAGTGCATTATTCGTTAGTTTCGGGTTCAAGAAACCACATGTTTCTTTTTTAAAGCACGTGAACAACGAAAGTAAACAATGTATTTATATCACATTCATTTTTAATTTCAAGCAAATCTATTTCATGCATTGAAATAAATAATTTATATAAAATTAGAAAAACTTAAAAGAATATTTATATGAACTAAGGAGATTCTAAATCACTGAGGGATTAACTTGGCGGAGGACTGTATTTCCTTGATTAAGTTTAATCTTTCTATAATTTAAGTAAATTTACACTGGATTTGAGTAAATAGACAGTTAGTAAATCAATTTACTTGATATCATTGTTAATAAATTTATGATTCTGAAAAAATATGGGTGTAAGGCCATTTTTAGAATTGTCTTCCAGGATTACGGGACCAAAAGTGGTTCGTTGATTAAGTACGAATTTACGATAGAAATCGGAATTAAAAATTACTGATTCTATTTTTTAAAAATAGGGTGATGCAATGACAACAGCGACGTCGACACTGAAACAACTCAAACGATATTTTTTAATACGATGGGCGTAAGGCTCGATAATTCGAGCCCGAAGGTTTTGCTCTAGGGCGCGAAATTGAGCTTCAAGCCCGGAGTGTTAGAAACGTTACTTATTAATATTTCGGCTGATATATGGGTGAGCCGTTTTGAAAGTTTTGAAAATACTCATTTTGACTTTTTACATATACTTAAGTTACATAGGGAATGTCCTCATAAGCACCACTCTTTCTTCCAGTTTCTGGTTATGTCACATTGGGAAGTTTCTCGTAAGCGTAAACATTCACTCAAAAAATTTCGAATTCGTTTTATATTATAACTAAATGCTGTTAGTAAATGAACGAGTATTAAGGAATAATAAATTCGTCACAGGATACAAGTTTCTGCGCAAGCGAAGCGAGCGAGGTACCACGCTAACACTAATTTCCAATTCGAGTACGTCAACATCATTTCAAATTCCAAAAATTTGTAGCACCATAATCTGTCAGTTAGAAGATAACCAATCAAAATAAATGTCTCAGTCACCAAGTGATCATAAAAAAAACTATTTCCAGCACCGTGTAAGATTTAATTTTTCGATTTTATCTTTCTCGTATTTTAGAATTCATGCATGTCAACAGAATTTTGAAGACCAAGCCGTAAAAGTTTGTAGCATCATCATCCGCGTGTTAGAAGAAGAAACCCGATGAGAATAAATGCCACTCAGAGAAGCCAGTAAAGAAAAAGCTATTTCGAAAGCTTGGAGCGAATAAAGTACTTTTATGGAAAGTCTAAAAATTTCACGACTTCCATACCATTAAGTTTTACTGAGGTCTACACGATGCACTAGTGCATTCTAGTGCATCGCGGGTAAACTGCAATCAATCACCATCGCCATATCGCACTTGTGATATCGATTAACATCGGTCGGTAAGGTACCACAGGATTGTTTGATGTTCATAATCGACGGATAAAACATCATGTAGGTTCTCGCGACATCCGTTGGGTGACGCCAGGCCGCGAGGAAGGTTCGCGCAATGTTCTGCGCCCAATCCATCTGCGTGGACCGCGCATGCAGTGGGTGGGAACGAGGTGGATGCAGAGAGGGGATCGAAAGCTCAGCGAGCGAAGGATCGGTCGTCGAGGTAGGCGAAGGAAGGCGAACGAGCGAAGCCTCACCGGACTGTCGGGAGTTCGGAAGAATCCGAATCGGACGGAGATTCCGAGCGAGGCGCTCGAGAGAGCCGTGAGTGCGTGCACGAGGGTGGAGAGGGAGCGAGTGCCGGCGAATGAAAGAGAGAGACGGAGGAAAACCGATCGGACCAAAAGGAGGGAATTTCAAAAATATTAAAATAAGGGAAGAAGAAGGGCACGAGAAAAATTGGACCCCACACGCACTCTCGAATATCGGGCCTGGTACCGACGTGGTTGGGAGTCCTGGCATCATCGGGGGAACGCACGTGTACCGGACCAACCCCGGAGGTCGTTTACGGATTCGTATAAGACGGCGGAAGAGAGAGAGAAAGAGCAGAGAACTTTGCTCCAGGAGGCGAGCGGATACGTCCATTGGTACGACCTCTTTCCCTCTCGACCGTCAACGACCCCAACGACGGCGGCTCATCCGTCAAGAGAAGCGGACGGAAGGTACCTTTCCGGTCCCGCTGGTGCGGAGAAAAAGGGAAGAAGACGGTCCCCGGAGGAAGTGTACCTCTCAGTCTCTCTCTCTCTCTCTCCGCCCCTCGGTATCCGTTTGTTCGTGCGATAATTTGGTGGAGGCGCGAGTGAGGTCCCTTTTCTTCTTCTGGACCGCGGAAGAGCTTCCGGGAAGAGAAGTCACCGGCATACTTGCCTAAGGGCGGAAACGAGTGCTAGGAAGTGCGTTTCCGAGAGAATCTATGCCGGGAGGGTCGTGAATCGCCGGTGGCTCGCGCGCAGGACCGTATCCGGCACCCTCAACGTCGGGTTCCTGCCCCGATCTTCGGTGAGTCAACACTTTTTCTCCAGCATGACATTGCTTGGCGGGGAAATCTAGCGAAATCCCCCCGGAACCAAAGAGCGCGTAGATCCGGAGGATCGAGATTGGGGTGCGGGGTGCGACAGCCCGAGGGTGCGGCATTGTCTTGTAGCCCGGAATCCGCGTTCCGCCGGCGAGGCTTCCTCCTCCGCCCCCGAGCTTCTCCTGGTGTCCCTTCGTCCTCCACCTCCCCCGGAGGTGCGCGCGGCTACCGCCGATCAATAGGCGTGAGAGCGAGCACCACGTGCGACGTGAGACCTCGACGGTGCGGGGGCAGAGGCAGGGGGCCGAAGGGGGTGGAGGACTCGATTCGCTCTCCTTACTCTCTGGCCGCGGTCTGCTCGCTATATACCGAGATATTGATTGACTCGACACTGACAGCTTGATTAATGCCGATAAATCGCGGACCCGCACAGTACCCCGCGCCCCCATTTCCCGGATGGCTCTGCGGCTCTTTTCCTCCGAGTTTCGTCCCCCGGCATCCTCAGGGTCTAGAATTTTTCCTAACTTTCCCTCGTTGCGGAGCGATCCGTTCGCTCAGGGTGCCGTGAAATTTCCGGAACGGGTCACGTGCATCGGAATCGATGTATCTGTAACGAATGAAATTATTGAGGACTGTACGGAAAGGGCAGTGCTTTCGTGTATGTTTTTTACACGAATCAGTGGATGTGCATTCTGTATTCACGGAGAAATAAATACTTGATTTAAATTGAAATAATTGTTAATAGAACAAACATTTTCACCCAATGCTCCAAATCAACTGAGGTTGCGTGGGTTAGGTTAAATTAATTCAACCTTTAGCCAACCAAAATAGTCGATTTATAACCTTATAGTTATCTTAGGAACTTTAATATAAATTATATAGGATTCAGATGGTCATATTTATTGTATAATAAATATTTACTTCAAATATTTTCATTACTAACCTAGTTTAATATTGTATTTTCTTCTTGGTTACTTATTTAATGCAATGTACATATTAGTAAAAAAAGGATTGCGCTGCTAACATCACGACATCAATATTGTGAGAGTTCACCTAGCAGAAAAATGATTCATTTCATGTTACACGACATGGCGTATATGGTATAAACTCTCAAAAAAACAATTTAAAAAAAATGTGTTTCAGTTTTTAATTTTCTATACCTCCGTAATAGCTAAACCATTTTATGAAGTATCGTTATGTTCAAAGAATGAAAATGTGTACCACGATTTCTTTACATAAGTAATTTTTAATATTTAATGGCACCAATGTATAATAATAATTCATAATTCCGCCATCGTTGTCATCTTCAATTGATCATGAAGAAGTTTCCTGAAATTTATGTCCTTCGTGTATTTCTAGGCTAGTACATATCGTTTCTCCAAAGTGCAAAATTATCGACGAAGTTTACCTTCTATTTCGAAGTGCCATTTCGGTCACTCTTTTAGCCGAAAGAATACATGTTACTGATAAAATACCTAAAAGAGCCTTTTTTCGAAGCATTGATAAAGAAAACTGATAAAATCCGGCGAAATATCAAGTCGATACAATAAAGAAAATTTAAGCTTTTCTATTGTACGTTCACATCATCGATACAAAATAGTATATTATGTAACAAAAGGACCCAAGTAGTGATTTTCGACGAGTACGAAATTTGTCGCACGAGCGAAGCGAGGGCAACAATCGCACTCATGGCAGATCGATATTTCGCTCGTGTTGCATACGATATTTTTTAATACGTCGGGTGTGGGGTCTGATAATTTGCGCCCAGAGATTTCATTGCAGGGCGCAAAATCGAGTTATACGCCCGGAGTGTTAAAAATATTATATTTCATATAATTTATAATTAATTGTGATTTTCATCAATGATAATTTCGTAGTTATCCTGTTGTCATTTAATGTACATAGAGACGACGATGTACATAACTTCTTTTTCTGGTCTACATATTTAATCATTGTGAAATTTAGGAGTATATAGATTCAATTAAAAAAATGTATCAAATATTAAATCACTTCTTTTTTGTATGTGTTCTGAATTCGTTTTAAATTTATTATAATAATCTTGTCTAATAAATTTATTGTATACTGCGTCGACGGATGATTTTTATTTCTAATGTCTAAATTATTTTCTTGATAGGAATAACCTAATTAGTTACATTAGTTACTCGCTCATCTGGCAGTTTTAGTACTAAACATTATTAAAAATATTTAAAGACATTCATATAATAATAATCAGTCAATTAATGAGAAATCTGATTATTTTAACCAGAAAGTGTTATTAAATAGGTCCTTACTCATTTTTTAGTCGAAATAACTAGAAATTCCATTTATTTTTATGTTTGTGCCAATTTCAACAGTTTTTCCCCGGTAACCTCTACAACAGTGTCTGGTGTTGATTCATAAAATATTTTTCTTTTAAACCATAAAATGTGATGGACACAACTAAAAGTGTCTTAACCAAAAGCTTGTGGTACTTTTAATCTGAACTTTATTCTTATTGTAATTTAAAAAAACACAGTTACTTTGAAAATCGCCTATGTAATGCAATATATACTCTCTAAAAGAAAAAAAAGAATTAAATATTTTTAGTCTCTTGTAAAAGAATTCTCTCCCTACGTTGCCAGTCAAATGAGTGAATACGTGACATCATAACCAAAGAGTGCCACGTGATGTTAACAGAGCAATGAGGGCTGATTGATAAAATACGCCGAATGTCTCCAAAAAATAATTAATTTTATCTCTCACAGCTACTGAATGATCAACTTTCTACACTTTTTAGTAATATCGGTTTGTCACAGTTTTCACAATATGTGTATAAAGCATATAAAAACGTATTTTTCCATAAGACGTCATGTTAAACATGGAATATAATTGCTGATAACTTCTCGCAGTACACTAATCTATTAATATTTTAACTGCATGTTTTGTAGACCATTATGAATAAGTATACCATATTTGGTTAAAATTTGTTTATTCGTTCTGGTATCGAGAGAATGTTCTTAATTTCCGTTTGTAATTTTGAGGTTAGATCCTTAACTATTATGCCTTACAACGACTTAAGTAAATGTAATTAATTGACATCACTTGCTCATGGATACACGTGTATGTAATATTTACGGGATCTACATAGTTATTACTTTTCAAGATGTCAATTTATACAAATTTAGATTTGAATTCTCAATTAATACAAGTGCGTGAACCACGTAAAACATACAACATCTAATTTACAATTTAAAGTCCTTAATTGCAGTACATAAGATACAACGCTTCATGAAAAAAAAAACAATTGGCTAGCCCGGCAACTATGTAGATAGACTTATAAACTAGATAGTTAGTAGTTAGAGAGAGAGAGAGAGAGGGAGAGAGAGAGAGAGAGAGAGAGAGAGAGAGAGAGAGAGAGAGAGAGAGAGAGAGAGAGAGAGAGAGAGAAGAGAGAGAGAGGAGAGAGAGAAGAGAGAGAGAGAGAGAGAGAGAGAGAGAGAGAGAGGAGAGAGAGAGAGAGAGAGAGAGAGAGAAGAGAGAGAGAGAGAGATAGAGAGAGAGAGAGAGAGAGAGAGAGAGAGAGAGAGAGAGAGAGAGAGAAAGAGAGAGCAAAGGAGAGTGCAGATATAGAAGGAAAGAGAGAGAGAGAGATAGAGAGAGATAGAAAGAGAGAGAGAGAGAGAGGGGGAGAGAGAGAGAGAGAGAGAGAGAGAGAGAGAGAGAGAGAGACCTCCGAATGAGATTCTAAATTATGGAATATTATAATAAGTATATTATATTATGATATAATATTATAATAAATATATATATTCTTATATATAAGAATAGATTTGAAATTGCAGATTATAGCAAAAAGAACACCATAATAATTTGTTCCAATTTCATGGACAATTGCACATTATTGCATAGACATCAGCATAATCTTTACAACATAAAGTCTGTTATCTTAAATGAACATTAATCATAATGCAAGATGTGACAGATCTGGCAACAACGTCTTGGAGGAGTAATTTCCTACGTAAAATGTCAAAAATTAAATTAGAATAATTATTGATTTTTTTAAAACTAAATTTCACAGATAATTGTTGTTCAGCTATTGCATCAGCTACGCTAAGTATTACAGGCATGAATAACGGGCTCTCAAGAGTAGTCTATCAATAAAATATACGATATTTCAAGTAGAAAAACATTGTAGAATGTGCACATAAATTAGCTGCTAGTTACTATCACTTATCTATAGATATACCCTTATAAGCGGCCACATGAAATCTGTATTTATGCATCATCCTTGATTCTTGTCGAAATTATTTAATACTGAGTAATACAACAAATTTAATTCAATAAATTCTAGATATAACCTTTCCAATAGAAATGAATCTGAAAAATTATTTAGTTGAGCTAAAATATTCTCCGTCAGTTTCGAATGGCTGATCACTAATGGATGTTTTCACTTGGACGCTATTTGCCCACCAGTACTGCCGTACCTCGTAAGAAAAGTCGTAACTCCATTTTAATGATTTTGAGATATTGATGAAAAACTGGTTTTGAGCAAATATGAATTTGTTTATTTTCAATAATTATTTTTGATACTTGCATAATTTATTTCATAACTTAATGTATCATTTGATATAAATTTGATGCAAATTGATTAATAAACAATAGTTGAAAATGGACATACCGAATAATCAGGAAGCATTGATACTGCCGAAAAAGGTCGTAACTCCCAATTTATGGACATACCACCTTTTTTTATCGTATTCTTGACGTTACATATCCCTGCCTCTTTATTAAAAGTAGAGATACTATCCAAGAAAGTCGTATGTTACATTTTTCATTTTTCAAATACTTTGCACACCATAGTGCAATATATATATTGCTGTAAATATAATTAATTATGCTTTAATCCTTTTATCAACAGAATTTCGGGTATCATATAATGCAATAGTAAGAGGCATAAATTTATTTACACGTAGTATAAAATTATAAATTATGCCTATACTGTCAATAATAGCAATGACAATAGTTAAGTATAAGAATATTTATTATAAATTTCGTGTATCAACATGTTTGCTTCATGTAGCTAATACGAATAATACTAAATTATATCGTACCTTAGTTTTCTTTTGATGATTGTGCGAATAATAATTTTTTATTATAATATTGGATTGCAAAGTTTTTGGTACACCTAACGTAAGACACCTTGTTTATTTCATGATATTTTCTAAAACCACCAGAGGTATGTCTCCTAAAACCGATTGCCCGCTTCACTAACCAAAATAAGTATTCTAATGCCCCTTTCTAAATATTATATACTGTAAATAACGTTGGTGTAACAATCCTTTATACGTTCTGCCATGAGATTATTTCATTTTGAAAAATAAATTTAACCCTTAGTTAAGACTGCAGGATCGTTTTTGACCCTGGAGAAAATGGAGGTGGTACTTTATAAATTGCACACTGTAAGCATTTTCAAACGGCAGGAAACAATTAACCCAGGCAGTGGGGGAATCATTCTTTAAAATAGCAGTCGGTACTAAGGGTTAATAATATTGGTATTATAACTGTAACTATGAAATAGCCAAGTTCACCATTGAATAGCCAAGGTCATTTATTACTATTTTCTTTGTAGAAACTCATTGCGGACACTTTCATCACTCATTAGCGGGCTTACTGTGTTTGGATTACGAAAAAAATGTATGCAACCTTTTTTGTATACAATTTTGTACTCTGCATTTTTGTCCAAACCTTTTTTCGTCAGACCCGTATTTTTACGAAATAAATGTAAAAAAACCGAGAAAAATCCGTTTTAAAAATTTGGTATGTAATTTTTTTTATGAACGAACTGAGAAAAGCAGGTACGCCAACTTCAGTTTAGTTTCTCGAATAAATAGTACATTACCTAACAAGGGTGTAATGTATACTTTTACGCACGGGACGGGAACCATACATACGAGGCGCCGAAGGCGCCGAGTCATGTGTAAAGTTCCCGACCCGTGCGTAACAGTTATACTTTACACATGTGTTAGGTATCCTATTTTTTGTATTTGCGCGCGTAAAGTGAGTGCGTAAAGTTTTGATGCCTGTTTGAGTGCGTAAAGTATAACTTTACGCACGACCGGTCATTTTACGAATTTCGTCGTCGGGAGTGCATAAAAGTTTACTTTAGGCGCGAAAGATAGGCATCAAAAGTACTTTTACGCATGAACTTTACGCCCGCAATTACAAAAAAGATTTTTTTTTTCATTCCTGAAAGATACCATTCCAACTATTTTTAAGTATGTATGCTCTATCGATTCCCGTCAAGAAAGCAAAAATTTTGCAAAATAAAATAAAAATGCCATGATTTTTAGGTCTTTTTTTAATTTTTCGCGATTTTTCCACTGAAACGGATTATAGTGAATGAAATGATTACATAAAAAGTGTTCCCAATTGTTGAATATAAATATTGCCGATTCAGAATGGTTATGGAACGAAACAAATTTATTCAAAATTATTTATTCCATGAAATGGAGATCATAGAAATTTTTTTTTCGAGTTTTATAAAGATGATATAAATATTGACTCGTTATGTTCGGAGATTATAATAATTTTGAGTTTATAAATACAAAATGGCCATCTGAATATGTATAATATTCGTAATTATCTAACATATGTGTTCAATTTTGAAACAGATTCATGCAACAATGTTACATTTAAGAGATACATACGGTGGCAGTTACGGATCTGCCATTTTGAATTTGTACTCAAAATTATTACAATCTTCGTACGTAACCAGTAAATATTTATATCATCATTATAAAACTCAAAGAACTTTCTGTGATCTCTTTTTTAAGGAATTAATAATTTTGAATAAATTTGTTTCGTTTCGTAGCTAGTTTGAATCGTCCATTGCTTTTAAAAAATATTCTACTGGCATATTATTTATATCAATATCAATTTTTATGTATGCATTTCATTAATTATAATTCGTTTCAGTAGAAAAAATCCTGAAAAATTTAAAGTGGCATTTTTATTTCATTTTGCAACGTTTTTGAATAAATAGCCGATTTTTTACCATTTTCTCGACGGGAATCGTTATAGAGCACATTTAAAAATAGTAGAAATGGTATCATTCAAAAATTAAAAAGATTTCTTCTTTTTGTATACGGTGAACCGAGTCAGTAGAAATAAAAATAATTTCTCATGAGAGAAAAAACTGATGATGACCACTAAGATGGTTCGAAACGTTGGGACTTTTCTCTCGTGAGAAATTATTTTTATTTTTCTACTGACTCGGTTCACCGTATACAAAATAAAGTTATCATTAATTTTACCGAGTGACAAATTCATATTATTCATCTAAAAAGATTTCTTTTTACTCGAGAAACCGAGCTGAAGTTGACGTACTTGTTTTTCTTCTTTCGGGCAAAAAGGATTAATTAATTGTATTTATACATTATAGTATTTACAATAACTTTCGTTAACCTAATGCAGAATATTAAATTATTAATAATAATAATTTTACCTGTAAACAAGATGTATTTAAGGCAAACGAACGGCTATTTTGAATATAATATATGTCAAATTAATAATTTATTATAAATATGATTATTAGACTATTATTCATGGGCTTTTTCTTTGTTATTTATTATTTAATAGCATATTCTCTTAGATTTAGTTTCATATAAATTGCTGTTATTATATAATCCAAAAACGTCGTATGTTCATCAGAAAGTGTACATACGACTTTTATAGTCAGTATTTGGAGATACGACCTTCTTATAGAATATAGTAAACTGACAAATCGAGAAATACAGCGGCAACTCCCATATGTGGCACTTACGACTTTTTTAGGAATTATACCTATCGAAAATTCATTTTTGTAAGAAACAAATAATTTTTTTTAAAATAATTTATAATAAATATTAGTAATTTTTTTTTCAGAATACGATGTATTTCATTTTGCTGATTACAAATATATTTTTATCTCATTTTTGACAAAAATGGAGTTACGACTTTTCTTACGAGGTACGGCAGAGTAAAGACATACATATTTTTCTACATAATATCTATCAAAAATCATTACATATTCTGCTTTTAGCGTAGACATTTTGGCTGGGTAATTCGTGTGAGAAATGAAAATTCCCACCTTCTTAGATGTTTACAGTTATTAATCGTGTTATTGAGCATTTATTTAGTACAATAGTCGGAGGAGTGGTTAAAATTCTATTGCTATAATTACTTGTGGAAAATTAGATAAACATTGTTGTATATATGGAAAAATTATCATTCAAAGTTCATTTTTTACTTTTGTTGAATAAATCATTACATCAATATTCCATGAATTCTTTGATATACAACTTGCACTACTTAACAAGAGAATTTATCGATTTCTACTGAATCGTCATTTGTTTACAAAATTTAAAATGCATATCGAACTAATTTAAAAATAACATTCGAGTTATGCAATAATATTTTTAGAATTTTTAGGTTGCAAATTTACATTCCATGATTTAGCTGATTAAGTTTGCAACTCCAATCGCAACGAAGATTTGATAATTTTGTATATTAGGTTTGCTCATGCTTTATTCATTTTTTTCCTATTCAGAAATAATAAGAAATGTATGAAAATTAATAAGCATAATAAATAAACTACTAAACTTCCAGACTAGGCTTAGTATTTATATATTTATATATTATAATATTCTATCTAAATAAACAAACAGGGAAATCTTGCGCACGTAAACTCGTCATGATTTGAAATTTATATTCATTAGTTTGTGATTACCATAATTATGTTAATGCCTTCATTAACTGGTCAATTAATCAATCTACTGTACGAAGTAATTATTGGGTAATTGTAATTATTACACCATAAATAAGTATATAAACATTTATTATCATCTATTGAAACATTGCAAACTTATTGAATTAAATATTTACCTTCTAATTAAAAATAATAAGTTTTTGTAAAAAGTTGGTACATACTACTTCAGAAATAGTACGTCGATTTGAAATTAATTACTTATACATTAGGCCGGGGAAAAAAGTTCCGAAAATCAACACACCGAAAGGCCAAAATTTCGATATAACATGGCTTCAGCGCGATTTTTTTCACTTTGTCTTGGAAAATTTGGCAAAAAAAAGCAAATGCAAATACCTTGGACTCACGCAATATCGAAATTTTAGCCTTTCGGAGCTTTGATTTTCGGAACTTTGTTCCCCGGCCATACATTAAATATAAATGTAAATATTCTGTTTGTAATATCATTAATATTTAATAAAGTATTTAACTAATTATTTTCTATGCTGCAATTACTACTAAAGTCCTTCGGAATTTGTTAAATCATAAATAAAAATTTCACTATTTTATATGATTACATATTATTTATAATATATAAGATTCAACTGAATAATACTAAGAATTTCTACATATTATTACTCACGTAGCCGGATTTTTATTACATTCGCTGTTTTCTAAGCATAAACTTGAATATATATTCAACGTAGTAAAATGTAGAAAGTTCGTTTATACAGTGTATTATAGCCAAAATTTGTTATTTGAAAATTATAAAATTATGGTAATCATGGCTTTATTGTATATATTTTTTAAAACTCCGTGTATATGATAACTCCAACTGTTATTTTAAACACACTTTCGCAATTTTAATTTCTTAGACTTTGAGAAACTGTAATAAATGAATATAAAAACTTTGTAAATCTTTCATGTATGAAAAGCCCATAGAATATTATTCGATATTTATTTGAGTTCTTTAAGAGTGAACGTCATTTCACATGTTTTTAAATACGTTTTGAAAATCAGTCTTCAGTCGACGACCCGGTTGAAATCCTTTGGGGTTTATTCCTTACAGCAAAAGCCGACTCTGCTTGGGGGATTATTTACATTATACTTTAGTGCCCCACGAAGATATAACTCTTCATAAAAATTCTCTTTTTAAGGGAATGAAAAACGAAATAGACTTTCTGAAAAAACACTATTTCAATTTATTTCATACGGCATGAAATTCATGTTACTTAGTTATTATTAGTATGTACCCAATTAATTTAATCTAAAAAATTATGTGAAATCTCTTATACGTGATTTAGGATAATATCTAACCGGTTTAAATAATAACAAATTGGAAATAATCCCATGATAAACTCGAAATGCTAAAAAAATGTTTCAATTTTAGCATTGATAAATCAGTTATTTCTATCTTCAGAGATAATAGTCGAATAGCTATAATATTTGCGAATTATGAAGTTCGACTTTCCTAATAATCATCTGTCTATAAGGAAATTAACAACAAAATATTAGTCACGTTTGTCCGCCATCCACAATATTAATAATAATAATAATAATAATAAACGTCTTTATTGTACAAAGATACAAAGTTGTACAATGGGCGATATTGTATAATTATGAATTTTATTTCTTTAAATAAATGCTAGAACATCTTATTAACGATTTGAATTAAATGTTGGACGAATTAGCAACTCAGTCAGAAGTGGAAAAACTCAAAATCCTTTAATTCGCTTTGAATTAATTATGTATGATAATGAGAATGCGATATAAACTAGGTAGCAGTAAATCTGGACGCGATTTAATCCGAAACGCTGCTGTTCATTTCGGATTAATTGCGATATGTATATTGATCAGGTGTTTGTAAATCCAAACGAGCACATATTTACATATTTATGCCCGAACTTATTGATAATACTCATTTTATTTATAGTTATAAAATTGTTTTGCAAAATCGTGTTTAGTGGACATGTTAAGCTTTTGATGATTTTTCATAAATCATTTCATAAATAAAATGAAAATAATGATACAAGATACGATGACCATACTCTCACAATTTGAAGTAATGGAAATTCACTGTTTGGCCCAATATAAACGTGAATTCATCATACGTCTATGAAGTCCGCAATTCGAAGATTTGCTACGAGATTCTTTGTTCAAACGTTTTAACAAATTGTTCGGGATAATAATGTTTATATGTATAATTCCACGATTATTAACTAAAATATATACTTTTCCATTTTTAAACTATTATAAAGTTATAATGCTTATAGAGATTCAACCGGTCAACCTTTCGCTACTCCCTGACTGATAAAAGTAAATATGTGATAAAGAAAGGGCTGAAGTATCGATCCGCACCGTTTCATTGTTGATATAGTAAATATCCTGGAAGCGACTGATTCAGCAGCGATATTTTAATGCACTGAATCAAACAGTAAAATTTTCACTGTTTCGAATTGAAAGATTATCTTTCCTAGAAGAAAAAGTTTTTGGCTAGATTATGTCCAGTTTATGTCCAGACTCGTTTTTCCCTATTGTCAATATGGATTTTTTTTAATTGGCAAAATGGCGGATCCAATCAAAATCACATCAATGTTCGGGGATTTTCGTAGTTGCTGACTATGAATATGGTGCCACTCAGACTCAAGGTGGCAGCTGATTTAAAACTGTGAGTTAGGTCCAGATAAAAAAAAACAGATTGAAAGTTTTAAGGACTGAACGAACAACCCTGTAAGATATATCCCTTGAAAATTTCAACAAAAGGTATAAAACTGTAATATATTTCCTATATTGTAAAAATGCAAAATAGCATTTGTAATTTTGAACAATTTCTGTAATTTTTCAGCATTTTCTGTTTTCAAAATTTTCTAATACAACATTTCTGTTGAATGAAACGTTTTGACATTTAGATATTTCGTCCTTTATATTTTGGTATAATATTTTGAATACCCACATCATCGGGTGCGGGTCGAAAAACCGACACATCAAAACGCCGGCAGGTCAAAAAACCGATAGTCCTAAAGCCGACACGTAAAAAAATAGACACATCGACAAGTATAGTGATTTTTTTATTTGTCGGGTTTTCGCTCGTCGGTTTTTTTGACTGTCGGTATGTTGACCTGTTGGCTTTTTTATTTGTCTTATCATTTTTAAGCAAACAAATTTGTATTTTTTGTACATTTGACTTTTCCACGTAATATCAAGATTATTCTCTTCTCCTCTTCCTAAATGATTCTTCGAGATTCAGATGATTATTACTCACGGTGTTTCAATAAAGAAATTGTGAAATATAGAACATGTTCTTTATAATTTGATTCTTTTGAGACAGGAAAATTTCTACTCATTTTGGAACTGTGTTACTTTTCGTTTCAAAGTATGTACCAGTGTTTGGTTTAAAAAATTGTCCTTGTTTTGGTTTTTCTGTCGGATAAATAGCAATAATTTGAATACTACCGTCGAACGTATTCCTACCACAGAATATTTTATTCTCGAAATCCTGTGCTGGGATAAAATATTTATCTTTTCGTAATTAGAGCGCACTGAGCCGTTGAACGTTGTAGTAGGAATTTTGATTTGCAGCGGTCAGTCCAACGTTGCATTGGTATAGAGAAAGGTCAGCGCATCGGGGGTATTGAATGATCGCGTCCACCGGGTGGCGCAATTTCCCACCGTGTTTTCCGTTTCTGCCGGCTCATGAAAATCCTGGCGATTAGTCCGAGACTAATCAGAGAATCGCGGTCGATTTTGTTGATTTTAGCTCGCCCATGAAGCCAGCGGCAATATGCGAATATTGGTTCTGTATTGGAAAAAGGGGTACTTAAAAACAAACATGACATACAATTTACATTACGGATTATAGGAATTATAGACTTTTATACGATTTTAATTGAAAGCGATTAAGAGGAACATCTTTTCCATTTTTGTTGTCGATAAAATAATTACATTTTACATTAAAATGGTATATTTTTATTTCCGGAATAGTACTTAATTATGAAAAATTCCATCAACGATTTTAAGGCGAACTATCTGAAATTCTAACACTAATGTGATCAGTCGATAAGTTAGTTCTGCCCATGGGAATGTAGATTAAATATTCCTGAATCTATTTTTTATGTTCTATAAAAGCTGTTCTAATTACATACCTAACAGCACCAAACCTTGCAGTAAGGTTAAATTAGGTTGACTTCAGGTTGATATAGTTCGGTGCTGTTATGGATATGATCTTTTATAAATACTGATGGGTCCAAAATGACGGGTCCAGCATGGCAGAGGAAAATAATTATATAGTTTGTATTTTCATGAAACTTTGGATCTTGAGGTATTTTAATAGCTTATTATGAAGCGTCAAATATTAAAAATTAAAAATTCTGTGCACAATATAGCAATGTATTTGTTTTCCCACTTAGAATTTTTTAAATCTGAGGTTACCTTCGTGAGAAAATCTCTGAGTCACAAATTTCAACTCATAAGTAAACAGTCGATCCACGTCTTTGACGACTCAATTATGATGTTTTTGTGATGTATACTTTTAAATTATCCAGCTAATTTTTATCTGATGACATAAACTCTTCTCTGCTCTAACAAAAATTGATGCAAATTTCGCTAGAAAATTTACAATTTTTTTTTGATGGTAAAAATGGAACGGTTGGATTGTTTTAAGATTTTTCGGAAAAAAAACGAGGACCAAAGTGGAAAGATTTGATACGCCTGGAGTTCAACCCGCCTTTGAAATTTTGCGGCCGGTCGAAAATGGCGCTAAGGTGGCACATTACTTTGTTATGATTGGATTGTTTAAAGCTCTCGAAATTAATGTTACGGTGTGGAGGGCGCGTAGCTTAGTTTGTAGAGCATTCAACCGGTAATCAAAAGGTCACTGGTTCGTTAATCGTTAATGTTTCAAAGTGTTTTATACGTATTTGTATACATAACCTGCCCATCTCGAATGTAACAATAATGCATTCATCAAAAACGAATTTCAATGTTGTCCCATTGATATGAGCTCCCTTAGTATTTATATATTACCAACGTTTCACACTATGTATATGTTACATTGCCTTACATTTTTTATATTACATTACAATTTAACACATGGACTTTTGTTTTCGGTAAGTAAGAGTAAACTATAAAAGTAAAAAATTAAAATTTATATTAGCATTTGCATCGTAATTGCTTCAAAAAATGATTTTGTTGCTACAACAAGAACTAAACATTATTATTGAAGTGAAACACTGGGCTGTCGATGATTAATTCCTTTGTAGAGTTTTTTTTTTGCCGTAACAATCTTTGGGAATATTGGCCTTTGGGTGAACTGATCTCTTCGAAATGAGTTCTTCACACAATTCCAATAGAACTTACAAGTAAAGTCGTTTAATCGTTGAATTGTGTTAGGCGCATCTCCCTTGAGATCACCCAGTAGACGTTTAAAGTAGTTATGGTAAATATCTATACAATAATTGAAAATTGAATTTTATTGTATATTAAATCATTCATTGCAACATTAAGTTGAAGATTCAAGACATTCAGAGTCTTGTATAATCCACGGTTAATCGAATAGTATCAACACTGCCACCTTTTAGTTTTACTGCGGATTTTGATGCGTGAGTGCTGCATGTGGCAAAGTTATGAGTCTCAATGCCACTCTCTTTAAAAAGTAACTTCATCCAACGACTTAGTGGTTAGAAGCAGTTTTGTAAGGTTTTCTAAAAGAAATTATTAATGATTTTAGCCACGATGAGTTTTGGTTCTTTCTCCGCTCTAAATATGAAATTTAAGTCCAACAGACATAGTGTGTAAATAAGATTGCTACATAAATCTTTATGTATACCTATTGCCCGGAAAACAGGGCTGTGATGATAAAAAAAGGACGATTAATTTTTTCAAAAGCAACTGATGATAATTCGAATTATGTTTCAGATTTCAAACGGCACTGTACATTTTAAACGTGAAACAAGCGATACTCGAAAACCCGCAAAAATAAACTTTTTTTTTTCGATTTATCTAACTATAACGGGTGAAATAATAATGTTATCGCAAACTTATATACAGTTACTTACAGGACATGGAGAGATGTACAAAAAACTCCTGTATGTTCTTATTCTACAATGCATTGAATCCACGATCACCCTTGTAATCGAAATTTCTTGCAATAAAAACACCGAAATCCGGCGACATAGATTCGGAAACAAACATTTTTTTGCATAATTTTAAGCGCTAAACAAAATGGCATCATCAGATTTTGCCGTCATATTTTTCAATCTTGGAAATGGTTCTCGCGCACCGTGTTCCATTTTTTCCTTTGTTGAAATATTTTTGGAATTTTATTGAATTTTTGTATCAATGGCGTGTGTTTAACGACATTAAAGAAAGGAATAATCATCATTGGTAAACTTCAGAATTAGTGACAGATTCGAACCAAAGAAAAGCATTTATTCTTAATTGATGTCTTTTAAAATTTGTGATAAATCAACACAAAGTAAGGGGACTACTTGGTGATCTCGCAATACAATTAGTTCATGTCAGTGCTTTCTATTTTATAAAGGAATTACTCAATTTAACAGCTAGGCTGTTCTAAGAATCTTGAACCTCTTTTGCTAATATACCAGCAGTCGCTTAATTACTAATCATCTTACAAACATTTAGTCAAATTAAGAATTACCTTGATCACTATTAAAACAATTTAAATGTGTCTCTTAGAAGAGAACTAAATAATAAACAACGAAAATTATTTCAATTGTAAGTATGTAAGAATATACTAAAGTATGAGGGTATAAATTTGATAAACTGAAATAAATAAACGTTTCAAATTAGCTTAATACAATTTTGTTTAATGAGTGTGTATTTTAAATCCGAATTCATGCACGACTTCCAATCTGTGTTTACTGTCCTGTTTTCGTACATCAATGGCGTGTTTTGATGTTCGGATATAGCGTACCGCGGTTTCGCCATCCAAACGCTGTGTTTAATAATCACGATTTTAACCGTAAACACAGGCGTTCACAAACGCACGTTATCGTGCTTTTCAGGACGCTGAACTTAATTATCCACATATATGCGTAGAAATTTGAAAATTCAACCTGTCTAACGCGTTTATATTTTCGTATTTTTTATTGCAGTGAAATTAGCTTGTTTACTTTTACGTTTTCATAAATTTTCATTCAAAACTAATGTTCTTACAATTACATAAATACAGAAGTATTACATGTTTAAAAAATTGAACATTTATTTCGCCTCATATGGTACATCCATAAATATCCCAAAAAATGAAAAGGAATTCAGATTTGAAGAATTCATTAGAATTAAAAACCGTAACCACAAATTCGTTTCTATTCGTGCAATTATTTGTTAAGGAATTGAAATTAATTCGTATTTATGACTCGGAATTGTGATTCTCGATGTCTGAATTCATTTTCATTTGCACACAACATAGAATTTAGTATTTTCCTTTACTTTTTTTTGCAGATTCTCTTTTAAAGCTAGATCTGCAAAATTCAGAAACCGGTTTCAATTTTAGACCAGGGTTTAGCAGGAATCCATGCGGAAAAAACCTTGATAAGGAAGTATTTTATTGATGTTGGAGAAGTACATTAACATTATTTTGTAACCAAAAAATATTTTTTATAATCTTTAAAATTAACTTTTGATTTTCGCAAAATTGAGAGATCGTCTATATTTGATCGAATTTTTTATTGCCGGACATGTGCTTCTTAGAATGTATTACTGTAAATGATAAAATAATCGAATATAACATGTTTGTGATATGAAAAATGACCAGTTTTCATCAATATTTAGTTTTCAAATAGATAACCTAAAAAAACACTTCTTTATCGCTTTTATAAAATATTAATTCAATATACGAAATCTTGGTTAGACGACACATATAAACATGTAAATAAAAGGGATGTAAATAAATATGCGTCGTTCAAAATGCGAACGTAAACGCAAATAATTATTGGAACAAGCGGAGAATATAAGGATAAACAATTTTATTTTACTATTGAGAATTATGGAAAGAACCCCATCTGATATTTTATTTCAAAAAACTATTGCATTTAAAAACGCGTTTCGCATTCGGCTACCAGTTATGCTCATCAGCATGGTTCTGGTAGCATTACCCTGGACGCGATTACAAATTTAATTTTGTAATTTTATCAATGTTATTGTATATTCAAGTTTCTGGGGAAAAATTTTGAAAATCAATAGCATTTAGATAGTTAGATTTCAGTTCAATCACTTTTTATAGTTATACCAATTGGTATATCTAATGTAAAATCATGAATCTGATTGTACTCTCATACTGCGAATCAGCGAATCGATTACTGAAATTCCAGTGTATTATAAGATAGAATCTAAAAACGAAATAAACCCAAAACTGTGTAAATACCATCCTACACTAAAAAAATTTGTTTCAAATTTACTTGACAAATTCAACTACCATTGAGATGTTGAATCGTTAAAAGAAATACTTTTTTTGTTAGTATAACTTTGTTGATGTTGTTAATTTTACGATTTTTACTAAAATTAATATTATTTACCCAGTAAACAAAAAAGTATTTCGAAAGATTGTACTAATATAATAAAAAACAAACGCTAATAGCTGCACTGGAAATAATTCCACTAAACAAAATTTCCAGCAAAATTCTTAGTTTTTTTGACTACTGTTTAATTCCGCAGAGTAGTTCGATACGCTTCAAGAAAATTGCAGTTACTACCGTAAAAAAGTTAAATCAACTAAAAATGTAGTTCTGCTAAATTCAATTAAAAATATATCGCTCCATCATGTTGAATAGTTTTTTGTGTACTAGTTAGTTAGACTCTACAAAATGTTTTTAAATGTAGTAGAATTAACTGCCAAAATGTAGTTTCCATAACTATTTTTTTTTAAATTTAACTACTTTATGGCTGTAACTATAACCTACTACATTTCATTGAGGACCTATTCAAATACTTTTAGTAGTGAAAAATTAGTCAAATCAAGTAAGAATTTATTTCAGTGTAGAAAAGTATTATTATTTCAATAAATGCATGAAACAATATGTTAAAATTTCAGGTTAACATTTTTTAATAAGAGAACAATTTCAAATAATTGCAATAAACATAGACGTCCGTCTGCCTATGAAGCGCCAGTCATAGTGTTAGTCAACCTAAGCGAAATCTAGATAGCGCCTGATTTTAATATTTCTACCTGGGTTTACATTACTTTGATTGATGTTGACAATTCAAATATTACTATTCCTGTTAATTTTAGTCTTTTTTGATTTGACAAATAAGTATGTGTATTTACAGACACCGTTATGTTTTTAATTGTTGATGTTGATTTGCTTGGATATAGTTATTTTTTGTTTTACAGGTTGATAGTATATCATTGTCTACATTATGCAAAACAGAACATTCATTTTAAAAAGTGATCAATTTGACAAAAATGCAAATAAATATTCTAGTGTATTTCCATTCATTCAGTTTAGTGAAAATACCAAGTTATATTTATCGCGGAAAGTTTGTAAATTGAAACATATTTAGCACGACGAGTATGGAATAGTCGATATGTAACAGAGTTATGAATCGAGCAGTGGTGTAGTACGTGAGGGGCTTCTGATTGATTTTTTATTGGTAGCCTTATCGAAACCCAGGTATATATAAGTGTTATTTTACATTGTCGTAGCATACGCGAAGAGCAACTTGGGTTTTTAGCGAGCAGGATTTTGTAAAAAGAAAAATCGTAGTAGCGGCCAGTACGAAAATAGTCTCGAGTGTCGGTTCGCTGACGGTCGATTTCGCGAGGAATTATTAAATAGCGAACACCGCGAGCGGCCCGCTGTCTGATTCTATATGTCTGCACGTTTTTTTTTTCTTAAATTAAACATTTGATTTTATCGAGGGATAAGTTTTCCTCGAGGAGACCGTCGTTTACGCCGGTCGGTAGGTAACGATGACGTGGAAAGACTTATTTTTTAAAATGATTGTTTGTAGTCTTTGTATTCGATTGTCATGCGTGATTCGGTGACTTGCATTTTTATGAATGACGTTTTTGACGGCTCGTTGCAAATTTTTCTAAATAATCGACTTGCAATTATTACTTTGTACCCATCTTCCTGATGGCCTTGAAGGTTGCCAATCAACTCGAGTATTCTTTTATTTTAAGTATGTATTGTTTTCGAGGTATGCGAGTACGAACGTGGGAATGAAGAAAAGTGTGATTGTCATGTTAAATGAAAGAAATATTTTTGAATTGGCTTATAGACATTCTAGAGAAGGTATTAACAGACGGAATTCAATGTGATGGTTTTTGCAAAGTAGGAGTGTACAAGAATCGAGATGACCATATCCTATTATTTTTAGGGTCGTTCTTTCGAATGGAGTAGGCGAAATTGTTAAGGAACGTCATTTTACACTACTTCTATTTTTAAATATAAAAATACCGTTTTTGCGGTGATACTTTTTGTTCAATCGTAATTTTTACCTTGATAACTTTTCCAGGCATCTTCTAACTTATTAGAAACGTGTTATTGATCGTTTTACTAAAAAAGAAACATAGTTGGATATGGCTTTTTCAATGGCACCTAAACGCAACAAATTATTCGAAATATGCAGTTTTCCTTCATTTTTATATATTTTGTCAATCTGTTCAGTTAAATCATATGAAATATGTTATTCAATGGCACTAGTCGTGTGTTTTGAATTTTGGAAAGTACAGATATTGTTTTTAAAACTAATAATGAAAGCTCCCTTATAGTAGTAGCAAGTGTTATACATTTCGTTTTTTATTCGATACGAATTGAGAGGAGAACATCTTACCAGTTGGTATTTTATATAATTTCCAAAAAAAAATACTACGTTATTCTTCGCAAAATTTTAAATATTCACTACTTTTGGTGTTTTTCGATGTGCATTTTTTTTTATTTTTTAAAAAATGTTTGTAGGCTTTTGCCACTTACTCCTAGAAGATTTTAATTTATATTAACGAAACGTTAGGGAATAACACTTTTTTACTTGTCTTATGAGACATAAAAATTATATGACACGGTTCGTTCATAAATAATATTTTTATTTTATTAACCGTTATTTTTATTTATAATTTTTCTACTATTATTCTGCTATAAATTTCCTACTGTTGAAAGTCAGTCTTCAGTTCCTTGGTATTTTTTCGGAGAGTGTGCATAACAATTAAAGTTACACATATGAAATACAAATTTTGGAAAATGAATTCCGTAAGTTTTACTACAGATTTTTTTATATTGCAGTTGACTGCTTCATGAAACCAACCATAGAATTTGAAGTTAAATTTTTCGTCTATGCTCGATTATGAATCACTACCAGGTATTTTAGTTATGTAAAGAATAATCAAAATATATAGTACCAGGAATAATTTATTTTATATGCTCTAAATTCTTTAAAATCTTGAATTCATTGAATCAACTCACACTTCTAGGCAGCTGTAATTACTTATAGCAAATGTAGTTAAATTTTAAAAACAAACGCTTAATATTATTAACCACAGATTTAAACGTTCGTGTTGTTATTTAGTAATGAGTTTTAAAATAAGTTTTTAAAAAAAAGATAGAAGGCAGTTTGTTCTCTGCAGTTCGGATCTTTTTCGATTTCATGAAATCAAACATTTTGTTTTAAAACTTATTTGTTTTAAAATATTGTCCAACTGCAACCCAAACAACAACAGTTAAATTTATCAGATTAATCATTTTAATTCGCAAAAATGTGAGAAATATTCAAATAGCTGAATACAAGGTAAAATATTGTTCTGTATGTAATTAAATTAAAAACATCCAGACCACCGTTTTTCAGCGCAAGAAGCCCGACAATTCGGATTTATGGGATGACAGAAATACACAATTTAGTTCGGACCATTTATGAAATTGTAGAAGAAAAGAAAAAAAGGAGTGAAATAAGCTCGCGGCTACATTGTAGGAAACCGCGAGGAAGCTTTTTTCACGACAAAGACACGGTGGTGGAGAGCGTTTTCCTGCTCGCGACCTCTTTCGAGTCGTCAACTTTGAACGATGCAGAGATTACTTTGACACCCACCTACGTAATCAGGGAACACGCGTTAAAATCTTGACCCTATTATTTCATCTGCTTAAAAAATGTGCCGCAGCATCAGGTCATTTATATAAATAATCGAACTGTTGACCTGGTTGTTGTACACGGCGGGTTCGATGTATAGATATTAATAAATTATATTTCTTTTTCCTTCATCAATAGTATCAAGATTATTGTCTGCAATACATTAAAAGTTAGTGTTGTCGGTTATTCGTTCGAGAATTCGTATTCACTAACTCAATAAAAGTAGTCTTATGAATGAGAAAAGTAGTCAAATTTACTAATCTAACTAAAAAAAGCAAAACAATATTTGATGTTAAAATTACGAGACACAGGGAGGATTTGCACTAGCACTGATACCATTTTAACTATAAACGTTGTACATACTGTATTATCACTAATCCGATACCTTCTCTAACTCTTAACTATAGGTGTATTAGACTTAAAAGTGGCATATTTAAATAGATTCAATTAGCAAAAAAAGGAAAGATCTGTGCTTAGTCATAATTACGCAGAACAAGATATTTGTATAGTGAGACCTGTGAAATAAACTGACGTCCGTTCCGACGACCCCTAAAATTGACTGCAAGTTGGGAAAAAGAGCGAAGGGGAGGTGACTCTCACTTTACGTAATCTTAACCTTACATTTTTAACCTCAATTGGCCAAAAGTGATTACATTAATTATTTCTTTTTTAATTGTTGTCTTTATATAGATAATATAGCTAACCGTTTCAGAGAAGAATGTGGGAAATCGTTTCCCCTATGGCAGCCAATTTCGAAGGATTCCGCCTAGACAATTTGTACCACTAAAGTAAGCAATACTGGTGAAATGATGGAATTTAAATATGTAATAAATACAAGTAAAGTGCCATAAATAAATGCTATGAATTGGGCATATTTAAGACTAGTAGGATGTGTTAGTTAATAGCAGTTGAATTGTGAAACTCGGGCATTACATGTACGATGTACTATACTCTTTTTTTGTATACGCAATAGGGCATATTCGTTAATATTATATCGAAGTCTGTAATTTTTAGTTGGCACAGTGTATCGTATTTCTAAATGAAATTTTCATTATAGAAAACGAAAATACTGGGACGGTAATAGTTCCTTATTCGTTAAAGATACAGCTTTCTGTTATTTAACATTTTTTTTAATACCGGTTGTGCTTTTACAACAAATTGTTTAGTTTATACCAACAATAGAAATTTTTGTAAGACCATATCTAACTTAGTATCGGTTTGATACGGAAAAAACGCGTTTATTACGTTTTAACCAAATAGGATCAAAGTAAACAAACTATTTTTTATTACATATTGCATTAAAATACTGATTAGATCGTATGTCATTATGTAATTATATTTTGATGTCATTTACCATTTAAGATTATAATAAAAGCATTTTAAATTGATACCGTTCGTGTGGAAGGTCTCATATGAATGAAATATATGTAATCAACCGATTATAATAGATGTAAATATCCCAATACTCATAAATATTTCATTCTAAACCTAGTTTTGAAAGAATCGATATACCGATTTTCCGCATCGAAACGCTAACTTGTTTTGTGAATATGCGTCAATCTTCTGTGGTCAACGCATTACACAGGCCACTTTTCGGATGCACTGAATGCGAAGCCGCGAATCATCCCGATAATTTTCCCAGTTTTCAGAGAGAATCAACGTCATTCGCGTGTCAAGAGCTATAAAGAAATAATAGAAAAATCTATAACTCTTGTCAGTTTAACACTCGAATGCGTAGCTTTTATTTAGTTTCACTTTTTTTTTTTATTTTATGCAACACTCTCTTGCGAAATCTTTTCATTACTGAATATCTACGAAGATTTAATGTATAAAATTAAATATTAACATTAAAATCAGGAAAGTGAGTGTCATTGACATATTCTGTATTACTCAACTTCAGGTTATAAATTAATTCTAGCACATTTCAATTACTATTTAACGAGTTAACTAAATGAGAAGCTATATTAATCATCGTTAAAGACGACAACTACGGCCTAAGAAGTTTAGGGCAGGTATGTTGTGAAATAGTTCTTCAAGTTTATAATAGACATTGACATATTTTACTGTTTCCTATTAAGCTTTCCGTATATATACATTGTTTGCTACTTTTATATATTTTTATAGATTAGTTATTTCTTTTTGAACATAAAACTATTTTGCTATTTAAAAAAAAACGTACTTTATAAATACAAATAAATAAGAGTCAAAATGTTCGAAATTTTTATAAGGCAATAATGCAACGAAAATCATGGAAAGTTTTCTCGGAAAAAGTACGATTACGTGAAAATAACTATATATACAGGGTTTCCCTGTTTTTTCGCGTTTAACTCATTATCGTAAAATGCTAGCGAAATATCACACAGAACAATATTGTAGATCTTAAAAAGACGAAGAATTTGCCCTCTAATGCGTTTCGTTTTGATAAAAATTGAGCCCGTGGGGGACGTTAAAAATCAGAATATGTATAGGCGAAAAATACTCTTCAGCAATGCTGTATATGATATTTCGCTAGCATTTTACGGAAATGAGTTAGACGCGAAAAACTTCAAAAAAGACCATTTTTACCCTTTTTAGGTCGATAACTGGCGAAATATTCATAGCAGGTCATATGCTCTTTGAGGTAAGTTGTAGCTCTATAAAAAGAACTCCAAAATCAGTCATCATTCGTTAAAGTAACTTTAAAACGAGCCGAGTTATTGCAAAAAGAATTTTTTTTTTTGAAACTTCAATGGCTCGCCACTCAAATTCTGAGCTTCAGATCCCATTTTGGTATTAAACTTTTTTGCTGAGAATTATGCCAAGATTCACCCCCTTGCAATATTATGTGAGAGTTCTGGGACACCCTGTATACACTTTTTCTTGAGAAGAATTTGTTTAAGCATAAAGTCGTATTTTTTTCGTTTGAAAGATTAACATTTTTTATTGACCATTTCGAATTCCACAATTCTATCCACAACTTTAACAAACAACAAAATAATAAAATTTTCCTTAATAATTCGTAATTTGTTAATTTCTCAATCGTTTGAATGTAAGAATATATGTCATGGAAATTCTTGGTATTTATCGTTCAAATGTAAATAATAATTTGAGTATAAAAGTAAATCTAGGATCATAGTTTACGTCGAGCTCGTTACTTCATGTCGAACTTTAGATTCGATAGCTATTGGGTTGGAAATTAAAAGGAAAAAAGGAGGAAACACCCCTCTAGCGCATAAAAATAAAACTATTGTAAAAATGCGTTCTGTATCCATACATCTAAATGTATTAAACGAATATTGTTATTATTGTTAATGACACCGAAAAAATAACCTACATTGAAAATTCAGAAATTAACCGCAAATAGATATTATTTTCTACTACTGCATTTTTTTCTCATCGTATTTATTCTTGTATCTGCCAAATGACACTTTTTTGTTTACTTCCCCCTCGTCTATTTAAATTTTTGCTTACATTGTCAAATACCAAATAGTCATATAATATATTACTGTCCATCTTATTGTCCCAAATATGATTGTATCTGTAGATTGCAACATCGCGTTTCAAGGAATTGAAATTTTTTGCAGTAATCAAATCAGAGCAACGTTTAGATATGTCCGATAATTGGCAACGATCAGCGGAATTGATAGCCAATCATATCATCTGGAGAGGATAGGTTAGGATACCTTTCGGGCGATGCAACTAGTTTAAACAGAGTATATCTGTATTTCCACATGTGCAAAATTGTGAGACATTGACACACTCAGTGCGCACCACTGATCTAATGTAGACCAGTGGTGCGCACTAGTGCCGTCAATGAAAACCCTGTAAATTGCAGAATTCAATCGTTGAAGTAGTTCCCGTTAGAATCCACCTCTACAAAATTATTTTCTTGATAAATTGCTGCATTCTTTGTAACAGTTTTATAACATATTTACCAATTAATGTCTACATCAAAATATATCTTAAAATTCATTTTATTATATATTTTATAAAAATATCTAAGACAAATTATAACAAAAATTTCTTAATTGCAAGAAGAGATTGTCAAAATGAAAATTATCGGAACATTATTAGCGATGGTGACACTTTGTTACGTTGATTTGTGTTACATGCGTATGTTCCTCAAATAAATGGAGGAATCCCTTTCAATGGAATAAAGGAAACTAAAATGGTATATACCAACCAAAAAGGAGAAAAGATGTTATGAAAAAATATATTTGGATTTATTGTATCGAAAATTATTTATGCATTAAAATGCTGTGCCAATTTATTATCGTTTCACCTTTCAGAATCCGACACGATTCTTGTAGGCGATAACCAGCAATAAACAAAAAATTAAGCAATGCATGTGGTATCAAAAATAAATCACTGTTTTAAGAATTATCAATATATATTTAAATAACTTGTTTTAACTTTAGCTTAAGGACATTGAAAAAAGATGAAAGGATGAAAACATTCTAGTTACCTCCTAAGAAAATCGTTTTAATTTCCCCTAGTTCTATTAATGCAAGCGGAAAGTTATTATGATTTGTAACCATTTAATAGGTATTTGTTGTATTACTGTCGTTTAATGTTTATTAGCTCAAAGTGATTTTATATACTTTCATAAATATTGCTGGACTAGTAAAGAGGATTTTTTCATTTCTTAAAACAACTTTTGCACAACAAAATTTGTTTTTTACCTATTCGAAGATTAGCTTTAGTTTCTATAAAAAATCTCTTTCAGATAACCAGAACAACTCTCGTTCATTTTTATATTATAAAGCTCTTGCTGACGGAAATGTAACTGACATCATAAATATTAATTATTGCTTCACAAGCCTAACAGCACAAAATCCAAGAGTAAAGATAAGTAAGATCGACGGATTAAACTTTAACCTTGTCACAAGGTTTGGTGCTATTAAAGAATGTTCTAGAAAGAAATTGGAATGAAGTTATAAACCGCCTTCTTTTGTGAATGGACAATAAATTAACAAGTTTCGAAATTTCGACAATTTAGATAGGATTTACACTTCAACTTATAATAAATTTAAAAAATCTGTATATTCTAAATCGTCGGTCAACGCTTTTCCTCTATTTCCGTTTCCGGTATTAGTTAAATGACTAGTAAATCTTCAAATATAGCAAATAATTTATGTGGAGTATTGAACTCAAGTTTTCAGAAACAACTAGTCGCAAGTTATTTGCCATGCGTATTTTCTAAGGATAAGCAAACGATTGCGATTAAAAATATAATAAATTGGGAATTATTAAGCTTATTGAATCTTATAGTAAACAGTCATGCAGAAAAGAGAAAACTAATTTCATTAATAAAAATTTACAAACATATCTTTTGTAATCAAAAAATTTTTAAGAATTGTGATATTGGTTTAACGGTATGCAACTAAATAACTTCTGTTAACATTGTGTCATCTCAATATATCCTTGAATATAGCATTATTCGGTATTAAATTGAAACTACTTGAATTACGGCTTCCTGTTACAGTTAATTAATATTTCTTAGGGCACTCTTTCACGTTTCACTTACAATAAGTGAGAAAACGATACGTACTATCAGCGGTACATTATTCTCGGGAAAGACTCAATTTTCCAGATTGCTATGAAACGTAGTCTTTAACACGGATGCGAAATATCACGTATCGTAACGTGATTAGAATATCTTGAATTATAAAATAAAACTCAGTACAATTCTCAGTACAAAGCATTTTAAGTTCAATTTTTGCTGTAAGTAGGCAATTCTAGCTTTTTTAATTTCCCATTTATAATTAAATTAACATTTGAAACTTTTGTGGATACACTATCTTCACGACAAAAATATGTTTTATATTCACGCAAAATACTTCACCGTAACCAATTTTATTTAATTTAACGCCATTTGTAGTCCGATGCTCGAATCAGAATGCGAGTAATTTTTTTCGACCAGAGTTATCAGATTTCGGCCTTTTTTCGATTCGTGATAATTAATAATAATTACTATAAAAAGGCGTTCATATTTTTTTTACAAATACTGTGCCTAAAGATTTTTTCTTTTGTATCACTACTGAAAAATTAGTTATTTATCCGTCGCAATCTTTATTTTTCTGTTTATTTAAACTTAATTTTGATCACGGATTATTAAAAAGTATCCTCCATTATTAGGAAACATGGTATGAGAATGGAATGTCGTCTTTTTACTTATAAGAATGGCTTCTAAATGAGTTGAAGAAAGGTTACAGTTGGGCGTCAATATACGAATAATATTAATGTAATTATCATTAATAAAAACTAAATTTAATTGTTTTGGAATTAATATTATTTCAAGAAAACGATACCCAATTTACAAGTGTTATACTGGTCACGAAATCAACAATGACTCCAAAATTAAAATTATGTTCATGTGACTGACTTTTCAAAATTAAATGTAAGGAAACAAGTCTTAATATTAATGATAATAATAGTTAACAACATATATTACAATTTTAATTTGCCATCAATGTTAATTATTACTATATTAAAATTAAGGAAAATGTTGTGTTGTCATAAACAAGATATAAACGGAAACATTATTAAATTTGATAGAAACTAATTTAATTTTGAAAGACTGCCATTAAAAGTGTTTAAGGACAGTTCTAAATAACTTTTAATAGCGTGAAACCTGTTAATTTAGCTCATAATGTTTTAACTATTAACTAACAAGAATTTGCGACGTGTGTAATAGTGATGGAAAGAGCAAATCCAAAATATCAAAGAGACGAATGGACAAATTCGGTAAAAACGATGCGTCTGCGCTCATGACGTAATTCTCTCCCTTTCTTTCTTTTCTATACATACCCACTGAAATGTTCGCTCACTTATTCTGTATCCCACTCTCTCCTAACTGATGTAGGGATGGGCTTTTCTACCTCACAAAGGTGAGGCTAGGTGTGTCTCACTCACAGTGGTTGGCGGGGTCGAAGGGGGAGGATTTAGTGCAGATATTCTTGGCCCCGAGGCTCATGTAGGACACACTAGACGAACGTTCGCATGGCGAGGCAGCCTACAGCTGGTAGTCGTTCTTTGCAAATTGCCAATTTTTTCGAGATATATCACAATTTCTCGCCCTTTTATTCAGAACCGTCCACTAAACCAATTCAAACGCTTCATCCTATTGTTCCGCGATATGGAGACTCGGCCATGTGCAAAAATGTAATATTCATTAAATTAACAAGCATTCCTTAATTAACAGGTAGCTCGACTGACAATCGGCTTGATGAATTAAAAAGTTAATTCCAGTGCTAGCGAAGGTAACTTGATTAATTAACACCGAGTCACATTATTTATTGTTGCTGGCGGTGAAAATGGGGTTGCTTTAGAGTTGTTCGCTGAAATTGCCGATCCCGCACTGACGTGTGTTACGCACTGGCAGCTAAATGACGGACGTATCCATTTGTCGCGATCCTTTCCGAGATTTTCGTTATCTGGAGTCAGGATTACATATTTGGAAATCTATTCCTATTGCAGTGTATCACATAGTTTATACAAAATGGCAAAATAATATTATATTTATATCACAAATGAATTCTCTTGTAGATATCTGTCTCACAACATCGGGATTCTACGAAGGCCCTGTCTGTTAATATATCTGGACGCCAGATAGGGCCAAGCTCGCGCCCCAATATTTTGAGTCGGACTTCTACTAGAGTTGTTGTTTTACAGAGTTTTGTAAGGTCCTTGTGTGACCATTTTTTATTAATTGACAAATAACTGATGCTCAATAAAATTGGAAGCATACTGTCTCCTGAAAACGTCTAAATTCATGTACGACTACTTAAAGTATGCTGGAATGGACAGAGAGAATATGGACATTTTAAACGTACAGTATACGAATATACTTCATTGTAACACTTTTGGGGTCGTTCTTTTGGATAGGAATGTGAATATTGTGAACAAATCTAAATTTTTTAGGTGTCAAAACATCTAAACGATTTAGAGTTTTAGATAGTTATATATTGCAAGTATGTCCTAGAATGACCTGACCAAATCGGCACCCCATCAATACACCAATACTAACAAAAAATTTGATTCCGATCTAATATTGTCAATTTTGAAATGAACTATATGTTAGAATTAGATGCTATGGAGGAACAGGATTCTCTACAGCACATCTATCTGAAGCCGGCCTTAGAAACTCTTTAAGATGTGCCAATGTTCGCTCTTGTCCTATTATTATCCTTCAGGCACAGGAAACCTTAACTTGAAAATTAACTAAAAAACGCAAATTTGGACTAACTAAAAAAACATATGAATGTGAAACATTTTCACGAGTCATTAAAAATATGCAAATTAGATATAGATTTGCAGAAAATTCAACATTTTTGTTCATTTTGAACTTATCCGTTCGATAAATATATAATTTCAGGAGTAGCTTAAATTAGTATTTTCGTATCATTAGATGTTGGCATAACTACGGGTAGACTCGTGAACATATTTCGAAAATTATACAATTACGTGAAACGAGACTCAGAAGAATTGTAAATGTTAAGATGTTCCGTGTACATTACAGCTACATGTGGAGAAAGAAAACCTCAACATTTTGTGGTTCATATCGGTGCGTTCATATACTTCTGCATACTGATGGCTATAATCGTCCGAAAGAATGTAATTTTGGCAAAACCAATAACCGTACATGATTTAATTTCAAAGGATCTTATTTTCTAAGATAAATTAAATTTGTATTAGTACCACTCCACGTTTTTAAGACTGTTATCAAGAAATATGCTGTAAATTTCGTTTTAACGACATGGTTTTCTTTTTACTAAACATTGTTAATATTACTAGAGCACGAAATATCGTCAAGTATCTTTTTGTCCATAACCTCCTCAATATTCAATATATATATGCATATACACATAATAATTGTTTACAGCTCGTAGGAGATCTAGAAACTGTAGTTATTGATAATGAAATGTCGTTTATAACTATTTAATCAGACAAGTACAAACGCTCAGTTTGTTTAATAGACTTGTATATATCCCATACATCAATCCTGAAAAGCCAATTCCCTCACAGAACACAGCATTATGACAAGGTCACGGAGAGGTTATAACCTTAAACCTTCAAACGACTCGTTCTCCTATTCTTGTGAAAATGTTATCTGTAATGAACCTTAGAATGTAACGTTAAATGTAACACTTACAAAACACAGAAAATTGAACGTTGTAGAATTGTCCGCCTATTTACCTTCTTATAAGGTTGCTATTCCTATAATCAATCGATTTAATTTCTTTTATTGCCACTAGGTGAAATTTTGATTTTTGCAGCTATGTTTTGACTCCCGGTATGAAAAGGAGTTTGGAATCAGTACATATTACACCTCTCAGAGTGAATATTAGGTACATTTTTACCAATGTAGAATAGAGTACACTGAGCTATTGCGATATGTAACCTTACAACAAGCTTGTTCTACACAGAAAAAAAAGTCTTACAATTGTTACATCTCAAATTAAGCACTGTAAAAGGCTTAATTTCAGTCAAAAATTGAACTAATTTTCTTAAATTAAGGCAATATTTGCGCTTAAAGTCTTACGTTCGGACAGCAAAGTTTAATTTTATTAGAGATTTATGCTTAAAGAAAAATTTTTCAAGCCTACTCACACCTAAGTCAGAGAATTCTTATTTCGAACCTGAATAATGACAAAAAGTAAGTTTCCGAAACTAAAAACAAGGTTTTAAGAGCTAATATTGACTTAATTTAAGAAAATTAGCTCAATTTTAGACTGAATTTATGCCTTTAAAGAAATTTTGTATTATATTTTCATTATCAGGTTTTTGAATGTTTTTAAAGCAATATTTTTCAAGTATTTTACTTTCTCTGTGTAATTTTCTTCCATCAACGCCCTCGCAGCTAAACTCGACTCCTATTTTACCGTGAGTGTTTTTTAGAGCACTATGAGCAAAAATGTAATCTTTCAAAAAAATACATAGTACAAAAAAATGTAGAATCTTCGTTCTTTGTTTAAATGAATCGTCGATAAATGATTCCTTATACCTTCTTCAAACTTCAAGAGCAGCATCTGCAAGGGTTTATTTCGAACGATATAGTATCTACGGAATCTTAAATGCAGAATAGAATAATAGATTTAAAAAAATTGTATGAACGATTCCTAGTTCGTAACAAATATTTATTGTTTGTATTGTATTACTAACCAGTTTCATTATAGTGTTATTTGGTATTTTTTGATAATCGGTATATTATGTTGCACGACTTAAGAAAGTGTAGATTTGGGCGGTGCATCTTACAAACCAATTTTCAAGTCCAGCCATAAATTTTTACACGTACCAAAAATAACAATGAGTAAGGTGTCAAGAATTTACTCTAAATACATTTAGTTGATATTTGGGATTATAAAAGATTTAATTTCAGTTAAGTTAATAATGAACTCAAAGTTAAAATAAACTCAAGAAAATAAGAATATAAAATATAAGATAAATATAAAAGTGTTGAAAATCATTATTATTGAAATTAGAAAAATGTGTTTATGTGTATAGATATATTCATGAATATTATTTTCGAAAGCACATTTTAAAATTGAAAAATTGTAAAAAGTTTCCAAGTTATATATATATATACAGCACCCACGGTTATAGGCATTCTGGAAACGGGTACTTTAATCTTTTCGCAACCGGAAACGTAAACGGAAAATGGCGAAGGCATTTTCGCAGATAAACTTCTCCTGAAATGTTTTATTTGAATACTAACCCGGCATGAGAGAAAAGCCGCGCCTTCGCGGCTGTCAAAGCTCTCTAGCACCGAGGTGTCCGTATATCGACTTGTATTCCCGTAGGAAATGACTTGCGTCGATTTCCTTGGCGGAGCTCTGCGACCCAGATATCCGCGCGCTGGCTTGCAAGCACGTTAAAAATAAATTAACAAGCCTGTAATCCAATAATCACTAGCCGATTGTCACAGTTTTCCTTAACGTCAAATATCCAATAATTATACCTACTATTCAAGCGACCTATACCTATTATGCCTGACCTACGCCTCTTCGAGATAGTTATCTGTTCCTGTTACTCTATACTGTAAATTGAAATTAAATTCACATTACATGGGTCAGGCTGTAAAACAGCACTTAATGCTGTGCCTCGCCCCTTGAACAATGTAAATTAATGTATATTGTGTCAATAAAGGCGTTATTATTATTATTATTATTATTAAATTTTAAAACCTTGTTTGCTAAAATGTAAAAAACTTGTAAGTCTTTCCAAATAATGGTATTTTTTAGCACCAGCTGGCATGGAATAGTTATCATATAATAGTAAATCCTACCAAAAGTCCACTAAATTTGGGTACTTCGTGAATCCAGTATAATCGAAATCTCGGTCAGAAACGGATCAGAAAACGATCATTTTTTTATCTCAATCAAATCGAAATTTGATTCTCAGTCGTTTAAAGCGAGCATAAACAGATCTTTTTTTGACCATAAAATGATCCAAATAAGATCAATTTTTAATGTTCGCGCATCGACAACCACCCTTTTTGCGTACTTAAATCTGATCAAAAGTTAACCATTTTTTTATCTTTATAGACAAAAATTGGATTACTTTTCAATCACCCGTAATTATAACTCAGATTGTTGTAAACTCTTCTAACTTTGGACCTGAAATGTATCAAAACTAGGATCCCATTTAGATCACATAAGGATCTGACCGACTTTGATCAAAATGTGATCAAATTTTGACCAACTTATTTTCTCTCGGGTAATGCCGCAAGTGCTACATTTTATTTTTATTTTGATCGTCATACTCGATTTGACATTTTGGGTCTTATAGTTACCAACCTCAGAAACGCATGTGCACAATAAAGAAAATCATGGCTTAGTCGCTTGGGCAGGGAATCATAGTAACATTTTGCATGTCCATATTAAACCAGCGTCTTTGGATGTAGTGTCCATCCTAAGTACGTTGAATTTTCGAAATGTTACTGGGCTTTGAGTTGACTGTGAAATTGATCCGATTTAATCAGTGTTTGCATCCTTATAAAAGTAAACGTTGAAGTCAGTATTTCAAATAATACCCTATTGGCACTGAACGTTATAGCAAGGTTAGAATAGTCTCAAGGTTGTTAACCTAATAATAACCTAAATTGAAACTGATATAAGATTTGGTGCTGTTGCGGTAGTGTTGATGTTTGAAACTAACGTAATGTTGATGTCACTAATGAGTTAAATATATTAGTACAAAAGTGCAATTAGTCTAAATTCTTTCTTCGTTAAATTACTTGGATTGAGAATTCGCTCTTGTCAGATACAAAGTTGTCTCTTTTACACCAGTTACTATAGTTTCAAACCTGTGTTTTATTTTTATATCCTATATTTTTGATCCAGTGAGGCTGGGATTTTCTAAATTGCGTTTTAATTCACACTCTGTATTTAAATGAAAATTTTCAATAATATTTAAAAGATTTGATTAAAATTTTAGATTTGTAAAAAATGACTCTAATCTTGTCGAGTAGGGAGCTTTGTAAGTTTAGTATCAATTTAAATTTTGTAAATTGAACATCAGCGACGTAATTGTCCGGATATGGATAAAATCTTATTAACTGATCTCGTATTCTCCTTTAAATACAGGGTCAAGGTGGTGCTTGATAAGAAAGGACGATATGGCATCCCTCTTTCTTTTATGGAAGTAGACATGTTTCAAGTGTATGTTTTCGTTATGCTGCCACCAAATAATCAGCCTCAAAAAACGAGGAAATCATTTTCACGACCTTAGTTACAAGCAAATTAATAATCTGACATTTTTTGTAAATGTTAATACAAATATGCTTATTCATATTGTTAAACGTGCACAATCGTTATTAAATTAGTTTATTATGAAATTTGTTTACAATATACATTAAAGCTGTGGGTCATTGTTTTAGAAGGGACACAAATTTTCATTTTTAGAAAATGTTTAAATGCAAAAAGCGCTTTGATCGAAAGGACTGGACGTTAAAGGGCTGTAGAAGAGCCAACAGAACACGTTTTTTCAGTTTTTTACATTTATTTCGAAACATACAAATCTGACGAAAAAATATTCTGGACAAAAAAGGTAGAGCTTGGAATTCTCTACAAAAAAGATTTTATACAATTTTGTCGTAGTCGCAAAAGAAACCTGCTAAAATAATGCTGAAAACGACCTATTATTCGTTGCTGTTACCGAGAGGTTGGAGGTTAGGTTAGTATTTTGGGCTGTCTCTGGGGGGGGGGGGGGTCTCGAGGAGGAGGACGGAGCCTAATCAAATATATTTTTGTAGCTTTAAAAATTATTCGGATTTCGATCAATCGACCCATTACACTAATTTCTTTAGACCAATCGATTTTTTGAAGAATCGTGTTTTAGAAACATTGTACCTTTAGACGAGTAGAAATATAATTTGTCAACTTAAAAACATGCGTGGCTGAGTGGGGGGGGAGGGGGGCTCCGCCCATTTCTGCTATCATATTCTCTTTCAGGTGGTCAAAGTACGTCGAAAATACGTTGTACTTTTTCCCGTTTCGAACACGTGGATCATCCGAAAATTTACCAAATTATTAAACCATGAAGGCGCCATTCTTACATTGGCATAGAACTTACAATGTTATACAGTTTAATACAAAGTATGCAAAACTTTTGAGTAATCACCTGGCATGATACAATATTAATAGTGGTATATATGTTTAAAAAGAATCGAAATAGTAAGTGACTTAAGAATCGATATAAATGGTAATTAGTGGAGTTAGTATATTAAAGGAAAAACTAAAGAGAGTTAATTCGCACACCAAGAAATCTGGAGGGATCCTGAAGCATAATTCACATTTACTTAGTCGTTTAAGCAATCATTTATGAAAGTGCCGATATTATTGTTTAAACAGTTAAAAATAGAATGTCCTTTATACGCAAAAAATATTTCTACTTCTGAAAGTGCATATTATACCACCGAAACATGTCTATTATAAGCAGTAGTACTGTAACTACTAATTTTTTTTTTGTTAATTCGGCGGTGCACTTTTAAGTTGTTGTCGTTATTATATACATATATAAAGGTGGAGAACATCTCAAAAATCCGAATTTCAAAAATCGGTAACATTGAAAAATCTACATTTAAAAAGCTGACATTGTTGTTTTCATGAATATTACAACTTTATGACTAAATGGCTTTTTGACAGTCATCGTTTTAAATGTCGATTTATCAATATTTCGGATTTTTGAAATTCGGGGTTTTGAGGTGTTCCCTGATATTCTATGGCGATAAGGAAAATTACCTAGGAAAGTTGCGTCAATTTAATTTTCCACCGTCGCTTTAAATTATACAAATTATGTTTTCTAAGGGTGAATTCTTTGTGCGTTTTTGTATATTTCTCTAATTTTTTCATATTTTTGTTTAAATACAACCAAAACTACAACTTACAGTAACTTATACGGTGTGTGTGTGTGTGTGTGTGTGTGTGTGTGGGCGCGCGCACGCGTGTAACACGAGCTTTACGACCAATAAGTCGGTGCATGTCTAAAAATAGTTTTCTGTAATAAGTTATTAACATTCTACGTATACATACACGCCGTCGAGGATAGAATTTAGATAGGTGGTCGCGAAAGTTTCCGTCATAAAACTTTTCACCGCTGCATGAAAATCGACAAAACTTTATTATCCGAAACTTCGCTATAACGTAAAAAGGCCGGACAACGTCGCATTATTCAAGTTGTGCGAAATAATAAAAATGTCATGTTTCGCAAGCAAGCGATTAAGCTTCTCTCTCTCTCGCTCTCCTTAGGAAGTTGGCGTTTTCATTAAATTTGTAATCGGGCGTAGGCCCCCCGAATCGCTTGATGCAGGCGGGGTTTTAAGGCGATTTTGGAGATAACTTCGCGAGGAATGCCATCCAGCTCGGCTTTGTCTTCACCTTTTTTTTTATTGAATTTTAAGTATTCGTAATCTCGGGTACTCGGTAATCCTCTTAAATAAACGAGCGGCGGGCGGCCTGGCGTTTTAGACATTTTTTCCCCATTTCGCTTTGACCCCGTTGAAAAGTTACGCTGTGCATTGAAATTACACCGAGTCGAATACCTCAGTTGGTAAAAGTGTGCATTCTTGCGCAATTTGCCATTAAAGTCACGACCAATTTACTCCAAACGATCCGGAATAAGTCAGGCTGATTAGGTCGATTAAAATTCAGGGTTGTCCCATATTTAAGAATTGCTCACCAACGATCCCCCATCCTTAGCTGCGGTGTAAAGGGAAATCCGATAAAAGGATTTCGAACTAATTCGGTCGGTTGAAATTAATTAAAATTGAGTATTCTAAATCGATAGTGATAATTTCGAGCGATCGATTAGACAACGCTGGTATTCGATGCTCATGACATTCATGTCTGGAGTAATTTATTGGTCGATAATGTTTTTAGAGCAGTGGATTGGTAATAATTCAACGGTACATGTAACAATATAGTACCTCAGGCCGAAAACGGTTACTATTCTAAGTGGAAGAATATTTCTATATTTTACTGCTGTAAATAAACGAATACTAAAAGCAATAACCTATATTTATAAAAAAATCTTCCAAAATGATGCAATACTTTTTTTTCAACATTGATGTCAATGATATATATATATAAATATTTAATAACATTACGAATGTTTTGGAACACATGTATGGTTTTCAAATTTTTTGTATTAATGTGTTAGAATTTGTTATCTTTCTGATACTACTAAATTTAACATCCACAAGACCTAATGAATCCTCCAACTACTAAATACGTTTCAGTTCATGTCATACTTATTTCTGAATTCAATCTAAGTTAAATTAGCTTTTGTTCTGTAACGTATTGCATATATTTGGCGCATGTGTCTATTCGGAGATTTTTGTAAAAAATGTAATTTTACATAATAGTGTAACTGTGGGTATTACTGCGTTTTTTTTGCATGAGGTGGTATTAGCGACTTGCTTAAAGCATATTATTCACAAAAATTTCTTTCTCTAATATTTGGTAGGTCCTTCTGTATCAGTAGATTCGAAAACAAAATTGTAACAAGTAAAATAACGTGGTTTTAATTAAATAAAAGGCTAAATAAAAACAATGCCCAATGCATGTATTTCTGTGAATTTGTGTGCATTACTGTGTACCAATTACTGCGGAAGTATCTAATACTGCGTGGGTATTACTGCGGATTACAAAGGGATCAAATAAGGTTATGAATATTTCTCATAAGAAATATTCGTAATTTTACTTCAAATAAAGAAATAGAGAAATTATACAAACATAATGGAAAAAATTGCACTGGTTACTGTTTTCAAAAATACCCAACGAAAATAACTATGTCAGAAGACAATACGTTACATTTCTTATAAAATATTGTTTACTTTATCGAATAATAAATCTAGAATATATTCACCATTAACCTTTACTGAAAATAAACACGTTTTAAGTAAGGCATCTGAAAGACATCACTGCGTGATTGTTGAAGAAAATGCATGAACTAATTTCAAATAATTATTTAAAATTTTAAAACCATTTTATACTTCCATATTTGTAACAAATAAGTGGATTAATGTTTTATATTATTTCTATATTTATTTTTATGAAAAATATTCACCTAAATACCGATAATTGGTATTTAAATAAATATCCGCAGTAATCGGGGCATCCGCAGTAACACCCACTGTTACCCTAGTTAGGAGCTAGATTAGTATAGATACTTTGCACAATACATATAATCCGTTTTTAATATATATGAATAAAAAATATTTGTAAATCCAACAAATATTAATGCAGTTAATTTTAATTTATTTTTCTCAGTAACATAAAAGTTGGGTGTACCTAAAAACCCGACAAATCACAAACCAGATACTTCAAAAACCAAATATTTCTGAAAATGTAATTAATGATTGAATTTTAAATGTGCTTAAATAAATATAATGCGCGGGTCAAACTGATTTGATCTACAAGTGACTTATAAAATTAATTCCTTGGTCAAACATTTTTTATCTTTAAATGACCTTGCAGTGAGACTTTCAGGCTTACGACCTAAGATCATTTTTTTATGTAGTAAACGCACCAATCGATGGTGTCTGTATTTTGAAATGTCGGGTTTTCGATGTGTCTGTTTTGTGATTTGTCGGGTTTTTGAGCAGCACCCGAAAAGTTGATGCAAAAATAGTTTATTTCTACTTCTTGGGATTTAACCAAGTGAGTTGTTAAATATATGTGAATGGTATCTGTTAATCAGCATATGAACGTACACAACGAAGTTTGATAATATTTTTAGGAACAATCTGACAACTCAATATAAATATCTGAAATATCAACAACTAAAACGTTTAAAAAATGTTTCTGACTTGGTGTGAAATTTATTCTAGGCCTGCCATTAGCGAATCTGGCGTGAATTGTACACTGGTGTCACAATAAAAACTTAGGCAATTGGTTTTCCATGTAATAAATTGATAACGAATCATTAAAAAAAGTGGAAATAATTTTAAGGTTAAGATAATTAATTATAATATATTGTAGTGCATTGAAGTTTTAGGCTGCTGCAATATTGATCATCATTCAAGCGATATGATTTTCTTCCCATTTTTACAAAATGTATGGTACTATATATATGTTTGATATCTCTTATGCTTTAAAAAAGCTTTTGATCAAGAACTGCTTCTCATAATATCAGAAAAAGAAACAAACTACTGACATTCCTGATTTATTCAGATTTAACTTGTAAAAAACCGAGCTTAGTCATGATGGTGATAATCGATGTTACTGAATTAAAAGTGACTAACCCGAATTAAATGCATTGTACTTATTTCTGAACATTCACCTAACATGCTGTAATGTTATAAATTTCAAGAATGATATTTTAGTCAGTAAAAGTAACACGCTGGAAATATAAAACTTGAATAATTGTATATAATATATCGTGTTAATACAGTCTTTTATTACTGATAACACATTTAGTAGCTTCTGTAGAAAAATTTATCAGCTGGAACGTTTATAAATTATTTAAGAAAATTTGCTTACAAAGAAACAATAAAAAGGCTTATATACTTATTATTGATATAATAAGGGTAAATTTTGTATACTGTACTCATTATTGCACAGACTTCAAGGTACCTTTTAGTCTTTATACTATACATTGAAATTTATTTGAAATATTTAAAAAATATTAACTATTTAAGATTCTACACAATTTTCTAATTTTAATAATTATTTTGCTTCATCTACTTTGAACTAAAGATTTGACTTCATGTGATGAAAGATGCAAAATTTCTTATATTAATCGATATAATGTAAGTGCACAAAAACTGAATATATATCGATTTTTAAGCGTTAACATATAATTCGTTGTATATTTATAAATTCTATACACACTAAAGTATAGACGTAACGTATTTTTATAAAAGTTATTCTTATTTAACGTTGAATTGAAGAATTAGAAACCAGAAGAACATTAGTATTATGCTTGTTTTATGTATTCTTTTTTATTTATATTTTCTCATTTGAATCAACTAACTTCTTTCAACATCCTTTTTGGTGCTCTTGTAAAATATATTTTAAAATCTTTTGATTAACGCTTTGCGCGTGGACATAAAATCCGGCTGTTTATGTTTTTACGTTATAACCATTTGGTTAAAGGATCTCCAGCATATGGCAAACAGATCTACATTTTGCATCACATGACTATTTGATGCGCCAAAGGTGTTGATTATACTTTCAGAGAAAGAAACCGGCAAAGTTCAATACAAGTTTTCAAGCGAACCGTAGCTACACACGTGTTTTTCTCCGTAAACCCTTTTCTGCAATTAACATGCGCCAAGAAAAAGAAATGAACGTAGGACGAAAAATATAATTTTTATTATTTGAACTATTTGTTTCTGGAATTTGACAGCGTGAGATCCCACGTCTTTCTTTGAAAAGTATCAACAGAAAATGTGTGGCGCAACAATCCTTCACGCAAGGCGATTTCTTAGGAACAATCTTGTTTTTTGTTGGTTAAATATAAAAATGATGAAAACTTTATATGAGCTGCGTAATAAATTATTTAATAAAACTATAAAACTTATTTTCAAAATCCATGCCACTTCTTTGTAATTCTAAAATGCACCTATTACAACTAATATCTACAAATATATCTGAAGGATGTAAAAATTCACCAGTAACACAAAAAAAATATTCTTTATTAATTTGTTATTTGTTATTTCAAATTAAATTGAATTGATTTTGTTATTTCAAACACCACCTAGAAATAAGAAACCGGTTAAAAAATGATTTAAAATGTATATTATTTGATTTCTGATTAAGCTTAAAGCTATTTAGCGAGTTCTCTATAGTGCCAATAAATGAGCAACATATAAGATCTGTAAAATCAGGAATTGAGATATGGTATATATATATTAAAAAATAATTACTCAATTTCAATCTTACATATAGAGAGGGAAAAAAACTTAATCTTCCAAAATATTTATCCTTTTTCCTTTAGAACTGAATCTCGTGTATGATTATACAAATAAAATATAAATTTATATGCATTCGAGGATAGAACGGTTTGTACGTTGTAACTGAATTAATTGAGTACAAATTCCATATAATTAGTATATTTTTGTACATAATAGTTACTGATATTGCAACAAAATTAGGCATACCGCTAATTTGTAACGTTTCCATTAAATTTGGAATTTGTTAGTTTATAAAAATAATTTTAATGTAAGCAAGAAATCTAGACTTAAATTTATATAAACAGAACTTTTAGAAATAACAGTTTATAAAGTATTTGCCAACGACATACGGAAAAGAAGAATTTGATTAGTGCTATTAGTTTCTGCCCAAACAACCACGAATTTGCCTTCGTTTTAAAAGACATATTTTATATTTTATCGTCGATGGGTATTCTTCTATTTTTGGGTATGATCTTTTAAAAAAATATGGAAATAAACGAAAAACTCTTTTACAAATTTTTCCCCCTTTTTCGATAATCAATCCCAATTAAGCTACCCCCTCAGATCTGGTGGCCTAATTGGACGTATAAATGACTATGAACACCAAAGAAATACTTTTCAATATATTTCAATATGGCAGCGTTATAGAATGAAATATCGTTAAAAACGTCCGTTTTCTAGTTTCGTTTTTATAATGGCAATGATTTCACAACATTTATAGGTTTTCGAGGTCGCTGCAGCCGAATCTGATATCAGATTTTGAAAATTCAAAATGACGGATAAAGTATGAATGATAATTGTGAAAAAAATAGTCCAATTAATTTAATTTTCCAAGAAGCGTCGTATTGATCAGAAATATTCTTCAGTATATTCCAATATCGAGGCCACATAAAATGAAATAGCATTAAGAAATATACAATAATATTGTTGTTGTTCTTTTTTTTCCATAATATGTATAACCGTTTTCATAACATGTATTGCAAAATATATACAAAACGGATATTTTGAAAATTCAAAAGTTATGATGCAGCATAGAGGACAAATTTGAAAAATTAATCGAATTAGTTCCATTTTTAAAAAGGGTCCGCTATACTGGATCCCCCATTTTTCATTTATAAAATCTGTTATCAGATTGCCAACAGCGGCCTCGAAAATCTACAAAAGTTGTGAAATCATTGCCATTCTGAAAAAGAAACTGGAAAACTACGACATTAAAAGTGTTCCCGTGGCCTCAATTTTTATCAGAAACAGACGTATGAGGGGGCAAATTCTTCATCTTTTCAAGCTCTACAAATTCTCCCTGTGTGCCATTTTGGTAGCTATTTGGCGAAATAAGTAACATGCGAAAGACCGAAAAAAATTGGCATTTATTTTGTTTTCAAAACTTCAAATATATTCATCGCGAGTCAAATGCTTTTACGGATAAATTGTAGGGCTTAAAAAAGCTTGGAAATTATCTGCTACTAATTGAAATAACTTAAAAGCTAGAAGAGTTATTGCAACATTTTTTTTCTAAACTTCAATGGCCCGTCACTTAACTTCTAAGCCTCAGATCCAATTTTGGTACAGGACATTTTGATTTGAAATATCATCGAAAATAACCTCTAAAATATCGAAACCCAGTTCTTGGGCACCCTGTATATACAACGTATTTATAAACACGAATTTTCTTAGGTGATCTATTCCCATATAATTGTATTCTTCTTAAGCTATGCTAGAGCATACTGGACAGAGCAAGTTCAATATTTTCAACTTTATTCGTCTTCTACGGTATTACTGTTGATTTGTTGATTTTACAAAGAATGTGCCTGTAACTTTTTTTTTGTAAAAAATTTGATGCACCATCTTTTTTGTTTGAAAAATTTTGTAATGTGATTTGTATTTTTGAAAATAAAAATAAAAAAATGTGATTCGTTCATATTTATTAGTCGTTTATGACATAACCGTTGATTTTACGAAAAAAGTATATACACATAACATTTAATTAATGGAAGCATTTTCTTGTGTGTTTTGTATTTTTAATGAGAAACGCAAAAAACGTATTTTTCAGCTTCTTTTTTGTTCGACCTCCTTAAAATTAGTACAAATGCACTCTAATAACTAATCAGTTCTAGGTTCATCTATGCCCAGCTCAAAAAGAGGTTCAACTTTGAAATCGGTTGGCGAGATATCTCGCGCGAAAGAACTGACACATATAGACATACATACAAGATCCCGGACACAATTTTTGTATTGTATTTTTGAGTTACTAAGGATCTGAAACATCGATATTTAATGAAAAACTATAGGGTAATTTTTTTTTTGCGGAAGTGACCAAAATCAATACTTGCAGACCTATGGTTCTGGGTTGAAGTAATAACTGTTATACATATAATATTATTTGATGATTTCCAATAAATTATGTTAACTCAATATAATATACGAGTTCATACATATCTTTAATATCTAATTATTTTCACAGCAATAATAAACTGATGTATATCGCTTTACCTATGATTTTATATTTAAGCAATTTGAAAAAGAACAAAAAATAGTATATTATGTAACAAGGGCGCAATTATCGATCTTCGACGAGTGCGAAGTTTGTCGCACTAGCAAAGCGGGCGTGACAATCACACTAGTCGGGGATCGACATTTCGTCCGTGTTCCATACGATATTTTTCAATGCGACGGGTGTGGGGCCTGATAATTTGCGGCCGTATATATATTCCACTGCAGGGTGCAAAATCGAGTTCTACTCCTGGAGTGTTAAAAATAATATAATAGTATTATTTAAATTAATAGTAAAAAGAAATATATTAATTTCCATGTCCACCACTAATGCCGCTTATAATTATGGATGGCGTTGCGTTCGACCTCCACCGCGTCTGAACTAGTCAGTGAGCCATGATGGTGTGGAAGCCTGCCTCAGACACCGAAACCAGACTGACGGAATGTAGCCCCGGTGGAGTGATATTTATACTCCACCCTAGCAGAGTTAAAAGAGGGGGGGGGGGTGAAAGAAAAAAGAAAAATAATGGAGTAAAAGGATAAGAGTATGAAGTTGTCAAAGTTAAAATGAATGTGGGAGAACCTACGCAACCAGATGCAGGTAAATGATACGTGTTTTACGCAAATCTGTACAACTTTTGTGTCCCATAAAGCAGAGAAAGGTGAAAAAAAATGAATGCAAATGCACACGAACCTGTTACGGAGAGAAAATATTAATTGTTGAGTGTAAAGCAAAAAGTAGGCAATAGATTATTTCGACATGAAATCTACGGATATGTGAGTTTTATTAGCTTTAGGTCATATCCCTTTTGGTCACATTCGTGACTCAACATGTATTCTTTGGATAACTTGTATGTTTGTTGGCATGGATCTTTTGATCGTTCCATTTGAATATAAGTTAATATATATCATTATTTTCATCGCAATAATACTAACGTTAATTTAATGTAACTGAATTCTTCATTTTGTTGGTGATTTTAATAAAGCGATTTTAACAATATCGGTTAATAAAACAATTCATGATACTTGCAGTCCTATAAGCCGGGAAGTATAAAACGGTGGAAATTTGCAATAACAAAAATTTAATATGAAGGTATGGCATTGTAACCACACTTTGAAGTGGCATGAGGTTAATAAAAACACTTTTATTCCATGTTATAGGAGAAATAAGTAAGTTCAAATCATCGAAAAACTATAAAATTGTTGTCGAATGAAATAATACGTAAAAAATCAACTAAGAGAATTTGAGATATACTTCTAAAACCTATGGCCACTTTGGAAACCTATAAAAAGTTATTTTTTTCTTTATTTTCTCGAAATTGAAGCAGTAATACCTGCCTCCTATAATTATTTAATAAAAAACCTACATTGTGTGTACTGCTATAAAGATGGTCAATATAAATTGCAGGGCTAGCGTTGAGTTTCAATTTAGTGGGGTTTTGTGACAATGATGGTGGAAAGTTTTCGTATTGCATTATAAAATGTCTCTCCCGTTATCATAAAAAATTCCCATACAGTAGTAACTCTGGTCAGGGGGCACTATTTTCATTCCTACACATACACACAGACACATCAAGATATTGGATATCAATTATAATTGAGATATGAAGTAATTATTTAATATCCAGTATGGAAATATGCCCGTAAAATTTATAATAATTTTTTATATCGTTATTATAATTTTTTAATATTATTAGTGTAAGAGAAATGGCAGAAGTTTTTCGCATCTTCCCTATACATATTTTAATATGGTATGATCGAACTAGCTAAGCTAGATATTTACATTATTTTTTGGAGCGATAGGTGGCGCTAAAATTCAAAAGTGGTACCGCGTATTGTATACAATTTCACTGAAATGACCATCTGGAATCTGGACAACAAGCAATAGAAATCGTAATGACCCTCCCTCCTAATCGACTTCACTTTCGGATTGGTACGCCGCCTAGTGTACATCAGTTTCCATTTATTGTATACGGGAAAAAACAGGTTTGGACGTATCGACCAAAGAAGTATTATGAATTACAATATTGATAAGCCGCCCATTGCTATTGAAAAGAGAACTTTGCATTTTTTCCAGCAACCATAGATGTGGAACGGAATAATTATCAATATAATATGGTTAAGATAACCATATCCAAGGTTGTAACAACCGTGGTGTTTTTTCCCTGATAGTATTTTCATACCAAATTGAATTGTTCCATTTGTATATATAGTACAGTTGCGGTATAACTGCATCTCGCTATATTTACGTCCCAGCATATTTGGCTGGTTCCGTTCCGTTATATTTGCTCGTCACCCCTCTTTTTCCCCCACCTTGCGGGTTGGGGTGTCAGGAAGGGCCTGCTGTGACGTAATGAACATAACGCGATTCAGGAGAGTGGGAGAGTAGCGCACCCCTTTTGTGGCAAATATAAGGCGACGGGAGGAAAAGGCGAGAAACCGAGCGGGCAAATATATCGGGAATCTACTGTACACGGTTGTTAGTATAGTGTTAATAGTTATTGAAAAATTGAAATACATCACCTAAAGTTCAAGCAATATCGTTAGTCGAGTAAAATTGATCAACTCCCCAATTGATCTAACTCTACCGAAACATCATCTTGTTCACTGGTTTCGTACCAAATTCTGTTCTGGTATAAAAGTCGAATTTTCGCGAATCAAAATGTCATGTATCAACTCAAAAATACTAGATACCTTTCATAAATGTGAAACTTTAACTACGGTGGAAGTATACATATGCTTGTAGTGAAATTTCAAACTCGAATCTCGAGCGCAAATAAATAAGTCACCGTTATCGTCGGAGACAGTGATCCGGCTCTGTGACGAGAGAGTCTATTTATTTTCGTACCAATGTCATCCGGCGAGTTTTTCCGCGTGTAATTGAAATTTCAGCGAACACGCAGACTCGAAAGAAGCGTGCATGAGTGTAATGACGTCATGGAGCTGAGAGTGCGCCAGTATATTTATAATTATCGCATTATAATTTAGCCGGTTCCATGTCACGGGGATTCATCGCTTTCCACTTCGTTCCTCACCATGAGACTATCGCGGCGCTCTGGCTGCTGGACCACGTATACATACATAAATGCATACATAGATATATATCTGATATACGCGATCGAGTAAGCCAGCCAATGACGTCAGCAGCCGCGTCTGCGTTGCGTTACGTCACGCCTGGCCGTTATTTTGTTTTCCCCCGCGCCGACCTGCCTTCCGCGCGCTCAGCGGCGCAGCCACCGATGCACCCGCCCCCTGGACCCCTCCGCCCTTCTCCTCACCCAAACCCCAGTCCCAGCACCGGTCGCCCATCTCCGCCGCACCCCCGAACCCCCGCCCCCGACCCTAATGCCACCGCAGCCGTGCGCTTTGCTTCGCTTTGCTCCATTCTATCTGACCGACGTGTATCTGGGAAATTCGACCAACGGATTTACCTTTTATATACATGGATACTCGAAATTATTAACCGATCATTTATTAGAACCACTCTGGATTCTAGGATTTCTAATTACGTTGCATCTGCCACAATTACATAAGTGAAAATGCATACGTCTTAACCCATCAAAGCATAGTTTTCCTGAATGGCAAACAGATGAGAGCTTTCGGGGTCACTTATTACGACCCGATCTCGACATTTGAAAATTCAAGATGGTGTATTCAAAGTACCGAATTCGCACAACGGAACTCCATCAAAATCATGAATGGAATTTTCTGGATCATGAGTAACAGATTTTGAATTTTTCTAAAATGATGCGAAATTTGCAATGAAAGACCAAAAAATCTCAAAAGTAACTGGTCGTATATATAAATCCATCGAATTGCACAAATTCATCCACTGTATTGGATCAGTCATATTGAATTTTGTATATTCAATTCCATGGCCATCACATAACGGCGTTTTACCTGTTATAATATTCATACTAAACTGGTAAAAGTAATGTGGTTTTGGTTACTTAACTTAACTCTCGTTAATGTTACCGCCCTTTTCCTTCCTCTATTTTAACTCGTTCCGCTGATTTTTTCCTCCGTTATCCGCCCTGCGCTGTGACGTCAGTGTCGATACGTATATGTGGAAAAGTTTGGTGCTACGGTCGTTGACTTAATCTTGCTAGAGTGTTTGCGCACGCGTGTAAATGCAAAGGACGTCACCGCGTGTTCTATATCTGATATCGCAGGAAAGAGACCGCCATGCCATTTGCTTTGACTTGAAAAGTTAAAATAAGGGGAGGCCTACATTAATATCCAACTAAATATCTCTCCAAAATTGCGCAAAATTGTTGAAAGGCCTTCATTGCTTCACATCCATATGGCGGAATTGGGCGGGAAAAGTTGTAGGTACATATTTTGGTGGAAACGGAGCAAACGAGGATCATCCTAACCCTCACATTCACACATTTTTCTTTATACATATGCTACTTATTAAAAATGTGTTGTTCGGGGGTTTCTGAATTTTCTGATTACAAATCTACACTTGGAAATTCGATATAGCAGATTCAAAATGGCGGACCAAAATGCAAAACGTGAATTGTATGAAATTTGTTCCTGTCATATTGGATGGCCCACTTTGAATTTTGAAAAAATAACACTTTTGGCAAATATAGGGAGACGAGAGAGGAAGGCGAGGAACCGAAACGGGCAAATACACCAGGAATTAAGTAGGGGCCATCCATAAATTACGTACACCTTTTTTGGGCATTTTTGACCCCACCGTAGACAGTTTTATGATTTTTAGACATATATTTTATATATACCGTAGTTCTTGGCCGACCCCCTCCCCCCTTAAATGGTAACTATGTATAGTAAAAATAATGTAAAATTACAAACATTTCTAACAGGGCAGCACGCAAAACACTTTTTTTCTGGGGGTGGAAAACAATTTTGGAATTAAAAATGTTATATTCATTTAATCACAACTATGATCCATTAGGAAATGATTCTATTGGCTTGTATACGCGCAAAATCGGTCATTAATAAACATCTATGTCTTCGTTAATGAAGTCACACCTACAAAAATTAGTCCAATATTGAAGACCATTGACAGGCAGTGTTATAGCGACAAGCGTAGTTGAAAAAACAAGTTTATGCACTACAAAATCGTTGAATGTAATCAAATTTAATTTCTAACAATTTTAGACTTCTTTTTGCTATGCAGTTTCAATTTATATTTATTGACTATGCATGTTGCAGTACAATTATCCGGTTTAAAATAACAGACTCTCATACAGGAAATAAGAAACCATTAACAATTTTTTGTTTATACAACTATCGAATGATATTAATACCGTGAGTTTTTATGACACACAGCGAGAAAAAAAGGTTAATCGAACTATAAAAAACGTCGTACTAAAATATAATAATAATAAATTCAACAACACGAAAAGTTGTTGTTTTTACGGTAAAACGCAGGTGGATTTGAGGTTATGTACTCCATTCCACATTTAACGAGTAGGAAATAGCAAACGGAACAATATTATTGCAAGAAATAGTTAATTTAATTATTTTTTGTGATTTCGTTGTTTACTTTTTAAAATGGTTGGATTAATAAAATTTGGTATTTCTGTGTACATTTAAAATTTATGAAAACTTCTTCGCTTTCTTGTAAAAAAAATTAAATATACTATATGACCAAAACCAAAGATTTTCATTTCTAATGGTGTAAGTAAAAAATGCTCAGCTAATAACTTCAGTTCCTAACCTAAAATATATAAATTAAACAGAAATTAGAGAAATTCTTTGGTTCGACTCTTAGGGCGCTTACGCAAATTTCACGAATGTAAACCAAGTTGCAGAGAGCTCGGTCCAAAATTTGGTGAAATTTTGCAAGAATAAATTTTGAAGTAGCAAGCTCGCATTATCGCCTACCAAATTTATTCTTGCCCATTCTCACTCCATTCTAAAACGATCTCGCTGATTCTCGGTGTACATTCGTACAAAATGTAGAAAAGCGCCCTAAAGCAGTAATTCATGATGAATTCACCCAGAAATATATGCTTTTCAATGACAATACGGTTTCGGTAAAAGTGAACTAGATTAAAATAGAGAGTCGGTGTTTAGTCACTACGAAGGATTCCACTAAATACGTAAATAAACAAATTATTAACGTTTCTGTTAAGCCTATAATTTCATGCTGGTGTTATTTATTCAGATAAGAATGAAGGTATTGATTAAGGCTAGAAGTATATAATTCGAACCATTTAGATATTCGAACTATTTTAATAAACGAGTAGTAGTGGCATTCGAGACAAAATAATCTGAATTGTGGAGCACAATTCGAATATTCAAATTCAATTAGACTATCTGAATAGTAAGATAAACTTTTTTAGATAATATAAAATGCTTTTCTTTAACCGATTAAAATATGAGTAATTAAAACTGCTAGAATCTATTCAACGGGAATCTAACATTGCATAATAAGCCATAAAATACTTGCGATAAAAAAACATACGTTTATTCATATTCATCGTCCACTATCACAATCGTAGAATGAATATCCTATGTAATTTAGAAATTAAATAAAGCAATATTAGGATAGTATTGGAATAAACGAATTGTTTCAACAGGAATAAATATCAATCGGAATAACGAGTTCAATTCGGCGATAGGAAACAACTCTTGATTAACAATATTTTTCATTTTTATAAAAATATTAAGGAAAATAACGATATTAAGAATAATAAGGATGTATATTCGCCTTAAAAAAAATATTGTACTTTAACGGATTGTTTTTTAGAAAGACGCACCAAAATTTGAACTGCTCTTACTTATTCAATTATTTTAATACGGAGTAAATTATGTATTGCATATGTTTGCACGTCTTTTGGAAAAAGGTGAGTCATTCCCTTTAAAAGTATAACGGAATTTTCGTTTGGTAAAGGTGGATGTTCACAGGGTCAAAATAAGATGCTATATTGTCAATTGATAATAATTGTCTTGATTTTTATTACGATTCAGCTGAATCTATTTCATTCTCATAATCATAAATACCTTTATACATTTTTGTTTCTGAGAACACACCGCTAAAAAAATGCATGAATTCTAATGAAAATGTAACGGAAGCAAATTGGATACATTAAAAATAATGCTGTTCATGAAAATTTCGATGAATGCACCAGCTTGAAATTTGCTCCCGTTACATTACATGAAATTTAACGTACGGTACCTGAATTGTAATGAACTGTACATACAAACTTTTATTAATGCGGAAATTTGCATCCAAAATATTACATTCGTTGGAATATTTTGGCTAAAATATTAAAAATATTCCCAATGGGAAATTTACAGGCATTAAAGAAACGTCAAACATTTTGAAAATTATTATATAGTTCTATTTATTTATTACTTAACTTCTCTGTTATCAATGTACTATACGACTATATGTAATTTTATAAGTAATTAATTTTATTTTTTGTATGCTAATTTTATATTATTTAACACGACCGCAAATAAATGAATAACGCTCGTAAGTAAATAAGAAAAACACTTTCCCGACAGGAGATCGAACCCGGGCCTCTCGCTTACAATTATTACTATTATTAAATTTCAATATATTATATTTACGACTACATTTAACGTAAAATTCACATTAATTTTGATAAAAATGTACATAAATCAATTTTTCGTTATTGAATAGAAATTTCAAAAATGATTTCTTAAAATTGCTGCACATTCTCATTAAATTTCATAAATTAATGGACAGTTAAATTAAATTCAATGCAGTATTGTTGCATTAAAATACATTAAATTTCATGACATTTTTTACAGTGTACTTTGAACGAATGAGTTCACTCTGTGTAGGATGAAAACTTAGTCTTAAACAAATTTCACACTTATATAGAGTGACGCAAATATTACCCAGCACACTAAATTTTCATTCCAAGAAATTTTGACTGAGGGAGCAACTCATGAAGTATTGGACTTTATAATAATTTTGCAATTGCTAAATAACAAATGCAGCAGATAAAACAAGACATTCACTGAACAATTTGAATATGAAACTGCTATAACTGTCCAAAATATACGCCAGGTGGCTTATACCCATAAGTTATAGTAGTTTATTTGTGGGATTATAACAGCTGTTAAGGATAGTCGAGCTTGTAAAAGCGCATGTAAAATAAACCCTCGGTGTTAAATTATGCAACAGAATTTTCAGAAATATATTTAATAAAAAAGCATCTGCGTCATTTGGAATGGGTTAGACTTATGTGAGTGATCTTCTGTTGTAGATATAACTATCTATTGGTAATGGAGCCATTTTTAAAATGCTCTTATTACGATATACTTCTTATTGTTCTTGGCTAATGCATAATATTTTGAACGATAGTTAACAATGTCTTAAATAATTATATGAGTAAAACTGTGTTAACATTTTAAACACAGTTTTTTTGGCTATTTTTGCGCCTTAGATAAAAGTCATCAAACAGTACATTAGAATTGATTTTCGTAGGGAAAAAATAAAAGTAAAGTAGGTGCCCTATAAAAACTTGATAACTTGCTCGTTATTTGGTTTTCGCTGTTGACCTACTTTTTAAATGAATGTTCAATAAAATTATTAATAAACTTTTGCACTATAATTGTTATCCCTTTCTTCGATAAAATCATATTTCAGATTTAAAAACAGCTTCAAATAACATTAAACACTGTATAGGCTATATATAATTTGTCACTAAAAAAAATAACAAGTTATTAAAAGAAAATAACGTGATTTTATTATGTTTAAATATTGGTTCAAACTGCTTTCAAAGGTTTAAAACCGGGAATAGGAAATCATACAATTAAATTAAAATAAACAAAATAAACAATCATCGATTTTATTTTGACGTTTAGGTATTTGGATAAGCTATTTTAATGTTTAGGATATCGAATGGATTATAAGAAGTGGTTATCGATGTATTAAGTTTGCTTCAATTAATTTCTGTGGAAAATAAGAAGCATCGGTTTCAATTGTAAATGAATGAATTAGAAATTGCATTATCGATTGCAGGAAAAACAGTGATAATACCAACATTTGGCCAAGGCGGAAGTTATCTAGTTCGAAATACACCTATTATATACTTCAAATATATATAATAAGTTTTTAATGTTGTAGAATGAACGAAAACGAATTAGATGATCGTTAATATACGATGCTTACAAAATACTTTGTTAGCACTAATAAGATCAATCCAATTTTTCAGTCGAACAGTGTTGCAATCAAATATTAGTAAAATATTTATATAAACTTATACAATAACTGCACCATTTTAATATATCAACATTCTCCCTGGTGAATTAAAAGGTGTAAATAGTAATTCTCCTTTTTAACTTCTTGTGCCTGTTGAGAAACGCCTACCTTCTTGACCAAGATCAGGTATTTCCTTGGGTTTGAATAAAATATTAGACTATACGTCCGGACAAATTGTACGTCTGTCGTACATGACCTTAATCAGGGTTGTGAAACATTTAACAAACAATCAATAGAAAATAATTATTGAAATTCTTATAAGAATGTGTTACATAATACGATTTGTTACTACTGTTAATAATTTTGTATAGAAGTGACTAAATTAATGTAATATTGCCTTTTTATACGCCATCTCGATCGACAACAAAGTATAGTACTTCAACATTATTCGCTATTAACACCTCTGCAATGTTTTTGATCGAGGTCAAGCACTTTCAGGAAGTTTAATAAAAAATCAGCCTATGCATCCGTGTAAAACATTTTAAAGCTTCACAGTATTTCTGGAATTTACTAGTAGCAAATTTTCTTTCATTAAGTCTTATTTTCACGATTGTGTTTTAAATATTTAGAATAAGATTTGTAATGTAAATTCCGAAAAAAACGAGTTGACAGTAATTTGACAAGTAGAACAATTTTAAGGTACACTTCAGAACAATATAAAGAATTGAACGATTTTATAACTTTTGCAATGATATGTTGTATAGTAATGAAACGAAATATGTTAATTAATGTTGTTTCTTGTTGTATCACGGAGGATAAAGTACTTATTTATTTTTACGGGATTCTTCTTTTATTTTCCTTAACATCCCACAAACTTTTTTTATGGGTAATTATTCTGTATCTTTGTCAATCGTTGTGTTCTTCCTTCTCCCTCTCGCAGTATCTTAATCTTAATTTCACGCACGGTCTTGTTAATCTACATTATGCTTCTACGTTGTTCGAGTTTCGGAACTCAACGACCGAAGTTGCATTTTCACCTGGTCGTATACCTAGTGTTCACTAAATTTCGGTTTCCTTTTGTTTTCCATCAAATTAAACTTCGCCAAAATTATGGGTTTAACGAACAGAAAATTACAATGAGACTATTAATATATCGTTGGATATCTTTCTTTTATAACACAGTTAATTAATAAGTGATTAATGTTCCAAAACATAGTGTAAAGAAAGAGTTTCAATATGACTAATGGGAGATTATGGTTGGAATCCAAAGAAGAAATTATTTAAATCATCTATCAAGAAAATGACAATTTCCTGTGCGTATTATGAAATACTAAAATGAAGAATACTATATTCGCTATTGAAACGAAACATTGTATTTCCGCAAAACGTACAGTGGTATACACCGGTGACTCATTAGTCTCACTTATGAGCTTTTACTTTGTTCATTGTATTTTCAGAGAATCTAGCCTCAAACAAATGCAGGCAGGTTCAAGGTACTAATTTATGTACAGAGTGACACGTGTAGTTTTAAATACATCATTCTTGAACTGATGCATCACAATAAACAAAATAGCTTCATTTGAGAGAAGCACGTGAAACCATGTAATTCGTTTCCGATGGCGAAGTGCGCCTTTCATCCACGGATTGCATAAAATGTGAAAGTGATGGCAATAGATTTGCCCACATTGACTGTCGTAAAAGGTCGACGAGTCCTTTTACATCTATAAATATGAAAGTTTCCTTATTTTGTTTAGCTGGAACGACGAGGCGTGTCGCTCTAATCGTCGCGAGCGAAAAGTGATTTCATTTTTCCTCGAATCTACCTTCGTATATCGAACGAGGTTATTTAGATGTTTTCCAATTTTAGGTCTCGAACAATTGGATGCCTCTACCGGCCGCGTCAGGTTTTAATGAGAAATGATGTCAGTGGGAACGGGCATTTTTATAAGCGCGGAAACGCGTCAAGGCTCGCGAGGTCAGTCGCTTTTATATCGAAGGCCGAGAAGAAAAGTTTCGTCTTTGAACTCTTTACATCGACCGCCCGTATTATGCCGTGTGTCTTGGCGAATGTTCGCTTAGAATTAGGAGTGCATAAACGATAACCCGTTTCATTTTCCCAATCCAAATTTTACTTCATTTACTCGTTGCTGTAATAAGAAGTCACGAGTTCTTTTTCTTGCTCTTCCAGGTTTCCTTAAAAATGTTCTCATTGTAAACAATGTTTTAATATAAGACATTCTACATTTTTCCAAATGTATACAACACAGAGTTGCAAGTTATATTGTTAACAAGACAATTTACTCTTTCTTAACCTCTTGACTGCCAATGACGAAGATCTTTGCCATTTTGGACTTTTCCCAGACTGCCAGAAAAAGACAAATCTTTGTCATGATATACAGTAGCCTAATAAATTCTGGAATTATGTAAAATAAAACCAAATCCATTTCTAGGCAGTCCAAGGTGTACTGAAAAGATCGCGTTGTCCATTTTCATAATCGCTGTGTCAACAAAAATATATAACTTCACAAAGGTAGTTTTCACAATTTTTGAAAAATCTTAGTCCTAAACTATGACATTGCGTTCAATCATATTATGCATAAAAAGTTTATAAAATCACTTAAAACATGTTATTCAAGGGTTTTTTTGGGTCGTTAATTACGAATCTGAAGTCAGATTTTGGAAATTCCAAATGGCTGATCCAATATGGTGGACACTTTTTTGAAAAGTCTAACCATTCTGCTTGAAACTTATTACAAATACAAAATGGCTGATACAATATGGCGAAGAAATTTTGCAAAAATGACAAATTTTCAAAATCCAACTTTAAATTCGTAATCAGCGGTCCCGAAAACCCCAGAGTAACAAATATCAAGTTAAATGGTTGTAATTTAGAAAATTTGTCCGCCATTTTGAATTATCAATATATGACTTCAGATTCGTAATCAGCGACACCAAAAACCCCCAAGTAACAAATTTCAAGCGAAATGGTTGGAATTTGGAAAATTTGTCCGCCATACTGAATCCGCCATTTCGGATTTTCAAAATCTGACTTCAGATTCGTAATCAGCGTCCCAAAACCCTTTTCCCCAATCCCCAAGTTAAAGTAAAATCTAAGAAATTTTTTTTTTTGCATTTTGGGCACTTTTTGTGAAATTCTCGTGGCAGTCAAGGGGTTAAGAGTCGCCCAATTGTCAAGATTCAATTCTAAATACAAAATAAAATTAGATAATTAAGAATAAAACTTACTTCACCACATGACCTCTGTATATGGTTTCCTCGATTAAACAATGATACAATAAAATACAATGGTCATGCATAGTGATATCTTTCTGAATATATATATTGTTTACTTGCACTCAACCAAAACGTTTTTTGGACATTTTACAACAAAATGGCGCAGGGGACTTGTTATGAGGCTAAGTAATTAACGTTTTAATTAGTAGCGTATTGATTGTTCGTGCTAAAATATATGTCCATTATTACGAGATACCTACCCAGTGTCGGGAAAGCAAGTTTCCTCGAACGCGAACCTCTGACCTACATCCGTTTTAACTCGAACGAAAGATTGCATCGATCGTCCCGGTGCCTCGCTCTTGAGTCTTGACATTCGACGCCATTAGATCGTCTCCGAACGCTTTTGCACTTGCGGCATTTCTCAACGATCCTTTACCAAGACTCTTTATTGAACTCCGAAATGCAAAAAGTTAAGCGAACGATACGTAACCTTATAAAATGCGTACGTAACAATTTTGTACATTTTTAGATGGGCTAAAGTAAATTGCAAAATTTCGACCAGCAACTGGTTGAGTAATTACAACAAAAGTAATTTATATTCACTTTTTTTAAAACATACGAGTATCTCAGCAACAGTTTGTGTATTGTAAATGTATTATTTATGTAGATTAATTATACAAAAATGTTTGTAATATTTTGAATGCCAGCTAGGAAAACAAAACATACAAAAAGAATTTCACAGTAAGCTGAAGATTCAGAGCTGACAACTTGTATATTGTGGAGACCAAGACATTTGTAAAAAGCAAGAGAAAAAAGCTTTTAAGAAAATTCGGCGTCATCGCTTGCCAAATATTAGAGTTGATGGTAAAATCGATTGGTCTGATAAAACCTTGAACTGCCAATCACTGATAAATTTAAATAGGACGTAAATAACGTTTATGTTTTTAACATCTCGTTTGCAAATGTAAAATTAGTATCAATTGAACTCGAATTGGAAAAATTACAAAATCAATCAAAAGGAATAATTGTGTTTAAGTACCAAATAATTCATGAAATAATTTATTGAAATTGATTCGTGTGGAAATTTAATTGAAAAAAATAGTTTATAAAATCTTTATCTATTTTTTAATTCGTTAACGTATTAAAGAATATTAACCAGCACTGTATTATCTCCGTAACATATTACCGTTGTGATTTTTATTTACTTGTAATACCAAGACCAAGGCACGTAGTTAAATACAAAACCAAGACTAGTGCGGATCATTTTTTTAACATCACCAACCATTACGTCAGAAATATTAGTGATATTCAGCCTGAACACATTGGTAATCAACGATCCTTTATTGTGATTAGGGTTGACGCTAATATGGGTGACTATTTCTACTTGATTTTCTTTACGAATTTAGGAAATTTCGCAGAGGTGTTATGGTGTGCGGCCTACAACGTAGGCTTTGAATAACTGATTCCACAAGCTTTTCCAGATAGTTGCTGCTGAAGATGTTTCTTCATTTTTTCACTTTTCGAATACTAACATAAATAAATATACATGAACAATATTCGTTGATATAAGTACAAACAATATATAACTTACATTGATTTTCCACGTATTATATTTCGTTAAGCATTAAATTTGTAATGAAACGGCTTGCACGTTAAATGTAATGAACGTGAATCGTATATTTAAGGCATCTTCTCATGAGATTGGAGTTAAGAATCAACTATTTCTAGTATATATTCATTAAATTACATTAGACATTTTCATATACTGTTTTTACGTACGCGTGAAAATATTCATCATGTGAATAGAATAAATTTATCCCTGTCTATAACATCTGTTAACCTGCCATAATATAGGGTAAATTTACCATAAGCAAAAAATAGTTTATATTTGAGTAATGTGGGGAGAGGTAATGGATTTGAATCTAACAATTCCGTAAGGGATCTAATATATTTTGTAGCATATTTGAGTATTACTACTATGCCGATTGTGAATAATATAGGCGTATACTTTTCAATAGTGCTACTCCACAAGGATTAATGTTATGATTCCAAGAATTTCTAATAGTTACCAAGAGATACTAGTGATTTTAAACATTTTTTTGTGTGCTTTGTAATTTTGAAAATAAACGCAAAAACAGTGTTATTTCAGTATTGTTTATCCGTTCTCCCCGTAATCTATTTGGATCAAACTCATTATTAACCAAATCTAAGTTAGGACATGCCAAACAAGAACGTCCTACATACTTTGTAATCCGTCTTTCCTTTTTCGAGTTATCGCGAAAAATGTGCCACATACGGATGCACAAGTTTGTCTTTTTTGCGAGCTATTGGGTCTGAAACATTGACATTTGATAAATAACTATAGGGTAATTTTTTTGGTCAAGGTGACTAAAATCAATACTTGCAATTAATATTCGCTGTAATATTATACGTGTTTTTAGTGAACAAATGAGAACATTCATATTTACAAAAGTGGTGAATATTAAATATTGCAAACTACATATATTTTGCGAAGAAATAATATAATTTTATTAAGCATTACTGAGACTTGCTATTTAATTTCCATTTATTTAAAAACAAATTGAATTTTCATAAAATTCAGAGCACATCTTCGCAAAAGTTGAAATTATCTTTCCATGTTAGGAAACCCAATTCTTTAAGGGTAATTTACATGAATGGAGATAATTAAAAAAGATTGACTTGCTTCATTAAATGCCCTACTCCAATCGAAACCCCAAAGTTAGTTAAAAAAAATGGTGATTAACTGTTGTAATAACAATTGCAAAGAGTATCATTAGATCTCAAGTTTGCATATTAGAAATTATTATACAAGTTTCTATGATACGTAGAATGAGGTTTATACCGGGTAATTTAGTTACGAAGTAATTCCTTACCACTGAATCAAATGAACTTCTGTTATATGTTACCTAGTTTTAGTGATTTGACAGCCATACGATGTATGTAGATGTTTATGTTTTAAATTACATGTTTCTTTTTTTAATTAACGAATAGACTTTTAATGTATACCTTTCTTTTAAAGCTGGTTTATAAAAGTTGGGATAAAGTATTACAAGTGGTATTTTGGTCCTAAAATAGTTCTGTGAAATCAATGAATATTTAGGACGCTATTTTAATAAATTGCTTCATGAATTTAGAAAAAATGTGAGAAGATTTTTCCTTTAGTTTAAAAATCATATGATTAATTGAAAAATGCCTGCTAAAAATGTCATCCTCGTAAACGATTGTTTATATGCAAAAACTAATGTTACAATTTAATACAAAAATGTAATATCGTTTATTAAATTTAATCAATTTTATGAAATTTGTTTCTTAATATGTTTCAATGAATTTAGTTAATTTGTTCACAGTGCAATGAATGTTAACTTATAAGAAGTAACAATGCAATTAATTTCTTCATTTTGTCAGTGATTTTAATAATGTAAAATTGGAACAGAAAAAGAAAGAAAAATATAATAATATACCTTTAATGTAAAAAAAAAAACTTATATATGATTATAAAGAATAGTAAAAAACATATACCTATATATTAAAAAAACTTCCAAGTGGTATCGTCACTAATAAAACGCAGAAAGGTGTTATTTGATTACTGCAGTGAAAATAATTTATATATGTTAACTTATGTTAGAAAAAGTAATTTTATAATGCACCTCAAGTTTAATGCATATTTCGCATGTCGATTAAAGATGTCTGGTAGGAAATTCTGAATAGAAGCTATATTTTTTACTACACTTATCCTGATTGCACGGAGTGGATATGAATCCAAACAAGACACTTAAAAAATGTTTACATTCTTCTGCACTTCAGAGATTAGGTACTGCAGGAATTCGTCTTATTTTTATTGTGGCATTCACATATTGAGAAATGTTTTCTTCCGGATTTACTCAAGGTAATAGTTCTCGAACTAATGACGAATAGTATAGTGTATTCGAGAAAACGTCGTTCAGTATATTTCTAAAAGCGTGTGTAAAGTAAATAGTTACTAATAATTAGATTATATATTATCTATATAAATACATTTATGAGTCACGGCCAACAATTTTCTTCATTGTTTAGTTGACTTAATTCCGTACATTAGTTACCAAACGATAAACACATAATTCAATAATACCAAGGTATAAGATCGTTAGAAACATATTCTCTATTCTAAAGAACCTTGTGTTGGGTTAAACATGTACTAAGCATGTAAACAATTTCGATGACCTGAATTAAATTTATAATAATAAACAAGTAGTGACATTCGAGAAAAGTAAATACAAAATAAATGGAAAAGTTACGAAAACTTAATAGTTATTTGCATACACTGGAGTAAATATTCCTGTATATTCCAGTTTATCTATGTTCAAATCGAACACAATACATTTAAATTGTAAACATGGTTCTGACGAAACAAACCTGCGTGTTCATCATGTACAATCAAATGTTCTGTTTTGAAATTGACATATACATACCTTATAAAATCCTGGATAAAAATGAGGTCTCGAATTCGAATCTCTCTTCAGTACAATTTTCTTCAGTATATAGAAAATTAAAAACATAAAAGTTATGTGGTAAAATGTGGATTGCATCAAATTGTAGAGTAAATTGGTAATGAATCAACAATGGACTATATGAGACCAGATCAATAAATTATTATTACATCTATTGTGTTGGGATGACAAAAATCTTACTTGATGAACTTCATGTAAAGTACAATGTCATTTTTTAGACAGCAATTCATATTGAACATTAAACCAGTAAAAATGTATCGCAAACAATATATTCAATCAAATATTTTGCGCGGAATATAAAAAAACTAAATTAAAAAATCCCGGAATTGCTTGTTGCGTTGAAAAATTTCAAGCTGAAATGTTTAAAGTAAAAAAAGGAAAAATTGTTAAAAATCTTAAGGTATTTGACCAGGAATAATTACAGTGTTCTTGTCAAATCTACAACAACTTTTTTTTATATCAGCGTGATTGAGGATCTACGACATGAACAAAATTCAAAGTAAAAAATAAACTTCTTTTAAGGCAGAAGAAAGTTTCTAGAACTTTCTGTTTCATATTTAATTTTTCATGTTCATCTTGTGCGACAGATAAAACGTTTTTCTCATTACCTTTTAGATCATTTCGCTTTCAAGGTTACTATAAATAATTTTACATTTCGCACATGCATATAAATTTCCGGTAAAAGGAAATTTTAAGGTTGATGATAGTAATAATCTGTTGACATTCTTTCTATTGATAAAACATTATCGCAGCTTTTCGAATCATCAATTATGGCGGGTCCCTCTCGTATTTTAATTGTCTTATTTTCTCCCTCCCGATCTAAAATATAAGGGAAAAAAAACTTCGTCGCGCCTATGCCTACAATCAGTAAAGTGGATAGATAATAAAAAGTGAAGGAAGGGCCAATTTAAATATTCTAAAATTTATAGTAATTTACATATTATAATTCAAATATTCTATTCCTTAAATAAAACCCTGCTCATAAATAATTATCTAAAATAGCAAAATCCTTTAATGAAACAGTTGTTGACAAGAAAAACCTTCTGCTGTATTTTCATTAATTTATTATACCAGTCTGCGGCAACAATTTCTCATTAAATAAAATATTTCTCAAAAAATTACATTTTCACAGCGACTCAATAAAATATAGTTGCCATTCACGTTTAAAGAGTTTAATATTCAATTTCTCCTATTTGATCTACCATTAAAGCGTGCATTTTCGAATGACAGCTGGAATTCTCCGTTGAGACTGTGGAAACATAGTGGCTTCTGTACCATGCATACTAATAATATCGATTGCTTGACGGTCGGGGAACAATTACGTGAAACTAATTACGGAATCCTCACGAACAAGATTACAAGATTGATAAAATTAGCCCGGGCAGGCACCAGACGTACATTCTCGAAAGTAGAAAATGAAGAGTTGGCGAAAATTAGCGGGAGAGCTCCGAGATATTTGAGAAATTAGAAAATTAATTATTCTCGCAAGATCTTCGTCGGCAATGCGAAAGCAAAATGCTACTTCTCGCCTAGTCTCCCACGCAAATGATGTTATGAGTACCACTCCCAGTCGTATACACCACTTCACACACGAACCCCACATGCAAGTAAGTTGCAATTACTAATTTCTCCAAGCCCATACGAACGCTAGCTAATAAAGTATATAAATACATGCATCCACCGTTAGAATGTAGCCACACGTACTTGAGCAATGCAGAAATCAATTCGAAAGAAACTTAATTTCAGATTTTCAATTTAGACCTGAACAAAAATGCCAGGCCACATTTCCTTGGGTTGAAACTGACTTTAATAGCTTTTTTACGATTTTTCGCTTTTATGCTTCGCGAACTCGAAAAATAGGCTTTTGATTGATTTTGAGAAGACACTGTCGTTTATTTATTTGCTCTCTGCTATTCGGTTACTAGCACACGTTTATGTGCTTCTCTACTTTACTTAATTACAATTAACTTTTATAGCTTCGTTCATATATGTATAGACCGTTCCTTTCGTAGAAAAAAAAATTAGGCATTTTTGTTTCTACCGTTCGTTTATGTAATTACATTAAAACATGCATAAACTTTGACCTTATACAAATGTGTAATAAGTAAATGCATTTTTTTCGTGGATAATTAAGTTGCAGTCAACCCTTAGGAACTTTATTACATTAACGTGTTAGGATAAAGTTAATTTTGTAAATAATTTACATTACCATACAAATATATTACCAACTGACTATTAATCTCCAATCTCCTATTTTCAATTTAATTATTAAAACGAAATAGAGAAACGATCATTTTTTGTAATGAAGTAAAAACTATCATAGTTTTTTTGAATATTACGTAGAAATTATAAAACTACAGGTAAACAGAAATACCGAAAGACTAAAAACTAAAACTGAAATTTATATACCCAACACGCCTTCCGAATTACGAAAAGAGTTCCATTTCTTTGCCTATGCAATGGTTTTTTGTGCACGATGATGAGATCTTTCATTACATTCGTTATTAATCGCTCTGTTTTAGTGTTGCGAGTTTCAATCAGGAATTGTTTTGTAGAATCATGCGGTAGTGCAACATATTACAACAGGCTTAAAACGCTGGGGTTTATATCTCGATGGATATATCATGGTATCCTGATTACAACTAGCTGATAAGCATCACTGCTCGCTAGGGGCAATATGATGTTAATAAATTCAATTTCCCGAGTTTCCAGGTAATCACAAAATTGTAATTGCACATGTATCATATATTCTATAAAGTGCAATATCATGAAAATATTGATTTTGAAATGACGTGAATTAATCTGACTTCGGTCGTTAACATTCTTTAGATATTATTTTGTATTTACTTTTAACACGTTAATTTTTATAAAATATTGTCTGTAACTTTTTAATTAGTGGAAAAAGATCCCTATTTCAAATATCTTCCTTCTTATATTCCAGATCAATGGTTAGGCCCTTTTCCTCTGCAGGGCAAAGAAATCGACTGAAAATTCTTCATACACTTATTGACAAACGATTAAGTAATTTCGAGTAACAAAATTGGTTAAACGACGGCAACTTCCGAATAGGTACTAATCACTAGTGGTCTTAATTTGACTGACCTCGAATCGATTTAAATCAAGTTCAAGATAAACCTTGCACTTACAAGTACGGGGTAAGTTTCAAGTCAACATTACCGACATTTTGACTAATAAGTTGTCCCATTTGGGAAAGAGGAGTATTTGGTCGACAGTTAGAATGATTTCAGAAAAGTAAACCTATTCAACCCAACCCGTTCTTGTTTCGATTGTAAATATCCTATTAATTGGTCATTGTGAAATTTAGCTTATATTTTTACGGACTTATCACGATAGGACTTCAATATTCTATAGCTTTCATATATGCGCAAATCAACTATATTGTAGGCTTAGGAGTATCTCTTAGACGGACTTTCGCAAATCTAAGATGAAAATTTATTTAGAAGTGAACAAAATTATTTAAAAAAGAATATTCCCATATAACTAACATTTAGGTTTTTAATAAAATAAATTACAGGAGAAAACTTTAAAAGAAACATGAATATTGGTTGTCTTTGCATTATATGCTCCAGAAAGTTTCTTTTTATAATTATAAAAGTCGATAAAAGTGGATGGGCTTCTTTCTTGCCTTTTCGTACGTTTTTTTAATAGGGAGCAACTTTTTATGGCTGTATATAAAACTTCAATAATCCAGGTCTGGCACCCTTTGTGGTTAGGTTACATTGTTTCAGGAAACACGATATGAATCTCATCTTTCTTTGTACAAATGAATGCAATTTTCCACTATATCATCGATTTTCAAATCAAACTGGTGTCTTCATTTTACCTTATGGAAATATTGATCAATTACGATATTTCACACGTATGGCTGAGCGACTGATTTGTGAGTACACTTATCTGTGGGGGAATATTTTGATCATGTTTGTTAACATCAGTTTAGCGTTTCGTATAATTTCGAAGTAATTCTTAGACTTTTTGATTTACAAGACAATTTTGTAGTAAAAATAGATACATTTTTCTTTCTAATTTTTATAATTTTCTATATCATTTATGGCAGGTTGCGATCGTGAAATGGTAATATCGTTGGGTTGTCAAAATATATTTTTCAATCCATAACACATAATGTTCACATTTTGTGAAAATTATGAAAAATCTAGTCATTTTGACCAGTCTGTCGAAAAAATTACCATCTAGAATGGTGACATTTCCAAGAAACATTTTCCATGTACGTTAATAAATACTGATACTCACGAGCCAAAGGCGATCTTTACTGTACTTGTATCGTAATGTATTATCTATAACACAGGCTCAAAATAATGGGGTCATTAAGTTATTGGAAAATAAAGTAATCTCCGAAATAGTTTTTTTTGCGTAGAATCCGAATACGTCAGAATTGTCTCATCACGTCAGGATTTTAAGATATTTGAGGTTATGCACCCAAAGAATACTGTTTTTGGCTACTTTTAAGGTTATGTAGAGAAGATGCAAAATTTATGTGGGTTTTTCCTTCACTTGGATCATATAGTACTACCCTGGTGGAAAATATGACTATATTGATTGTCCATTACCCAGAATATAGATAGTTAGCTGCCCAAAATTTATGTCCTAAATTCTAACAAAAAAACTGGGCATTTACCTAAATAACTAACCTTTTCGACGTTCGTGGCGTCACGTTAAATATCTCTGTACATATTCACTATATTTTAGTACAAAAAACGGTGCAAAAGTGCAGAAACAGTGCAGATTCCGAATTCGGCATTACATATAGGGGAATCATATTTTCAGAAACATCGATTGCATTTGTAGAAATGTGGCTAAAACTTGCTTGGTGCGGAGGTTATCTGATTATATTTCCTTAGAAATGGGGTTTTTGTAGCAAACTATGTATGTTAATTTGTATATAAAAAGTTCTATTGAATTTGCGAATGTTGTCGTCGGGACAAATATATTTGTTCAGGAAAAGAAACCACAGGTTAAGGTCAAAACAAACTCCCACATGCAATGTAAGCTATTTGTTAAATAAATTTAGGCATTTTGCAATCACACCAACATTTGTAGGTTAAACGTGGATTTTCCAATTTACTATCAACACCCGGTTTTCGAATTAAATATAATTATAACCTCACAATAGTGCGATATAAATACATAGAATGGACATGCATTTATTATTAACTTTCTTTGACATATATGCAGATATTCTCGTCATTTCTGAATTGGAGATGACAAACCTAACCTATGTATATCCATAAAATCTGCAATTACGATTGAGGAGTCATTGGCCATTTTCTACCCGTTGCTACATACCCTAATATAAATACAGTTTGCGATGACTAAAAAATAGCCAACTATCTGATATAGTCGATATATTCGAAATAAAAATATATTTGAAAGTTTTTGGGCATCAATAATGGTTAGTTCATGGGTACGTCAGCGCTACATTACTACAAGAAAACCCTCCAGAATTCAGCGAAAATATTGGCCATAATCTGACCATTAGCCGGTAATAATGGCAATAAACCTGTCAAAAAGTGGTCAAATTTTCCAATTTTTCCCATTTCCACCAGGGTACGATTTCTCTATAACTTGAAAGTCGCAGAATTCAATTATACATTTTCTTAACCAACTTAGGCTAATTTGAAATTCCGAGATATGTTCCTGTACCTTCTTCATTTTTGAAAATTCGAATATCTTGACTACAGATTCGTGATTGGCAACCCCGAACTTCTATTTGAAAATAAGTGTATACATAGAAGTATATAGTAGAATAATATCTACCTCAAAGTATGTAATGCAAATGCTCATGACATTAATGGGACACATTTCATACATTCAAATTGACGTATCTTGGTGAAGAAAAATCGTAATTGACCTCTGCGACTATTGAGTTAAAGTGTGATACTCTATGATCCAGTGAAAGGAAACCCAGACAAATTTTGTACCTTCTGCTCACAACTAATAACAAATATCTCAGCATTTGGACGTGATGAGATAATTCTGATCATGGATACGGATTCTACACAAATGATTCTTCATTTTCGAAAAACAAAACTATGTTGACCTGTGTAATAATAAACTATTATCGTGTTTTTCAAAATGAGTACACAACTTAAAATAAATAAAACATGTTCGATTTTAATTGATATTTATTTAATTTGATATTTTAATAAGTTTAAGATATCAAATAAAAAATAATTGATAAACCATTATTTGTTAAGTTACAGTTTGATTTGTTTTAGGCAGATACTATATCCAACACGGACACAATAAATTTTGTATGACTTTATAAATGTGTAATTTTTTGGCGTAACTTTTTCTTGTACATGGTAGATTAATAAAAAATGAATTAATATTAAAATAAAGATTAGTTCGAGTACTAGAAGTAATTCTTTTGTAGCATTTACATACCTGCTACAATAGAGTCCAGGTATAATTGCATCTCGCTATATTTACATCCCAGAACATTTGCCTGGTTCCGTCCCGTTATGTTTGCCTGTCACCGCTCCCTTTTTCCCCCACCATGCGAGGTGCGGTCTCGGGAAGGGCCTGGTGTGACGTCACGAACAGAATGCGATTCAGGAGAGTGGGAGAAGCGGCACTCCCCTTCTTTCGGTAAATTTAACGAGATGGGAGGAGAAGGCAAGCCACCCAGCCGGCAAATATACCGGGACTCTATTGTACTTACAATTAGTTACGTAAATGCTTTATGATTGTTATTTAATTCTTATTCTCGTTTTCGCAGAAAAATTAAAATTCACAATTTTTGGTTACGAAAAAAGACGGTATTGTATTGTATTTTTTAAATAAAATTTCGAAACTCTTATATTGGAATTTTTCGACTGCTTCATGCAGTGTTACTTTATTCTAAAATCGAAAAACTTGATTTATCAATTTAAACCCAATAGTATTGTTCGTAAAATAGGATTTAAAAATGGAATGCTACTAAAATACAATGAAAAGAATTAAAGAACTAATCTATGCACAACGGAAGAGTTTATTTTAGTAGCCCGCAAAAGAGAAGTAGGTTCTTTTTTATTTATCGTGTATAAAAAAAAAGGAAACTTGACTCTTCTGGGCTTTGATTCTTTTTACTTCACTGGCAGAAAACAGTAGCGACTAGCGTAATCGCAAGGGTTGTACGTCATTGGCGTATACGAGCTTCTCTTGAAGCTTCCGGCTATTTTCGTCGAGTGTTTTCTGTCTTCCTTTCCCCCCACTGTTACCACCACACCGTGTTTCCCTCGATCTGTCAACTTCTTTCTCTGTTTACCCCCTCCTGAGGTTCACCGGTAAACTCCATGTCAAAGTCTCGTGCTCGTGATGCTCTATTAAATTCCGCGTGCAGATGCGGGATAAACATTGCCGGTAAAAGCTCAAATTACACACGTGGAAAGCATTTCGTTTCGTTTTCCTCCACCCTCGCACTCTGTTATCTTAGATCTCACCTTGAAATTGCCGTAGTTAGAAATTCATAAAACGATGAAAATGAACGCGAAAACACATCACCCTATTTACATTCATTAGAGCCGCGGCGCTCACTCTGGTCAATATTTGTTCTGTGCATAATGCACGCAAGCTCGGTCGTAAAAATCAAGCCTCGATAAATATTGGTAATTATTATAACGGATAACGTAAACGACGCAAATAGTTTAATACTGGAAATAATGGATAAAATTACGGTTATGGGTGTTTTCAAATTTTACCTACATCTAAGTGAAATATTGGAAAGTGTTAGTAAAGCAAACATCAAGATAATTTGCACTTGAAGAGCAAGTAAAATTGTTTCTAATTAAATTTCAAGGAATCAAATTTGTCTATAAGTGGTCAGAAATTTTAAAAGAAATTTGTTTATACAAAATGAGTGAAAAGAAGATTGGAAAACAAAACTAAGAACAGATGAATTCTACAAACCGCGGTCTGAAATTTATTTCATGGTCGGAAAGGTACAGCAATTTAAACATACATTGCCGGAAGCAGTTCTGGGAGAATTCCTTGGGATCTGCACAGGACATTCACTAGAAGAACATGGGGTGGAAGTATTGTTCCCTTACGAGTCAGGGTACGAGATACAATTAAAACTTTTCTTAACTTTGCATTTGACGAAACTGTAGATAGTAAGTTTTCTCATTTCTGAGTGCTCTTCTAATACCACATACATTCTACGTAAATAGTGTTAAATTTAGTCCGTTATTTCTCAAAATCTCAACATTAATTGTACAGGTGTAATTTTATGAATTGCTCGATTCTTCTTAAGTTCTTGCTCATCACTTATTGAAAGGTTCAACAATTTGCTTATTGATGAATATTTCAAGTATTAGAGACTTGGTAACATAAATGGAGGAACCTCGCAAACATCATATGGATGAAGTCATGTTAAACCAACCCTAACAAATTCAGCTCCTAGAACCCTGACAGTAGTATACGCTGAGATTACCTCGAAGTTTCGCACATCTTCAAATAAGCCTGCACCGGTCTAATTTGCAAGGAGAACGTGATCTGAGTATCAAAAATGACATTCGACCCACTTTATAAACAATGTAAGCAAGTTGCAATTACGTATTTCTACGAAATAGCAACCGTAGGGATAAAATAATAAAATTAGAAGAATATTTTAACCTAGTTTCAATAGACAATCCGGAAATGCGGATGACGGTCTTAATTCATGTATTATTCTGAATATTAATGTAAATATGGATGAATGAAAGAATCTATAATTAGTGTTACGTTAAAGTAAAGTGTATTAGGTATGCAACTTTGTTTATCAATATATATAGACATTCTATTTCGAGGGAAGATTTGATTTATTTTTTAAACGATTGAAACTGTTCATAAGGCAGGCCGTGTGTTATTCAATGTTAGAGATAACAAATTAGAACGGGTAGGACTTTATATTTGACAATTTTTTAGTATGTTTAGAAGGGTATGCAACATGGAGTTGCCAGATCACTTTATCCTGTGTATCTTTGTATTCCTACCCTTTGTCCTTCAATTCTCGTATCTCAAACGAACCAATTGTTTTTGATATCGATCGCCTATGATTGTATTAGATGGTTTTAGTAGCCTATGCGGCAATACCACAATCAGATGAGATGGACCCACCAAACAGAGATCCGCCAATATTCAGTTTGGATATCGGCATCAAAGTAGTCTTTTGTACTTGTCATTATAGTAATGAATCCACTTTTGCTCACAGTCACAATGTAATGAAGAAAACGTAGCCCTTTTCCCATCTCATACAGTTTTAAGTCATCTTTTAGACCATTACCATGATTTAATGCTGGAAATTACTTAGCTACGAACAAAAAAGTCAGATCAAATAAGATTATAGGCGAGTAAACTTGATTTAGTAATCTCTTCATAACCGACATCTAATTTGATCTGGAATGTATCGTGGCCATTCTCTAAATTCTCCTTCAACAGGCGATCGTTTCAATTCTGAACTTTGAACATTGTTTTACATCTAACTTATCTAAACAAAATATCATTGTAACGATTCAAAGCACATTATTTTGCCAGTATTTTCGTATAATAAATATTTAGATCCTTTGATCAGTCTTAACATTTGATTTCTTCTAAAAGCAAATTCCTCAAATACTGAGAGTTTAATTCGTTATTTGATGTTTTTAATTAAGTATAACGCTATGATGCAGGCAAAATTTGACAAATATTACAATAACGCATTCCTTATAAATATTTGCATCAAGTATTTATTTTGATTATGGCTCTTGTGTACATCTATCGAAAGGAAAATAGCAGAAGCAACGTTGTACGAAAATTGTAAAATATTTTTATGGTGTCAGTAATCATAGACTATAAAAATTATACCAAAGAAATACTATTTACAAAAAGATTATCTGTGTTCTATAGTTGGCAATTCTACAATTTCGAATTGTATTGTTGTTATAATGCAATATTTAGGTTCCTTTTCCAGAAACGCTGGAAATCTATCATGTCCCGTGTTTCTTTTTTTCTGGAATATTGTTATATTCTATTTTTATTATACCATACTTATCAAATTCCGTTTTATCGTCTGTTCAGCATAATGAAATAATAAATTATTTTCATGTCAATGTTATTCTTCTTGTTAAATCTTTTAAGCCGTTATGACCAACGCGTCGAAGCTTCTAATTTACAAATAAGTGCGAAATATGATTCTCACTTGAATAATTGCACTTCTCATGCTTTCTTCTTAACGTATAAAGAGAAGAAAGAGCAATGATAATTCTCAATGAACATCCAATAATGTTTTCTCAATTGCTAGCTCGTGTATATTGAATTTTCATAATTTGTTAAATAGTGGGTATCAGAAGACCATCATAAACAATGTAAATATATGAATTTTGAGAGTTAGATCATACAACTAGCTAGCAGATCATAATGTTAAGTATTATCTTATATACCTGTGAACAAACGACGAAAGAACATCTTTTCGTAAGTTACAGGTAATTTGAAGACGTTTTGTTCACAGATACTACTATCCATTATTGCTATAAATTTTTCATCAATGAGTCAATATTGTCATTCTTATATGTATGAGCCATTCTTATTAACCCTGAGTTTCATAGTGGTGATTCATGTTACCACTTCGGTTTCATTAAATTACCGATATTTACATTCTAGTTAACGAATGCAGATCTATCTTTATGCTATTTTCTGACAGGTTAGCAGGACAGAACCAAAGGATATATAAAAATAGCTAATAAAAAGTCTAAAAGAAAATTTTCGAAAATTTTTTACGACGTTTTTTAAGATAATCACTTGAAGTATTATAAAGTTTTTGAAATCGCTCATTATGAATCCGTTATCAGGCTCACGAAATCTAATACGTTGGTTGACGAAATATAAAAAAGTAACAATTTAAGTGAAATGTCGTATACGGGGGTTTGCAGGGTTGCCGTTTCTGAATATCTAACCGATTCGTGAAATTGGAAATGGCGAATGCAATATGATGTCAAAGTAAATGCAAAACGTCAGTTTAATAAGCATATCCACAACATATCCGGCTGCTGTCCGATCAGAAATTGTATGTAAATACCTTTAAAGTCGTAGCGGTTTGTCGTACTTCTGGCTGTTATATACGTTCTTACACTAGAAAAAAAAAACAAGATTATTAGAAGAAGTATTCGTAAACAAACTTGTTTTAAGTGAAGTGAATAGTAACTAGTTAATTAGTTAATTATACTCCTGAAGAGACGTCTACGTTTTCCAAAACGTTGACTAATTTTTTCAACACCAGAAACATCAAAAGAATAAATTCGTGCCTATCTCGTTATAGGTTATAAGCTTCTACAACTACCTATGCTAGACAAAAATTAAAAAATACAAAAATAGTAAATGTTACTATCCACTTCACTCGAAACAAATTTGTTTACTAATGCTTCTTCTAATATTCTTGTTTTTTTTTTGTTAGTGAAATTTTCTTTTAGATTTATTTGTGGTAGTTAGCATGTAATTAATGATCTGTGTCTCATTAGGCCACTAACTGCATACCCTGATTTAATCTGATAGGGACGAAGAGGAGGGAACGTGTAATATTTTGTCTACAAAACATACCTTTTCTAAAAATAAGAATATATGGACATAAGTGTAACATTTGTCGGCCATCACAAACTAAGACCGTTATAACTGGAACATTCTGGGCACAGAATTGAATCATATCTTGATTTAAAGTGGAATGATACTAGTATCTGAGAAACCGAAGATAATTTGTTTAAATGAAGAATCATAGAGATGTTCCACATAAAATTATAGGATAATGCATTGAATAAAATATAGGATTCTTCCAATTTACTACTTATGAATATCTGATATTTACTTTGAAATCCAGATATTACTCACTACCGTACTAAGTAAGAGAATGGATTATTGGTGGCCTAATGTGGTCCAGGCAATTTCATCACATTAGACCACCAAAATGTATATATTGGTATGATAATGCCACACTGAAGTCGCCATTTTCAATTATTGTAACCGTGTTAAATTGAATTTCCTGAAAAGAAAAATGCATGAAGCATGGGGTTACTTATTTATAATAGATAGATCCCGTCTCTGACACAAAATTTAAGCAATAACAGACCATGCTTAATTTTTAAGTAAAATAAGTTTTACTTCAATGTAAATGTGATCTAGCGTGTTGCGATTAATTGTTAAATTATACTTCCGGATGATGACTTGACTGTGGTACTCTTCTCGATGTAAGTTCATAAAAAGTGTTCGCGGTGAAATATATACTCTGACAGGCAGAGATTCTGTCACTCGTTTTCTGGATTTATGGGGCATCCCGCTAGTCTCATGTGGCAAGCGTGAAAGAACCTTGATTTCGTAATTTAGTTAGTCAGCGCAGAAAAAAAGTTTGGGCACCATATAAACCAGATTTGTGTTAAACCCGAACCGCTGAGTTGGTACTTAATACAACTCTCGTTTGTGCTCAACATAAATTTAGTTTGTATGTACGCACTACGTTTTTTGATACACACTAAGTTTTGGCAGAGCACAAAGCAGGTGTTTTTTGAGCGAAGACCAGGGATGTGTTGAATACAAACTTCGAAAGTGCTGCGCACAAGCTTGCCTTGTGTGGAGCCCTAATTTTTTTTTTATTCGAGCTTGATTTGAAAATTTCCATATTTGTTTACATCAATGATATCGACTTATAGACAACGTATTAATAGACTCAAGTTTACAATTTGATTTTGGTTTAAAGTAGTCCGTGGTTTGTCCAGTTTATATGAGGAACTTTACATTAAACAGAGTCGAAACTTTATGTAAATGAAATATAGAATGCCTTAAAACTGATGATTGTTTCTCGTTGTTTTAATTATAATATGAGTATACTGCCTAACATAGTTTTCTTGATTGAAAATTATTTAAGATTGTTGTAATCCAAGCAACTGACATGACATAACAGTGTGAGTTCGAGCAATTAGAAGCTAAGCATTGCAGGTATAGATGGTAGCTGGACGTCAGACTGGATGGGCGAACGGATGGACGATTCGCTCGGCGATGTAAAAATAACGGTTAAAAATAACGCGGCAGCCAAATCGATGAATTCTGTCGGGTAGAACGACTTCCTCGAAAAGAGAATCGAGCGAATTTAAATTGAAAAAAGGCATAATAAATCCTCGTGCTCGCCAGTCTCCCTATCGGCCGGGACTATTTTTGCGCTACCGAATGAAATGCGAAATTCGGTCGCGCTTTCAGCTAATACCAGGTCCGGTATAGGTTTACCGACAGCAAAGCACAAAGCTGGGGCTTGCATTAAGATCCAAGCCAGAACAGGACCCTGCAGAGATAATATGTGACATAGGATTTTCCCAAAGGATTTTTAGCCTATTCCTTGCGGGTCATTGAAAGAGCAAGACGTTGGCTTTGTTCAGGATGAGAAACAATATTTTTGACTCTTATAAGGGGTTCGTGCTCTGGCTTGCGTGGTCGTTACACTAGGTCCGTTAATTGGATGCAATGAACTCTCGCAAGTGTCTTAACGCGCTGTAAGTGAAGCGATAATATCCGGAAGCTCCGTTGGTCGACTTCTTTCTTTCTAGGTTTATTATTTTTTCGCTGAAAGAATTTCTTCTGGCGTTTCTTTTATTTTCACTTCCCTTGTTTCACCGTGTGCTATTTAGCGCCGCACGCTGTTTTTTCGAACGGGTTTCATTTTTCTTCAACCAAGTTACATTCCAGTCAACATTTATAAATAGTATTTCGTGAATTGTACATGTGGATAGAAAAATAGAATGTTGTTAAGAGTATGGGAAGTTTGAAAACGGATGAGAATCGATGAATTCCATTACAGCGCAGAAATAGGATTAAGATTAATGCTAACAATGAAAAGTGAATGATGACAATTTTAAGTATCAGGCACTTCTGAAAGAATAATTTCATCTTTGGAAACGAATTATTATCATCTGACTTATTCTTTTTTGTCGAAATATCAAAAACCTCTAATTTATTTCAAGTGAATCCCTGGTAGAAATTTTGTGTAGAAACAATCCAAGCCCTAGATGGTTTTTAGAAACATTTTCTGGGATTCCGGTAGGAAAAACTGTATAGATTTCGGCTAGGTTTGAGGACGCCCTGACAGGACTGAATTCTTATACCGAATCTGGACAAATTCAAGATCGCACCAAGATTGTTACAGTAGAGTCCCGCTTTAGTAGCGCCCCCACGATACTCAAGCGTTCAATTCAGGGCCGAAAAATATATCCAACATAAATTTGTGTTCATTTTTTAAATTTATATAATTTAAACTAGTTTTAAACGGTACCTTCAATATGGACATATGGTCAACACATTTTCAGGAACAATGTAATTAAATTTGCAATTTTATGATTCAAAACTATTTACATATACAAATACCGAGAAAGATCGATATCGAATATTTCTAGAATCTATAGTGAGTTGTCAGATACGATAAAATGTTGGTATATTTCCAGATTCTAGCCGGAATTTATACGAATATTTCCACATGGAAATTTCCTCCCAGGACCTGTATATAAGGTGGAGAAATTAAGGGCAATTTCTACCTGGGATCCAACTAAATAAAAAATAGATTAATCCGTACAATTAGATCCACCATTTGATTTTTCAAAATCTTATATCAGATTCGTTATTTGTAGCAACAATTTGACAAGAAAACATTTTTTGGGCATTTTGACTGAAAAAAAGTCTATTTACTACTGCTGGAACCTATCTACTTTAGCTAACTGCTGGTTACAAGGACAGTCACAATGTTAATAATTCTATTTTTTATTTTTGGGATCATTATGTCCCGAATTATTTTTTGTCACTTTTCGGATCTTATTTCTAACAATATATCGAGGTTAAAAAAATCTAGATGTATGTATTAGTTTTAACGTAAAAGTTATCATTGTTTTCGATCAGGTCCTCAAAATTTAGGAAAAATACGACAGAAAGAAGATTTTTGCAATTATTACGCATAAAGTCGGATTTTATGACGTTTTTTATTGACAAATGTATTAAATGGGGTGCAGAAGTTATTAAGAAGTGAATATATTGAGCTCTCGGTTCTTCAGCTGCAAAACCTCTGGACGGCATAAGGGGGTTCTAAAGTGCTCGATTGATAAGGTAGGAATTTTCACTAAAAATCGTAAATAAAAAGTGACTGAAACGATTTTGCGAAATTCGGGCTCTGTAAGAGCAATTTTAATTATTATAGACGGTATCCCAGAAAACGCCAAAGACATTAATTGAGAACTGTCCGACAATTTCCGAAAATAAATAAAAATTACTTATTTCCGACAATTCTTGGTCAGTTTTCAATATTAATATATTTGGTATTCTCTACGAAACTGTTTATAGTAATTCCAATCGACTTTACAGAGCCCGATTTTTGTAAGTTTTATTCAGTCATCTTTAATTTACGTTTTTTAGTGAAATTTCCTACCTTATTAGAACCCCCTTAAAGCCGAAAATTTGATACTAATTTCGATTTTTCCACGTTCATCGATAAAACAACATTTATTTCTTCTATAAATGCAACTGTTGTACTTTGCTTTGTTTCAGATTTGACGCAATATTTACAAACTTAAAAAGGGGGTTTTCAATATGGCGGAGAAATATTTGCTACATATTTAAATTTTCATATAAAACGGCTTTAGAGTCGTTGATCACGAATATGGTTTGAAATGTCCCAAAATAGAAAATGTGAATTTAAAGTGGTAGTTGAACATTCTCAAAATATGGTTACTTTTTTTTTTAAATTTGCATGTAAGGATTTGATACGCTGCTGATAAAAATGATAACGTCAAATTCTAATAGGGATCTAAACATCAAGATTTATGATTGATCAAGCTTCTTCTTTCGAAAGCATTCTCTCTGAAATCTGAGAGCCGGATCGAAAAGTACGGCCGATTTAACATTTTATTAAGTCTGTTGATTTTAAAAAATGGATGCCGAAAAGTGAAAAATAATCTGCCTTTAGATAGATCCTTTAAGGATCAAGTTAATAATCACAACCAATTTACTATAATAAGTAGTTAAACTGAAGCGATTTTGCAAACCTAGTCAAATTAACTTATAAATTTCATTCGTTTATACTTTATTTTATTTTAGGAATTATTTCACATTATGAAATTCAGATGATGACTTATTTAAAATATTCACTTTCATAATTGTTGAATAGTTAACGTCAATTTTTATCATCCTCCCCTCCCTCCATATTATTATGAAACACGAAATTATTTTTTAATTGGTTGCTTGCTTTCGTATTTAATTATTAGTATATCTTATCCTTTTTCCCATTATATATTATACGGCCATTTAATTGGTTTACACTTGATTTCAAAGTTTTATATTGAAATAAGCGATTGTCCAATAGTTTCGTTTGCTAACGGCCGATTCACCACTGAAATGTAGATCGACGATTGGATCATTCAGTAAGAAGTACTTCGTCATTTTCCATTTGGAGGATTCACAATCCACTCGAGTAGTGCCGCATTTATCTTTGCAAGGGTATTTCTTGACGAGGATAAGAGTGGAAGAAGTCACGAAAGATAATGTCTTTCCATATTGCAGTGTTGTCCAGATCCTAAGTAGGACGATGCTATGCTGCGGCAATATCGAGAAATGAAACTAGATCATTGATGGAGATAGAGCATGTCTTCAAATACAAGAGTGTCACTAGTACTTGACGGCCAAAGCCAAAATAGAAAAAAATATTCTAAAAAAGCAAATTAACAATGTTGGAAAGTTCTACAAATTCGCTATTTGGACCATATCACACTCTTATATCTTAAAGAAATATTTGCTGTTAAGTTTTTTTTGTACAATGGCAAATTTTTATAAGGTATATCTATTTATAATGTAGTTGGTTTAAACGTGAGACTTTAAAAACGTTTTACGGCCTGATGAAATTCAAGGAATTTTGATAGACAATTATTTCTTCTTTATTACAGTTTCAGAAGCCTCAACGATGTGGACATTATGACGGTTGGGGTTTGTTCCTTTTATATTCCGTTTGTTTGCGAGTACGGGGAACATCTGTCTTTTTATTTTACATACTATTTATAAGTTGATTAACGTTATTTTTATTATCACTCAAAGTATTTGAAAGTAGCGGGCTTTCCTTTGAAGATTTTTATGTATTTTTCAATACATGAATACGAGTGTAAAATCTATCATTCTTTACTCAATAAAATTAAGTATTAAGCACAGTCAGGAAGTTGTTAATATATATTTTCGTTAATAAAATAAGTTTATGTCCTGCAAAACAAAAACGTCATTATGCAGTTTTACGTTGAAACTATTATAATGTTTGTTGTTCGATAAATTAATCTAAAATTTACGAAATAGCCAATAAAGTAATATTTTTACAAACTCCATCAATTTTGAACTAGCCGTTTAAATATATTTTAACCCCTTTCTTTACTTTCTCTTTGGAATGGCGTTAAACTTTATAAAACAATAGCAATTGATTAAAAAATTTTTAATATCATTCTTGTATTTATTTTTATTTTATTTTATTGTCATCTATTAGAATTTTATCATGTTTCATCTATATTTCGGTTTGTGATCTAGTTTACTGCATACACTCAGCGTTATTAATTCGCGAGGTCGTTCCATCACTAGTAGGGTATCCATTCATTTACTTACTTAGCTAAAAAAGTTGTCATGCAATGGCTGGTAACTTTGCTAATTAATAATTCAGAGTATATCTTAACCTCAATTGATATACTTATGCAGGTATCCATTTCGAAAATACGCGTTATTCATGAAGTGCGTCGATCGTACTTGAATGAAATTGAGCTGCGGGGTAAGATATATTTTCCTTCATATTATACGAAATGACACTTGACGTAGATTATCAAACTCTAATGCATTAAATCATGCAGGATCAAATTTAAATCCTTGGGAGTTGCAGGGCTTCATATACATATCACGCAATTAATACTAAATTTAAATGAATACTGAGTTAATATGAATAGGCTGTTAAAAAATTGATGTTACATTTCTAATATAAGTAAATTCCGCTTTTACGTTGGTGTACATATGAATGAGTCCCAAGGGTTATTGGCAATGTATGTTTAATTCAATGATGAAAGTATGAAACAATCCGTAAACATTTTTACTTTGCGAAATATCCGAAATATAGATTGAAATAATAATGTTAATAGATAACAACTTCTTCCTGAAACTTCAGTGCAATGGTACAGATGTAGAGACGTTGAGAAAAGAGCTTTGATGTAACTCCGTGTGTCAGTCGTATAGGACACATAAATGTTGCCGGTAATGACGAAAGTTCAGATGTAACACATAAATATATGAGTTTAGTTATTTGATATTTTATTCTTTCCTATTCCCAATTCCTTTCAATGCATTTGAAGGAACTGCTTTTATCCTCGAAAAAATGAATTGCCAAAAATACTCAACTGCAATTAAGGATGCTGAAGGCATATAGACTAGGGGACAAAAGCTGTCAGGTTTTAGTTTCATCTCAGTTGCAAACTACAGGTAATTAGTCATCATTCGCCTGTATTGTGTTATTTTATTTGTGTTTTATGTTTCATTTTCTTCGAATACCAACGCCAAGCCTTCACAGTCCCAGGGTTTCAAAAGCCTGAAATTTCATTTTCAATGATTGTAGTTTCGCATATCCGCTTTTGGAGGACCTTGGGTTTGGAGGACCTTTAATCACCTTGACTATTTAAATTACCAATTGTTGTAGCTTTGCAATCCCATATCTAAAGTAATCCAATCAGCGAGGACGCCAATTATATTCGTCCTTTCAGGTCCTATATATTTTGTAAATTTTGTCATGAGTGTGCTAACAATTATTCAACAAAAGGCACTAAAAGAAATGCCTGAGTTGACATCTTCATCGTTCGTCATCCTGGTCCGTTCTCTTCATTGTAGGTGAAATGCCTCACAACATTGGTGCAATTAATCTTCAGTTGAATTATGATGTTATTAATTCTGGATGTAAAAACTCTATTCTTTTAATGCAAAATCCCTCTCTCATTTCATGTGGCTTATGTGCCAATTTTCTTATTCGGCGTAGCCGTGGGATGTCTAGTTGTCGTCCAGGAACTGCTCAACTAGTTGCTATGAATAAAGTCTTGTCAATTTCAACCTTCTTTTACCTCGAGTAACAGTTTTTGTTCATCACTCTGGTGTTGGTGATGCTTACATGGCTAAAATATCATTGCAGAGTATGATGATGAAAATGTTGATGTTTCCCAACAGGAATTTTCCGCACAGTATTTGTAAGATATACGCTTCTCAACAAAAGTTCTTTTAGATGAAAGACTATTCTTTCTAAAATTGTACATGCCCAAGTGATTTGTTCTCCAAATACACACCTTAAAATAATTGTTTATTATGACCATTTGATAATCTAATTTATATCAATAAAGCTGATTAAGATCAATAGATGACGTAGGTTAATTATTTTATATAATCAAAAAGAATTTAACTCGTACAAAAAATCCCGATATCAACATCTATGGAGTATGAAATATTAAAAATTGATGATTTCATGGCCTAAAGTGCCTGCGATATTCGACAAATTAAACATGGCTAATCGAGCTACTTTTTCGTTTAGCAAATTCGAATCACGAAGCCTTTTGGTAAAAATCCTCGTTGGGTAGCTCTTAATCCACGCGAATGCTTCGCTAAGTGCTCTTCCATATTTCGAGACGCGAATAACAGGAAGGAAATCAATAGAATCCAATTAACGAAATGAATGGTCAGGCTATTCTATAAATAACTACGTGCCATGCTTAAACCTCAAGTACCGATACTTTATAGAGATGTTCTTCTTTTCATTTTGCATTCATTGAGGAACTGACGTGTAATTTTTTCATATAATATTCGATAATAATAACGTGGTCCCCTATTTTCAATGGTTTGTGAAAGACGTATCATTCAATACACTGCAGATAAGCTATATATCGATGATAATCATCGTATATGGGACATTATTTTACAAATCGAACGGATTTAGTAAAAAAAATTGGTCGACAGTTTTAATGTATATCTAAATTTTTTATGGATTTGTTATAACCAATAATTGTAAAAATATGCTTGTTTGAAAATTGCAATACTCGCCAGTTCTGTACTTTTTTAAATAACTTCGGTTGTATTCATCCGAATGACTTCAGCGTTGTCTCATTTCAAAGGTAATAAAACTGTCTATATTTGGGATTCTCATAGTTTTAAAATTTGCATATAAAATGCTGTTTTTTTAAAACTTTTTAGAGAAAAATCGGTGTTTCACAGAGTGACCGCGAGAGAATTTTTGTTACAATAATTTTTTTTTTAAAATTATATATGATATACACCTCACAGATGTCCCAGGGTCTCAGAGTGCTTGTGCGGCACCCCTGACGTAAAGGTGTGCAATCACATATGTATATGCGAGAGCTTCAGATCGTCTTCAGATGGCGCCTCACTTACATTTGTCGAGAATGTAGGAAACTGCAGAAACCTACATTAAGAACAGCAACGGCCATGACTCGATTTCCGTCTGATAGACAATACTTCGAAACATAAACACAATAACATGGCTCGTCTTACATATTGCGAGCTGCTGCTAAGAATATAATTTCGAAAAATTGTTACCCGGCGAGGATCGAAATCACGACCGACGACTTCGTATCCAGTACGTTACCGCCTGAGTCTCGAAGCGTTTCTTATAAATAATTAAATATTAAAAAGTTAATTTACTACTTGAGGCCGACGGGGTACACATTTTATAATGTCATTATTCTTCAGAAAATTCCCAACAAAAAACACGTTTTTGTAGAATAGCGATTTATAAGTTGGACAAGAGCAAGGTGCACCGGGCATACCTGCTCGTAATAAAAACTGCAAATTGGTACGAACATGTAGTATGAATAGTAATCTATTTATTTGATGATTATAATTACATTATGTTAATAGTATAATTACATTACTTGTGTTTTAATTTTATTCCTACTGTATTTGCTTTGTTTTTAACAGTAGCATGTTAAAATTAGTAAGAACCTGAAGGAGCGGAGTTTTTCCAATTAATAGTGCAATACCCCGATTACTTACCATTACTAATTCATATTCTTGATCGACAAAATTTCACTGATTGAACATGAAGTGTCATTTAGCTTGATTCAATTTGTTATGTTATTATTATATCATAACTGACTGGATTAAGATAGTTTGTGCATTTCGCCGATGATGTAATCTAAAAAAACGTTGGTAAACGCGATATATAGTGTTTGAAAACCAACCGTTAAAATGAACAAATAATACACTTAATTTCGACAAACTGCAAGGAACATACCGCCGAGAAATTGAGTTTATCCATCGAAAAAGTGGCAACAAAATTGAACGGAACGGGAGAGACTCCCCTATTTTGAAACTAATGTTGCGTAATGGCTATGTTTGTTCAGTCATTTTATCCTTCCAGACCCTTTAGCGTTTATAACTTCCGTTTAGCAACTATTGACACATCGAAGGAACACGAATCGGATCAAATTAAATACGTCTCTTGACGGCCATATATTTTAAGCGGATAAATTGAAGATTTGTTTTCGAAAAATGTATTTCTCCCAATGCGAGGGCGATGTTTTGATTTAATTAACCTAAAATCTTGTGAAATATGAATAGCTATGACGTTTCTTTGTATAAACTAGGAAACATACTTGCCCTGATGTAAGTGGCAAATATAGATTCTTTGAAACCCTCGAGTAGCTCAGCCATTTTTCTCTGTTCACTAGTCGACATCTCTTAGAGCGGTTTAAATTAAACTAGTATGCATCAAATACCTACATTGATCTTTGGTTAGATGGATCAAAATATGCAGGCGATTAGTATAATTTGACGAGAAAATGTACATGGATTGTACAAGGTAGTAAGCAATACATATTATAGAAGACGTTCGTAAGCTGCAAATTACAATTGCCTGATTTCTCCGTTCTTCCAGAATTGATATCTCACTCTCTAAAGTGCTTTTTACGACAACCACATCATAAAATTATATATTGCCTACACTTTCGAATTAGCGAAATCGTAAAAGTACTTTTCTATTTTTTTGTTACTGATTACACGTGAAAGCTTTGCAACCGGTGTTTGAGCTGAGAACTAACATATGCGTGCATCTACCGTCGAAAATGTGTGATTTAAAAAGGATATTTTTAACATAAAACGGCATTATCTTTAATTTTTAAAATAATTTTAGCCAGACACAGGTTTTTTTCTTTTGACAAGCGAAGGATCATTCTCAGAATTTTTTATTCTAAAAACGATGAGGCTGCCAACAATTTTTTCCACGTCATATTTTCTACAAAAATAATGTGACAAAATTTGTGATTTTAGTCGGACTTATATTAAAAATATAAATAATTCGCTAATATTTTTAATTCATCATTTTGTTGTACGAAATAGTTTAAGAGAACTTTTTACTGCGAAATAATATTTTCTTAATTATGGAATATGGTAGTTTTAAAACAATATTAATCTGTTTTTAGCCTGTGAGTAAGAAGTTCCTAAACCAATAAAATTATTTAAGTCCTGGAATTTAAGGGGCTAATCGAAATATATGGAATTTAAGTACATCTGACTTGCAATGTCTTATATCTAAAGTCCGATAAATTATTATTGTAACATTTAACGACTACTTTTTTCAAGTATCTTTCTGACTAGGTCTAGGTACGTTACTTTTAACAATAGCTACCACTTACCAATATTTCATGGGAACAATTAAATGAAGAACTTTATCTAATCAGAATATCTTAGTACTCGTTTGCAGAATTGTTAATTCTTTTCTTATAATAGAAAACTTACCTCGTATCGCGAATGCCTCGAAAATCAAACATGGAACTGGTAATTCATTATTGACCTTGAACATGAAAATAATGTACGAAAATTACGAATCCTGCGCTTGCTTGAATTTTGAGAAATCGATATGGCTCTCTTCATAGAATAAGCGTTTTACTTCTAGCTTTTTATGTAAAACAATAAATTCCAAGGACAATCGATGATATTGTATAATTAGGATATTTTCTTTCGAAAGCGTTAAAATGATTAAAAACAAACTATAATAAATTGTTTTTATTTTGCAATTCAACAGAATACGTTTGAACTGGTTTTACGGAATAAATGATTGAGAAATTAAAAAGTAAAACATATGACATTGAACTTGAACCTTGTTTTATGAGTTTTATCATTCCAAATCTAGGTGAATACGTAATTGGATTGTGATAAGAACCTTATGTCCGCTGATGGCGGTCATTTCATGCAAATGAACTTTCGAGTGCTTGGATGATCGCGTTTCCGATTAAAAATGACTGATAACATGTTCATTATAATGCAAATGATGCTTCGATCGAATAAAGTCTTCGTTGTACAGAGTAATATCTCCGTCAAAATACCCTGTGTATATATAGAGTATGTGACAATAATGAGCACCCACATTGTTACATGTAAGACTCAAAGCTATGTAAATATCTGACGTGGTTGAAAATGTGCTGCTTCTAGCGCGTGAGATCATTAACGCCCCCGATCTCATATAAATATATACAAACTGTCGACATTGTTGAAAGAAAAAGTTAATTTCACAGTTTATTTTTGTTTTGTAGAAACCGTCGAATCGCCAATGAATGGTTTGTTATTGCTTTTCAGTTTCGGAGTGTTCCAGATCCGGGTGTTTTTGTACGTGGTGAGTGTTCGTCGCCATTATGACATGTACGAGGGAGACTTATTCCAATCTTCGAGGGTGCTTTTTTCATTAGTAGTAATAATATAACATGGAGAAATTATTTTTAAAAATGAAATGTAGTTCCGAAGTTGAACTTTGATGCCTCGTTCACTTCCTATTGCTGGATTCGCGAGAGCCTAGGAAAACTCATCGGGCCGTCGTTACGTAACGGCATAGGAGGTGTCCCATGTAACAACTGTGCTTTTAAAGTCGTTGAGTATTTCTATATCCTCTTTCGTTCGATTTATCCACGGGGTATTTTCGGCCCTTTCGCGAAACCAGCTTCCTGCAGTCGCGCCAGAGATTATGACCATCAACGATGGAGCAGCACATAGAGAGAGGTAACGATCATAGGGTATTAATGGGGGCAGTCTAAGTCAAATTTCGAATTGGTAATCTCAGCACTTTTATCATTTCGAAGTTGCGTAATTGCGATTTAGGTTATTATATGGCTTATGACCGCATATTCAGGCCGTGAAAAAGCAAGCGCGAGAGGCCGATGACGGATAACCAGGTCAACCGGAAGGATCCGTGTCGGGTATGCATGTAGCCAGTAGGCTTTAACGTATGCAGCGATACACTCATCCCTTTTCTCTTTCAAAGGGCGAACGCCGCCGTTGGCTGTGTCACACTTGTCTCGGTGGTGCATTCACGTGTTAATTGGTAATATCGCAAAATAGGCTGGCGTGACGGCTTTGTCGTTAAACGCTCCAGAAGCCGCCATTCTCTATTCATTATTTGCCTACTGTAAACCGATTTTGGAAATTGGAGAACGTCCAAATTGAAGCGACGTCAAAGTATCACGTGCTCCTGTTTTGCCCATTGCCAGTGTGGAATGCACACTTACACACCATGACTTGCTGGTGGATGTTGAATGTTATTTAATATACATCATATTTCGATGTCATTCATTTAGATTTTAAGATTTTACGAAAAGAGATTTATAATATTAAGTACGAAGAGTATCCGGAATTTAATATTTAAAAGAACCGCTCAAATAAGTCAGAAAAATGATTTGTTTTGTGGGTTGATAATGCTTGTCTTAATTAATTACCAGGCCTTTGAGCGCGATCTGTCACTCAGTGTGTTTTCAGTAGCTATCGGTAACGTATTTCATCAGGAATGCTTGGCGAATTATACCATGGATGAAATAATGAAACAAAGAGTTCAGTGATTCATCTACAGAAAAAGCATAGGCATACGAGTGGCATGAAGAGTTCAAAGGAGGCCGTGCAGTGGTCGAACATTTTCTCCGCTCGTCCAATAACCTTCATCATCAACGAAAATGTCGATAAAATAAAAAAATTGGTTAAAAATCGTTAGATAAGTGGCAGAAAGTTCACTTAGGGGTATGAGATATCAAACGATGTCTGATCATGGTGTTTTGACTGATATTTTAGGCTTGAATCCGTCGATGTCAGAATACGGTCGAAAAACTGAATTGTCTTCAAAAAGACGGTTAGATTTTAACTGCTCTTTAACGTTCGATAGCGATCTAAATTTTATGTAATCCATTAAGATGGATAGTTAAGACTAGACGCGAGAACTGGGCCTATTAAAATGAGTTGACTCAAGATGATACTTTTATGAATTTTTGTTTATATTATTTTACGTTGACTTTTCTGAACCCATATGGGGCTAAATCGGGACGGGACCGATAGTTTATGAAGGTGGAATCCAAACCACCTGAGCTTTGGCGTTATGAGATACTTATAAACAAATACAGAGGTGTATCGATGACAGATGGCAGAGGCCGGATCGAACCAGGGTTTTCTGATTACGAAGCCGATACGCTACCAACTGAGCCACCGCCGCTCTATACTTTTATTAATGTTTGTAAAAATCTCAAGTCATGAATGGGATTTTTTTTTGTTTAACACAACAACCATTTGAATGACATCAAGACCAAAAATTGAGAAAAATTAAATAATGAAATTGAAGATCTAAAGTTCACAGTCTATGAAAGTTCTATAGAAAAATCCGTTACACATCGGCAGGCGTTATTAAAATGGTCTTACTTAGAAGAATAAAATGTAAATTGTTGTAAATATATAACAATGTGTTCATTTAAATAACCGGGTAATTCTTGTACACAACTACATTTCTGTCATACATCAAACGGTAAATTTGTGCAAGGTTTTCGCGATATTTATTCACAATTAAACGATCTCAATTGTCAATTAGACTCAATTTGATAATTGAGTATTTCCTTATCATATATCGAAAGAGTGTTTTTATATCACACTACGTGTTTACTCTCCTGCGGTAGTATATTTCCATCAATTACGAAATGGAATTCTTGACGCGATAATTTCAAAATTGATCGGTTTCGATTCACTTTCGAGGACGCAGAAGGCTCCATTATATTGTCTTTATTAAAGCTCCCGACAACCATTGTACGAATAGCGCTGGAGCAATACTCTTCTTTTTCGAGACTCGTGAAGTGCAACATCCACTACCGCATCTCTCAATTATTTCTCGTTACACGATTTTTCCTCGTTTTTACCAGGCACTTTTCTTCCGACTTTCCGGACGAATGGCGACAAACGTTCGTCCACTAGAGCTTCAATTTATAACTCCTGGAACTGTCGAAAACTTTATACACGGGATACTCAATTTTGGAAATACTTGAAGACAATTAATTAAAACCAATACTTTATTGATTATTTACTACACGATAGCTGGTTTGAAGCTTCCTGAGTTGTGCTAGGCATGGGCCTTAATGGGTCAATAGAAGAAACAATTTTTTGGTTTTAGAAACACTGTAATTTCGCGTAGTGTTTAAGGCGCCAGTGTATTAAGCGAGAGACCCGCGTTCGATTCCAGGGCGGGGTAAGATTTTTTCTTACTTATTTGCAAGCGTTGAAAAATAATTAAAATATAAATAATATAAAAATTAAATGTTTAAAAATTAAATTTAGAAATAAAAATTATGTAATACAATCATTTGCATGACACTTTATGAAATGTAATATTCTTGTGGATTAATAATATAATAAATAATATATAATTATATGATTAAATATAATGTGTATATGAAAGTTACTCATACATTTGTATATTAATTTTATTTAATTATTGTTTAAACCAACTTAAGGCCCTTATAAAGCCCTTATGAAGCTCTTATGAAGCCCTGATCAGGGCCGGATATCAGGATGTCTGATCCGACCACGACCAATAAAATCGTTACGTTCTTAATCAGGCCCTGATATAGCCTGATGAGGGCCTGAAAAATATTCAGGTAACCTGAACAGACCTGATCAGGGCCGGATCAAACTTTCTACTCGAGTATATATTCAAAGAGAACGCGAAAACATTACCAAATTTAAATTAAATGCCACGTTAAATAGAATAATACAACATTTAGTCACAAATGCACTTTTAAAATACTAAGTTTCTATTGAAAATATTAACCCCTGTTAATAATGACAATTGAATGACGAGTGATGTATCATATGTAAAATAAGAATGGCTGTTCACGAATGGACATATTTTAAAAACTAAAACGTAGAAACTAAAAAAAAGCTACAAGTATCATTTAACTATGAGTCGACTGCATATCTGTCTACATTAATTAAAATATATGTGTTAGGTTGTACGCTTTTAGTAGCACGTGTATTTTGTTTCCAGAGAAATACGTGATTATAAAATATAAACATTAAACTTACGGTTATACTTATAAAATTAAAAATGTTAAGTACATCACATTCTTAGTAGTATTAGGATGTCATGCGAATTTCACATTTCATAAGTGTGTTTCTAACACGTGAAACAGCTAAATGGAAACAATATCCATCCAAAAATTAATTTCATTTTCTAGTAACGTTTGACCTATTTCGAACGGTTTAATAAAATTAATCGTGTAAGTATACATACAAGAAAATTGGATGTTACATAATATAACTTTTCATTCATAAACTTAGTGTAATGATTTCGAAATTTTATGCATTACATTATGCCATGCGCACTTCCTAAAGATGGAAATTATGGTTACATTTTAAGTAAAAGCGATAAAATGTCCTCTATATTACGTAATCTATTTTTTTTAGTTTCTACTAACATATAAATTTTCTTTTATAGGTTTCTCTGAAATATAGTGGTTATTACAGTGATTATCTTCAAGAAATTTGTGTCGTATTTTATTGTCGATATTAAAACTAGAATAGATTTGTTTTATTTGTGACGGTTCAATTTGACGCATTAATCGTACGACGAGGGTTGTTACAATTTCACTGTATATATGTCTCTGCTCTTGATATTGACCAGGAAGGCTGAAATTTATGTTCAGTCTCCCTTGTGCCGAATCTTCCTCTATTTGTAATGTATACGTACTCCATATAGGAGAGTGTGGATTTAAACACTCTTGATCTACGGGGGATTCCAAGGGCTCTGCGATCTTCACAATTTGGAGGTTGCCTGTTTCTCTCAGTTGTTGAGAACTTTATCGATTTTCTTTGTAATTTTCTCGAGGTATATCGAGGATCAGTATTACTTACTATCATATAGGTATCGTAACGAACTTGATAAATATGATACTATTCCCGTGGAGTGTTGTAAAATTTTATAGGTGAAAATTCTCAGTAAATATAGGACCGATAATAATTACACTAAATAATTTCTTGACCGCCTATTAATATAATTATAAATGTATAATTATTTCTTGGCTAGGCGGTCTATTTTGCTTTGGGAGAAAAATAAACAAAATTAAAAAATAAACTAGTGTTGGCGTGGTGCCTCGCTCGCTTCGCTCGCTCAGAAACTTCGACCCAGTGGGGAGTCGGCTATTCTTTAAGACTCGTTTGTTTACTAACAGCTTTCAATTATATTATAAAATTATATTGATATTTGGTGGTCCAATCATATTTATGTCCAAGTGGCTTCGATAGATATGTTACAACAATATAGTGTTTCTCATATGTATGAAAATTGAAAATGAGCATTTTCAAAACTTCGACCCCGACAACAGGTCAGCCGAAGTATTAATAAATAAAAGTTGCAAAACACTTACTTCATGCACTTGTATTCTAATAGACTATTCGATGCATGAGTGTCAAAAAGGTCTATAAGACATCTTTTAGATATATCGAAATAGTTATTTTCGTATCAAGGGCGTAAAAGAACTTATGAGCCCGTAGGTGATCACCGCGCCCGAGGGGCTGGCGAAGACTACCCCTGGGGGTAGGGGGTCGAAACGTCGAAATTTGATGAAAAACAATAGGGTAATTTTTTTGCCGCGATGACCAAATTCAATACTTTTTCAGACAATAGTCATAAACATTTTAAACCAGTTTTTATGGCATTATCGTTGACTTTAGGAAGAAAATGCATACAACCTTTTTTGTAGAGAATTTCATGCTCTTCAAAATAAATTCAAAAAACTACAAAGAAACTTAATTGGGGCTAATTTTTTTTAGTAGTCGACGGGTGGATCTGCCCCAAAATCTAATCAGATCTAAGTTATGCCAAGGCGCGTATTTTAAAAAAAAAATTATGTCAATACGCTTATCCGTTCGCGAGTTATCGCGAGACAAAAAAACGGGACGTACGTACGTACAAGATCACGGACACAAATTTTTTTATTGTTGATTTGGGTTCTTTAGGGTCTGAAACGTCGACATTTGATGAAAAACTATATGGTAATTTTTTTGCCCGAAGTGACCAAATTCAATACTTCGTCCAGACTTAGTCTGGGTCGAAGTAACAAGAGTAGCTATGATGTTAGTTAACGCCGTACTTAAAAATCGATTTTCACACTGAGAAAAGTGTATTTTATCAGTTACTATCCATTGGCTTTTAAAAAGTGTATTATAGCCATTAAAAGAAATATTATAACTAGTAAAATCCTCCGTCGTTCAGCATTTGTTTTTTATTATGACTAAAAGACGGCATTTTTAATATTTTAATTTGCTAGGTAAATTTCCATAAACAAAAATTGCTTTTAGTTAAAGAGAAAAGGCTAAAATAAACTGGCATATCGGTTAGAATAATATAAAATCTTCGTCTTTTAACAGGTAGTAGAAAGATGGCAATCCCTATGCGTAAAATACTATATTTTACGGGGCATAAGAATTCTAATACTGGGTAAAAAACACTTTTCTCAGTGCATATTTATATCCAATAAATTTTACTTTAATATTGAGAAAATGAAGCTTATCCCTCCGTTAAGTGTAAATAAAAAAAAAATTTTAAAAATACGCGTTTCGCACCAGGATGTCGTGTGTGCTCGTCATCAGGGTTAGTGACATCCTTACCCTGGAGGTGATTTGCCATATAAGTAATGATATTTCTTTTATTAGCATCATAGTTACGCTTGTTTACTTTTTCATTTTTTTTTATTTTTCCCCAAATGCAAGTAGACCTTCTAGCCGAAAAATAATTATACATTTACTAATGTAGGATCTGTTAATAAACGAACATCGATTTTGCATATTCCTCTACATGGTGAAATTATTTGAATGTATATTAAACAAAATTGAATTTATAACCACCTCAGTGTTTATGATTGTATATCATAGTATATACTTTTATCCTAGTAGAAATCGAAATCAGCCAGTAAATCAATTTTAGAATTTCTAATAGTTTGTTTATTTGATACTCAATTTAAGCATTTCTAAACTCCGTAAATAAAATTTGGTGCCAAGTATCGATTTGTTTAATTATAGTATAAATTAAATTTCTTTACTGAAAATGGTGTCAGACAAATGTATCAGTATTGACTTGTATCCAGTCTAAAATAATAAAGATTCTTTATGTCTTTTTTTATTTTTTCTTATATTGTGCTATTTATGTGATGTAACGAACTAATAAAAAAGAACACGGTTATATTTGTAATCTTGGCAGTAATCGTTTTTGTCATCTAGTGTATATAAATAGCACAATCTACTCCTAAATATCTATATAAATTAAGGATAAACCAATCCCCTGAAAATGTCCTATTGTTTAATTGGGAATTAATTCATGGTACAGCATATTTCTATTTCATTATTATTAGGGCATTATGTGAAGCTTAGACTCACAAGCTGTATTTTCATACAAAGTCATTCAAGTGTCAATTGCAAGTGTAACTAATGAAAAAATAGCATCGGTCCTATGAAATAAACGTTGAAAGACTTTACTTACAGATTGGTGAACCGTAAAGTGCTTCTCGAAGAAACTTATATGTCATTACACGTGACCACTTCCGGTCATTTTCACACCAATCAGTTTTTTCATTTGGAAAAAGAAAATTGACACCTGAACTGAACGATTTCAATACAGGTATATTGTTATTTTTAATATCGTTAAATTCTCAAGTTTTTACATTGGAATTGTTCAACTGTCAGGTTTCTGAAGGAAACGTTTTTAGTGCCACAGCCCACCGACCACCGCCTTGCAGCATACCAGTGATAAGTCTACTCTGACTTTATTTCAAACTGTAAAAAAATTTCCTGTCTTTCATGATTGGTTTTTTGTTTTTTCATACTTAAAAACTAGCAGGGAATCTTTCTGCTACGAAATTAATCGATCAATCGTAAATAATTTACCCTAGTACATGAAGATCTAAATGGTGAATGAAATGTCCCAATTCTTTTTGAAAACAAAAAGGAGATTTTGTCGTGAGAGCACGGAGTCCGATTTTGCCCTTAAGGGGGTTCGTCTGCAATCGAACAACTACAAAACGAAACGATGAAAACGACCGATGCGAAATACATAGAATCGGGAACGAACAATATGCGATCGAGAACCTCGTTTAACTATATTCGTATAGACATATGCAATTTTTCACACGGGTTATGGCCTGAATGTTTCACGATTTGGAATAACGCTTTTCCTACATCACTAGATGTTGCCGCTTTTTTTATTGAAGTCTGTAAAAATCATAGTAAAAAAGTTACCCACTGTGACGTCATCAATTTGCTAGTGATAAAATAGATCTTGCCACGATATTTCATCGCACCAAATTTGAGAAGCGAGAGAAATGAAAGACAAATTTTATTTTTATTTCAATATTTGCATTACGATTCGGCCATGTAATGTATAATTTGTATTATAGGATTGCACGTAGAAACTAACATGTCAGCTTTTTTTCAGTGTTTTATTAGTGTAGGCCATATGTAATAATATTATAAATAAAGATTGAACACCTATAAAAGTTAATAAACGTAAGTAGAACTTCCTATAGTAGAGTTCATTTTTCGTCTAATTTCTGCCCAGTTTCGTTATTTCCTTTGTTAAATGTTTAGGTAAAGGACAATGTAACACAATACTGAACAGATTTCTATCATGGCTGTAAAAAATGAATAAAAAATTGAAGCTCGAGTATAGATACGGTATTTACATGTGAATTGCATATTCTATTGCAAATAGAATTTATTTTTCAAACTAGCGGTTCTGAGGCATTTTCTTTCGCATAATAATTGAGATGAGGTTTTCCTTATGCATATTCTAATGTGAAAACTCCTTATAAATGTCGGTTTCAACCGCACGAGACAGAATCCTACTCGATCAACGTTCATAAAAGTCCCAAAAGCAACGATATTAACAATATTGTATAATTGCATTCTAAATATTCGCGTGTTTTTGAAATTGAATTCGAATTTAGCGTATATTGCGGTTGAATCCGACTATTTCAACTCCTATTGGCATATGGGTACAAACAAAATATTGACTAAACCTAAATTCACGAAATTTCATAACAGGCATAATGTTCATTTACCAAAATTTGAGAATAGATGTGGCCGGTTCATGATGCCTTTTAATTTTCTATTTTTTTATTTTTGTTGTTTGAATTAAAGTCAGACTCCAAATTTTTAGTTGTGAATTGGAAGACTGAGGCTTATTTCAATTTATACGTATACTTATTCGACATACAGATCTCACTAAATTTCGTTATATTTAGATGAACTAAATGTATTAAGGGGTAAGATAAAAATGTATAAGATAGAATTACAATAAAAATTTAAATACAAAATGACTTAGTCGATACTCGAAAATTTGAGTAGTATAAAGGAAATTATAAGCACTATAGATGAATGTCTAAAATAAATTAAATGAATTTGGTCAATGACTAAGAATTTTCGAAAATCGTTTTTTATATACTCATTTTGAATTCACTTTTTTCGTACTTTTCCGAAATTGCACGCATGAATACAAATTCTTTCATTATGCTTATATTTCGAACAACTTGATTCAAAAGTACATGATCAATTAAATATTACAAAACATATAAATAATATCTGGAATATTAGTTATTAGAGTATTAATTTCATATCAAATTACCAAATGACATCATTTGTAAATAAATCCATACGTGGATTTTATCACACACGACAAGTATAAGAAACAAAATATGAAAATTATGCGAGATATAAAATATCTACTTGAATATATTCACTTCAAGAGCATAATAGAAATTGTGTAGTTTACAATAAATGCTACTAAAATAAACAAAAGATTATTATCAATTTATGAAGAGTTGTAAATTAATGCAATAATCTTCACGTATCTATCATTTGAAATCTCGCAATAACGACAAATTGAATTGAATATTTGTATATTATCTGGTCTGGATGAAGTTTAAAGTCATTTTATTACTATGTAAAGTATTTTTGTTGACGGTATAGAATCAAATTAATAAGAAATAAATAACAGCTGGGATTGGTAATAACTAACGAGGGTTGATACGTCTCGTCGCTGAGATTCATCATTAATAAAAAACTGAATTATGGTGGATTTTATTTTTTTTTTTTTAGAAATGTCTTGCAAGATATATACAACTTTTTTGTGCGAATTTAATATTTCAATTTGTTGGCATTTCAATTGTGTTATGACGGAATTCAATATAATTAATGCATAACGTAGAAACAATTGCGTGCTAATGCATTCTAGAAGCTTTATCAATATTTTATTATCAAAACCTACTTCTTAAAGGACAATAGTCCCATGCGTTAAAAAATGTATTGAAAACATTTACTAATGTTTACCAGGAAATATCTAACTAAGAATATCGTACATGGACACGTTTTACCCAAAATCGCTTCACAATCTTTGATTAAGGAAATGTAAGAAACAACGGTATTACTTGCAAATCTTAAATCAGCAAAGTTATAGTATATACGTTAAGTATTTTCATATTTATCACAAAACACATTGTTAAAGACACCAAGTTCTCAAGTGAATCTGAATAGTGTCTGAAAAGAGTTGAAGGGGTTGAAGTGGATGGGCTGGAAGAGGCTATTGTGAAGTAAGCCATTTAATGCTCTAGGTTTGTTTCTGCAACCAGCGATAAAGTTTTCGTTACATAAATATAGAAGGAGTAAATTACATAAATGTGCATTTTGTTATTAATTCTCCTTATGATTGCTCTTGAACAAAGCGAAATGTTCATAAAATACCATTAAAAGCATGATTATGTTCATTTCATACACTTTTTACATATAATAGATTTCCTTATAATTTTAATGTTTAGAAATACTTAGCTGAACACGTAAAAGTTTAGATAACATGAATATTTTTTGACTAGCAGTAAGTTTGGATCATGTCACTGAAAAAGTTATAACATTAGCGTCACCAATCATCATATTTACAATTGCAATAACAGATGAAATTATAAGAAAATAGAAAGTTTAGATATCGAAGTTAATGACATTTTACTGTATTTAACTTACAAAGTGACACTTCAATGACACAGTGTTATCCTATCAACGCGGGTGGTTTCATTAATCTTGTGAGATCCCATGAATATTACAGCTATTGCTCTTAAAAAAGTAATTACATTTTTCTGCATGGTTGCACGTTTACTGCCTGAAATCTTAGTCTTGCCTTTGATACGACTATATCTAATATAAAGCCTAGCAATTACGTTTGTTTAATTTGTTTCAATAGGTTTCATCTACTATATGAACTGCAAAGTCAAATGTTATAACTTTTATTTAATTATTTTATTATAAATGAAGAATACTTCAGATATTAATAAAACACTTATATTGTTTAAAGATGCATGTAACGTGTACTGCAAGTTATATGTGATCACTGCCTTCTCTGGAATTTCATCCTACGGTTTAATATAAATAAAATGGTCTCCTTCTTTAATTAAGTTACTTGATTTTTTCATAACCTGACATGGTATATTTCTAAATATAATTTTTTATATCTGCTTATAGGACAGTGTAGCCTTTTTCATGGATACATATCGATTACATGAATATAATCATGAATTAATTCGCATTTACCTCTTGAAAGGTAAAAGTTTTGAAAGCACGAGCAAAATGAATCATATCAGCTGTCGCGATGAAAGATGCCAAATATTCTAGATGATAATGGAATTGTTAATAATTTATTGTCGACTTGCTGTAGCGTCTCGCACAAAAACTTCTTAAATTAACAAAAACAACGTAAATGCATACACATAACATACATAGTTCAGCGTAATATTTATTGGACTCTTAATTTCTAATTAGAAATAGTAGCACGGGTGTTGCAGATGACGAAGAATATAGATGCTGAGCATTTTAGAACTTTATATATAGTTTTCGCGAACAGAACCCGTAGCAAGCGTAAGAAAACACATGTTTGAAAATTTATACCTTTATGCATGTACGTAACCTCACAGTTTTCCCGTGCTTGTGTAAGGAAGTATTATATACGAAGTTAAACAAAAAGAACATATAGCACACAGTTTTTGCAAAATGTATAAATAGAAAATAGCGAAAATTTTCGGTCCGCGAGAAAATAACTGCTTACCAGACCTCGTCACCTTCTAGATTGTGGAAAAACGCCCGAGACGTTTTATGCCGTTATGTTAAATAGCTGTGAGACTAAAAACACTAACGATAACGGTCTTCTCGATACTTTTAGCGTCTCGCGTGCCAAGAAGCTATCCATAAAGCTGATTTAAATAATAAAACATTACTCGGCATTAGTCGTAAATTGTCACTAATTTTCGACATATGATAGTGTATACAATATGATATTAGGTTGTGAGCGTTTATTAGAGTTGGAATGATCATTCGATTACCTAATGTGATATATGTGTGAAAAATTTATAAAATTAATACTATACGACAAATAACTCGCCTATACTCAGCGATAACTTGTTACATAAAATTATTAATTACTTATCTCAAATAATGAGGTATAGTTATGAATTACATTGAAGTAATACCTCTAAATTATCAGCTCTTTATAGTTATAACCTTGTAGATATAATAATATCGTTTAAATAACAGTCAAAATTATCGAACGTATTCCGTGTACAACATTTGCTTAGATTACAAAAGCTTGAAAAATTAATTTAAATTGCATCTTTTCATTTTTATGTATCCATATAAATGATAAAGAGGTAAATTTGATAATAAGCCATTTTTTAAGATCGAAATTTGTTACAAAAAATTCGGATAGAATTAATCTCAAGTAAATCGCTTATTAGAGGGGCCACTAAGCCCATGGTACGGAGTGCACTTCTTGTTGGGGTTATTTGCTTCGGCGACAGAAGCGAAGCCCCTAGTTTATTAATTCCCTTTAAGTAATGTACAGTGAGCAATTTTGTTTTAATAATAAATCTAAAGATTATTTTACACGCTTCATGATTATCCTGAAAAAAATAATCTTAATGTAAATAATGCTAAAAACCAGTTCATGGTTTAAGCAACAATTAAAGTAGTCCAATACAATAATTAAACCGATAAACAACAAGCTTTGTATTTTTACATATGGATGTAGTATTAAATCAGCATAAAATGAATGTATTTGATATTTTATTTATTGAACATTATTTTAGTATTCGGAAGTTTGCGATGGTTCCTCATTCGGGCATAAAACTCATATTATCAAGTAGATATAAAATAAGAAGTCAATTCAACGTACTATAAAATTCTTTTCTATGCAAAATATATTTTTCGTCATACGGGGCTGTAAAATCGAATTTTACTCCTTCGATAATTACACGGATAAGATATCAGTTTCCCACTCGCATAAATTCGAATTTTAAATCCATTACTACAAAACATTTTGTTGATAACACGGTCGTAAGCTTTTACACCCGAGTACCTGGATGACGGATTAGCCGTTCCTCACCAGCGGGCGTAAAAGCTTAGTTTACGCCCTTGTAACGAAAATAACTAATATTAACTTTAAATGATTTACAGACGTTCCTATAGATAATTCATTTTGACTAAAAATTAAACACTCGATATTTCTTTATACAAGATTAGTATTCGTGACATACATTTCTTTTTAGTTTTATTACATTCATTTATTATGTAGTGAAAAACTTGGTATAATGAAGATAGTGAAATAAGTCAATTATCAAATCATAACTTATTGTATTAAATATTAGTTGAAAGTGTAAACTGTGTTTAATGCATATCCTTGGACTATAAGTTGCATTAATAAAGTGCAAAATATGTAACTGTCAACACATTCATGCCCGCGAAAAAGAAATAAAACTCATAACATCTAAAAAACGACTAAGGACTTAAAATGTCACTTGTCTTATTACATACACACGCGTTTAAGCTAATGTAAGGCTTTTAAACCTCGTGGATGACGTCGGACATTTTTTCAGCTTGTTTGCATACCAAATGTTTTTGTTTCTGACAGATAAGCTTACCAGTTCATTTGACAGCGTTTATTTTCACGGATGTCCACGTGCGTTATTAATTTTAGAAAATATATTTCTTACCAAAAGTTCCATGAATATTTCATATATATAAAGTAATACAACTTGGTTCACACGCGAGATGCTAAAACTATGGAAAGCATCATTAGGGACGAAGATGAGTTAATCTTTTATGTTTATTTTCGTGACTACTTTATTAAGAAAATCTTAGTCAGAAGATCATTCCTAATTAGAATTAAAAATCGTACAAGATAAATCTATTTGTCTACGGAAACAGGCTGGTTTTTTTTATTATGGTACTTTTACATTTAAGGTTACATGCAGTATATAGTTTAATAATTAATATCGGTAGGTAATTCGAATGTTATTTTATTTTATTCAGTGAATGGAAGCCAAATGAAACGCCATGCATGTTTAACCGTATAAATCATATGAACAGCAATCTCGCATAGGCAATAACTACCATTTATATATATTTTATTGTTATATTATTCATTTATACAGTCGAAAAGTCGACAGTCAAAAAGCCAACACATAAAAAATAGACACATCGATAAGTGGACAGTCATTTTTTTAAGTGTCGGTATTTTGACTGTCGGCGTGATGACTGTGTATATATATGCACTACCAAAGTGAGGCGTTAATTGGATATTACATTCAAACTTGAAGCGAAATGTGAAAAGCAGCAAAATCTGCACAGAACTCCATCCTGGACAAGCACAATTTGGCGTAACTTATTTTCTTAACCGTTTATAATAAATAGATTCAAAGTAAGTTTTAATTTGTCGTTTTCCCTACTTTAGATATCTAATGACATCAATGTTTTGTGCAGAAATCACAGATGCTGTGGAAAATGTTGCCGGTCGTTTTCATGGTTTCTGGTTCTTTTGGTTGAAAAATAAATAATAAATTATATTTAATGTTTTTGGTGGCAATGCATTTAGAAAAAACCTTGACCCACAACTGAAACTTCGACATTACTGTTGAAATTGGTCAAGAAAATGCATGCAACGTCTTTAATTACACAGTTTATGAAGTAGTGAAGTTGACAATATGAGTGAGATTTAAAGTATTAAATATCATAATCCCTTCAATATCATAATTCAGCTAAAATATTTTAAAACCGATATGATAGTATGATAGATAGATAATGAGGTATTCATGATCGGAAATTCAAAAATATGTTGCCACGTAAAGATCCAAAAGACGGTTAATATCGTCTATTGCAATTTAAAGGGTTTACAGCAAAATTCCGAAAACTGGATGTGATTATCTTATGCTTTGTTATCTTGCAAAAGTTTGGCAACTTAACAAATACACCAAAAACTACAGTTGATAAATTGAACCGAAGAAACGCCAGCAAAACTTGCAGCATACGAATACAATAAACGATTGCTAAAAGATCTATAGACTATTGGGATAACCGCCGAATTCGAATTTTCGTCATTGGTGAATAGCATTCGAGTTCCTTGAACGTAACTATATTTTTGTCATGCACTAATTATCGCACGTTTTATCGCTCTTGAAGATATATCTTTGCTTTTATTTTGAATTGTCATGACGTAACGTATCTAGCAGGTTTGAGTGGCATATCGCGCGAGAAAAAGAGACAGATGTGGAGAAAGAAAGACCACGAGAGAGAACGAGCACGTGCGTATGTAATAAAGAGAGAGAAGGCAAAGAAAAGAGATGGAAGATGGCTAGGAATTATGAGAAACAAGAAAGAAAGAGTAAGAGATGAGATGAGATGAAGAGCTGCCAAGAGACGGCTGCCATGCCAACGGTAGTCTAGTCGAAGCCCAAATCCCAAATTAAATGCGTAGGTATAACGGGTGAACCGAAAATAAGTCGTCCTCGCAACCGACGCACTCCACGGAAAAGCCGATCCTAATGTGATTTCCCATGCACGAATCGTCGAAGCATGACGCAAACTTGCTCCGCGGGAAATAAGAACTGCCCAGAATCAAAATGATAGACGACAATGAAGTTACTCGTACTCAAGGCCTCGAGATGCAACTCGATTATGCGAATAACTGCCCGTATTTACTCTTATCGAAGAGTTGACTGTCAATCGACGATTACCGTTTGTCCGCTCGACGTTAAGTAACCAATGAACGTAATAGTTGCTGAAGCAATTTCATTTCCGTTAATTCACATCTTTTCATCTCATTTAAGCGTCTAGTAATAATAGTACGATGCTCCTAAATCTTTGATTTGTATTAATATAGAGAATTTGTGAAAACTTGTGAAAAGTCGACATACTCAAGGACAAGACAGGAATAGATTGGGATATTTGCAAACTGCAACATCCTTCCTGTGCTTGTTGTTACCTTACGCAGAAACAATTACGAAGACCATAAAATTAATTGCAGTGGCAATGACACACCGATTACTGGCGTGCGGTTTATTTTTATTCATTCCTAGTAAGCGTCTAAAACAGAATATTTGTGTAGTTATTACGTTAAATAAATAGTATAGGAGCAATTTAACAGTTGGAAAATTACTATATACAATTACATCATTGCATTACACAAATACAGATATATTTTGATATAATTGTAATTTACAGAATCATTATTCCTATTGATAAAGAAAATACCCGGAAAATGTTGTGACCTTAGATCAAAGGGTTGCCTAGTTACGGAGACTTCAATTTTCACCTCGTCAACTGTTACGTGCACATTAAAAGGTTCGTAACATCCTACAAAATATTCTGAAATTGACAAATGATTACTGATTTTTGAAGCTCATGATCTGTACTTTAATAAGATATTAAGCAGTGTTAATAAAATCTATAAATTCTTAATTTTTAAAAAATGTAATTAAAGGCTATTGCGATTTCAATGGAAGAAATTATAAAAAAAAGAGGAAGTCCTTAAAAAAAATTATTCTAATATCCAAGATCGCTAAAGCAATGGTTTTTGAGCTGGAACACGGTTTATGGAAGATCAGTCAGATCGCGCAGTTCTTATAGTGCTGGGTATCGTCTCGTATGCACTAAGAGCAGGGAAAAGTATGATTCTGATGTATTTTTACCCATAGAATGTGAATACGGAAGTTAAAATTCGTTAAAATAGATCGTTTTTTGTTATCCCCATTGTTTAAACAAATAAGAAAAAGATGGGTTTTCCTTTGGGATCAAGGTGTTTCTATTAATTTCGACAATTTTAAGAAAGATAGCATCTCTATTTTTCAGTTATGTGTATAAGTATATGTGATCATTTTAAATTTTGTCAATTTTCAGCATCTTTGGTGTTTAAATACTGTTATGTCTTTTATTATTGGAGCACACAGTTAATACATATAACTAATAAAATTGATCTTTCATTTTATGTTGATAAAAATATAATTCATTAAATGATAATAATGTTAATGTTAATGTTAAATTACTCGCCAAAATGTCTTCTTCTAATTCACTCAACAACATTAATTATTAATTATATGATAAAATATAAAACTCTTCATGTAAGGATAAATACGCCATGCAGCGTGTGGTTTTTTGTGTGGGTTTGTTACATTTCAGCACGTTATGGTAACATTATGACTACGTTTTAGTAACATTGTCAGTAAGTTTTTGTAACATTGTCAGTATGTTTTTGTAACATTGTCAGTACTTTTTAGCTAGTTACGTTTAAGTAACATTTTCACTGTGATGAACATCAAGTACATCCAGTAAACCAAAGAATCATATACATATCAGTATTGGTAAACTAAGATATTTATGCATATTTTTTAAATAGACTTATACAGTTTTGAATAAGAACTAAACGGCAACCCCGATTTCAAGAATGCAATCCGTCGAATTTTCTAAATACCCAGTTTGTTATTAAAGTTCCACATATTTTTTTAAAATTAACCGATGAAATAACGAAAATAAATTTGTTAATCGTAATGAAAGCCGTACATTAACATAATCTTTGAGTGTTATTAAACATTTTAGTATGCTATGTGAAATAGTTAATAAAATGTACATTAACGAGTGTCATATATCAATGTATTAACTGTGTGCTCCATTAATAAAATTCATTATGTAAGGATAAAATAATCCACAGTAACTTTGTACATTATTTAGAAATTCTGCTCGCATTACGTTTTCGCATTATGTTACTATGCTGACTGAACTGTACTGACTGCTCCGCAGGTACTCAAGATTGAGTGTGAGTCAACCACCTCGAGTACCAAGATTCATAGATTATACACATTCATACATTTGTACTAACCTATTTGAAAATGAGTGACAAAATCGTTACATGAACAAGCATGCATTATGCTGGATGTAACAATACTATGGCGCGAAATAGTTTTTTTACAGTTTCAAGTGGTTAACTCCTTGTCAAGCATGTATTTTTAGAGCAAATTCGAAAAATGAACTACCGTTATTTATATTAAACAATCAGCGCTTCGATGGGCGTATCATCCCACACTTACGCATCCTGGGACACTTTTATATTATTACATTAGATTGCTTTTTTTCAGGACTAAGTTTTTATATTTTAAAATGATGGGCATTTTATTTTTATTTTTTAAAGATTTTCAGCGACTTGGATGGTTTATTTATTTATTTACCAAGAAAACCGAAAATAAACGTATAGAGCATATTACCCTGGAGGAAAAGTCGTTTGTTTACTATAAATAAGGGTACTGAGTATTTTCGAAATTTCTCTAAAAATACACTATTGATATATGTCATCAAAAGAAGCTTGAAATTTAAAAAAAATATAATAAACTGCTAAAGTTAAATTCACAAAAATCAAATTTAGAATTGTTGTAGCTATCAGAGTATAGATTTTAGAGAAAAAAATGTATAGAGGCTATCATTCTTAAAATTACCTAAGTTGATAGAAAAATCTTGATCCATAACCAAAAACTAAGTTTCTCTTATTTGTTTAAACAATGTCGCATAGCAGAAAATGAATCGATCTATTTTAGGCATGTTTACCTTCGAATCGGATTCTTAGGGTCAAAATACATAAGAATCACAGGTTGTCCCTGTGGACCGAATATTGTGTTCACGAGAAGGTATCTAGCGCCCGGACAGCACTGCGAAGCTCGATACGCTCGATCCTTCATAAATCCTGTTCTAGCTCCAAAATTACTGCTTCAGTCACCTTAGATGTTACAAAATTTTTTGTTGGAACGCAATTCCTCCTTTTTCTTAAATATTTAAAAAAAAGGTTTCTTTCAAAGAACGGTATTTTATAATAATATTTTTAAACAAATTAGAAATTTATAAATTTAACTAATAGTGCTTAATATATTATTAATATGGAAACAGTGAGCTTAAAAATCATTAGTCATTTATCAAATTCTGGACATTTTTTCAGGCGTTATAGACCTTTTAATATGCCCAAACAGTCGACGAGGTGAAAATTGAAGTCTCTGTAACTAACATTTTCTGAATAACTTTTATTATCAATAGAATTAATGATTCTGTAAATTGCAATAGATTGAAACACTTTCCATTATTAGTCTAGATCACTTCGCATGGAATAACTCATATTGAAATTTAAAACTGTTACGGACACAAAATTTAAGTCCTTACTCTTTAACCTTTTGAAGCCGCCATCTTGAATTTTGAAAATCTGAGGTCAGATTCGTGATCAGCGGCCCCGAAAACTCCCGCTTAATAAGTTTCATTTATTTTCCGTGCAAATAAAAATGTATGCATCAAAGGGTTAAACGCCCGTTCCAATCTGAAAAGTGCGATGTCATTTGTTGCAATATTGCTGACTCTAATTATGATAATTTTAAGACATACCATGTACACAAATATGTATTTATCACCAAAACGTTCTAAGGCTGTCTTCGTTTTTTTTTTTTTATTTCGTTAGATTTTATTTAGGTATAGTAGACATTAAAAAAAATTACGCCAATTAATGCTAGCAGTCACTGACATTTATCTTCTTTTTTTATATTCCTACAAACGCATGATCAAAAACTATTTTTTTCACTTAGCTTTCAATCTAATATCTTGTTTTTCTCTTTTAATTTCATTCCATTTGTTTCTCTTTAATCAATTTTTCTCTAGGAAATACCATCTTGATTCTGGATACCTTTCCTTTCGTGCATTTTCTTTTGAGTTTTCAACATTTCGAAAATATTACCTTAAGAAAACTTTGTGTTTGAAAGTTTTCGTCCCCTCACTTCCCAAAGAAAGGCATAATTCAGTAGATAAAGTATGTGCCGAGCATTTTAATTTGGAAAAAAGTCGGCTTAAGTTTTCACGCTTTTCTCCCGCCCTGTTGCGTGTCCTGAGGACTTCTATGATGCTTAATTTCTGATGTAAACATTACCGTTCTTTTTTTAGCGTGTTACTCTAATTTAGATGTTCTTCTGGTCTGCGGAGAGTAGGTATAATTATATATATATATATAATTTTAAAGGAAAATTGGGTGAACTTATACATACTGATTGATAAACTTTGTGATTTTGTTTTTAATGGTCAGTTAAAAGTGAAAAAGGGGGAACAAACTAGTTTAAAGATAAAAATCAGAACTAAGGGGGGAATACACTATAAATTGGGGATATTGTAGGGAAATATTTTACAAAATACAAAAGTCCAAAAGGAAAGTCATATTTAACATTGAAAAAGAGGACTTTAAACACAGGTTCTCTTCAGTATTCAATACGAGAAATCATAAAAACCTGTTTCTATTTATACCCTAGATCAGAGTATATACCTGCAGTTTATTCATGCCTTACAGATAAACAACTTCGATTACAACAAAATTTATATTCTTTTTTTCTGAAATATAAATAGAATTACAAATATCTGTTTGGGAGTATATACTTAGGAAACATAACAAATTCGTAAGTTTTTAGTGCTTTAATACCGTCAGTCACGAACAATTCAGAAATTGTAGTTAGACTAATCACATATAAATTTCATTGGACTATGTCGTTTTAAGTATTTATAATATATACTAAACATCAAGTCAAAAAATGAAAGAATACTTACTATTCAGTCTCAGCAACGGTTTGATATCATCACGCCACCATTATTTGTTTCGATTGTTGATCCTCGTCTTAGTTGTCCTGAAAATACCTGATTGTATTGATCAGAGAATAAGATTGTAAAACTAAATGTTTTAACTACACCAATAATAGAGTCTATGTATTCTTTCATTCCGATAGGTTCTATATTAGCTTTAAAATACTTTGAAGATAGTTCCGCAATAAACAAAAATGCTGGAATTAAAGAAGGTAATATCTTGGTATATCTGTTTTGCGTTGACCCTACCAAGCGGCGAAAATATGTTTCGAACTGAGATGTTTTGAACGAAAAAATCCACGTAAATCCATGCATATGTCCCTCAGGACGTCCTTACGATGAACAGATTGTATGCGTAAAAAAGTAACACTCGATTGTATTGTTTTGTGTTTTCAAGGAGCACACAAAATTTTAGATTCATGGGATATTTACTAGGAATCGGACATGAAACTTTTTGTGGTAGCATAAACAAAATATGTAAGGAACTGTGATGCAGATATCTAGTTGTATTTTTATCAAATAATAATAATAGGTTGATCAATTGCACCCTTTTCTCATATGAGATCACGTAGAAGCTGAAACTGATATAAACATGAATGTTTTCTCATCACATTCTAAGCAAAGTCTGCCGGATTTGGAAAAAAAAATTGGATACTATTCAATTCTTTTGCAATATTTCTTTGATAATATTTTCTTGATCTTCTTTTTACACAACCGTCTCGAAAAAATAAGTAATAGCAATTGCAATGAATTTGAAACTATTTGCACACCACTAATACAAATGATGTACCTCTCTCAATTTAATATCATACGACCCATTTGGAGGTTAGTGAAAAGTAGCTGATATCCAGTAAAATATAATTAACAAATAGAATATGGAAACAATATATCTGTAGAAACTGTTTGTGGCGAACAGAATCAATGTTTTGCCAAATGCGGTACTCGTCGTTAGGTAATTGTCTGTAAAGGCCCCTTTAAATTGGACACGATACCGATAAACTAGGTAGCGTTAGTGCATTGATTTTTAAGCGAGAAATGCAAAAAGTTGTTTGGATGGCAATTTTTGGGAACTGTGAAAATGAGTCGCGATACAAGTGTATTGAGTGTGTGAAATTGGTCGGTATTTGGACGCGGTTCGTCGGTTAGTTACGTGCGCAGTGTCGTTACTAAAGGTTTTTTTGTCAGAATAAAGTAGCTTGATTTGGGCTGACAAAACCAACCGTGCGTCGTTAACACTATATTATACGATCAATATAATTTTGGCTAATACTGGTTGAAAATAGTCTAGGTTTTATTAAATAAACAAATTCTGTAACCATCATGTAATAGGATACGCGTAAATGACTTAATGCTGACTGCAGCAATTTTTACTGAAAATCTGGGGCTGGGCATTTATTGAATCCGCATGTTTGAAATTGTGAGGGTAGCCATTTTATAATTCGATCAATTCTGATGCCGAGAACAATACCAGAACGGTGTGCTAATCTAACAAATGGCATATGGTAAATTTACTTAAAAACAATTTTCATACATTCTGGGTAAAATTTTTTAATGCTATCGTCTTATCTTTACTCACTTTCAGTTTGACTGACAACCCTTACATTCTCAGAAAAAAAATACTCTTTGCTTTCAAGATAAGTAAAGGTCACATCGTATCACAAACGACCGTAATAAAATGTTTACATTCTAAAAGATCAACAGGTAATGAGTTTCAATTACACTGAATTTATTTTCTCATGTATGTGCGGAGATTAAAAGTAAAGGATTAGTTATTACTTACATCATTTAATTGTGATCTTTTTAATCACTCGATATCATAAATAAGACAAACGTTTCACACTGATGATTTGATTTCAAGGCGTAACAATATTATCGACTTAATAACATCCTCATCTAATACGTGGATTATGAAATGACCATTTTACGTCTGCTGAATCGAAAATATTTGTAACTTAACATTTATGTATCAAGACAGCGTACCCTTAGATTCTTATTATATGTAACACAGGACCACAAAGAAAAATTTGTTACGCGATCACTTGAATCATGAATAGTGGATCTTATAGATTTTGGGCCGTTAGAAACGAATCCGTTATTCGATTTGGCCCATCACGTCAGGATTTTAAATACCTGATCCGAAAAATATTCAAAAATGTACTTTTTAGCAATTTAAGGTTATGTTAGGATAAACATATAAAAAATCTGAAATGATGAGTTAACTTGGACAAAGAATTCGTTTGCAGCGACCAAAAATCTACAAAATCCTCCACTTCTGATTCAAGATGTGTAAAAACAATAAAATTTTGGAGTCTTGTGTTATTTTTTTTTTTAAAAGTATCTTCAGTATTATATAGGCCGCAAACATTTTTTAGAAGAGATAACTCGAATCAGAGGTACTGTATATCTTATAGATTTTTGGTCGCTGAAAATAAATTAGTTGTCCAAGTGAACTCATCGTTTCCGACTTTTTTACATATACTAACCTTAAATTGCCAAAAAGTATATTTTTGAATATTTTTCGGATCAGATATCTTAAAATCCTCACGTGATGGGCCAAATCGAATAATGGATTCGTTTTCAGCGGCCAAAAATGTATAAGATTCTATGTCTGATACAAGTGATCTCGAAACAAACTTTTTTTCGGTCCTGTGTAATTTGCTACTTTTTATATGTATATGAAGGGCTGGCCATAATAAATTGTGATAATATATTACACAATTTTTTTGAGTTTGAAAAGTAAATGCGTCAAAAGAAACGATAAATTATTTTCCTTATCAGTGTCGTTGTGGTTGCATAGTGGCTTTCGCAAAGTTCCTTTCCGGCATGGGATTGCAACCTATTTATATTCATTTACGGTGCTTGTATACGCTCGATATTTACGTTTCCCTGCTGTAAGTTAAACGACGCATAGTTTTCGTCTGCCATCTTGATAACATTATGCATGAGCGAGCTTTGTGTCCGTTGTCATAGAAGAAGTCATGCCGTGCCTCGACTTGCTTTTCGTGCAAGTTGGCAATGTCGATGAGCTCTCCACTTCATCACGTTGTTGAAATAGCAAGGTGGCAAGTTTGATTATTTACGGCCACACTGATTGTAAACTGTTCATTTTTTAGTCAAGTACATCAGAAAAGAAAAACATTAATGTTCCATCTGAAGTACATAAAGCCATGCATTATGGCATGACTGCAACATTAGCATGTAACCAACATTTGAAACGCACTAATATGATATATTTATTACATTGCACGTGTAACATAACGATTTTTAAATACATTAACAAATAAATGTTTTTTAATCCTCAATTTTTATCACATAATGCGAACATCGCGTGACAAAACTAGGAATGATCTTATAATTAAAAAGTCTTTTGTATACTGATATAAAGTAGTAATACATGCTGGACAATCAAAATTCAACTTCTAACATACCGACTACCCCGGGTATCTCATAGATGGCACAGCAGTCGGAAATTATATTGGAGTGACTGTAACGCTGCCATAATATAGATAATATACTTCTGATTTTATTCAAAGGCCACGCGAAAATTTTCGGTGATAAAATTTTACCCTGAATAGTTTGAGCAAGGTACGCTTAGAAAATGATGTTTTCTACGTGCTAACGACATGTAAATTTTCGACGCTTGAAATTTTCTATCAACTGTATTCTAGAAAAGAAAAAGCCGCCCTTGACTTTTGCTTATCGAAACTTCATTTGAATATCACGAAGAAAATCAACAATTGTCTTCAACAATGGGTGCAGTTTTTATTACGATAGTAATCCCCGAAACAGTATAAAGTCAGTGTAATTTACGACTTTTTTATTTAGAGGTTACATGATAAAAGAATAGAAAAGTGAAGTACTGAATGAAAATGTTAAAAAACAGCAGCTATAGTGAAGTAAAATTTTATAATATATTGTGAAATTTTAAAATGAGAACAAAGAAGATCATTCTGTGAAACATTTTCTTTAAGCTATCGCTTGCCTTTTGGCATTATAGGCGGTTATGTATTAGGTATATTTATTTTGACGGTCAATAAAGGCATATTAGTATTGTTATTATTATTGTAGCACCAAAATATAATACTGTTAATAACGACCTTGTCTAAGTTTCTCAACGACAAACGTATATCAGTGATTTTTCATTATTCACAATTGTTGGAGAAGATATTCTTTGTACACGACAATATCCGGAATCTTTATAAGAAAAATACTCCAAGAGCATACCTTTATTCTTAATCAAGTTTAATTATACAAAATGCATAGCAAATCAAGCAACTTAATCAATTGACCCAATTACATCATTTTAATTAAAAATCATTAAAACGATAATTGCACTTTTCTTATTAAAATCTGTTATTTGAATATTACTGATAGTTTTAAAATTCTTCTAGGATCTTGCTTTATTCGTGTTAAACTTAAAAATACTCTAAATATAGCTCGGTTTAAATAATTGCTGATTGGTTTTATGTTTAATAATAATTTAATTATTATTTGAAAGTAATTGAATATTCCTTCTTAAAATAGTTTATAAACAGCTTGAAAGAACATTTGTCCGTAACAAAACAGAGTAAATATATTTATCGCAATTTCAATGCCACTTATATTCAGAAAGACATTAAAATTAATTTTGTAATGAGCGTTATTTCAGAAAATAATACTTCCATTTGTAAATATTTTAAAAGGTACAATGTTAAAACTTATTATAAATTTTATGTATCTATGAATACTTTTATGTATCTTAGTTTGTGAATTGGAATTAATGGTGTACAATAATTGGTAACATGTTATCTAAAATTTTAAAAATCTGATGTTGCAATTTAAAAATTACGGTCTTGACTATAGCTTTCAATGGCTTAAAATCATGCTCATCTTAAATTATTACTATTGCTGGCGAATATATATTTATAAGTGATTTGGTGTGTGTTCAAGTTCAAGAACGCATGATGCCTGCTGAGGTTTGATACTTTTATTAACTCAGATTTTGTAGGATGATGTCGAATAAGGGTTATACAATATTTGTGAAATGACCCTTTTTGGGCGCAATATCGAATGTTATCTGATCATACTACTGTCACTATCTGGTAACTCTCGTCGTCGTATCCATCCTGTATTAATCACCACGAATTCAGTATATTAAAACGTCATAAAATTCAGTAAAAGATAGTGAATGTTAAAATTAAATTATAAGTTTCATTACTGTGCTTGAACATGTATTTCATGCTTAGAGAACGTAGTTGTTTCATATTAGTTCACTTCGAAAATTATTGTTTTCGGTTTAATTAAACAATATCTCAAATCAATATTTATTCAAGAAGTATTGCAAGAAACTGAATATACTTTTGAGGGTTGCACATTTCTTCGGAGGTACTTTTTGATAAGCTATAACGAATATAATCATAATTTAAAAATAATGTTCTACCGTATTTTTTCCACAAGTGGAATATAACTTTCATGTTATTATTGGTAAGCGGTATAGTGACTTGATAAATAAAAGCATATAAGTTAATGTTGCGATGTTAGTGATGTTTCAAATATTTATTTCTCTATGTAAGAAACATTTATTTCTAAAACTGTTACTATAATAAATAATATAAATAATATGTAATATCTAATTAACAATAGAATAAGATAAAACATTTAGACTCTGCTAACTTGTATACATTAATTTTCTATTACATTTCTGTAGTAGGACTCACAGTTACATAATTAGCATGAATCCAAATATAAAGAACACGCCGTAAAGAACTTCACATAACCAGTAAAAATACATTAAAAAGTCATAAATCGAAAGTTAAACGAGGAGTGGTAATATTGATCAGACACGACTTTAGTAGGGGAGCCGGGGGGTGTACCGCTCACCTAAGAAAAGTACTGATTTTAATAAATGCATAAATAATTTCAGATTTGTTTAACGATTGAAATCGATTCTATAAAGCCCCAACAGTAATATACAAAAAGATTTGAAGTTTTACTAAGGCTAAACGTATTGAATTATAGAATTTAATAAATATCAACGATCTAACAGGATCTCCTGTCAATGTGGGTAATACCGCTCACTAAATTTAAGTTATTAAACTTATTCTTATTCACTTAGAAACAATGTAATGAAGATGTAATGAAGAAATGTGGGTATAGGCAATGAAAATTGTAAAGAAGAATGTACTCAAATTAATGACTCATAAATAATGAGTGTACTTAACCTATGAATTTCAATGATATTATAAATCAATTTGTTGTTAACTCACTTGTGTCCATTCAATATATATGATTAATTACAAGAAGTTCCATTTCAGATATCCATTATTTTAGTACTTTCTGTACATTTATTTGATCAACAATATGTAAAATATGTCATAAACTTTCTGAGCGGTATTACCCACTAACATGCCGCGTTGAAAAGTAAGGAATAATTATAAATCCCCTAATTATAAAGCCGCCCCTACCTTAATAAAATTGTCCCTTCTAAAAAAATTGCTTTTTAAGGAGTGTCAGTGAATTTGTTTTATTTTAAACATTTCAAACTTTACGTATTGCACATTTAATAATAATATAATAAATCAATACTGAATAAGTATTTTCAATACAATAAATATGTAATCAGTTTTTAGTTCTATGCATCCTTGGTAGAGGACTTATAACCGTCTGATTCCTTGAAATTTTTCTATTCGCTACTAACTAACCAGTGCAATTTCATCATAAAAATATCTGCATATAATTCGACTATAATAAATATTCACGAAATTCTACAAATGATAACACCGCAATATAGATTGTATTGTTTATATTTTCAGTCTAAGAGACAACATAATAGATGTTTTCCATCAAGACATATTTCGTCATTAAGATGTGAAAAGTATCTTGAAATAATACGTGTGATTTTACAGAGTTCTCAGTAATTTCACAATGCACAGAGATGAGACCGTGAAAAGATATGTCCGGTTTCTACCGGTAAGATTCTAAATAAAACTAAGACATTAGCCAGAAATTTGCCTATTTAAATAGCTCACCTGAACGTAATAAGATGAGAGTACAACAAAAATTTCTATTGATCTGGATTGTATCGGTTGCGTAGAACATCGCTTGCACAGTTTTGTCATAAAAACTGAGTACTTTTAACTTCAACAGTACACGTTATTTGATTGATTATAAATAAGTTCACTGAAAATATATGAAACCCGTACTTGAATTATTATTGAATTTCTTACTAATAGATCAATAACAGAAATTGTGGCCTTATTTCAGTATTTTATACAAACCTTTTAAGCTTTGATTTTTTTTACTTATCTCGGCCTACAATCGAATACGTTTCTGAATTTAATTATTCTGTTATCACGGAAAAGAACCAAAAATATTGCTCATTTCCATTGTAAATTTTATCAACAAAGTTTCTTGAAATAAATCACGTACCAGAAGTAGACATATACGAAACAATATTTATTAGAATGTGGTTTCCATTCATTATATTCAGATTGAGCTAATAATTTCTGAAATGGCGTATCGATGTGCAACATATACATGAGTGAAATATGGCTTACCCGGACATCATTTATCAAGTTCTTATACTGCCGTGACACGATTATAGAACATAATCATGCCACGTTACTTACAAGACATTGTGTTCGTCGTATAAGTATTCAAATGATCCAAAAATATGGTACGCTTTAGTAAAGCTTCTTATTCGGGATGTGTGTCACGTTCAAGAGTTTTCCACTTGTCTGTGTTTGCTCGTGAACGATCGACTGTACGATATATACAAGCTACATGGTCCTTATGTTTCATGATTGTCTTACTTCAGCCTTTTTGTTGTTCTCGACTAGCGCTTTATCATTCATTTATCAGTCTGCATACTCATATTGTTTGCGAAAGTATTCTTAATATGACTATAGTACCTAAACATTCGACGATCAAGATCTACTGGTGTCAGGAAAATTTCGACTTTGTACGGATCTTTTTATGTCTGAATCTCGGGATTGCTGCGCCATTCATGTCTTTACTATGACCCGTACCAATTAATTTTCCTCAAATATTGACGTTTAACATTGGTTTGAACAATATAAACATAAAAAACAACTTGATACTGATGTTTTTAATTTAGGGTTACTCTGAAGTACGTATATTTTACAAAAAGCAGTATTTAGAATGTTTATGTCACTATATCAGACGTTTGCCATTCTGGCATTTTAGCTAATTTGAGAAATAGACCGAAGGAAAATTGTCGATTGAACTATCCTCGACAATGTTCGATAACTTTCGTCTGCATAGTAAATATAAATTAATTGTGGTTTCAGCGGATATTTTTTAGGAAACGTTTAAGATTTTCTAAACGTAAATAAGTAAAAAATAAAATATTTGAATTCGCGACCTATAGGGAATATTCAGTTTACGAGACGACCTTGTTATCCTTTTAACCAGCATGTTTCCTTGATTAAAAAATAATTTATACTGACTACTTTTTAAGTTTTGTGAGTAGTTCAATGGGTCTTCATTTGAATTTTATCATTCGCAATAACTAACGTACAGCAGTTAAAACAACAAAGAAAGTAGTTAACTGAGCAACATTGAGAAATTAATTTGACTAAGTTTTCAAAAATTACGTCAATTTAACTGCGCATTGCATATAGCAAATTGAATGGGTAACACTATCTAAAATCCAATCTAAAACGCTATAGTCACTTATAACTTTTCCTTTAACTACGCGTAGCGATAGTTTAACTTGTCAAATACATTTGTTCAGTATTAATTGACCTTACATGAAATTTTATATTAATGTTTATTAACATTCTCCTACAACGTACTAACAATCTACCATTAACGTTACAATGTAAGGTTACATTGATCAACATCCCTACAATGTACTATCAACCTGCCATTAATGTTAACTTGTAAGGTTATGGCATCTATAATAAAAATAAGTTTTCCAACCTTTTTTCAGATAACAGTAAACGTATTAGAACATTTTATTAAAATTATTTTTTAAAATAAATTCTAAACTTTTATTAAATTAAAGTAATATTCGTTTTAAAGGTTATGATGGTATTCACATAATCATAAATTACAGTTTAAAACAAATATTAAAATATAATCTTAATGCAACGTTGCGCGATAAAGTATCTGTAATGTTAATTCTTGATTCTGAGCTGTCACATTTAAGATTAAATTCTACGCTTCTAATGATGTTAATTTAATATTTTGTCAACTGGTTCTAATTATATACATGAGTAACATTAAAATAACTTTAAATGAAAGTTTTTAACGATGTTAATGTTTGATCTTAACTGAAAATTACAAGGGAACCTCTCTGTAATCTTAGTACAAAGGTACTATAGATAATAAGTAATATTCCCATCTAAATAAAAAAGTAATGCAATATTAATGCTTCGAGTGTAATGTTATATAGTGTTACGCCGTAACCTCCCTGAAACATTTAATATAACATTAGAGATGAATCTTAATAAAATGTTACACTTTAACCTCATTGTAACCTTAATGCAAGATTCAAGGCAGTATCGCAGTAAATTAATTTTTAAACTACGAAGCTACAACTTTTCTTCAAGATTTCAAATTTTTAAATCGTATTCAATTTTTCAAATGCAATAACATTTCGTATGATCAAAATGAATTGATAAAGGCGCCAATATCGGAGATTCAATTTGGAACGTAAATATCAATAAAAGTTAAATTAATGAGAATACAAATTTAGATGATCATTTTAATCTATAACCGAAAATGTAAACGTGCATACGCTCCGCGAGCTACAAATTGCAATTTAATGGCACTTTATTTCTCGCTTTAGATGTACCACAAATGTTACTATATTTTTGCAGCAGGTAAACGCATAAATGTATTATTTCATGAATTTTTTCTTGAAAAATATTAAGAAAACGAAGAGTTTTATAAAGAAAGTATTGTTTTGGAGTTACAGCTGAATTTTTAAATAACTTTAAATGCATATATTTCGTGTTTTGGGTAAAATAATTTATTGATATATATTCGTTGTATTAAAGCTTACATGTATTTCTATTAAATATTACTCTATATCATGGAGTCGTTAGTGCCAGCTTGGCAAACATTACAAATATTAAAACACTCAAAACATAATATATTCCCAAAGTAAAATAAATGTTTATCGTTTAAGTTCCATACTATCTTTATAAATAGTATTCATTTTTAAATCTTTCTTTCTTTTCTGACTCTTTCGTAAGTGAAATGTTCTTTGATTAATTAAAAATAAAAAGTATTCATTTTTTGTATTAAAACTAAGACTAATAATAATAGACTATTACCACTACTACTACTACTGCGACATACTAATTTGTGAAACACCGTAGTGAAAATTCTAATATGTTAAGAAAGGCTATAGCAGAATAAGAATAGTAAAAGTGCCGCCTCGTAAATTACCTACATGGCCTAGATTATTCGAAAGGTAATAAAAATGTATTTCGATTGCGAAAATGTCAACCCTCAAAACACTATGTAGGGGCAATAAAGCTAAAAAACGTGGGTTTTTTATATTATATTCTTATGGCGAGGTTTACAACAGAGATTCTTGTAAAAAATCATAGAGGTGGGGTTTTTGCCCTACAAATAACGACAATTTCTTGCGAGACTCACAACCATACAATTGGGTCCAAAAAAACATTATTTAAGTGTTCAATCAGTGTTTTTGTTCACTGGTTTTGAAGGTACCAGATTTGAGTTTTTAAAGTATTTTTTCTGGATCTTAATGATGCCATTACTAGTTTTCGAACAAAAATGGTGGCACATCCGAATTTTAGCTAAAAACGGTTGCTCTGCATTTTTTTGTGGTTTTTATAGGATTGCAGTACATTTGCTTGACTCAAAATAAAATCGTTTTCGTATTTTTTGACCCTTCATATTTCTAAACTGAAATCAGATTTGCGATATTTTTGCTATAAATCTAGTACCTTCAAAACCCGGGTATAAAAACACTGATTGGAAATTTAAATTATTTTTTTCGGACCCAATTTTGAGCTTATGTTTCTTGCAAAAAATGGTGGTTATTTGTAGGCAAAACCGCCACTTCTATAATATTGGAAGATTCTCTGTTGTAAACACTCGACATAAGAAAATAATATAAAAATACACGTTTTTTAGCTTTACTGCCCCTACGTAGAGTTTTCAGGGTTGAAATTTTTTCAACCGAAATATTTTTTGATTACCTTTCAAATAGTCTAGGCCAAATAGGACATTTAGGAGACTGCACTTTCACTATTCTTATTTTATTATAGCCTTTAATATAATTAAATTTAACATACTCAAATTAAGATAAATAATTTAAACGTTTGTAATGTATATGGGTGATTTCAAAATAGTGCATTATTTCAAGAGAACATTTAGCAGTGATGGAATTTTATAAAACTGTTATTTAATTTTAAAAAAATATACGAAATTTATACAATTACAAATACTTACAAATACTTATTTCTTATAATTGTATAGAAAATAGTAATAAAAATTAGGGAATTCACTTCTGACGTTACTAATATTTCCACTGTACTTTTGCTTATAAAAGATGATTTAAATTTTTTTTTAAATTTCGATGTATGTTGATTTAAATTTAACAGCCTCTTAATAATGCCACATGAGAATGCTACATTTTTATATTTTGGTTCTTTTGTTGATACTCCGAGAAAATAATACTGTGGTACTGACAAAACTTTCATATTTGACAACTGACAATAAATAATGACTTTAGAAATAAGGAAATTGACCGAACAATGTTTAAAATTACTTAAATGCCAGGCAGCTCTGATACTATAAATTCGGCGTCTAACCGCGATTTAACTTCGGCTTTACTTTCTCTTATAAAATAAAAATTTGTAAAAGGACTTTTTACCCAACTTTGTAAACTTCTGAATCATGTGGTTGATATAAAAAATTATTAAAGATAATCGATAAAATGCGTCATCCCTTGTAGAAAATTATATTCCACTTCTGGAAACTTGGAAACGTCAGTTTTCTTTGAACCTCATTATCCTTATTTCTGAAACATCTAACAGACTTCCTGATGGTAACGTTAAGTATTAACTCCTATATATTGGATACATGCTATTTACATTGTAAATATTTCGTGTAGATTGTAGCAGGATTACGCAAGGATTATAAGTGACTCGTACATGTTCATTCTGCTCATCAAAAATGACATTCAACCTTTATGAGATACTTCCACTTTCGTATTCCTTAATACAAGCTTGTACGTATATAGACGCTACATGAGGAAAGTAAACTTCACTAGTATTTAAGATTATTATAAGCTCGGTAACAAGAAGTCGACTTTTAAACGAAATTTTAACTTTTACTTACATTTGTGAAAACTTATGAAGAGATAAAAATTGCCGAAACATGTCATGTGTTAGGGTAATTATCTAATTAATCTAAATTTTGTTTAAAAAATATTATGCAGATACAGCAATTAACTATTATCCATAAAACTAGCAAGTTTTTTATAATCAAACATATTATTTACAGTTGCCCTTAACTTTTTTTACTTTTTCTATAAATAAACGTAGTGATTTGATGCCAATATATTTTAGGATTAAATAACTTCCAACATTTCTTTTCTAAACAAACTTTTTTCTAAAAAGTAATAACCTTATTTCAATATCTTTGTAAAAACATAAAAAACAACTGAAACTGGAGTATTTATCTTAGAGCAAAAATTAATAGAAACGAATATTACTTTGTACCCATTAGCTCGAATTTATAAGATAGATATCAGAAAAACTGTGACTTAGGAAAACCATTTAGAATTTATCGAAATTAATTTGGGTCGAAGGCAACTACATGTTTCTATGGATATTTCCAAAATGTAAATGGTTACAATTTCTGTTCAAAGTAATCATTAATACTGTTTATCTTACATATAAAATCTAAGAACCCACGTACTATTTATCTGCAAGTAAGCGTTTTAAATACATTAAAAGTTTGTACGAAATTTTGTACGAATTTTCGACAGCACAAGCCACTCTATTAATTATCATTATTCCTGCTCGATAACTTTGTTTAACTTAATCAGATAAAAATCATAATTATTTATTATACATTTAATCATAATTTATATTATAAAATACAATGTAATTCTTTTAATTTCTAAAATAGAAAGGGTATAAATACACACCTCTAGCTCACCTTTAAGCCTGTTTTAATCTATTTTCAACAATAACACAATTTTCGTGATCCACTTTCAGAATACACACATTATATATTGAACTATGCAAAAAATAATAATAATGATTGGGAAGTTTGATATAAATGTTGAAACGCATGTGTAAAAAAGTCGTATTTGCGTAGAATGTGGCACGCGAGCAGATAATATGAAAATCCTTAAATTTATTCTTTCGAATTCTCGTTTATTTTTTATCAGATTCTGATAAAATGTATTCTGTAATCATAACAATTTTATTCTCATGCTAATTTAATCATTTTGAAAATCTTATTAGACATTTCTTAATTTACCATTTTTTATTTTGTTGTTTATTTATATAAAACTGAAACCTTAAATTGTTTCTTTAAATTAGAAACCTCATTGTATGCGGTTATCATACACCAAGATGATTAAAACTAATTTTAATATTTGGCACATATATACATATATGTGAAACCCGTGACATGCTGTAAACTGCAAGAATATCATTCGCATATGTTTAGGATTTATCAGTTACTCACTATCATAATGCTTAATTATTTATAAAAGTGTCTATTCTGGGCTTTTTTGACTACTAATAGCACTAATTGCAATAATTGTATTAGAAATTAAAAATTTAGGATGGCGGATTCAATACAGCGGTTATCCATTGGAAATACCTCAACTGTTCAAACAAAAATAGCAAAAAAAAAACTGATTTGAAATTTGTTCTTAAATTTTGAAAATACAGAATGTCGAATACAATATGACGTCATAATTTGATTTATTGTAAATCGAAATAAACGAAATTTATATGTTCGCAAATGAATTCTCTTTACCAGAAAAAAATTAGCTAGAAAAATTAAAAATATGGGACACGAAACATCGAGATTTGCTCGGTTAAGACGTACTCCACATATTCATTTATTCTTGATTTAATGTAATTTTTTCTTTATTGTTAATATCTATAGGCTCGGATATTACTTGTCCTTTTTCAAATACGAACCAATGAAGCGGAAATAGTAGTTGATGTTTTGCTACGAAAATATATTACTTCAAATTAATAATTTTTGGAAATAACAGTATGCTTAATATTATGAGTAAATTCTTCTTTTATTTCTGTTCTTATCCGAAATTATTTTCTATGACTTACTATACTTTACATCTTTATCGTATTCAATTGATCACTCAACTTAGTCTAATTAAATCATAACTTCCTTAAAGTACCTAGCGTAAATAAATGTTTATAATGTTAAAATTACATATAAATATACAATTATTTTGTGCTGATAGCCATAATATTTTATTTACATTGAAATAATGAACTTAATGATATTCGAATGAGGTACAAAACATTATTTAAAGGTCTTCACCCTTTAAAATTCAGATCTGAATGGCCATGGATGACGATATCGCGTTTAGAAGCACCTTAAGTGAATCATTTTATGAATGCCTGATCTTAAAAGTATCTATCGAAGTATTTTATCAACACTCAGAGGGATATGATCGTCTCGTTTCGCTCGGGTTCAAAATCTATAAAAGAAATATTTCATTCTGTACATACCTACTAGGTTAATTCCAAGTTAATGCCTCTTAAACTTCGTCCCTTTTATGGCATAAATATTTAGCTTTAATAATTATGATAATTTATCAACGAGAGCAATATAGAACTGTGTTATGATGATAGTTATGTCAACTTTTTATATATACTTTCAAATCCTCTTTTAGGTTATGATTGTCCCGAAGACTTGAATTAAAAGCGATTTTATCTGGTAATTGCTTAAGTCCGAGAGACTTCATAGTGAAGATTGTTTTAATGTGTACCAAAGAATCAGTGGAAGGAGTAAAAAAATATCCCAAAGTAAACTGAAGAGTATCAAGTGTAAACTTAGTTTCGAAATTGAAAACTAAAACCTTCCACCACGGAGCCTGCTACGGCGATATATCTTGTAGGCATATACATTTTTTACTCATTATAAAAATATACTGATTCTCAATCCATAAACGAAAAATAGAAAATTAACATTTTCAAACTTTCGCGCTGACCTCATGAGATTTAAAGTAATAAAACAATATTTCTTTGCAAGCGCAGTCATATTTTATTGCTATTGGTCCATTAAAGTAAAAATATAATCATAGATTCAAAGAACAGGAAATTTGAAATTTACAATGTGGTGTATACATTCATGTAAAAATGTGTTGCATCTTCACTCTTTCATCTTCTACCTTACAGTTTATCATGAGTTCGCTTCCCCCAACCCTCAATCCGTTGCGACGTTGCACACAACTACTGGGTATGTGCAATCGCCACTCATATTATTCACTGGATTTTTTATCGATCAGCGCAATATATCTGATGAATCCGAAACATCTCAACTATTCCAATACTCACCCGAGGATTTTAAGAAGTTTCTGATTTTCATTGTTTGAAATGACTGAGAAATGTTCACCCGCAAAGAGTATTTATGCATCTTGGCCAAGATTGCCCATAGTCCCATGATTGTTAAGTATCTCGCGCGAGCGAAAAGAACGCTAATAATCACCCTGATTGAAAATAGAAATTTCATACCTGATGCATGCTTATGTTTCTGATTATCGCAAAGATAGATTATTCACGCACGTCGATTTCGCTCTTGAGCGCCAAATTACGAAATGCGCCCGGAGTGATAAAAAGGTTGCATTCTTTCAATGTCATGTTTCAATTATCTCTAGATTCTTAAACGTGAACATTTCATTTTTTGTCAGAGTGACCATATTCAATACTTCTTCTTGACATACGTTCTTGGGAGGAAGGAAAAATGAACTGGAGTTTCGTATTTCTTTCAATTCATAATTTTCGTAATTAAGAATAGATTTAGTGATAGTATGTATTGCGGAAAATTAACCCATAGACTTCTTGAAATAGTTCTACGCTCAAACGTCAACTCGAACGCACTAGTCTATAATCTAATAGAGTAGTAGTACGTTTGGGTCGAAGTGCCGGTCTATATCGGTACTCTGGAGTAAAGGAAACGACTGTGGCACACGTAAGAGTTCAATCTGTTCCTATAGCAAGCCTCGTCACTGTACACATGTGGGATGATTTTGTACTTTAAGACAGCGTTAACGAGTTAGTCCGGGGAAAGTAATTTTCCCTAGGTTTGCGATCTTTAACTACCTCGACCTCCAAGGTGCTCGGATATATTCGGTCAGAGCGGAAAATTGCACGTGGACGTTTTTATTGTTTGTCTTATATACGTGCGATAATACTGCCGTCCATTCGCTTGTGATGTCGGCAATATTTCCCAGTAGCTGCTCGCGGTAATTAATATTACATGCCTTTAAATACCACCGGTGGCATAATAAACGACCTTGTCTCCGTCCGAAGACGACGTTAACGCCGATTGAATTAATGGACATGCAATTAGTGGGGCAATTTTCGTATGCCGCGCTTTGGAGTGCTCCAAGGAAACACTTCGTTATTTTAGGACATGTATTTGCGTGTTGAAAATGCATTGTTAACCTTATTATGGATTTTTCATCATTTCATTTCTTGTATACCTTCAGTCAAAGATGGGTAATTCCCATGGCGATGATTTGAAAATGAAAACCTACTGTTTGTGAATTGAGCGTTAGAGTCTTGTTGATTAGCGAAATGGCTTTGATTAATCTATTTTCTTCATCTCATGATACGTTTCATTTTAAAATACTCATATCGAGATTTCAGTTGTTCCAGCAAATTCCTTGTCAATAATTTTCAACTCCGTGATTATCAATATACGTATACATCAAGTTCCAAGCTTCTCCCCATGAAGCTATATTCAAAGGTGATCTCCTTTGTTGTAAAGTTATGTAAGCACATACGTCCAGTGTAGTAGCTGCCTTATTGCGTACACTTTTCACGATACACACATTTTTGTATTATATATAGAAATTAATTAATAGAAGCTTTATGTATTCTTCTAGACCGAATATCAGGAAATCAATCAGCTAGACAGGTATTAAATTTGTTATTTACATCTTCATTACATATGTATTATTGCTATTCAAGACAATCAATATCCTCCAAGAATTTGAATTCAAATTTTCTTTGTTTTTTATTAGAAAGTTTCAAAACATTAATTCACCAACAAAAAATGTAGACTCGTGTTGGGTGAACTAATCTGTACTCTAGTAATAAAATTGGATTGGACAACTAAATTCGCTTATGCGACTTATGTCGGGAGTGTTCGCATGCTGTTACCAACTTCTTATGTGACGTATGGACCAGTAAATTCGAATTATTTTTTAGTAGGGATGTAACAATGTTAAAAGTCTATTTATTCATACCGAACTGAAGTCCGGAATTTTCTACGTGAAGAAATTCCTATGAATGCAAGTCATATTAACACCTGATTGTTGCAATGCTATGCAACATTTAAATAATTATTTAATACAAGTAAGTGAAACTGATAAAATAATTCATACTTTTATTTCCTTGATTCACAACTGTTTTCTAGTTGTGTCAATCAGTTTATAATTACAAGCTTAAAAGTCCTTTATGCTTGAACTGATAGAACAGTATAATTGTAAGGACCAGAAGTATCATCAGTTTACCTCACAACCCTGAAAAGTAAAACCCCAATCTCATAGTATACTTATCTCTACTAGACCTCTGTTCCTCCGAACGACATCGTTCTATCAGAATGTTTTTTATCGAATAAAGCAGGATATATTTTAGGGAAAAATTGTTATAAATACGTTTCAATGAAACTCTAAATGTTGCTCTTGTTTTATTATATAAAAATTAAGTATATTTAAGCCAACATTTCGATATAGCATGGCTCCAACGTGATTTTCTTCACTTTGTCTTTGAAAATTTGGCAAAAAGAAAGCAAATTAAAATACCTTGGACTCACACAATGTCGAAATTTTAACCTTTTGGGGTTCTGATTTTCGGAACTTTTTCCCCGGCCGATTTGATCTCAATGGAGATAGGATCCCAGTCGAGATGCAGACAGGTTAACTCGGGATGGGTTCTGACTGGAATCCAGCTGGGCTAGCCCGATCCATTCGAATTCCGATCATAGGCCAGTCAGTATCACAAATCTGATCGGGCTCTAGTCACGGAAGCGTGACAAGCCCGGCTTGATGTTGGACACAACCAGGGTAAACCGGATAGATTCCAGTCAAAAACCTGTTGAAAATTGAAATAGTAAACACGAACAATTTTACTCTATTATCTTCGATATATATTGGAATTCAATGTTGTAAGCCCTATCAAAATGTTTAACAAGATCGTTTCTGACCAGATTCAGAGACGAATAATTAAAATTCCGATCGTTTCGTTATTATATATAGCCCATTACATGCCAATATTTGAACTTATTACAGTTTCTCGCATGATATAATCTTATACAATAGTTTCTCAATGACATTTGCACTTGAGGTAACTGATTAATCATATTCAGTAGTACATTATATTGTTGCATTTGATGTACTTATGCGTAAGGCTTACAATACCATCAGTTTCTTACATGCACATTCCAAAGGTAGGATAACAACCGATAATTCTTAGATTTACTCTCGTGTGGAATGATCAGTTCTAACAAATTCATATACACACTTTACTTCTTATACCTAAAATGAAACATTTGTTAATTCACTGGTGCTAAACCTAAAAAAAGTATTATAATGGAGAAAAGCTGATATCAGATATAAATGTAATGTCGAACATTTCGAACTCATATTCTTAATATAAGCATATATGTACCCGGTAAAAAAGTTCTATGTTATAACAATGTTTCTCTACTTTGTGTTTCAGGAGATACGTAATTTCTTGTGTGCGCGATATCAAGATCATATGTTGGATAAAAGTGATTTTCCACTTCGTCCGTCATCAAACTTCTAGCCAGATGCTACGTTTACATAAAACGTGCTGTCGCATGAATTAAGGTGACTTATTAGATAAATATATCCTGAATAATATATGCATTATTTTGCAGCGAATGGTATAATAAATTTCTGGGAACTTATTCTGACTTATGGAGGGTCTAGGGAGGTTATTGAATTATGGCCTAATATTCGACAAAATCAAATAATTTTATTTAGCTTTTTTATTGCTAATGATGAGCGCACTTTGATATATTGCAATGTGTTTATTAAGATGTAGAAATTCTATCGGATTCATATCTTAGGGATCAACCACTTGCATGAAAAAGTAAATACATCTAAGTAAGAATATGTTGAAATCATAATTTTTCGCAACTGTAGGTTAAACATTGTAGTAATAAGCCGTATATCATAGTAATTTAAATAATCTTATAAATCATTGCACAATTTAGTGTTTCTCACATCAAGTACTCCTTAGTGTAGAAAAAGATTGGTTTTTAAATATTTTATAATTTTTTGAAAAATTACCAATAACTATTTGTTACATTACTGTGGTCGACTACTTTCGTTTTTTATATTTTAGGAAAAGAAACTTTTTTAATATGTAAACAATTCTTTTTAGTGATTATTACACAGGTTTTATTCTAAAACAACCCACTAGACCAATATTCGTTTAACAGTATAAAAAAACAAGGATTATTGCACTTTTGCTCTTAATTTTGCATTAATTCATGCTTAATTCATTATTTTAGTTGACCGACTACTGTTTATTTTGACAGTTATTTAACATATAATTTATAATGCTTAAAAGTAACTTTGTGATTGTAACAGATTGTATGCCTAATAATACTAGATAACCCCTGAAATATATGTTCCATTGTAAAACACTAGTTATTTACTGAATTAAGAGCATTACGTGACCGACATATGACAGTTACCCCCAAGATTTGAATTTACTTAAACTAATTTTGTTCATTAGCGATGTTGTTAGATGTAGCTAAAATCAAAATCAAATAATTTCTACAAGCTGATTTTTTAGGATCGACTAAGAGAGGTTAAAGTTTTGTTAATATTTACTATATTATCCTGGAATAAAACTTTTTATGGAGAGTAACTGTGAACATTGTATTGTTGCAAGTCACAATCAGAGTGATATTCAATAAGTCAATTTTCTCGTTTGTTTACTTACTGTATAAGTGAATATCTTTTTTTATAAATTTAGCTGGTGTTATAGAAAATTTGTCTTAAACGAAAGCGCAACGATATGATACTAATGGATTCCTGAAATCTGCTGAGAAATTAATTATTGATTTAATATAATTTCGAAAGAGATAAACTTGAATTTCGAGTTAATTGACGCAATGGCCGACTCTGGGTGATTAGAAAAAGTGAACAATTGTAGAGAAGTACAAATCTAAAAATAAATTAATGTACATAAATTGAAAAGAAACTGGAATATAGATAATCAGCTAACTACTTTAATACAGTAAACTTTTAAGACACATTTTAATCGTTATATATTTGCGTTTTCCATGTATTTTCAAAATTACATTTTAGTCTACATTATGTGGGTAGTGGAATATCGACTACCGTATGTTATAATAGGAAAGGTATAGTGTAGCTCATCAAACCGAAAGCCAGTTAATTCTTGACCAATTCAATTGTGGCGGACATGTAAAGAGGAATTTAAGAGGAAGTGGCTACCGCCTGCGGCCAAGATTTCATTAGGTACATTCCCTTCTTTTATCTTTCGATTATATTGCGAATTTATCTTGCTCCACACTTTTTAAATTCAACTCGCATTATTTATTTTATTATGAGTTTAATTAACTACTCTCATTTAAATTATAGTTTTAAAATATAAGAATTTACATTCAAAATGTAACTGCAGTTTATACTAATCAATTCATACAACTTTTCGTAATTGGTAGAGCAGGAGAGCTTTAAAAAATTAATCTATGACTTTACAGTCCTTCATGCATAAATATAACTCTCCCAACTCCTTTCAGACAATGTCTCTTTTGCACATCAAAGGAAAAATTATTCAAAGTTAGCGTTTAAATTTAAACTGAAGAAGTAGAACAGAACAAATTGTCCTGTGTGAAAAAAGGGTTAAAGAGGCCACCTACTCGAAAGTATATTATTGAAAAACTTGCATTGTCTACTATTTCAAGCTCCACAGAGCCCACATTTTCTCTCGCTCTTGTGTTTTTTACTACATCCAACTAAGTGCAAAAGTTTTACGCTTATAACGTGTTTACGAATGTCAGAGATAGTTAGTTTCATTGTTCTCTGTTTTAGTTTTTATTTTGTAGATATAGATATACAATAGAAGCGATTCCGTCCACTATTTTTCGAGTGCCCTCGAGGCATTATGCAAGATTTATAGTCCTTTCCTGATTTGAAGTTGATTCCACTATGATGGTCGTGAGGAACTGTACCAATTTTAAATGTGCATTAATTGAAATGTGTACTTTCGTATTCATTCTTGCATTAAGTGAAAATTATTGAAATGAGGACATTCCAGAACACCTTAAAAAATCGACAGAAATTTTGTTTTCTTCTTATATCGTAGATGGCGCAGAAGACTGAGTTTGTCCTGGGAAGATCAATATTTAACGTTCCCTCTCCTTTCTTATTTATTACATCAGTGTCTGTGAACCGAAATCATAAACCATTTAAATCCAGCATTGAACTTGACTAGAAATGTTCATTTATTAGATACAACTTCCTACAGATTCATGATTTAAACAAGACCTTACTTTTCCTCGTTCGAGTATATTTTTTAATTAATTAAGAATGTTCATTTAAATCGTGACGTTGTAGTAAAATAAATTCAATTTCTTACCATCAATCATTTTTAGAATCATGTATTTTTTAGAATAATAGTCATTAAAGTTCAAAGTGTCTACAAAACTCAGGCCCAATGTTTCGACCCCTTGTTGGTCCACTTCAGGGACACATCTATTTGAATAATAAGGTTATAATTAATACTATTATCGATATTAAATCGACGTCTTGATTTTTTGTCTACAGTACGTAACGTTTATAATCAAAAAATAATTTAAACAAACCCAAAATGATACTCTCACTGGGTCAAACAATGAAACATTTGATTTTATTTATTACCATACGGTATTTTTAATTATTATACCGAGTTTAAATCGATGTTTAAATCATAAGCATACTAATAATAATAAAAAAATTGTATTATGAAGTATGCTACTAGCGTAGTAATATGAATCAGTTCTATCAATGATAACTCACTAAACATAAAATTATTTTCAAAATAACAAAGGATTAAGTTTCTTATCACTGAACGTTCTTAATAACGTCAATATGACGTTAATTGAAATGACGTATGTTTCTTAGATACCGAGCTAATTTTATCTAAGTCTTGTATCAGAAATGATTCATATTTGCTACTGAAAATCATGCAATCAATAAAATTACGATTCGAAAGACCTAGAGTCATCATATATTCAGTTCTTTAAATTGAACTTAAGAGTGTTCACCGAGATCTATTCAAATGGCTATTGTAAGACAGATGGAGTAACATTGTAGTTCTAACAGAAAAGTAACCTAGAATGCCTCTGTTCGATTAATATTTTAGTACTACGTTCAGTCAAGAATAAGGGCAAGTATTATAGGAAAGCTAGTGATATGTACAGAAAAATGCTATAGATAACAAAAATGGTTTATGTGCGGAAATGTTGCAACATAAATTAATATTATTTCTTTTTCACCCTACTAAGAGTACCTTCTGGATCTAAAATGTTATAACTATGACTATTCTGTTAATTACGTTTTATCTAGTGTTATAACAAAACAAGATTTATTATAACTAATTCAGGTAAATTATGACATATTATATGTGACATAGAAAGTACAACTTGATTCAATAGATTCAATGGTTAATAACTTAGTCAATCATTTGAAAAGTGGAAGTGGTAATATATTTAGTAACGATGGCAAGTTCTTGTCTTTTTATGGTAAGATAGATGTATTACAAAGATGCAGATAACTATTTAACGTAAATTTATTTTCTTCACACCGGGAGGAAAGCAGCAACTTTCCTCCCGCAAGCGGAAGGAAAGATGCCGCTTATCCTCCCGGCCGTAAAGAAAAATCGTATACTTCCCACGGGAAGTAAAAAAGAATGCCTCAGACTGCCTGTTTCTCACCCTCGGCTTCGCCTCGGGTAAAAATTACACGCAGTCTGAGACATTCTTTATTTTACCTCCCTCGTTGAGTAATATACTATTTATTTTTCATGAGGTACACTTAATTTTGTCATTACTATAATTGTGTAAATATCATCAGGTTTCAAGTTATAACTCTTTTACTTAACGAAATGCCCTGAATATTAAACAATTTTGTTAGTATTGCATGACGAATGAAACCTCCTATTCCTGTGAAAACCACCATTAGTAGAAATGGGTATTCAAAATATTATGTAAAATATGTATTCAATATAATCGTAAGTTCATTCTATTGGTGGTATACATTTTCGAAGAAAAACTGGATTGATATAGAATTAAAATTGGCGTGGGTTTCAGATTCCTATTAAACACTTTTCAATCATTTAGTATCTAGTTTTTAGAGAGAACCGAGTATCTTAATTTTTAGGTTAGTTTTTAATTTCATGTCTATTCGAAAAATGATTCCCAACATAATTTATTAAAAATATGTGTAATTTGTTTACAAAAAAACATTTACCAGTTCTTAGTGGAACATATCTAAGATTAGTCCAGATATCATCTTTTAATTTTTACTGCTTTTGTGATTCTACATGTATTTTATAATTCTATTTACAATATTCGTTGTACTAAATTTAATTATTGTCATATATGCATACTTTTTGCTGGATAAATTTTATTGATGTGTATTTTGTAATTGTTAAATAAAAAAATGTAAATTAAACAAAAATGAGATATATTTTCAAGTACAAATATATTTTATGACGATTTTACATGTTTTTTTATGATTGCATGCTAAACTTCACGAGACTGGTTCAGAATTAAGCGAAAATTCGCAAGAATGACATTTTTATTTAACATTTAAAATGTGGATTAATGATATGTATAGAGATGCATTTGCGATACTAGAGGTGGAAGGTAAACCATTTTGAATGAATATCCACTCATTGTTTGAGTTACAACTGGAATGATGTCACAGATTTTATTCAATATCGATTGAAACGACGCATGCAATAAAATACGTTACATGATTCAGATGTGGGATAATGCATGTCATCGTCAGGAATACAAGTATATCTCTGAGACCACGTGCCTCACCCAAGTCGTCGTTGCGCGGTGATCAATGACTGAATTCATGTAAACATGTTTTATTCATTAGCACATCGCAGACACATGGTTATTGCCGACTAAATGATTAGTCCCGTCAACTTAATGGGATTATACAGTATATCGATGATTAAATTAACATTAATATATGATTATTCAATTCATATATGCCAAAATTTGTGTATTTTATGATGACCTACGCGTAGTAATTGTTGGATTGAAAATGGTAATCAAAGTCAAAGTTATAAAATGTGAAATTTTATACGCCGATAGGATGCTGTATTAGAGTATGCTGCGTTGTAACTCTATTAAGTTCTCGTGTTTACAACGTCTCGCGTAACGTACAATTACTTTTTATTCCCCATTTATGTCATGTAATTTTAGAATTTATAACTGCCCTTCGTATGTGGACGACGCACTATACTCTTTTCCTATACGGTTACGATTTTCCGCATGGTCGTTGTACGAAAATTTCTTGAATATATAAAGGAGTTTTCTTGAAAAATAAAAATCTCAACCCTGGCTGCGTATAAAATTTCCTCGCAACATAGTCAGCCACGAGTCAACACCAATACCGCATCGTTTCCATATAAACGCTTGTTGGCGTTTTTTTACATCCTTTGTCTCTACCTTGGCTTTTCTCTGTTGATGCGATCGAAACTCTGCAGTGTTTCTACTTATCCTCAAAAGTATCGGTGTCTTTTTTTTAATTTAAAAGCTGAACATATTTGAGGAGTGAAATGAAGCATTTTTTTCAAATCGTATAAATTTCTATAGAAAAAGGGAATATCTGTGATAACATTTCAAATCACTATTTAAGTAAATTCATAATACAATAACATTACATCATGTACAGTCATTCCAATAGTTTCAAAGGCCGAAGTTCAAATCCATTATGGTATGTTTTCTTAAATATTTTTAGCGTGAAATACTTTTCAGCCTTTCCGGCTGATCTATTTTACAATTCCTGTAGGGTTAAAATGTTTCTTGGCTCTCATAGAAGGTATATACTGAGAGAAGTTTAAGACATCCACCGCGTTACTTTTAATTCTGCTGCTGGTCCAAAATAAAAAACGATTGTTATACCAACACTCCATTTGGTTGCCGTTCCCTTCAACTGGAACACCGGTTGTCTGTATTTATGACAGCTGCTGTCTCACACTAAGACAGTCGTCCTCTTAATCGACGAACGGCAGCCGTCAACCGTTTTGCACCACAGGTATCTTTACTAGCATGTCTGCAATCTTAAACTTCTCTCAGTGTATACGGAAATACTTCAATAATTTTGAAGTTCTTAGGATAGTAAAATTGAAAATTTTGCTGAATTATATTTATTCGTCAATGTTAAACGAAAAGTATAGTTTCTGTACTATCGATTGATCTATTTGTGGCTCATTACCAACTATATACTGAAACCGTTGAAACATGCTTTATGTTTAATTGTTTGACTGTAATTGGCTCGATATGCGGTTGTTGTATGAATTAAATCAAACTATTTCATTTACGATTTGTATGAAAATCCTAAACATAATACAGTAAATGGTTATAACTATAGGACTGTTCTATGAAACTTGACCATTCACCGAGATTTTGTCATGAAATGTACTTCCGGGTTTTCTCCACCACTTCTGAACAGATTTTACTGAAACTTTGGCAGCGATCCCTATAAAATATTTACTTTTACAGTTCCACAGAATGAATTTCGAAAAAAACTGTAAAAATTATTTCTATAAGAGGTTCTAAACCACGCCTTTCGACAAGATTTTGTCATGAAATTTATTTCCGGTATTTCTCCACTATTTCTGAACCGATTTAACTGAAATTTTGGCAGCAATTCTATAAAACCTTTACTTTTCCCATTACATAGCTTAGATATAAAAAAGAACAGTAAAAATTGTCTAGTTTAACTTGATTCAGTTTTACGGTTCCGCTGTTGGCGTTTCGACCACCACCTCAATGTTTTTTCGTTGAAATATAGGAGTTAAAAAGAACATCGTTATTCAAAAATTGCACAAGAACACAAAATCCAGGGCTGGTGCTGAGAATTGACCCTTAAAATTATACATTTTAATTTGTCCATACGGTCATTAATCATTAATGTTAACATTAATTTCGTGGATAATTAACAACGGGCGTTTTTTGTTATATGATACTAATTATAATTAACATTGATATTAACAATCTTTTATTCAAATTAATAATTACCCAGACACCAAAAAAAGGGTTCAGAATGATGTCAAAATATGCTGTAAAAGAAGTTCCACTTTCTAATTGTTTTGGACATCTGATTTCTGGTAGAGCACATTTCGATCATGATTATGCACTCTTTCTATTTTTCAATCTGGGTTTGTATATATATATAAGGCGTTGGGGTACAAAACCTGCCAACTCAAAAAAAACAAAAAACTGAGATAATCATATGAACATACATTACATATAGTTCTTTGAATATTTAGAGATTGTGTATATGCAAAAAAAAAATTTACCCTTTAGATTTGAGCTATGCACTTATAAGTGTGCTATCTTTCCAATGTTATTGGAAAACAGTTTGCACGCCAACGCCTCATATATATACACTCTATTAAAATAGTTGGATCGAATTAAATTTAAATTTTAGTGCAGTTGTTTGTATCAAATACATTTAAGTTGATAAATAAAGATATAGAAATTTGTTTCCTTCCAGGTACGTTAGATTGGATAACGCATATGTTATATTATGTGAATAACATGTAACTATCCAATGATTAAAAGCTCAGAGTTCTTCCTAAATTGCTTCCTGTGCGAAAACACTCTTTATCAAGAGAAAATCAAGCTACTCTGGCGAAGGAGCAGATTCATATTGTTAAATAGTAAAAATTCACTCTGCATACAGTGAAAAACTACTCTTAAATATGTGTGACAAAGTAACAATTTTCACAAAAGTAATTCAATGTCTATTCTGTAAAGGCGAAAGAAATTCATTTACAATATTTCTTTTCACTACATATTGTCTAGTAGAAATTTCTCTAAAGTTTATGCGGATTCAGTTTAACTTATCAGTAATATGGGTTATTATATTTCTGGTTTTTCTTATAAAATATATGTCTATGAACCCATAAAACTGACACCGAAATTCAACATATCATGCGTCATAATCAGAATGTCCACATTTACGTAGTCAATTAATATAACCCAAATCGGGATTTCATTAAATATCGAATGAACACAAGTATTCTAATATATTATTCCTGTAAGAAATATCGTGGGTATTTTAGGTCTGCTTACATACAGTACGGGATCATATTCAAACGAGTCTCATATTTCCAAATAATCAGAATATCTTAAACCCATTAATTCAGAGTAAGTGTTCAAGAAGCGAATTAAACTTCAAAGACTTTTAATGATTACGAAGTGAAATCTTTGCTTGAGAAATTAAATTCAGTCGATTGGGCGAAATATACTTATTTCCGCCCTTTTGAATGCTTGCGTCTGGATGAAATTGAAAATGAATGAATATTTTTAAACAAGCTTAATCAGGTTAAGGTTTAAAGTATATCGATTCAGAACTTGCATTGTACATCATCTGTGTAGTTTTTAAAACGGGTTTCGGATTCATGTAGACGGCCTTCCACACGATTGAATCTTACGAGTATAGAGTGTCGTTAATATTTAAATATGTGCAGAATTATGACAAAATTGAATAGCAAAATGCGAAAGTATTAAACTGAGATTATGGCATTGAATGTTCGTTTCCTTCTTTTGTAAAAGATACATGTTTGAAAATGGTTATTTTTAAAGACGTATTAAATTATACTTTTAGAGTTACAAGTCGTAAACAAAATAAATGGTTCATACTCTATTGTACGTTTGGCAATGACAAAGACTGAAAAAGAAGGAAATATGCAGGATATAAAAAAAATGTATCTCAAATACTTTTTAATGAACAATTTTTTGCAATTTCCTGCAGTTCATACTCATATTTTAAATAAAATGGTTTAATTATATATTATTTTGTACTATTTTTAATATTATTAACTGCATACACAGTAAAATTGATTCTCCTTTAAAATGTTTCACTTTAGAATTATGAAATAAATAACTTTTCACCCCACTTGTACAAAAACCGTGCCTTTACCCGCTGGTATACGTATTGAGCGCGTGTGAATTCTGGGCGGGTGCTTTTCGTGATTTCGGGCCCGCTTCACGTTTTTCATGGTTTCACACCCACCTTATATAAGATTGGAACTTGGATTTGCCAACTGGATCTTTGAAAAAGAAGATTTTTAATTTTTACCCACCATATTGGATCTGAGGTTTGGAATTTTTAAATTTTAACGTCATATTGATGTTCAGGGACCTATGGAACCATTGAGCATCCAGTTACACAAATACATATTGATTTTTTCGAATTTAAAAGGCGAGTGTCTAAAATGGACCCAATTAGGGCTCTTTATTTGCTAGTGGGTTAAATCGTTGCATTTTATCTAAAACTACTTAAGGTGTTATTCATTTTAAGTAATGTTTAATCAAAAAAGTATCTAATACTACACACAGTAGTATAACATACTTTTTATGATTTATTTAAATACGTAGAATAAAACATTACAATCCAGTACCAGCTCGAGTCTAACGCTACTTAGTTAATTTGAGTCAGTGCATATTAGGGGGGCCCTTATTTGGTAATTTTTTAATTTCTTTGATCTAATCCCCCAAAAGTGTTCCATTTTATGAAAAAAAATCACAAAAATTGGCGTCGATTAAATTTGATTAACACGTGCCACTCGAGAGCTGAAATTTGACATTGTTTTTAAGTGGGAAAAAGACGATTTTATTAATTTTTCTTGTAACTTCGACTAGTTGAGTACAATTTTTTTAATAATTGACCGATTTCTTTTAAAGTGTTCCTGAATAACATGGAATGCGCCGTAAATATTTTTTGATTGAATTATAACGGTTTTTAGTCGATAATTTTTACGATGAAAATGAACAAATTAATTTTTCTCCGTTTTTCTCAGCCTAACTCTGCAATAATCATTTCTAAACTTTCTTACGAAACACGTTTGAGTTTGTGTAGATACATTTAGTTAAACTGACTGAAACGTAGTTAATCTAACGTCCGCGTCAGTCAGTCGACTAATGAATGCATAACAATTACTAAAAATTTTGTTCCCGATACATAGATAACTGAACCTTTAGTAAAATAACTAAATATTCTTTTAGATGTAAATGTTAAGCATGAAACCTTGTTTTTCGAGCACCTTTCTCATATATAAACGGATAAAATATTAAAGTTAGGCATACCCATTCGGCAGACAACATTTTTTAACCACAATTTTCAGCACAATTTCCATTTTTATGTGCTTTAAACAAACCTGATAAAAAACAGTTGCTTGGTATACAATAAAAATTGAAATTATGCTAAAAATTCTAATATGACCAGAAAATTTGGTAAATTTTGCTCTTCTGAAACTATTCCAAGTAGTTTGATATCAATCAGTTGCTTTTAAGGTAGTGAAAAAGTTAATACAAAACACTGGTGAAATGGGGTTCCGAGTGGACTTTCGACGAAGAAACAAAAAATGCATTTTTTCTTGAAAAGAAGCAACCGATGATTACCTAATTAATCATGATACTTTTAAGAGTGCAAAATATCATTAATAACATATCTATATAACAATTTGCAGCCGAAATTTTATTTTTGTCAGAATCTCGGAATAAACAAAATTTAATAAGTTTCAGTATATAAAGATGCAAAGATATATACTTGCCTGTTTATCTTTCTGAATCCTAATCTTTCTATACACTTCTGATTTATAATTGTCATTGCAAATAACACATCAAAAGTTTAATTGAAAGGCAGGTAAATGTTCATGTTCTGCGATAGCTCAATATGAGGTTTCAGCAGTCCGAAGTTAATGCGTATAACATAACCTCATATCAGTATTGGTGGCGTTATTTTGTCAAACTGATGTTCATGCGGCTTGATTTGAAATAAAAATGTACATTTTATCAATGTTTTTACTCATAATAATCTATATGTTTTACTCAGGTTATGTCTGTAAAGCATATCTAGTAATCTGTACATTTTTTTAAACGTCTGTTCACCAGACGCCCCTGCGAGGAGATTCTGGCCAGTATCTAGAACAGAATCTGCCCACCGACCAGAAATTATACCAGATTCTGGCCAATAACTCCTTAATTTTCATACAGGGATACTCTATAATTTAAATTCTCCATTTTTTAGAACATTAGTGTGATCGGAATAGTTAAAAAAGTTGACACTTTTAATAAGAGACATATTTACTTATTTAGGAAGTACAATCAATCGCTTGTTCATATGTACAATACATTAATTTCTTAATAAGTGAATATTCACTTATTGTATGAGGATTAATAACTGGAAATAAGTGAATATTCACCTAGATTAGGTGGATGTTCATTTATTTAATTTCAGAGAGTGTGCTTTTTGCGTTCGACAACGCATTTTTCGCGAGCGCATTTTCCATTAAATATTTTCCTAATCCTATGACCGAATTTGAAAAAGAATTGTTTCCATCGGGTGTAAATGTTATTGTACGCGTTTTCTTAAATAAGAATGTCCCATAGCCGAGCACCATGTTTTGGTATCAGTCGTAGGGCAACCTCCCGTTTTCTTATTAAGCGTTATGATCACTCGAAGTCGGGTTGGCTTAAAGCGGAGCACGACATATTACAGAAGCACTCCCTTTAAACTCCAATAGACGGATGCAACTAGGTCGCACATGCGCGCGACTTGCACTCCTAGCGCGCGATCCGCGATCGCCGACGTTGTAGTCTCGGTGGGCCCGCCAAGTCGGACTATCAACCCTATAGATTCGCCTACTGGCCTTGCCTATATGTCGTGCGCTTCTCTTTAATTTACGAACGTATATATATATATATATATATGTATATAAGGGTGTAGGCACGCTGCCGCCGCCGACACTGACGCTGATGTTGCCACTGGGCAGCCTAAAGGCTCTTTTTATTCCGTCCCTGTCCAGGTTGTTTTGTTCCGGTAAATAACTGGATGCGGCGCGCGAGGACGCTTTATCAGTTGAAGCGCCACGCTGAAGTTGAATGTCGGGAATGGAGTTGTTCTAACCCTTTTGTTGTTGTATTTTCAGAAACGGGAAGAGCGAGAGATAAAGAGTGTATTTGTGTATGTCTGTGCGGACGAGGGAGGGAGAGAAAGAGAGAGAAAGAGTGAGAGAGAGAAAGAAAGCTTATCGCCGAGAGTGTGAAATCTCGTTGGGCAATTTTACGGGAAATACTGGTGAAATGTTTGTTCTCGGCGTATCTTCGAGTGATTCTCACTGCAGCAGAGTGAAAACTCCTTTGCCTAAAGCCAGATGCGAGATTTCATTTTGCAAATTGATGTTTTAATCTGTTGGTCGTCGATAAATTAATATAAAAGATGCTCAGTTTGTGGAGTAACATAAGTACTTCGTAATTGGATATTCTAAAATAAATTTGAATACAGATATCTCAGTTATTTTAACCTGACCTGCTGGACATAACTTTTCCATTTAGATTTTCACATTAGATGCTTTTCTTAAAGAAAAAGGTTAAATTGATATCCGTGTGGAAAATTCAACTTTTTTCCCTCCATTTTAGAAAGCTCCCGTTTCTAATTTATCAATCAGCTTTTAAACCGAATGTCACAAATACTATAATACTTAATTCTTATTTATTGTGAAATATTTTACCAGGATAAATGGCATGTCAGGTTACGTATACAACCCAGATTGGGCACATAGGGTGCAAAAAAAACTTGGAATGGGAGATTGGCTCTAAACACCTATTCTGCATTTACTAATTTCTCATATGAGAGGGTGTTATTTTGCTCCCATGATATATGAAGCAAAATAGAATTTTTTTAAACTCCGTGCGCTAAATTGAATCTCGCGCACTAAAAATTAGTGCGCGAAGTAACCCATTTGCGAACTGCACTTCCCGCACTGAAATGAGTTTATTAAATTTTTACATTTTTAAACAAATTTTATGAATTTTGATACGTGACTAATTGCTGCGATTTTTTGACGTATGGCGGCAATTGTTACGGAAGCTTCGAGTATCGATATTATCGAGATGCGCTTGCGCGTAAATGGATTTCATTACGCCAGGAGGGTCGAAAGTACGAAAAAATTCTCCCTAAGGTCGAAAATGAAATAGATGTTGACTGATCATGCGCGGAATTTTCATTACCATTACTGATATGGAATCATAGGATTTCGACCTGGAAAACAGTTACGTAATGGGCCGTATTGAATGCACGTGAGACGAAAAATAGCTTGTGCTACACTGGAGGGGAACGCGCGCTAACCGTTCGCTTAGTGAAATCGCGCGTTTTCTTGTATTGTAACATACTTTATTATTGTCATACTCGGTTCGTAAAATGCTATTTTGCTCTCTATATTGCTGGAGCAAAATAGCACATTCTCTCCCTAGGGAGCAAAATAAGTTTTTCGCATTCTGAGCGCAAAATACTATTTTGCTCCCTATATCGCTGGTGCAAAATAGCACGCTCTCGTATGAAAAAATAGCATGTGTAACAAAGGAGAATAAGTGTTTGTAGACTGATATGAAATGACGTCTGTCAAACTCGCACTTGTCAGGAAACACCTATTTTGCTCCCTAGTTGCATAATCTACTAATGCGTCTGAATATCTATTTTGCTCCCTAGGGAGAGAAAGAACTATTTTGCTCCCGCGATATAGCATTCACTGAATTATTGAAAATCCATTTCAAAAACTTTCGCCAGGAAGCCGCATTAAATTTGAAGTAGTTGACATTTGAAATTTTATTAGAATTTAAACGATCCCTGAGAATTCACGAACGTACTACAAGAGTTCTTTATGAATGCATACCATATTTGTTACCCTTCAGGTTCATAGGAATATCAAACAGATTTTTCCAGTCTAGCTCCGAATCTACGTGCGATCACAGAATGAAGACTTATCAGACACTCTTCATTTACTTCTCCATTTACATTCTAATTATAAAATATTTAGCTAAGTACCTCTCGTCTGGTCGCCGCCATAAACATAAGTGCCATATTTGGAAGCCAAATATTTTCTAAAATTCGTTATTCCGCGAATCAATCATCTTTCTCATTATATTGGGAACTAAAACCTTGTAAAGGGTTGGCTTTGTAGATTACGAATAAATTAAATTTAATGTGTTAGAAGTTCACGAACGAATCGGATAGCTCCAGAGTGGCTCTTGCCATGCATAAGATTCACCGAGACCACTGCCTGCGATACTGCATTTGTTGTAACAGAAATGGGCAAATCCACAGAACTTTTATTTTTTGTGAAATACCCCTTATTCTATAATTATTATAAGGCATTAGGAACGTTTAAAAACTATACTTATTTCGTATTCTAAGGAAGCCCTTTATAAACAACATTTGTATAAAACAACGCGTGCCAAAGTACCTTCATGTAATAGCAAGAGGCAGTCAAAAATGTAAAAACTTGGAAATTGCGAATGAAATAATCCAATTTTTTGAAAATCTCCCTTATGCTAAATACACGGCCCCGAGATTAACGCATCGATCTGACATTTAACTTGTAACTGTACATACTAGAAAACAGTATTATAAGTCACAGTGATGTATGCAAAGTTTATTATAAGATTACAGCATCCATTGACATGAAATAACTTTTTGCGAAATCCACATTTAATTATATTTTGCGGTTTTATGATTGCTGCCCGCAATAACCCAACGAAATAATAGATGCTTTTTATTCCTGAGACAAAACTGAAGAAATCTAGTCATATTAAGAATATGTGTTCGTTGTACTTCCATGACAAGATAAAGTTGAAATAAATAATAAAATTCGTGCAACCATAACAAATTTCACATTATCGTAGAGCACATCTCTAATAAATTTTTAATATATTTCTTGGCGTCCGTGATTCCATCGATCGATCATTTATTAACCGAAATGATGTGGGCCGCAAATAATTCTTGTATTTTGTTCGCATTATTAGAGAAAATATAATTAATAATTTAGTGAAAATAAATTCAAAATTATTAAAAATACCCATGTATTTCAGCCACATTCAAATGGCCCGCAATAAAAAAAGTTACACAGGTATAGATTATTTCTCCTAGAGGGGTACATAAACAGTATGCGAACGGGGACTAGTGTACGATTAAACATTTTTTTCAACCTTTTTTGAGCAAAATTCAAAAGTTCTGTGGATTATTGTTATTTTTTTAAATTAGAGACAACTGGAAGTAATTTGTTTTACGTATACTTGTGCTGTTGGAGCCTGTACTTTTGTAATATTTTGCTTGGAACACTGAAAACATTCTTAGCAAGTTTGACTACTTTTAGACTGCTAAACATATAGTTCAAATGGTCCTTATTTACATTTAAGTAGTTGTAATATACTGTGATAAAGCGTCAAAATGAACTAAAACTGTAAGCAGCAGAATAAAATTTAGAAGTAGGAGAGCGGTTCTGTAGAGGGGAAAATAATCCACCAATAACTGATTGGCCATGACGTCATTCTATTTGTACCGCAAAATTTATTAACTTACGCACCACACTGTTAAAAATTGCATGAAATTTAATTAAGGTCAAAGCCGACTAATACATTAAATTTAATGACTTTATAACTGAAATGTGTGTTAATGTGCAGGGAGATCAGTCCTAGAGTAATTTTGCATTATGTTTCGGACATAAGCAAATTAAATTTATTGCACATGTACATTCAATTTCAATACCGTTTAAGAATTTATATTTCAAGTGCATCTACATAATTTTTAATGTATTTTTGCTAACATCCAATGACATACACATAAATAAACTATGTGATGAAAATTCTTAGCATTCATCGGTCAATTGTAAATATTAATTTGAGTAAAAATGTAAATACATAAATCTATAGACGTCGCTGGGATGTCAGTTCACGTCCAGCGCGTTACTTTATTATCTTCTTATATGTCACATTTTGGATTAGATAATTATTGGGTTTGATATTCAAAGGAAAAAGGAGAAAATATCCCTCTAGCGCTTAAAACTTGAACTACTTTGAAAAATGCATTTTGCATCTGGATGTTATTTTGTTCTCTTCAGCAGGGCTCCATCACATAGTTTATTTATTTCAAAACGGTCGGTAAATAAACTATCACTAATTGTGACATATAGATGAAATTGCAAAAAACAAAAAATGTATTTGGCACATGCATGTACAGTAGACTCTCGTTATTTTACAAACTATATGTAATCGCTAGACATGAGTCATCAAATCAGTATATTGTTACAAAACTCTTTACATAGTGGATACAATTAAATAGATTAGAACTGCTGACAGGTTTTACCCGCGGTTCTTGGAAAAAGTGTACCTTGCTATTAACTTAGAAGACAATAATCAGTTTCTCGCGAATATGTATTTAGTGCCGATTGGCCATTTGCATTTTGTGAATTTTCTAATAATATCAGTCCTTCCTGAATGTTTACAATTATTGTTGTTTTCTGCCGTGAGTGGCCATATAGCCACGGAAGAATAATGTCTATGCTGAGCATATAAACTCTGAAATAACTACGAAATAATTTATGAAAATGTTAAAGATAGTAACAACAAAAATGATGATCATGGTGGTGACGATGATGATGGCGATAATACTCTTATTACAACTGATGAACGAATTATGTTGAATATAAAAATCGTGTAAATAGTACATTATGATACAAAGGCGCGATATCGGTTATTTGCGCACGAGTGCAGTTGTCGCCCGAGCGTAGCGATTTTTTCTAACGAGTGTGCGAACAGCTTCGTGCAGTATTTTCGTGTGCAAATTTACAATTTCATCCATGCCCAAATGGGATGCTTCGTAAACGATATACAGAGTTAAAAAAAATATATTTTTCATAATAATATGTATGCTTAAAAGACGTATACTCCAAAACTACGCTAGCCTTTCGCTGGGTGAAATCGGGCGCTTTCATCCCCTGCAGCATAATATACTACTGTTTCTGGATATTTATTTCGAAATGAAAATCAGCGCGCGACGGAGTTAACAATTTTTTTTTTCCTAGCAATATTTATGCTTAAATGGCGTATACTCCAAAACTACCAAAGATGGATAAAAAGTGGGCAGAAATTGCTTAAAAAGAGTGCAAGCAACTTTTAGGTTATTGTAAAAAATATCTAGATTTTATTACCTAAATTATCGGCCAGCAACTCGACAGAAAGTGTTTATGTTATTCGTATCAATTATTATGAGTTTTTCATTGTAGAAACAAAGCAGAAATTGTCCACAATTTATCTAAAAAAAGTATTAAAATACAATCAAAGATTTTGTTACATTTTGTATGGAAAACTGTCCTCATATTACACACGAATTGGTCAGTATACAAGTTTATTAGCCACAAACTGGCCAGTATTTAAATCGAATTTCAACCAGGGCTACCTGCACACTAAATTAAACTTTTATAGCGAATTTTTTAAAAGGCCAAGATCCCATTTCGGAGGTATATATCAAATTCTATGAACTATTATGGGAAATTTATGATATGTACATGAAATATTTTGTGTACATTAAATATAAGGTTTGACATTAAAAGTTGTTGAATATGGAATTGAAGTTGCTTCCGGCCCATGTTCATTAAATTTATCGTGTTTCGTTTTAACGCTGTATGAAGTGGATTATTTCTATGTAAGTTTAGATACCTCGCTGTGATTTGTTCTGAAAATGGCCTACTGATATTTTGTCCAATCACAGTACAGTCTGTAAATTTTAACTGCTACAAATACGCTGTACGAGAGAAGAGAAAAGCAAAGAAAGTGATTTCATTGCAATCGTAAATCTTAACGGAAATTTCATATCCGCATACATATATAAATATATAATAGTGATAAATTATACAGTATTGAAAGTTGGAATACAATCGAAAACTGCAGTGAACTGTAAACTGCAGGTTACTTAAGAAACGTTGGAAGTGGACGAGTCGTACCCATCTTACCCATGGAATTTAGATAATACATAATATTTAAGTCATTTAGATGGGTATTATTTGGATACGATTCTTCCACCTCAAACGCTACTAATAGATAGTATGTTGTATAAAAATTCAGGTTGCGAAAAGCATTTTGAGGAAACAACTCAATAAGCGCGACAAGGAACCTATCTGTAAATATCGACGGATTATTTTCAACGGAATGTTTTCAAGATCAATCAGAACAACTCCCCAGATATCGGTGGATATTTTCTTACTCCTTGGGACCGATCACTTAGTTCGACTTAATTTTACAAGGTTTTGGAATTTCACGGCGTATTGGAGTACATATAACTATTAATTATTAACATTTTTAGAATTAATGAAATGATCTACTGTAAAAGCCTTATTTAACTACAAAACAGTTGCTTTACTATTTTCCGGTCAGCTATCAAAAAATAATTAAATTTGTCAAATTCATTTATTAGTAGATTTGCCATTCTATTGGCAGGTGTTTTCAAGTGCTTAGCAAGTTGTAACTGGTACCATAAGTGGACATCGGATGTTTTCTATGGACCCATTAAGGATGCAGAAGCATTTGCACGGCTTCATTGGACCCTTGACTAACATCCAATGGACCGGAGGTGGATCACATTCGCCTGCACGACGCCCATAATAGTCTACTTTCAGCTAAAAGGATGTCTTTTGGTGTCTCCATACCTAATCCTTTGACTACCTTTTAGTAACCGTAAGGGAAATCACTGAATCTCCTCGTGTATTCATCATTTCCACACATTTCGAGCAGCTGATTTATAAGTATGCATTCAGATTAAGTACTAAGTGCCGAAATAGAAAACCATTGAAGCAGAGCATTCGAAATTTGTTACAAGAAGAGTATTATTGAAAGCGTCTTTAGTTTGTGTATACACTAACTAATTATATTACTTCCAACATTTTATCGTGCTCTTACTTCTATTATGCAGGATTTCTGTTGCGAAGAGACACTTTATAAAGTGAAAAATTAGCCATTCTTCTATATAAGTAAATTTTCATTTTTTAAGATAGTAATTACTCTACTCTTTTTTTCTCTTTGTATCGAAAGTAATTTTTAAAATAATAAATACAATTAAAACATTGTTATTTTTTGCTGATTTAAATCAGGTATGAAGACAGATCTGTGCCGAATTCCCGACCGAATATGAATAACAAATAAGTTTGGCATAGTGAAAACGGAAGACAAAACTATACGGTTATATTAAAATAAATTTATTTATCGTCCATGACCAGAAAAAGCAATGTATCATAATTGTGTTCAAATGAAGAAATGATCACTAATTGTATCGGCGACGTAGGATTAACCACGTTGAATTTGATAATAAAATCTTAGACTCATAACCTAGAAAACTAACTAACACTATAGAAATATATTCAGGAATAAATTTATATGTAAATTTTTGTATGATCATGGATTTAGTTTGAACTGGACCATTAATAATTGTATTCTTAACCTTAAAGAAAAAAATTCTATTCAATATTCTTCTCAAACAACAAAAACATACTTATTTTATATTTCTTTCATTTGTTATTACAAAAGAATAAAATCTATAATTTCTAAATCTACAAGAATTTGGCAGAATGTCTTTATAGCATAAAATCACTCATAAATTGGTCTTACGTTCTTCATAATTATGTTTTAAAACTAGTATATAAGATTCAAAGTTAAATTCTCTCTCTAATATTTAAAAAAAAAGGAAGACTTTCCAACAATCCGTTCCATATATAATTTCAAATATTTATCATAAAATTTCAAAAGAAAACTACACACAATGCTTTGTACAATTTGTGTATATAATTCTTCAGCAGAAGTTATTTGTCTTCCACCGGGATGAAGTTCAACCGAGAAAATACGTTTTAAATATAGCCCCCATTCTCAAAGCTCGAAAGTGACGTAATGCTCAGTTCTGACTGAGAAGACTACCGCTTCCTACAGTTTTAAAATACTGTTCAGTATACAGATTTTTCTTTCAATGTTATTTTTACGTAATAATTGTGTATTTATATTCTTACGTTCATAAATACACATTTGCAATTTATCTCGATTAAGACTCAAATTGAACAAATAACATTGAAGAAAATTATATACATTTCTGCATCTACATTTTGCTATTTTGCTTAAAAAATTGCTATTTATATTTAGTATATAAAGCCGAAATCAAAATATTACAAACTGACAAAGGTACAAATTGAATTTTAGACATTTTGCTGCAGTGACTGATAGATTAATAATTTAGTAAAAATCGGATGCTGTACACGGGAAGCGAGATTAACATACATCCCACTCAATTCATGAGTCTTTTGCAAAATTAAATTGGAAACTATAATTAAACAAAAATGTAATTAAGTAACCTAAATGTATTCTCGTATTAGAAATAACAAATTCATATTTGAAATGTAAAGTGCAACACAGGATTACAATCACACCTCACTTATCTGCGTAAAAGAATGTAAATTTATGTTAATTTCCATATTTACCCTAACCTTGAACGACCAGCAAGGACTTCATTGAATATAATTACGTCATACTAAACCACTCCACCAAATTGGATTTCGTTCTACTTGATAGTGAAACGCACAGCTGGCGCGAAGTGCTGAAAAAGACATTTGCCACGTAATTGCTATTTTATAAAATGTGAAACTTATATCAATTATACGTAGAAAATTACTATGTGAAATTGTTCTTTAATCTCTTTAATGCGTCTTTGCTTTTGATGCCATGGTCCTTGCGTGCTTAAAGTCTCTCTGCCGACTCGACCGGCGCTACAGCAGTTTTCAAGTTCCTGTGTCACTTACTGCATTTAACTGCACTTTTTCACGTTATGCCGTAATAATCTAGCGTACTAAAAATATGACTTCTACAAATTTAGATCGCAATGAATCGAAATGATTCCATTAAATGCGGATGTTCGTGAAAGTAAATTTATTGACGAAGTATTGATATGGATTTGATCCAGTGAAATGTTCCTTACAATTCCGAAAGTCAACATATCATCGCCTTGATGCAAGCTAGAAAGCGCTATTTCGGAATTTCGTTTAAAAAATACTCCGTCGTCGGATTTTGTTCTAAAAAATCGTCATATCAAAGTTTCGCTCTAAAAGCGGTCTTATTCGCCAGCCGTACTTATCCTCTCCCATTTAAGTTGGCAGTACATATACAATAAATATTATATTCAATGCAACAAATAGTCATCTCTGAATTTCGTTAAAAAAAGGGGGTTTATTTGGGCACAGAGCTTGTTATCTACAACGAACTGGAGTTGCATGCAAATAAGTGCTTCCAATTCTGTAATATAAAAACAAACTGTCTCAAGATGTCTCATTTCAACCATATCTAACAAAAGACGTCAAATTCAGAGGTGGTTATTTCTCGCATTGTTTGTATCATTTATTGTTTACGTGCTGCCAACATAAATTGGATAGGAAAACTACACTGAAAAAATACGTCTTAATTTAAGAACATTGATGGGCTAGATTTAAGATGTAACAAAAATTAGCCCGATTAGAAAAGGACAAACTTATGCACTATTCGTGGACTAATTTTAAGCCACTTTAATTTGTAACAATTTTAAGACTTATTTCTTTCTGTGTACGATTCGCGAATAAGACCGCTTTCTGAGCCAAACTTGGAGATGGCGGTTCTTTTTTGGAATGAAATCCCTACATGGCATCTTTTTAAAATGAAATTACAAAGTTACGATATGTAATGAAATAGGTACAGCAATGGTCATTTTTCATAAAATTTAAGTGATTATTTAATATTTGTATCTTCTATAAAACTACAATTCTGACGTTATCAAACGCCTAAATAATTTATAACTCCCTCAAACATAGATAGGTATTATTTATATATATAAAGTTAATTAGGTATCATATCTACCATCAATACTAATAGGTCCATACAAATAGTAACATCAAATTATAAATTTCTTTGTTTCTTACTAATACATATGATATTGTTCTTTCTTTTCCAATTTTTCTTTTGAATAAAATTTGTATGGAGACAATGTTTTGTAATGAAACAAATTTTTTTATTTGATTGTTGTTTTGTGTCAATCGGAAAAAACTCGATTGGCACCTCAAAGGAACCTAACCAGTGCCTACTATCAGGGAGTCTGATTAAGATGTGCTCAGATCAAACGTAATATTTTCCATATAACACGGATGTGTATTCACTTATCCTGATGAGGGCCTAACTAAAGCCTCTACGATTTTTGTACTCGATATGTCGATATTTATTAAAGGTCCGATCGGCAGTGTAACACCGTCATCAGGGCATTCAGAAACATTTACCTGGGGTATTTTGCAATGGTTTGGCACGTGATCCCGTTTTTAATACTTTAGTATTCATCTATTTTCTTAATAACAAGTAATAGTATGGCATTAAAATTGTACAGAATATTACCAGAAAGTTGAAATAAAATAAAATATATGATATAGAATAACCTATTTCTTTCTGGTTCATTTGCTGGCGTTTAAAATAACCATGATTCTTCTAAACTTTCGAAAAATAATTTTATTTTGCCAACTTAAGTTACTTCATACAATGATTTACAATCATACTATCGAGGAGAATTAACCCCACTTCTCATGGGAGTAATTGCTTCATGTTCCATTTGTGACTTTTAATTACTGTAAAGGTTAATAGTACTTATGCAATTGATATAAATCTGTAAACATGAGTAAACATTGTAATATGATATTAAAAATGCATGTTTTCTTTTTCCTCATAATCTTGTCTAAAGAAATTTTGAATAATCATTCCTTCCACTATGTTACCGTAAAAATATTAAAGTGAAATGGACTTGTGGGAATCAGCAATGGAGAACATATGACATTCTTTGAATATTTTATATATTCTCGGTTAAGATATTCAATATATTTGAAACTTCTGGCGACATTGTAGCAGTTGCTTATACATCTGCTTTTATGACATTTTTAATATCCTTGAAGTAATATTTGAAACAGTAGCATACACTGGGTACACGTAACATCTACAAAATACTATATATCAAACAGGTCATACGCAAATATTCGTCTACAAAAATGATTATATATAAAAATTAATTATTAATTAAGGATGCAAGAATGTTTGTTAGTGACTCGTCGCTTTTAACAATAATTGTATTAATCTGTGGTTAATATATTTTTACAAAGAGCGTAATTCCAACTTCTGTTTAATTATACGGTAAACATTCTAAGATTACAATCTCTATAAATATAAAATTATCTCAAAACACAATTAGGAATTATAAACACTTCTCATGGGACTAATTCCTTTAGCTTTCATGTTTTACTTTTAATTAATACAATATAGTTAACAGCACTTATTCAATTAATATGAATCTGTAAATATGAGTAAACAATGTAATAAGTTACCAAAAATTCATGTTTGCTCGTTCCTAATAATCGTATCTAAATGAATACCTATACGTAATATTCGTTAAAAGCTGATTAATTAATAAATGTTATAGAGGAACAAGTGTATATTTCTAAAATAATTCATAAAATAGAATTAAACTGAACAAAAATTGGAATGAATGGCATCTATTATAGAAATACAATCAATACATATGGACTAAATATATTTGAATTAATTGCAACCTTAGTTACTTCATATAATGATTCATAATAAGACTATCGATATCAAGATTTATATATACAATCTCTTTCTAAAAGGCAGAAATATATCATATTTTTAGTATTTACGATCACGCGGCAGGAAAGATTATTTTTAAATGTCTACGTGTGAAGATGGTAAAATAGCGATTGAATTCATGAGTTCTTAATAGTTTCAAAGATATCGTTTATTTAATGTCAAAACATCATTAAAAATTGCTTATATCGAATCTTCCGGGAAACTTACATTCCCAATTGCACTCTGAAATGGTAAACTAATCTCTTGGGCAATGCTGCAAGTATATACTCAAATTAAATAGTACCCTTTCGATTATTATTTTATGCATACTTAACCCTTTTAAACGTTTTCATAATATGGAAAACAGGTGGTTTTCGAAGTGACTGATTAAGAATATGATTTCAGATTTCCAAAATGATAAATGCCGAATCCAAGGTGCAGCGCTGAAATATTATGAATTACTTATAATGCAGATTAAACTGGCTACTCAGGAGTTTTCTGATTAAGTTTTGACCTCCGATTTCCGAAATAAAAAAAGTATTAAGATTATGCAGAAAAATGTTGTCCAGCAATTAAATTTTCTGTTTGTTCCATTTTTTAAAGGTTCGTTTTTAATTACTTTTCGTTTTCAACTACATTTCGCAGATGATAGAAAAACAATACTCTACTCTGATCGACTCAATATTTCAAGCTCAATAGAGATCACTAAAACCTACAAAAAACAACCCCAAGGCTGCTTACATATAGTCTATAAAATTTGAAGAAAAACATACCAACATAATATGGTGAACATATAGTAAAGCATGTGTGTTATTTGATTCTAACGTAACACGAGTAATTTTAAACACATAATATCGTAATTTATTTTACGCTTACTTATATATAAGTAAATCGATTTTTGCTTCATGTTCTTTCTCCATAGGTAGCCGGTGGATAACGTAGAAGAAAGAGGAAGATAATTACAATCCTGTTGCTCCAGTAATTTTCGATTAATAAATTGTTGATCATTTGCATAACCAACATGACCAAGGAATCCTTCGCAATTTAAGGAGTCATTAAATAACGTGTTTAATCGAAATTCGTTAATCGTAGAAAACGAATAAACAATCCATCGTTAGAACTGATTTATTTTTGACATGATAGGTCATTTGCTCATTCGCGAGTACCATTCAACAATAATTAAAGAACAATGTATACCGAATGCAAGTCTAGACTATGACAAAATGTGCAACTCCATGATGGTCGTGCATCAAGCTTTGTCAATAAATGCATTTAATTCGGTTTTGAAAATATTTCATTCTAAATGGTTGGTAATAGATCATTTCTGCTAAATCTCCAAAGTGGCTCTTTAAAATGTCAAGCGATTCGACATAAATTCTGAAAGTAAACTTCCCACACCTTTTGCAATTCTATTTAGAGATCTAAATTTCAACTATTTTCATCTAATGCACTACATTAAATAGAAAGATTTTAGCTTCTGACACTCTAGTTCATGCGCGATTTAATAGCTTAAATGAAAATAATTTGACAATTTTATTTTCATTACTTCATTTTATGAGAATTATAAATATTCCTCAAATTTATAAACGGCATTATTAGTAACAATTTACTGCGAGTTCTAGGTTCCTGATTTCTTCAGAAACGTTTAACACGATTATGAAATGTTTAATTTACTTCAAACGATTTTACTTACTTACTTAGGCAATCCTTAGTGCGCCTCTTAAATGGGTCAATCGGCGATTAAAACGGTGTGAAATGTAAGCAATTAGAGCATCAACATTAATGAATTACTTCCATTAATTTCGATTACTCTAATAGACTACCCCGTAACTTCGTGAAATGCTTGACGTCATTTACGCGCAATTTTGGAAAAGCACAGTCAATTTCAGATAATTTTATTCTGGCGCGTAGTAAAAGCCGTCTTATTTGCAACGCATGAATCGGCAATAACTAAATTACTATTAACGAGCTGGACTGAGGCTGGTTGCATAATTTGGCGTCAATTGTTTTATTTCAATTAATTCCAACATATTTATGATCGGTACTTCGATAATACAAGATGCACCATTACTTATACCTGCTTATAATTTTCCATATCGCAAAGTGGTATCCTGTTGGTATACGATCGTATATTGCACAGGATTCTGTTCCGTATGAACGACGTTACTAGTGTGAATCTACAGACTGCTCAAAACCATTGAGGTGCACCATTTTGGTCCTCAAATGCCGATTTGTAGGTACATCGATTGCCACTCTTCCGAAGTATATTGGCTTTTCCGATCTCATGTATATGACCAACGAGCCATCGGATTCCTACAGTGCTTTAAATTAAATCGTGGTACGTTTTAAGGGATGAAGTACCAAGGTACTTCTTGAAAGGCGGATGCAGATCATTAGTGCTGGATCGCAAAATCGAGATCCTGCAGGAGGATCGTGGCGAGTGTTGGCAAGGAGATGCGACCCGTATTGATCGGGTCGACGCTCCGCTTCCCTCGCTCTTTTCTCATCTCGCTCTCTCATACTCCATCTATCTCTCTCGTACTCATACTAACTCCTCTGGCATTGCGCGGTAGCTCTTTCAACATTCCGCCCACTCGCCCCTACACCGCCACGAATCCGCCAGCATTGCTGCATAAAGGCCCGACATCTCGGGATCCAGCTTCAGCGAATCTTCTCTTTCATGCGTTCTGTAGCAGTTTTATAGTTTCTTCTTTAACCGCTTCGTTCTCCATTTTTCTTTATCCTCGCCCACTCCCAATTCCCACTTTTTGCATTCGCGTAGTTCAATCCAAAACTCTCTTTTTCTCTTTAACAGTCATTTTCCACGTCTCTTGATCCCTACCCTCCATTTTATTCCTCCCCTGACCTCCTCATCTTTCTCTTCTCACTTCCGATCTACCTTTATTTTCCTCGACCGATGTGCAATTATTTTTCTCGCCAAGTGTCTTCAGGTCTCTTATATCTTGTCTCTTCCTAATGTTATCTGATGCCGTTTTCCTATTTCTGATTCATGCTGTGATGCACGTATACTCCTCAGATAATCTTTTATTACCGTCTTGATGTTCCATTTGGGTTTGAGTTTATTAACAATAATATACTTAGTTATTGAATTTACGCAAATATTAGCAATATAACTGATTTGATGAAAGTAAAGTATGGTCCTTATCCGTACCCCAAGTTTAAGAGGCCAAGAACGAGACTTGCATTTTTGAAAAATCAAATGATAGCACAGGTCTACAAAAAAGAGGGTCTTCGATGTTGTTGGAAAGCTGTGGAATTTCCACGTAATTGTATGCGTAGATTCCAAACTCGAAGTCAGAATTGGTCCATCATGTCAGGCTTTTAAGATATTTAAGGTCATGTACTCGAAAAACGCGTTATTTTGCTATATTTGAGGTTACGTACAAGACCCAACAATTTTTTTGGCCTTCTGAACTATTTGCATCTTTTAGTACTACCTTCACCCTTTAAAATGAAGTTTTATTCGATCACCTAAGATTTTTTCTTACAAAGTTACATTTTGAAATTACGAGATATATTCCATTAACGTTATCAAAAACACAGTCACAATACTGAAACGTGATTTTAGTTATTAGTACCCATATTTTATATAGTTGTTTATATTTATATAGGTTTTGTGACATTGAATTTGACCTTGAGTTTGTTCTTCAAGAGCATTTCAAGGTAAATTTGTTTACATGTATATCGTAATTTCAAATTGGCGTATCTTGGTGAAGAAAAGTCGTAATGGAATTCTGCACATCCCATATTAAAGAAAAAGAGTAGTACCATATGATCCAACAAAAGAAAAACTCCTAAAAATGTTTTGTTTTCTGTACATGACCTCAAAAATAGCAAAAAAAAAACGCGTTTTTCGAGTAAATATCCTCAAATATCTCCAAATCCTGAAGTGATGGGCCACTTCTGACTTCGAATTCTGATTCTACGCACAAAATTATGTCGGAAATGACCCATAGCTTCCCAACAATAAAACCATGTTGACCTGTGGTTTATGTGTTCGTTGTCTAAAAAGCAACAATGCCAGATAGTTTATACAGTCTAAGAGACACCTAGATTAGTATTATTGTTGTTTTTCAATCAATTCTTTCTTAGTCAAAATTCGGCTGTTCAACTAATCATTATTTTAACGTATATAAAATCATTTTTTACTCTGGATCATTTCCAAAATGAAAATTTAGTTCCAGATAATAAACTGGTTTATATATATAATTTCTGAACCGTTATATGAATCAAGGAAACAGTTGTGCTAACCATTTAAGTTGGACAAACCAATTTCTCGTCTAAAACTGAAATTAATTTCTTACTTACCAACATAGTCGTATTTTTGTATAGCCTAAATTTAAGTAAGGTCCAAACCTCCTTAAACGCCAAGCACTAAAACCTTTAATGGGTATATCAGCATATATTTTTCGCCATTAAATATACTACTAAACGATGCAATGGTAGTTTCTTATACTTTCAAAACGAAATGAAGGAAAGTTTCAGAGCGACGTTGAAATATCGAAGCCTAAAGCGGATTGGTTTCCATCAACTTTATAAAGCTTGCATGAAAAATAGAATTTTTTGTCGGAAATTCCACTTCATCCATACTTGAGCAAAAAGAGATTATGTAAAGATCGATGGCGTTTATTTTAAGCATGTCAATTTAGTGTTGGCTTATATACGTTCCTGAAATTTGATTACTCTCCAACGACAACGCCTTTTCTCGACAATTCTGAAGTTCGCTCGTTTCCCTTTTATTTGATTTTCCCTAGTTTCGATCAACGTAATATTTAGGTTAGCTTCTTTCAGCATACATACTTCCTCTTAGTCTACCACCGACACGTCTCTTCTTCCGGACGCTTTCTCTTCACCGTACTTTTTCCTCGCTCTCTTTGCACCTTGCTCGGATCTTTCATGGATGGACCTCCATTCCCCAATCACGCGATCAATACGCCGTATATTCAACCGTTTCCATCAAAAGATCAGAAATCACGACGTAATCGGCTAAAGTCAGAGATGAAAAGTCATTGTTTTTGTATCGGATGAGATGGACAGGTTTTCGCAATCGAGGAAGTTTCTATGATTCAGGTTCGGGTAGCGTGCACGGCATCAGGATCGAATAATGCATGTACTGGAAAGTAACGGAGAGTCAATCGTTCGCGAAACGGATACTAGAAGAGGAGCTTACGGGATTTTTCTACAATTCCTTTCTGTTCATTGGAATTGGTTTCAGCTTTAGTCGAACGGAAACTGAACTATTCAGTAATTTGAATCTTTCAACGAAAATTGAGGATTTGAACTCGAGACTACCCGATAAACAAGTAACCTTAATCAAATTTATTCGTAGCATTTGCTTTATATATTTGATTAATCGATTCGTACAATACCATTTTAAGTTATATATGATGTTAGATTTAAACTAAAGTGGCTTATTTAATCGTGCGAAAAATTTAATAGGTAGCAGCAAATTATTGAATAAAGTCCAACCGTTTAGAACTGCCAAACAGGGGTGTCACAGTAAGACGGGATATAATCATTCGTCAACTTTACATTATTTTTCTTTGATTTCCAAGAATATTTCCAAACCTCAGAACATTATTTGGTTCATGTATCACCTTGCCCGCTTTGATGACTGTTGTCAAATACTAGTGTGTTTACTTTCGAATTCTACATTGATTGACGGTCACATAAACTCTCTTGTGCGTAAACATTATCTCGAACCCAGTACTTTTATTAACAAAGTATATTATAAGATCTGATTTCAGATTCATAATTAGACAATAAAAACATTCTTCCTTAGAACTTCCTTAAAAGTTCATTTTTTAAATAAGTAATATTGGCAGATTTTAGTCGCCATAATCGAGACATCATATTGGATTCGCAAAGATACGATGAGCATTTGAAAGTAGGTGCCGTAATCTTAAAAAACGGTGATTTTCGAAATCCTTATCGGTTTCAAAGTTACTAAATTAAAAATTTTAATACTCAAATCATTCCTCGAAAAGTGACCGCAGGCGTATTGTATTCGTCTCATGTTACAATTTGTTTGTCCCCCCTCCTTCGTGCCCACGTGCCCCGTTAGACGGGAGGGGGGGGGGGGCTTACTACCCTCCAAAAAATATAGATTTAAAAAAAAATGTTTTCAGATTTTTTTGTGTGTTTCTTTTAAATATCGATGGTTTTAAAAAGATTTAATTGTTCACTGCCTTTTCGCAACCACTTATTTTAGAATTTAATTTAAATTAATAAAAAATATTAAATTTAAAGCTTTAATGTTGAACATTGAACAAAAATTTATGTATAATTATAAAGTCAATTTTTAAACATATTTCCCAGAAATGAAGACGTATCTAATTTCGACGTATTGTTTAACGTAACTGTGATAATACCCTTTTAAAGCGATCTCAAGTCAATCTGATGAAAATTTCACTAGCGCGAGCAATTTATGCTTGATTGTATTTACCCAATTTAAAGAGACATAATTCTCTTAACGAAAATGGTTTACTTATTTTAATAACATTACTAATAAAACGGGTTTATTCAGGCTATTACTATATATATTAGATACTACATTAATCGCGTTACCAAATATATATTATATTTTTTTTAACCTTATATTAAGTGATGAATTATGCGATATATTCTTATCACTTTCGCATTTTCTCCAATTTGAATATCATTCTCTGACAAACAGAACCTTCTAATATAACTCTCTTTTTTTGTCAATTTTTGTAACTGCCATTGATGTATTAACCCATTAAATCCAGGAGATGCACATTTGTTAGTTAATATTCGACCAGGAAAATAAGATTAACACTGAAAGTGACCGAAAATAAATTAAAAATGCCTTAATATTAATAATAAATGGACTTAACGGGTTAACACGCAGGAAACTACTAATGCTGGAAAACCACTGATATTAATTATTTATGTCGTGTATTTTTATAGACATAATGACGTTTCAAAGTTCAGAGACGTTATATGAGGATTACTTTGGGATAGATATTTTTCTGTTCTCGAAGCACCTGAAGCGTAAATAGCTGGTGGATGTAAACTATTCTGTTTTGAGCATGTACAGAGATTGCCATTTATACAATTATAAGTAAAAATACGTGATGTGCATGAGAAATTGGAATTGTACATGAAGATTCTATGACAATTTTTTGTATTTATTGGTTATATAATAAATGGACGGTCACACATTTTAGGGTATAAGAAAAGTAAACCCAACTCAACTCTTAATGTAACTGCATCCTAAGAGAAATTAAAGAATAATTTCGATACCAATTTTAGTTTTCTATACCATATACAGAGAAAATTAAATGTTAAAAAGAATGTAACCGACATTCTGATATTAATATTTGTTATACTTTTTGTTGGGACAATTTCGTCCATCTGTTTAAAAACAAATGTTATAAATATATTATTCGATTTGGTTAAATTTGGGTGTCGTACTTATAAATAAACAAATTTATAAATAAATAAATCTATGTTGGGCATTCACCTTGACCTTTGTTTTTAATTTCCTTTGTTTGAAAGTCTACGTCCTAGCATTTACTTCAATGCATGACCTTTACATACGAACATTTTCTCGTTATTATTAAAATAATAAAGTCACCAATTTTTTAACACAAAAAATACTAAGATTTAATCAATTAAATAATTAATGTAAGGAACAAAAAACGTAATTTCAAGTGAATGAATCCGACATCGTCTAAAAATAGTTTAATGGCATCTAACTTTTACTCGTATACCTACATACTTATTGTCAAGTGTGATTTTTTCTTTATTTCTATCTTTTTTTAATAGTACGTTTTATTTTTGAAAACATTGAAAAGTAAGAATATCCTATCAAATAGCATATGTATTTATATTTATCTATATTCTATAGTAATATAAAACTGTAATATTGGAAAAAATATTTGTAAAAAGTAATATACTACATGGATAAGATCTATTTGACTGTTCTATATTGACAGGTAGGTAGTATAACACGAGATGTATTGTATTAAAATTCGTCATGTCGTATCATTTTTCCAGTCCTGGGAGACTGAGTGTCGATCGTTCGACACTTTTACCAATTTATTCATCTCGGGATCTATTGGCATTTTTGAAGAGTATATCCAAAAGTGGTATTCAATTTTCTAAAAAGAGTTAAATGAATAGAAATGTTTCTGGTAGCATTTTAACATTATTTTATGCTACTGCTGTATATGTTACAAATTACTAGGAAAAGATTTAAAATTTCTACTGTGAATATAAAATACTAAAATTTAGCATTATAATAATGTTTAATAACACCAAAAAGAAATTAAAATATAGACAAATTTAATTTCTGGAATCTACTACTAAATTTATTCAATAGTCCGTTAAAATCTGTAATAGCCCTTGCATTATACAATCACGTAACATCATAATTACTGTTTATATTAGTGACATTGGTGCTGGTGTTTCCTGTTATTTCTACAATATTCCTATATGAAGTTGAACAAAGCATTTCTTCGGAAATTGAAAATAAGGAAAACCTTATCAATTCATGGTTTGGTCTTGATATGGAAGTTCACAGGCTTCCCATTATCACTTTATTTTAACATAATCAAGGTTTAATCAGGGCATATTCAGGCGAACCTGATCAGGATAACTTACTGGAACCTGATCATGTCCTGATCTGAGTACATTCAGGAGTACCTGATCAGGAATGCCTTACTGGACCCTGGTCAGGCCCTGGTACATATTTAGGCTGCTTGAATAAATTTCCGATCGGGTAGGTCCTCGATTTCTATAAAATTATTAAAATGACTAAGAATGTTCTCAAATTAGTGTATTTTGATTACTATTTTTAATATGTCTAAATTGAGCGTTAATTTTGTTTGTAATTATACATTATAATATAAAAATGAATATAGTAAACTAATATTCCAAAATTGTCAACTGTATTTTGCAATTCGGAACGAGGTATTCCAATAATGATTACTTAATACTCCATGTTCAACCCCTCAATAAGCTGACGCAATAATAGCAAAATACCAACAATTTTTAAAAATCAAACAAAACAATGTGTTAACCGCAAAATTATGCTAGCGGCGTATAAATTCCGCGCATGAATTAAATAACACGTAAATATATTGAAATAACAATAAAATTGTGTCTGCCGGGCGCGACTCGAAATCGTTCTGGCATTTCATTCCGGCGCGCGCTTTTCATTGCGACGCAACGTCAACAAAACTTAAAATAGTGTCGAAGCTCGTCCCTGAGTCGGAGCGTTATTATAAAAAGCAGGACCGAAAGCGACTTTGTTCCACCTAATACGAAAATAAAACGACGGCAGATAAATCGCGGGCCCCACGCGCGCGTGGCCTACCACGGAATCTTCGCAGTTTCCTACGGGAGAATTCGGCAAGATCGGGAAAAATGCAACGAATTTTGGCCGGTTCACAATGGCGGGGTTAAGCGGAGCTCGGAGCTCCGTAAAATTCGAACGATTCGTCGTTTTAAGGATCTAAAAGTGTCCGCCTAAATTTAAGTAGCTGCCGGCCGTGTGACTGTGCGCGACACTCGGCTCTTCGCCTCGTTCTAACTAGGTTAGTCGGTTCGCCGGCTCTAGTTTACTTGTTCGGTTACTCCCTCTTTGCTGATTTTTACTACATTGCTTGCCTCCGCATTCTTTACTCTACTGATTTTAAAACCCTTGAATGGCGTGCATCAGCAGCGTTCATGTCTTTTTGGTGTCTGAAGACCAACAGACGACTTAGTTTGGGAATGGAGTCACTTCACGGAAGAGGACATAAACACGGGAAATGGAAAACACAACAAAATAGATTATAGTTTCAATCAATCATTGATATGTGAAATATTAATATAATTAAAAGCGAAACAGTTCCGCACATATATCCGATTAACTCTAATGTATTTTAAATATATCATTCGTATATGAGCTAGTTCTAAATTTCATATCGACTCTATAAGAAAATTAAGGTTGTTTTATTTAAAAAATCAACAGAAGCAATTACCCGAGCGGAAATTTATTCAGGCAGCCTAATGAATATGTACCAGGGCCTGACCAGGCTCCAGTAAGGCATTCCCGATCAGGTACTCCTGAATATACCTAGACCAGGGCATGACAAGGTTCCAGTAAGTTATCCTGATCAGGTTCGCCTGAATATGCCCTGATTAAACCTTGATTATGTTAAAATAAAGTGATAATGGGAAACCTGTGAACTTCCATATCAAGACCAAACCATGAATTGATAAGGTTTGCCTTATTTTCAATTTCCGGGAATTGCTAACTGCTTTGGAAATTTCAAATCAGGGGCAGATCAGGGGGCCTACTCAGAGCCTGATAAGGACTTCTCAATTTTTAATTTCTAAATTTTATGTAATTCGTTCAGTCGCCACTAGGCGTGATCGCGCATCTACTTAATTCCTGTTAAGGAAATGTATAAGTGTAAGTAATATTTTTTTATTTTTTAGCCTTTTTACTTGCCAGATAGTAATAAATCATTAAAAATTAATTTGTTGTTTCGTAATACTATTGTAAATATTTTCACCATGAAATTTGGAACGCATGGGAAATATTTGGCATTTTAAGGTCCTGATCAGGTCATGTACATTTGTCTGATCAGGGCCTTAATAGAAAAAGCGTTACCCGAGCAGAAATCTGTCCACGATGCCTGAAAACTTATCAGACCCTGTTCAGTCGGCAATCAGGCGCGCCTGATAAGGAATGCCTTGCAAGTTCCGGATCAGGCCCTGGCCAGGCTGCAATCAGGTGTGCCTTATAAAGTGTGTCTTAATATTAACTGATTAGAACCTCATCAGGCAGCAGTCATGCGCGCCTGATGAGGTTTACCTTAAAACTGCCGGGCCAGGCCCTCATCAAGGGACTATAACCTGCCCTTTGTAACACCAATCAGTGGAAATCATAGATTCCGATCTTAGATTGCAATTTTTCTATCGTAATATGCCATATATTTCGTTCACTAGTGCTTCGAAACATAGTAAATTTTGTGAATTTATCAGTCTTTATCACTACTTTTGACCTTCTAGTACATCATTATACATTTAGAAGATGTACCCGATGAAACACTTAACTAAATTAACTCAAGCGACAGGAACATGATACTCAAACGTGACTGCAAAACAATTATTATGAATTTCGCATCAACACAAGGATAGGAAACATATAAGTGGAAATAATTTGCTTTTATTATTTTCGTAAAATGAGCTAATATTACATGAGCAACATCGGTGTTAGGCTCATTTCGCACCTGCCGACTAAACGTAATTCTAGAATAACCCATGTATATTCCACTCATACGCCTTGAAGGTTTACATTAAACCAACGGGGAGTTAAGACTTCCATCCGACACGTACCAGAATAAGAATAAATTGAAAAAACTTGACATGTTGTCTCGAGGGATGGATCACCTGATCAATATGTGCGGCGAATGTTGCGAGATCGCTAGACGTTCGCTTACGTTTGAGGCTAACGATCTTTTTGGTAATGTATTGAAAGATACATCTGGTGCATTTCAAAATATTCGTAACAAACATAATCTTACTAACTTTGTGTAAAATCATGGAAAATTACATATGGTTATAGACTACTGGATGTCATGACTTTGTATTATTTACTTAATTCAAAAAGCAAATCTGCAGCTTGCTGGAAGAATTACTAAATTAAGTGGGAAATTAAAAATGTTAAAGCGAGTTTATCATTTATTTAAGCACTACCCATGTGGAAAAATTGAGTGGTGATAAGCTGGACCCCAGTTACATTTTCCCGGCCTCAATCTAAACCAAATATGGCTTGTAACGTTCATTCTAATAAATGCGCAAATCTGAAAAAAATTAACTGAGGCTACTAATTGGTATTTTACGACAGTTAATAAAATAGATTGGCCCTAAAAGATGTGTGAATGTAACCCTTGTAACTCTTTTGCATGTCTATGCGTAAAGTTCATGGTTGTATTAATGCACTGAAAGTACAAACTGTAAAAGATTTCTATAGTTTTTCTATAGGATTACGTTCAAATCCTCTCCCCCGTATACTCTTACACTCGACCATCATCACAATTTTTTAGCAATAGGTATACCGTATTTTAATAGGCAGCAACCAAACTCATTTTAATAAACTTGCATCAAGTATCCAGTTTTCCTACACACTAGATACATTATTAGGAAGAAAGGAAATAGAAACGTTGTCTTCGTCGTAGGAGAAGTTGGTACTACCGGGTGGAGGACATTGACTGAAGGAGCCGCTATTCTACTGGAGCCAAATTTATAACCTACGAAGGAGAGCATTGTAAAATGACGGCTTTGTTCCATCCAATTAGCTTCGCTCTACTGTTTGGAACTTTATGCAACAACGTGCAAATAATAAGATATGCAACACGTGCCTAAGGTTTACGGCTCCGCCGGCCACTCATACGCAACCATCGCAACTCAGGCGTAAAGTCCAACTTTACGCACGTGAAGCATAATATAATAATAAAATAGTAGTTTTCGATACAAGGGCGTATGCGTAAAGAACTTTACACACACACACACGTGTGCCGAAATATTGTTTACGTATGGCTTTTTCGTGCGTAAAGTATAATCGAGTGCGTAAAGTTTACTTTAGGCACAAGTTTACTTTACGCACCGAAAAGACGTACATAAATATCTTTCGTAATTGTGTGCGTAAAGTTAGTGCGTAAAGTACTTTTGATGCCTGTTTTTCGTGCGTAAAGTACTTTTGATGCCTGTTTTTCGGGCGTAAAGTTCAATTTTACGCACTCCCGACGACAAAATTCGTAAAGTGAACGGTCGTGCGTAAAGTTGTACTTAACGCACTCAACCAGGCCTCAAAACTTCACGCACTCTCTGTATGCACCCAATTACAAAAACTAGGATACCTAACATGGGTGTAAAGTGTAACTGTAACGCATCGGTCGGGAATTTTACACATCACTCGGCGCCTCGTATGTATAGTTCCCGCCCGGTGCGTAAAAGTACACTTTACACCCTCGTTAGGTAATATACTATATGAAATATACTAGATTCAACATTTAAGAATGAGTAAAATCATGAGTATTGATTCCAGTGATTTATCAAAGTTGCGAGGTAGAAGGATGCGTTATATCAATGAGCGTTGTCCCATGGAATAACCACATTTTATTTATTGTGACCCAGTCGAATTTGTAATAATAGAATAATTTAAGTATCAAATAATTATTTTAATACTACATTTATTTATTGTCTGTTTCTTTTCAGTACAGAAATAACATTTTGGACATACTGCCTACGTAGTAGACGAATTATTACGCTTAGTCGACTTATTTTAAAGATTATGTTCCACAAATCTTACTCCCAACTTAAGAAATACATCTAATCACGAATTTTAGTGAATATGAAGTAATGCATTTCAAACTCATGCACTTCAAAGCGCGTCGGATCGATACCAATTAAATGCAGGAACTTCTTGATGAGTTAGAATTGGTGATACTCATACAGACTCATAAACGATCGGTACAAATTTAGGTACTGAACAAAAAGAAAGCCAATACGACCAATGTCTGTTCTGCATAATTACATCTCCAACGTTCAATTAATGTGCCTGACTTAATTACCCGAATAAAGTTCTCGAAATTTAACAATAGACAATCATACTTGTGAACTTTCGTGTACTTACGAGATGCCACGAAGGCACATCAAAGACATAAGTAAGTACGTAGATTACAACGATTGCATGATAGCCAAGTTACACTCTAATCTGTTGCAGCCATTCGGTAGTTGACGTCACACCGCTTTTGCTGCAATTCAAACAGTGTTCGATAATTTGAATCTATTCAGTATCCAAAATGAGTCATTCAATATTAATTAAGTCTGCTAAAGTACCAAATGGAACAATGCGAGTATTGTATCAATGCGAACTTTAGAGTATTCCTCTTGTCAAGTTCAGTAAATAGCGCAGGTACTTCGGAGGATTCCAAAAACTATCTGATTTTATTAAAAAACTGCAACATTTTGAAACTATACAAACGTAGTCGAACCTAAATAAACGATTAAGTAAGTCCCTCATAAAAATAATTACGAAATTAACGTGTGAATCGGAAAACAACAATAACATCAGCAGAAGCCTAAATGAAATAAATAAGATGTACAAAAATTCTATTCTTTTGGAGTATAATAAGTTGAGAGATATTTGTAAGGTTTTAACGTTAACAGCAATTAATTATAACTATTGCTAAGTTCTGGAAGGTCCATTTTGTTTATTGAACGCTTTTGAATGCACATTTTATAGATCATTTCGGACATAATTCCTCCTCTTTATAAAATCTATTTTCTGCTATTATATCACTTTATACAATCAAGAATATTTATTTTTAAATCATTATTAAATCGGTATAGTCAAAATGTTTATTTCTTGATATTGCGGTCCTCTTACTCATATGATACGTGTGAAACGTAAATAAATAAGAAATAAGCATTTATTGATATAATTATTGATTAAAAGGCAGAGAAATTTACTAATACCTATAATAATAATTTAATAGACTACATTATATGTAAATACACATTTTTTCTAAAATTTGTACTGTTAATTTTGTAAATTTGAACTGAATAAGTCCTGAATGCAAGTTTTTAAACTACAGAACTCAAAGGTTGTATGGCGAGGAAAAAGATCCTCAAACATATCGAAACTGGCCTATCGGACATAAAATTACTATAATTTCAAAATTCTGTATTAGATCTTTCAAAAAATTATTCCCAGAAATAACATGGATTTGTAGTATTTTTCGTTGTTATGTGAACTTTCCCATTGAAATTGTTGTGGAAATCCTGTTTTTTTTTTAATAGAAATTCTTGGAGGATTTTAAGATGTATTTTATTATTAAAATTTTTTATTTTGAAAATGAGAAGCTGTAAAAAAGAATTTAGCAGAATATTTTTTAATTTTTTAAAAATTCAAAATTTTTTAAAATTATAAGAGTGTTCAAAATATTTAGCAAAAATATCAGACTTTAGTGTTTGAGACATTATTTTGAACAAGAATACTGAAATGGTTTCATTTTGAAAAAGAAGCTACAACATAATTTCACGCTATTTTGGTAATAATCGTATGTTAGTACTTTTCGATACAAGTGCGTGTATGTAAACTACTTTACACACCAGCCCATGTGCCCAATACTACTTTGTATGCAGTTTGCGTAAAGTGCGGCTTTATAACATTTTTTACATTTTTTTTTAAGCACTTTGCGCACACTTGTATAAAAAAATATTATTCGACGAAAAATGGAGTGCGTAAAGTTTACTTTACACTCGATGTTTGCTTTGCGCATGATTTTGTCCACTTTATGCATAGCAAATAATTACACAAAATATTTTGCGTTTTTTAAAAAAAGATTATGAGGGTGCATTTACTCTCACACGCCAGATATGCCTCCTTGTAAATGCCTTTTAAAGGATTTATTAAGTAAGTTTGGTATTGCCTTGATATTTCGTATTATTATAAGTGTGAACTCTTTTAGAATTGCACTTTTTAAACAAGTATGTACAAATTTACGAATATGAGGGTTACGAAGCACTTTGCAAACTTATGCGATTTTTTAAATGTAGCTTGTATCGAAAACTACGATTTCGATGTATATTTGTTTATACATTTTCTAATTATATTGTTGCCTGAATGTGTTTTTAGCGTTTTATATTTTTGGGAGGCGTATTTATATATAACGCGGTTATAAATAATGAATGCTTTCGCTATTTCGAACTACAAGAATTTAATTTAAGATTTTACCTGAATAAATCTATTTTCCATACGAATTAAAAGTCAGATTGTTAATTTGATGATCTTTCTGCATTTCAAAAGTTAATAATTAAATTATAATTTTACACACTTTCTTATAGAAAGCAATTATCATTTAGCATCTATTGAATTTTTGTTAGATTCAGTATATATTTTTATTCATAAAACAGTGTTATTCTTATTCTATTAAATGAGGCAGGTAATATAAAAAGACGGTATGTTTATTTTGCTTAATGTATGTTATTAAAATAAAGTTTATTTTAATTTATGTTTTTTAACTTTGTAAATTAGAAACATTACAGACATTTTTACATACTTGGTTATCGAACAAAGAAATAGTACAAGATTTACTACGATAGTAAAAAAATGTACAGCAGAATCTGCTCTACCAATTTTTATCAAACCTGGTTCGAAAGGGTTTTGAGGTTCCTGGATTAAAAAAATTTTAATTGCCAAAATGGCAGAGCTCATTTTTTAAATTCGTATAGATTCATCTGAAAGTTGATGTTTAGGAGGGAAACATGAATTCTGATTTCAGTTTTGAATTAAGCACTCATTCTTTTTCGAATAAAACAATCTTCACTATACTAATTAAATAAAATATTCCAAAATGTTACACAGTATCCGAATATAATATTATTAAAATACTCAATTATTGAATCATACGTGGTTAAACCACTGGAGTGTAAACAGTCAATGAGTTAATGATTCATTTTGTAGTTGAATCACACGTTTTAGTACAGGTGTTTTTGTATATTCATATATGACAGTAAAACGTTTTAAGGCAGCTTTAATTACACATTTTTTTTTTACAATATTCAAAAATATTATTTCTAACTTGCCAGAAACATCATCAATGTAGATTCCAAAATATTGGAATTAAATTACTCATTAAAAATTATCGCTTAGGACAATACGTGAAATATAACTGGTAAGGTTGCATTGCAAAGATACTTATGGTTTTATAGGGTGCACCTCAAAAACCCGTCAAATCACAAAACAGACACTTCAAAACCCCGACATTTAAGAACCAAACATTTAAAAAAACAGACATTCAAAAACCTGACATTTCAAAATACAGACAACTCCGATTGGTGCTTTCACTACATAAAAAAAAATTATCTGGGGTCGCCATCGTTGAGGTTTCACAGGAAGGTCATTTCAAGGTCAAAAATGCTTGACCAAGGGATTAATTTTGTAAGTCACTTGAACGTCACATTAGTTTGACCTCCGGATTATTTATTAAGCAGATTTATAATTCAATCCTTAATTACATTTACAGAATACGGACATTTTAAAATATCTGGTTTTTGAATGTCTGTTTTTTTATATGTCTGGTTTATGAATGTTGGGATTTTGAAGTGTCTGTTTTATGATTTGTCTGTTTTATGATTTGTCTGGTTTTTGAGGTGCACCCGTTTTACACGATTCCATAAGCTGCGTGAAAAGAATAACAAAATAATAGAACAATATTAGTAGAAAAAAGTATTCATCAACATAAGGGGAGGTATCTCTTTATACAATATGGGAATATTTCGAAACTTTTAGATCGAAAACTGAGCATATCTCTAGCAGTAGTCTAGTCCTCGGAAAGCTTAGTATATTTTCTCAGAAAACCTCGAAGAAAGACATTTAGGTGCGGGATGAAAATACTAAGGGGTGGAAAGAGGTTAGCGGGAAGTTAGAAGAAATTCTTCGGAAATGCCGTGGGAGACGAGAGAAGTTCGCTTCTTACAGCACGCGAGACGATGTGCATCTAGATAACTTTGATATGCCAATAGGGAACGTCACATATATCGCCCTGCGGACTCCTGAAATGATCCTCTTCCTCTTCCTTTTCCTTTACGTCGCTTTATGAAAATTTACTCCTAAGAACTGCTGAAAAAGTAGTTACCTGCGAAATAGTATATTTCGGTACAAGTGCGGGCGACGCCCAAACGATATTTTTGGGTACAGATCGGGAGATACTAAAAAAAATGTTAAATGGCTAGAATTTAAGAGAAAAATATTGTGGACCGAAATATTAAATGACATTATGAGTGCACCTCAAAAACCCGACAAATCATAAAACAGACGTTTCAAAACCCCTACATTCAAGACCCAGACATTTTAAAAAACAGACATACAAAAACCAGAAATTTCAAAAACACACATAAAAAACCGGACGTCGACGTCGCGAAAATAGTACGATAGGTTATATAGAAAAATTAAAATTATGCATCACAAAACCATCGTGATTTGCTAATCTGAGATGTTGATAAAATATTTCATTATTATTTAATAATTGCGAGCATAAAAATGCATTTATATTCGAATTGAGTTTTATGTAGTATTCTGTAAATAAAGCAACTTGTATAATACCGTCATTCGAATAAATAACTTTACGTAATTCAAAATGTGTAATGCGGCCCAGTTAAACATTTTCCCAACTAATTCAATGACGTCAGTGGGTATCAGTTTTACGTAATAATTTACCTAAATAATCTTTGGTGAACATTAATCAAGTGCAGTATCGAAACGCATCATATTGTAGTTGGAATGAATTCGACAAAATCAATAAAATATATGGAAAAGCAAAACCAAGCCTATTTATATTTGAAAATTTACTTTTAATTCCGCTCAGTTGAAATCGTCCAAAAGCTGATAAAACGAAAATGTGTATCCAACATTATTATACTTTGTTGAGTTTATAATGATATATATAATTACTATCTGCAAAATTAATTTATTGATTAAGCAAGTTTCACGAACGGATCTGGGGAGAGAAGTTATAGCCCAGTTAAATTAGCTTATAATCCACGTAAAACATCTTTCTGGGGTCGCATATTTTGGAATCCTGAATAACGTACTAAAAGTACCTATCAATAGGGTTTGTGCTAGCGTAGCCCACCTTAAGAATAATGTCCAAAAACTGCTTTTGCGAATAAGATGAACCGTACGGATTTGGTGTACCCAAAAAAGTTAACTGATCAAATTATGAACAATTTCCTTTTGTTTAGTTTTTCTGCATTGACGAAGATACCATTTTTTTAATGAATGTAATTTTTGTTTGAGAACTGTCTATTTTCCATGTGGTTTTTGCTTGTAACTAAAAAATTGTCACTTTTCGGCCTTTCACATATAGAAAAGTATTGCAACTTACTAAATTTTGAAGAATTTCCATTTCTTACAAATTCTCGTAGACTATGCAAAATTTACCAAAATATGACGTTGATTTACGATTTAAGTAAAAAAAAACAGTTTTAAGGCAAATTGCGAAATTATAATTGCTTAATGTGGCTCAACTAGCACAAATTCTATTGATAGGGACTTTTAGTACGTTATTTAGAATCCCAAAATACATGTTGTCTAAAAAATCCCCACTGTTCCAAAACTTTTCACGTTTTTAGGTCAATTTGACTATTCGATTGTTCTATTCTATATTTTATATTTAATTCCGACAAAGTTCGAGCTTATCCCAATTAAAGTAATGCTTTTTAATTCGCTATATTAAATTCAAAGTTCAAAATTGAACGGCGGCTTCATATTCCGGAGTTAAATTAACACTTACGGTTTAATCCGAGTCTGACTCGAGGCATGAGAGTGCTAATGTGCTTAATCCTACTCAGATTAGAGTTCTCACTTTTGTGTAGCGAATTTTAATCTGCGGAACAAAGTCGAGTAAAAGATATTGAGTCGTATTATTAGACATTATTTTTTTCATTGTACTAATAAAATAATATATTAATGTAAATTTGATAAAAGGTTTCTTATTTATATTTCATAACTTAGCTGACAGTAAGAATATTATTATACTTAAGTTAATCATAATTATTACATATAATATGCTTTGATATAAAAATATCTTCATTGTTTCTGTGCGTGATTAAACACAATAGCAGGCAAATCTATATTATTATAGACCGTAATTTGAATATCAAATAAACATTGGAACTAATTACAATTAAGTCTGTTGTTATCTGGACATATTAAAACTTTCGTCTTATAATTTTCATCATATTAATATTTAATAAAAATCATTCATTTAAAAAGTGTGCAGTTAGTTTTACATTTCTTTAGCCTATGTATATGATAATAATTATCATCGATTAGTAATTTGGGAAAGACAACCATGTACGATGTGAAGATATTTCCTAGTTACTTATTGGAATACATGAAATATACGTGGGTTTTTTCTTTACGTTGATAATTAAATGACTTTTATATTTGCTTGACGTATTAAGGCTCAAATATATCTTAAAATTGTTAGTTTTCTGAAACAGTATGGCCACAAAAAAACGCAACCGCTTATTTTGATAATTTGCTACAGGAATCTACTACGCATTTACAAATACTTAAATGAACGAAACGAACCTAACCTATAACTCTCAAAACTGTGAGTAAAATTTGTTTCTAATATTATGTAGCCAGTTTTTGAAAATAAGGCAGCAGCAATAAATTTTGAAAATAATACAAATTTGAATTAATGTAAATTACTTTGAATTTTTAACAAGAAAATACGAAACTTGCCTTCGAAACATAATGTCAATCTCCTATTTTAATCAATTTTTCCAAATGAAGCTGTCCATGGACGAATTTCCTTTCATTATCAGCAATATTAACTAACGTCTTTACTCTATTCTAATAAATTATATCCAGGAAATTTTGTAAGCTGGTGAATTACGTCACAATATATAAATCACATGTAGATTTAACATTCCATAGTGTACTTGACATGAGAGCTTTTGTACGTGAGTAAATGTAACAAAAACCTCCGCGAGATGGATAAGAGCTTTTGTAGAGGCGAGTATTTTTGTTTCCTTTCATTATTTATCATTTTAAGTTATCCATAGTAGCATTACATAATTCATAATTTCTTTTGTTTCGGTAGAGATTATAACAATATATTATTTTCATTTGATTATTATTCAGATTTATGTGAAAAGCAACCGAAATGCAGATAAATTCATTAAATAAGATAATGTGCTGCTTTAATTAAGCGATATTATGTACAAAGCATTACAAGGTTGCAAATATTAGATAGTATCAGTTTTCCTTTAAAAAAATATCGACAATAAGAATAGAACACCAATTTGTAGCACTTTCAGCGATCTCAATTATAACCGGGCTTAATTTATTCACATATACATCGACAATTCTCTCGAGCTCTCAGCAAGCTGAATATGCATTCTAAATACGTGTGAAGCGTTACTCTAAATAATTTAGTAAATAACAGACCAGTATGTTCAGCGAAATAAATGATTGTTCCTGATTTTCTAAAGGATGAAAATGCATTACCGGTATTTTCGTAATCATGTTTCTACACATATACAAGTGAAAATATTGAATAAGAAATAACCAAATAATTAGTTGATGTTGCTAATAATTAATTATAAAAAGCACATTTTTAATGTATTGTTTACGTCACATTAAACGTATGATGTAACAAGAATATATTTTACCAATACTATACATATTAACTTTAATTACTATAAACTAAACTAAAATTAACATCATTTTTGAATCCTAAACATAAAAATGTGGTATATTAGTTCAGATTTATTATGCTTGCTGTAACTGTTAGATAAATCGAAAATATATGAAGAATTTATTGAAATTAGTCATGTTAATTAAAGCTAATCGATAAGTCTAGCAACAAACACGTAATATTAACTATTATTAGTCATGTCATGCAACTAAGTCATTTTTTGTAACTCATAATAATTAACAATTCTATATAAAATGTACGTTTATAATTGACCGTATTAATCTATATTTTGTTAAGAAAAATTGTACAATAGTTTACCATATTTTTTTCCAAAATATAGTTTATATTTGCCTTTATATTAACAGATTAATTGAATGTTTATTTGCTAATGTATCTAAGTCACTTAATAATATGTATTCGAAAATTAGTGTTGTAATAGAATCGAAAAAGTTCTTTTAACGTGACAATGAGAAAAGTGTACTTTGCCTTTTAAATCGGTATCTCATAGCCCTGAAAAGAAGCTATAAAGCTAAGAGATCGAATCCATTTCGAGTCAGACAGACGTGTAAGCTATCAATTTGGAAAATAAGGAGATACTTATTTTGCCGAATTTTAAAAGGTCAACTTTCAACGAAGTTATGATTATTTAAACTTTTAATGCTAAAAATAAATTTTTCTGAATGCCATTTTTTCATTATTAAGATAATTAATTTTTTTGCTGTAGGCGACTCTTGAACTCAAAAATTTATTAGGCTTTTTTCGAAATTTCTTCTTGGCAATTGGACAATAATTTTAATAGTATATTTAAAATAAAGGGCAATGACAAGTAAATTAATATTGTAAATTAACACATTTTTAAACGAACGCATAGTTGCTCGCTTAAAGTAAGTGTTCATAGATGTTCTACAATCAAACATATGAAATTTTACCAAGCACAATAGCAAAAAGTACAAAAGCCGGATGGTAAATCCCCTAAATTGAAAATGTTTCTGCAATTTTTGTAAATGAAGGTCTCTCAACGAAAAGAACCTGCAAAGGAGCCTGTGATAGGATCGGAGGAATTCTTTTGGCAACGACACACAATTTACAAAAATCATACCTCGAATCCATTGCGAATGCAAAGTCTTTCGTGAGAAAAGCCAGAATTACACATATTCAAATAAGCTACTTCTAATCTCAAGTGGAGACCATGAAACGTTTGGGAAATTTAAAAACCGCGAATGTTCAGACAATTTCAAGAATTAAAAAATGCCACATTTTGGAAGGTTGAAGGCGATAAAAATGGGCACCGAATATCACATGTGGCGAGAACATCTACACAGGATTGGAGAAAAATTAATAAAAATACTTCAAGAGAAATGCCAAAATCCTTCTCTTGTATCGTTTGATTATTGAAGGTTAGAAGAAACTCACCTATTAAAAAAGAACGTTTCATTAGAGTCAAAGAAGGTATTTTTAATATTTTAATTGCTAGATGATTTTCCATAAAGAAAATTGTTTTTAGTTAAAAGATAAAAGTTTAAAACAAACTGATATATAAGTCAGAATAATAAAAAATCTTCGTCTTTAAACCCATTCAAGAAATACATATGGATGTCCCTATACTTATAAAACACTGTTGTTTACGGGATATAAGAATTTTAATAGGTAACGGACACTTTTTCCAGTATAATTATGTAATTAATTTAAAAGTTTATTACAATATAATAATTTACAATTATTTATATCACATTTTCTACTGAAGTTTTCATTGGATTCACTGATAGAGAGCAGTGAAATTGTGTGGATCAAAAGTATTGTCAGTTTTCCCTCCCGACCCTATTCGCAGTATTTCGATTATACTTCTAATCCTCACAACGACATCGTCCCATCAGTACTTGAGTATATTCACAATTTCTATAAATTTATTGTATAATGAGAGATGATTGATTTAATTTATTATATGTCCGATGCGAAAATAAAAGCAGTCTAGATTGGTATGGATGCTAGTGAGTATATAAAATACATTTATAGATTTGTGCATATAACCTCCCGCCGTGCTAAGTACAGTAAAACACGTCATATATCAAAAGTATGATTTGATTGCACAAAGTTTTAAAATTAATGTTACAAGCTTCTGAAAGGATGGGTGGCTTAGTATAGGTAAAACATCTGATATGTAATCGAAACGTCTCGTTCTCACCGATCCATCCCCTCATTCTTACGAAAACTAAGACATAATTTTACAAAAATCGTTAAATAATTTGCATCTTGATACTTTAATTTATTCCAGTATCTTCGTAACATGATACTTGCACTTGTATAATAAGAAGTGGCCACAAAACCAATTTATATAGTTGTTTCGTTTTTTAATTGCATTCCGTTCATTGTTACGATTAGTATCCCACTGGTGAACTGACACTGCTGCCAGGGGTCTGAAAATTAGTACCGTAATCAACTGAGTCGTGCTGATACCTCAATATTGACAGCCCCGATTCAACACAGACCTTCAATGTGAAATGGAGTACTATGTCAGTCTGAAGCAACGGTTTTGAACACCTTCGAACCTCCAGTTTTTCCTGTATGGTTTCTGTTACGCTTTCGATATGGTTTCTTTTCAGTTCTCTCTTCTTCATAAGAATTTTCTTGAAAATATACTATTGCTGTTACAGCAAGTTTCCTTGCCTGATCCAAAATGTGTGTATTCACAGTACATTTATACGCAGAAAATTTTTTACGTGAATGTTATCAATACACGAAGCATGAATTTAAAGTGTGCTAGATTACTATGATGTACTAATATAATATTTCTTGTAGGAAATTATTTTATTGCTCTATATATTAAAATTGGATATTATGCAAATATCTCAGAAGATGATGGAAATGGTTCTAACACCCATACTTATTGTAATTTGCAACTTGCTACCATTCTTGAATGGAAAAACCAAAATTATTTTCAACTTTAATAACTATAGTTAAAAATATAATAAGCACCACTACTCCAAATAGCTAAATTAAAACTCGATAAATAATTCAAGATAGAAAATAACACATTAAAAACATTTCTGAATCCGAATGTGAATAATAAGGTGCATATGTTACTTATATTTAGATTAGGCATAGCTGTTCCAGACCAAATAAAAACATAACAAAACTGTAGCGTCGTCCTTGATGGGCAGACTTATTTACCTAAAAGCAGCAATAATCGAAAATTAAAAATTAGAAGAAACAAAAATAAAGGGCAACACTTTGGAGGGTTTTTTGTAATAAATAATAAATAAATAATAGTTAGCCACGTTTCGACTCTGATATAAGTCCTCTTCAAGGATATATAAGAAACCGATGGCGATTGTGTCGTATTTATACTAAAAGATATAAAGTAGGGGATATGAAGTTTTGTACGCGTTGGTGGTGTAGTACTGAGAATAAAGAAACCATTGACAAACTAAATATGAATTAAGGAGATAAGATGAGATTCATTGCAGAAAGGGATGGTAAACTTCCAGTACCTTTGATGTTTCGAACCGGATGTTGACGGTGTTCTTCTCTTTTTTTATAAAATAATTTTCCAAGTAAGTATGTAAGCTATACAGAAACTAGCCAAAAACTGGACTTATTTAAATTATAAATATTATATAATGTTATTTTTATTGAAATAAATTGATTAAATAAAAACATCCCTACAATTTATTACTCCTGAATATACACAATTTCCTGTTTTATTCAAGTTTACTCCATTTAAGGGTTTACTACAGCGTTCTCCAAACATCCCAAAATTAAACTACTTTAATGGAGCGTTCTCCGCATTCTTCGTAAGTCTTTCATTGCGAATTCGACAGACAACGTAATACCTCGAAAAGAAACAGTTAGTTCCATTTGTTTAGTACTCTACGAGTTTTGCAATTTCACGATTTCCTTTTTTTCTCGTATTACGTTTCAATCAACGAGGAAGGAAATGCTTAATTTGGAAATTGGCGAAGAACGCTGCTGGTCCTCTGCGTTCTCGGGTTAACGTGAGGCAATTAAGTTCCCTGGCGTTTCGATCTAGTAAATGAGAGGAAGAAAGTTGATCGAGGCGTATGATTGCATGTAAATGCACAGGAAAAAAGCGAAAACTGCTAGAGTCGGAAAAATCGAGATAGCGATAAGAGGAAAAGTATGAGAGAGTGAAAAATGGGAAGATAGGAAAAACGATCTATCCAGTCATGGAGACAGAGATGAACTCTACGGAGGGTGGCAAAAGAGTGAGCGAGAGAGTCCGAGGCAACACACACGGGTGTGTCGAGTAGAGTGAGACCGGGTTAGGTTAGACCCGAACCTTGGCTTGGGTTGTAACGATCGCCCTAATCTCCCATCCCTGCACATACTCGCGACAACCACGCCACCGCTTCGTTCTTCTCCACCTACGCTTCTTCCTCTTTCCTCTCCCCTCACCGTCATATTGCCGTCTTCCGACGACGACGACAAAACGCCGTAGCACGTGTCCACAAGGCTCCCTTATATATATGTTTTATGGTTTTTCCGGCATAACCCAGCTACAGTTTTTCGAAATAAGTCAGAGTGCGCTTTCGCATCGGCTTTAGTTTTTACGGCCAAAAGCATCGCTTCCTTCCCCAGCTGGGTGGTCTTTTAATCTTACTCTGCTTTTTCTCTCCTTATTCTATTCTTTTTTAATAAATGACGCACTGGACACGTATATTTAGCGGATTATGTGCACACTTAACGCGACTCGTGATGTTATTTATATGTAGGTCATTTCGGCATTTCTCTTGGGTAACTGGATGGTGATGGCGCCTTCGTGAAATGTTTGGAACTTTGATTAATGGCGACCTTCTCCAACACGTGGAGGAATAGGAGAGTCAGAGCTTTGGAATTTTGAAACTGACGACTGGTGTTTTGACATCGTTCCTTCAAAGAATGTAATGATTGATCAAATTTTTGGTAGATTTTTCGATGCCTACACACTTATATCATACTATAATCATTGAAGTATAGATATCCAATTTTGCCACTTGAGGGTTGAAGCGTATATTTTTCTCTGTAGTACTAAACTTCACTCTGTTGATAGTTATATTGGGTAGTCGGTTTGAATAAAAGTCTTCCTTTCGGGAACTATAGAAGTGTTCAATAATTATTATTTCAATGTTGAAACAGAATATAATTTTTTTACTTAACCCCTTCACTGTGGGGAGAAAAATCTAAAATATGGGTAAAAAATGTTAAGAATTTTTTAAGTTACCAAAATTTGTGAGATTGGGTACACTTAGATTTCGGGATCGCTGATTACGAATATGACGTCCATTTTTAAAAATTCAAAATGGTGGATCCAATAGGCGAACATATTTTTTTGAAATCCTTGGATTCTATTGAAACCTGTTACGTGTTGAAATTGTTCCAAAAATAAGTTTATTTAACATTTCATATCTTGAGTTACGATAATGTGTTCACATTTACAGATAATTTAATAAACTATCATACATTACATTTTTTGTATTTTTTTTAACACTAGATGTGTAAAATAAGAGCAACGCTACCCGAAATAGAAACAAGATTTTTGAACACTCCCTGTTCAGAGAACGTAATTTGCACAAGTCATATTAAGAAGTGTTGAACTTGTTTTTTGTGCTTTTTATCATTTTTGTTGAATGCACGTCTATTGAGATACCTCACACTGGAAGCCCACTTTAGAATGTACCTCTATAGACTTAGCCTAACACTCAAGGGGTTAATACAAAGTACCCATAATTGTTTTATTTTAAGGGATATTTTACTCGTATCTAATCAGACAATTTCCCTGCAATTTGTAGTTTCCATAGTAGCTTCTCAGGAATGTATTTTAGCCAAAATATTATTATTGGTGTCATTAAACAGCTCAAAATATGTATGTCGTTGAACGGAAATTTTCATTCGACGTTCACAGGAATAATGAAGTCCTTGTTGTCATTTTTTAGGCGAAAATCGTTAAAAATCAGTTTTCAAGAAATATTTTGTGTTCTGTAGTAAAAAAATTTAAATATAATCATATATATTCATTTATAAATTACACACTCAAGTGAACAAGTTGTTTCCATTCAACGCAGACACCATCACAATAATCTGTTGATATTTAGTGAATCGTGTACCAATCAATTTTGAAGTAATTAAAGTTTGATTCCTTTGCAAATGTTTGCTTCTTTATTTTGACAATAATTAATTGTAAATAATTAAATACTTTGTACAGTTAGCATATTTATTTGTTGATAATGATAAACAAAGTTTATTTTACTTTTTTTCTATAAAGAAAACGTCTGTTGAAAGGAAGTTGTTGAGAAACCAGTCTAGCAAATAACAAAATTAACAATTGGTCACATTTGCTTGAAACTTATTGCTCGGTTTTTTTAGCGTCGATGTCGGATTTTTAATCACTTAAATGGTAGAGGCAATAATGTAATAATAATGTCAGATAAAATAATAAAAAATGAAGCTAAGCGATTAACTTTGGGTAATGAAATTTAAGAGGTTACGATTTCTTTAAATCATGGGTCGGATTTGTAATCAGCGACTACGAAAACTCCCGGTAACAAGTTTCAAGCACATCCGATTAATTTTGGATTTTGAGTTCGTTACATTGGATCCGCATCTTTCAAATTTGAAAATCTAAAATCAGATTTGTCTGTTGGTCAGATCCTAAAACAACCAAGCAACAAATTTCGTCTAATTAATCAATAATTGCCTTACAGCATAAATTTGTTCAAAAAAACGATGTTTTTTATACTTTGTTTATCATTATCAAGAAATAAACACATTAATTACGAAAAATATTTAATTATTTATATTTCTACACATCTTTCTGAAATAAACAAGCAATTGATTGCAGCAAAATCAAATATTTGTAAACAGTTTTTAAATATGATGAGTTCTGGCTTTGAAATAATAATTATTGAACACTTCTAGACATAAATTTTTATAATTATTTTTTGTCCTTCAAACTAAATGGTTAATAAATTTCATTTCCGTAAGAAAGGATCGAAGCAATTGAGAATGTATGTATATGACTATTATCAGGTTATAGACGAAGTTGATGTCCCATCTCACCCGCCATTATGTTCATGGAACATTTTTTGGCGGGTGAGTACAGTGTCAAATTCATTGGAAAATTTTCAATTGTACTTTCACGGATGACAAGCAGAGAAAATATTTCATAAATCATGTAATCCAATGGCTTAGATATGAAATAAACATAATATACTCTACATACCTATGATAGGAGAGAAGATAGGTCGATATTATGTCAAGCCTTTCTGGTAGCTGAAATTTGTATGGCGTTTTATACTATTTGTATAGATTTTCCTGGTAATTGCGTCTGTGGCAGATTTAGGTCATTCGAGAAGCAAAATGTGTAGAAAATATGACAATTAGAGAGATTAAATCAAACATTAAAATTCCAACCGCTTTCGGATTATATTCTAATAAATTTGTTATACTTTAGAGTACAATGTATCCGTTACTCTGAAAGAGGTCTTCAGAGCTACTTCTGTATCCCAACTCCATCACAGACTAAGATCGAGTGAGATGGGACAATTTTTTGAAAATCATTTCTTCGCGGTATAATAATGAGAAATAAGTTCATCTCACTAGAACTTAGACTGTGATGGTGTTGGGATACAGCAAAGGCTCTGTTATGCATGAAAAAACTATAAAATTCGACAAATTTATTAGCATTTAATCCCAAAGCTTCTTAAATGAATTAAATCTTCCATAGACGCGATTACCAGGAAAATCTATGCAAATGGTATAAAACGCCATACCAATTTCAGCTACCAAAAAAGCTTGACATAAAACTTCATTATCGACCTATCATTCCTAAAATCACCATCCTCATGATTACTAATTCAAGACGGTGCTAGAAAGTCATAAAAGTGTTAAGTTGTTTTTTTCGGAACTATTTTTGTAGTACATTCGTGACTTCTTGCTGTCACTTTTCCTAAATTGATTACATAATCATGCAAACAGTTGCGTGACATTGTTTTCCGTTTTCTTAATAATCACAAGTCACCATGAATTTACAACTATTTCTGTATAATTTTATTATCACTTCTCGTGACAATTGAACTTAAACTTAAAATACGCTATAAGTGACTTATTCCAATATTTGTATGTATTATGCAGTGGTTCATATTATATATACAACTGAAAAATTATAAATAATCCAGTTTACTTCTCAGGTATAGGTTAACTTTGGATGAATGATCTAATCTTAAAGAATTTATTAAATAATTAATAAAGAATATAATAAGTCTAGTAACGTCTCAATTGACTTAATTTCTATATGCGAAACAAACCTTACATTAATGCTTTTTATGATAAATAACATTTTCCATGAGTTTAATGTACACCTGATGCTGACATGTACTCGGAATTTAGTATTATCAATATTCATTTATAAAAAATAATTTCGGAACATGTCATTAACAAAAATTATACACAACTATTTATAAAACTGTTAGATTGCATTTACGAATAAAATTGATTAAAAAATTTAACGTACATAGTCGTGATGAACGAGATAGTAACATATGCTTATTTTAATTAAAAGTAAAATACATTCTGCCTATGTAATACACGAGAGCGAAATGTTTGGTTGAATTGAATAACTATATTTATTTATATAAGTGTTACATATTTGTAATATTTATTGACAAATGTCATTAGCTTGACATCTAACCATTTGCTTTTTAACCACTTTTATCTTTTCATGGTAAAAAACGTTTATATCCACGTATTATATTCTACATATATAAACATGTAAATATTGTGTATGTTGATAACTTCTATGTTTGGAGGTTATGAATGTATAATTTAGAAGTTAATGAATGCATTCCGAACTAATTTATATTCAAGAAAACTTTAAACTCTTCATCCTATCTTACGACATTTAATTTTTCGAAATTATAAAAATACCTAACTTCATTTGTGTTATGAAATAAACAAAAATAATAATAATAAGAACATTAAATTTCATTAACATTAATACTTGGCTTTAATGTTTAATTGTGTGCACAAATCTCTCACAGTCTAAAGTTGATAATGACTTTGAAAAACAAGGTTTAATATTTCATAAATAATGTTACAAAGTTCTTTTTGACTTATGCTTTGAAAATATTAAATTATATATATTTGAAAATATTCTTATGTGTAAAACAAGTCTCAAGTCAATGTAGAACCCAATAAATTTACCAAAAAATATGTTTATGTCCATAAAATGACGGATACGTTTTAATACAATAGAGCAAAAATTCTTATAATAAAGTTAGCAATTATATTCCGTAGTTCTTTGTTTCTTGCAAAGTAAAACTTAAATGTTTGCCAGAGTAAACTTTTATACTATTACGAATTAAACTTTTCCTGATTATTAAGACGATTAGGAACTCCATTCAAGTTGGAAATTCCTAGTTATTACTATTTGTAGTGAAGATTTTTAAGAATAATTGCTAAGTGCTTGAAATCCTAAACAAAATATACTATCACGGTTAGTTTTTTCCGCATGTTGTAACAAGTAATATTAAGCGGCATATATCAGTATTGAAATTGATGAATAGAAATTATATTTCAAACAATCATTTGTTATTGTTAGTCGTATATCTTATTCACAATAATTTAAGACAAATACTAATGCAGTCAATAAATAAGGAAGTGTTAACGATTTGCAAACTTCGTAAATCATAAAACTTGCTATTTAACAGCTCACTTTCTACCGCTAATAGCGCTAACTACGACAGTCTAGTTTCAAACATTTTAGAACGATATTTATTTTTTACTATTGACATGTGTTTCAAAGACACGACGGTTTAACCTGGTAATTTGCTCTGGACATTAGGAAAAATATTCTCAATATTACGTAAATCTCTGTATTATGTAAATATGACGAATATCTTCTTTTAAGTAATTTTGATGGTGTTCTGGTTTTATGAGCGAGAGGGAATGAGATATAAAAAGTATTATAAGTAAGAGAGACGGAGCGTCAGATAGAGATTAGATTAGACTAGATTTATTTCCGAGACCCTGGTCCCAAAACCAAAAATACAAATTAATCGGTCGCGCAAATGGCAGTATATTCTTAGCATTTTTATTGTTTTTCTCCTCTGATTAAGAAATAATGTACGCATATAATGTCCTTGAACTATAAAAGTTTGTTTTCGATTGAGCGATCTTGAAATTTTATATGTAGAAATAGTTAAATTCGTATAGATGTAATTGAATTCTCGCAGTACACACTTTGAAACGAACTCCAGTAATGTGCATGTTAGCCCTATAAAAGAAACTTATTATTGATCGATCGAAATAAGATTAGGTATATTCATCAATGTGCATTTCAACCCAGAGTGATGGATCGACATGTGTGAAATTAAATCGAACATTTGAATATACAATAATAGACCAAAACTTATAGAATCTATCTTAATCTACTTTGGAATGACCATGTTAGAACTGTTTACTTCCTTTAAAATTCCGAATCGCAGTCAAGCACGAGCAATCGTAAAATCTGTAGTGGCCTATATACCTTAGTGCTTGCAATTATTTAGTTGCATAGTCCAATATCTTAAATAGGCGCACTGCAAATACTTTAATCGATATTACATCTTACTAGTTCGGATTCATCATATTAAATAGTCGACAATTTCTGTATATTGAATATGTAATTGAACGTTTTAGTATTGTGCCCAGTAAACGAAAATTCATTGAAATTCATTGAGTGATTTTGAATGAATCTTAATAGATTTGAATTGGTTTTCTTATTCACTAAATATCAATAGAAATCTATTCAATAGAGCTGTAACCAATGATTGTCTATTGTTTTAAAATCATTGATTTCAGTACGTGCTTATTATATTATTGAAATTCATTCAATTTCATTGGCTTTCGAATTTTTTAATGATTTTGTATTAATAAAAGGTTGTACGTTTTATATATTAATTTCTTTAATTATTTATTATTACATTATGGAACATCTCGTCAGATAGGACGGAAAAATTATTGCTAACACTTAATTGTAGTAATTTTCTAGTACCATGGTCTTTTTCAAGGTGTAAATCTGACAGAATACATGACAAATTTGGAATAATTTATATTTATTAATTAAAATCTTTTAGAAAAGATTAGACTATCTTAAGAGGGTACCATTAAGTAGTGATCAAAGCTAAAAAAAATGTAAATTAAAAAGTGACTCATTTTTCATTAATTCGGGCTTCATTAAGGCAATTCTAACCATTGTTTACTAATCTACTTATCTTCTAAAATGAATCAAAAATAATAATTGTTTAATTTAATTATTAAAGAGAATTAGCCGAGAATTTTTTGCAATACATGATTTTTCGATATTAAAGAAAATTCTCGGTCAATTCTCGACAAATTTCTTTGATTATTTTTAAGAGAACATACAGAATTGTTAGAATTACATTTATGTAACTCAAATTTTGCAAATTCGATTGAGTAATTTTAGTGTTAAATTGGGTGTACATAAAAACCCATTTTTTTTAATTACGGATGGATTTGAAAAAATTAAATTCAAACACAAATTTGTTTAAATTTTTTATTCCAACACCACTGACTTCCGCGTCAAGTGTTACACAAGAGCACATTTCTTTGACCCATTAAAATTCGCTAATTTAATTTAAACGTTCAAAAAAAGTTTGGTGCACAGAAAAACGTATTTCCGAAATAATTACGCATGGATTTTAAAAAATTCAGTCAACAAATTTTTTTACAATTTTTATTATACTATCTTTGAATTCCTCGTTAAAAATTACTGAAGAACCAACTTTTTGGTATTTTTTGAAAGATTGTTTCATTTCTATATTTTATTTCCATTCAAAATCATTTACCTCCCAACCTTGCTATTGGTAATAACCATAACAAAATCATTAAATTTGTTGTCCTGTAATAATTAACTATCCATTCAAATTCATTCCCGGCAAATATAACTATTTTTCCATTGAAATTCATTCAACTTGCAATTGTTCTATTCGCACTTTTCAATTGAAATTTATTCAACGAAATCATTTTTTCATTCCACTATTTTCCCATTCAAAATCATGAAATCGAACAACTTTTTATGAACTATTAACTATTCAAAATCATTGAAAAACATTTTCTCATTGAAATTCATTGCAGAAGTTAAGAAAACGAATTCACAAGTGATGTAGTGAATGAATGCCATTGGATCTTCAATGAATTTTCGTTTGCTGGTTCATTAAACGAATATTTTTTAGCATCATTCTGATATTGACCACTTAATTTAAAAATTTGTCAAAGTGTATAAGTAAATTTTGTGTTTTATGAGATCCAATGAACATATGATAATAGGTTATTTAATTTATCACCGTATTTTCAATGAAAGGATATAATTGATGGTGAATAATGAATTACTATTTTTGGGCGTTTTTACGAATTTTTTAAGAAAGTATCACAAAGTTTTAGCTAGATCGGTTCAAAATCGACAGAGAATTTGCAACAATAAACGTAGTAGACGAATGTTCTTTTTTCAAATCCTCACTCAATTCTGAACCAATCTTGCTGAAACCAGTCGTAGTAAAAGCTAAAATAGATATTGTCTTGGAAATATGTCTAGTTTCTGTTTAATTTCGATATTTTAGGTGAGGGGACGAAGTTATTGACTGGGCAACTTATGTGTCCTCTTAAGTGGTCGGAATACAAAATAATGCTTTTAAAGACACTTCAAATCTTAATGTATTATGAATGTGTTAGTATCGCCGAAGTTTATTAACGATCAGTCCCCCTTACCTGGCAGAAATTTACACAAACAGAATGTTGCAAGTATGTACGACTATGTATGCCTGGATGTGTAGTATTCCCGACACAAATGTATGTCAAGAGTCTTGTTAAGGATCATTCATAATGGGCGTAGTGCGATGAAATACTACCATGTATATAACGTTACAATGGCTATTTGTAGTTATTATAACACTCGTGCAATGATTACGTTACAAATTATACCAGAAGTCACAAATTGATGTACGACAACAGTTTTACATAATTAAGGAAGCGAAAATTATGTTACGATGTGGTAGACAAAACATTGAAGGTAAAAAAAAATAAAGACTAATTGCCAAACATAAAGTACACGCGATTCATTCTAATGTTGCTGTGATATTTTTAACGATATGTTTTTGCACAACGATATCAACCAAATTTTTTTATTTCGTTTAATTATACATTTATATTACATACATCTCATATATTATATAAATTTCTAGATAAAATAACATTTTTCCGGAGGTTTTGTTTTAAAACTTTGATACATTCTAACCTAAAAGTGCAATAAAACATTGTTTTTGCCCATTTTTGAGGTTACATATGCATGATAGGTTAATTTTTTACCGAAACGTACAATTGGGATCTTAGAATAAAACTGTTCCTCTTTCAAATGGCGTAGAGTTTCTTCAGGTATCTTTATTTTCAAGGAGATTGCGCACTTAGAAGTTTATTATTATTCTATATCTGAAAAATGATGAAAATATATTAAGAGCCTATTAATGAACAGAGCTACAAATAAAGAAAGATAAAGAAAAAACTTTTTCACAATTCATTATAACACGTTTTAAGATTTTTAAATTGAATTTTATACTTAATTTATCTAAATTTTAATAGTATTAGAAACAAATAATATCTTAAGACTATTATTTGATATATGTTTTGATTATTGGTTAATAAAATATCATCTTTTACTAATTAATTTTAATATACTAATAATACATCGAAATAAAATATCATTTGAATGTATTCTATTATTTAAAATACTCCATTAAATTTGAACCAAAAAATAATAAATAAAAGAAATCAAAAGTCAGAGAAGAAGTTGTGTATAGGATAGAATATAAAACCCATTTCATACGAAGCTAAACAAAATGATAAAAGATTCGTCATACTCAATTTATCTCTAAAAGTGTTTTTGACGCTTTTTTATTTCTCTCGAATTATGTTATTGCTAAAAGAGATTACTTATCCAATATTTCCATAATACATTATCCACATCTCTTGTAAAAAAATTGTCTACATGAATGTTATTCCGTTTATTCAAACCCGGTAAGTATGAATTAAAACGGTATTAATGTAACATACTCTCTAAATTCCTTGGAGTGAGAATTCACTCTTTAGGTAGTGAAAACCGAGCAACTCTCTTGAAAGAGTAAATATTCAACTCTTTAAGAGTGAGATTTCAATCTAACAAGAGTGGAAATTCACTCTTTCCCTACGACTCGTGGAGTTGATAACTCTGGAGGAAAGAGTGAATTTCCACTCTTAAAGAATTGAATATAATATAAATTAAAAAGTGAATTGTCACTCCAAGAAATTTAGAGAGTAATTTCTTAGTTACATAGACGTGTAGTTGCGTATTATATATTATTGGAATAAAAGCAGTTAGAATTAAGGATAGAATATGTGTTTTGATCTACCAATGAACATTTAACTAATTGCACAAATAAACATAATTATTTAGTCATAGTTTCGAAAAAGAACAAATCATAATAATATATGTCAATAGCATTATATATCCCTTTTAAAATGAGCATAACTAAAGATTAAATCGAATTAGAACAGTATATTACGGGGTTTTTAGTACGTAAAGTAGTTCTCGTTTTTGTTTACTCATATCCGGTGTATTTAAAAGTCTACTTTATACGTACTAAAACAAGTGCCATGTGTACCTTATAAGGACTTAGTGCAAATATAATTATAGAGGCAGGGTGAAACGCAAGAGTTAAAGCTTGCTAGTGGAAGAGATAATATCTACCACATCGGGTCAGAATTCACCAGAATTAAGTCATTTTCTCATCGAATTTTCTTATCAGTCGGTAAACAAAACGTTGCTCACGCGACCGAATCTCCTTACTGTCTCTTTTGACATCAGACATTTCGATACCTAGTTACTGATAATAACCGAAGTCGACAATTGCAAACTCTATTTTGTACCAAATACTTCGACGATAGTGAAATTAACTGGTAGTACGCAACAACTTCGGACATACGTCAAATCCCTGTCAACTTCGACTTGTCGGTAGTGCTTCACTTCGATAACAATTATTTGCAATTTGATATGGAGTATTTAAATTAAGTCATGAGCTGTCATTATTCTTTATACTCTCCTTTTGTCACGTCCCATTGGAGTTGACCCCGGAGCTGTGTTTTCAAACTTGAACTTTCGTATCTTCCGCAGGTGTATTTTTAAGCTTGCAAGTGTTTCGAGATACCACAGATGCATTTTGGCACAATTGCCGACTAACAGCGATCCAATTAGCACCTATAACTATTCGGACGATTTTTGATAATAATACTAGTTACCTCGGCTTGGCGCGAGCATTTGCCTCCTCTCCCTGCCCTCTTGATCTATTCTGAGGGTAGCTTCTTTCCGAAGTGATACATTGGGGAAATGTAGCGTAAATACGTATGTTACGCTTTGCGTTTCTTGGAATGAAGCTGCGCTTGCGGCCGATTGGGTAGAGACGAATGCTTTCTTAACGTGAATCAGTGAAATCGCACTGGTGATTACTGTTTACTACAGTTACCGAAAAGACCCTTAAATCAGCAGACTGCCGTCGTCCATTTTAACTTGCTTGCTTACTGTCAAATAATTTTTCGAAAATATGTGCTTTTTCATTTTTTATTGTTTTTGAACTGACTGAATAAATTATGTCTTTCAACTAGGATATTATATACAAAACGTAAGCTTAATATTTATAAACAATATACCAGTCTATGTTAGTAATGTGTCTATTAATTTGTTATTAGGATTAAGTAAAAATTATTTAAAAACCATCCTTGAGTAACTTTATTGACCGCCATCTAGATAATATATTTTAAAGAATTACGAAAGAATTTTTAAGGATTTTTTTATCACAAAAAGAACAAGCGAAAAACACTGCGATAGAAAACAAATGATGTAATCTTCAGTGTAATAAACAAAACTTGATGTTATTAATTGAGGACGTGGATCTTAAAAGGGGTCGCGCTCTCAAACGGTCGGAAAAGTATTGTCCACGCGTAACAATTAAATCTAAGGGAGACTTTATTCAATAAATGTTGTTGACTTGAACTCGTCATATTTCCTCAAAAACTGCATGAAAAATTCTGCAATTTTCAGGGTACATGCACAAGATAGTGGCGAAAGAGATTGGTGAAGTTAAGTTAACAAAATATCTACCGAATTGTTAATAATAATTAACAAATGTAGAAGTAAATTTAATGAGCTCGAAAATTCGCCGTTTGCGAGCTATATCGAGAAAAAGTGTGTTACAAAATTTACGTTAGAGAAAACTTCTAGTGGGAAAGTTGTTCGTCAATGTATGACGAAGATTTCTGCAAAGTTTCACATTTTTTGGAACTAAGATGCGTTAATTATACGTTATTATCCAAAAAACGCGTGGGGCGCTGATGCCGGCGATTCTGCACGCTTCATTTCATACACCACATACAAGGAACATACGAGGAACAAAACATTCTGTATAAATTTGTGATTAATATTACTTTATTTATAGACTTAATAATATTTTGTTGTATTTTTAATTTATGTACAGTACTTTTTCAACGCAGATTAGTTATTTCCTTTCAGACATGAAAGGTTTACAGGAATCGCTATGGCTTTTTCTTCCCGTTCTTCTTGAATTATTGTTTTTGTCGCTCATTATAAACAAAATTTACTGATCACGTCATGAAAAATACTTATTATAATATTAAATACAATATTTCATAAGACAAAACTACTTTCCTTACCTTACGGGACTCGACGTGCATGAACTTGTAAAACATTGTTGTATAATAGAAGAGGCGGAAAGTTTAAAAATATTACATCTTATATTAATCTAATATAATTTGCTAATTAACTAATAAGTATTAATTTATAATCAATATCAAACATAAATTTATACAGAATGTTTTGTTCTTCGTATGTTCCTTGTATGTGGTGTATGAAATGAAGCGTGCAGAATCGCCGGAATCAGCGCCCCACGCGTTTTTTAGATAATAACGTATGATTAACGCATCTTAGTTTCAAAAAATGTGAAACTTTGCAAAAATCTTCGTCATACATTGACGAACAACTTTCCCACTAGAAGTTTTCTCTAACGTAAATTTTGTAACACACTTTTTCTCGATATAGCTCGCAAACGGCGAATTTAATTTACTTCTACTTTTGTTAATTATTATTAACAATTCGGCAGATATTTTGTTAACTTAACTTCACCTATCTGTTTCGCTACTATCTTGTGCATGTACCCTGAAAATTTCAGAATTTTTTATGCAGTTTTTGAGGAGATATGACGAGTTCAAGTCAACAACATTTATTGAATAAAGTCTCTCTTAGATTTCATTGTTACGCGTGGACAATACTTTTCCGACCGTTTGAGAGCGCGACCCCTTTTAAGATCCATGTCCTCAATTGACGGTTGCACATACTATGTACATTCAGATTACAGATTTCGAAGTCGGTTGTTGTTGTTTTTTTCATAACATATTTTTTATTGGGGATAACCTGATCAAATTTATAGCAATATTTTGTAAGGATAACACCTTATAATAATTTTTTAAATATATCATATCTCTATAATATACAGATAAACATAAAAATTTGTTTAAGATGTATGTATTAGTGTTTTATTCTAAACTTTAAACAAATATAATAGAATTTTACTCGCTCAAATTATTTTCGCTTCATTCTACTCAATTAAAGAGTTGCAAGACAAGATTTCCAAGCAAAAACCAAAACGTTAATCGCTGAATACCTATATATTTTAAAAAACTAATTAATAAACTACAGTAGATGCTCGATATAAGAACTACGTCCGTTGCGAGTTTCCCCGCCAAGCGCCGATATAATAACTATCTAAGGGAAATTGATGCTTCCCCTTCTCTTGTATGTATCTATGTATATATAGGTGGACTCGACGGAATGCGCAGAACGGTTCGCAGTGAAAAGTGTATGGAGGGGATACATCTCGAATGTTCATAGTCACTGTAATGATCAAAAAAGTGTTCTTATACCGATCGGTTCTTATATCGAGCGACTACTGTACTTTTCACACACTCTGACCGCAAAATGCTATATTGCTCCCTATATTACGGGAGCAAAATAGCGCATCCTCTCCCTAGGGAGCAAAATGAATTTAGCCGGAAGCAAAATAAGTTTCTCTCACTCTATTCCCAAAATACTATTTTGCTCTCTATATCGCGGGAGTGAAATAGCACGCTCTCTTGGGCGATAAACTCGCCCTCGTCGGCGAACACCTATTTTGCTCCATAGTTGCAGAATGTACTATGGATACATTTAAATCAATAATTTCATAATTATAAAATGTAATTACCAAATTGGTTGCATACATTACTTTTTACGATGAAAAATATATTTTTTTTACTAAGGCATATTAGTCATATAGTTCCAAATAAACTCAAAAAAACATAATAGCACGTTAAAGTTACCTTGAAATTGATTGAATTTGATTAAAGATCGACAGATAATAAAGAAGTAAATATTTATTATACAATAGTAAATTTTAACTTCAAGATAGAAAAAAAATTAACCACATTTAAAAAATTTAACATTCGAGTAACAAGAAATCGTTCCGTTTCAAATCAATATATCTCAGTTAACATTCTACTCTAATGCATACTGTAAGTATCGTAAATAGGAAAGATGTATGATTCGAATTAATTCACAACATAATGTACAGCCAAACCACTTTTATACAAATAATTTGTATTAAGATTTGATTTTATAAATATTTTGGTTACCCACCCAATCATTTCAAAATCAAAACAATAATGATTTCTTGTTTATTGTTATATTAGTTAGTGTTACTGCGTTATTCTAACAGTGTCCCTCTTCAACTTGTCAGCTGTAAAGGGATGCTTCGATTCGACAATGCTTTAACATTGACCCCCATCAACTCTTCAGCTGCAAGGGGTGCTTCGAGCCAACAAACAATAAGACGTTCTAACAGTGGCCGTAGTCAATCGGTGTACTACTAAGGGTGCTTGGAACGAACAATAAACCCTCCTGGGAAGTTTCATAAACAATCTCATCTTACAATAATGCATAACGCCATTGATAATAATATACCAACCCAGTTGAACTTTCATGAAAGCGTTGCACTACTTCAGTGCACTTTCTCTGCTATATAATAATAATTAATATTTCGTATAGAAATTGCGTTCAGTCGAATGGAAATAATTTTTGTCGTTAATTGTTATAATTGAAGTTATAAATATGTTGATGTATAAATATTATCGATGATGATAATGATAATATACATAAAAGCAACAAATAATATGACTTAAAAATCGTAATTAATCACTATCGGGTGAAAAAAACAAACAGTACCTTGGTATTCTATATAAGAGGGTCTATATATTTTCAGACACAAAAATGGCTTTTTATTAAACAATCTACAATTTATAGTGATTAAGATATACATACACTGCAAATATTTCGTATTAAAATAAATTCAGATACTAATTGTAGACTGCAGATCATTCTATTAATTAGTCAATTTGGACTAATGCTATTAAGAGAGCTCAACACAATTCAGATCGGCAAATTAATTAACCTGTTTAATGCTAATGTTTTCATTAAATTTAATATGTTCTGCTGACCACTTCCTATTATTTAAAATTAAACTAAACTTATCATGTGCGCTGAAAATTGGCTGTCCATTAATTACTAGGTAATGACTGCGAGTAACACATTCAGAAAATGAATTGTTATTGCTAAACTTGTGATATTTTAAAAAAACACAAATATATTATTACAATAAGTAACGATAAAAGCAAACGTGTTACTAAATTTCCAGCTCTTTAAAATGAAATTACAGACTTTCAATAGTGCCAATGCACTTTGTTGAAAATGAAAATTCAGGCATTGGAAAGAGGAACTCAAGTTTCTTACGATAGAGAGTGCTATTATCCATTATTATAATGTAGAAAGGGATAATATCTATCAGCCATTATTTAAAATGTGATTTTTTGCACTTCCGAGTTTAATTAAATGGTTTCCCGTACTATAGGCGGATGTATGAGGCAGTTTACGAGGCACCTAATGCCATTACTAAAATAAGAGCGAAACCCTCTTCACATGAAGGTTCTCATATCAAAATCACAAATAAATTTCTCATTTACGATAAATTAGTCAATTTTCATATTTAAAATGATGGATGTCTAATTTGTAATAGTGTTGATATAGCTAATAATAGATGATTTTGTTTAAAACCGCTAAACAAGCTTTCTAACGTTTGAACAAATATTTTTTATGCCAATCGGACATTTCATCTTCACTACTCTAATTGCGCCGAACCTTGCATTAAGATTGCAGAGAGATTAAAGTGTAATTTTTTATTAAGGTTATTCTCTAACATTATATATAAATCTTTTATTATAATAACCCTCTAACGTAATATTATAAATTTTATTAAGGTTACAGCATTTAATATTATTTTAAACTTTTGTTAAGGTTACGATGTCTCATATCCCTAATAGCAGAGATCATTTTGCATTAAAATTACAAAAATGTTATGTGCTCACATTGCATTGAAGTTACATATCAATATTACCTTAATCGCTGATTAAGTTTATCGGAATATTACGTATATATCGAACCTTTGTATCAAGTGAAGTTCCTGCGTAATGTTGAGTTAAGATTATACTTTAATATCGTTCTAAGCTTTTATTTAAGGTTACACATTAGGATAATGTTTAAAATCAATATTACTTTAATTTAATACAAGGTTAGAATTTATCTTAAAGAATAAGTTAATGGAATGTTCCAACAAGCTTATTATTATCTGAAAAAGGTTGGAAAAGTTATTTTTTCAGGTATAATATTCTTTAAAATTAAATTTTAATTTGTCACTAACCTTAACGTAATGCCCGAGACAAAGGCTATAATGATATGCAGGTGCAGCATAAACATAAACTTAAATAAGATCTAAAAAGTATGTTAAAATTTATTTCAACGTTATATGTCATAACATTTCTGTAATCTTAATGCAAAGATCCAGTGGCATTGCAACTGCGTTGATTCCACCTATTATACAGAATAAACAATGCATTTGATCATAAATTGGCAGTATCTTACCTTTAGAATTGTGATCATTACGGAAGACTACACTAGAAAAACAATTTGCGGCTGTTCAGGTTTTATATTTGATATGGGCCTTCCTTTAAAATACAGTACATATATCTGTTTTGAACGTTCTTAGCTTATATTTTGCAAAAGTTATGTTCTGAATTTGGTTACTATTCTGTACTATAGCAACTGACAAATTGTAAATACTACTTTTACATCGTTTAACATTCGCAACTAATTAAGAAAAAAATCGGTCGGCGGGCCCTGAACTTTGCCTCACAAATTACTGAAAATTCCAAATAAATATACTTTTTTTACAAATATTTTTTGTATTAATGTTTAACAAATGATTACGCTGATGATAAACTTTAACGATAAAAGCCTCACATATATTAGACCTCTACCCCTAACTACAAATAGCCGTTTTTGGTTATTCAATACAAAGGCCACCGTAGCGTAGTGGATAACGCGTTAGCATAGTAAGCGAGACACCCGGGTTCGATTCCCCGCCGGGGCGACTGTTTTCCTAATTTGTTTGAGATTTGTTACTCAATTATTTAATTTTAATGAAGAAGTTAAATTGATTTAAAAATAAATATTCTAAATATCTTAATATCACAAAACCGTCCATCAACCTCAAAAGAACCTTAAATTGTAAGGTTGTAACCTGAACAGTAAACTTCATTAACCTCAGTGCAGGACGAAATTCCTAGAAAATAGTCGCACATTAAAATTACGTGAAATGTTGCATTAATGTTACCAACAATCTACTATTATCGGTTACACTGTAAGATTACATTGATTAACATTCATATGATGCACTAACAATGTACCATATAAATGTTAACTTGTACGATTAATGGTACCTTATAAGGTAGCATTATTGATAATAGTTATTCATTGCAGGAATGTTGATCAATGTAACCTTACAATGTAACGCTAATGGTAGATTGTTGATACGTTGTTGAAATGTTAATTCAGATAACCTTACAGTGTAATGTTAATAGTAGATTGTTGGTACGTTGTGAGAGGATGTTAATCAACATTATTTCATGTAAGATTAATGTGCACCTTTATTACAAGACATTTCGTATGTCTCAACACGGAGGTTAATGAAAGATTACTGTTAAGGTTACAACCTTACAATTTACATTTCTCTTAAGGTTGCTGGAAAGTTTTTATGCTATGAAGGATGTAGTACTTCATGACATTTTGTTGAGGAAGTTGGTTTTTAAAAAAAAAAGAAATTGCTAAGCTATATAAAAGTTATATATATTGAACATTTCTAAATGTTCTTAAACTCAGGTAAGAGAAATTAATTGCAACCGTAACTTCTGTTTATTTTCAGTAAGATGGTGGCCAATATTTTCGAACATGGAAACGTCATCGGTTCACGATGTCTTTCCATTCAAATCACTAATTTTTTAGATATATCGATGAAAACATGGTCGTATGCAATAATGACATTTCTCGAATATTTTTCGAATACATACATAAAAAATGCACGTTTTCTCCATAAAGCAGTTGAGATTTCTAAGAAAAGATTACTGCAAGAACAACAGCGTCCGATGGCAAAGATGTTACAAATTTTGTGCGTAATTTATATACTTTTTCAGTTGCCCATTTTTTATTGCGGAAAATAGTAGTTTTCGATATAAGGGCGTACAGTTCACCTTTACGAACCGTAATTTTACATGCGATTAGATAGAAGCAGTGCGTAAAGTTGAACTCTTACGCCTGTATATCAAACATTATTTTGATATATGTATGCGTAAAGTTTGTGCGCCTTTTTCTTTAGGGATGAGTGCTGACCGATACAACCGAGTAACTGGCAAAGCCGGACACGAGTGGGCAGCCGATCAGCACAAATGCGTAAAGTCCTGCTTTACGCACGGAAAAATGTGCCTAAAGTCAAACTTTACGCATACTATATAAAAAAATATCTTAAAGGCGAACGTATAATCGACATTATTCGACAACAGAACAACATTATTATCTAACATAGCACATATCCATATAATTTTTCATACGCTTTATTTACATTGTACCATTGGAACTGAAATTGAAAGGTTAAACATTGGTTTCCGTAAGTTTCCATGCATCCCCTCTACTTACGGCCAGTATCGTTCATTCTTTAATCAAATTCTAGTTTTGCATCTTACATTTAGCCTCTATATGTCGATTAAATTACTTCGTAAACATTAACAACAATACAAATAAAATTCCGTAAAGGGGTCAAGCAATTGAAAATTCAGTTTGCAAGAATCACCCGACGCATAGACAGGGGTTCACGGACACCCTAATTGTAGAGCGGACGTTGACGAATTATGCATCATGGGCAGAGTTTTTCATGTTTCATTGAGTAAGGAACACGCGGGCACAAACGCGAGGTAGCCTGTTGACCCCTGACACGCGGACAACGGCAGCGCAAAAAAGGGTCGAGTAAAAGGGTCTTAAAGAAGCGAAGCGCGACACGAGGTTAATCCTTTTAGCCAATCAGTATTCTGCAATAGAAAGCGCAATATAAAGAAGGAAAGAGACCGAGAGAAATAGAGAAGGAAGGAGAGAGACAGCGAAGCGCCGGCATCCAATTAGACGATTCACACTGCACAGCCATCAGCAAAAATTGAATTCTTTTGCCTCATTTTAACGGCCAACTAAATGGATATAAAGTTTGCGAACTCTCAAACGAGAAGCGGACAGTAGTAAAACATGCATTTCATTATTTAATGGCAATAAATACAAAATTAATTATTTTAATCTAATCAACTATAAAAAGCGTTTTTACTGGAGTCTGTTTTATTCCAAGGGATAATCCACAGATTCCGTTAAACAAACCCTAAGTTTTAATATATTTTGTTCTAACTTAGAAGATAGAAAATAATAGTAGAAATAAATGTGAACTCAATGAATGCACTCAGTACGATACTTTTCATTATGTAATAAAAACACATTCTATGAGTTAACTTAACATCGTTAATATAAGCCTATTAATTTATGTATTTTTATCTTAGATATGTGAAGTTAACTGCCAATTATTATTTGACTTTCTATAACTTAAATATAAGTTAATTAGGTTCTGTAGACCTCTTTTGTCTTGTTTTTTCATCGATCAATTTTTTCAGTGTAGTGCCCTGGTGCAAAAGAGATCGTTTTTCCTCAAAGGCCTTCAAAGCTTTGGCTGCGCCTCAAAAACCCGGCAAATCACAAAACAAACACTTCAAAAACCCGATATTCAAAAACCAGTCATTTCAAAAAACAGACATTCCAAAACTAGACATTTCTAAAATAGGCATTCAAAAACCACAAATTTCGAAATGCAGACATATTTTGAATGCCTGTTTTAGAAATGTCTAGTTTTTGAATATCGGGGTTTTGAAGTGTCTGTTTTGTGATTTGTCGGGGTTTTGAGGCGAACCCAAAAATTTGAAGGCCTTTGACGAAAAACGATCTTGTGTGCTCAGAACCGACACTTCAAAAACCCGACATTCAAAAACTAGACATTTAAAAAACAGGTATTCAAAAACCACAAATTTCAAAATGCAGACATATTTTGATCGCCTGTTTTAGAAATGTCTAGTTTCGGAATGTATGTTTTTTTGAAATGTCTCGTTTTTAAATCTCTATTTTTTGAAATGTCTAGTTTTTGAATGTCGGGTTTTTGAAGTGTCTGTTTGGAGATCTAGCAGGTTTTTGAGGTGCACCCAAAGTTTTCCCTTATTTTCAAGTGAGGCCCAGTAAGTAAGCTATGAGGAGGCCTCGTAAGATACGTAAGCTTCCAAATGAGGCTTTCACAAATATTCCCTTAAATTGCCTCAGTCAAAACTACTTTACTTAATTATTGTTCATTTAGTTATTATTATAGTTTCGAAATAATTTAAATTTAATTATTAAATTAAATTTTAATTGAATATTTTAGGTTGCAAAAAGTAATTATATTGACATAGGTGACTTAACGTATCTGAAATAAAAACATATAAATTAATAGGTTTATATTAACACAGTTAAGTTTACTTTCGGAATCAATCCCTTACACGCTTAAGATCTATCTAAGGATTTAATGATCGCATATTGGTTACAGCCAGTCACTAATGGCATTCGCAATTGTATCTTTTCGATTAAGTTGTGGACACAGACCCGCAATGTGACCAGTAATTCATCCCCATTCAGATGCTGACTTACATTTCGGAAATTCTATACGTGGTCATTCATGACATTATTAAATGTCCAAGTGCTTAAAATATCTATATAGTCAATGATATCCATATAGAATCTTTCACCATACAGATATATTACCATATAGCGTTTGATGGCTATACAGTTTGATGGCTATATGAGCATCATGAATGTGTGTTCAGAATCCCATAGAAAACTCATCCATTGTTCAAAATGTATTCAAAAAGATATACAGGTTAGGTATATTTAAAAATAATTGACTTTAGTATTATTCATTTATTTATAACCATATTAAACCATTAGTGGAACCGATAATTAAAGAGTTTATTTAGTCTGTGGACTGTTGCTCCGGTGCCCAAACTCCTGTCTGGCTGAAGTTCTAACACTGAAACATAATATTACCGAATTTTGCCACAAAAGAATAGTCTTTTTTCATGAATATCATTACTTTTCGTAATTACCATAATATTTAAATAATAACGCGAAATGCGAAAACCTAGCCAACCTGTCATTCTGAGTGTCGTTAGATATATGTATAATAGTTGGCACATAGCTCTGCTCTGTCTGTTTTCTATATATACATATACAGGACACACACAGTCGATACTCCTCGCATTTGCTCGCATAAGCTTCCTTTTTTTAAATTGCCTAAACTTGGAAACTTGTGGTAAGGATTAATCATTCCCGGTAGACTCTAGTAAGTTAATAGCGAGGAAAATATTATTTTCTCTTCAAGGTCTTACAGGGTACACCAGTGAGGTCACCAAGAGCTTCATTATTCCTTTGAATTATCCCGAATTGCCTTGAAAGGTACATAATGCTTTCATCGCCAAAGAAATTCAAGTTTTCCAGACAATAATTTAAAAGACCTTTGAAATTACTAAGGCAAATGATGGTTTATTTCTACGGTGTAGGCATAACCAACCGCTTAGTGCTCCCAAATCAAGGTGAGAAATTTATTTGAACAACCAAATAAATACTCACAATACGACAAAAATTTGATACTATCCAAGTAATTGGTATAAGAATCTAATCAATTGGTTACTGTGTAGAAGAAGAGTTAACTATTTACATGGTGTAATACCTCGGATGGAAGCGACAGCACAAAGCAGTTGGTTACCTCAACCAATCCTTTTTTCATATAATAAAATTAAATTTCTGTTTATTAAAATTTGTTCTAAGAAGTCCCTTAAAATATAGTTTCTATTTAATATTATTTTAGAATAAAGGGAGATGTTATTCAAGGGTTAGTTTATGTACCCTCGAAATGGATAAATTTTTAAAAATGTAATAATTCCGATTTCCCGGTTCTTATTTCTTCTACAAATAATATTTTTAAGTTATTTTAATCATTTGCGATGCAAAATTATTAGAATTTCTCAATATTATCTGTGAATACTGCCATCAAAGCTAACAACAAAATGACAAAATAAAGTTTTATAAAATGTTCCAGTAAAAAATACTTCAGAACGTAATATTATTGCCTGTTATCTGATCAATATAATTTGACCCCATAGCTGTGTTGACTAATGCGAATTAAAGAATTAAAACCGACGTTGCAGTAGCATGGGAAAGAGGGATCAAGTATTGCCTCTAAGTAATTAATTAAATATTTTACAATACTCTAGTATGTTATTATAGAATTTATTAAACATTCTTGTAAAAGTATTCAATAATAAAATACAGCAATCTACTCATGTTTATCAAATCGCACTACATTTTGTATTAAGATATTAATGTATGAACATATGTATACATTCGTGTTACAGTTAAGGTGCTGCAGTATATTACGTATGTAGGGCGGAAACACAGGCATTGCAGCGAGGGTGACGAGTGAGCTGCTTGCAGCGCTCTTTTCCTTATGCTCGGCCCACTCGACGCCCTCGCTATAATGCCTCTGTTTCCGCCCGCGATGCGTACACTATTTTTTGTCACATCCTTACAAGAAAAGTCCAACTCACGTTTAGGGCGTGTAAAGTGGTCAAACAAAGTCTGTCAAGCACATTCGATGATCTTTACAGCGTGAAAGATTGTTTTTCGCTGAAAGACTGTCAACAGATTGTAATCGTGAGGAAAGAAACATTCTCCGGCCCGCTGAGTGACGTCACCGGGCGGGAAAATTTTATCAGACCGGGAGGCTAGCGGGTACTTTCCGCCCCCTTTTCCGGGCGCAAGGATGTACTTTTCATACTGGTGTGACAAAAAATAATGTTGTTACTTTATTTCTGTTTTCAATTGAGATGCAATTACTCGGCTGTGGACAAAAAATGTCAGAGAGACATTAAATAAAATTCAACTGGGACTTTAAGAGCTTCTATTATTATAGGAAACATTCCACACGACTAAATATTAAGAAATGGTAGACAAATCAGAGTTTAACAATTCTACACCATGGTACCATTTTCTAATTACTTGATTTGAAATACTGAAAATCAGTCATTAAGAGCATGTACACCATTTGAAAAATATTGGAAGACTTTGGACCTGCAATATTTTCAGTTATTTCTGAAATGAAAACTAAAGAGGCAGTACTAAACTGAAATATTGTTTGAAATAAGATTAAATTGTGTGTACTATATCTAAATGGATTTCACAGCGTTTGTTTGATTGGAACAAAATCCAACCCGTAAATCTATATACACAACTTGACAATTATTTATGAAATCGCCGTTATCCATATATAACATATCGTAACACGTATATTGCTGACACGTTACACTGTTTGCCTATCGATGCACCACGTATAAAGTACCGCCTCCTCGCAGACTTTGCAACACGTTTCACTCAAAGTTTGCATCCATACTAAAATACATGAAAACCTTTACTGAGGGTTTAAGTTGCTGAAACGAGAGGTCATAAAAACTTTAAGAGACTGATTTAGATTTAGCGGTACAAAATTATTGCAGCTTAGTGTCATATTAAAAGTTTACTGCATCTGACCTAAACAGTCACGTAGGAAATTCTTTTTTCAGTACTTTATAAATAGACAATCTCCAGATACCAGTAAGTAATTAAACAGGAACTATAATATAAATAATATCGAAAGCTAAAAATAATTCTGAAAGTATATTTAATTAAAAATAGTGTTGAATTAAAAATATAAATAACTTCGCGCCGAATATGATTTTATACTAAATTAAAATGGGGAAAGTTCAATCGATTTCCTTTAATTACTCGAATAAGTAATATTATTTAACGCCTAACAGAATATTACGTCGACGATAAATTGCAGGCTGTGTTAATTAGTTTACTAAATCAAAGTATCAATAAACAAATATTTGAAGGACCCTTATTTAATATTCAATTAGTTGAATATCTGGTTTTCTATATACCAAGGAATTAATAATTCCTAATGCAAACATACTTGATCATTTTATATTACATCTAATTTTTAGAATGTTTACAAAGTTCTTGCAATATGTATATTATTTTTGATTTGCTTTGTTTATTAAAATTAAAATGGATCAAGTAGCCATCGGAGTTTCATTTTCACCCTGAAATAGAAGCATTTAGTATAATCGCAAATCAAAATAACGAATCAAAATTTACAAAAGTGACTCTTCTAATGAACTTCTAGATCTTTAAATGGTACATAAAATCAAAATTATATTACTTTGTGATTACGTTTACTAATACAACAACTTATAACTCGAGTTAAAATATCATTTAATCTTTATGAATTGTGATTAAATAATGTAGAAAATAATTTCTTGTGAAAATACTATAACCAATTTATGTTTATGAAATTATTTGAATTTGACACTATTTTGCCGTAATCGCTAAAAGTAAAAAAAATACGTATTTCTAAAATATATTACAAGTAAATGGAAACAGACAATTTATACCAGACAATGCCAATTTAGAAGACGATTTCTCTAAGTTCCCTTGTTCGAAGCAAATTGATGTTTGTTTTAGTTCCTTCCTCTTTCTGCTTCTGTTCATAGCAATCATTACATCGTCAGGAATTTTATGTTATTTATATTCATTATAAAGAAATTCCTTGCAGGGCAAATCACTTTCGTAGATGCAATATAAATAAATTAAATAATTTTTTTAGCAGAAAAGCAGATCTTCTGATAATTTGGTTTATATGTGTTATTTATGTGTGACTTGTTCAACAAGGATTCATATACGAAACGTATAATAGGATAATTTTGGGCTGCTGATTTTATTGCAATTGCGTAAAGCATTCTCTGTTAAATAACTAATATAATTACCACTGCATGGTGCTCCCAATGAGTTCTTCCAGAACTTGTTCTTAGATTAAAATACCTCTTCAAGTGGTCTTTGATATGATGCTATTTTTAAGTTTTGATTATCAGTAAATAAAAATGGTAAGTATGTGTAATGAAAATGCAAATATTTTGTATGTTGAAGGTTTATTTCATTCTTAGCATAAAAATTTTCATCTTCTGATTTGTATTTGAATAAGCATATAATTTTAATGGTATCTGAAGGAACTATCAAAGCAATATCTGCGATATGTCGGTCTACAATAGATCTATTTTGGATATGTTTTCTGTGACAAATTTTTAATACGAATAAATCGAGTAAATAAACTTTAAAATCTAAGGCAATGAAAGCTTGGAAGAGAAAGAGTATGTATTTCTTGAATTGATGAAATTATGTGATATAGTTCTTTTAGATTAAAATCATTATGTTGATAGAATTTATTGTAGAGTTTAATAATAAATGGATATGATAGTATTAATGCTACAAAAAAAATAATAATTGCGAAACAAGAAAACTCTTCTTTCGGAATTATACAACTATTAAGGAGAATGTTTTGCATTTAAATAGCGTTTAACTCCTTCATAACTACGTTAGCCATTGCTCGCTTAATTAATCTTTAAATCTTAATTAAAAACTTATTGCACACATTTTTCACATAGAGATGAATGCTTTCTAAAGAATATCATAATTAAATTTATCTGAATTTAATGAACAGATTAATACACTTTTTCTATTTTTTAAGCAAATTTTCGAAATGCTCTGTTATTATTCATCAATTCAGATTAAGAGAATTGTTCCATAATATTTGCCGATTTCGCTATCTTGGCATATATGTCATGAATGAGTTATTTTGACAGATTAAGCATTTTGTGAAAGAATACTTTTATTTCATTTTTTCTTATCTCTCCATACAAATGTCATAACTCCTGCCGAATTTTCCATTCCCGTCCAGTTTCCTCGCATTTTGCATTCATTTGTCTGTATCTGTCATAGTCGCGGGTCGAAAAATTACGTAGAAGATTCACCATCTTTATATTTAAGGCAATAACATGTGAAAAAGAAGTCGGTTTGTAGTGTTAAAGTAGTAGACTGAAATATAGATTAGATATCAAATATTTCATCAGAAATTAGTTTTCCTATAAATATATTTTTATTACAATTTGTAAACATTTGGCGCTTTTCTAATTTATTTTAAATATCGACTTAATTACAAATTTAGGTATTTCACAAGCGGCAAATACTGTTGCACCATAAAACTGAATAATTTTGTCATGAGCTTACTAAGTGGAAAATGGCATCTTCTGAGTGTAGTGATCATAAATACGTAAATAATATGAGTGTAATCGTGTCGTAATAATGTATTTTACTGCTTTATAATGGTTTACTTCCAAAATAAACACCACTATAACTACAACTAATAATAATGCGGTGTATAGCACTAAAATATTTACCAAACAAGATACGATCACTTTTATCGTCGTTGAGAAGTAATCTAATATCGATTTCTGCAGTTAGAAAGAATTTATATTCATGCACATATTTATAGAAAGAGTTGCAAAGTAGTAAAATTGTACTAAATTATTAAAAAAAAATTTCCAAAATATTTCTTGTCGTTAATAAATCTTAATTAAACAAATATTTTATATGTTAGTTTATCATTTTTTTGTACAGTGTAATAAAGCAATTAATTACTGTATTACTAATTGTTAATCTAACGGGGTGCAAGTCGAAAAACCGACAAATCAAAAAGCCGACAGGTTAAAAAACTGACAATCGAAAAGCCGACAGTCAAAGAACCGACACTTCAAAAAATGACTGTCCGCTTGTCGATGTGCCTAATTTTTATGTGTCGGCTTTTCGATGGTCGATTTTTTACTGCCGGTTTCTTTACCAGTCGGCTTTTTGATTTGTCGGTTTTTCGATCCGCACCCCATCTAAATTATTTACTTAATAACCATTTTAATTTATGAAGGCAAAGAAGGTTTCAGAGAAGTTAAGGAATTACATTTTTATTCCCCTTTTTATTAACAGAAATAGTTCTTTCTAAGATTTCAAATAAAAATGATAAAAATATAGATACCGAAATAAGTAATTCTTATTTATTAATTTATCTATTTTATGTAATCAAAACTTATGTTATATACAGTTTTATTATAAATCCACTGATACAATTTCAAACTTGAACTAGATGCCTTCGACCCGGGTACCTACAATTTTGGCTAAATTCGTATTGCAGTTCCCTGACGAAAGGCTGATGCTTCCGGGAATATTCCCATTTTAACACTGCCAAGAAAGAAGGCGGCAGAGGGTAGTTCTAGCATCGTTAGGTTCGAGTAGTTTCTATACATATATTGTAACAATACCTTGTTCCTTAAATAGGGTGAATATGCCAATAAATGGACGGTTAAGCATTTTTCACACTTTGATCAATTGTAACTTTTGAATTATTTTATGAAAATTGAATTATGATACCACCATTAGAATCGTTAGACTCTGCTCTTTATGACCGTGTAGTTCAACCTTTGATTTTATTTAATTATTAACCTCGTCTTCACACGTTTGTAAAAAAATCCGCTAAACCCCAATGAATAAACGGGTTAAATCAAATGGGACGTTTTCAGTACCAGTTTTGGATGGCTTTAAAACTCTGCTTTGATTTTACAAAATAATAAACACTGGAAGATCAATAGTACTGTAAATATTGTTTTGAATGTTCAAAGAACATAAAAATATGTATTTTGTTGCATGTTGTGCATCATACATTCATAAGAAATAGAAATATGTAGAAAATCGTTCATTCATTGGTAGTCGTCCATTCATTGGCATAATCACTCTATAGTAAAATTGAAAATGAGCATTTTCAAAACTTCGACCCCGACCGCAGGTCACCCGAAGCACTGATAAATGAGGACGTCTTGTTCACACTGATGTTTAAAAAAACGCGGTTTAGTCGAGTTTTTGACAGGTCGGGGGGTGGGGGCATACCCGCCACGCTCCCCCGCTTCCTGCGAAGCCCCGAACCCCCCTCCCCGCTACTACCTCCCCATGGCTACCCGACACCAACATCACAGTGAATATTTTGTTATGCCCCCCCCCCCTTCGCCCTGATTCCCGCCTCACTCCCCTGCTTCCTCTGTGTCTCTGTTTTTCATGTAATGTATATAATATACATACATATGCTTTGTATATGTGTATGTACAATTTATGTTAATTTCATGTTAATTTGCTTTTTACGGCATTATCGTTGATTTTACGAAGAAATGAATACAACCTTTTTTGTAGAGAATTCGATGTTCTATAATTTTTGTTTGAAACATTTTTTGTACGATTTGTATTTTTTGTTAAAAAATGGAAAAACGTGTTTTTTGAGCGTTTTTTTGTTAAACCTCCCCATAATCTAGTATGCATTGTCTCCAAAAACTAATCAGATCTAAGTTTGGCCAAGAGAAACCCAAATCCGTTTGTACTTTTTAAATTCGTCATTCCATTCGCGAGATATCGCGTATACAAAATTTTGCCCACGGACGGACGGACGGACGGACGTACAACCTAACGGACACCAATTTTTTTATTGTTGTTTTGGGTTCCTTAGGGCCTGAAACGTCGACATTTGATGAAAAACTATAGGGTAATTTTTTGGCGAGAACTGACCAAATTCAATACTTCGCCAGACCTATGGTCTTGGTTGAAGTAAAATGCCGGATAAAATATGAAGGGCATAATTTGACAAATTCATTCGTATACAATAAATACCCATGAAACTAACAATAAGTATTTATATGTTTTCAGGTACAACGATTATAAATGTGAGGTTGTTATTTGAAAATTCAAATGGCTACTTACATATACTGAACAACGTTTAAGAAACATTAAAGCATCGGTGGTGACATTGAGTTTTTTAATTTCAATTGCAAATCGTCATCAGCGATGTTAAATATGTATATAAATATTCAGTTTCGTTGGATAAGTAAACAAGTTTCTTAAACGTTCCATTTTCCAATCTCCTAATTTCATCCACCATTTTGACATTTCAAATAATAACCTCAAATTAGTATCCATTGCTCCAGAGAACTGTATTTACCAGAAAAAAAAATCAACTATGAATTTTGAAATCGTAGCTCTTGATGCATAATCCAAAGGAAGTTTATTATTACACTACAAAAGAAAATCATTCAAGGAACTAATATTTTATATGTTTTTTAGAGTAATGTCGCAATTGTGAATCCACCATTTTGATTCTTGAGGTTTTGCTCAAGTAAAACTCATTAGTCCAGCCGATCAATAATTTCTACCAGATTCAAGTTCTCATACCAGACTTTAACTTTCTTTCAAAGAAAAATGAAATATATTTGTTTTCTTTTCGCTGGCCATATTATAAAATCAGTTGGTCCTACCAAAAACTAAACCTGGATAGGTAAAGAACGTACTTCAAGGTTATAGGTCCAAAACTGTCGCAAATGATGTCCGATAATAACTACATGAATTTTGTATTTATTGTACTCTCATAAAGGGATACAAAAATAAAGTCCTGTTGAGATGGGAGTCAGAGAATACAATAACTACATGTTTCAAAGTGATAAAATTATATTATAAATAATATATTCTTTTAATTACACAAAAATCGCTAATATACTCATAGGAAAATAGTTTGTTATTAAATATTTATATTAGTTAGGCGAACATCAGTTGATTTAATTCTTATTTAAGAAATAATTCTTTGTTGCTTGTTTTCGTATCGGAATGATTTATTCTAGTAGTACACGTCTATCTCCTGGAATAAGAAAAGTATATGGCAACAAATAAATTACATTCCTCAAATGTAACGATTTAATTGAAGTATTATTAAGGATGTGGGGTGGATCGATACTAGTATCAGATATAGTAAAGATTGGGTTGCAGGTTGGGAAAGAAAGTTCGATTGCAGTTACCGAATCAACTCTCGTGCTCAACGATAAGTTTGGCCTTAGACGCCACTAGATATCAAAATTGTCAAATGAAAATTTTTTTCTTCAGAATTTTACTATAAAAAGTTAAAGTTTTCATTTATATATAAAAATTAAAAAATTCTCCGCCAAATTGTCGTAAATAATTTCTGCATTGTTGATATCTTTAGTAAATATTAAACGAAACTGGTGCACTATCACTAAATTATTTAGCTATTTTTTTTTAAAGTCATTTGGAAAAAATATTGTCATTATTATCGTGTGAAAGTTGTGAGTGACGACAGTAGAAGTTTTGTTGTGTCAACAGGCGAACAAGCAAAAAAGCAATGAACGAATGGCATAATCCGCATACACATTTATTCATTCTTTCTCTATTAATGAATACAAGCGATCTTGTAAACACGCATTACAACGAATACGAACTATCACGCAAACTGTCAGAAGCTAATGACGACACGCCTTGCATACATATACTTTTTGCTCCGGACTTTGTCGACGACTCGAAGCAGGAAATGTTAATTGCGAAAATCTTTGTTCTCATCGGCCATTCCACTTCCTAGAAATATTCCGGCAATCGAAGAATTAAACGCGTCGCCAGTAGAAATTCAGCGAATTACTGGCAGGTCGTGGGTGCCAGGTCCATTTTCGAAACACACCAATAGTGTTAAATTCTGTATGGAATTCCCACAATGGGCATAGTACTGTCTCAAATGCAGAAACGTCACGGGATGATTACGTGGCCGCGTTATGTATCGCGACCGGACGCAGGACCGTGTTTTATCGCGATGATTCCAGTTTGCGCTGGCCTTGTCCGAACTTTTAAGTGACGTGTCAGACATCTGCATTTTCAAAAATACTCGTGTGTGAAACAACGGCTGAAAGGCCTCCTCGAAAGATGTCCAAATTTTTACGACGTGACAGGAATCACTGGAGTGCAAGTATATAAATGAGATTTTAATTGCTGTTATTCTAGGACATTAGTGAAATTGAATGAATTTACATGGGAAAATTAGATGGTTGGAATATCCTTTTACATCATAGTTTTTAAGTCACTAGGTATATTTTTTGCATACTAGATTCAAGTTATTTCTATATTTTCAAGAGCACTACAGAACACAACTACGGAATGAGATGTTATGAATTTGGGAATGTTAGACAATTTTGTGCATTTATTTTTAAAAATTACACAGAGAGAAAAAAATTGTTAATGGAACCACGAAAAAATAGTAAAATCGATTTTAACCTGTTAAGTAGTAGAATTAACTATATGTAAGGTTAGAGTCGATATTTGAGGTTATGTACGAATCATTTAACCATCGGAAAATAGTAAATGGAACAATTTTATTGTACCGTTTACCATGGAAATAGTTAATGCAACAACTTTTCTTATTTACGCGTTTTACTATTACAAAAAGGTTCCGTTAACTATTTCTTTTCTCTCTGTGTATAGAACGATAACTAATATCAACCTTTTCTTACAAAGTTCGGCAACAGTCATCGTGAAAAATTCATCAGTCTTTGTATATGTTCAATAATAGTTAAGATTCATAGAAAATGTTTCCCATAAATATTGCTTTTAATTCTTAAACTTATTAACAACTAAACAGGTAATTAACAGGCAAATTAACAGGTAAACAATTTAAGTTAAATTTTCTAACGAATATAATTACATTTTGAGTAATTAATAAAATATGCACATCATAGGACAAGAACTATATAATAAAATGAAACATTATCCATTTATCAAAGAAAGAAATTCTCCGATTTAATTTACTTTAAGATTACCAGTAAAGTTTCTTCTTTAAAAAGAATTTTAATAATTTCGCCCTTCGTTTTTTTGTTTTTTTTTCTTAAATCACTTCCATTCGTTTCGGAATGATCATTTCTTGTTCCTAAATATGTGTGAACAAAATAATCACAGGTAAAAAAAGTTTGATAAAGATTTTATACAGAAATGATTCTATAAATAATTTATACTTAATTTTTATATTGTATTTGCAATTTTTATTATAAAATTCATTTCTGCGCTTTTGTTGAAAACGAAAGTATCCGCAACACTTCGCTCCTCTACAAACGTATGTCAATTTACTCTTTAGGATGCCACAATTAAATCACTCTTTGTAAGAGTGAATTTTCACCCTCAAACTGTGATAATTCAATATAATTACTCAGTTTTGTACTAACTTTTCTACTGAATAATTCTCACTCTAAGAATTTAAACAGCATACTAAAAAGAGTGCGCAATTCTATACAATTTGTACATCAATATTATGATTTTATAAAAATTGTATAAAGAATTTATAAAATCGTTTCTGTATGTACTCTTTATAAAGATTTTATAGAGATTTTATAAAGCCTATATCAAACTTCTGTAACTGGGATATGGCTTCATTTCCAAAGTAGCGAATCCAAAATAGCGACTGAAACGTCGAAATTTTCCAAAATTTGCAATTTTTGTTAGTCTACGCAGATGATCAATGCCCCAACACTAATCAAGTAGTGATTACGTTTATTCATAACTTTTGCATTGTTTTTGTATTCTGCAAATCTAATATGGCAAATAAAGTATCATAACGTCTAGTCTAACTCACGATTTTCATACTGCCAGATACAAAATCACTCCTATTTTATAACGAATAATCTTTCATTACTTCTACATTCCTGGGAACCAAATAAAAAAATGTCTAAACCAATAATGCGAATCTACCATAGTGACCAAATGTATGGAAGTAGTTTATTTTGTTGTCCTTATAGCGTTTGAAGTATTCACGGTTTCTTGATTCTCACCGTAGAAGGTATTAAAAAATAACTATTTCGATAATAAATATTTGATGTACGGGTCTTAGACTAGCAACTAACGATCCTTTTGTGATGCATACTTTCAATCTTTCTAACTACTTTTTTCTAATGACAGAAACTCATCTGTCCCATCAGAAATAATGCAAATTTCGCTACAAAAATTCAAATTTTTTTTATGATGGTAAATGTGGAAGTAATAAGAATATTTTATATAGAATAAGTATATTTATGCAAAATAATTGTCTGCGGGAATAATAATCTGCCCTAAGATTTACAGTATAAATAAAAATAATATACTCAGCATAAATATTATAAAATTAATCATGCCGTACGGTATGAATTTTTGCTTATAACTTAATTATATACTTGCGCTTCAGTGATTTAATTAATTAGTGATGATACGTTCCTCTCTATGTTCTGAAATTCTTGTATCCGTTTAAATTATAGACGAGATTTCCTTATTTCTTTCCTATAGCTGTTGCATGAAATTCTGAGAACTTAACTCTTTGTAAATACTACCTATATGAAATTACAGTGCAAGGCTACAATATGGCCTTGATATTTCTATAGTATTTTTGTAATATTATTCAAATATTCCAACTGCAGTTTTGGCTGCTACATATACTAAAAGCGGGTGATACATTTTGGTATATGTTTGAAAACAATTTGTACCATCAGTATAAAACTAAAGGCACTTGAAAGGAATTTAAAAAAATATAAAATAATGTAAAATTCAAAAACTGGTTACAAACAGAAGTTACGCAGAATTAATCAATAGTAATGAAGTTAAGGGTAATAAAGGTGAAAGTCATGTCGTACGAATTCTTAATATAACAGTTATTGATATCGATATTAATAGCGTACAATATAAACTATATAGAGCGATAAAAAATTCTCCATATGTACAAAAAAAATGTAGTAAATTCTGTTTCAACTTATTCTGTTAGTATGTTTAATAATGATTTAAACTTTTTATTACTACATCATTATATAAAAAAAAAAAAAACATTGGCATGTGTCAATAAAGCAAAATTTTTTAAATATCCTAAGAAATGTCAATAATAATTAGTTTTTCGAAAATGCATCTTATAAAATTGCAGCAGCAATAACCATTGTATGTTTAAGTATAAGTATAAATGGGTTTTGTATTGTAAGAACAAGTCTGTTCCATCTGTGCAAAAGTGTTTCATTCTAAGACACTTTAACGTCTTAAACGCCATAAAAAAAAGTCTTACAAGGCTAAAACCCATATACAATGATGTTAAGTAAAATAATACAATAAAGTATTTAATATAAAATTAAATGCGTCCTAGCTTTCGTTTGTAAACATGCCTCAACATCTTTTAAATGATTAATCTTCTGCATTTAGAATCTATTATGTTATCTATAATTTTCTGTACGCCGTAGGAATATTCACACATAATTTATTTGAAGTGAGAGAATTATTTGCTTGATCGGAAATAAGAGACAAATTCTTAAACTACTAATTCCAGTCTATGAACCGTAAATAAAAAGTTGGAGACAATGAAAATATTAAAATGGCATCGGAATAGTGTTCTGGTAACTAATCATTTAAGTTTTGTACTATATAATAAAGAGGTTTATTATTGTACAAAACACCCAAATATTAAAATATGCAACTTTGTAATATTCATAGCGATTTGCAGTGGCAAGAGTAAATGGGCTTCAAATTACACTGATAAATCCATTCAGTGGTATTACGGATGTAATTCGACACTGATTGGCAATATATCACACAGTCAATTGCCACGCGTCATGTCGACATGTCAAAGTCCAAAGACAGCCCCGAAAGGCCAAACACTCTACTCGCACCTCAAAAATATGTCCACAAGTTAAAGACATGTTCATACACTTCCATTTTCATTAAGGATTGTTGAGTGTGGTAAATTTTAAATTGTATCTTTATTTTTATCGCAAACAATTTTGGCGTATAAGCATAAGACTAATGTCGGGTGTATTTATTTTTTCGTCCGTAATATCCTGGATGCATGTGGCGTTTATATTGTCACAACGTAGGAAAACTGAACCATTAGGATGAAGCCAACTGCAATATTTGCAAAACGTCGATATAATAAGCACGAGCTACACGCAACGCGCTTATAAATTTTTAAAAGAGAAACAGGAGGTGTGAGCGGGCTTAAAATATTTCTTTAATTTCGACGTCCGTCGTTTAATTTTTTTTATCAATTTCAACAAATAAAAGCTTTAAATTTTTTGAAAAATTAAAATGTATTCAGTAATGAATATCAATAACAAGAGTAAATGTGTTTCATGCAATGCTATAATTTGATTTCAAATTCTTTTTCGTTCTTAAGATATTTTAATATGTAATCCATTATTTGAAAACTATGTACTCTAAACTTTTATTTCCATAATAAAGTTTTTGTATATAACTTTAACACTGAATAAATCGGCTTGCTACTTTCAGGCTTAAAAAATCGATACTCGCTAAAGTAGAGATTAGGATGAGAGCAGTAACTAAAAGTAACCTAGATGTTTCTTTTTTTTTCTATAGTACCAAATGCATTTTCGCTTGTTAAGGAAAGTAAATGGAAAAAGTTTTTAAAATTATTAAACGTTTATTAATGCCATTTTTATTTTTGTTTATTTTAAAATATTATTTTTCACTTACTTAATAGTTAGATTTTAACGAGACACATTAAATCCCTATTTCATCTAAAGTTTTACAACAATTTAAAAACTTTGTGAAATTAGATGTAATTAATTAAATTGTGTAACTTTATTTAACCTCACTCGTAATGAAAGCTTCCTCCCTTTCCTGATAATATTGGGTTTTGTTTAGAGCATACGTTACCGGAAATGGCAACGATACTATTACATCATACGAAGATTTCGTATTCGCAAATAGTTCTCGGCAATCGTTTGCAATTTCACGTAATTAAAACACTGAAGTTTACTTAAGTACTCGCTTTATTGTGCAGCCTGGCCGCCAGGAAGAAACGTTGCGGTTGTTAATGCAGCCGTTAAAAGTAGTGCGTCATATTTACCGACATTCATCTCTTTCTTTCGCCCTCATTAAAATGCGCATGCGTACAAAACTTGAGCTGTATCCGCTTTGTTTTACCTAGATTTTAACGTCTTTATTTTTTCCGTTTTCCAGTTGATAATTCAATTAGTGATTAACGAATGAACGACCAAAAACAAAACGACTTGTTCACGTATTGAAAGCTCTTGTGCTATTCATTTCATGTTTTATTTTAGTAAATAAAGCGGAAAACGTACTGATACAGACGAGATACATTATAAGAAAGAAAATAATATTATCCATAAAATGACGTATTAGACACATCATTTTATTTAAAACGAACTAGGTCTAATGTTCCATGAGAATGAGTCAGGTTTTAGTCTGCTTAGTTGTTTTGTGATGGCAAATATTCATGTCGCGTACTTAAATATTGTCTTAAAATTTAGTTTTTAATACTTTTTCAAATGAAACGTTCTATCATTCCGCCATAAAACTATAGTTAAGCGGGATTATTCGAGGATTTCATTGTTTAATCAAGAAATTTGCCAACCCTATTAACAGGGATATCTTGACGAAGTTTTACATGTGAACAGAGTAAAGTACACTTTTGAGGACATGCATCAATATGCCGATATATAATTTGCAGTCTGTTTTACAATTTACTTAAGTAAGTAACTAAGTTACTAAGTTCTACGAAGTTGATTTGATCATTCTCTGATTGATGTAATTATTTCTTTATTATTATGTATCGGGTTACTACACAAAAAAAAAGTCTTAAAATTGTTACATCTGAAATTAAGCACTGTAAAAAGCTTAATTTCAGTCTAAAATTGAGCTCATTTTCTTAAATTAAGTAAATATTTGCGCTTAAAATCTTAAACTTATTTTTAGTCAATATTCAGGTTCGAAATAAGAATTCTCTAACTTAGGTGTGACAAGCTCGAAAAATTTTTCTTTAAGCATAAATCTCGACTAAAATTAAACTTTGCTGTCTGAAAATAAGACTATAAGCGCAAATATTTACTTAATTTAAGAAAATTAGCTGAATTTTAGATTGAAATTAAGCCTTTACAGAGCTTAATTTGAGATGTAACAATTTTAAGACTTTTTTTTCTGTGTATAATTGTGATATATTCTGAAATTACTTTATCATGATATCAACCGTTTGATAAGTAGTTAGCTAAAATCTTAAATACGTGTTACACAGAAAAAAATTAGTCTAAAAATTGTTACATTTTAAATTCATCATTAGGTGAGGCTTAATTTTAGCCCAAAATTGCGTTAATTTTTTTAAATTCAGTCAATATTTAGGCTTAAACTCTTACTTTCAGACAAGAAAACTGACTTTCAACCGATATTTTAGTTTGAAATAAGATTCGTCTAACTTAGATGCCATAAGCTTGGTAAGTCTTGTTTTAAGCCAAAATATCGTCTAAAAGGCAGTTTTGCTCACTGAAAGTAAGACTTTAAGCCAAAACACTGACTGAATTTAAGAAAATTAACGCAATTTAGGGCTTAAATTAAGCCTCACCTGATGATGAATTTAAGATGTAACAATTTTCAGACTTATTTTTTTCTGTGTAAAAAACATCAAACCTATATCTTAATTGCAGTCTGCTCTGTTATTTGTAAGTTTTGTGTTCTGGAAAGTAACAAGTCCAGGTGCAGCTACAGCAGCTTGCAATTATTAACAACTTTATTTACTTAGTTTATATACAAGTATCAGAATTCGTTTAACCGATATAAAATCGTTCAAACTAGAATAGCAACAGCAGCGTTTTTTTGATAGATTTAATGTTTATTATTGGCTGGCAAATCAGTTCTTGTCTTTAATAGATGGATATTTTATGTTTATAAAGTTTGATATTACTCAATTTTGTAGCAATGGCTTTGGAAGGGAGATAGATATATTTTGAATGAAAATATTGCAGTGATTATCGTAATTGTTTACACGGTAATGTTGATGTCGTTTTATCCGGCCTAAAGGAGTGCACAAAAGTAAATTGAACCATATTTCAAGTTAAGTTAAACGAATATTTGCCTACACTCTTATTTCATGTAAAAGTAATGATCGTAAATGCGCGCATTTCTATTGACGGTATTCTCACCGGCTAGTTCTACAATACATGTGTTTGATACCTTTCTCTAGAGGTCCTATTAGCTTTCTCAAACATGTCAATGCAATAGGACCTCTCTTATTCGAATTAGTACAGATCTGTAAGATGGCACCGACCTCTCTTATTCTACCCGAGCATAAATCTGTCCAGGCTGCCTGAAAATTGATCAGGTCCTGTCCAGGCTGCAATCAGTCGTGTCTGATAAAGTGTGTCTTAATATTGATGAATTAGAACCTGACCAGACAGCAGTCATGCGCGCCTGATAAGGTGGGCCTTACTACTGAACCAAGTCCTCATCAGGGGACCAAACGTAGTTCTTCCCTGATCATGTGCTGATCAGAGATTACAAGGCAAACTTATCAGGTTAGCGTACGGATGTAGCAGTATATGCAATTTTTTTATAAAACGTGGTTTCAGAAGAAATATGAACGCGACATTCAGTTCTACGGTGTAAATTATGTAGAAAACGAAAATATATAAATGTTACTTTTATATAGAATTAATAACTCAAGCGGTCGAATAGGACGCACTAGAAACGGTGGAAAGCTGTTTTTAATATACGTTTGCGTAAATTTCAATTTTACGCAGAATTTTTTGTATAATGCCGATCACTCGTGTGCCATTGGCGTCACGCATGTGTATCTTATTTGACCAACAAAACAGCCTCTCAAATTTTATGTATAAAATTAGCAAAATTGTATATTATGCAACAAGTGCCATACTTCATGCATTGCGCGAGTCCCATACGATACTTCATGAGCAGATTTTCTGCATCTGAAGAAGAAACAGTTTGTCGGTGAAGCAAAATACCCTTCGGTACTCGAGTATAAGAATTTTATTTTACGCATCGGTCTTATATAATCGCACATTAAAAACCGGTGAGGTGGTCGTCATATATTTTTACACACGAACAGCATACCATGCGTAAAAGTAAGCAATTTCCCACTGTCTTTAAAACTTATTCGGGCGTTAAAATACCGCTCTATGTATTAACGGCAGAATGAGCTACTGAGCATGATCATAGCTCAAACTTTTGATGTGCCACCATCCCCCTCGCTATATTCGACTTTATTACCTGACCAATGAAGAAGTATTTTAATTGTTTTCACACTGATAAAAATAATTTTGCTGACACAAATCTAGCAAAAAAATTAGCTAGAATAGGCAAGTTTTTGGCTGATAAAGCGAAATTTTCGCAGTGGCAGCAAATTCGACTGGGTGCATTAGCGAAAACATTTGCTGAACCAAATATAGCAACAAAATTCGCTGCGTTAGCGAATTTTTTCACTGGAACAGCCAACTTTTTCTATCAGTGTACATAACAAATTGTATGTAGATAGCTGCATGTCACCGTATGACAACCTAAGTTAATCGGCGATGATGAATGAAGCGTAGTACCTAATAGTTTCTTCAGTAGAAGATAGTTTGCACGCGGCAATGTCCTCTTGTACCCTAACCTAATCAACACGTCGAATGCGTCTGTTGAGTATTTTATATATTTTACAACATGCGAGTAAACACGTTACATTTTCGGGATAATCGCCAGACATCAGTGATGCATTATTGATCGACGCAGGTATGGATAATAACTTAACAACCAAGCAGCAGAGGAACTTCGTGGAACTGAGCGCGAAACGGGCAGGCGCGGCTGGCAAACGTCATTTCATCCTTCTTTCGGGCATTGAACATGGCAGAAAGTTCTCTTTTTATCGAACGAACAACGAGAATCGCGTGACTGTCAGTGGTCGGAATCGCAAGTTCCACTCCCATCCAACCCCCTCGTGGGGGGCGTGAAGCCCCGTAAAGCTGGATATGCAACGAGTGCAGAATGTCGCAACGGGCTCTATGTTTAAGAGATAGCCAAGTGTAAAGAGCAAAGACCTGCTGGGCCGAAGCCATAGAGTCGTCGATTTGCTGCATTCCGCTGGCGGACTTCGCGGGCAAATCGTGATATTGTCACGGGAAAACATTCCTATTATCTCTTTCTAATTTCATTAGGTTTCAGACAATTTCAGGTTTCGTACCTGGCGATAATTAGATTCATCATGCTTATGTAATTGGGGATCATCCGCACATATGTACGGTGTTGATTGGATGATTTATCAATAATCAGGAACGGTGTTTACAGTAATCAGCAAGTAGGAACGCTCCTATGGGGAGCTAGAAAAATTTGTCAAACACGGTAAAAATAAGCATTTTTTAAAAATCTGGTACGTTGGAGGGGAAATATGTCTATGTTGATGTTTGGCCCTATGAGGTGTTTCCTCCAGGTGTCGAAATATGTACACAAAAGGATGACGCAATGAAGAACTCGTACTTGACCTGCTGGCAAATGTCTAAATTATGTTTGACATAACATGTATACACCAGGATAGCTTAATGACACGTTTGGTGGCAAAATCGTTATCTTATCCACAGCTAAGAAATAGAATTATTATATTAACTACATTATAAATGGCAAGGTATATTCAATTCATATTATCAATCACTTATTAACAACTTGGTTATTAACCCATTAACGCCGGGAAAGACACTTTTTAAGCCACCACTTTCACGTCGCTATTTCCAATTCATTTGACGGAGAAAATAACCATGACGTCGAAAAAAGGTTGCCCTTTCCGATGGTGTCCATGAAATTTTGAAAAAAATTTAAACGTCCTCGTGAAAATGGAGGTTTTTCGTCAAAAAACACGATTTTTTTCAACTTCGATTTTGGTCCAGTTTTCGGGTTGAAATCACGATAAAATATTTGTAGAGCATGTACTTTTGATCTAAACTTGAAGTATCCATGATTTATATAATTAATTTAGGTCCACAAAATTGAAAATGTCGCCCAAAACGCCAAATTTTTTACTTAAACGTTCAAGAATTTTTTTTCTCGAAAACTATGGACTTGTGGAAAAAAATTATAAGAACAAAAAATGTTTAGTATCGACTAAAGAATGCAATAGAATTTTTTTAGAATTTTTTGAGAGATTTATTTATTTTTTTTCAAAAACCCAATAGCTAAAAAAATAATTAAATAAATCATCGATACTTTAAGTTTCGACCAAAAGTACACGATCTACAAAGATTTTTGAGTGATTCCAAACCGGAAACTGGACGAAAATCGAAGTTGAAACAAAAGTTTATTGAAAAAATCGTGTTTTTTCACGAAAAACCTTCATTTTCACGTGGACATTTAATTTTTTCAAAATTTCATTGACACCATCGGGCAGGGCAACTTTTTCTCGACAAAATTCACTATGTCCTACCCGGCGTTAATGAGTTAAAGTGAAATACAGATAAGTTTAACAATGCAAAGACTTCTGAAAGAAACCAAATAAAAGGACCATCAACAGTTTTAAAACAATTTTCTTTTAAAAAATAATCCTAATAATCGACGTTTTTTTAATCCAACCAAACAATTTATCAGTTAAAATTAGTAATAAATAGTAATAAATTATCTTTGCCATCATGAAATTTAGTTTCATGTTTTCTTTCAATTGCATCAAATGAGCTTCACCGAAAAACTACTTTATTTATGTAACTATTCTGAGCTACAGGCTAGAAATTAGTGTTGGCAATGGATTAATTAGTTGTAACTAAGTTGTCTATGCATAATTCATTACATTAAATGAATGTCTTTAGCAGATAATCTATTCGTTATCTCTATAAATCATTTCTTGTGTTGTTGTCAAATGTGCATCAATCTTGAAGGAGATCCACAAGTGTCCGAAATATATTATTCGTTCATTAAATAAAACAAATATTTTTTTCCATTTAAATGAAACTGAATTTGGATTAATTCTAAAACTGTAACCTATAGGTTACGGTAATCTAACGAGAAAGTTAGAGATGACCCGAGCTTTATTTACATTAAATTATTTCTTCAGTTAAGTCTATGAAACATTTTACCTTTAAACCTGCCAACATTTTATTCGGATTCAATCTACAGTTAGGCTATTGGATACACGGAAAGAATAATTAGGTTATGAAAACTAACTGTGAATTGGTTGGAATTTAATAGTTCAGGGAAACAATTAATTGGTAGGGAAACCATTTAATTGGAAAAGAATACAAATTAATTGGTTAAATTTGCCTCTCAACCAATTTATTTACCAGATCTCAGCGCACTAAACCAACGCAACCATTTAGTTGGTTTTTCCAACCAACTTGATCTTTCCGTGTACCGATTGATGAATCTATTGATATTCAATAAATCGATTTGTCATGTATCATACTATCAACAATCCTTCTAAACACTGACAGAGGTGATCAAAATGCTATACTAGTCAATTTATAAGATTAAAATCTCTTGTATTGATTACTTCTTCGAAATGTAGTGATGAAATACTTTCAGTTCTTGATGAAATTTGAACGGCTTACAAAAGTATTTATTACATTTTAGATGAATAAAGTTTGTTACAATTTTGTAAATTTTTCAAGCAATTTAATGATTTTTATTTTGTCGAAATATTTTTGAAATATTAACAAACAGTCTTTAGTACGGATTATAAAGTGTTGTAATTGTAGTCCAGGAACCGTAATATTAATTAAATAAATAAAAAAATGGCCAACACGGTTCATTGTTGTGAATCTATGTATCTATTAATAGATGCCCCTGAGGAGGACCTCCAAGAGTGGTCGAAACGTTGGGCTGGAAATAAAAAGACCTGTTTGGTCCTTTTGTCAACCAATAGGTTTGAACCGTGTTGGCCATTTTTTTATTTATTTATTTAGTACGGATTAGCAAATTATTTATTTCCGTAAAGCATATAACTACTTTTTATGGGAACAGGAACATTGTTTTATTTATTTTAAAGGATTTACAAATTATAATTTAGGAAACCGTAGTATATTTAATTATTGTCTCAAAAATGTTAAATTAGTTCACTATGTACGACGTGAATAAACCTCTTATCTCTTGTTTTAAACTTTGCTTCCTATTGTTTGATACCATTGTCAAACTTACTGATTAAAAGAAACTACCAGCTTAAGTAAATTGTGTTGGTGATCCTGACTAAATTTTCTGAAGTTTGCCTACGCAAACGGACTCAAATGTTTCGACTTCATTCAGATGATAATCAGTCTTTGTAACTAGGTGAGGTGAATTTAACGACGTGGGCGTTGCTGAGTGTAAATGGATAAATTTTGATGCGCCGTTCTGCGACTTGTAAGTCACCTAAGAAAACGTTATCAATTTTTAAGAAAATCTTTAAGTTTACGTTATTGTTGCAATATAAATTTAAACAATAATCATAATGATAAATAGTCATAATTATAAATATTTATGTAAATGATTTAGAAGTTATTTAGAATAAGTTTTTTCAGCATCTGTTATGTTAAATAAAATAATGTAAAAATTGTTTGCTGTTTTATTAAACCTGTTCTAAATGCTAAACATTTCCTAATCCTCTTTAAAATTATGGTAATGGGGTAAGTGATAATGCCTGTTGTATTGCAGTAAACTATGAATAATGGGTGGTTTATTACAATTGAAACTAGCAGTTGCAATGAACCTCGTGCACTGTTCGTTACACTAACCAATCGAATCACACTTGTAGTATTGATTACACAACCATGACATATTGATTAGTCATTACGATGAACAGTTCGACATTAAGTAACAACGTCTCACATAAAACCGTCGTAAAGCGTTACAATATTTTACATTGTTAATTTTTAGTTTTTCTAAGGCTTGTTTCCGATTTCATTCTTCTTTCTAAAAAAAGCACAACAGACCTCGCACTAATTCAATGGAAAAATGTCTGCGGTCAAATAAAAAATAAACCATGGCAAACTACTATTTGGAATATCCTAATAAAAAGTCTATGGGATGCCAACCTTGGGAAAACAAGAAGATGTCAAATGACCACTCAAACTTAATAGATTCGAGAAAGTAAATAAGTAAATTGTGTGCGCTTTCTTACTTTATCAACTGTATGTATTAAGTTCAAGTGGTCTTTAACAGCTTAAACTTGTTTTTTCACGTTGGCACCAAGGGGACTTTTTATGAGGATAACCCAAAGTGTATTGTCCTACGGTTTATTTTTTATTTTACCGTGTCCACTTTTCAATTTAATTAATTCAAGGTTCTTTACATTATACTAAACAAATATGATTTAATATAAATTACTCGATAATAAAGTACGTAAGTGATGTTTACCTTTTTGAGAACTATTCGGGAAAACTTATTTAGCTTATCTCGACCTATTCTGTAAATTTATAAACTACATTTATTATTCCATTATTTCTGTTACGGAATGCAATCAATAGATACCAATGATCGCTTAGCAGATAAGAGTTAGCTAGCATATTAAAGTGTTTACATGTTTATGGCGTACCTTACGATATTGAGAAATGATGTAACATGACCTGTTTACTCCCTGTAGTAACAGTGATGTTTCGTATGAGCGGAAGTTGTAAACTTTTTTTTAATAGAGAAACTGGCTATAATTATCTCTTAAGTTAAGAGGATATTATTATTTCTCGATACAAGTATTTTAAAATACCTATGTAAAATATAAATATATGAATTAGGTAAACAAAACGCAGGGTTCATTCAACAAGCATTACGTGTAATGCCACTTTCAGATTTTTACGAGAATCAAATGGTTAAAATCTTAATTGTAAATTCATCTTTAATTTCAATTTCGACATTACTGTTAAGAAACGGCATCGGTGAGATTTTAGTTTTATTAAATTGCAATAACAAGAAATCGACAAAAATTGTTCTGGGTATGAATTTTCTTCATAAATTCTGTATCCGAAAAACTTTTTTGGACGATTTTTTTATTTTCTATCTTATCCAAATATCGTTATATCCATGCCTAATTTTCTTGAATCCTTCAAAGACGAATACCAGCAAATTTCATTCAAAATTCGAAGCGGAGAAACTACTTTTGTAGAATTTTGTTAGGTATTTCGTGATGCGGACTTAAATTGCAAACTAATTTTCCTTTTAATGCAGAGAGCAAATGTATATTAGATTTCAATATTCATACATACAAAAAATGTTTTCTTTTTTGTAAGTTTATTACACTAACAAAAAATAGAAAAACTTATTGGACAATTGGATGACAATTATAAATTATATACGTTTATAAATTTGCCAGTGATAGCAAAAAGTCCGGGAACGGTCGAATACATCGAAAACCGTAGATATTAAAAAAACACCGAAACACTTAAAACAATTTTTTTAAAGGACTACCTTTGGAGTGGGGGTACCGATTCCCCACCGCGAAGGACATACATGGGGCACGGGGGGGGGGTCAACAATTTTAAATAGCAACATGGGCCGAGTAGGGGCACATTGGGAAATGGGGGTCATGGCAAAAATATATATAACGTTAACATAATATTACATATTATCAATATAACGTTTTACTAATTAGAATTTTACAAAATAATTAATTTAAATAAGACTTTATTTCAAAATGTACCATAAAATATTACTATTTTAAATCAATAAATAATGTTTGTTTCAGGTGGATTTACTTCATGGAGTTTCCGTAAACCATGTGGATTTTTTAAATTTCTTCTCAACTATTGCTGTTATCTTAATATGCTTTTACTCTAGGTAGGTGTAATTTTATGTGTACATATTTTTTTTAAATGTTCATGAACTTTCTTTCCTTTAATGATAAAAAAATTCGATTTAGCTTTTGTTTTGAATATTACATTTCGTACGCATTTTATAATATATTTCTGTTTTTTTAGTTTATTTCTAAATATTTTAAAATTTCTTACCTACATTTATATTTTGATTCTTTTCCTATTTTTTCCCCTTAGATTTCATGCTACCGTACAATGAAATATTGTTATTCAAGTGGTTATATGGTCGTTGTAATATTCACGTGACCATGAATCATTTAAAATGTCACCGCCCTAATTTCTTTATTTCATGTTTATCTTTTTATTATCTAATGAAATCCAACATTTCTACATAATAAGATTTATTTATATTTTCTCTTAATTTATTTCCATAATTATTTTATTTTCGTCAATTTTATTTCTCTTTTCTGTACTTGTTACTCATTGTTTTGTTACTGTATATAGTACGTTTTTCTCAATGCGATAAAAATGATTGAAAACTTAAAAATATTTCAAATCAATTAATCTAGGGAAACCGATATTTTGCGTGTAAATTGTCATGTTTTAAAAATGAAAATTCGTATCGATTAATTATATTTTAAAATGACGGGCGCAGAGATTCTTGTCAAGGGTATTTACAGCGGCGTAAATATTTCGACATTTATTAACATTCTACTCTGATAAACTAATACAAGAACAAAAAAAGTTTGAAAATTCGGAATTTTAAATAACAAAATTCATTTTTTTCAAATTTTAAATTCAATTGCGGAATTTTTTTCCACGAGGACGATTTATATTGGAAACCGATGAAAAAATGTGGTATTATTAGGAATATTATATCCCTGGTAGAAAATGAAGCCGTGTTCTGGCCAGTTTTTCTGGGCTCATTAGTTATAGCATGCGGACCAAAGAAATGGCTATTTTCGCATTTTCTACTAGGGATTATGCTCTATTTTATCCGGAAAATTAAACAAAAAATGAACTTAATATCTGCTCTGCCTGTTATAGCAATTTTGTCCCGTGTAAAGACTTTTGAGAATTTGTAAATAATAAATGACAAATGTACAATTAAACTACAAATATTATACATGACATAAATGGAAAATATATCCTCAATTTATTACAGTAAAAATTCACTCTTTACAATGTAAAATTGGGTTTTGTGTGCAATAGTCGCTGATGCATAACCGACCATTTTATTACATTTTCTATACATTGTTATATATAGTCGAGTACAACTATTAATTTTTTCTTCTACATTATTTGATAAATAATTAGAAATAAATCTACTGTGTTATCTTTATTTAATTATTAGTTCCCTATCTATCAATTTTTTACACAAACAAGGAATATTTTATATCAAAAAAAAGCTTTTGTGTTATTCGATATTTCAATATTCTAATGAATTCACACGGATTCACATTTTCTATACGAATCTACTCTGTTATCTTTCATACGGGTAGGTCTCATCTTCGTCATCAAAACCCCTCGCTTACTCAAAATTTCAAGCTGGAACAGTACGTATATATATGCTTTCGCTGATACGACACGTATTTCCCAAAATACCACAAGGGCTCGATGGATTTCCATCGTTTTCTTGCATGATGTGCATCATTACTCATTGTTCTCTGTCGTATCAATGTCAACGGCCTCCGAGATTCGGGAAGAAATTCCAGCCACGTGTTTAAATCTGTTTCGTTTAGATTTTTTATTTTGTTGTGTTTGGAACTTATCAGTTTTCATATAGAAAATATAAATTTTAAAACTTTTTACAAAAAACGAACGACAAGCAAAGCACTTAGAGTATAAAAATTAGAGAATTATTCTGATTTCTAAAGCATAAATGTTAATATTTTTTTAAATATGAGTAAAAGCTATGAATAAAGATTAACTTTTATATTGATATAATACGAAGTTAAATAAAACTGTATCTTTTCGCACATTTTGAACATCGGCTGCTTTTCGTGATTGATACTATTATTAATTTAATAACAAGTTAATCAATCGAAATTTTCATCTTCTCGTAATACACTAACGTGAAATCAACATTAATATCTGGTAATATATTTAGTCATGTAGATGACACTTGTATGTACAAAATCGAACTTTGTAAACACTTTCAATAAACATAAATATTTAAACGGAACGGGACATTCGAATGGATAACCTATTTACCTAAACTAAGTACTTATATTATATATTGCATCTAAAATATTTTGTTATTCAGTCCAATATAATATGGTTTTGACATTATGAAAATTATTAAATCTAGTTTTATAGTCCATAGACCCTAAATTTCTTCAATAATAAGATATATCGGGTATTTATTTATTTTTAAATAATGGATTGTTTTGAATAAATCCATTAAAAAGTTAGCTAAATAGCTATTAGATAGATGAACATAACTTACTACATATTCACAGTTCACAATTTTTGAAATTAAAATATTATCTTCAAAGTTGGAACATAACCAATTGTTAGGTTGTGGGGAGGGGGAGGGACTTCTCAAGAAACCAGGTTTTATGCTATTATAGATTTATCACTAAATAATTTTATTTAATACATAGCAAAACCAAAATATGCATGAGTTAAAGATATGCGAAATCGTACAGAATTTTTAATATGCCGTTGGTATTTTTTCTAAAGTTACAATGAGTAAGATATTTATGCATAGCATCAACTAGGCAAGTCTCTGCAAACAATAGTTATAACGATTAGATGATTGATGATGAGTTTTCTCATGTTGTAATAGGCATTCATTTCCTAACGGTACTGAAACACAAGGTTGCGATGATTTCAATAGTCACAGACGACAGTAGAGGTAACTAATTTCATTGCCTACGTAATTGGCATATTTTCTTTTCAACTGATTTAGAATAGTAAAATGTATAGCAATTCAACTGCGGAATTTAAGTTATACAAACAAAAGAATGTCATTATTTACGGGAAAAAAATTGTGGCTGCAAAAACACCTTTGCTTAGTTTGAGATTAACTGTTATAAATATTGTTACAAAATGGACAGTTAATTTATTACACAGAAAATACACATCAGAACCCAATATTACTGGCGTATGCACATGCAAGATTTTTTTCGGTGCTTTCTAAGTCAAAACATTTTAAAAAACGAATACTTGTTAATGTGAAATTCATAAAATTGTTTCAACTGTTCTGTCGGTTTATCAGGGCAATTGTTGGCGCTATTACAGCGATAATTTTGTGTGTATACATTTTGCTAAGAGTATGATCGATGCACTTGTTCAGAATATTTTTTAATCACACATAATAATTACTATTAATAACTTATTATATTCTTACATATGAATCTCCAAAATCACTACGAATCAAAAACGTTCTGAACGAAAATTAAATAGTTTTCGCCGGATTTTACTTTTTACTTTTCTCATATGATGAAACCTTAATATTTCATTGTTATCCACATCTTTAAGAAAGATGATTTTTTAATAATTCTTAATTTTGTTTCAACGTCTAAGGACGAATATTGCGCAACCTTATTGATGAGTCCTACGTTTTAAAAAAGCATGCGTGAAAAATGTTCTTTTTCTCAACATCTTGTTTTATAAATAGGACCTATTATATTTGAGAACCATATTTTCATACATTGGTTGATCTGGCCATGTCAGAGAATTTTTCATACTGGCGAAAAAGTTTTACGAAAATTCATTTCACACAGAATCAAAGAACTTTTAAATGTTTGCCCTGTACTCCGTTGATTAATGATCAAAATTAAGGTAATTTGGGTTCTTAGTTTACCGGAGAAGTTATGTGCTTGGGAGAAGAAGAAATTGACCACATTTTCCACAGTGAACTAAAGGAACTGTAGTTTGGAAATGTATAATCTTTTCTTTTAACGAATGCGCAGTTTAGTATTCATTCGGAGACTTTAATGAGGGAGAACTTTATGTGTTTTAATATAAATTGAAATATTAGTAAAATAATTCCTTCAACGCTTAATGTCTACCTTAATAACACAATACTAAATAGGTTTTATACATTCGAAAAAAAACATGACTCATTTATTATATGTTAGTGTACCCCATTATTCTTTAGTGAAATGAGAGATTCTGATTTGGATATTACCAGTAGCATATCTAATGAAACAATAGTTCTAACTAAGACACATACGTATACAGGGTGTCCAAGAACTGATGATCAATATTTCAGAAGATGACTTTCCTTGATATTTCAAATAAAATAATCCTGCACCAAAATCGGATCTAAGGCTCATAATTTGAGTGACGAGCCCTCAAAGTTTTAGGGGAAAAAAATTACTTTTCTTGCAATAACTCGACTCTCTTTTAAGTTATTAAAATATTGCAACGAGGGTTCATTTTAATGCTTTTTTAGCCCTACAATTCATACCTAAGACCATTTGACTTGCTATAAATATTTCTTATATATAAGTTATATAAGTTATGGCCTTAAAAATGGTAAAAAAGGCCAAGTTTTGTAGTTTTGTGGTCTAACTCCCTTTAATAAATAATTAACGGAAAGCCAAGATCTAGAGCTTAAACAGATGAACAGTTTGCCCCCCTTGCACGTTTGATTACTCGAAAAAATGTAAATAAAAGATGACTGAATTAACATTTTTAAAATTCGGCCTCTGTACGGGAAATTCTAAGCATTATAGTTTCCTAGAATGTACCAATGATATTAATTGAGAACTGACCCAGAATTTTCCGAAAATTCTCGATCAAGTCTCAATTAATTTCCTTGTAATTTTCTAGGATACCATCTATAGTAATTAAAATTGCCCTTACACAGCCTGAATTTTGAAAAATCGATTCAGTCAATTTTTATTTACAGTTTTAATGAAAATTCCTACATTATCAGTCCAGCATTTTAGAACCAGCAATGTGGAAGAATTTACGAAAAAATTGTTTGGTACTCACGGTGCAGGTTTGTCGCCAATTCTGCGACATTAAGAGCGTTCCCGTGGATTCAATTTTCATCGGAATCGAACCTATGAGGGGGCAAATTCTTCGAATTATCCAGCTCCACAACTTTCTCCCCAAAAACAATTAGTTACCTATTTAGCGAAATGATTTAAATGCGAAAACCCGCAAAAATTGGCCATTTTACCATTTTATTGCAGGTCTAGTGTTTTCAGGGATGATATATAGGTTTAAAATAGAGCTTGAAAATAAGCCTTCATTCATTGAAATAATGTAAAAAAGTCGAGTTATTGCCAAAAAAGTAATGTTTTTACTAAACTTTAAGGGTTTAATGCTCGTCATTATTAGCCTCAAATCCAATTTTAGTAAAGGACTTTTGGTTGAAAATATCATGGAGATTCATCTTCGCAAATATTGTTGGTCAGTTCTTGGACAACCTGTTACCCAGTGTAGAAAAACAAATTAATGTCAAATCACACGTTAACAACTAGCAAACGATGACTGGTAAAGAGTAAAACCTTAGTAATTATTTTATAATATTCTTCATCTGTAATTAAAATTCTTCTAAACATATTACGAAAAACATTGACCAGACTTTAAATTTTTTTTTTAGTATGAATGAATACAATGTAAAGTAGTAACCTATTTTTATTTGCTTAAACCCAACTTTATAATTAATGCAAATTTGAAGATTAAGTTAATGGTTTTAAATAATTTAAAAACGAAAATATAATAAACTGAAAATAAAATAAAATAAAAACCGACTAATTTTGATTATCGTAATTAGATAGAAAACTAGAATCATCAGTTTTTATTTTAAAAAAATATCTGGAAATTATCCATGAATTACTTATAAAGCATTTTTGTAAAACAAAAACAATTTTCTCGAACATTTAATGAATATTTATTTTCTGAATAATTTTCAAAATTTAAGGACACGTAGGAGATACACATATCTGCCTATTCTTGGTGATTTATCAACTAAAATGATGAAATTGTATGTTCAAAATGAACATAAGACTGTTCTGTATGTTGTACACATTAGAAATTATAAGACAGTTACGGATACTGTCATGTAAATTACATTTTTTGTTACCGTATATCATTTGCGTACATTCCATCAATAACCATTTATCTTCTTTATACTGCGGATTCCCCTATATTGAAATCACTCTTATTGGGAATGTAGAATAATGTAGGGAGGTTCGAAAATAGAATCTTTATCTACAATTTAGATGAATTCAATTTCTGATATTATCCTTATAACTGGACGAAATTGGATTGTAGTTCGTGATTTTTCAATATATATTTATAAATAACTAAACGTAAATGAATTTGATTATATGCATTTTATTAATTAAAATAAAAAGTTAGTTAGCAGAGCTCATTATATTGTAACTTTGCTGAGAACGCTGTAACGTATTTTAATTAGATATCACCGAAAACAAAAAAAAGCCTGTTTCAAACAATAGCTATGAAAACATCAAATGCAAAAAGTACACTCATGTGTTAAAGTAAGATTACGCGGAAGATCCCGGGGCATGTATGTAATCCTTCGCTGTATAAACTTTCGATCGTGTCCGTGCATCCTAATGTCGCCTAGTATTGTGAGTAGAGTACCATAGTATATTTAAATTCTAATATAAAATTGAGTACCAAAAGTTAAATATTTACAAGAAGATATAATTAGCATGTCGATCTGCCTGCAATGTGAAATTCGATTATTGACATTTTTTGCTGATGCACAACACATTAATTGAAATAAAATTCAAACATTGGAGAAAAAAAATGAACGTCAATTTGTAAGAAGTGGGGAATGTAGTTTTCAATGCAGTAGTAAAGGTATAAATAGAATGCCAGTGGATATTTCTAATTATAAAATTATATTTCCACTATCATAATTATTAATGTTATATTGGGATATGTTATATTTCTTATTGCGGATATTTTTAATCTTGCAGCTTAAGCGATGGCTCAATTAGGAAGGTACGAATTTAGACATTTTCTTAAAATGCTGATTTAGTTGTTTTTGCATTTTCTGAATTTAAGTTTACTTTTTTGCTTGAATCAATTCTGAATATTTCATTACTTTTCTTTGTCATTCATACTTAAATTTGTCCTTCTAATAGCAGCAAGGTTTTTCGTTATTTAAAAAAAAATGGGCATTTCTTATTAATTACGGGATTTGAATATTTTTGGTTGCTCTTTAGAATTAATGTTTTATGTACTGACGCAAAAAAGTCAAAAACCGCATTTTAAATTTAATAAAAGTTTTATAAAAATTTCATGTTCTTTGAAAAGTCACAAATATCGTCAGGATTTTTACTCTAATTTTTTTGAATTCATAATAGATATTTGCGTATCAAGAGGTACGAAACTTTTTGTAATGGTATCACACTGCAACTTTACGATCTTTTATGTAAATAGAGGTGGATTTCGTCATTTTTTTTAAAATTTGTTCGTTATGTCATGTATTCATTAATTTAGAAAATTCCGGAAATTACAAATTGGGTTACTTATACATCAATGTACTTAATATTATTTCTCTAATAAACATTGTTTAGTATTCGTTACTATTAAAATACTATTATAATCTTCTATTAATTTATGTATATTTTATTAACATACTGATGTAATGTCGAAAAAAATATATTTTTATGCTGGCACTTACGAACCCATAAATAAACAATTGATGTACATGCTTGACGAGCAAATTAGGATGTTTTTGTGATGCATACTTTTAATATTACAAGCTCATTTTGTTCTGATGACAGAAACCCGTCTGCTCTAACAGAAATTAATGCAAATTTTGCTTGTAAACTTCAGCATTTTTTGTCTGATGGTAATGATGGAAATGCTCTGGAGCATTCGAACGGCAATCGAAAGGTCTCGGGTTCAACTCCCGACGCATCGAATCCTTCCCCTTTGGTCCTCATTTGTTTAAACAAATCTTAAAACAATCCAAATTTTCCGTCTTTTCCATAATAAAAAGTTGTGAATTATTAAAGAAAAATTTGCATCATTGTCTGTCAGAGCAGGCGAGTTTCTAACATCAGGAAAAAAAATGTCGTGATTTGCTCGTCTAATTCGTAGATCAATTTTTTTTAGGTCAGTTTATTTACGGATGGAATGTCCATTTCAGGAGAAGTATAATAATTATACTATTTCTAATCATAAAAACGTTAACTTTCTTTAGTCAAAAGCAATCTTATGAAAAGTTGTTAACATTTTACTCAGTTTTTCTAACATCACTAAATAAATTTTACGAGAACGACGTCGTTCCAAACGATACTTTTGCAAATTGAATGAGTCACTCAAATTTATTCGCAAGCAACTAGTCAGCACTGTAAAAAAGGTAATGTATCTATTTCCGAACACTCATAAACGAAGCTTTTACTACAATTTCGTTCTGAGATTTCCAGTGGTTTGCAAATAAATCTCGTTTTGTACTTAATTTTTTAAAGCCATACTAAAAGCAAAATCTTCATTATTGTTATTTTTCAATCGTATTAATATGTGAAATATTTACAAAATGAAGCTTGAACATGATAAACTAGACGCCGCAATCATACTTTCTCTGAATATTCTAACGTCTATAAAATTACATGATTATATTTACTTTTTAAATTTAAATCAGCAAAAATCACTGCGACTCAGGGCACGTGAAAAATAAGTTTACTTTTGAATGTTTACAAGATGTTACTTCAAGATAAAAATGACATAATGAATTCTAACGAAATGTCTGATTTACTGCATTTTTTAGTTGATATTTGATGACATTAAACAAATATTTTTTATATTTGGCAATAATATATAATTTAAATTAGTATCATATAACAAAATAATCACAACAAAAATAACACAAAATAAATAACAAAATATTTATTATGTGTGGCTCAATATTTATTGAAGTTATGACAATCCTTCTGTAAACATATATAAGTAAAAACTGTATAGCCAATTAATACATTTATTAAAAAGTTAAAACGGTTTGTTGTAGTTGTATCGAATCTCAGTAACGAATTCACTTTAGAAGCAGCTTAATCAGTTTCATGAATGTTATGTGACATGGCACATAAATATAACTGGCAGTTACGTCTGGTTTTGACTTTTCTGGGTTCTGGTTGAAACTGGAAAGTCCTGAGAGAAGAAAAGTTATTTAGGCCGTTCTTATTGAATTGCTCCTAGTATTACATTAATTTGACTTAATTAATAAATGTGCACAAATTTCAATTTACATATCGTATTCGTAAGCAATAAGTAAAAAATTGTTATAAAACGATTACACTAATATAGAGTAGATGCATGTTCCAAAAATGAACTAAACGAAGAAAAAAATGGTCGTACGACTTGTTTTCAGAAAAAGTCTGCAATTACTCGGGTGAAACGTGACAGGTTTTTTTGACAGAAGCTTGTAGACTCGTTAGCATACTTAACACTCGAGTGATTAATCCTCAAGCACACCATCGCGTGTGCCCCGCAATTACGTGTGCTTATATATATAGGATATTATAAGATCTTAACAAATCGTTAAAAGAATCCGGGAGGAAGTCGGTGACGCATTCCGTATCGATATTCACTAATCGCGTCCCTGAAACTCTTAGTCGGAGTTCTTATTATTACTGTTACGCACTTGACGATTGGTACAGAGGGAAACGGGGGAGGCTGAGTGCGATGACGACGAGATGCAGGAACGTCCGTAATATGCCGTAAGCGCAAGTGTGGAGAGAGTGAGAGAGCAAGAGAGAGTGAGAGAGAAGGCAAAGGCCACCGCGAGGCCCGTGACGTCATAGGCGCTTTCCCAACCCCTCACCCCGTCACTGTCCTGGCAATCCACTTCACCCCTCCCCCTCCTACGCCGTTTCCCCATCTCATCCCCGTTCATATTGAATTTCTAATCCCGCCTTCAAAAGAAATCCATTTACAGTTGATATCCTCCCGGAAAGTACATTTCTCTCTCAAAGAAAAGTCAATAATTAATTGCAGATCTTCTGCGAGAGAATCCCTCGCTTATGAAAAATGTATTTGCTAAGAATATGACGATTGAGAAAATTTTTAAATACATTCGTCATAACCATATCTGCGAGACTTTTTATCATGACGACACGTTCCCCATCGATCACAATTGAACGAGTACCAAAAGCTTAATGCTGAATATTTGATAAAATGTATTTTATTTGAAAACAAACCGGATGTATTCGAATTTTAGTTGGAGTTACTAAAAATCAATCATATCGATAATTATGCGACATGACTATATCGCACTCTGTAATCAGTTTGGCGCATTAAATTTACTCAATTTCGATACAGCCTATTTCCAAATTTTAACATCGCATTTGACACCGATTGCAAAACTGGTATCGGGTCATGAGATTGAGGCAGTTTCAACCAAAAATCGATAAAAAACACTGTTTTCGACGATCGAAAGTATTTTGTAACAAATTCAGTTACCAGTATTCGAATCAGTTGAACATAACGACGTTTCGTATATTTTACAAAAGTTTTGTGTTTGACCCCATTTGATTTTCGACATTTTAGAATAGACTGATCTACAATAAATTAAATAAAGCAAATGATAGAGTTTTTCTTGTTGTGATGAAAGTTGTTAAAGACATTTAAGATTCGGATTTTTAAATTTTATTCTTACCGTAAATTTTAAAGACGACTTACGCAAAGAACGTAACATTTTTAACTGCAAATTTCATGATTAACAAATTCACAATAAGTGAATAAAACTTACCCATAAAAATGGAATGCATTAACCCTTTAGCTGTTGGGCGAAAATCATCTTTGCGTGCCATTTTTGTCTTCGAACAAAATTTTCATTGATTTACCCTATAATTTTCGCTGAACCCGAATCTGAAATCGAATTTTAAGAATTCAAAATGGCGGATATAATATGGCGGACGTAAGTTCGAAAAATGGTTCTATTTTTATGAAAGTGTGCATCTTACGGTTTTTGAGGTCGCTGAATTTGAACTTGACATCGGATTCCTAAAATTCAAATTGACGGATCCAATATGGCGGTAATAAATTCGAAAAATGGGATCTTCTTACGAAACGATTCACAAGATTGTCAATTAGTATAGAATGATTTGGTAAATTTTATTCTTTATATTGTTTCCGAGTTTCAGAAACTTAGATGCAGGACTCAAATTCTAAAGTCGCCATCACGAACATCTATTTTTCGAATTTTCGTCCACCATACTGGATCCACCATTTTGAATTTTAGAAGACTGATTTCAGATTCCCATTCAGTGACCTCAATTTCCCCAAGGTACTCACTTTCATCAAAATCGAATCAGTTTTAGAATATGCGTCCGCCATATTGGATCCGCCATTTTGAACTTTGAAAATCCGATTTCAAATTCGGATTCAGCGTCCTCAAAAACCAGAATTTACCAAATTACAGTCGAATCAATGAAGCACAAATATTTTTTTTTCCCATGCGCACATACGAGTCATGAGACAAAAGTGTCACGACTTTTTTCGACGCATATATACATATGCGTCACTGACAGTTAAAGGGTTAAAAAAATCCAAACTAAGTGAAACCTTCTATAACCAGTAAATTAAAAAAATACTGAAAAACACTCCGAAAAATTCAAACAAAATTGTAAAAAATGTGTAAAATTTCTTTCCAACTTAAATTGCTCCAAGTTTTTTCGATTTTTTATTTTGAAAAAACTGAACTTGGGTTAAAAATTACATAATAAACTCTTCGAAATTGTAATCTTTTTAAAAAACTTTATTGCATTTTTCGTTCTTATTACAGATATTTTGAGGAACAGGCACCGCTTTGTTTCCTAAACAAATTTTCAGCACTTTTTTTGTAGTTTACTAAAATACATTGCTATAAACTTTCACGCTTTTATAAAAATGGTCGTCAACTAATCGATGGCTAGTACGATGAACCCTATATATCCAACGTGTACCGTAAAACTGGACCACTCGGTTTTGGGTAGAAGAACCGGACATTTCGAGAGTTGCGACAAAAAACCGGCCATTTCGTGGTATCCGTAGAAGAACCGAACATTTCATAATTGTGCGACGAAGAATTACCGAACATTTCTAAAGCTTTTTCGATATAATAAATCGCTATAGTAAATCTTGAAATGTCCTGTTCTTCGTACCAAATTTTGGAATGTCCGGTTCTTGATCGCAAATTCTGAAATGACGATTCTTCGTCGCGAAACTTTCGAAATGACCGGTTCTTTATACCAGCCATCGAAATAGTCATGCTTTCCAAAAAAACTACTTGTATCCAGTTTTTTAGTACATATTTTGAGTTGTATTGCGTTTATTTATTTATCTTGTATATGACTTTATTGACGATGTTGTCTTTAGATAGTGTAGGACAGAATTCATACATAATATATTACACAAACTTAAACATTATTAGAGTGCTTTCAATGATGAGTAATTAAACATGTAACATCAATGTAATAAACCTTTGACCAGTGTAGGCAACTATTTTATTTACCTGTTACACACTACAGTATGTATTTTTCGTTTAATTTACGCCTCTACATCACCATCAACTATTGGGAGTAAGAGCAACCTTTTCGAGGTTTTTTCGTGTAATTAATATAAATTACGTGTCATAACTATATTAATTATAGGTTCAACTAAATATGTAACATCTATCTGGGCAATCAATTTATCTTCAACAATATCAAACTGCATTAAATAAGTTTGAACTCAGGCCATTCAGTGACTTCAGGCTATATGTATGTACATGAAAATTCTGTAGCCTGTCAGTTTAAAAAATGTCCAATCTAAAGTCAAATTAACTACACTATCAGAATATTTCATAAGACTTTTCGTAAAACGCGCTGCGATAAATTATATGATTATTTACAAAAAAAAGCAAGGATTTGTCATTTCTTCATTATCTCGTATGTCATATTAGTTAGTATAATTCCAAAATTGTTATAAGCAACCTTCTTATGAAAGCATCTAAGATCTGCAAAAAGTTAAAATATATTTCTTCGACTATATTTTTTGCGAAATGCTATCAATTTTAAACAAAAGATTCCGATACTTATCGACAATTTTATAGTGTTTCAGTAGCCATTTTCAGTTTCAAAATGTTCTGTGCTCATTTAAAAATTTTAAAAAATCCTTGCAAACACGGTTTCGTCAGTTAAAAAAAAAACTCTGAAACGACATCAATACGAAAAAACAAAAAAAAACAAAATATTAAAATACTTGTTCTTTTTTAAATCATGTGTAATTGTTCTCGGTTGCGTTTCTCGAAAATATAATACATTTTTTTGAAAGTTCAGTTGATTTTATATCATAAATTGCTTGGACATTTTTTGAAATTTTTACAAAAAATACATTTCAAACTGTAGGGATGAAATGTTATTCAGAAATGTTAAGCACATATATATATATATTCTATTAGGAATTCCATATATATATATATATATATCCAATGTGTGAAATTCAATCTACACTGAGAGTAATTACATATGAAATTTTATTGTTTAGTTTTGGAATTCCTAATAGAAAAATTTTCTGTAATAATAGTAGGGGAGATTGGGGTTAGTTGGCGGTAAAATTGTTAATCTATTTCTATAAAATGGTGTACAGTATAATTCAATTAATACAATATACCATTTTGAAGGTGTAAGGTCTAGCAATAAAATGCCTTCTGTAATATTTCATAAATATTGTTAAAAAGAGAGAAAATGACCAAATAATCGGTAAGTTCAAAAACCGCCAATACACCCCACACGTGGGGCACATTGGCGGGTGCAATGGGGGTAATTGGCGGTTGATAAAAACTTGTGTTTTATTGAATAAATGAATTTAATATACTCCGGTATGATGTAATAAGTAAATCAAATCTCTGGCTTTCGCTTAGTTTCCTTTGTTGCAATAAAAATACGTTAACGGGGATATTTTTTGTAAGAATACCGCCACTCTCTTGTGGCTATTGTCGACTATCCATACGTTTATAAATAAAACATACATTTTGCACTTTTACGCAGAAAAACCAATTTTGTAGTATATTATATATTATTATTTGTCATTACTTTTTCATCCTTAAACAGTATTTTTGAACAATTTTTATATTAAATTAATAAATAACTATTTTCTTAAATGTTTCTTTATAATTTAGTATTTTTTCTGTCGCTTCTTTGCCTGTTGTTTGAGTTTCGAACCATTCTCTGCAATAAGAACATATTTTACAAGCAATAATGATACCGCCAATGTGCCCCATGCAAAACCTGCCAACTTGCCCCATCCCGAGTTTATAAGTTAAAACGTAATTTTCGTGATGATGTATACAAATATTACAATACTTCTCACAGTGGTTTTGTGCAGTGAAAGTAGAGGAAGCTAAATGTATACTTACTCTGATATCGGTCGCAACACGGAGAAAAACGCTTATATAATCGAAAATAAATAGTTACAATTCGTATGCCAAATCAATCAAACCGAACTATAACCAAATTTAGTTCGATAAACAAGGCGTTACTATGGCAAGGTGATGAAGCTGGATACAATGAATATACTATATGATGCATAGAATTTTCTAACGTGCAGAATTAGAGAAAAGTGCAAACCGTCAATGTGCCCCAGCCGCCAATGAACCCCAGTCTCCCCTACGTATTAACAGAAACGATGAATGTTTTCACTCAATGCATTCGATAAATCTTAATTCATAAAGTTTTAAAAAATCCACCTTACCCTTGTTTAATATATCTGACGGAAATTTTTTCTTTTGCATTATTTTAATATTTGACACTGAATATTGTAGTAGTTAAAAACACTAAATACATTAATGAAATTCGTAATAACACTGTATACCATAATAAGGAAAATATTTATTTCAAATAATTTCTATAAAATGACCTCGTTACTTATTTATTTGTACAATATTGTATCGAATTTAACTCATGATTGGCAACTATTTAAATAAAAAGAGAATAAACGTTATAAGGGTAGTTTACAAGCACTAGAATACTTTGAGCGAAACGTAGTCGTTACGCAACAAGTACGAAATGTACCGTTTTATGCACAGTTAAATACGAATGGTGCACGGCCATGCGAGTACATAAAATTACATCCATGTCCCTGGTCGAAATATCTATAGAAACGTTACTTTGTGCTAGACAGATCTATGCATGACCTAGTTAGAATAACCTAGGTTATATGCTAAAATCGACAAAAATGCTTATCACTCTTTTATATAGTTTTTGCGATAATTTATTGCAAAACTTTTAAATGAAATACTATTCTTTAAATTTAACACATAGTTTGTAACATTTAGTTTTCACTAATTGCAATAAATTCCATTTTACATGTAGAAAAAAACGATTCAATGAAATCGATTCTCTCGTTGGCAATATTTTCCTTTAATAAGAAAGAGTTTCCGTAAAAATAAAAAATTGAAACAACCATTCACTGTAAATAAATATATGAAATTAAATATAAACAAAAAAATAATATAAAAAATTAAATTATTCTACCTATCGATTATTTTTATATAATTCCTTCATCTTTCAATATTTTTCGAAAGTTTGGTGTACTTAAACCACGACAAAGGGTAAATATTTTGTTATTTTTTTATAAGGAATCTACGTGGTTATCCTCCATTACATAACTCTACAAAAGAGCCTTTAGAACATAGTTTTTATGAAATGTCAATTAACTTTACTTTTAGTGGAAAATCCCGATATTATAATATTTGATGTTTTCGCAATAAAGTAGACTCCGATCATTTTACACGTTTTCAGACGGGTCATGAAAAGGAAGATAGGATTTTCAAGAGAACGTGATCGATCATAATCTTTTATTAAAAATATTTTTTTTAATATGTAATTTCACATTACAAAATCCATTTTATATAATCCGAACATTTTATGAATAATTGAATGCACTTTTTACGGGAAATTAATTTATAAAATCAATTTAGGAAATTGATATACATTCAGACAATTTTTTTACTAAACAATGTTGGATTAAACTCTAGTGGACGAATTAACTTTTTTTTTCACAGTTTGTCATCCAGTTCAAATAATAGATATTAAATATTAAAAATAATAAATAATAAAAAATGTTTACATCATGTTTTTCTTCGTGTATCGTTTCATTAAAACTTCTATGCATTTTTGTGTCCTCATATTTTTCTTACGATATAAAAATATTTTAAAAATAAAAGAATTATTAATCTATACTTCAAAAACAAATGGAAAAATTCGTAAAATACGTAAATATTAAAACGTCCAAAAGAGCTTTAATAGTAACTAAACTTTATATTCTCTGAAACTTTTAACGACTTTAAGTCTAACATAATTCTATCTAAGACATACAGAAGACTGTATCAAAATTGTTCAGTTGTGAAGCAGGATTTCCACATTGAAATACCATCCAATTTTTTCGTATGGTATTATGACGGTTCAAAAACGATAAATTTTCTGCCAATTAGATTGGAACAATTTTATCATAGTAATATTTTTATAACCAAAAATATAAACCAGTATCAAGTATAACCACTTAAAAGTACAGGACAAAATTACATGATATGAAATTTTCGATTTCAAAGTTCCATTCCAAATAATTAACTAAAAATAGAATAATGTGATGTTTAAATATAAATAGATTACGTTAAAGATTATTTTTAGAAGCAAAAGAGCAAACAATGGCGAGTATTTCGTTTACATTAATCAATTCCAAATCGCGAAAAACGCAATCCAATTTGACGTCTATTTGTATCGACTGGTATTTGTAACTCTCTGATTTCCTGGCGATTCTTCCCTTTTTCGTTGCTATTCTTTGCCGACGATTTTGATCGATACGTATAGCGGAAGGCGATGACCTAGTGACGTAAGAATTATATCATCGCGTTAACGTGATGTAAACGATAACGTCCTATAATAGGATTACATGATTTTATGTATTTAGCACAAGCATTACAACTATTTTCAATAACACATTTCCTATCAAAATTTACTTTATTCATTTATACATATTTTGTTGCACAAATACCCATTAGGACAGTAATAAATGAAGCAATGGAGACAAATAAAACTGAAAGCTGTAACTAAATTTCTACAGCAAAAATTCTTGACTGTCACTGGCATAAAGGTCATACTTTTATTCAGTGTACTTTAAATAAAGAAAATTCCATACGATGTCAAATGAAACTTCAGTGTATTATAATTAAAATATCTGTTTTAACGTGCTAACCGCAGTGTTCTCCGTTTTTTATATCTTCTCTTTTCCAAAGTGTGTATTATGAAAGACTGAATTTAATTATTTTTAACAGCAGATTTAGAAAAGGTGAAATATTGTAATTATTTGAGTTACTAACTACTCATCTATTTATTGCATCACACACAGTCAAATAACACGCAGGGTATGTATAACAATAAATTTTAAAAATTTAATTTTTAGGAAAAAATTTAAAAAACTAAATTTTTAGGAAAAAATTAGATAACTTAATTTTTGTGTAAGAATCAAATAACTGACTCTGTTAAGTCCACTTTTGATATCTAAAACTTGTTTACATTGCAACCATACACCAACATGAATCGAAATAATGTTTTTTATTCCAGCAAGCAAATTTATATGAAACTTTAAATGAATTTTTTTTGCATTTTTAAACGTTTTTTTATTTAGTTCTTTCTAGCAACTACAGAAATATAGTCGTTCATCCATCAAGGACGAACAACGTGGACTTCAGAACGTTTGTGATGATTCAGACAGTTTAAAATTCTTCATTATGATGAAAATATTAATGGGTTTCCAAAGTTCGAGTAATATAGGAACTGTTCTGTATAATTTTTCAAAGCGTAGAAATATTTTTCAATTGAATCTTGTAATCGAACATTGCCTTTTTTTTTATAAAATGTGATTAAAAGTCATCGATGATATAAATTTGATATGCTCTTGTTTCTGAAAGATCCTTTGACTTTTAAACAACATCTTAAGGATTCTACTGAACTGTAACAAATTTAAATATTTCTTTAACTAGTATTCTAATATTTTTAACTTTTAAAAATGTCGTGACAAAATATTTTTATATGAAATCACTGAAATAGCTGTTGCTGAATCAAGATGTTGATTTCAATTGCGTGCTGCAATGAAGGTTCAAAATACAAGCAAAAACTTATACAAAATAGTGCATTAACGTACGGAGTGAGCCTTAGACGGACACGGAGCAGCCGGTAATGCGATAAGCGGGCGGGAAAACTTGCAAAAGCCACTTTGCATCTTTTTCTGTAAACTGTAACTTTCAGTTAGGTCTACTGGCACAGAAAAGTGATAATTTTGTGCAGATGAAAAAAAAAATCCAGTAATAACTGAATATCACTTTAAAGAGAAACATTGCAAAATTTGCGCCAAGTTTTGACTGTATTCTTGGTTTAATTGTTAAGTATGGAATTAAGTCTGTCTTAGTAAAATAGGAGTCTAGTTTTTGGCTGGTTTCTATCTAGTTTTGTTATTTCCCATGTTAAAGGTTTAAGGAAAATGGGCAGTGTAGCAAAAAACTGGCCAGATTTCTACGAGAGTGTGTTTTATTTAATATAGAAATTGACTTGGTTCTGCTTGACTTTTTTCTAAGGGTGCGGGTCGAAACACCGACAAATAAACAATCTGCCAGTCAAAAAACCGACAATCGAAAAACCGACAATCGAAAAGCCGACAGTCAAAAAGCCGTCACTTCAAAAAATGAAAGCCCGCTAGTCGATGTATCTGTTTTTTCATGTGTCGGCTTTTTGACTGTCGGCATTATGATTTGTCGATTTTTCGCCCAACACCCTTTTCTAATATATATTCGAAAATTATCGAAATCAGTGAAAACTTTGAAATAAATAAGAATTTAGGAGTTTCATAAGTTTTTGAAATTCCAGCATAAATAAATATCACTTTTGAATGGATTTTTAATTTTTCAAATGTTTTGTTATAAAATAAATCGAAATATGGCCAAAAATACACTCTTTTACACATTTAATCTCACTTTTATGTGGGATGTGTTAGGAACATTCTGTTGACGCCATCATCTTCAGCAGGAAAACTCCGTTCGACAATCAAAAGTAAAATTTTGTGGGTCAGTCCCACACAGAACCGAAATTTACAACAATGTTAAATAAAGTTGCTGCAAGCTTATTAACATTATGATAATCTTATTTAATCTTGTTTTAAGACTCTGTTCTGTTAGGGGTGTCATTGATAACTTTAAATCGACGAAAATACTATTTTCTACGTTTTTTTTATGTTCTATGTCGAAATAAAATTATTGTATACACTGCCATATTTTTATTTTTTTAAAAATTGCAATTGTAACATTTAGATTATTTACTCGCCCAAAATTAACATTTTTTATAATTATATTTAAATAATGTTAATGAGATAATATTTGTATAGTAGGTGCATTTAGACAATATAGTAATAACAATAATTTTGAAATCTCTGTAGATTTTATTGGTAACTTTTTAAGATTGTTTAAAAATTCACTTTGGGTGAACCAGTATTTTTCATGCTAACAGAAGCGACTATAAAAAAAGGAAGAAAGTTAATGATTATTCTCCAACTACTCACTACACATATTTTAAACTAAAGTAAGCCAACTTCTTTCTCGACAATAATTCAAATTTATTTAATAAAATAAAACTCCTGTAAATTAAGAAATTTCAGGGAACCTTTAAAAAATAAGAGGGTATAATTAATTTGTCGTCGGAGAATTACAATTGTACTAAAATAACGTTTTAGTTATTTTCGATTAAACATTGTAATTAGTTGTAGTTGCACTAAAAATTATAATTAGTTATGATTTTTTATTTTGCTGTAGAATCGCACAATTTTCTTTAAACGATAAATAAATATTACGTTTTATAAAAGGAAGAATGGCCTAAATCGGACCTACTTTACTTTTTCGTTTACGGAAAGCGAAAATGAAATCCGATTTTAATAAAATCTAGACTGAGGGAGTAGCTTAATTGAAATATCCTTTTGCCGAAAGATTTATATTTATTTTATCAAATTGTAGATGGTATATGTTCAGGCCAAATCATATCAATATATTTAATTTTGAGATTCGAAAAATGTGTCTAAAGCGGACCTGGGCGTATATTTTCTTCTCTCTTTAATGAAAATATTCACTTTCTTATTTTTTAAATAACAAATAGCCAAATTAATTATCTTTTTATCAAGCCTCAAAGTATGATATAAAAAAATTCCAAAAATGTAAATTTGAAATTAGAATTATATTTATCACAGTAATTGTGGCAACAGATGTCGATGCAAAAAACACTGAAGTCCGAAAAACAAAACCACAAAATAAACTAGTACCATACCCAGAGAGAAAAAAGTGTCAATGGAACCACGAAAAAATAGTAGAATTGATTTCAACCTCTTAAGGAGTAGAATTAACTATATGTAAAGTAGAGTTGATATTTGAGGTTATGTACAAACGATTTAACAATGGCAAAAGCGTAAATGGAAAAATTTTATTATACCGTTTAGCATGGAAATAGTGAATGCAACATCTTTTTGGATTTACGCGTTTTACTATTGCGTTAACTATTTCCTTTCTCTCTGTGTACAAGGGTACCATCTAGTTGCCACGAATTGAACTCGGCTAAGGGTTAAGTGATATCAGTACCTCTGAAAATTCTCGAGAGAATAGGGCAGTATGACTGAATGTCGCAAAACAGCACCCTTGGGAATGCGATTGATAAATCCAACACTTCGAAAAAGACAAAAATAGAAAATTTTCTGTTCCAAATATGGAGAGGGGAATTTAATCCCCACAATTAACATCAATAATACTAATGGCGCGGAATGTTATCCCTTCAAAAAAATTCTCTGTCGAAAGTATGTTTTTGTTGGAAAGATGTGAAAAATAGGCCAAATCTCCCGAAATATAGAACATGCAAATGTTACCGCTTGTTATGAATGTTTTGAACCCTAAAGAAATCTTAATGAAACGAATGGTAAGGCGGATATTTTGTTTGTTTACGACGAATTCTTAATGACATTCATCCCGATTAGGGACGGGGAGCTCCAGCGAAAGATAATTTAGGGAGAATATTTGAAAGGAAAATCTGTATTTTCATCAGGGATTTCCCGACACGCAGTGTACGCAGCGATCAATATTCGAAATCACGGAACCAAGACTCGATTAATTCGTACCGTCTGGCATTCGTCGCTCTCGGATTTTCCGGCGTGATCCTCCTTTTTTCTCCGCCGCTCCTCGCGGCCCCTTCCTAGCCGATTTTGATCGATACGAATATCGAAAGGGGGTGTCCTGACGCGGTGACGTAACAATTCGGCGGCGCCAACCGGGGCGAGGGGCGCGAAGCCGCGAACAAGGGCCGATCGATTCCAACGACGAGAAGCGCCTCGTCGAGGGTTGCTTTTCCTTTTCGCCGGCGGCCATCTTGGAACATTCACGTTCGCGCCCAACGTCGCCGTCGAGGGCAGCGACGCGACGTCGGCCGGCGACCATACGGGGTCGCCGACGATGACGACGTCGACGACAACCACCACCGAGAGGTATACACATGCATTATTATATATGCGTTTCTCGCATGATGCACGAGTGTATGCGTGCGTGCGCTTCGAACGATAATTACATCGGAACGAGGCGAAGTAATGCCGGTGGCATCTGGGAGAGTTTGCCCCCAAGGGTGAGGGAGGAATTCCGAGGGTTGCTCATTCGACGCTCCCGACGACGATGACGTCGACCGCGTGATACCCGGTTTCAAAGTTTCGAAAAGCTTGGACCGATATGATCCGCCGTGCTGGAGAACGCTTCTCCCCACGACAAAATTTAAGCCAATAACGGAAAAAAATGGAAGAAGACATTTTTTTACATAGATAGGTTCCAAATATGTACTAGAATATAGAATCACGTTTTTAGACCAACATTTAATATGACGTCATTCCCAAAATTGGAAATCTTTAATTTTTTAACATATTCTCGATTTGAAGCCGTATTTTTCATTTCTCGCTAAAAATGGTAAAAAACAAATTGATGCAGAATTAAATTCTCGATCTTTTTTTGTTGAAACAACTTTTGTGTAAAATAATTATTTATTACTAATAATAAGCATAGAAGATAAAAACTTTGGACATTGAACCAGTTTTTTCAATTTTTTGACCATTTTTATTAAAAATAAGGTATACATTTACATGGCAAAGTTGTAGAAACAAAATTTCGAACCAGTTTCGTAGAAAACATTTTTTTTAGGACAAACGTATCACGAACAGGAAGACGCGTATTGTTACGACCCTCAGGTATCATGCACATGAAAATCGTGAAAAAAATAAAGATTCCAAATTTTGGGAATGACGCCATATTAAATTTTGGTCTAAAAACGTGATTCTATATTCTAGTACATATTTGGAACCTATCTACGTCAAAAAATTTCTTCTTCCATTTTTTTCCGTTATAATTCCTAGATTTATCGGGCTATTTAATATGTGCTGCAGCCCAGTTGTTACATAATAATCACATTTGGAGATGAACATTTCTTCTTGGAGACCTCGAAAATACCATTTGGTGCAACATGCATCACTCAAAACGTCGATTTTGCATACCGATTATCCTCTCGACATTACCCAGAGGAAAAAAAAATGTTAATGGAATCACGACAAATTAGTAGAATCGATTTTAACCTCTTAAGTAGTAGAATTAACTATATGTAAGGTTAGAGTTGATATTTGAGGTGTTGTACGAACGATTTAACAATCAGAAAATAGTAAATGGAATAATTTTATTGTACCGTTTATCATGGAAAGAGTTAATGCAACAACTTTTTGGATTGACGCGTTTTACTATTTATACAAAACGGTTCCTTTCTCTCTGTGTAGTTCACCACAAATTCGACTGACTACTCGTATTAGTTACCAGCTCTTAAACTTCAGTAATATCCCGTTCATGCTAATTTGTCCACATAAGGACCATCTTTATGACCTGCTAATTTTATTATTCATAAATACTATATTCCGAAGTCGTTGATAAACCCAATCGAAATTGCATGTCTACCTGTAAGCTTGTGAAAAAATTATTTTACATTAAGACTTGACATCCTTTACATTCTGTATTTTTGTTTCCTAATAATATTTTAATTCCACTTTTTGCCAGAATATCCTATATTAAATTTTGCCAGAATTGGAATTAATAAGTACTTTTTCAAATTATATATGGTAAATCTGGAAATTTGTGTCCATTGTAGCATAAATGAAGGGACTAATTATATTTAGTATCTTTCTATTTTTTAACTTCTCTCTCTTACAAATATTCTCCCCACGATAAAAGTGTGTTTAAAATTTTGACTTGGGTATCTAAACAGTTAAGGAAATTGTTCATGAATCATTTGAATAATATTGCACATTAAATTGTTACAAAAAATAAGGCTTCTTAGAAAAAAACAGTTTTTCGCTTTTTAAGTTTTCGTTTTTCATAAAAATGTATTTCATGAATTTGCTGGAGACCCTTTTGTTTTTTTTTTCATTTTTACGTTCACTAATTATAAATTTATGCAAATTATAAATGAAATTCAAAGTTCGAAAATCACTACTCATTTTAATTTCGGCTGAATAACTTTCAAATTTTTAAATTTCCTAGAACATCAAACATTTTTCCGACGAGATTTTCTAAGAAAAATTGCTTAGTTACTTCAAATGTAAATTACCTATTTTAAAACCAGAATCTGAGGGTCATTTTCGAAATAATATTAGGTGAAGAATCCGAATTCTAGGTTGACTCAATTGAAATATCCTAACCTATAAATACTTCCTAAATAATATACAACTATGTCCAAACGTATACTGTTGTAATATTAAACACCAATGTACCAAACTTCCTATAATGCCATCTCTGCGAAAATAATCATATCTTAAACATTAAAAAACCTTGTACTTTCAAATTGCGTATACGCCTTTTTAACGGAATTTTTTGGACTATTTTTTTGCAGTATAATATAACCTAAAATATACCAAGACCACCATCTTTCGGACCTCGAGGGATTCGGATTGTCCACAAAAACTACTTCAGTATTTGGTCCCAGTGACCCAACAATGAAACCTTGCAGATTCTTGTTATCAATCGATATTAAATTAAATCAACATTAAAAAGAAATGGTCTTGAATGAAATATTTCGCATACACCTAAAATCAAAACTAAGTTAAAATTTGAACATTTTCCGCGTGTCTGATCAATAATGTATGTTTTCACTTACCGTGTACGAGTGTTATACTACCAACCCTGTGTGTATGATACCAACCATATCAGGGGCTTTAGTCAATCATCGAAGATTTAATTATAGAGATAAGTAATAGATTATGAATATCAACAACATGTCAGGAGAAAATTAATACAAATATAAAAGTTTAATTTACTAATGGAAATAAATAGAAAGTACACCTAAATTTTGAGCGAAGTTCATGAACCACAAAACTAAGTTTGAATCTACTATATAGTGTCCACTTCGGGGTCTAAAAAACATATTATATTATATTATTAATGTAAAATTTATGTTAACAAAATAGTTTTACAGTGTCACTTTAAATAGACGTAACGGGACGTGATCAGAATTTATTACTTATATTCAAAAGTGATTATTTTTTATATAAAAATTGTTAATTTCACATTAAAAATATCACATTTATTGCATCTGATAAATGAAGTAAGACGTAACAATTTAGACCGTATTGCAGATTTTAGCAAAACGCTAGTACCACCAATTTCTCTCTCTCTCTCTCTCTCTCGCTCTCTTGGTCTCACTCTGCCTTTCAAGTTCTAAGAAAAGATGTCTAACTATGCCAATGTAATACAATAGACAATAAAAATGTCAAACATCAAATTTTCGTTTCTAATGATACAGCAGGTAGTAAGGGTGTTAATAAACAACAGTTCTCTAAAATTGCCAAAAAAAAATTACAGAAAAACAACTTAAATGCTTTGCTCTTTTTACACTAAAAAATAATTGTTAGTAAATATGATTACTTTTTAACTACTTAACGTTTTTGAATAGATCCTCAACAACACAGTATAAATTGACATTGTCAGTAAAAGAGTTCAATAAAATAAAAATATAGTTAAAGGAATACAATTTTGGAAATTTTTTGATTAAATTTTTACAAAACTACTTGAGTAATTTAAAAGTACTTGGAGTAATTAAAAAAAATACCCAATAAACGAAACAGAATGAATACAAATTTTTAGTGGATTTTTAGCATTACGTTTTGAGTTGATTTAATTTCTTTACGGTTGTAACTGAAACTTATAACGCGTTCACTAGTTAAACAAGATTCAAGTTTATATACTGAAAAATTTTCGGTACATTTTTAGTGGCACATTAGCGTTTTTTTAATCATATCACATATAAAAAAAAAGTTTAAGTTTATTCTTATATTTATTATATCTTAATTTAATTAAATAAATTATTATGTTATATCTTAAAACACTCAGAATATACTGGGTAAATAATTATGTCAACTTCAGAAGTATTAACTTAAATTAAAATAGTAACATTAATAACATCAACAGAGATTCTAACTAAAAAAGTAGTTTCCTTTACTACATTTCTTTCGACTTCTTCAAGGTACTTGAATTTGTCAGGTACATTTTTTGGATTTTCAAGTAATGACCTCCGATCCGTATTCTTTGATGCCGAGAACTATATAAAATACCAACTAGCAGGTTATACGCCTCTCAATTAATTTCTAAAAAAAAATTGAAATGTAACAAATTTCTACCTATTAGCCGAGATTGTGATTTTTAAAATATAAAATGGCTGTAGTTTGCAAATACAGCTAAAATATGTGATTATTAACATTTAATAACCTATTATATTTTATTCGATTTCACAATGTATACACTGACAAAATCTAAACTTGAAGACAATTTTGCGATTTCCAATAATTTTTGGAACTGGGTAAAAATCAAATATGCAAATTCATATTTTTTTAATAAAACTATTGGTTTTAGTAAAACTACTAACTAACCAATCACTGATGTAAACTAAAAAAAGACTACAACCATTTGATAGTTGGACCGTTGAAAAAGATGTTGCTTAATTTTTCATAAATGCAGCTTCCTCACTTTACACGTTTTGAAGATACTTTTAAAACAATGTTCAACAAAATCAGAAGATAGCAAAGACAATTATAAATGATAACCAATTTAGATGCGCTATTTTTTAAAACTAGATTTGCGTTTATACTTCGATCTGGATTGCTAAAAACATTTTTTAATTTGGTGTCATGAGCTTTTTGTTATGAGATATTGTTCTTTTTACGAGTTAAACTTATAGCTAACCTCATTTTCGTTTAACAGTAAGCTAAAGTGTTTGAAATACCACGTCAATTGCAGAGTGGATATATCTTAAATAATATGAAACAAATTTTAACGCTATTATTTTATAAAGTCTTTGAATTTCCAGCAGCGAAAACTTATCTGTTACAGAATGAAACTTGAAACACTGTACAGGAGGAGACATTGATCTCACATTAAAAGTGAATTTTCACTCGTCAAGAGTGAGCTATCACTCTCGCAATAAAGTAGTGCAATTTTCACTTCATAAAGATTAATTGTCACTCCAAGAAATTTACAAAAGATTCGTATGCAAATAGGTAATTAACATTGAAAAGTAACAAATTATATGAAAACCTTTTGCAAAAAGAAAAATAATAGTAGAAACGGCTGAGACGAATATTTCGGAATGGTTTATAAAGAGATTATTAATTACATCGTTTAAAGTTTAATCAATTGTGTTTACCTGTTACAAACAGAAATTGTACGCATTTAAATTCATAAATATTCAATGATAAAATAATAAGACAAAGTCTGCTAAAAATATTTTTCTCAACATCCGTGCTGGCATTTTATCCATATAAAGGCCAGTAATGCATATCGGCTTCACACGACGTAGACTTGACGGGCGAGCGACGTTGTTTTAGAGTCGCTTTTTCCATACGCATATTTAGCTCCAGTAAATCTAAAAAAAATATTTGTACAACTCTTAAAAGTAAATACTTCTCGACTGGCCGAAACGAGTAGAATAATTTTTAGTAAATACTGCAGTCTCACTCTATTTAAAACTAAAAAATTAAATTGGTTAAGGTATTTTTTTTTCATTTGTCGTTAAAGTTGAGTAATCACGTATTATTTGAGAGGCAAGGGTTAGTACTTTCAATACAAACAAAAAACATCTTATTGGTTAATATTCCTTCATGGAAAATATTAGCATATATCAGGAAATTAAAGCAATTTAATGACCTATTGTAATATGTATGCAGAACAATTTTTCAATTATCTTTGACACACATAATGAATCACCAAATTCAGTTTGATGGTAGCAATGAAAAAATGTCAATCATGCATCAATAAAGTACATTATGATACACAGGGTTATTTAAATACAGTTGGTTAAATTGATATAATATAGTAACAGAAATGATTAATAAAAGTCACGTTCAAATATAGATTTATCTGTATAAAAGTATTTTCAGTGCACTACTCCCCAATCACGCCGTTCATCGAAGACCTATTTCTAGTCATTTACCAAGAATCAGAGGTCAAAGACACCGAACCTCGTTTCCATATGTTTACGAACCTCGTTTCCGCATAGACTAATGGTTTTTCACTTTTTTCATGCAAGAAAAAATAGTCAAGGGAAAATAAACATTTTTCTTTTCCATATAAAACTAGTTCAAAACTTTTAGTGACTTGCATGCACTTATTTCTCTTTACCAAATCTACTTTTTTTCGACATGGTATTGATTAATGGCAGATCATTGCGATTCATTTCTTGTCGCATGATGTCATCGCTTTTAAATGAGTTCATCCAGTTGGAAATGATCTTTAGATAGTCCATTCAGAAGGGACTAACTGATAAATGATAAAAACAACAATAGAATATGTACATTGAAATATAAGCGATGTAACATCAATGCCCATATATTTTCTTTTGATTTGGACCCATTTCTGTCAAAACCCCATTTTTTATTCGCTTCTCGAAACTCTCCATTTAGAGTGGGAATATTGAAAATCTTTCTCTACTTACGATTCGGTCCTGAATACGTGATGTTATAAAACCACTTTCTTTTCCATTGTGACGAATTGCATTGAACGGCCTTTATTAAAGTACTGGAGACGATTTTGGACGGCAATATGCCACTTTTCATGATATGTGGATAAAGTTTCATTTTTTTTAAATATAACGTACACATATATTAAGTTTTTAAACAAGTGAACGTGAAACTCAGGTATATTTATTAAGGGCATAAATCATGCGAAACATATTTGAAGAAATTTCTTGTGTCTTAGGTTAAGAAGTAGTTGGTGCTCAGAAACAAAGCAAAGTTTTAAAATTTTTTTAATAATAAATATTAAAAATGCCATAACATAATTATATATATTAAATTTCATTAAATAATTTACGAAATTTTCTAGACGATCTATACGAGAACAATATTTCACGTTTTCTCAGGATATGCTAAGTCGCGGATATATGACAACATTTGTAAAGCTAAAAAACGAATTGTAGACATTTCTCATATTCATTCTTTGAAATAAAACCGGCAGTTGCGATTCCTTACCATATATATACCATCTTTTTTGCCCAACTTTTTTTACAATTAGTAGAAGACATTTCGTGCTTTTAAAACATTTACAGAAATTACTTTAAAAGTAATGACTTTGTAGTAATACAACAAATGACAATATTACATAAAATTCTTCATCTATTACTTTGCCATTGTAATATCTAATATAACGGCAACTATAATTAATAACAATTGTGATTGCAGAATATCATTTCACAAGTAAATTCGAGAAATCTTTTAATTGATACATCATGACGAGCATTTTAATAAATCATGAAACCTACATTAAACGAGCTATTGAATTGCTGAAAACAATTGTAATGGAATGAGTTGTTCAAATACCTAATAAAATAATGTCATATTATGAATTCGGATATTCATGTTAATCAATCATTTATGAAACGCAAAAATAGGAATATTTATTTTGATGAAGAAATAATCTTCATACAAGAGTAAATCAAATTTTTAGGGCTGTATTCTTTGAAATCAAATATGAATCCCAAAAATCATCATAAGCATTTGTAAAACATCAGTTGTTTTATTAACCAGTTCAATTATAAAAAAGGTTAATTTCCATATTTACTTATTCGTATAAACTTAACAAATCAGAAACGTTATCTGTTTCACGTTACAAATACATTATTAAAAAACATTTGCCACATATGTTACATTGAATAACTACGCCTATACAATTTCTCTCATTTCAACCGCTAATAGCGAGCTTTTACAAAAAAAAAAAATTATATAATATTTTTCATTACAGTATCGACTATGATTAATAAATATGATTAATGATTGCACACTTCATCTTTTTACATGCATGATCAACTACGGTTTCACATGTAGGGCACAGAGCCTAAAAGCAAAGTTTTTTTTTCAAAACAAAACGTTCACCAAATCGATTACTTTACATTTTTAAAATGAAACTTTTATAACAGAATAACAAATGATTAATTATTGAATATCTGGCTTTTTTGCTTTAAAGTTCGCAGCAATGGTAAAGTATACCATAGCACCAACAACCAATATTAATTGCATTGGCCTAATTATTAAAGTAAATATTCAAAGCGTTTTTGTTTTAAGTTATTTTGGGCCATTTTTGTAAATAAATTTAATAACAATCATATCGGCGGATACTTTCATAAATTAACAAACTGTTTTGTTAATAATAATTGATTATATTTCACTAATTCGAGTCTTTAACCAATTCGTATTTTATTTGTATTTTCATTTCTTTTTTTCAAGGTTGGAATTCATTCTCCAGAAGTGCTTTTAAAAAATGATATATAAGCTCTACCAGTAACATTTTTCGTTTTTGTTGGTGGATAGCGCTAGAGTTATTTCTCAAAACTTGGAAAAAACAATATTTGATCACGGTTGAATTTGTATTCGGAACAAAAATTTAAAATTTTATGGTGTGATGAATTTGTTGATTAACGAAACAAACTGGCTAAACTTGTTTTATTTTAACCATTTTTACAATGCTTAGGAAAACTTAATTTTCAATTTCTATATAAAATGCAAATAATGTAATTAAATAAAAGAATATGGCAGAGATGCATAACCTATGAAATTAAATTAACATGATTAAAAAATGTATAAATATGACCTAAAAATTGTAATCAGTTTATCTCTAGCTCGACTCGAACTTGAATATTTGACGGCTTTACTTTGGCGAATATTTTAATTTTGCTGTGTATTTTGTGTTGCACCTGAAAACAAATAAAACAGATTGCAGACTGACTGTTAAATTGTGTTATTACCGACACTCCGAATAGATATATTTACAATATATATATATATATATATATATATATATATATATATATATATCAAATTTAAATATATGAAAATATTCACGAAAGAATATTTCGCAAGATTTATTATAAACCGATACTTGCATAATGCATTTCTCGTTACCATACATAGTATGATAAAATACGATCAAACATTTTATTACCTTTGATGTATTTTTCATTAGTCCAATAATCATTTCATACTCACTCGTCGCCATCGATTATTCTTGAATACGTGTTTGGTCATTATTAATAAATAATAATCTGCACATTAAACAATCATGGTGAATCGGTTTCATTATAGGCAACTCATTGTTTCAAAATGGCTAAAGAATTCTATTTGCATGAATGCTGGGGATAGCATTAAACCGTTGACAATAAATCCATAAAGCATTCCATTCTTCCTCTGCTGAATTAGTAAATATAATTTTTATTCATTGTTCTTGCCAGAATATTTTGAAGCATTAATTGCATAAATGTATTATATTTTCATTGATGGAATTACTAAGATAAACAGGCTTTCGTGACTTTGAAGATTAACATTTTAATTTAGATTTCCTGCAAAAAAATAATTGTACAATATGTGTTTCTTTCTGAAGTGAGCTTGACAATCTGATGATAATCCTCCTGACAATAAAAGCTTAAAATGTTAATTAATGAGTGCATTTATAATGACTATTTATAATTATTTTATGATTTGAATTAAAAAACAAAACTTTTGCCTGGATGTACAAATTGATTGTTTTTTAATGGAACATTTTCAGAATTAGGTTTGAAGCATTTTAGATGGTTTGGCAACTTTGAAGTTATCCTTTTAGTTTGCAACAGTCATATGATGGATTTCATCATGTTAATGGATACCTAAAAATTTTATCTTGGACTACTTCATTTTCTTGAACAAGCAGACATGATACCTTCAGGGAGAAAACCGGTTTTCTAGACGGACGCGTCGGAAAAAGTTTTGCAAAAATAACTTAAACCAAATGCCCGGTGTTGGCAAAAGTTTGACATGGTATATAGAAAAGTTTGCAACGTGTTGCTACCACGAGAATGTTTGTATCCTGAAACGCTACTGCGGGAAAATAGTAATCAGAATTTTATGGCAAACGGCGCGTGCGCATTGTCTCCATGGATGAGACCGCACTTTTGGTCGCTGAGAAATTTAGGGAGATATCTTATTTTCTAGAAAATTAGTCCGATTCATGAATTCACTTAAATACACGCAAGAAAATGAATGTCAGAGAAATTTATCTTCGTCAATCGTGTCACATTTGCAGAGAAAACTTTTAAAACATTTTACGATCAAGGGTGATAAATTTTGGTAAATTCATTAATAATAATTTCTTACTTATCATAACTTATATAAAACTCTAAATGTTATAAACATTTTTTATTGAGATTTAACCTACAATTAAAAATTATTTTATATTTTAAAATTCAGCTCGACCAATCGGGACGAAAGTGTTTTTATGTCTAAAAATCATAAGAAGTCATGTTTAGAAACGATAAGGTCTCCAATATTTTATTATTATGTCTTCTTTTAAGCATAACCTAAGAATAGTTGAATACCCAGCTCGAACTATTTCCAAAAAAAAAGAATACAAAACTTGTGAATTAGCATTCTTTTTTTTAGTAAGGTTGGGTTGTACCAATATAATGTATAAATGACGTTGGGGTTAATGTTAATCCCTGTGAGTAAATTTAGGGTCAAGCTCAGGCAAGTCTAATTGCAGTTTTACTCTACTTTCGTGGAAGTGATAAGTATCGTAATTACTTGAAATGTTGGAAATCTATTATTAATACCGTGGGCTACTTTGTGGTCAAATACAAATGTAATATTTTTTAATGACGATTGTAACAATAGCCAACAATCTGTAAGCTATGAATCAGATTTAGAACCTTAATTATCTACTGTTTGCAAATGGGTTAATGTATTTTTTATAGATTATACTCGTGCTAAAAGCGAAAGAATTGCGTAAATGTTTTTCCAAACAAAAGTCCACGAGTCAATCTATTGACTTTCTCAGTTTGCTCGAAGAGATTCGTTTTCACGTACCGTAAGTTCATTTCAGAAAAGTAGATTCCATTCGACGCAACATGATTCCGTCGTTTCAGATGAAATTGTCCTTTATATCAAACGAATCGTTCTTAAATTTCCGAGTGGAAATTCAGCTAAAATTTGTAAAATACAGATGGAAACTATATTTCTTTTCCGACGAATTTATTTAATAAAGTAGTTGGAATTTATGAATATCACGGTTTTAATTAAAATATAATTTAAAATGAATTAATCAACAGCTTACTATTAAAACAACTACTTTCTCAGATCGGAAGACTAGTGAATTAGTGATGGCTTACATCAGTTCATGCTTTTATTGTATTTGTACTTCTTTCGAATATATTCTAACATTTTTTTAAATATTTTTGAAAAAATATTATGTTAGCATAACTTCGTGGCATTCATAATAAAAAACTGGGTGCAAGTCGAAACATAAAATTATAAATCCCGAAAGGCAAAATTTTGAAATAGCGGTGTTCTTTTGAATTTTAATTTAGTTGTTTTCGAAATTGCGGTCTTTCGTGATTTTGATTTTCGTAATTTCACCCTGCACCCGGACTGTATTCAAATAATATTCTGTACAACATGTTCCTCTTGCACAGATATTTTCTTAAACATTACGTGTAAGTACTCCAGTAAGAAATATTTAGCACTGAAGTAACTGACATGAAAACTAACTCATGTTATTAAAGTGTAAACGCATATTTAAACTCCCCGAACGTCATTACGTATTCAGATACTTTTGGGAAAGGCCGGGGAACAAAATTCCGAAAATCAACACACCCAAAATCCAAAATTTCGGTATAGCATGGCTCCAGCGTGATTTTCTTCACTTTGTCTTTGAAAATTCGGCAAACAGAAAGCCAATTAAAATACCTTGGACTCACATAATATCAAAATTATTTTCGCCTTTCGAGGTTGTGATTTTCGGAACTTTGTTCGGGGCCTTGGGAAATAGTATAACAAAACTCCCAAAATGATAGATTGACCCTTTAAATTGACTAACTATGATCCTGTAACTATATATAGTTACTACTTAGAACTATAGTCTTGTACTAACTTCGTTTACTGCCAGTTAGATTTCTTTGCAGTCTTTAATAAATATTCCTCGACATTGATAATTGTTAGGCATGGTAATAAACATAGCCGTAGTGAGCCCGAATTAGCAGTGGTAGCTAAATAGTATTTACAATAATCTGAATATATTACTTCATTATTTGTATATGTCATAATTCATTGAAGGGCCAGAATAATAATTAGACAAATATAAAATAATAAATAATCTAAACATTTTTTAATCAATTTCTTTGACAACCAGACTATTTTTAATGATTATGGCCATACGTTTTATTACATTAATATTATTATCTTTGACTGACGAAGACAATGCTGTCTTATTAATGTAGTAAGATTCCTAACTCGAATTTAGTCATGTGCTTAAGATAAACAACAAACTACAAACGTAACTCGTGCCCGTATACTTAGTCCTAATCGAGTTCTTTCGTATAAATTCACTTCAATTTGATAATGAAAGATTCGTTCAAGATTTAACAGGATTTTTGTTTGTTGAACAAATTTAATTAGGACTAAATTTTCCTTATTTCATACCCTTATATTATGAAACTTTCGCTAGATAGTATCGCAGTCTTGGAATCAGTATTAACTCCCGATCTGACAACCAGTTTTGAAAGACAATTTAAATACACGACTCTTTTGTCTTAAAATATCTTTTGATTAACAATCATTTTAGAATATTATAATATTTTTATCCATTTTCACCTGCTTCTACGACGATGTTGAAACTTTCATAAGGGAGTGGAAGAATGACTTGAAGAGCTGCAGAGATGGAGAAGTCGTAAAATGTTGTATCAGAAAAGCGGGCATACGCAAAACATGTTATTTATGTACCTATACGGATTTTCTCGGCCTATATTTTCTACGAATTTTATTGTACTCAGAGTTTGCATTCGTCGTTCAGTGCCCATAAAATCTAACGAGAGCCCGGGCGCGGATATAAAAAGCGCCCTTGTATGCATCTCTTACTTGCTCAACGTTTGAAAAACGAGTTTTCGTATATTTTTCCCGGGTGGACATTTTATGAGCATTCGAGCACCTTTGATTAACAGATGCTTCATGAAAAAAGTTGAATAAAATTGGATTTAGTCGTTTGCTATCTATAGAGTTATCGTATACGAATAAAACGACTAATAAAAATTGTACAGTAAAATGACTGAAAACTCCATGTTGTCATATAATCGCATCAAATCAAAATGATTAGAAAATTGTCGATGTATGTATATATGATTTATTTATTGATTTAACTATAAACTTGTTAAAATAAAAAGACTAATTTATATTCTTTTTACCTTTCTTCTTCAAAATTGCCAACAATTCCTATTTCTATTTTCTGTTTTATAAAATATATGTTTTCCTAAATGCATCATAGCAATATGTCTAACCTCATCCTTAGCCATCCTTATGGAAATCTTCAAGATTAATTAAATATTCTAAACTCAACAAACACAATTGCAATCTAGGTAAAAAAGGAATTTGGTTAAGGTAACAAATGCACACAAAGAGAAAAAGATTTAATGCAACCGTGCAAGAATGTAGACATGGCTATTACATCTCACAATAATAGAATTAATAACGTAATTAGGTGTACTGGATTGTATCCCACTTTTACAATTCCTAATAATGTAAAATGTACCATGCATTGTATTATTTTCAATAACCAATATTAATATTGCACTACATATTCACGTACACTTCCCAAAATAAATTGATTAGTTGTTCAAACCAGTATCATGTTTGTTGTTGGGATTACGTATGCCAACCAAGTTGTTTATTCCATGCAGTTTTTAGACATTTACAAATATTCAACTTTTCATGGACAGATAAGAGGACTTATTTGATCAAACTATAGTTACAAACATAATTGGTTTGCATGTCTAATTGTTACTCTTTCTAAATAAGTAAAATTGACTAATTGATAGGTGTAATGAATTTCATCGTTCATACAATCATTTATTAGTTATTCAATGAATTTGTTGTCGTAAACAACTCTTTGCAAGTCGATTTATTATTTCCTGCAAACAAGCATTTCTTTTAGTATATTTAGCATACTCTCTTAATCTGAATAAGTGACAATTTCGTCAAATGCGTCAGTGAAAACAATTGCGCTATTAAATCAGTCAATTTCACTGTTTAACCAGTTGATTTTACTATTTAACCAGTCGAAATATCGTATTCACTGAAACTCCTTCAGAATGCAACCCTAATGCCCACTATTTCACGGTTTCTTCAGCTGCACATTCTTTCAACACCGATCACTTAATGTAACCAGTGATTTGCTTTTCATCCTACATAAAACTAAACATCTGTATATAATTTTAATAAAGTAGATTTTAAGGCTGCAAGAACTTTATTCCTCGAATATAAGCAGTTTTTTCTGGTCTCAAAAGTTCTTACAAAGGGAACGTAAATAAATGTTCTGTGTTGTTTTTTGCGTTTTCATAATCGCATTTGAGTTCCACAAGTTGTCCATGCAAGCACGAAATTCTAAATACTGGAGACACCACCGAAAATTTAAATAATAGCGATCTATTTCAGGTATTATATATAATGTTTATCGTAATTGTATGTTTTTAACTATTTTTATAACCTTTAAATTGCATGAAGGTGCTACTATATAGTTTGAGGGGAGTGTAAAAAGTTATATTAACTAAGTTTGTAGTATAGATTTTGCTTAAATTTACTGAATAGATTAATTATACTAGAAAATTAGCTTCTATTTACCACACGCAACTCGCGAAACTATTAAGTGTTTATGGCAATTAAAATACTTTTAATAGCTTTCTGTATTACTTAAGATGAGTAGGAGCTGATTTTTTAGCGCAAACTGTCCATTCAGCCGATTTTAGTTAAATTCGCTTAATTGATCAGTTAGTATGCACTACACTCCAGCGAAAACCACGTGATATCATTTCGCTGATTTTAGTCCGATTCACTGAATTAATCAGTAAATAGACACCAGTGAAAAAACCACTGATTACTGGCACAAAGAATATGGTTTGATTCCAGTGATTTTAGTAAAATTCATCTAACCCATAAGTTAGTAAACACTACATTCTATCGAAAAGCACGTGATTTCATTCCACTGATTTCAGTAAAATTCACTGGAGTGAATAGGCATTGTTTTGAAGCGGCAGAAATGTGATTTCATTTCAATGATATTCCAGCCAATTTAGAAGAGTTCGCTATTGAAATCAGTGTCTAATGGCTGATTCACAGCGATCACACATGCGCTTTGTGAATTATCGACTGTGAACTTTCAATTAGTATTTTTTCGCTGGTTCAGATTAAGAGAGTAGTTACCTGGTCGATGCTCTTTCAGGGTTCCTGAATGTTGATCAGAGCCTAATCCTCATTGATGAGACGCATATTATTATTTCACATGATGTCATGCAATGCTCTATCATGAATTCTTAAGTGATGGCTGTTCAAATCTTCAACAAGCTTGAATAAGACATGCCTTATCATAAGTTCGCAGTGCATTATTAGTAAACTGACATTCGTAGTTATTGCTTAGTAAGGACATCATAATCAGTTTATAAGATAGAGCAGAAGTTAATTTATATATTAGAACAAAAAACTCCCTGGAAGTAGATCAATTGCTATTGCAAATCGTTGGTTTATTCGAGTATTTTAGATGTAAATCTTGCTAAAAGATTTGTGATTCTTCTCTATCTTTCGGGCCAATTTTTTATGGTATAATTTTATTCATTGGCATTAAACTTGCATGATTCTAAGTTTAAAATCAACAGATAAAAACATTTAAGCATTTGTAATAATCATGGATTAAATTAATTCTTAAATGTCTGCCACATCAAGTCAGGAAAGATGTCTCAGTAGCTCCATATATTCCAGAGTCTGATCAGGTTCTGATTGGTTTGACGGATCCCTGATCAGGATCATATTACAATTTTGACAAAATTGTTTACAGCCCATTTAAAAATAAACTAAAGTATTTAAAAACAATACGTTAATGACATATTATGGGAAATTCTTTAAGTTTTCAGACACTTTAATTAATTTAACGGTCTCAGCACTTATGAATTTGAAATCTAAATTACTGAATTCATATATTAAGGAAGAAGAGTTTAAAAAGCAGATAAAAGATAACTGCAAATTATCGCGTGGTTAGAACTACGGTTTGCCATTTCATAACACGGAATTAGTACGTTATCGAATCGGGAACGATGTTTCGGGTAGTTTCGTTATTACTCATGCTTTGAAGTGTTACAATGTCGAAGAGAGGAAATCTGCCGAAACACTCGACCATCCGGCAGTCGTTATTACGTTTTGGCCTCGGTTATCGCAGAATTTCTTTGATGTCAGACCGCGTATCACGGCATCGTGCTTTAAGGTACGAATTAAGAAACCTCTCGGCGCAGAGCTATTCAGGTATACTTCCAAAAATAAGGGACGGAAAACTTTAACGGCCGCGATACTTGAACTTTTCCGACGAGTGCCTTGGGAATTACTTAAAACTTGGCGCATCTCAGTTGCATGCTATGCAGAATTCGTGACCGACCGAGCACCGCTTGTTGTATAAAACAATTCTGTAATTTCAAATGACCCGATGTGATATTCCATCATATTCCACCTTAAAACGAAACATTGCGACGAAATACGATTTTAATAAAATTGTGTATTTAAGTGAAAAAAGCCCATCGATTTCAAGTATATATTGCATTCTCTGTCGTCTTGATCCATTTCAATTTATGAAATAAAATATTTCCTAAGGATTTCAAATATTCACAGAATTATTTCTTTCCGTCGTAGAACGTTTTTTGAAAACCAAATCGCCGTATTTCCTATGAAAGTCAGCTCAAAAGCTATTAAATGTAAAAAATTGCTATTACTCCTCTATTTATTTACTTAACAACTTTTAAGTAACAAAGTTATATTACATTCTAAATTTAAAATATTAGAATAAATATAATAAAAACTACTAAAATGCAGTCATTCTTGGATCGATTTAAGATTAAGTTCTTCGTTTACGTCGAAAATATATTTCAAGTTTAAAATTGTGCCTTAAAAATTCAAATGTAGACTTATAGAAAAATAAAGGGAAAAAGTATCTTTAGTTTTTCTAAATATTTATATACAGCGGAAAGGTCCATCCATTTTTCTTTTCAGAATAATACAGAAGGTTTCTATTTTACTGAATAATTAAGAATAGTTGAAATTTTGGAAAACAAATATTTCGATATTTGTTCATTTCAATATATTCTTACTTACTCAATTTCAGTATTTTTTTCCATGGATATCAATAACCAGTTCGTGCTTTTTTCACAAACATAATACGAGAATGTAAAAATTATTTTTTTGTTAGCGAAACTGAAATAAGATGTCAAAAATTCAAAATGGCGGCTCAATGCGACGGTTGATATTTTTGAAATTTATCTGATTATTTTAACTTATTCGTTGGGGTGTTTTTCTGTTCACTGCACACGAACCTAGGGTAATATCTGACAAATTCAAAACATTTTTTTTAATATGACTTATGATATTTAGAAGTTGATTAGATTGTTTTAAAACTTGTGTATTGGAGGCTTTAGAGTTGCTGATGTTGCATTTTTCAAATTTAGATTTGAAATCTTCCAAATATGAAGAGATAAAAAAATCAGAGATCAACGTAATATGTACAAGCTTTTCTCTATTTTTTAATACCTGGTTTTAAGTTTAATTTCTAATGCTTTTTTGTAAATTTTACAATTGTTTTATTTAAATGAAGGATTTATCTAAATAAATTATGTAAACACAGACAAGTGTTGAGGTCTTTTGAAGGGTGGATTCAAAATCTGACATAAAATTCAGCTTTAGCTAAAAAAAGGGAGTAATAAGTTTCAAGCCAATCAAGTTGAATTTTAATACACCGACCGCGATAATGAAAGTTTAAAATAAATGAGATCTGCTTCAAAAATATCATCCACCACATTGTATCCTCCATTTGAAATTTTTAAAATCAGAAATATGACTTCAGATTCGTGTTCAGCGATCCAACTAATATTTTCATACTTAATATTATAAAAATAACAAATTTTATGAAAAAAGCGAGCACTGGTTATCAGTATAATTTATGAAAAAAAAATTAATTCATCAACATTTTTTTAAATGCGGTTTTGAAATTTTTGCAAGATTTTGCCATTTTCATGCTTAAAATTTGAGGATGCCACATATTTAGGTGAATCCTAGCTATTATCATTTATTATATAACAAAAATATTTCAGAAATAAAATTATAAAAGAGTTTTATTTTTGTTCGAAAATTTATTTGCCATTCCCTTAGCAAATATCCATGTATGTAAGAAGTGGTTCATGAACATTTTTTGCATTCGTAATAGCAACAAAAAATTACAGTTGAAAATTCCGGGAAAATGAGGATTTATATTAAACGTGATGATGATATCATAGTTTACGTCGGTTTAGAAAACAGCATCAGCTACAACTCGGCTCTCGGCATATGTATTTGTAGCTATAAGTAGGTATTATTGTAGAGAACATTATTTTTATGTTTGCCAATAAAGATGTTAATAATAATAATAATATAAATCTAAATAATTGAAATGAACGTTCATCGTTCTTTATAAGTAATAATTAATGATTGTAATGCCTTATGCTGAACGAATAATGGAAATTGCAATTTTAAAATTGTTTCGAACTTATGTACTCTTGAAGTTATAGACTCGTCTGTACAATTCATAGTTATATACAATTTTTTATTGGAAAACATTATTTATTTTTGTTGGCAATGATAGAAATTTTCAGATTTGTTTAAAAGAAACTTAGTGCCGAACTTTTCAGAGACCTTGGTAGAGTATTCGACCGAAAATCGAAAGGTACCGGGTTCATGCCCTGGCGCAAGAAATCTCTAAAATGTTCGACATTCTTTTTTTGATAAATCAAAAAGGATTCAAAAACGTAAGAAATAATCCATTATTGAGAAAAAAATATAAAAAATTATGTCATTATGTATTAATTGAATTTTTCTGTGTCTGCTATTTTGTTGATTAAATTATTTTGCAATTTGATATGGAGTATTTCAGAAATTATAGGATAGAAATAGTTGTTCTCTGTGTCCAATACTCGGATGTTGTGCCAACTGAAGTGTTGGATTGTGACGATGTTTGGAAGTTCCATTTTTTTATCTTGTATTTTAGTCACTCGTCATAGAACCATTTTATAAATAGTAGTTTTCGATACAAGGGCGTATGCGTAAAGAACTTTACACACACACACACGTGTGCCGAAATATTGTTTACGTACGGCTTTTTCGTGCGTAAAGTATAATCGAGTGCGTAAAGTTTACTTTACGCAAAAGTTTACTTTACGCACCGAAAAGACGTACATAAAAGTATTTTTATGTAGTATTATGAGTATCTGTTTTCTGTAGTGGAGGTGCTATTTTTATCATTGTAATATGCAAAAATCCCTTTGTTGATACCTTTTCTTATAATATTGGGAGGATAGTCGTCGTTTTGGAGAAGTTGGGTTATTATATCTAGGTTGTTTTTATGAAACGGGAGGTTGGATGTTCTTGGTTGGATGGTGCGGATGGGAATTGAGGAATCTACCAGAGAATGTAGGTTTGCAATAGTAGATGAATTGTAGGCTACTGCTGTGTTGATTTCTTATGATTAGAAATTCGAGGAAGAGTAGCGATCCGTCTTTTTCTGTTTCGTAAGTAAAATTCAATCTTGGATGGTAATTGTTGAATATATTGAATGTTTCGTATATCTGGTATGCAACATGCAAGTACTGATGTCATTTACGTATCTGTGGTAGAATATAGGTATGGAAAATAGTTTATGGAGACATTTTGATTCCATATGGTCCATAACGAGATCAGCAAATATTGGCGATGCTGTGGAACCCACGGGTGTGCCAAAGGTTCGCTTGTGATTACTGAATTGGAAATAAAGTGTTGTTATACAAGAATTCAACGAGGTTAAGAATAACATCGAGTGGGGTGATTGTGGATCTTGTAATTTATGAATATCTGCGGATTATACTGTCTTTAACAAGTTCAAGTGGAGTATTAGTAAAGAGTGATATGACGTCTAAAGATATTAGGATTTGTTCATTGGGAATTATTATGTCTTAGATAAGTTCAAGTAGATGGGTGCTATTTTTTATGTGTGAGCTGATTTTTTTTGTATTAGTGGAGCAGTTTTCGTATTAATTTTGCAACTGGGTAGGTTGGAGTGTTTGTTAGAAATATGATTGGCCTTAACGGTATTGTGGGTTTATGAATTTTGAGTAGCCCGCAGGCAGATTGTAGTTGTTTCGAGTGGTTTTCGGAAATTGTAATTAATGTTAAAGTAATAATTCCATTCATTGCATATACGATGATTTGTACGTGGTCACAGTTACGTTGCCAATGTCTGCTTGTGTGAACATAAGTTTGAATTATTCAGTATACAAAGTTTGGTTTCTTTTGCGTTATTGAGAATCGTTCTGTCACTCAATTGTATGTGCGTTTTTTTCTGTATTTTGTTTTCTATTATCTTCGTGATGGATTTTCGGATTTCAGCTATTCCTAAGGAATATTTACGTTGTTTAAAGCAGAAAGCTTCTGCGTATTTGTCTGCAATTATAATATTACACTGTGTTTAGGGTGCCTGAAATATTCTACTAGTTGTCTAATTTGAATGTTGTTTTCACTCTTTCTGGAATTTTAGCTTCTGTAAGGTTGATGAACCATTTTTCTGTGTTGTTGATGGTTTTGGTGTAGTGATTGCGTTTTTGGATGCATGCAAATAGTTTTAAATTCGAACCAAAATATTAAAACGTCGTCTACTGTATAGCATGCAACGATTACGAAGCCATGGGAGAAACCAAACGGGCCTAAAAACTAGATTCGACGAACACGAAAGAAACTTTCATAGACCATCACATTCAATACAGAGATAACCGAACACAGACGGGAAACAAATCACGACTTCCATTGAAAACAACTATTTTCAGGGCAGAATCTCAAATATCAAATCAACAAAATAGCAGACACAGAAATTATGACATAAAAAAAACAAAAAAAAAAAAACTAAAAAATAAGCAAACGAAAATAATTATTCTGAGTTGCCAACCGTTGTTGCCAGAAATGTCAATAAACTTCCATTAAAATTAAATAAATTAGTTTAAACCTGTGAATTCTATACAGAAACCCTACTAAACCTAAAATGCACAACATTTTTGAAAAATGTTTGGCGCTTTCGAGCCATAGAAAAATCCAAATCAATGAAAATCAAAATTCGTGAATATGTAATACCACCGGTAATATATTTCAGATGGGTTAGAAAGTGATCAGAAACCGAAAATTACATTTAACCAAAAATTGTACCTAAAAACTAGCTTTTTTCCGTATTTACAAAAAAAATATGTTAAAGGTCATTTTCTGACAAATTTACCAGCGCCATTCGAAAGAGCGACTTCAAAACTATAGTGGGATGTGGATGTCTCCGTTTTAAAAAATTTTTTGTAGTATAAATAAAACGATGTCGATATCCATTGTACAAATTGTGTATATTTAGTCGTTAAAGGATTTTAACAATATGGGAGTTTCGTAACAAAAAAATTATCTAGTAATTATTAAAGATTTTATACCAGAATTTCAAGTATTTCTGAAAATGAATGAAGTTATACAGATCTAAAATAATCCTAACCCACAGCGGTCATACTATTTTTAGACGCAGTTTAAAAGAAGAGTCTCAATTTGCTATTGCACGTATTGCAATCAGATTTCCCTACTTATTCAAAAACAGTTAAAATGATTATTAATAATCATTCTTGAATAAAATAAAGTTATTAATAAGTTAAATAACAATTTAATCCCCATTATAAGAAGTGGTTCCATTATTAATATTAATTATAATGTAAGATTATCGTGGTCTAAAAATGTTAGTATTAGATATATTTAATTTTATAACAATTAAAAATTACGGACTAACGAATATTATTCACACGTGCGTCGTATTCAGGAATACTACCGTGGGAGTTTAGGCACTGTTGAAGTCCTCTCATCTGATTGCTAAACTATTCAGTTTTATAACACGCGATGTCACGAACATAATACAGCGCTGCTTTAGTAAGAGTGCGAGACATAAATATATTTATTACATCATTTTTAGAAGATTTCAGATGTAATAAAAACTTTACTACTTATTTTGTAATCAATATACAAATAGAACTGTTCTTTTTGAAACCCCATAGAATTCTGTTGTTGAAATATCAACTCATTAACATAAATTTATAATTGTAAAACCTAAGACCTTTCACGACTATTCAGTAGATAATAGCAAGAAAGGTATTATATACTTTTATTATTAAATCTTATATTATAAATTTAGTGATAAAGTACTAAAATAATCCTTAATCTATTTGTTTAAAGATTGTATATAGAATTTCATTTTTTATGGAAAAATGTTTTAAATTACCGTGACTAATATACTGAGTGTAAACAATTCGATTTCTCTTCATTATTTTAGGAAATATTAAATTAAATACCAAATTAGTGCCAATCTGAGCTTGATGAAACTTATTAATCACGATTAACAACGAATACTCGATGTCTATGTGTTTAACAATACAATGAAATGCAGCGTGTGCTTCTTATTTCACGCAAGCGCTTAATTAAGAGATTAGTTTGAAAATGACGAAGTAATATCGTTTCCACGTCGAGAGCAAAGTGGACTAGATAGCATGACCTTATTTTCCTCCTCGAAAGATTTTTGCATCACGCAGTCGGAGATGCCGAAATACACGTACCTTATCTTATCGATCCGCCTCGGAGAAAAAAAAAACTTCCCCTCAAAGAAGAAATCACTTTATTCGTCATCTGGCGATCCGAAATCTTCATCTTAACCCTAGAAATGTATACTTTCCAGACCAATGATTAAATGCGCAGTAGGGTCCAGCGAACCCAATACGACGGGCAGTTTTTCCCCTCGCCTCTATTACTCGAACTGAAAAAGAAGAAAAGTTCGAAACCTATATATTAGATGACACGGAAAGATTTTCCTGACACACAACAATTAGATCTAAAATATTTATGAACGTCGAAAATTATTCTATTCAAGCATTTTGGTCGTTTTATTTAATCTCGGCATATCCAATGAGTCTTAATGAAAACTGGCATTGAAAAATTTAAACATTTCCAAAAAAGAACAAGCATATTCGAAAAATTCTCTGCATATTTTATCTAGTCGATACCGAAAATGGTAAGCTTTTCCACAAAGTAGACATCATTTTATTCATCGAAAGCCCGCAGTTTTGCCACGTCTCCTTTTGGGAATTCACATTTTCACAAGAACGAGATGCGCGGAATAATTTCGCGTCAAAGGCCAAAAGGATCCTTTTTATAAAACAGATGAGTATAAACGTTTCCGTTTGTATTTTATCGCTTTGTAGGTAGATTTAAAATTTGTCGCCTTTTGATTTTGTTAACGGAACTGATTGGTCAAACGTTAATGTATTTACTGTTCTTAACAAATCGTTTTACCAACCATTTATAAATAATATAATATAAGGTTACCTTAATATCGTAAAACAATGTTCTGTTTTATAGCTAGCAGTAATGGCAGGTGAAGAGAAATCTTGATTGAATTCAATGAACCAGAATACCGCTTCGGCAGTGCTTTAGTAACCTTTGAATATGAGTCTAGCCTTTATGATGTGTTTTTCAGATTCTATTTCCTTTCTTGTGCCTTGGAACGATATTAAGATATAATGTAGTTATGAATAATTTATGACTAAAAACTTTATTAAAAGTTATATGACAGATAACGACTCGTCGTTCTTGCATATTTTTATTATACAGGGTGTTAATTATCAAACTTCTTACATGGATAAATTTCTTTTTGAAAATTTTATCAATCCAGATAGTAATTTTTGCAAGCTGCACTTTTTAAATTACCGTGGCTCTTTACCGGACAAAATTTTGAAAAACGATGCTATTTGAAACTTGTTATTTTTTATTGGCACACTTTTATGCAATATAAAACTGCCGAAAATCTATTGTTGTTATTTGTTTAGTATCTTTTTAAGTATATATCACTATTCTCAAGTTAATATTATTGAGACCCGTCTAACAAAACGATGGAATAAAAAAGACCGTCTGGTCTAAAAGCTGCACCGCTGTCAAACGAAATATTCTCATTGCTCTGGAATAAAGAAAATCCGAATGCTTTTTATCTTGAATTATTTATCTTCTTCACAATATTTAATAAAACCCCCATGACAGCATTAAAATAGTAAAAATAAATATTGTAAAGTCAAAAGAAGAGTCTAAAAAACAAATTTAACATACATGAATTATTTATTTTTTGATGGTTGGAATTTTAATTTTTTAACACCAATTTAGGATTTAAAGAATACCGAACTATTTACGAACATAATCAGTTTAAAAAATGTGCACTTTTAAACTCACGTTTACAACAATTCTGACGAAAATGACTTTCTGTCTTACTTACGTGACCTGTTGTAAAATATTCTTAGTAAACATGTATTTTAAATAGTAAGTAACATACATGATATTTATTTCGATAATCCATCCAATTCGCATCCGAATTTTAAATAAGAATTGTAATCTGTCTATGCCCAAAATATTTTCTAATATTTTCAAAACTTTCGAAAATTTCAACGAATCATAACTTTTTAATAACATATATGACTTATAAAAGTATTTTGACAATTAAGATATACAAATTTGTTAGTCATATAGATACACAGAGAAAAGTGTTTTTTACCCAGTATTAGAATTCTTATGCCCCGTAAAAGATAGTATTTTACACATAGGGATTGCCATATTTCTATTACCGGTTAAAAGACGATGATTTTAGATTATTCTAACCAATATGTCAGTTTATTTTAGCCTTTTCTCTTTAACTAAAAGCAATTTTTGTTTATGGAAATTTATCTAGCAAATTAAAATATTAAAAACGCCTTCTTTTAGTCACAATAAAACATTCTTTTAAAATAGGAGAGTTTAATACAGTTTCGTATAACCTGTCAAAAACAAATGCTGAAAGACGGAGGATTTAACTAATTATAATATTTCTTTTAAGGGCTATAATACACTGTTTTAAAAGCCAAGGGATAGTAACTGATAAAATACACTTTTCTCAGTGTACCAGAAAAATGGTAGGTTAATGTAATAACCTCTCCGAAAAAAATATTTCAATTATATTGAGTATTAACCGAAATAGTTTTTGAAATTCATTATTTCTGGTCTATTTCAATATGCTTATCAATGTCTGTAAAAATAGTGACTATGCTATGTATATATTAAGATAGTACCAAATTCATACGTTGCATTACTTGACATACAGAAAAAGATAATGTTTATATAAAGCGCAGGATATATCTTCGATACAGATTAAAGCTAAATCTAGCATTTCTCTCCAACTACAAGCTTCGTAAATGCGCATACATAATTATAATGATAACTTTAGATTAATGTCTGAAGCTAAATGCTAATCAAAATTTGCAGAAACGAAGAGATTAAACAAATCGAAGATACTTTCAAGATGTTTTTAAAGAATAAAATGAATAATAATGTTTAAAAAATACTTTAATTATGTTTTTAGGGCCATTTATTTTTATATTTACATTTGAAAGGAAATTCTCATATTGGTTACATGCGTATTGGTTATTTGATGTGACTTTAGTTTAGGGGTTAAAGCTACTTGCCAATATATAAATGTCACTATTGAATTTATGGCACACCAATTTCTCAAAGTTGCCCTCGATTTCCTCCGAGAAGGACTATTGGAGTGTGGATTTATATCTTATAAACATATTATCTTAATAATCAAAACATGTATCTTTACCATGTTCGAGATTGTGTATCGTTATAATTCAATCTGATCTACGATTAATTTATGGGCAAATATAGGTCTTTATAAATCAATTTCGGCAGTTCAAAATTACACAGATTTCTTATTTTGTCAGATTATAAGAGGCTACCGAGCACTCTTTTTAAATGTAACGAAAAATATTGATAAAGAGAATATGCAAGCGTAAAAAAGTATAAATATATTATTTAAACAACTATCAAGCACGACATAAACATATCGAAAAACTTTTTTTCATTCTAGAGAACATTCTAAATACTTAAAATACTTTGTAGACAATAAGGAATAGGGTTTCATTTAAATTAACAGTCATAACATTCTATATTAAATTTCCTTTAAAATATTCAATTAAAATAGTATAATAAAAATGATTTTTTTCGTTCTTATTCGCGTAAAAATTACATAAATTTCTTATATGCAACTGTATTGATAATTGTACCTTTGCAATATGAGATAAAAATATCATATTATTTATATTTATACGAGAAGCCATTGAAAATAACGATTGACTAATATTACTACTAGCTGAAAAGCCATATGTTATACTAAATAAAACGTTAAACATCAAAATCGAACTAGTCCTACAATTTTAAATATTTTTAAAAATGAAAAATGTTGTACACGTATTTTTTATTCTTTCGAACAATCTCTCATTGATATAAAGTAATATATCACATATTTCAAGAAATAAAAATTCTAATCGGTGGAATACCCCGGGTTTTTTTAACTAAATAATGTAACTTAAAACAGAAAATATGATTAAGTTAAGATGTGACTCATCTTCTTAAACAAACTACCAAATCAAACAATTAAATCAGCATAGATGTGTCATAATCTTTTTTCTCTACAAAAAGCATTGAGAAAGAGTTTGTCGACAAGATAAAATTAAATTTTTCAGGATCACATTTATAAAATTTGCAAGTTAAATACCGGTAAAAATGAAAAACTGAAATTTTGTTAGCAACAACTTTTTTTTGTATATCCAATCTTTGTGACTAATGTAATTGTTAGTAATATTTGCATAGTTTGTAAATAATGCATATTTTTTTCCTACGGTTTTTTCATGTTAATCATTCATAATGATAGACTTAATACGGACGACAAAATCCAAGAAGCTCAAATTTCGATAAAACAATGAAATTTGTATGTTGTTCTATAGGATTTTCTTCCTATAGAATATCTCTTTTTTACTAATTACACATATCAATTACAATCTTTTATGTTGTTAATTCTACTATTTATATATGTTATTTACATTGTTCCATTAACCCTTTTTGCTCTACTTGTGCCAGAACGGTGTCGTTCTGTATCGATGCCCTATTTCAATTTGATTTTTTTATTTTTTAAGTAAATAAAATATTTTGTTGAAAGTTCCCTGGTAGAAATTGAATTTAGTTTCTGGCCAGTTTCTGGTCAGCTTCTGGCCATTTTACTTATTTTACACGTTAAAGGTATAGGGAAACTAGGCAGTGTAGAAAAATTTGAACAAATTTCTACAGGTATTGTTGCTTTATTTTGGCAAAAAAATTGTTTGATCATTATTGTGGGATTTTAAAACTGTTATTATATATTTTTTCGAAGGAATATATACTGATACGAAAATGTTGCTTAATCGGGGGTGGGGGGGGGGGGTTGGAGTCCCTGATTACGATTCTATCCTTATATTTTCAAAATTGAAAATGGAGGTTCCAAAATGGAAGATTAAAAGCAAAAAAGATGCTTGATCTAGTCGAAATCCAATTGGCCACTTTGAATTTTCAAAATCTGTCTTCAGAAAACCATCAAGTAATACATTTTAGCTGTTTTTCGTACGAAAAAACAGGTATGCCTCAAAAGGTTAAATTTGGTGTTTCAATTTTCATATCTCATTGGCTGTTTATTCGGTAAGATTGGGAAAATGTGCTGCATATTAATATTCTCGACTTCATATAAATTTACCAATTTTTATGAGGTACTAATTTTCCAACTACTGGGATATTGTTTATGCATTATTCTTCATTTTAATGGCATTCTTTTTGTTTGTCATGCTACATCCGCTATTTTAAACGTGGCTAAGCAGCAGACCAGTCCATAACTCTCGAGGAATAAATATTATTCAAATGTAGATATTTTTAAAGTTTCATTCCCCATGTTGAATCCGCCATTTTGAATATGGTAAAACTAACGTCGGATTCTTAATGATTTATCCTGGAAATTCTTACAAATAAATCTATACAGTAAAACGCCTTGGATTGTTTCGACCAATTTCACAACGTACTATCCAACAATTTCATTTTAATATCACTAAAAAAAAGTAACTCTTATCCAATCACAGAAAATTTCAGAGAATCTTCGTATAATCTTGGAGTTTCAATAAACAACATGCCAAGAATGTGCTTATTTTCTAAAAAATTGTGCAGCTTAAAATGTAAGCGTGCACCGATTATTCCAAATTCGGGAATTTATTACTTTTTTCAATATGGAGAAAATAACTTTTCATTTCTTGAATTCTTAGTTTCATAGAATAATTCTACATTAAAACCCCAAAAAACAAGATGCACGACATACGTGTGCCTCATAAACTAACTTTGTAGGAGGTCCCTAAAAATTATGAAATCAGTGTGTAATTCGTTCGAATACACATTCTTGAGTGGCACACTTAAAGAGCGTTTAGGCAGGCTTAAACTACGTTGTAATTTCTTCTTTAAAGTTCTTAGAAATCTTCTATCACGTGTTTAACTTGCCATTGGTTATCCTACACCTTGAAATGGACATTTCAATAATAAAAAATGTTGACATTTTTTTTTTATTTTTATTATTTGACATTGTTAGGTTTATAATAGGAGACAAACATTCTAAGAAATAAATGAGCATTTTTCTAGGTTGAAAATAGCTATTTAAGGGGTTTCCAGTGTCATCAGCCGATAAGGTAATAATCTACATTAAAAAAGGATTGAATGAAATTTTCAAAATTCGGACTTAATTCTAACCACTTTATATGATCTCATAACAATGAGATATTTTTTAGTAGCTCGAATAAAGAGGTTAGAATTGCCTTTATGAAGCCCGAATGTTAAAAAATCCAATGAATCATTTTTAATTTACTTTTTTAAACATAGAATAATACTACCTTTTCGGCTGATGTCTTTAGACTCCCGTAATAAAAAAGTGGACAAATTTAATTCTAAAATTTTTTTATTAGCAATAATAAATAATGAGTAAAAAATTTCTCGTATTAAAAGAACTATAAGATTATAATATAAGTATACTAGGGTGGCTCAAAAATGCACAGAAAATTTTTTAGAATTTTCATGTTGCCGCCACCAAGAATAGTAAAAGATATAAAAAAAAGATACCCGTTTTTTTCTTTTTCCAATTTGATCATATTTAATGGCGCCGCCGAGCCACTGAATTTTCCCAAGTATTCTGCATGGGAAATAAACTTATTTTCGTAGATTGAATAAAAAGTCACTAAAACTGTCCGTTTTCTTAATGTGCAAACCCCATTTCTGTTCACAAATCTTCAAAATTTGAGATTTTGACAATTATTTAGTAAAAAAATTATCTTCGCTATGTTTCTTAGGGTCGCAGAGAACGAAATGCATGTAAAAAATTTCCTTTAATGTTTAAAATTAATTATTTATTTATACAAATTTAATTTCGAAGTATTTAAAAATACTGAGTAGTTTTTCTAGTAGCTGAAGTATTTACCTGCAATATTACACCACTAATATTTAAATTTCATTTGTTGTAAAATTGTTTTAAAAAAACAAATATCAAAGAAAGCAGTTCTTTGGAAAAAAAGCGTTTTCCAACTTATTTGAGGTTCGTACTCAATTTCATGTGGATCAAGCAACTTTTTACATTTCGGTTCGACAACTTGGATCCGCCATTTTGAATTTAGGAAGAAAAATGTGTGCTTCAAAGAATTAACTAATTATTCTTTTTGTTTATTTATTCATTCATAATGGAGTTATATATTAGCAGTTTTTTTTCTGAATTTTACAACTTACTTTCTGATTACAATAACCGTTGAAAATTAATTATCAAAATGTAGGAATAGAAGTTTAAAACAAATTGTTTTTAACTAATTACAACATTTTTTTTCACATATTAATTTGTGTTGAGAATGCTCCATAACTCTTCAGTTTCAGTAACACTTGTAATTATAACGTATATAGCTCACGTAACATAAACTTATTATGTGGGACTGTTAGATTTTTATGATCTACCCTAAAGTATACCTGCATCTACCATTAGGCTATTGTTTAGTTTCAAATTTGACTTTATTCAAGTTTATACAACTTTATTCAAGTTTATACAACTTTATTCAAGTTTATACAACTTTATTCAAAAACGAGTTACGCCAACTGTTTATTACTCTTGAAGTGATGTAAAAACCAAAAGAATATGTCCCCCAATAAGCATCAAGACATCTAAAACAGTTCCTAATGAATTGAGTCTTGATGCTTATCGACATATTGAGAGTTCTGAAGCACTCTCAATACAAATTAATATGTGAAAAAAATGTTGCAATTTGTTAAAAACAATTTGTTTTAAACTTCTATTCCTACATTTTGATAATTAATTTTCAATGGTTATGGTAATCAGAAAGTAAGTAGTAAAATTCAGAAAAAAACTGAATTTATAACTCTATTATGAATGAATAAATAAACAACAACAATAATTTGTTAATTCTTTGAAGCACACATTTTTCTTCCTAAATTTAAAATGGCGGATCTAAGTTGTCGGACCGAAATGTAAAAAGTTGCTTTATCGACATGAAATTGAGTACGAACCTCAAATAAGTTGGAAAACGTTTTTTTTCCAAAGAACTGCTTTCTTTGATATTTGTTTATTTATAACAATTTTACAACAAATTAAATTTAAATATTAGTGGTGTAATTTTGTAGGTAAATACTTCAGCTACTAGAAAAACCACCCAGTATTTTTAAATACTTCAAAATTACATTTGTATAATAAATAATTAATTTTAAACATTAAAGGAAATTTTTTACATGTATTTCGTTCTCTGTGACCCTCAAAAACATAGCTAACATAATTTTATGTACGTCTTTTCGGTGCGTAAAGTAAACTTGTGCGTAAAGTAAACTTTACGCACTCGATTATACTTTACGCACGAAAAAGCCGTACGTAAACAATATTTCGGCACACGTGTGTGTGTGTGTAAAGTTCTTTACGCATACGCCCTTGTATCGAAAACTACTATTTTTACTAAATAATTGTCAGAATCTCAAATTTTGAAGATTTCTGAACAAAAATGTGTTTTGCACATTAAGAAAACGGACAGTTTTAATGACCTTTTATAAATATAAAATATAATATATTCAAAAAACCACGAGGGCAAGAACTTTTGGGTTTAACACAATCGAAGCTCACCGTGGACATTAAAGAATTCTTAATGAATACTTTTTTTTGGAAGTGTGCTTATCGGGGGCCATTAGTGTGCCACTAAAATAATTTTTGATGATTTTGAACATTGAAAAGTTAAAAGTTGTGTAGAATTACTCATATTTCTTACACGGATGGGTTTGCCATCCTTTCAGTAAGTAGTAACAACCACCTATTATTTCGGGTGAGCCATAAAGTTCAAACTTGTATAATCCGTTCTACTTCAAAAATTGCTAATACAGGAAAGGTTCAGGATTGAAAAAGGGGATGAAAGGTAGAAAAGGGAAGATTAGAAAGCAATTGGAAATTGAATCGCCTAATTTAGGGTAGTTTTTATTGGCGGAGCGTAATCCGAATCTACATATAATATGACCGCGTACGTCATCGAGCATCAGCGGACGGAAGCCTTCGGGCTATGAGGCGTAAAAAGCGTGAATGGGAATTTTCGGAATTTGGAAAAGCGGGGTGGGTCGCGGGGGGCGGCAGGGGTGCGGGAGGTCGTCGCTCACGTCACTCGGTCGGTCGGTCGGTCGGTCGGGCGGCGGCGGGCTGTTCTCCAGGTCCCTCCCCGCTGACCTCCGGAAAGAACTGCAGGGAACGAATGAACGAACGGCGAAAGAACGGACGGACGGATGCCGGACGAACAAACGAACGACCAAACGAACCAAGGCAGGCAGGCATCAGGGGCTAGTCGTATATTCCAACGAAAACGTCCGCGTTTTCCCGAACGGCGCGCGACGGCGCCTCCGTCATGACACGCGTGCGCATCCGTCATCGAGGCGAGGGCCAGGCGGTCGTTCTCTCTCCCTCGCGCATCCAGTACGGCCCTGGCCGCGCAACGGCGAACGCGCGTCCCGTCCGTCGCTCTCTCGATCTTTCAACGTAGACCGCGCACAAGGTCTGTTTTTCGCACCCTAGTGCCCTCCCCGGTCGCCTCCAAAACAGTGGTGCGTTTGACCCCTCCAGAATTCAGCGCGCACCCGCTTCTGCTCTCGACGTTCTTCCGGAGGCTGCACTGGGAAATCCAGGAAACGAGGAAGCACCAGATCGAAAGTCGCGGAGGTACGGCGAACCGCCCTCGCCGTCGTCGTCGGGGGCACGACGGCGCGAAACCTCATCCACGGGAGCCCTCGGTAACAGGCCGCAGAAGCAGATTCGGCGTCCCAGAGAGAAGAGGAACATGGATGGTGGTAGCCGCGCCTGCCGGGGTGCGACTCTGGTGCGGACGACGTCGCCGCGTGCCGCGCGATTTGCCCGGCGACCTTGAGCCCGGGTAGTCGCTCCCGGGAACGCGCGAAGAAAAGCTCGAGGAGGAGAGTCTCGAGGAAGTCTACGTAACCAGGAGGTGGTGCTGCGGTGCTGCGAGGACTCGAAGCGCGTGAGGGCGATCGAAGAATTTTCCGCGAGTGTCTTTCCCTCCCCTACCGTCTCCTCTCTCTCTCCCTCTCAGAGCAATTCGCCTTCGACCTCTCCGTCGGTCCCTTCCTCGCAGTCGCCCTCGTAGGCGAGGGACGAAAGGTCGCGGTTCTTCCTGGGGAAAAGTGAAGGACAGGCTGATCCATGTGTCGTGCAAGGTACAAAACGTGAGTGGCGACGACGAAGGCGCGGAGGGCGCGACTTATTTTTAGAGCCCGAAAACGGGACCCGGGGCTGCCGCTGTTCTCGGGCCGCACTCTCTCCTTCCGAGTTTTATATCGAGGCATGGAGCCACCGCTGCGAGAGCGACGCTGCAGCCGCATGTGACGACGACCGCGAGAGAGTCAGAGACGCCTCGCAGACGCGTTGTCGTCGACTCGCCTAAGTAAGTAAGAAAAACGACGAATAAAAGACGACCAGCCGCTTCTTCTTCCTTCTCTTCTTTGCTTTTTCCACTGCGGAACGAGACTACTTTGGGGGCAGGAGCCGCGGCCGGAGCCGCAACGGGGCACCCCTCGATCAGTAGAACGAGGCGCGCTCCAGCCAGCCGGACTTTGCGCAATTTTCGACGACGCCGACGCTGCCGCCGTCCGGATTCCGGAGTTACGTAATCACCAGGAGGTTCGGGTGCCGTCGCGCATACGGCCCTGGTGCAAATCCATCTCGGGGCAGCTCGCGGCCCGCTGTCCTCCGCGGGATATTATTTCGGGAACGCCAGCTATATCGATGCGTAATCGCGGCGGCAGCGGAGGCGGAGGCGGCACATGTCGCACACCCTCGGAGGCGCTGCCGCTCCTGGCTACGGCACTGCCTCCCTAGGGGTGGGGGGCACTTGCTCGGGTACACTCTTCACCTTTCTCAACTATAAATGTAGCGATAATCCGGGTAAATAGATTTTTCTATCCGCGACGGACATATGGACGCCAAATTGACAGCCAGAACTACGTGGGACCACGACCAATACCAGGAGCACCGCGAATAGCCTTCATCAATGAAGTACACGCTCGTGTGAAAACTGTGCGCGAAGTAGTGACCGACTGTGTTCCTATCCGAGCCGGATCGATCCGACTCCTGACGAAATGGCCACCGGAAGTCTGGCAGCAATTTCGTGTCCGGAAATTTCGGACAGTCCAAACCAGTCCTGACCAACCTAACTCAAGGTCCAAATTTCCAACTTCTTTTTTTGGGGGGACGTTAGTGCCTTTTCGCCAAAAAGTTCTAGATCAGTGGTGGATCTTTGGTTTGTGGGACGTGCAGAATCGAAAAGGGGTTTGTGGGAGAGTCGCCACAAGTTTAGTATCGGGGCTTCGTTGGCGAGCGATCTTCGAGAATCCGTGACCGAATTTCGCGCTTGTGGCCTTCGGAGGCCCGCTTCCTCGTTCAAGGCTTCGCGAACTTAATTGACGGGCTTGCACGTGTGTTTTGTCTCTCGGAGAGATTTTTTAAGGGATGGCGGGAGTCGAGCCGCCACCGACGGGAGTGGTGCGCGTTCCTTCCTTCGGGTGGGAGTGCGATGACGTCGATGAGGTAACCGATCACGGGGGAACACCCAGTGGACGATCTAAATATCGTTTTTCCGGGGAAAGTGCTTTTTGGTGATCAAAGTGAGACTTGACGTGTTGTGTTTCACGAAAATTAAGGGATTAATGGCAGTCGAGAATGGAGAAAAGTGTCCGTAAGATGTTCCCTTTGTTTTCTTAGAGGATAAATCATATATAGGCAAATCTAAATCAGCTCTCTTGTGATATGTCAAACCAGAACCTACATTCAAAAATCAATGCAGATTATTTTAGCATGTACTTTTTTAAAAACTAAAGACTATATAAAATGCAGAACTTGCTCATGAGTAAAGTCTTTCAAATTACACTGAGAAAACTCATGACAAGCATATTTAACTAAGGGGCATTCCATGTGAAATCAGCAAAGTTTCAGGACTTATTCAAAGTTCATTCTAGCGAAAATTGTGTTACAACAAAATAATCTTGAAAATTTGTTATAAACAATAATACTTTGTTTATATCATTTGAACCAATCAAAAATTTAGGCATTTCTGCACATTTTCGAATTAAACATTTTTTTTCTCTGAATGATAGTTTTCGAGATATCGCCGTTTACCCATAAACGCTCAGACGGACGGATTTTCAGTATCAGTTTGAACATCGATAATTTATATATAGATGAATTTAGAAAAATTTGAGCACCATTGTTTCTAACGTAAAATTGTATGCTCTTTCAGAATCTTTCAATAAAATTTCGATAAAATGAACCGCAAAAAAGTTATGCACGTTTTTCTGTTAAAAATCATCGTTTTTTACATTTTGTTTTTCATTACAACATCATAATTTAACATTTACAGTTTTCAAAGTGGCGCCTAGAAGATCAAAATTCTTTTTAAAACTTGACCATTTTTTTCTTAAAACTACAGACTTTAGAGAAAATTTTCTAAGAACAACAATGCTTTTGGTATGAGTCAAAGAATTCTCCCAAATTTCATCAGCATGCAATAATACACTGCTTGATTTTTCAAAAATTCGAAAAATCGAAATTTTGAAAAAATCATTTAAAAAATATAAAAAGATTTGAGTAGCTTCTTTGAATAATTCTAAGATATTTTTGTTCTAAGGAAATTTTTTGTAAAGTCTATAGTTTTCATGAAAATAAATCATTAAACTTTTCTATATTTCAAGACCAATAATTTATTTTCTTAGAAACTATAGGCATTAGAGAAAAAATTCTTAGAATAAAAATATTTTAGAACTATTTAAAGAACCTTCACAAATGTTTAAAATAACTTTTAAAAATTTCGATTTTTCGAATTCTTGAAAAATCAAGCAGTGTATTATGGCATGCTGATAAAATTTGAGAGTATTCTTTGACTCGTTTCAAAGTATTGTTGTTCTTAGACAATTTTCTCTAAAGTCTATCATTTTTAAGAAAAAAATGGTTAAGTTTTAAAAAGAATTTTGAACTTCCAGGCGCCATTTTGAAAACTCCATCTTGAATTATGAATTCAGATATGATATATTTTAATCCTGGGGGTCCATGGACGCGATATTTTCAACTTAGATATGTTTCCAACGTCATTTCGAGGTGAAAGTGATGTTTTATGAAAAACAAAACGTAAAAAACGATGTTTTTTAACAGAGAAACATGCATAACTATTTTGCGGTTCATTTTATCGAAATTATATTGAAAGATTCTGAAAGAGCATACAATTTTACGTTAGAAACATTAGAGCTCAGATTTTTCTAAAGGCATTTATATACAAATTATCGATGTTCAAACTGATACTGAAAATCTGTCCATCTGAGCGTTAATGGGTTAAGGTGGTTAGACCCCGGAATATCATATGTTGATGAAAAATATTTAATAAGGTTTCCAAGAATTTAATTTTCATTATTAATAATATTGTTGAAAAGTGAAAGCATTATTCTTCTTGAAAAAAAAAATTGAAATGTGCAAAAATAATTTGTTAAGCCACTTTTGTTATTGATTCAAATTTTTTCTTCTCCGCTGTTAAGAATTTTTTAAAAATGACAAAGATTCTCTTTAACTTTACCGCAATATTTTTTTAAGATTCTTTATCTGATCACGAAAATCACTCAAAATTAGTTAAAAGTAGTAGTCCTTTTTTCAAATAAATAGAAATAATTTATCGTTGGCTTCGGAAATTTCAAAGTACCCGCGATAAAGTTATAGAGAATCTTTTTTTCGAAAAAATAAGCCGTGATTCGTTAAAATCCGTTCATTTTTATAAAATTCTTAACAGCGGAGAAGAAAAAATTTGAATCAATAACAAGTGACTTAACAAATTATTTTTTCACATTTCAATTTTTTTTCAAGAAGAATAATGCTTTCACTTTTCAACAATATTATTAATATTGAAAATTACATTCTTGGAAACCTTATTAAATATTTTTCGTCAACATATGATATTCTGGGGTATAACTACCTTAAAAAATGGTAAATTTCAATTTTGTCGTTTACACATTTATCAATAACTTTTGAACAAATTCATATTTTGAGTTGAAATTTACAGGATAGGCTTATCTTTACGCATTCTAAACGTAGTTCAACTTTGAATAAGTTCTGAAACTTGACTCTGAAACGTTGGTGATTTCACATGGAATACCCCCCTACAGCAAAAAAGTCTAATTTAATGCTACTGTTTGTATACATAAAATTAAATAGTTTGAACTATTTAGTACAATCCCCGTTTTTACGTTATTTTACTATCTAAATAGTAACCGCAACAAATTAGGGAGTTAATTCTACTATTTCTATAATAAAACTAGCTATTTTCTTTTCTCTTTTCATGTATTATTGGATACTTTGCAACTTTGTTAAATGCTACCTGACGTTGTTGGCGCATGTCACCAATCGTACGTAAGCAACTTTCAGTAGTTATACCCAGTTCTGTAGTGGTATTTATGTCGTTATTGAGGAGGCACATTCAACTACTTCAAGTAGTATTAAAGGCGGAAAATACAACTGGAAGGACTAAAAAAAACATTTTCGCTCTTGTTTTTATATAGGCTTTGGTGTATTATAATTATACTTTGACAAAAAAAATATAACCATTTTTATATTTTATTTATTAACCAAATAACGGCTGCGTGTTAGCTCAAAAAATTATTTTTTTTTAAACTGTTAGTTATGCAGATCATAATTTTAAATAAAACAAATCCGAAAAAATCTAATTTTTGTAACTTCTTTTGCAAAAAAGGTATGATTTTATTTAAAATTATTTGTATTTAGTTTAACTAAAAAATAATACAAAAAAAATGTTTGTTTTTCTAACTGTATTTTCATTTAATACTATTTATTTTGCTCAGTGCACATCGACTAAACCTAAACTAATGCCAAACCCAGAATTAGTAATTAATTTACTTCTAAAATATTTCTGAGAATCACTTATTGCTATAACGTAAGAACTTAATTTATGCAGTGCATACTTATGCATAATTTGTCTTTTGTTTTGCATCTCCGACATTTTGAACCATAATTTTATTTCCGGATAACTTTTATAATGTATAATTTTTTATGAGCAAATGTGGACAATTCTGTTTGACATTCAAAGTTGAGTCTTAAAATAGAGCAATTTTTACACTCTTTCCTTTAACTTATGCAGTTCAGCCGACGCGCCGGTTGTAAAATATTTCAACTTAAATTTTATTTGGTTCAAACACACTGAAAAAATATTAATTATGCATCATGGAAATTAAATTATTTTTAAAACATTGTTAGGGTTTATTTATACTTCACAATGTTTAAAATATTTATGGAAGATCGAAAAAAATGTAATGCCTTTTAGATTTGCCTATATTAAAAATTCTATACGAGAAAACGGGTTTATCAGTAGGAACATGAAAAAGAATAGTCGTAAATACCAATATATTTTTTGCTTCTGCAGTTACCAATTAGAACAGAACAGAAAATTAATTCAGATCATTTAATTAAACAGACATTGTAATTCACAAAAATATCAACTTACTCAATAATAATTAATTTTGTTGTTAGTACGACCACAAGATTGAACAAGCAACTGACGTAAAGGAAATATAAATCCTTGCAATATGTATTAAAATTCGAAGAAAGGTGAAAGAGTTTTTTTTACATTAAAATTTTTATTTTCGTAAAATATCCAAATTGTGTTCATATAAACTACATATTTTTTTATATATTTTATATATTTTTTATTATATTTTTTAAATATAATTTTACTTTAAAATTCTAGATTTACATTCCAAATATCTTTGATCTACAACATTTTAAATTAATTTCAATTTCGTAAATTCTCTAACATTTTGTTTTTGACTTATAGTTTATACATTACAAAACATTTGTTAGTTTTATCCTTTCAGACTATTAGACGTGGAAAACATAATGTCAAAAATTAATAACGATTTTCAGTTCTTCAAAAATTTGATGTATTACATGTTGATTACGTTGATCGTAAAAACATAGAGAAAGAATATAAAGTAATTGTTTGGCAGTGGTAGAACTGTGCAATCCTCTCCAGTAGTATACTTCTATTTTGGCAAGCCATCGCGCCCTGCCTAACGCGACGCTACGGTGGAAAGTGTAAGAAAAAAGACAATACTTAAAATTTTTAGTAGCTTTTATAAATAACAAATAAACATACAAATTTAAAACAAAAACGTCCTAACCTGAAAAAGTTTTAACTATAATTACGTCGAAAGTAATTTTTTTATACAAGTCCTATTTTTATGAACTTTGAAAGTAATAATGTCAACTCGTAATTCACTTTTATTGAATGCCAATAATAGGATAGGAAGGAGTTACTTGCCTGTACATAGTGAATTGTAAAGCCGTTGACCCAATTTCAATACGAAACCGCTCTAAATTAGTTCTTAATTATAAGTTTTTCAAAATAATATTTACGGTAGGATTCACCCAATAACATTTTATGAAATTTATCGTTTGTAATATGACTCAAACTGATGATGAGTATAAAATATTAATTTCTGGTTCTTTTATGTATAAAATATTTATTTTAATTAAAACACAGATTCAATACATTTATTTAAGTATTCATTAAAAACGTCATGTATCATTTATCCGTTTCACGATCAGTTAATGCAGTAATATTACAGCATAAAAATAATCCTGTCACGTGTATAAATACATATCTCAATTTTCTTACGGGTATTTGAAAATTTGTACAAATAATAAAATTTTGTTTAAATAATAAAATTAACTTCAGAATACTGAAACATTATAAAAATATTATAGCATTTTATTTTGAATTCTTTATAGTTGACACATCATAAAATAATTATTTATTTAGTATTTATTTACACATTATATCTTTTTAACACTTAAGTAGCAATCAATACAGAAATTTTGAATAAAAACTAATTACATTAACCTATATTTTTATTTTTTAAGGATTATTTAATACAACGTACATATTACTGTCATAATTTCTTAAAAAGATTGTACATGATACCGATTTTTAAAATACGAAAAAGTAGCTGATCATCTACTACACCAAATTTATTCACTAAACGTGAGATAATTTTTAAAATGTGAAAGAATTCGGTATATTTTGTTCTAATATGATATAGTGATATAGTTGTCGAAATTCTTATTTTTCAATTGTGTTAGGAATAAAAATAATAAAATCTAATATTAACGTTTTTGAATATTTAAATTACAGAAAATAAGCGAAAATATTTATTTCTTTGCAACGTTAGAAAGTAATATTGAGGAATTGGATAAATTTTGTTATTAATTGTTTTAAATTCTGAATTATTTACTCGGCCCTACTGTAGAACGGAATTTTACGTAAAAGTAAATTATATTTGACAACAATATGACAGGTTCGGACACAAATAGGTAATTAAAATTATTGTCATACAACAATGGCAATGATTAAGAATAACTATTCTTCGTGGGAAGCATTGTTTTTTATAATTAACATTACGATTTTCTTAGCCAATCTGTAAAATTTCATATAACATGTACCGTATCCACGTTAACAAGTGACAACAATTTCAGCTTTGAATAAATGCATAATCCGATAATTAGGTTCCTTTTATACAGTTAACCGTCATTTTAAATTTGACTATTAAAAATGCAATTTAATACTAGCATAAGGACAAATAAATTCTTTTAAATTCATAGGACCTATTAAAAAATAAGCAATTTTGGTTGTCTTTAAAAAACTTCACCATTACCTAAAAATAATTTCCATTGAAGGACGCTAAAGATCACAGCACCATCTATGACTAGTATTTTGTATTTCTCGCCAAATGCAATTCAAATGGTTCCCCACTCGATCCATGTTGCCAAGTTTTTGGAACGTCCACGTGCTTCTGTAGTGGTGGGGGGTCGCAACTCCAAAAAAAATCGTTTTTTTTAAATAGTTTCAGCGTTTTTTCAATATTTGTAAAATATTTGTTTAATATCGATGGTTTTCGAAATATTTTCTGAAAAGTTAATGAATAAAAGTTGGGAAAGCATATGTCAGGATCATAAGAATTGCTGAATTAATTTACAATATTTTGTAGGTAAATAAGTCGCTTTAGAAATGTTTAATGTGGTTTTGGGGGGATTTTAATAAATCTAAGATGAATTGAACATTTTCAATGATATTTTTGAAATACTTCCTCCGAATACAATAAGAAATAATTTATGCTTCTTCATTACTTAAATGTTAAAAACCTAATGGGCTCTTTTGCTTGAAATTTATCATTGATTGACAGAATCCATTTTGTACCACACTTCAAGACAAGTTTTAATGAAAAAATTGTAATGTAATCAAAATATGATGCATTTTTTCAAAATTCCAATTCATTTTTAATAATACACACAATAAACCAGCAGTGGAATTAACACGTGAAATGTTAAATCAGTTATTTAGTGAACACATAATAGCTACTTTCAACTTATAAATATACACATTAGACTGTTTTATATTTTAAGTTACAGTACATTGACTATCAGCATGGATTCAAACGTAAACTATTTAATATTTAATATACTCTTCTGTTAATTTATATATATAAGATTGAGTTTCAACTACTTGTACAAAAGTTGACATAATGGAAACATTTAAGGAATAAATTATCCTTATTATTGGCGTTACATTCTTGAAAAAATAACTTTCCCCAGTGTTAACTAAATATTTAGTATAATTTATAGGCACATATAATTTAATTAACTACAACTTAGTTAATCCAACTGAATCTTTGCAAGTTCAATTAAATGCTGTTCTAAAAACAACTAAATTTGTCTTTAGTGTCGTTAAAGGAATACCTTTTCTTTCACCAATTATTTGTTTTTATGTCAACTTCGGTATAATCATTAGAAGTTCATTAAGAGTTCTTGATAAGGTTTGATTAAAAAACATACCTTATCAATAATCTCTAAAAGTTAAGTCGTCGATATTGTACGTTATTAAACTCTAATTTTGCTTGATCAGGGTCAAAATGTAAGACAATTCAGATTTTATCTTGATGGCCAAGACACTGAGCAGGACCTGATCGTGCTTCTATTATCAGGCAATCTTACTACCTGACGTCACATTTATGGTCAGGGTCGGAATAGAATCTTATAACAGGTCTCTGGAGAACACCGTTTCATGTTCGGGGTTCTCACAAATCGCTACTGCAATTTTAATTTAGAATCGATAGGTTAGTTTTATTTCACACTTTAGTCAAGATTAGACTATCCTATTTTATGACTTAAATTTTGTCGCCTGAACTAAATTCTATACAAATGGTCTTATTTTATACTTATATATATATATATATATCGATTGTTGAGGGGAAGACTATCGGATTTCAGAATTTTCGTGACAACTATCGTTATCGTTGAACCAAGTGATCGAGTTCCTTTGCCCTTTTTCTACATTTCTTATGGACTTAAACGAAAAACGCGATCGCCTAATTTAATGCTATCACCATCAAATGTCGCAACCACAATAATTTACCGAAATTATAAATCAGCCGCACGCAAATTTCGAAAAGCAATATATTAAATGTGACGGTGTGTCTGAATATAAATCACAAAAAGAATCGTAGATAAGAAAATACTCGTATTAAAATTGTGTTTAATTTTACTGTATTGATGAAGGATAACAATGAATTTATAGAGCTACCAAAATACCAAAGACTTGAGATTTTCTAGATTAATTCATATTTTTTAGTCGGTTTTGATGAAGTAAAATTTTAAATCGACAGAAAAATATGACATGAATGAGTTCTACATAAAAAAAGGATCTTGAAAGTAACAAACCCAAGTAACAAAAGCTTTTTTATTTCCGAACGGAGAAAAGGCGCTCCAAAAAAGTTATGCTTGGTTTTTTACAAAAATATCTGCTTTTTTTACTGACAAATATTTTTTATTCGGCTTTTTCACATTGGAAACGGTTAGGGAGATCACTGATCCGTGAAAATATCATGCGATTTTCAAATGAAGAAAAGTGTTTTAAAAATTCAAAGAATATGAGCGTATTCTTTGATGAATTCTAAGAACTTTTTGTTAAGCGACATTTTTTCCGAAAGCCTATCATTTTCGAATAAAAAAATTCAGGAGCTTTTCGCCGTTCTTTTCGTGCTTGAACCGCCATTTTGACAGTTTCCAACTTTATTTCCAAAATGCTATCCATTTCAAAGTTCGAGGATACGATACATCACGACACATTCGATTTCACCTAACAATGATCTCCCTAACCGTTTCCAATGTGAAAATGTCGATTAAAAAATATTTGTCAGTGAAAAAATCGGATTTTTGTTGTGAAAAACCAAGCATAACTTGTTTGGAATACGCTCGATTGATTTTTTAACATCAGATTCGGAAAGATCGAACAAGTTTACGTCGAAAATGTTTTGTCTACCATTTTTTGAATTGGTTTTTAATGTCAATAAATATTCCGAAATTCTTGGTGAAACTTGTGTGTCAATAAATTTATTGACCATTTTTCTTCAAGTTCGTATTTTTGAATTTGTTATTTTTATAAATAATTGAGGTTTTTCAGTACTTTGTATTTGGGATGAAACTTTCAAGGGCAGAATCCAATTTGATAGATTAAAAATAAACGAAGCCATAGTTTGTGGATGATGAAAGGTTATTTTGAAAAATATAGCAACAAATAAATGTTTGTAAATTAAAAGTATTGTTTTTCAAAGTTTCTCTTCCCTTTGAAAATGAATTGCATCGGGCAGTCGTGATATCGGAATATTCGAGGTTTCTCTCCCTTTTCCGAGTTCGGACAAAACGAAAGCAGCGACTGAGCTCCTGCACGCTATTTCCGGATTGTTGTGCGACGGTGGAGTAGGTTGAATATGGTTTTGATAAAAGCCAAAGTTGTGATTGATTGGAAGATTTCAGATGTGAAAGCGCACCTAGGGACTGACGTGCCTTGTGCTCGTTCCACTTTCAGCCCTGAACCTGAAACTTTGCATCGTTCGAAAGCTAATTTTCTCCCTTCCTCCCTCTCGATCTTTCGATCTCACACTTCCTCATTCTCGTGCAAGCTCGCACGAGCATTCTCTATTTATCTATCAATGCATCTATTAGTAAACTTATTTCGTCTGCGAATCTCTTGAATGGAGCAAAAATAGATCTTGTTTACGTTTCTGAAACAAAAAACGAAAACAATCGAAACGTTCGATCGGTTCACAAACCGAGACGAATCTCCATCCCTCTCTCGCAAGCAGAATACCGATCTCTCTTTCCCAAGAATGACTCATTAAGATGCACGTGAGCTAATATGTGCCGTCTGCAAAGACAGCCAATGGAGCTATATGCACACACTGAAATCACGTAATCGGAAATGCCTGAAAGGTCGCGCCTCGAATCATTAACATCCTTCGGGATCTTTTAAGGTCATGGTCTTTGACATTTTTAAACATCTTATCAAACGTTAGATGAAACGATGCGCTATCGCATCTTCAGAGTTACCAGCAAATTCTTTACATACTTTTGTAAACGTTTTCCAACACACTAATGCACGCAGGAATCTACCGGGTGGTCATCCAAGATACATCTGTACTTTGCCAAATGACGATTTGTCTTTTATTATATAAACTATTAACTTAAAATTGTTACATCACAAACATCGAAATTCTTTCAGGAGTAATGCTAATTTGCCTTAAAGATCATTCACGTCGGTTGATAGTGATATGCAGTGCCACGTAATGCGTCTGCTATTGCGCAAGCTTTCTGCTCTGTTCTCTACGACGATCCATCAAACGTCGCGATTATGAACGCAAGCATGATTTGATTGATTGAAGTAAAGATTGTGCAAAGTTGTATGAACATGATCGCCGTGGAAATTAAATGCAAGGATGTTTCACTTTTCCGAGATTTCCAAAATTCTAATAGAGAAATAAGAAGGGAATTGAAGAAACTAAAACTTGTCTTGTGTATTAGCAACGGTATAGCGTGTATTTTGAAAACAATCCTTCAGGCTTGATGAAATTAATGGAGTTTCTGATAGCAAGAAAACCTAGTAGCTTGATATGATAACTTTTTAGAATTTAAATGGTAACAACTGCTACAAATTGTCCCTTTACTACTTAAGTAGTACAATCATTATTACAAAATGCCTCTTTTGGAAATTCTTATTTCAGACATTCACTATCTGTTAATAATAATAAAAAATTAAACTCTGAAACCGAAAAAATTATAAAATCTAATTCTCATTTTAATTTCCTAGACATTTTACTAGACAGCATATTTAGTAGAACGCACAAACGCCGAAAACTGTTGAAATCTAATAAACCTAAAGAAAATTAGATTGTAAATTAATTGGAAAGCATGGACCTAATTTTCTCTCCCAAATATTACCAAACATTTCTCTCACAAATAATTACTGAATTTTTCTTATGTAATTACCGAAATTGTTTAAGTCGAGTATTTTTATCTATTGTGGTCTTTGAGAAAAGCAGGTATGTCAACTTCAGCTCAGTTTTTCCACTTTAAAGAATTTTCTATTTAATTTGTACACTCTAAATCTGTTGGACTGGAATGTCAGTGCAAGGGGTTGAAACTTAAGTCTAAGGGACTGAAATTTCAGTCCTTTGGACTCAAACTTCAGTCTTTTGGACTGAATTTCAGTCAAACAAATTCAGAGTGTAGAGGATACCTTTTCTACTATTTTCAAGTGTGCTCTATCGTTTCCCGTAAAAAAAATTTATTTACGCAAACATTTTACAAAATGATGATTTTGGGATCTTTTTTATAATTTTTCACCGAAGTGGGTTATAATCAATGAAATACATACACTAAGAAAAAGGCTCTTTTAATGTAAATAATGTTTATTTACTATTAATAAATCTATTTGGAAAAAATAAAGATTTGTTAATAGTTAATTATTTACATTAATGAAACCTTTTCTTAGTTTAAATAAAAAGTGATTCCGAATTGATATCTTCAATATTGTTCAAAAAGAAGTCAGAACGCCTATTCTCTACGATCTCTGTAAGACCTCTTAAATAAGAGCGGTCCTGAACGAAGCTGACATACGACAAATATTTGTTCGGAGTCATATATTAGTAATCGTAAATTTACCATCTTACATAGAAAAAAAAGTCTTAATAGTTCGAAATAAGAATTCTCTAACTTAGGTGTGACAAACTAGAAAAATTTTTCTTTAAACACACATCTCGACTAAAATTAAACTTTGCTGTCTAAAAATAAGACTTTAAGCGCAAATATTGACTTAATTTAAGAAAATTAGCTCAATTTTAGACTCAAATTAAGCCTTTTACAGTGGTTAATTTGAGATGTAACAATTTTAAGACTTTTGTTTCTGTGTATAGATTCACTTTGTAAAAACATTTCATTACCTCATTTTATCGGAAATCATGAACAGACAACATCGAAAAACATTTAAAAAAAAATATCGACATAAATAATTACAGAAGACTTTATACATTTTCAAAATACTTTGGTAAATTTTAGTCACAATCCTACACATTTTATGAACCCATTTCTAATGGCATTATGTAAATCGAATCGGAACACTATCGATTATATAATGGACTGTATACAATTCAATAGACAAAAAATATTGGTGTTAGGTCAAGGAAAAAGGGGAAAGAGACCTGAACTGACGAGGTCAAAATTCATTGATAAAGTAATTTTAGCTCATCCCAGTAATCTGAGTTTATTAACTTATCTGATCATGTTTCAATTTTTAAATTCCGGATTCAATTCCAACGGAAAAATTCTCATACTTATTGTACAGAGTATCTTAAGATATTTCATTTGAGATCAATTATTTTGAGCCGCGATTAAGAAAAGGAAATAAATTAGTAGTCTAAGTATAGCGATTTCTAAGGATACAAAACATATGCAAAAGATTCAGTTTGTATGATAAGAAGTAATAATTTCCAACTACATTCCAGGCTATTAACGTTCTACAGATATGTAATATGTTAGTTGCAGGAGACACTGAAGTGAATTCCACAAATACCTAGTAGATCATTGCAACTGCGATACTTGAATTCATTAAATGTGTCTGCGTTGAATGAATCATTCATCGATTGATATCGTTAAAACATTGGCTAATCCTTTCCTGCTGAATTATAGAACTTGAGATTATTTTCCAAGTACTTCAGCAATGCAGGATATTTGTACGTAAAAACTAAAATGATAGTAAAAGTAGACATCAATAACCGACGTCCGATTCTTTACCTGACATTAACTTTCCATCGTTTCGTTTCCCTCGTGAAAATCAATCCAGTTTTCTAGAGCAGCGTCACGCTCCCAGGCAATTTTCTATCAGGGTCATTAATACCTTTTTCATATTCAATCAATCTACCAGGATCTTTTTTTGACTAACATAAAATAACTGACCCTATGTTTCATCCATCCGAATGCATTCATCCAAAATTTGTGCAATCTTCCTTCTGGATGTCCGTTATTACGTGATCATAGAAAAAACGCGATCATCGTTGGCGATTGGGAAAGGAGTCGACATGATCAGGTTCGAAGACGCAAATCGTGCTGATCGCGTTGATCGTTTACCCGGATGTCGCCGGATTATTGATTTTCCGAAAATTTCGCCACGCCCTGCGCTCGACTTGTCCTCGATAAGGAAGCCGCGATTCTAGGTGTGTATGTGTCTGTGTATGTATGCGCAAAATTATAATTTACATTCGCTCGGGGACTCGATCGCGTCAGGAGCGTATACGAGACGACGTTCTACAAGGCGCGGCAAACGTCGTTGTTGGACCTCGTTCCACTTACCACGTGTACTTGAAAGGCGAAGCACGTGTGCGACGCGTTCAATTTTTCTGATGAACTTCCTCACCGGCACCCATACGAATCGCTGCCCGGAAACGGCACCATTCCACTTAATTCATCTGGCAAAAAAAAGACAGTCAATTTGACGAGGACGAAAAACCGCGTCGCAAACTGATAATCCTGTCAGTTATTCGCGGTTCTTTGGGAAATGTGAGCTTTTCCACAAATTTTCAGCTTTTCCGTGGTTGGAATTTCAACCTAGTGAATTTTAGTTGGAACTCCAACTGCAATGCCAGAATTATTCGTTTTGCAGGAAATTCCCAGCCATAATTGTTACATCGTTAAAACTTACGTCACTTGCTTCTTCACAATTTTACAGTTGCTTCGGGCTTCCAGGACGTTAGTCGTTACGATGTCTTTTTCTAGGGCATTTGACACTCTGAATTATAAAGGATGGGCCATTTCAAAATTCGTTTTTGAACTGTCTGAAAATTAAAACCAGTAAATATTTGTTAAAAAATATGGATTTTTTAGAAAGATTGAACCTTGAAATTTATGAGTGAACAATAATTTTCGGTATGACTTTGGAATCGGAAACGGAAATCCCTTTGATATCCCCCTAAAGTCCAATGGATTGATTTTGTTAAAACTTGTTACTCGGGGGTTTTGGAGTCGCTGATTACGATTCTGGAATCATATTTAAAAATCTCAAAATGACGGATAAATTCGTCCGCCATATTCAAAATAATCAAGGATCCCAAAAATATCAGTAGCCGCAGTATTAAAAAAAATTAATACTCAAATGTGTCTACAGTTGCTAAGATGTTGTATAACTTATTTGACACGAACTATCAATGTAGTACCCATTGTTGAAAATAATTATAATCCAGTTATTTTTTTACACGCGGTAGTAACCATTTATTAATGAAAAAAATTTACATGGTAATGATTTTTTAAAATGTGTAAGAATTACATGAAATATTGTAAGTGGGATATCCAGAAGGCATAAAAGAGTTAATTAGCTGACTTGATAAGATTTTTCGATTAAACTATTTTTTGTGCAGAATCATTAGCGATGAAATATTATATAAATATGAAATTGAGGTAACGCTTTTGAATCTCAAAGAATCGAGAATTTATTCCAAAATTGGGTTTACAGAATTGTCAATTGCAAGGGCAGTTGCGGCATCTATTTGAAGAAAATTCTTTTGCATTCATAAATTTAAAGGTTCAATCCATCTAATAAATCTAGATTTTTCGACAAATATTTACTGGTTTTATTTTTGCAACGGATTACAAAAATGGCACACATTTTATTTGCTGAATTAAGTTAACCAAATATTAAAGCATTAGCAAACAGTTACACTCTTAAATTTTAAAAGTTAAAATGTCACTTTAACATGTCAGGTGTTTTCTCTCGTCTGGTCACTTTAGTAACATTGAGATAGCAACCGTTTGGAATTCACTGCATGCTAAAATGAGTGAAACCATCCATAGATCCATGTCGATCTTTTGTGCTTTCCAGCAATGTAGTTAGATATGTCACTACTAGGCGCAGTCGCGACCCGTGCAACGCGGATTCCACAGAAGAAATGGGTTTTCATTTGGTCTTAAGGACGACAGGTCTGGTACTATACGTACAGCAAAGCAAACAAGAAAAACTGTTGGACACAAAATAACGTTCAATCAAAGATAAAAAATATCACATTTATTGCCTCCTTTCTACATGGGAAAAGATATTTGGAGTACCGATCAAATTGTCACTTCGCTTAAAGTGAAATTTTAACTTTTAGGCATTTAAGACACTGGTCCGATTGGCACTTCATCTAAAAGTAATATTTCACTCTTAGCTAGTAAGTTTCCACTTAAGATTTTAGGTTAGAGTGCAGGTCTGTGACGTTCAGAAATTGATCTATACTTTTGGAAATTCAGACTCTTGATGAGGTTTCGAATTTTTTAGTAAATTAAAACCGACATAGGTAGATATCATAAATACAAAAAGGCAGTATAATTTCATCAATAGATTTCGTTTATCACTTGCAGTTGAAGTTATTGGAATAAGTTCTAAAAAAATATTTGGTATTCGAATTCACGCGATTCTCTTGAAATAAATGTTCCTCGATTTGCTAAATTCGAATCCGAAGTAATTATGTACTTCGTTGAAATGAATTGAAGCATGTTGCTCCCATCTCCGACTCTACAACGAAGGAGACTTTTTTACGTTTACGTACTGTGACAATTGGCACAAACATACTCCTTTTAGAAAGTATGTTTATTTTGACGACAGAGTGCGGGCTTAATCTCTGAAGCACTGAGAATGTAATAGTATCCTAAGTTTCAGCACATAGCTAGTGCAATTTCATTCTAAATTCTGTGATAGAAGTAGTCAGTTCTTCTTTTTCAAACAACAAAATGTAATTTAGGAATGATTTGTTCTATTTAACTGTCTCCATCAAATATTATGGACAGTATTATATTTATCAATGTAATTTTTTCATCCAATCACACTTTCTGGCATTGATTTTGTCTTTATCAACGAAATATCATGTTCAGAGTATATTTCGATTTTAAATACGATAGCACTGACAGAATTTACCTATCATCTTGCATTTTCATGAAAATTGATTTAAAAAAAATAATAAAAAAAAAACTTTTCGATCGTTTAACATACTTAAAAAAGATCTTGGTATTCGGTCATTATAAATACCTAGATTTTATTTGGACAAAAAGAGAATTTAGTTTTGAGAATTGGAGAAACATTTTCAAAGTATTCCCTCTTGCTAAAAACAATAGAAACCTTCGAATTCCCTTATCAAGCATTTTTTTCGAGAAAAGTGAACATAATGATTAAAATATGCAGTTTTTACCATAATTTTATTATATTTTTGCGACAAAACCAATTTTTGTTTGCAACAGCAAAACCATCTACAAAGTTTGTCTGGAGGTCGTATTTTTAACCGCATTTCTTGAATAAGAAAAATTTTGTCTGACAGGTTACTAAATACTTTCACGTATATAGCTAGGAAACCTTAATTATCTTAACTAGGTATGGGAACTTGAACAACATTTTTGAATCCGCAACAATATTACAGTGGTTTGGCCGCAACTATACTTTCTTTCGTGTAACGGAAGCACAACTTTCTCGTGAATCGAAAAATGAACTAGACCACGTATAAATTTTTAACGAGTACGTTTCCCTCGTGGAAACTTTCCTGACCAGTTACGAATCGTTTGTTGTCATATCTATATAAATATAGGCCATCAGTACTGCCCAGTATTCATGTAAAATTGCAAATTTTCGTAAAAAGCAGATATCTCATATATCAAAATATTGCACAATTTACAGTTCATAACTATTTGATATCCAGCCTTCTCTAGAAGCTTTTTAATTTCCGTCCTATAATGGATATAAATATCGTCAACCATTTTGCAAATATTTTTCTCTTCGGCCGCATTGCAATAAAGAACAATGATAATGGTCGATGTAAACAAATACATTTAAACTATTTCTAATGTGTATATTTTTATGTCAAAATGTTTTGAAACAATTAAAGAAAACCTTTTTCAAAATCGTAATTTAAAAAAAAAAATAAGAAAGGTAAAAATGTGTGCACATTTTTGCGTTGAATGTCAGTATCTAGTATGGTCTTTAAATTTGTTACACGCGAAAAAAATGTACTACGTGTTTAGAAGTCTTCAACAGCCCCTGTAATTACTTTTAGGCGGGATATATTTAAATTCCAATACAATGCATAAAAGAAAATAATGTTGAAAAAGGCTTTAGAAATTATTTCTAGCGTCTTAGAAATGTTTATAGAAGATAAAATAATTATCATCTGTCGAAGTGACACCAATATTTCCAGAATTAATTAAGAAATGATAGGAATCAATTGAAAATATAGTTATTCACATTCCCATCTAAATATTCGATAATCAAACATTTAAAGTACTCTGAAAGTCGATATACCTTAATGATATACAAACTCTCGATGAACGTAAAGATTAAAAAAAATTCGGAAATACAGATTTTACACTTATACAATATTTGGAATTTCGTAAATCTCTAACATTTTTAATTCTAATCTAAATATTTATGTCGAGACTTTCTGACGGAATTAACACACCAAATCCGGACAGCCATTGTTTAGATTAACGCCTGTAAAATAAATAAACACACTTATTAAGTGATATTTTTAGGCATGAATTAATTAATAATGAAGATAAGATTCATTAGGTCGCATACGTGTCCTAATTATTAATTATGTTTTTAGAAAGAAACTAATATTGTCAGTTGTTAATTACCCTGACATTAACGGTGATAACAGAAGGTATTAAGACATAAAGGAAACATTGCTGTCAAAAACTCGGTTTATATATTATCATCACGATTCTTAGTTTTCCAGGTTAATGTCATAGCGACTTGGGCTTAATCCTAATACAAAAGCGAGAACAGTCACTTATTTGACGCGAACAACGCGTTACGGAAATAAAATTACACTTATTCAAATTTTTTGATGTTTAACTACTATTCTACATGCATATTTTATTTAAATGAATCATATGTAGTGACTTCATTAAATGACTTGTGTATGAATCATTTCAACCTATCAAGAGTATCATAATCATCGACTGATAGTCCGACTTATTAACGCATTTAATGTCCCATTTTGGAAATGGCTCTGTTTTTAGTTGTGCTCGGGACATTCGTCTATACTAGTGCGGGATTCGAGACATATAAATTATTTATATCAAGAAATAAAATAACCAGAATTATTATATCTTAGTGTGAATTTGTTATTTGTAATAGTTGGTGTTTTAACAGTGTGTTGAATATTACTATTTTTAGTCGGCGGTAGGTACTTATTTAATAAGAATTAAATAGTAAAATTGTAATAGCTTTGTTGAAGGTTTAAAACTATGCTTTATAGCTATTCAGAAGAAAAAGGTCAATTTTTAAAACAAATCAGACAACTTCAATGTTTTTAATGTAGTTACGAAGAAATCATAAATTTTTTTACCTTGTTTCATTTTCATTGTAATTTTGCGTACTACTTTGATGTACTAAAGCGATAGAATTGAATGGACCAACTAACTGCACATTATTACAAGTTTCTATGATGTAACAATGTTGAGTTCAGGTAGGTGACAGCTGTACAAAGTTCTGATAACAACTACAAAATTTTACAACATTGCCCAGTAGTTTTCATTACTTTCCGTTATGTAAACCTATAAAACTAGATTTTATGCCTATAAAGTTTAAACTAAATTTAGTTCACACATCAAGAGAATGGAAATATTAAAAATGCTCTTAAGTATTGTTTTACTTTAGACATGTTTAGTATCCGATCATTTTTTAATAATCAACAATTCCAAGACAGTTTGTATGTACACTAATCAGATTGAATCATCGATAGAGATTAGAACATACAATCAGAGTTTTGTATGACTTAAATATTGGTCCTCAAATGATTTAAAAAATTAGCAGAATGTAATCGTCGTACAATCATACGTCTAGTTAATTACAAATGAATTAGCTTCTTACGTCATAAAATTACATAATGGTGTTAGACACTTTTTTTCTTGCAATAGCCGAGCCGTTGAAGCATCGAAGTATTTATAGATTATTATGGTAGGTTTAGAGAGATCATTTCTTAGAAAGTTGACGCAATGCACAAATCTTATTTTAACACAGAAGGTTAATATTTTCTCGGGAAACAATTATGTTACAAATCTCTAAGGCTGGAGAATCAATAAATTGTATACGGAAGGAATATATTACGTATTTGTTTACGTTCAGTAATGAAGAAATGGAGTAATAATATTAAAATCTATAGATATTTATATATTTTATTTGCACACATACGTATGCTAATAAAACAAAATTCAAATATTTAACGTTTTTCCGTTTCCTGCTTTAGTGATGTAAATTTTGAGCTCGACAAATTTTTTACGAGGCTCCAAAAATACAAATAGTAGAGATTTGTAATCATTTGCATCGAATAGGATTTTCTGTGGAAATTTATGACTAGGACAGTTTTGACGAGTGAGGTCGTACGGGTCGTGACAAATGATATCGAATTTTTAGCCAACGCGATAAATTCAGTCTTATAGCATCCCCGTCGATGTTTCCAACAGATTTTTTTTATCTCTGCAAAATGTAACATTTCCAGAAAATTTAATGATTTGCACTTTAAAAAAATGTGTTAATTGAAAACATTTTAAAAGTAATGGAAATTAAGAAACGTTATTGCTATTAATAAATTTCTTATTTCATTGGGTTTTTGTAAATATGTTGTAAATTTCAGTGAAATAAACTAGATGTCTTCTTGGAATAAAAATGAAGTATATTGACGTTTTGCGAGCGTTCGTGAGTCTTTAAAAATTCAAAAACCGATGTACACGTTTTACAGCGATGGCAGTGCTTTCAAAGGGTCTTTTTTCTGCAAGTTCAGTTACCTCGCATACTATATAAACACGAAAGTATATTATGAAATAAAAATATACTGGTAATCGATTATTGCTTACTTATAATGGATTTTTTTTATTTTAAACGATCGATGGCTGAATTTAAAATAGTGTTTATTTCAAATTTGAATTTCATGTAGTTTTAGCTTATGAGACATGTCGTGATAAATCGTTACGGGATATGAATTGCATTTTTCGCACACTTCGTCTTTTCTGCGAAAATCGCATGAGTGACTGATGAAATGTCTCATTTTTATGCATTGTTTTTAATTTTAATGATTTGTTACATAAAAATTGTGTACATCGTGTGTCACACATTTCAAAAGAATTTTTGAAAATGTAGTTTACCGCAATTCTAGTAGATATTAATTACCCCCTGAAACTACATGAATGCAAATTATAGAAATGAATATGCATATTTAAAAAAATGTTTCTGAACATTATAATATGAATTTGTATAAAAATTTTTCAAGATATTATACGTATAATTAGTAGTTAATAAACATGATCAAACATGCAGAAATTATCAGTTTAAGACCAGCTAGATTTAATTAGATATTTTTTATCGTAAAAATCTAGTAACAAATTTTTAGTGCTTGCAAAATCTCAAAATTAGTATTGTTTAAAGTAATAACTTGATGGTATTGTTCCATCAGAAATTTGTAAAACTTGAAATTTAGGGATGAAATTTAGTTCACACCCATGTTATTTTTTCTCATTACGGCACTGCTCTATCGGTGTTAGAGAAACGAGTCATCCAGCCTCGCCAATCAGTGCCGTCTTCCTTGTAATCTAGACGACGACGTTGCTCGAGCAGCGAGAAACGACTTGGGGAAATGAGTTTTCCGAGTCGACGAGGTACACGTTCCATTAATGTCCCTTTAATATCAAGTAATCATTCTTCGTCATGAGCAATAATGACTCTCTCACTCGGTAGTAACAGATTTTAAAACCCTCTGGCTATGCTAATAAGTATGGGAACTAGTAGCTGACTTTCAATTATTTTATTTACAGCGGAATAACTAAAAGTTTACTAGTTTGTGTACTTCATGATTGACAACATTCGAATCGAGACAAAAATTAAAATAATTACCATTACGTATTGTGAACTTATTGGTGACACTTAATCGACTTGAAATTAAATTAAACAGAAATTTTGTCCGGAAGGATTGCGCTGTTTATTGATCGCTTTTAGCATTGATAATTATTCCATTCAATACTATGTTGTTCTGGTCCACGGATTCCTATTTAACTCATCGCAAAATATTTTTCTACTGAAAATTGTGTCTACGATTATATATTGAATTTGGCGACTGATCCTACCTAAGTTAGAAACATATATTTTTGGGGCCCTTAAAGCTATGTATGTAGTGGGTAAAAACCATCCCTCTCTATGATACATTTACCTAATTATCACATTAACTCTTTCGGAACTCAAACCTTTCCAAGTTTTGACCAGCCCTATTGGGTCTGCCATTTTGAATGTTGTGTATCTGGTACAAAAACTCCCGAGTAGCGATTTTATTTTATAGATTTACTAACAATTTTTTGAAAACTTTGATCTTACAAACCATAAATGATATGCTGTTTGCGAATATCTTAATTGTCTTAATTGCCTTTCTAAAGTGGTTACATAGTAATTAGGAAAAACACATTATAGAGGAGGGCCGGCGTTAACCTAAATCGCTTTATGGGCCCTAAAAAAATACGCGTAATATTTTTCGATTCCCTTCATGTGTGCAAAGTTTTCTCGGATAGGGGAGTGTACGAGATTAGGGTTACTTGTTAGTTTTGATTGATAGAAATAGGAAAAAAGGAATCTCTAAATTTCCCCTACCCCCCGATCGTTGGGGATTTTTTGCATTAGACTAGAAAAAATTTTATATCCAGTCGTTGGAGACTGAAATATTTGTCCACCCTTTAAATTTATTGTTAATTAATTTTTTATTGCTGATAAGTTCACTGAACCAATAAGAAACTTGGGAAACATTATTGTTTCTAATTTTTGCAGCAATTCATTTTATAATCATTTAAAATATTTTAATACATAATTTTTCAACTGATTACTCTAAATTTCTGTAAACATTATCATGTAAGAAAAAAAGATTGTATTGTAGATCATATTTACGAGACACTGTATAAAAAATAGAATTGCAATTGTAAATTTCCACGTAATATACCAAATTCAAATGTTGAATTAGTCGTTACTAGATTTTTTTAATGACCATTAATTTGTAATAAAAGTTATCATATATAAGTTTCCAATTTATCTTATTGATGAACTTCGCGTTTTAAGCATCAATCGACTCATTATATTTAAACAGTTATCGTTTAAAAACGTCTTTAATTGTAATCACAAACGCTTAAACAGTAAATAAAAATTTATTGTTTTTGACCTTTGAACTGTTTCTTACATTTGCATTATATACTATATATAAGTCGGTTCATAATGTAAAGGACATATTTGAACTTTCTCTTTTATTCTTGCCATTGTTATTGGAGATTGATAAACGTATTGATGGTTTTATTCAACAGCAATCTCAGAAAAATGACAGTTGATTCATAGCTTATATTATATTTCGCATTATGAGCCACGCAAATAGCTCACGCAACATCAACCCGTTAAACAGATATTATTTATACTCATTACACTGATATTTATCAATATGTCGTTAAGTTTCAAGTAAAATTGTCAATATTTAAGATTTTTAAATTGAGATAACTTCTAAAATAATAATCCTGAAATTTAATCTGGCAGGAAATTAATGATTAGTTGAAAACGTGGTAACAAATTATTCGTTATTCTGTTTTTTATCAAATTATTAAACAAACACTTTTTTAATACATTAAAAAAATAATGCAAATCTTACGAATTCACGAAAATAATTTTTAATCAATTTGACTACTTTTCAACTGCTACAATCATTATTCTGCTCTATTTATGATATTAATTATTGTAAAATATTGTTTCCTGTAAGAAATAGTTCTTTTTACTAAAAAAAATAAGTCTGACGCCTTCTACTATTAATGGATAGTTATCGAAAAAGTCGCAAAAATAACTACTCTTTCACTTACTTCAGTTGAGCATCGACTTTGTAGTATGGAGTAACGATGAAAATTGAAAAACGTGTTTTGTTATTGAAAACACTGTTGTTTTTATAAATTGCTATCCTTTTTTTAGGCCCCTAGCCATATTTGTGTTACTTCAATTCAACGTAGTTATTTATTTTTTTTAAGTCGTAAAAGCAAAAGTTGTAGAGCGACATATGTTCATTGAGAAAAGTGTTGGATGTTTATTTGGCTAATGTTTGATGTGACTTTAAATATCACTATAGTTTTAATGTAATACTTTGAATAATAATTTTGTATATCCTCAAATATATTTTCTATAATTCAAAATTTTAGTTCACTAACAAATTCTTAGTTTTTGTAATTACTTTAGTAGAACTACTGAATATATCACTGTTGTTAAAGAATAAAATACAATAGAATCCTATTATATTATGCACCAATGAACAATCATCAAACTTACAAAAAATTTGGTCAGTGTATTACGTAAAGTTATAGTCGAATGAGTCATATCATTTTTTTCCCGTCCATTCTCAATATCAATAAAAAAAGGTAACATTATTTAATTAAATAAAAATAAACAATTCTTTAGCAATTATAATGCGATGTTACAGCAAGGAAATGTACTAAAAAACTTGTTCTGGTTATCGATACACAGTTATCGCTAAAATTACTAAATCGTTACTAAATACTTATCAGCAAACATATCTAAACAAAATCACTAATTATTAATATGTAATTATTATTAATGTTAACATATAAAAATCTGTGATCTGTTGTAGCCCTACCAATCGTTATCAAACGTTTAATTTGAATGTAAAAAGACTGCTTCTATGCATATAATAAAATCGCGTTATCGCGGAAGAAACAAAGGATAACAATAGGCTAATCACCTTCGGTGACGTCAAAGCTCTCGTAAACTCATAAATATGACTCAAATGACAAGATATTTCCAGATCCCGCAAACTTCCGATTTCGTGGCAATTACACGCCTTCGGAACATTCAAAGCATTTTTATGCAACATTTTTCCTCTACATTTCGCATCATATGTCGTTATGTGGCTGCATTCAAAGTGAATCTTTAAATTTGTTTGATTCAAATCGATGCCATAGGTAATTAATCATTTTTATTCATTTGTTTTGATTAAGATCAATTTTTAAGATTTTAATAAATCAGGAATCTTTTCGTTAATTTACTCTCTGAAATTGAATTAATAAAAAATGACTTATCTGTAGCGAAAAGTGGGTTACCATTAATTAGTAAGTTTTTTACTGACAAATAGTATGAAAATACTAATTCATTAGTAATATTCTACTAATCTGCAAGTAGATATAGATTTTTTTATTTCAGTAGTTTTTAGGAGTAATGAACTGGTAGGATTTAACTTTTTATTAACAAAAATGATTACTAATTCATCGCCTTATTAGTAGTATTTAACTAATTTAGATTTAGAGAGTAAATAAATTTCATATTGAATAAAAAATGGTGATTAACTATTGCAGTTTTGCAAAAATAAATATTGGAAAGAAGTAATTGCGTAACGCAACTGCTTTAATCAAAGTTAATCGTTTGGTTTATTTCGGATAAAGTATTTTTCCAAATAGAACTCGGAATGCGTTGTACTCGTTACTTAAAAAAGGAAATGCAGCGGAGATCCAGATGCGAATGGAAATGCGAACGTGTACGAAAATATCTTTAGTAGAGTGGCTGAGTACCTGGAAGTCCTGAAATATTGTGCAATGCGGAAGCAAACGGTCGGCATTTTCGGATAACCAGGGAATAGAATCCATTGTATTTTTAATCTCGCGAGTTACAAATCACATTTTCCGTCAGGGAAATTATCACGGTAACATTCGCCGGGTTATATTATCGGAGAAACCGGTTCATTTGTCTTTTATGACGAAAATAACTATGCAAAGTTATTCATAAGTCGTCGGATCGGTAGGCGACGCAGAGGAAAGGTAAATCCCGAGATTAAACCGTACGTTTACACCGCTGGTTTATTGTTACACGGTTATGCAATAGTTTTAATCAATATTATATTTTTTTTAAATGTGAGATATTAGACAAAATCTGTCGCGATAGTAATATGAAATTAAATTCTTGTGTGATAAACGACTGGAAAATGTGCCTATAGAATATTGATTAGTTTAGTAATCGACGATCTTATTTAATTCGATGTGAGAAATGTAGATAACATGTTAAATTCTTCAAATATTTTATTACTTGTTAATCAATGTACATTAATTAAAACGTACACCATTACCTTCAAAATGGAATAACATTAAATATTTATTTATGTACTCGGATATGTAAAAGATTTTAATTAAGAAAATATTTGTTATTTTTAACAGTTTTTCTTTATGTTTAGAACATCGTACTTAATTTCAGAAAATGTTACTTGAAGATATAATTTTTCTATGATATTTATTATCACTGAGGTGTAATAATATTTTTTCGAAATAAGAACAGTTAATAAGGAAGTGATCTATAAAAATAAAGACAATTGCCGCTCCATTGTCGAATAAATTAATTTCCACACAACCAGCAAATTTTTATTTTGAAGTTACTATTTTTCTTCATTCCGAAATATTGAATTTCATATTTCCTAATGATTGTTTTAATATTTTGCTAATAATTGAAAATCAAACCTGAGGTAAAATTGCATTTCACAATTTTTATTGCAAACGACTCGAGGAATAAATAAATTAAGCATAAATGGTAAATAAATAGAGAATTACAGAAGGGATTCGAGAAAAAAACAACACATGTTCAGGTGTGATGATACATAAATATTTATTCATTAAGTATACTAATTTGAATATCCTCTAATAATGAAACTAACAATTACACTTAAGCATTGCTACAATTATTTTACATAATTAATTTACTTTATTTCTTTCTAAGTTTTGTTTGGACCTATCATTCATTAACACCAATTTTAAAGATCATTATTAAAAAGCTGTATACTGTAATCTGCTTTTTTTAAAATAAAATCTATATATACAAATTATTGCAGGCACATGTTTATTATAATCAATACAAATAATTTTATTGATTTACTTGTAATAGGTCATAATACTGATAAAATTTTATTATTTCCTTTTATCGTGATATTTCCGTATATATAAAAAATTTACTCTTCATAGAAGCGAAGCTCAATTCGTCATTCCATAAAGTATAAAAAATTAAATTACGTAGTTTACACTCGTGTGTCATGTTTCATACCTGTGATTCAAATATACTTTGTTTTATGGAAAACAATTTGTGTCGTTATTTGTTATTACAAAAAAAAATAAATGAATGTTGAAATGAATAAAATGTTTCGACATGGTACAAAATGCCAATGTTTTTACTTACTTATGAATGGAAAAGTAAAATTAGAATAACGTGTATGCAAGTCCGTGATTCACGTGTCATGTTTTGCCTTACACACCTCAATAATTTGCTTATCTTATTTGTTGCTTTTATAATATCGCGTCTCGTATCACTATAATTAAAATAGAATGTTTATTGCAGTAAGTTTTAATTATTTAAGAAAAAGATTTCAATTATTAAATATTGCAACGAATCTGAATGAAATAACCGATCGGATTAAATATTTAATCGAGTTATTACAAGTATCAGTAATAGTTCCTTTATGTTCTAAGTAGTATTGAAAATAGCAAGTATTATAGACCACAGCTTTCAAGGTATCATCATTGTGACGTCAAAACAGTATAAAGTACCGCCGCGATAATCTATAATTCATCACATTCGGTTATTCGGCGCCACTCTATGTGCCTCTTAATAAATAGTAACCACAAAAGACAAACATTTCGAATTGTTCGCATTCCCGCACTCCACCGATACTGATGTATCCACAGTTTTACAAATTCCCATTTTTATTTTCGACATTAAAAAATGATTTACTTTATAGTCGACGACTGTTTGGAAAACGTCATAGAAAAATCTTTGATCTGATGTGTACTTTCTATAAATGAATCGATAGTGCTATCATCCAGTCAAGGCGATAAAGCGAGTTTTCCTATCTTGTTTGGTTTTCCACAAAATCGATTGTGTTCTTTAAAATGGAGCAATCGATATGTGAAAAGCGAATATCGCCAACATTGAAAAATAGATTCAATGAGTTTTTTCTGCAAGAACATAAGATGGAGCTGTTATCTAATAATATTATAAAAATTACTAGTGTGAAATGCTTTTTTTTTATTATTTATATTACAAAAAAAAAGTTCAAAATTATTGACCCTTGATTTTTTTTTCCTCTTCCTCGATTTTTTAACTCAACCATTTTTTATTTCTATTATTTATGTGACCGAAAAAAACCAAAACTATTTAAGAATATATGAAATGCTTTTTATCTTGGATCAGTCTATTATCATTTTTGAAGATATTAAGAAACAAGAAAAGTAATTTAAATCGATCTATCGTTTCTCCTGAGATTTTTACATTTGGTAAAGAAAACTGTTCATAGTTTTTCATGTAAAATGCTTCTTATTAGTAATCCTTATTTTTTTAGGAATTATCAGAATATTTCTGTTTTTTCGTGGAATTCTGATAAGATATTACAAAACTTTTCTCGAAAAATTAGAGAAATATTTTTTTACATTGCTTATGTTTTTGGTTATTTTGATAATGTTGAGAAAAGAAAATTATTGACTGTTATAATTCAGTCAATGTATTGTAAATGTGTTGTCTATCAAATTTAAGTTTTTTATTGAGCTTTGAGCTGTAATAGATATTGAAATCATAAATTTTTGCTTATTTTGGAAAAAATTCTTTAAATCATTAACTTTTTGCATATTTGAAAAATACTTGGGAAATATTTCAGCCATTGTTTATGACAATTATATCACTAAATTTCAAGGGAAAAAAGGGGTGCACCTCAAAAACCTGATATATCACAAAACAGACACTTAAAAAATCCGACATTCAACCAGACATTTATTAATGATTGAATTCTAAGTGTGCTTAATAAATAATTCGGGGGTCAAACTGATTTGACCTTCAAGTGACCTAAAAAATTAATCCCTTGGTCAAACATTTTTAAATGACCTTCCAGTGAGACCTCAAGGACGTTGACCGGAGATCATGTAGTCTGGAATTTGAATGTCTGTTTTTTGAAATATCTGGTTTTTTGAATGTCTGTATTTTGAATGTCGGATTTTTGAAGAGTCTGTTTTATGATTTCTCGGGTTTTTGAGGTGCACCCGAAAAGAGTCATACAAATTTTATGTTTTTTGTCGATCTTTAAAAAACATTATTGAGCAGTCTTTGAAAATTTTCCACTTTACTACTTCTTAAAATTACCCTTTTTTTCGCATATTTGAACAGTACGTCACACACTTTTTTAACTGGATTATTACGAAGAATCACAAAGGTTTTCTTTAATAATCACCGAAATGCGCTGCAAAATAGTTCAGCCCTATTGTAATATTACAATAAAAAATGCCGCAATTACTCCAAACATTGTAAAATTAATAAACATAAAATTTAATTTTGTGTATTTTTACTAATTTTGTACAATTTGTTAGAAATCTAGAAAATATATTTTTCAGAGAGTTATTCACAAAATGGAACACATATTATATTTTCAAATATTTTGAAAAACGTACTTTTTTGTGAATATTCAATAAGATTAAGTTTTTTCGAAAAATTTTCTTTTTTTTTGCTGATCTACAACAAATTTACTGATTTGTCTTTGACGAATTACAGAAAATTTTCTTGAAATTACTTTTTTCGTTTATTACGGCGATATATTTATACAATTTAATTATTTATGTTAAACTTAAGTTGATTGAGGAAAATTTTTTTTAATTGAATGGTAGCGAAAAATTTCGGGTGCACCTCAAAATTCTGACAAATCACAAAACAGGCACTTCAAAAACTCGACAATAAAAAACCAAACATTTCAAAAAACAGAAATTTCAAAAACCAGAAATTTCAAAAAACGAACTTTCAAAATATGTGGGCATTTTGAAATGTCTGGTTTTTTGAATGTGTGTTTTTTGAATGCCTGGTTTTTGAAGTGTCTATTTTGTGATAATAAAACATGTCGTAACGTCACCCTACGAAGTACATAAAACTGTTGAGATATAGAGCCCGAATTTTGAAAAATCTTTTATCGATAGTTTCATATAGCTTTTATGACGTTATCGATGCGCTCGGTTTAGCATGTTCTTAAGAAACTGCCACTTTTCGATATTTTCTATTTTGTGATAATAAAACAGACGTTCAAAAACCAGACATTTCAAAATGCACACATATTTTGAAGTTTGTTTTTGGAAATTTCTGTTTTTTGAAGTGTCTGTTTTGTGACTTGTCGGGTTTTTGAGGTGTACCCAAAAATTGCAGAAATTATGGACATAATTGAATGCAAACATTTTTAGAATTCATTATTATTATTATTATTATTAGTATGGATTAAAATACAGACATATTTTTTTACAACAATTTAAAAATAAAAAAAGTTACAAACCAGATCTTTTATGATTTCGGGAACATTTGAAAAAATCTCAATTTTTTATGATGGCAATGTAGGAATGGCAAGGATTTTTTCTAAAAATATCGGGATTTTTATTTATGGTACAAAATCATTATTTTCATAGATAATTCTTCGTTTATACTGTCACCATACGAAAAATATAATTAAGTAATATTACAAAATGGTTTTCGATAGAAAACACGAAATGTGAGAAAAAAACAGTTTAAACATAAATTGGATTGCGTATAATCGTCACCTAACGAACCTTTTCTACTTTTACATATACGTACTTAAAATTGTTAATTAATTATAGGTTCAATCACTCTAGTGACGATTTAAACAAATATTGTCTATGGTAAAAAAACAGATTTCGTCATATTGGTTCTTATTTCAGAGTAAAAAATGCTTTGCGGCTGAAATTTCATATTTAATACATACAAAACATGTGCAATATAATTTACGTGAAAATATACGAAATCCCATGGAGTTTTCAGAAAAAAAAGTCAAATTTTTCGTCATTTCTTGTAATATTCCCCATAAACTCTGTTCTTACTTCGACATTTTCATTCCTGCAAAAAAATAAATAAATTATCAATAGAAAATACAAAGGTGCAATACAGATGGTCGGTTTGATTTGTAAATGAGCATCGATTGTATCTGCATTGTCAGATCAGACACACACATCTGGATGCACACATGTGCATTGGCATGCATGTATCAGGAGTTGGAAATCCGTGAAGCGCGTCGGTGTTGATTGTACGGAAGTGTATCGACGTATCGTTTCGAATCTAGGATAAGTCGTATATACGGAACGAGCACTTACGTGAACGAAAAGCCTTCGTGAATGAAAATTTATCATCCATTGGAGACGCGATAAAATGCCGGTCAATACGCGTGGAGTGCTCGTTGAAGGGATATCGTGCACTCCACCCACCGATCGATATTAAGAATTCTTCCAAAGAGCGACCATTTATGCAAATACTTGTAAATAATTGTCGCCACTGAAAAACGATCAACTTGCATTTTTTTTATCAAATTACTTCGAAGCCTACGTCGAAAGTTTCAAAACTTTTCTACATTCTGCCGGAAATATTCTCTTTTAATAAATGCACTTCCCAAGACTACCCGTCGATAAGAATAATGGCTCTGTCCAAGAAATGCAACAAACATTAGTCATTTTCTTTCATTTTTATTAATATGGTGCACATGTATTTTTGTATCCATTAAATATTAAATTTCTACCTCAAACCGTTTTTTACGCCGAAATAACAATAATTCGTAAAAAAATGGGTAGTCAGAACTAACACGTGCCGATTCTAATAAATCCACTAAAAAACATAATTTAACATCATTAATATGAAGTAGGTGAATGTTTTAATTAATCTGTGTAATAACAATGCACATTATCTCGTTAGACAATTATTATTTATATTTTAACTTGTCAAAATTTATTTTTCAAGGACTAATTGAGCTGGGTATTAAAATATTTTAAAAAATGTTTAGGAGGCATTCATCTTAAAAATAAATAAACAAAATTTTATATACAATTTTCAATTTAATTATCAATTTTATTCAATACTGAAATTTTCTAGAAATCTCTGATCTTAATTGATGACAGTATTCCAAATCTGAGTTGTCTACATCAACATTAAATCACAGTCATTATATAAAAGCATATAACGATTTCATTTAAAAATAACGAATACAAAAAAACTGATAACTAAAACACCAAGAATCAAAATACACTATCCGATAGTCGTCAAAACTATCTTTTCAATCAAATGTAAAAATAACTATTACAGAAACTAAAGAGGTCACTCAAAATAGAAAATGTTTGAATTTGGCAATATGACATTGTGAAATATCTGACATTAAAAAACCAGACTCGCATCATTTCAAAATTACTGATAATCGTTAATTCTGATCATAAATCAATTATTTTAAAATGAGGTAGTTAATGCGAAATTCAAAATAAAATTTTGTTGCCGCCGTCGTTGTTTGAATTGAAAAGGTCGGTACTTTAACTGAGTCGTTCTATTGATTTAGTCGGAGTCATGTCGTGATCGTTAGTTTCCTTAGCCATTATTTTGACTATCAGCATTACGACACAGTCAGTTCTTCGACCATATCGTTATTTTGAGTATCGGTTTTATCGTTGTGTCGTTATACCGTTTATCGATATTTTGAATTCTTGTTGAAATAAACTGCTGGCTTATTCGTATATGATGGTAAGTTTGAGTGTCGTTATTTTGGTACGAGTACCAAAATATAGTTTCAGGTTAATTTCGACTCACAAATTAAAACCTGTTAAAAACGGGAGCTATAAGAATAGGAAACCTTTTTTGATCATTCCATTGGAAAAATCCCACAAGAATATTATTTAAAAATTGCTATATATTTTAAACTTAAACAATCAATGAGAAAAATTTTTTAATTATTGTATAACAACGGCAATTCACAAAACACAAAAATTAAAAAAAAATCGACAGCTCAATTCTTGCTTGTATTTCAGACAGTTCATTTTGCACTAATTCATTTAGTTTAAAGAAACTGTTAAAAAAATGTTATATTAAATTTATATAGTTTGTTTCAATATCATCAGAAAAATCACTTCCATCCTAGAGAAATATTTATAAATAGCATATTTTTTAAAATTACTATTTAGAACATTTCACTTGTTTCTATATTGACATTAAAGAAATTTTTGACTATGCTGGTATGGAATTTGCAATTCCACTTTAAACTTCACGGTGTTAAATAATAACTTCAATTTAATTGCCTTTAAAACTCTGATATTATTAATAAATATAGTCGACGTTTTATAAATAGTTCGTTTGCATAAACACTAATCGGTGTAAAAATTGAATAATTTCTAAATTATTTTGATAATTCACAATCTACTGCGGTACACTTTCAATATGAATTAAAAAAAAACTATTTTTAAAATATGCTTAAAAATCGAAGAGAAATAACTCAAATAAATGTCGTAAACAAAAAATTCCTTTTTTTCAAATTTATCCTAGCATATTTCTTTCCACTCAAAATTGATTTGTCGTAACGTCACCATACGAAATACATAAAACCGTCGAGATATAGAGCCCGAATTTTGAAAAATCTTTTATCGATAGTTTCATATAGCTTTTATGACGTTATCGATGCGCTCGGTTTAGCAGGTTCTTAAGAAACTGCCACTTTTTCGATATTTTTTTTCTTTTAGCAGAAATCGTATTATTACATCAGGAATCAATATAGGTCGTAAGTCAAGTGATAGTTTAAATTATCGTAAACTGTTATCATGTCGGTTTATTATACAGAATATTATCGTATTTATGCAATTTTGTAAAATACGTCAAATATTTACTGAAATATGAAAAATCAATGAAGAGATATTTGAGTTAATGTCGGTTAAATAGACTACAGCTATTTTTGTTTATGGTTGATACTTGTAAAAAATAGTACAATTTCACATAAAAAAAATATTAAAGGAAACATCAGTCAATAACATTTATTTAATTATTTTTTTGCTGTCAAAATTTGACTAACATTACGGAAAATTGAATATTATACATCCTCTAAGATGAAATGTAAACAAAATGCATTTAATTTTACTCAACAATTTAGTTAGTAATATTCCAAATATTCTTTTTTCGATGGTAAATTTAACTTTGAAGTGAGATACGAACCATTCAAGTACACTTTAAAAATATGACTCCTATGGTGAGACAACGATTGTCATAATTGATAGGAGGAGTGCAAAAGCATAATTTTGTAATTTTAGATTTAAAGTAAAATTGTCGGGAATTATATGCGCTTGCGATTTTATTCGAACGTGCAACTAGTTACATAAAATATTCGAAAATACAAATGGAAATAGTACAGCAATACACGCAAAGCACATTACAATAATTGCACGACGATTACTGAGAGTTTAGTTGCGATAACTCTAATCCAAACGAAGTTGCCTCTGGTCGTTTTTACAGAAAGCACGCACGATCATTTCTGCGATAGATATATCCATCACAAAATTCTTCTTTCGCGATCCTTATTGATTACTCATCGGTTGCTCTAGTTTAATCCTCACGCATCAAAGCAATTCTAACATGTCATAAACCTTAACGTAATCAATTAAACCTTATTTTGCCTAGGAAAAATAAAAAATTATAAAGGGTTTCGTTTGTAGTGCATTTTTAGTATGCATTTTTTAACAGTCCGAGTGCAATGATCGATTTTTTACACTAGGGACAAAGTTACTTGTTGAACAACCCATCACCCAGCGCACCATTTTAAAAGCCAGTAACTAATTCTATTAGTATCAATTTTTATTAATGAAATACTCTGCACTAAAAAAACATTTCCTAATTTCAAGTAAATATTTACTGGAACAGTCGCAACAAAATATTTACTTAAAAGAGTAATAGTTTGTTAATTCAACTAAATATTAATTTGATTTTAACCAGCAAGTTAATATACATTTAAATTAAGAAAATATTTGCTTATTTTAAGTAAATATTTTGTTGCGACTATTCAAGTAAATATTTACTTGAAATTAGGAATTTTGTTATGAGTGTACTAAATTATAGTCAAATTAATTAAAGTTTCTTAATAATATCCTTTTTAAAATCTTAGTTACTATTTTCTAGTTAGTAAAAGTCGATTAATGAATTGAAAAAAAAAGAGAATTAACAAAAGATGTAATTTATTATGTTTCAAACATAAAGACAAATACAGACTTTACTTTTAAAATAACGATTAAAACAAATCAAGTATATAAAATCTGATATACCACTTATAGTTACGAATTTAAAGCATATTGATTAACTATATACGGAACTAATAATAATTACCAACCATTACTCCCCAGTAGAAAATGAGTCCAGTTTTTTGCTAGTATCTATCCAGATTTGTTATTTTTAATATGCAAGTGAAAAATGGATAGTGTAACAAAAAAACTGGCTAAATTTTTACCAGGGCTGTAGAAATCAAATATTTTATATTGTCGATGTTAAATTTTGATAGTTTTTTTTTTTAATTTGATGTTTAATTCGCATCGATCCTCTAGAATGCCTTAGAGCTGAACATAGTATACAAAGTTGGAAAAAATACATTATGTCTCGTAGTTTACTTCTTACTATCCCTACAAATGACAAATTTCTCAGATTTATGTATGTGGTCTTCAAAAACTTGGGTTTTTCCTCAGTTATTTCCTTGCCCACTTATTTTCATAATCTTCCAAACAGATGGTCTGTCTTGTTCGACACGTGTATCAGATCCTTTGATCCTATAAGAATCGTTGAAAGTTACGGAAAACATACTTACACATGCATGAGGCCAGGAAATAACCATACATTTTCGAAAATAGTGTCCATAATCTTCATTAATACCAGTTATGTTAGCTTTTTGATGAAGAAACTTCTGGAATGATCAACATTCCATACAGTCAAAATAATCTATTGGGAAATTTCTATACTTTTAAAGGCAACAATTAATCCATAGTTGGCTGTCAATTTTCTTCGTATGCTATTGGACTGTGTCTATAAATATTACCCTGAAATTTAAGGCAGTTTTTCATCAAGAAATGACAATTTTCCAAAGATAAAAACTCTATTGATCTAATTATAATGTTTCATACTCATTTAAAAAATCCAGGATACATCAGATTGATATAAATTATTTCGTATACGTATTTACATATTCGATCATTAATTATTACAGAGGGAATTATCTTACTACCTAAATAAATTCAAGATTTCTGTTAAAATTTCTTGCCAAATTTCAAGATTGACCATTTTCTGACTTGTCATAAGTATCGTTTACTAGATAGACATTTGAACAAAACGTTAAACATTATTTAAGGATTGATACGACGTCTAGTATTCCTCCAATAAACTGTAACCTCAAAACACTATTATTATCTGCTGACAGAGTTTCCAAGCAAGGTGGATTTTTAAAATTGACTGGCATTAAAACGAACAATGATTGCTGATTGCTCCCAGCATCTAAACGAAATGTGTATGTAGCATATATCTGTTTCAAAAGCTTCCACTAGTTTTGATGAAGCAAACAGCTATGGGTGTGAAACGTCAGCAACAAAACTCTGTTCATCTCTACGGCTCTTTCAGCAGATGTACGACAACTGGTCAATATTTGCCCTAGGATTCGCCACATATGTGGGTCCGAGCTGAACATGAGTTAGAAAGGACACAAAAATAACTCGCACAAAACGCATAGAAAACCCGGAAACTTCTTCATCAATATTCATTCAGCATTTTAAATTGCTTTTTATTCTTCTACGTTACACAAATTATTCTTCGACACGTTCCATACAATAACGTTTTAAATTGCATTTTCAGAAGCTGAAAAATAAAAATTTGCATAATTACAATGCCTGGAAAAATGTTATCGGAAAATATTGATTTCTAAAATGAGAGTGTCATTTTTATTCTAATGTTTGTGTAAGGTAATTCTAACTCTCCAATTGTTACTTTATTTTACTTAGGCTCTTGATACTGTAGAAAAGTCAGAGTAAAAGAACTAATATAACACATTTTACCCTTCATTTCTACTCACTAGCTACGTGGAATTTGTCATTTCTCCCTTGCCCTTGATTCAGTGCAGCACGGCGTTTCACCCCTTTTCTTTCGACTGACCCTTTTTTCTTCATCTTACTCGCTCGTCCTTTCTATCAGTTTCTCATTATTTCCATCAAGCACCCTTCATCCAACATTTCTTACCTTTTTTTCTATCTTCAGTAATTTCTAAACGCATTTTCGTTTTCAAATCTTTCTCTTAGATTCTCCCCTTTTCTGTGACATTATTAGGCGAAAGCAAACCACCTATTATTTTTGCGTTGAAAACTATTTAAACTGAAAAATGTAATTATAGAACTAAGCTGAAAATGGGTTAATGATGAAAGCGCTGGACTTTTATGAGCGACAACTTTTGAAATTATGAAGACTTGAGAGACTTCCATGCCTGTATTCCTGGCCTAAATGCTTTTATTTCCTGATTTTAGTTTTTATTGAGCTTCCATGGTAAATAATGAATTCTGTTACATTTTGTTGTTGGGAGTATAGGCTGGTTAAATCCGCATTAAACATGTCGAATAAACTGTGAAATGTGTAAAGGTTATTTATGCAGGAACTGAACAATTATAATATGTATTAAGAGTAAAAACAGGTTATTTTCATGTTTACGGCGTTTATACCATACAAGGTCATATGGAATTAGGTTATGTTTCACCGAGTCACTCGATTGCGGACTAACAAGATTATTAAGTTAATTAAAAGAATAGTTTTCAACGAATATTTATAAGGATATTACTACACATAAAAAATACTATTTAAAATTGTTTTAATTATCAGTCCGGAATGGCATATTTAACTATCAGGAGCTAGTAATACTATTATCTATTTTAATTACAAGAATACTTAATCCGCTACTTTTTAAATAACTATTAAAATTATTTATATTATTTTTGTTCAAATTAACTATTGTTTAAAATCTTGATGCACCGATTTCCTCGCAATGTTAGTATTAGATTATATTATCAAATCATGTGCTTAAATATTATTTCAATCTAAATGCAAAATATTTGCATCTTGATTGAGTATCTTCTTATTGTTAAAACTTGATCAGTATTATGTAATCATAAGAAGTTATTGTCGGGAAAAAAGTTTACTACAGTATCCATCACCCTTGAAATGTGAATTTAAGTTTCAATGCCGTATAACCAGTTTCAACCGAATAAACTTCGAACATTTCACTGACTGCACATACATAAACTGCTTCAAATCGTCGTGATTAAGACAAAATATTTCAAAAGAGATATCTGCAATATTTGTATGTTTTAATTTAATCAGCTAACTTAGTATGAAGAGTAAAATGTACGTTCGTGGTTTTAATGGGTTCTGGTGTAGCAAATCGCGAAGTGACTCGAAAAGATTATTACAAAATTGTTGATACTTCAAATAACACTGATAAAATCAGTGATTAAAAATATAGAAAAATAAAATCTTTGAATTTTGTGTCGATTGCGTACAATCAAAATTGCGAAAGAAAATATATAAATATTGCAATTTACAGATTTTTCGACTCAATATGATGAAAATAAGATGAACTAGATTACTATTTCTTTGATTCTAGATGTCACTTAAATTCAAAAGCTATGTGGCTCCAACGTTTGACGAATCCGTTTAGATATCAATGGCATTAAAACTGTAGAAAAAGAAAACTTGTCACTCAACAATTCGCGATTTTTCTTGCTTTGCAGGAATTCATTTGCTCTTGATATTTTACGCCGCCTAGTGTTCCTCGAAGACACTATTTTCTCGAAAAACATTTTTCTATTTGGTGAAACACGTTTGTCGAACTAATTCCTGGCGTGCGATTCAAGTTTTAATAAATCAAGATTTTAAATTTAAATCGAGAAACGAGTTTGGCAACCTCACTCTTTAAAGATCAATACATTGTTCGTAATACGTAATAAACGTAATATACTAAATTATTCGAAGAAAACGTTCCAAACCCAAATTTAATGTTTATTACTTTATACGGTCTAGTTGTTCCAATTTGTTCTCGTCACATTTCAAGGCTAAATTACCCATTTATAAAGTAAAAAAGTGTTTGAAAATTGCATTCCACATGGAGTTTTAATCAAAATTCAAAATATTACAGATGCACAAATATTTTTTTAATTTGAAAGGTACATGTGACCATTCCTAATGTGAAGTCAGCTCTAATTGTTTAAAAAACTTCAATGCTGTTAATAATCTTTGCAGCAAGTTAATTTAGTAACAAATTAATTTTAAAACATGAGGCAAATTGTATACAAGTAGTAAATGAAAAATAATAAACAAAATTTGAATACTCCGCTTGAGTTGCTTAACCAAAGGATTGAAAAGAATTGAGAACATTAATTTATTTATATTCGTTCTTTTATAGCATTTAATCTTTCTTTGTCTGCTAGATGAAACTCTATTGTTTTCTAAAACTCATACTCAACGTGCGTGTTCTTTTTTTGATAGATTTTATCAGCTAGGACTTAATCTTATCTTTACTAATTATTAGTAATTAAATACTGGAACATAATTGAGTGAATTACCCAGTAAACGAAGAATCAGTCAGAATTATTGAAAAATATTAAGAGTTACAGCTTTCCCAGCATTCGAAAATCGATTGAAAAATATTTGTAATAACTGCGTGCGTTTCATTCTGGAATATTCTGCAATCTATCTATATATTATTTTAATTTATCCCAACTCTAATATTAACTGAATTTGTCTGAATATTTCTGGGGTTTAAATTTCAGAAAGTTTAATTTATGTAATTTCATATAATTTTAAATAATTTGCGAATTATTTCTGCCAGAGTCGGAAACATTCAGATGTACTAAAAATCTTAATATTTTTCAATCGGTTCACGGTTACTGGGTTGAATTGTGTATGTTGATTACAATTTGCTACGATTGACATTTTCAAATTACAGTTTTTTAATTCCTCCATCGATTTGCACGAATTCCTCCAGCAGTTTAGTAATTCAACGTTGTTCTATTCCCAACGATCAAATATCGATTGAAACAAATTCGGATTCTGAATTCTTTTGAGTTTCCGAATGTCTCTAAAGTAATTCCTCAACAATTTTCAGAATTTGTATACTTTGAGGAGAATTCAAATAATTAACTACGAATTATATTTATCAATCATTAGGGAACAATTTTTAATGCATTTATATAAATTCAAAATAGAGTACAGACAAATTGGAGAATTAAGGAGTTAAAAATTCAATTATTGTCAAGAGACTATCGGACGCATCGAAAACATTTTTAAGCACTCAAAATCATCACGTTAATATTTGCGAATTTTGAATTATTGACATTTTGTATACTTTTCAATAATGTTTTGTTTGCTGTGATAATATTCCATAGTAAACGAAGAATTATTCGAGTATAATGAATGTCTGATAAAAATCGAACCTCGTACACGCTTAAATAAATAAACGCTTGTTAAACGCTTTGAGAACGCTTAAATGTAAAAAGAGCGCGAATTTGAGTATTAAGCGTGCACTTACGATTTCATTTTTACCAGAGAATTACAAATATTCATTTTAGTCCAAGATTAAAACAGGTCTGTGATTTGTAACCCTATTTCTTGTTTTCGAATGTTTTTGCATTCTGTTTCTGTCCTCTGACGTATTGATTTCCGGAATTTCTTGTTCGATTTTATACGATTTCATACGTCTTCGTAATTCGAGAATCGGATTAATTCGATCTTCCATTCAAAGGAAACACATATAGTTAATCGAATCTTTTTACAAAAGTAAAAATACGGGAATACACAGAATTGTTAAATGACCTATTTCTGTGGAAAATACGTGAATAATATTGTCTGGTTTATTATTTCTCGATTGTTGAATATGCTGCAGAGTAGATAACCTCAATTTTATCGCAGTTTTACGACTAAATAATTTACAAAAATAATAATAATAATAATAATATTGTCTGTATTGGACTAACGTGATTCCCAAAGGGCGAGACAAAGCATAAAACTGTTTTACAGCCTGACCCAAATGTTCATAAATAGTAAAATAGATGCCATAAAATTGATTAAACGAAAATAACTACTTGTCACAGTAAAAATAGTTATTGCGTACAAACAATTTTGTTATGTTTGCATTAATCGTTTTTTTCCTCTGTGTACAAGACCATATTAAACACATGCTATAGCATGATTCATTGCGACGAAGAATGGCTTTTAATTATGACAATTTAGTCAAACAATTGATTATATTCTTTTTCCATTTCATATTTATTGAAGAATTACAATGTCTGGTTTTAAGGCCCAATCGTCTGACAAAAAAATCGATGAATGTTTCCTTTGTTATAGACTTGTGGATTATATGTTTTTGGAGTCGCGAAACACTAATCTGAAGTCTTTTTGATTCCATCAAGTTAAGATTTTTTCGTAACCTTAAAAATATGGTGGATTTTATGTGACAAAAGATATTTTATAAACATTTGTCGGGTTATCTGAGTACAAATATAAAGTCACATTTTCAAAATCCAATAAGGCGGATCCAATCGAGTTATCGAAATTTAAAAAAATGCTTAATTGTTACCAACGATTATGGACGTATTTTTACAAACTTTGATATTTATGTAGGTTTTGTATGTTGCTGATTAGAATAAAACTCCATATTTGTATAACGAAATACTCGGGTGGAATTAGAGAATCGATTTCAAATTTGTAATCAGCTACTCTGATGATATACCTAGAGATAATATCTCTAGTTATAAAACGGTCATAATGGTGGTGTAAAATCGTCATATTTTTGAGGTTAGGAAAAATCCTTACATGAATGGATCAAACCGGACTTCACATTCGTGTTTAGTAACTTTAAAAACTTATAATAGCCCAGGTTTGATCAAAGATAGCTTTCATCGATATGTTTTGTGGTGTTGTGTATGTAAATAAAAAAAAATGTAACAATTTCTAGATTATGTAACATTTATACATCGTTCGTGTTAAAACGTATAAAGAAAGAGGCTTATTTTGTACTAAATAGTACACAGCTTTTAGGGTCGTTAGAGGGGATCTACAGAAACGATCGTAGCGCCCATGGAGTTGAAAACGAACAAAATTTCGTGACTCTTACTTAATGGCGAAATTATACAAATTTGAAAATAGTCATTTTAATAAACGAAGGTTTTCAATTGTGTAACGCGATTTACTTAAATGGTAAATAATATAGAAGTTATTTTTTCCTTTCTACATTTGCTTTTATGTTCTTAAAACGTACAAGCTGCGTAAATCAAGATGTAAAGATGTAACAGCTAACAGGGCTTTGTACTTCTTTCGAATTGCTAAACATTAAGATGATCGAATTACACAGAAAGAAGATAAATTGTAGAATATAGATAAAAATAATAAATAAGTCAAGTATTCCTACATTTATGCACTACAGGTTAACTTTGCGATTGTGTTTGAAATGTTAATTTATTGAGCGATTGGTAGTTTAATTTTGAAAAGTAATTCATTAATTTAACTGAAATTTATTATGACTACGATCTATATAACAAAGATGGATTTAGTTATCAGGAATGGACTTGTAAGTCACTAATTAAATTTCCAACCAAAATCTATTTCAAAAGAAAAATTTTTGTTTAATGTGGAGCATGTCCAAAGAGTTGAAGAGCACAGAAAAGATGGACAATATAAAACTTACATTTGCTATTTTCGACGTTGTTTTCGCAAACGGTACAAAGTAATTTCACACTTAACCTCAAAATTAATCTTAACATGTAAGTGCATGAATATTTATAATACTTGATTTACTTTCTTATTTTATCTATTACAATTTCATTACGAATAATTTCAAGACCTGCTGCATGGTTACATTCGTTTTAATCTATATTGTGCTTTTCGAAAGCATAAAAGCAAATGTAGAAAGGGAAAATAAACTTGTATGTTTATTTGCCATTTATATATTACGTTTTATAAAATTGTAAACCCTTTGTTTAGAAAGCCAATTATCAATTTTTATATATTTTTGTCGATATTTCACTCAGTAAAAGTCCTTTGAAAAGAAATTTTGACAATTCTTGGACACCAGATGGCCAATTTGCACGGAGCGAATGCATCATTTACATACGTTACCGTTTAAGGGGGTTCTACAGTCGTGCGCTGGTAAGATAGGAAATTTCACTAAAAAACGTAAGTTAAAGATGACTGAATCGATTTTTCAAGATTTCGGCTCTGTAAAGGCAAGTCAGTTATTATTTACGGTTTTTAGTGAAAATTCCTACCTTGTCCGTCGGGCACTTTAGAACCTTTTTAAGTGGGTTGGTAAAAACGTAAGCACTTTACGTTTTGTACGCTTAAAATGTCTAAATTCGCGCGGTTATTACCGATCGAGAATACTGCAATTTTATTGTATGGTACAGTCTTCCCTGGAAAAAAGGAAGCATTAATGAAGCGTTACGCGAGCGTAAAAATATCCAAATTCACGCTTATGATACGCTTAACACACTCCTTAGCTCTCTGGAAAAAAATCGAAGAGTCTTCCAAAAAAATTTCTACATTCACTCTTTGTTAACTCTTTTGGCACGCTTTTCTAACGCTTTTCGGACTTTTTTGACACTCTTACAGTCACTCTTAAGTAACGCCCCATTTTTACCAGGGCTTCCTTTTTGTTGTACAATCGAGACAGGCAAGATGGCCGCTTCTTCCCTTAGTTGTATGTTTTTCTAAGGCATTTTAACCCATTAAGGACGGGAGACGCACATATTTACGTTGATTTTCGACCTTCATTTCAATAGGAAATAAGATTAATATTGACTTGAAAGTGACGAACTCTACTATTTTCGAGTATGCTCTTTCGATTCGTGTGGTTGAAATTGTATTTAAATTGCTTTAATAACCAATATGGCGCATTTTTTTTTTTTTTTTTTTTTTTTTTTTTTTTTTAAATTATTAATTAACGGGCGGAATCGCCCTTTTACTTAATTTTTGCCATATGTTTATTGTTCGTAAGATTTTGCGAGAGCTGCAGATCGACTTATGACGATGGCGCCATACTTCACATTTGTGTATGAAATGTAGGACTGCAGAAACCTACAGCAAGTACAGCAGCGGTCATGAGTCGATTTCCGCCAGATAAACAATATTTTCGAAACGTAAACAAACAACGTGGCTCGTCTTACCAACAGCGAGCTGTTGCTTGAAAACGAAATCGAAAAAATTGTTTACAGAACGGGGACCGAACTCACGACCTACGACTTCGTGGTCCAGTGCGTTAACCGCCTGAGCCACGAAGCCGATACAATTTAAAAAAAAATGAACAAAATTTCGTGTGTTTCGTTATTTGTGAATTTTTTTTCGTATCAATAATGTTACCGTATCGATGCCTTTTTGCAAACAAAAGTGCACAAAATATATGAACTTCAACAAGGAATTTTTTTGTTTTGTCCCGAATCAACCTAACCTCTTCAAAACGTCAATATCTCGAAAATATTAACCTTATTCTATCAATTATAAACATTATTGATGAAATTTGCGTACAAACATTACCGCATGATTTTGAATTATTTCATGAAATATGATCGACCATATCGGATGGACCCTATCGGATCCACCATCTTGAATTTTAAAAATCGAGCCTCAAATTCACGATGAACAATCCCAAAAACCCCCGTATACGCATTTTATCGCGATTTTGAAGCATTTTATTGAATTTCAGTCCACCATATTGGATCCGCCATCTTGAATTTCAAAAATCTAACCTCAAATTGCTGATCAGCAACTTCGAAAACCCGTAGACTTCCATTTTAGGGAAAATAATACCACTAGAGATGCGAATTTCATCAATAATGTTCATAGTTGATAGAATAAGGTATATTTTTTCGAGATATTGACGTTTTGAAGAGGTTAGGTTGATCACAAAACAAAAGAATTCCTAGTTGAAGTTCATATATTTTGTGCACTTTTGGTTGCAGAAAGACATCGCTCCGGCAATATTATTATCACGAAAAAAAATTAACAAAAGACGAAACACACGAAATTATTGTTCATTTTTTTTAAATGCGCCATATTGGTTTTTAAAACAATTTAAATGGAATTTTTACCCCACCAATCGAAAGAGCATACAGTAGTCTTCCTCTTGAGTCATATGCTCCCCGTAAGTCATATCTTTTGGTCCCCCTAAGTCATAATTTTATAGGTTATAAATCCTGGTGCGTTCCCCAATCACGCGTTTTGTTTAACGGTAGCTCGCGTAATGTTTTGTATAAATATGTAACTAACAAATGTACCAAAAGTACCAGAAAATTACATTGCAAAACCATTGAAATTGAATGTTATGAAATATGACTTAAGGGGAGATGCCGCCATCTTGCTTGCCCCGAGTCTATGACATAAGGGGAACACTACTGCACTTTCAAATCAATATTAATCTTATTTCTTGTTGAGAATGAAGGTCGAAAATCAACGTAAATATGTGCGTCTACGAATATTCATTTAAATATAATGGAAAACTAATTACTCGTAAAGACAAATAAACGACGGAAGCCTCTGGTCCTTCAGGTTCATCAAACGCGAGTAAATTCGTAACTTAACCTCACTTCTGAATTACACAACATCACTGACTAGGGGAAAAATAAGATAAAGTTAGGAAAACAACTTAAGGGAAGGACAACTAGTGTGGGGATTTTTAGATTTCGGGTAAAGTTGCAGATGTAGAGAAAGAAAAATGTAAAGAAAAGTTGTAATCTCTTGACTGGCTCGACGCTGGCGACACTGACGACACTGACTATTATTATAGTGTATTACCAAAAAAGGAACAGCTGCAAGACAGCATGGTGTTTCTTTTAATGTTAACTTAGTCGTTCGTAACTTGGGAAAAGGTTGTAGGATGTTGAAGGTGGTACTACTGGTCTTTCGGGAAAGTGCGAAAAGTTTTTCGAAAATCTGGGGTTCGATATATGCGTAGATGTATATTATACTAGTTTCGAAAAGGCTGGCAGAGTCAGGTAGGGGACAAATCGTTACTCGCGTGTTGTCACGATGACATAGTTTCCGTTCGGAATACATAAGCAAATAAGGGAATGACGTAGGGAGCCTCGGTGCCGCTGCGAGAGTGCGGCGTTGTCCGCGCGCGCACCGGTCGCCGCCGCCGCCGCAGGTGTGTACGCGGTGATCTCGAATGACGTCGGTGATGCTTCTGATTTCAGCTGTGGGACCTTCAGTTTAGGAGGTAGGAACGAGGAAGTAGACGTTCGACGGTGGCCTCGAGGAGGCGCTTGCCAGTAGAGTCCGGCGTCATCGTCTCTGGTGAACGTCATGGCGACCATCGACGGACGACCGGCCCAGTACGGGCTCACCCTGAAGCAACTCCGAGAGCTCATGGAGCTCCGGGGTCGCGAGGGTGTCAACAAAATCAACAACTACGGCGGCGTCCAGGAGATCTGCAAGAAGCTCTACACGTCGCCTAATGAAGGTACACAAGACCTTGACTTCCTTTTATAGGTTAGATTTTAGCCCCAGAGCTACTTTCACTGACAACAACGAACCCTGGACATCCTAAATTGTGTCCTGATACTTTACGATACATTGACAACTTGTTATTTGCTGTCGGAGACACTTTCCGATCAGGCGGTTCAATGTCGACAGATACTCATAACCTCAAAGCTTGTTGTGAATATCATAAAACTAAATGTACCGATCAAATTCTTTGAAATGTATCACGCTGTAAACGTTGCAGGTCTTAGCGGATCAACAGCGGACATTCAGCACAGGCGAGACACGTTCGGGTCAAATATGATCCCACCCAAACCGCCTAAGACCTTTCTGACGTTAGTTTGGGAAGCGCTTCAGGATGTAACGTTAATAATCCTGGAAATTGCTGCACTTGTCTCGCTTGGGCTTAGTTTTTACCATCCAGTAGACGACGAGGCGGACAGTTCATCGGGTAATTCTATAAACCGTACAATGAAATAAAAACAATATTAACAGACATTCGTTACAGGTCATCTCGACGAAGATGAGGCAAAGTATGGTTGGATCGAAGGTCTGGCTATTCTGATCTCGGTAATTGTTGTTGTATTGGTGACTGCCTTTAACGATTACTCGAAAGAACGACAGTTCCGAGGTTTACAGAATAGGATAGAAGGTGAACACAAGTTCTCCGTCATTCGGCAAGGCGAGGTTAAGCAAATCTCGGTTTCTGATATAGTAGTTGGTGACATATGTCAGGTAAATTTTATAAACTTACTGTCAATTTCAGTGTTTTATTTTGTTATAACACTGTTTATTTTAAAGGTAAAATATGGAGATTTGCTACCAGCCGATGGTTGCCTCATTCAAAGTAATGATCTCAAAGTGGATGAATCCAGTTTAACTGGAGAGTCGGACCATGTGAAAAAAGGAGAATCCTTCGACCCCATGGTGCTTTCAGGTATAAATTTATCAGGGCTCCCAGTCAGTCTCTTTTATTTCCTTTTTTTAACCTTTCAAATTTAAATTGGCCTTCTGTGGCTTTTTACGTCTTTTTTTCTGCGTATGAATAAATGTTTGATTAAGAAAAGTAATTCAAATCCGATGAAATATGACAATATTACTTACGTTTTAACTTGGGAGAAACTAAAAAATAGTATGAAGCCATTCAAAATTATATCCATAATGTTTTTCATCTATAAATTCTTTTATAATATACATATTCAGTATGTAGTATGATTATTTATTTTCTCAATTTAATTTAACCACTTCAGTGGTAGCTGTTTAAAAAAAAAAAAGTGCCAGAGGTGGTACAGCCCTGTACTTAAGATATCGAAAAACGGTGAAACACGGGTTCCATTTTTTCCTAAAATTTATCATTTAACATTTAATTAATCATTTAAAAAATCAAGTAATATTTCACATTTATGTCGGCCATCTTGGATCCACCATTTTGAATTTACAAAATCTGACTTCAAATTCGTAATCAGCGACCCGAAAAATTCCCGAGTACCAACTTTCATCAAAATCAAGTAAATTTTTTACATTTATGTCGGCCATCTTGGAACCGACATTTTGAATTTTCAAAATCTGATTTCAGATTCGTAATCAGCGACCCCGAAAACCCCCGAGTAACAATTTTCAGCTGTTTTCCGTATAAAGAAAAATGTGTGCCGCACATTTTAAATAAATTTAGCAAATTTACAGCCGCCATATTGGATCCGCCATTTTGAATTTTTCCATTTTGACGACAGATTCGGATTCAGCGACCCAAAATATCTTGGTATAACCATTACCACGTTTGTCAATAATTTTTTTTGTACATGTATGATCCATTACCATTGAAGTGGTTAAAAACTTTGTCAAAATGTTTTGAGAAACGATTACTTTTATTATGTAATAATAAAAAATTGTAAATAAACAAAACAATTTTCCATATTTATGATTTTATAAATATAGGTTCCTTGTATACATAGACCCCTTATGAAAAAGTTGCAAAGCATCTTAGGGAAATGGAAAAACTAAGTTATTGAAACTATAAGGAACTATAACAAACAATCTTTCGAAAAATACGAAAAATATGTTGTTTTTTTTACGACGAACTTAATGGTAATATAATAACAATTTTATAAAAATTTTTGATAAAAAAGATTTTTTTTTCCGTCGAAAAAATAAAATTTTTTAAAATCCATCCATAATTAGTTAGAAAATATGTTTTTTTATTCACCAAATTTGCTTTCAATGTTTAAATTAAAAACGACGAAAAAATTAAAAAAAAAAAAACAGGTAGAAAAATTAAAAAAAAATTGAGAGTTCAACAATAGCAAAAGTAAACGTTTTAGTGTGAAAAAATTTGTTTTTTTTCCGAATAAAGGCTATTCTACCTCAAGTCCCTTTTTTAATTCCTTTTTCTAGGGGGACGAGGCACTGGGAGTCCTGATTTATCAATTTAGCAAATCGTTTCACAAATTACGCGTAATTCTGATATAATTTTATAGGGACACACGTAATGGAGGGTTCAGGCAAGATGCTAGTCACTGCTGTAGGTGTAAATTCGCAGGCGGGTATCATTTTCACTCTCTTGGGTGCAGCCGTCGATCAGCAAGAACAAGAGATCAAGAAAATGAAGAAAGGTAAGCCATAGTAATAATTTTCGTCTCTATATTTTGCGGACGATCCAATTGGATATGGTCTACGCTCGTCACATCGTCAAGCTGGGAACCGCCAGCTCTTGGACGCATGGTTTTACACTCGACTCTTCGCTGTAATTTCGTAATCGAGCGAGTAACGTTTGTTTAGCCCCTCTTTTTATACTTTGTACACTCTTTGAGAGCCCCGTTTCTCGCATGATTTGGCATTAAGAGTTATCGTGTTCCCTTTCTCTACTAATTAGAACTTGTATGCACTTTGGATTTAGCCCTCTGTAAGGCTTACCAAAGTCACTTTCGTACAGACACTAGAAGGTTATACTTACCTCAAAGTTCATAAGTTTTTTTTACCTGATGAAAGTTAAGAATTTCAGTGTCTTTTACATCGTCTTTAATATTTTGCCTTGTTCAGTTTGACTTCGCATCATATTCAACCTTGCGCCCTTGTGTTTGTCATTTTGGCCGCTTAATTATTGTCTGTTTTGGACCTAGGCATTACGTTAAGCGGTCAAATAGTGTCCGTACACCTGCAATTTAACCAGTATTAAAAGATAATTAGAAAAACTGCCTCCGATTGTCTCGCACAATTTTTAACTGATTTTAATTAATGTTTTATCGGGTTATATAAAATATCTGGAAGCAGTTTTTCGAATTTCTTGTTGTCATTTGTCCTTTGTAAACCTGTAAGCTATACAAAAAGTCACGAATGTAAAGAACGACTACGTTCCAGAAGATTGCTAATGATTTTTTGTTTTGCATGCGTTTTCTTGTCTAGAGGCTAAAAAGCAGCGGAAGAAGAAGTCGCTATCAGGTGATTAAACTTCACTACAACATACTCTTAGATTCTATACTTTTTACTCTATACGATAGGTAACTACGCAACTCATTTTCACACTCTTCGAGACGTCAATTTTAACATCACTGCGATACAAAATAACTTTCTTAATTTCTTTCCGTTATTGATAAAACACGCCTGTGGGATTACTTAAAAAATGATACTTTCTAATGAATTTACACTGTTAACGTATGTAATCTAATGCTGTCTATCTTTTTCTTTCTCTCTGTCTCTCTCTTTATCTATCTCTGTGCTTGGGGTATTGTTAAATTTGTCTTTGTTTCCTTTTTTATTGAATACTGTAAAAAATACTTTTGTAAAATTACAAAGAAAAACCATTATTAATATTTTTTTAATTATATTTTTTAATAATTAAATGTTATTTTTTTGCATGTTACGATATAGATTGTCGTTGCTCCAATTACAGTAAATAACTTCATTTCCTATCTTTTATTTAACCCATTAACGCCTGAAATGGCATTTTTTATACTTCATTTTCAATCAAGTATTTCGTATCAAAATCAAAGTTGAAAACAATTGAGAGGTGCGTATCCTACTGTTTTCGAGGTCGCTCTACAAGATTCCGAGGTCGAAATTGAGTTTCAGCCATCAGGAATTCCAATATGGCGCCGAAATTTTAAAAAAATTCCAAAAAATTGGGAATTTGTTATACTTATTAATTTTTTTCGAGCTATTAGAATATTGGGATTCTATTGAAACTCTGAACAAAGGTCAACAAAATACTTCAATTTTAACGAAAAATTTTAGTTTTATACCCCACATCATTCTAACGACCTCAAAATGGCTGAAACAATGAAAATTTCTTTGAAAAATTTCTGAACGTTCTAACTCAAAAACTACATGCTGTTATAAAAAAATTCTAAGAATGAAAAGTTCTTAGAATTAATCGAGAAATATAGTCGAATTTTTTCAGATTTCTGTGATGACATTTTGAGAAATTTTTTTTCAAAATTTTTGTCAAAATCATAATTTAATTATGAAAAATTCTGAAAAAAATTTGGTATATTCACTTATGAATTCTACGAGTTTTTTGTTCTTTGCAATTTTTTCCAAAAGTTAATAGTTTTTTTGGGGGAAAAAATCCTAATATTTGAAATTCATTTCCTCGAAAACTATCAACTTTTCGAAAAAATTGCAAAGAACAAATAACTCTTAGAATTCATCAGAGAATACACTACATCTTTTTCAGAATTTTTTGTAAATAAATTACAATTTTGAAAAAATTCCACTATATCGCTTGATGAATTTTAAGAACTTTTCATTCTGGGCATTTTTTTCTTAAAGTTGGTAGTTTTTGAGTTAGAGCGTCCAGAAATTTCTCAAAGACATTTTCATTGTTGACGCCATTTTGAGGTCGTTACAATGATGTAGGGTATAAAAGTAAAATTTTTTCTTAAAATTCAACTATTTTATGCACCATTATGCAAGGTTTCAATAGAGTCCCAATATTCTAATAGCTCGAAAAAAATTAATAAGTATAACAAATTCCCAATTTTTTGGAATTTATTTAAAAGTTCGGCGCCATATTGGAATTCCTGATGGCTAAAACTGAATTTCGACCTCGGAATCTTGAAGAGCGACCTCGAAAACAATAGGATATGTATCAATTGTTTTCAACTTCGATTTTGATACGAAATACTTGATTGAAAATGAAGTATAAAAATTGTCATTTCAGGCGTTAATGGGTTAATAATTAATTTTCAAAATTCTTTGGTAATTGTGCACCAGTAATTTTTTACAGTGTATATACGTGGTTTTCCCTATTCGTCTTGAAATCATTGGTTTGTGCATTCACTACATGTTTTTTCATGCATTTTTACTACATAAAACGATATGACACTACTAACTTTCTGAACGATTAATTAATACGCATTCTCTCACAATAATATCATGGTGGTGTGACAAATAATTAATGCGAGTGTCAATTGTTTCTTTTCGGATGTATTGAAGATGAGAGTGGTGAAATCACGGGCAATAGCCATGTGGTGGCGAAGCACGACGCAGGAGAAAACCACCATACACCACCACCCTCCACTAATGTCGAGAGCAGTAGTAAAAAGGAAAAGAGCGTATTGCAAGCTAAGCTGACGAAGCTGGCCATCCAGATCGGATACGCTGGCTCGACCATTGCGGTGCTCACTGTGGTCATTCTAGTCATTCAATTTTGCGTACATACCTTCGTCATACAAGAGAAAGTATGGAAGAATACTTATGCCGGAGCTCTAGTTCGCCATCTAATTATTGGTGTGACAGTGCTCGTCGTCGCTGTGCCAGAAGGCCTTCCGCTGGCTGTAACTCTTTCCCTCGCTTACTCCGTCAAGGTAGGTTTCATTTATATTATATAATATCACTAATGAAAGTGTGTATTTGATTATAAAATTATTTCATTTAAGTCTATATCAAATTAGTAGGACTATTTAATAATAATAAATTTATTCAGGTATAGTATTACATGTTGGGATTTACCCAATACATTGTAACAAAATCTGCAAAAGTATGTAACATGCTTGTCTGCGACCTGAAAAGCTAACTCAAAAGCTAACTTAAAACTAACTTAAAAGTAAATGTAATTTCTTACGTGGAGTTATTATCATATAGAAAGCTGTAGCTTCAAGAAAAAAAAGATATAATAATAGACATAATTTTGACCTATATCATTACTTGAAAGCAGCGAATTCATGTTCGCATATCTGAAAGCCAGAAATAGAGAAGAATAAAAAGTAATTATTTCTAGATTACGTTGTAAAAATGTTACGATAACCAAAATGTCCAAATTTTAGGAGAATTACGAAAAATGCTTTTGAATTAATGTGAAAGTCTATTACTTTATTTAACTTTCTAGATAATGTGTTTAATAATAAAGTGAAATATTTAGGTTGGCTAATTTATATGAATGACAAAGAATAATTACAGTCACACAAAAAAGAACTATTTTCTGATCTGGAGGTCTCACCATGTTTACAATCAGGATTTTTACATAACCTCAAAAAACTCATAGCCCAAATAGCATATTAAATACTTTACAGTATACAATTTTTAAAAAGTTGAATAGTTATGAAAAATGTTCTATTTTAGGGTTTTAGGACCGCTGATTAGGACCGCTGATTACGAATTTGAGGTTAATTATTAAAAATTAAAAATGGCGGATAATTTGTTTAAATTCCCGTTATTTAGGTTAAACTTCTTATTTGAGATTTTTAGAATTCTAGTAGCGAATTTGAAATTTCTTCTATTCAATATATGTAGTTAAAAGGGCTGATTGAAACATGCTGTTGATTTTAATCGATTTATTATTTCGAGTTTTAAAAAAAAAATCTTCTACACTTGTTATCTCGTACAGGTCTCTCTTTTCATCATCCTGCAATAATCCGCCATCATATTAACATCCCATCGTCCCTGGTAACCATAACTTTAATCTTGGTGGAAACTCTGTTCCTCCCTATAGAGTCCCAAATTTTCGGGAAATTTATCGAGATGAGAGGGCAGAAAATGCAGCTTCAAGTTCATCAATTGTAGGTTCTTGTAGTTCCTGATCATTTTGGCCACTATTTCTTTATATTCTTGACTTTTTCGATTTCCTAAGAAATTGTCATGACTATCATTTTCGAATAAAAAATTCCGGAGCTTTTCGCTGATATTTTCGTGTTTGAGCCGCCATTTTAGAAGTTTCTAACTTTATTTTGAAAACGCTATCACGCACATTCAAAACTGAAGGTTCGTGGACGCGATATTTTCACCGATCAATGATCTCCTCAACCGTTCCCGGTATGAGAATGACGATTAAATAATATTTGTCAATGAAAAAATCTGATTTTTTTTTGCGAAAAACCAAGCATAATTCTTTTGGAATGGGCTCGATTGATTTTTCAACGGTAGATTCGGAAAGATTGATCAATTTTACATAAGATGTTTCCGATTTTTTTAAAATCCTGTTTCTTATAAAATACCGCCCGTGAAGTCGACCTCGAAAAATTGTCCATTTGTTCCTTAATGAGTTAAGGACCATCGTCCCAAATAAAGAGTTTAACGTAAATTCGGGGAACTTTTGCAAACTGACATCAAATTCGAGACCCGAGACACTAACAAACCTTCAAATAATAGGTTTCAAACGAATCTAACGATTTGGTTATTTTTTTTCGTCCGCCATATTGAATCGGCCATTTTGAATTAAAAAAAATTGGCTCCAAATTCGTAATCAGCGACCCAAAAAACCCATAATAGAACATTTTTCATAACAATTCAACTTTTAAAAAAATGTATACTGCAAAGGATTTAATGTGTTACTTGCGCCATGGGCTTTTGAGGTTATGTCAAAATCCTGATGTGATGGGGTTAAAGGGACCTCGGATTCGGATTCAACGACCGCAAAAACATACAGTGAGCATGGTGAGACCTCCAGATCTGAACATACAGTTTTTTTGTGTGACTATCATTATTGTTAGCGTATATAGAATTCATTTTAATTGAAAATTACCCGAAACTGTTGTTCATTGACGTTCACTTTGAGATCGCAAAGGCCACAAATTGCTAAAATGAAATTGTTGCACTAATAAAAATGATAAAATAAACGAAATTAAAAATCAAACAAGAATTTCGAAATTTAAACAATTACATCTAGAATCTGTAAATACATTTATAAAAGGGTGCAACAACTTATATTGTTCAATAATTACATAAATAATGATAGTTCGAACAATGATAAATAACTCCGTTCGGCGACAATAAAACTGATAGTTTTCAGTATTTAATTACAAATCTATAGGATCAAATACCGTAATATGATCCTCAACATAACATCTCGATGTTCTGGAAAGTATCTATGATTACATGACAAATGAACGTAGATAAAACAATACGGAAAAAAACACACGGCGAAAAGATGCACCATATTTTAATTCATTAATTGATTAGTATCATTGTTATTATTATTTTTAATACTTACCTAACCAAACTTAACCTAACTTAATTCAGTAGATTATGAAAGACCTTTCATTTTTGCACATCTAATAATATTGTTAATAAATATTTTAACATTCATTAGAATTTAAACTAATAATAATAATAATAATAATAATAATAATAATAATAATGTTATTTAATTAAGGTGTATCTTTTTGTCATTTGTTTTTTTTAATTCTTTTGATACTTGATATTTAGTAGTAAGAAAAAATTGTACAGAAATACATAAAAGTATAGTATTTTCTAAATTATCGTTGTGGTCTGCCATTACTTGGTGCATTAACCCATTAACACCGAAATAACACAAAATTGAACCGTGACTTTGGGCTGTCAAATTTTAAGCAAATCGCTGTTAGTTTTTTACGCGACTACATGATTTTCTTGATGTTTTTGGTCGTGCTTTACACGATGCAACCATTCAAAAAGCGAAAAGTGCCATTTTGTACTTTTTTGGCAAAATTTTCTTAAAAAGCCGCGATTTTTATACTATTTTGTTTTAAAAAACGACCGATTCTAACTACGGTTTGTTTATGCAATAAAAGGCTACAAATGTGTTTTAATGCTTTTACTTGAAAAATATAAGGGTAATTGGCATTAAACAATTTTTTACCGCAAATACGAGTCTCTCAAAACCAATAACATCTGTAATTTACGTGTTCTACTTATGTTAACAAAATGGTTTACTGTATTTTATTCCCATGACGCTCGATAATTTGTTAAATCATATAATCAAGGATTTCGGAAAATTCTGATTATGAATTTTATGCGATATTAAACAAATTCTAAATGGCGGATTCAACGTGGCGAAAATTTTAAAAATTTTTTAACGTTTTCGGCTGAAAATGTTCACTCGAGGTTTTTCGGGGTCTCTGATTGCGCATGTGATATCAGAAATGGAAAATTCAAAACGTCGGATCCAATGTAGCGGAATTTTTTATATTTGTTTAACTACTTACGGTTGAAAATATCCACTCGGGTTTTTTTGGGGTCTTAGATTACGGATATGGCGTTAGCCGTGGAAAATTAAAAATAGCAGGTTCAACGTGGCGATCAATAATTTTGGTGACGAAAAAAATTCCGATTTTTATGAGAATATTAGTAAGAAAATGTAATTTTCGGCCTCTGATGAATCCGGTGTTATATTTTGGTAAAAAATATGAAATAAAGCGAAGCGAATCAAATGTGAAATAATTATTTTCAGAATTATGACGGAATTTTTTTCGCCGACAAAAATATTAATCGCTGCGTTAAATTCGCTGTTTTGAATTCTCCATTTCTATGATCATGTTCGTAATAATAGACCCCTAAACCCTCTAAGGGATATTTTCAACCGAAAGTAGTTTAAAAAAATATAAAAATTTCCCCTCTATTGAATCCGCCATTTTGAATGTTCCAATTGTGATATCACAATCGTAATCAGAGACCCCGAAAACCTTCTAGTGAATATCTTCAGCCGAAAGCGGTAAAAAAAGTAAACAAATTCCGTCATATTGAATCCATTTTTAATTTTTTTAATATTGTATAATATTAAATTTCAGAATTTTCCGAAATTCTTGAATACACGATTTAACAAATTATCGAGCGTCATGAGAATAAATTAAAGTAAACCATTCTGTTAATATGAGTAAAACACGTAAATTACCGATGTTATTGTCTTTGAGAGGCTCGTATTTGCAGGAAAATATTTTTTGAAACCAACTACCCTCATATTTTTCAAGTATAAGTATTAATAATGAGTTTGTAGCCGTTTATTGCATAAACAATCGTTTTCTAAACGAAATCGTATAAAAATCGCGACTTTTTACTAAAATTTGCCAAAAAAAAGTACAAGATGACATTTTTCGCTTTTTTTAACGGTTGTGTCGTGTAGAGCACACCCAAAAACATCAAGAAAATGTAGTGGCGTATAAAACTAACAGCGATTTGATTAAAATTTGAGAGCCCAAAGTCGCGGTTCAATTTTTTGTTATTCGTTATATTTGTGGAACTCCTACGCAATAAAAATTGCAATTTAATGAAAATTTTCGCCCTTTTACACGTTTTTTTTTTCGTTTAAGAAGCCATACTTAAAAAATGGAAAGTGATATCGAAAAATGGATTTCAGATTCGAAAAGAACGTACCCAAAACTATAAGAAACCTACTTTTCATAACAATATCTTAAATATATCCTTAAAATTATGAGGGATTTAAAACGGGAGAAAAATTTTGTTGTTTTAGGACGAAACGGGTTAATGGGTTGACATTTGCATAGCTATGTCTGTCTGCAAGTGAACTTAAAACTAAAATTATATCATTCGATATGCTGTGTAATTATTCTTCTTATTAGTGGAACGTTACCATGCATATTTACTATGGCAGCGTTTGAGTTATCTACATGTAAATTACAGTGCAATAAGTTGGTGGTATAAGTTTCATGGAGTATTTAAGAAAAGGAGTTTTTTCGAATTAGGTTGCTTTTCGTTTGATTTTCTAGTTTTTTTATGAAAGATGTAATCGTAAGATTTTCCTGGAATAGTTTTTTGGCAGCAGAACAGAGCCAGTGTCAAAATTGATAACTTATCTTGTCACTAAAATCCATATTTAATCTCATATTGGACACATGAAAAGTTTGGCCAAATTTTCTAATTTCCCCCTTATATAATTGTCTAAACTTGCAGATATAACATTAGAACTTTCATTTTTATTCCAGAAAATGATGAAGGACAACAACTTGGTGCGCCATCTCGATGCTTGCGAGACGATGGGTAACGCCACTGCCATCTGCTCCGACAAGACGGGTACGTTGACGACGAATCGTATGACAGTCGTCTCGTCTTACATCTGCGAGAAGTTCAGCAGGAGCGTGCCGAATTTCTCAGATATCCCGAGTCACGTCGGTCAATTGATGGTTCACTCCATCTCGATCAACTCGGCATACACGTCGCGAATCATGCCCTCGCAGGACCCAACCGATCTACCCATGCAGGTCGGCAACAAAACCGAATGTGCCTTACTTGGATTCGTGGTTGCCCTGGGCAAGAGTTATCAAACGGTGCGCGACGATAACCCCGAAGAAACGTTCACGCGAGTCTACACGTTCAACAGCGTTCGTAAGAGCATGTCCACTGTCGTACCGAGGCAAGGCGGTGGTTATAGGCTCTTCACAAAGGGCGCTTCCGAAATCATCATGAAGAAGTAAGACCTAACCCAAATTTTATGATAAATAATACCTTCTTTGAATTCCTGAAACATAACCTCTGGTATCTTGCAGATGTGCCTTTATTTATGGTCGCGATGGTCACCTAGAAAAGTTCACTCGGGATATGCAGGATCGCCTTGTAAAGAATGTGATCGAGCCGATGGCGTGCGACGGTCTGCGCACCATCTCGATCGCGTACAGAGATTTCGTTCCGGGAAAGGCGGAGATTAATCAAGTTCACACCGAGACCGAGCCCAACTGGGACGACGAGGAGAACATCGTTAATAATCTCACCTGCCTGGGAGTCGTCGGCATTGAGGATCCCGTGCGGCCTGAAGTCCCAGACGCCATCAGAAGGTGCCAGAAGGCCGGTATCACCGTGCGAATGGTCACTGGCGACAATGTCAATACTGCCAGGTACTTTATTTACAATTACTATGTAGCCTCAATTAAAGGATCTATATAACCTCAAAATTTTATTCGAACGTCCACTTAATTTTGGCGGTTTCCAACTTTTTTCAGGTCAATCGCGTTAAAATGCGGTATCCTTAAACCGAACGAGGATTTCCTTATCCTGGATGGCAAGGAGTTCAACAGGCGGATCCGCGACACCCACGGTGAGGTGCAGCAGCATCTGCTGGACAAAGTCTGGCCGAAATTGCGTGTGCTCGCGCGTTCGTCGCCCACAGACAAATATACGCTGGTGAAAGGCATCATCGACAGCACCTCCTCGACGAGTCGCGAGGTAGTTGCCGTCACCGGGGACGGGACGAATGACGGGCCAGCTTTGAAGAAAGCCGACGTCGGTTTCGCCATGGGCATCGCCGGCACGGACGTAGCGAAGGAAGCTTCGGACATCATCCTTACGGACGACAACTTCTCGTCCATCGTCAAAGCCGTGATGTGGGGTAGAAACGTCTACGACAGCATCGCCAAGTTCCTGCAGTTCCAGCTTACCGTGAACGTCGTGGCTGTGATCGTAGCCTTCATCGGAGCGTGCGCCGTGCAGGATTCACCGCTGAAAGCAGTGCAGATGTTGTGGGTTAACCTTATTATGGACACTCTCGCTTCGCTCGCCTTGGCCACGGAAATGCCGACGCCGGACCTACTCCTTAGGAAGCCCTACGGAAGGACGAAACCACTCATTTCGAGGACCATGATGAAGAACATCCTCGGACAGGCTGTCTACCAGTTGACGGTCATCTTTATGCTACTCTTCGTCGGTAAGTAATATCATGCTCATATTTTCAACAAATCCTTTTTAATCTTTCAAGAATGTTCCTGGAAAAAATGACAAACTATCGGGTTTGCCAGAAAAAATTTATATAACTTGAAACTTCCTTATAATATTTATATTTACTAAATGCAACAAATCATTAAACGACCATTATTTACATTTATTTAACCCATTAACGCTCAGACGGACGAATTTTCAGCATTAGTTTGAACATCAATAATTTGTATATAAATGCTTTTAGAAAAATTTGAGCTCCACTGTTTCTAAAGGAAAATTGTATGCTCTTTCAGAATCTTTCAATAAAATTACGATAAAATGAATCGCAAAAAAGTTATACGCCTTTTTCTGTTAAAAACGTGGTTTTTTACATTTTACTTTTCATAAAAACATCATTTTCACCTCGAAATAGCGTTGGGAACATATCTAAATTGAAAATATCGCGTCCATGGACCCCCAGGATTAAAATGTACCATATCTGAATTTTATTGCAAAACTCCTTTCGATACTGTTAGTTTTAATTGTTTGTTCATTATAAACAAAATGTAGTTCTTCACTGTAAAATTATCCTAAAACCGGTATTTACTGTGAATTCATCTAGCATTTTAATAAAAATATTACATAGGTAAAAGCAAATTCCGTTAAAGTAGTGAGCCGATATTTAGCCTTAGTATTAATGTTCTTCATAAACAAAAAAATAAGGAATAGTCCGATCCAAGGCATGGAAAATGAAGTAAATCGGGTTATCACCTTTAGGATGTAAAGGCATATGCCAGTGATCGGTCAAAATTTGTAGTCACTATGAAAATAAAATTCGAGTTTAAATCTCGAATTTGCAACTCACTATAAAGTGTTTTTCTGCTACAACATAATCTGAGTCTTGCAAATAATAAAAATCAATCACGTATTGATTTAATCTTCTCTGACTTTCCCTAAGTGAAAAATTATATTTTTTAAAGTATCGGAGTTACGAAGTGGTAGAAACAAAATTTTTTCGCGGAAATTTATGAATCAAGCATTAGGAACTATTCATAATCCGTATAAAATCATTGATAAATGGAATTAAATTCAGGGAAAAAAGTTAAAAATTTGTTTATGTCCAGGGGACAAAATGCTGGACATCGAAACCGGCCGAGGGGCGGCGGAAGAAGGTCGCGGGCCCACTCAGCACTTCACCGTCATTTTCAACACGTTCGTCATGATGACGCTGTTCAACGAATTCAACGCCAGAAAGATTCATGGCCAGCGTAACGTCTTCCAGGGAATATTTACTAACCCCATCTTCTATTCTATTTGGATTGGCACATGCTTATCGCAAGTAAGTTTCCATATCCTAATATTATGATTGGTTCTATTATTTTGTTGCGTATTCCTACAATAACTTTTTCTCCGTGTAAAAAGTTTGCAGAGGATTCACCCCTAAGTTGTAATGAAAGCAACTTGTCGTAATGCGATTGAATAATTAATGGTGAATCGTAAGCTGTAGCTAATGTAATAAATTACCCATGGTTTTCAGGTGGTTATTATTCAATATGGTAAGATGGCGTTCAGCACAAAAGCTTTAACTCTAGAACAATGGATGTGGTGTCTGTTCTTTGGGATCGGCACGCTACTATGGGGCCAAGTAGTTACGACGATTCCTACACGCAAGATTCCTAAGATTCTTTCGTAAGTTACGCTTTAAAGAAACTACTATCCTAAATAGGCAACCTCTTTTTGATGGACCTGTCAATGCCGAATCGGCATTTCTCTTTCAATCTGTATTACTCTTTTGTCTACTCTATCTTCTCCACTTCCTTTTTCTTCTTTTCTGTCTAAGAAATCGACGAACTTTCAAGATTGTTCAAGAAACGTTTCTAGATTCCGATAAGGAGTCCAACGTTTCTCGATACGGAGCCCGTTACTCGATTAAATTTTCTTTTTTCTTTACTCAACTACTCACGAGTAGCGGACGAGGGAAGAAAGCTAGCGCATGGTGCCCCCGATGTTTGCGTCAACAATAACGTTCGACGTTATTATTGAGCTTAAACTAAAAAATAAGAAAATAAAAGAAAGCAACCAAAATTCTAGATAAATACTCGATTTATCTAGTTGACCCTCGGAGCATATGGAGTAGCATAATAAGTAGCCCCCTTTGACCACTTTTGTATTTTTCGTAGTACGCGGTAGTGTCCTTTGCATGTTTAGCAGTGATACTTCACGCTGTCAATCCCAATCGCGACTGACGTAACCGCCTTTGGTCCTTTTGCCGCTTCCTTCTTTAAAACCCAAGAAAAAGAACAAAAATCACGATTGAATGTCGCATGCTTATTCAAACACGTAAATCTGCTTTGAAAGTCTGCGTACTTGTACCGTCACCGTCTCTTAGCTTCGCTTTCTCGAAAGAAAAGTAAGAGATGGTCATTTTTCGACTGACCTTTCGACTACCATTTCTTCAACCACAAAAATTCATACGTTTCGCAAAAAAAAAAACAAATTTCTTTTGCGAAATTCTGCACATTTTCGTCTCTTTTTTATACAGCGATGTAAAGTTACAGAATTTAAAAAAAAAATACAAATTTCACAAATGAACACTCGTGACTTTAAATCGCACGTAAAAGGTTGTGTAATGAATAGCAGTAGCCAGTCGTACTTATAGCACTCATAGAAACAAATTTGAACGCATACCCGTCACAATAACGTAGAGAAATGTTTGGAAATGTAATGAAAATCTACTTCCTGGAATTAGTTTGTGCGTCATCAAATTTTTTGCATAACTGTGATAAATTCACATGTTTCCTTAAGAATTTTGCACTTTTTGAAAATGTGCAAGAATCGGGGCAAGGTTGAAGGGTCTTCTTTCTTGAACGAAAGGTAAGAGATGGTCATTTCTAACATAATTGAAAGATTTGAAATACGTCGCGACTTCTCCGATGGAGTTTTTTATTTTACTTTTTTTTTGTTGTTGTTAGTTTAGTAGTTCACCCATTCCGTTCCTTTAATTTCCTATTCCTGTGGGACGTCATCTGATCCACGACGTAGACTGCTGTGTCGTAGATGGAAGCCATCCAGATTAATCCGAGATCAGGAGCAGCGAACTTCACCAGTCCTCCAACCCGATCCTGTACCTAGCACCTCCTACGATACGACTTCCTGAAATTCGGATAGTGTCAGGTGAATGTTTTAACATATTTTTTTCATTAAACCGGTCGAATATTGTTAGTACGAAACATTTTTTTTGCGATATTTCGATATGCCACTAATTTCCACCAACCGAAGTGAAATAACATTACTAACACTAATAAGGAGCAGTATTAGTGATTTCACTAATTCCGTTAAATGTGAGAAATAATCAACTAATCACTATCACTAAGACACTACCGCCGTACTACATGAAAACCATTCGCATCTTTCTCTCTCACTTTCTCTCTTTCTCTCTCTCTCTCTCTCTCTCTCTCTCTCTCTCTTTCTCTCGTTCTCTTTCTATTTTTTATCATTTCTGTCTGCGTCTTCCTTGTACGCATTTATTCAGATGTTGCCACTACTACAATTTATTAATAATCATGAATGTCGAGAAATATCATAAATTGCGCCATATGTCTTTATAGAAATTTTAAAAATAAGTCATGTTCATTTTTTTACCATGCATCGATTCATGTTTCACGATCGTCCATTCCTAGTCCTAAGTTCTTTACAGGTTTTGGACGACGAGATATGTTCAGGACAAAAATACGATAGAATATTCTTTACTTTTCAGATATGTGAGCGATGTTTAAAAAAGTTTTATATTGACAAAATAATATGCATTCAGTTAATATTTATAAATAAGTATACAATGGTATATATCACCCCTCTCTCCGCTAAAATTTGCGTGACTCGAAATATACCCCGGAGATGGGATTCGATATATATATACATATGTATTTCAAAAAATTAAGTTAAACTTTCTCAAATTAAAAATACTAAAATATTCTCAAATTACTTGGATATAGAATAAATTATAGAAGATTTAAAACATTCATAAATCTTGGCCCATTTGAAATATAAAAAAACGAACGTAATATAGTATATCATTCAACATTTTGAAGACCTGTAGGTCCCATTCTAGAACTTAATGATTTCCAAACATATCTTTCTGTCATGCAAAAATAAGTGATTATTAGACGGCGAATTTTAAACCTTGGAGTAAAAAAAAAATGAAAATAGTGGTTATATACTTGGAAAATTAAGGTGATAAGCAGTAAAATCACTGTTATGCCCGAAGAAAAGGACATTTCAACAAGTTTCTTTTGATTGAAGTAAATAAAGCAAACAAAAATTATATTGGAAACTTAATAATTATGTAATAGAGCAAGAAATACTGTGAACCAAAAGTAACAAAATGGTTTCATAGCGGCAGTTCTCTCGAAGCATCTTAAAGATTAGGAGCGCCGTGGTACGCAGTGTAAGTCATGTAGATTTGCACGTGGAAAATGAAATAAGTATAATATATACTTCACTAAGTATTCTACTTAGTAATTCTATATACGCCGTAAAAAAATGCGGATGAAAATACGGAAAATTCGTACGGTGAAAATTCTATGCGCCGTGGTGAAAAACGTGTTCAGTAAATAGATTAAAGATGTCTAATTTGAATATGACAGTCTAGCATCCTTAATTTTTATGTGGAACAAACCATTTTTTACTAAAGAGGTCGAGTCGAAAATAAAAAATTTTTATTCTTTAATGTCATTTAGTAATGCATAATTATCTATGCAATAAACCTTTATAACAAAAAATCGTCATTATGGAATTTTCATAATCGTATTAATAAAATCAGTAAAGAAGTTATATTTGGAAAAAACGTAATACATTCACAATTTAGGTCAGATCATTTAGGAAACAATTCAGTTCCTTCTAGATCTGTTGTTTACAACAAAGATGTCTATTTCATAAATAAATATACATCATTATGAATGGAATCATTACGACTGTCTGAACTAGAGAATCATTTGTGGTGCTTTTAAAATTTCAGATTCAAATTTTTGCCATTTCTACAAATATATGAGGCATTCTACGCGAAATGTCTCAAGTCCAAAAAATCGGTATATCAGAATGACGTAAAACTTAATTAATTTAGAAACGTAAAGTTAATTTGAAACAAAAATTACGTATTTTTTTTTTAGAAAATAGCATATTTATTTTAACTTAGCAAAATCAAGGTCTAATTTTGCGAATATTAAAAAACAAAATTCACTAATCGAATGAGCATAAAAAATGAGATTAGGCGAAGTATTTTTAGAGGTACTTCTTGAAGTAAATATATAGAAAGTTTCATAATTAAATCCTGTACGATCTTATCAGAGATAAACGGTCTCTAAATGTATTAACTACACGGAGCCCTAAAAAAACTTTCGTTTTTTGTGCAGGACTCCAGATCGCACTAATCCGACGTATTTTGAGCAGCTAAATACGATTCTGCAGTAAAAAATGGACGTCGCTGGACAAATTCTAGACCTAACCTTAAAAATGCTAAAAAATTAGATTTTATGGCGATAAAATGAGCTTTAAAAAGGTACATTATGACTTGTTTTAGATAAAGACACCCCATTATTTCAATTCCGACTCGGTGTTTATAAATATGCATTAAAGACTGATGGCATCTTATTAAATTTCATAATTTAACCTCAAAAAACCATACAAATACATTATACAGCGATATAGGCTTAAAAGAGACAGAATATGAAATTTGTTAAGTTGAGAAAACATCAATCTCATTTTTACTGATCCGATGAATCTGCAATAGAAAACGAGACTCGATGGGTGAATTTCAGACATAACCTGAAAAAATCATTATTTAAAAATTAAGCGTTTATAGCAATATACACAAGAAGAAAAAAATAGGATACATGACACGTTCCATGCATGACAGTATGTTTTATAATCTATTTTTCGCAATTTAATTTGCTGCGTCTTTTACTACTGGCGCATATTGTCATTGCACTAGGGCACTTAATTGTAATTCACAAGGTGACCAATATTTTTAGTTATGAATTCATATTCAGCTGAACAAAATACATGGGATTAATGTATTTTTAAAACGAGGTAATAGTCATAGTCATTCTTTTTTGTGTATAATTGTCCCCATAAAAACTTATTTTTTACGATTTTTTGAGGTTATGTCTGTAATTTCCTAAGCGACTCCCGTTTTTTAATGCAGATGAATATTAAACGGATCACAAAAGGTGAGATTAATGTGCTCTCAACTTGAAAAAAGTTATATTCTTTAAACCTAGATTTTTATAAAACATGAGTTTTTTTTAAGAGTTATTGAAATTATTGATGACATTTGCCAATCGGCTATAATGCTTGATTCATATTCAGTGGATCAAAAAAAAAAAAATAATAAATAATTCGGTATTTATACGAATTAAGTAATATTGCAACTTTGTTATATTTTCAGCATTGTCATATTTTTCTATTATTTATTTCCATCGATTTGTATTTTTAAAATTAATTTTAAAAATAAATATTAAAATAGTCTCGATGTACGGAAATTATATAAATTTCGAAAAGTAGGCTAAAAAATACTTCAGGAGTCAATCCTGAAGTTCTCTGCATTTACCATCTTCACGAACTGTAATAGTTATATTTGTATGAATTTTAATTACTTAATGTTAACGGTTCATTTGCAGAAAAAATAATCAATTACCAATTTTTTATGAATGCTTGAGATTATGTGTTAAACTTGTCCAGCGACCCCCATTTCTACTGCAGATTCGTATTTAGCAGCTCAAAATACGTCGGATTAGTCTGGTCTCGACTCCAGCACAGAAAACAAGAATCTTTTTGTGGTCCTGTGCTATCGTTACTCCGACCTACGTAAACTTTTAACCTACATTTTTTAATTTAAATAAATAATTATTAAATAATTAAATAAATAATTATTCTTATTGTTAAGTTTTGTGGCGAAGAAATGTGGAAATTATTTTACCTTTTTAGAAGAGGACTCACGAGTGTTCAAAGGTTGTATTATATATTTGTTGAGTAAATCAACCTATGAATTCAGCAAGATATCGTATGCACTCGTAATGTGCTATTTTGAATGGAAACATTAAAGCGCATTCAATCACTTTTTAAAATAATCAAAATCCTGTTGCATTTTATCTAAATTTGTATGAAATAAAGTAGTGGAATAAAGAAAAACATAATTACACGGAAAAACAAATCCAATGAAAATACCTCAATTCATTCGGATGTTGAGAGTTTGAAAAAATTTGAAGGAATATTACGACTCAATTAATAGTAAATGACTGAAAACTTGTAAAGAATCATTTCTGAACTCTACAAGAATATTAAGCGTTGAGTTCAAGAAAAATTTGAAACAATTTAAAAAAGAATGGCGAAGGAAAAATTTAATTTTTAATTATACATGACAAAACTCCTTACTCCGACGGAGATTCGAACCCGGGCCTGCTGAACGGTAATCATACACTTTAACACGCTCGACCACTTCCGCTTTTGAATTTTCAACTAAAAAAAAACTATACTGCCCACACACGAACTATTTCTGAAGAGTTTGAGGATTTTCTCGCCCCTTGCTCGTGTAATTCTCCCGAATTTCAACCGGAGTATTTACTTTCAACTGATTTTCGAATCAATTTGTGAAATATATTTCGAGTTCGCGAATTATGCAGAAACGTTTTGCATATATTTACTAATAATCATGAAGTTAACGTTGACCTTTTCTCAAATCTTCAACATCAAGCTTATAAATCTTATATGGGTTGATATATTTCTTTATAATTATTTAAATGTATTTGTATATGAGATAAGGAAATATTCCGGTAAATACAGTTTCAATTTTGATCGTCGATTGGGGTAAAAATATATGAATATGTTGCTTCGTTGCATTTTTAAAATAAATAAATAATTTCTTTATTCGCGTAAATCAATTGATCACTGAATTTCGTCTTTGAAATGAAGTAAACTCGTTGTACCGATCTAATTTTAGTCAATAACATAATACGTTTAATACTTCACTTATTATTAAAAAAGTTCGTCGTCTCGATCGCGAGATATAACAAGCCTTGAAAACCTAAAAATTTAACATTAAAGAGAAATTGTCCTGGTTTAAATCTATTTTACACTTACAACAGAATAACAGCAGAAAGTTTTAATCATTTGTCGAAAGAGACAGGTTTTATAACTTTATCTGACACTAATGAAGCTTATTAACTAATTAAAGTTTTATAATTGAAGTAATTGTCGTTAAAAAAACAGAATTTTCATTTTCTAATTTAATGTCGACCGAAATTTGAAAGATAATTTGGGAGATAAGTTCTGTGTTATAATCATGAACTATTTTTAATTTCGTTTATTTTAAGTTTAATTTATATAATCTAATTTCTATCTTAGGTAAATGAAAGGATGTAGATACTGTCAAAAATAATCTTTCCGTTCTAACATAATAAGAACAAAAATTGCGAAAAGAAACTATAAAAAATACTGCGAAAAGTATATAGCAATGAATAATTGAATCTTTTACTGTGTTATAATTACTTTTTTAAACGTCGCTCACACAATAACTTTTAAATAAAAACATAATGTTACGAAATAGTTGACTGCCTTTACAAGTTCTCTATTTTAACGTTAATATTCAACGATAATGATAGGTAATATTTCCAAAGCGTTAATCTCGATCGTCACGAGTAAAAGAAACGAAGAAGATCGCTGGACGACCGAGAAATAGCAATTTGTTTAAAAAAAAACCAAGAGCAACTATTTCTATTCTGACAATTGTAAAAAGTAATTTCAAAGAAAACTTTTTTTAATCGAGTTACAAGAACGAAAGGATAAACCTTTTGGGAAAAAGCTCTTCGGAACTCGAAACAGTACGCAGGTGAATCAAGTAATCTGAAGAACTGGTTTAATGTTTTTTAAAAACAGATGGGGCCGCGGCCAGCCGGATGATATCGGCGCTATCAATTTGGGAGATGAGAAATTCGACCCAGACTCGGATAAAAAGCCTCGCACGGGACAAATCCTGTGGATCCGTGGTCTGACCCGACTGCAGACTCAGGTAACTATCCCTAGCTCACTCTGTCATACTCTCTTTTCTTCTCTTTTCATTCATCGACTAAAAATTCGACATTTCGAGGCCATCATGTGCGATATTTGACCTTCGACTTTGACACACGAAAGGGTATAAGTTTTTATTTCAGGAACTCAGGATCGTTTCTTCTGATTTCTTTCTCTTCTTTAACTATCTTCTATCTCTATCTTCATTTCTCTATGTCACCTACACTCTCTCCGACTATCTCAGTTCTCATTCATTCTCATTTTCAATTTCTCTTTACTACGTTTTTCTACGAACTGATAAAGAAATTACGAAGTTTTAGTTAGTATCCCCGCCATCCGCCCAATTACAGATTGCGGTGGCTGAGGGACCTATAGTTTTTCGAATTTAATAATAAGAATGTTAATTAATTGTTCTTTTCGAAAATTTCTAGACAGTGACTTTAATCAGAACTTACAAACAGTAATTAAACTTTTATAAAATACATTTTCAATTTGCTTGGAATGAAATGTTTATTTAACCCTAGTAATTTTCGAAAAGTACTTTGCAAGATTTTTATCTTTATGATTTACACTTTGTATTTTCTGCCTTTCTTTACTACTTTTCTATTCTATATCTTGCTCGCAAGTACGCTTTCGAGAACCAAGCATCTCGAAAGGTACTTGCGAGGTCGAATATTCGAAACACGTATCTCTGATCGGAAGTATATATTGAAAGCTATTCAGTTATTTCTAAGAGAATACATCATTGTAGAAAGTAAATTTAAAGTGAAAGACCCCAAGTTGGGTCGATCGGGTCAGTGGCACGTACTTGGCCAATCACGAAGCAAGCTAACAATAAAGTCAGAAAATTATCCCTGTCCCATGATAAACGTGGAACGTTAAAAGTTAGATCGACATGACGTTGACGATGCGATATTTTAATTTCATACCAAGCCTTTTTTTTAATCACACTTCCGGAATTACCTAATAGAGAATATCGAATTTTTTAATTAGTCTTTTAGAGTGTTTGAAATTCGTCCGACGGATCACTGTGCAATGAACAAAAGTAGAAGCGCCTTTTCACCGCAAAACTTAGCACCCAGCGCACGTTCCACACTCCCGTGCACGAGTTTGTGCAAAACATAGATTCAGTCGCTGATGCTTCTCCCTCGCCAGTAGGACAAAATATCGTGCAAAATTACCGAAATTGGTACAAAAAATACATAGAAATGCCATTAAATGAGCATGTAATTATACAGAACAGCCTGAAAACAAAAAATTAATTTCGACATTTTTAACGCAACCGAAAAAGGAAATTTTTGTTATTTAACATATTTTTTAATGTTTATTTTATCGTGTACGCTGATTTATTACGATGACAGATCCGCGTTATGAGCCAAATGATATTAGAGGTTTTTCGAAGTTTTAAAATAACGTATCTGCTAGACTCGACACAATTATTAAACCGAAGTTTTCATTTAAGAGGTGCTCGAGGAACTTTGCCAACGCTAGTAACGTGGAAAACGCTCAAAGTAGAGAAATTACGATTGTTCCCAACATTTTCGCATTAACCGAAAAAAAATGATCCGTAAATATTTATACTTAGACACTTTCCGCGAAGACAATTAGTAGAGTAGTAATATAGGCAAATGAAGAGAAGCTAGTCATAATTAATTAGTAATGGTCCACAAAGTCCTTAACCAACTTTATCTCTATCTATTATTCTCTCTTTCTCTTACTTGCCTTCTAAATCATTTTGAAGATAATACGAAGATACACGCATATTTTATTATATTATTACGCGTGCTCACACACTGTGTGATTGTGTGTGCGCGCGCGATTCTATGCGTGTACGCGTATTGACATTATTCTTTATTGGAGTCATTTTACGCACAAGAATTAGTTTACGAACAAAGGTGCTCTCGTGAGCGACTTTAAAACTTCGAAGAAACTTAAACTTTCTTCGATCCCTGTGCGAAAAGGCTCGTACATTTTTAAGGATAATCCCTTCGCGTAATACTTGCTTAAAATAAGTATCGAAAGAAAAAGATACACCTACGATCAGTATCTAGTATTGTTAAAAGCTACAAATCACGAACAAATTTGAACGTGTAGCAATATTCAGGACATGAGGCGCGAAAAAAATACACACATTGCATTCGAAACTTGACGTGGGATAAAGAGGGGAACTGAGGATAAGTACCCTAAGGGCTACCCAAAAATCGAGCGTTATTATTTAGGTCAGGAAGAAAAATAATCGATGTCCAACTGCCGATGAACCGGAAGTGCGCGATGCGCGCCATGACGGCTGAGAGTGTCTACGTGCGCGTATGCGTTTGTGTGTATGTCTGGATGCGTGAAAGCATGCGTGAACATTGAGAAACTGAAATTGTTGTAAGTTACAGGCTGGATCCTGCGCACGTTTGATATTGAGATACGCCCATGTGTCTTCGGAATACAAACAGCGGATCGCCTGTATAACCAACAATGTAATGACATTAATAATTAAGAACGAATGGATGCGATGCATATTATGACAGGATGTAGAATATAAGCCAACAGAAAACACAATAACGGCTAGCATAAGCTAATCATATCAAATTGAATGTGTAACCTACTTTCAGACGAGCAATAGATCTCTGGTGCAGAATGTATCTGTGACAGGCAGATCCCCCTCTCAGGATTCTTATATGGTTAGTCCGCAAGTCTCCACTCTCCGCATTGTTTGGCCGTCTATTAATACTTATATTAATTATATTTATGGTTTCTCGTTTTTATGTCTCGCCTATCAATCTCTGTATCTCACGCTGTTTATTCTACATTTTGTTTCGTCCTCTATCCCACTTATCAATTACAGGTCTCTTCACACTGCGGCACCTCCGCAGAGGAGGGGCAGGCCGACCATTCAACCGACACTTACTACTTATTTGTATCTTTTTCGTACGAATTTTGTACCGGCATTACCTAAACGAGATTTTGTTCTACCGTTTACCTCCCCCCTTGTAATCCTGTACCTCCATTGTGATTATATTTGTGTCCGGTCCTGTATGTTTCCCATTTTCTTTATTTCCATCACTGTTACTTTCGTCTTCCTTCATCTTTATTATGCAGCCTTATTGCTATATGTCTTTGATTTCAGTCGGTGATCTGTCGCATGCAAGTAACCGCGGATTAAAAAAAAAATAAGAGCGTGCGCACGTCGAGAGTATGAAAACAATAATACGTGTTTACTACTTGTTGTTGATAGATTTCTCTAATTTTGTTTCTTTCTCGAGGGCGTTAAGTATGGCCCTATGTTGATAACAAATTTGACGTAATTCTGTGTACGCTTTCTTAATATTTCCTCTCCTGTATTTAGTACGATCTTTTGAGTTTTCTTTGACCACTTCGTATTTCTTTCGCTTTCGCCTTTCTTGTTCAAGCCTTCTGTTGTTTTTTAATTAATCGTGACAGCAGTGTGATGTTGATGTGACATTATCGTGTTTATTCTATTTAACTACTAATACAAGCTTCATATACAATTGGTATATGCCGTTACTGTCAATATGTGTGCTTACTTATGTATGCAATTAAGTATTACAAATATATATAATATATATTTTTTTATGTAAAATACTTTCTTCTTCGAGGGTTTGGTCTTTGTTGGCTTTCCCTCGAACAATGAAACGTAATGTGAAACCACGTCGCTAGCTTTATGCTAAACACGTGCTTTCTTCCATTCTCTCTTTCTCTCTCTGTCGATTTTGTCTTATTATTTATTTGTTATTTTTATTATTGTTGTAATCTTTGGAGTTGTTCTCTCGCGGATTTTCTTTCCCGAGGAATCGATCCGTGGGATGAAAATTCGTACAACGCCAATCGTTTGTGTGCTCCTTGTCAAATATATCTCTCTATCTTTCTTTGACCCCGTCGTCCTGAAATGTCTTGCTAATATTTGTTCAAGTCCCCGAGTTTCTCGTCGGCGAGAAAAGATGCGCGAGAATCCAGAAGACTATCGGATGGAATAAAGAGAGAGTCGAAAGCAATATAAAACGAAAATCGCGAACAAAGAAAGTACGAAAGAATCGAAGAACAAGCAAACTATTGGAAGACTGACAATAATTAATTTGTCATTTGTTAGCCAGCGGAACCTATTCGAGAGACTGAGGTATAACATGGCGGCAGTCTAATGTTGCCCGCCGCCAGACATTTCCTGTCGGAGTACAAACAAGTACGTAGTTCTCTCTCTTTCTCTCTTTGACACTAAATACACAAGTACACGATGCACGCGCGCTCATACAAATACTCTAGCGCGTGTGCAGCCATACGAACCGTAGATGACACTCTTTTGATTCTTTGTATTTTACATCACTATTCACGCCTCCGTCAGCCAATCGACAACGCTTGTTTACGGTTTTTAAAAAACTATATTCTAGCGTAGCTAAAATAATTAAGCGCACAAAATTCTTTCCTTCAAAAGTAAACATGCGTCGTGCGATTTGACTAGCCTGCGCTTGTGTTGGGTGATGAAAACATTATGGACACATACGATAAACAAAACGGTTGTATTACACACAACAGGCAATAATGACAATTAAGGCATCAATAACATGACAATTCCGCGATGGTTTGTTAAGTTGAAACATGATGGTTTATTGCACCGATGTGTTTTCTGTGTAGCGAAGGTGAGACGGTCGACAAAGCAATTTGAATGTCTTGTAACCAAAATATCCTCGCGCACAAATAGATAAAACCATGAAAAACTGGAGTGTGATATGCAATGAAAGTATAAAAATGAGGAACAAGAACGAACCGGCCGTCCACCCGCGCTTGGGTAGTATAGAGTTGTCTGAGTGTGATGAGTGTCCCGTATTGGATTTTTTTTCCACGTATTGAGTGTTACTGGTTACTTAACGTTCCTAGTATAACCAGTCCCTTTTCTGAGCCCCAAGTATGCTTCTGAGTTGTCCGATCCCATACAGTATTTCCCAGTTCATTCTGTATCGGTTTCTTGTGTTGTTTAGTTTTTCTAACTCCTCTCTGTCTTTTGTCTTTGTGTGTATGCTCTGTGCCTTGCGAAGTATGCGCGTCCAACTCATACGTGCGCGCTTGCATCGAACTCTTATTACCATTGCCCTTCTAACGAAGTAAGCCGCAGTGAAACGCAGCTACGCATACTCCAACACGTAACTTAGCAATTACATAAACATGTGAAAGTGTTAAGGCACGAGCGTGCCCTTTGAAATGCTGCGTGCAATTATTGTAATAGATTGATGTTTTTGACCGTTACATACTTACCTTTTATGGAATCTGCGTATGTTAAGGAAATAACGATTTGTATGCATTTGCGCAAACCACAGATTGGCTCATCAGTTTTCTGCGCTTATTCTCTGGCAAACATTAATTTTGCTTTTCGCACCACTTGGCCCTTGGGCGGCTTGAGCTCGACAACTTGGACTGTGGCAAGCTTTGACAAGGGAAAATAAGAAAATAAATTGCTCGTACAGATATCTTGCAAAAAATACGGTTTACAATCAAAATCACACAATATCGATTAATATTATCAAAAATTATACTGTGGATAGCGCTTCCTCGCTCCCAGTCGCTGTCAGTAGATATTCCCGTAGATCAAAACTCCATTTCCATGCTGCCATCTTCGTCAATTTACGGAAATGTCGAAACGCCTGATTGGAATAACAATTATGCGATATTGTCATTTCTGTTGTTTTTGGCGAGTTTAGCAAATGGTCATGTGAAACACAAAACCTGTCGAATCGTAAAACATTCGTTTCACCTGGACGAATTCAGTGTATTGTTATTTATCTGCGGTGTATCGTATATTACCATCACTGTACATTACAAGTATTATTGCGAATGACGTAGGCCATCCCTGTTTGTCAGCTCGCGCATTACAGCTGTTTTCGCACTTGCATCATGCATAGGAACGTGGCAAACTCTTTTTCTTGATGTTCGAATGTCAATCACTGACTTCGCGATGCGACACGTATTTTGAACTCTGTCACAAACATCCATACTGAGTGATATTATCTAGCACATTGAAAAGTATTTGCACAGTGTCAGTACCACACCCTACAACGTACCATGCGGTACCGAATAAAAGTATGCAAAGTTCCATTGTTTTTGTGTTCCAGTTGTGCGAGTGTGTATTTTTTATTTCGCTGCAATTTATTAAACAAACGCAAGTTTACAAATCAACAGCTTTGCGGCTGGCTTCGACCCTAGAATGCATATAACTCTGATTGATTGTGTATCGCACGAGCTGCGGAAAGCGAATGTGAAGCTTCCCTCGCTCTCGGTATTATAGCACCCACGTAATTTCTCATATGCTATTTTCACTACACGTTTTTATTGAACATCGCAAGTGCTTCGAGTTCGTTTACGAACAAATACATCGTCTATAACAAGTAGGTTTTATTTGCCGCTGGTCAATTTTTAGCCAAGTGTGCTTTTAAAGCAGTGTTCGACTCTGATCAATCGTAATCATTTAGAGATACGACTTGGCGTTAACTACGGCCATATGATGCTCATTGATGACTCTTTTTCGACTGCCTTTCTTCTATTCTCTTTCTCTATTTCTATTTACTTACGTCGAAACAAAACTTGAATTCTAATTCTTCTATCATTGTATCATTTATTCTTAATATTAAGGAGCAATCTTTTCTACATTTTTTAAACATAATCAAAACCATCTCGGTTTAGGACTGTTGCGGACCATTCCTAAAGATAACATCCAATAGACTAGATTCAATTTAGGTTACATAAGAAATTATAGATAGTCTTACTTTAATTAAAATAACAGCAATAGTTCGGTGCTAATATAGATTTATAACATACGTTTTTAAAAAATGATAAAAAATAGAATTAACTGCCTCCGTGTTGAACGTGATAATTTACCAGTGAATTGCATGCCGTGCTCGTTGCTGCACGACGTTTGTGATTGGCCGGATAACCGGTAAGACGCATTAGGTCCATTCCCAATGAGTTGACGAACGGGTCGCTTTCAATGTTGAGGTTTTCTTGATTATAATTTAAGATTTATATTAACGTAAAATATTTACCCAAACATGGAAGCGACTCTATCGTAACTGTTCAGCGCTCCGAGCTGCAATCTGTCTTAGAGGCTTAGGTATGTATACCCTTATCAGTCACTTGCGTGCTCTTGTGTATCAACTTAACGTCCTAACTACTTACCCTGCAGTTTGCTCTGCTTTGCGTACTGAATGAAGCGATTGAATGGACCGGAAATAGAAGTAATCATACTAATTTGAAATATAATTATAATTCTCTTCATGGACGTTGGTAAAAATAAAAGTAATTTCAGTAATTTAGAACCGATTCGTGTTTAGTTCACAACCAGAGCAAGCTGCACTAATAGGAAAGAAAATGATACCCTTAAAAAAAAATTTACGGCCCGTTTTGTCCCAAAAAATGGCGTGCTTGTGTGTGTCGCTGGCCTATCGCATCCTTGCCTCCTGATAGACATCGGCCATTCCCTCTTCTCGTTACAGCTTCGGGTAATCCGAGCGTTCAAGTCGACTCTGGAAGACTTGGAGGAGCGTCGCTCCGTCCATAGTTTACACAGCATACACAGTATGCGCAGCTCGCGCAGTCACACTGGGCCGCGTCCCCTCTCAGACTTCACGTACATAGACGAAGACCCAATGAACCTCGCAGCAGCTAAACTCGCCAGCATCCGGACGACGACGGCTAATAACAGCAGTGAGCAAGATAGGAGTCCTGCTTCACCGTTGCTCTTACACGTGCCAGGATCCGCCAATCATCACCACCATCACCACCACCATCACTTTCACCAACAGCAACCACAACAACAACAACAACAACAACAACAGCAAAACAATAATAATCGCTCAGCCAGTCAACAGGCTTTAAGTCCTAATCACACAAACAACGAGGAGAATGCTGCTACGTTGCGATCGAGTTCATCCAATCTCGTCCTCCCGGAACTGCCCAAGTTCGTCCACGAGACGTGTATATAAAGAATTGTGGACAGCGGGAGGTACACCTCTCTTACGATCTCTGGTAGCATTCCTGAGCTTTTGAGAGACGAGACCAGTCGTTGTTGGTTTTTAATCCTGTGAAACGTATGGCAAGGGAAGACTCGTGTGCGCCACAATTAGGTCGTTTGAAAGGACATTTTGTGGCCATTCAAAAGACGCCTTATTGGAGGTTGTAAACACTTAGTGATATCTATATCCAAACTGTGTTGATCTTTTATATTAGCCTGTTTTATTGATTGGTGATATCACGTTGTTATCGCATGAAAAATCTCCACTTTTTACGTTTTCAATTTCGATAACCGGTAGTTCTTTCATTCTCTTATCTCGTTGACTCTCTTAATGTGTTCTACTATGTGTAGTATTAAGCTCAGAATCTACTGGTCTCGTCTTTTGACTCTATCTCGGGAAGCTGCTCTCTTACTCTCTCTATAAAAATGCACCACGCTACCTTGAAGAACCTGAGGCACATGGTCATAGCCTTAGCCCTACCTTTTTCATCGTCTTGTCCTCCTCGCATCGTCTTTTGATGGACACGCGATAGAAAACGTGCTACGTTAAGAGATTAATGAGAGGTTCTACATTTACCTACTTCACAACTCATGTTTTCTTCATCTTTTCATCTTCATCTACTCTTCGCTACGCTTCGCGCAACCTACACGACTAACCACTGTACGGAGGGAATCTCTGGGATTAAACGAGGACAATCACTTAGCTGGGAAAGCTAAAGACGACAAAACGAAATCTGAGATCCTCGCTCGAGACACGAAGATCATCGTGTACTTAACTCCAAATCTTCTTTCTCTGTCTTTCTTTTGCTTCGCTCTTACCCCAAGCTTTCCATACGCATAATGTCAAAATGAACAATCGGCCATTGGAACGCGTCACCGTGCAGTAGCACATATACCCTCAAGGCCGCCTTTCCTGCTTCTTCACGAAATCACCGTATACATGTTTTTTTTTTTGTTAAGAGAGAAAATAAAGTATTACTTGTAGAATGTAACTGTGGACCTGCCTGACTGCTTGCTTGCTAATGACTGTTTGCTATTTTTTTTTAACTGGGATTGGATGTGAATGCGTCTATCCGTCGACGATCGTGTAACACCTAACCTCATTCTATGACTCGGCTGGTGTGTCATACTGTCTAATCTGACTTATTTTTATTACATTAGCATCTGAAACTAACTATTTCCAAACTAACAAAATTAATATATAAAACGACTACAGTGGCGGCTTTGGGGGATTGAGATGATGTGAACGAACGTAACGTTTCTACCATTTTCCTACTTTTTCTCCATGACTTTCAAAACATCTGCATTGATCGATTTAATAACATGGAAGAAGTGAAAACGTGCGCCATTTACGATCATACGAATTTATTGCTTTTTCTCTTTCTATTTTCACTTTTTTAAGCAAAGTACTTACGACCTCGGCCGGAGGTGCTAGTTTTTCTCGAGATGCCAACTGCATTGTCGACATCGCAAAGAGCAGAATAGCAACCTCGGCCGATATGAAAAACTTGGCCATTAAATAAATGAGGCTACTAACGAAAACCTTTTTTTTTAATCATATGTCCGTTTTTATTTCTTTTCGTTATGACATTGGTGTGGTTCCCCTGATTTTTTATTGCATTTTGAAAATCGACACTGGTTCCGTGGAGAACGTTGATTGGATCCGATTTCAATATGCGAATGTAAGTTTAATTTAATTTATATTATTGTACTTTTATTATTATTACAATCATCATTACTATTATTATTATTATTACGAATATTATTATTATTATTATGATTAATATTATTATCATCAGCATTATCACCATTGTCATTTCTATAATTACCATTATATTTTTATTGTTATTATTAATTTATATTATTCTTATAAATTTACCTTATAGAATTATTATTAATGATTGATTTATAATTATTATTAAGTTTGTATTACCCTTTTATTTTAACGATTATTTCTAAAGACGTTCGAGAAACACAATGACCGATTCCATCTCGAGTTTACGATGTACGATGTAGCTTTGATTGAAAGGTTAATCTTACAGTCGGTGAATATCCTATTATTATTACCGAGCCTGATTTAGGTTTGGTTTTCGAAATATTGCGTTTGTACACGTAAACTCGTGACGGAAATACGGTTAAACAGCCTGTACTCCGGAAATGTGAGCGACCGGTAAGCTATTTGAGTCGCATGTACTGTACTTATGTCATAACCGCTTTTATTATTAATTTAATCATTAAGGTTTAGTTTAGTACGAATTAATACTAATCGCTTTAACCGCTGCCGTAGTCTCACGGACAGTCGTGTTGAAAAAGACTTTGAGGCGCGGACAGATCTTAAAAACTTGTACATTTTTTAATTTAGGCTCGGGAAGTTAAAAATGAAAAATTTTCACGATTTTTAAACGATTTCTCATTTGTCTCGTATTATTTTCGTTCGCTCTTGGTTATGCGTTTTTCTACGCTTAGGCGTGCCGCATATTTATCGTGGAGCGAGGGTTCAAGCGGTCGAATCTTTTTGTTATGAATCGTGAAATATAATCATGTTTTTATAGAATAAGTAAAAAAAGTGAATGTTAAATGCTGATGGAAAAGTATAAATAAACGCGCGACAAAAAGCGGTATAGCTTGTTAATATATTGAATAGAGCGGTTGAACCTAGTTTCTGTCGATTATCATCACATTACGATTATTACAACGCACGTTGCATATAGCAAAAACATATAATATATTATTATTATTCATGCAGTGATAAGATACTTTATTGTGATTGCGCATAAGAAACCTTATACGCGACAGGTTGGTTCTCGTGGCCGCTTATAAAGTCTCTTTCCTCCTCATACTTTATTTCCTGTATGAGTTGTTCAAATGTACGATGATGATTTCTTTTTTACAAGTAAACGAACGAAATATGTTTTAATGTTGACAGTTTTCTAGGCGGTCGGTAGAACCGAACACGCTGCCATTACCGCTGCCAATTAATTTTAGCGGTGTTGTACTATAGAGAGCGATGTACGTAGCGATTGCAAAATTACTGAGATTTTAAAATGTTGAAACAATATAATAAATTTAAGAAAATAACGAAATTGTAACGGCGACTCGACGCGATCTAAGTGAAATCGAGGGAATATGTAACGTTTGTAACTTTTGTCTTGCGTCGAGGCATCGTTTCCTAGGACATGTTTTAGAGAAACAAATAAATATTGACATTTTCAACTCTATCATGAACGGTCAATAAAAAGTACTGTATCTTTCCTAAAAACAAAACCACGCGTTGACTCAATTTATTTTAAGAGAGGCGAGACAAGTCGATTACGACTTTTCGTTTCGCTTTTTTTCTTCGTCGTATTTTGGTTTGTAGATCGGTAAAAGATCAACCGATTTTCCTTTCAGTATGGTCGAGGTTATGTTAAAACGCGAATCATACCACGGTGATTTTTAACCATTAGATATACATTTTTACAAGTGTGTCTTGCATATTCTCCGTCCTTCTATTCGATAGCATATTCGACAATCATATTGAACATTCAATGAATCATGAATATTTTATACAAGTTGTGTTTCTTCTCATCGACGGATTTTTACTATTTTCTCACGTACTTTATTTCTTTATATTTTCCTCTCTCTGATTCTCTCTCTCTCTCTCTCTCTTTCTCTCCTGCTCTCTCTCTCTCTCTCTCTCACTCTCACTTTCACTTTCACTCTTCGCTACTTACTATCATTCTACTGCCTTATTTTCATCTGTCTATCTTTACATAAATTGTATTTCCATTTCTGACGTCAGACACGCCTCACTGTACATTTGATAAATGGGCAACGAGCAAAACGATCGAAAATAACTGGATTAAAAATAGAATGAGCATATATAAAGAAATACTTATTATAAATCTAGAATCAAAGTTGTTTTGTACTCTAATAACGTAGATAGTTCCTTCGATTTGTTCGTTCTTGCACAACAATTAATATAAGACATAAATGAATTAAGTACATGAATCACACATCCTTGTGATGCCCTTTTTGAAGACTGGGTCAGCCCCTTGTATATTGTTTGTAATTTACTTCCCATTTCCAATCCATTTTAAACAACGTGTAAAGCCTTTTACTTGCCTCTAAGTTTGGTTTTCACGCTTTTCTGATTTCGAAAGTCTCATTTAACAACTAGATTGTAAATATTAATTTTACATTTAATTAAATGTTTAGTACTGTACAAAATTATTACGATTGCTTTGACCCTTGTCTTTTCCGGGTTCTTATGTATGTACAACCTTTGATGTTAATAATGACTTTATTTAGCCGTTGATTAATCGCACCATCTGTTTCAATTCCGTCTCTTTCTCTTTCTCTTTCATTGATCTCTCTTTCACCTGTTACGCTCCTTCCGTCCTTTACAAATTTCCTACACAGCATCCCTTAGCCCTTCTCTTTCTCTCTTTTTCTTTTATAACCATGTTATTACCCTTTACTCTTGAAGGTGATAGGTGGCGAGTTGCAGGAACGTTTGATACCGGTACCCTACAGCAAGAGCTCGACAGACCAAGCTGTAAGCGCTCCTCTCTCTCTCACTCTCTACTTCTTTCTCTATTTCTCACTCTTTTGCTCTTCTTGTTCTTGCTCAGTCTTCTCTGCGCTGCCAATAAAATCGAATGCATCATATATCTTAAACTGCATTATTTGCGTTGTCTCGTTACGCGTTACTGAAATCCCATCATACTGGATTTTCAGAGCTTCTGTTTCTGACGTGTCACGCTTCTTTATGTAGGTTTTTCTATCTTTGTTTTGTCTCTTTTCGTTCTCTTCTTTCTGAATTCCTGTCATCACTGTACACTCGTCATGTTCGCCAGCGCTCTCTGTGTCTGCTTTATTGTGTCGTGTGTGTTCGCAAGCTCTGCGTAGATACCTCGATATGCACACTTCGTTCTAATGAAATTCACCCGTTCTCCTACGGCAAATCAATTTTTTGCATCGTTGTTTTGTTCGTTTGTTTTTCACATTGACCGTTTTTTAGTTGTTGTTGTGCCTGGTTGTGTTTGTTACATGCTTTCAGTTGATAATTATACTTTGGACACATTTTCGATTGTCTTAGATGATTTAGTGACTAGCTGTGAGAACGTATTTAAGTTTACTATTGTAAGAAGAGGCAAAACTGTCATACACTACTGATTTATCATTAATAATTAATATCACTTACTTTTTTTTAAGTTGTTCGAGCGATTGTACCAAAGGAATTTTAATTTGTACTAGGAATCCGCATTTTTAGTTGTCCCTTTTTTTTATTTATCTTTTGTACGTGAGTGATTGTATCTATGTTAATTACTTAAAGTTTACATTTCAGGATAAGTGGACTAATATTTTTTTTGTGTTAGTTTAGTTTTATCCAAATGTATGATTACGATTAATTGTGGCTTGCGTGAGTAGTGTGATGCATCTGCTCTATTTATCCAGTTTCTTCATTCGTGCCAGTTTTTGATGCGTTCTTTTGCAATTTCCGTAAATCCAGCGACTTTGTGCCTTAAGCGTGGATACAGCTTCTTAAAGCTTCAAATGAATTTATAGTCCGTACTTATGTCAGTATTGTTCAAGCGGTATTATATATAACTCTAGGCTAATTTGTCGCGATACTAAACGAGGTTCGTTTATTCCGATCATTTTTCGAACCTCCTTGATGAAATATTTCGAGGTATAAATGCATGAAAGGCCTGAAATTGGCTTACGTCAATAATACAAGTGTCAAGAATAAGCGAACTCGAAGAAGCGATGCGATCACGGTTCGGTTCGAATTACCAAATACAAAAAAAAGAGAATGCAAAAAAATCATCGTGCCTCGAATGAACTACAAACACCTGGTGGTCAGCCATTTCCAATTCGTTGAGACGAGGCGCGGCTCGCTGCATTGAAAGCGTAAGTACACGGGCAACTTCACGAAAAGGATATCATCCACATCGGCTTTCATTCATTTTTTCCGAAATTACTTTTTATCACTTTGGATATTTAACTGATTCATCAAAAATTATCTAAGTTTCTTAAACTTCATTGCCAACGATACAGCATCTAAATTAAATATATATGTTAAACGACAAACATTGATCAATTGACAGGGAAACTAAACCGCAACCAATTTAAAGGACTAATTTGAGCATGTTGACTTGCAGCCTGAAGTTAGATCTTTCCATCCCTCGTTGAGTTTCGCTTGTTTTTTGGTGTTAATTATTATAATATGCTCGATTATTTCGTGTTCCTAACACTGATTATTGACTACACTTTGCTTTTGTCATGCGCCGCCTGTGATCTTTAATAATGTTGTGCTCTAAAATTTATCAGAAATAAGTTCGTAGTAACTTGATAGATTTGTTACTTAGCATTGTGTGCATTCATTAATCGCTTTTAATTAATTTCGGCAACGCGACATTTCGAGTCGGCAAAGTTCGTTAAGAAAGTGTAAAGGGTACAGAGTGCTTCGCTTTCGTTTCTTGTTGCTGTCGAAAAGCTCTTTTCAATATTTGTTGCTTGGGCGATATGGAAGGGCCGGTATGTGCATAGAATCGATTTTTGGCGTTGCTTTTTTAAATGTTGAAAACATAACCTTGAAGAATTGTTGGCCTCGAGGACTAACTATCTCTTCTTACCCAAAATATTCCAGTATCTCCAATGTACCTTGATCCCACTATTTTTTTTATTGTAAAATCAATACGAAAGCATATACAGGGTGGCGCTTCACGAGGTAAGAATTTTAAAATTCCCAATGTTCGCATCCGATTTATAAATTATGAAAAACAATAAACAAATGCTAAAAATTCCACATTAAAACTGTTACACATACAAAGTCTCAACTCAGCTCTATTCTTACTATCTGTATCTGATAATCTTTTCTGTACCTCTGTCTGTCTGTCCTTTATTTATTTTTTGTCTTATTTCGCCAAACGCCGCATACATGCGCTTAATGACTGCAATTGACGTAGCTTACGCTGTTCGTTATCGATTTTATTATTTAGTGTTGGGCATCGATCAATCACGCCTGCAAACCTTGGCTTCGGAGGTATGCTGACGATTGATGATCGTTGAGCCTTATAACTGACGCGCATTCAAAACCTCGAATGCCACCCGAGAAACGAAAGTTAACACTCTGTATATCGCGATATAATATTGATAACTATGGTATAATCTGAACGTTTGTGAAGAGTGCTGCACAAGTATGTCGATCCAGTAATTTAAGGCTCTGTCAACTCTACTTATGGATCAGTTTTGTTGTCGACTTACATTCTTTATGTTCTGTACGTGCAGTTATCTTCTTAATTGTATTCCCGGTTATCTTCCTACTGAGGGCAAGAATAATACATAGTTAATAGTCGATGGGTGCATGAAATGTTGCGCGGCCTTTTTACTGTCAGCAATGTGACTCTTGTTGCTTTGTTCGAAGCAAAGATTCGCGAGACCATTAATGTAACAGTATATAACGAAGCAAAATATATCGACTAACGAACCAAATTCCACGTGCGACCCTATCAATCCCAAATAGAACCAAGGACCTGAATATATCCGACCTAAATGATCTTGTATGTTTTGTCTCCTGTGCCCTGGCCGTGTTCCATGCGTCTTGAATTTCGGGTGCATTCGTACAACTTTAGGCAAGCTTCGGAAAACCTGAGGACAGGAGAATTATTGCCTTTGTCTTGAACTAACGAAAAAGCTTCAAATAGCCTCGAATGAATTTCTTACTGCTTGAAAGTCCGCAGACTTTGAAAGCTGCAGATAAGAGAGAAAAAAAAAAGATAAAATCTTTCCTTAGCATCAAAAGTGTGTAACCGTATCCCCGAATGTCCGCAAGCCAAGCACGGCCTACTTTTGCTTGACCTTGACCTCCAAATGCTTGCCTGTCACTGACCTATTCATCCACATTCCCGTCCAATATCACGCAATGAAAGATCTTGGCTTCGAAGCCCGTTCGCTTTGACCTAGGGGGCGGTACGCTTATTTTATTACGCTTACAACGCAACCGACCTTGGTCGTTCAGATTGAGTGGGCTTGAAAGAAATTAAATATACTATTATATATAATGTGAAATATATATGTTAGTATATAGATGTCGATATGAGATCAGATAACCTGTCAGATAACACAGTCCGATCTTATTATCCTTGCTTATTTTCCAGAATAATAACAAAAGAGCCTCAGCTATCCTCCAAAGGCCAAATGAGAGGGACCATAGAAACCAAATATTTATAACTTGACATTCACGTGGAAAACGTTTTTCAATGCTGTTTCAAACGTTGACATAGTCGAATGTTTTTGGGCTTTCTCAGATGCCAAGCTTTTCCTATTGCTCGCCTCGGATTTCGAGTTATTTCGTTTTTGCCTAGTGGGTTGCGACTAAGTCGGAGTTTGATTATATATGTCAAGAAGCTATTGTTGAACATTATTGACTTTATTCCAGAAGGTCAATCGTTTCTGAGCAAATAAAAATTATTCATCTGTCTTACGGACACTTTGAATTGAGTTTAGTTTGATGATACTATGAAATTTTAGACAAATCAGGTTTTTTGAAATATTTGGTTTCGTATTTCTGGTAAATACACTTGAAATGTTGTGACAGATAGATGTAACATTGCATTTGCGGATTTTTAAATTTAATAACAACATTTTAGAGTTCCAACAATTTTTACTACTAGATAGAATCTAAAAGCAATGCACAGAACAACAAAAATCATACGTTAATATTCAGATTCATGAAAGTTGATTTTTATTCCAACAGACGTTTAAGGTATTGCTATTGTTTGAGTGTTGCAGTCATATTGTTGACCAAACTGTTAAGAAGCCTCTGGTCTCTTTGGAGTTGTGTAATGAATTCTGTGAGCACTATCGGGAATTATACGTTATATTATTTAAAAAACAATTATTTGTTTACCATACTAGACTAGAATCCCACAACTTTACATTTTATTTAAATATTGTAAGTAATTTTCGACTTGAACTGGTCAGAATCATTGGTAGCAGTGGACTTAATGAATGAAGATTTAATAAATGTCCCTTTAGATGATATTAAGGCATGCATTTTATTTACACTAGAGACTTTTTAACGCAGTATACATCAAGAAGATCTGAACGTCACTCGTGTATTGATGTACAAAATTCAAAATTTTAATGCAGAGTACAATACGCGTTGGTTTGAGAATCAACTTGCAAACAATAACACAATACGTAGATTTTATTATTCGTTAATCTGTTAGTTTAAAATGCAATGTAGAATTTTCTTATTAGATAAATAAAATATTTACGCACATAGGAAAGTAGTTCACACTATGACATTAGTATTATTCAGAATTGTAGACAAACGCTGAAGATATATAATGGTAAATAGTTAGTCTAGTTGCATTCATTACAAAACGCGTTTATCTTCATGTTTATACACTTTTCTGAATAACAAACAATTCAATGTAGAATTTCATGGAATTTTGTTATGACTGCCAACATTTCAAGCGGCTTTAGCAAGTATTCAATGACTGGAGGACGATACCCACTCCTTTGGTCTCGCTCTGCCTCTGTTTTGTCTATTTGTGTCCCGCATTTTATCGAACACATCATTGGTAATCTTGTATTTTCGAATTTTTCCCATTGCAGATCCGCGTAGTGAACGCATTTCGGCAGGGACTGGACACGCGCTACGGCGAGCACAGCAATACAAGTCTCGCCGAGGTGCTAAGGAAGCAATCCTCCCTGAGCAAGCGTCTCTCGCAGACGAGCAGCATCGAATACGCGGACAACTTGCAGGACGAGCTGACCATCCCGGAAATCGACATGGAACGGCTATCGAGTCACAGCCACACCGAGACAGCGGTTTAAGCAACTGCGGCGAAAAAAAAAACGAGGCTCTTCAGCACTGCGATATATTCGCGAAGTACGACGCGACACCTAGCTGGCTCTTTTCTCCCCGAAGAAGATGTTCAACGAGTCGGGCGGGAACGTCGAACAATATCCGCGTCTACCGCAAGCTATGTCCCCCAGGGAAATCCTCCAGGGTCCGGTCGGAAAACCCGATCGCTTTTCGTAGGCCCGGGTAAGGGAAGAGTCGCACGGCGGAAAGAAGTTGACACGCCGTCCCTGAGGCAAAGTGTGGTGCGTCGTACAAGAGCTATGGCCGTGACGCGAAGGGACGACTCGTGATCGAGGTACCGATTCCCCGAGCTAATTAACCGCGGAAGAAGGCGCGACGAGTCCCTGAAATTTTAAAATTTGTAATATTTGTTCGTACCGTTGAATTTTAGAAATTTTAGCTGGTCGTTTACAAGCGACTAAGACTTTGAGAATAATGCGATATTTGTGAAAAGAAAAAAAAATATATTGAAAAAAAACGCGACATTGAAATTTCAGGGTGTGGTCGTAGAAAAGGCGTAGCAATACGAATTTATCAAAGAGAAAGGACGATCGTTGAAAACCGAGAAACAAACAGTATACCAAAGTAACGCACCACTGCCTCCAAGTTATAAATGTTCTCGTTCGCGAAAGTCTTTCGCTCCCGGAAGACGTAGATGATCGAACTCTCGTGGAAATAGCAGAGCAGAAGTGCGATTCAAAAAAAGCGGACAAGTTAAGTGACAATAGCGGACGCTGAAAATGTCAGTAGGTGAACGTCGGTCGCGCCTTCTTCTTAGAAAGCGACTTTCCGTTTTTTCGCGGATATCCCGGGAATGATTTCGCGCGATGAAAATTTCGGGCCCCTCTAAGGAGTCGCCAATAGGGAATCGGATGCTTACGAGAAGCTCCCAGGCGTAGTGCTCGGTCGGAAAATTCCTAATCTCGCCAATACGATTTCCTTTCGTGCAGAGACGTCAATATTTTCGCCTTTTTTATAAAATTGTCTGCGTGACGTTCGAAAGCGCGAGTCGCGAGGGATGCTCCCGTCGCGGCGTATGCGCCGCAGAACTCGTACGGTTTCATACTCAGGGGTAGATTCTACGGGGTTCCCCAGCCTGAGATATATTCCCTATCCTAGCGGCTCATTTATTTTCGTGGTCGGGATGACATTTTTTTACGAATTTTAATCAATTTTTGCGAATCGACGCGACCGTGTGTACCCGGTGTTTAAAGCGCTCGAGAAATTCGAATCGAAATCGGTCGACGGACGTGAGCACTTTGAACGTGACTCCCCCTCCCCCCAACGTTTCTTCCCTCCGTCTCCCGACTTTTTGACCTCCGGTCATTTCGCGACTCATCACGTCGAGCGGCTTGATGAAACCTCCATTACGTCCTAGTCACTCGTTTCGTTTGTTCGCAAGGTGTGCGCGCGGACGTGTTTGTATTTGTACATCCACGCATAGCGCAATTGTTGATTATTAATAGTTATATATCGATAAGAATTATAAATGCGTATTATTTTAATGTGTAAAGTTTGTAAAACTGGAGGTATTTTATTTTTGCCGCCGCTCGAAAGTCCGCGACGTCAATGAAAGAATTCAAGAGGCACGAGACACGCGATCCTCGGCGACTCGATTGGCCACTTGGTACTTAATTGTTGATTCAGTCCACTATGGACACGCGAAACGCTATTGCTCTATTACTGCCGTGTCCATTTCAAGATCGAACCGAGCTCACATCTTTGTCTCGCAGCCCAGGTTGGGACCAAGCCTCAGCGGTCACTGATTTCGTTTCTCTTAGCACCTCTTCTACATTTTCCTTTGTTTTTCATTAAGTACCTCATCATGGCTCTCTCTCTCTCTCTCTCTCTCTCTCTATCTCTTTCTTCATCTCTCCCTTTCTTTATGTATCTCTAGTTCTATCTCTGACTATTTCTATTAACCATCTCTTTCTCCATTTCCTGAGCGGATGACGACGCAAACTAATCGGAAAAACCGGGTTCCATTAACGCGGGAGCATCCAGGCGCGAATCGCGTTGACCTTCCGCATCTCGATTCCCGTTCCGCAGGGCTCGACCTTCGACTTCAATACGAGTACTTAAAAGATTTTGTTACCAGGGAGGGCGTCTGGGATGAACGACTGAGATACTACGAGATGCGGTGGGCGTAACGCTCGCGACGATTCTAAAAAACATGTACGACATATTGGTCTTCTTTCGTCGGTATCTTCGGAAATGTTCAAAAATGAAATCGTTGTCGAAAGAAGAGCAATATGAAAAGACGTTCGAATGGATGAAAGCGCGATTCTCACGGAACAAAAACGAACAACACACGTTTAAATTACGAACAAAAATCGAACAACACTCCCTTCGAGTGGTGAGTACACCAACGCGAAACAGAACTCCCACAAAAAAAAAAGAAATAAATCGACGATAAAATCGATACACAAACACATTCGAAATGAAGAAAGGAAAGATAAATGCGAGATAACAGTTACCTACGTATATAAATAATATAAATAATGAACTTTATGCTACACGTAAGTATAAATAAATCAGTAGCGCTGTCAAGCTCATTAAACGACGTTCGGGAACGCCCATAGGCTCGTAACTAGGTTCGCGAGGCCTGACAAGCGCCCGACCGTACGCTGACACGCAAGAAAACTCACTTTTTCTTCAATCTCAAAAAAAATGTCGCCATTTTTAACCACGAAATTTTTCGACGTCTGCCTATCTATATATAAGTATAGAGGAGATTTGTCTGGGCGCACGGCGGCGCGCAGGGCTTTCGCCGGCAGTTGACGGGAACGCCCCCTGGAGCCCTGCTGTCGGGGGCGTCCACGCGCAGCCGTCGGCAAGGAGTCTCGCGGCAGCTCGTTCGACTCGTCACAACGCCATCTTCCTTTTGTCTATTCGAGATTCACTCGTCGACAAGCACCCTGGCGGTGCAATTGTTGGGGCGCGAATTTCGAATTCTCGTTCGATTGCGTTTATGCGTACGACACCGCGCGAGAGCGGGCCGTCGAGCGGTAGAGGTTATTTTACTCGATAATTGTAGCAAAAGAGAGAACAAATGAGAAAAAAAAGGGAAAATTGTTAAATTCGCAATGTGCGTGTACGCGTGCGTGCGCTCGTCGTCCCGATCGCTTTAGCACCAAGCGACTGTGCGCGTGGTGGACGAGGAACGGGAAAAGGTACGAGAGAACAAAAAACTTATAAATAATATTTATGCCGACGATCCGACGTTGCGATGTGCGTTCGCGTGTGCGTGAATGCGTGTAAGCTCGTGTGTGTGCGTGTACAGTACTCTCATTACTATTACTACTACTATATAATTGTAAATAATGCGATTAACGTTGATTGCTATGAAAAAAAAAAACAAAAATACAGCAGGTAGAGAAAAAAATCACAAAAGCAGCATTACGCAAAAGCGAGTCTTTTTCAGCGAGGTCGCGAGCACCTCGCGCGTTATTATATATTTAGGGAGAATGAACAAAGAAAAAAAAGCCATGCATCTAAACTCTTTCGAGTCTATCGATATTCCGTAGCCTTATTTCTCTTTCTCTCTATTTCTAACTCCATCTCTCTCGAGTTCTCTCCCTTTTTCGCCGACGAAGCAATGGATGCCGAGGCGCGGTGGATGTCCAGCCTCCTTTCCGTCCTGACGAATTCGAAAATCGGTTAATTGTTACTTAGCGATGTACCAGAGCACGTTTATTGTTGACAAAGAAAAAAGAAACGCTTTAAGAAATTCTCGTACATTCGTGGGGAATCGCAGAAACGTCAATGCGATGGAACGTTCCCGTTCTTTCGCCTCTCTATCCCACCCCGTTTCTCCTTTTGACAACTATTTGTACTTAACTTAGAGGAAACATAACTATATATTCAAGGAGAACGAGGTTGGACCGGAGAGCCGAAAACGGCGAATTTTGCCGTCGTCCCTGACGACGAACAGACGGACGGCGACGGAAAGGAGGAGGACCGACGTAGCGAGCGAGAGGGAACAGAGGCGAGGGGAAAACAAAACATAAACACCTCGTTTACTTGGGAGCGATTATGATGATAAGATGCAAAATTTAAGCGGCGATTATTACGATCGATATATTATATGCTATATGGCGCACTGGAGAGAAAAAGAAGCGCAAATTGTGAGAGCAGAAGTAAAACGTCGTGTTGTTCGTATAAATAAATATATTATATATAAACACACAAATATTTATGTATGTGCGCATGTGGTTGCATAAGCGCGTAATGCGACGCTCGCGTATTCGTGCGCGCATCAGCTGTTATCGGCACTTTCGTACATATGTATCTATTTGTAAACGAAGATAAAGAAGGGTTGACTACACATTGCTTGTTAATTATTATAAATAAAATGGAAAAGAGAGACAAAAGAAAAAAAATGGTGCAGCGTTTCTCCATGTAATTGACGAAGAGCGACGCGCGACGGCGGGCGGCGTGAAATAAAAAGCCGAGAGAGAGAAAAAGGCGGTCAGATGATATTTTTCTGTCGTTATTGTTACATTATTACCATTCATTAGTGTATTATACATAAAAATGATATTGTACACAGCGCGTAGCGATTTAACGTCTAAAACTCTGAGGAAGCAGAACGGTCGAGTTTTCTGCTTTCGTTCGGCCATCAGTTTTCCTTTCACTCGTTCGGGAGATCTCTGCTAAGGGGTTTTTCCAACGTTTTCCCGAATTCGATCCGCCCCTCCCCGTTCGTTTTTTCGTTACAGACTCGCCTTATTTGTATATGGGTCATTGCTCTGTTCAGCGCTATTATTGTAACGTCTCATCTGGAAAAGTAAGAGAAATAAAAGTCCTGTAACGTATGTATACGTCTGTGAAGCCAGCCGTTCCGTCTATTTGTATCGTTTCCCACGTCGAACGATCGATTTCGTTTTAAATGTTACATAGGCCGTTGATTGTTGAATTTATTTGTTAGGCGAACGACAAGGAAAAGAAGCTCGGTGTCCTTGCCTATGTTGTACATAAAGCACTGCCCCAATTTACCGATAACCGACGCGCTTACGAGGCGAAGCAAAAATCGCGGATACGACTCTAGACACGCGGCCGGTGAATAAAAGATGCGCGACAGTCGAAGCGAGTGAGAGAGAGCGAGAGCGAGAGACGTAGGGAGAAATTTAGGTTAAGGGAAGATGAGGAGAGAGTCAAAAGTCACGAAGACGTGCGCGCGCGCGCGCTCGCGCAGCGCCGCCGAGAGAGAATATTTCGCCACTACTATACCTAGTAAATAAATAATAGCATCAAGAAGAAAAAATAATATATTATAAAAAGTAAGGAAACGTTTGATTCGACGACGCGATTAGTCGACACGATCTTGTACCCTTGAAACTGGATGAATAAACCTTGATCGAATTCCTTGATCGATTCTTTCAAGCCAAAGCGAACAAAAAAAAAATCACATACACACTCAGAAAATAAGGAGAATTGTAATGCGTAGAAACCTTAATGAAAAATAAAGAAAAATCGAAAAAAAAGAAGCGATGAAATTGCGAACCGGCGGGGCGTCAGGTCGGGCGGATTTAGGGGGTTGGGGGAGGGGGGAACAACAATCGAGAGATTATTCGTTATTTATTTGAGTGCGCTGTACGAATATGTATATACCTATATAAATATATCTATATATTAAATAAATTATAAATAAATGATTAAGTAAATGATTAAATAACGGAGTGAATGGATTCAAAGGGGAATACAATTATACGGATTACGAGTTTGTGCAGACAGAAAGTGAAACACGCCTTGACGGATTTGCGGATTCTGGCAATATATTACGATGACTAATGGATTCACTAATGATTATAATTAAAGACTAAGGATCGCAGGATGATTCGCGATAATGATGCGTTAACTGTGACGATTATTGATTATTAATTATTATCACATTAATTAAAGAAGGAAGCTTGTTCTTAATCGTCCGAGTCACTTTCATTTTACGTCGATATTCCACTACCCTTTAATTTTGCTTAAAAATTATTATTTTCTTTTTCTCGATAACATCGTAATGGTTTCAGTTTTTCTTATATTAAAATAGAGTTTCATTTGTTGTTGAAAATTATTCGCAGACGTTTTCGATTCGATATTTTTTGTTCGATGTTATGTGTGAAATTAAGGGCAGCAGGCAGTTCTCTCGAGGTAAGTATTTTTACCATTCATTAATGTATTACTGATTTAAATGCTTTCATGCCTTAAAAGAGCGATGATGCATTTTTCTATAAACTGACAATTCTTATGAAGAGATTAAAACTTGTCATTATGGTAAGGCTTTATTGATTTCGCATGAAAAGAGGATCAAGTTAATTACACAGGTCAATATGATTGTGTTGTTGGGAAGCTGTAGGTCATTTCCAACGTAATCTTGTGCGTAGAATCAGAATCCGAAGTCAAAAGTGGTCCATCACGTCAGGATTTTGAGATATTTGAGATTAATTACTCGAAAAACGCGTTTTTTGCTATTTTTGAGGCCATGTACAGAAGACACAACATTTTTAGAGTTTTTCCTTTCGTTGGATCATGTGGTACTACTCTTTTTCTTTAGATTTCCATTACGACTTTTCTTTACCAAGGTACGCCAATTTGAAATTACGATATACATGTAAACAAATTTACCTTGAAATGCTCTTGGACAACAAGCTCAAGGTCAAATTCAATATCACGAAACCTATATAAATATAAACAACTATATAAAATATGGATACTAATAACTAAAATCACGTTTCAGTATTGTGACTGCTTTTTTGATAACGTTAATGGAATATATCTCGTAATTTCAAAATGGCCGTAACTTTGTAAGAAAAAATCTTAGGTGGTCGAATAAAACCTCATTTGAAGGGTAAAGGTAGTACTAAAAGATGCAAATAGTGCAGAAGGCCAAAAAAATTGGTGCGTCCTGTACGTAACCTCAAACATAGCAAAATAACGTTTTTTTAGAGTACGTGACCTCAAATATCTCAAAACCCTGACGTGATGGACCAATTCCGACTTCGAGTTTGGATTCTACGCATACAATTACGTAGGAAATGGCCCACAGCTTCCCAACAACATTCAAGACCCTCTTTTTTGTAGACCTGTGTTATTAATAAATACCTTACATGAAACATTTTTTCTAACTAATAGACTGATTAATTCTAAAAGCACAAGTTCTATCTGTCTAATAAAAAAACTGAATCTCTATACCAAATACCAAATCTACAACGCATACGGAACTGGTCCGGTACGACCTGAAACTCGTTTTCACGAAGTTTGCAATACCATATTAATTTCATTAATATACATATGGATTTAGTCGATTTAGGAATGAAAGAAAGATAATTGATTACGATTATTACTGCATGTGATTAATTTCAATGACGTATAAGAGAGTTATAGAAAAAATAAAAAGAATTGTTATAGATAACTTGGAACTCCCATTTTGTTTTTGCAAAAAAGTTTGACGGAAGAAAAAAGAGTTGATAAAAAATATTCCATTCCAACGTTTTGAAATTCGTCGATAATGCGTCTTTCGATGTGAAAATATATGAGTTATGTAAATAAACTTCTATAACTATTGATCTTTGCCTTATTTTGGTTTTAACACAGATGTCGAAAAATGTAAATGGAACCTCACTCCGAATTTGAAAGTATTCAACGTTAAGTACTCGAAAAATGCATTTTCGTTCATTTTTAAGGTTATGTGCAGGATAAATATGATGTTGAATAAACGACAAAAAGGAATTTTTCTCTTTGACCGTATGTAAGAATAATTAAATTTAAAAGTTATTTCTTGGGTTTTCGGTCTCTCGTACTATGAAATAAATATTTTGAAGGTAAGTAAATAAAAATAAATAAGGTTGTAATGTCAACCAACGAAATATGCGATAATAAGTTAAATTTGAAAATTAAATTTTTTGAGATAATATCGCGGACTAAATTTGGTTAAACCACGGAATATAAGGAGTTGAGATTAGTATTTAAGTAACAGATTTAGTTTCCCTCTAGCGAAATTATTTAAAAAGACTATTTTTGAAAAATAGCACGTTTCGTCCCAAGTTGTGCGCAGGATGCAACGAATTCTTGTGGTTTTCATCACTATTTGTACCATTTAGTATACTACTATCATCCTTCAAAATGAGTTAATACTCGTAATTTTGTATATGTCATCTTTGTACTTATGTATCTTAGAAACGATAAGTATTTTTCAAGAGTAAGCATCAGTTAAAATCGTTGAGGGATAAATGTCATAATTTTAAATGGCCGTAACTTTGTGTGAAACGTTTTTTTGTTTAAATATACAAGTTCAAACATGTTCCACTTTATAAATGCAAGGTTTATAAAATGTCGAAAATAGAAATTTCATCTTTGCTCATCTTTTGTTTTTAGTCAGGTTTGAATTGAAATTAAAATGGGAAATTTGGGGACTTCAATTTTCATTAAAAACTCATTCAAAAGCGCAATTAAGAAGAAAATCTTTGTACGAAATTGTGTAAATGAGTTTGCTTTATTTTTTAATGAAAAAATCTCATTTTCGAAAATTTGGCACTTGACCCCTTTTGTCATGCTTCCCTTCATGTAGGTAAGTGTAGAGCTGGTTGTAACACTTTTTTCCCAAATGAAATAAAATAAGATTATTGTCAATATCTATCAGTTTTTATTGGCTTAATCAATCGACAATATTATTAAATTTACTTATCATTATGCTTTCTTGGCGTCAAAATATTAATTTATATATTTTAAAAAATTCGTTTCTAAAAGTCGGTTAACGGCACAGCTAATATATATTTTTAATAATTTTCAATTTTTCCGTAAGTATTAATAATAGTAAATAAACTTAATAAGTATATTTTTTCCAATCAATTTGGAAAAATATCGACTGGAACACTGGTCCCATGGCACAAGCCGACCCATTCTCCCCTTTCTGTGTAGACTTTCTCATAATCATATTTAATTATTGGGTGTGTGGCTTGTGAATAAATTACCAAAATATATGCTTTGCAATATTGAACGTATAGCAATGCAGGTGTAAACTACAAACAGAAAAATATTTAAACAACGCTCGTTTTAAAAAAGTAAATTTCAGTTGTTAATGGCCATTGATTAGTTTTTACGGAATAGTATTAACTGGTAAAACATTGCACTTCAAGAAAACGGACTGTTTATAAGGACTATAATACAAATTAACTGTTATTTAAAGAATTAACCAAAAATGTCCTCGCCTTTCATTTTCATTAAAATCGTTATTTTGTAATGTGATTATAAAAATACAAATTATTAAAAACCGAAACGTAAGCCCTTAGCACTTGCGTAAATAACGATGCGTATTTCTTGGGGTCGGGCTGAAAACCAGCTTCATTAATAACTGTGATTCGCCTTCATATGGGAATGTTTCTGTATTTTTCACAAGTTCAATAAAAACGATTATTACTATTATTGTTTGGCTCCATTTTATGTTTATATATAACTACGAAATTCCTACGAAACTCATATTCCAAATTTATTTCGAACGGTAAGCATGTCGAATTAAAATTATACGCACTTTTATTAATATATATCTTATTCTTTTGTCTCCTGAGAACACAAACAATTTTCTTTTAAATAATGAACAATATTAGTACATACTCTGCATTTCTAAAAAAGGAAAAATTTGTTATAGAACGTTTGATTGAAAAATGTGCAATAATATATTTGTCATAACTTGCCGCAATTAAGATGTATTTCATTGTTATTAAACAATTTCTCTAAAAAACTGAAAAGTAGATTTTTTGTGAGAAGATACATTGTAACTGAATTAGTTATGAGAATTACGTCATTTTTTCCCTGCATTGCATAAAGACAGCCCACGAAACAAATTTGCAAGTGTCTTCTTATGCAGGACGGAAATAGCGTATAATCGATATTTATATTACGGCTAATAGTAGGAAATGCGGTTTTATACATACAGCTGGATACAATTTTGTAATGTATATAGTGCCATTACATGATATACTTATTTTAACATTAAAACCAAACAATTTTAAACCATTTTCAGAATGTGATTACTCTACTACATTATTGTTTATTGGTTAGACGAAATAAATGCATAAAATGGAAAATCGTACATTATTGTATATGCCTGAAACATAATGCGTTGAAGTTAAAGAGGATAAAGTTGGGGCCGTATTATTTTAAACGACCTTAATTTCGTGCTTTTCCGAACGTTTTAATGTTTTAATTGTTTTCTAAATATACTTAAGTTAATTTGAATCCTTGAAATCGAATTTATCGTTTAATTTAATTTCAAGTCGTACACTGTGAAAATTGTCGAAGTAATTTTACAGTGAAATGGTGGACATTAAAATACTAGTGAAAATCATGGTAAATGTACGGTGTTAAAATTGCTACATTATCGTCGTGATTTTATACGTGCACTGTAAATAAGACGTCTGTCGGATTTTGATGAGGGGACGCGACTTGTTAGAGAGAGGATCAGATATGTAAATCCCTAACACGATTTACAGTGCGCTTGTAAAGTTACATTATCCGGGCTTTTTATATGACACACTATGGAAAATTACAAAGTCGATGTAAAATTACATTTTTTTAAATTACACAATCGATGTAAAATTACCACGATCATTACTGGTATTTTTATTTCTACGTTTGACGTAAATTTCCATTTCCATTGTAAATTTTACATGTATGTTATAAATTTCCCTCTATTTTCGGATGATTTTTACATGAAAATTGTAATTTTACTACGAAAATAATAGGAAATTTTAACAAAACTGTAAAAACTCGGAAATGTAATTTTACTTTTACTTTTCCCAGAGTATTATAGTTTCATTGCAGAACCTCGAAGGAATTTTTTATTTCTGAGGGTTCAACAGTTTGGGACCCAATTTTGTTCTTTCTAATTCATGGTATTATAATAAACTTTTGTAATAATACAATATATTGTTAAATCTGCAACAATTCAAAATTTCAATGGAATATAACTTTAATTTTTCTAATTTAAAAACTTCACCGAGTGTTAAATTCACGAATTTTATTTAATTTATTAAACTTTCGGTAATAGGTAATTTTAGTATAGACAATCGACGGTATTGTAAGAAGTAGATATTGATAATATTGAGATTCACATGTAGTTACTATATTTACTATATATTAAATTACTGTTTTGAATAAAGTCAGTATAGAATTGGACGGATGATCGAAGATCGAATAGAATACATCTTGCAGCCTAACTACAGGTAAGTACAACTTTAATTTACTTCAGAAACAAAATTGGCTCGTTGCTTTTCAGAGCATTGTAATAATACATGGTAAAGATCTGGACAGCTTGTAATAAACTAACATAAACGCGTGAAGCTGCAAGATTATGTTTAAAATCATTCGCTTTGCTTCTATTAATCGTCACAATACTTACTCCAGAAAGTTTATGATTACAAAGGATTTATTGCTTTCCATATAAATAAGATTTCAAATAATATACTCATTTAATTTAACCATCTTTCATTGTTTAGTTATTCGTATTAATTTTGCAGACCTTTTTAAAGGACTCGTGACCATTTACGAAAATAAAATAATCAACATAAGACCAAAAGCACGTAATTTTTGGAAAAGAATGATTTTCAAATGTCTATAAAATACAAGACACCGAAAAATAAAATCTATCCTACTTGGGTTGTGATTGATCCTCTATGGCTACCAGAGTGCACTAAGAATAAGTTTTTAAAAAAATATTTCCAATTTTTTCAAACAAATATTGCTCTAGCATCGAGAAAAAACAGTTAGTTTTTGAAAAATCTGCCACTAAAATATCCGTTAATTCTGTTACGTCTTTTTTAATGAAATGTATCATCGACAAATAATACCATTTTACCCGCAAATTTCAAATATAGGATGTTCTAGCAATTTCCTTAAGATGGAGCTGCAGTCTCCGTATTCACAGTTAGGTGGCGAACTCGAATGGTAATTTAGCATTACAGACATATTTAATTCAGTAGTAAATATCCGGATATGGCTGCATACATATATTTAAGAAATTACACTGTATTTTTAAAATTTGATTCTATAAATTTCGAATTGTTACATTGATAGCACTTCAACCAGCCTTGTTCAATTATGTTTCTCGGGTCAGAAAGAAATATTAATAAAATGCAAGGACTCATTTTTAAACAATGTTATTTTTATAAATATGGAATAGCAACAAAAATATTAAATAAAATGTTAGCCACTGAAAAAAATACGGAACAGAATTTGCTTTTTTCACGATGATCATGTACAATAGATGTCCATCAGCTTTTTTTTTTTACAGTATTGGTATATTCTATTGATTGTAAGTAGAATAATGAACATTTATAAAATGTTCAATTTGAATTTTGTATATGAAAGTGATAATTATTGAAAATAAATTGTCCGACTAACAATATATTAATAGTTCAAATTCCGATTTATTATTATTTATGATTTTCCTTGTTTCTGACTGATACATTATGCGTCCCCATGGATTGGTTCGTTGACTGCTGCAAATTGACATTTACTTTATATTTACTGCTTACATTTGAGCATAAAATATACTAAATTCTTTCAATTAAAAAAATCGACGTATTAAACAATTTTATGGCAGATATGATATTTTCTATAATATTCTACAATTGTTGTCGGATTTTTGGATTCCGAATTTTCAATCGTAACTGGAAATGTCCCTACGCTGTAAGACTTACCTGCACGTACATTACTTATTTTAATATATGTATACCTGTTAGTGTAATCACTCCATTATATTATAAGATTTAATACCATTACATGATTTATTAGCTTGTGTTATTCTAAATTGTATCAATATAATCTTTTAAATTTAACGAAAACGGAGTACACAATCTATTTATAATCGTTGGCTCGGAATGTTATGCGCCGGTGTATTGAAATATTCAAAACCTTTGCAAGTAGGATATCATCATATTGATGAATTCGTTTCATATTTAATATTTTCTTTTCTTTCATGTTTCGCAAAAGAATACTGTCAACGCAGACCTACCAATGTGGATATGTTGTATTTAATTCAGGAGATAAGTTTTTTATATTTTATCATGATAACAGGTACGATAAGAAAAGAACTGTGTTTAATGCGCAGTCATTAAAACTGTCACAAGTGTATACATTCGGAGCAAGCTCAGGATGTTGCACATACGTCTTCGAAGACACGGTCCTCAAAAAAGGATTCTGCACTCTCTCTGGAGCTTTTGTAGCGGCGTACAAGCCAGAAGTAAGTATACACGTAATGATCACATCTGAAAAAATATCGTATACATATAATAATACATATAAAGTAATGTTTATTAATATTATGCTACATATTAATACAATAACAATTAAGCAATGTAATCAACAGTTAGTAGTAGAAATGACCTTGTCTTTCAAGCAATCAGTTGTACTATTTGCCAGGAATAATTATCGCTTATCAATATAGTAAATCGGAGTAAAGACTACGTTACTAATATTAGCCCAGTAATGTAATTGCTTTTGTTTACTGGAAGTGTATTCAATATTAATACCGAATTCTAAAAAATGTTAAATTCCAGAACTTTCAAATATAAAAACTGGTTCTTTAAAGGAAAGTCTTTGGTTCTGCTTCTAAAATAAATTAATATGTATTACTCATACATACACTTATTTTATAATTTAACTGGTTTAAAATTCTTACAAGTATAGCCTGTTCTATTCTCAAAATAAGAACACAATAAGTTATTAATGATTTATGACATTCTGGTGCAAAAGAAAACATCGTTTTGGATAGGATTAATATTCTTTGATCAAAAAATTCTTTCTGATTTCGAAAGATATTCAATATTCATTCTATTGTTTCAAAGGATTTCTATTAATTGACGCATTAATACACTGGTATACACCAAATATAAAGATTTTGGTGTGAGGTTTTGGAAACGTACTTAAAATAAATATTTAATGGGCAAACATGAGGGATTTTCATAAATAATTCTTGTTTTAGACGGTCACCATACAAAAAATACAATTAAGAAATATTCCAAAATGTTTTTGGAAGCAAAACATGAAACGTGAGTAAAAAATAAGTTAAAATTCGAGTGTGAATCATCTCCAAACGAACCTTTTCTACTGCTACATATATTTGCTTAAAAGTTATTAAATAATTATAGGTTCTATTCCCTCTGTCGACGACTTATTTTTGTATGTAACAGTAGAAAAGGTTCGTTTGGAAACGATTCACACTCCAATTTTATTTGTTTACAACTTGTTTTTTACCCACATTTCGTGTTTTCAATCGAAAACCATTTTGGAATTTTTCTTCATTGTATTTTTTGTATGGTAACCGTCTAAACCAAGAATTATTTATAAAAATTATGAAAATTGAAATATTTGTTACGTTATATATGAGGGATGTCATTTATATCCTGTTTGGTATGACGTTGTTTTGCATAATTATTTGATAGATGCAATAATATTCTTCTGAAAATATCATTATTATAAGAAATCCTTACATGTATTGTGCGAGCTTTCTGATAGACAATGTTATATAAGGTATTGGCGAATGCACAAAGTTATTTTTCAGCTTAAAACCTTATCAATATTTTGAATATGTCGATATTTTATCGTTTTATGTTATTATTATATTGCCAACAAATAATTTACTGCCGGTAGATAAAAGTTTTTTCGTGATTGTGCACATGTCACCTTCTTTGGACCGAATCTATAGGTAGTTCTTATGAAAATCAGTTTATTCAAGATTGTCTTGAAATTTAGAAAAAATATATATAAATATAAAATAATCCATACGCGAAATTTGCTAACGGTTAACCATGTAGTTAATGAGAAAATGGTCATATGAATTGAAATTTTTGTGTAGAAGAAATGCAAAAGTCTAATCATTTCAAAAAATCTTGAATGCATATTTTTAAACAAGAAATTCGATTCGTTAAATGCAATTAAAATTCAATTCAGGTTATACCGGTCACATCTATTAGTTCATTCAACGGACTAGTCAAATGTGAGATTTATTACCAATTAAATATTATTGTAACAACTTTTGCACTCGTATATTCATTGTACCCAGTGTTGTAAATATATTCTGTAATTTATGACGAATCAAACGTTTTAAATGATGTAATTTATTTATTTATCTCACCCTTGACTTCTGCAGTTGGGTTAGAACTACCTTAATTGCATTTTATTGAAAATTGAAAATCATTTAATAAGTCGTCAACTATCTTGACCTAATTTAATTTGTTTGATATTATTGGTAAAATATCGTTTAACTTAGATAAGACCCAAACTTTAACTCGAATCAAAGACATTTATCACAGAGTAGTTTTTGCGTTACTTAATATTTACTTTTACGGAAGCGTAGTACATCAGTTTGCAACTAATAACAATTTTAAAAAAAGCAATCAACAAAGAATTTTTAACGATACACTGTTGGCCAGAGTATCTTTAGAAATTCAGCGACCTGGACAGCTAATACAATTTCCTCGCTTTGTGGCCTCAATGGATTACGTTCTTTAGCCTGGAAGTGTTTTTTGTGAATTTTTCAAAAAATGTAAAAAACAAAAAATACTTTCAAGAACGAGAATCTGAAATCACTGCCGTAAGCACGTTTAACTTATAAGGCGAGTATATTAACACCTTATACTAGAATGTAAAAACTGTATCAATGATTAAAGTTTAAAAAAATTTAAGTAAACAGATATAGCACATCCTCATAGTTTATCCGTTTAATTTGTATTATTAGTATAATTCACACAAAACTTGTGCAGCATTCTGAAATTTGGTTGTTATCTATTGATGTTACGTACATTTATAATTCTTGAATAAGATTTAAAAATGCACATGAGTTTTCATCCATGCTTACCTTATCGTTGTTAAATATTCAGAATTCCCAATGCAATTAAAGATGGTTGCAGCATTTTCAACGAGTTACTAACAAGACAACCAGACACGTCTTGGAGTCAGCATCAACTTATCTTAAACTTTAATGCGTAAAATTAATATTCTACGAAAAATTAACATTTTATACGCAACACAAAAAAAAAATAAAAGAGTCAAGTGAATTCTTGGAAAAATGAGCGAGCATCAATAATTTATTTCAAATTTTCATCCTTTCTATTACGTACACGTTATATAAAAGCCTAATATTTCTTTGTGTGTTTAAATTAACGCAGATATATTGTTTATTTTGTTTTACTGATGCCAGCGCTCAAACTTTACCAGATGCGTCCCCCATCTTCAAAATTAACTTAATACCGTCGTAAATATAAATTAAAGGACCCGCATCATGCAAGGAGAGATACGACAATTGCAGCCAATTGTAATTACGATAACGTGAACATGATAGCGTTAAGATTTTAGGTAAAATTATGATTTATGATATACAATATGCAGCATTGATAATGCAAAAGATCTCTCGAAAGGCTGGGCACGTTGTCTCTATGTAATATATGCAGGGGAACCGAGTAAAACAAAACAGTCTCACTGAAATTGAATACAAATTCTCTCTGCTCGAGGGAACAAACCTCCTTTCCTTCCTTTCTTCCTTCCGTCCTTTCTTACTTCCTTCCTTCTGTCCTTTCCACTTCCTACCACCTCCTTTTTCTTCCTTTCACAGAAATATGACACCACTTACGCGTTTGGAATTATACCATTATTAATGAACAAAAAACTTTCAATCTTGATAAATTCTGACATATTCCAGTTTTATTTACAACAGATTCTCAGTAAATATACAGATTATTAATATCTCAAAATTGTATAAACTTCCCTGTAATGAAACATCGATTACTTATATGTTTAGGTAATAAGCTAGTGCTGGTGCCCCAGGTCGTCTCTTACTAATATTCCAGTTAATGAAAATATTTATGATTGCTTAATGCTTAAATGAAGACATGGTTGCAGAGGATGTAATTGAACTGATTGAATTAAACCTATGTGGGAGCTCACGTCCTGCAAATATTGGTCCAAATACAATGCCCTCACGGTGCTCGTGATAGAATACATATACTTAGATGGCATAGATGCAACATTTTTTTTCTGAAAAAGTTATTTGTTCATCAAACGTTTAAAGTAGACTCCATCTATTGAAAAAATAGATAGTCTGTTTGTGGTATTTGATGCCCAATTACATCCACTGAAATCATCAACGAGAGTTGCCTTGTATACCTTCGCTCACATTTCATCATTGTATGTCATCATCATATGTCATTACATATATCATTACATATGTCATCATCATTTGTCATTACGTAGTTCTAAGTCTACTCTTTCTGATAAATTCGTATATTCGTAATTTTGACAGATCTGTCTTCCAATCCATCAAATGAGTAATTTCAACTCACTTCATGGAAAAGATACCGATTTTTTTCTTAAAACGATTTCTTAGTAAATATCATTCCTTTCTTGGTTATTGAGCACAAAGTCTTGCTAACGATTCCAGAGGGTGCAAGGCGTAAGCCCTACACTTAGGTGACTTGATATTGTTACATATTTTACAAACTGACTTTAGGATTCATGATGAACTACACCAAAACTCCTAAGTACAAGTTTCAATTAACTTCGATTATTTATTTTAAATTCCGTCCGATTTATTGAACTACCAATTTTCAATTTTGAGAAACTGACTCCAGATTCATGATCAGCGAACTCAAAAACACTAGAGTATCATTTTTCATAATAATACTAGTAATTATTTTGTATTTTGTATGCATGGCATCAGTATTACAATTACAAAAATTACAAAACGAAAAAAACAGTATTACCTTGACTTTTATTGACATTTAAAATTCAATAAATTGAAAGTAAAATAAAAAATTAATGTTTTTTTTTTAACTTTATAACTCTTTTATTTGAAAATCAAAAAAAAAATTTTCATGGATCTTTAGAAAAATCAATTCGTTTCCAATAAGAAACGGCTAGTGCAGAATTTTTCTGATTGAGTTTATAAATGCTAAAATATCGGGGAGAGGCCTGGGTTGTGAACCGGGCTGAGTAGTGAACCATCAGCACTTTTTCCTCTAATTGACCAATATCGATATCTGTCTGTGCAACCTTGTATTTTATCGCGAGCCAGTTTTGTGCTAAAATAAAAGCATACAGTCAGATTGCTTGTGGCAGCTGCAAAAACAGTTTTCTGATTGTTTGTAAAGTGCTGAATTTGTGTCGAAAATGTAAGTGTCATGTATATTTGTTGAGTGTTTTGATTCTATTTTTCGATCCGATATTTGTTTATGTCGTATTGACATTGTGAGTATTTTATGTTTGTCGTTTCAAAAATTGTGTCATGGCTGGGTTATGAACCACCCGTATTTCATGCTAGAGTTGTATCAGAACTGTCAAATTTCATTAAATGCATTGAAACAAAGTGTTTTTATGTAATTTTACTCTATTGTATTACAATCATGCTCATTTATTTTCATTTTTAGCCATTTCAACCTTACAAACAATCTCCGCAACACCAAAAAATGCTGCCGTATCCCATTTACTTTCACACCTTGTACTTTATTTGTTTTACTTCTTAAAGTGTTGTAAATAAATGCACTTTTTGTTTTCCAAACTATGAGTGTTTCAATTCGATATTTCCGTTTTTCATCAGGATTTGACCGGAGGTTCACAAACCAGACACTTTTTTCAAACAGGCAAATATGACATCCTACGAAAATTCGCCGTAGAACTTTACCGAATGGTCAAAACATAAATATGTCAAAATAAAAACTGTTCTATTATATTCAGCTTTCAAAACGTTATCCTGCATTCTTTGATATTTTCATTTTTTTATAAAAAGTTACAGACTAAAAACAAAATGTGGTTCACAAACCAGCCCTCTCCCCTAGTGACAAACTTGACAAAAAATGTATTCATCTGGGCGTTCTAGTTTCAAATATTAATGAAGAGTTAACAAATTTTTGTCTAACCTACAACAATGCTGTCCATGGTCTCACAAATATCGAGCTTTGTGAATATTGTATCCGCTATTCATATTACTATTTCAGAAAAAGTTTTTGAATGTGCTTTTACATTAATGAATTATTTCAATTCGAACTCAAAATCTGACGATGATATAATATCGAACAATTAGTACGAGGAGGAGGAATGATAATGAATGAATATTTACGGATTACAAATTGACTTGGATGATGATAATTGACACAGGATGTGGAAACATCCTATGATTTTTCCCTCTGTAATTCACTAAATTCTAAACTTACAATTTACTTCGCAGATAAGAAATTATAATTCATGCAAAAATACGGACATATTTTAATTAATAAATTAGTATAATGGTGTCAATACACGTCGCAAAATATAATTTAGAAAAATATTTGGATACTAGCGATATGGTTTGATGTCTTTGTAGCCCAGCATGATTCCATAGTAAATATAGACGTTTCAAAAAGCATCGGGCCGAGGGCGAATTGGGTTGTTTACTTTGGAACCGTGTTTTTATTAAATAATAATTTAAAAATGATAATTTATAAATTTTTTCACGTTACCGACTGAACCACTCTTATTTCAGATAAAAAATGTACTTTTGACACATTTTAATTTAAATATATTTACATTTCGTCATATAACAACAAATACTTTATGAAAAACACACGATATAAAAATTAATTTATTAGTCTTAACAAATATTCTTCATTTAGACTATGTCATTTACTTCTCTTCTTATGAATAAATATTATTATTCTTCCATTTATTTTCAGTATATAATTATGTGTCAAATTTTACAAATCGTGATCAAAGTATCTTTTACATATGACAATATAATTATAGACAATATAATTGTAGACCATTTTTTATATAATTTTATTCACTGTAACACACCACATTTTTCATTCATGGAATAAAAATTTGAATTCAAATTTTAGATAATTAGAATCTTTTATTAAAATATTTGGGAAATTACTGCTAAAGATATTAATATTTCATCTTATGTGGTCTAAAACTGATACGGTTCTATTTTTCACGAATAGTCGCAGGCCAAGGGCAAGAGGCGATTAACTTCTGCGGTCATATAGATACGACTGGGTATTATATACCATCATTGTACGAGCAGTAACGGTCGATCACTCGTTTATTTCCACTGTTCATTATTGGGAAAAAATGCTTCGTATGTCATGAGAACTGAAACATTCTATTACTGCCGTACTAAACGTGATATATTGGAAGGAATATACCCATAATCAGATTTTCTCTTTGGTTGTTTAACTCTACAAATTAATGATTTCATGAATAAATGATTGTCAACATGATTTTCGTTCCAGAAATCTATATATAATTCGTCATATAACGTATCATATCTCCGAATCCTTTGACAATATTAAAAAAATCAAATGATGGCTCTTAACGTACATAAATAAAGCTTTCAATTGGTGCATTTTGTTTTACTCAAAAAATTATTGTTTGTATGTTGTCAAGTTTTAAATTGTTTAATTTTAAACCCCTTTTCTTCCAGATTTTCAACATGACAAAACATTTACTAAATTATTCTGGATATTCTGGTATATTCAAAAAATGACAAAATAATGCTTTTACGTTTTTAACTTTAAATTTATTATAAACAAGCGCCAAGGTCAGATGTTGTTGGGATGTGCTACCTAGTATGACTAAGGACATTTTCCATGACTCCATGAATGTTGACATTAATCAGGATTAGTGTAGGTCCAAGCCAAAATCTCTAGTGGAAAAAATAAATCACTTGTAACAAATAATAATCACATTGTTAATAATAATAATTTAATTATAACTTGACCAAAAAATAGTACCACATTTACAAGCATAATGAAAATTGAGTCCTCATTAAGAGAGAGGCTTCAAATCAAAATCTTAGTATAAGAATCCTTGTATAACTTTCAATTTTTTTAATTAGTCGAGCTCTTAACATTTAAAATGATATGAACGTTTATTATTATTTTTGTCAGTTCTGACAAATCAAAACTTAATAAGACGTCCAAAAATGCGCATTCAAACATCAAAATCAAGAAAATTTATTTGCTTCATTCTTTTAAATGAATAATCCAGTAATTAAAACAAAAAACTATAACAAATTTCATTAAAAGAGAATGAAATATGAAATTATCTCTAACAGTATATGAAATACATAGAATAGTTCAAAGTGAGGAGAACGGCGGAATGACTTTAACCTTGTTCCGACAAAGTCAGAACTTGTGGTAGAATTGAATAAACTATAGTTCTGCTGAAAAGAATTTAGGATTAATAACATCACTGCTAAAATAAATGCCAGGCGGTTTTCTTCTTCGTCAATACTTTGCGAGGAACCGAATGTGAGTTTAAATTTGACGATTAAATCTAATGATAGAAATAACTTGGGGGAAAGAAATTAAAAGACTAGATGATATCGTTAGTGTCGTCTCTTCTCTCTTGCGCCGTCGAAACTTATTCTATCTTCGAAATTAGTTCAGCCGTCTTGGCACGTCTTTGTCGAGCTGTTGGTGATAAAGTTTAGTATGCTAATTCGCAGAACATCTGCGCTATGCGCATCTCTCTTTTGCTTTTAGTCGCGGTTGGTCCATCTCGCTCTCACGCATTGCCTTGTGCCCGCAAAATACCGAAATTATTGAATTTAAATTGCTGTAATTATAATGTCTTAGTCTCACCCCGCAAACAGCGATGCCGACGGTGGTAACGGAGGATTCCGAATATCCCACTCGAAATGCCTGCGTTGAACTTCGCAACAGAGCGGATGCAGGCACTCTCGTTTGCATTAATCGGTGTGGTCTCGAAATAAATTCGCTTGGTGGAAATACTACGACGAGGCTTTCCTAAATTACTCCTATATTTATTGTCATGGAAATATGACAATGAGAACGTTCTAATTCATTTCATTTATCTCCTAGTTCCATTGCTCAAGGCTGTCCAGTTCGAATAAAGAATATCAAAGAGGAGGAACATTTAAACTATTTATTATTATATTACACCTGGGAGATATAATCAGATATCATCAGATTTAATCAATCTTTCATGTGGATTTTGAGTTTATCGCAGTTGTACTCCTGTACGGCGCAGTGCGTCTTATGCACGAGACAGTATTTTTTAACCCATTAAGGACCAAGAGGACGCAAAATGTACCACAACTTTGCGGCTCTCATTTCGTATGAAAAAAGTTTAACCCATTAGCGCATGCGGCATACCAGTGGTGCGATTTTGGACACACGCGATTTTAACCGTTAGAATCAAACTTTTTCTTTCTGGAAACTATGTACCCTATGGTTTTAAGGGCCGCTGATCAATGAATTGCAAAATTTGAAACAGCTGATCCAATATGGCGATTCAAACAAATAAATAATGTTTTTCAAAAAACCAGTTGGACAAATCAATCTTCCGAACGTTCGATATAAATGACAGTTGGTTTCCGTCTGTTTTTGGGGTTGCTGAATTACAAAATTCAAAATGGCTGTTACACCGACGATCAGCCATTTTTAATTTTGCAGTTCCGACTTTTGATTCGTAATCAGCGACTTCGAAACTTATGTGTATCGATTTTTGTGAAATTTCGTTTGTCGGTGTAACAGTTAGCTTCCTGATGTCCGCCATTTTGAGTCAGCCATTTTGAATTTTGCAATTCTGACATCAAATTCGTATTCAGCGACCCCAAAAACATCCGGAAACTAACTGCCGTTTATATCGAACGTTCGGAAGATTGATTTATCCAACTGGTTCGTTGAAAAACATTATTTCTATGTTTGAACTGCCATATTAGATCAGCTGTTTTAAATTTTGCAATTCTGACTTCGGATTCGTGATCAGCGACCCTTAAAACCTGAGGGTACATAGTTTCCAGAAAGGAAAAGTTTGATTCTAACGGTTAAAATAGCGTGTGTCCAAAATCGCACCACTGGTATGCCGTATGCGCTAATGTGTTAAAGATTTTTCAAAAACCATTTCCCACATAAAAATGATTCCTCTTTCAGATTCCGAAGCCCAACTTTGGTTATTGTTCGCTCAAAAATAGTTACGACACATTTTATGATAGAAAACGCGATTTTTTTTATAAAGAAACAATTTTTTCTTAAAACACCTTTATCACATGAAAACCAAGTGCAATTTGCCACTACACCCCAAAATATCGCGTCCGCGAATCATCAGCTATCAAAATCCATGGTTACACATTGCGAAATTCAAAATGGCGGACGTCAAAATGGCGCCCAAGCGTCAAAGAAGACTGTATTTTACCCTTTGACGTTAAAAAAACGATAAAATTTCCAATTACTTTCATAAAACTGGGAAAAAGGACATTATTAGGGGTGCTGAATACGAATCTGGTGTCGGTTTCAGAAAATTATAAATGGCGGAACCAATATGGCGGATGTATTTTTTAAAATTCATCGGATTCGCCTGAAACTCGTTACTTGGGGGTTTTCGAGGTCGCTGATTGTGAACCTGATCAATGTTTGAATTAGCGATGTCTTTTGTTATTGCACAATTGAATTTCTAAGATATGAATGCTATGCAATTATTCTAAAAATGTAGTGGACGCTATTAATAAAGTTTTAAAAATACTTGTTCTTACGGAATAATTATAATTATGAAAAAGATCTGGGGCTTAATAGTATCAAACTTTGTAATGAGTCTTTTGTTTTTAGAAACGAATCCTCAGAATTATGAAATTCAAGATGGTAGATCCAACACGACTGATCGGAAATATCAAAATTTACATGTTGCTTGATATATTCGGGGTTTTCAAGTTCGCTAAAAAGGAATCCAACTCAATAATTGCAATACGTGGATTTCATTTGATGCATTTACCACTAAATATTTGTATAAACACTCTTTTCAGTGCCCGAAACTATTTCTGAGAACGTGGCCAAATTCTAGTTCCATCTTTTTTTTGTTGTCTTTTTTTTGTTGTCTTTTTTTTCTTGTATTTGAAAATCTTAGAGTAGAATCGTAATACGTGACACTAAAAACTCCCGATTGCCCACATCATCTCCATCAAGTAACTTCTTACAATTTGTTCGGCCGTCTTAGATCCACCATTTTTAATTATATAATTTGGATTATCGTAAAGGTCAGGTACATAATGATCGAATCTAAAAACACCTGATTAACAAATAACACCAATTTAAACAAAAAATGTATTCTTCAATGGGTTAAAGTATTAAGCGTGTACTGGATATATTAATTAATTTAATTATCAATTTTCAATAAATCGTTTATTGCAAGTAACTGTAGGTTGTAGAATAATGACAAATCCAAGCTTCTACATTATACGTAAAAGAAATGTGTCATGGTGTAATTTGATCTTTCTACTTTACTTTTAAAATCATCAATATAAGGAAAAAAGAAAGTTACCAGAAAATGCGGCATTTTTTTAAGACAAAAAGTTATCCTTCATTTTTCGTCGGCGTATAGCATATTTTTAATCATAAAAACTGAAAATTAGCCATGTTCTTTTGGCGAAAGTTTCTTATTATTATTGTAGATCAAAATCAAAGAGCATTCTTTGCATCCTTTCGTTTTGTTGTTTTACAGCGCAGCTTTTTTCTTACTCGTATAGAAATTGTACTAGATGATCTATAAATTGTAATACAATACATGAAAATTGATTAGACTTTTAGATACATAATAAGTGACGTTTTCTGGTCAGGTTAATCACAGAACTGGTTTAAATAACTATTTACAAACTACGAAGTTGTTACTTATTGAATTTTCGAGAATAAATAAAACTAATTGCAATTGTTAGATGAAGATTCGTATTAATTTTCATATATTGAAATGTTTATTCGACAAATAGTTTCAGTAGTATCGGTTCGTTATGTCATTTGAAAGGTATAAATAAAAGAAATAATTTGTTCTATTAGATTTTATTGCAAACACTCTTATTACGCACGACGAGACGACTTAGACGCACAATCGCACAATCACACTTCATAAGTCATATTTAAAGACTTATAAAAGGAAAAGATAAATAGATATTTATTTAAAAAAAGAAATAAAGATATAAATCCTTTTACGCGTCATTTTGAAAGCGATGATAAAATTACAGAATTGAATTATCGAAGAAAACAAAAGTTAACATTCGAATTTGTATTAGAAAAATTGTATTGGAGATTGTGGAAAAATAAAATTTTGCGTGAAAATAAAATGTCCACATTCAGAAAATGAATTTGAGGGTTCTCTAATAAACGACATTATTTTCAATGAAAATTTGTCATTCTAATGCTTTGGTTTCTGCATGCATTTTAGGAGTATAATAAAAATAAAAACGTCGGTGACCCATATTTGTTTGTTATGCAGTTCATCAATTTTTGACAATATAGATCACTTCCCACGTGTTATGTCCCTTGTGAATTCCGGGTATAAAATTTGACGGGTGATAGAGCGCGCTTGAAGGGTAGTAATCCCACTAAAACGCGCATTTTACAAATTTAAGAAATTTTGACAAACTGATTCAACACTTAACGCCACTGCGTTTTGTAACATATACGATTTACATCGATTAATTTTATTGATCACATTAATTACATTTATTAACTTTTTTAAAATATTGATGAAGAAAAGAATATAATGAATGTTGGATGTAAAAGTGAAAAATACGCCATTAAATCTGTTTGGCAATATTTCATTATTTTGATTAAGTCCGAGGATTATTGTATTTAAAACATATGTCAAATAAATTCAAAGCTAACGTAGAATTTTATACTAATAATAATTGACACGGAAATTTTCTAGAAAATATTTCAAGCACGATAGGTTATTTTGAATATTTAAAGAGTGAAATCACATTTTCCTAAGCGTGAATGCGCATTTAAAATAACGAAAATTCACTTTTAAGGTGTGTTTTCACTGCATACAGAATGCATCTTCACTTAACTCGAAAATCTTTTAAGAAAATTATAATTTGTGGCAAATATATATACAAGAGAAAGTGAATTTATATGTTTAAATTAAATGTTGCTTCACTGTCATAGCTACGAAAAATAAATGTAAAAATAAAGAGAAATATTTTTTGTTTTGTTTTTTGTTTAAACGTGCTTATTAATCTCAGAGGAAGAGTTATTTTATTTTAAATTTTACAATCGTATGCACGCACTAAACAGATGTTTGCACGTTTATCGTGGTACGGTGTCACGTCTAGGCGTGAGCCTCAAACTTGAAAAGTTGTAGGTTGGGCCATAACGCTGTGAACCATCAGCAACCATTCCTCTATGTAACCTAGATAGACAACTGCTTGCCTGTTGTCGACATTATTTCCTGCATTTTTTTCGAAATTTGCTGACCACGAAACGCGGCTCGTATTTTTCGGTATACGACTGCTGACATGCAATATTAGTAAGGTTCGTAGGTAATAAAACATACAGTTCTATACTTGGTAGCACGAAAGAAAATGTTGCGATTACATTCTGTCATTGTTCAAGATAACGCCACATAAAATTAACAAGGAGTCTACTTTAAATATAGATTTAACCATTTTGAATGAATGGCAATTGGTTATTACAGAGCGTCATCTTTTTATTATCAAGATATTAAAGTCAGATTTAGAAATATTTGAAAATCCATAGCACTAATTTAGCATTAACAATTATATGTGTTATTTAAAAACAAACTGTTAGTAATGAATAGTTGAAATAATTATATGGATAATCATATCACATTCCCAGAACTATTTCTCCTGTAACTTTCAAGACTTCCAATACAAAAATTTTGCTAGAAAAGATATATTCGGAAACATTCTTAAGAAAATGTTATAAATTTACAACATAGTTATCACGATAGTATAATTATACAGTTAGTTTTGCAATTTTACTCACTGCAGCTTCAAAAAAGTCCTACATGACTTGACTAATTAACGCATGTCAAAAAAGATTCTAATTGATTTTCTCATTAAAATGTAGAAATATAGTATTATTAGATAATTGTGGAGGTCAAATAATGAAATACATTTCCATACTAAACAAAAGGAATGAAATGTAATAATAAAATGTAGGTGATAAGAAAACTGATTAATATATTTTTATAATTTATAGTATATAATAATTTATAACGCAATATTTCTTTAAATGCAGAATTTTAAACGTAGAAATAAAACTTAGACGTAAGAAATAAATTACCGAAATGACATACTGAGCAGAAAAACATCGTACTATTGAAACCATAAATTGTGAACATGATAGATTAAAATCTTATATATTATTAAAACGTTTAACGTATCTTGTAACTTGATGAAAGTTCTCTTGCAAAATGAAATATATTGAAAAGAATATTTTTCTTTTATTCGTTACTTATGTATTAGTATTCTATTAATTAATAAAAGTAAAAATAAGTTGTTTCATTCTTAACATGAACCGTGAAAAAGAGAATTTGTAAAGGGAATTCTTATTCTTTCAAGCAGCTTAAAATATAATTTTCCGTTGTAATGTAATTTCATTTACTCATAAAATATTTAATCGGCCGGGCTATTTTTTGTGGCAGACCTATATTCTGTCGCTATATTCATACATATTGATACCTGTTTTAAATTAAATTTAGTCAAATGCCTACATTGTACATAAACTACATTTTTTCCTGAAATTCTATGAATTTATGTTATTCCCCACTGTAGTACTTTTTTCATTTCAAAAATTTCAACTATTTCGAAATAATAAAATGACTTCAGGAAATAGATTAATTGTAGAGTACGCAAGATCGTAATTGGTCACTTTATAGTAGACGGCCGTTTTACATACATGGTATTACCGTCCAAACATTTTTACAAAGAGTGATTATTTTACATTTTTATGTAGTGAGTCTTAATAAGTACTCTTTAGCTTAAGTAGTAGAGAAATATTGGGTCTTGAAGGTTTTATAATATTTTTAAAAGTGAACAATCACTACCTGATTCACGTAACCGTTTACATTTATACTTAAAAAAAAAATTTAATAGGTAAAAATGATTTTTTAGTGATTATTATTTACTTTTAATATTTGAATAGTCTTGGTATATGTCGGTCAACTTACTAAACAAAATTAAGTTAAATTGATTTTAAGTGTCTACTCGGTTTTCGATGGAAAACACATTTGACATATTAAATGTAAGAAGCCGAGATTTGTGTAATTATCGCCGACAAAATCTCTGTTTAAAACGGGCTGTATAAGTACGTATAAAATAATTAATATTCATGGATTTTTGCTATTATCGCTAGAGGGAAACAAAATCCATGAATATTAATTATTTTATACGTACTTATACAGCCCGTTTTAAACAGAGATTTTGTCGGCGATAATTACACAAATCCCGGCTTCTTACATTTAATATGTCAAATGTGTTTTCCATCGAAAACCGAGTAGACACTTAAAATCAATTTAACTTAATTTTGTTTAGTAAGTTGACCGACATATACCAAGACTATTCAAATATTAAATTTATATTTTCAAGCGGTCGAAAAATTTATTGGATGCTTTCGCATCAAAGTATTGATTATTATTTACGTTTTATTTAATAACAATTTTTAAGATTCCGATGTGTTTTCATTTATAATAAAAAGACAAAGTTTGTACACTTTTGCCGTTAATTTTGACAAGTTCATTATTATAACTCATGGACTTCTGTCTTCCCTAAGTGAAATGTTCCATTGTTAAACTTTGTTTCTATTGTAGTAGTATAATATTTATTAATATCTTGGACGAGAAGTCCTTAGATATACATTAGACATATAATAAAATAGTTTACAATATAAAAAAAAGAATAAATAGAAATAAGAAGAATATAAAAACAATACTACGTAAAATCACAAATATATTTATATATAAACTAAACAAAAAAAAATAAACTGATGATATAAACAAAACACAGTAATATAAGTTTTACCAATCGGAAATGTAATAATTTACAAGACGAGAACGAAAGACAGCCATACTGCGGGATTCCTTTAATGTAAGAGGAAGGGAATTCCAGAAATGGATAGCTGTGGTCCAAAAGGAGTTTGTTAAACATCGCTTATTGACACTTTAAATAAATGTGTCGGAATTAAGAGCTTTAAGTGACTGATAACTGCCATGATTGCCTTAACTTACCTTTGCCTACGAGTATTCAAATTATAAATGAAAACTGAAGAATTCAGTACCAATTCTTTTATTTATTGTTTGTGTTTGGATTTTCATCAAAATCAGTAATGGTGTTTTCCTCGCAGTTAATTTTGATAAGTTTCGCCTTATATTTTCTACTATATTATGTATAGCAAATTCAGTCATACACACGAAGTTTTGAGCTAATACTTGTGTACAAGAGAGTCAACCAAAATTTGTGACATCATTATGTTTGACGTTTTAACCTTATGAAATGGTTTGATTAATTATTTGGGGTTTTCACTATATAAATAAAAAGGTTTATGATTGGCCATTGAAAACACGTACATATTAGCATCTCTTTAAATTAATTAATCAAAAAATGTTATTAAGATTTGTTGGCTACATTCTCAAAAGTGGACCTTGACTAATCTGGATTTTGGCTGTTACTACTTAAGTTGTGAAGGTTTTATAAAGTGTAAGTAGTAACGTTGTTTTAGATCAGAGTAGAATAAATTTTCTTATTTGAATTTATCATTGCGTCACAATCAAGAATTGGATACACTAGAAAATAAAAATATCCCACTGCAATGGGCAGTCCGAATTTGCTATAATGGAGTTTATAAGTATATAATCAGTATTCGTGAAATATAGTTTGGACTCATGATAATTCAGGCCGGGAGCAATTGACTTATGCCCCGGTGGTAATTGCGGCAATATAAGGTGCTCATTTTCCAGGGAACGGTATTACCGTCGCGGCATGTACGTTTTCATCGTGGGCTAATATTTTTTTGAACATTTGAAGGGTGGGAGATATATCGCGCGAGCGAGCTTAATCGCTTCCTATGCACTTCGTCGTGCCCATTGTCGGTCTTCATAATAATTTAATGCCAGATATAATAAGTTACTTGCTGTCTGGCAGCTTGCCAGTTTCGGTCCATTCATCCTCTCTGCAGATCCTGCGCGAATAAGCGCGAAACGCCGTGAAAGCTGAAAAGCAGGCCGTGCGGACCCACCCAGAGCCGAGTGTTAACTTATGGACGCGCGTGTTAGTTACGACAAAGACGCCCCGGTCGGGAGTGAATTTAAAGGCGACTAATTGGTCACTCGTGATTGAAAATACCATTTACGTCATTACGCCCATTATGTTATTCCCGAGCTATTGTTGAAAATGCCTACCTACCCGGAAGCTCTCTTCGAATAATTCGTTCTAATGGCCTGCGCGATCAGAAGCGACTGCGGAAATATGATTGACGAATGATGAGCTTCGGTCGAGAAAAGAGAATTTCTATGTGATTCTGAAAGGAATAAATCTGTTGTGTATTATTATGCTCATAATTCAAAGATAGATATTGTTCGCCATGGGCTATGATTATCAAATAATAATGGAACTGGAACTGATGCAGCGGTTGTGAGACACGTAAACGGAAACTGGCGGAAAAATAGAGTATTTTCTGCCTGGTTTATGTTGTAATTTACTTCTGCTCAGTATTTAACTATTTTTTAAGTCAGCCCTAATTCGTTCATAAACTGGTTATATTTTTATATACTTTCCATATATGTTACTGGATAATATAGAACTCATGAAAATGATTGTAATATATTATTTGTATAATTCGTGAGTCGAAGTCATGCAATTACAAAAGTTAAGTGGTTTTCGGTTACTAAACCTCCGTGTATATATAAGGGTTCGTAGTTAATAAAATATACAGTTCTATACTTGTTGATAACCTGAAAGAAAATGTTCCGATTTTCATTGTTAAATATCGTCCCCGATTGCAACGTCCCCCAATCGGAAGATAACGCCACATAAAAATTAACGAGGGGTCCACTCTACTATGGTCTAACGTTTTTTCGACATCTTGAATGGTCCAACGTGGTCGTAGGAGACTCGGCGTTTTTTTTTTGACATGTTAAAGTGCTATAAAAAATCTGCCAAAATTCATGAACCTTCATTAATTCTTCAATTTCAAGAAAAAAAATTTGCATCTCGAAAATAATTACTTTTGTATATAGTTTTATATTAAAAATGGAGGTACCGCGCATAATTTCAAATTTCGCCCAGGACTTGAACGACCCCGCTTGAACCACTAAGGGTTAAAAAAGATGCTCTGCATTGGAATACCCTAGACGCAAGCAACCCCATGATTTTCACCTATATAATGACCGTTTTCTGTAATAATAACATACACGTAGAAAAATAATCTCCAGATTCTACAAAAAAGAATCTGTTGGCTCTTCAGAAAGGGACAACAGAAAAAAGATCTGTAAATTTAACAGACTTATGTGGAAATTTAACAGAGATTGATCTACAAATTCGAGAAAATAATTCTGCTGGTTTTAAGTTATCATATCAGCATCTTCCATTCTGCATGGAGATATAAAAGTAACCATGCAGAGCTGCAGCTGAGTTTTCGTAGTTAAACCATCTGCACCGTGCGGATGGACGGCGAACGTACTTTGTACATATATGATACATTAGAGCTACCTCGTGAAGTAAAATTGGCGTCTTTTTTTTAAGGACGTCTCCCGTTCTTTTTCAAGGACCATACATGGTGAGAATTTTGGAGCGCTGCGCTCAAAATACGGAAGGAAAAGCAAATAAAATATAATTGCATCAAATAAGAATAAAAAATGTAGTGAACATTTTTTTTTCAGTTTCATTTATTTATTAGTGGCTGATTCCAAATCCGGTATCAGTTTTCTGAAATTCAAATTGGCGCATCAATTTCATAAAAGTGCGACTATGTACCTAACAATTAGTAGTTTGGGATATTTACTTACGTAAATCATGCAATAAAAACACACATTCTGAAAAACAAATGAAAAAATTGGATGCCGCTAATACTTTTCTACTCCCTGAAATACTGCATTTTTCATTTTCTGTGACATCATTTCCGGTCCGACGAATGCCATTATATACTTACGTATAAGTGGCAGTTAAGATATATACATTTTGTACAGAAAAAAATGCTAAGTTCGGCAGATAACAATGAAAAATTATTGCGGATATGATACTGAATTTATCGCAAATTTGGACGTTCTAAATTACCTTATTTTAAAGAGTACACCCACAGCCCACAGCTAGTCTACCGTCAATTTTGATGAGCTGTTCGAAGAATTCGGGAGCACAGCGGTCCCAAAGACATAATGCGACTGGCGAACTTGTCAAGCGACGACAGGACTATCTTTTGTTTCTCCGTGTGTAATTAATTCTGGGCATACTTTTTTTTTGCGTATATGATTGAGTATTATTATGATGTAAATGTAAACTAGGGTTTAAAAATGCATCCAATTATTCCAAAACAAATTTTTTTATTTACATTTTTTGATATTTTGATAGATTCAATAATATTTTGATACAACTATTATTTACGAATATGTTTATTCGGAATAACTAAAAACAATGCGAAGCACAATGCGTCAATGTAAGAATATTTTCTTTGTTTTTGTGGATTGTATGTGTAAGATAAAATAGTTTTAAGAAACGTTGACTGTAAGAAAAGTGATGGACAAACGAGCAGAATCGGAGCCAATAGAAAAGCGCGATTATTATAGGACGATAATCGTCTAGGAAATTTTAAATTCATAAAACGTCTAGTATTGAGACCTTCGAGTAGGGAAAATAGACTGGTAACATCGCGAAACCACGTGTGTGTTCTCGCGGATTAGATAACGGTGTTTTTGGAGAAGGTATTCGGCTTTGAGCAGTCGTTATTACGAGTTCCTCGAGGCAGACGAGTTCCAGCATGGAGTACGCTGAGATTGGAAAAACCATATCCCGGGCAGCCGTGCAAGATTTTGGGAATCGTCTGGAGGATCGTGAGCTCCCTCGTTGGCGATATAGAAGAGCCGAGTTCCATGGCGAAATTGGACAACGCGAAGTGCAACTAATGACCTTCGACATTTCTGTCGAGGTCCCAGGTGAGGGAAATCATTGAAATTCTGAAACATAAAAGGGTGTGATCCCCATGAAGAATAGGCGCTCGCCTGTATTTTTTCTTTTTGTGATTTTCCCAGTGAAGGACCGGATGGATGTTGGGTCAATGGTCGACACGGGTAGCCAAATTTTCGCTCATGGCAGAACGAAGAAAAAAATCTGTGTGGTGTGATACTGCAATTTAGAGACCATGTGCGCGCTCCATTTCATCGATAGTTGTGAGTAAATGCGATGCGAAAACATTAAAATATCGAAGGGACAGAAATATTAGTAATTAATTTATAGAAAATTGAACTAGGGCTATTTATATTTGTATGTCAGGAAAAAGTAGGGAATAAATGAGTCGCGTTGTCGTGTGTATTCGGTTAAAATTGTAATAGATTAAAAGGTGATCATTGTTAATAAGCCGCGATTCGATGTTAAATGGGATCATGAAAAATAGTGTTTAAAATTCTATCAATAATATTTTGGTTTAAATAAGATGTTATAACGTTTCTTATAAAATAAAGAATATGCATCTTACATATGTGTGTTTTTATTTAACTTTTCCAAATAAGTCAAAATCAATTTTAACGTTAACCAATTATATTCATAACTTTCATCTCTACTAATATCCAATTCTAACTCATACTAAGCGTGACAAGTGATAAGTTTCTCTTTGAAGAATAATGATTCAATTTGACTAAAAATTATATAGTTGATAAGATATTTATGAACATGTCTCTGAAACTTTTAATAATTAAGACGAGATCCATTACAATACCTTGAAAATAATAAAAATAATAAATTTGTGATACCATGATTTGTCCAATTTAATTGCCTTTTATATGAACCTAATGTTAGTTAAGCATGATAACTACATACGAATTAAGAAGCGTAGGTGAAAGTGGATAATGTGCAACTTGTTGTACACCACACTAAATTTTATTTTATTACGATGCGCTTTAAACGCAGCTTCGTAGATTTTGCTGCGTATTGTACAAATATATATATATATATAACATTAAGAAAGCGCAAAATCCTTAAAATAATGTGGTGCCTGAACTATTTAAAAATTTGATTTTGTATTAATTAATATATATAACGTTAGAAATGATTCTTTAAACAATTACAAGTGGTTTAAACGCCGGGAGGTATGTGGGCATATCCCTAGAACTTTTAACATTTCACTTCAAACAAAAATTAATTTTCTAAGCACAATATCCACAATTAATTTTTATGTTTTTCACCTATAAAAAGTAAGAAAAATTGTACGCCACTCAGTTTTGGGCATACTTATTTGCGTAAAAAGTTAAAATGGTGCTTTAACAAAATCAGCTTTTCTACAGACAAAAAAGACTAGCCAAAAAAGTTTTCGGAAAGATTAGCACCTGACTTTCCAATGTACAGTTAAAGCATGCTTTATAATATATTATATTTGATGTATTATATTAAACGCTCAGGCACGTGTATTTCTATTTTATCTTAGAATCCATAACAAAATTTTCAGCCAATTATCCAAAACCCTGACTGTAGGTTCCCCTTATCAGTGTAAGCGTACAGTAGAGTCCCGGTATATTTATTTGCTTGTTTCCTCGCCTTTCCCTCCCGTCTCGCTCTATTTACCAAAAAGAAGGGGATCGTCGGTTCTCCCACTCCCGACAGTCGCGTTATGTTTGTGAGGTCACAGCAGACCATTCCTGGCAAGGTGGGAGAAAAAGAGAACGGATATAGGTAAATATATTGAGACGGAACCGAAATATGATGGGACGTTAATTTAGCGAGACGCAATTATACCGGGATTTTACTGTATAATTTTTAATGAAGGTCAAAATTAATTTTTAATAAAAAGACTTATAATAAATTTATAATTTAACAAAACCTTTATATCTGATCGCGAGACTCGCGCGCAATATTGACATCGCATATAGGAGTGTATAATAAACGGAAGATGGAAGTTCATTGAACTGTAAATCATTAAGAATGAAAATGTTTACTGGTTGTATTTCCAGTTTATATTTATATTGATATTTATATTTATATTTACTGTTATTTCCAAACATACTTTTAATATACAATATTTCGTGTAATGAATGAGATTAAATTGCGTGAAGGCGATTAATTATGAATATATCACTATTATAAACCTAAGAATTAAAATCACTATTCACAACTTAAAAGACAACATCACTGTTTAAAACCTTAAATATAAATATCAGCATTTAAGAAATTGCTTACATAATGTTTGAGATGTAAATTACCAGGAGCAATGGTTAGCGAAACATTTTAAACACATGGTAAAGTGTGCCAGATCGAAAGGTAATTTTTGTAAACGAGTAGCGCTTTAATTTCAAAATTCAAAGTGTTATACAAACTTTTCCCATAGTTTGCACATGTTGAAATTTGTTTTTTAAGTCTGAAAGTTATTATAAGCTCTTTTGTTATAACAGAAAAGTATAAGGTAATTCATTAATTTGCAATAAATGCCTAGGTTTGTTTATTGATGTGTAATACTACGAAACTTATTTTTTTCGATTCCTTCTAATAAAATAATTTTTACCTTGAGCTTCCTTAGTTTGCCTTATACTATTATTTATATTATATGGTTTTAAATAGTATTGATGTATTTTGGTTTATTGCATTAAAAAGTTAGAAATAAACAATAAACAATATGAGTAGTAGTATGAATTTATTTCCTTTCAGATACAAAATATCCATAAGGATAATACATTAGGAGAACAGCATATAAAATATAAAAAAGAAAAAACGAAAACGAGTAACCGCGCCGGTGTAAAAATCGCAAAAAGTTAGTTACAGATTATTATTTGGTGATAATCGGTGTAAAACGATCGGATTTACAAAATAGTGCATATGAACGCAAGATAACATAAAAATAAGAAATAAAAATACAAGCTAAAGCTTAAAACAAGATGACCGGTTGACGCGGACTGTCACTGTTGCGCACGAAGACGATCCCGCTGCTGGACCTCTCTCAATATAAACAAAAGCAGGATTCACGAAACGCATTAACTCTGAGTAGGTAAAGATGGATAGCTTTTGTTTGGGAGAGAGACTTGCTATTTAAAAGAGCGAGAAACTCAAGGTACCGAGAGTGCGTATCGTCCGGGTCTAAGGTAAAGCCCCAGAGGGAACGGCGAATATCCTCGAACGCACGGCAGTGGAGTAGCATGTGCACAACTGTCTCCTGGAGGCCTAGGCTACAGCACATGCAGTCTCTCTCAGGCTCCAGACGCAAGATGACCGGACCTAGGACAAAACGTGGGGCATACTGAGTGGCGAGGCGAACCTGTAACTTAGAGCGTATGAAGGCTAGGGGGGCTCGCTCCGGAAAGCAGTCCAAGAAACCCCTGGCACACGGAGACGGTTTGAAAAGCAAACTCGAAGATTCCGAGGACCTACGGAGGTCCGAGGCTCCAGGTCCGCCCCCAGGGATTCCAGGAGATCCCGGCCACGAGAAAAAATCGTCCCGTAGGCGAAAGATCCGACCAGAATTCGCGAGGAGACCGGCCAAAGAGAGTCGATACCTGAGTGGCCCAATTGTGCATGTCATGGTCCAGCTGTCCAGCTGACGCGAGTTCCGCAATCCTGCGAAGGGCGATTCTGGGTATCCTCACCTCCGGCATTTCTAGGATTTTCTTGATCCAATTTATAAGCATCGATGCTACTGTGAAGGACAGAGGGAGGAGGCCCAACTCCGCCCTGAGCGCATAGCCGGGAGTTGACATAGGAAGGCCAAAGAGGCACTTGAAAAACTTGAGCTGGACTTTTTCCAGATCGTCTAGATAGTGCAGTGACCATATTGGGGCAGAATACAAAAGAATGGTGTTCACAAGCGAGTTGTATAGCGTAAGCATGGCCGACCACGAGTCGACACCAGCAGATTTTAGAATTGCCAGAACGGCGCTCGAAGCCCCAGATGCCCTTGCCATGGCGTAGTTGGCAGCAGAGCGGCCCGAGGCTATGGAGGAGAGCTCAACACCGAGGTACTTCACTCTTTGGACCACGGCCACAGGATTAGATATTTACACGGCCAATGGATAGTTATACGGGTCATCGCGAGGGCCCATTTTGTGCATCATAGAAAGAAACAATTCGGACCAGCTTTTCGGTAATTTTTTAGACGATAACGTTTTATTGAAAAGTCCGAGCAGAAGAAGAAGCCAGTTGAGGCTCAAAGCGCGGTAGAACTCGCCTGGTATTCCATCCTGACCGGGGGTTTTCCCTCGGCCAAGGCGGCGGATAACCGCTCTAAGTTCCCCGAGCGTAAAAGAGGAGTCTAATGTCGGATCGGCGACCCCAAAGAAGGTGAACTCCAGAGACACACGGGGAGGGTATACTTCACGGAGAAAATTACTCCAAATAATTGGAGATATTACCTCCGCTCTGTCGCCCCCTACCCTGAATCTCCCGACCGTCCGCCAGAACTCCGAGGAGTCGCTAACCCGGGCAAAGGACTCTCGAATGGAAATACGAAAGGACTCCCTCTTCCGCCTGACTAGGCCATGGAAATAACGCTTATGTTCAATGAACTCCGACAGGGTGTCCTCACGATAATCGGCGTTAGGAAGACGCGTGAGCAGGGGACGCAGGGTTCTGCGAACTATATGGCAGTCTCTGTCGTACCATTCAGAATTCCGCAGGCGCGAGTTTGAAAAAACAGAGGTTATAGCTAAATCGGACGTCTGAGCGGCTGTTTGTACAGCATTGCAGAACCATTCGTATAGCTCATCAGAAGTAAAGTGCTCGGCATGAGGGGGGAGGGTAGGGCACAGACCTAAATTATCTCGGAATATTTGCTCTCTGTCAGGACGCCAGCGTAAACGATTGTATTTAATATTAACTTCGGCTGGGAGTTCGAGGCGTCCGCCAAGGGGACGAACATCAAGCGTAAGATAAACCGGGGCGTGGTCCGAGCCGAATAAGTCGCTGCCTACCTCTAAATCATAAACTAAATGCGCATAATTAGAAGAAATAAAAACTAAATCAACGCAGCTAAATCCGTTAGAACCTAGAAAAGTGTGGTGCGCGGGACGGTCGCTAACGGAGCGACCGTTTACTAAAATTAATCCGTTCGTATTTATAAAACCTAATAACGCGTTACCGCGGGACGACAAGCAATGGTCGTGAGAAGACCGAGCATCGTAAAGTCTCGAGCCCACAAGGACTTCAGGATCGGCAGAGCCCTCATCACCAATTTTGGCGTTAAAGTCTCCACCGATCACTATGAGTGAGTCAGGATAAAGAGACTGAATTGAATCTAAAATATCCTGTAGACCCGAGAGATCAGACGCAACGTTGGACGCAGGACTACAGTCCCTATTACAAATAATAACATTGACCGGATGACATGCGAGTTTTACCGCGATACAATTATGTGACGCACTGATGATCTTCGGTGAGAAGTCCTTATCTGCAGCGGTGAGTAAGCCGCCAGAGGCGCGGCCAGGACGATGGTTTTTTGTAGCAGGAGCCCAGTTAACATCGTAGCTCCTCATAGCCTTAGGAACCAGTGTATGGTAAGGCTTAGTTGCCCAGATCTCGGTGCAGCAAAGAATAGCTGGCAAAGTGTCTGGAGAAAAGTTTGCTAGGTTTGCCGCACCGTGCGAATTCCAGAAATGTCACTGTGCTGGGTATCAGACGATGGATTTGGCAGGATGGTAAAGGCCTCGGAAGGCCACCCCGCGAGCTTATGGTTGTTGGTTGCTCTGTAGAGGCAGATGGGAGTTTTTTGACAGAGCAGTTTGATACTCCATCGGTGACTCGTCGTTCTGTGTAGGTGGAGTTCGGATGCGGACGCGCGACGCGCTTGGTGTAAATGCCCGTGCGTTATCATCCCACCGGTACCACTGTACATCCAGTTCGTATTTGAGATAACCCGTTCGAGCTTGTTTTCCATTTCAGCGGGCTTCTCGTACCAGGTCCCGAGCCTTGGCCATTATACTGCTCTCCTTCATCGTGTAGTGCGGATCAATCGAGATTCTCGAGCCTCTCAAGATATTGGCTTTGGCTGCCATAATTGAGTCCCTATCCTCAATAGAGGCAAATTTGACAACGTAGTTGTCACGTCTGGGGCCGATAGAGTAGGCCTGAGAGATAGGGCCCACCTGTCCAAACTTGGCTTTAAAAAAATTGCAGATGTCGGTGCGGAGGTCGTTGGGAGGAGAGGGGCGGGTTATCCCTTTGACAAGGCTAGAACGATGACTTTCCTTAGCGAGTGCCTCCAGCTTCCGTTCCACGTCCTCATTACGGCTGGAGTGATCTTGAATTATAGCGTCACGGGTTTTGTTCGATGACGCTACCTCCTTTTTAAAGTTGGCGAGGTCCGAAATGGCGTTATCAACTTTAGTTGCCAAGCTATCAAGTTTGTCGATGATAATATTGAATTTATCATCAATTGATGGTGAGCTTGCAGGTTTGAGTGCAACAGGTGTGGCTGATTGAGACATCTCCGTTGGATGACTGGAAGAAGTGGAGTCAGAATCAATGTACTCCGGATCGCTGGACGACTGAGAGTTCTCTGCCAATCCTGCACGTCCCTTATTAAATAAATCCGCCGAAGATCGCTTCCGATTTGTCTTCCAACAAGAATGAAGCGAGGAAGTAGAGCTAGCCTTATGTTTAAGCCAGGAAGCAGCGGTGGACGGGCGACCTCTTGGGTTTGCGCGGTCGGTCGGAGAATCTCGGTAAGACATACGAAAAGTAAGTCCAAATCCCGGGGCCCGGACGTGCGTCTCGGCGGCCCTGCGTACTGTCGGAACGGCCGTAGTATGCGTGCAGATTGCCTAAGGCGTCGATTTACGAGGCGCAGGAGAAACAGGTAGTCTGGTCGGCCCTGCCGGGCTTTCCACTGAAAAATTGCTAGCGTGATAAGCATGCGACCGAGCAACAACGCAGTGAATTCGTGCAGAATTCAAGAGATGGTGCCACTTGTCTCAACAATTAACGCAGTTTGTTTTCCAATACATAAATATTTATCGGAATTAAATGCACATGTAAGCTTCAATTATTTTCACTGCACAGCACTACAATATGACAGTTCGAGACACTGCACTGAACACGACCAAGGACGGCGAACGGACAGAATTGACAAAAAGTTTGTACAAAAAACAGCTCGGATTGCAGCAATAAATAAACAGTTATTGGACCGACCACGGACACGTCAAGCAGGCATGGTAGCCATAACAGTTCCAAAAAAAGACTTTGTATCTCTCTGAGAAATGTACTGTCATAAACAATATGAGTATTGAGGGTTATATCTAGGTGAAATAAAGGATTGGATTAAAGAGCAATGTAGATGGAAATTAGCTGTTATCATTTTTATAATATTGTGTAATATTGGGAAAATGTTTGTCAATTTATTACGAATGACGTTTCGACCCTATGTTCGGGTCAGCTTCAGGCGTCCGACCGAAATACATCAATACTATTTTAAACCATATTATAAACGGTCGAGAAAATAACTAGAATATGATTATGAACTATTATTTATAATTGATAATGTTGGAACAGTAGTCAGCATCAAATATTGTTTCTTAAGATGTGCATATGTAATGCAATAGTAGGTAAGAACGGATGGAATATTCTAATAACTAATAAATTAATTAATTAATGATGACCTGGATAACTAATGGATGCATTTGAGTAGATATTTCTCTAATCATCTTAAAAGCACCAATATAATAAGTAATCGCTATTACAACATGATTGCGTCTTATATTACATTTCAACTCAAAAGGTAAATGCATAAATCACTGAAATATGGTTATTATTGTTTCTGGAAGTTATCCTTCGAAAAGATATTTGATATATTTCAATGATATGAAATTCGTACAGAAAGATTAATAATAGTATGAGACAAGCAATTTCTTAAAAATAGATTACAATTTTTTTATTGGTTAATATACAAAAGTGATTTACACGATTCCAGTTGGAATAAAACTTTCATGGTATAAAAAAGTTTATCAAGGCAATAGTATTTCAAAAAGGGATTGACGAAATTCTACTTCACTCTATTATGCGCAATTCCATTGAGCCAATAGGGAACATTAATTTTTAAGAACAAACTTAATGTCATTTGATATTATTTGATTTTATTGTGTTGTTAGCGTTATAGAGTTGTGTTCTAAATACGTAAAAATGCTTTTATTGTAACACAAGCATGAATGCAAACTGCTCTACTTAAAATACTGGATGACACTCGGCAGGCTATAGAGAAGGGTCACTTTACTATATTAGTACTTTTCGATTTTACAAAGGCATTTGACTCTCTTAGTCATGCAGTTATCTTGCGTTGCCTTCGTGAGGTAGGATTTGACGATCTACCAATTAAATGGATTCACTCATTTCTTACAGGTCGGTCACATTCGATTGTTGGAATTGATGGGACATCCTCAGCCCCCCGTTGCACAACTTCAGGCGTACCACAGGGATCAAGCCTAGGACCTATCTTATTCCTGCTTGTTATTAACACCCTTTTCTCCCGATTGTCCTATTGTAGAAAGACTACAATAGTTTTTGCTGACGATGTACAATTTTATCTTCAGGCTCCTATAAATCATCTTCCAGAGTTAGTAAATTGCATTAATCAAGACATCTCATCTTTAGTACAATGGTCTCATGATTATGGTTTACATCTTAACGCCAGTAAAACGCAAGCAATTATACTTACCACCACGCAGAACTTAAGAACTATTAAAACCGTCCCTATTCCAACTTTAAAAATAAATAATAGTCCTATTGAATTCTCAAATACGGTCAAAGATCTTGGTGTATGGATATCCTCCGACTTGACTTGGAATCGACAGGTGGCCTCAATTTTTTCAAAAGTTAATTATACTCTTTATCGTTTACGTTATCGTGGATCGCATCTGCCATCCAATGTTAAACTCATGTTAGTAAATTCCCTAATTATACCATACTTCGATTTTGCTTGCCTGGTTTTTTCTGATGCATCTGAATATCTTAACATCAAACTTCAACGACTTCAAAATAGTACGTTATATTTATTTTCAATCTACGTCGCGACGAGGCTCTTAAACCATATCAACTTAAGGCAAACTGGCTGTCTCTTAAAAGTAGACGAAAGTATTTTTTAGGAGTCCTGACGTTTCAAATAATCACTCTAGCACAGCCTCCGTACCTTCGAAATTTGTTTGAGGATGTCTCCGAACATCGTCGATCGTCGCGTATTGAACACTCACTGTTCCATCTACCAATCTGTCGTACAAACTATTTTGCGAATTCGTTTTGGATAACGGCGGTAAAATTTTGGAATTCCCTACCATATCCTCTTCGTCAGTCACCATCCACAGACAATTTCAGGGCCAGGTTGTATTGTTATCTGCAATCTCGGGATTTGTAGCGGGAATCCTTCTTACTTTTCCTCCTGTTTTTGCTTCATCGCCTGAGCCGTCTGAGGTTTATAGGTTAGTTTTTCCCAAAATATTTGTCACCAAATTGCGCATGGTAGATTAAGTTGTTAGATAGTAGTTTCGTTCTTTATATCACATCTGTATAAGTGTTTTTCTAGTTTAATATTATTTTCCGTCTTACCTTATTTTTATTATTTCTGGCAGACTCTTTTATTTTTGTATCGGTTTTATCTGTTTAGTTACTATCTTATTGTAAATTATCGTTTTTGTGCGTTCGTCGTTATATTATTTATTATATGTATACGGTTGTATTTCTGTAACGGCCAAAATTAACTCAAGGATCACAATCCAGAGTTTAATAAAGATTATACATACGTATATACATGAATAGGGGTTTCAAATATTTGAAATCCCCGCCGGGCACCTTTTTTCCGGTCTTACAAAGTTAGGTAGCATCGCACCAGAGTCTAAAAAAGAGATTGAAGTAATTAAATGCAATTTAAAGTAATAATGAAGTGTTGTGCACATCACTGAAAGCAAAGGAACAGACCCGTTTTCACCTTAGATATGCATTATATAGTCACTTTTAATGCGGCGATTGTACTAATCTCCATTATTTTAGTCGAAAAGAATATTGTAAAAATCTGTGTTAGGAATTTGATCTGTACAATCGCGACAAAAGGGAACGCGAAAATAAATTTAAAACAAATGAATGTGCAATTGGTATAGTGATGGAAGTTTTTCAAAATAACAATAGTTTGTGTGCTCAAAGAACATAAAGAAAAACTAAATTTTCATTTGGGAAGTTTATTTAGAAATAAAGTTTTGATTTTCAAAGCTTTATAAAAAACGGTAGTTATCTAACTATTCGGCATCTTTCAAGATTGATTTAATGATATTTGTTATTATATATATATATGTATGAAAGGATATTTCATATTTTGTTAAGCAAACCATTATTACATTCTGCAACAAGTGAGCAAAATATATGATTTCAGCACTAGTCGAATTACATTTATCTTTCTTCTTCAAATGAATTAAATTATAATATTCCTCTATCTATTTTTATTCATCTATATAGTAATTTATTATACTTTGATATCGCCGTCAAAATAGAAGTACGGAATTTAATTAATTTAATCATTTTTAACATATGAACCGTAGTGACCGTTTTTCATTCTTAAAACAATTCCAGTTATAAAATACATTTTTATTGTATAAATGGAACATAGGAATTAAAGGATTCGCTCGTGTGTAATTAAAAAAAAAATATATAAAATAATTTGAAAAATCCATAATGATAGGCATGTCCATTGTAAAGAAAGTAAACCACGAAAATATCAGTACAAGCTTGCGTTAACATCGATTATTAACGCCAATATATGCAAAATGCGTTACATACAAATATTGATTATATTACGGAATACGCTATTCCGGCAATGTGGGTTAATATAGTCTTTTATCGCCAGTCCTAATTAATGGAATTAATAGTTCGTTACTTCGTCCCGTACATTGGACCAAAATATTGAATTCGTTTGCAAATGGTAACAATTACATCCCGTTATTTTTAATGAAATATTTCAAATCCCAGGGAACCTAAAAATGCCAACGAACATATTTCCCATCATTCGGCAAATGACGGGTGTATTTAACCTAATACATACAGAATCCTCGTTGATCCTGTATTTGGAACATGTACGTAATATTATACACAATTATGTATAACTTTTGTATACAATTGTATTCATAGTTGTGAATTTTATCTTAACATTTATATATCACATTTACTACAAATATATTTAATAATTCTGCTATGAAACCAGGCGACAATTACAAAAATAAGTTATTTTATATTCTCAATGTTTTTGTCTTTACTACATACTATTACAATCATTAAAACAGCAATAAATCAAAATTACACATCAGAATTTTAATTTCGTAGACTTTTAGTTTCTCTCAATTTCAAATTTTCAGTATTGTTCTTAAACCCCACGTTTTTCACATTCTTATGCAGGAATAACGTGATTTATTATGAGTTATTAATCATAAGAATTCACAAATTATACTGCAAATTACTTTAATCGTGCTCACTGGCTTACGTTAGTTAATATATAAACAAATTTTATTGTATGAAATAACATAAGCGAGAATAAAGCCGCTTCAAACAATAGTCCTGTGTTTTTTAAAACTTGTCAACATATCCTTTGTTCCTCGGGTCAGGGTGTTCAATGGCCACAAGTGGACCATTTAATTTTGAAAAGTTAATTTGTTCCTAACGATGTAAACATTCTACCTCGTGCCAACTAACGACAAAATGATTGAATATAGAATTTTACTAAAATTCGCATTGGAATGGTTCTAATTGTTTATTAAATATTGTGTTCATTGTTCTGTCTAACTATTAGTTTTGATTTTGATGACGGATTTTCAATTAATCAATTGATTTTTAGAATTTATTTAAGTACTTTTTCGACAATAAATTAAGAGAGATATCATTCCTAATATTATTATGACATTTATGCCAATAAAGAAATGAGCGAAAAATGTAACACACGAGCGTTTGTCCGACGAAAATGTCTGTAACTACTTGATGTCGGCGGTAAGTCGTTGCACGATTCTTCTTTTTATGTTCGTTAGAAAATTTGATAAATCAAAGTAAATGACAAGTAAATACGATAATCAGCATTTTCAAGGAATGTAATCCAAGTGAATGGCCAAAACTCGTAACTCCCAGAATAGTGGGAACTTATAACATCTCATGAATGTTTTTATAGTTTTTGGGGTCTCTTATTACGAATCTGCATTTGATTTTCAAAAATTTAAAATGGCGGACACAAAATGGCTCACAAAAATGTTTAAATATCTATTACAATAGCACGAAAATCATTACTTTGGGGGTTTTTGAGCTGCCTGCGATTACGAATCTGAAGCAAGTTTTCAAAAATTCAAAATGGCGGCCGAATATGGCGGATAAAGTTTTCAATTACCGATTGCATTAGCATTAATTTAGTTATTTGGGGTTTATTGGGTCTCGGGGTACCAAGGAAGTCTTTATCAAATTCATTAATATGCGTAGTGTCGCTTTAAGGCGAAATAAGTCTTTTTCATTTAAATCTCTTCCATTTGTACCATATTTAACCAATATGTAACTAATTAGATCTGCATCTGGTGATTTTGTAAGAAAATCAATTATTTCCTTCTTTGTGACTGTCATGTTCGTACGAAAAAGAGACAATAACGTAATGATCTCTAGTAGTTGCTCGGAATGGACAGTAACGAGATGAACGACACTAATGAAATGTTTTCTTTGTTTACAAAATTAACCACTTCTCTGACCTCCACTATTAGAAAGACAAGGTAATTCGTTCCAATTGTGCACCGCGACTGCTATTCAGCAACATGTGAAGAAGTAGCTATATTCAATTTGTATACGAGTATCAATGGGTACTTTAAAATTTAGAAGTTAATTTATGTAAATTGAATTTTTTAATGTTTACTGAACATTCGAACTGAAAGATCTCAGAATCTCCCGAGTATACACTTTCAGCCAGATTTGTTAATTTTTAAGTAATTTTTAAGTAATTTTGCAATCAAACAAAAAAATATATACTTGTCAACATTTCCAAGCAGCCACATTAAATTTTTACATTTACATAAAAGATTTGGATTCAGTGACCCCGAAAACATACTGCATAGCAGTATCACATTTTGTCAACAAAATACTTTTCTCAACACATTTTTGACATAAAAACTTTATTTCTCTGAAATGAGAAGCAGTTAATAACAAATTTCAAGGATATTTCTTAAAAAACGCAAAATGGCGCATATACAATTAACATAATATAATATTACGAAGAATTGAAATTAAATAAAAAAGAATCAAATTACAACAAAAATAAAAAAGTTGACGTGCTATACAAAAATCAACAACTTTTTTATTTTTTTATAAAAGTATCTGAAATTTTAACGGAATTTAGTAATTTAATAAATTGGGCATAAAATTTGACTGATTTGAAAGCGGAACATCGGGGAACATTGTAATGGAAGTTACCCAAGACTAACGAAAAAAAAAGATTTTTCTGCTTACCTCTTATAAAAAAAAAACATAGTACATATATTTATTTTACAACATATTTCTATTTTGTAATAACTATTAAAGAAAATAATATAAAACATTTTTAGTAATAATTTTTAGTACAAATACGTAAAAAGCTCATTCCGGTATATGGTTTTTCAAATACGGCCTTTATCTATAAACTATTCCCAAAAGGACATTTATAAATAAAAGTCGCCTATACTAGAATATTTTTTGTATGAAAATATATAAAATAACATGGTATTCTTTATATTTTATTTAAAATGGTTTGAAAAAGTTGTCTGTTGGCCACTAACTCGGGTCTCTTGGCCCAATGTGCAATGGGGTGTAACGCATCACGTTCTCGTACCTTGTTAATTTTAAGCGTGTACAAAATACAAAATAGGATCTGTGGCACTATTTATTATTAGTTCGATATTACTACAATGCTCTACAGCCAGTGGCATAACCTTGATGACGATAGTTTATCATCAGAGACTTCGGACTGAATTCGTGTGTGGTGTGTTACACATTAGTGTAGCAAGTACGGTTGTGAACATGATTTTTTTAGAGAATTTTGTTAAAGTGTATTGTTCGATCAAATTATATAAGAAAGTGAGTACAGCATATTTTTTGCGCGTAATATTTCTTTTACGATTGCCAATAAGGGCTGATCTAACTGTTACTGGCCTGTATGTCATAAACACAGCTACGTAATGTGTGATGACTGGGAAGGTTCAGGTTATGTGAAGGTTAATTGTCAAATAATAAGATTATAATCACGTTTTTTGTCATATTTTGATATAATTATTATTATAGTTTGATGTTTGCTTAATAAAATATATAAATATTGCACGACAACAAAATAAAAACAATGCATTTCATTGAAAATTTTAAACTGTGCCAATTTGCACGAAATTGTTCCTTTCATTCTTCGGTACAACCATTTTTTAATTATTTTTTCTTGTAGTGCCGTATCTTGAATAAATTCAGTTACAATTTTATTTACTTTTATGAACAAATAAAAAAGTAATTTTTTAGAACGTCAACTTTTTTATTTTTGTTGTACCTTACTTAATTTTAATTTTCGACCAAGCAACCTATATAGTCTTCAAAAGTAATGTCTCCGGGTGTTATACCAAAATTTTCAAGTAATAATATCTTATTACAATTTTTGTCACTGGAGTAGGATTCTGTTACTCCACAAACAAGGATTAATAATAACAAAATTAATCTCTAGTATTTGAAATGTTAAATTTAAAGTGATATTTTGAGTTCACAAATTGGAGGGATTGGGTGTTGACAAGTACAAGGAAAGATTTGGTCTGTTTTCGACTAATACCCCGTGATATTATTGATCCAGCATCCGACTGGTTGTCTCGTCTATTCCCTAACTTATAGTTAAAACACGGTCTACAACGTTAATCACTTCTCTCCTCCATTCCTACACCGGAAGTGTCTTTGTTGTAGAAATATTCAGTGATTTGTAATCACACGAACCGTTTAGACACTTTTTTTGGTTTTATAGAATTGAATATTATTTCTATGTGATTAAAAATGATAATATGTAATCATGATTATAGGTGATGCCATAAACATCCTTTAAATACAAATGTTTCATTTTATATTTAAATTAAAATGTATAAAAAGTTTAGCACTATTTTTTATTGAACTGATCGAAACCATTTTCAATTGGTTAATTTTATCTATGTATATAAAATAGCGTAGGTAGAGTTAATTATAAATCGTCGGTTTCGTCAAAGTGATTTTGCTTCTGTATTAATTTTCCACTCTGCGGATTTAAACACTTTTAAATTAAGGGCCGGTCTTCATAAACGGTTTACAATTTCTTAACATGTTGACTTTCAAACTTTTCCGATGTTTGCTCATAAGAAATTTACAAGTCCGTATAAACTCGGCAGGAAAAAAGCATTACTTGGAGCCGCTTTTTAATTAAAAACGCGCCGAACCCGTGGAAATTTCGTCGACTTTTTTCCCCATTATTTCGGGTCCGTACTTTAGGTATTGAAAATTTAAGAGCGTGCGGAATTTATTTTTTCGGTGCGAACGGGTTATTGGGGAGTATTATTCATACACAGTTTTCTCTATCGGTCCAACCGAACGACGGTTCACGCAGAGTGTAGCTACGAGGAGTTTTCGATGGTTTGTCTGGGGACGACCCCTTCACGGGGGGCGCAGGGGTAGGATTGCTGTCCGCAACACGTATCTGCTCTCAAGCAGCAAGAGCGCCCGAGGCATTCGAGTTTACTTACAACTTCACTGCCTACTTCTCAATATTCATCTCAATTATACGTACTAACCCTTCCCCATCCATTCCAGAGTACCGGGATATTTCATTAGTTATTGGCAAATTTATTTAAACAAAAACAACAAACTGCTTCTATTTATTACACGAAATTCTAAAAAATCTCATGTATTACCCAAACAAGAAGAATAGTCATCTCCACCAAGCTTAAGTTCAAATTCCCCAAACGGCTAAACTTCACCATTTTTAAACCAAAAAATTATTGTGTAAATCAAATAGTCTTTAACTCTGACATAAGTAGAAAATTACATAAGTAATAAAAATATTTAAATTTCAGTGATTTTAATGTTATAAATGATATAAATATTACCAATTTTGATAAAAATTTAGCTGTTTAATACGCATTTATTGTTTAATATTCTTATGAAATATACAGTATAAAATAGAACGTAACAGAATACAATGTATGGATTCGTTCTGTTCAAAATTTATTAGACCATGTTGATAAACATTTTCATTTATTTCGACAGAAAAATAACAATAAATGATTTTCCAACTCAAATACATAGTTTTTACAGGCGGTCATCGCAAGAAGCATAAAAAGTATTCAAGCGTGTGGTGTGGAATACAACTATCACTTCTACCACCTACACGGATGAAAATATAATTTAAAAAATATAGTTACTATAACTTTTATTAGAAATGTGTTGGAGCTGAAAATAACTCATTTTGAAAAATTATCCAGAAGTCTTTTGGGCTATGTAATTAACAATTTAACTAACACAAATATTACAAAACATATCAATTATTTATTATTGTGCGTACTGCACCGCTCGGTTCACAACCGTATGTGCGAAACGACCCTGCAATTTGATTTAAATGGGTACGATCTAGTATTTGTTATGATACGAGTCGACACGGTATTCACCGGTCGAGTATATCACGAAATTTAATAATACAAATTTGGAGAATTAATCCTCTGTAATTGCCGTTACAATATAGGATTTGAGCATAACTTCTATCTTAACCCATTAGCGCATACGGCGGACCAATGGTGCGATTTTGGACACACGCGATTTTAACCGTTAGAATCAAACTTTTTCTTTATGGAAACTATGTACCCTATGGTTTTAAAGGTCGCTGATCGCGAATCCGAAGTCAGAATTGCAATATTTACATCAGATGATCCAATATGGCGGTTCAAACATAGAAATACTGTTTTTCAATGAACCAGTTGGACAAATCGACCTTCTGATCTTTCGATATAAACGACAGTTGGTGTCCATAGATTTTTGGGGTCGCTGAATACGAATTTGAGATCATAATTGCAAAATTCAAAATGGCTGACTCAAAATGGCGGACATCAAGAAGTTACCTATTACACTATCAAATCGGAATTTCACAAAAATCGATGTATATAAGTTTTTGAGGTCGCTGATTACGAATCTAAAGTCAGAATTGTAAAAATCAAAATGGCTGACTTAAAATAGCAGATATGAAGAAGATAATTCTTACATTGCCAACATGTAATTCGGGAAAGTTGATGATGTAAGTTCTTGAGGACCCTGTCGTATCTGAAATTTATAAACGGGATGTAATTTTGTGTCGTCCGTTTGCCGTCGAATACGTTTCCCAGCTCTCGCCGCGTGGAGGTGGACGAATAGAGTCTTTTTATTTTTTTTTTATTTTTTTTTTATATTTTTAAAATTTTTTCTGATTTTGAATTCCTGATCAGCGCTTTCAAAAACTTACATCGATTCTTGTGCAATTCCGATTGACAGTGTGATCGATAACTTCTTGATGTCCACCATTTTGAGTCAGCCATTTTGAATTTTGCAATTATGATATCAAATTCGTATTCAGCGACCCCAAAAACCTATGGAAACCAACTGTCGTTTATATCGAACGATCAGAAGGTCGATTTGTCCAACTGGTTCATTGAAAAACATATTTCTATGTTGGATCATCTGATGTAAATTTTGCAATTCTGACTTCGGATTCGCGATCAGCGACCCTTAAAACCATAGGGTACATAGTTTCCATAAAGAAAAAGTTTGATTCTAACGGTTAAAATTGCGTGCGTCCAAAATCGCACCACTGGTCCGCCGTATGCGCTAATGGGTTAAAATTCCATAGAAAACTTTAAATGTCTAACCCTAAAAATACTAAATTCTAATTTCTAATAATAACACCCATCAAGGTTTTCTACTAACAGATATCAGGTCTAGTACTGCCAAGACATACATTATATATTCGAGAGCAATGACGGCATAATTACACAGGCAACCAAGAAAAAATGTTCTGGTTGCGACACTGCATTAATGCAGTCTCATCTATTTGTGCACACTGAATCCGAATCCAGAATTGTCAAATTGCTTAAAATGTTTGACAAAATCCGTGATTAATGACAAAGATAATTGCTATATGTGCCGACATGCTCCGATAGTATATTTCTGTGTACTTTTTCTTGTACAAAAGTCTTAAATTTTGCAGAAAAACTACAAAAAACTTGTCAAAAACACTGATTAAAGCTAAAAGTCAACTTTTTGCATAGGCCCTACTTTGGTCTGTACTCATTTATTTCTCACTCAGACTTTGAACTGAAATTGAAATGACAGGCTGGTTCAATATAATGCAATATTCTTTCACAGCTTTTTCACCGGCTGTACCCTCTTCTAAATTCAAATAGATGCAGTATATGCTCTTTTACATTTTTGGCCTGTTTGAGTTTAAATTATTTTGCCTATTTAACCATTATCGAGGCCCGATGTGGGCAATATTACCGCCAAAAATGAAAAACGATAGAAAAACCAACAAAAAATAAACTAATGTTGGTATGGTGGTTCGTTTACTAACAGCTTTCAGTTATAATATAAAACGAGTTCGTATTGCAGTTTTTTGAGAGAAAATCTGCGCTTACGAGAACGATTCCCCATGTAACTTAGGTCAGAAATAAGAGGAGTGGAGGAGGAGGTTCCTTAAATGTGTAAAAAGTGAAAATGAGTATTTTCAAAACTTCGACCCTCACCATATGTCAGCCGAAATATTAATAAATAACATTTTTAACACTCCGGGCGCGAAGCCCTAGGTCGAAACCTTTGGCCTCAAATTACCGAGCCTCACGCCACGTTGTGTTAAAAAATATCATTTCAGTTGTTTCAATGTCGACGTGGTTATACCCCCCCCCCCCAACGCCGCTTTTTTGGTCTAAAATGTGGACGTTTAATGAAAAACTAAATTTTTTGCCTGGAACTAGCTAAATTCAATACTTCGTTCAGACCTATGGTGTGGGTCGAAGTGATAAAAAGAAGGCAATAGAAAGATCCTAGTACTTAGTGTTAAATTTCCAAACGTCGTTTATCTGATGTATTAGATTCAGTAACCTCATAAAAACGCGACTAACAAGATTTAAAAACGGATGATAGGGTTTAATTTTTTTATGTTTAAAATTCCTTTTGTTACATAAACCTTTTTCTCATAAAATGCGGCCAATTTGACATTTCTGGCACTTTAAACTTGAATTAATATAGTGAATTCAAAATACATTTTCTCTCTTGGGTCCAATCGTTTTTTAAACAAGTTTTTATTTTCCTTCAAAAACTTTAACCTCTCTGACAAGTTTGACTTGGGATGCTGGAAAATTCAGGAAAATACACTGATGATGTGACTTTTTAACCGTTTTTAAACAATTTGTTGAGTTTTTCTAAAAAATGTGAGCCAATTTGATAACTCTGTCAGATTATGAAACCAGATAAGGAGATTTCATAAATTCAGGAGTTCTTCAGAAGACTCTTAAGCCCGAAATTTACTAATTTAATACTGATCTTTTATTATTACCGAGAATTTAATTAATACATATTTTTTTAGAAAATACATATAATTTTTTGGAAAACTATAATTGTAAAAATACCCACTTCATATAAATTGGTTAGAATTAGTTGAAAAAAAGTTCAAATTACAAATTTTCGATCAAACATTGGTCCAATGGAAAAGATTAAAAAATGTATTGTAACGCTAAATTTGAACAATAAAATTAATTGTACTTTTATCTCCTCTTGTCTTTAATTCGACTTCTTTTTTAAATAAATAAGATGTCGAAAAAATAAAAAGTTACCTATTTCCTTGAGAATAGTGTGGTAGCATTTTCTTCGCTTTAGCATTTGGGAAAATGGAAAATAATTTCAAATAACAATATAAATTTTTATTAGTAAATATGTTACATTTTTTGTTCTAGTCCACACAACATATTTATAAAAAAGGTAATCTCTATGATACTATACTGCACGCGGAAAAAGTTAATTATAAGACACAACAATTCATTTTTCTACGAAGAAATGTTGATGAAATTTATACAGTGGAGAATTTTATGCCATTGGCATATTTTACCGCACAATTCTGTATCTTTAAAATAACATGGAAATGAATGTACTTTCACCTGTTTCAAGAATTTGTTTACTGCTTGGCAGAATAACGGAGTAAGAACTTTAATTAAAATGTTTAAAACAAATAATGCACTTGCAGACGTTATATCTATTGAAAATGATAATAGTGATACAAGTAACATGTTTTAACTAAAAGGAAACCTAAAATTATGTATATTCCTTTCAAAATATACATACCAGCGCGTTTTGTTCCACGAAAGTTGTTTTATGTTACTTTTTGGTTTATGTATACGTATTATGCATATAAAAATGTTTCTACGGCATAAATTTGTAAGAAAAATCTAAAATATCGGCTACCAAACTTTTTCAAATCAGTTGTGTCCCGTAAATCGTATATGCGTTTCACCCAACTTATACAGAAAAATTACTTACATTTTTTGAAATTTGGATAAATGTTCAGGATTTTTTTAAGATTGTTTTCACAAATTTTGATAATGTGGCGATATTCTCTGCGGCTTCATAAAAGTTACATAAATCAGAAAATATTTATCTGTGCATTCGTATATTTTCAAATATATGTTTTGTATACGTATTTTATTTCCTATTAGGGAAAGCAACGAATATCGCAAAAAAGCAAGGACATATATAAAATGCAAACACTAAACTTGAGTCCCAAATGCAATTATACACGAAACGACTTTTATCAAAACTTTTACGACTCAATTTGGTGACTTTCCTTAGGCAAAACTGGTCTCTTTTGTTTTAAACAAAAATGTTATATTTAGTTGAGAATGAATTAGAAAATGCCTTAAATCATTCAATAAGACTAAAATAATTACGCGTTTTTAAAAAGTAAAACTTTATCCTGAGGGTTCTGTTGAGAATTGTAAAATGTTCAATAATTATTTTACTTCGATTCCATTTCGAGACGACGAAACTTATGTACAAATAGGTAGGACTTTGAAACCTAGATACTGAAAAATAACACTAAATATAATTATTAAATCACTGAAAAATAATTGTAAATCCTAACAAAATTAACGTTAATTAACTTTGGTGAAAAAAGAATAATTACCAGTAAAGGTGAGTATTTTTACTGTCTGACGTACCGAACAAAGAATTTAGTTCAGAAAATGATACCAATAAATAAATAATACTTTAGAAGAGAATGTTCTACTTTTGGACATCTCTCAAGCAGGTCATTTTCTATTTTTAAACTGTACTATATCTTCTTATTGTAAAGTATAGAATCGCAGGAATCGTATACTACAGTGTATGAAAGTGTGTATAATTGTTATCATGAAGGAACTGATGTTTTCAAGGCAAAGGCTCATTTATATTCATATTTTTAGCTACATTATTAATATTATTCAAAATTTCAAACAATTTGGGAATAATCAAAGCTTACTTCCATAAGAACAGTTTCTATCCCTCATTTTCAAAAACGTTTGGAATAAAAATTAGAAAATTATGTGTTTGGCGTTGCACGTTTGTTGCAATGAAACGCTGTGCCGAGTGTTTATTTTAATTACTCGGTGCAATGTTTCTCGAATGATGTAGAGATGAGGCGGTTTTGTTCAAAGCGCTTTAATTAATTATATACACACGAATCGTGGGAGTGGATGGGCAGTTCACGCAAATGAACACACTCAAAATATAGGGATACTTGTCTGTTAGAAAATGCAAACCGTATATCGTTTAAAGGGTACAATTATGTGAAAACGTAGGAATGAACTTTACTAAATTCTTTGTTAAAATAGCTTCGTACTCTTGAATCGATAGCCCCGATCAGGTATGCTCAGAGAGTCTGATCAAAAAAATGAAACTCAAAAAATGTGCATTATGATCAAACATTTCTTAAAAGAATTATTTGGGACATTATGATATACTAAAATTAATATTTGCAACGTGGTACGAAGTTCAGAGCCGATTAAAACAATATAAATATTTATTGAAGCATTATTCAAATTATAAATGAGTTTGAGTTAACTACAAATACTCCTCAGAATGCGATAGATTGTATTTAAACGACATAATTTTTGTTCTGTTTTTTTTTTAATGCTAATGGGTATTGATATTTAAAGGCTCTTAAGTAATATGGGAATACATAATGCAGCAGGAGAAGGAAGGAGTCGTATAAAAGCGTCTGTTTCGAGCAAACTCATAACTTTTGATTAAATTACCGTTACAAACGGGATCAAGCGACTGACTCGCTTTCGTACTTTCAGCGGGAACAATTGAAATATAATCTTTCCGAATTTTAAGAGCCAGAATTTAATTACGCAATTTGCACTTTTTATTGCGTGTTTGCAACAAATATTAGATTGATAGTAATTAAAATACCCAAGGAAATTTTAAACAGTACAAAATGCGACATAGGTATTATGAACTTAAACACTGAAATAAAGTTTGGATATTACAGGATTTTTAAAACATTATTTATTATGAATTAATTCATTATTGTTACTACATTATAAGGAATAAATTATTGATGTCATTATAATTTACACCTATTAGGGTCATCCAATAGAGTGATAAATTTTAGGTATTTTTGAACCCCTTTCTCCCCTCATTGACAACTATATGTTTTTAAAAAATCTCCTTCCTAAAAGGAAGGTGGTTGTAACAAATTAATATATCAATCTGTAAAATTAATTGATCATTAAACACTTTTATATTTTAATAGGTTTTCAGTACATTGGTCAGATTTACTCGCCAACTTTATGCCGTCTATTGCTAATTAAACAAAGTTAGTCATCATCCCATACAGAACGACACAAACAACTAAACAATTATAAATACTATACGTAATGAACACCATCAACAATTAGTCGGCTGTTTATGCCATAGGTGGCGCATCTTAAATAATTGTCTTATTTTCATTCTAGACAATATTTACGACACATCGATCATGGAAAACTCATTTAAGGTTCAAGGTCAAAATGCCGACAAATAAAAAAACACACACTTCAAAAAAACAGACATTCAAAAACCAGACATTTAAAAAAACAGACATTAAAAAACCAGACATTTAAAAAAACAGACATTAAAAAACCAGACATTTCAAAATACAGACATTAAAAAAACAAACAGATAAAAAATTGATTTGACTTTCAAGTGACCTACAAAATGAATCTCTTGGTCAAACATTTTTGATCTTGAAATGACCTTCGAGTGAGACCTCAGAGATCATTTTTGTATGTCTTGAACGCACCATTCGGAGATGTCGAAATGTAGGGTTTTTGAATGTCTGTTTATTGAAATGTATTGTTTTTCAATTTCTATATTTTGAAATGTCTATTTTTTGAAATGTCTGATTTTTGAGTGTCTGTTTTTTGAAGTGCCTGTTTTTTTATTTGTCGGGATTTTGAGGTGCACCGAATTTTTCAAGATAACGATCCAGGTCGGTAGCAGTCTTGAATTCGTACCTTTGCCTAGTAAGGTTTTCTGAATTATCCACAATGGAAATAAACAGGTGAAATTGCCGGATGGGGATTCGAACTCACGAACCTACGCCCTACTACAATTTTATTAGCGAGTATACTTAAAGATATGCATTCAATTTTCAGATTCTTTTATTTACATTAAAAGACAGTGAACGATTATTTAATTGAAGAAGATGAAAAATGACATATAAAGAGTGATAAATTTTTCAATATGTTACGTTTTTTATTGATTGCTGTTTGATAAGACTTCTGCGCAATAGTGGGTTAGCTAACATCTTCGCTATGTCGGTAAAAAATGGTTCGTGTACAACTGTTTTTTAAGTCGCTGATTATGAATCTGACCTCAGATTTTCAAAATTCAAAATGGCGGTTTCAAGACGGCAAACGACAAAATTAACAATTGATCGATTTTGCTTCAAACTTTTTACTCCGAGGGTTTTGGAGTCTCTAATGCAAACATATCGTCAAATTTTCGAAATTTAAAATGGGGGATGCAATAATATAATAACAATGGCAGATAAAATAGTAAACAATTTAGCTATGCGATATAAGACTCAATATAAGACCAAATTAGCGTTTCTCAAAATTTCGGCCTGCCATAGTGGATCCGCCATTTTGAATTTTGTAAATCTGACACTGGAGGGGATACATAACACGACAGCAGCGCTCAAGTAGCAATTCCCGGAACTGCGTACCCCGAGTACATATCGAAAGCTTGTGATGTACACAGTAATACGACATTTTTAATTGAAGTTTATGAGTATATTGCAGTGAATTACAGATATAAACGTATTCAGACATTCGTATTATACCTTTAATGAAATATTCTTACGGTTTACGTTATCCAAATATTCATATAACTACCAAATACAACCTTTCAATATTGCACGAAAAGTCAGCATAACCTGTGTTTCTGACAGCTCTTGAAGTGTAAATTATGATGAGTGTCTCCAAAAAGAACAATGTATATTGTAGTGTGGTTAACTGCAAAAATACACGAAATAATTCACCAGGAACAGAATTCTACGCTTTTCCAACGAAAAATAGTAAAAATCCTGATTTAATTAAAAAATTTTATTATAATATTTAATCTAATTTAGATTTAAATCCTGTTTTTATTATAAAATCCATTCTTGACAATAGCAATTTGTAAAATATCAAATAACAAAGATTTGACACACGTGACACTGTTAACCTAGAATTCAGGCGTTTTCATAAAAAATATGACACTGTTACACTTGTGTACTTCTTTTAATATATTGTATTCACACATTACATTCTGTCAAAACAATTATTAGAAAAAATGTTTTTCCTTATGTCCTCTATCAATGTACCGTAATTCTGTTCTGTGATAATTCTCGAGGTATACAGTTTCTGAAAATGCTACTGGAAGCGCTACAAGCGCCACACGCGCAGCGAATAGCGATTATTTCGTACTTGCATGAATTTATTTTGAAAATTATTTCTGTTTTGAAAATAATTTCTTATTAACATTAATTATTTTACATAATTATGCAATATTATTATTTTGGTTAACATTCATTGGGGTCTTAGGAAAGGCAGGAACAAGAAATCGTAACGAAATCGTTGTAGTAGTTGATACCATGTAGGTAGGACACTAGTGTCCCGCTGTGACAAAAAGGGTGAAGGAAGTAACTTTTCGCATTTCAATACGTCACCTTGGATCCGTCATTTTAAATTTTCCAAATCGGAGTACAGATTCGTTAACAGCTATCTCGACTCCCTCCACCCTCCTGCGGTTACATTTCAGCTATTTCGCGTGTAATGAAAAATGTATGCTTCAAAGGGTTAAGGGAGTTCAAGAAAATTATCTTCTGTTAATTTGTACATTGCAGCTGTACAGTATACTGTAAAAATAATTGAAAAAACCTATTACAAATGAATTACAATTATTTTTTTTTATTTATGATACAATATGTTGATTTAAATATAAGCCAGATAAGACAATGTCCAATTTCCGTTTGTGCATTAAATAATACACGTATGATACGCACGTATGATTCGAGATGAAAATTGATTAGATTCTCAGCTTCCACAGATTCGACATTCTTGTCTTTATTACGGACTCTTTTTCTCGCATAGTTTTTTCCATCCATTTTGGCGCAGTGTTTGGGCGCGAATCCTTCAGTTGAAGCTACCGGAAGCCGGTCAAAGTGACCCGACGCTTCTGTGATTAACGAAAATTACGGAGTACCAGAGCCAGATAATTACAGGATGGACAGCGGGCAAAAGAGAAGGACGGGTTTGCAAGAGGAGACAGAGGAGGAGGACCCTATGCGAACCGACATGCAGCCGCGGGTTTCATTTCAGAACTGTGAGCGGGATATATATAATGTCATCACACCCAGGAAATTCGATAAGCGCGTGTTGTATTCGAAGACCGCAACACGGCGAGCTTCCTCCTTCGGTAACTCGGCAGCGGTTCGAAGTTTCCAGTCTTTGATATTTTGAATATATCTCGAGTGCCGTAGCGCTGCCCTGTACTGGGTGCTAAGGCAAAACTTCCCTCGCTGCTTAATTCAAGTTAGTCGAACTGGATATTGCCGACTTTTACGTATACGTTCGTTTTATGAACGAATGCGTTCTAAGCCCTCTTCATTCTGCATCACAAACGATCATTTATGTATATTGCAGCTAGTTCGAAAAGCCCTCCGTCTCGGGAGATAAATGTGGATCCACATCTGTTAGAGTCCTTTTCGATATTTCCAAGAGGAATGGAAGAATTACGAGATCTGACGTTACGGCTTGGCAACGACTCATTTATGTTCATAAAATCAATATTAATTAGGTTAATATCAAGAAGTCTTACCGGTGGAGTAACTGAGAACCATAAGTTATTGATATTTATCCAAGCAGGAAAATGTAACGAAATTACGTCTTGTCGACTTTCGAATAGGTCAGATTCACTAACAATCCTAACTTGGCTAACTTCGAAGCGACTTCAATTTAAGTACATAAGTAATGGATTTAGGTCGATTGTCACAGGTCTACAAAAAAGAGGGTCTTGGATGTTGTTGGGAAGCTGTGGGTCATTTCCGACGTAATTCTATGCGTAGAGTCCAAATTCAAAGTCAGAATTGGTCCATCACGTCAGGTTTTTGAGATATTTGAGGTCATGTACTCGAAAAACGCGTTATTTTGCTATGTTTGAGGTTACGTACAGGACGCAACAATTTTGTTTGCCTTCTGTACTATTTGCATCTTTTAGTACTACATTTACCCTTCAAAGTGAGGTTTTATTCGATCACCTAAAATTTCTTACAAAGTTACGGCTATTATGAAATTACGAGATATATTCCATTAACGTTATCAAAAAAAAAGTCATAATACTGAAACTTGATTTTAGTTATTAGTATCCATATTTTATATAGTTGTTTATATTTATATAGGTTTCATGACATTGAATTTGATCGTGAGCTTGATCTCCAAGAGCAATCCGAGGTAAATTTATTTACATCTATATAGTAGTTTCAAATTGGCATATCTTGGTGAAGAAAAGTCGTAATGGAATACTGCTCATCCCATATTAATCACAAAGAGTAGTATCACATGATCCAATGAAAGGAAAAACTCCTAAAAATGTTGTGTCTTCTATACATGACCTCAAAAATAGCAAAAAACGCGTTTTTCGAGTAGATAACCTCAAATATTTCAAAATCCTGACGTGATGGGCCACTTCTGACTTCCGATTCAGATTCTACGCACAAAATTACGTTGGAAATACCCACAGCTTCCCAACAACAAAACCATGTTGACCTGTGTTATAGATATCCATGAACAATGTCTACTAAGACTTTAAAATCTTACTGTACGGACTAAATATGGTACATGAAGTAGGTAACAACACATTTTTTGTTTTCCATTTCAGTAAAATACGGACTTTAGGGCCCGATTTTAGTCCTTAAAGTACGATTTTACGACCTATTGATTGCTCTAGAGTATCCACAACCGACCTACTTCCCTAATCAAAGAAAACTGTGACAAATTTAAAGTTTAAAGAATGTGAAGGAAGAGATTTTGAATACTAAATAGTTAATGAAATTTTGCAAGATCTACTGCGAGAGAAGTTTCTTTGATGAAAATTTTCTCGACCTTATTATAAATTAACCCGTCATGAAAATAGAAAATTTAAACATATTATAAATTAAAAAATAAATCGTTAATTCTATTTTGACGTAGCATTTTTTTTTTCATTTTGATCAATATATATATTCTTTTAAATAATAGAGATAGCAGTACAACACAATTAGTAAATGGCAAATCTTATAGATTATATAATGAGAGATAAAATTAATAGTGTACTGGTTTTGACCTAAAGGCTAATGTTGAGTAATTACGTTTACGTATATAATGCCCGAGTAAAATTTTCGAATAGAAAAGCATTTCAAGCAGCAACAATATTCACAAGGGCCTGCTCCAGTATCGTATATGAAAGGAGACTGACCAAGATTCAATAAGACAGACCATATCACAAATTAAATACATCGTCTGATTTCTGTTGTTATTATACTGGGAATCAATGCCAGGAATCGCCCTTTTTACAAAAGTCTTTATGTTAATAGTACATTATGTGTGAAGGGCGCCATTATCGATCATTGACGATTGTGAAGTTTATAGCCCGAGCGAAGTGAGGGCAACAATCATACTCGTCGGAGATCGATATTTCGCCCGTCATGACAAATAATGTATTTTTTGATCCGATTGCCGTAGGACTCGATGATTCGCTGCCGAAGGTTTCGCCCTAGGTCAAATAAGTCACATATTAGGTGTTTTTTGCGGGAGCTGCGAGTCGTCTTGCGAAATTGCACCATACCTTATATTTGTCGAGAATGTAGGAAACTGCAGAAACCTACATTAAAGTACAGCACTGTTCGAAGTGTAAACAAACTGCCAGAAAACGGAATCGAAAATTTGTTTTCCCGGACGAGGATCGAACTCACAACCTACGACCCATAGTCCAGTACATTACTGCCTGAGCCACGGAGCCTATATATTTTTTACATTATTTTAATCTACAAAAATTTGAATGTCACTTATAAAATCTGCACTTTTCCATATTTTTCAAAAAATAGGATATGCAACAGGACAGCGTAAGTGAAGTGCACGAGCTCGTTGTATATTATTCCAATGCTCTCCAGTCAAATTGGTCATCATATGAGTGGACAGCAACTAAAACGTACCAAACCAAACAAAGCGCTTTGTGAAGTATCCTTTGAAGTGCCAAAGACACCGTATAAAAAGTGTATCCCAATGTCACAATTATATCAATTTATTATGACATTCGATAAGTTCTAATTCTTTTAGATTACCCACTACTCTACTCTATATACTTATCATGATGAGATTTTTTTCATCTCACAACAGGATAATGCAGACAAAATTTAATTATAATGATATGATTGATTTGCAAAACTTAACAGATACACGAAACTTATAGACTTGATAACACCGACAATAAAACATGTAAATAATACAGAAGCGTTGAGCTGATTACATAATTTTTATCTTTTTCGATGAATAAAGTAGAATTTTATACCACAGGATTTTATACGGCCGCCTTATACAGGGTGACCCAGAACTGGATAATGAGATTACAAGAGGTAATTCGCCGTGATATTTCGAACCGAAAAGTCCTATACCAAAATTAGATCTGAGGCTAAGAATTTGAGTGACGAGCTATTGAAGTTTAGAAAAAAAATCGTTTTTTGGCAATAACTAGCTTGCTTTGACGTTATATCAATGAGTGAGGGCTCACTTCGAAGCTTATTTTAAGTCCTACAATTCATCTATAAGAACATTTGATCTGGGATAAATATTTCTAAAGTTATGGCCTCAAAAATGGGAAAAAGTCAAATTTTTGCGGTTTTTCGAATCTAACTCATTTCACTAAATAGATAATGAAATATTGCCAAAAAAAAAGTTTTGTAGCTTAAAAACGCGTTTGGCTCTGACGCAGACCGTTTTCCGACATTTCTACGATATTAAGAGTGTTCCCACGGACTCAATTTATATCGAACCTAATAAATGAGGGGGGAAATTCTTCGTATTTTAAAGCTCTAAAACTTTTTCATGGGCGATATTTCATTATCTATTTAGTGAAAAGAGTTAGATGCAAAAAACCGCAAAAATTTGCCTTTTTCCAATTTTTGAGGCCATAACTTTAGAAATATTCATCGCAGATCAAATGTTCTTATAGGCGAATTGTAAGACTTAAAATAAGCTTCAAAATGAGCCCTCACTCATTGAAATAACTTCAAAGCAAGCCGAGTTATTGCCAAATAACGAGTTTTTTCTAAACTTCAATAGCTCGTGACTCAAATGCTGAGCCTCAGATCCAATTTTGTTACAAGACTTTTTTATTCGAAATATCACGGAGAGTTAACCACTACAATATGATTACACAATTCTGGGAGACCCTGTATAACTTAACAATCGATATGTTAATATGTGGAAAAAGTAACAACCTATATATATAAAGGCAGCAAACATTTGTAATAAAAAATTTAATTGTCTGGGATCTTAACATCTCATTATTTATAACAGATTATAAAATGACACCCTCGCGTGATGACTGAGTTAATTATCGCCAATAAGTTCAAATTATTATCAATAATAAAATATACGCCTGACTTGATTTACCTTAGTCGCTTTTCTTCATACATTTTTAATTATTGCTAATCGTTTGACATATCATTATAAATATTTGTATTTTCTACATGTAGTATGTATTATTTGCATGCAGTTCTGTGAAAGAGCCTTTTTCGCTTAGTCAGATAACATATTTATTTATTAAGTTAAGTACAACAAAACTGTACAATAATACATTTACAATTTTGCACGTTGTGTACGTCGCTATGTATTATTTACGTACACGAGATGCTTGCTCCAAATTTGAGAAGCATAATTGACGTCGAGTTAGGGCCAGTTACAAGCGAACCATTTGGCTCTTTCGCTCTCCTTCGCCCGCTATCTATCTTGCTCTTGTTCACTCGAAAATTCGTTCGTCAAAGCGCTCAAATATTTGAGTACTCGAGATACATATTTTGGTGGTTGTGCCTCGTCTTTCTCTTTCTCGCGATTCTTCTCTTTCTCACACGTACGTATTAGTGCTCCATCGTTCTCTTCCTCTCTACATTATTTCTTCTGCTACCTTCACTCTAGTCAAAGATAGTCAATTAGTTAATATGTTTGTCTAGGCGATATTTTCCCACGTTATGTACTTGGGATCGAAATTTACATGCACCCATCGTTGACACACTTGCTTTAACGAATTAGTATTAAAAGGTTTTCCATGAAAATATATCGGGTATATTATCAAATTAAATTTTATTATAAAAAGATTATTATAACTCTTATTTCCTTATAGAAGAAATTTCAATCGTGTTCGCCGTCTGAAATTTAACTAGAATCAAACCTTATAAACACTAATAATATAGGATGTGTATTCATAGTGTTAAAGCTAACAGGAAGGGAGGAAACGAAAAGAAGGAGTAATTATTCGTAAAAAACATTTTACACTGTTATCACAGTTATGTATACATTTATAACTTCTACTTATATTATTTACATTACACCTTACTTTCAGTCAATTTGATTACTTAATTCCTGATTTATATCTTGTATTAATTTAAGTACTGGTTTTTACCGTAAATGTGTATTTAATATTTCATGTACTATGTAGAGCAACAGACAGTTGCGATTATTTCAGAGACACTATATTAACATTATTATCATAATTAGGATATTAATGGGTGTGCTTATTGGTTTATTTAATTTTATGACATACTCTATATAAATTGAAAATAAAACATTTGCTTAATCAACATCAACTATTAATGTCTGATATTGATTACTTCATTACGAAAAGCAAGTTATTAATTAAATTACGCAGAAATTGGCATTCTATAATAGTTTGCTGATAGTTATTTAAGGACATGCGGTCATATTTTTATCATGTTTCAGTTAGAACTTTGATTCTCAATACAGATATATGTAACCCATTTAACTTATACTACTTTATTATTCACAGTCTGTTTGGTTTCATCTTACTTTATATTTTTTATTATTTTCTGATAAACGGTCAGATCAATTGATTATGAAAAACAAATCGATTATTTTTTAAGTGCTAAACCACTTTCATTAGCAGAGCAAAACTGTTCAGTTGTACTGGTACATTGTACAAGTATGCTCGGTACCAATTACTTGGTATTTTCATTATTTTGATTCTGGAATGATACAAAAACGGATACCCTAGATAAGGGATAATAATTTGAATAATTATGTGCAATATGAAATAAAAACTGAAATCTAAATCGATTTGTCATATCACGGTTTGTAATATAAGGCGACTCGCAACTTAATTCACCACGCGCTCGCTAGTTAATTAAGCAAGATCATACGCAGCATTTATTTTGTAATGCAATCCGTTTCTATTGCTGCAATCAAATTTTCTCAAACAAACACATTTAGACATAAAAATATAATCTTTCAGTTGTATAAATATGGCTTCCATTCTGAGAGTCATACTGATTGATTAATACTTTGCCATGTAATCTTTTATTTTTAGTCATTTGGACTAGTATTATTGTATCAACTGGGAATGTCGTTGCATGATTCTAATTTAAGATTTCGAAATAAATTCATAATTTTATAAGACTTTTTGTTAATGAAAAGTTTATAACGATGCAGAACGGATGTAAAAACTATGGGTTTATTTTATTAAAATCAATGTCCATCTTACTGCGGTAAAAATATCCTTCAGCACTTACCAACTTCAAATACACTTATGCTTCTCTTGCCACGAATTTTGAGATATTATCGCACACACTTGTCTTATTTTCATTAAATTTATAATAGATAAAGGAAAAATAAGGAAGATATGCACCTGAATAGATAGAATTGTATTGTTTTAATTTTAAACAATGTTAAAATACCAACCAGAAAATGTCAACGTTACAAAACTATACAAGCTTTCTAACTGAATAATTCTAAGTTACATATGGTGTAGTCGAGAAAAGTGGGTTGACTATTAAGTACCCTTATTTATCTGTAGGAGATTAATTTAAATTAAGTATTAAGATGAAACTGATGAATGGGCAATCTGTCCTTAAGCTAAATTGCAGCAGTAAAAACACAAGATAAATGGTGATCAATATAAAAGAAAGGCTTGGAAGAAAATCTACATAACTTAATAGAAATAATAAATAATGTTTACATCTTTTAGTAAGAGATTATATCACAAGTCTGTCCTTTGTTCATTGTTTAGTTGATTTTTGAATAAGAGATTATATTACCACTTTTTATTAGATTGATAATTTCATATTATGTCTTCTGAGTATATACTTTAATAAACCATTTTACGAAGTTATCGATTTGTATACTTTACATTTTATAACACATCAAGAAGCATTGAAACTGGAACATTAAAAAATCTATGTCCAAAAAACAAAGTTTGCGGAAGTTATGATAATTTGTTGTAAAGTATTCGTTGAAAGTAGGCTAATATTCTAAAGTTTAGGAGCAATTTTTTAAAAAACAATACCTCGAGGTAGTACACACATGTTCCCCGAGAAAGTAGTTCATAAAATACAAGTATGTTGAACGAAGAACATTTTTTATGAGCGGACTTTATTCAATCTTTTTATGCACTGAACAAAAACAATGTGTAATTTAACTATGCATAATCGATACAAAATAATGGATTAATTTCTACTAAATCAGTGGCCTATGTAAGGACTAATTTAAAAGAAGGAAAAAAGTAAAAAATTAACAATTCGGGAAGGACGTCAATACCTTAATATATTTATGGAACTTCAGCCATTCTTCTTACATAATTAAAATTAATAAAAATGCATTATTCATTTCCTAAAAATGTTTATACGATTCTGTAAATATTTACTCTCAGATAGTTATAAAAAATTTTAAAAGGAAAATAAAAATAAGAAAATGCGTTATATAAAAGACGTATATGTCCGTATATGTAAATATGTACGTCCGTAATATTTTAAAGGAAATACTTTAAAAAGCAATATCTCATTTTAGCTTTGTTATTCATAATAAAATTCATAACATTAAAGTAACAATATAAGAAAATGCATTCGTCGTTGCATTCTAAAACAATTGCTTTAATATAAACAGGGATTATAATAAATGTTAAAATAATTTATTTAAAAAAATGGGAAAATTCCTGTATTACATAGAACAACATAAATTCAAAATATATATTGAGTACGAACATGTCTAATGGAAAAGGCAATAAAATCCAGGTTTACATTGCTTCAACGTTTAATACTCCAATCCGAAGTTTTTAAAATTATTCCGAGAAACAGCGATATTTCGAATTCCAACGTTCTCGCACGTTCATTCAAAGCCAGCTCCACCTCGTGACCAAATTGCGATTCAATTTTCTCGGATTTTAATTCACATTTTTTACCGCGGATTCGAGTTTGCCGTTTTTTGGACTTCAATAATCCACAGGTGCATTTGTTGGATAAAATTGTCTAATCACCGAATTCGACATGACATATACGACACAAATGAAAATTCGGAAATGTGAGGTGGATAATTAAGATGGACACATACCAGCGATGCAATTAGTGTCGGAGTGCAATTTACCAGGATAATTTCGTAATACATGAGCAAAGTGGATAATTTCATGATCCTGGCGTGGTACATTTTGCGCGCTGCTGTATTTGCCGGTGAACGAGCGACATATAAAAAGAATGTTGGGGGGTGAGGGGGGCTGTAACGAAGCTCCTTTATTTAGTATATTTAATCCTGACTAAGGCGCATCGAGCCATAGACAAATTGGAGACTTAATTATAAAATTACGTCGGCGCAGGAAATTCTTCCGCTATTCAATAATAGCCGTGCGTCAATTGACTCCAGTAATTAGACGTTCGCCGAGACTCCCTTTATCTTGAAATAATATTCGGATATATTACTTCCCATTAAAGGTATTCAGCGGACCAATGTATCAAAATCAGCAGCGTGAAATATGATCCGTGAAACTCTTTAAATGTGAATTAGTACAAAATCAATAATATAGAGTAGAAAAGCAGGTCACAAATTCAATTAGCAGCCGAGTTTACTAATAAACGACAAATTATCGATTACATTCATCATCAATTTCAACGTAAATAATGGATATTTTCAATTTTTTTGCGCCATTTACGAATTTGATCATGAACATTATCTACTAAATTACAAGTCATTTTCAAGATGAAACCAAAAAAGAAAATTTTCTTTTTTTAACAGTTTTTCAATGAACTATCAATCGTTGATAACCTAGATTCAATGTTTGAACGTTGAGGGGTCCGACCATTTAAACTTATTAAAAAACAGACCTAAACTGTCGGTGACAAGTTAGACAACAGCGAGGTTATAATATAACCTCTAATCATATACGTGTGTAGAATAATGAATCCGATGTAAAATTAGAACATAATAAATAACAAGGAATGAAAGATCAGGAGTTGTGACAATATTGTTTATTAATGCAATCTCACTTTTGAGGTAGAGTGCCTTATGTAAACACGCATTCTGAACATGACTCCATGATGTGTTTGGCGCCGAGACATTTTGTTTCGAAGTGCAATTATTTTCTGGTATAATTTTGAAATATAGATTTATAGCACACACTGTCGAAAAGTTATGACAATTGTTTTATGAAAGAACCAAATGGCTGGTACGACCAAATCTGTTTTACTGCAAAGGCAAACTAATTAAAATCATAATTGACTAATCAGTCAACAATTGTTTATTATTTATCAGTAATATAACTGGTAGTTAAATTAGTAGTCCTTTTTTAACATTCAATTTAGTGCTTCATGAAAATTGATACAATTTCGCTAACTTTGTACAATTTGCAAATTTTACTTTTATTGATGTTTTAATGTCGAAGCATTTTATAACGCGTATTGTCATCTAATCCTAATTATCTTCCCTGGAGACTTAGCAAATTAATTAAATGATACTTTATTTCGTTATCGTGTACTTCACTTTTATATTTTAATTAAGGGTAAATTTGCTCTTTAGATTTATATATTTCATATATGGTTTATCAAATATAATATTTTTTAATTTCCAACGATTTTTAAATGATATGCCCTACAAAGTTACATTTTCTTTGTAGTCATAATCAGAAGGCTTCGTAAGTTGACCTTTCGCCCAGGGAACAGATGCCCCCCGCCGTGTCGCTTACCATTGCCAGTATGCTCCCCTTGTTAAATATACGTAAGTTCCCATTTCTAAATTACAAATTAACGAGAATTTACTCTGGTTGCTAGCGAATATATATAGCTAAGTTTTGCAGAGTACTTAATTAGTTTTAAAGTTCATTAAAATGTGTGCTTATTTTAAAACGAATGCTTGTATTTTTCAATAAATTTGTTGATAAGAAAATTTGTTTATTAGAATTATACTAAATTTTGTGTCAATAAAAGTTTCCATTTAATAACTAGTATTCAGTAAAAAAAATTAAATAATGTTCAGAGTGTAGAGTCTGGATATTCAAATACATCTAGTGAATCCATATTATATTTCAAATAGTAAAAAATAATGGCCACTGGAGTATATAATATATAAACCATATTAAGTATATATAAATATGTACAATCAGGAAAAGTACACTTGTAATCCACCATTTATTTCTTAATTTTACAGATTGACTATTGGACTTACATGATTTATGTTTTTCAACTATAGTATTATTGTATTACACTATTTCAAAAGATCTTTTATTTTAGCAATTATGATGCGTTATCGTATCATTGATGAACAAGGCAACAAAATAAACGAATACATTCGAACCCTAATCATGTATGAGATGAAGAATTTTAAGAAGACAGAAACTTCGAGTTCTTTAACATATCCGTATGTGTGTGATATAAATCAAATTTATATAAATTAAAGAACCAAGAATACGTTTGGTGTCATAATAAACGGTATTAATTAATAATAAACTGTACATGCAGATAAACATAATATATTAGTAACATTAACATCAAATCAAATTTATGCGGCTATTTGTATTGGTGCCCACCCTCATGTTTATACAATATGGGATACAATATGTAAAACATTATATGTACATCAAAATCATAATAATAAAGGAAGGTAATTATACAACGTATATGTAATATTGTTGAAATTACAGACCACAAGCTTCTCAATGTTGCAAACAGAGGCATGTAACAGGAGTATCGCTTAGATTACCCGGCACTACGTAATTCTGTCAAACTGATCTTCTTCTAGACAATAATTTGTTAGAATATTATATTTGCAATTTGTTTTGCGAGATTTTAATATTTTTCATACCACATCGAAAATAGGTATTTTGTTCAATACTAAAATCCTACGTGCAAAGTATATTGCTTGGTTTACTATGAACCTATAACGATACATATTACGATATATATAAAATGTCTACACATTCGAAGCCTAATCATGTATGAGATGAAGAGTTTCGAGAAGAGGGAAACGTCAAGTTCGTGAACATTTCCATATTTGTTATAATATATATATACATATACATACATACTGCCATTTTCCAAAACAGTTATGTTTTTTTTTGCAAAAAAATAGTAAATAGAACAGAAATGCAAACTTTTATCAAACGATACGTATATGTATCACTTTTCTTGAAAATAAGTTGTGATACGAAAATCTGCCCAATGTCATAATTTTTAGAATCGAAAAATACTTCGGAAATGATACTTCTTTTGTCAAAGGTAGAATCAGTGTCTGGCGTGAAATTGTGTAACCTGTTATATATAGAAATGTTTTTTGCACTACTGTGAATACGGATAACCGCAAACCTTATCAGATAAGATGAGACAAGATGAGACAAGATGAGATAAGATGAGACAAGATGAGATAAGATGCGCTAAGATGCCGGTGTCGGTTTTTTTCTGGATGCCCAGGTGGCGGATGGGGGAACGCCCATTAGATATAATGGGTACCGGGGAAATAAAATACCCGGGGTGGACCAAAACCAGAAACAGACGAGGCGAGATCGGTAGCCTTGGCTTGCCATCGGTGGGGGGGGTGGGGGTGGGGGAACTCCGAAGACAAACCCCGAAGGCAAGCACGACTTATCGCTTCAAATTCATAATTATAATGTCGGCTGGTAAAAATAACTACCTGAGGGGTACCCAATGCCCGTGGCTTCTGACTGTGTCTGCTGAAGTCATGGGGACAGGGAGCGGTGGCAGGAGGGCTTAACTAACGACCTAACATCACTGAAGAGTGTAGCTGACGGAGGGACTGTTTCAGCCTCTACCAGTAGTCATGCGACTAATATAGACCAGATCCTTCCGAGCGGGACCCCCCCCCCCACCCGAAAACTCGAGTAGCACAGACTTCCTGACGGCCTCATATGACGCTGACATATGATATTACAAGCGAAAAATAGTCGAAAATGCAACTGGGCAACGAGTCGGAAGAAAGCGATTTATCGGATGCGCAGAAGAGAGAAAGAGAGGAAGTTACACCTGAAAGACGAAAAAGGGGGCGCCAGGAAAGCAAGGCGTACATTGTTGCCTTAGATGAAGCGCTGCAATAGAATGAAAAACTCGACTATGTCCTGGGAGGCATGTATAAGCCCAAGAAGGAGCTAATGGAAATCAGTAAATCCCTCACCCTGCAAGCAGAAACACTCCGGTCAGACGGGATTAAGCGCATAATAGAGAGCGCACCAGACGAGGATAGGAGCTGTCTCGTAGACGCTTTACTGCGTGAGAATAGCCGACATCGAGGCAGACTGACGACAGTGGAAGTAGAGCTCTCAAGACAGACTGAAGATAGAGAAAAGGCATCGGAAGAGAGATGTGAACAATGCACTAAGATCCGGAAGATCAGTCGGAGAAGGATGCATACTGCGTATGCTGCCGAAAGAAAGGCCATAAATACCATGACAAACGAGGTAACTCCGAAACGGTAAAGGAGAAAACCTGAGAGGATGCGAGCGAAAATTAAGGTTATCCAGATAAACGTGGGACGAAGGAAGCCTGACCTGGCTATAGCTACTGCTAGGGAAGTGAGGCAAACCTGCTTGCTTTATCCGAGCCAAACAGAAACGTGATCAGGGATCGACCGTGTTGGATCATGATGACGACCTGATTGCAGCCATTAAAGTACTCGACCCAAACCTTCCAGTACTCGATTAAGATAAAGTCAAAGGGTTTAATTATGTGAAAACCTATACTAACAAACCAAGAAATCGGCGAACTGGAAGATATCTTCGATGGAATTAGCAATTTTTTTTTTTATTATTTTTTTTTATTGGATTTCAACGCCAAATCTCCGCAGTGTGGCATGCATTTCACATACACGAGAGGCGAGGTGATGGCGGAGTAGATTGTTCAATACGACCTTTCTGTCAAAAACGAAGCCATAACACCAACGTACGAAAGGGGAGGATACGACCCTATGCTCGACCTCACCTTGGCTACTGCGGGAGTTGCAGGAATACCTCCTATAGGATCCAAAACTGGAAGGTCAGCGAGAGGGAATTGTTCAGCGACCACAACTACATTCTGCTCAGTGTGGGTAACGCTATTCAACCAGGACCCACCCAAAACGGAACCTCAAGCTGGAACATCAAACTGAGATGCTGGTGATGTCCGTAGAGCAAACGAGGTATCCCCTCATACAACAACCGCCAAAGGGTTCACCAGGATGCTCGCCAAGGCGTGCAAGTTGTGCATGTCCAGGAAAAGGCCGGTAAAATGGGAACCGCACGCTTACTGGTGGAGCTCGGAGATCGAAGATCTTCGAAAGAAATGTATCCAGGCGTGAAGAAAATACACAAGGTGCGGAAATAACAACACGACAGAAAGGAGTTTGTGGTGGAAAACACTGTACGACCGAAGGAAAAGGGTGGGAAACGCCATGAAGACCGCAAAGCGCAACAGTTGGAAGTCGATGTGCGATGACGTAGATAATGACGTATGGGGTAAAGGCTGCCAAATAGCAAGGAAAAGGCTAATAGGGAACCCACCGAAAAATGCAATGTCCAGGAACTTTATGCAGAAGGTGGCGTCGCACCTTTTCCCCGAGCACGATGAAATACATTTCCATAATATTTTTGAAATATGCAATACCCCCAAAAAATTGCATGAATTTAAGAAATGCAACACTTTTAACCCTGAGCATGAGTTTTTCTTTTCTCATGTGGAAACAATTTAGTTTGGACGAGTATACTCGTCCTTGTGCACAGGAGGGTTAAAGAACTACTGATTCGTTGTTTAATTATCTTTTCTGGAGGTCTGTCCTCATTTTGCTCAAAAATTAAATATGATTCTGAAGAATTTAATTTACAAAGAAAAAACTCGCTCGCTACGCTCGCTCAGAAACTTCGACCCATTGGAGAGTCGGCTATTCCTTAATACTCGTTCGTTTACTAACAGCTTTCAATTATATTATAAAATTATATCGATATTTGGTGGTCCAATCATATTTAGGTCCAAGTGGCTTTGATAGATATGTTACAACAATATAATGTTTCTTATATGTATGAAAATTGAATATGATTTACAACTATGACCTACGGCCTGAGTCCGCGTAAAATTGAAAATGTGCATTTTCAAAACTTCGACCCCGGCGACAGACCTGGTCTATGGGGTAATTTCTAAGCCGGAAGTGACCAAATTCAATACTTCGTCCAGACCTAAGGTCTGGGTCAAAGTAATTGTAAAAATGTATTCGAAACCACAATGCTGACAATTCAAAGATAAAACTAGAAGCGCTTGTGCTCCATTGTACAAAAGAGTTTCGGACTTAAAAGAAAAACATTAAAATAACAGTTTTACATTCCGTAACTACTATTTTAAATTTTAAAAAAATGTTCCCTCAAATGTGATTAAACATTTGTATCGAATTATACTTTATTTGCAGAAAAACAATTGAATAAATAATTAAAACAAAGTTGAAGAACATTGGGTTTGATCGACAATATTCTGTTCAATTGTCGGTCATTTTTTAGTGAAATATTTTGCGGAATATTAGCTAATAGTACTGTAGTCACCGCCCTACAAGTTAGCCATAATTGTAAATAAGTAAGAACTCGTTGAGATGCTAGCTCATATTTAATTGTTTTCTAGCAAAAACACAATTAATTGGTCATTTTCATAAGTGAAACTTGTATAAATGACAAAGGATAATTATACATATACACTCGACTATCTTACAATGCTTCATTTTTTGGAAATAAGATTAAGTTATGTTTTTTTATTGTACTTCGTTAGATAGTGTCTATTTACCATCTACTTTTATAAATCACACTTATTGTTAACATAAAATGTTATTTTATTCCTTCCGCTTGGCACTGTAAAAATAGACATTTTTATGATATAATTGACGATTTCAACCAAATTTTCAATGAAAAATATGAAGCCATAATGGATTTCCCCCGGAAAATTTGCAGGTAATATCTACAAACTTCACTCCACCGAAGCTCCTCCGAAACCCGTATTATTTAATTTGAAGTTTTGTTAATGGAGGACAAGTCCTAAAGAGGTCGAAATTTCCACTCGACTCAAGTAGAACAAGGATACGAAATCTCTACAAGATATCGGGTTCAAATGATCACCCCTCTAGTTTAAGACACATTCAATGGTCGTTAACTTAGGAATTCATTGGTCGTCGGGTTAGGCAGATTCACTTAGTCATCGCCAGTTGCAGTTGACAATATTAAGCAAGAACTTAAAATCTAAGAAATTCTGGGTAATGACTGAATAAATAATGTATCATCAAAAAAGTTAAAGCGATCAACTATACGAGGTGAGCTATTTCAAATTTCGCAGGAATGAAATATTACTTTCAATGCAATTCCTTTTTACCACGTTTTTTTTCTAATTTTATTTATAGTAACATACATGAAAAATTTGCAAAAATGAATTAACTTAAACATATTATGAAGTACGTTTCGCTTGGAATGCCCGCTTTATAAAGAGCTCTGGAAACAGTTTTCAAGAGGTATATGATTTTGTGTTATACTCTAGAATTTTCTAAAAATAAAAAATTCTTTTCAGCGGAAATTACTCACTATTGTCATACTATCCACCAAAAATTAGGTTAACATACATTATATTAGGCAAAAATCGGGACGCCATGGCAGTAACACGTGCTGCCATTTTCAATTATTTACTCAGAAGAAAATATTTTATACAGTTGTCATCTATGGCGCCGTAGTAATTAAAAAAAAGGAATTAAGTGAAATATTAACACAATGGGAAAATTAGGAAAGACAAAGGAAATACAAAGCAAAGGAAAAGAGTTGACCCAATCATACTTACGGCACTTCTTACTGTGTCCCACAGTATACATAATAAATGTTTTTTATGAAAAAAACAGATTTATCCAATAGATTTCTTTAGAAAATCTACGTAGTCCAATCCCTTAATAATTGTAAATTGCAAACAAATATTTTCGCGTAAGTTTTCACCGCCATCTTACTGCTTGTAATTAATATCGAAAGACGCACGTAACGAGTTGCTAGCGGATGCACGAAATTGCACTTTTCACGGGTGCATGTACATTTTAAATATCTCGGGGACATTTTTAGGGCGAGGAATTTTAGTTACACGGAAAGGTAACGTAAGAGGGACGGAAAGTGATTCTTCGTCGAGCGCAGTTTAATGTTTAGCGCCATTACGGGCTTGACGTATTAGGCATGCGCTTGGTCGGCGACTCGTTGCATATACTTATAGTCTACTCTCGCACATAAACGCTGGATAATAAGTCACTTACACGGATCCCGGAGCTGGGGGTTGGCCCTACGCCAGTTCTATTCGCGCTTCGGTTGTTCCGATCCATTCTATACTATACCGCGCATGTCACACGCATGACGCTCTTAACTAAATTATGGACAAAGTACTGCGATTCCCGCGATGCAACCGAACGCAGCTCACCTATTTAAATTCAATATTCTGTTGGAAAGAAAATCCAGATTTTACTCCCTTACAAAATTTACGATTTTTAACATACAATTTGAATTTGTAGCATATTTAACCTGCTGCGCAAACTCGAGAAACGAAAACTTGTAAAGAGTATGCTCTATGAGGGTTATTGTGTAGTCGGAATATTAATTAGTTTATCACTTCGCTACGCAACGAGGCAATTTAAGGGAATAAACATTATGCAAAATTCACTTAAAATCCTTCCGTCAATTTAATTTAATTATTCAGTTAATTTCATTATGATTACAATATTTATTAGGTTTGTGCTCATCTTAAACTGCTATGCAAAAAATCTGATTAATGTACATCGAACGAAACTTTTTAAATCTTATTTCTGAAAATGTTTTTTACGTTCAATAAAATGTTTCCAGGAATTATTTCGTGTTCACTATTAATTTTGTAGCTACTTTAATGTAAAGTAAGTATTGTCGAAATTTGTTTCAGCTAATTATGATTAAACGCATCGGAATGCATATATTATAAGAACCTTCATAGAAAATTATTTAATATAACTCAATCAATATATGTGTTATTATAATATGAATTTTGTAATATTATAAACGTTTATTTTGCAGAAATTTTTTTACCGTTTTCGAATTGATGTTTATAGGTCACATTTTTATAAAATACATATATAAATGAGGAAATAAAGAACAAAACTTAATAAACTATTATTGTTAGTTACATTGTCATAAATAATATTAATGAAAGCTTGATTTGTCGAAAGGTATATGGGCAAGTCCACAAAATTTTGTCAGATAATAAAAAAAAGGGATCACGCTCAACAAGTATTAATGAATATTGTTGGTTAGGACTAGGTAATATGTAGATTATTACGGTTGTCCCATGGCTCAGGACGCATATTGAAGAAGCATGAAGTTCGTAAAATATAATATAAGTCCCGTACCAAAATAGGATGGAATGCACATCATTTTGATTCGGGTCTTTAAAGTTTAGAAAAATATTCATCGTTTGCAGTATATCGCGAGAAGTCATTTCAATAAATGAGACCTTGGGTTAAAGCTTATTTCAAGCCATAGGAAGGTCTAAAAACTCATTGACTTACGATAAATATTTCTCTAGTTATAAATAATAAAATATGAAAAAGTGTCCACCGCGAAATTGATGAAAAGTCAGCATCGTTGAAAATCTGCGAGAAAAATAATTGTACCCCAATGAGAAACATGAGAAGCTAATTTGGAGGAATTTTCAAGCGTTAAAACTGGTTCTTGAGTGTCTTTTCGATAACTATTGAACGAAACCACTTAAACCCAGAAATGTATGCAGACACGCACGCACACCCACATAAACACGAATCTGGGTTCAAATATAAGCGTCCCCTGTAGGTCATCACAAGTAAAGGGAAAGGTAATGAAGAATCTCGAAATAGTTGATGGGTTCCTCAGAACCGTCGATCCTCATTAAATCAGACAAAAGAAGCGATTCATAACCGCTAAAATGAAATTATTTTAAGATTTAATACAGATGACCCTTAGGAACCTTTGAATTCATGTCGTGTAGGGTATATGGGGCATTCCACGCCAACTCACCCAATTTTAAAATCGACCATGACTAATTTTGTTCGTAATTTTTTTATAGATGCATTTCGGTAAAATAAGACTGGACAAATTTTTTTAGATTTTTAAAATCACTCGTTAACGTGTGAGAATTTTTCAAAATTTTGAATTTTAGAAAATTGAAAATTTTTAAATTTCCACAACTCGGTCGCTACTTATCTTAAAGAAACAAATAAAAAATGGAATTGTTCGTCTTAAAATGAAAATTTAACTGGAATTTATTGACATGTGTATTTTTACGTGTTAAGTAAAAAATTCAAAATTTTTCCAAACTGGATATTTTTAATTTTTTTGAATTAAATTCACAAAAAAAACTAGTGAAAATAACGAACAATTTGCGGGGTCGTACAAGATGGCAAGTTGTTTCGTTAATTTTTTACAGATTTTTACATTCTTTTATACAATTTAAATTTTTGCTCAAATCTCGAGATTTAGTTTATTGAATTCACAATTCACTGTTTTTCACTTTTTTTTGTGTATTTTTGATTTTCCGTCATTTAATGCATACATTGAAAAAATTAGAAGTTTTTAAATTGATTATGCAAATTCCGTTAATATTATTTGAAACAGCCCTTTCCTTTTGTTTTAAATAAATCTGTGTGTCAAGGGTTTAAGAATTATACATGTTTCTTTTTCGAACTCAAGGCTCTTACTTGTCAGGTGAACATGTCGCTTATATCCATGTCGCATACAAAATCATTGACATAAGCATTAAGGAATTTGTCATTACAATTATTGGCTAATGTCGTAAATTTTGCCTTCCGAATTTCTAGTATTATAATGACATTATATTTTCTCCGTACATTTTTCTCTGTATCATACTTTTATGTGTATCTTGTTCTTACGCAAAAGCTCTTAAATATATTGGGGCATCTTCTCAAGATTACCGCAAGGTGTCGAATTACTTGCAATTAAAGGGTTCCCCAATTACATTAATATAGCCATCATCCATGCAGGTTCTACATTACAGTCAAAATTTATTTCCCTGTTTTTTGTTCCTTATAAGAGTCATGTCCTTATATCATACATTCAGTGACAGATGTGTAAATCCTTTTCAAAAACCAAAACATGTTAAAAAAACTCATTTGAGACATTTATCGGCTGCGCAAATGTTACTATTTCCTGAATTGCTGAAAAATGTAAAAATTTGTAGTACGTGTAGAAATGAGATTCAGAAATTATCCTTACAGAAATCTGAAAATGAAGTCACAAATATAGCGGGAAATACATATGAAGAAGTAGATTATGAAACACACCAAATAATAGAAGAAATAGATCCTGAAATAGAGGAAACAACTCAAAAAGACTCCGAAACTGGCGACCCCAACTTTCAAACGGGGGAAAGAAATCAATGTTATGATAAAAATCATTTAGCGAGTCTCGAAGTCATGAATCAAATAAGATTTCTAAAATAGATTTTCCTGAAAGACAGAAAATCCAAAATACACAAAAAAAAGTGAAAAACAGTGAATTGTGAATTCAATAAACTAAATCTCGAGATTTGAGCAAAATATTAAATTGTATAAAAGAATTTAAAAATCTGTAAAAAATTAACGAACCAACTTGCCATCTTGTACGACCCCACAAATTGTTCGTTATTTTCAGTAGTTTTTTTGTGAATTTAATTTAAAAAAATTAAAAATGTCCATTTTGGAAAAATTTTGATTTTATTACTTAACACGTAAAAATACACATGTCAATAAATTCCAGTTAAATTTTCATTACACCCATAGAAAAGTACATTTCAAGACGAACAATTCCATTTTTTATTCGTTATTGTACGATAAGTAGCAATCGAGTTATGGAAATTTAAAAATTGTCAATTTCCTAAAATTTCAAAATTTTGAAAAATTCTCACACTTTAACGAGTGATTTTAAAAATCTGAAAAAATTGGACCAGTCTTATTTCACCGAAATGCATCTATACAAAAATTACGGACAAAATTGGTGATGATCGATTTTAAAATTGGGTGATTTGGCATGGAATGCCCCATATGTCGAAAAGTGTCCAATTTTTACTTTGTGACTTAAGGACTTTATATCAGTATCATGTACTTGTTTTCACGGTATTAATGAATTCCACCAAATGATTTTTTTCTACACTATTCGAAACTACAATTTGCTTAATCGTCTTCCTTTCGATGCATGTGTATATATGTGCACTAATGACACTCGGTACCAGTGTTCTTATTTCTGAAATCCTTTTTATTTTTATCGATTTTATCCTTTCATATTCAATGATTCGAATATTATAAGCGACTGGCAAGTAGGATCGGTTACGAAAATAGCCTCAAACCTAATTTTAGGTTATGCTGCCAAAATCAATTACAAACTTATCCTCATAGTGCTTGAGTGTAATTTTTTAACTTATTTTGAAATACTGTATGATTTTACTTTATTTTTGTCAGATTAACTCTTGGTTAACCAGTCGAAAACATGTTAAATTAATAACCTTTTCCAGATATCCTACATTCTTCTTTTATATAATAAAACTATCGATTGACAACTTATACTTATATCACATATAGTAATATGATGAGGTTAAAAAGTGCCTTAATGTAATATACTGGCAAAACATTCCATTACTGTAAATGGTATTTTACACGTAATCAACCCGTTTCTGTCAAATATTGCACGTAAAAGTTAGGTTAGGTTTAAAGTCTACAGTGCTGCGAATAGTTTTCGAATATAATATATACATCAGAAAACTTACTTACTAACCAAATATGTATAAGCAAAAGGTGAGACACAGCACCATTGAGGTGTTTTACAGTCTGACATATCAAGTGGATTATCCATTTGCGGCAAATGGATTCTAATTGCGGCAAGAGTACTGTTTTTAGAGTCACTGCAAGCCGTGAAATCGAGTTCTGCTCCCGGAGTGTTATTAATTACTTTTCACCATTCTCAAGCTTAGATAGTGACGTTACCCTTTTCACTTACTATATTCACAAAATAATGATTTCTGAAACAAAATTGCTAAAAAGTATAAAATTTGTTGTTTTGCAATTTTGTCAGCAAATTGTGAAAGAATGAATTCGAATACGTGAGAACTGAAATTAAAACTGAATTTATTCTAAATGAGAAATAAAATATTCTTTGCCATATACTTATCAAGATGATAGAGCGTTAAGCAAATTTGTTCAAAGAACTTTTTGCATTCCTGAAATTTACCGTGGCGCGTGCATCATAGCAATATAAGTTGACATTTTTTGGCACATATTCAAAATTAATGATTAAGTTTGATCTCATTTGCATGTCCCATTTTGTATTTGTATAAAAATGTAGTTCAATGGCGTCCGTAATTATGAAAATGAACACAACAGAAATATTTTCGTGTGCGGGTAAAAAAGTCCAGTTTAGAAAAACAACTTTAAAAAAGCCGAGCGTTAAAAAAACCAACCAACAGAGATAAAAGTTTTCGTTTTTTGTATATTGTGTTCTTACACTTTTTTTATTTTTAACATTTAAGAGTATTTTGTAATTTTTGTTGTTTTTTGTTTTATCGCATATAACTTACATTCTGACATTTCACGAAGATAATATTTTTTGTTATGCCGACAGTGGTGTAATATCATACGGGGCACACGGCGATGTCGATAAAGAAATGTATGATTTTATTTTACTACCAATAATGTGACATTACAAAAAAAGTAAAAATGTAAACAGAACTTTAATTTCATAAACAATTTAGTTCATGGTTTGCGTAGTTCAACTTGTCAACCACATAAGAAAAGCAACTCTACCACTCTGAAATTAAGATAACTAAAGAGGTTCAATAGTTAAAATAAAGCTAGTGGATCAGCTAATGTACTAAGTATTTCGCTATGTATTTCTACGGTACTAGAAATCATTTATTTTCATTTTCTGCTTCAAAATGATACTTTGAAAATATTTTGAATCGTAGCTCTTGAGTATATTCTGAAATATATAACGAATATCACAAAATAGCCAAAAGTGAATGAATCGAAAACGAAAATCAGTACTACTGGTATTAAAACGTCATGCATTGGACGATAGTTTATTTATAGGCCTTCTAATGTACTTCGAGTTATATAAAAAGTCGCACCGAGGCTATTCGAAACGCCCTGGAAAGCTTCCAGTTGTAGATTTGGAATTCTCGTCTTCTCGCGGCGTTCAGGGAATAGGGGCTTTCGACGTTGCGATATAAAAGTGGGGAGTAAAAAAAAATCATTTGGAACGTCAATTCCTTGCGATTCCCAAAAGAGAAAGATGTACTTTGTCGAATCGATTTCTACGTACTGTTGCAAATCCAATGGTTGACTGCCTGGACGTATGGAATATACATAGGATTACCGCATAAAATCTTGCTAAGGGACTTTGAGATTTTGTATTTACCGAATTCGGAATCTGAAGAACCATTTCAAGTAGAAAATTATTCTTTTTAATTTCAATGGGGAATGTCGTTCTTTTCTTATGCTATGTACCAAAATCTAATTTAATTTGAATGATTTCTGAAATAAGTAAGATTTCTATTAAAATATCAAAAGCACCTAACGAAGAAAGTTAGGCGATAATTAATATTATGATTTATTATAATCGTTAGGTAAAATACTTTATTTCTGAAAAAAAAATGATTTAAACACATATTTGAGGTAAGATAATTTCATTTGGCTACTGTTAAAATGAAAGCAAAGTAAAGAGAACGAAGAATTTAGTCAAGGAAAGAAACTGGTGCTAAAAATGATGACGTGGTAATATGGACTTCGTATGCTACCTACCGCTCGGAAAGCCACATGCGAAGCTTCTTCCTACTGAATTAAGTATTTAACGCGTGAGAAAGAACAAAAGGGATTCGTGTCCGTTCTTTTGCTTGATGTGTTGTTAATCCCACTCTCACTGCAGTCAGACACTTCAAAGGCCAATTCTTCTAATTCTAATCTAATTTATCATTCTTTGAAGTGCCAGAACATTTTTTCCACCATTATTTTTTTTTACTTACGTATTTTAAAGCATAATCTTTTGACGGGGAATATGCAAGATAGTTGTTGCGGTAAAATTTATTGCGATTAATTAATTGTCATGCACAGTTTTGTGCTATTTTAACTTTTATTTGAAAAATAACACGATTTCAATTTAAAAGAAATTGTTTATAAGGTTTTATATTGTTTTTTGTTATTTGAAACTATTCTTCAAATTAATTATTATATTACGATTCAATTATTTGTATAATGCTTACTCTTTTATAATGTGTACATTCTGAATAACTATACTATTGCGAAATGGAATTCTTCACGAAGTTTTGTTTTCGCAGTGGGTGGAGTTTTTCTTTTTTTCTTTTTAATATTTAGATTTATTTATCATGGCAATATATAAATAGAATGAATAAAAGTAAACTGAAATCTCAGTTAGATCAGGAATAATATAATCTATGAAATCATTTTGGTTTAAGTTTTTTAAAATTTGAATATTTTGAAATTAATGATTTTTATTGTTATTATAGTATTTTTCGTCACTAGGCCGTAAAACCCGATTTTACGGCCGTGTGACGAACATTATTTTTTGGTACCATAGCCGTAAAATTCGTAACCTATTTGGAAAAGGGGAAGGGGACTATTTGGATGTACAATGAGCTACATTATTCAGGACGCAAGTGGAAGGTATGTTCGAAGATAAGTTCATAATAAAGCAAGAACCGCACACGCACACGCACACACACACACACACATACATTCTAAGTAAGTCGTAGTAAAATGTTCTTCGATGTGAGTTTGAGCGAGCGGTGGGGTGGGGCGGGAAACGGGGGGGTTCAAAATATCCGATATCAAAATAGTTCTGGCTTTTAAAGAACAGAAAAGAGAAACGGTAGACTCTAAATCCTCTTAAGGAGAAAATTTTTCAAATCGATTCAATGAAAATTAAAGACATATTTGTTTATTTTACGGATATAAGTCCGTAAAAATTTTTTTTACGGACAAATCCGTAAAATTTGATTTTACGGACTAAAAACAGGCCGTAAAATCGAATTTTACGGCTCTGGTACCAAAAAAGATATTACGAATCTAAATTGCTATATACAAACTTAAACTAAACTAAATGTATATTGGTATTAATAGTTGTGTTATTCAATGTTTAATGGAATGTTGAACTTCTTATTTTGAATTTTACGAATATACTATATTCTGTTGTAAATATGTAATTATACTAATCAATGGCATTCAACAAAACGAGATACTGGATGTATAAATTAGAAAATCGAATTAATACCGATGCAATATTAATTTTCATTAATGCACCCTAATAGAACACTTCATTGGGAATATTCCAAAGTAATATTTCATCCATATTCCAGGAACATTGAAATGTCTAACGTTCGGAATATTCCTTTGGAATATTTCAGGAACATTGAAATATCCAACGTTGGAGATATTCATTTAGAATTTTATAATTTAGAAATATTATGAATACTATAAGTTTTGTGAGAATATTCCAAAAACAATCAAATAATATAGCCGAAATAATAATGCTGTAACGTACGAGCCGTAATACGTACGTTTTAAACACCCGATATATTTAGAATATTTTTTGGAAGTCTTCTAAATACTCAAAATAGTTGGAAAAGTGAAACATACGTTTCCTTTTAACACAGCTGCAAATCATAACTTATTTAAAAATAGCTAACGAAAATGTGAGAATGAGAACTTCGGGACAGTAGGTTTCTCCCGGAAAACGATCATAAAAATTATATCATATTCGATAAGCTGGCCCAAGTGTGAGAACGCTTTGGGACCGCATCCTTGTTCTCATTCTCATACATGCAATCTGGCGGAAAAACCGTCACTAAATTTATCTAAATCTAAACACAAAGGAAACCCTCTTAATCTCATGTTCCAGAAGTTTCTTCTTGAAAATATTTTAAAATTATATATTTTATTAAGTTACAAAAGAATCATCCTTATTCATTTAAACTAAATTGTTAAATATACATATTGTCAAAAATTGCTTTATCCAAAGACTAAAAAATTATAGTTAATATAAAAATATTGATAATAATGGATGCTTCTCTTGTAATACTTCTATTATTAGTTAAATATCATTTAAGATTTATATAAATCCTCGCCTTTTAATATCCGAACTATATTTTAACTGTTAAATCAAAACACATCTTTCTCTTCACTATTACAATAATATCTTCTTCGTCATTAATAACTATTACATAAACCGTCTTCAATTACATTTCAAAATATCAATTACCATTGGCGAATATTAATATTAAATAACATTTAAGTTGTTTAGTTATAATTGACGTATTGAATCGCACTTATAAATGCCTGTTTCAAATTATGTAACACTTATTAATATTAATGATCCACTTGGAAATAATGTTGACAACCACTTTAAAATTAGTGTTCGTAAATAATATTATTTCGTTTTTGTTTAAATCCAATGTTCATTAATATCAATAACTGATTTAGAAACAAGGCTTTAACTATTTGTGCATATGACATTAATATTGTTAATAATATAAAATTGTATTTGTCTTGCCTCGGCGACAGTTCGCTCGTATCGCCCCTCCCCTCGCCGTTTTTCCGAAGATCTTTGCACTCTTCCACCTCAAGAAAGTTCCCTATTGGCCCTTACACATGGGTCCAAGTTCCGCCCCAGACACTACTCCTGTCTCTATAAAAAGATGCCCCCTCGCCCTGCTCAGCAGTCAGTCAACTGTGGAGTTACCATTCCCGTCCCCTACGTCGTTAGTGCATTGTTAGTGTTGCCAACCTGTCCCCAACCAGCAACCAGCAACCAGTCGCCACCCGCTAGCCGCCAACCGCGAGTCGTCAATCGCTAGCCGCCAGCCATGAATCGCCAGCCACGAATCGCCAGCCGCGAATTACGAGTTGCCAGCCACGAGTCGCCACCCGCCAACAACTCGTTCTTCAATCCAACCCAACGTAAGTAGCAGTGCACTTTCCGCCCCGCAAAATCACCCTATGGTTAACTGGTTGCCCCCTTTTTCCTTAGCCCGCCAAATATATAACAACATTACAATTCTGTAATGTTGTTCCTACAACGGTCCCAAGTAATATCTAGGTTGCTCATGCTTCCTAACCCCAAATATTCCCCTTTTATTGTCAAAGTATATTTCAAATGTCTGTTTTTGCCCTCCAGTTTTTACCTTACAACCCGAATCAGAAGACCCAAACTTAAACTACAGTTGACTGTCCCGAGGCAAGTAATTAGCCTCGTTAAATAAATTAAATTACGATTACCATTATTATTATTGTTTCCTTTTTCCTTCTCTTGAGCTTCCTAATACTTAGGATGATTAAGAAGAATCTCCCTTTCCTTATGTTGCGTCAATCCCGGACGTGACAATGCAAAATGAACGAATATCATTTTCTAAGAGCTGATTTCAGAATATTTCATTGAGAGGTCACAATTATTAAATTTAATCTCGTGATTATATTCATAATTGATAGAATAAGGTTTATTTTTTCGAGATATTGACGTTTCGAAGAGGTTAGGTTGATTCAGGGCAAAACAAAAAAAATTCTAGTTGAAGTTCATATATTTTGTATACTTTTAGTTGTAGAAAGGCATCGATCCGGCAACATTATTGATACGACAAAAAAAATTCACAAAAAACGAAACACACGAAATTTTGTTCATTTTTTTTTAATACGCCATATTGGTTTTTAAAGCAGTTTAAATGCAATTTTGACCACGCCAATCGAAAGAGCATACTCGAAAATGATAGGGATGGTCACTTTCAAATCAATATTAATCTTATTTCCTGTTGAGAATGAAGGTCGAAAATCAACGTAAATATGTGCGTCTCCCGACCTTAATGGGTTGAAGTGTATTTTTTTCCGAAAATTTTTGAAAACATATCCATTTTGGGAATATATCCAGCTCAATCCAGACAGTATGGGCCTTTTTTAATAACAATTTTCTTTGTAAAAAACACGTTCTACAGTATTTCCACTTGTCCTTTTACATGCTGTGAAATAAAGCAAAGTATGCTTATTTTTGTATTGCTCTACTGCGGTTTGTCCGTTAAGCGAGCCTTGGTCGTGCCTGAGTAATTTTCCATTTCAAGTAGTTACGCCAGGTTATGATCAGACGCGCGGAGCCTTGGCCGAGTCGAGAGTCAACGGGAACCCTTTTATGAAAAAAGGCCTTTTGAGATGATAATAACGTAAGTCACCGACAATGAGCGATAACTCTGTAAGATTCTTAAAGACAGAAGGGATCAGGAATAAGATATACCTTAATGACATCGGCATTGTTTTCAGTTTGGAAAGCGTGAAATTTCGCCTGCGGCGCGCCCGCGGTTATTGAATAATTCACCAGATAACAAGCCTCCAAGGCGGCTCGCGCGAGCCGCTAAGAGAGAAGACAATTACCAGGAAACAGCTCGAGATAACAGCAACAACAGCTACCGACAGAGAGTCGCTGCTACGGATATGCGGCACCGAACAAGCGAACGACCAAGTCGAGCTGTGAGCCGCCCACAGAATGCGAGACGAGCCAGCCGAGTCGCGTTCGCCCTTATCTTTATAGGACACCCGTTATATCGCGATCGAGACTAGCATACCGCCGTTAATTAACACGCTACCACGTTGTCTTTGCGGCACAAAAATAGCTTTGCACCCGAGAATTTCATGCGAACTTTGCGCCCCTTTGCCTGTCGCTACCATTTACTTCAAACGCTCAGATTTTACTGATAATTGCACTAGGATCGACTGATAATGAGAACAAATATGTCAGTATACGATAATAAAAAAGAACATCGACTATTCCTCGTATCTTCAATAGCTATTGATGTTAGACAATGTGTAAACTCACCTACAGGCATAAAACTTGCATATGTTTAAACAAAAAAAAAAGTATTTCGTGTTTTCCATTAACCCCTTCACTGGTAGCAGTTTTCAAATAAAAAATACAAAAAGTGTTGTAATTGTAGTCAAGGAACCGTAATATTAATTAAAAGAGTAAATCGAGCATAAATTTTAGAACGGACACAGAAAAATTAAGTAATAGTTATAATATTTTAATTAATGATTTGTAAATAACATTGTATTTTAAAAGGTAACGAATTTGTATATATAGGATTGACACATTTAATTATGTATTATGTTTGTACTGTGAGTCTAAGAGTGTGTGTGTGTGTGTGTGTGTGTGTTTACAAGTCAGTGTAATCTGTGTCACATATTTAGTATACGACGTACGGTTACTCATGTCGGGTGAGTGTTGTTTGTTTTATAATTATTTTGTTGTAACGAGTGAAAATGTCCTTAATTTATATTTTTGTTCATATTTTTTTCGTGTGTTATATTTTGTTGTTGTTTTTTTTCTATGTATCTGTTAATAGATGCCCCTGAGGAAGACGTCCAAGACGGTCGAAACGTTGGGCGTGAAATAAAAGACCTGTTTGGTCCTTTTATCAACCAATAGGTTTGAACCGTGTCGGCCATTTTTTTACTCTTTTAGTTAATTAGGGATTTTTGAGGGTCGGTGTTTACGAATCTGATGTCAGAATTTAAAAATTCAAAATGGCGGATCCAAGATGGCGAATACAAGATGGCCGACGAAAATGCAAAAAGTTACTCGATGTAACAGAAATTTGTTACTCGGAAGTTTTTGGGGTCTAAAATACTCTCCGTCCTCTTCTTTTCGTTGAGCAGAAGAAAGAGAGAATAGCTGTGCAAAAATATGCGCACATGCCCCCTCCTCTCGTAAAAAATTCTTGCGCTCTGCGCAGAAATGATCAGCACTAGTAGTTTTCACTAATAGCAATTTCGTGCACTATTAGATCACTAGTGCAATTCTGCAGTCTCGCAAAACTATGGCAAAAGTATTTTATGAAATACATGAAATTGAGGTCGCTAATATAAGGTCAAAATTAATTTTCCACATTCGGTCTGCCATCTTGGATCTACCATAATGAATTTAGCAAATTTGACGTCGGATTAGGTAATATACAGTACTTTAAATTATTTAAATTTTTTCACAATATATTAGGTTAGTCATTTTGAATTTTGAGCAACCGGTGACAGATTCGTAATCAGCGACCCCAAAAACCCTCTAGTAATAAATTTTAGCAGAATCAAGTAACATTTTGCATGTCGATTCACCATATTGGATCGGCCATTTTGATTTTTGAAATTTTGACCTCAAATTTGAATTCAGCGACCCCAAAAACCTATGAGTAGTAAACATTGCGGGAAATGAACAACTTTTTTGCTTTTTCGATCGCCATATCGGATCGGCCATTTTGAATTTTGAAATTTTGACCTCAAATTTGAATTCAGCGACCCCAAAAACCTTTCAGTTACAAATTTCAAGACGATTGGTTGAGTCGTTTCAAAGCTATTGATATGACCTCTACAGACGTCATCACCAGTTATATCACGATTTATTTTAACGTCTATAGACGTCATCACCAGTTAAGGGGTTAACAGAAGAAACTAGATTTTCAAATGATCATAAAACCGTATTATTATATACAAAAAGAAGACATTTCTAAACGAATATGATTTTCCTAGTAATTTTGGGAATGCTCTTCTTGAAGCTTTGGTTTTACCAAATCGAATTTGTAAAAGAAAACTGAAAAATTTGAAATACTATTTTTAGGTCAATGCACTTTCGGGGGATAATCCTATTATTATCAACGTTTATGGGAAAAATTGAAGTTTACTGAGGCATTTTTATTCTTGCTTAATATTGGTAATAACCTTTTTGAAGTGGTGGATTTCCAATATGTCCGACATTAAATTGTATACTGGGAAGTTCTCGCGATCGTGGTTAGGAATTTGACATTGGATTTCATTTATTGAAAGTGGGGTATATAATATGTCTAACAATAAATTTTGTAAACTTTAATATTTTTTATAAAATTTTGGGGCTTTTCGTAGTTGTTGATTATGACACTTGACATTCTAAGTTAAAAGTCTCTGATCCTAAACGGCGCTCAAGAAATTGGTTTATGTTTTATTTATGTCCCTATATTCTCTATTACTTCGACCCAGACTAAGTCTGGACGAAGTATTGAATTTGGTCACTTCGGGCCTAAAAATTACCCTATATTTTTTCATCAAATGTCGACGTTTCAGACCCTAAGGAGCCCAAATCAACAATAAAAAAATTTGTGTCCGTGATCTTGTACGTACGTACGTCCGTACGTCCCGTTTTTTTGTCTCGCGATAACTCGCGAACGGATAAGCGTATTGACATAAATTTTTTTTTAAATACGCGTCTTGGCATAACTTAGATCTGATTAGATTTTGGCGCAGATGCATCCGTCCATTACTAAAATAAATTAGCCCCAATTAAGTTCCTTCGTAGTTTTTTTGCATTTATTTTGAAAAATACAAATTTCATTAAAAAATGTTTCAAACAAAAAAGATTGAACATGAAATTCTCTACAAAAAAGGTTGTATGCATTTTAATGCAAAAGTATTAAATGTGGTCACCTCGGCAAAAAAATTACCCTATAGTTTTTCATCAAATTTCGACGTTTCGACGCCCTACCCCCCAGGGGTAGTCTTCGCCAGCCCCTCGGGCGCGGTGATCACCTATGGACGCATAAGTTCTTTTATGCCCTTGATACGAAAATAACTATTTCGATATATCTAAAAGATGTCTTATAGTATCTAAAAGATATCCGTCATAGATCTTTTCGACACTTTCAAGATATCTTTGACGAATTATATGTATATTGTATATATAAGATTATAATGATACAGACAGTAATTGGTAAAACACTGTAAACATGTAATATGCATCGAATAGTATATTACAATACAAGTGCTTGAAGTAAGTGTTTTGCCACTTTTATTTATTAATACTTCGGCTGGCCTGTTGTCGGCGTCGACGTTTTGAAAATGCTCCTTTTCATACACATAAGAAACACTATATTGTTGTAACATATCTATCGAAGACACTTGGACCTAAATATGATTGGACCCCCAAATATCAATATAATTTTATAATATAATTGAAAGCTGTTAGTAAAAAAACGAGTATTAAGGAATAGCCGACTCTCCACTGGGTCGAAGTTTCTGAGCGAGCGAAGCGAACGAGGAACCACGCCAACACTAGTTTGTATCTTATAAACATCACTTAGAGACTAGTTTTCTGATTTTTTTCAGAATTTATCGCCTCCTATACCGAAGGAAGCAGAGAGTACTGAGTGCCTCCTGGGAAGCACGGGATACTTTTCGACCGGCTACTTATCCCCACAATTCTATGTTTTCGGCTCGCTGGTACTTAAAAACTATACATTCTAGACTACGGATCTCATTGATTTTTTTGTAGGAAATTTTCTGCACTACAAAAAAATCCTTTCAATTTTTCTCTATTTTACAGCGTTTTCTAAACAGAAACGGTAGAAAGAAAAACAACGAGTTTTCAGAACATAAGACAAACATGGCGGCGGTGGCCGAAGACCTTGTTCTTCATTCTATCGCTTTTTCCCACAAAAAATTTCGGGAGAGTCCTAGTCTGAAATTTATAGTTTAGGCACAAGGGGGTCCAAAACATAGAATCGTGGAGATAAGTAGCCAGGCGAAAAGTAACCAGTGCTATGGAGCACTCAATACTCTCGGCTTCTTTTTGTGTAGTCTATTTCGATATTCCCATTATTAATTTTTAGGAGCCAGGAAGCTTGGATTAAAAGAAATTTTGTTTCTATCCTGAAAATGTAAAGGTAAGTTATTTATTTGGTTACTTACCATCGATCGTCATGAGCGCTATTACATTCTTTCCTCTTTGATCGCATCTGAGTGGTACCGCATTTTAAAAAACTCGATGTCGTTCAAAAGCAAGCTCAATGTCATGCTTCAAAATCGACTCCTATATCCTCAATACATACTTGTAAAGTGCTTTATTTGTAGAAGGTTACTAAACACGACTTTGGCGATAATGAAGTTTCTTTATTTTAGAAATCAGTCGATCATTCGCTTAATTATCTATCTAAAAGTGTCGCAGATTGTTTGAAGTGACATTCTCTTCTTCATCATTGCATACATTCAGATGATTAGAGAGTTTTATATATGGTATGATTCAAATTATAAATAACGAAGTGATTCAGAGAATGAAGTGTTGCAGGTGATGCAGCGTCCCAGAAAGTGTTTGACCTGGATGAAAAACAAAATTTTCTGTCTTTTCTCTTAGAAACACCTAAAACTTAACAAATGAGCCTTCTACTAAGGTAAAGTTTAAATTCAGACTAAAAAATTTGAGCATTTAAATTATAACCTGAATCGTTTGTCCGGAAGACACGGACCTCTGTCTTCTTCAGATACAGTACCCGGTTATTTTTAAGAGGAGTCTATATAAACTTTGAAGCCTGAATTGAGAATAATATAGAAATTATATATTTACAATTACCCTTTTAATTTATTCCAAAGTTTGTTGAAATATTACTCGAAAAAGTTATTAAAAAAAATAAACATAAATAGAATCTGCACGCACTATTAGTTTATTTATTTTTATAAACTCTAGTCGACCTATAAATTGCTTTCATTTAAAATTAACATTCGTGGAAAACGATTTAAGAGTGACACCCACAAATATTGGTGATTTCTATTCTCGAGATTGGTTTCAGTTATATGATATTATTATAATTAGAATGATGAAAGATAATGCCGGACAGTAAATTCCACGGTTTCACGTGAAAAGGGTTAAACAATTATCATTGAAGCCGCTATTCATCCATCATCATGAAAGCTTAGATGTTCAATATAAGTAACATTCCTCAAAGTGTTTACAGTTGGCCGGAAGTGCGGGTAATTACTACTTAAGTTCCACAATTTTATGGTACATAAAATGCCACATCAGTAATAAATTGTTCACGGTTTATTTAAAATTTCTCGATCACAGTATGCTACGTTTTTTAAAGTATAGATTCCTACTTCTCCATTTTGTGTAGTTAGAAAATTCACTCGAGGAATTTTAAAGAAACAAAGAATATTAAAAAGTGAAACCAGAAACAAAGTCTACTTTTTTTAAAAACTTCTCGACTTTTTTAATGAACTGCGTTGCCAAATATCCTAGAGGCATTGTTTGTCGCATCTATTTTTCTTCTTATTTGAAAAAGTACAATAGAAACTTTTTGATTCCGTCATATATGAAGATAATATATGTTGCTAAGTAGGTTTAAATTAATGAACATAACTTTTTCTGTTAAAAAACTCGTATTTTCATTTTAGATAGTAATACGTAATTTATGCGTAATATATCAAAGTATATTGCTAATATAAATATATTTTATTATAGAAAATGATTTTCATAATTTACATAATATTAATTTAAATACATTCTGTATTTTGAGGATTTTATTTTAAATCTTGTGATTGCTTGATTTTGTTTCACTCGGAAAAAAGAATTTTAGAGTTGAGCAAATAAATTATTGAGAACACAAATACCTTTTAAAATATTTATATCTGCTACTTTCACAATTACGCCGACAAATCTATATATTAAGAAGAGAATAATCGACTTCCTGACATTAACCATTAAGATAATTATACTTATGGTTACTCTCTGAGATATTAGCGGCAGTTATAATTCATTCTTAAACATCAAGACAGTAAGATATCATATTTAAGATATGTAATAAGAACTATCTGGTGATGACTGCCCTTATTTTAAACATGTACACAGCTAATTAGCAACTTTCTTCGTAGCTATAAGGAAAATCCTACTTATGTTTTTTCAAAATATCTTACGACTAGCAAGTATCACCAAGCGTTTATTCAATGTAAAGTATTTCTGTACCTTTTTATCATAATCTAGCATGACATTGTACTAAATATTAAAACTATTGAGTTATTGTAATACCATTCAGGGTACTATAAAAATATATATCACTGTAAAAAAAACTTCCGAAATGCTTCCGTTACATGTATATTAATTCATCATTTTCTATATCTACATATACATATTATATTATAGATATGCACCTTTAGAAAAATTAATGTACTGTACATTGAATGTACATGAAATTTTATGACATTTTTAACAGTGTACCATTTAAACATTATTTCCTTAATTTAAAGGTCAGGAAATAGTCAGAAATGTAAATGGTGCGAAATTTCTACAAGTATCAAAGGCTGAGGGAAGACATTCGTGCGAAACTGGGATATGAGGCTTAAATAATTAGAAATTAATTGTGCAGAAGAACATAAAGTGGTGTAGATTATAGTTAGTAGAAAATTATTATCACTGAATTTTTTATTTCAATGTTTATAGCCATATCTATTTTATATTCTTTCCTTATGTAATGTGTGTGCTCGTGTGCTCATTACGAATATATTTAACGTAAATATCATTATTTTATATGGCCCATTTAATACAGAAGGTGTTATCTATTAATAATTGATGAAAATTAAATTTAATGTAAATAATTTCGTTAATTAAATTGTTTGGTAACTCCCTTTTTATCCCGTGTACAGAATTAATTATATATTTGTGTATAATCTTATATAAACATTGTTTACTTTTTCATTGAACAAAATTCTGTAATGATCTCCCGCAAGTATGTCCGTAATAATTATTTTCATCAGCTTATGGCTCATTTTCAGAAGCCTGTAATTTTCGAAACGCCCTTATAAACTGTTTAATATCATATAGTACCATGGAAAAAGTGATCATTTACATTTAAATAAATACCCAATATTTTACGCTTGAAACTGTCGAATTAGTTTGGACATTTTTAAATTTAATTTTCAGTTTAGATTTGTCATATTTGCTTAGGTTTGGAATAAGCAACCACAAAAACTATAAGAAGCATAATTAACATATAAAAGATATCTACTTCTTATGATAAAGATGAATTCTTTAAATATACGAATATGTATATTTAAACAAAAATTTGTGTGCATTTTTACTTAATTTTGTTTTATTCATACGATGTCAAAATTGGGTCACAAGGCTTTATAGCTTTTTAATTCTGGTGTATTGACGTACATATGTGTACAATTTGTTTAGTTGTATATAAAATATGTATATTAAGCTTATTTGGATAGGATTTCAAATATGGGCACTTTAGTTCAGTTATATTAACTCTATTCTACACTTCATTCTGCAAGTAAAATGAAATATCTTTAAATATAGATATATATCAATATTATTTGTTGATAATCTCGTTCAATTTTTTTTAATAGGGCAAACCGAAAAATAAATTGTTCTTTTTACAATAGTTTGTTGTACAGAAAATGTTACCGAAAGCAAGCAACGATACATACAATATTTAAAGCATAAAGAGGTGTCACAACAAATCTGTAATATGAATATCGACGGTTTATTTTAATAATATGTGGTGCAATGGATATAATAATACACCTTAGAAATTTAATTATTCCTCGTTTATAACTTCTTACATAACGATATACACAAACTGCACAGTTATATTGAAAATAATTTTGCCGTACTTTACGCGATGTCAGAATAAGCGAGTGATTTTAAACTTTGATGTGGATAAGTTTGAAGTTTGAAGATCGAAAGCTCGACCGTTTGCTACGGCAACTAACAAGTGTCGAGAATTTGTAGAAGGAAGGAACACTTTTACATTTCCTGTTATATTCTTTCCGTTCTCGTTATTACGTAACATTTTTGCGGAATAATGAGATTCGAAACGACGAATGCATTATCGTATATATTTCAATACATTTGACTTTCTATTTTTCTTAATGTTATTCTATATATATTTATGAATTTTATTTCAAAATAGGTTACAAAAATGCATATTTTATCAACTATTTTTAGATTTGTAAAGTCCAGGAGGGCTTACAGAAACTATAGAGGTAAGATATACTAACCTGCGGTCATTTCACATTTTCAAGTTATAGGCAGGATGTTGCGATGGACATTTTTGACTTCTTTAGTAATTAAATAATGTTGAAAGTAATTAACTTTATTTCCTTGTTTATTATGATTTTAAAAATGTTCCATAAATTATCTATTTCATAGTGATGTTCATTTATATCACCATCTAGTACTTGTAATATAGAGTATTCATTTTTTGTATATTTAGTTGTATGATTGTGTTCGCATTTCGAAATACTTCTGGAAATAGTTATTCTCTGTCACAGTAGGTAGCATTTCGTTTTCGAGATGCAAATATAATATTGTCAAATATTCATTATTATGGCGTATACGTCCATTATCTTCTATATAGTTGTAGTGCTCCAACGTGTGCAAATTCCCCTTTTAAAGTACGAGTTGTAAAAATCCTCGAGATCAAACGAGTAATTCGGCTTTGGTGACGATATGATCATCAAACTTTCGAACATCATAATTATTAACATCTTATATTCATATTCTAAGTCGCATTCATCACGTTACATTATGAAATAAAACCACCATTTATACGTAAAATACAACCATGAAAAGTTTTAATTGAATGATTACTAATATGTATTAATTAAGGTGAAGCATTCTAAGGATAGCCGCAAGTGATTATAACTAGATAGGCGAGAAGCCCTTTGTTTTGTTTCAGTTCCGAACAGCTCTATTACATGCATGAATGTTATTATCAGCTTAGAGCAGAGGAAATATAGATAATTTATTATAAAAAGCATAAACAGAAGAAAAATTTCAATAAGATCTAAATTAAAAATTAGTATTATATTTTTAATAGAATAATTTGTAATTAATAATAGTCTTACATTAAGCTTTTCTTTGTATAAAAGTGCTTTAAAAGTCTGACACATTTGTCATTTGAACACTATAATTCCAATATTGTTTTATTAATCCCTGTATTTACAAATTATAGTTATAGTTATCTTTTTTAATAGAGCTATCTCAAAATGTAGTCTCTAGTGGGCAATTATCTTCAATCAAACCAGAAAACCACCTTCAATGGCATAATAAAATGTGGAGAAATTGTGGCATGATAATCATCTGTTCTATGATATTTTATAAATATCTGCTATAATATGAAAAATGCAGAATATTACAAGTTCATGATGGATTTTTCCAGAGTATATCGATTACGAAGAGACGTGAAATATAATTTCATAAAAGAAATACACATTTAGAATTCTGCTTCTTCTACGAATTATTTCTGTAGTTGTACGCTGTAAAAACGGAGTATTAAATTCTGTCCCGACACAATTGTTTTCACATAATAGTCATGAAAGTATTTGTTAATAACATTATCTAAATTCATGGACAAGACTAATTGTAGCATTCAATCTTAACGAAAAAAGTTATGTGAAACATTATTGAATAATTATTCTGTTTCTTTCTTCTTATCACCTATTGGTGGTTTTGATTTGACGTTTATTGGGTACGATAAATGGGCTTAATTTTTTTTTTATTTTAAAATCTATGTTATTGAAATTCAAGGAATTTTTTACTGAAAAGATACTCGAAAAATGAGAAGGATAATAAATATCATTTTTCTAGTTTTCCATGAGCCTCTGACAAACGAGGTGATTGTCTCGAGTTCGCGTGAAACTGATGGATGAAATATCTAAAGATCCTTGGCTCGCATTCGTAGCAAACACATGCATGTTTTTTCTTTGTCGTGAGCTAAAAAATGTTTGTAATAAACGTCAGACCAACCAAAAATAATCGACCTATTAATTTAAGTAATATTAGCTTAATTTCGCTTAATCAAGTTTATTTCATCTATTTTTCCATTCATCAAAGTTTAACCTGACGCTTTAACTAGAAAACTGCGGTAGATTTGAGGTTATGTATCTTTTTCGTTATTTAACTGGAACTAGTAAATGGAACAATGTAATTTGTCAATTTTACTGATTACTTATTTTGTAAAATGGTAGGATTAAATAATTTTCTCTCTCTTTACTTCTACCCGTAAAATGTTTAAATTTGATTGTCTTATGTTCAAATTATTAACAATAACATATCATTTTAAACATGCCATGATTTGAATTATTCAAAAACGCGATAGAAAGATTCGAATAAAATGACTCACAAAAAAACATATTCAGAGAGCCCAAACACATCGCAAAACATTGTTTAATCATGTTTTGTGACCATATGCAACGGCTGAGTTATCGTTTTGTAGGGCGTTTTGAAGTGCGTCACTTATATTACATATATATAATTATTAAATACATACACATAAACGTCATATTTACTTTGTTACTTTATATCATTTATGCGGCTAATGAGCTGGGTTAATGGCATCATCCGTCACAGGCCGATGCAGACAAATAAAGAATACTTAGATCAGTTTGGAAAACAGCTATAACTCGCCTCTTGACATATATATTTGTAGCTATAAGTATGTGTTATTGTAGAGAGCATGAGTTTTATATTTGCCAATAACGACGTAAATAATAATAATAATACTTAAAAATTCGTTCAAGGCAACGATCCGGGTTGGTATATGCCCGAATTCGTATCTTCACCCAGTAAGGTTTTCTACATTATCCATTATGAAAAGAAAAGTTAACTTACAATCTAAGCAACGTTCAATTTACAATTTGCAACAACCCAAGTAAAAAAATTATGAATAAATGATACATAATTTATACATAATCATCCATATATAGGTAATGTAAGGAATTGAGCATGCATAATCTATACATAATCTACACATAACGTGCACAAAATGTATATTAAAAATAATTATAAAAATATAATGCACTAATAATAATAATTTTTATTTAACCAATTTCTATGTCTGAAAAATAAATACATTTGAACTAATGATTCTGCGCCCTGGGTTGAAATTTCAAGTGACGAATTGAAGACATCGAAAATCAAAGGCACATGGAAAAATGAAACATTTCATTAAAAACCGATGATCCGGCTTCAAAACTGATGTCCACTGATCACTAGCCACATTTTCCTGGATTATCAGGAACTGTCAAATATCGCCTGGAAAATCGTCAGCAAATTCAAATCTGAAAATCTAATCCAAACAAAATCCGAAAGAAACCAATAACACAAGAAAAGAAATCACATTTTACTATTATTTATTTAATTAATGTATTTGATAATGTAGTTGTCTTTTTGATATACCTGTTTTAGTGGAGGTTTGGCAGAAACTGCCAAAAGTAAATCACGTTTTCTTCTTTTCATTGGATCGTTAGTAACGCGGTTGCTAAGGTATAGTGATTTTTAAAATGTACAAATTTTTCTTACAGTATGGATCGAACCTCCATAAAAGTACGTCGTAATGAAATAACCAAATTATTTTTAGAATTGTACTTGCTAACAAAATCCAGGAGTTGTGGCCAGTGACTAAATGGCATCAGTGATGAAGTCAAATTTCGATGATTTCATTTCCTGTTTAATAAAATATACCTCATTTTTGTCGATGCTTCGTCGTGTCGCTTCTCAAAATTGTTTCGTGGACTTTTGCACGCGTCGATTGTGATTTTTCTCTTTTCTTCAATTTGCATATCTTATGTATAGATTATGTATAGATCATGTATGTTCAATTATATGCATAATTTATATATATATGCAATTGCAAGACCAATTCGTAATACTTTTATCTAGACGGTTCCCTGTACTAATTTCAATCCCAACGCTTCTCGTTAGTAAGGAACCTACCCAAACTACTTCACTACCTAGCACACAAAAAGATAAAAATTTTATGAAGATCGTGAAAACTTTATAAATAACAAGCTAAAGTATTTTGTTTTCATTTTATCAGATTCTGTATATTTTATTAAAAACAATGAATGAATATTACTATTTTAAAATGTTTTGCAAATTAACCCTCGTGCGACCGGATGTTTAGGGACTAGAACGCCGTCGAATGGACGTTTGGACGAGTATACACGTCACTGGGCACAAGGAGATTAAAATTAACAAGAATTATATCGAAACTAGAAAGTAGTATATTAGAGAGCGGATCTCTGGTAGAAAGTTGTCCAGTTTTTTGTTACAGTGCCCAGTTTCTCTACACCTTTAACACGTGGAAAATGTAAACTGGATAGAAACTAGAAAAAAACTGGATTCATTTTGTACTAGAGATACTCTACATTTTTTATTATTTAATTCGCTATAACTAATCGGGCTATAGCAGGAAAATGCATACATAAGGCTACTACGCCTACGCAGATGTTTTGCATCAGCTTGATGAAATATAATTTCATTGGCGGATATTTTATCTGTAAAAGTAAACGAAGTTGAGATTATAAACTCGTTCTTTCACGAAATTATACATGCGCTTTTATCAAATATTACTTTTGAGCATTCGTAAAGTTAAAGTAAAGTTTGAAAAATTCAAGGGATAATTTAAATGTTTGCGTTCGAGTGAATATTTCCGAGTTCCCGTTCTCTTTTTCGAGTTTCTCTCTTGCACAGTCCCTCCCTCTCTCTTTCTGCTGTTGAACACCCCTTCTTTTGCGCGTACTATACCGGTGCATCTCAGTTGCCCACGTATATAACGCCTGCGACGTCGAAACGTATTTTGCCTCGCTTACTGAAGTATTTGGTCTTCCGTCAGCCATGCCAGTGTAAATCTCATTCATAATAATGCCGCTCGCAGGCTCCTTCCGGATTCCGGGCTCCTCGAAACTCCCCCGCGCGTTCCACGGCGTTGCTTTGCAGGACATCGCCTCTGCCATTTTCCAGTCATCTCTCTCCCTCCGTTTCGACTTTCCTTTTAATAAGAGGAAGGTGGAAATGTAGAATATTGCAGTTAACCAACGAAAATAATTCTACAGAAAAACGCCGGGTTTAATCTCACAACGCCTCAAAGACGTTTCTCGAAACGTATCCCTGAACATCCTAGGTGTATCTCAAATACTTCCAACAGAAAGTTTGTGCAATCGTATATGCTTTAGTAATGCAAAAATGCAATGTTATAAATATCCCTTGATGTCAGTGAACAGTGTCAGACAGAATAATCTTGGTTGGATCTTCTTTACCTCTTTTAACAAAATATTTTTAGAATACCAAAATCCATACACTTTTTAACCGTGATAAGAATCGAAAAGATATGCGTTCTTTACATTTCATAGGAGCAGTGTAACCGATATCTAGTAGGCTAAGGACGTACTGTAGACATTTTGTTTAGAGATGTATTCTAACTCTAATCAATGTATTTTGACCGCGTGATTTTGTAATGCGATATATAATTTTATTTTTATCTATAGTTCAACATTTAAACTTTGATATTTTCTGTTTTGCGACCGTACCCTTAGCTCACCATTATATCTACTATTTCCACGCTCTTCATCCCTGATGGTATTAATTCGTTCTCAACTAACTCTTGTATTGAAACACTTGTTATCTTACTTGTATTCTATCTGATTGGCTACGTAGCATTAGCACGAGCCATAAATAAAATTACTTACTTACTTACTTACTATTGAAAAATTTGGGAACACCTCAAAAATCCGAAACATTGATAAATCGACATTTAAAAAGCCGACACTCAAAACACGATGACTGTCAAAAAGCCAATGAGTCATTAAGCTGTAATATTCATGAAAACATCAATATCGGCTTTTTAAATGTGGATTTATCAATGTTTCGGATTTTTGAGGTGTTCCCAAAAAATTTTTACTATAGAATTTGTACTCCGTCATGTCGCTCTTTTCTATTATAATTTTTAGCGATTGTATTACAATACTTTTTTTGGATCGTTAAAAACTCGGAGCTTAGCTAGTTATACTAAATTATTTATTCTAATTTTAAAAAGCTAGGGTTTGTGTGGTTCCTCGTTTGCTCAGAAACGTCGACCCTGTGTCACGTCGGTTATACCCCAATACTTTCACAGGTTTCTGCAAAATGTATTTTTTTGTAGATTCATATTTCTTACTCGACAAACATCTGCACATGCCGTAACCCTTGACTCGTTTTGGTCGAAAAATTCAGAATTTAATTATATTCAGTTATTAAATAAATTCAGAATCATTAAACAAATTCAGAGACTACTCAGAGAATTGTAGCGCACTTGCCATTTCAACCCTTATTATTGCGTAGTCTGTGAGTTCCTAAAGTACTGATTTTGCTACATACGTTGATGTCAGCGTATATTTCTAATTCGCAGAGTGATATGTGTTAGATCCTCGTCTGCGGCTCACTAATCGACCGTCAAAGGTACAAAACCGAAAAGGAATAACTCACCCGAATATTTTTAATTTTTCTCGCTGTCATTAATTGCAAATACTGAGAAATATTCAACAGCGAATATTGTACTTTTACCGAAAATATTTTATTTTATCAATACTTTTTACAATATTTTTTTTTATTATTTTGTACATAATTTTCTAATCGATTCTAAAATCTAATCAGGTGTAAATCGCGCCAAGATACATTTATAAAGCAAAACAAATACCCCAATACTCCTATCCGCTACCGAGATTTTCATGTGCAAAAACTGATACACACGGGCGGACGAATGGCCGGACATACGTACAAGATAACAGACACAATTCATTGCACTCCTGAATGGGAACACCTCTTAAAATGAAGGTAACTTCGTTGCGTAATGTACCATGGTGATTATGTACGATGATCTTTAAAAATTGAGATTACTTTTCTAACAACTAACTGTTTTACTCCAATTACAGGTCGAAGGTGAAAAATCGAACCATCATTCAAGGCAAAAAATGAAGGTGGTCATAAATTTGGAAATGGTTTTGCGCACGATAGTTTCCTCGTAATCAGAAGAGCCATCAAGGCCACCGACTACCTTAAATAGAAGAGCCATATTGGACGTCTTCATGGGCTAACTGGTTTCTGGGTTTACGATAACAGGTTCGTATCCACGTACAAATTATGCCCAACTGAGTTATAACCAGTCAAGTCAACTTTAAATTATAAAAAATTATTATTTTATTTTTTATTTTGTACATAAAATACATAAACTCGGTGTCCTGGGTTGCAGCGGTCACTAGGTTCAGGTACACCGGCTCCATATTTTTTCAGCGGGTTGACGAAAATACGTAAACCAAGTTCGCCAATCATGGAACCTAGGGGGCGTGCTGCCTAGGTTTTATATGTTATTTCATTTCATAGTAAGCATTAGATTAATTTAAAAATCAGGTCTCATGGGGCTGATTACGTGGTCCCGGAATCGAGCTGCATTGATCTTGGCTTGAACTTGGAACAAAAACTTGAAACTCATTTCTAAGGTCAAACAGATTTGTACTTTGGGTTAAACTTCAAGGCAATTTCGAAATTAAAAGTTAGGAATACGTCATCAACAATTTCGAGCTTTGGTCGACAGCCACGATTGTGAAAAATTTTCATGTCGCTTCGTCCGACCATTTTTATGTAATCACCTGGACAGGTTAAAAAATGTCGTTAAAAAAAAAGTTTTTCATGTTCAGAATTCAAAGAAAAACTAGTGGCTTCGATCATGGGATCTTTGGCTTATATACTCAGCGATTGGGCAGGGTTAAAATAAACTGACAATGATAATTTTCATAACTTCGATCCCCAGGCACTTGTTACCCGGAGCATTACTATATAACATAAGGGATATTATTACTATTATTAATTTTTGTTTCGTCGCAATATTTGTAATTAATAAAAGCATAATTTCTTCTTGACACGATGTCTTTCTCTTGGTAGAAGAAGTCATAAACTTATCGAAAAATGCATTAAATAAGTGATTGTTCTAACCCAGTACATTAGAATGTCCCTTTAAACAGCAAACAGGTAGTGCGCGTAACAGTAGTTCTTGCAGGCAGGGTTCTTGTTCAGACGCAGTAAAGAGTAATGTCCAGCAAATCGAGAGCAGAAAAGAACAGCGTCTCCGAAGGACATCAGAGTTTGTGCTTAGATTCGGTCAAATAGTATACAGTCGTGTCAGAAACTTAAGAATTATTATTTGCATACTTTCTCCTATGAAAAGTCCTGCAGTGTGGTGATGAATCAGTTATCTCCGGCCGCAATGGAAGAGCAATGGGGCATCGAGCCCGAACTCAAAGACAAGCAATGCTTCTAAAAATTCTGTCCTACACACGGTATTTAAGAACTGATGATCTCACGTACCTGGTCATTTGGTTGCTTGGCTACCTTCGATTGCCTGATGAAAAATAATTCATATTATTCAGTATACTTGGGCAACAGGATGCGGTGTCAAGCCCCAGCAGGTGGATTCATCATAAGGAAAATTACGGCATGCCATGTCCATTAGGCAGTAACAGCTTCTGGGTTTGGTCTCTGACGGATAATTGCGGTAGCTACGTAGATTCTTCTGAGTCAAAAGAGAAGTCAAGGCAGCTTAGTTATAATAAAATATTGGCTACAATTATTGCGACAACCCTCGACCGGTATTATTGTCAGGGCAGACTCATATCTGATAATCAGTATTGGACTATGGTTAGTACGTTGCTGATGCTTTACTCCGCACATTTCTATCTGGGACTTTAAATATACAGTAGAGTCCCGGTATAATTGCATCTCGCTATATTTGCATCCCAGCATATTTGTCCCCTTCCGGCCAGTTATATTTGTCTGTCACCGCTCTCTTTTTCTCCCACTTTGCTGGTTGCGGTCTCAGGAAGGGCCTGCTGTGACGACCCGAGTATAGCGCGATTGAGGAGAGTGGGAGAAGCGGCACTCCCCTTCTTTTGACAAATATAAGGAGACGGGAGGTGAAGGCGACGACCCGAGCGGACAGAAATATACCGGGACTCTACTGAACCTGAATTAGGATCTGAAAAATAGCAACATCTGAATCTGACCCCGCATGCGTACAATACAAGAAATCGCACGTAGATAACATTCCTCTACGTCATCTTCGTACTATCCATGTAGTCAATCTTTTTATGATTTTGTTTACGACATACCGTGCTGAAGAATAAAAAATTTACGATGCCACATCGACATACGTTTTATAACAATTACTGCGCAAAAATATGATTGTCACTAGTATTTACTCAGATTGGCTTTATTCAAGTGGTAATTAACTTGTAACTCTTAAAATAAGTGTTTACCCCACTCTTTATTTTTTCGCGAGGGCGACGGCATTTACGAAGGGAAAGGCGCAATTTTATGCCTTTTTCCGTTTCATTAGCGTCCTTCCTTAACTTCCTTGTTTGCCAAACACACTTTCGCGGTTCCTTAACGAGGGAAGGCTGTCTTTGTAGTATGTATTACCGTCGCGCGACCAATCCGCTCGTCCGCGAACTTATCTCTCGTGGGACAAACTTCCGCGGCTTGGCATAATCAAGTACGACGTAGCGCGTGTAGACACTGCACTCGAGTAAACGTCGTCGGCTGTCTGTCTCGACGCAGGCGACGTCGTCGCTGCTTGTTTGCCAGAAAATGTGCCCGACGAACGACAACTCTCCTAACATTTCAATTCAAGGCGACGTTCACCGAGTAATTCCAACATTTAAGTGTTCGATAAGTACTCTTATCGAATCATAAAATCGAGGTTCGTGCACTAGGTACACATCGGCAGGACGTAGGGTCTAAGGAGTTTCCTCATCTGGCAAAACGTCACAAGCTTTCCCTATCGCCTTGACGTAAGGCGAAAGTGATGCGCAATATGCAGTTACCAAATTACTCTTGTTTTTTTATTGTTTGAATGGATTGTTAGGTTACAAAACGTAATGTCCTCATATCCCATTGTTTTTTCCCGATTTGAGCATATCTCGTTTAGAAATTGCGTCATGAGTTAGAGCCCCTTAATTGGAGCAATTAGGGACAGAGCAGTCTTAATCAAAACGAGCCAATTCAGTATTGTTTATTGTGGCTTTCTATGATAAACGCTACTTTAGGTGCACGTAATAATGTACACGTGAATGTTTGAATGTTTAATGTTGTTGCGGATGTATTTATTCATATTTATGTGTACATGTGTGATTCGTATGTCCATGTATCGGAGTCTATCAACGAAGCAAGTCAGTCATTGGAAGTCTAACCATTTTTTTGGTCTTTGGTAGACAGCTTTTATAAATAAACCTTGGACAGTTTCGGTTCAGTTTCTATGTAGGTATTATTCGGGGCGGACCTCAAAAACCCGACAAATCACAATACAGTTATTTCAAAGTACAGACATTCAAAAACCAGACCTTTAAAAAAACAGACATTAGAAAACCCGACTTTCCAAAATACCTCCGATTGGTGTGTTCACTACACGGAGAAAAAATTTCCTGAAAAATTACCGTGCTAGTCACTTGAAAACGGGTGCAACTTGATTTTTCGGAAATATTTATAGCAACAGACAAGAAATATTGCTTTTCTGGACACGAATATTTGTAATAACGGTTAGATATTTTTATGTACGAGCCAGTCGAAATGTTCAGTGTAGCACAGTAAAATTTACAGGACAGCAAGTTTTTAAGTTAGTGCAAGTCAAATAATCCCCAATATTTGAAGAATTTATAATATGTTGCTTCATTATTTTTACTATGCCACTTCTCGAATTGGAAGCGAAAGTTTCCGAACATATTCGAATGCTACCGAGTCTAACTGCGGTGAAAACAAAAGAGCACCTATATGGCGGCCGAGTAGTCCGACGTACGGGTCTGAACTGGTCCGAACCGAGTAAACTGTTTTTGTTTTCGTTGCAGTAATTTCTTTTGAAATAGTTCGGCCAATTTATACAGGGTAATAGGAATATGTGAATCAGTTATTAATAGTCCTTTTCCTATTGCTTTAAATTTTAATAAAATATAAATATTACTTTTTCAAGTTGAAAGTAAAATAGAAATTTTTTGTTCGTGCATACAAATAATATACAACAAACATTGATATATCTTGTCAGCTGAAAGTAAATGTCGATAAGGCTTTTACGATTTTAAGAACTATTGATGTTACTTGTAGGCTTGCAATTTGTTTCATCTATACCCAATAAACGATATCGTGTGGAAAATTTTCACGTATTTTCTGTTTGCATTCGATTTGTTTCCATTTTGAAATGAACTGTGAGCCAAAAATGTTTACTATGCTATGACCTAGGAAATTCTACTGTATTATGGCACAGGAATTTTTGCTGTATTGTGGCACAGGAATTTTTACTGTGCTCTTGATCCGAAATTTTACATATTACTTTGGAAAAATTCAGCATAGCAATGTAAATTTTACTTTGCCAACAACATGCACTGCGTTTATGGGACAGCACGGTAATTTTTCAGGAAATTTCCGTACAAAAATTCTGGAATTTTTGTCTCCGTGTACATAAAAATATAATCTCGTGTTGTCGTCATTGAGGTCTCACTGGACGGTTATTTCATTATAAAAAATGTTTAACCAAGGGATTAATTTTGTAGATCGCGTGAAGCTCAACCACAAATCACAAAACAGGCATTTCCAAAACCCGATATTCGCAAAACATTTCAAAATGTACATATTCTGAAAATGCAATTAATGATTGAATTCTAAGTGTGCCTAATAAATAATCCGTAGTAGTGAGACCTCAAGGATGACGACCCGAGATCATTTTTTTATGTAGTGTGGCTTTTGAATGTCTGTTTTTGTTGAAAGGTCTGGTTTTTGAATGTCTGTATTTTGAAATGTCTGGTTTTCAAATGTCGGGTTTTTGAAGTGTCTGTTTTGTGATTTGTCAGGTTTTTGAGGTGCACTCGTCAATCGTTAATTACATTTTCAGAACATGTACATTTTGAAATGTCTCGATTTTTAATTTCTGTTTTTTGAAATGTCTGGTTTTTGAATGTCGGGTTTTTGAAATGTCTATTTTGTGATTTGTCGGGTTTTTGAGGTGCACCCTTATTCGGAACATTTGAAACACATAACCTCATCAGTTTTTGTCCAGGTCTCTCTTTCGGCCATAATTGTGCCCTTGTTGCATAATAAACTATTTTAATATTGAGAAATTCCGTTAAATCGTCTGCCACTATTAGAACACGTAGATTACTCGTGTGCGATCAAATAGACGGCAGGTAAGAAGAACCAGACATCTCAAACGTGAGGCGAAAAACTGGACAACTCGGTTTTGGGACAAAGAATTGGGCATTTCGTCATTTGTGACAAAAAACAGGAAGCTAAAAGTTTGGGATGAAAAACGCGATATTTCGTGTAGTGCGACGAAGAACAGGACATTTCAAAAGTTGCTACGATACTCGTATAATAAATCGCTATAGCATATCGTGAAATGTCCGGTTCTTCGTTTCACCTTTCAGATACCCGGTTCTCCAAATTTGGACGAATTTTTTACTTTATTTCCAATATATGAACCAATGTACCGTGTTTAATATAAAATATAAAAATATTTAAAAATCCTGATCAGGTGGTGCATCATTTTTTTCAAAAACTGTTAGGATTGTAGTAACAAGCGGAATATAGGCGAACAAAGTGGTATTTTTAACCACCCAAATATAATAAACTCCATTTCAAACCACATAAAGAGTTTTTGGCCGAAATTCGGGTGGCACATCGTTTTTATTTTTCAAAAACTAGTCGTGTCATAGTAAAAAGTGGGAAAAAATTTGCAAAACAACATTTTGAGACACCTAAATATAGTATGCTCTACTGAAAACCGCCACAAGCCCAACAAAAAACACAATTTTTGGTTGAAATTCGGGTAACGACCATTTAAAAAAAAAACAGCAGTATGATCATAATGAGAGCACATGATCATAATACGCAAAAACTCCTATTTCAAATCTATAGTCTTCAAAACCAAGGTGTAAGAGAAAGTTGTCTAAAAATGTAATTGATTTTTTCTGGCCAAATTTTGCGGTTAAGTGCTTCGCAAAAATTTGTAGTTATTTGTTACCTAAAATTTCACTTCTATGTTTTTTTACAGGATCTACATTGAAAGAATGCGTGTTTTTAACCTTATTATCATTAGATATGGGTTTGGCTGTTCTAATTTTGGCTTGCGGAGTATTTATCGGTCATCTTTCGGATATGCTTAGTCAAATCGGTGATTTAGGAGGAGGCACCTTTACTATTCTTATTGTGATATAATAGTCTTTACGATGATTTGTAAGCTTTAATTATTTTCCATGCACAGTACTTATGTATTGACGCATATGCGCGCTTAGTGATCTACGCACGTTACCATGAGATTACGCTACACAAAGACGAAAACACGTGTAAACTTGAAAGTTAGTTCTGGCGCTTTTCTAACTGAACTGCGAACTTACACATCCACAGCACACCAACATGTAAAACATCTATACAAACTTTCGACATACGCAGTTTGAATACTGAGTGTTATTGTAATATGTTTTTACATATTATTTGCATAGAAAAAAAGTAGATGAAAAACTGCTATTGATTGTTTATAATTTTAAGCCGACAAAAAAATTACCAGCCCAAATGACATTCACAATAATTGAAAAAGACAAATAAATAATACATTTAATAGTATGTCAATACTTTGGTTTGTAACAGTTTTAAGAATGTGTGTGAAATACAATTTTATTATGTTTGTTATGACTTAACACCATCTGGAATGTTGATAATTGATAATTAAAAATAAAATATAGAATTTATCTACCAATGTTATTCAAAAAAGGTTTCTTAAATTGAATGAAGATGTTTTTTGAAAAATTGCTTTAAGTATCAGTCACTACCTCACAATGAACAAAAACGCACTAATTGAAATAGTGGACTAATACTCCCTGGAAACTATACAGATTATTCGACTAATTCCCATTAAGTTTTACCAAATGTTCGATTCCTCCCTACCTTTTCTTGAAATACCCAGAATACCGACATATATAAAGAGACTAAACAGAAAGAAGTAAAAATCAAAAGTAGAAGATAAAATCGTATTCAAGAACATAACCGGATGGAAGAAATCTCAACGGACGAAGCTAGTTTTAACATACATTTAAAGCGAAGTTATATTGAATTTCCTTTTACCGCGAATTATTCATCAGTTAATAGCATCTTTCGAAGGCAGTAAACAAAACTTACACGACAGAATGTGCACATTGCTTTTAAGGCATACAAGAATTGCATTCTATGAAATAATATATATCTTATGCAGGGTGAGACAATAGTATGGAAACCGCCGAATAGCCTTCAAATAATTGTATTGTTTAAAACTTTGATACAAGTCAAACGATTTTTAAATAAATCTATCTTTTGAGAGTGATTGCATGCAGAGTAAAATCTTAAATAGCAATAGGGGTCTCGGGGGGATTTGAAAGGTCTTTTCGAGGCTAACTGGAAACGCTATCTATAGGGCGGAATAGAAAAACGATTTTTAGCTCCATTTTTTTAAATGCATTTTTGACTATGATGCCGTTTTTTAATCAACCACTAACCTATCAGAAACCTGTTCCGGACTTCAAAAATATGTATTTACATATTATGATTTATTTTCTGTTCCATATCAAAACAGCATTTAAACGTTGAAAATTGTTCAAATTGAAGAACTTGTTATTATTTTGGATTTATTTATGGATGTCTATGTAGTAAAATAATTCACACAAGTTATTACGAGTTTTTTATCACCTATTTTGATTTGTGGAAGCAGTAATATCCCATAAAATCCAATTTGAATTTTGAGTTCTATTACAACTGAAGTTGGTGTGAAATTTAATATTTAGCAGTCTCATAGGTGTCAGTGCTCACTACACTGAAATCTTGGGTCATGTCGATACACGTGATTTTAAATACACGAAGAGTTTGATATTTTAATGGCTTCTCGCGATAAGACTTCTTGGAGCATATGAGAGTTTTGATTAAATTTGTTTTTGTCAAGGGCACGAAGCATTTAGCGGATTTCCAAAATAACGTTGCGCATGATTGCGAGTAGGTAGAAAGAATACCTGTAGTGTGTGTATAGCATCATGCAGCCTTTCTTTCGAGTTTTCACGTTCAAGTCGTAAAACTCTTCTAAATTACTAGATTTTATTTTACTTTTTTCTTTCGATGCTGCATGGTGTACTGGTAATTCTAAAACATAACAAATAAGACTATAACAAATAGGAAATTAAAATAATTTAATGTATATTCTGCAATTTATTTAGTATTTAGGGTAGTTATTTTGCAAAAAATAGTATATGATATACCAAGGGCGCAATTATCGATCTTCGACGATTGTGAAGTCTCTCGCCTGAGCAAAGTGAGAGAAACAATCACACTCGTGACTCGACCAATAATGTATTTTTTGATCCCATTGTCATATGACTGGATAATTCGCGGCCGAAGATTTCGCCCTAGGCCGATAAATCTAGTTTTACGGCCGGAGGGTTAAAAAGAGTATTTCAGGTTTCTGTTCGAAGCAATAAATTCTTCTGTGTGTTCAATTTCTTTAAAACCTAGTTATAAACCATGTTTCAGATAATAGTGTTTATTTGCTGGTGATTTTATGTCGGCAGTTATGAAATCGACCGTTGTGCATTGTGCGTTAGTTAGCGTTTTGTTGATTATTTATTTTGAGCATTATGTTCGTTTAGAATATTCAAAATTTGTTATATCTAGATTTTACAAAAACTAATAGCTTTCAATGTATTTCAAGTTCATTCATAAAGACTAGTTATTTTCTAACGCTTATCGGGCAGCATATTCGTGAAGTATATGACACAAACTGGTGTAAGAGGTTCCGTACTGGATAACAAGTATGCATATCAAGGTAAGCAAATAATCAAAACTAGGTGAAAAAAGAGCATAAATTATCCAAAGTTAGTGAGAAGACTTAGTCGGATGAGCGAATCAAGAAAAGGATATGAATATAGCATGTGGTTTCAGCAGAGTCAGTAGAGACAATAGACAAAATCAATTTGAGTTCCACCAAGTATTAAAAATCTGTAAAAACAAATTTCTTATTTGTTATAAACGAATCGATTTATCCACAAAGAAATTGTTTCATTTGCGAATATTGTTAATATCGACTATATGAAATAAAAACAAAGCTTCTTTGAGCAATACAAAAATGTCAACCCCGAAAATATTCGAATTTGGGTTTTGACAGTAGAGTACTTAAAGCTTAGTACATTACGTTCCTTGTAAAATGTGTTTATGAAGATTGCAAATTCCGTTTGAAGAGCCCGAACCGGATTCGGCGGTACTCCTTAACTTTTTAGATGCCATTTATTTCGTCAATATGGACATGCAGTAGAAATCGATGGTTTGAAAACCATTATTACTTTCAACGACTAACGAAATAGTATGTTACCTAATAAACGTGTAAAATTGATTTTGCATATGAGTGGAGCTGTGCGCATCAAGCATTGTCCAGTTGGGTTTTCTTAATGTCTTATGTGAAAAGAAGTATTTTTTCTTTTTCTAAAGCGTATAATAAAAATGAATCAAACTACAAGGCAAAAATGACAGTTGAAATGAAATTTTCAATAATTATAATTAAATTATAACAGTTATAATATATAAATAATTGGCTTTGGACCTACAAATTTTATTGCAAGATTTCGTTATTTCCGAGGGAGTCGAAAGTGGGGGGATTTAGATGTGTTTGTATTAATTAAGTAAGTCTTTGTAATAATCATGCAAATTCGGAATATTCTCCATTTTGCCAAGTGTTGATATTTGTAATGGTATATGTATTATTTCTGATATTATTCTATCATTTTATCTATTTTCGATGTCTAAAATTTATTATCATCCCATTTGAAATCGTGTTTTCTAGCTCGCATATGTTTTGTGATGACAGTGTCTTTTTGTGACGATTTTTGCATATTGCAGTTATGTTCAGAATGTTAGATTTTCTAAAAACTACAAAAACGTTTGTCCTTCAATGTTACAATGATAATTTTGATTTTAGTCTTTGATAAAATATCCACTATTGACGGTTTAAAAACATTTTTTGCAATATTAGGAATTTGGTCTTCTGAATTATTTAAATATTATGTATAGTGTTTTTGTAAATGGTTTTAAATCTCGGCTTATTTGCAATTAATATACTTCTTCAATCATTTATTTGACCATTTTTAACACTTATTATTTTCTTACATCCGATTAACTTAGAATATGAAATATATACAAATTTTTAGAGTTTAAAATTCTCAATATGTAATCAGAACTCCCATAATCAAAATGGCGAATTTAAGATAGCACATAATTGTTGAATAAAGTTGTTAAATTGTTTCAAGAAAAATTGAACTTCTCAATATACTTCTAGAAAATTAGCGACGATGAAATAATATATTTTAATTTTAATTATTTTCATAAAAAAAGTTTTATTAATTAATTTTATAATGCCCTGCAATAATAAAAAGTCAACTAAAATTTCAAAATAAATATATTTATTCATACCAATATTTAGTATTACTGTAATAATACATAACCTCATCGGAAAAGATTTTCAGATAGCATATCGATTACATGTCTGTAGAAAGCCAAGAAGTGCATAACTGGAAAACTATTCAGGTTATTATCGAAGTCCTCTCTAACAGCATATTAATTGAGTTAACGAATTTATTAGTTACTGCATTCTATTGTAACAGTATATCAAGTATATCCTTTTAGATAATAACTCGCTATATGCATAAGCTATAGACGTGGGGCAGGCTTAATTTATTTTTTAAAATTTAACGTTAGTTACTTTTTGGAAGTGATTAATATATAATTAAGAATTTTGAGTAGGAAGAACGAGGTATATATCTCTAATACAATAGGCCTTTGAAACTATTATGATGAAATTTCACTTAGTGCTGTGAACGTGCAGTCACTCATTAGTTAGTCTGCGAACTTCATAATCGAACGTTGCGAATACATTATCAACAGTTAATATATATGTAGTTTATAACTCTGTACATTTGGAATTAAATCAAGAAAACTTAAATCTAGTTAAACATAGGAGAGGATGTGATACGACCACAGCTTGCATAAAGCTCGAACTGTTTCATATTTTTATATATAAAACACATGAATAGTAAATTAATAATAATAAACTTTAGATAATGAAAGTTTGATATTATTAATAATAATAATAATTATAATATATAAATAATAGGCGTAAATCCTACAAATTTTGTGGAAAGATCCACGTGATAAATTCATGAGACGTTTGATCCCACTTGGGGCTCTATCAAGAGTAGGATGATAAGGTTTCGACTTTTTATACACTATTTCGGAGGTAGTCGAATGTTGGGGAATTTAGATTCATTTTTACTAATTTAAGTAAGTCTTTGTAATAACCACGCAAATTCTGGGTATCCTCCATTTTATTAAGTGATGTTTTTTGTCATGATATATGAATCATTTATGATATTATTCTATCATTACATTTGCGTTGGAATTTTAACATTATCCCATTGGAAATCGTATTTTGTAGCTCGCCTGTGTTTTATGATGACAGTATCTTTTTGTGACAATTTTGCATTTATGTTCGGAAATTCTAACTTTTTATGCTCTTTCGATTTCGCCCATATATAATGATTTGTTGCGTTATATGGAATACACAGTGTTGTTTTTTTCACATTTTCTAAACCACATATTTTGGTTAACATATTCATTTGTGAAATGGTCAGTGTAATTATTGTCTTAATTGAAAGGCATTTTTTTAATTAATTTTAGAGTTAGGTGAAAATACTTTATTAAAAAAACATAATTCGCCATTACCTCGATTGTATTGGTCTAGGTTTTTCACAATTTTCTTAGACCTTCAATTGGCTCTGGATGGGTGATGGCTAGTGAAGTCTTGTATTGTCTTATAATTTGGATGTGTATGTGACCTTGTCCACCCGCCGACCCACGAATAGGCTTAAAATATAAGTTATTTAAGCGGGGGATCATTCCTGTCCTTTATCTATTATTTTTTACGGTGAATTTAGTAGACTGAGTTTTATAATGCGCCGTTTCCTTGTGTATATACAAGTGCTATATATACAAATCGGTAAGTATTCTTTAAATTTTGTTTCCGCCGCATGTGCAATATGACACAGCTGTTCGACTAGTCATATATTTAATGGTCTTTATGAGTTAAATGATTTTACTATATTCATAGGCACAGTGATATCACATCAAGTAGCGCTGTGCTTTTATATTAATGTTTATATCCAACAATAACTGTTCGACATCTATCGAGTTTAGTCAATGTAGACGTTGATAGTGGTGCCAATAGGAAAATAGTTTGTTAAAAGTTTCTTGACCGAGTTTTAGAAGCAAAGTTACATGTAGTGATCGATCGCATTGAAATATTAAATGGACTAATAAAAAGACATCAGTCACAAATCTAACCTCAGAAAATTATAAAGTATTAGAATTTTAATGGGTTAGTATCCTAAATTCGAGATAAAGTTAACATTTTGACGACCCAGTTAATGATAGTTCGAAATAACAGCATAAAAAAAGAATTCATATTTTTATATGATGTTATATCTTAATGTAAATGTTGCAGTTATTGTAAGAATGAATTGATTCTACCAAGTTTAAAAAGTTAATTGTACTTTTTTCGACAGACTAAATATTTTAGGTTACAACGGCGTAAAATGCTATTTTACACATTTTTGTCCTTATTCTTTCGCATTTTATACACACTTGTAAAATAAAAGAATATTCGCGCAAATCACACAGATACCCACAGGACCTCATTACTGGAAAAAATATTTACGCCCACATATCGAAAACTACTATTAGATTTCAGCATAAAAAAAAATAAGTAAATTTAGAAACTGTTTAGGAGTTTGATCCTTCGAGATTTTAGTTTTGGATCTGCATATAATTTGTGGAATCGATTGGTGTTAAATATCGGTTATTATGTATCGCAGGCAAGAAAAATTCCTGATATGCTTAGCTATTTATTTAATAAATTATTTTGATGCCTCATTAATTATTATACGTTCATGTAAGTCAAAGTCTACAATTTTTCACGAATACAGTTTACGAATTTTCAAAATTGTAAAACATCATAAAATTAAGAAAACATTCAAATTAACAAAAGTGATTTTTTTCTATTTAAAAAGAAAGTATGCGATGGATTTTAAAGAATCTTCGAAAAATGTGCTGCTCTTTTGCACGCACGTTATTCATTCAGCAAAGACGTTACCGAAGTTAGAAACTCGTTGATGACAAATTTGAGTACATTCGCCGCAAATTTCTGTAACTTTCAACACAACTGTGACATCCCAAGGAACCACACTAACGTAAATTCTACCCTGCTGCGGTGTAATTGAATTTACTGGAGTATGTGAGGCTTCAAATATGAAGTTAGATAAGTAGATGGAATTAAATTGAATTACAATCAACTATGGTCGAGTGCATTTTTGTGCCCTGCTGCATATATGAATCAGTATACTCGATGCATTAGTTTAATACTATCCATGAGTCTATTTAATTAAACATATTTGACTATATTTCTACAGTAGATTATTTAATGCATTTAAATAATTGGAAGTAATGTATGCATCGCAATTCATCATCGTATTTACATTATATATCGTATTACGATATTATATCGAAGTGGACGTCAGTTAATGTTGATAAGTATTTCTTCATCTTATGTCGGCATATTTATTCACAATGAAGCAATGGATCTCGGATACTGTCGTCGAGGCGTAAGACTCAAAAATAACTATTTCTATGCAGTAGGCGTAAAATGGTTATAAAATAAATTTTACGTCCACGGAGGCGTGAAATTGGCATTTTGGGCCCGTAAAATATTTTACGCCTACTGCATCAAAAAACAATGTTTGACTCACAGGCGTGGAATTTTCACTCTCATGAACTGGGAACCGGGTTTGCTATCTCTCGGGTTCTATTGTCGAGGCATAAAACTCCATTTTAGGCCGTTGATACAAAAATAACTATTTCTCTAAACTGACTAAAATTTAGGTAATCCAACTTTCATTTTGTCACTTCAACTAGTTTCAGCACTAAAAACTGCAATAAATAATTCCCACTGGATAATTCATTATTTAATTAAATTTACTAAATGTTTTCTAAGCATTTAATTTAGTCATGTCTAGAACCTTTAGAATTATAAGTAAATATCAATGTTCCGCATATTGTAAATCTTCTGTACCTGAGTCTTAACAAGTAACCAAAGATGCTGCCTTTATTATAATAATAATGTCTTTAAAATGGAATGTACTGCATGTCATTAACTTGTGAGAGAAAAGGGTCTTATGTTGCTTTAATTTTATGCATTCCGAGATAGAACATATTGTCTGCGATAGTACATTACGATATAAATGCGCGAAGTAAGGGATTAAGTACGATTCCGAGCGGAGAACAGTAGGCCCCCCCCCCTAAGCCCCCCCCCCCTAACGCATATATTTCTCTTCCTCTAAGTCATATTTTTCCAATGAGGGATTCTCCTACTATTCGCTGTAAAAGTCTCGCATTGTATGAATGCAAAAACCCCTAGATACCCCTTCTAAAGAAAAATACAAAAATTTAGAAAAATTCTCCCGCCATATTGGATCCGACATTTTGAATGTTTGAAAACTAACACCAGATTCGTTATCAGCGACCCCGAAAACCCTCGTATAACATATTTCAAACTTTGTTTAATTTTAAAGGAGAAAATTGATGTTGAATTAATTCCAACCGTTATCAACCGGGAAGTCTGTATATACGTATATAATCACTCTGCGTGTGATTGGAACTTTCTATAAGATATTTTAAGCTATAGCAACATCATTTTGGAAATTTTAAAGGTGAATAAATTCTATCAATACCCGGCAGTCTACAGGTTAAGAGACTCCTTTTTAAGGTTATGTGATGTTGATTGGAATCAATACTTTTTTCGTAATATAAAAATCTACAATGTTACTTAAAAAATATTTTGGATGTTCCAGTACCTAATAATCTAGTTTCTTCGTATACTTATAGTGAACATATGGTCGTCATTATCATGGATGCCCACAACTAACTACTCTCGAACGTCGTTGCATTTATCTTCTAATTTATACGGAAGCAGATGAAGTGGCAGAGGCGTCGGAGCTTTTATAGAGATGTCTCGCGCGTCACATTAACGGCGAAATGGATCACGTTTTAGAACCCTCGTAGAGTAATGTGCTGGACTTTGTTTAGCCTCAAAGTAGCACGCATAAGTCGTTTTCGCCGGTTCCCAGAAGCCCATTTCTCTCATTTTCTTTCTCCCATTTCTATCTCACTCACTTTCATTCGTTCTCTCTATCTATATGTCTGTATGTCCCTCTCTCTTTCGTTGTCTCTGTCTGCCTCTACCTCCCCTGTTGTACCTTTCTCCCCCCTATTCCTTTCGCTCTTCCATAGATATCTTGTCTTTCTCCCTCACGCGGTCACTTTCAGGATAAAATAAATTCTTCTACCTCCTTTCTGGTTCTTCCTTTTGTCTTTCGGTTAATCTGTATTTCGTCCATTTTCCGCCCTCTCTCTTTCGTTTGCGCAATTTCTTTAGTTGCGCCCAGCATCTTTCTCCCGTACTTTCTCTTTTTCCCGCGGCATCTCTCTTTCGCCTTGTGTTTTTACGCGTGGTGCCTTTTATAGCAAGAGAGCGAATAAAGAAACGGATAAGCGAAAAAGACGAAGAGGTCGGTCGAGCTGACGACACGGAATCGTTTTCGACCCTACGCTGCGAATTTCCCCCAGCATTTTCCGAATTCCGCTTTGCCGCTCTCTGCTTTTTGCTTTAAATAATATCACGCATATGGCGACTAAAAGAAAGGCTGCGTTCCTTTCAATTCCCGTTCCTGTCTGAGAGTTATCGAGCTTTAATAACCCCTTTCATCCGGTTTATCCCTTTAATTCCGAAATTATTGTTTGCTCTAAGATTTATTGTCCGAGTCTGAAAAAGTTTAATATTATGGGCTTACTTTATTATGATGTCGGTCGTTTCGGGTGCAGCAGATTGAGAAAGTTTGCTTTTTTAATATTACTTACAAAATATGAATAACTCATGGGTTGGCATGTTCAAAAGGTTATAAATTTAATAATATTGTCAGTTTTTTAACAGTCAGCTGCTGCGTTTACAATTCTTAGTGAAACAATATAATTTTCGGATTTCTGGAAACTAGCTGATAATATATTACTTTTATTCATATATTGTAATAAACTTAGTGATAGCCATGACAGGAGAAGCTTTGCCAGAGTAATCCATTTATTTTATAAATTCAATTTTTCTATTTCGTATATAATAACTAAAGTTTGTAGAGAACCATTTTAGGATAATAAATTTCTCCTTTCGAAGCTCTCGTATGCGAGAATTAACGTTAACAAAATTTATTTTTATAACAAAGACAGAATACATGAGAATACTTGATTATATGTTTCATGAAGCATATATATTCGTTAGCGAATTGTAGATGATAAAATTTACGTTACAATTCTGAAGGCCTGATCAACATTGACAGATATTCATGGATTCTGATAGTAATCTGACAAGATGCCACAGTTCTGGCAAGATTTTGAAGACGATTGCACATCAGAAACCGATTAGAAATATAAGACTGTGCAAGTTAGACTTTGGCGAGGAACGTTGATCCAATTCCAATCGAAAACCAGTTTTTTTTTCTATTGCATTTAAAAATTTGCGGGATTATTATAGCTCTACTTATAGCGTATTCTACCCCTTGACCGTTTCTGCACTATTGCCTGGAGAGAGTGCAAAACAAACACCTCACCAATGCAGGTTGCTCGATGTGAGAACACGTGCACGGTGATTGGCATTCGCCCTGTTAAGTTCTGCTGTGTGCGACCCCACGGGCGACAAAATGAACTACTGAGAGGGGGGTATGTGACATTAATCATATGGGAAAACGGGCTTTTATCTTGTCAGTAACATTAATTTTGAATCACTGCTGCTTTTCAACAGTTAATACTACTCAAATAGGCCGCTTTCTGTCGAGATTATAATTTCGGAGCAACGACGGTGTTCCTTTAGGGCTCTGCGTTATAGAAATAGAGGTGGAACACGTGCACCGTTTCTGCAAGGTCTCATGGAACACGTGCCCTCGCGCGGTGTGCCTGCAGTGCAGAAAAAGTGCAAGGGGTAGAATACGCTATTATTTTTAAACTAATTCAATTTTTATATCATTTATGAATGAATCGCATTTTCGTTTTTCGTACGTAATATTTATATCTTTTTAACGCTCGCCTATTCTGATCAGAAGGGGAGTAGTTTACAACAGGGAGACCGATTTAAGGAAAACTAGAGGTTATATTACTAGAAGGTTTTAAATATTATAAATATTTTAGAGAATTCCTTCTGCAGTAAAATCTGTCTAATTTCCGATCAGAAGCATATCAAACTTGGGGCAATTTCTTCACGAGAACCTACTTACAGAAGCACCGACGTTACACTTCTTTTTATGGTTCTGCAGTATGCCTTTTCTAATTAACTATAAAAACGTAATTCATTAGTATAAGGTTTTAGATTTAAAATATTATGTCAATGATAAAACTTTTTCAAAACAACTCATTAGACCGAAAATCTTCTATCTATGATAAAAATCTTGTTGAAAAAAGGTTTTAGATTGAAAATCTTGAATCGATGGTAAATCTCTCACAAAAAGAAGATTTTGAACTAAAAATCTTCTGTCGATGATAAACCTTCAATTAAAAAAAATTTAGATGTAAATTTATTTGTTGATGAAAAAACTCTCATCTGAAGAAAATTTCTGATTTGGAATTTCTTATCAATGGTAAAAGTCCTGTCGAATGCAGTTTCTAAATTTCAAATCTTGTGTGCATGGTAAAACTTTTATTGATACAACTATCCAGATTCAAAGTCTTCTGCTGAAAATTTTGTTGAAAGACAGTTTTACAACTAAAATCTTGAACCGATGGAAAAGCTGTTCTTGTCGATAATAGAACTCTCACCTGAAGGCAGTTTCTAACCTTCAATTTTTTATGAGTAATTTGTTTTCTTTTTATTATTACGTATGTACCAATTATTCGAGTTGACCCTACCTTACCGACATTTGAGTGCGATACATGCATATTAAATCATTAATATTTGAGTATATGAATTTAAAATTAAGACACCATTAAGATTAATTTACTTGTGCATATTAAAATGTATTATATTTAAGAATATTTTTAACATTGCATGGACTCAGAGTGCGATCTATTAGCAAAAACAGAAAATCGAAAATATATTATATTTCTTAAATAAAGTGTTAATATTTTTACCTTGAATTTACGTGCAGATTCTGAGTTAGGAATTAACGATTTTGAGGTAGCATTGTTGTATGATAGATTTTGAAAATATAATATGGACCATCTTTTGACTTCAACGTGTTTCTGGTGGTAACAACATTTATTATAGAATCTAGAATTTCTTTAATAATTTAAATCTTAAAATAATAAAAGAGGGAGGGATTTCATCTATAAAGAATAATTACTGAACACTATTATCGATAGTAAATCAGAAACCTTCTTCTAAGAGTAGAATATGTTAATTTTTTACAAGAAACATATATTTCCTTACTGACACTAGTCTATCGATTTGAATTTATTAAATATTAGCTTTCATGCTTTAGAATTTGAAATGAAAACCGTATCTTGTAATTACTGCTTAATATGCTTTCATAAATAGAGTTTATTTTAGTCGAATTTTAAATATATTTCTAATATATACTCGGCTTTCGAAGCGTAGAACACAAATTTTATATTTTATGGATGTTTTTGTCAATTTCTATCTACGAGCAGTAGCATATAATATCTATCAAATATAGTGTTAACATGCCGAAGTAATGTGGGAAACATAATGGAAAGGTTGGTGGCTACGAGTGTAAGCGACTTCGGCCCTCCAAAACTGATAAATTCGGTTAGAGCATGATGGGAGCTAACACCTAATAGCAAATTGGATTGTTTTATCACACTAGAAAGTTTAATAAATTATTGTTGAAATATCAAAATGTACTATAATCAGTAAAAACATTACTTTAAGTAGGAGTAATCCACACATAATGAAAACAAAACACGGTACAGACTATTACTACTTAGATTGCCATTATTTACTTAGACAAAAAACTTTAAACCGCAACTTTAACGAACAATTTTTAAACGTTGATAGTTTGTTAATAAAGAACAGATGTGTCTTCTATTAATAAACTAATAGTAACTATTTGGTTTTACCGGGAAAGAGAATTCGTAATCGGCAAGAAATTATTCGAGAATTATTTAATACAATTAAATGTTTAACAGAGTGCAGTTCGTTACTTTGACCCAGACTATAGATATAGACAAAGTATGTAATTTGGTCAGTTCAAATTACACTACATTTTTCGGGAAATGTCGAAGTTTGAGACCCAAGACAACTAAAAAATGCATTAATAGTATATTTCGATACAAGTGTTTAATATGCTATTTTATGGTGCGGGTCGAAAAACCGGCAAATCAAAAAGCCGACAGGTCGAAAAAACGACAGTCAAAAAACCGACAATGGAGCAGCCGACAGTCGAAAAACCGACACTTCAAAAAATTACTGTCCTCCTGACGATGTGTCATTTTTTGATGCGTCGGTTTTTTTACTGTCGGCTTTATGACTGTCGGTTTTTTGACCTGTCGGCTTTTTGATTTGTCGGTTTTTCGACCCGCACCCTCTTTTTTACGCAGCGCTTTTTATTTTTCATATTCTTAACATCTTAATTCAGCTTTTTTTTAAATTTTCTTTAAAAATGTTTTTTTTTCAAAAAGCCGCCTGTTCGGGCATCAGTATGATTTCGACAGATGGCGCTTGAAAAATATTTCAACTTCAACCATCTTGAAATGATTAACTGACGCAATTACCATCAGTTACTTTGCAGAGCATAAGGTTTTTTCTTTATAGAGTAGACGATGCAGTGATTGGCCCCTTAAAAGATAGTTCGCATTTTTTATTTTTTTTAAAGGTACAGAAAAAATTAAAACATTTGATAAGTATATAATAACATCCTAAATTCATTTAAGTTTCAAACGACATTAGTATTTAAAAAAAACAACAGTATAAATTATTCATTTTTAAGGAAAATAAAACTGGTATCAAAAGGTACAATGATTGGCCGGTGATTAGTACTAGGTAATTGTTATATTTTTCAATATTAATTAGAAAAATTAAAAGATCATCCGGTCTTGTTAATTATAATATATAATGAATCTATCGATCTCCGGACCAATTTATGTTGAGGTGGAAAGGTTATAAATAATGTAGAAGCCTTTTTTTACGTTTCGACGACCACGAATGTCCTCATCAGAACTTAATAACTAAATAAACAAAAATTATAAACATAGTTAATGATATTTTTTGGCAAACACAATTGTCCTACCATGTCCAGATGTTAAAAGCGAGTTTGTGTTTGAAGCGAGATGTTTGAAGCGATTTTGTAATTATAACCTTTCCACCTTAACATAAATTGATCCGGAGATCGATAGATTCATTATATGTTATATTTTTCGCTTTATACGTAGCACCTACTCGAAACGATTTATATCACAAATGGTCAAATACAGTGAAGGAAATATTTAACAAGTTCTTATGGATATTTTTAGAAACAAGTAAAGATCACAACAAAATAGAGAAGTATTTCGAATAGAATGAGAAACTTGGGTATTGAAAAATATTTTTTAAGCTACAAAGGAAATTGTTCCAGTAACTGTAATAGTACAAACATTATATATACGAAATTAACACTAAAAGAATAAATGCTTACCAGTAGAACACATGAAAATCATTAAAAGCTGCCCCAAAATAATAAATAATCAGTATTAACCCTCCTCAGCAAGATTTATGTTTACCATATGGACACAATGTAGTTTGGAAGACTATAGTCGTCCTAGTGCACAGGTGGATTAATATTACTGTGTAATCTGAAATTCATTACCAAAAATTCCTAGTTCCCAATGTTACAGAACCAATTAAATAGAAAGAAATGATCTCTACATAGAATTCTTAACTAAAGTTGGTTACGTTTCCTTTATTTATATGTTCCCACTGCACTACAAAACCAATAATATATAATTGCCATATAAATAAAACTACTGATAAATGTTCCGCAATAATAGCAAATAATCTAATAAACTGATTCGCTGTACAACAATTTTTTCCACTCGCAATATTTATAATTTGATATCGTCCTTTGTTCCGTGGTCGCCAGTCATAATTTTACACATCATATAGAAGACGGTCGGCATTTGAATACGTAAAATGCGCGTGCCGCTCTTAATTTAGTTTTAATGTAAAACTGAGTGCGTGAAGGGCATAATAAAGGGAATAATTTTGCATACTCGCATCATTGCATTAAACAAATAGCCTTTCGTCAGGAGGAAAGTTTTTAAATTAAAATAAAAATGAGACCTGTAAGAGAAAGGGAAAAAGGAATTGAGGAGGTTGGGCAAGGAAGAAGAGCATCCACGGCGAAAGTTTGATTAGTCCGAAAAGGAAGCGCGGCTAGAGTTAGCGTGAAGAGAATCGCGTTCGGAAGACACCTCTCAGGGGAAATCTCTGTGGGACGCTTGATAAGAGGCGCGTGATTTCATTCGCGCCAACCTTAAACGAACGTGTCACCTTCGGTTTTACATCTGCTAAACATTAACGTACTTTTGACCCAAATTATTAAGACCCTCTTTCCTCCAAACTGATTTAGCTTTAATTAATTACCTTCCATATGTTTTACTCAACATTCGCGAATAAAATTTTAAAAGCAGACTTTAACTTCATTTCCACGAACCTTGACTAAAATGTAAATAAAATCCTGTAATCCGAAATCAATGTTTCATCTCTTTCATAAAAAGAATATTAGCTGAAAGGAATTTCGGTTTATTATCGTGAATTTTGTTTTTAATGAAGTGGATATTTAATCGAATGAAAAATTGGTTAGCTCTCAAAATAATCAGCTCGTTTTGCGCGGAATTAGAGCTGAAGTAGAGATCTCACAGAAGGATACTAAGGTGTCGCATGGGGTCATGGGCATCCGTAGGATTATGGACAGAGGTGTCACCCATGCCCCTCCTTGTGAACATCCTTGAATCAGCTAATTCTGATTAGATTGTTTAAAGATCTCAATGTTCAGGTATATGCTTCACCATGTTCTGTACAAGGACCTTCAAGGTAATTCCGAGGTTACAGTGGTTTTTGTAACGCAAACTCCTTTTTCTTTATTGTGGATTTGGAAAGAGGTGAAAGTTCACGATTAAGTATGAATATGACCGTGTCTTAATCCACTACTTTCAACGCGATTCCACGGTCAAAGTTGTTTTTTAAATGGGAATCCCTACTTATTATTGTGGTTATAGAAACAATAGGATATTTTACGTCCGTCAAATTCGATAACGAGCAATTCCACGTCAACTCATCAGTGTTTGGTCGACATACTCCGATTTCATTGAAAATATACGTGGAGGTACCTTTTAATATTATAAAAAGGTATCTCGAAGGATTTTTTGATATTTGCAAAATTAGCATGGTTATGTTTATATTAAATTTTTGCTGACTTTTTGTTATTCACTTCATAATTCGGAAACGTAAGTATTTCTTAAACTACGGCGTTTTCAAGTTAATTTTTAATTTAAAAACAGATTATGTCCAAAATATTTGAAATCCAAAAACGTGTACTTTTTTTATAACTCAATTGGAGATGGTAAAAAGAATTTCCAGTTGATCTACACTTACGTTGCCGAATTATGAAGTGAATAAAAAACTAAGTAAAAATTTAATATAAATATAACCAAGCTAATTTTGCAAATATCGAAAAATCCTTTGAGATACCTTTTTATAATATTAACCTATTAATGTGTATCGAGGTATAGGTACCGGAAGGTGTCGACCAAATACTGTGATGAGTTGACGTGGAATTATTCTATCTATGAAATACCAAAACAATCATGGTAATGAGGTTTAGGGATCTATTTAAAATGTTCGAATGCCATTAACTTCGATGCATTTGTTAATCTTTCCTAGATAGAAATCTCTTACATCCTGAGGGAGACGTAGTACGTAGAGAGTAATTCATATCTCAGGTTCAAGTGATGTGCAAAATCTGACCGTTTATCCTCCCCGTGGTGAAAATCGGGTAATGCTAATGCCGGTGAAACATGTGCTTAATAGTTTACTACCCTTAAAACATTTTTGTAGAGAAATTCATATGAGGCATTTTTTGTGGGAAACTTGTTTATCAGATTTGCTATTTTAAGAACAAGTGCAAGAGTTTAAAAGTCATGTTTTTTTTTTAAATAAAACTTAATCATAGATCATTCGTTTACGGTGTACTGTGTTGTGCATAGACGAAAACAGCCTCAGTACAATTCAATATTTGACAACCTTTAGCGAACATTTTACTTTCTGAAAGTCACTGTAAGGTAACATATTATAAGCTATCATTTCGGACATAAAGTAGCCAGCTCTTTATAAATTGATACCTTGGAATCGCTTTGAAGATCGTGGATCAGGACATGCTCATTTTCATATTTGATCGTGAACTTTCTAATTTTTCCAAATTCACAATAAAAAAGGAGCTACCGTTAAAAAAATAACTTTGAGCTTAGAGTTACCTTGAAGGTCGTTGTCCAGGATATGGTCAAGGTTATGCCTGAATGTGAAATTTTCTCTTCTTTCCAAATCTGCAATAAAAAATCGGGGTTCCCATTTAAATTGGAAGATACGACCTTCAGAGTCCTGACCAAGGTCGAATAGAGGTCGCCATTGCATAGCCCAGAAAAAATGCTAAAAATATTGTATGTAACGTTTTTTTGCACAACGGGTTATTTTGAAGAATTTGGGGTGGACACTTAAAATGGAACACCCTGTATATATCCTCATGTAATTATTGTTGTACAAAGTAAAACACTAATAATTGTATGCGGTTCTATTAATAAAGTAAAAAAGACGTTTCGGCCAAAGAATTTACTTTTCTTCTAAGAGAAAAGTTGATATGATCAGATGTAAAGTTCATTTTATTTCAATTTTTTAATTCCAACGTTTCGGTAGACCTATTTCTGTCCTCTTCAGAAGCAACGACAAAAATGATAAAAACTTGCAGGTGTTAACAACTACAAAAGTTGAACTATATCATTTAAGTTTTGGTCCAATATAATCACCAAAAAGAAAATGCTTTTGCACCCGACAATGGTGATTACAGTGGACCAAATCGTAAATGATAGAGCAATATGTAAAAGTCTTGTAGTGACCATTCTTAACACCTTCGTGGTTTTTTGGCATTTTTTTGTTTCCCTGAAGGGGGTGAACGCGTATCTGCTGAAAAGTTGCGATGAAAAAATTGAAATAAAGAGATCTGTATAGCCAATTGACTGTTTATCTATATTATTTAACATTGACACCAAAACAAAATATTTTTTCTTAGAAGACTGTCCCATTCTCTCAGTGCATCTTTTTATATATTTTTATTGTTTAGCTGACTTCAAGCAGAAAAAAACTCGACTGGTAAAAAGTCTGGTGATTTCTGCCACCAAGACGGACTACCTTCGAAACTAACATCTAATGGCAAATTCGATTGTTATATGATGTGGGAAAGTTTAAAAAAACGCCGTTTAATCCGCGGATTATACATAGGAAAATGCAGTTATTTCAGTAGTAATAGGCCGCACTGTGTGTTGTTTGCAATAGGTGCGGACTATTACTACTTAGAATCCAGCATTTTTCTATGTATAATACGCAACTTTGACAACGATTTTTTGGACTTCTCTAGATGATAACACAATCAAATTTTCCATTAGGTGTTAGTTCTCATCGTACACCACCCGAATTTTTCAGTTTCGGACGTTCCATCTCAAGGGCGAAAATCACTTATATTCGTGGGCATCGTCCTTTGTAAGATATCGCTTATTATTAGAATATCGGAAAGAAAAATTTATGTTTTCCTGCTTCAAACCGAAACAGGCGTGAAAAACAGAAAGATAATACAGACACAAATAAGAAAATTTAATTTTTCTTCATTTTTCATGGTATTTTTCAACATTAATGAAGTAAAAAATCGCATATTTTAAGGAAGAATAACAGACGGATGTAATTTATAACAATAGATTTCAATTTTTTTTTTTTAATATTTCTAAACGTAGTAACCGAGTAACAAACGAATTCGAACAATTATAGAATTTTCTTTCCGTACGATCAAAATGAAACTCAGTTAAAATTAAAGAAAATACAAAGATTACAACGTTCTGAAATTACCATGTCAGAAAAGTTTTGATTGAGAAAAGGTTTTATAAAATGAGAGATTCTTAAAAAGCACAGACGAAACTACATTATTGAAATTCACCAAAGATGCCCCCGAACATACGTGATCGTTGTTGAAATCGCAGATTTTGCATAGAAAAAAGCAGTAATCTAAGTAGTAACAATCCGCAGTCTAGCATTTTTTTGAAGAATAAGTAGACTGTTACTACTTAGATTACTACATTTTTCTATGTATTATCCGGGTGCGGGTCGAAAAACCGAAAAATCAAAAAGCCGACAGGTCGAAAAACCGACAGTCAAAAAATCGAATTTCTTTTACTATAAACATTTATGTATATTTCAAATACGAATGTCACTTACCTCAGTATTACGGGTGTGATAAAATGGAATGCAGCTATGGAAATTATAAATATTATGTATAAAATATTAATATTAAAAGTAAATTAAGTGTATCATTTAATAATTAAATACATGCACCATGCTTTCCGGGGTGCCAATCAATGTATGTATTATAACTCACTTGCACAAAAATTATTAGTTTATACTGTGTACTAAAACTATTTTTACGTAGCACTTTGAACATTTCTTAACATAAACGTTCAGTAAAAGCACTTGTAAATTAAATAGATGTTTAACATTTCCGGATAATAAAAAATTGTTTTAAACAATGCTATTTATATTGTCACACATAGTTATAAAATAAACTTAAAAATATACAACACTTGTTTCCATGTATAAAATATGAACTGAACTCCAATAATGACAAAAAAACATAATAAAAAAACTGCAGTAAGTTACTCTGTAAAATAACTAAGGAATATAATATTTTTGTGATGATCAATTAAATAATATTAGATTTTTTTATAATAGCGGACATGTCCAATTAAGACGTGGAATCAAATATCTAAAAAAATGATTTTCCAGAAAAGTTGTGTTCCCGAAACGCGGCCAATCAGAGTGCGAAACGAGCGACTGCTCACCTAGTGTTTGCGATTCGTGTAGTTTTATTATAGAGTAAACTTCACTGGGTTTTCGCGTAAAATGTGCATCTGGTTTCCAATTTCCATTCAAACGACGTCATGCTCATGCGCATTAAACCATCGAACAAATGCGATTTTTTACTTATTTGTTTTCTTTATAAACTTCCGATTCCCAATAATTACGAATTGATAGCCAAATGATTCGATTTTGCGCATACCATTTTGATGCAGTGCGGCACCTTGTATGGGCTATGCGTTTCGTATACTGAGGACGCTATTCAATACATATTTGTATACTTTCATTATTTTTGTAACATCCGCCACATTTTCTAGGCATATTTGGTATCTTTTAAGTTATTTCCTTATTATTTTTATGATTGCCATGATGAGAATGAAAATAATGTTTACGCAGAGTTTGAAAAAAAATAAACGGCATGAAACGAGTAATTTCTTCCATATTCAAATCTTTACTGCCCTCGCATACAGCACATACCTCTTAAAGTGGCCCCCAGAGCTCAGCCCTAAGATATCTCCAAAAAGAACTCCTGAAGAGGTCTTAATATTATGATAATCTATAAAACGAGCTCTTAATGATGTCTTACTTAGAAGAGGTCTTATGTTTGAGGTTTTAAATCTATCTGTGTTTCTTCCAGAGTGGGTGTTGAATCTAAAAATGAGATCGTGCGATATTTACTTTATTTGCAGACCGATAGATTATAAGCTGTCCTGACCAAATAAGTGCCTTTACGATATTTAGACAGTGTTCTCACAGCTTTGTATTGTTATTGCATGCGATCTCATTTTATTGAATGTAATCACCATCCAATATATAAATATACAAGCGGTAGAAAGGTACTGAGGTAAAAAGTGTATAAATTAATAATTAAGGTATAAAAATAGAATCTATAATTTTCAGAAATTTGCTTTTTATTTATATTATTTATTTTATACGTCAAAGCTCTCAAATAAGACCTCTTTTCTGAGATCTCATATTTGAGAGATCTTATAGAGCTCTAGTATAAGTCTTCTTAAAGATTACTTTAAGAGCTCTTTCTGATAAGTATTTAATACATCGTAAAGAGCTCGTTAATAAATTCGATTTGAGTTGCATAAGAATTATCACCTAAAACTAAATTCGTTTATTTTGTCATTTGCGAAAGATGAAGAAATGTTTTTGAAGCAGCGGATTATAATAAAATTCGGTAGCTTAGTGTTGAAGCTCGATCCTACTGCGAACAACACATGGTGCGGGCTGTTACCAGTTAGGTTACTGCTGCATTTACCTATGTATAATCCGCGACTTTAACAACAATTTAATAACATACGAGAATAAGTAGCTAGGAACTGTCCTTAAGTTATTTAAAAAAATAATGTTATTTAGAATAATAACTTTTAATTTAAAGCATTTAGTCTTTCCAAGAAATGTATTATATTGACATTTATGACGTATGTTTAAAAGACCGTATGGAGTAAAGTAAAGGCGTTAATTTTATGATTTTATTACCTAGGACAAGCAGTCTCGGGAACGTCATCAAACATAATAATGGTTACGATGGTTCGTAAATGAATAGGGAATGTTATAATTTCCTTTTCCGCATCGTTTGGTTTGTGTACTTCGCTCTTATGAGCCGCGTTTGTATCCCGTATAGTTGGATTAAGTTTGCTTGCCATTCTCGACGTATTATCACTTGACGTACCTGATAGTTAAACAGTTCGTTCGTTTAACATAGTTTGCTAGTATTAGTTTAATAACATTAATAACTAAAGATCATTAGCTGAATACTTTCATTTTTATTTTATACTTAAGTAAATTCATTATTAAAGAAATTTTTCAACCTTTCATGGTTTTTGTCTAATTTTTGTGCTCTATGCATATTTATATTTTTGGTACAACTTTGAATTAAAAAATCGTATAAATATGTGAGGGTCAATGAAGAGTTTCAATTAGCATAAGTATAAAAACATGTCCACGTTTTAGTGAAATATTGAAACATTCATCTGAGTGTACTGTAATATTACTATGTAAGATTACTATATAGAATACAGTAATTATTACATTTGTTATTTGCATGGTATAATTATGCTTATTTTTTAATTGAGCGTAGTTACAAATTAACTTTGCAAATAGCCGGCACTCTCTAAATTTCTTGGAGTGAAAATTCACTCTTTAATTAGTAAAAACCGAGCAACTCTTGTGAAAGAATAAATATTCAACTCTTTAAGAGTGCAAAATTCACTCTTTCCTCCAGAGTTGTCAACTCCACGACTCGGAAGGAAAGAGTGAAATTTAAATCTGACAAGAATTGAATATTCACTATTTCACGAGAGTTGCTTGATTTTCACTAACCAACGAGTGATTTTACACTCCAAACAATTTAGAGAACAGATATTACAATATTATAGTAAAATAAAAATTCATAGAAAATGACTATCTCGCGGGAAGCGAAGATAAGAAAGTCTTAAGAGTGATAATTCACTCTTCCAAGAGTGAATTTTCTTTCTTTCTCGCTTGATGAAGTGAAATGTCACTTTTCATAGAGTGAAATTTTCACTCTTAATAAAAGAGTGGCTCAGTTTTACTCCAAGGAATTTAGAGAATAGGTAAGTATTTATTCCTAAAAAATACTAGATACTAGTTTGAATATTGTATTCCGGATATGTTGTACTCACTATCATTGATTGCCGTTTTTAGGTTGTCCACGTGAATTTGCGATATTGGTTTTAATTCACAAAAGCATTAATAATCCGAAAATAAAACCTATTTAGTTCACTATGAATTATTTAATCGATGTTAAATAACGTATTTCAATATATAATTACTTACTTAATTTCTCACAAAACCTACACAATATTTTACATTAACATCATCTGTTATTTAAATTAAAAATTAAATATTTCCTTAATAATTAACTGTAGAATAACTAACTGTCGGTAATAAAAATATAAACGTTTTTAATCGTTACATTTAATTCATGGATGCAGACTATAGCGTAATTATTATTGGGTACAAAGATATACTTTCCACTTACCTTACAGTTGTTATTTATTGATGTTTGTAACGGAATACATATATACAGCATTATCTGAATTTATAAAGGTTAAAAATTCATAAATTATAAATTGTACTGTTATGTTATTTCAGAGAATTTTGTAATATATCCAATTAATGCTGAGAATGAAATGAAAATGAAGATAAAGGAGGCCATAAAAATTCTGTAGATAAAATATCGAGAATTGTTCGGTTTAGATGGTGATTTCTTTTGTATAGAAATATGTCTACCGTGAATGGGATATTTTATTTAAATAATAATATATGTTAGCAAAAATGTTGGTTTGTCCTTAAAGACCTAGCAAGAATAGTTAATATTCTTAAACACAATTTCTCTTGGTTTATTTGTCAAAAGACAAAATAATCTTTTACTTTATTTTACTATTTCAATACCATTATAATCCTAAAATTCATAATTTCATTTGTTTATATTTTCACACTTCTTGGAGCCATTAAGATTTACATGTTTCTGTATCATTTATAGATTATAGAAAAACTAATCAGTATGTGTTAATATATCAAATCCAGTTAATAATACACTGTTACTTTATATGAAGCAATATTACATGGGCAAAAAAACGAGCTAGTATATGAGTTCTCAAATCCTATAGTCATAAACGACCAACCAAAAACTCAGAATATACCTTCAGATTTACTTAGAAATTATAGTTTGATTAGTGATAAAATTTGTACACAATATTTATTAAATAAAATATTTTTTCTAAATTTCATGCCGATGTGGAATAAACGGATCGTCGTTAGTACTAACTAGCAAACTACATGAATGTAACTGACGTTTGATGGTGATTACTTGATAACCGAGTTGAAAGATTATCGCACTTGCAACTCCCCTCTATTAAACCTTCATTTTGTCGCCATCTGTAAATGAATAATGACATCTAACATGATCGAACAGATCAGATAAATCTCCGTTTTTAAAGCATGTGATATGATATAGCCGTATAGTAAATTGCCACTTATAATCCCTCATCGTTGTAATCTTAGATCAAAACATGTACGCGGTATATTTACTTTACGTGTACTCAGTTCATCAGACGTCAACGTTTATAATGTTTTAACCTTCATTTAACGATAAAGAATTCATTGACAGTGCAATATGATTTAGTACGCTGACAGAAAACGTAGTTGTCGTTATAAAATGTGTTTTTATTATTATATTATATTTAATATTACACTTATAAAACAGTATAGTTTTGAGAATCAGAAGTATAGTCAGTGTTCATTCTAACTCTGAAAAATATAACCCTTGCGCTCAAAAATATACTTCTGATCCTAACAATTGCACCGTCTATTAGTGTGATAATAGTTTATTTTTAACTACGTGCGCGAAACCCAACATTCGCGTATTACTTTTCGTGTGCGAAAGTCCATTTGCAAACGGATAATTCTGTCATTCACACACTGAAAGCATTGACCGAAGTAGTTTGCACACTTGTTAAAAAAAACAAAGTACGATACATGTGCTGGAGAGATTATTCCTTCCGAATATAAGTAAATAAAATTATAACTGTATTAATTATCATTCCTATTCGGACATTTAAACATATTATAATCGGATATAAATAGTTGGACTATTGCCCCACAAACGTTCGTATTAAAAAATATCGTATGTAACACGGGCAAAATATTGATAAAAACTCAGATTTTCACAATCCAATATGGCGGCATTTGGAATAAATCAAATCATTTTACTTGAAACGTAATATTCGATTGTTTTTGGGGTCTCTGATTATGAAACTGAAGATAGGTTCTGAAAATTCACAATGACATATCCAATATGAAAGACAATATTTAAAAAAAAACAACCATGATGCTTGAGACGTGTTATTCAGGGGTTTTTAATGTCCCAGTATTCAATACATTTTCAAGCTGGTACACCTATATAACCATAGGAAAAATAAGTTGAACTTCAAAATCTTATACGAACATCTATGTAAGCATATGAATATAAATTTGATCCTATATATGTAACCTGCCGTGAAGTATCGAACCGTATGTACCGACAAACTATTGTTTGAAAACGCAATTGAACCGAAACAATCTCGTTTTAAGTTCCTATAAACAAGTCTTTGTAAGTACGATACAAAATCACATCTTCCAATTGAATAATGCCTTAAAAACTCTGAATTTTCTACTTTGAACTTTAAACGTTTTATTTTACGCTTCATGAACTAACATTTACTAATGAATCATAAAATTTGACCGAAATACACAATTAAGAGTTTACGTATATGTATGCATTTTCCAAAAATCATAATGCATGTAGTTTATTAACAAACCAAAAGTTGATTAATTTATATTTGCAGCCATACTAATACACTGTACAATTTTAGCAGTCTATGTCTTCATCCGGCTTCAGCAGTCTAGCCCGCCATGAATCTAACGGTTGCATGTCGAATAACACGACGCAGCGCGACATAGTGCAGGATAAAATCTGAGAGTTGCGCTTTTAAAAAAATCATAACTTCAGAACGAAAAAAGACTCCGTCAATTTTTTTTTTAAATGAACCGTGAAATATTCTCCTACATGATGGTATATATTGATTTTTTCAAAAATTTAGGTATTACTTTACCAAAATTGAAGTTGAAAAATTGATTATGCCAATTTTTTAACAAAATTAAAGAAATATAATATTTTTTAATTTTGTCATAAAAGTACTCACCGATAAGAAAAATATGCACCTTGTCGAATTTAAATACGATACTTAGAAAAATAGATATTGTAATTTCAAGAAATTCAATAAATACAACGTCACAGTCGCTATTTTAACAATTTTAGGAACATATTCTACCGGAACATTTTTTCATGCTTATAACCACCTAATATTTCATTTTCGAGGTATTTGGTAACATTGACAACAGTTTTAATATAGTTGACGTGGAATTACATATTTCCATACATTTAACTATTAATAACAAAATTAACTATAGGACAGGTGTAAATAACGAACTAAAAAACCACTTCCTTTTACTAACTTCCGGTTACTTATAGAAGGGTAGTTCATCAGGTAGATATTCTTCTAAACATCGAAATGCCCGGAGTCAAAATTGCGGTCTACCGAATATCTCGAGTTGTTTCACAGTTTCTTGCATTTATCTTGTTTTGCTTCATAGATAGCAATGTGGCGCCAGTGACAACGTTGTTAGTCTTGAAAATATCTTTAATGTGAGCCATCACTCGTTTCAATTCGATGAAAATTGAGCCCAGGGGAGCCTTCGGAAGTCGCGTTTTTCCTCCTACGTCACACCGGCGAGCTGTTGTAACCGTCAGATGGTGAAAAAAGCGACATCCGAAGGCTCCCCTGTACACAATTTTCATCGAATCGGAACGAGTGATGGCTCATATTAAATATATTTTCAATACCTACAACTTTGTCACGCGCGGCACATTGCTATCTATCAAGCAAAACAAGATAAATGCAAAAAACTGCGAAAGTGACTGTTACTACTTATGATGAGTCAGCCCGAGCGGCTAAGGCGTTTTTGCATCCGGACACTCAATTATGATACAGTACTTTTCGGTCCTAGGCCGTAAAGTTCAATTTTACGGACCGAGTAAAACTGGCGAAGCCGGTCCGAGGATCGCACTATCTCCAAACCGAGGTCGTAAAATTTTACGGCCGAGGAGCGAACACTATTTTTTTAAACACTGTCCGCTCCTTTTAGTGCGTAAAGTGTGACTTTACGGACTGATCTCTGCACTTTACGGACTAAAAACAGTCGTTAAAGTGCCTACTTTTGCGAACAGAGTATCAAAAAATAGTGTTCGCTCCTCGGCCGTAAAATTGAACTTTATGGCCTAGTACCGAAAAGTACTATTTCGTACACTTTTGAATTACGTGCGAACGAGTGTCTGCAAGAAAAGCTATTGGATAACATTTGAAATTGAATATTCCAAAATTTTATTTAACGTATAATATACTAAGAGTATTTTGAATATTTTTTATTTTTAGTTTAATTTACTTTTCTTAATTTGTACTATAGAAATTAATAAAACAAATTTTGTCCGTATTTAGTGAAGAGGTTTAGTTACTATTTTTTTTTACGAAACATCGGGAGTCATATAAAACATAAAATAGACAAATATATAATCTGGTGGTTACATTGAAAATACTAGTTTGCGGGTAGTATATATGTTTCATAATTTTCACGGTGCTATACGCTTGAAGATGTACAGTAAATTTAACTTTCGCTTTTCTGTGTAGAGAAGAATATGAATTACAAAGCGAGTGATGGCTGTTTTCAAGCGAAATGATGTTCGCGAGTGTCTCGATGTCGCAGCAGACAATATATCGACTTTCCGCATATGCCGAGCTTGCGGCTGCGAGGACGCAATTACGTTTTGTGCTCGACATTCGCGATTAACTATTGAATTCCTGGATGTACGAGTGCACAGAGCAATGGAGAGGGGCACTCGCAAACTTCTCCTGTTTTCTGCCTTGTTTCCGCAACACTGCCGTGCCACGGATTTGCATCGGCTAGACTGCCTCCTTCTTCTTCTCATACTTTTTCATTCTTTCGCTTTTGATTGCTATTTCCTTTATCCCCTTTAATTGTTTCCATTAATTGTTATTAGCTAGTTGTATATCTGTGAATAAGATCGAAGGGATACGCATGAATAAAATGGGCACGGGTCGAAAAATCGACAAATCATTATGCCTACAGTTCAAAAAACCGAGAGTAGAAAAACCGACAATCGAAAAGCCGACAGTCAAAAAACAGACACTTCAAAAATTCGATTTGCCTAATTTTTATTTATCTGCTTTTTCAGTGTTGGCTTTCCGATTGTCGGTTTTTTTAAAACCCGACATGTCAAAAAACCGACAAATCATAAAGCCGACAGGTCAAAAAACCTACAAATAAAAAAGCCGACATGTCAAGAAAACGACAAATCATAAAGCCGAGGTCAAAAAAACGACAGTAGAAAAACCAACAAATCAAAAAGTCAACATGTCAAAAAACTGACAGGTCAAAAAACCGACAGTATAAAGACCGACAGTAGAAAAATCTACAATCGAAAAGCCGACACTTCAAAAATTCGATATGCCTAATTTTTATGTATCGGCTTTTCGATTGTCGTTTTTTTGACATGTCGGTTTTTTGACTGTCGGTTTTCTGATCAGTCGGCTTTACGATTTGTCGGTTTTTTGACCCGCGCCCGCTTTATTCGTGCGTATGGGTGCAGGTCGTAAAACCGACAAATCAAAAAGCAGATAGGTCAAAAAACCGACATTCAAAAAACCGACAATCGAAACGCCGACAGTCAAAAAGCCAACACATAAAAATTCGGCACATCGACAAGCGGACAGTCAATTTTTGAAGTGTCGGCTTTTTGACTGTCGGCTTTTCGATTGTCGGTATTTTGACTGTCGGTTTTTTTACCAGTCGTCTTTTTGATTTGTCGGTTTTTTGACCCGCACCCGTGCGTATTCCTTCGATCTCATTTACAGATATTCGACAAATCAAAAAGCCGACAGGTCAAAAAACCGACAGTCATAAAGCCGGCAGTCAAAAAGCCGACACATAAAAAATAGATACAAGTGGACAGTTCTTTCTTGAAGTGTCGGTATTTTGTCTGTCGGCTTTTCGACTATCGGTATTTTGACCTGTCGGCTATTTGATTTGACGGTTTTTTTACCCACACCTAAATGAAATTGAAATATAATTTGTTTGGACTGAGAATATGAACGATGGATGCTTTTGAAATAAGTTAAGAAGAAAATAGTGGACATAAATGTATAAGCTCCGTTTAATTAACTAGCTTAGCCTAATGAACAGTAGTAAAGACGTATAAATTACAGTCCACTTTGGAATACCAGGGAATTAACATCACTACTAATGAGGAGGACACTATTTACTCACAAGAACTGCGCAAATATACTCTTTCAAAATTGAGAGCTTAGCAATAAAAATGGACTCCAAGTATATCATTAACTTGTCGATTTTTACTCCATTAGAATTAAATTTGGCTCCAATAATTTAAGTGTGTAAACTAATGGACAGAAATAAAAAAGTCAAGAAATTTGCGATGTATTTTAGGCTCTTGATTATGAATATCACGACAAAATTTGGCGCTTGGGCATATGTTGATAATTTAGTGTTCTGTATTTATTATTTAGATACGGTTTTTTTATGCTGGACACCATGTTTTTAATCTCGAAAGGTAAAAAAATGATTTATAATTTTTATTTTCTAACACCATCTTGATTATTTTTCGTACCGCTATTTTGACAAATCGGCGTGCAGTATTCGTAACTTGCCACAACTTTATATAGACTGTTGCTTTGATTATTTCACTGCCTGCCATGGTATTACCAAACGATAATATCACTCTAGCCTGTTAATTAATTCCCATCTTTTTTGAAGAATTTTTAAAATGAAAGCTGCGATCGATTTATAATGTGAAGTTATCGCTTAATTCGCGATTGCTTCAAAATCGCAATATGGAAAACTAGATGCCTTCGACCCGGGTTCCTACAATTTTGGCTAAATTCATATTGCAGTTCCCTGACGAAAGGCTGATGCATCCGGGAATATTCCCATTTTAAGACTGCCAGGAAAGACGGCGGCAGAGGGTAGTTCTAGCATCGTGAGGTTCGAGTAGTTTCTATACATATATTGTAACAATATCTTGTTCCTTAAATAGGGTGAATATGCCAATGAATGGACGGTTAAGCATTTTTCACACTTTGATCGATTGTAACTTTTGAATTCTTTAATGAAAATTTAATTATGATACCACTATTAGAATCGTTAGACTCTGCTCTTTATGACCGTGTAGTTCAACCTTTGATTTTATTTAATTATTAACCTCGACTTCATACGTTTGATCCCCAATAAATAGACAGGTTAAATCAAATGGGACGTTTTCAGTACCAGTTTTGGATGGCTTTAAAACTTTGCTTTGATTTTACAAAATAATAAACACTGGAAGATTATCAATAGTACTATAAATATTGTTTTTAATGTTCAAAGACATAAAAATATGTATTTTGTTGCATGTTGTGCATCATACATTCATAACAAATAGAAATATGTAGAAAATCATCCATTCATTGGTAGTCGTCCATTAATTGGCATATTCACCCTATATTAAAATTGAAAATGAGCATTTTCAAAACTTCCACCCCGACCGCAGGTCAGCCGAAGCACTGATAAATGAGCACGCCTTGTTCACACTGATGCTTAAAAAAATGCGGTTTAGTCTAGTTTTTGACAGGTCGGGTTGCAGGAAATAAATTTTTTTATATGTGGGATACTTCGGTTTCCGTTTTTTACGGCATTATCGTTGATTTTACGAAGAAATAAATAAAAACTTTTTTGTAGAGAATTCGATGTTCTACATTTTCTGTTTTAAACATTTTTTTGTACGATTTGTATTTTTTGTTAAAAATTGGAAAATACGTGTTTTTTGAGCGTTTTTTTTTTGTTAAACCTCCCCATAATCTAGTATGCATTGTCTCCAAAACCTAATCAGATCTAAGTTTGGCCACGAGAAACCTAAATCCGTTTGTACTTTTTAAATTTGTCCTGCCAGTCGCGTGATATCGCGTATATATAATTTTGCCCACGGACGGACGGACGGACGGACGGACGTACAACCTAACGGACACCAATTTTTTTATTGTTGCTTTGAGTTCCTTAGGGCCTGAAACGTCGACATTTGATGAAAAACTATAGGGTAATTTTTTGGCGAGAACTGACTATATTCAATACTTCGCCAGACCTATGGTCTGGGTCGAAGTAATAATCCTCCGAATACTTAATAATTGTATATTCCCTTCGAGTTTCCGAAGAAATCGGGGTAATTTCGAATATCTTCAGGTATTACATCTCACTATATACAAAATTTAACCTTTGAAAATCGATCGGTAGTCAAGGCAGGGTTAACTCATTACCATTAGAATTGACGAAACTGGTCGATTATAAATTCTCAACACAGTGCGTGAACGTAGAGAGTACCTGGATGTTGGAGGGCTTCGCAGACACTCCCCTAGATTGCAGAATTACTTGCATTGCATTACTTGCGAGAAACGCCTAATTGATAAAGTTACATAATACTTTAGCTACAGGTGTTATGCGCAGTATATTGAAGACACAAAAATCTACATAATGTTCTGCATAAAGAATTTTCTACTCTGCGGTATTCGTTTGAAAACATTTCTTTATTCTTTTTTTTAATAATAGTCGTTTCGTACTCAGGAGATGAAAGTACTATCTAAAAATTTTTGTTCAAACATGTGTTATTTAAAAATATATAAAATATATAATATTATGTTGATGTATAACCTACGTGACTATGCACAACTCAAGTACAAACATTTTCTATTGATATTTTAGTCGTATAAGGTCAAACAGCGACATTTGAGTGAAAACTACACGGTAATTTTTTTGCCGAGGTGACCAAATTCAATACTTCGTCCAGACCTTTGATATGGGTCGAAATTACATTCGAGAACCATTGTCTCACATTTTTTCGTGGGTTCTCATACCAACAGTGGTGGTAACAATTTGATGAAATTGCGTTCACCCGGGGAAAGTTGAAAATTAAAAGAAAAAACGTGTTTTTCGTATAGAATTTGTATTCTCAAATGATATTTCGTCCTCTTTCATTTCCTTTTATACATTTAAAATTTATAGAGATTTGGATATGTGTATGTAAAATAAACATTATGCCCAAAGTCAGCAAATTGTTAGTTAATATAAAATGGTGTCAACAATTAAAAATTTTGTTCTAATAAAATTACTTCATAGAACATTTTCATTTTTAACAAAGTTGTTAATTTAAAAAAAAATGATTTGTTACAATCTTTTAATTAAAAAAAATTAATGATCTTCATTTTGAAAAGCGTCATCAAAAAATCTGAAACAATTTGAGAACATTCTTTAACCTAAGACACTTTGATTACAGGAAATTTACTCTAAAGGCTATCTGTGTTTATAAAAAAATCACGCCCTCGAGACTTGAATTGTAAATTGCGTAGATTGGGGTTTTGAAGATATAGGTAAAAGCATCCAAAATTATGACTCGAAAACGATAAAAGTTTAAGAAAATTGTTATTTAACAAGATTTAAATATAAAACAATTAGATAAAAATCTTTAATTTTATTATTTTTCATATACAAATTTCAAGGAATCTTTGATCTTTACAGTAACTTTGTAAACAATCGCTACAGTATGTGCAGGCGAATCAGCTGAGAACAAGTCGCCATATTGGCAGCTCAATCGAGAGGAGTTGTAGAAGCTTGTCGAACACATGTTGAACTATATTTGCTGCCTCTACGTCTCGCGTCTGGGATAGATTTACACCAGAATTCATGTCATTTTTATTAGAATGTCTACCAATATTATAGAATTAGATTCTTGCCAGATCATAAAAATCTAGGATAATTCTGGGCAAATTCTCGTGCCCATCTCTTTCAGAGATCAAATTACTGGATTCCACTGCATTTTATATAATCTTCAACCTAGAATTCGAAAATTCAGTTATATTTTTCGAAAGATCATAAAACATTTTTCTAAATTTTGTTTATAATAATAAAAATGTTCAGTTAATTAGTAAGGCTTAGTAAGTTAACGCTTCAATGTTTTAATGATTACTGCTAGGATAAATTGAGTAAAAAGTTTTTAAAAATTCCTTCCGTCGATTACCAATCATTAAGATAAATCTTATTAATCTAGTAAGGATAAAGGATAGGAATTATCCCCCGCTTTAATGACATTTTTGCCTGTTCGCGGGTCGGCTCTCGGGTGGATAGGTCGGACATACAATCGAAAACATTTACAAGACAATACATAACAGCACATAGCAACACCCACCCAGAGCCAGTCCCCCCATTACTGCGCCCCGTAGAACGTCTTGAGACCCCTCTGTATCGCATTTGCACGGGGTCTGGGAAAACTACGGAAAACCCAGACAGATACAGTCGACAAACTACTTTATCATCAGGGGTTACCCTCTGATGGTAAAGCAGCCGTGTCTCCCACTCAGCAATCGGCCTGCTATCTTTGCCGTAGCGGGCGCAACGCTCGTTTTTATTTATTTTTCACAGTCACCTTCCAAGTATGGATCCCTATCAAGAACCTTTCACCTGAAAGAGTGACTGTGCGTCGCACCGACCACAGGGCAATTGCTGTTGGTTTATTAATCTAGTATACCATATACAACATTTAACAAATGTTATAAGTACATCATTTATTTTAATAAAATGATTATTTCGAATATTTTGTCTAAGTGTGATTCATAAAAATTAAGTTGTTTTGAGATTATATCAGGGACATTAGACAATGAATCCGTTTGTGAACAAAATAGCAGAAAATAAAATAAAAAAATCTTATACCATTTTCGAAATACATCTCTTTTCAAAATTAACTTCGTACATTTTAAGCGGTCAATCTTTCGGTAAAGTTTTTATGTATATAACTATTACCTTCTAATAAATACTCTAATTTGAAATTTAACCCTAGCTTAAAACGCAAAACCGCTGATCACCCTGAGTTTGGTCATGCCGTTTACTTTGACACCTTAGCTTCTTAAATTGAATCACAAGGCCTGTTTTCGACTTATTTATATTTTGAACCAATTTCATCCCTTTGCTGTGGTAGTTACGGCGCTTCTCTCTCATTTACCGGTTAAAGCATGAAATTTTAGAACCTATTGTATATTTCAAACCGCAAAATGCATTTGTATTCAGAATGTTAGGTTTTATCCACTGAATATATTTATTCTCGTTTACTGTTTTATCGATAAATAAGTTATATATTTGCTTTTGATAATATCATATAGGTACATAATTCACGTCTGGAAGGTGAATGTTAATTAAGGTCGAATATATCAGTGCTTAAGCGTGATTATTATTTAATCTTTATATATCCTCCGTTATTAAATTTATCATGTTGCAAACATTGTAGAAGTAATTAAAAAGAATAAGCTAGATAAAAAACTAAACCTGTTGTAAGATATAAACATCTCTGTTTCATTGCTTATTCAACCATGCATTCTAAGTGAACATATTCTAGATATTTAATACGTACAATTAATAAAAGACATTGAGGTTATGATTGCAACTGTCTAAGTGTTACGCAAATTAATAAATACGTTACAACAAACAAAATAAAACTCTGTCCTATTTTGAACAAATTTAAGTTCGTGACTTTTTCGCAGTTGCCTCTGCTCCAACGATCTGTAGTAAAAGCAAAAATCAAATCCATATAGGAAAAGAAATTCAGAATTCTGCACAAAAATGTAAAATCTTCCAAGCGTTAATCACGTAAATTATATTAATAACAGAATTGTTAACGTCGTTGGCAGAACGCATTGTTTTCCGGAAAGAGTAAAGCACAACGAAAGCAGCTGCTGTAGTATCGGTCTGAACACTTCATTAGTAAAACAAACGTATTTTCCGCGGGAAGAAAAATGTATAAGGCGGAAAAATGAGCAGGAGTTAAAGTTCACGAGTGTACTGCAGTTAATCGCGGCAATGCAAATCAAGCCCGCGGTAGAGAAAGGTGAGGTAAAAAGGGCGATGGTGAAGGGTGAAAGGAGAAAGGGGTTTGCTGAAAGGGCCACGTCAAACGGCGGCCGGGACTATGCAGCATATCTTATCAGAAACAAATATTCATGTCACATAGCCGGTACCGGCTGGTGCCAAGTGTTTGACTGTAACCCTGCTCTGCACGTGCGTAAGAGAAAACAGGCGGAAAAGTTGCAAGAGAGAGGAAGAGAGGGAGAGAGAGAAACAAGCCGAAACAAGGAAAGACAAAGTCAGCTATAATCCTCTTGTCTCACCAAACTTTAAAATAATATTGAACCAATTTCACACCCACGACTTTTAAGAGTTTAAATTCTCTTATACACTGTTTTCATTATGTAATCGCTCAATTCCAACAGTACAAAATACAATGCGATAAGTGACAATGGTTTGTAACAAAGAATTAATAGCTTTCAGTAAATTAATTTACAATTTTTAAAATGTCAGATTATTCTTTAAGATTTTACAAAAATAAAATGATTTTCAATCAATTCTATGAATTTTTATGTTAGGAAATCTGATACTGATACTTCTAGATTTGTTGCTATGACACTTAGATTGTTAAAGTTACAATTGTTTTCGCTACCAATTTTAATTTTGTTCTTGTTCTTTCAATACACATTTACTACATACAATCTATTAAGGAAGTCATTCGACATTATTACATAAAAAAAAATATTACAAAAGAGCGTTTTCAAGTTTAATCTAAATGTGAAATTTCTAAGCTTTTCTAGTATAATTAGTTTTACACCAATACCACTCATGAAGCTGCAGAGTAGGTTCAGTCTGTCACAACCAGCAGTGTGTTAAATAACAAAATGTTTCGTTACCAAAATTATCAAAATGGTATGTAGACAAAGTTTTTAACAGTTACAATGATAAACTTAGTATCGATTAAAAAATTCTATTAATTGTCATAAGAAATCCATTCACTTTGCGCTACACAGTGTCAATATATGCCAGGTATTAAATAGTTACTATTGACACACCAGCAATATCCTCAGAACCGTAATGATATCATTTCCGCCCTCCGATACGCATTCGATAAAAGTGCAGTTTACGCCCTCACTAACGGGTAAGAGAGTCAATGAAACTGGTACGAAGTCACTGTATATTGCCGTGAGGGCGGGAATTCTACGGTCGAGATTTAAGCATCATAAAGTGCTTTTGCACTTCAGTAAGGCGGCCTAATATGAGTATTTTACACCTACTGCATCGAAAAAATATCTTTCTATATATATACGAAAATATGTCTTTGACACTGCGGCCGTAAAACTCGATTTCTCGGCCTAGAGAGAATCCTTCGGCCGCGAATTATCGAGTCCTACGACAATGGGATTAAAAAAAAATACATTATTTTTCCTCATATATACCTCATTTCACTCGGGCCACAAACTTCACAATCCTCGAAGATCGATAATTGCGCCCTTGGTACATAATGTAGTATTTCGACGTATGTGCAATCGTAACCCACACTTTCGTAGATAAAAATCTTGAAAACTACTATTTACCAATTATTGGAAGCAATAATGATTTAACTTGTTAGTTCTATGACAACAGCTCTGCATAACTGTTGGAGAACAAATATTTAGTACTCATTAAAAACTCTTTTTTATGGTTTCTCTTGTAACAGTAAACACTTAATTGCATTAAATATAGTGCTTCAGTAAAATTGAGATCAGAAACTATTCAAGATTGAATGTCACAATGAGTGACGCCATTTTGAACTAGACTTAAGTCAGATTATCGCAGTAACGATGTTTCGTGCAGACTTGGAAGACTGATTTTACGAATATACTCGCTGGCGCACAGGCGGTAAAATATGAAAACATAATTGATAAATATGATTATAAGCCATTTTAAAATGCGATTGATTCATGATCATTTTGCTTAAATGTAAAAAATAAATACTGTAGTAATATTATATGTATATCGATATATTAAATATTCACTTGTGTTCCTATAGAGAATTTGACCTTTTGTATAGGGACGTTTTGACGTTTGCAATTACAATAGTACATCTCTTCAATTGTCTGATTAACACTTCACTTCAGGTTACAGCAAAATTCCACTCTTATACAAAGAATTTTAAGTTTTAACGATTCGTTGATACAAAATCGTCTTGCAGATAGCTAAAAGAGTTCCCCAAAACATTTAATATTGAGACCTGCCAATTGTAAGTAGTTTTAATTGCAACATAATTAAAAATAAAAATAAAATAAACACCCACAAAACATATCCTCCCGGAAAATTCTACTTTAGATGGGCATATCTATAGCCTATAAATTCACGTCATAAAAACTACAATATTGTACTTGCATCTAGGTACAGTATCATTCGCTATATGCAATGCTTAGTTCAATGCTTAGTTGTAATTTTCTATTCTTTTCTTCTTTTGTGGTAAAAAACCTAAACAATAATTGCAACAACTAGTAATCTGAAATTCATTAATCTTAAGTGCATAAGAAAGCATCCATAATAAAAGAGTGTAGCGAGTAACAAAATTTTAAAAGTTAAAATCTGAATTTGTAAATGTAAAATATCTACTTTATTATGCATAATGTCATTTCTCATATTATTATTAAAAGTTAGATTATGAACCCAGCGACAATCACTGTAGAATAAAGCTCCCATGAACGCGTAACATAGCCTGGTTGCCGTTAGATGAGCATTTTCTCTTGCTGTAACTGCTGACTGCTGCATCTCTACAGTGTTACTTAGCTTTAATATTTGGTAGCAAAATGAAAAATAACATAAACTATCCCTAGATGGCAAATCTTAATGTAAGATTTTACTAGAATACGGTGGTTTTCACTTCAAGAATAATAGAATGAAAAACTTAGTAATCTAATTTAGTTTATATGTGTTTCAATCATCTCTATACATTAGGTCTGAACATACTAACATTTTATCACATTCCTTGCCTCGTTGGAATAAATAAGTTAAATATTAAATTACTGTTTAAAGATCTTGAAGTGAACATTCGCTCTTTATGAAGTAAAGACTCACCATGAAAATCCATTTTTTATGATACAATTTTTTTAGATTTGAAGACAATTACATCCTGCAGATATTACTAGTACACTTTTTTAAACTTTCAAATCCTGTGCAAAAGAACATTTTTTAAATGAAATTTGTATACAAATTTGTTCATACGTAACACATTACTCAAATTGATTATTTTCTTTAAAACAGATTATAAACGTACACTTGATTAAAAGCGTCTATGAAGTAATTTTCGGGAAAACACTTATTAATATTTTATGAAACGTCGTAGATGAAGGTTAAAAATCCCTCCAAAATGAAAATGAAAAATGAGTAGAAGGATTACTTTGAATTTCGTAATGCAAAAGATGAGGCAATCGATTTCCGGTAACAAGGCGACATTGGGAGGAGGCAGATCGGGCAGTTCCTTCATAAATAAACACAACTACCGGAGCAGCTGGCGCAGACGTAATTCATCGCGAATTAATTTAAGGGCACGTGCTTTCCCTGCCGCACCGGTACTTTCATTAAGGTCTGCTTGCGCCATTTGGCGGTAGCTTGCGAGCTTCCTCGGAATCTCGTGGGCGAACTTTATGCTGATTTTATTTCCTTTCTTTCGCCAAGTTAAGAGATCTTCCAGTAATTGTGGGGTATTATACTATTATTATGACCCGCCAAATAGGAAATTAGATAGATAAGTATGAGTGCGAATGCGCGAGCACCGGTGGGAGGGAAAACTACGACGCTCTGAAACCAGGAGATAGGCCAGACGGTTCTCGTCGCATTTTTCCCTATTTTTATTGCAGCCAATTAGTGCCTAGGTATTTTCTTAGTATTTTTGAAAAAATGAGGTAATAGTTAGATATTAATTGAAAGAGGCATTTATGCGATTCGACAAGCATAATAAGTATATTTAATTTCCTTGGTATACCGCTGAGTACTACCGATCGGATACTTTTATTTGACATTTACAAATAATTTTTTGTTTATGTTAACGCAGCTGTAAACTTACTTTTCTCTTTTTAGGTGATATCAATAGCAAACATTTTATGGTACCAATCATTTATCTAAAAAAAAACAGTTTGTATTTATGAGGTATTGAATTTGTACTTGTATATATATTCTAAATGGATTTAATTGGTTCGAGGCCTTTGGTCTCTTTAATAAATTTATCTGCATTCCAAAGATTGGTATTTAACCCTCTGAAGCATATATTTTTATATATACAGAAAACAGTGTTTGAAAATTCAAAATGGCAGATTCAATATGTCCGACCAAAATGTGATAAGTTACTTGATCAAGCTGAAATTCCGTTATCTGGGTTTTCGTCATCGCAGATTACGAATCTTATGTTAGATTTTAAGAATCCAAAATGGTGGACCCAAGTTGGCCAACCAACAGTTACTGGATCAATCTGAAACTGGGTACTCGGGGATTTTAAAGATCACAAATTGCGTATCTCATCTTAGATTTTTAAAATTAAAAATGGCGGATCCACCAATAAGAAATTTTATTTTGTAACCGCATTTTGTATATGATCAATTCAAACTCTTTTTATGGCGAACCGAAAAACATAACTAATATATAAGCACTCAATATATCTTTGTAGTAATTAGATTTGAGTTAAATTCTTTTATATTCGAAAATCTCACTCTTAGTATCAGTATCCCAGAATAACTCCCACTACCGAGTTTCGTCGGGATCAAAAAAGTTTTTGCAGTTTGGTCGGCCACTTTGAAACCGTCATTTGAAATTTTAAAAATCTGAGGTCAGATTCTTTATGAACGAACACTAAACCCTCATTATGCCAAATTTCAAACGATTATCTTTCAAACCAGCGGCAATAATCAAATCTTTCGAAAAAATCGCGATTTTCATGTTGTTTATAAATTCCAAACGATAAATATTTCTATGTTAGTAGGAATTACTAGGAATTTATAGGAAACTTCGACATCTTCTTAGGGCTGAAAGTACAGAAAATTCTGGCGGACTTTCATGAGCAAGCACATTTTATTTTTTTATCTGAAAGAAAAAAATACATAGGACGGCTTACGACACAAAACATTAAATATAACGTATTTCAATTCTTTTTAGTGCGAAACTAATTATGCTCCTTCAACCAAAATTATGAGATAATATTTATCTATATTTTCTTCATATAACAAAATTTTGCTAGAGTATTAATTATATGAAATTCGTCTTCAAAATATAAAGTTTGATTAAAAAAATTGATTATGAGAACCAAATCGGTTTCGTGGTATACGTACACGGAGAGAAATAGATGTTACTGGATACCATACTGATGGTATCGGATAACATCTGATGGTATATTAATGATACAATATGTTCCCCTCTGTGTAACATACGAGTTCCGTTGCCAGAATCGAAAAGATCGTTTTAGAGAATGTATATTTATACTCATCTGTAGGGTGTCATTTATTGGTAACACAGAATACTGTAATGTACAATTTGTCAGTCTTTCGATACATTCGATAAGGCAGTAAGCACAGATTTAATACACTTAATCAGCCGCACTAATTAGCACAATTGTTCACAATGTTAAATAGAAATATACAATTTTAAACAAAATGATCTCGCATTTTAACGTCTGGGAGCTAGAAGTCCTGCAAGACGAGTGGATATAAATAAAGGATCTTACACGGGAAAAAAAATTTTTTTGTAGCTTCTGCCAATAAGTCCAGTACAATTTGCGGAAGATATTATGTAACCAGCATTATATTAAATTTATATATTTCCCATGTGCGAAATGCCGATGCTGACCATATGGCCCAGTATTGGCCCAACGTCGGCAACTTCACTGTGCCAGAATCGGGCCAGCATTGGTAGCCGATACTGGCTATAACAAATTGCCAAACTTCGGCTGAAAACTGGCCAATGCATCGGGCCAGGCCTGGCAAATTGATCTCATAGGTATTTCTCCCGATCGTCGTCCCAGCGTCGGCCCAATATTGGGCCCGAGTATCGGACCAAGTCTGGTAAAGTGATAGTGCTAAATCACGGCCCAGCGATAGAAGCATTTAGGACCGAACATCGGACCAATTCTAGCAAATTTATTTCATACAAGGTACTGCCGATCGTAGGCCCACAGTTGGTCCAAAAACCGACCCGAGCATCGGACCAACCCCGTCGAATTAATAGTGCCAAATCTCGGCCCAGCGTTTACAGCCGACTTTCGGCTATCAATGCTGGCCCAACGTCGGCAACTTCACTGTGCCAGTATAGGGCCAGCATTGGTAGCCGATACTGGCTATAACAAATTGCCAAACTTCAGCTGAAAACTGGCCAATGCATCGGGCCAGGCCTGGCAAATTGATCTCATAGGCATTTCTCCCGATCGTCGTCCCAGCGTCGGCCTAATATTGGGCCCGAGTATCGGACCATGTCTGGCAAAGTGATAGTGCCAAATCTCGGCCCAGCGATGGAAACATTCTGGACCGAACATCGGTCCAAGCCTAGCAAATTTATTTCAAACAGAATATTGCCGATCGAATATCAACCGTATCGAAAACGATGCAAGATAGAGCAAAAATTTACTAAACCTTTTTGGTAGAGGAGGAAATTTCCTACAAAAAAGTCCGGGAGAGCTCTAGTCTAAAAAGTATAACTTAGGCGGGAGCAAGCCTCGAAGAAAGCATCGTAGTTTTGCTGTCTCATCCGTGAGCGTTTTCACAGTCTGAGACTGTGACTTTCTTAGATTGATATCTCGCGGCACAAGGTGCAGTAGCAGCCCCGAAATCTTAGTACAGTGGCGAAGGATTCCCTACAGTTACATACTTGCGCAGTTCTCTCCGTGTACGAGCCCTCCGATCTCTGGAGACTCGGCCCATAGCCAGCGGTGACGTTCAAATCCCCAGGGAAATCCAGCAGTTAAGTTCCGGCCGTAGCCGCCAGGAGCGCGTCGCCGCCGAACCTCATATGAAGTAGCGCCCGCGTTCCTTGAAGTGTGGGCACCAACGCGGCAACTCCGGCCGGAGAGCGATCTCACCACTTTTACCTTTTTTGGTGTCGGGGGGTCTTTCCCTCCGACTAAGAACTAACTCGTCGTGATAAACGACGAATTAGACATTAATATTTTTATTTACAGGAATACAATGGAACTAGTACGACGTTTTACGAACTTACTAATCCAACTCGTTGGAGTTCCAAATTTGGCCCCGCCCAGGGGCTTACAACATCAAAAGACTCGTCAATAAGGAGGGATATATGCATATACCCATCGGTGTATATACATCTTCCAGGTTTCATCCAATAACAATAAATTCGTTTCAACGTTTGTTTTTCTTTTTTTATCGTGCTGCTGCTGCGACGTTGCAAAGACAATAATGCCTGTAAAATTTAGCTGCAATAGGCTCTGTGCCACCGCCGACGATCAACGCCGCGCCAATATTGGCTTTGATGCCGAGCCACTGCTGGCTGTCGATGCTGTGACAGTGCTGGCAGCCACTAATGGTCCAATACCGGTTGCCGAGTCTAGGCCGTAGTGTCCTAACAGACTCTGGGCCATTGCCGACAGTCAATGCCGCGCCAATACTGGCTGCCGATGCCGGGCCAATGCTGGCTGTCGATGCCGTGGCAGTGCTGGCAGCCATTACTGGGCCAAGACTGGTTGCCGAGTCTAGGCCGTAGTGTCGCACCAAGACTCATGCCAGTGTTGGCCCAATGTCGCAGCCGAGCCTCGGCACCGCCGTTGCCAGGACTGGACCAGGGCTGGGCCGTTACGAATTTCGCACATGGGTTACTTCTGTAAGTATCTCCGAGTTATGCGGTCTAATTGCAATTTCTCTATCCTAATCTGTGGCAGGAAATGAACTTATAAACATGTAGCACATGTTTTGCTCCAACAATTTTCTGTGTTAGTTTATTTTGTCGAGATGCGATGTAGTCACAACTCCCTTTATAACGTTTGACTGGATGTGAAGGAGTCAACACAGCTCAGCAATTTTATTCTGTGAGCTGTTGGGTTCTAAAGGAGTATTATGCTTCAAAAGCGAATGCAACAAGTTGATCAATAGTCACTCGACACAATAACAACACATACCAAATGACGTCCATGTTAGAAGCAAGCATAGTTTCTAAAACCTCAAGGGAAGATTACATCTGAAATAAGACAGAAGGGGTTGTGAGTGGTAATTCCACTCGAAAATCCCCGAGTACCTAGTTTTAGTTTAATTAGATAACTTTTTACGATTTTCGGCCTCCATATTAGATTTTTCATTTTTAATTTTACAATTTTACGACCAGATTCGAGATCAGCGACCCCGAAAATCCCCAAGTTCATAGCTTCAGGTTGATCAGGTAACTTATTATATTTTGCGTCCTCCATTTTTGATTCGCCTTATGAATATTGCAAATCTGAGGTTAGATTTGAAAACAATATTTCAATTGCATAGGGGCGTTTAAGAGTATTGGCAAAATTCAGGATCTATACTAATACAAACAAATAGGTATCCTGCCACCGTAATAAACACCGGTCTAGCAATATCCATGAACAGCAATGACACTTGGTACAACGTTATTGAAACCTAAAGTGGGGATGAACTAATCCGTACCGTTGCGCTGGTATTTTCTGCCTGTCCCCCCCCCCCCCTCACTACCTGGGTAATTGTCCGCCCTTCACTAATCTGGAGTATAAAGTCGGGAATAGGAGGGGCAAGTATTACGAGGAGTAGGAAAACCCCCGACGAAACTAGCGGCACTGTCAGCAAATTAATTCTTAGCATGAATAAGGTTTCTATTCGCCTGTCTCATGCCCATGGTTATAAAGTTCTGTATATAGCTTAGGTTAAATTTTGATATTCAGCAGTAATATATTAAAAATCTTTGAAGGGTTTTGAAAGCAAAGGTAAGTAGTGAAACACACTTGCCGCTAGTGAAATTGCTTACAATACCGATAGGATATATGGTAGTATCGCCGTAATTTTTATTGGTCCGAACCTTCTTTGGGCAGTGCAGGAGCTTCAGAATCTTGAGGAGTTGAAGTCCATCGTGTAGTTCATGAATCAAATTAGTTTGATTGCATCAACAAATAATTCCAACTAGATTCTTTGAGGCATCACAACAACCCACCCGAGCAGCAATCTGTTCAGGCGGCCTGAAAACTGATCAGGCCCTGCTCAGGCGGCAATCAGACTCGCCTGATAAGGTGGGCCTTAATTGGCGGACCAGGCTCTCATCAGGGGACTACAACCCGCACCTTATCAAGCAACCGTAGTTATGGCCTGATCATGTGCTGATCAGGGGATTGCAAGGCAAACTTTATCAGGTAAGCATGCGGATGTAGCCGCATATGAGAATTTGTTATAAACATCATAAACGTGGTTTCAGAAGAAACATAAACGCGACATTTGGTTCTACAGAGTAAATTATGTAGAAATCGAATATATATAATTGTCACTCACAATCTTTATAAGTCATTCCATGTCAACAACATCAAAGTTGTGGTGGATGTCGCGGAATTCAACAAAAATGAAATATTTGATAGGAATAGGCGTGAAAAATAACGTGGTAAAATATTTTTCCAAAATTTTCAAAATGGCGGCCGTGAGGTCATATTCACTGAATTTCTTTAAATTACGATATCTATTTTTCTAATTATCGCATTTAAATGGGACTACGCGCATTTTGTTAACAAAAATCAGTACTTTTATCTAAAGATAAGACAATTTTGTTTCTTCTTAATTTGATCAAAAAACGGTCCAAAAAAATTTTCAACTTAAATTTTTGAACAAAACACATATTTTTTCTTCAAATTCGACATCTCATTTTGTAGAAAAACCTTTCAGCTTTCATTAAACAAAAAAAATTGATGGAGACTCTTTTCGTTTTCGAGATATGATTTTTTAAAGAGCGCGACTCCGACTTTCGCCGGTGCGCTGAGCCGCGCTTCAGGTGCAGTTCGGAGCGCTATCACTACTCCTCCCATTACACATTAGATAATGGTTATTTATATACCGTTCAGTTTTTAAACAATACGGGACGTTAAATTCCTTCTCAATACGTCGAACTTTCCATGATTTTGGTGCCATGGTTAAAAGTGTTACTTTCTCTGAATTACGATCCGCTAATGCTATTTTTTCTTTTAATTTATCAACTATGACTTGTATATCATCATCAGCAGGACGTAGTTTTGTAAAAACTTTTCTTAATTCGCGATCACCACTCTGTTTTATTTCAATTATTTTACTCTTTTCGGCAGCTTCATCACTAATTATTTTATCCATACTGTCTATTACTTCGACCCAGACTAAGTCTGGACGAAGTATTGAATTTGGTCACTTCGGGCAAAAAAATTACCATATAGTTTTTCATCAAATGTCGACGTTTCAGACCTAAGGAACCCAAATCAACAATAAAAAAATTTGTGTCCGTGATCTTGTACGTACGTACGTCCGTACGTCCCGTTTTCTTGTCTCGCGATAACTCGCGAACGGATAAGCGTATTGACATAAATTTTTTTTTAAAATACGCGTCTTGGCATAACTTAGATCTGATTAGATTTTGGGGCAGATCCACCAGTCCATTACTAAAAGAAATTAGCCCCAATTAAGTTTCTTTGTAGTTTTTTGCATTCATTTTGAAAAATACAAATTTTATTAAAAAATATTTCAAACAAAAAAGATAGAGCATGAAATTCTCTACAAAAAAGGTTGTATGCATTTTCTTCCTAAAGTCAATGATAATGCCATAAAAACTGGTTTAAAATGTTTATGACTATTGTCTGAAAAAGTATTGAATTTGGTCATCGCGGCAAAAAAATTACCCTATTGTTTTTCATCAAATTTCGACGTTTCGACCCCCTACCCCCCAGGGGTAGTCTTTGCCAGCCCCTCGGGCGCGGTGACCACCTACGGGTGCAAAGTTCTTTTACGCCCTTGATATGAAAATAACTATTTCGATATATCTAAAAGATGTCTTATAGATATCTATAAGATATCCGTCATAGATCTTTTCGACACTTTCAAGATATCTTTGACGAATTATATGTATATATATATTGTATACATAAGATCATAATGATACAGACAGTAATTAGTAATACACAGTAAACATGTAATATGCATCGAATAGTCTATTAGAATACAAGTGCATGAAGTAAGTGTTTTGCAACTTTTAATTAATACTTCGGCTGGCCTGTTGTCGGGGTCGAAGTTTTGAAAATGCTCATTTTCAATTTTCATACATATAAGAAACACTATATTGTTGTAACACATCTATCGAAGCCACTTGGACCTAAATATGATTGGACCCACAATATAATTTTATAATATAATTGAAATCTGTTAGTAAACAAACGAGTCTTAAGGAATAGCCAACTCTCCACTGGGTCGAAGTTTCTGAGCGAGCGAAGCGAGGGAGGCACCACGCCAACACTAGTTTCTTCCTCCATTGCTATTTCCCCTATTTCATTCTCAGTCTCATGAGACTGAGTAGAATTTCCAAAACCCTGAGATATTTCGGGCCTTGACGATGAAGTATCATCGATCGGAACGCTCAAAAGTTTAGATGATGTCATTAATCGACACGAATTACAAATTACTTTGACTAACCATACATCAGATTTTAGATTAAGCCTATTACATAACTCATGAGTAATATGACGAAATTCTTTATTCTAAAATATTGACGCATGACCCTTTTTCTTGAAAGGATTACAGCAATGAATCAGAGAAGCCATAGTAATTGGAAGGTAATGTTAGTGCAAAAACTTAACAGATTTAAAAATGACTTGCAGAACCATTCAAATAAATATCCAACTTACTGGAGTGTTAATAATGCATTCTTTTATACAAACGGAACCACATTTTACTCACGAGAAAAAAAAGGTCCCTCGATAGCGCTCCGAATTGCACCTGAAGCGCGGCTCAGCGCACCGGCGAAAGCCGGAGTCGCGCTCTTTAAAAAATCATATCTCGAAAACAAAAAGAGTCTCCATCAATTTTTTTTTTAATGAAAGCTGAAAGGTTTTTCTACAAAATGAGATGTCGAATTTGAAAAAAAAAATATGCGTTTTGTTAAAAAATTTAAGTTGAAAATTTTTTTGGACCGTTTTTTGTCAAATTAAGAAGAAAAAAAATTGTCTTATCTTCAGATAAAAGTACTCATTTTTGTGAACAAAATGCGCGTAGTCCCATTTAAATCCGATAATTAGAAAAATAGATATCGTAATTTAAAGAAATTCAGTGAATATCACCTCACGGCCGCCATTTTGATTTTCCACGCCTATACCTATCAAATATTTCATTTTGCGCGGGTAAAATTTTTTCTAATCTATTCGCGAGTGTTGGAAAATTCAAGTACAGGATTTTCTTAAAATATAAATAGTATGAAACTTAATAAATAAAAATTATATTATATAACAAACTATAAAAATTAAATTTAGAAGTAAAAATTAATATAATTATTCCAATGACACTTTATGAAATGTAGCATACTTGTGGGTTAATAATAATATATAATTATGAAAGTGATTCATACATTTGTATGATTATTAATTTTATTTAATTATTGTTTAAACGATCCTTGGAGGAACCTCATCAGGCCCTTACCAAGCTCTGATCAGGGCCAGATGTCAGGGTCTCTGATCCGACCCGGACCAATAAATTCGTTGCGTTCTTGATCAGGACTTGATTGTATTTCCTGATCAGGGCCTGAAATATATTCAGGCAGCGTGAAAGAACCTGATCAGGGACGTATCAAAATTTCCACTCGGGCAGTCTAGTTAAGTTAGCAATCAAACTGATCAGATCTATAAATTCGTTTTCTGGTCATATAAGTTAAATTATTTTTTTAAGTACATTTATGTTAGAGATTTGAAAAAATCGATATATATGCAACAGATTTTTACAGCCCTACTGGACATTATCACAATCGTCGTTTACGATTTGATTTGGACTTAGAAATAACGCACAATGTAATGCTGTAATTATGTGTAAACGATATGAAAGCAAGAATAAAAAAATTAGAAAGTTACTTATTTCAATCAAACGTAGAACTTCAGTATTGGATCTGGTTAAAAGAAAATTGAATATTCGCTTACTTTAACAAAATAATCAAATGTTGTCCAATTTGAAGCCACGAGCAACACACAACTCGACTCGTGTACCTGTATTGGAAACCTAGGAGGGTACTATCTGACTACCAAGGCTTGCGCAAAATTAATTCGGTATATTGGTATGATTGGGTTAGAAATCTAATTATACCTGTTCGCTAAGAAAACTAATATATTCAATAGGTACATTGTGTTATCTTCGCTCACCTTCCTGTAATTCATAAATTTAGAAACCTGACAGAGTCAATTAAAATGTATGAATTAAAAATCTACGTGATATCAAAACTAAAATTCTTTTATCTCATTAATGTTAGTACACGTTTATAACAATAAAAACTAACAATAATTCTTCTCTTATTAACGACAAAAGATAATAAGAAAATATTTCTAATGTTTCAATTATAAAATGTAAGCTTTATATCCTGTTCATAATCCGTAAATATACCAGGTTCTTGGATTTGAGGTACTCCCATAATTATTATTATAAAGATTTAGCAAGATTTATTTTCATATGGGAGGTTTTTTAATTTTTTATTGCTGCCAAAGAATGTTTGACCAAAAATCAGTAACATTAACATTGAGTTCAAAATACTACTTGTTTCAGGAATACTCGAACCGCGAAGCTGTTACGCGAGGATAATTTACTGCAAGAGTAAACTTAGAAGAATGTGAAGTACAGAGGATTTTAAAAATAGTCGATATCACCTAAAAACAACCAACAGATTATAACATTCATAATTTTAATTGTAGAATCGTGAAAAAATTTTAATGGAGCCACCCTTTATATGACAGTTCATAGTCGCTATTTCACAAAGCGCATTTACGATCGCTGTGAATCAGCTATTAGACACTGATTTCAACAGCGAACTCTTCTAAATTGGCTGGAAAATCATTGAAATGAAATCACATTTCTGCCATTTTAAAACAATGTCTATTCACTAATGATCCAGTGAATTTGACTGAAATCAGTGGAATGAAATCAGGTACTTTTGGCTGAAAAAAAGAAATAAACTATGTAGTAGCACCTGCATGCAATTTTAAAGGTTATACAAATGGTTAAAAACGAACAATTACGATAAACATTAGATACATACCTGAAAAAGATCATTACTATTCTATTTTTCGGTGGCGTCTCCAGTAACTAGAATTTCGTGCTTGCATGGGCAACTTGTGGAACTCAAATGCGATTATGAAAACGCTAAAAACAACATAGAACATTTATTTCTGTTCTTCTTATAAAAACTTCCTGGGCCAGAAAAACCTGCTCAAATTCGAGGATTAAAGTTTTTGCAGCCTTAAAATCTAATGTATTGAAATTGTATACGGATGTTTAGTTTTATGTAGGATGAAAAGCAAATCGCTGGTTATATGCAGTGATCGGTGTAAAAAGAATGTACAACTGAATATCCAGTGAAATAGTGGGCATTGCGGTTGAGTTCTGCAAGAGTTTCAGTAAATACAATATTTCGACTGGTTAAATAGTAAAATCAACTGCTTAAACAGTGAAATTGACTGATTTAACATAAAAAATTGTTTTCGCTGATGCATTTGGCGAAATTTTCAATGATTCAGATTAAGAGAGTTGATTGCGTAAATATCTTACCCAAAAGGCAGTTAGGTTTCAAGAAGAACAAGTTAAAATACTGAGTATATCGAACTATTTAGAATTTACCTTTTATCGAATGACTTTACAGCAAAAAAACATTTCCTAAACAAATATAATAGTTTAAGCAGTTCATTTTATAATGTAAAGTTGGAAAGTTTCGCAGAAAAACTTGCTACCTGCGGTTGATCCCAGAAAACTGTAGATTAAACTTTTGTATTTATTTTTTTTCAGTTAATTGTGAAAACAGCAATAATATCATTTTTTATGATGGCTGACAACGCCGAATGCAAAATATTGACCAATTGTTTCAATTCTTTTATTTAATTGTACGTAAAAAGAATGCAAATATAATATGTCAGTAACCTGTTTAGCAACATTGTAAATTGATTTTCTTTCTATTAAAATATCACATATGAAATTGTCATTATTCTGTTATATCTTTCAATTTCTTATGACCAAGTTAATCATTGCTTGCATTTTCTGTGCGGTTAAAAATTTATATCCACGTAATTTTGGTAGTTCATCGTAAAATGCAGAGAAAAGAACGTGTTTTAAATAAGCAGCTGAGTTATAGTCTCATTGAAAAAGACAGAATTTTAGTTCAACGGAAAATGATTAACCAATATTACTAATGATAATTTTGTAGACCGACTGAACGAACTTGATATCTAAAATTATACTAATCTAGTTCATATGACTGAGTTCAATATTGGTCATCTCTGCAATACATTAATGCAATACGCATTGTTCGGTCACGTGGTCGTTATGACTCCTACGCGACATTATTATTTTCCTGATCTGGACTATTAATTCAAGCTCACATGTCGCGGATTTCGTAGTAGTACAAAATGTATTGTGTTATTAAATGACGATTCTCAAAATAATTTTGTTGCACTGAGAAAATATTTGAAATGGTTGGATTTCGATATTTTAAAATTGTAATTAGCAGACAAATAATTTACTATTTCCAGAAAATAAAATTAAAGCCGAAGAAAAATAATTAAAATACAGAACGTATACTAAAAAATGGATGGCGTGAAATGACGCTGTTTTCCGCATATATCTTATTTGTTTACTGAAATCTCACTGGTCATTGCTGCAATAATTGTTTTAACGAATAACGTAATGTGGACATTATCGTTGTAACTAAAAGATGAACTTCCAGTATCTAAATAAAATACATCTAAATAAACGTTTCAAACGGTAATTTTAGGACAGACTTGAAGAATGGAGAAAAGTCTAAACATATTCTAAGAAAATATTTCCCGGAAAAAATTGTAAAATTTTATTGTACTTTTTACTGCCCGAATAGTAAAAGTGCCAAGAACTTAAAGTCATTTTTGTTACAAAATTACGATTTGAAATGATAAAATACATAATAAAATTTAATTAACTTATTTTATAATAATTATATTCTGATCGTATTTATAATAAAACATTAACACTTTAACACTTGATATACTACATGTATAGAGTGTCAATTAAGTCCCGGAACAGCTAATTATTTTCTCATGTAAGATATTTTTGAAAAAGGTCATGATCATTTCGGAAGTAATTTTCATCGAGGAATTCACCGGTGACCTTTAAATTGACCTTGTGCTTGACCTTCAATGGCGTTTTAAAGTTAGGTCAGGTTTTTTAAATAGAAACCCTCTTTTTTGACTCCGGCAGTCGAAATAGTGGGAAATTTTACGTGTAAATATGAACGAAGTCATAGTAGTGTTTAATCTTGATCAAACTATGTATACCAAGAATAAGAGAAGTAGCAGGTAATAATTATGACGATTCGTTAATTAAGCATCCCAAAGGGAATAGATTTTACTACGTCCACGCCGTAAGTCATGGGTAACGCAAAATGTAAATAAAAATGTTGACCTTGAAATAATCTTGAAGGTCGTCTTCAATTTCATGCTCTAGGTCACTACTAAATACGCCTTGTTAAAGTTATTAGTTTTGGTCGTTAAAAAATAAATGACCTTAGAGCGATCCTCAAGATCTAACACTACCTATGACTTAGTTCATATTTAAACGTAACATTTCCCGCACTTTCGATCGTCAAAAAGGGGGTTTTTATTTTAAAAACCTAACATAACCTTGAAATGACATTGAAGGTCAAAGTCAAGGTCAAATTAAAGGTCACCGTTGAATTCCTAATTGAAAATTACTTCAGAAACGACCTTAATGTTTTTAAAAAATATGTTATATGCGAAAATATTTAGCAGTCTTCTCTGTATAAAGAATTCCGTATAATTTTTAATTTTAAGTATAGATCTGTACACATACATGCATTCACACCCAGAATATTTTAAAAATCCGACCTTCAAAAGCCTGACTTTCAAAGGAAAAACTCCAAAAATTAAATTATCGTGTGTTATGGACAAAAATCTGTAGCGTTTATGAACGACTGGTTTTTTAAGTGCCGGAGTTTTGATATGTTTCCTTCACATCTTCAGATCATCTGTCGTTGTATCACTAATAATCTTATATAAGAAAAATGTTATGGTTGGCACCGTAGTAACATTATTGTTTAGGTACTAATTGTTATTACTTTTAGGTGCTCGTAGATTTTTCGTATTTCAACTAAAATTCTGTATAGTGTTCCACCCATTGATTTTTTTCAATTAGCTTTATTCTCTAAAAATTCTCTAAAAAACTCAAGTTCAAAATAGAGGTCTAAAGAAAATGCAAAAAAAAATGAGAATAAAAACTCCTGTTAAAAAAGGTCAAGCTTTTTTTGACTAGAATTATATTAGTATAAGATTAGTTGATGTGCTATGAAAATAAAAATGTAATATTTGATATATAGTCGACGATTAAAAGTGAAATTCCTCATATACCTAAGAGTGTTACTAATTTTATACTAAAATCTAATGTTATGCCAAATTGGATAGCAATGTCAGTTATGCTGTTATTCCTTTCAACCACAGAATTTAACCGATAATAATTCTATTAGTCATTGTGCTAAATATTATATAAGGAGAACGAGTTTGATATTCTCCGAAAGAGAAATCTATTTTTCAGAAAAAATACAACTAAGTAATATTACACAAAATAATAAGTTAGAAACACCTCTGCAAGGAAAATACACGAATATGAATGTAGAAACCTGGGAATTGTTAATAAACATTAATATGATTACATTGTGTACCCGTTCTGAAAATTAGCGCAAAACCGAGAACAATTGTACAAGAGCATTCGGAGATATAACTTTGGAATATTAGAGGCCAATCGTGTCATTTTAGAAAATTAAGGAGGAAGCATTATAACTTTTTAGTCTGGCCGAGATCACGCAGAGATCGCAATTTCTTTTAAACTGCCTTGAAATTACTAAAGAAGTTTTTATAGCTTTATTTTCCTATTCTCTTGTAAAAGCTTTTGGAAGCTTATAGTCTTAGGCTACATTTTCAGTGGTATTTTCTTTTGAAGTACCGAGAATGAGAAGTAGATATACTAAAAGCAGCTGTATATAGAATATCTAATCCAAAACTACTGATATAATAATGTGTAATGATTTTTACATATAATTCTCTGTTGTATGATGAATCTCCATTTAATAGAAACTTTGAGAAAAGTAATATTAGAAAATGTTATTGTATAAATATTCAAAGCAGTATATTCCAAGGGCTCTATTCCAAAAGTAAACAGCCAACAGTTCACTAACTCATAGTTCTTGCTTGGGTTGAACTATTTTTTAATAAAACGATATAAATATTAAAAAAAAATTTTATTGAAACGTCCTTTTTTTATATACATACATACATATAGAATATAAACCAGTTTTGCTCACTTTATTCAAAATTAGAAATTAACGACCAAAATAGCCAAAACTTATACACACAAAAATAGTAATAAAACTTAACAATATACTATGGAGATAAAAATACTTAGTATTCTTATTTTACGCATGACTCTTTTTTTAATACATTTTTAATTTAATATTGATTAGTTATTTATTAATTTTTGGTTCAATGTACAAAATTTAAACAAAGGGATTTTGTGGATATAAGTATAAATTTGTAAACTGCGATAGATCTTATAAAATAAAAGACCCTATTAAAAAAATATTTACCATCAGGTATAACTTGGCATTTAAAAATTAAAAATATTTCTCGACCGTTGAAATAAATAATTAGTAGTAGTTTTGGTAAACGGTCACCATAAAGACCTTTATGGTGACCGTTTACCAACACTACTACTAATTATAACTTGGCATAGTTATGTTGCAAAGTAACTAAATGTATTTTATGTAATTCCAGCTATAACGAAGTAATATGGAATAACAAATTTGTTTGATATCATAAAATAGTCATAAGGGGCTAGGTTAAAAAGATTTTTCTAACTTTTCATGCAAATTCCACAAAAGGTAAAGATAAATGATTTTGCGCTGAAACTGCACAATAGTTATACATCATCTCAATAAAACATGTAGAACATGTTTTCAATACGTATCTGATTACCGATATGATTATAAAATTTGTCGGTCTAACTAATTATAGCGGATAACTTGAAAAAAAGTATTAAAAATACGACTGACACAAAAAAGATAGACAATCAAATTCTCTGCAAAAAATGACGTACACTGCCTAGGTTAAAGGATTAGTAATTACAGAGACACCTGCTTCACGTGAGTTCAATTATTACTAACATCTGTTGGTTAGCGGCTAGTCTAGCATAAAAAGCGGAGTCTGGGGCGGACCCCCTTCCCCTCGTCTCACGCGAGCACATTCACGTATGTTGATATCCCTGGGTCCAAATTTTAATAATTACACTAGGAATGTTACATCTGAAGACCCCAAGCAATATATAAAATTGCAACCGTGGACTTGTCTTAAACGCTGTCTCATTTCGTTGTTGACTGCAACACGTCGCGTTGCGGTGACTGATGAACCTCCCGAACTCTAAGGACCCCCGTTTTTATACGCCCCAACACTAACCGGCAGATGTTTGTAACAATCGGCATTAATGAATTTTTAAAATCCTTAATTGACTTTTGTAAAATGTTTGCATCACAATATTTCAAGGACTTTATATGTAGTAACGTTCTTAAAGCACTCTTGAGGTAGTATGCTACTGACAATTACTACAAACTTAAGCAGAAACATGCAGTCATTCTGTACATGTCTTCGATAACTAAGAACAGAGCTGATTCTTTATGCAGGATGTTTATGTAAATATTTAAAACTATCTGCTCCAGCTTTATATATAAGTTAATAAACATCGAAAGTGTCGGCCGAGAATATCATTCTCCAGTTATTTCTCGATCAGTTGATTGTAAGAGTGGTATTGAGTTTAATTATATTAATTAAATCACTATTTTTCATTAACAAAATAAATTGTAAGGTAAACATTAAAATTCATGTAAAATATTTAAAAAGTTAAAAACCAAAAATATTTTAGTATATTGTCGTGAAATCAATTATTTAATTTTTAGTATGTGTTAACTGTATCCTGGTTTTTTCAGTAACATTACCACTATTGTAATTAATAAAGTGTACTAATAAATCGTACTTTTAAAGTGTCCATGTACAAATTTTGAGATGGGCCTGGTTATAGATTAAGATCTGCTCTGAAATGTAATTATGTTTCGATCAAACCCTGAACAGTTTTGTCGATATCGGGCTCTTTCAGGTTTCTTCCAGGCGTCTCTCAAATGTTTCTCAATTGACCCAAGGCAATCAAACCAATTATTAACTATCCATTTTAATTTCAAATTATTCCTCGTAAAATAAATGATTCATATTTTTGATACGTTATGTTTTATTTAAGATATCATCATTGAAAAAATAATTTTATATTGTTGATGTTAGTTTTGTTTAACCAAGTACTATCCATGATCATCTATTGTGGGATATCTTATTGATTTTTGATCAGGCAATGAACAAACATTACACACAAACTCTTATTAAAGCATGCCATATTGAATCTTGATCAAACGTACACGATATGGAGTGCCACTGTCGGATCAAGCACTAATCAATCTTTAGGTAACTTAATTCGTCTTTGGATACGAATTTAAACCATAAATAAAATTGATCAATTAAGAATACGATTGCATTGATTTTGTACTCTAGTTATGTTAGGTGTGTTACATGGCCATTTATCAGAGTACTATTTCTTATTTTATTACATCACTATTGGTCATCGCAGTGGAGAACTGATAAATTATGATCTTAACAATACCATTATTTTTCTGTTTTATTTGAACTCGATAACGCCGAAGGTGGCATAAAATGTTGATTTTCTTCATTTCATTTAATTTTATACAAAGTGTTAATGCATCTTTCTATGCTTCTATGTCCTACTGTTTCTGGGTGTGCTCTTTCCGAATCTAGAATCAATTTTTTATTATATGCAAACATTTTTCAACATGGCCGTCTGAGCGCAAAAAAACGTAAAATATATCAACTTTTTCAAAATTCTGAATTTGTTATATGAAAATATTATCCAATCGGGACGTACGTTCGGAATGGGTGGCATAACATAACGACTTATACTATAAGTATATGTACTTAGTAGTGTAACTAGGCCGGTCCTGGATACCCCCACCCTACCTCCCACATCCGTTCCTGGATACCCCCACCCTACCTCCCAGTCGGTCCTGTATACCCCCACCCTACCTCCCATCCGTTCCTGGATACCCCCACCCTACCTCCCATACGTTCCTGTATACCCCCAACCTACCTCCCAGTCGGTCCTGTATACCCCCACCCTACCTCCCAGTCGGTCCTGTTTACCCCTACCCTACTTCCCATCCGTTCCTGGATACCCCCACCCTACCTCCCAGTCGGTCCTGTATACCCCCACCCTACCTCCCATCCGGTCCTGTATACCCCCACCCTACCTCCCAGTCAGTCCTGTATATCCCCACCCTACCTCCCAGTCGATAGTGTAAATAAACCGGTCCCGTATACCCTCACCCTACCTCCCAGTCGATTTATTTAAACAATTAATTATTTATTTGATGATGTCACGCATGACAGGTGAGTAGGGGAACAAAGTCGCGAGTGAAAGGGATATTGTAAACAATTTCTTAAACAATTTCATAATCGAAGATTGTGAAGGTTGAGAAACATGTGTACTACATATTATTATTCCGTATAATTAATGACCTAATCCAACCATACGCAACAAATTGTTATTAATAATTTACTATTATTATGAATAAACATCCGCGGCCGTAGGCCGTCGCCTATAGGAATACCAACGCAGATCGCTCTATGCGCGTGGAACCGCAGTGATACGTAAAAGTCCCAGCATTAATAAATGTAAATGTATAGACGTATGAATACAAGTTTCGATTGGTTAATAATACAATTGAACGTTCCAAAGATTTTTCAATTTTAAATAAAAATGTTCAGTCATTAACTTGACATCGTTTGAACAATTAATTTTTGTATGCATATTAAATCGCGATATACTGTAGTCTTAAATCAAATAATTAAAATCATTACATCTTAAAGTCAGTCCATGCATAAATCTTACATGGTCTAAGTCGTCTTATCTACACTACATCTTTCCTTCTCGCAATGTAAAAACAAAACGAAAGACAACAAAGTATTTATCATTATGATAATAACAAATTTCTTCACATTAGAACCGTGTACAATAGCCCACATAAGGCGCCTTATTCATAGCGAATTTGACGTCGGAACGGTCTTCCTTAATTCTCGACCATTCTCTCCCCCCCTCTCTCTCTCTCTCTCTCTCTCTTTCTCTCTCTATCTATCTCGCATTAGCTACCGATTTGTTAGATCTATACGAATACTCTTACGTCAAATCGAGTCGTGTGCCCATTCTTGTGATGTCACATTCACACGACTATGGAATGAAATTTATTCTGAGAACCCAACAAGTACAAGCGTAAATGTATTTTAATACTAACTAATGGTATACCTCTTGAGTCGAAATTGTAAGTAGCGTAACCGACATGACTACTTAATTCCGTTTACAATAATGATTTGGAGAATCACACTGCTTGTTATATTTGACAGATTTTTTTGTTTACTTCCACATTGTAATCGTAATTAGTTAACTAAGTTATTCACGTACGAATACTATTGTTATATGTAGGTATTTTGTTAAATATAAGGAGAGTGTCGTCCTATCATCACACCTAGTGTAATAGAAAAAGACACAAGTCATATCAATATATAATTTTCATAGTAATAAATTAACCTTTAAAAACTTCTTATGTTTTCACATCATGTACTAAAATTTCATATTATTATTATCATTAATATTGAATCGTTTATAGAACTGATGTTTTCATACATTATCACTTAAAAAGACTGCTACCGTATATGAAATAAAAGACCAAACAACAATTCAACATGAAGACATGTATATATTAATTCTATTTAAATGTGCGCATGTGATTCCGTAAAACATTAGTCATTTTGAAAGGAAAAGTGAAACATTCTCAATGAGCTTAATTGTGGTGTTTTAGAAATGTTGGTGATAAAAGTATGAATATGCAATTAAATGAATAATTTAACACGCGTATCGCTATCATTACGTTCAATGTTTGAATAAAATGTTTAGAATAAAATGTGCGTCAAAATTGACTCTTGCTCGTCATTAATTATATAGGCATCTAGTACATCGGAGCTTTGAAACACCTTTACAATACGTTGTATATTTTCTTAAATCTGAATGCATTCACGTTACTGATGACGATAATGCTTCTTTAGTTTCATCTTGACCAAAGGTGTAAATGCAACAAATTGAGATCAGTACCATTAATTGCCAGTGTCTGAAATTACTTACCCACACCTATCAAGGAGTTTCGTAAATTATAGGCAAAAGCATTCACAGTTATTAATATAATTCTTTATAAGTCATAAGTTTGCTGTCGACGAGATTCATAATAAACATATTGTTTAATGTAGATCGGTAAGTATCTAATTCCTTATCTTACATTTAATTCCTCACTATATTCAATATGTACCCTTCAAAGCGTCGTGTTCTATTTTTGCTTATTGCATCTTGCAATATAACTGCTCGCACTCTCTATATTGCATTCCTTAATTTTAATATTAATGTGTTATTTAAATATTTCACTTCAAATACTGATGCTACTGTCGTATTTCATACTGTGCACACTTAAACGACTAGTATATACGAATCATATGTATTTTTTAAAGATACGTTCTAGCTGCTCAAGACATTGATTAAACCCTTACTAATAGTTAATAATAATTTTATACACATTATTACTTTTGCACTATTACATTATACTCTCACTAATATTCTCCTAACATTATACATCTCAATCGTATTCACTTTCAAAATTTATAATTATTTTGAATTTTCCATTTATATCTCATTAGCTTTCTTATATCATAAACTTATTTTGTATCGTCTCTGCTAACATTCCTCACACTATTAATATTTCTTAATTTCATTTAGTTTTAATATTTCCATAGCACATATCTTTCAACTATGGCGTAACCGTGTAATATTCGTATTTTAAAGATAAAAATTACAGCTATTCCAGATATTAACGAGCGGCTTACTAATAATTATGAATGATAATCAAATGTTATTTCGGCCGTCGACGTCTTGGTTCTTTTATTTGTTTACGGCATTGTGTGAGTTGGTCAATCACTGTGTAATACATACATCATTTATTTAACACTTACATTATTGCTCTCTCACACGCAAAAGGTGTCATAAATTTCTGCACGTTTGCTGAGACGATTGTAAGATTATGCTAAACTACTATGATTTTTATCAGTTGTTCAATTGATGATTGAGAGAGAAAAAGTGTGAAAGTGTGCGGGGGAGAGAGATACAGCAATATGTGTGCATGGGACTGCAATGATGAACGATTCCACATTTATTACTTATACGAATAGTAAATAATCATTGATAAAGCCGGTGATCGTTTAGCGCAAGACCACATTAAGATGCAGAGCCAATGTGAAGTAAATGTTACGGAAACAACAACAAAAATACATCTCGCAATGGTAACAAACGTTCACCATGCATATCATAACGTAGATAGCTTAATACTCAAAATTATAAATAAAAGTATAATTAGAAGTGTTCTTACTTCAGATGAACTACCGTACAGTAAAATGTTGCAGATTGCATATTTTGAAGAAAAATATTGAATGTAGGCTCATGACAAATTGCATTCTATCATTAAGTTTAACCTAAGATTCAAGCTTTATTATGAAAGTTTTTATAGTAACTGGATGTAATGTTCAAATGCGTAGAAATATTAAATAAATGCCAACAGATTTAAACCAATAATACATTTACGTGGTGACAAACCGGAATGTTATATTGAAAATGATGACGTCATCAAATACATATAAAATTCAAGTCTTATTAGAGTGTGGTACCAGGGAGTATAAAAGAAGAGGATAGAATTGGTTGCTGTACTCTAAGGGGGATAATATACAAATTCATCGTTTAAAATATCAGTTAACTATAAATGTTTCCGATAAGTAAGATGGAGAAAATATTAAACTTGTAAGAGAAGTTTAGACTGAGAGAAGTATAATAATAAATTTGAAGTGAAAATATTACCTCCATTATTTGCTAGATGTTTTTGCTATTGGTAGAATATTAGTGCGGGTATAAGGAGGATGGTCAAATAAGCAATGTATACGAAATTATGTCCTTTGGTTATCAGTGTTAATTATTAGTAAGGTGTTCGTTAATATCTAGAGTCTAATATCATGACTGTGGTGCTATGAGGAGATGGAATGGGAGTATGAGTGATTTACTGAGTGATTGCGGGAAGGGGTATGAATGGTTGAAAATGTTAACGGTGAGAATGAAAGAGTGTGTGTAATGAAGCAAGATGATTTGTAAACCGAAGGTGCGTTCAAAAAAAGTTTTAACGCAAAATATATGTAATGTTGCGGAAGTCAATGTAATGCCGAAAGGCGATCATTTAATAACTACTACTACTACTACTACTTAATATCTAGAGTAGGTACAATTTATCTTTAAAATATGAATGCAATATAGAGAGTGCGAGCAGTTATATTGCAAGATGCAATAAGCAAAAATAGAACACGACGCTTTGAAGGGTACATATTGAATATAGTGAGGAATTAAATGTAAGATAAGGAATTAGATACTTACCGATCTACATTAAACAATATGTTTATTATGAATCTCGTCGACAGCAAACTTATGACTTATAAAGAATTATATTAATAACTGTGAATGCTTTTGCCTATAATTTACGAAACTCCTTGATAGGTGTGGGTAAGTAATTTCAGACACTGGCAATTAATGGTACTGATCTCAATTTGTTGCATTTACACCTTTGGTCAAGATGAAACTAAAGAAGCATTATTGTCATCAGTAACGTGAATGCATTCAGATTTAAGAAAATATACAACGTATTGTAAAGGTGTTTCAAAGCTCCGATGTACTAGATGCCTATATAATTAATGACGAGCAAGAGTCAATTTTGACGCACATTTTATTCTAAACATTTTATTCAAACATTGAACGTAATGATAGCGATACGCGTGTTAAATTATTCATTTAATTGCATATTCATACTTTTATCACCAACATTTCTAAAACACCACAATTAAGCTCATTGAGAATGTTTCACTTTTCCTTTCAAAATGACTAATGTTTTACGGAATCACATGCGCACATTTAAATAGAATTAATATATACATGTCTTCATGTTGAATTGTTGTTTGATCTTTTATTTCATATACGGTAGCAGTCTTTTTAAGTGATAATGTATGAAAACATCAGTTCTATAAACGATTCAATATTAATAATAATAATAATATGAAATTTTAGTACATGATGTGAAAACATAAGAAGTTTTTAAAGGTTAATTTATTACTATGAAAATTATATATTGATATGACTTGTGTCTTTTTCTATTACACTAGGTGTGATGATAGGACGACACTCTCCTTATATTTAACAAAATACCTACATATAACAATAGTATTCGTACGTGAATAACTTAGTTAACTAATTACGATTACAATGTGGAAGTAAACAAAAAAATCTGTCAAATATAACAAGCAGTGTGATTCTCCAAATCATTATTGTAAACGGAATTAAGTAGTCATGTCGGTTACGCTACTTACAATTTCGACTCAAGAGGTATACCATTAGTTAGTATTAAAATACATTTACGCTTGTACTTGTTGGGTTCTCAGAATAAATTTCATTCCATAGTCGTGTGAATGTGACATCACAAGAATGGGCACACGACTCGATTTGACGTAAGAGTATTCGTATAGATCTAACAAATCGGTAGCTAATGCGAGATAGATAGAGAGAGAAAGAGAGAGAGAGAGAGAGAGAGAGAGAGAGGGGGGGAGAGAATGGTCGAGAATTAAGGAAGACCGTTCCGACGTCAAATTCGCTATGAATAAGGCGCCTTATGTGGGCTATTGTACACGGTTCTAATGTGAAGAAATTTGTTATTATCATAATGATAAATACTTTGTTGTCTTTCGTTTTGTTTTTACATTGCGAGAAGGAAAGATGTAGTGTAGATAAGACGACTTAGACCATGTAAGATTTATGCATGGACTGACTTTAAGATGTAATGATTTTAATTATTTGATTTAAGACTACAGTATATCGCGATTTAATATGCATACAAAAATTAATTGTTCAAACGATGTCAAGTTAATGACTGAACATTTTTTATTTAAAATTGAAAAATCTTTGGAACGTTCAATTGTATTATTAACCAATCGAAACTTGTATTCATACGTCTATACACATTTCAATTAGATCGAATATCGTAGAAAAGATTTATTCAATTGTGAAAGTGCGGTGACCATCATACTGGTGCTAGTACTTGAAACGATTTACTATTGCGTTTAACTTCTTCATCATCTGAGTGTCGTAACTCGCAAACTATCGAAAATGAACACGTATGGGACCATCTATCCTAATCTCGAGAGGAACGTCGGATGATACCGAGAGGGATCTAGTGACCGTGAAAAGTATCTGTTTTTGTTACACTCTGATTTGATTTCCGATTCATAGGAATTGACGAAGAGATACTACGATCTAGAGAGAAAGGTACGACGTATATCCATGAATTAGAGGCACCACGCTATATGTGGAAGTGGCAAAGAGTGTGTGAGAGAGAGAATGATGCGTCAATTAATGAAGGTGACAAGCAAATCAGTATTAGGTAATAGAAATGTAATATATTACTGACGTGCAAGGATTCCCCTGAACGGGTAGTTGGTTTATACCGAAGAAAATGTGTATTATGGATATTTCCGACAGTCATGTTGTAAAGTACGTTTTGAACGTAAAACAATTGGTTAATGCACAATTATCATGATCTACGATGGGAATCGGGCGATATACCCTTTGATGCAATCAACGAAACGTTGGAGTATATCGTTACATGTGCTCAAAAGATATACATAAAAGGTGCAGACAAATAAAAGACATAGGTTGCAGATAATTTTAGATGCTGACAATGTTGTCGACATAGACATATTAGCCTGTCCATCTCTAGCTAAACTCACAGGACAACAACAACGTTGATTATCGATAAATTGCGAAAATCATACATTTAACGGAAAGGGTGCTAAACCAAATGTTAAAATGCTTAAAAATTAGATGCTGGAAAATCTTCAAGACTAGCCTGCATCTCTTCAAAGGTCAACGAGAATTTACTATGAAGTGAAACGTCTTGCATTAATGGAAACAAATGACATCGAGTGTCTACCTATAGATTTCGTTTTAACGTTTGCAGAACGTGAAATTGAAGAAGTATGGTCATGCTTACCACTCACAATGCAAATGCATCCAGATTTACGTGAATGTCGTCGATAAACATTTTGAAACGAGTGATGATACCGCAGATAGACAGCCGCCGATGATTAAAGACTGTGCAAAGTATCAAATTCAAAGGGTTGTATATCAATGGCAATATAGGTATTTTAAAAATAAGAAATCTGGTTCCTCGAGATTTTCAGTAGATGCGCGGTAATATTTAACAATTTCACTTTCATATTCTTTTGCATGGCGATAATAAAGTTAATTGTCAACTAGAGCCAATTTTCAAGAACCTCGTATTCAATTGTAATCGCTTTATAACCATTTATATCAGCAAGTGTATCATCGTAGCCTAGGATGAAACCATGCATTTCAGATGCACCCGCATATTTAATTCTGCGATACACAGATTCTGCAATCTCTTTAAACATACCAAAAGATGGCAGCGCTGTCACTTCCTTTAATTTTTTTGCTTAAAAGAAACACAACTGTGCGTAAAGATAGAAAGAAACTGTTGAAATTTACACGCTTATATATTAAATAAAGGTTAATTAATTACATTAAAAGCAAGTCGATACTCGTATGTATTCGTCACTTATGGGAATTCAGATTCATTGTTACCGTATAGTAAAGTCTACGGATAATTAACAGTTCGAAACTTGTATGGCGATATTTAAGATGTTGTAAATTGTACACATATCAAAAAATGGTCGGGAACCTGATTAATTACATTACCCACGTGTCCAAACTCGTATAGCTATGGTTCGAACGTCATGAAAACGCGTAAATACCGTGAATAGATAAATGCATAAGGAATAAGTGTGTCATCCTCTCTCTTTCTAATTACTGCTAGCTTCTTCCATCAGTTCTATATTATACATTTTAATACACGCTATTCTGATTATGTGAGATTTATTACTATTTGAATATTATAATTGTAAATTATTCATTTATTTATTAATGCTACTTTTGTTAACGAAGGGGTGTGTTGGCCTACGGGTGATCCGCTAGGTCATTCCTACAGATAAAATACGGAACTGGGGACATCTCCTTTCTATAATGGCGGAGTTTGCCTAAATTTGGGAAAGAGAAAATGTGTCACTTAGTATATGTTTTGATGAAATTGTCCAATGACTTTAAACGCGTCTGAACCTGTATACATGACAAAATATGTTGTGAAAATGATCCGCGGGTAATCGGCAATGACGATGACCGTGAAACTGGTATAATGCTAAAGTTAATGGATCTAACAAAGAGTACGCGAGAGCGAGGGAGATGGTAGTAGAACGCAGGAGGAAAAGGTCATTATTACAATTTCACCTCCACTTTCAAAATACGGTTCCTAACCTACGATGTATTTCCACATAGGCACCGAGAAGCGACTATGATGTAGCAATAGCTGACCTTTAATGAAGGCGACTTTTGCATTTTTTTTTTTTTTTTTTTTTCCTCCCATGACAATATGAATGTGTAACTGCTAGTATTTTTCAATATTTATGATCTAATTTCTTAAGATCATGTATTAGAAAGAGACCGTTTGCAATGACCATCTAAAGGCAGGACATTTTTATAACAATATTAGGGGGGTCGGCGCCAGGTCTTTTGAACGCGTTCAGACTTGCTTAGCGGCTTTTCTACATTAATTTCAAAATGGTCTTAGCAGTTTTGGGTGAAGGGATTCGACAGTTTTGTCTCTATTGAAGATCATTGAGATACGCTAATTAATATGACAGCAGCTGTAACCCTCTATACCGTGATGCAATGAATACGTGCCCCCAACGATATCTTCATCCCATTGGGAATGTGAGGATTGGCCCTTGAGAATGAATTGATTTTGTCAATCTTTGCGATGGATTCTCGAATGAAGTTGGAAAAATGATCCTCCAGTAGCGTCTTCTTCAAGAGTGTTGTAAACCTTCTTCAAGGCCTCTTCCCATGACGACAAAATCTTCTTGACATCTACCATATTGATGTAGAAATACAATATTTGAAATAGAGGTGCTTACGTACTGTCAAACATAGACACAGGAACGCGACATTCCTTTGAAACGATATCTGGACCTGTATACAATTTCGAGAGTTTCGGGAAAACAAATGTACGGTGAATAACTGATCGACTCATAATCGACGACCGTGAAAAACAGTATACTGCTATAGGTAATGGATCTAACAAAGAGTATGCGAGAGCGAGAGAGATGGTAGTAGGACGCACGAGGAAAAGGTCATTGTACTTACATATGGCAATACTACATTGGAATGCTTGAATTAGGCTGCCTCGACGAAAAGGTCATTTTACTTTCCCTCTCAATACGGTTCCTAGCTTACGATGTATTTGCACATAATCACGGTGAAGCGAATATAATGATGCAATATCTGACCTTTAATGAAGGCGACTTTTAAAATCTGTTTTTCGCCGAAAATTGAGAAATGCTACGGACTGATTAATTAGATGTATTTAGAAAATATATATGTGGGCTACGTCTGGTATAGGTCTATTCGTACATTTCAAAAGTAATTACGGGGAGAATAGTACCTACGACGAAAAGATCCGGGAGACGCGTCATAACTTGTCTACAAGGGCGCACGCATTTGAAAGTTTAGAGGTACAGATGACGAACGCGGGGTATCAATGGCCGTGAAAACTAAATGTTCTTGTCACGACAAATATGAGCTCGGCAATGAGTGCGAGAGAGAAGGTAGTAGTAAACAGCATGACGAGGACTTTTACGTATCACTGCGGTTCCACGCGCATAGAGCGATCTGCGTTGGTATTCCTATAGGCGACGGCCTACGGCCGCGGATGTTTATTCATAATAATAGTAAATTATTAATAACAATTTGTTGCGTATGGTTGGATTAGGTCATTAATTATACGGAATAATAATATGTAGTACACATGTTTCTCAACCTTCACAATCTTCGATTATGAAATTGTTTAAGAAATTGTTTACAATATCCCTTTCACTCGCGACTTTGTTCCCCTACTCACCTGTCATGCGTGACATCATCAAATAAATAATTAATTGTTTAAATAAATCGACTGGGAGGTAGGGTGAGGGTATACGGGACCGGTTTATTTACACTATCGACTGGGAGGTAGGGTGGGGGTATACAGGACTGACTGGGAGGTAGGGTGGGGGTATACAGGACCGGATGGGAGGTAGGGTGGGGGTATCCAGGAACGGATGGGAAGTAGGGTAGGGGTAAACAGGACCGACTGGGAGGTAGGGTGGGGGTATACAGGACCGACTGGGAGGTAGGGTGGGGGTATACAGGAACGTATGGGAGGTAGGGTGGGGGTATCCAGGAACGGATGGGAGGTAGGGTGGGGGTATACAGGACCGACTGGGAGGTAGGGTGGGGGTATCCAGGAACGGATGTGGGAGGTAGGGTGGGGGTATCCAGGACCGGCCTTGTTACACTACTGTACTTATTATAGTCGCAATTGAAAACTGAAAATGGCCGCTTCAAAATGGCGCCATTATCACAGAAATGTTAACTTTTTTAATGTATAATTCATCTAAATGGAGATATTATTATTACTATTAACTGGAGGATGTTAGAGCCGTGGTTTTTGAGAACGCTCTTTTCAAATCTATTAGCCGCTACTATAAATTCAAAATGGCGTATCCAATATGGCGTAAAAAATATTGAAAATTCGTCGGATTTGCTTGAAAAATGTTACTTGGATGTTTTTGGAGTCTCTGATTACGAATCCAACCTTTGATTTGAAAAATTCGAAATGGCGGATTCAATATGGCCAATATAAATATAAAATTTCTATTTTTAAAAAATTCGATGTAGGAGGAGTTTTCGGATCTCTCATTACGAATTTATAGTCAATTTTTCAAAACTCAAAATGGCGGATCCATAATGGCGCACATGAATTTTTAAGAAAATTAGTGTATGGGATTTTTTCTATGGGCTATGGTCGCGATTCTGTTGTCGAATATTAAAATTTTAGATAGCAAAACGAATTGTAATGATATAACTCTTGTCATAATATAATGATACGATTGAAAATTTGTAAGTTATGAATTAATAAAAAGGATTGAAGATAAATAGTTTGCATACCGTCCGTTTGCCAGAAAATTTATCTATGAGTAATCTATGACTAGTGTTTTGTATTCGTTTCGAAAAAACCTTTCAAATGAACCTTCAATCGACCTATATTGCTATTTGAGATTTTCGAACCCCCTCGTACCCCTTAGATATTAAGGGTAGCAACCCCCAGAAAAGAGAAATTTAAAAAAAATGATTTCACGTGTTTCAATGTTTTTTTAATGTCGACGGTTTTCAAAATATTTGACCGTTCCCAGACTTTTCGCCAACACTGTACCTTACCTCATGATCTGATCCAGTAAAGCTGCGAATCTGCTTAGATCTAAATGAGCCGCCGTTCGAAGATGGTTAATTTGGTTCATAATATAACTTGGAAGATCTGTTTAAAGTTTCGAAGAACCATCGCACACGTAACTCAATTATTCAAAGCTTTTTAAGAGGTTCAAAAGTACTGAAATTCTCCTAATAAAAACTGCACTCTTCGCAAGAGATGTAAAGTCGAAAATTGGCTGCATTTATGCCCTCCATAACATTGAAAATGATAAAAATGTTGAATATCTGTAAAGTCGAACTTACCTTATTAACGCAATGCGTCACGTCCATTGTATTACACAATCGTGTATTTTTTTAGTTATTTACGTATAAAACGTGACATGTGTACGAGGCGCAAATGGGCAATGCGCTCTTCCAGTGTCCGTCTTCCTCGAGGGAAACTTCGTTCCGTGTGATGGTCCTATCAGTGAATAAGATCGAAATTGCTTTGTGTGCGTGGGTGTTCAGGGACTAAGGGGGTATTTCCATAAGTAGCCGAGAGGATCTAGGAGAAAAGTCATATAACGGCTGCAGCTCGGAGGTATGACTTTTCAACGACCACACCTTACGTTCAGCGGCGAAAAGGCGGATTTTACGGCCCGATGAACTTTCGCCAAAGAGGTAAAGAAGCGTCGTTTTACCGTTCGCCTCGCGCTTCCCAGATCCGGTCCCGGCTAACGATTAATTAAAGGATTAACGAACTTTCCGGTACAGCGAAATGCAACTTTATTTAGCAACGAATATTCTTTACGATACATAACTTCGTTATGGAAAATATTTCGCCTGCTTCGGTTCGTTCCATTTTTTTTATCTTGACTCTTGCAAGTCAGCGAGCCGCCTTCGATGGTCGCTTTTCGGCGTTGCTTGAATATTTTTTTACATGTTTCTTGTTTTTTTTTTTTTTATTTTTAGCTCCCATAACAAACAATTCGATTACTTCGCGCAGCAATCGCGCGTATCACATACACGTTTATTGCCTCATTCAACAGCTCGCAATTACGCGGTTCCGTTCATCCTCTCTTCGCACGCACTCTCACACCAGACCGAGTTTTGCGCAAGCGGGGTCGGTTAAATGTGGGTTTCGTTGACGGTGATGCGGACTCGGATCGTACAACGCTCGAAAATTAGGGGAGTCACGCCTCAAGAGACAATAGAGCCATAAAAACGAACGGTGGAATTAATAATATAATCATTTTTTTGTTCGTAGGCCAAACACTCGTCGATAACATCAATATAGATTGTTCAGCGAATTGCACATGTTATCAATCCAAGGATCTTGGAAATATGAAGCTAATACATTGAAAATTAGTATCATTTTTCGCGCAGGCGTGATCCAGCAAACCTCTCCTTGTCGCTATAACGTAATAAATGATCCTGAGACATAAAGGAATGTTCAGCACTGAGAATTATGAAATATTTATTGTCGTCAACGCGTTCGATTAACTTCGTACCACCTAAATAAACAATAACATGAAATTTTTACAGTTCGTAAAAACTGCGAATTATTCGCGTTTTTAACGATAAACGAACTTTTTTTATCGAGTGAACTTACGTATGCACGCTCTCGAAGTAACGCTCTTTTTAAAATAGAGCACCGGTTCGGAACAAGCCCCTCGTGGCGCGAATCAACGACGTCCTCGATTCGACGACTCCGAGGAATACTCGACGCTGATATTCCTCTCGAATATCGAAAATAGAGGGTTTTAACGAAATTGCATTGTGCGTCGACACCGATTCGCGATAATTAACGACGAAAACTCTCTTGCCTTTAGTCAAGCGCCAAAAACATTCGCGAAATGTACAGTTGTGCGCGTCGCTAGCGAATTCGATACTCGTTTTCATCTGTGATTCAAGATCGAAGATCACGTTCGATTTCACCTGAAGCTAACGTTCGCGACGACGAAGATAGCGATTTTTACGAAAGTAGCCGTGCCGTCGGATCGAACTGAGGAGGAAGCGATTCCACCAGGACGTTTTTTCGGCTTGGTGCTCGAAAACGGCGTCGATGGTTGAACGGATCCAATGTAGCCCTTAACCGTATTGTCGATCAAAAGTGGCCGATTTTCAGCCCGATCGATTTCCACACGGTAGATCTCGTCTTCTTTCTTCTCCTCCTCGTGGTCCCTCTCGCTACCGTAAATTACCGGGTCGTTGGCTGTTTGAGAGTACGTTGGACCCGTGATATCTGAAATTTTAACAACCCCAATGTCTTTATTTCATAATGGACTGTGAATTGTGCTATTTCGTGGCTTTTAAAAATTTCAACACATGGTTGATAATTTAAGGATGTCCGGTGACGTTTTGCGGAGAATTTGTAAAATTTAGATTCAAGAGCAGTCGGTGAAAATCTTATGATTGCATTGAAATCGATGTTATTAGGGTAGATGTATATTGTGAATGGAGCTCAAATCATGACATCATCACTTCTAGTTTATGTACCAATATGTGTCATAACTACATAAGTAATTGCAGGTAAGTAATGTCACGTAACATTTGTTAACACTTGATGACAAAATATTGCTTATATTGGTAAAATAAATGTAGGGAAGAGTCCGGTAGCCCCGACCACCTCAGATTTTTGGTATATAAGTTATTTTTCGCGACTTCAACAAGTAATAGAAAGTATTAAAAATAATATTTGTATCATATTGAATGCATCCGTGGAGAATTTGAAGGCAAAATAGCGAATCTGTTATTGAAATTCATCTTTTTCGTTGTTCTTAAAATTGGTTACGCTGTTTTACTCGCTCCGACCACTCAATAAATTAACTTGTATATGGTAAAAATACATCATTAAATACTTATAATGGACTTTTATTCGAAATAAATTAATATATACATGCTCCATTCTTTAAGGTAGTAGTCTGGTGTCTTAGGACGAAAAAATGGATTTTTGTTTTGTGTTGCATATTTCGAAAGTATTGAATCTTAATATACTGTGAAAAAATCACAACGAAATTCGAAAAATTGACAAAGTTACAGCACATATGCAAAAGCGTCTCGTAGGAGGAGAAAAAATTCTCAAATGTGTAAATCAGTTTATAAATTGCACATATGGTTTTGGCATAAATTCACTTCATTTTTTAATCTTTCGTATGAACTGTAAATCTTTTATCAGATGGTCAACAAGGTAACTAATTTTTTAATTGCTGCTATCATGTCAGATAGTGTTGGAATTTTGAGCCTTCGATGAAGCAAATAAATAAAATATATTTGGATCCGATTGATGTAATAAATGCGTAAACTCGCACTTTAGGCACAATGCATAAAAATAAAATTATTTTCCAAAGTTAACACTATGATGGATTTATAACGAATTTTTTTCACTTTCAACCACAACATTGATAATTATTAAACATTATTAGGTTGTATAAAATTGATAAATAAAAAATGAATGAATGCATCGATCGCAATCTAGAAAATCTAAGTAAATAAACAAGACACGTTAAAAGCGATCATAATATTAATTTAGTAAAATAGAATAGAACCGACAATTTTCGGCTGATGTTTTGCAACCCTCATCAGAATTCAGATAAATAATAAATTATATCAATATTGATAATAGAAAAGGAGATAAATAATTCTACAAAAACTGAGACGAGAACATTCAGTTTTATTTTAAGTTTAAGGAGTATATATATATATATATATAAATATATATTTGTGTGACTGTTTTGATGCGAGTTATTTATTAATTAACAATTTCTAAATTGCTTAGGCTATTGCTCATATTGACGATTTGAAAAGTCTTAGTTTCCCTTTTCAAGAAACAAATAATTTGCGTTTAATTTCCTTCTATTTGCAGTTAATTTCAAAATTTATGATGTACATGATTTCAATGAAAACTAAACTTGTGCATCATTAAAGGAACATTATTAAGCTAATTTTTATCACAAGTTGGAATCAAACATGACGGCCTCCTTATGACGCAATATAATTTTAAACTTTCAATACAACGTATCTTTAGGTAATACATTCATGTCATTTTCATTATAAATGAGTCAGAACCCTTTTATTTAAAGAGGTCCGGTATTTTCGCAACGTCATCCCTAAAGTAACGCATCAACGTGAATCTGTTGAAAACATTTATGAGACCCTCTACATACAGCAGATCTATTGCAAATACAGTTACACGGGGGTTTTAAAGTTTCAAAAGTTTGCTTGTTTTAAATCTATCTTTTCATAACGAAATCATTAATTAGATCTACAAAATACATTTAACTTTATGTTAATCAATTGATGTAATTGTACTGAAACAATCCTCTTTTTGCCTATAATATTACGTAATATAATTGACTGAGTGGGAAATTACATTTTTCGTGAAATAAATGAAAATTGGTGATTTATTTAAGCATTTGTTAAATTTCATATGAGATTTCTGAATTTATGAGCAAAGTCGATAGTATTTTTGTACATATATAGCATACACTAACAATAAATCAGAGAGTTTAAATATTTATACAGTGATTTGATAGATGCATTTCAATCATAAAAATTAAAAGGATGGTCACAATATAATAAAATAATTTAAAATATACTAAACTTAATAAAATAGTTTAAAATATACTGAAATTAACGTTTCGACCTCTTGGCGCGGGTCATCTTCAGAAAGTTATATTTATACAGTATTGTGAAATTTAGTTATAAAGAAATGTTTTTCAAATATTAATGGTTTAACAATTTGTATAATCGACTAAAAAAATATTTTTATATACAGACGAATTGCCAAATTAAATTATTCTCTAAATTAAAGTCTTTATTTATGACTTGCAGTAAAATTAAGCACATGAATTATTTAACAAAAGTCCTATATTTCTTTACTACCTTCAGTCAAAGAGGAGAAGCATTTAGAACGCTAACAGTATTAGAGGAACTTTGATCCTGTATATTTGTTACACTACCTTGCCCAGGGCATCAAAAATTCAATTAAATTTTAAAGATTGCATGCCATTTTTACACAAATTCTTTAATAAAAGTCGAGAAAAAGCAATTCTAAATCAATCTAACTACATAGTTTGAAAACAATAGAATTGTGTCTGTAGAAGTAAATACGAGGACTGATAAATTTAGTACAGTAATATTCTTATCTATTAGAGAATTAATAATTATTGAAATAATATTAAATAGTTTCACTGAATATTATGCTCCTTTCAATAAGAACGTCGATCGAAGAAGTTAAGAAAGGACTATTAAATAATTTTTACATATCGATATGTGTGCATAGTTCGCTATATCTCTAGTTATTAATTTCATTTCAAATTAGAATAATTAATAGCTTAACCTGAAAATGCGTATTTTTGGTTTTTGAGTAATTGATCTCAACCGATTATTAAATTTCCTGCAACTTTCCCTCAAAAAGTAATTTTGATATAGAATTGATATGTTAATTCACAAAAGTGATTACTATTCCCGTGCAAAAATTTTAAATCCATGTAGGTGGATCTTCGGTGGATCTACTCCGTCGAAACTCTGTTTTTGGAGATGATCCTGTACTATCTGTGGATTTATAACGGACAGAATTTCAGTATATTTTTGGGCACCAAAAATCATTTCGCATTTCTAAAAATTTCATTAAAAACATCGGTAACACGAATTTTTGGTGTACAAAGTATACGCAAATTAGGTCCGTTATAAATCGACAGCTAGTGCGAGATTGTCTAAAAAAAATAGACTTTCGATGGAATAGATCCACCGAAGATGCATTAAGGATCCATCAGGAATTTAAAGATAACATATAAGAATCACCATTAATGCAGTGATGCAGAATTTTATCCTGATTCATTTTAACGATTTTATTTTCGCAAATATTGCTCTTACATTACTCGTGTATTTCAAACCGAAATTTTGTTTGACCCGACCTTATCCTTCATAAGGAAACAAATAAAAATATAACAACAATATTAACATCAGGGAACATACTTGAAAAACGCATGATTAACATATTCGTTATTAATATAATCATATAAATCTTTTAAAAGCCTAGGCAGTATTTTAGAATAATTTCTGAGGATATCCAAAAAAATTAGCTTGAACTATATTTTAAAACACAAGATATAGTTGTGCCAGGCATCTTGAGTTCTACCTAGGTGTAAGCTACATTTAAAAGAAAAGTTCAACGGAATGCTCGAGGAAGAATGCGAAAATCAAGGCGAAATTGTAATTCAAATTTATTTTTCTTAACAAAGGAAAAAGGGATGAGATATAATATATCAATTGTAAAATGAACAGATTGGTAGAAAATAGCGCTATGGCCAAAAAATGCCACATGATGCAGTCATACGAAAATGTCAGTTTAGAGAAATTTTTCGGCAGAAATTTGAACGAGGACTCCATCACTATGTACCAATGAAGAGAAGCATTTCAGCCGGAGAAAATCCCGAAAGGTTTCGACCGCAAAGTGAGGATGCTCGTAGAATATATATAGAGCCAAACATGCTTCTCGAATATAAGAAAAGCTCCTTACGCGTATTATCCGCGGGGCTTTGGCAAAAGAGCTCCGCCTTTCTTCTTGAACTACCGAAACCGTTTTTTTAATCTCTTGACAGAAAATCCAAGCTCCTTAAATACATCAACAAACATTTATTCCAAAGCCGCTGCAAAATTACGTCGTTGGCTACTATGTAAAATATTCGCATATATCGGCCTGATGTTACTAATGCATCACAGATCAAAATCAAATATCTGATAATTAAAAATCAATGCAAGTCAGAACGGATAGAATACAAGTTTTTGAATTATATATTCAAAAACTAAAACCACGGATGTCGTTAAAAATATTTTTTGAGCTTTGGGAAAGTAGTTTAAATATAAATTAAATTTTATTAACAGAAATTTGTCCTACCTGTATTAAGTATATTTATGGGTATATTATAATCTTTCAAATATCAGGGAGAGGATACACTAATGAAATATAAAATATTAATTTCTAATCATTCAGAAAAGCGACATTGAGTGTTATGATTCAGCCAAGTGCCAATATGGAAGACAATCACTATAAATAAAATTAATTAAGTTGTTTTCCAATGCAATGCGTAATTTCTCTTATTTTTTGTTTGGAAACTAGCATTGCGAAGTATGTATGCTTTTTTTCTAAGTAAAAAACCACTGACACTTGAATTATCCTCTTTCAGAATTCATTTACGGATTGATGCGCCACGTAGTGTTTCCTCGAAAAAAGTTACATCTCCAAATATTGTAAATCACTTCTGGTGACGTTCCAGTGGTTATTAAATTTGTTTATTAGAGTAAACACTTACATAAGATTTTACATCAGCATTGGAACAAGTATTGTTTTAATAACAGATAAATACATAGTTAAATAGACATTATGTTCTGAGCATTTTTCGTAGTACATTTCAATGTTGTTCTATTCGTTAAGAAACATTTAAAAATATAGTCTTATAAAATTAATTCTAAATTTAAATCGTTTACTTTCATATGAAATGATATTAGAGCAACAATATTTATTATTGTAAACAGTAAATTTGAATTTTTTATAATTGTAAAATCATTGGATTCATTTATTGATATTATTATTTTAGTTATGAATATGCCTTACACATTATGCACTCACAGTCAAATTTTCAAGTTATCAAAATCTTTGAATTTAAATCCGGTTTAAATATTTATTATTACTATATCATATTTCTAAATGATAAACAATCTCCTTGTAATTAATTATAAAACATCGCAGTTATTAAATTTTAATAAAAGGAATGAAACTTTATTATTTAGACTTGTCAGAAAAAAGAGAAGGTTGTATTGTTATTAATGTCAATAACTGCTAATAACGATCCCTTATTAATATTGCAGATCAATCTTGAAGTTATACATTTATTGCAATCGATTTCCTATAAAGAAAGTCTTGAGAGCCATTGTTATCAAAGGATTATGTACCCTATAGTAAACATGCCTATTACTATTTTCATTATAAAAACATGCATTGATATAAAACAATTGTTATAGGGATGATTAGATTAACTTTCTATTAAACTGGAAGTAAATAACTATCATTTTTAATTACAATTTCGAATTTTCTAAAAATATCTACGTAATAGTTTATTCCTTATATACAATTTCTTCTTATTCTTAATAACCTAGGCATGCACTGCTGCCAAAAAATCACGTATTATTAATTCGTTAATGCATTCATTAATTTCTAATAATTGAGAAGTAGTAAGTGATATATTAAACTAGTGTTGAGTGTTTTGTAAGTTAACGGTATTCACCGGTTAACTGGTGCAACATTTTCCACTTTTCGTGCCTCTTCTGGTAGAAGCAAATTTCCATTTTGCAACATCTTAAAGGAATGAAAAAGAAGGGTTGAGGGTGAAATTTTCATTTTTTCTAGAAACTTAGATCTAGGGGTGTTTTATATTGCTGATCCCATTTCTAAGCTCAATTTTTATTTTAAAACAGCCTAAGGGTTGCAAAATCAGGGTTGAGGTAGAGTTAAGTAGAGAAGTGGAAAAATAAGAGCTGTGGGTAGAATTTTTAGTATTTCTAGAAACTTAGATCCAGAGGTTTTAATACAGCTAATTCCGTTTCCAAGCTCAGTTTCTATTTTATAACATTCTAAAGGGGTAAAAATAAGGGTTAAGTGGAAGAAAGAAGCGAAAAAATAAGGGTTGAGTGTCAAATTTTCATTTTATCCAGAAACTTAGGTCTAGGTGTCCCGGTACCTTTCGACAATGACATGAAGTTGTGTCGTCATTCTCGATTTAGGTCTTTAAATCAAGAGTCTTGTGTACTATCTACGTTATTTTATATCCGTTATCACAAATTATGCGAAACTGACAATAAATTCGCAATCATCGACCCCGAAAACCTAAGTATCGAAATTTATACTATATAGAAGGTTGTCATTTTGAGGTTAGAATTCATAATTTCAGAAAAAAACCAACCAATTCTTTATATAGAGCATGTCGAAAAACAGATGTATACCAATTTTGGTTCAAATCGGTTGAAATCTTCAAAAGTTATTCAAATATGTACATATATGATACAGTAACCCAGTTAATTGGTTAATTATAAAAAGATATTAAGCTTGTAGTACTTGAGGGCCATTAATAGTTATATTGAAAAACTAAAGAATTATCGTTCTTTGCACTATGTTTAAACAAATTTTAAATCAATACTTTTGAGAGTATAGAAATAAAAATGTAATTGTGCCCCTGTTTATTTTTGATAACAATATAATCCTTTACATATACGCATTGTTAAACTTTAAAATGTATATGGAAATTACTGTTCTTTTAAATTCTACAAAAGTGTGCCTTCAAATTACTATTTTTATACTCAAATTTTATATTACACTGTAGAGTAAAATTGTTAGTCAACGTATTCCATTGAAACTCTTGAATGAATTTCGAAAATTAAAATTATTTTATATATTTGACAATTTCTGAAACTATATTTCTAAAAAATAAACTTCAGATAGTTTTCAAAAGTATATATAAATTTTTTTTTGCGTGTGTCACTTGTTAAATTAAATTTTATAAATGTAATTTGTACCAATGTCAAGAAAATCTACATAAGAAACAGGCGCAGTTAGGCATGGTGCAATTATATTATTTTCTTCTTACTCTCCGGATTCTATGAAATGTCTAATATTAAACATTGTAAATGAAGAAAATTACCGTTTCATAAATAATAAGAGATATTAAAATACATTTATTAAGGCACTTCCTTTAAAAATGTAGGATAATATTAGAAATAACTCATTAACATTAAAATAGAACAACTATGGCTTTTAAATATTGGAAATATTAATTTTGAATCATCAATATCCAATATCTGAAAGTTACAAATAACAGAAATTATAACGAGTATCATAGTTGGAACAGTTTTCAATCTGAGTGGAAACAGAAATGTTTAATAAAAATTTCATGATTTCCGGACATTCATTCGACAGGTAATGTATCAGTAAAAAAAAGTAAAGATATTTATTTTCTTACCATATAAGCGAATGCTGCTCTCGGCATCCCCGCCGGAGTTCTTGGCAGCGCAGCGATACGTGCCGACGTCTTGTTTCGTGAAGTTGCGAATTCTCAAGATCATCGTCACCTTAAAATTCAGGTTCGGATGCGTCGAATAGGAACCTTTGGCTGATTTCGTTACGAATTCGACGTCATGATGACTACCCGATATTATCATTGCTCCTTTGGACAAAAGAACATTAATTACAACCATTAGTAACAAACAACAACATTTAATAAGTGTTATTAAGCACATAAAATCCCAGTGCAACTTTTAATTGAACATCATATCAAGAACTCGTTTAAACACCCGAATATTACGTTGGGCATATTTGGGCATTGTTTGTGGTTAACACGGTATATCGCTACGTACAAATGTTTAGTACTTCCACTGTTTTAGCTAATTCTGGGGAGACCACAAAACCGATATTCTCAACCAAGCTCATTAATCCCCGCAATCGCTGTTGCAGTTTATGTTTAAATAAAAATTTAAAACTTCGTTTTAAACACACAACTTCTGCAATCAATAAAACGACCAAAATAATTTTCAAGTAATAAAAATTCTGGATTTAGGAAAAGAAACCTTTTTTTATGTAATTACTAAAATTTAATAATTTCACAATATTGCATCAGAATCAGCTTATATTATGAATACGAATTATATTCCTCCCCATGTATCAAGAGAGGACCTTGCACAAAAATATATAAGAATATTACTCAAAGTATAATAAGCTTGTCATGTTTCGCTACGTTTAGGATATGTAGTGAAAAGGGAGTCCTGTATCGTAATAAATACACGGCTGTCACGTGAAAAAAACACAATTACTTACATTCATAAAAAAAAGGACACAAGTAAGTTTTGAGGGAAAACTTTTATAATGAAGCCTTTATAGTCAGAAGTTTGATGTTAGAGAAGGTTTGAATCATTTACCGGAATTATTTTGTACTAAGTCTGCAGCTTGCCACAATATTCCTGCTAACTTTAAATCTACAAAAATATTTAGATTATTTTAAATCCATATTATGGATAAGAATATTTTTTGTTATTAGTATTGATTACAAATAATAAAAAGAAAATAATAGAAAGAATAGAAAGAAAATATATGAAATACATTTCATAAATGTAAAATTTTAGGAGTGCATTATTTGAAAGCGATAAAACTAATTTTGACAAGTTATGAAATAGCGTATATATTCAAGAAATTATAAAAATATAAAAAGAATAAACTTCTCTGGATAGAAAAAAGTAAAATCTAATAAAATAGCGGAGTACATCAGGCACCGTGAAATTAAAAATAGTCAGCGGCGTGAAAATTCTTACCGAAGGAAAGGAATTTTACGCGTTTCTTCGACCGATGCGAGTATAGCATCAACTTATATTTCTAAAATAACCTCCGCAGATTAATTGAAGAGAACAATAACGTGTTCGCTGTTAAAAATGGTATTAAATTCTTTTTAATATTCCATAATTTACATTAAAAACTAAAATACCTTTTACAATTCAGACCTTTCCGAGTAAAGTGGAGTATAACAAGGGTAGGCAATTTTCATGTTTCTCGTACAATATTAGATTAATTCAAGGAATCCATTTATTAAATACAATATTGGCATCCTGTTGATATACTCCCAAAGTAATTTGGCAGGAAGTCTTCAATCTGAAGCTGCCCAAGTTTCCCGCACCCCGTGTATCCTGATATACCGATCCGAAATTATTAATAAGGCACGCGCCGTTTACTATTATGGCTTTGTATAAAAATAGTTCTTGCTTGTTTTAGCTACTTTGGCAGTTGAGAAACACCGCAGGACCCGCGTTTATATTCTACCACCGCGGATGAGATAAGCCTTTGCATTATCGTATTACAGATGTTGAACTATTCGCCGATAGAATTTCGGAACGCCCGCTTTGCAATGAACACCCGTGCACAAGTTGTTCCTCCATCTAGAGGGGATCGATGTTCGTTCAAACTAACAAAGTTTGCCTTTTCACCTTTATATTATAGATGTATATGTATATAAACTCCCAGGCACGTGCGACGTAACTTTTGACTTTCCACTCGATTTCTATCAACTTGGGACTACTGAAAACACAAGATGTAACCTTCCGAATGATTTTTGCATGCGAAGTAAAACATTTTGAACCAAGTAATACTTGCATATTGGATGAAATTATTGCTTCCTACATGTTCATACAGTAATACATTGCCCGAAAATTTTAATATTCCGTCGTTTAAATATTTTCTGATATAATACATCTCTTCGTAGAACGTACTTAAGGTTTCATGATAAGATGGCTTCATGTGGTTTAGTAAGTTTCCAAAATGATTTCAAAAGACTACATTAGCAACGAAACAAAATCAAAAACTAATATTAAATATTTTTGGTAATTTACAAATTCGTTTAAAAATGCAATTATTGCCATCAGTAGGAAATTTTCAACAAAATCACCCTCAGAATATAATTAAATAGTCAATGTATTCAATAATTACTTTGGATCAGTCTTCTCAATGGTATCGAATTCAAATCCTGTACTCCAAGCTCACTCCCCAACCCCAATTCATTTGATCCACTTCAAAACTACTGTTAATGAAATAAAAGATGCTATGTGTAATTTAAAATGAGCACACGCTCAAGGATCTCATGACGTTCCATTTATTTGAATAAAAAACTACTCGAACGCTGCAGAATCCACTGTGTATCTTTGCAACATTTGATTACAGAACGCATTATATATTCAAAATGAGGTGCTCATCAATAAAACAAAAAATGAAAAATCGGTTACAACCCTGATACCAAAAAATCCGACTTTCACAACACATTTTCATACTAATTTTTAGACACCGGGACCCTCTGCCTGTTGGATACATAGAAAAAAATATAACTCCATTGTACACTTTAGGTGAAAAGTGACTCGTGCACTTAATGTAGAAAAATCTTTAAAAAACTTAATGGCACTGGTTCACATTTTCTTACCATTGCTTTGATAACCTATCGGTTTTTTAGCTGTTGGTATTTTTGGCAGCCAGCATTTAAATTGTCGTTTTTTCGAGGTAATTACGAAGTAATTAGTTTAATTTCAAGTTTGTTCATAGCTAATCTATCATATGAAGTTCTAAGCATTTATCTTATTGTATATCAGCATGAATTTTGCAATGGGAAGTCTACAGTTACCCCAAAAACGATTTTCAGATGATATCATTTGTTTAGACTATTTTTCCTTTTATAAATCATACGATGTCATTGCCTCGGCAAATTAATTAAATTCGGGTGTTTGAGTTTATTTATGTCAATGGCTTAAATTCAAAGTGTCAGGTCGATTTCAAAAAGTAACTAAAAATTATATTTCGTCATCTCTCGCTTCGGTTCAATTGAAATATGCATCGCTGTGCGTAATACCTCGGATTTTAATATACATTGATCTAAATGTATAAATTATTTAGTCCAGATTCAATAAAATTAGGATTCTACAATTTTATATAATAGTTTAATTATTATTATGATAAATTAACGCGAATTTCTTATCCACCGAATAAACCTAACATTTTAATTTAAACTCGCTCTCAACAATTTTTATTGACCGATTTATAAACCTAGAGAATATTTGGATTTCTCGGTGAAAAACACCAAGATATTGACCACCATCATAGACCGGTTTTATCAATTACATTATGCAATGAAGTTGCTTACATATTTTGTTAACGTTCTGAAGCTCTTACAACAACATATTGTATTTTTGTAAGTGTAGTAAATGAAACATATCAGAATTGATAACAAAAAATGGTGCGTGGAATCAGTGAAATAAAATCGTTTGGAACTGTAATTCTAATGCGAGATTAACAAAGAATAGTTTTATCTTTAATTTAAGGAGTTTTCTAAAATAAAGGACTGACAAGAAAATATCCCATATTCGTCTAACCTTTTATTTTATTAAAAATGAATGTTTATTAAAAAATGTATAAATACTGCCACAAGATCAACACATCTATATTTAAATCATATAAAAGGTAATGTTGAAACTGACATAAAATTAAAAATAGCATTCAGATTTGTTGAAAATTAAAACATATGATAAAATCATATTAACAGAAAGAAAAATTACTAAATATTTTAGCCATTCTCATTATAAGTTAGATATTCGGGATTCAGTTCAAATTTCGTTTGTAATCCACACAAGCGTCCGTGCGTATATAATGATTAAGTACGGGTTTATTTTTTGCGACAATCGCATCGAAATGTCTTTTTTCCGTATTCAATATATACGGTGTTATTGAATAGCTGTTGCTGTGAAAAGCAGGCACGAGAATATAAATAGATGTAAAAAATCATACCCGAAAATGCAACATGAAATAATTATCGTTTTAATTAAAATTGTTATAAACAATTGTCGCGCTGGGTATTGAATAACAGCCGACCAGGTTGTTCCTTGTAATCATACTTATTAATTAAAAGTGTATTATTGTTCTGATCGCATACAAATCCAAATTAACTACCTAGCGCATGTACAACCGTTTTCATTGTTGAAAAATAAAAGGTTCACTCGTTAAAAAAGTTTGGGCAGTCTCACCATTATTGCTGAGCCAATAATTGATCGACTGCGGAGAAGCCTCGACAAAACATTCGAGGACAACGTCGGTCCCGAGAGGCGCTCCGACCAGTTGATTTGGCACGACTATCGCCGGTGGAACTGCGGACGAAAAATGCAATTTTTTCAAGTTTGCGCTTAACAAATACCAAAATTTGTTTAAATGATAACGTGTCAAAAAATAATACAAGTGTTGGAGATAACAGCGAGTGAAGTGAATATTTGTGTTGAACTATATTGAAGTGCATATTGTTCCACGTCATTTAAAAAGAAATCATTTTTTAAAATGTCTTAAAAATAATATATAATCTCTTTACTGCTTACACATAATTGTAATAGGTATAGTAAAATACAAACACTGAACGTCGACAATGATGCGCTTGCTGATGCTTGGCGGGACACTGTTGTTTGCGATGCAGAGATAGACTCCCATTTGACTCCTCGTAATTTTCGTCAACCAAAGCTCTTCACCTTTGAATTCTCTAACACTAATTTCTACAAACATTTGTAAAGAAGCATGTTATGTATATAATCTACTGTAATATATATAATGTAATTCTGTCGGTGTGTCGGTCATTTTGAAAAAATAAAGTAAAAAAAACTTTTCTTGAAAAAATGTATTTATTTACTAATTCGTTTCGATTTTTTATGGGCCATCTTCAGGACTGATCCTGCTGTAATATGTTTCAGGATTTCTCTAGAATTGGCATATTTCACTTTGGACAAAATAAAATAAAAAGAAAAAAGTTGCTAAATTTACAGACGTTTTTCGGGGTAACAATAGTGTAATGAAATACATTTCATTTTATTGAGAATTATTTAAAAATTCTGAATTAGAAAATGAACGATGTCAAGGTAATTTTATGGACAAAAATAGATAAATACCTGCTATACACTTCAGTACACATTTTTAACCGATTATATTTCTGTTATGGAAATGGTGCAAACCTTAGTCAATTTCTAGCTTCCTAGCCATTAATAATTACCATAAGAACTATCTGCGTCTTCGTTGATGTAGTTACACCAAATTTAATATATTGAATTTTGACAAGCATATATCACAAGTAGATTCAGTATGTGAAAAAAAAGTACTCTCAATTTTTTGTAGATTTTTCGGTGAATATTTAAAGTTTGCCATGTTCGATAACATGTGAAAAACTATAATAGCATATTAGTAGATTTTGATCATCAACAAAACAAAAAATGAAAAACCGGTTACAACCCTGATACCAAAAAATCCGACTTCCACAACACATTTTCATACTAATTTTTAGTATATCTACTATATATATTTATTAGATAACATGTGAAAAACTATAATAGCATATTAGTAGATTTTGATTACACAAAACACAGACATTTTTAAATTAAAATAAAAAAAAAACATTCAATAAATCATATCTCATATTCTACTAGTCCAAAACAGGTTCACGACCTCTTAAAATGTGCGTGAGAACGTCTATTTTATGAAAAAGAATAATAGCATGTTGTTAGACTTTTGTTGCATAAAAATGAGAGGTTTTTCAATCAAAATTGTCAAAAAAAAAAAGATTCAAAAAATCATATCACATATTCTATTAGATCAAAATAGGTTCTCGGCCTCTTAAAATATGCGTTAGAAGGTTATTTAAAAAAAATAATCATTTATCATTCATCGTACATAGCATGTACGATATCGAATGGCATTTGTTTCGTCAGAAGACGTTTAAGCAAAGACAGCGACCTCTAAATATTGACCGAAAAATCTGAAAAAAATTGAGAGTACTCTTTTTCACATACTGAATCTACTTGTGATGTATGATTGTCAAAATTCCGACTTTTTTTATATTTGCGCCACCCTAAGGTATATGTATATAATATAAATTGTATCTTATTTTCACCTCCGAAATATGCAATTGTAAAAATAATATTCACTTTGCAGAGAACCAAAATTAACATAAACAAAATATATAGTCCGTCAAAAATGAAACAAAATGGATTTTAATTTCAAATATGAATTTCTCGTTGCAGTATCCATTTCAATGTGTAATTGGTCAGTACAAAAAATGATCCAATTTCTAGAGAAATCCTCATTGGTTTACACATATTTAAAACTATTTCTAAACACACGGAATTAAAGTTTGTGAAATTTATTAAAAGTTCGTTCATCAGAATAATAACTCCCTTGAGCTTTCAGTGAAGTTAAAGATTTGTTATTTTAAAGAAATGTATATTTTATTACTAAATGTTCTGTGCAAATACGTGTATATGTAAAAAAAAGTAATTACAAATTATTACACTTATACATTTTTACCTTGAAATTTGCCTTGAAATTTTTTATTTTGATTTGATGATTTTTTCGGAAAAGGTTCTCGTATTATAATGTCCCTTTGATCTTCTCGTCGCCAGCTGACTTGCGGTGGCGGAACGCCACTTGCGTGGCACTTTAACTTAACCTACGTAAATATTCGAACGCATTAACCAGGAATTTTTCACCTTCGTCAAAACTAATTCTATACACCATTTTTACATTTTAATAACATTCTTCCAAATTACTTTTATATTTGAATACATTATATTTGCTCTTTTTAATGTTTTTTAATTAGGATTGAATTAAGTAATTTATTACCATAGTTATTTGATTCGGCCAGTGTATGAAAATGTACTCTTTTTTATTTACAAAATATTTTATTTCGTAATACAATATTTTCAACTTTACACTGTGCTGAGAATTCATAAAATGCCAAAAGTAGTAAAATCTTTATTAATTTACTTGAGCTGAATCTTTACAGTTAAAGATCGTTGTTAAGCGTTAGTCATGCAGACGTTGTTTGTGATGTAACTTTAGTTGTTTTTATGAAACTAATAATGTTAATAGTTGAAGCAAAATTTTGAGATAAAGCACAGATATTAATTTTTAAAATATATCTTAGTTTTGAACTAAATATCTTAATCAATTCTCTTTCAGCTTTTTTGCAACAGCGAAGAATGTCGAAAGTTAGGCAGTAATTCACTATTGAACTTTTAAATTCCTTGTAATAGTTTATAAATTGAAGTTTATGAAATATAATACAATGAGTAAGGAATTGGTTTTTGTGAAATACTTCGGAATTAACTTAGCTTGAATAATGTATACGATAACAGCTTATATTGATAGACGAGTTACTAATAAAACATAACATATTTATATACCTTAAATTAATGTATCTATGCTGATATAGTATATTATGTAACAAGGGCGCAATTATCGATATTCGACGAGTGCGAAGTTCGTCACTGCAGGGCGGAAAATCGAGTTCTACTCCCGGAGTGTTAAAAATAGTATATTAACCTTTGAAATTATTTATTGATCTACATATTCCGCACAGTGACTTCTCATATGTGTGTACTTAGGTTTTGAAATATAATTAATTAAGGAGCTGCGTTCTTTGTCTCTCGAATGATAAGATCGATTTTAAAGTTCAACCTTTTTTTGAGTTGGTCATAGCCTAACTTAGCTAGACATAATTTTAGTATTATGTAGCAGTTTTTATCCAATACATTTTTATCTCATAACAAATTTTTTGAGTAAACTACCCTGCAAAATAGCTATTAGTGGGTTCAATTTATTTCCGAGTTTATTGACTGACATTGATTATACAATCCAAAGCTTTCACCATGCAATAAAATAGAAAATAAAAATCAATTGATAATTTCTGTTTCGCAGACATAATAACAAAAGTATATTTAAACTTTAAAAAACTTCAATAACCATACCTTTGCCTCATATAAGGTATTTATACTATCGTTTTGTAGATTCATAATCATCGACCCCCTATCTTTTAAGTATAGTTAGTAGCTATATGTCACGCCGTACTTATTGTTAGAAGTAGAAACAAGAAATATTTCAAATATACTTTTTTTTGACTAATTTATGTTAATTTCATGTTATGTATGATATTAGTTCAGATGTTTTAAACGTGCATACTGAATTTATTATCTTTTAACTAATTATGTAATTTTTTAGGCAAGGTAGCTTCAAAAATAGATTTGATCTTAATTAATTATTTGATAACAATGTTTTTTCATATGCCCTCCAATTGATTTGCTAAAAACCGGAATATGAGCGAAATTTCCATACTTTCTTCCAATTTTGCATTTATCGGGCAATTCTTGAGATAGTCTGGACTAGACACCACTAAAATTTCGCGTTAACGAAATTAGTTCGTTTCCTTCTCGTCCTTTCGCACTCGTAAGAACTTTGTCGAAATGAAACTGCGAGATTAAATTTATCCGCAGCAAACTGATAAGACCTTAATCGAATCAGCCTGCTTGGATTTTCAACGAGGTGCCGGATTTTTATCAGTCCCAGTAGCGCTTTATCTATACTCGCAAACACTTTAACGAGGCGAGCGCTTTGAACTGCAGATTTTTCTTCGCATATAACTTTTTTCGCAAATTCCTCGGAAAGCATACGTTTCTTGTAGTCAACCAGTCAATACCGAACAAATTTCTGGATAAGTTTTGCACGTTCACGCCCCCTACTTACCTGAGAACCTTCGGGAACCGCCAGGTCACCCGATGTCTCCCCTGGAATAAAATCAGGTGGCACTTCAATGGATAGCATACCCGTCTGAAACATAATACGTTTTAAACGTGACAGTATACACTGATACTTAAACCATTGTTCATTAATTATGACTAGAATATATAATATCGATCTAATAAGTAAAACTGTAATAAAATAACAAGTTAATAAATTTGTTAAACATAACATGTAAATAATAATCGACGTTAAAAATGTGATTTCTTTGAATCAGTGTGCGTTCAGGCTTGATACAGTAGTTGCGCTATATCTCGTTTGTAGAAAAAAAGTTGCGATTGCCTGTCGTAGGTGATGAATATACAAAGGAAAACTGACAAAAGCTCTGGGATACGGACAGGTGGTTACAGCATTCCATACGATGGACATATTGTTCTACCGATTGCTACAATTTCATCCCATACCGAAATTTCTACTCCGTGAATCAGATTTATGTAGGGCATTTTAGAAATTATTGTTGATGTAAATTAAATATAAATGTCTGAATGTCAACAATTTGTCAATTAAAATTGTTAACATTTAAACAAAATGTGATAAACATAATTAATTCGACACGTGTTTATAATAATAATTGATCGATTCTTTATAATGTGAAATTTCAAAATATAATTAGTATTTAGTTTAGCCCTGCTACTGTCTAATAGCAATGTTAATATAAATAGATAAAATTAGTTATTTTTAATGTATAATGAAATTCGCCTAAGAAAGACAAATTTATCTTTCGAAGAGTATAAGCTTCATTCTTCAGAAAGTATGGTATAAAGTAGTCTCAAATAAGATTACCTTACTATTTATTGAAATACTTTCGGTCAATACTTGTGACGTCATAAGGAATAATGTACCGTGTAATGCCGTAGGTATCGCGAAGAAGGAGACACTTAAAACTCTATTCGCGTTGAGAATATAGTACTCGAATAATACCCTCTGTTATATTTTTTACACATCGGTTACTTTTTCTCACGGCGAATATTTTCACAATTTTCAGAGAATTATTAAAGATGTAAACGTGAATTATATCGCAGATATGCATTATAACAAAATGAACAAAATTTCAATGACACACCATAAATTATGTTTCGAACTAAATTATACAATTTCATTTTCAGACCTGTACAATATTATTTTAAAATGTGGATAAACGCCTAAATTAAATAACAGTAACCGACAGCAAGTTTTTTTTGTTGAAAACAATGTTGTCATAGAATGATGTTGAAGTCAGAGATTATATGTTTAGCTAACATCATTTTCAAAAAAATAATTTTGAAATAATAATGCTATATTGTCAAAATAAATTCTCTTTTTCTTAGAAAAGTTCAAATACAGACGAAAAAACAATGTTGACTCATTTAACCTTACTTTTTGGAAATCATTTCTCAAAGATGAAATCAGCGTCGTATGCGATTTGTTGACAGTATAATTTAGTGATGATGAATATTTAACAGCAATTAATATAGTTTCGATAGTGGTTTTGATGGAACACCTCTTTGAATGGAGCTTAATTAGATGGCGGATAATCATTTACGATAATGATAATTAGATTTATAACAAAATAATGTTAGATAGGTACTTAAAACAATTTTTTGTAGATACTACAAAAAATAATTAATTGTTTTCACGATATATTGACTGGTTTAAATCAAATTTTAACCGGTTAACTGGTACTGTATCGTATACTATGTACATGTTTGAATAACTTTTGAAGATTTCAACAGATTTGAACAAAAACTGGTGAGTCATTCCATGTCAACAATATCAAAGTTGTGGTCGATGTCGCGGAATTCAACAAAAATGAAATATTTGATAGATATAGGCGTGGAAAATAACGTGCTAAAATATTTTTCAAAAATTTTCAAAATGGCGGCCGTGAGGTCATATTCAGTGAATTTCTTTAAATTATGATATCTATTTTTCTAATTATCGCATTTAAATGGGACTACGCGCATTTTGTTCACAAAAATGAGTACTTTTATCTAAAGATAAGACAATTTTTTTCTTCTTAATTTGACCAAAAAACGGTCCAAAAAAATTTTCAACTTAAATTTTTGAACAAAACGCATATTTTTTTTTTCAAATTCGACATCTCATTTTGTAGAAAAACCTTTCAGCTTTCACTCAAAAAAAAAAAAAATTGATGGAGACTCTTTTCGTTTTCGAGATATGATTTTTTAAAGAGCGCGACTCCGGCTTTCGCCGGTGCGCTGAGCCGCGCTTCAGGTGCAGTTCCGAGCGCTATCACTACTCCTCCCATTACACATTAGATATTGGTTATTTATATACCGTTCATTTTTTAAACAATACGGGACTTTAAATTCCTTCTCAATACATCGAGCTTTCCATGATTTTGGTGCCATGGTTAAGAGTGTTACTTTCTGTGAATTACGATCCGCTAATGCTATTTTTTCTTTTAATTCATCGACTATGACTTGTATATCATCATCAGCAGGACGTACTTTTATAAAAACTTTTCTTAATTCGCGATCAAGACTCTGTTTTATTTCAATTATTTTACTCTTTTCGGCAGCTTCTGACCTGCGATCTTTCCAACTTGAAATGGGAGAAACATGTAAAAGTTCGATGATTTTATTTAAATTTGTTAGAGCAGCTTCGTCACTAATTATTTTATCCATACTGTCTATTTGTTCCTCCATTTCTATTTCCCCTATTTCATTCTCAGTCTCATGAGACATTTATTGTCAGTTTCACATAATTTGTGATAATGGACATAAAATAACGTATATACACTAGAACGGCGATTTAAAGACCTAAATTGAGATTGAAGACATAACGTTATCTCATTGGCGGAAGGTACCAGAACCCCTAGATCTAAGTTTCTGGAAGAAATGAAAATTTGACACTCAACCCTTATTTTTTCACTTTGTTCCTTCACTTCAACCCTTATTTTTCAACCTTTAAATTTCAACCCTTATTTTTCACTGCTTTAGGATGTTATAAAAAAGAAACTGAGCTTGGTATCGGAATAAGGTGTATCAAAACCTCTAGATCATAGTTCCTGGAAAAAATGAAAATTTCACCCTTAAGCCTTATTTTTTCACTTCTTTATTCCACTTCAACCCTTATTTCGCACCCCTTTAGAATGTTATGAAATAGAAACTGAAGTTGGAAATGGAATCAGCTGTATAAAAAACCCCTAGATCTAAGTTTCTAGAAAAACTGAAAATTTCACCCTCAACCCTTTTCTTACCCCTTTAGGATGTTGAAAAATAGAAACTGAGCTTGGAAATGGTATCAGGAGCACAAAAAACCTCATAGAAATAGATGATTCCAGAATTGGCACGAAAAGTGAAAAATGCTGCACCAGTAGGATATAGCTTCATGACGAGCAAATATACTTGCGGATAACATAATGATGATACCTATTACTATCATTGATGTAACATATATAGAATGGAATCTAAATTCAGTAATAAATTTTACTTTAATTGGTTATAAAACTGATACTCAAATAATAACATAATACCAATGGTATATGACAAGCTGCAATCATATCTTTTCTTTAAAGATTGTTAGGTAAAGTTATAATAAACCAAAATGATCTAAGATGAAGATTATTGGAGTGAATGCAAAGTTAATACTTTTTAGAGCAGTATTAGAATTTACCGACGTATAAAACGATATATTAACGTAACCTTAGTATACTAATATTGGTATCGGGTAACGTATTTATTTTTATCATCAAATTTTTACTTTTTTTCTCTCTGCATAGAGTAATTTTAAAGTAACTAGCTTTATTCCAGTAGAAAATATCTTTTTCAAATAAAGAAATTATTTTGTATACTAAGTTGTTATTTCACGTAAATATTTTTTCGTCCAGTTACGTAATATATATGTATAAACTTCATTCGATAAATGCATATCGATGATTTACCTTCATGTCCCACATATGTATACTAGCGCATTGTATGCCTCGAAACATGTACATTATTCAATAAATTATTCGATAGACTATTACAATACATTATTCCGCAACTTATTCAATGTATTGTTAGGTTGTAGAGTACTTCATGCATTCATAAATGGAAGACTAAATTATTATAAAAAGCAATAATATTACAGTAAGTACCTCGGAAATATTTTAATATATTTATTACTTCGTCGCATATGAAATTAAAACGCCCTGGGTAACGTAATCATGATTAAATATTGGAGCATTGAACAATGGTCTCGAACATTCAATGACGCGACAATATTGTTTATAATATTCTGCATTTGCACGTATAAAACTTTAATTGAACAGCGTATTCAAATTACAATTGGTATTTTGATATTAATATGAAGTAATAAATAATTTATTTCAGCAATTGTAAACACTACTTGAACATATACAATATTAATTTCTGATATTGATGTAATATTTGTTTAAAACTAAAACTAGCATAAAAAATATATTTATTCAATATATTAAATTGATTGCCCTTATATAATTAATTCAAGTTTCTCAAGTGGTTCTGTATCTAATCAAAATCAATGCAGTCCGACGAAGCTCAAAATTTGTTTCATTTATGTAATAATCTGTTACATACACTGTGTACCAGACACTAATGAAAGGCATATATTTTATTTAGTAGGGGAAGACGGGACGAACGTCTTCCATTATGATCGTATTGTTTGTAAAATATCATATGTGGTTTTTTTGCTTACACCATTTTTCACATTTTGAGGCATGATAATTCATTTTTTGTTATCTTAGCTACCTTTGGGAGCGAGAAAATTAATTTTTAAACAAAACTTTCAAGTCATTTTCCTGCACTTTGTTTTCAGATTGGTCAATATTTTCATTTTGGCAGTTTAATAATTACTCCTTATATATTTATTCTAAAAGTATATTTTTTGGACTGATTTATACAACATGAATTGTTTCTTTTTTGTGTGTTCATAATGAGATATCGTAAGTCCAAATGATACTTTGGGATGAAGCAGCGAAATTTTTTCCCGGATGTCTCTATTCCGTGATTATTTTTTAATTTAGAATTCCTTTTTGACGAATGCAGTGAGTAACTAAAGACGAAGTTAAAATATGTGATCCTGTAAAACATATACCGTAAGTAAAATGCATGTAAATATTGATTATGAAATTACCTATCAAATGATACTTTGCATTATCCTAAATACGAAATTCAAGGAGAGATAAGATACACGGAAAAAATCCTCGCCGCTTCGCCCCGCCTTCCTCTATTACTAAAATAAAGGAAGTAAATTATTGTGGCTACAGTGTGCACTGTACACGTATAATTAAAAATGTATAACTCCAATGGGAAATTTACAAATGGCATAGTACAAAGCCAGTGATGCAATGTTGGTTCTATGGAAGGTATAACCTAATAAAATATCTGAGATGATTGAACACCTTATTAAAATTGTGATTTTTTAGGACTAATGCTGATTGAAGCCGTAACCAGAATATTTCCTAAAACATTATCAATATTCCTAAAATTTATTGCGCGAAAATATTCAAAATGTTAATTACAAAACGGTGAAACAATTTTCAAAATTAAAATCGGATTTTCAATAAATTTTATATATTTTTGGATTTGTTTATATCTCTATAAGCCCTAATAACTATCCGATTCGCGTTCTTTCGTATCCAGTGATTTAGTATTAAGGATGTACTTATTGGAAGTACAAATTTTGGAAATCCCAAATTGCATTTTTAAATGTTGAAAAATCAATCTCAGATTTATTATTAAGGATTCCAAAAATCTCCGAGTAATTATTCATTCTTTCAACGCATTTTTGGTCTAAACTGTTAATTATTTTATTTAACAAACTATTACACACAATACATTTCTTTTTGGAAAGCTCTTAACTATGCTTAGGCATAAATATAACTTATTATTTTGCGTATTCAAATTTTCATCAGAAGCACGAAAGGTGTTAAACACGGGGAACAGGAAATAGTAGGTAGTGGTTTTTGTCTTTCAGATACGACTGGCTCATTTTTTATGAAATTTTGTTTTTACCAGTTAGTCATCATTCATCTTTCGACACTTGTGTTTAAATTTAACCACTAATATAAAAATACGATTGGCTAATTCGTAGAGACGACTGGTTCCTCTCTATAAAAATAAAATATCATCAAAGACGAATGACTAATATTTTCTGTTCTGCGTGTAATGCCTACATCATGGCCTACATGAAATTGAAGTGAACAATTTCAACAATTCAATTGGTGATTATTTATGCAATCTGTACATAGATAAAAAATAAATGTTTATCAATTATTTAAGATGGTCATTGCTCTGGATCAAAAACAATTTTTCTCAAAATATAATGAAAGCTTCTTAACATCACGAAATTTGTAGTCGCGAAGTTTCAGACCGGATTATGGACTTAAATAACGATAACAACAAAACTAAAAATTGAGTTTTTAACGCGGTTATAATGTATTGAATCATTGTAAATAAAAATGTCAATCAATGCCCCTAATAATTTAGAACAAAAAATGAACGACTGCCACTTTCATCAAATTGCCGGAGGCGTCTAAAAAAAATCATTTTTTATGGTGACCGCTGTAACCGTGGACTGGGTTTTCGAAAATAAAAAATAAAGACGATTTGAGTAGCTTATAACTTTCTCCAGGTAACGCTGTCGAGTTTTTTTTTTAATTTTGGCAGCACTGGAAAATGAAAAATACGTTTTTTCACCGACAAATTCGGAACATTTTGTACTGTAAACCAAAAAATAACAACAAATTTGACAAAAACTCGACAGCGTTACCTCATAAATTATCTTGAGAATTAGCGTACCGAATTTCAGAAAAATCGGTTATGCAGATATTAAACTACAGCCGTCACCGACTTTGAAAAGGTGGAGTGTGAGAAAACCGCTTTTAAGTTTTGAACAAAACCGAAATAACTCAGAAGCTTCGATCGTAAAAATTCCATATCTCCGTTTGTTTTGCTCAGATCGACTTCAAATTTGGACATAATATTCTTGAGATTTGTACATTCATATAAAAAAAAAAATAAAACAAAAAGAGTAAAAGAAAAAGTTCAAGACCGACCCCCCCCCCCTTTCCGAAGAGGCTTGCGTACAACAACTGTCTTAATCCCTAGAATTTAAGATATTGAATTAAAAAATATGTCTAATTCTGAATTTCTTGGCTGAAATATTCTTTATTAAAAATGTGTCTAATGTTTTGTCTGAAACTGTTTCGAAGTTTAGATTCGAAAAATAATCCGTCAAAAAATACCACTCGCACTTTACAATAAATAGGGCAATTACTTCAAGGTTCTCAGCGCATAAATACCTCAAGTTTTCAGAAACATTAGTCACACTTCCTCCCTCGATCCTTGTCTATGGTTTTGCAATCCGTAAAATCAAATTAATTTGCAACTAATCTGGAAAAACTCAATAATTTTGAAGGGCTTGTGGTAGTGAATCTGAAAATATCGTCCTGGTTGGACTCCTTGCTAATATTTAATCTTATAGTTGATTTAATTTTAAAGATTGTAAACTAGGTATTTATATATATACCATATACTATAATATATAGGTGAATTTCTCTAATTGTCCATTTCCTCGATGAAACAATATAATAAGCATCATTATGCTAACTCATTACTTTGCAAATTGAAGGAGATCCCAATATTGTTCGATAAATGAGGGCTGTCTGTACTGTTCAGAGTGCAGTGAAGGAGCTATCGATTTTTAAAGTCGCCGCATGTATTTGTTGAAAATGAGCTTGCACGTGTTATCGTTGTAACGACGAATCGCGTACAATGGCCTTTAATTGGACGCGAGCCACAGACACTGTAACTCGACTGTTTTAATGAACGATAAACTCGGGGTTTGCGATTCCATCAGGAGCGTAGCGAGTTCAATTTTCTAAGCGAAAACACAAGCAAACGCGAGGGACCAAGAGAACAGCTTTATGTATTAATTATTATGGCAGCGCGAGTGAACGATGGCGGCATGTTGATGCGAAGTGACGCCTGCGAAATCCTCGAACCAACATGCGCTAGGTGCAGTCAACTCGAAAGGGCGATGATTGATAATTAATCTACGCGGTAATTTAAAGGTCGATTCACAGGGTGTTACCAAAACTGCGAGTGAAGTCGAGGGTGGAAACGTCGTCGAGTGTCCTGATTGACTGTTCGTTTAATTACCCAACTGTTTTCATACAGGGATTTTCCTATTACCAATTTTACATACCGGTAATTTAAAAAAAATAACCATTGTTGCATTTGGAAAATATTGCTCGATCATCCTGAGGTAAGAAAAATATTCATCCTAAGTGAACAAATTTATTACAAATTGTATAATAAAAATATACAATTTAATGTATCAAGTTTTACCCCAAAAGTGATTCTATACAATTTGTATACAAAATGTGTCAAGTTTGAACAAAATTGTATATAATGAAAAATTACGTCAAATTTAAACTATTAAAAAAGTAAGAGGACTTGGATATGGAAGGGATTCGAAAAGATGGAAATACAATAGACGGATGAAGATATTTCGAAGATGAGACGAAATTTCGCTGACACTTTTATGACACGACAACGACATGGAGGAACAAAGATGCACACAGAAAACGTCATTACGATACTGCGAAAATCAATTTAGACCACTTCTGACGATCGTTGATCCTGCTGCAACTTCTGGTTTCTTTACATGAATTCTGCAGATTCTGCACCATACGAATCCTCCATTCATCCAGGAAGTCATCAAACAAAATTCTTGACGCAGAAAAACATGCATGTTACAGCCGAAGGAAATCAAAATTTTATTTTAAAATAAATTCATTTTATGATTTCGTTAATTTTTATAATATGCATACTCGTAATATAGGTTTGTTGATTTTTTAGATGAGCGCGCATTTTCTTTCAGTTTTATTCGAACCTCAAAATAAAAATGTCAAATTGGAAAAATATTAATTATTTACAGTAATTAAGTTATAAAATAAATAAATGTCACAAATCAAAATAAAATGCTATTTTCTTTCGGTGTAACTAGTATGTTTTTCTGCGTCTAAAATTTGGTTATCATTTCACCCGATGAATTTCCTGATTGCAGAAGGTTTCCAAATACTACTTTAAGAAAATTGTACTGTAAACAGGAAAGATACTAAAACACGCAAAAAACAGATACTTTTTAAATAAATACAAGCTTGTAAGCTATCAGGAATATTGTTAAATGAGGGATAAATTATTTATCTTACAAACACCCAGAGTGAAACTTCTTTTTGATGTTTATCAAGAGCTTTGCCATTTTTCTTTATACGCATGCTTAAACATAACATTGCACGACTGAGACATTCTGGGGTTCCAATTTGTAAAGAATTATTACTGGTTGCGACGACATAACAATTGACTTGTTCACATTGAGAGTAAAGTATTATTGATTGAATGTTATTAAAATAGAATAGTGTGTTTCATTAAACGGTATGTCCAGAATCGTTGAAACGATCAATGGTAATTAATAGCATGCGTTCAGTAGTATGTTCTTCATGATTTTATTTGATAAAAAATATATATACATTGAGGATGCTATTACGGACATTAGTAATTCAAGTACTATAATTATTTTAAAGTAAACATCAGTATATTTTCCGGCACATTACAAAACAAGTGAAAAACTATTGAAAACCATAAGAGAAATGAAAATATGCACATTGATACGACACGGAACCTCTCATTTGTAAAATCGACAGCTTTCTTTCCTTGTGGCATTAATATACTGTTTCCACCTAAATTTCGACTATAAACTGAGAAAAGGGATTGCTTGCTTTAAAGAAATATCAATCAATTGAAAAGCTGAAGTCGTTTTTTAATGTAAAGATTACATTGTAATATTAAAGGCGATTCGGTTAATATTAGTATTTTTTTCTTACGTCAGAATTGACCATTTGTTAATAGTTAAGAAATGTACACTTTGAACTCGGCGGCCGCACAAATTCACAAATAAGATATGGGGCATTTGTCAAATACGATGTATTTGATTATAAAACTCGTATATTTAAGATGACGTATAAATAATATCTTTAATTTATTTCTTTTCACAATAACAATTACCGAATTGCAATGGCACTATATTTCGTTGTGTTTCGACTCCAACCATCATATTTTGTAACTATTAAGAAATAATTATTTTCTAGCTAAACGCATATTATAAAAATGGATTCTTAACTATGAAGAAATATTTGATTACATTTAATGGATATTTCTTACTATATAGAATCCATTGTTTTCATCAAAGAAATATTAGCTTTATAGGAAATCAATAATTATTTTATACTTAAAAAATTATTCCATTCGCCATATTTAAATATACGATTTCTTAACTATTAAGAAGCCTTCTTTACAGTAAACAACCATTTCCCTCAGGGCAAATTTACATTAACTTGAGTTTCAACTTAACATCATCTGACTACTACTTTATGTAAATCGCATGTGGTTGAGAAAATCTCTCTGGCTTTTAAAGGTTAAAAAAATATTACTCTCCGCCTCACGCTCGTAAAAGAGAATATTACATAATCTATACAATATTTTTAAATTCAGAAAGGTCATTATAAATTGGCAGCGTTAAAATGTCTTGAATCTGTGATGGAGTTTTCAAAACTACATAATATAATCAAAGCAACACAACTCGCATATTAAGTGTTAACATTACTGCCATATTTTGTATGGATCATGCCTTACATAGATTTAATTAACAGTAAAACGAGGAACTATAAGAAAAGATTTAAGAAAATTAAACAAACATGCTTCGTCTTTCACTATTTTGGATAAAAACATATTTTAAAGTTCAAGTTCACATCCTACTTGTTTACCCAACAGTAAGTTGTTGCTCGATTTTCATCGATGAATTGCCGATTGTGAGCATTTTCATCGGTGACCAAGATGGCAAAAATACATGGAATTGATGTATTCAGGTTATTTGTCCATGGATATTGAACATCAATTGGATAATCGGGACATGTAAAATTGATATCCGTTGTAACTATAGGATATTTAAACCGGATCTATTATAGATCTATTATATATCAATTTAATGTCCAAGAGAAGCAAAATTGTTTTATTATATATGAAGCAAAGTTTATTTTATGTTTTACGACATACAACAGTGAAAACAATCCACCTCTTCTATCACCCTCCAGATCATGGACAGTTCTGAAATATGTATGGGCGTTTCACGTCAGTCGGATCATTAGTGGATCTAAAATTTGGATTAACAGTTTAAGACGTTTGAGGTCTCAACATTTATCTAATCAAGCGCTGTGAAAATAGTGTTGGCCTTTATGACAATCTGATCTGGCGTATAAAATATGGCCGAGAAATCAACGTTTTTAAAGAACATTCAACCGAGAGTTGAGAAACGTACTCGATAAATCTTAATTTTAACATCAGAATCGTAATCTGCAACCTTAAAAACATGTAAAACATTTATATTACATAAAGGTGCATCTTTGTACTTGTAACATTCGATTTGAGACAGTCATCCGCTCGCACAAATTTGGAAAATGAGCAGTAGTAACAGGTAGTGTAGGTGAGACAATATTTTGCGCATAAAACAAAATGCCCATTTAAGAAACAAATTTTTCACTAGGTCGTATAACAATCTATTCATGAAATAGTCATTTCAAGCTATCATTGAAGTCTTTATCGTGTTCCTATTGAACGATATACTTCCTCAAACAATGGAGAAAATGTCGTTTTTTTTATCAACTTTATCCCCATATTACATTGAAACAAGAGCTAATCCAACATTTTCAAAGATTTCAAAGATTAGCTATTTTCATCTATGTAACATTAAATTGTCTTACGTTTGTTTACCAGTGTTATCATCAAAACCATCATATCTCATGAGATTTCAGATATGTTGAAAGTATCCAGATATGAGGTTTAAGGACCATAATCTTATTTTCACCTCGAAATCTCATAATTCAAAATGGTGAATACAAAATAGCAAACATTATACTATCATTAAACATATTTTAAGGCAATGACCAATTTCAGATTAGCTTAAAGTATGACTATGATGGACATGGACTTGTGATCTTATTCTAACCTCTAAATTTCTTTATTCAATTAATAGATCTAACATTTCGAACATTATTCCCACCATACCTATTTTACGACATCAACTGGGTTCATACTGAATTGCACTGTATTGTAAGAGCACACGAGAAAGCTAGTTGTGAAGGACTTGGAGCGACTGTCACGACTCGATGACGGTGCAATTGTTTTGAATTTAAAAATTATAATAATATCCACTGATCCGAAAATCTTTATATCGGTACTTTAAATTGATCTTGAATCATTTGTTGAGATAAAATGGGATTGGTGGTGATATAATACATATAAGTTATAATATCCGCTATTTAGGGAGCGGCGCTGGCTCAGTTGGTAGAGTATCGGCTTCGTAATCAGAAAACCCTGGTTCGATCCCGGCCTTTGCCATCTGTCATTGGGACACCTCTGTATTTGTTTATAAGTGTGTAATAACGCCAAAGCTCAGGTGGTTGGGATTCCACCTTCATAAACAGTAGGTCCCGTCGCGATTTAGTCCCATCTGGGTTCACAAAAGACGACGTAAAATAATATAAAAAAAAAAAATATCCGCTATTTTGTATTCGAAAGGCATTTGCTTTCACAACAAGATTTCAGGTGCCACATTTTAAGTGCCACATTGGATTTTCAAAAAGGCCAGAAATTTGTGAAAGCGCTTCACTAGACGAACGTTTGGAGATATCAAACGTGTTAAATGGTTAATCAAAAATTTGGATAAACAAATGATCCGATTGACGTGAAACCTCATATGATACGTTTATCTTCGCAGTATATTGATATATACCGAATGAAATTTGAATATTCAATGGACAATTACTGCTTTCTATGAGAAGTTTTTTGGGTTTTCTTGATGGATAAATTTACCCACAAGTGCACTGAATCCGACTAGATGTGCATATTGTACAGTACTTGATGAATGTCCCATCGTGACGTATACGTACATGTACATTAATGTGGGTGATAGATTCACGTATAAAATATTATATGCCCATAAATAATAAATAACACGTAATGTAAACCACTAATTCGAGGCCCTGCACACCTCCATTGCCTTCGTATAATAGAAAGGATTGTTTTTTTTTTAATTCCGTAAAAATGTGTCTACTAACATTATTTAATAAGAGTAAAACAGTAAATAGATTTATATCATGGACATCACTTAATAATTTGCATACGCATGGTGATAATATAATATAAAGCTCATACACTAATTGCGACAAAAATGAAGTGAATTTTTGCACTGTAATTACTAATTGCAGTACCAAAAAATATGTAGAATATTCCTTCAACTAGAGCTGCTGGGGGATAGTATAATATGCATTTTAAAGAAAACAGGAAGGTATCGAATTTCGCTGCTGAATTACTTAGCATCAAGGTGTTAATTAATCGAATTCCGGGAGTTAAGGAGAAATCACGAGCTGGCAAAGGAGAGACTCGAAAGGCTGCGCATGATCTTAACTAACCCATGTCCCGAGTTAGAGATCGTGACTCTTTCAAGCTAGTCAGTATTGTAGATCCCGAAGTAACGAGCGAGTTTCGTTCACCGTAAAGAAGCATCCGATGCTTTAGTGCCTATCGAAGAGAAAACTCTCGCGAATACACTTTGAAAAGTCAGCCTCGTGAAATCTCTTTCATACAATTCCGCAAGCTTATATCTGCCTCATTCGAAAATTCCTCAATTTTTCAGAACGTTCCCACTTTCTTTTCAACGTTCAATTCATTGGTGAAACGTACAATAAGAACGTGTAAACTTTCATGTCAATAGACGATGGATTTGTACTTTTCTACCAGTAAAATGCACTTAAATCATGGTCCGTTTCGATTTTCACATTCAGTTATTCCATTTTATCGGGTATTTTTAAAAACCTTTCAAATACAGATAATGTAATTCATTCATTATGAAGCCTTGAAAGTATCCAAGTTTCTTACGAAATGTACGTAGTTAATTTTGGGCAATAAATCTGAACTAATTTTGAGTACGAATTTAATAACCATGAGCACCATTAAAAAATCATGTATAAAAATACAAATTTTAATTTGATGATATGTTCGTTAAATCAATTGGACTATAATATCTATGAAACGGTCTAAACTATATTGAGTAACTGACGTTTAATCTCTATTATGAGAGACAAGTACTGTGCATACGCTTATATGTGGCATATATCTCGAAGGCGAAACGTTCGAAACTGATGAATTTAGTTAGAATATGATGAGGCGTAACATATTAGAACATTTATTAGTTAATCACATAGAAACCTTAATCAGTTAGGTGTAATATGTTATCCATTACCTAAATGTGTAAATTCATAGAGGCTTTTATCATATTGGGACAGCAAATTATGAATGTTATTTATATTATCGGCTTTATTTATCCTTTAATAACAACTACATGATATTTGAAATCAATATTTGTAAAACTGGAAACACGATACAGTCATTAAAAAAGAGCGATTTTGTACAAAAAATGAGCTAAGGAAACATCATAAGCATGCTCTTCGAGAATCTATGTTTTTCAAAAACTAAGAAAAGGCACTCGTGTGACTAATTAACTAATCGACTTAAAGTTTTGCAAAAATGTTGTATCCATGCATAAATAGTATAATTATTACGATATTTAACAGAAATGTCTGCATTTATTTGTAGACATTTGTACCTTTAGAAAAATGATAAAAGATCATAAATTTTAGTATCTTATCGTTTTTTATTTGTTCTTTTCAATTCCAAATCGCTACATGTCCATTTAAAAAATCGTACTTATTTAATACAAACTGCCTATCAAGAACTCCAGAATATCAAAGATACGTTTATGATAAATCGTAAGCTAATATTAAAATTATATTCTCGAAATATTTGTTATTAAAGTTAAGTTTTAATATTTTACCTTATTCGCTAGTATTATGTTTTACCTATAATAGCATTCACTATTTGTTGACTGATAAATTTTGGAAAGATCCTTGTTATGAATTGAAATACAAAAGTTAATTAAGTTGTAAAATATTAATTAATAAATGACTATCGAAATTCCAAGAAAAATGTTCTATCACGTATTATACGCAGTAAAATGCAGGACTTTAAGCAGTAACAGTCCGCACCGTATTTTGTTCGCGGTACGTGTTGACTATTACTACTGAAATTAAGCACATTTATAATTAGGTGTCACGTTTGTGATATATACGCATTTATTTATAAAATGTGATCCAGAGATATTTTCCCCTACCTCAACCTCAACCTCAACTTGTAATTAATTAATATAACTTATAACAGAGAAAATTGTTACTTCTTTGAGACTCAATTAATTACACGTGATATGACAATCAAATTTGTGATTAGACGGTCATCATATTCTAACCGAATTTATCATTTTTGGAGGTTCAACTCAAAGGTCAAAATCACCCTTTGATAAATTACCAAACAACTCATTGTACATTATTGTAATGTTTTAGAAATTTCAACGTATTAGAAAAATTTGCGAAGTGATGAAATATAAGCCATTGAAATGTCGAATTGAATTTTAATAATTTTGCAGGTACCGTCATTGATAACAATAATAATATATTATATAAGGGTATACATACAAAACAGCTACTGCATTAGATTTAGTAACTACACAAGTCTGGACATAGGAAACTTTGTTCAATTCGTATGTCAGGTTTTAAAACTGAATGTCTGATAAAATTGTGTTGCTACTACTTGCGCCGTATCGTTAAACGTGCAGGTAGTTCCAAGTTTAAAATCGTAAAGTTATAGATAGGAATATCCTGACACTATAGACACGATTAAATTATAAAATGGGATGATATGTCTCTACTAAAATTGTTAAAAGCTAAAAATAATACAGGTTATTTTCAATTGCACATGCAAATCTCCTACTTTGTCCCTTTTTATTTCATAATGTCCCACAAAGAAATAAGGGACCATAGTATTATTCCAATACATCGCATAAGAATAGGAAATTGTATTACTTTTCACAGGAATTCTTATAAACCCGAGTAGAAATTTTGATACGACCCCGATCAGGTCTTGTTCAGGCTGCCTGAACATATTTCAGGCCCATATCAGGCTATACTATCAGGGCCTGATCAAAAACGTAACGATTTTATTGATCCAGGTCGGATCAGACATGCAGATATCCCGCCTGGATAAGGGCTTTATTAGGGTCGGATGAGGTAACTGTAAGGTGCGTTTAAATAATAATTAAATAAAATTAATATTATGCCATAAGAGTCACTTTCATAAACACATTTTATTTAACAAATAATTATATATTATTATTAATCCACACGGATGTTACATTTCATAAAGTGTCATTCAAATGATTATATTAATTTCTATTTCTAAATTTCATTTTTATACATTTAAGTTTTATATTATTTATATTTTAATAATATTTTTATGTATCACATTCTATATTTGAATTTCTCAATGCTCGTAAATAAATAAGAAAAAATCTTACCCCGCGCGGGAATCGAACCCGAGCCTTTCGTTTACTACGCTCGCAAACTCATTATTTTACAAAAATTGGTTTCTTCTAATACCCCACGGCGGAACATGTTTAGAAAACACAGCCAAACTAACTGTTGGTAATAAGATACCTACCAAAAATAAAATCCCCGTGTTTTTGTTTGTGTATAAAAAATAATAGTTTATAACATTTTGTGATAAAACAATTTCGCTAAAAGTGGTTTTATAGAAAATCTGACTACTCCAGTCCAATGTACGGAAAAAATTAGACTAAAATATGTACAATGTACTGTTAGAAGTCATAAATTTGTTGTTAAAAAATAATATATAAATAATATGGTCAAAACCCGCTTTGGCCCATATGCCAATCACATCGCAGAAAGCGCCAAACTAATGACTGGAAATCGAATATTTGATAAAAATAAATACGTCTGTATTCTTGTTTATAAAAAATAATTATTTATATTAATATGTTATAAACAATTTCCTTAAACGTGGTTTTAGACATAATCCGATTACGGAAATCGATATTACGGAGTAAATTATATATGAAACTTGTGTCTATTGTTGTTACTTATTCTATATAAAAGTAACAATTATAGATATTCGTTTTCTACATAATTTACCCCGTAGAACCAAATATCGCGTACATATTTCTCCTGAAACCACTTTTCATGATGTTTATAATAAATTCTTGTATGCGACTACTTATTAACAACTACACATTTGCCTGATGAGGTACAGTCCCCTATTAAGGCCCACCTTATCAGGCGTGCATGACTGCTGCCTGCTCAGGTTCTAATCAGTCAATATAAAGACACACTTTATCAGACACGTCTGAATTCAGCCTGATAAAGGCCGGTACCGGGAATGATAAGACATTCCTCATCAGGCGCGCCTGATTGTCGCCTGACTGAGGGCCTGATCAGTTTTCAGGCAGCCTGGACAGATTTGTGCTCGGGAAGTTATGTTTACAAAATTTATAAATAAATAGCAACATTTCCTATTCTTGCAATTACAGAATTTATTTTTATTGCAATTCTGAAAAAGACTCGCCTCATGTCTGAAATGTCTTACATTAATAAGTTATTCGGTCCGCGAACCCGAATAAAATTATCATTTACTATAAGCATTTCAGCATCCAATTCACTTCATTTATAATAAATTTCAAATTATGTTATATTGATATCAATCATTCAAAAATATAAAATAAAAACACTTTGAAAAATATAGAAACCCTATCATACTCAATTGTTTTTATCATTACGAAATATACATTTATACACTGAGAGACGTTTAAGACATCAGCTATAATGGATATAGCGGATCAGAGGTGCTATGCCTTAAGACAGCCACTTTAAGACGGCTGCTGTTCCAGAATAAAAGACGACTCCCAACGGGCACGAAGAACCCATATGTTTCTAAAACGTTTTTAGAATGTTCCAGAAACGTTCATAAAACGTTACATGTCTGCAACATGGATGAAACGTTTATAAAACGTTCCGTAAAAGTTGCAGACATAAAACGTTTTAGGAACATTTGGGTTCTTCGTGCCCGTTGAGCTGTTATACCACCACTCCATTTGTACGTAGTATGACTGCCGTCCCTTTCCAATGGAACACCGGTTGTCCGTATTTAAGACAACTGCTGTCCCAAACTAAGGCAGCCGTTACCTTAATTTACGAATGGCAGCCATCTCCCGTTTTGCACCGCAGTTATCTCTACTAGCATGTCTGTAATCTTAAATTTCTCTCAGTATACTCTCTAAATTTAGATTAGCAGAAATCACTACGAATCAGTGCGTATGCGAAATGACTTGTGCTGATTCCAATTTAGAGAATATATTTCTGTATGTACTATATTCTGCAAACAACAACAAAAAATGAGTAAGAAGTTACTAATTCAGAATGGTCTGCGTTAATTTTGTTGTTATTCTTTTCATAAATATTTACACGTCATGTGGACACTTAGAAAATAATTTTGTCATAATAATCGAGGTTTGGTAATTGTTAACAAATCTCATGGCTGGATAAGAATATTTGATTATATTTGCATTAGAGAATGGGGAACAGAAATATGAACATATAAGTGAATCAAATGTATCTGCATTTAATCTAACTCAGATTCGCTAACAGTTACCAAATATATGATTCGCATAACTAAGCCGCCCGTAAATACGAGCCTTAGGTTGTGTTCATTGGTCGTGACGACATTATTCGTTGGCTATTAGCATGTGAAGAAGGTACAACAGCCAATCACATTAGCTGTTCAATTATAGATGGATGTTCAGTTCGTATCTGTTTGATGATTGATTGACCAAACGTTAATTTTGAAAAGACGGTCGGTTATTCAATCAGCGAACAAATATGCAAAGGACATCCGAATCATCTCGAGCAACCTTAAGCATGATTGGCCGTTGGACTGATTTCACAGCTAATACTAATGGCGTGTTCGTTTTTTGCACTGGTTTCGTACTCTTGTGGAAAAAGTACAAAACCAGTGCAGATGTAGAAAGAAGCTTGACATTAACCCTTTTAAAATGAGTTTTGCAAACAAATAAACATAACTAGCGGCATATCAACAATTCGTATTGTTTGTGATAGTTTCAAATATTATTACAAGCAATTTTCAGGTCATTTAGTAAAACATTTAGAACCATGAGCATTGGAAGGCATTTCCCGAGTTAACTAAAAAATTTATTAATTATTGCTAAATATCGAGTTGAAATAAAACTTTCACTCTTTTAAATCAACTATTCCATGAATCTGTTACAACTGCTTGACACCCTTCATTAGTTTAATGTTACCATCATTTTATATTATTAAGCGAATATTTTCAAATATCATCTAGCACATGCATTCATTCGGGACAACCAAATCATTTTTTGAGTGTACAAATTGATATTCAGAAATATAATTTCAAGCATTCTTTTTAACTTTATCTTTATTTTTTAATGCAAAAAATTCTAATAAATTCAATGAATTTGTTATTAAAATACATTCCCTTACAATTAAAACGGGTCAGCTCTATTGAAATTCAATACGGCAAACTGATGAGAAATTATTAATCTGGCATATTGGACCGATTGGACGTTTTTATAATCAAATGTAGTAATTGTATATTGTGTGTATTGTGTAATATTAAAAAAATAATTTAATTTATTGAATATATAATTGTTAAATTAAATTATATTATTAATTTTTAGCTATACATTACATAATATACTTATTGATTTCCATATTGTTATTGTTCTCTAAGTATTCATTTAATTTGTATTCCCATAAAACGAATCAACAGCAACTTCATGTATTAATATACGCGATATTGATGTCTTTGATGTAACGATGACCCAGCTTCAATGTGAATGTTACCCAATTTTAATTGAATTACTTATGAACAAAAACTAACGCTTTCTACATATGAATGCATATCCTTGCAAAATCAAAAAAGTCAATATAAAGTTATGTATAGTTATTAAAAGATTTAAATCCATATACGTACGACGTATATTTGTATAGATATATGGGCATATCTCTAGAACTTTTAAAGTTTGAGGTATACGAATTTTGATTTTGATTTTTAAAGGCACATGCTTCAAATTAATTTTGCAGTTTTCAGTATCGATCAAATAAGATAAAACACCCCGTGTCACTCATTTTTAAGCTTTGTTAAATGCTGCAAAAGTAACCTCAACTTTTGAATTTGATTAAAATGGCAAACAATTTATTTTTCAGTTTTTATTTTTAATGTTTATTTGTTTTTTTTAAATTTTTTTTCTTTTTAATTTTTATTTTTATTTTAATTTTTTTTTTTTTAATTCTAATTTTATTTTTTATTATAATATTAAAAAATGTAATTTTAACTTTACTTTTTAATTTCTTGCTTGTTAACAAATGATACTTACTTCCCTGCTTAAAAAAGTGGATATAATCGGTTACAACTGGATAGAAACCGATCGAAAATAGGATAAAAATATCTCATTATGGATAAAAATGGATTAAATATCTGTATATTTATATCCTGATTTCGATCCGATATTTACAGTTTTATGCAGGGTTCATATACATTACATATTAATTCACTTAATAAATATATTAGAGACATTTGAGTGATATAAACATAATAAATTAATGAAAACCAATTATAACAGATTAAAACTCTTCATGGTCCGAGTTACACTACGATTCATGTTGCCTGTTTGTAACTCCTGACATGTAATACCTTTAGGTTTTTTTTTAATCGAACACCGGCTCTTCGTTCGTTCATCTACTTTCTTTTCTCCGAAACAGTCATTTTTTGTAATCCCGCCTTCCACCGATGAAGGATTTTTTAACATCTCGGATCATCGCATGACAGATAATTTAGAAATAGAGTATTTAAACGGTGCTGGTTTCAGAGTTGGTCGCAATAATGTATCAACATATTGGTCCAAATTGGAATACAAATGAAAATAAATAATCATTTATTACAAGTTACAATTATGTATTTATTTCGACATATGGGTTGAATACCCTTTACAATAGTTATAACAGCAATGGTTAAACAATTCAAAATAAAATCATATTTTATGCCCAGGCGTGCGTAAAGTTAGTGCGTAAAGTCATTTTTTATTCACTCGTGCGTAAAGTGTCTCACTCGGCGCCTGCAGCTCCTCGTGAGACACTTTACGCACTAGTGAAAAAAAAATCACTTTACGCATTGGACAAAAAAATGACCTTACGCACGCACTTTAACACACGCAACGGGCATAAAATATCGTATGCATCTCGTGCGTAACTTTTTTTCACTCGAGCGACAGTCCCCCACTCGTCGCCGGCTTCGCCGGAACCTTGTTTGCACGTGTTGCTCTCGTGAAAAAAAGTACACTTTACGCACTAGTTGCATAATATACTATACTGCACATTACATTGAAATAGGTCTATATTGAAATTCATGACATTCGCAAGTCATATTATCAGTTGCGGTTTATGGCTTCTATGGAATGCAGTTAACAAATTGCCCGTATATTCTTCTGTTATAAAAGAAGAGTTCACAATAACTTTTAAGCCTTTAAAAGCTAAATTCAGCATGGGCCAATAAATTATGTACAGTTTTTTGACGAATCACGTTTCAATTTTCCATATTTCAGGGATCCAAACTTGTGAACTACATGCGGCGCATGTTTCTGCCGGTGCTTAAACCACTCCTTATTATTCACAGAATAACAAAATATTACATAATTACATTACACAATAGTCACAGTTAATATGTCGTTACAAAAGTTAAAGCAGCCGAATTGCAAATAAGTACAATTTAAAAAAAGTTATCTCGTAACTTTGAGTGTTCCTCCTTTCATTTTGATAAAAGGCACCTCCTTGTTGTCATGATTTTTCACTTCCATATAATCTCAACTACTTATACTGTGAGCACGAAAGCAGACAAAGCTTCGTTAAAAAAGAATTATTGTGAATGTTGAAAAAAAAACATAATTGTCACGCACAATAAATTGTCAAGTTCGACACTTGCGAATTCGGGGTTTAATTCTTTCATGATTTTAATGTTGAACACTCATTAGGGCCACATAAGAGACACTATAATCTGCCAAAATATGTTGCTACATATTTATTTATAAGATTTTTAAGGTAACATAACGGATGTCATGTTAAGGTTCAAAAGTTCTGACGATATATCCACATACATGTGCATTTATTTGTAAATTGAGAAATTTTTCTATTTTCACATATCTCAATCGTAATTAAACTTGACGCAACTTATGATTAGGTAAACTGCCATTTCTTTGAAACTTAATTAATTGTATTTTAATATGCACTTCTTTATTTTAAAATTGTATACTAACAATCAGAGAAAATGCGTCATTAACATCAATACACAAAATGTTATCCACAGAATTTATTAATTATGAAACAATGCAATGATAATTGATACTTGTCATACAATTATATATGAAAAAACAATTTATTGGAGTACAGTGTATGCGATATGTGATAAAAAACATAAAGAATTTACCTATTCTCAAAAGAATAGTACTTATATAGCTGCATCGATGTTATCCTGTTTAGATATATGTAACTTATAACAGCACTTTTCCAATTTCCGAAACACTTTCGAACCTCGATGTTCGGCATAGTGTATAGCTCTTTCAGTTATACACGTTTAATCTTACCCACAATAAACAAAATATCCAATTTCCTATTCTGGAAACTGTATCTGGCCTTAACGGTATTATCTCATGTAAAAACTTATAAGTCGCATGTACGGGTGTATGAAGTGGTTTTACTTTAAATTCCTTACCCCCTTGACTGTCGATGACGAAGATCTTCGTCAATTCTGAATTATCCTAGACTGCCGGAAAAACGTAAATCTTCGTCGTAGTATAAATTAGACTAACAAATTCAAGAATTTATGTAAATTAAACTCATTTCTAGACAGTTTAGATTATGCATAAAAAGTGTATAAAACAGCTTGAAACTTGTTCCTCAAGGGATTTTGGGTTCGTTGATGACAAATCTGAAGTTCGATTTTGGAAATTCAAAATGGCTAATCCAATATGGTGCACACTTTTTTGAAAAGTCGAACTATTCTGCTTGAAACTTGTTACTCGTTTTTTTTTGTAATTTTTGTTTCAGCTATATCCATTTTGGAATTTCATCATCTGACCGCAAATTTATAATCAGCAGCCCCAAAAATCCCCTAGTAACAAGATTGAAGTGATTTTTTTCGATATTTAAAAATTCCTCCACTATATTGGATCGGCCATTTTAAATTTCCAAAATCCGACTCCATATTCGAAATCCGCGACCCAAAAAACTACCTATCCCAAGTATTATTGAAATTTAACACAGTTTTTGTTTTGACATTTTGGGCACTTTCTTTGAAATTATAGCCGCAGTTAAGGGGTTAAACTGTCTGGACCAGTATTAGCCGCAATATCATCAGATGACAAGTCCCCTGGTATTCTCCTGAAGATTTAAGGTACCAGATTAATAACAATACACGGACAGAAGTACTTTAGGAATCTAAGAAAACGATGTTTTTCATCGTTTGATGTAGAGAAGCTTCTAGTATTAATAAAACTAACAATTTCGTGTACACGGAATACCCAACGAAGAAGTATACCTACAATACATGTACCCAAAATTTCAATAGACTTAAAGATTTTCAATAAGATAAAAATGAAAGCATTGATTTAACATCATACCAAATTGATATTGGGCCGATGAAGGAGCCTTTCTTTGAAAACTTAATGCTAATACGCTCGTTCAACCAGTAGCCAAAACGGACATCTGATAATCATATATATGTGGAATGTGGCTAAAAGTTCACCCTTAAAGGCTGCTGAATCTAGATAAAAGTTAAGTTCGTTATCTGCTTCATCACAAAGGGTTCATCTATTACCCAAAGACTTTTCAAATATGTTAACGATTATCAATTTATGACCACCTATATGATATTGCAAAATGATATCATCTATAAAATAAGATGACCTTTCAGTGAAGCATATTTGCTTTCATAAAATCTTAATTATTGAAAATAGACTTGATTGATTTATTGGCATATCTTTGTAAGCTAAGAATATTCTAGAGAGAGTTGACTTATCATTTAACGGAGTGTTCAGCTGCATATCGATGATTCGGATTTCCCAAACTTCTGCTTGACCGAGATAAAAATAAAACGTTACTAAAACGATATTTTAACTCTTCTTACTTTATAATGCATATGCGCACGTAAAGTTTGTAAAGTTGATAAATTCAAAATTACTTCTGGATATTTGATCGAAGTCGGACATTAATTTAGATATTCAGTTGCCGAAGAAAAATTTGGTATTAAATAATATATCTGGAGAATATGAAATACGCAATACAAAATACAACTAAACGACTTTCCTTAATTAACGACGGCGAGACGTGAGAATTAGAGCGTAAGTTAACTCTTTTTTTCTCTCTTATGATTTAAAAAATATAACTTTGTTTGTAAAGTGTTGGAATTCGTTAATTAAAAGGTCGCATTTAATAACGACAAATACGACACAATAAACATCGAATTTTGCATTCGGACGAATTTTATTTGATCGGGTGTTAATTATCCTCGGGATGATAATATGAAATTAAATTTATTTGAGAACGTTTAAATAAATAATACCCTTGATAAATATATATTATATAATATTATACTTTCAAATATGTTCGTATTATTGATTAAGAGAAATAATTATTGATTATTTGATAATGCAGATTTCTAACACTTTTTATATTTTACTAAAACGTGTTAAGTATAATCATCCAAAGTCCAGGACGACTATTTTTTAACAACAACATGGATATATTATATAGTGACAAAAAATATAAAATTACATTTTAAAAAGTCTACTTTTACTTTCAGTTTTGTATTTTCATAAATGCTTTACTTCGGCATGGAATCGATTTTTATGATGCTTCTAATCAGAACGTTCCCTTTAATTGGAAACTTTCCAAAGTTTTATAGTAAATGAGAAATTAAACTAAGAACATTTGTTAGAAACAAATAAATAATAAATAAAGTTTGTTTATTTTGACATGAATTTATGCATCACTCATAGAAAAAAGCTTAGCTATGTTGTAAAACTGTGCTCATATGGTATTCTCATATATATGTACAAGAAATCCAAATATTCTTCCATGAATCTAGAAATGAACAACCAGAAAATTCGGGCAATTTTACATTTGAATTATGCCTGACTGTTACACGTTTAAAAAATAAAATTTCAATTCTCTGTGAAGTAGTTTGGGTGTAAACTGACGAATGTGATATATTTTAAAATACACGTAAAAGAACAGCTAATATCCATTCTTTCTTCCTATCAATAAGCGATTGTTTTATATTATCTAATAAATTTAGTGTCATATCCTTATATTCTCCTCATCTTGTAGGATACATTTATCTTCTCTGACTCACGTTTCGGTTTACATCTCTGTTATCAACGTTCGAAGGAAAATGTTAGTAACCTAGGTTATATCAACATCAATGTTGTTACAACAAATATCCATATAATAAAGTATCCTTGGATAAGGTTATATTTATAAAAAATAGACAAAATTTGCTGAATAACAGGGATAATATTGGAAGGCTTCGCCATAAACATAATATTTATTTGTAAGCTGTTATGCATTTGTGTCTACTGGCCTGTTAAATTAACGCATACTGATTTAAGTATATTTTCTTTTAAAAAAGAAACTTATTTTAATTAGAGGAAGATTTCCAAAAATGGACAAAAATATTTTTATGTCTATATAAATTAATATATGTTCGTGACAACTAATGCAACATCTGCGAATTCGATGTTCCTAATTTATACAATTTTCAATAAAAAAGTTGTATTACTTTAAGTTACATTCGTATTCCTTAGTACATGGCTTTTTTTTTGAATGTGATATATTGCATGAACTTTCTTCGTATAATACATAAATTTCAGCTCACCTGACTCTTCATGGGATCTGTGTTTATCTGACACATGTAGAGTCCCGCATCTTCCATTTGCACACCTTTGATATGAAGGCTCCACGTCGAATGATCTCCGTGTGAAACAGAAACTCGTGGATTGTGAGTTATCACGTGGTCGTGAATCGCCTGAATCGCTTTCGTATCAGCTTTGACCCAACCAACCTTCATTAAAAAAATATTGTTTAAAATTTATTATCTTAATTTACAAAATATTAATAACTACATTATGGTTCTGTTTTAATTTAAATACAGTGCAATCACAGTAGAAACTTTAATTACTAATGATTTTCGAACGATTTATGAGTGATTTGAGTGTTAGTTAGGAGCGCTCACTGACAACCTTGCATTAAATACCTATTGACTGGAAAACGAGTACATATTCGTTGACAAATACTCTGAATGCCTTCACGACTTAAAGGTAATAATAATTTGGAGATTCAACATATGAATTCATCAATAGTGTTATACACAGTAGGAACGTTTATAACAGATCAATGTGAGTGTGGGTATATTACCTTCGGTTTTTTTAAATGGCGAGACCCGTTTTCGACCTCGGCAATCAAAAGAGCGGAAAATTTTACATCAAATTTGTTCACGTCGTTGTTTCCGGGTAACGCTGAAAGTAATATGAAGGTGCTTTTGGCTTTGATATGACCTTCGACAGGTCAGGTCCAGAAAGAAAAAAATTCCTATGCTCAATGTTAAGCAAAACAGCTTTTGCAGTGAAAAATGGGGGTCACCAATAAAAAATTCGTTGTGTCCTTCAAACGACCTTGAAAGTTGACATCAAGTTCAGCCAGTCAATGTGATCAATACTTTCATAATTCATTGACTTTTCTGAATCAATGTTATGTTACCCTGAAAAACACGTCATTTTGGAAAAAATACGTCAGATCGTTTTTAGACTTTTAACCTTCATTTTTGAGCTTTCCAAGGTCGCATAGGCAATTCTTTCATAAGACAAATTTGATGTAAAATTTTCTGCCTTATCGATTATCGAAGTCGAAAAAGGTCTAGCCTTTTAAAACAACAAAGATGACCTTGAAATAAAGTTACAACGGAAATGACCTTAACCTGGGTAAAAATATTTGATATAAAAACTTATACACATGTTTCGATACCTTTTGGACACCCTGTATACGGATTATAGCAATGGGTAATTTGAGTAAATTTTTACGTGACATATATCATACGGTGTAATACGGATGCTGTAAATTCCAAATAAGAGAATATAGCGTTCTGTATGATTGGAATAACTACCCAATTTGATCAGGGTCTGAACAAATTTCTGCTCGGGTCTGTGAATCTTTGTCCGATGCCTGAGCTATTTCAAATTTTTTATTTGTAAATCATTTGTGAGCAAGCTTTCAGCAACCTGCTCAGTAACAAATTTCATTCGACCATCACTAAGAAACTTTGTAGGACAAAATAAGTTCGCAATTTGCAGTTTTGGAATTCTTATCAATAAATCGTAATCAGTGGTCTCTATATCTAACAATCCCGGTATTAAATTAACTTATTTATATAAAATGGTATCTATTTAAAAATGTTATTTCTTATAAATGTTCCAATTGCGCAAAGCAATATTGATAAATTCATGCCTTGAATCGGCCATATAAATAGTTAATATTTCCAACAATGCAGCAAAAGTTTCGTTCTGAATTGTCAGCAAAAAGTTCACTAGAGCATCCACTTGAGTTCTGTTTTGAATGCAATCGATTTGAGAGTAACTGTGACTGTGCATCCTACTGTGTCGATTTTGTTTGATAAACGACTGTATGCCAATTGATTTATCGCGAACTGTTGACAAAAGCATGGATATCTTGCGATAGGAGGTATTTCCGAACGGATAATTATTAGGAGTAGATTTGGTTTCAAATTTTGTACATATGCAGGAAAGGGGATGAAAAGTCCGGCTTGAAAAACCATCGTTGCAACTATTTCCTATTTTTATTCAATCACCGATAGTAATAGTTACCGTAATTAGTATATCACAGCTGATTAATATACTCCAATTTTGAAGGCAAATGATTAAATTAGTAATTTTTTTTCTTTTGTTGCGCAATAAACTAGTCGTATCTTATATTTTAAATTCATTTTATGAAACTGATGAAAGTTAAAATCTATTTTGCTTTTCCAAATACCAAAGAATGATAAGAGCAAATTAAAAATGTACGAACGGTGCTTTTTCAAAATTTAGTCTGAGGTATTATCATTAATCGTAGTATATTAAATTATAAAATAAATTTTTACGCAATTATTTGTTAAAACTTGTGCGGTATATCTTATAACACATTTGCGGAATTAAAAGAGTTCGCTCAAACTCAATGATAAATGGAGAAAAAAAATTAAAATGTGCCATAAATAACTATACTGGTTTCGAGACTATGTTTTTAATTGTATAGTAGTAAGTATGAGCGGTAAGCCTTTAGCATCGTAAATAGGTAAAATAATTGTTTAGTTGAACTAAAATTAGTTAATCCTGACCATAAAGTTATGAAGATAACTAAAAAGATGGAAAAAATGTATACTATTTTTAATTAATTTTTTCATAATATCAACTCCATTAGATATTATTTTCAGGTAATCACGATAACAGTTATAAAATTGAATATCAAATACAAATGGACATTTTACCAATTTCTAAATATGGCGGTAGTTTTTATACAAATACAAAAAATGAAGGATTGCACTGATTCACGAAAGAGGAGAACAAGTTAATAACCGCCTTTTACTACTTAAAACGTACCCTGTATCCACCCAAACGTTCGACCAAGCAAGTGAAAACTGCATCTCGTCCGACAGGAACTGTTAAATTCGCCAGTGGTGCAACGAATTCGGGTTGGAAAGCGCCGCCTGTAAAACATAAAATTTTAAATTTACCTATTTTTAATACATATTTTTCCGTATTCAAATTTGTAGATTTTTAATAATATTTAATGACAATTTTACTTAGACACGTTAATTTAATATATGCATACGATTATTAAAAAAGATAGACAATATTCTTCTAATGTGATCCATGCAATACAGTCAATATGTCAATATGTCATTTTTTATTTTTCTGTGATAAGATTATCAATTTTCGATAATAATTCGCTTCGGTGTGAAATTATTCATTATCACATTTTCATTTGTCATATGGATTTGCATCCATCTCTTGTATAACATCGTCGATTCGCGGCAAAACTGGACTGTAGATAAACGAGCGAGGACGCGCGGCAAAAATAAGCGACAGATATGATTAATACATACACTGTATTCACTTGTCCAGAACTTCTCACGTGTATACAGTTATAAACCCACTTTAGATAAAAATTTATTCTATTTTTAAACCACTAGATTTAATGTCTATAAAAACATAATTTTTGTAAATAACGTTATGCGACACTATTGAAAACGTACTAATTGTAAAGTGATTCAATAGAATATAAAATCACACGAATGACGTCAGAATCGAGCAACTGAGGCATAAATTAAAAAATACGCCGACCACATAATAAATAATTCAACAAAGTAAATTGATTGTACGAAAAAAAAGATTAATCTTATTTGTTATATTCGTGCGTTTGTTGGATAATTTACTTTTCATGCTTTTAATTATTATATACGACTTTATTACGTTAACGTAAAAATATAAACTTTCCAAATTATGCATTCTCTTTCAGGTAATCAACTTTCTGAAAATATTAAAAAAAAATTGAATTACACAAATTCTTAATTTTCATGGTTGACGAATTTTCACCCTGTGTACTTATTTACATAATTTTTATCAGTTTTATTATTGCAGTTTTAATCATTTTAAAAGAGTATACAAATAATGGGTTAATAATTTTATAAAAATGCTCGTCAGTACATATAATTGCGTTACAACTTTCGTGCAGCTTCCTGACGAATTTTCATAGTCATTACTTTTTACGCGCAATTTTTATGGAGTCGTGCACTGAGGCGAAGATAATTGGATAAGAAGATCGCGAGAATGAAGATTGACCCACTTATCTCAAACCAGAAATAATGGGATAAGGCAAGAAGCACCCACGTAACCGACAATCCTCCTGGAAACTAAGAAAATCTTTTTGAGCACGAATAAGATCAGCGAAAGACGCATTTTATTCGCGTTCGTCCTTTCTTACTTTTTTCTTGACAATATGATACAAGCATTAGAAATAGCGTCGATGTATTATGTATTTCTTCTTACAATGTAATGCCGATCTGTCGAAAATTCCATACATTTTCTGAACCCACCAATCATCCGCTTGTATAGATATATTGTGTCTTTTTTTTAGAAATGTAGGTTTTACAGTGTATGTTTTTACCCTCGATAGTGTACGTGTGGATCGTACATCAGAATTTATACTTCACTTTTGTGTATTTTATTCTCGACCTGTTCTTATTTTGTTGAATTCATAAAGAACCGGCATCAAAGATGTGTAATTTATTCTTAAGATTTCGGGGCACATGTACAGGCTGGGAATATTCCAGTTTTTTTTTTATATTCTCAATACAATCAAATTTCTGAAAACAGACCTTTACGCCAACAATTCCATTTCAATGTAATTTTCTTTTGACTAAGATGCCCATTTCTAAATGTTATAAACCTTGGATGTCAAAATTTAAATGTCTTAGGATCATCTATCAATTACAAAATTTTGTTCATGTCAAATATTTTTACTAAAACATTTGGATTAAAAAAATCGTTTTAAATCACAGTTTGATCGGTGTGATGCTTAATGTATAATAATGATTTAATAATTACTTAATTTGTATTCGATATAATTTCCTCCACCCTTAATAAATATTTAAGTATGCTTGTTAGCTTTGCGTTACATATTTTTACGGAGTGGAAGGATCAAATCGATTTGACGGCGACGAGAAAATAAAAAGGGTATCGCGGAAACAGAAATGGTATCTGAAAAAGAAACGGTCGAGATAAGAAAATAAGCCAACTGGGATTTTCTGGGAGGTCCATCTTGTTCTTTATGCAAGAGAGGCTTCCTGATCAAACGAGATCCCAAGAGCTCAAAGTCGAACTCGTAAGAGGCAAAAAGTCGCGAATCTCATTTTCCGCAAAAATCGATTTTGGTTCAACATCGACAAACTTGTCGATTTCGAAAACCCATCGTACTTCAGGTAATTGAAAGCCGCAGATTTACTACAGGTTCGTGAATAAGTCAGATCACTGTTACAACAACACAATTTTACGCATTTCTGCATCGTGTTGATTTGGTTCGTTATTTGGTCCATATGATTCATTCCAATTAATATATAAAGCCAACTTTCTACATACCTCTTCATTACATTAATCAATCTTCATCATTTTTATTAATTAATATATTTCACACTTAATTTGTATTTGAATTGCAATGGTTTTTTAGCCCAACTGTAAATGAATCAAAATTATTAGAATTATTTTGTGGGTAATATACTTGATGAAAATCTGATAATATATAATAGTATAATCAATTTCTATAAACTTAATAAATAAATTTACTTTTTATTTATTATTTTTCAATGTGCGACATATCAAGTTGGTCGGATAACATTTGATAAACAGGTCTCATTTATTTTGACATTTATTTTTAGGTTTTATTAGGAGTAAGTATTATTGCCATATTATTTGGATCCAAATAGTAACGAATGTAATGTAATTTATAACCGAGAATTCGGTATCTGTCAATGCTATTTGAAAATTAATTGTTTAATTCAGTTACAGTATTAAGGAGGTTCACCAGGTCAAAGAATTAACATTGAGAATTTAACGAAAAAATTATAGTAGGTTAAGCAATGAAAGAAATTAATGCCTGCAAAGTTTCAAGCCCCTAGGTACCTTCAGAGCAGAGAAATTAATAAAAATGTTCACGATTCTTTAACATTGAGTTTTATGGGAACATGTATATATTCATGAAATTCGTATTGAATTAACATTGAGTTTTTCGTAAAATTGATACTACTGATAAAAAAATTTGTGAGATTTTATTTGCAGAAAGAAAAACGTCTCTTCCTACCTTTAGAGACGAGAAATAAAATAAACAAATAGCTAAAAGGGTCATTTTTGGTTATGTTGACGGACGGCAACGTCTTAGGAAGCATACCACCGAAGTCATATTGGCGTCCGTTCCATATTTGACTCGATAGGTACCTGGTGAACCTCCTTAAATTAAACTTCTGTACATATATATATATAATATATTAATATGAATTTGGCAATTAAAATGTATATTATATTCGTATGAAATACGTGTTCTTTTTTCGTAACATTATTTTTTTATCTCGAAACTGCTTCCAATTTTTTCAGCTCGAATTCTGATAAAAAGTTTTGAATGTGCGGACGTGCCAATTGAAATGGCACGTTTCGTGCATAACTAGGGAATTTATTATTTACAATCTTGAGAAACAGAAAAGTTTATTTTCCGACAAAAACCCTATTCATGACTCTGAATGGGGTGCAGTTATGTAGGAATGTTTCATTATATAGCGTCGTAAAAACCAAACATTATGATAAAATGAGCGCATTTAGTTTAATTACATTGACTGTTTGAACGAGTTGTATTCATATTTGCGTTTCTTTAAAAAGAAAATTAAACCTAAATTTAATTGTGTTTATACTTTGTTTATTCAATATGACGAGTAGAATATTTATAATAGAAAATGTTTTTATTCCATGTTCAGAAAATCCCTCTTATAGTGTATATTTCAGAATAATATAATTTACTAAATCCATTTGAGTATTATTCTCATTCAGCAAAATAATGAAAGCAGATCAAACATGTATTTACGATTTGTTTACAATTAGTCTAAGTTGTTCAATCCAAAATCATGGCAATATATTTTTAATTTTCAGTTTCGTGATTCTAAACGTCAGTGATCCTATTGGGTGTGACTTTCCAGCATAAATTAATGAAGTTTGGTAATGAATGTGACTAATTAAAATATGTACTATTACTTGGATATTCTGATACCTTAATTAAAATGGCTAGAATTTTAAAATGAGCATTGGCACACATCCGTCCAAGTTACGTAACTTATAATCCACCTGGAACCATCTGGTCAATTCGGGATAACTGTATCCGGGAAAGAAAAAAAATCGTCTTGTAAAGATCTTTTGAAGATCTTGCAGGCTTAATCTCGTTAACATCCTTCCACTGGCACTGATCAGGATGTTTGCGGGATAGAGTAGTACGCTCATTGCCGTATATTTTAGATGATTGTGTGACGTTTCAGAGAAAAAGACAGGATATTGTATGGATGATTTACGAACGTTTTGGGGATCAAGAGTTAATGGAAGACACCCCATCAACAGATTAATAAATCATCTAAAATATACGGCAATGTATGCACTACTCTATCCCGCAAACGTCTCCATCAGACCCAGTGGAAGATTGTTAACGAGATCAAGCCTGCAAGAGCATCAAAAGATTTTTACAACACGATTTTTTTTTACTCGGGAAAGGCAAGAATTTTACACTGATACAATTTATAGATTACTATTGAGAAATGTGCATGTTTTGAAACGTCGTTGATGGATTCCCCGATTTGGAAAACTTTTCAGGATGGCTACATAACGCTCTTGACTAAATCCGACGGGGATAAGAGACGCCTTGTCTGATTAATGTATGATCAGACTCTATCCAGATTCAATAAGGCGCAACTCGTTCATCGATAGTATTCGATCACTAATTAGTTCCACATGATGATATAACCACTGTGTACTCATATAGTGAAGGAATAACTTATACAATAAAAGGTTGTAATGAAATATTGGTGGCTGTGACTTTGAACTATAAGTATAATCAACATTTCATATAAATAAATTGGTGTGATGCCTACAAGAAAACTAATCAGATATGATATCAGCCTGCCGAAGCAGGTCCTGATCAGATTAAACGTTACATTCCTGCTGTAGTTAGTAATTTAAAATTGTGTTAAGCTCCAGCTATGAGGAGGTCATATACACAGAGCTAAACTGACTATTTACAAATAATTCATTACCAATTAAAAATATTTCTTTGCAACGAATATTTATTAATGCAAAAATTAATGTTTCCATAATAGAAACATTATAGCTCTGCATTAAATTCATGATTTATGAATATGCAAGACATTATTACATTTAACAAGAACAAATTAATTTTAATGTTTGAAATTGTAAATACATTCCATAGATTAGTATCCATTCTTTCCATTCTGAAATATAAACAACCCTTCCTTTTTATCTGTACATTTTCATCTAATACAAAAATAAATATAAACCGAGAATTATTATTACAATCATAATAAAAACAAATTAACGCGATTCTGAGTTGCGAAAAAAATGTCGAAACAAGTTTTGCTAATTTCGAAAATTAAAATGATATTAATACGTTTGACATTATCACGAAAAGCTCCCCCATCTTTCTTTCAAATTGAATATTCATTATAAGGCTGAGATTATATCTGACACGATATAAAAATGAAAAGTCTTCGTCATTAATGATACATCCTATCATATATTTTTTATGCAACGTATAGGTTAAAATAAATTAATCAATTTGCACTACGTATGTTGCTAATCCGAGTCACAGTAGTGATGTGACAGTCACTGGATCGCTTCGTACATGATGTGCGAGCTGGAGATTGATTCAAAGTATCGCACTACCAGTTGTCGGTGTCCGACAGTATATGTTTCGTAGCATGCACGCGATTTATTTTCTGAACTCTCGTGACGCTATTTTTAAATATCTACGGAAACTTTCGGAATAAGTGAAATCAGCTTAATACATGATTTAATGTAAGTTAAATGTATTTAATATATGCAAATTTATAAATTATTTTAATATTTTGAAGATTTTTAATTTAAATTTGGAATTTATGTTTTGAATTTCTAAAGTTTCATTTGGTCGTATTCAATAATCAACCGAGTATACTGTAAGCTAGAATAACAATTTGTATACTAATTCTTTTTCGATACTACCAAGACTTTTCACATTGAGAGAATCTTAGTAACATAAAACCTTAGAGGATTATTATAGAAAAAATGACTTCAAATTGACCTGGACGCTGGTTATTTACAAATAATAAATGATAAATTATATAGGTGAGATTAAGATTACATAAACTGAATTATAATAATGTAGCAGCCTAATTCGTCATGTTACTTAAAATTATATTCTTTCTAACGTTTTAGTAACGTGGCAACATTCAAGAGACTTTTCAAATAAAAAGGAATAGGCATAAATACCATCTTCAAAATTTCTTCTCGACTGCTTGATGAATATATAGAAAATTCTTATAAAGAATTTAAAGGTTTCTCGGTGTGACGGTCTATCGAATAAAGACTAGATAGTTTTTAGAATACGTTTCGGCAACCAATGTGTGCCTTCTTCAGTTTATTATTACTAAAAAAAATTTTACAATGTGACAATATGGTATGAAAAATACTTAAATTAAAACACAAATTTTACTTACAATATGTGAAAACATGAAAAGTTTTGCCCTATAGTTATAAATGGCAGCTAATCCGGTGCAAAAAATTGGTAATTGACATGGATAAACTTTGAAAAATCGTTTTTTTCCAGAAGTTTATAATGTTTTACTCGAGGGATACCCAGAGTACATAACTCATGAAGAAGTATCACAATATAAACATACTTACTTGAAAATGTAAACCTCTATTTCATTACTGTTCTTGGTATAGATATGTATACGATACTCATGTGTGTAAGTGTCACAATATGTTTAAATGCCCAAGGAAAATTTACTTCAGCAGTCTCAACCTTTCGCACAATTCGCGTGCAAAAATGTGTAAAATCAGTGGATATAATATGTGCAATTTTCCAGCAAACACCTCGTCATTATATCTTGTAAGTGCTTCTATAAAGTCATATCATACTTTAAATTTGATTTAAATTAAGGTCATCATGTCACTTTCACAGGAACTCTCGCAAAATTTATCCAGGTCAATTACCAATTTTTTGCACCGGATTAGCTGCCAGTTATAACTATAGGGCAAAACTTTTTATGTTTTCACATATTGTAAGTCAAATTTGTGTTTTAATTTAAGTATTTTTTATACCATATTGTCACATTGTAAAATTTTTTGTTTAGTAATAATAAACTGAAGAAGGCACACATTGGTTGCCGAACCGTATACTAAAAACTATCTAGTCTTTATTCCATAGACCGTCACATCGAGAAACCTTTAAATTCTTCATAAGAATTTTCTATATATACTTTTAAAATATTATTCGTTTTTTCGCTAAATATAGAATATTGTGTAGAGAAACTGAAGCCTTTTTAATTATAAAATCGTATTGATGGAAATATATTTGTTAATTGTTCCTTCTTTAGCGAACACTTATTGGTATATCTTGTAATTTTTCGGTGTCGATCTGATGTATTAGGTGCTTTTTTATTAACCGTGCTTAATGGTTTTGGCAAGTTTGCAGAGAGTGTTTCAAGACATTGATGATTTCTATTGGCTTTGAGAGAGAACTAGCTGCATCTTACACTTTTCAGTGCGTATACCGTCATTTTTGTATCAAAATACGCAATAAATATACCTAACTTGTTCAATAATTGTAAAATAACATTTCAAATATAAAATTTATGACAATTAATGATAATATGGTATGATCGCATTATTCAGTAGACATTCGAATAGGAAAAGTAGCGAAGGGAATTCTCTGAGATTCTAACAGCTTTTGGCAACGTGGAGCAGTCCCTCAAAGAGACTCAGCTTTTTAGAATATGACTTGATCGAATTTAAATGTTTGAGTAAATCGATATGAATGCAAAAACTGGTCAGTTTTTAGAGTTTGTTAAAATCGCGATTCATCCTGCTGCTAAAATCAATAAAGTACGATCCAATAAGGTTAAGATTAAGAGTTAGAAAACCATTATAATACATTTTTATTTCTTACACTTAGAAGTTTTGTAATCCAAATAATTTTATTAACTCTAAATAATGATTAGTTATAGTATAGAAAGTTTATTGATAAACTGCGATAAGTTAATGGATGTGAAATAATCGAGAAAAACAAAAATTTATGATACAAGTTAGTGTTACGTTTAGAAGAAAACTGCGTAAATTATATCGATGGAAGTCCATGACAGAAACTTTAGGTGACTTTCGATCATAATTATTTATCAAATCAGATTATCTCATCATTTTAGTATTGATTCAATTAAAATAATTGATTCGCAGTACGTAATGACATATTTAAAGCCCCTTAGCAAATACGAGTTGACTCAATCAATGTATAAAATGAACATGTCGTGCTTTAAAATTTTCAAAGTATTAAACTATTGGGAAATTTAAATCTTAATATCGATTTTCTGCGGTCAATGGATACTGCATTGCGTCGCCTCGATATCGTCTTACACGAGAGCCAACACTCGCATCTCCCAATCGTATTACCGCCATTTAATCCATACTAAGTGAATTAATTAAAGTCTCCGGTATGTTGAAAGTAATTTGATTCCAGCATCTTAATGCCGAAATTTTACCTAATAGAGTGTTTAACATATTTTCAATTCATTTCATTTCTCAGTTCTTTAATGCAATGAAAAATTAAAGTTACTTTTAATTTAAAGACAATTTATTGAAACTTCTTATTTTAGAATGAAACTAAAGTTAACATGACTAACAATTTGATGAATTCTTCGTGAAACAAAAAATTACTTTATAGTTTTTCATCAAATGGCAACGTTTCCGACCCTAAGGAGCCCAAATCAACAATAAAAAATTTGTGTCCGTGATCTTGTACGGACTTACGTTCGTACGTCCGTACGTCTGTATGTCCCTACGTCCGTACATCCGTACGTCCGTACGTTTGTACGTCCCGTTTTTTTGTCTCGCGATATCTCACGTTTGGATAATCGTATCGACAAAATTTTTTTTTTAAATACATGTCTTGGCATAACTTAGATCTGACTAGATTTTAGAGGAGATCCATCGTCCATTACTAAAAGGCATTAGCCCCAATTACGTTTCTTCATAGTTTTTCGTAGTTTTTAAACACTAGTTTAACATTTGAAATAATACATTATAAAAGTATTATCAATAAATAAATGCTTTTTAGCTTCTTTGTTATTCAATTTTTAAGAACATTTGTACTGAACAGTGTTAATGGCCTCCAAGTACGAATAAGTAGTTGGATTTTTAACATTCAAAAGAGCTAATCTAACATGACGAACAGGTTAAATTCGCTTGAAACTGACCTATTTAATATTGTATATGAAACTGATCTATATAATATAATCATAAATAATGATTCCACTCACGTGAATATCTCAGCCTTGGAGTTGAAACTCAGAAATTGGAAAAGTACCAAGTAAGGTAAAAAAGTTGAAAAACTAATCGGTAAATAAGCTAATGTAATTTTTGTAAGGCCCTTTAGAACGGTGACGATTTCCATTAATAATTTGTAATTCGAATATTGTTATAATACCGGTGTGTATTAAACTATTTTAGGCAATTTACTAGACGGACATGAGAAAAAGTGAAGATCTTCGGGAAGGTTAAGTTAGTTCTGGTTTGTTTGTAAACTGGAACCTTAATCGTGAATACTAATTTCAATTTCTTTTCTCCATCAATTTTTTTGGAAGAAACTAATCCGCGTTATCCGCATGAATTTTTCAATAAGCATAACCAGCGGTAAAGACTAAACGGACACTTAGAAGATATGAGGAAAGTGAAGACAGGCAAGATTGCTGCTTAATAATATCTACTGGACTAAATTAAGTACACTATAAGGAATTGTGAATACGACGCACAGCACTTGTCTTGTTTCTGGAACTACTAAACAATGTAAAATTCTCTACATGAAGGGTTGATTCAGTTTATTTTTTATGTTAGTTCTTTTTTACTTTTTTTTTACACAAAATATGGATCTACGAAATAAATTTAAATACAATATTAATTTATTTAGAAGCTACGTTATTAAATATACGAATCTAATGAAATGAAGCTTCGCTTTTATATTACATGTATTCAGTTTTCAATTTCATTCTTGTAATGGATTTTAATATTGTTTTGTTTCATAGTTTATTAGGAGCAAGTTGTTTGTTTAATATTTATACAACGGATTTGTCGAGTGATATTCTGAGAAACTGGTTTTTATGTCATAATTTTAATTGAAACAATAGAGAATAAAGTGATTCAATTCCAAACACAAACGTTACATGCGGTTATTTACTATAAAATAAACGCGTTTTATTTTTTAGTATTATTTATTGTGATTAAACTTGAGACATTATTGTCTTAAAGCAATTTTGGCGGTAAATGATGCAGTAGTTAATAAGCGTATTATGGGGTATGATCAACTTGCCACAGTGGTTTCTGAAACAAAGAATCTTGGAATAATAGAGGGTAATAATTGGTCCTTTGCGCGTTGCACTGCCAAGAAATGTTCTCTGGCTACCAGCCAGCCACCCGTCCAGTATAACCGTTCTAGTTGTCTCAATCAAATCGTTTCGCTTATAAACTGCTCCTTTCAAACAATTTCTCTTTGTATTATGAATAAATTGACTAAGATGTATCAACCAAACTTAAACTTATACTATATTAATTACGAAAATTTATTGTCATGAAACTTTTGTATCTTTAATCAAATTGATTACTTATCGACAGCCTCTCAGCTTATATACGACGTTCTATAGTTATCACGATCAAATCGTTCCAATTATAAACTACATGCTCCTTTCAACTATAAATACCTTCATGCTTGTATCTACATATTGGTCATTTTACTAACAAAAATTGACCTAAATTTTATATATTCTTTATCGTAATTAAGATCTGAAATGCCAGTTTAATCTATAAAATATATTATATTCTTAAGACAAAATATGGGAGAACCTATAAAACATTAGCAGAAAACACTAATTTGTGTATATAACTTACGTATTTGTTACTGAATTACGTACTGAACGTCTTACGTTTTGTAAATATGATATCTAATTAAAAAAATTGCGTGATCAGATTTTCAACCGAACGCAATCTATATAATATATAAAATCCGATTATTTTTATAAAACTCACTTTTACGAAAAACTATATTTCTTAGACACTATGCTGCATTTCGTGGTTATTTTAAAAATACTTATTTGCGGAAATATCGTTAAACGAACTATTAAAATATCTGCAAAAAATGTTAAAAAATATATCTAAGTAAATGAAGATTAGAAAAAATGAATCACTTTTAAATGAGCAACTGCGTAGGAAAATGGCCTAAACTCGACTTTTTTCGGAAATGAGCTGAAATGTAAGAGTAGATTATGATGCTATGAATGAATATATTAGAAAGTATTTATTTAATGCTAAAACAACTACGATTTACGAAAAAGCGCCCTAACTCACTTAATAAAGATATTCACTAATCATTCATTAAGTCCAATGATTATTTCACGTCGTTCAATATAAAGTCTAAACATTAAGCAATTACTAAGACTTATGAAGAAATAACGTTCAATCTGCTAACTGCTGATCGGTGCCACCTTTTTCAAATCTCGTTATGCATTCCGAGTACAATCATTAAATAGCCGATGGATTAACATATGGAATAATGTAAAAAATTACATATAACAATAATTTTGAAATATTTGTAAGACGTACATAGACTATTGGTACAAGATATATTTAACAAAGTAATACATAGATAGTAATATATAATTAGCAACGTGATTATGTTATATTCGTTATATTTTTCCTCGATACTTTACAATGACCAGGAAATATTTCGTATACCGCCGTGATAACTATTTCAACTAAAAATATTGGTATATTCCTGGTACATCACTCACCAGTATCTTTAATATTGCTCTAAAAAAGTGTTTTCGGGAAGTCAACTTTTTGTAAATCAAAATTAATCTGAGAGACGGCGAACTAAATATTTCTCATACCCTGATAGAAATTTTGCCTGGAAACAACACAGACCCTAGGTTGTTTTTAGAAACTTTTTCTGGGATCCCGGTAGGAAAATCTGTATAGATTCCGGCTCGGTTTGAGGACACCATGCCAGGACTGAATCCTTAAATTTCGTTACATTTTTGTAATATATATATAATTTAAACTCGTTTTAAAGGGTACCTTCAATACATGCATATGAAAAATACATTTTCGGGAATAATGTAATTAAATTTCTAATTTTACGATTTCGTACTGTTGGCTTACAAATATCAGGAAAAATCGATATCGAAACGATCCAGAATCTAGGTTGATTCGTTTGATTCCATAAAACGTTAGTATATTTCCAGATTCCAGCACGAATTTATGCGGACATTTCCACATGGAGTTTTCCTCCCAGACCCTGTATATAATGCGGAGAAATTAAGGGAAATTTCTACCTAGGTATCTATACATACATTAATTCTGAAAGTGATTCATAAATGCAGAATGTATTAAGGATGCATTAAAAAATATTGAAATTCATAAAAATAAGATGAAAAATAACTGAACAAATTCATTCGAATCAATTTTCATTTATTGAGAAATTCTTCTCTGCTCGGTGATCATTACGTTCGTAAGAAAATCTTTTATAATCGGTAGTGCTATATGTCTGATAATACTATCTGTTTAGTAATATTTTTTTTTCGATAGTTTCTGCACCATAGAAAATATTTATTATGCTCAATGTTAGATTAATTTATAGATTCAGAAACAGTGGAGAGACATTTAATATATTTATATATAATTACTAGAACAAAAAATAAAGGCCGGGGAACAAAGTTCCGAAAATGAAAACCTCGAAAGGCTAAAATTTCGATATTGCGTCGCGAGTCCAAGGCATTTTAATTTGCTTTCGTTTTCCAAATTTTCAAAGACTAAGCGAAGAAAATCACGATAGAGCCACGCTATATCGAAATTTTGGCCATTCGGTGTGTTGATTTTCGGAACTTTGTTCCCCGGCCAAAATAAAATCAAATAAAATGTATTAACGAATTTGATTATTTTTTGCTCATACGCTTTATAAGCTTTTTTGTTACAAATATTGAAACGACAGTTATTATTCATTTTCGATTACTTGGTCTTCAAGCATTGGTGTATCGTGTGGTCCGTGAAGTTTTCAAAATAAAAAAAATGTAGTCACGGGTATATTTAGTATTTTTGATTTGTAATTTCTTTATTTGTTATTTTTATAACATTTTGAAAACATTAATTTTAATTTAATATTTTAAATTTTATTTGATTTGTGACATGTTAATCCGTCACCAAATAATTGTGATTTTTATTATTTGGAACTCTCGTCAGAATTGTAAACTAAGCATTTTCCTGTCGGTAAAATGGATGCATGTAGCTTAATCTATGCTAGTGACATCGATGCACGACCGAGCGATTTTCCCGCCTTCGCATCCGCTTCACTAGGTAAAATAAGTTGCGGATAACGTGAGTGAATAGTAATATCTTGGCACGTAATATTGACATCAATGTTCACCTTTTGTTTCTTGACACGATACGATACTACACGATACTATGGCGATTAATTATTGCTTCTACACCCTTTCAGTAACTGTTTCTGTCTACTTTCAAAGTAATAAAAATAAACAGTGAAACGTATAATAATAATATCATAGTATGTTAATAGTTTTATTCAGTTTTAGTCAATAAGATTGACCATACTTGCAAATTTCGAAATTGTCTTAAATGCCTAATTTCGGTAAAATAGAACTTATTTATATTAGAGGTACACATAGTAGTGATGATTTTTACATTTTATTGTCGCATTTTATCAGTTTTTGGTTTTTATTACTTAAATCCATAAACTGCTGAAATTTCGTTTAAATTTGTATGGCGGATACTACCATTTTATTTTATGTCAACGTTTGTTAACGTTAGGTGATGAAGTAATCAGGTGACCAACGTGTTGATACAGTATAATTAATTATATTGTAATATATACCGAATAATTTGTTGACACCATTTATTTACTATGGTGAATTTTATAATCAGTGGAAAAAACTGAGGAGGACAAATTATTTTAGAAATATGTTGCAAAAAGAGTAAATAATAAATAACTTATATATGCTGATCTACGAACCATCATACCCAGCACAATTCAGCGATCGCTTATATTTTCAATTCAGGTAAATCTGACTTTCATGGAAAGTGATTCAATACACACGACTGTGCTTATCTAAGAGTTAGTCTATGCAAACAGAAATAACGTTTCAACTGCCAGAGATGTAGCTGAAACAGCTAGATAGTGACTCCCCGCTGTAAATATATATTTGTAACAAGTATTAATACAAAAATCATTTAAACCTCGCTTCAATTTGACATTCCCTTGATTTAAAATGTTATCACAAGCATGGTGTACTTATTACACCATGATCACAAGTTCGTCAATACCCAAAAAGGTAGGCGTAGACATGAATTTTAAATGGAAATTGTAAAATACATTACTTTGCTTGTCTTCTATGTTATATATTTTACATTTCCATACACATTAATCATAAGGTCTTGACAGTTACTTATGATGGTGTTCTTAAATATGCCAGCTGAAATACCCTAACATTCAAGAATCTTAAACGAGGCCACAAACGCTTTTTGGCGAAGTACAGATGAGAATGCATGACCCTCAACTTGGAGAGAAGTTGGAGTCGTTGCGGAAGTGCAATTGCCAAGCATGAAGAGAAATCCATGATAGCTGTTATGCGACCCGTTTGTCTTTCCTCAGTAATTCAAAACTTCTTTTTCCACAAATTAATGAAAGCATATGTTCCTAAATTGAACTTTTTTGCGGATTCCTCTCAATAGAATAACGAATAAAAATGGTACATTTATAACAATCAATCTAGTATATACAATTTTAATTATAAAATGAATTGTTTTGTTAGTTCGCAGTGTTTTAAAGTCACATTTACCGCGGCTAAAAAGGACTAAAAATTCGGCAATTCCGATCATTTGACTAGAGCTCTGAGCTCCACAGGATACACGCATAAGGGTAAACAAGTAATAAATATCACGTATACTAAACCCGTAAAAGCAATAGCAATTAAACAGTACTCCAAATCATTTTTTCTGGGTCTGCGGATTTATTGTCATTTATACACAGAACTGCTTAATTATTTAGCGCTGCTGCTCAAGTCTTGAATACACCTGTTTGTTAGGTGGTCCATCCAATTTATCGTCTAGAGAACAGAGCAATTGGTGACTCTGACAATGAATGTGGGTAGTAGCTGATGTATACTCAAAGATGTACAGATCGCAAATAATATTTTTTAATATTATTTATCATTTATGATTGTAAGGTTATTTAGAAAATGACATTCAGTGATTACATTTCCGCTATTGCTCAGTGAACTTGAAACTGAAAATATAACTCTCAATGTAATTGTTAATTGTTGCTCCATTAGAACTAAATATTCCCTCCATGGAGTGAAATGGAATAAAATTATTTTTAGACAACATTCGCTCTTTGCAGTGTAATATGTGTTTAATATTATACACAAGTTTACTTTTTAATGATTATTTGGTAGTCCTGTATTTGATTCCATCTAAAACGTTAGAAGCAAAACTATATTCTAATTCCTGGTTTCTGTTAAGTATATCGTATATGTGCACATTAATGTCACAAAATTGAGATTTATGATAGTGTTATTTAGGGAGTCAATATCATTTTTTTTTTATTTTATAGGAATGCTGGAATAGTGTAAACACGCTTTAGAGCATCAAGAAAGGAAAAAGGGAGATATAGATTTGACTACTGAGAAAATGGGATCTCCTTAAATGTAATAACGTTAACAAAAATTGTTTCAACGAGGGCGCCATTAAATTATTTCGAGAAAAGGAATAACTCAGTACACGGAAGTTAATAATTCTGGAAATATTACTCAATTTATTTGGTTACTGATGATTTTAGAAAACATATACTTAATAATTTTCTTTTCCAGTGCCTGTTGTCGAAGTGCACCTTAACAATTATTGAACAATAATCAATTACTGAATAAATAAGTTTTAAAATGATAATCTACATAATAGAATTCGTTAAATCGTCAAATGCCGCGGATCTATTGGGTAGCTTACTAAAAAGTTTTAAGAAAATTACTAAAAACTACCGCTTTTCTCGTAATTTTATTCCGCAGCATAGTGCCCTTGGCCGAGCGTGTTAGGGAGCGGGCACTCCCGTATTCGAATCTCCGCCGGGTTCAAATGTTTTTTTCTTTATCATTTATTCCTAGCGTAGAAAAATTCAACAAAAAATTCCACAAGATTTTTCCCGTTTTCCGAAAATCTAAATAATTGAGATTGTAGATAATATGTATGGGAGGTAGGAATACCCCAAGTCTAGAAAACGTATGAAGATGTCGACCTATGAGTTTTAATTCAGGAATGTATACACTATTCATGATTTTTTTCAATTCGTGAAAAGCTTAAAATAATGTTCTCTCATTATGAAATACACTTAGTAATGCGTACAATTGTTTTGATCTCCAATATTACTGAGTAGTAATAATAATTATGACATTAATTAATATGTGGCTCTATTATATTCTTTAGAATCAATGTATTTGATGGAAACACATTATTAACCAAACTTTCAATCCAATTAGGTCATTTGTTTTCGAAATAATTTTATTCATATCTCGTTACTAAAGCGGAGAGTTTCTTGTGATAATAAAATGTTTCTTTTACAAATCGTTGGCGCAAAAATTTCACATTCGTTATGTAGAATATTACTCACCTAATTTTTTTTGCATATATGTGGGAAAGGTTTATATACAGTAGCATACAGAGAATGTGAACAGGAACTTTCAAATGAGGCGTTTAATTTAATAATTAACATATGGAGTTCATTTACAACTAATGTATTGGAATCAATGTTCTTGGAATCGTCATCTTGTGAAATCAATAAATTTGGTAGTTTTTTCGAATAATTTTCAACCACTGAAAATATTTGAGATTTTCTATATATGATGTTAGCTATATTGGTCTTTTGAAGGAAGAAACCGAAAAAAAATAATGTGCAATAAAAATGATAACTTTTTACAAATATTCAACTTTACAAACCATTCCCGTTCCAGGACGTCCTCAGGAGCCCCCAAGGAGCTCCCGAGGAACAAAGGCGGACATATGGACATCCTCAGGAGCTCCCCAAAACATCCCGGGACGGATTGTGCTATTCGGGAAATTGCTTTTACTCGCTAAAATATTTTACTTTTTCCATTATTACTAAAGTAACCTTGGGTTATTTAAATGATTTAGATGCGAATAGATTTAATTTTCTTTTCTAAGACTTGCATGCAAAATGTAATATGCAATTGAGAATAGCACACCGTCAGAGTTAAAACAGTTTTTTCATAGAATATCGTAACAAACTTTTCTTTTTCGTGTCGTTTAAAGTACTGTCCGACTTCTTTTAAAAAACGTTAACTAGATCATTTACACTCCTTTTACTATTAAGAATAGTATATAAAAAAAAGTGAAAGAAATTAATTGAGAACTGACCGTGAATTTTCGGAAATTAGTGATTTTTACTTATGGTTTATATTTTTGTTTATGAATACTGGTATTTTCTAGTAAAATTTAATACCTTACCGTCGGACCACTTTAGAACCTCCTTAAATAGTCCCTTATTATTTTGGTGGTTGAAATAAACAGAAAATTTCATGTTAACTATTTTCTGGGAAATTAAACCGTTTTTTCTGGTAACCCATGCAACAATTTACTGTTAAAATAATACAGAACATTCTACCAGAAAAGTTTCTTTACGCAACTGTAACTAATATGTTAGATTAAAATCATAAGAAATTCTAGTTGAATTTTTTATTTTTCTAATAAATATAACTAGAAATTCTAATTCAAATATACTCTATAACTGTATGTATTAGTTAATGTAAACAATACAAATTGAAAAATGACATAAGAAGGACATCATATTGACGCGTTATTGTCATTTTGGCGACATTATGGATTTGTGCTGTCTTTGCATTTTGCGTTTCAGGTATGTTTTGAAAATTGTGCGACCCATCATTTAACTATACTGCATTTTTTTAAATTCAAAACAAATTAATAAAACAAATACTACACAAAATATATTCTGTTAACTTAGCAACTGGTGCCCTACCAACAGGTACATATAAATGACATCGTTAAAATCGTAAATCCTACAAAGTTATGCATTTCGGCCATTTTCAAATATCGTTGCATTTTATGGTCAATAAACTCAGTTAATTTTATGTTAAACACTATCAATTACTTTCCATGTCGGTTAAAGTATTTTCAATGTACTTAAGTTTCAATTTAATGTTATTATTAATATTTATCTGATTCAGTTTATTTCATGATTGTATGCGTCTTTTGAGTAGCCTTTAAAATAAGAATAAACTATTAATATTTGAACTTTTTTATGTGAACTTCAGAATGATAATTTCATATTGAAATTCTTCAAAAACGTCGTCAATATAAAAAGAATAGATAACGCTACGTACAAATGAAATTCATATCGTCAAAAGCCTTCGCTTTGAATAGAAATGATTCCTCGTGACACTTTCATTCCGTCGTAGATTACATGGCAATCATGAGCAGTAAAAGACACACGTATCACTTGCATCAGGTGCTATATGTTGGGAATTCGTGCTGCAAAGCAGTGTCTCAAGCTGTAGAGATCTTCCTAATACCCTTTTGGCTATTTTGAAACTGTTAGAGTAATTGTAGAAAGTGAGCGTGTCGAATGTCTCAACTAAAAACTTTCATGCATCGAAAACTAATAAAAATAATTCTTAAAATATTTAACTAATAAAATTACTTTTTCATTGGTTCAAAAGCACTAAAACTGAATAATACAAAATATAAATAAAAATATAAAACGTAATGCACACAATTAATACCAACTTCTTTTTATACTACATTGTTTTAAAATGGGTTTTGTTGTTATTTGCTGTTATTATGTGAAAAAATGTCTTGCGTCTTTAATATATTTCATGTTTTTTTGTAAATTTATATATAAAATAAATCTGCAGAATATGTATATTGTTTTTATTTTAAATAAATAATTTTTTGTAAGTGAACAAAAAATGAACCTAGCCTGCCATTACAATTAGATCAATTAACATTTCTGATTACTACCAATTAAAAAAGTATGGTTGAAATAATGGGAATTCTGGTTATTCCAGATTATATATCAAGTTTAAGCTCTTGACGTAGATGACAATAAACACATACGGAAAATATTGATAGCAACGTGAAGTGGTGTTAGCTAGTTTCCCCTCAGATCATAAAAAATTTTGAAATGAAAATGTTAAATTTAACTTTTTAGATATTAATTCTATGAAAAATATAGGGGACCTTGGAAGATATCCGTTATGACACCATGGTACTCTCTAAACTTGAATTAATCAAAAACGATTTATCTGCAGCGAAAAGTGGATTACCATCAATTAATAAGATTTGTACTGTCAAATAGTACGAAAATACTAATTCACTAGTAAAATTCTACTAATCTACAAGTAGATATTGACTTCTTTAGTTTAGTAGTTTGTAGAATTAGTAATAAATTGGTAGGTTTTAACTTTTTATTAGCAAAAATGATTATTAATTCATTTGGTGACTCATTTTTCATTTTCTAATTGGTAGTTTTTAATTAATTCAGATTTAGAGAGTACGATCCTGGAACCCTTGGATTGCCGGTAGATTCTCTACCAGTAAACTACGTCTGCCTACTAAAATTAATTGATAATACCGTCAGTGACGCAGCGAAAAATCGTATGTCAAGTTTACCCGATATTTTATTCTTAATTTATATTTGAAATATAAACCTGAATACTGCATTAATGCGATCGGTAAACAATTCCTGAAAGGTCTTTCCACATGTAATTTGGTAAAATGCCAATGTCGAAATTACACGCATTATGACGCATTATTACTTTAACGCGTCGGAAAATTAGGTAGCCGCAGCCAAAAGCGGAGGCTTCGGAGTAATACATTCGAGGCGCAAATATATTCAGCTTCAGTCAATTCATTATTATCACGCAGAAAACGGCTGATCCATTGTCAAACACTGCTGGATTACGGTCGTTATTACGCAAGATATGACGTACTGGCTACAATGAGCGAATTTATTGAGCGTGTGTTTCATCGTTTCGCGAAATAAACGCAACAAAGCTCAAAACTCTGGTCGATGGCGCAATTTTCTACCTAACGATCCGCAGCAGAGAATTGCATTCCGCCGAATTCGCGGCAACCCGATGTTCCTACGATGTTTATTAACATTGATGTTCATCGAAAAAGAGGGTAATGTATTTACGAGATTAACATCGTTCCGCATCTGTGAAAAGTGATTTTTGTAACAATGCGCCTTTCATAAAGAACATCCAATAAAATGAATCAAACCATTTCAATGGAGAAGCCTTATACAACCTTGTCTTTTTTAGTTCGGTTAAATTTTTATACTCAAATAAATCACTCATTTATTCTCCAAAGTTTTCAGTAAGGACATAACTATATGTATTTGTTAATGTATAATGATTATTTTTAGCACAAGAGAGCAATTAATTTTAGGATGAAAGTCAGTCATCCAGATTAAAATCTACATGCTCTGCGATACCCAGATAATTTTAATTGAGAACAATCATCATGGTTAAATATCACACAGTAGATTATAGGGTACATTGCAAGTCGACGCTAAAATTCGTATGCTTTTACTGAAAATAACCAATACCCGGAAAAGAGGATGCCCCCGAGTGATTTCCGCCCCCCCCCCCGCCCCTCCCGTTGGGACATCCGAAACTGACAAATTCGGTTAGAGTATGATGAGAACTAACATCTAATGGCAAATCAGATTGTTTTATCAAGTGGGAAAGTTTTAAAAATCGCCTTTAAAGCCGAGGATTATACAAAGGAAAGTGCAGTAATTTCAGTAGTAATATGCTGCAGTGTGTGTTCTTCGCAGTAGGTGCGGACAGTTACTACTTAGATTTCAGCATTTTTATATGTATAATTCGTGACTTTAACAACGACTTTTTAAACTTTCCCACATGATAAAACAATCCAAATTTTCCATTAGGTTTTAGTTCGTATCAGCCTCTAATCAAATTTGTCAGTTGCGGAGGTTCCATCTCGGAGTCGAAAATTACTTATACTCGTGGGTATCCTCCTTTCTGCAAAATGCAGTAGGACATATCAATGAATATTATACGTCAATATTCGTTGGTAATATTCATTACAAATTTTAGACTTTTTCCTTATGAGTATAGTAATTTTCACTGCCATTTAGAGAATTTATCATTTGTCCAAGACCTTCGACCTTATCGAATATTTCCTGATTGCTTGTTTTTTTTTTTTTTTTTTTCAATTATTGTTTAACGGGCGGAATCGCCCTTTTACTTAATTTTTGCTATATTTTGATTATTCGTAAGATTTTGCGAGAGCTGCAGATCGACTTATGAAGATGGCGCCATACTTCACATTTGTGTATGGAATGTAGGAAACTGCAGAAACCTACACCAAGTACAGCAGCGGTCATGAGTCGATTTCCGCCAGATAAACAATATTTTCGAAACGTAAACAAACAACGTGGCTCGTCTTACCAACAGCGAGCTGCTGCTTGAAAACGAAATCGAAAAATTGTTTACCGGACGGGGATCGAACTCACGACCTACGACCTCGTAGTCCAGTGCGTTAACCGCCTGAGCCACGAAGCCGCTATTTATTTTGGTTTGATTATTTTGAAAAATCTTATGACAAGCATCGATACGCAAAGGAACTTGAATTTAAAAGAAAATTGATAATTTGATTCGAATATTTTCTGCAAATTTATAACTTTACAATATATAAATGAAGTGCATAAATTGCATAAATTGCATTTTGCTAGCTTTGGAGATCAAGTTTACTATGTGCTTCAAAATTTGATCTTATCATAAAAAGGTGGGATAATTATGAAATTAACATTTTGAACACATCACAAATTGGATTACGGACAATTCGAAATGTTTGATGTATACAAGAATTGATTTTGTTTATTTAATAGGCACATTTCTCTTGCAAATATAAAAAAAATGTACAGTGAGACCAGAACACTTCATTATACTAACAAAATATAATTAAGAAAAGTAATCCCGTAATAAGAAAATTTTGTTAAAAACAGTAATATTAAATCCAGTTTGAGGATACGCGAGTTACGTAAAGTACTTTTTCTGAATAAAACTTTTGTATTCCTTACAAAGTTAACGATGTATTTTCCTCATTGAAAGCACTTTACCGCTTCCTCATATGTGTATGAATACTTATTGAAAAATTGATTCGGATATATAGAGGGGACATGTAGAGTCGATGAAGTCAGTATTGTTAATAAATACCAATCTTCATGATATTTTTTCAGAAAATCTGGCTACGTATTAAAAGAAAAAATCTGCAAAAAATTAAGAAGTTTTAGATGGGGACTTTACAACCCTTCCTACTGCAACTTTGTCTTTGCTTAAAATTACCTGTTTTTATTTCTTATGAATACTTACAAATAAATCGTATAATGTTATTGAAAGTTGAAATAACTGTGTAATGAATCACCAAGACACGCAATGCAAATGCACGTATGGCCAAGTAGAAGTCACGTACGAATAATTGATGTATGCGAATGTACTCTTTACTTGTAGATTAGTTCTCAACCTTCCTTGTGCCTTGAGAATATCTAAGGTAATTTCAATAATCTAAATTAATAGTAATTTTCGATACAAGGGCGTAAAAGTTTTTTCTACGCAAAACATTTTCGCACATCAGTCGAACATTATTTAATGTTCCGACCAAACGCCCCGAAAAAGTGAAAATGGGTAAAATAGTATTTTACGCATACTGTAACATAATATTTTAATACTCCAGGAGTGGAACTCGATTTTGCGCCCTGGAGTGCATTTCTATCCTCGATCCTATTATATGCAAACGTTTCCAAAAAAATTTTACTTGGAATTCTTTAATTCTGTTATGGTTAATGAACATTTTTCATTTGTTTCTATAGTTTCTTATATTGATATGATTGTTTTATTCAACACTTCAGTTCGAATTGCATTCTGCACGAGTTGATGAAACTTTTGCAGGGAATATTTCAAAAATTTGTTTCAAGGAAATTGTCAAAAAGTTTTGACTTAAAATAGAACGTGACGTAAAAATTAATTGCATATTTGAAGAAAGATTCCGAAGGCTCTACGGCATTGATCTAATATGCAGTGTCAATTTTGACAATAATCATTAATGTGGTTAGTAAGGATATATTTTAGGAATACATATCTAAGAATTTACGGATAATAATCAGTAATAAATTATCAATCTCCTAATCGGAATACTTTGAGAAAACGAATTTGGTAAAGAGACATTCTAATTTCTAATTTCTATAGAAATTTCGAAACTTTATCTATTCTTGATTAGGATATGTTCGGTATAAGTCAAGCAAAATTAAAAGAGAATTAGCTAATTATTTCAACCACGTTTGCTTAATTAGTCCTGCAACATTGATCAAATACTTATTTAACAAATAGTATTAAATAACTATACAAAGCAGATATTACTCCTAACTGCAGTGTGCTTGATTTATTTGTCTAACTTTGTATTTATACGAAGAAAAATTATATATCTCTAAAGCAAGTTAAATAACCAAAAAGGTGATTATTTATACAATATTGAGCGTTTTGTTCACTCTGATATAAGCATAATGAAACTCAATTCTCTTTTATATTCTATCAATCATGTTTTTTTAAAATCCTTGACATTTTTGCAATTAAGTTGATAGATTTGTGGTTGTCGAGATATGCGGTTGTTCTTTAGAGTAATACTCCTTAAATGGGTGCGGCATTTGAAAGTATTGGTACTAGGGAAAAGCGTTGCGCTCAATGCGGCTTGTCTATGTCGGACCAATTGCCGCAATCAATATATAATCGAAAAATGTCTACTCTGCAATCAAGTAGAGGGAAAATATTGGAGTGACACTGAGTATCTCCTTATTATCGTCATATTATAATAAGACAAATGTAATAAATACGCGAAAAAAGGGTATTGCTGCATTTGACCCAGAGCTGAATTACCTAGAAATCTGACGGAGGTAATTATATTCCTAGGTGGCTTAGACATGTGTTCAATGTGTATAGAGGAGTAAATATTATCAGATTTGTAATGATATTTCTTGATAAATCTATTACTTAATAGCCCTTTAAGATGATGATCTTTGATTACAATTTTCGTTATATTCATCTGAAAATCTTTAACTTCTTTTCATAAAATTATACGTATTTGTGTTATGTGCAATCTAAAGCAATCCCAAAAATGGCACAGATCAGGAAAAAGTAATCCCCATAGTAGGAATTTATTCGTACAACAAGTGCAACTACCTACATATGTCAAGAAGTGAATCATATGCGGGTTTCATATAATTGAGAATACTGATAGAAATAAAAATTAAGAGAAAATTCTAGGGGAAAATTTATAATATAAAAAGTAAAACTTTATGCGAAAATTTTATATCAACTATCGGTTTAATTACTTCAACACCTGTTAGTTTCAAACTCGTTTGAAAGTAAATGTTCAATTTGTTTGAGAAATTAGTAAACTTACCCAAATTGTCTCCTGGATAAATCAAAAGTGCCAAGAAGACCATGAAGAGCGTCCTCCCACGATCGACCATTTCGTCTTTTTCATGGAGGCAAGCTAGAATATTTTAAAAGATATTGCATTAATTGTTGAAGTTGAAGATTATTCCATCTGTTAATACGATATATTATATTTAATAAGGTAATATATTATAATAATATGAATACTATTATTTATGCATAAGATATCTTATTGTAATTTACACTTATTTAACTTCCATAGAATATGTTAAGTTGCAAATACGTGGAGAAGAGTAAAAATGCACTTTGACTCTTGTTCTCAAATGAGTGAACCGAATCGTCAGTAGTATAAATTTAAGATCTATCATGTAAAGTGCAACTTTTATGGCAGCTTTTTATATCTAAATTTTTAATTGTTTCTATTCTAATATTTGATTTAAAAAAACTCGCAATGTAGTTTGTTGCAACACGCAATATTATTCTTATTAAATCTTATTTTCAATGACTAAAAATGACTTTTTCGATAACGAAAAATTGTAGTAATTAAGTATATTCTTCGTGGATTTCGAGTTTATTCTTGTTAAGTTTATAGTTTGTTTTGGTTAACCCAATCTGAATGATAAAAATAATTACGCTAACGTATTTTCCTAATAAACTGTGATATTAAACAATGCCGAATAAAAACGACGAATATAATGGCCAGGTTCAATAGATTCAAGCTCTTTCTTCCAAGTTAAGCAGACGTGTTTCTGACTTTAAAAGCAAGAGTTTCCTTAATCCATTTCGAAATCGTTGTTTTTATTATAATGTACTTGTTATATTAGTTCTAAATATCAACAAGACAAAAAATTCCTTATGTTTAATGATTACAATGCTTAATGTATTGTATAGTCGTTTTTCTGAACGAATTTTTATTTGTCGACAGGTATTTAATAATACAGTATATTATTCAGCTATCATTTCAAATGTTTCAAAGTGTATTGCTATTCATAAATTAACAGTTCAGTATTACAATAACGTATTACACTAATGTTGGGTTAAAAATACTTTAGAATCAACTACAAAATATTATTATTAATAACTGATTTCCTTTCGTCTCTGAGCAAAATATGTCCATATTTTGCTCAGAGACGAATTCTTAAGGTATAATCAAGATATGTTTAAAAACTTGAAAACAAATTTATTAAAAATTTGACCATTCTACATCTTATGGAGAAAATAGACCAAATAATATATTTTCTGAAAATTATATTCCCACCGAAACTGAATGTATTTGTTAAAAATATTGCCAATAAGTAATGCAAAGTTTACACAGATGGCTTAGTAGAGTAAATTTGTCTAGTCCACGTTTTAAGCTAAGTTAATTGCAAGATTTAGGTAGGTATAGTATTGTAGTTTTTGCGTTTACATTTTAAATCATAAATTGAGCAATAACCTCCGAAAATGGATTATGAATTATATAGCATTAGCAAAGGTATGTCCCGTGGTTAATAGTTTATTAAAAAATGACATGAAATTGAAAATATGAATATATATAAATCATGTCAATCAAACGTTTTATTACGATGTGTTCAATGTTGAAGTATATATCGTTAAGGATATTAGAACTGTGTTAATTCGAATTCGAATTTTTACTTAAAGATTTAGCCAACTTTAATAAAAATTTTGTTCAGTATAGCACACAATTTATACGTGCTAGAAGGTTTTAATTTATGAATATTTAACACTAATTGGCGTATGTATATTATAAATTTAATTTTATAAGACATCCCGAACTTGTTACAGGAAAAAAAAAACAAAAAGTAGATATAAAAGAAAGTATCAACTGAAATGGAAGTGATCTATGTGTAATTGGAATCAAGATAAACAACGAGCAACGAACTATTTGTCTTCACTATCTATAAACTAGATTTAAAGCCAGATACGTACTTTAAGAGTGTCATTAATGGCAAGTGCCGTTATCGACTACATCGATGGAACTGCAATATTTATAAGCCACCTTCTGGAAGGATAATTCTTGTTAAAAATACGTCAATATAATTGGAAACTACTGAGCGTAATAACACATTTTAAGACTTATTTTCTTCCGGCTTTGCATTTCTTATATCGTTCATAAAGAAGAGGTTCAGATGTTTCTACATTCTTCATGTCATAACCTCCGTCGCACCTCTGAAGAAAAGTCTTATCTCTATTTTTGTCAACATTAAAATAAAAAAATGTTTGTAGTCATTAAAGTGCAATACATCATATTCTGAACTCAAATAAAATGAATATTTATTATTAAATATTTAACAAATTAATTTCTTTTTTGCAAAAATTTATTTTGGAGAGGTATACTTTCTTAAAACGCCGTAAGCCACATATTGGAGTTACCACTATTTTGTCTCCATTTAAGAATTTATTATACTTTGTAAAAAGAGGTCGTATATCGAAAATATTGTGAATAAAGGTCGTATCTTCATTTCAGATGGACATAGTGACATTTTTCGATCACACAAAAGCAATTGTATTTAGCGAAATGTAAGAGAAAAAGTATTATTACTGAATTATTCCACATAATATATATTTTCCAACAATGAAATAATAGTTATAGTATTATAATAATCTTACATGCACTGTTTAAAAAAATTTTGTATTAATATGTAATATAAATTTACAATATACCTGCATTATAAATCTACAACACTATATTATCCAAAACACTCTTGTATAAGAAATAATGTAAATATTCAATATTATTAGTGTTAAAACATGCATCAATAAAGGAGAGTTGGACAACAAAATTTTCACTTTTTATGCTATAAAATTCATAATTTAGCATTTTTTCAAATTTTAAACTGCTCTGAAAAGTATTCTCCAAATTCCTTTGAATGAAAATTCAGCCACACTTGTATTAAGAGTGAACATTTCACTCTAAGAAGAGTGACATTTCACTCCATTAAGAGTGGAAGAAATATACCAACTCCTAGAAGAGTGAAATATAATTCTCAATAGAGTGGAAATGTCACTCTTTGTAGTTACAGTACGACCCGTTCAGTATACAATATTTTCTCTTTATTTAAGACTTGGGAAGTGGAATATCTATAAAAAATGCAATTCATCGTTTCTGCATTAATTTTTAATACACTATCTATATAAATACCTACTATAATTTAATGCTACCTATCAATAGAATTTCTCAAAGTTATTAATTAAGTAGCTAATAAAACGACCAATATTTTTGTTAACAAGTATTGGAAAATGACCCGTAATTCAAATTCATAAAGAGATTAATTCATAAATCTGTAATCCAACGATAACCAGTACCTTATGGATAAATTAAAAAAAAGACTTTATTAAATTTTCTAGTTAAAAATGCCTTTGCTGAATACCTTTAAAACCAATTACATATTTTCATACTTAAATTAAATTTGTACTGCACTTACGCGGACTACTGAAAAGTAGCAATATCAATAATAATGGTTTCATTGGCAATGTAGCCAAAGTATGGTTTATTTCTGACACATCCACCGTTACATTATAATCAATTACGCAATATATTGATTCGACAACATAGATATACGCTGATGGACGTGAAAATTATAAAATGGTAAAAGCAGTACTAGGACGACATGTTATGATTCTAAGTTATGGCAGTATCGTTGGTACCGAAACACAAACGAATTGGTATCTAATCATTTACACGAATAGTATACTGATATTTCCACTTGGGAAATCGTTTTTTGAACTATCACAAGTTACAATCTTGTAATGAAGGTCATCTGTTGAAAAATGATGTTTGAATATATAATCATTGTATGGTATAAAATATATACTAATAGTTTTCAGAAAAAAAGTAGCATATACCAGCACCGGTTGAGAGAATTCCTCTTAAATTAGACGATCAAATCCAAATTTTAAACGCATTAACGTATTTTAGTAAAATGTATTTTTCTTAACATTTTTTGACAGGTCATAGGATTTTGTTTACACAGAAATATACTCAGTACTCAATTAGCTGTGTATTAGTTAAATCGGAAAACAACATTTTGTGCGCAAAAGAGAAGGGTGCATTTTCCAAGCTCCGGAAAACAAATTTGCACAAGACTGTGATACTTTCACAAATTAAGCACGTGGTAAAATGTAATTAAAAACTGAGAAATAGACATTCATTCCTTCGGTGTGATATTCCATTTGAGGCAAAGGCGATTAAGAAAACGAGTAGCTTAGCACGGGCTAGTGTGATACCTCTCGCGGCTCTCTTGAGCTTTTTGAAAGTAAATTCCTTTCGTTAAGCATAATAATTTCTTTTTTCTCGCGGCGGCGTTCCTCCTAGCAGCAAACCAGGTGCGGGACGGGGCTAATCTGCATTTGAAATTGCATTCATGTCGAATGCGTAATCGGCTTTTCTCGATGCCGCGCTTCTTCTTATTTATTTCTTTTCCTTTCCTTACCGTCCGAAACTTCTTTTTTTGTCGGATTTTTAACTTCGAGCAAACCGAGACTTTGATACTTCTTGTAATTGAATTTCCGCGAAACTTTATTTTCAATTAGCCATTCATAATCGTATTCGGAAAATATCGTAGCCTTCTTGTGTTTCCGCATACCTAATTAGTTTCATCTCTCATCGATAAACATGAAAGGTGATTTCTCTTATAAACTAAGTGCATTTAAGTTTACACGAAGAAAAATCGTTTTAATTGATTAAATTTTAAAATGTATACAAATTTGGAATCATTAAATATTTATATCAAAATTGAATCTTACATTCTGGCTGGCATAATACGCCACGTAACTTAAGTTCATAACGTAAACTTTAGAAATAATCAAACATCACATATCTTCTGATTATTTTATGACATCAATGAGATCTCATGTAACATCTAGAATTAAAGCTTTCAATTGTTGCGTTCAGTTTCACTTCAGGAAACAATTCAAAATTGTTTGGTTTCTTATCACTTTTATCGCTGGCCGACAGTGTAACAGACTTTTCTGGCAGTAATATTTTTTATTGTAAATACTGTAGATCTTTACAATAATTTTCAATAAAATAATTAGAATTTTGTGTTTAATAGTTATGACTTTTTATTTGACAAATTTTCGACGTGTTAAATTTAAGATTTATTTTTCTCTGTATTTTAATTTACATTCAGTGATAGCGATTCAAATATTGTTAAGCATTGTATCAGAGTTACAAATGATGAAAAAAATGTGGGTAATTCGTTATTTGCAAAATACGATAACTTTTGCGATGTCGACAACAAACTCGCAGAGCTTAACAGCTTATTGCGAGTAGTGTACATGCATTTTTATAAATAACTACCTCAAAGGATATTTTTACAAGTTTAACAACCCAATTTATAATTTCACAACAGACTTGCCATAACACGTAAGTAATTTACGAAGTTCCCGGACAAGCCACAAAGTAGAACGCACCCTCTGGTCATCATTTAATTACGTTACAATCGAATTTCTCAAATTTGCAGCTTCACTGAATCCGTAACAATGATATATTTTTGTATTATCAAGTTAGATGGAAGCGTGTCATTTGACACTACAAGTTGAAGCACGACGCTATCAGTGCTGTTTATACTTAACTCGGTGTGATTTTCATGAAATTAAGTTTGTACTAAATAATATCTTAGGTCGCTTTATGCATTTATTTATAAATACGTTAATCTAATACAGGCAACGACTTCATACTTAACTTATTTAATAATAATCTACAAATGTTAAGTTGTACAGAGTACCATCTCAAAATCAGAATAATATTCTCGAAAACATTAAGGTAAATGCTATTACTTGAGATTGGCATGTGGTTCAATTAATGAATTGGATAAAAACATTTTGGGAATGCGTGAAAGAGGAGAACATTTTGCTCGCATATGCGAAGCAGTATGACTTTTCATACACGCTTTCGGAAGAAAGATTTGCCGTTCAATATTAAATCATGCATATATCGATGCTGCTCTTATTTATGGTATTCATTACATATCGCATTTTTCAGATTTCCGTTGTGTTTTCCCTCATACTTTTTGCCGGCATCGAGAGGCAAATTCCATTTGCATAGTAATGTCCCTGTTAAAGCTGCACACGGAATCCAACCAATAATTCAATATTGAAGCATATTATTAGAGGAAAACGAATACGCGAAATGTCTTCAGTGAAATTTTAAATAAGTGATCCCATTTACATGTCTGGATGATCTCTGCAAATTATTAATAACAGTTTAGAATAACCTGTCGGAAAGGATAAATATGAAGTTCGTGTAATCTCGCATCTTTTTATCAGAAATTTAGCAGTTATTGCAATTTCATATCGTAAATTAAACAGTAATAATCAAGATGATAATAGTAATTAATATAGTTATTTGTAAATTTCACATTAATTGAAAATTCGTTGAAATGTTTTCATTTAAAATCGATCTGATATTAGGATTTTTCAATGCCGTTATCTGAAATGCAAACAATGTAAAGGTATAATAAAAATGTTATAAGTATAATATACGGTTCTAAGAATTATAAAATATGGGATAGGGTGAGCATATTCGTCTTACGGTAAAATGCTTTTCACCATATAGAGGCGAGAATAAATAGTGATTTAAGATTAGTTGAAATGTTTAGTCCATAAAAGAATTTATCTTCAAGTTTTTCTTAATTTTGACTCTTACCAAACTATTATTAGATATTCATTGATTCATTTTATGAATATATTTCTAATTGCTGTGTCTAAAATTTAAACGAAGAATAATTTTCTGCTAAAACTTATTTATGAAAGTTTTGCAGCATAAGTTACGGAATTGCTGCATTTTTCGCTTTTTAATATATTCATAATACATTTCTTTACTACGCTTTATATACAATGAAGAAAGAGGTATTTGATTATATTACACATAAACGTTCCAAAATATGTATGTTGCATTTATTAAACGGGTGTACGCGTTTCAATTTATGTCAGCATGTTAGGACATTACGTGCAGCGCTCGTATACGATGCGTTGAGTTTATGCGAAATGTGTAAAATTGTCTTTAATTTCATTGTTATATTTTTTATAAATGTTTCACGTTCATGTTTTGTTGATATCCCTGAAAAGAATTTATATCTAGATAGAAAAATTGCGAAAAGAATAAAATTCGAAAAATTAGACTAACTATTATTTTGTTTACATTAAACTACAGCCTTTACTTTGTATTAAATGCAATTAATTTTGAATAACAACAAAACTAATTAATTCATTATCAGTAAGTATTATAGTTAACCATACGATGATTTAAATTCTGGGTAATTTTATCCTGCATGTTTTAAAAACAAAATATCGCACAAAATAAAAATTTGAAGTGAATTGGAATTGAATATACGTGTCTTTTGGAGGTAAATAAAAAGCAAAAGTACGATTCGTGCCAAAAAAATTAAAGAATTAATAATTTGCTATATCCGACTTCTTTTCATCCCTTAATAATTATTGTTGACACCTTTAAAAGTTTATTGTGATTTTATATCCAACTTCTTTTCATATCTTAATAATTATTGTTTACACCGTTAAAATTTTATTGTGAATGTACAATTTCTAAATAATGTGCTGTAAAATCACATTTATTTTGTGATTTTACAATATTCTATCTCGGTTTTAATACGTATATTGTAAATTTCAATGTAATGTTGTAAAAGTACATATGCCTATCTATCGCCATCATCAAAATTTACCTAGGCCTGAGTTTAAAACATTATCAAAAAAGTATTTTTACGCCAATGAGAATTTTTAGAGATCACTACAATCCAGTTGGAAGTAAGGAAACTAAAAATATCGAGTTTAAGTAATGTGCAATCCATTTCGGCAATCCATTTCGATCTACCGGTAGTAAACTCCTGTACATTCAATTTAGGTTAGGTTATGGTTTTTCCTGAATGTTGAGGCGTGCAGTTAAAATTTTGATAAAATTAAGTAAATGCAAGTAGATTGGAACTATCTTTTATATAGATTAATATCTCTCTAAGACAAAATAGAAGTATAAGGGAATCTTGACAGGGAATTAAGGTAATATTCTCTTTCTCATTCTCTCTCTTAGTGACTCAAATTGTTTGAAGTTTACAGTACGTATTTCTTTCAGTGCACTTTACGTTGCCACTGTTTAAACGATATTTTAAAAATATTTACAATTATATTTATAATTAAAATATTTGTAGGCTTAACTTATTGCGAAATAACCCGTAAACAAGTAAATAAACTAATTAAAAGTTGTATTTCACCAATTCAAAATTGCGGATACGATATGACCGACGAATGTTCATTAAATTGATTTTTTCGAATTTTTTAAATGTAACTTCGAGGTTATAATCAACAATCCAACAAATGGTAATGCAACGAGAAACTAAGGGATTTTATAGGAATTATAATTGTACAGTTTAATACGCAATGTTAATAGTTACTATATCCGTTAAAGGATGTAATATAACGTAATATTGTTGTTGAAACAAGAGAGAATGTTATGATCTCGGTTCTTTTGTCGTCATAGTAGGAGTTTCTTTAAAATGCAGTTTTAATAATTCGATAATTTAGTTACGAGGTTAGTCATGTAATATTTTGTTGTCACATCTGCACAAAAACCACGCCTTTACGTGACTGTAAGGGATGCAACATGAAATGTATTCAGCGCGTGTGGCTTCTAGATTTTCACGATTTCACACCCGCCTGGTACTTCACCGGTATTATAAAGGTGCAGTTTTTTATATGCAGGATTGACAAAATATCTTATATCAGAATGAAGTTACTGTGCATTGAATGTGTTTTTGTTATTTTTTTTTTAAATACAGCATTTCACTGATATTTTTACAGACAATTTTGAAAAATATTCATTCAATATGCTTCGCAACGATTTCTCGAGCTTGTAAATTGAGTAGTCCATGAAGCTTGCTTTTCTATGTCATAGGATAAGGATTTAAACGCGTTTACAGTATAGTAATTACAGAGGACCGCGAGTGGACAGTTAAAGAGGAAGGGTCCGTCATCAGCCTTGTCAACTTTCGGCTATTGAGTTACATCAAATTTTTTAAACTTCTTCTGTGTAGGTTATACTGGATACGGAAATAATTGCTATTGTATAAACTCTTAATTACTTCGACCAAGACCATAGGTCTGGCGAAGTATTGAATTTGGTCAGTTCCCGCCAAAAAATTACCCTATAGTTTTTCATCAAATGTCGACGTTTGACACCTAGGGAACTATCTAGGGTTCAGGCCCTAAGGAACCCAAAACAACAATAAAAAAATTGGTGTCCGTTAGGTTGTACGTCCGTCCGTCCGTCCGTCCGTCCGTGGGCAAAATTTTGTATACGCGATATCTCGCGAATGGAATGACGAATTTAAAAAGTACAAACGGATTTGGGTTTCTCTTGGCCAAACTTAGATCTGATCAGTTTTTGGAGACAATACATACTAGATTATGGGGAGGTTTAACTAAAAAACGCTCAAAAAACACGTTTTCTCATTTTTTAACAAAAAATACAAATCGTACAAAAAAATGTTTCAAACAAAAAATATAGAACATCGAATTCTCTACAAAAAAGGTTGTATTCATTTCTTCGTAAAATCAACGATAATGCCGTAAAAAGCAAATTAACATGAAATTAACATAAATTGTACATACACATATACAAAGCATATGTATGTATATTATATACATTACATGAAAAACAGAGACACAGAGGAAGCAGGGGAGTGAGGCGGGTATCAGGGCGGGGGGAGGGGGCATAACAAAATATTCACTGTAATGTTGGTGTCGGGTAGCCATGTGGAGGTGGTAGCGGGGAGGTGGATTCGGGACTTCGCCGGAAGCGGGGCAGCGTGGCGGGTATGCCCCCCCCCCCGACCTGTCAAAAACTCGACTAAACCGCATTTTTTTAAACATCTGTGTGAACAAGACGTGCTCATTTATCAGTGCTTCGGGTGACCTGCGGTCGAGGTCGAAGTTTTGAAAATGCTCATTTTCAATTTTACTATAGAGTGATTATGCCAATGAATGGACGACTACCAATGAATGAACGATTTTCTACATATTTCTGTTTCTTATGAATGTATGATGCACAACATGCAACAAAATACATATTTTTATGTTCTTTGAACATTCAAAACAATATTTACAGTACTATTGATCTTCCAGTGTTTATTATTTTGTACAATCAAAGCAAAGTTTTAAAGCCATCCAAAACTGGTACTGAAAACGTCCCATTTGATTTAACCCGTCTATTCATTGGGGTTTAGCGGATTTTTTTACAAACATATGAAGACGAGGTTATTAATTAAATAAAATCAAAGGTTGAACTACACGGTCATAAAGAGCAGAGTCTAACGATTCTAATGGTGGTATCATAATTAAATTTTCATTAAAGAATTCAAAAGTTACAATCGATCAAAGTGTGAAAAATGCTTAACCGTCCATTCATTGGCATATTCACCCTATTTAAGGAACAAGATATTGTTACAATATATGTATAGAAACTACTCGAACCTAACGATGCTAGAACTACCCTCTGCCGCCTTCTTTCCTGGCAGTGTTAAAATGGGAATATTCCCGGAAGCATCAGCCTTTCGTCAGGGAACTGCAATACGAATTTAGCCAAAATTGTAGGCACCCGGGTCGAAGGCATCTAGTTAACTTTATATTTATTATTAATTGCCTCATTATTACAAGTCATTTTAGTCCGATTATAAACTTATAATTTAGTTGGAATTCATGTGTTTATAGTTAAATCGATATATGAATATTGTAAAATGTATATTAACCATATTAAGATTTAAACATTTAATTATAAATACTACGAAAGTATTATTATATCAAGAACAAAATAATATATAGGATAGCAGTATATCTTCACTCCCTCACGCGCGCTCAGAACATATACTTATTAGATATTTGTTATTAGAATAGACTGAAACATATGCTAATTGTGAGAAGTTAGTAATGTATATTGATGAGGTTTGGTTATGAAATACCTTCGTTACTTTACATATTGATACAAAAGATAACGGTAATAAATATTGTTAAATAATTTATAATAGGTAGTTAACCGTTTTGGTTTTCTACACTCATTGATGACTGCTTAGCAATCCAGAGAAGAGTTATTACGTTATTTCGCCTTCGTGCACAGAAAGTTTGAAAGGTACTCAGAAAGCACCACATATAATGGAAGATATACATGAGTATTGCGCTATAGAGCAACAAAGGATTTGCTAAAGTCATTCTGTTTCAGGCGTGTTCTATAACATCCGGATAATTTGCACGTTTCACAGCCTTGCTTTGTTTTGTTACACTAAGGCTGCCAGGTATCTAATAGGTGTAGAAGGATTCGATTTTTCCGTTCATTTATCTTGGTAACATCTAAGTTTGATACAATGTATGCATCCCCAGCCAGTTTGATTTTTACTTAGCTTATGATATTTTCTTGATTTCATTATTTATTGGTAGGACAACCTGAAATTACTAGAACACCATTTGTATGCCGCGGATGCCACTGTATAAGCCCCTAGATCTCGAATTAAAACATATCTCTGTACTCATTAGCTATTTTGCATCCAGAAAGTAATTTTGTATTCTCAAAACAGCATTATATCCTCAACACCTTTTTGAAATTAGGATATTCACTGTTTAGCCTTCTTTTGCGGAGTACCGCTAATGCTACTAAAAAATGTTATCCAATCTTTTTTGATCAATTTCATGATCTATTTTTACCATTTTTCGTTAATTTAATTTTTTTAAATAAGTTTAAAAATGGCAGAAGTAAGGGTTTCTGAAAAAAGCTGTCAACGTTAAACAAAATCCGATCACACAGATTTCAAGCCTTTAGACTTTCTCAAATTTATTAGAATATTCCATAATCGAATTTGAATAATAAATCGTGATAAATCGAAGTGTACATCTCGGTCAGCTTTGTAGATCTCCGATTTATATTCAATGCTTTGAACAATCACCCTCGGCTGAATCCGTAGATCTCTGAGGTAACTGTGGTGTAGATTTAGCGTATTTACCTTTATTAAGGTTCAAGACACTTTCTACTCATTCTCAAATTTCATTGTAAATTTTACTGATAAAATTACATTCTTAACAGTTGATATAAAACCCATTGCATAATCATCACAATCTGTGTTTGTCAATAACTTAATTTTATTTAAAAATTCGCAAATTACATATTACGAATAATACTCATTAAATGTGAGACTACCTAACAAGTATTTTTAAATTCTATATAAAATTGAACAAATCAAATCGAAGACTTGTTATCATAATGGTAAACGTATTTTTGCATATTTTTAAAATATGTATATAATAAATTTAAGAACACAAGTGAGAATGAACCTTTTCTTACAAATATATTTTTCCTTTTAACAATTTTTTGTTAACGTTGCGTATTTTCTAAAGCAATTCCTTAGCATTCACATCAAATTTAGTGGTATTAATATTGAAGTCTAGTATTTTCTTGTCGACTGTCACTCGTATGAGTGATGAATTTTCTAATACACTCCAACTTGTGGCGATTCGAACTCATATCCAAATATTCTCGTGAATGGTTAGAACAGGAAGAGGGATCGTATTTTCATAAGGAAAATAACAGGTCGCGGCGTCTTCGACTTTTCTCGCAAGATCGAGTTCCAAAAGTTCTAACGACTTTCGCGTTTTCGCAGTCTGTCCTTTCCCATCCTTTCTTCGATTCACCGCTGAATTTCGAACATTCAAACGATTCCCTACATATTACAAAACTTTTCTTGCACTCCAAAAATGACGAAATAATGCAAAGAAACGAATTTCAACAGGAATCATATTTCGCCGCAACCACATGTTACTGGATAGGCATTTTCAAAATTATTAAACTATACTATTTCACGAGATTTTATTGCATAGCGCATTTATGAATTTGGTTTTTCGTAATTCAAAGTTATTTTCTTTAACTCATAATTTCTAAACTTAAATTATATTTTGATTTTTGGTAGTTATCTTTCCAACAACTTCATTAATATAAAATTGTACACGGAAAAAAATAAATGGTTGCTTCAACCAATAAGTAGTTAGATTTACTATCTATCTGGTAGGCATAGCTACTAATTAGTTAGGACAACCATTTATTTTTTTCCGTGAATGGTCTTATTTTGTTATACACACTAAGTAATTTTTATTTTATTATGAAATCATAAAGTTTTCGATCGACATGAATAAGTATGAGTGAAAAACAATCTAGCCATTATTTAGAAATCTGTGAAATGTTTACATTTATAAAAAATGCACAATATAAAAATCATTAAATATTCATAGGACGTTCCACATTGTGCACCACGAAAATTGCGATTGATAACGAACTAAATAAAATAAAATTTGTTGTAAGTTCATGACGGAATTTAAATTATACTGTGTCATAAAAGATTTAACTAAATTGAAACAAAACAAATGCCTAATGTTATTATTTTAATTATTCGTTAGGAACCTGGAATAGTTATTTCTAATTTAAGTACTATGAATTACGTATTATATGAATATGTTTATTGTTCCACACTCAATGAATGGTATATGTTACAATTTAGTTCATGTTATTTCATGTTTCATACGTTAATTACCCAATTTAATACAATGTGCGCATGCTGTTTTCATATATTAAACCCTACACGGAAAGAAATTAAATACTACCGTTACAGAACATTGACAAGCCAAAAAAGCTTAGGCCATTTTAGGTTACTCGTTGCTTGTCCCGCTAAATTAACTTGCCACCACGTGCTCAAAATCAAACAGTATGTTTTAAAACGCTCCCGGATTGTTAAAATAAAAATGAAATATACGATGTAATTAAAAAATTGATGTTATGGATCAAAACAAATACTAAAAAAATGGAAGCTTGAAAGCTTCATAGAGAGATTCGCAAGTAAGTACATAGAAATAAATAAAATATGTATGTAATGGGTTCGACAAAAATTTCAATCCTACATGGTGAATATTTGAAAGAAATTTGTCGCTTTACCAAAGGATTCATTTATCTACCTTACATATAAGTACATTAAACATATATAAGCAGTGCAAATATTTAACTATGTTTATTACATGTAATTTTATTACATACAAGTAATAATAAGTTACTATAAATATATTACGTTTTCAAAAAAGTTAGAAAAAGTGTTAAAAATGTTGTCGAAGTAACGAGTTATTTATGTTATGTTACAGTATACGTAAATAGTATATTATGTAACAAGGGCGCAATTATCGATATTCGACAAGTGCGAAGTTTGTCGCACGAGCGAAGCGAGGGTGACAATCACTTTTATCGGAGATCAATATTTCGCCCTGGTTCCATACCATATTTTTTAATACGACGGGCGTGGGGCTCCATAATTTGCGCCCGAATATTTCACTGCAGGGCGCAAAATCGAGTTCTACTCCCGGAGCGTTAAAAATTATATTTTACACATTTTTCACTTTTTTCTGGTGCATTTTACTCAGACTTACAATATAAAACTAGTGTTGGCGTGGTGCCTCGCTCGCTCAGAAACTTCGACACAGTGGAGACTCGGCTATTCCTTAAGACTCGTTTGTTTACTAACAGCTTTCAATTATATTATAAAATTATATTGATATTTGGGGGTCCAATCATATTTAGGTCCAAGTGGCTTCGATAGATGTGTTACAACAATATAGTGTTTCTTATATGTATGAAACTTGAAAATGAGCATTTTCAAAACTTCAACCCCGACAACAGGCCAGCCGAAGTATTAATAAATAAAAGTTGCAAAACACTTACTTCATGCACTTGTATTCTAACAGACTATTCGATGCATATTACATGTTTACTGGGTTTTACTAATTACTGTCTGTATTATTATGATATTATACATACAATATATATATATACATATAATTCGTTAAAGATATCTTGAAAGTGTCGAAAAGATCTATGACGGATATCTTATAGATATCTATAAGACATCTTTTAGATATATCGAAATAGTTATTTTCGTATCAAGGGCGTAAAAGAACTTTGCGCCCGTAGGTGGTCACCGCGCCCGAGGAGCTGGCAAAGACTACCCCTGGGAGGTAGGGGGTCGAAACGTCGAAATTTGATGAAAAACAATAGGATAATTTTTTTGCCGCGATGATCAAATTCAATACTTTTTCAGACAATAGTCATAAACATTTTAAACCAGTTTTTATGGCATTATCGTTGACTTTAGGAAGAAAATGCATAGAACCTTTTTTGTAGAGAATTTCATGCTCTATCTTTTTTGTTTGAAATATTTTTTAATAAAATTTGTATTTATCAAAATAAATGCGAAAAACTACAAAGAAACTTAATTGGGGCTAATTTTTTTTAGTAATGGACGGGTGGATCTGCCCCAAAATCTAATCAGATCTAAGTTATGCCAAGACGCGTATTTAAAAAAAAATTTATGTGAATACGCTTATCTGTTCGTGAGTTATCGCGAGACAAAAAAACGGGACGTACGGACGTACGGACGTACGTACGTACAAGATCACGGACACAAATTTTTTTTATTGTTGATTTGGGTTCCTTAGGGTCTGTAACGTCGACATTTGTTGAAAAACTATATGGTAATTTTTTTGCCCGTGTGACCAAATTCAATACTTCGTCCAGACTTAGTCTGGGTCGAAGTCATATTATGAGGAACTAAAGCTAGTAAAATATTATTCGATGCTCCATCTTCAGCTCGGCCCGCACCCTCAAATTCGGAGGAAAAACTTTTGCGCACTTGTATTGAAAACTACTATTATTGATCTGCAGGTTGCTCATACAGATCTTGGATTTATATAGCTCCTTATTTCAAATTTTATTTGAAATATATAAAATGGAAAGTAATTATAGTTACGAACATGCATCTAATGTGCTATTATCATAACTTTTCTATCTGCAGCACAGAAAACCAGTGATCACTATACTTACCATTGCCAAGCAGCAACAGCTTGGATCCCAAGTTTTATTTGAATTTTACATTTTTATTACTGCACTAAATAAATATTGGTAATTCTTCGTATTTGTCGGTACTGTATGCGTGTAAATAAAAAAAATTAAATAAATCAGTAAATAAATAAACAGACGTAACTAGTACCTCAGCTCACGTCCAGCGGTATAAATCACGATCTTTTTAAATATAAAGTTTTTGATTTAATTACTGTTGGGTTTAATATTTATAAGAATCTATCCCTCTAATGCTTATTATCATAACTTTTATGATAATACGTCCGCAATGGTATCCGTTTATTTTTTTTCATTCAGTCGTGTATTTACACATTGTACCATGAAGGACCTACAAATACTAAGAATTATTAGTACTTAGTTATGATAAACCGTCGATAATTAAGAAATAAAGAAAGTATTACTTCACTTAATTGTTTGAACTATCATTATATTATGTTGACGCTTTAATTTTTTTAATAATATATTTTGCAAAGCTTTGTCATACATTTAATCAATAATTATTTATAAAAAATCGAACTTTAATAATGAATAAAATAACAACATAATTAAAATACGTCGACATTAAAATATTAAGCATTGAATACATCACAAGCAGTGATGACTATAAAAATGCAGGCTCAAATAAACATAATAATTCGCTTCAGTTCCATCTGTGCATGGTGATGAAAAGCTCACTTTCTAAAAGTTTCGAAAATTTTCTTTAACTTTGAAAGTAAATTTATTAGTAACATTCGCATTCGACCGAGAGAATACGGATAGGTAAATGCATGCGAAAGTTAGCACATTGGCTCCTGTCTTTGACATTTTAACTAATGATTTTCGCAAACCGCGGAAATCCGCGTTCATCCCTAAGAAAATTACTTTTATCGACCTTTGAGGGTTATTTCAACCACATCTTTCATATTTAAAAAGTCTTAATTTTGCTTCAAACATATATTTATTATTTTATATAATAATTAATTATAATAATATAGGGTAAAAATATTTGAATTAAAATATGATTAGCAACTCGAGTTAATTTATTTACTTATTTCTCGTCACATGTCTTTTGAACGTCGCTTGAAAGAAATAATATTGAATTTTTATTGCGAGCAGTTGGTATTTGAAGTATCCCGTCTGTAAGTATGTACTTGTATAAATTTTCTTTGCAACTGCGGGGTTGAATGTGAGAAGCTAATTGGACGATAACTTAAGCTTTTTCAAGTGGCCCGCGCTTAAGTTACGCTTAAGTACGTTACGTGTCTTACGCGGCGGTTTCGAGCATGCATAATGAGGCATTCGCAAATTCGCCTGTTGCGGCTTTTGCGGCCTTATCCACCCACTAAATTCTACAGAATCCGGGAGAGAATTTTCTATTAAAGCTGAATTTTTCTATATTCTGTGTGCTTTCGCCTGATATTTCTTGTCGTTATTCTTAATGGTTCGAACTTATTCTTCCCTTATTTCGCATTTGCTGATGTTTATATGCGATTGTAACATCATTGAGAAACTCATTTAACTAATTAAGAGTCTTTAATACTATGAATAACCTTTAATGACCTTATTATTACTAAATTATTATATATAAAGGTACGTAAAATTACATTTTCTAAGAAAATATCTTAATTGTTAATTAAACAAAATTTATTTAATGGATTTAAAAAAAAAACTTCCGGTGTTTCTTCGATAACAACAAAGTAAAATAACACGTTGTAGGATCTGATCCAATTCAAAATAAAAAGAACCATGCAATGTAAATTGACAATTATAGTTCCAGCTTTATTATTTTTAATAACATTAAAAAGAGTACCAGGACCGTTTTTCGAAGAAACATTTCATTGTTTTCAACTCCCTTGATATTCACTTTGCTTTATATTAGATTAAGTTATGAAAAACTGTTTAAATATTCATGCCTCTTACATTAAGATGTCAATTTTAACCAGTGTCGTTTTTGAACAGTATTGTAATCCAAGGGTTTTTGTTCTGTTTTATTTGCAATGTAATTATTCATTATAACATTATTTACTTTTGGAATACGAATGACACAAATGATTCTTTAGATGGATATATTTTCAATGCGGATTCCAATAATCAGACAATCCTGTACACTTAGGGTAAAAGGAATTGCTAATTAGATCACAAATGATGGCTTTTGATCCCACTTCTTACCGCGATTTCAGAAATTTTTAAAGACATTCTTATATCCTGGATGCTATGCAAAATCAATGCCAAATTATCCATGTAAATAAAATCTGTAAATTTTTATCTGTTAATATTGAGTAGGATAGTGTGTGTCCATCCAATATTAAAAAAAAATTTCCTAAATAGCTATTATATTTTGTAAAAACGTACTGGGAAAATTTTTTGGATCTATAAAAGCTAGATCCACAACTGAACAAACTGTTTCAATCGATACCACATGGACACTACCTGGAACACTCTTATCACTATTTTATCAGCCGATACACGAAGAAAATTCATTGATTAATTACTACGCTAATCAACCTGATTAAAGGAATCTATATTGGTTAACTGACACTTATGGAGAGGGACTATCACTGAAAACTTAAATAGTGCAGCCCCGCAAAAAAAAAACAGTGTTTTGCCCGAGACACTGCATTAGAGTTTCTAATATATTTTTGCCCGTCGATTCCGAAACCGAAGGCAGAATTGTCAGATTGGCTACATTTCAAAACGAAACTTAAGAACTGGTCAAAATCACTGCGTAAAAACAAAACAGGAAAAATTTGTTGCAAATATATTGCGATAGTATATTTCTATGTGACTCTTCGTGCTGAATTTCAGAAAAACTGCTCAAAAACACGAATTAATGGCGAACTCAACACGTCAAACGACTTCTTGAAAAATTTGGTTACCCAGAGAACCAAAAGTTGGATGTGAAAGTCGACTACGAACGTCCTGGTAATTGTCGATTTTATATCAACTGTTAAACGACTGCTGACTATAAAGTTCACTTAATACTGACTTTTACTACGACATTCATAGCCAACTTTTGGTTGTCTTCCACAGGAGATAGTATATGTGCATACAATATGCAGTGTCCAGCAAAAATTGGACATTTGCTTTTTTTTAAAACATTGGAGCATTTTGAAAATTCCGATTTCCGCATTCCAATTAAATGGGATAAGAAATACATGGAAATACCATGTCGTACAATCTCTGCAAAATACGTTTATTTTTTAGTCTTTCATCCGTGAACAGATTTTTTGTTCCATTTTTCTCAGAAAGGTATTCTGAGAAGTTTGTATTGGGATCTAAATTCAGCGGAGAAAATCACCAATGCACTGTCGTAATATCTTGGCAAAAAAATGTTCAGACATTTTGAGCATTTTTTTTTGTTTTTCCATGAATTTCGACAGCTCTAACTTCGGATTCAGAGAGTAAAAATACTTGGGAATAAACTGGAGTAGTGTCTACAACAAAACCCTATATTACTTCGACCCAGATTAAGTCTGGACGAAGTATTGAATTTGGTCACTTCGGGCAAAAAAATTACCATATAGTTTTTCATCAAATGTCGACGTTTCAGACCCTAACGAACCCAAATCAACAATAAAAAAATTTGTGTCCGTGATCTTGTACGTGCGTACGTCCGTACGTCCGTACGTCCCGTTTTTTTGTCTCGCGATAACTCGCGAACGGATAAGCGTATTGACATAATTTTTTTTTTAAAATACGCGTCTTGGCAAAACTTAGATCTGATTAGATTTTGGGGCAGATCCACCCGTCCATTACTAAAAAAAATTAGCCCCAATTAAGTTTCTTTGTAGTTTTTTGCATTTATTTTGAAAAATACAAATTTTATTGAAAAATGTTTCAAACAAAAAAGATAGAGCATGAAATTCTCTACAAAAAAGGTTGTATGCATTTTCTTCCTAAAGTCAATGATAATGCCATAAAAACTGGTTTAAAATGTTTATGACTATTGTCTGAAAAAGTATTGAATTTGGTCTTCGCGGCAAAAAAATTACGCTATTATTTTTCATCAAATTTCGACGTTTCGACCCCCTACCCCCCAGGGGTAGTCTTCGCCAGCTCCTCGGGCGCGGTGATCACCTACGGGCGCAAAGTTCATTTCCGCCCTTGATACGAAAATAACTATTTCGATATATCTAAAAGATGTCTTATAGATATCTATAAGATATCCGTCATAGATCTTTTCGACACTTTCAAGATATCTTTGACGAATTATATGTATATATATATATATATTGTATGTATAATATCATAATAATACAGACAGTAATTAGTAAAACACAGTAAACATGTAATATGCATCGAATAGTCTGTTAGAATACAAGTGCATGAAATAAGTGTTTTGCAACTTTTATTTATTAATACTTCGACTGGCCTGTTGTCGGGGTCGAAGTTTTGAAAATGCTCATTTTCAATTTTCATCCATATAAGAATCACTATATTGTTGTAACACATCTATCGAAGCCACTTGGACCTAAATATGATTGGACCCCCAAATATCAAAATAATTTTATAATATAATTGAAAGCTGTTAGTAAACAAACGAGTCTTAAGGAAATTCCTTATATGGCTATATAGCCGACTCTCCACTGGGTCGAAGTTTCTGAGCGAGCGAAGCGAGCGAGGCACCACGCCAACACTAGTTTGTGCTTGCAAAAGTATTGATAACATTAAGAGCTAGGAAAAACGTACACTGAACATGAAAATGTGAACACTACTACAAAAAGTTAATATTGTTCTAAGGGGGGATCCATAATAATTTAATCACCAAATAAGAAGATTAATTATTATACTCTTAATAGTTTTTGTTCAAAAAAACTTCGTAAGAAATACTTCAATAAAATAAATGTAAAGGTATTAACAGTTACTTTGAAACTAGCACACTGTTAGGTTTTTTTCTATTATTTTCAAATTCTAATTTGAAACAAGATTATAATATGACGAAACTCAAGAATCATAACATTTAATAGTAACTCGGACGTTAATTCATCGATCGATACGACAATTTTCTTCACATTCATTTTGTAATAAAGAAACTGTTCACTAAAAGTCTTTTACATTATCATATTCGGAAATATGTCATTTGAATCAATCATCAATTAACATTGAATACTTGAAACAAACATACCCTCACAAATGTCTTCTAAATATTAAAGTTACATATTTTTTAATTGCTTTCATTAAATAGCATTTTAACAATACGTCTGATTCAAAATTTTAATTTTGAAATCAGTTCAGTAGGACCAATACATTTGAATTTCGGCAACGAGGCACAATATGCGACATCGATATGTATCACTCAGGACGGAAGTAATTCAGCCATATGTACAATTTTCTCTCGGCTGAATTTCGAGGTGTATCGAAATACTTTTACCCGGCAGCACTTTGGACAAAATAGATTTTTAAAGGACCTGCATATATATTTCTCTCCATCGGCATCGTACGGAAGTGTAGCGACAGCGCGCAGAGAAAGGCCGCGGCTTCGGAATTGATAGCATAAATATCGTGGCAGACGGTGTCCACAATTTATGGGCATTGTAATGACCCTTAATGTTCATGAGTAGTTTGGCTGCAAAGCCCTCATAATTCTCTCGCTTACACTTACTGGAGTGGGAGTACAGAGGGGCCAAGGACTGCACTAATTTTCTTGCCTAAAGACGTCGATCTCATTCATCGTCTCTCGTCTTCGAACATCGATTAAATTTTGAATTTTAATTTCTTGGTGTGACGGTTTGTGTACTAGTAAATAAGGAAGAATGTAAATATGTAAATAAGTATACAATGCGAGCTTGGATATAAGCTATTGGATATATTAATATGATTTTAATGTATATTTTAACTCAGGTCAAAGAGTCGGAGACTATTCTTTGAACTAGGTAATTAATAGGTATAAGACAGGGTCTTCCGTGGTCTTACTGATGAGTCCACACGGAAGATTTGGACGAAACGTATCTTTTATTCTTAAAAAACAATAGACATTTATTGAATATTGTGTTACGCGCCTCTTCCTCGAGATCAATGTGTAGTGCTTCTGCGATGCACCAATTCCGTCACAATTTTAAAGTCAAAAAGTTCTTTTCGTTTGTCAGCTGTTACATAATTTGTCGAATCTGTCATTCTTCTTCTTTGTGCCAATACGTTACATCGAATTAAAGAAATTTTGAACAAAAATGAGTAAAAGAAACTACAACGATCGCTCTTCTGATACTGAGATTGAAGAGGATGAATTGAAAAAGCGAATAAAAATCCTAGAAAAAGAACTTTTGCGACGGAAAGATAAAAAACATAAGAAAAGAAAACATTCGAAAAGCCGTAAGTTTATTAGGTTAAAGCTACATTATGCGGCAATTTAAAACCGAAATTGTAAAGATTTCTCTACGTATGTACATCGAGGTTCAACTTCTGTTGTACTTAATTGAATGCTCATATGCTAAGACGAATTATATTCACATTTTGGTTCAACTAACTTATGATATTAACATGTTATGTATAACCTTCACTGATTGATTTCTCGGTTCAACCGATTAATCAAAATAATGATGTATTCTGAGGTTCAACCTCTGTTATACATGTAATTCAGTACAGAAAATATGTTATCATAATTATTCGATAATTGTGAAGAATGCATATTATTCAGTTATTTCATATTATATTTATGACAAGGGATAATCGTGATTACCGCAGACATGGTTCTTCATCTCATAAATATAGAAATCGTACACCGAGCCCATATCATCGAAATTATTATGATAACTATCAATCTGGCAGTTCCGATTTTGTAACTGATGAGGACCATTTTCAAACGGATAAAAGTCAATCTAATAAGGATGACGATAATGATCAAATTATGGAAATTGTTGAACAAAATAAAAATAATGAATATGAGGAACAAGTTGCTTCAGAAAAGTATCAAGTTGATTCAGAAAAGAAGGGAAACGATATAAATAATTCAACTGAAGCATCCAACACAGGGAATAGATGAAGATATTCTTGAAATATTTGGTAAGCCCCTTTCTTCTGATCGTACTTTCGCACCAGCTATTAACAATCAATTAGCAAAAATTTGGACAAATATTATTAAAAAAGGACTTCCATCAGACGACGGAAAGTTGTTGTTAACAAATTTTAATCCACCAGAAAATTGTTCTTTAATGTTACCACCTAAATTAAATTTATAAGTAAAGGCGACAGTAGATATTGCAATAATAAAAAGAGACGAAAGAATTAAGTATAATTAATAGTATTTCTCGGTATTAAGGGTCAATTAACTAATAATATAAAAATAAAATAATTTGTTGGTTTTCGATGGAAAACACGAAAATGGTAAAAGATGAACATCGCCGGATTTTGTATGATAATCGCGACAAAACCTTAACTTTGGAATATTCATATCTGTATTTAAATTGATTTACATATAAATGGGTTTTGTGTCCCTCTAGCGACTATCGTAGAAACAAGTGCCTATTGTAAATAATATACATTTCGTCCCAGGATCCCGTGTAGACTCTTCAGTAGGGCAATCACGGGAATCCCTGCCCTAGAAGTATATATGGTTTCTTCATTTAGTGTGCAATTTTTAAATAAAACTATCAGAGGAGGAAGTGATAGAATTATTGTATAGATATATATACGACTATTATTCGGTAACGGAATATCGTTATCCAGTACGTATATATTTGGTATCCAATGATAAAAGATCGGTCGAGAAGAAACCCTTTCGTTGCTAGTTGCAACAATTATTTAGATGAAAGAATAATCGAAAAAAAAAAAATCTCATGTGCTCTATTCGGTGTGGGAAAACTTATTGATTCAATCATTCATTATAATCCAACGGAAAGGAAACAATATTTAGAACCATTGAATGGAGTTATGCGATTGTTAACCGACTTGCAACACGACGAAACCGAAATTCCAAAAAGTTTAATTTTAAAAAATATTAAAGCTTCTTTTAAAGATACCTTGAAAGATTTAACGTCTGGCGAGTGGTTGTTTGGTAAAGATTTAGTCGAAAAACTGAAAGTTGCAAAAGTTTTACAACAATCTTCGAAGGATTTAAAATTAGCGCCCAGCAAAGTATCTGAAAAAGCTAACAATTCAAAAAACGTCTACAACCCGCCTCCCCGGACATCATTCAAATCGAGAGGGGGCGGGCAAAGGAACAATTTCAGTCGAGGTCGCAAACAAACTCCAATGAACAGACAACCGATGAAACAAGACCTACGTCATCGTCAGACGTACACGAAAAAGAGACAATAGAGGTGAGTTGTTTCGCAGGAAGATTATCTTCCTTCTTGAACAACTGGACGTTTTTAACAACAGATGAAACCATTCCAAGTTGAATGTCAGGATTTAAAATCCCTTTGTCTTCTCCAGTTTTTCAACATAAACCAATAGTTGAACCGCGTTGGTCTACAAAAGATAAAATTAAAATTCGAGAACAAATCCATATTTTATTAAACAAAGGAGTTTTAAATACGTGTTTACCAACGCCAGGACAATTTATTTCCAATAATGTTCTTAGATCAAAATCAGACAGATCGTACCGAATTATTTTAAATTTAAAACGCCTTAATGAATACATTCAGGCTGAACATTTCAAGTTCGAGGATGGTAAAATAGTAAAACGTATGCTATTTCCTGGATGTTTCATGGCGTCTATGGATCTGAAAGACGCATATTATTTAATTAAAATTAAAAAATCTGATAGACGATTTTTACGATTCAATTTTGAAGGTACTTTATATGAATATAGTCGGCGTGATGGTCGTGCGGGCTAAGGCGTCAGTCTTAGTCCGCCCGAACTGAACGTCGCGAAGGTCCCGAGTTCGAATCCCCGTCCTGCAATTTTCTCTGCTTATGTCCAGTGTGGAATAACCGGGGAACTTTGCTGGGCGAGGGTACGAATTTGGGACCGCTGCCGACCCCCGTCGGCAGTTATCGGTACCGTCAGCGTCTTATCCGCGGTCGGTACGTCGTGGGTCTTATCTCGGATAAAGATGGGATAAGCCCCGCGTCGTACTCGCTAAGGCACAGACCGCCGAATCTGCTAGTGGTACCGATATTGGGGTAGGGGTGTCTGGCTCTGGGTGGGTGTTGTGTGTGCCTATAGTTTCTGTCTTGTACTGTCTGTCTCTGTCCTGTACCTCTCCACCCGAGAGCCGACCCGCAAATTAGACATATTCGTCATTAACGCGGGGGAAAATTTCCTGTCCTTTGTCCTGTCCTTTGTCCTTTATATGAATATACATGTTTACCTTTCGGTCTAAATGTTGCGCCATCTATTTTCACAAAATTATTAAAACCTGTAATGTCAAAATTAAGAGAGAAAGGTTACCTTTCGGTTATATACTTGGATGACATTCTTGTTTTTGGAAATTCCTATGATGAATGTCGTAAAATATTCAAGAAACTCGTAATTTACTTGAAAATTTAGCCTTTATAATAAATGAAGAAAAAAGTTGTATGATACCATCCACGAGATGTAAATTTCTCAGGTTTATTTATGATTCTGAAAAAATCAGTATCGAGCTTCCAAAAGATAAAATAGAAAAATATAAGGAATTAATTACGAAATTTATTAATTTAAAAGTATGTACTATTCGAAATTTTGCGGCGTTCATAGGTGTTTTAGGATCATGTTGCACATCCCTAAAATATGGATGGGTACAAAAAAAAAATGTCGAGAGAGAAGAATTCTTAGCCCTTAAAAAATATGGTGGTGATTTTGAAGCTTTTGTGGCTCTTTCTAATTATTTACAAATTGATTTTAAATGGTGGTATTGTAATATTGGTAAAGTAATATGTCCCATTACGCAATTTAAACCATTACTTGAAATATTTTCGGATGCATCATCATCTGGGTGGGGTAGTTCTTGTAAATATCAACGTACACATAGTTTTTGGAACGAAGATGAACGAAAACTTCACATCAATTCACTAGAAATACTAGCACAGGGTTTTAGCCTGAAAGTTTTTGCAAACGATTTACGAAATTGTGATATATTGTTGAGAGTAGATAATACTACCGCTATTGCCTTAATAAACAAGATGGGCAGTATTAAGTTCCCTGGAATGAACAATATAATAAGACAAATTTGGGACTGGTGTGAACAAAGAAATATTTGGATTTTCGTTTCATATATTCGTTCCAAAGATAATGTCGAAGCTGACTACGAATCCACACGTCTTGAACCAGAGACGGAATTTTCTCTATCTCAGTCAGCTTTTTAAACTATAACACAGCAACTGGGTATGCCACAAATGGATTTATTTGCAACAAGAACAAACACAAAATGTAAACTTTCCGTTTCCTGGTTTAAAGATCCAGGATCTCTCACTGTAGACGCGTTTACTTTTAAATAGAATAATTATTTTTTCTACGCGTTTCCTCCTTTTGCAGTTATTTTACGCGTTTTACAAAAAATTAAACATGAAGGCTCTAGAGGTATTGTCGTAGTCCCTGATTGGCCAAATCAAGTTTGGTTTCCTTTGTTTTTAAAAATATTAGACAGTAAACCAGTTTATTTCAAACCAAATATTAAACTTCGTTCCTTGGATAGAAGAACACACCGGATTTGGAGGAATATAAGTTTGATTGTAGGAATTTTATCGAGGAAGCGTTAAAAAATAGAAATGTTCCAGATGAAGCTATCATGATTATGTTGTCATCCATATCCACGTCTTCATTGAAACAATATTCCAGTTCGCTTAACAAATGGAAAAATTATTGTCTAAAAAACAACATTAATATGTTAAAAATCGACATTTATCAAATTCTAAAATTTTTACTCAAGAATAGAAAACAAGTGTTTCTTATGGTACACTCAATAGCTGTCGCTCTGCTATTAGGACCGGAAATAGGAAAAGACCCACAGATAAAACGATTGTTTTCAGGGTTTGCAAATTTAGGATGAAATAATTTGCCCTGCTTCAACGTTCGATGAATACTTAAATAAAGCTAAATCGTTACGGGGTTCTGAAAAATATCTGTTTACTGCTTTTAAGAAGCCGTTTAAAAATGTGTCAAGCCAAACACTTAGTCGTTGTATTAAAAAGACATTAAATGAAGCTGGAGTAAATACCAAAATGTTTGATGCCTACAGCACGAGACATGCTTCAACAGCTTTAGCGAACCAAAACGGAGTCAGCATAAATGTCATTAAGAAGACTGCAGGATGGACAGAACGATCAAACACGTTTGCCAATTTTTACAATCGTAAGATTGTAAATGATAGGAAATCATTTGCCTTTTCTATCTTGAATGGAAATTCTGAATAATTATAATTATTATTAATACTCAGGTATTTTTATTGGTATAATTACTAATAATTAAAAACAATAAAATTATAAGATTCAAATTTTCCTTATAAGTTATTCAATTTTTGTTCATATTATTTCTGATTTTAATACTCATTGAATGCCGTAATAGACTTTAAACATCTACACATTGATCTCGAGGAAGAGGCGCGTAACACAATTGTATGATTAAACGAACTTACTTGTAAGTGATGTTCAATCATGATTGTGTTCAGCGCCTCTTCCGAAGAGATCAATCACCCACCCATAATTATTTCCCGTTTTATTATTTATAATTTAAAAATGACAGATTCGACAAATTATGTAACAGCTGACAAACGAAAAGAACTTTTTGACTTTAAAATTGCGACGGAATTGGTGCATCGCAGAAGCACTACACATTGATCTCGAGGAAGAGGCGCTGAACACAATCATGATTGAACATCACTTACAAATAAGTTCGTTTAATCATACAATTATTGTTACCGTCAGAGCGAACCTGACTTTCAAAACTGAAATAAAATTTTTATTAAACTTATACTGCTCCATATATATATATATATATATATTATGAAATCAGTGGCGATAACACTAAAAATCTCGACTTTTCACATTTTTTTACAAATCTTACTACGTAGCTTATATCCAAGCTCGCATTGTATACTTATTTACATATTTACATTATCCCTTATTTACTAGTACACAAACCGGCACATCAAGATATTAAAATTCACGATTAAATTAATCGGTTAAGAAAATTAAAGATTGTATTTCTCAAGTTCGACATCAATATTATGAAGATTTTTTTCAATTTGAATCAGTATTAAAAGTGTAAATATTGTTTTTTAATAGCGACTTCAAAAAAATTACATATATAAGTTTTCTTATTAGCCACGTCCATCACAATGAGCAGGTTCGTAGTGACATTTAAAGAAGTAAAAACGCTCCATATACGTCTATTAAAAAAAATCGTAAGAAACACAAGCGAAATGTTGATCTTCGACGCACATGCCGAAGATTTCGCCCATATTGAATAATATACTATTTCAACACTATTAGCCTGAAGGTTTCGTACCTCATGCAAGATTACCCTTAATGACAAGAGCCAAAAGATTACTTCTGAGATTACGTTAACAAATATACTTGACTGTGATTGACTTCTTCCAAATTGATCTTTACTAACGACTTAATATTATTACAGTTTTTTTACTGTAAACATTTTTACTCAAATACAATTCGTCGTTACTGTACAATATACTGTTGCGTCATACCTGTCCAAAGATTTCATTTTTTTGCACATCTTGAAATTTCTGTAATTGACATCAACAGTTTGACACCCTAAATTACATTTATAGACAGTTTTTTGTGCAAATAAATAATTTTTTGTAATAATGTTTTGATGGAAACATGAAACTTGACTAATTTAATAACGAACTTTTAAATAACTGAGTTTTTAAATTAATGGGAATAACAATACCAAATTTACCATTAACAGACGTAACGTAAATGTAATTTACCAACATTAAGAAGAAGCAGTATTCCAATACAGATGGGACAAATGTAGTGGACATCACGTCGGCGAACGTGAACATCGTGTCAAGGACCCGGTCTGGCGACCCTCGTAAACACGCTACCAATTTGAACAAGTCTTCTGAAACCATGGTTTCGATACTCATTTATTGTCCTTCGATATACAATATACTACAAAGCTACTTTTAATAACGATAGAAGATTTGTCGATTTAAAATATGCACACCAGTAGGACAAAGTTTGTTTACCAAATAGTTAGAATGCGTTCGTCAGTAAGTCAATTTGGAATCGATATATGAAGTGTAGAAATAATGTAACAAGAGCAAAGTATTACATTTTTCAACAATTGCAAGTGTTCGCAAAATTATTTTTAGATGATAAAGAAATGCATTTAAAAAAGAATTACACTTGTTAATTTCGTATTTTACTGGCATACTCGTGAGAAATTTTGATCAATGTTGTGTATTCTGTTTTTCGTATGGAAACAACTAGAATTGTGGTTGATTTAACCAAAATCATCGTTAAAATACTCATACAACTTTTTTCTGTGATAGCCAAAGATAATTTTGATTACGTTAACTAAAACGAAATTACGGACCTATTTAATAATATTTCTGGTGAACTTAACTTCACACTTTTTTTAGAATGTACACTACCGGCCAAAAATTCGTGAACGCTCTGAATTTTTTAAATCATCAAATAATGTGTTCTATCTCTGAATCGTTAACGAGAATGATAAAACTCATAGGATGTCTTTTAAAGTACACAAATAAAGCTTTCAATTGGTGCATTTAGTTTTACTTCAGACGTTATAGTTTCGCAGTTGTCAAATTTTAAAAATGTTAAAATTTGCCATTTTTTTCTTTCGACTTTAAACACTGACAACAAGTCTAAAAAATGTTTCTGCACTTTGTCTAAATACTACAATTCAAGGGCTTTAAAATGGCTCTTGTGAAAAGTCGATACGATTTTTTGTTCCTGAGTTATGATTTTTTGAAAATTTCCAGTTTACCTCATTTTGTCACAATTCTTTGGAAAAAGGCAAAAAGTTGACTCAGAAAAATAGTAACTCTGACAAAAAAAATCGTATGTACTTTTTACAAGAGCTATGTCAAAGCTCTTGAATTATAGTATTTAGCAAAAAAATGGAAATATACAAAAAAATTTATTACACTTTTTGTTAATGTTAAAAGTCAAAAGAAAAAAATGGCCAATTTTAACATTTTTAAAATTTGACAACTGCGAAACTATAAGGTCTGAAGTAAAACTAAATGCACCAATTGAAAGCTTTATTTGTGTACTTTAAAAGACATCCAATGAGTTTTATCATTATCGTTAAGGATTCGGAGATAGAATGCAATATTTGACGAGTTAAAAAGTTCAGAGCGTTGACGAACTTTTGGCCGGTAGTGTAAATTTTTATCCAGGGATTATTACAGAAAAAGTGCATGCAGAGTATTTCAGGATTTTAACTAATCTCTAGTAGAAAAGAAGTGAATATAGTTTTAAAAAATTACTAAAACAGTTTTTAAAATCAAACACTTTCAGATTTCGTTTATACAATATTTAGCACTATTTCGGTGTATTCGTTAATTGTTTACGATGAAGCTTTTCAAAGGAATATTAATACTCAGTCCCTATTGAATTTGTAAAATTTGTAAGTAAATATTAAAAACTATAAAGTTTCAAACAGTAATATTGCTTCTAAAACCAATTCGTTATAATCTCCCGACCATTTTTGCATATAAATAAAATTATTATAGTAACTTTGCAGAATAATTAAAAATTATTTACGTCAAACATTTGTGCCGAAATTTACTTGCTAGAAGTCCAAAATTGATATTACTCGACAAACTGTGTAGACTATACTTCTAACTGCATTATTACTAACTAAATTACAAAACTGTTGAAGTTAAATTTAATACCCGTCATGTTAAAGTATTCTATTTTAATTTAATACTCATCGCTGTATTTTCGTATTACACACATAATATAATTGTACTAACTGAACAAATACTCTCAATTTAATATACAGACTTGTTAATTTTAACGTTCATTAGCATCTCTTCAACTTAACTTTTTAATAAATGGATGATTCTATAGAATCAAATTATGCTAATAAAAAATATGATATTTAATTAAATTTAATTTTTGAACAAGATATGTTTAATTGCATAAAGAGACATATATGGAATTTGGTTTTTATTCGAACTGTGCATTATCAAATATAGTAAATTTATCAAAACGATTACCAATTTTTAAAATCGATAAGGAAAGAACTAAATATCAGATTACTGAACGCCTATCGTGTTAATGCTACAGTAAATGTTTTATCGAAACTATGAAATTTAAATCATTACAAAATTCAAAATTAAAAAATCGAAGTCAATTTCATTAGTAGCCATTATTTTGTAGTGCCTCATTTGGGAAACTTGTGTAAAATTGAGGACCTTCTGTTCACTTCGAGCACACGTGTAAGAGAGCGTGGATCGAAACATGGGCTTCAAACTTAATTTAATTATAACGTCGCATAATGTGAAATAGTGATGTTCGCATACGTGGTTTTCGAAATTTTAGATAAAACGTGCTGAAATGAAAGCTTTCCCTTCGTTTTTTGTTCGCAGTGGCTTATAAAGTATTTAATTCTGTCAAAATTCTATTCGATTTCAAATATATCAGGCATAAAAAAGTTTTAATTCTTAGTTCAAACATTAAAGTTATATGCTTCCATTAAAATTACGCCATCGTTAAAAATATATCTATATTTTTAGTTTACAGTATTTAATAATTTAATACATATTAATATATTTTAATTCACAGAATTCTATGAAAAATAACTTTGGTCCAACTAAAAATATTGTATATCTAAAAATATATAAAAGAATAATATTTAAAAATACAAATTAATTCTCTTAATGGTAATTTGTCAATACGATTAGCCAATTACATAATGATTTACATTGTAATATTAAATTGTAATACATGTAATGTATAATATAATTCATTTAGAAGAAATGAAGCATATTTTCGTTGATTCTGTAATTTATAATAATTTATATTGAGGTAAAACAATTTTATTTTACACATAGACTTGTTATTGATTGTTAAAATACGTTTGTAAAAATAATGTATTTGTAAATTTTGTATTAATTTAATTAGGTTGTTCAATTTGCATCTTTCAACAGTCAATCTAAAAAGCTATATAAAAATTCAGCAATAGATGTCAAAAGACAATAATTATTCAACTTATCTGCAAATAACACAAATGATGTTAAATAATGCACGCAAATACTGATTTATGAATATTCTATATTTATATACCGTAATTCTTTTAAAGATCGAATCAGTTGCATGGAAATATGGTTTATTTTATATCCAAATAGAAAGTAATTTTATTTTTTTTTAATTGAATAAGGTTGTCACTTTTTGATAGATTGTTAATATTATAATATTTAACGTTGGTTCTATTAATATACTGTGTAAATAATTAATGATTAATGTAAACAGATTTTTGCCTAGAATACGACGAACACCATATATTACTTTACAAAACGTTAAATTAAATTTATTTTTAAATTACAATGTAATTCAACAAATTTTCAAATCTTACACATAATGCATTAACTTAAATTTAAGCTTTGGTCTACAACTTTAATTAACACAGAAAGTTAGAATTATGTTTCTCTGCGGTTTTTATTACAACAATCGTTGATTATATAGTTAACATATATATAAATTGAAAGAGTTGAGGTAGCTGAAAAAATAATAACCTTTTTTAATAAAAAAAACTCTTAATGCTTACCACAGCATGGCACCGTCAAAAAAAATTAGAAAACTAAAATTAACACACATGCTGAGAAGAATTACTAAGACATTTTGCATTGCCTAGCATTAAGAACTTTAAGTGAAATCTAAGTATTTAAATGAAAAAATTAGAATGGCAAGTAAATATTTAAAAGGGTGTTTTATTTATTTTTTTTTTATTTTTATTGTTATATTTGTTTTATTTTGTTATTATTGTTATATTGATAATTTTAAGAACTTCTTATAATTTTTCATCTTATACGCGATAACTTAAGAAAGATGTAACCAACGCCCATAAAAGAATTTCAATTCACATCCAAAATTGTTGGAAATTAATTTTCAATATACGGAATTCGGTATGGTTATCAATGAAATTGGTTCGGTCGTAGTTATCCCTCCTTTTTTTGCAAATTGTGTGTAAGTAAAAAATACAAGAACATGGTGTTCGTAACCGAACCTTTTCCGATTTATTTTGCAGGTAATTGAAATAAAAATGAATAATTTTTTCTTAATTTGGCAAAATGTTTAGATTTTTCAAAGATAGTTTTGAGGTTTAAAGTATATATGCTATTCAATTTTCAGCGAAATATTTTGGAATTTTTCTTACCACTATTTTGGCAATAGGCGTGCAGTAGTCGCGACTTGCGACAGCTCCATATCGAGTGTTGCTTTGATTATTTCCCTACCAGCAGGGGTATTACCAAGCGATAATACCCCTCTAGCCTGTCAATTATTTTTGATCCGTTTGAGAGAAATTTAAAAAAAGGCTAGATGAAAATCTGGATCGATATACATTTACAATGGGAAGTTGGCTCAAGGTCGCAAATATCACACGTCGATTGCACCAAAATCGCCATATGAAAAATAATCCTCCGAATATTCCTCGACCTTTAAAATTATCGATTATTTCCCGATTATTTCGTTGCGTAATGTCGAGAGGGTTAAAAGTTTGTAGGAGGGTCAGAAATGTTAACTCTATTACAAAAAATTCTAAGCAACGTCTCCGAAGTGAAAGGCGGAAGTAAATATTTTACTACAATTGTTCTAAATTAGACTATATATTTTTGTTTAGATACATAATAAAAAATATTTCAGACTTTTATGTTCTGAAATATAAGTGCACTATTTTATCTGCGGGGAAAATGTTATCCTATAAAACTACAGAACGGTACTTTTAAACTTTTAAACTTTTTAAACATCATCAGTGTTTTGGAAATGAATTTATCTCTTTTTGTCAGCATCCAACTTTTCATATATTTAGTTTTGATAATTACAAACTCCACTTACAATAATTGTAAGTAAAACTATAAGTAAATAAAGTTATTAAAAGATCAATTGATTTTTTGTAACTATTTTATAGAACAATTTTTTACATTTTTTGGCGTTCATTTGATTAAATAAAATTGTATAATGACTCATTATTAACAGATTATGTTTTCAATTTCTAAATATTTCGAGGAGGTCCAAATCTCCAAAATGAAAAGAATGATATAACGTGTTCCTTGTAAGGTATACAATAATAATTAAAATTTGAAATAATAATAAGAATTTTGTTAATAGTCGTTGTAACATTTTTGTGGAGCCAGAGAATAACTGTCGACAGTTATTGGTTAAGGTTAATTCAAATGACACGTGAATTTATACAAATTTTGAAACAAAAGGTTGAAATAGAATATTTTAGAAATTGCTAACACCGGCAGAATAAAGTTATTTTCATAATTATGTATACATTACATCAGAAAAGCAAGTGAAATTTCAAAAAACTATAAGAAATCACAATGACTTAATTTAGTCACTACTGCAGAGTTAAAATGCATTTTTAAATACTTAAATGGTACGCGATTTCCTGATCCAGAGAATACTTAAAGCTGGCCTCTGATATGCAGAATGAGTTTTAACAAACGTAAAATAGAAATCGATTTTTTTGTTAAAAAATATAAAATATGAAACAAACGCATGTACGGTGAGCGTTACTGCAATCAGTAAAAAATTGTAATATTTTTGGCCTTTTTCATAACAAGCAAATTTCATAATATACTGAGAGCTTATTAAAGATGACAGGACAATGATTATTAACCATACGTATGTTTTATAAGGTTGATGCATATATTGAAATTTGCCTATTGTTTCCTATATTGTGCTCTATAAATAATGTTATTGCGTCTGAACTGTTTTTATTTCTTTTTCAATATTAAATGCGTTTAACCTTATAACTACTTTAAAATTTACGGTTTTATTTGTGAGATGCTCTCCAATAATCAATGTAATACTTTCATTTTATCATACTAACTACCCTATTATTGTAGTACATATTTATATGTTGCTTTGGGTACGGTAAACGAAATTCAAATAAGAAGACAATCCATTAATCACTCAATTCGTAAATAAATAAATAAATACGTCAATAATAGAACGATCTTGCGTCACGTTTAGCTGAAATAATAGATTCTTACTTCAATTGAGAATTAAATTTTGTTATAAACAAAACTACAAGAATCTGACATACATAGATATAATTTTCAAACGTTTACATATTGATACCCATCTATTATATCCTCCTAAAGATGTCATAAAAAATGTTTTACGGGTAATTCATTGCACTTATTACACATTTTACATTAGGAATCGCTGATGGTCATGATAATAATGAATCACAGAATGCAAAAAGGTAAGTAATAAAATAGGTTTAGGTATACGACTTACTATACACGCTTCAAAATATTCCTCTATGTTAATAGTTTTAAAATAGGCAAAAATATCAATACTAACTTTACCTTTTAAAATACAAAAATTAACCAACCATTGGCCCTTTAAAGTACCATATCTTGCTTTATCTTTTATCTTCGGCTTAACAAACCAGTAATAATTAACCTAATATGTCAGTTTTTCTTCCTTACGCAGGATAATGCAATAATCAGCAATGTACTATTAATGCCATCCACAATGAAGCATTGTCGACTACCTTTTTATGATATAAATAAAATCAAATGCTTATTTATTTTCACTACTTCTATGGCCTAAGTTTGATTACGTTTATTTGTCCCCAGAAGTAGTGACAATAAATAAGCATTTGATTTTATTCGTATCAAAATATGGAAAGGTAATCGAAAATTCTGCATAAAGGATGGCCTTAACATTGCTAATTATGGCATTACCCTGCGTGAAGAGGCAAAACTGACACATTACGTATGATATGTTAATTATTACTAGGTTGCTAAGCGGAAGATAAAAGATTAAGCAACTTATGGTACTTTAAAGGGCCAATGTTTGGTCGATTTTTTATTTTAAAAGGTAAAATTAGTATTTATATTTTTGCGTATTTTAAAACTAGTAAAGTAGATGAATATATTGAAGCGTTTATAGTAAATCGTATATCCAAACCTATTTTATTACTTACATTTTTTTCATTCTGTAATTCATTATTATCATGAACACCCGCGATTCATAATGATAAAACTTAAGTTTTGATTTTTTTTAGTAAATAAACATTTGAAGCAGTCATTCAACACTCAGTTCCTACATAAACATGTTAGACTTGCAGGGATTATACTACTTCGCACGTGCTAGAGCATGGATAAATAAAAGCAGCATTGTTATCAAGGAATTGAGATTCTATCAAATATCTGGTCGAAAAATCGACAGAAAATAATGCATACGCTCAACTTTTGCTAGTCATTCACTTAGAATCAAATGACCGTATTAAATTCAATTATATTACGTGACATTTTGAATACATAATATATATATTTGAATATTTCCCAGGATCATTATATGATTTAGACAAATAAATCTTACGATCGCCGGTAATGTAATTCTTCAATGAAAATTATTTTAGTTAACAAATAGGCGATGTTAAAGAGAAACTGAAAATAATGTTTTCGAGAAACGATTTTAATGCAATATTAAGTCATAAAAACTACTGGTTTTTATTAAGCGTAAGCAAGCATTTCAAGTCGGGCAAAAATAATTTAATATTAAAACGATAGGAATTATAGTTTTTTAGCTTTACAATATTCTTTCCACCTAGGAGACTAAGATAAATTCCAGTTTACTACGTGGTCACTAAAATTGTTGTGAGGTATCGAATTGCATTCGTTTAATAATTAGAAATAAAAGTTTTGTTAACAATAAATCACCATCATTGTATGTATAGGAATTTTGCTTTCTAAACTGAACCAAGTGGAAGCATTAGTATATTTTCAACCATAATTTTCACAGAATTTCATATCGCGGATCTTTCTGCCTGTCTCGAAATATAATGCTTTGAGAAAACAACGATTTTGTCACTGCCTTTGTGGATAACTACAACGTATTACATTCTTTAAATATATCACTTGCAATTAGATATTTTGTTCAAAATTATATGTACATAGCATGTTATAAACAATATAAAAATAACTACAATTCATTAAAACAGCCTGGCTTCACGTTGATACTATAATCATAAACATATATGTATAAACTAATTAATTATTTTCGAAATTAAATCACGAAGACAAAGTCGTAGGTAAAAATACCAATTACTTTTTTACATTATGGAAAATCTTTTTACATAATTAGATATTCGATACGAACTTTTCAAATATAAAAAATGTATATCTAAATATTGCGAATATTTACAATATTATACAATTAATATAATGTTATAACATTTAATTTTGAGTGACAAACGATCTACTTCATGTATACTTTGAAACAAGTTCGAGAAATATTTACGATTTAAGTGATAATCTTTCAAAACAAGATTACAAGACAATATTAAGCCTTACAATAGCATTTCCAGAGTAAAAAAAATTCATCTATGAAAGATCTTTCCGAGATCTCGCAAGTTAAATCTCGCAAAGATCTTGCTAATGGGACGGAGCGAGATTATTGAGTGGTGACCAAAGTGTTGAAATAAAATGTTAAAATTATCAATTAAAAAATAAAATATTTAAATTAAAAAAAAAGATATATCACTGTCGGGATTCGAACCCGAAACCTTTAGTTCTTGAAGCTGGAACTCTAACCACTCGGCTAGACATTCATTTTAGGAAGGATAACAAATGACACATATTTGAAAGAATCTATCATTGAAAGTCGGCACTGATATGTGTAATTTGTTATATTTCATTAAATGACTGTCTAGCCGAGTGGTTAGAGTTCCAGCTTCACGAACTCAAGGTCTGGGGTTCGAATCCCTACAGTGATATATTTTTTTTTATTTGAATATTTTATTTTTTAATTGATAATTTTAACATATTATTTTAACATCTTTGGTCATCTCTCAATAATCTCGCTCCGTCCCATTAGCGAGATCTTTGTGAGATCAAACTTGCGAGATCTCGGAAAGATCTTTCACAGATGAATTTTTTTTACTCGGGTTCATCGAAAAACGTTTAACATATTTCATGTTTTTTAATTTAATATGAGCGAAATAGTAAATGTGCATGTTTAATATTTTAATAACTAGATACGTGTTTCAAGAATTATAATAACAAAGATTTTTATTTTCCAGATGAATGCTTAGTACATAAAATATTATAATTGAAGGAATTTCTTGGTATTTATCGATCAATTAATTTGAGTAAAAATGTAAATCTGCTGAAGAGCACAAAATTACATCCTGGTGCGAAACGCATTTTTTACAATAATTCAACTTAAGCGCAAGAAGGATATTTTATACTTTTTCCTTTTAATATTGAATCCAACATTTTCCATAGAAGAAGATAATAATGTAACGCCCTGAGACCCCAGTGACGTCTATATATGAATTTGTTTACATTTTTACTCAAATTAATTGACGGATAAATACCAAAACATTCATATTTAATTCAAACGGTCGAGAAATAAACAATTATTAATGACATAAAATATTATGTCCATCCTTGATGTAAAATAAATAAATTGCATTAAAAATAATTCATCGTATTAATTAACATTAATTTAAATATTATACACTTATTTTGCCTCAAATCATTGATTTGATTGAATTATATTTCTTCAGCATTTTAGAAAAATATTAAATTAAATTCTTTGAACAAAAACTACCAAAAAATATCCTAAAATTAAAGTATAACTAAATATCTCCAGTATTCTGTTATATCAAATTCAGAATTGTAAATTACTTTGAAATATTTTATGTCATTGAAAAAGATATATACTAATCATAATTTAGTTTGACTTAAAATAACCATAATTCCAGAGGTGTTCTTATGATACCCTTTCTACCTTTAACCTCACACTTTTTACGTTCAGCAAAGTAATTCAAGCATGGGAAGTTGTGCATTAATGGCAATTAAATTTCCAAAATTATCAAAAGTTTGGTAAGAAACAGTGTTGTTTCCGGCATTCTAATTCATATGCATACAGCATGTCTCTGAACTTTATATAGGAGCTCTATATTAAATTTCAAACCTAATTAACATTACTAAAATTGTATTCGAAGCACAGAATTTGAACAGAGAACACTTTAAGTTAGCAAATTGACTACGCACTACTTATTGCGGCACGCGGTTATGGATGCTTCGTGGCTCTCGTCCACAGACGATGAAACCACGGAGTGCAGACGATTGGCTAATTTAAATACTCTTGAAATTTGACTGCAGGAATAAAAATTTTATAAAATTTATTAGGGATACTTAATATTTTGGTGTTAAATTCACAAAGGTTTCTGCTGTTAAACACATAGTCGCAATGAGATATATAGATGAGAAAGCTTAATAAATTATTTGGTAAAAATTAAAAAAGAGCCAATAATATAATACACTGAGAAAAAAAAAGAATAATATTTCTCAACAATGTGGTTGCCTGTTAGCATCAGACAAATATTAAGTAATGCCAACTACATTTTACTTGAATTAACTAGATGTTGTTGAATCGGTATCACGATGTAGTTGGAAGCATTAATTTGCAGTTGCATTGACTAAATATTTAGCTGCTAATCGACAATCCCATATTTAATCAAAATTACTATTTTTTTCAGTGTACAATGACGTTTAATTAATAGGTACCGAAAAAAGTATACAGTTTATTATAAAATAATTTGAATATATTTAATATATTTAAATATACTTAAACGTCTATAGACGTATTTAAATTATGTATTCATTTTAATACATATTATTCACCAAAATATACGAAATATTTATTCAAACCAATTAGACATTGAATGACTGAGAAACAGATGTTATTAACTAGATGCATAGTTAAATCGACTAATTTTTAATAAAGTATTAAATAAATTAGTTGAATTTATTTGAACATCATCTATATCAGAATTTTATTGCAATAACTTAAATACTTAGAAGATTCTTAATTACTTATACAAAGGCTTTTTATCGCGAAATGTTCTAGATTATGATTTCAGGGCAGACGTTTGCACACTTGTTGTATCTCCTTCTCCTTACTTTTAAGTGCACAGTGTTTTTATCATTTGCAAATTAATTCACGATTTATCTATTTCAATTCCCAATTAACGAACATTAGCATTTGAAAATAACTGTTTTAAAGTAATTTTGATCCTGTCATTTTTACCTTAGTCCATTTTTAAAATTCAATAAATCCTGATTATATTTGGGTATTTACATTGTAATATTTGAAGGTATATAAAATTCTGTATAAAAAAGCATATCTCTACGTTTGAGAATGAAAGGGATATAAATATACTCTGAAAGGATGTAGCGAATAATTGAATCCATAAAATTAACTAAAAATATCCAAATTTTATTAGAATCATTAAACCCTGAATTTCGTACTTTCTCACTGAACAATTGTCATTGATAAATATCTTTACACAATAATAAAGAAACGTGTAGTTTAGAGTTAAGAACCACACCGTTTCAGTGTATTTGTAAATACTGATATTTAGTGAAAAATTACTTTGACGTCTACAAGTTACTAAATTAATAATACTCTAAATTAAGAACATAAATTATTTAAGATACTACAAAAATAATATATATTTATGGAATCTTTGAGTGAGCAATAAATGTGTGTGTTTGTATCGTCATTTGATATCTTGTATGAAACAAATTGGTTGTTACTAATTTAATTTGGTACCACTTGTCCATCCGGTCTACATCGTATTAAAGATATACTCACTAAATCACTAATAGTTACCTTAGTTCAATATTCGACTTAATCGTCCCTTGTTACTATTATCAAATAAAAATATAAATATATTTTCACTCGTCAATTTCATATTGACATATTTTACTAAAATTTACATTTATTAATCAAAATCGCAGATCAAACTTTAATTTGTTTTATCAAATTCTTAATTGGAAAACATCTGATAACATAAACTTTAATCAATCTGAAGGCACTTTGTGCAACAACGGAGTATAAACTCAAACATTTCAACTTAAATATCCATTGCGCATCCAATATGGTCGTAAATATTTTCAACATATGACACACTGAGTGTACATATATAGAGAAATTCAAATGTACGTTGTCGTTCCCGGTCCAAAAACGAAAGGCACTTTGTGTTAATCCAATTCGAATGGCGCCTCGTTGCTATTGAAATATGTGAAGGACAGTGGGTGCATATTCTAAGAGTTGAAGTCTACGACTACTTTCCGTAACTTATGATCACCATAAAATGTAAATGAAACTGGAATTTCATTCGGACGTGTACAGCGTTACGAGAAAATTGTTTGCAAGAGACGTTCGGTACGGTTGGAAGAAAATTGTTTGACGACTGAATTTAACTCGACGAATTTTCCATTCCAAATCTATGAATCATTCAATAATTTTTTACAATTACATTTTTTAGGTTTAAAATAATATTTAACAGTTTTTATATTATAAAAATAGATATTTTAACCAATTTGATAAAATGTCTAAAATAAGACATGCCTAAACTAATAATATAAAGTAAAATGTAAATGGAAAAGAACTACAAGTGAAAATAAGTATTCATAACTGAAGCTAGGATATCGAAGAAGTTCAAAGTTTTAAAAAATTCAATATGGCTTCCTAACTTCTGCTACTTGATAAAATTGAAAACGTTAAATCATTTGGAATCACTTAATTAAAAATTATAAGTGGAAAACTAATATTTCTTCCTAAATATTAGATACAAGTTGTTGATTAAATAAATAAAAATAATAATTTGTACTCAATTCAAAATAGAACGATGGAAGTAGTCGAGTATCATAGACATTGCTATTATTTCGCTTTCGATACGAACGAAAATGACTATATAGAAAAATATTTACGGTAAACCCGGGTAAGTGAAAACGCCGAATAATGTTTTAGCGTTCTCTGAAACTGCTATAAGGAACACAGCTAAATTGTACTTCGACAATATTCACGGTTCAGTTCTGATCTGCAATCATGGAGAAAGTGGACCTTTAGCTTTCATTAGCGTTCCGGGCTTTGCCTTTATACACCTGAAATGAAACTTTAAAAACCGTAATCTGGAGCTAACGAGAAAAGTTTCAATCATCGAATAAATTTACTAATATATCGTCAAGAGCGCAGATTCTTAATTTACTTTATTCCGTCCTCCCGTCCTTTTTATGAAACTCAAACAAAAAGAAGTTCAATTTCAATCTCACGCCGCCGTCGGCGAACTTTCGATCATTAACCAACAGTCAATATTAATACTGACAGTAACGATCGATGCCTTATTCCATTTCCTAATTTGAAAACGTAATAGTTGAACAGTTGTATAGCTCGTGTAGAGCTAAATTCGATATTGTGCCATTTCAAAAATTTTAAAACCATTAAGCGAAGATAATGAGTGATCAATTTAAAAAACGCACAGATAGATCCTCGTGCCCCTCGATCGCGTGTTCTCCCTGGCTGGGTGTTGGGGGAAATCTCCAAAGTTCGGAGATTTTGGATATTTTCAAAAACGAAGACTTCCGCGCCAAAGGGCGGGAACACGTGTCGCGATCGAAACAAGTCGGACTTTACGGGGTTGTCGCGGATGGCGACCGCGTACGTCGAAACGTGCCGGCAAACTGTCCAGATCCTCAAAAGCTCCGGAGGCGCAGGACTTGCAAGCTCCTGCCGCTCTAACCTGTAGGGGTGTGCTTGATGTTCCCTTACCCCTACCGGAGGTCGATCGTGCGCAGAATCCGATTCCAACGCGGAGTTGAGCGATGAATGCTGCGAAAGGATTGAGAGGGACCTAGACGGACAGGCGCGAAGTGAAACAAAAACGTGACGAAGAGAGAAAGCCAATGAGGAGATGTCGAGACACGAATACAAAGGCCAAAACAGAGGGCAATAGAGGAAAGCGAAATAAATCAGATAAAAGGTGAGAAGTTCGTAAACGGAAGGAAGCCTGTAGTTCGCTAAGAGACGAAAAGGACTCGAGGAAATGAAGATAAAGAGCGGTTTTTCGTGATGAATTTCATTCAGAGCCGTTCAATAGGGTCTATGACGTACAATAGGATGGGTCAGTGTGAATTCCAATGCCTAAAGATTGAGTTGTTGCCGAAACGGTTCATGAACTGTATTTTTCAACAACTAATTGCCGACTTCAAATCAACAATGATATATTTTCAGCCTACATCATCTCTGAACATTTGGCCTTACATTTTATCAAATGTAAATGCAAGCTCTAATCGAATCATTGATGACATCAGGGTTGTCCTGGACCTCAAAAGAAAATACAGGTTACCATTGTGTTCCAAAATATCACAATGATTCATAATGAGATTTATTAACCCTTTAAGACACAAATCTCCACAATTTACACACGGATTTCATCATCGTTTTACGAATAAAATAAAAATTAAAAAAAATGAAACCATCTGTGTTCGACTAGTTTTGAGATCGGTCTTTCGATTGGCGCTACTGAAATTTTGGAAAAATGAGGTCTAACACATTTTTTTTCAATAATACTAAAAAAAACGCGATTTTTAGCTACAACTGTTCTTTTTTAATGCATTTTTAACTATGATAACGGTTTCAGATCCTCTTTTAACATATCAGAAACGTGTTCCCCATTATTTAACTTCAAACAATCACATATTTTTATTTATTTTGTTTTTCGCTCCAAAATGGCGACTGAACGTTGACAATTTTTGAAATTGAAGAAAATTCTATTATTACGAATTTTGTATGACCTATTGTGATTTAGGGAACCAGTAATATCCCATAAAATCCCATTTCAAGATGGCGACTGCCAGGTGCTCAGTAGAAATACGTGTATTTCGAGTTCTGTTACAACCAAAATTGATGTGAAATTTGCTAATTATCAATCTGATAGGTCTCAATTGTCGCTAAATTCAAATCTTGAGTCAGTTTACCGAAATTCAAAATGGCGGATGTAATATGGTTTCTACGAATTTATACTCAGCACATGGGAGTCGACGTTTTGACATTGCATTTTATGGGATATTTCTGCTTATGTAAATCAAAATAGGTCATACTAAACTCGTAATTACTTATTTGTACGAGTTGACTGCAAAGACACCCTAGCAGATCCGAAATCATAGTATTTTCTTCAATTTCCAAAATTTTCAACGTTTAGACGCCATTTTGAAAAGAAAAACAAAATAAATAAAAATACGTGAATGTATAATTTTGAACTAAAACAATCGGGAACATGTTTCTGATAGGTTAGAAGGTGATATAAAATCGGTATCATAGTTAAAAATGCATTTATAAAAAAATTGTAGCTAAAAATCCCGTTTTCTTCAGTATTTTTGTAAAAAAAATGTGTTAAACGCAATTTTTTAAAATTTCAGTAGAGCCAATCGGAAGGGCGACCTTAAAACTAGTTGGATATAGATGTTTCCAATTTTTATAAATTTTCATTTTATACATAAAACGATACTGAAATCCACGCGCAGATTGTGCACATTTGGCAATTAAAGAGTTAATTTAGCTTGAGGTATGGTCTAGCCAACCGTAGATAATATAGTATACATAACTGTATACAAATATACGTATACAAATATAGTTATCTGTATGTATTATAAAATACCCGAAAAATTATGAGTAGTGTTCTCAGATCCATGCCAGACATTTATTGGGGTAACTAAATAAACAATTTCACAAAGAAATAAATTAGTTGATCCAAAAAATTGGTTTTTAGTAATCAATTGATTAGTGGGCTTCATTTATTTAAAAACTGCTATTTCTTCTTGATATTCCAGTAAGACCGGCTAGGATTCTACTATAGAGATTTTATAACGAGTTAAAAAATTTCCTATAAAAAAAGATTGTCTTTTAGCTTCAAATTTAACAGTAATTATATTAATATTTCAGAGTTTGAATATTCTTTCTGTACCGACTCAAGTATAAATTTATTAAGGTGTAATAAATTGGGCCCAATGTGCCTGATCGGGGACATTTTTAATTGGGGATTATAAAGCTATCAAGGAGTTAGGTATTTAAGGATATTGTAATTGAGCAATCTGATAGAATACATTAGTTCTACGATCTAACTATTAGCCACCCAAGCTTCATGCTATATGACTAGATACCATTTCCGCAATGAAAGAAGATGACAAAAATTCGTCACAGATATGTTTGTGATCGTCGCTTTAGCTGCCTCGTCTAAATATCACGTATAAGTAAGTTATATAATAATTCGATTAATTTGTATATGTATAAGAATATATTTTACATGTTGCATGAATTATTTTCAATTAATAATTTTAGTGATCGATACTCAGACTGGTAGTGAGAGTACTTTTAAAATATTCGCCAATAATCTGCGCACAGCATGAGAAGAGTAGATACAAGTTCGCAAATCTATTGGAAGTGAATGCTAGTCAAGGTCCAATTGATTCTTTTTTTGTGGTCAATATGCTCATTCAATGATAGAGTCCATAATCAATCACAAGATTTTTCATCGATTTCACCTCCCGCAGTGGAAAAGTCAATCGAACTGACATAATGTGAGCTATTTACCGGTAAGGCTTTAGTATGTTCTAATTGAATATGTTAAACCTATCATTAACTGTCCATTCACAAAAACACTCGGAATCACTTGTGATTTGAAGCTACGATATCATCATAACATCATTTAAGTGAACATTTAAATATCATCTACATATATCATTTGTGAAGAGTGTTGCCAAGAAATTGAGATTTACGAAATCCTAATAACGACATGAGATGACTGTGATATTCCGTGGTAATATTAGGTGACTCACGTGACTACATAATTAAAACGTAGTTCATTAAGAAGCCATCTCAACGGTGCTTTTAAAGAGGTCTTGGCAATTATATTTTGCAAAATATACTACCGATGAAATCTCATTCAATGATTTTTAACAGATCACACAGACAAGTGGCTTTGATAATTGGTAAGTTTGGATAGATTAACCTAAAATTATTTTGTCATAAGACATATGAGGTAATTTTATAGAATGATTAAATCATTTCCCTGTGTCTAATAACATGCCCTGGATAATTAAACTTTTAGTTACGAAAGAATGCCACACATTGATGGAAATTATGTACGTAATAGATCCAGTAACTTTGTTTATAGATTTAGAAGTTTCAACGCACCTTTTAACAAAGCGACTTAAAAACGTATAATCTTATAAATTAAATCGCTTAATGAATATTAAGTGTATACATGCTTAGGTAAAAGAAGACGGACCCTCGAACCTCTACGGGAAACTCATTTTCATAGGTTTATGTATGCTCAAAATATTCGTTTAACATTTTCCTACAAAAACTCGAATAGTTTTAATCTAGACTACATACAAAATCTTGTAAGTTGATTATAAAACAATTTAAATTACAAAATAAATTATAAATAACAAATTTATAAAATAAATTATATGGGTCATTCTCCAGAAAAGTGTAATTTTATGTTCCCAGTTAATATTTCATCCAAATAATGGAATTTATTCTCCAAATATTTTTTTTCTTGCGCCTTATACTTTTATGTAAACATTGCACAAGAGATAATTTGTTCAAATCGCATGATAAAATTTTCACATACTGCTAAACGTCCGAAATGTAAGCATCCTGGCTGTCCCCAGGTATAAATAACACGTTTTCGACCACTGTCATTCTCTTTCATGTGAATGATTAAATTTCTTTAAAAGTGGTTATGATCTGTTCTACTTATAACAAACAAATAGTGCTGTAAAAATTTCACTATAACGTTCCTGAAAATGGTTATGGCTTTGTAACATGTATCCCCATGTTTTAAAAAATAAATATAAGTACAGGATACATGCCATTTCCAGTACAAACAAAATTAAATATAGATACAGACAATCATTCTACAATTTCGATTACTTTTAGACTATGGATTGTGTGTATAATATTACTGATTTCAAAATTAATTAAAACCTAAATTTAGTAATATTGATCTTACTGATGATGCGAACGTTTTATTTTGTAATATTTGCAAAAATCCGGCGCACGCACAATGTATCAACTCAAGCAAGCGTAATGAAGATGGAATGTTTGAATGCTGCTCTATTCAATTATCTGACTCTGAAATGCAAGGTACGTCAACGGAAAAATCTGTAATAAAAAAAGGTCCTGGTAGACCTGTAAAGGAAAGATCTAATGCAAGAAATAAAAAACGCAGAATCGAGGAAGAAAACTCTAGCATAGAAAGTCGCGCAGGGAACCTGAATTTAAATGCTGTAAATAACACTATTACTTTCGATTTTCTGAACACAAAATTCTCCGAAATATTTTCGCAGTTAAGTACATTGCATGTTCTTAATTCCAACATGAATGATTTGAAATCTTCGTTTGAATTATCTCGCATTCAAAACGAGGAAGCAGTGCTTAAAATGACAGACAGATTTGATAAACTCTGTTCCGAGATGAAAAGAACAGTATCCGAGCAGAATAAAAGAATCGATATTTTGGAAAAAAAAACTGGGCAAATAGAAGATTTAAAACGGGAAGTAAACAAATTAACGAATGATAATAAACAATTACAAACGGAGAATGAAACTTTCAAGAAGCGCCTTAATTCCATTGAACTTAATGAGTGTGAATGTGATTTTGTAATTGTTGGTATTCCTGAGCAACAGAATGAAGATCTTGTTTCCGTAGTGATTTCTATCGCAACAGCTTTGAATGTTTCTCTCAACAAGGATGAAATTTTAAGAGCCGGGCGTATGCCTCCACCTCGTTTTAACAAAAAATTAGTTCCCGTACATGGGACTTGTCCTCAAGACATCGCAAGTTCCTCAATTCTAAAAAATACCTCAAAACAAACAAATTGTCGCAATATATTTGTTCGACTTATTAGCAAAAACAAACGTGATGCATTAATCAGAGCTCGCCTTTCATTAAAATCTCTCAAAGTGAACAATGTGTTACCTGCATTACTCTCTGCCGCTAATGACATTTATTTAAATGAATACTTTCCGAGTGATTTCTTTAAACTGTTTATGAAAGCAAAAGAGACTGCAAAGCATCTTGGCCTTAAATGCATTCGGAAAGGATCAGTGATCACTCTGCGATCGCTAGATAACTCGGAAGTGTATTATATCAGAACTTTGTATGATCTTGATAAACTGGCTCTGGAAAAATGACGCAGAAATACCGAATTGATCTCTTCAAACACAAATAGGAATAATCTTCAATATAATGAATTGCCGTCGAGAATAAATCTGGATTTAGCTTCCTCTTTAAGTTTTTCTGGTGCATCATTATTTTTTAACGCCGGTAATGGATTTCATTCTTCTACGGCTGAGAATACTTCAAGACCATTAAGAAGTCCACCACAATCGCCAATACTACAGACTTCATTTGTATCATCAAGATCTTCAATTGTATCGCCATTAAGTTCATCGAATTCAACAAATCTATCGGAATCAGACTTACATAACTTTTTAAAAATTGCTCACTTAAATGTAAGATCTTTATTGGCCCATTTTTTCGAGATAAAAGATCTCCTATATTTAGAAAAATTTGATATTTTGTGTTTATCGGAATCTTGGCTGAATGATTGTATAAGTGATGATAACCTGCAAATTTCTGGATATAAAATTATGAGATCCGATAGGAACCATTCTCGGGGTGGTGGAATTTGTGTCTTTTTTAAAAGTTCTCTGACATGCTTAAGATTCGATGTTAAACCTGATGAAAATGGTTTGGAACAACTTTGGATAACTTTTAATCATCATGGCACAAAATTCGCAGTTGGTATCCTGTATAGGCCAGTTTATGTGCCTTTGCATTTTCTTATTGATCTTCAATCGACATATAATTCTATAAGATCATCGATTGATCAGATTATAATATTAGGAGATTTGAATATTAATCTACTAAATTCTGGAAAATCAGATACAATCAAACTTCTCAAATGGTTCCAAGATAATGACCTTCGGCAATTGATTAGTTCTGCAACACGTGTTACCACAAATTCCGCTACCCTATTGGATCTTATTATTGTTACGTCCTCTGTTAAAGTTCAGAATATAAACGTTTTTAGCGAGCATGGGATTTCTGACCATTCTTTGATTAGTTGTGATATTTATTGCCCTAGACCTCCGCGTAATCACAAATTTCTTAAAATACGTGATTTTAAAAATTTCGACAATAATTCATTCAGCATTGCTGCAAGTTCTTTCCCTTGGACTAATGTGATGGACTTTACAAATATTAATGATAAAGTATTATTTTTGACAAACTCCATAATAAACATTTTTAATACGTTTGCACCGGTAAAATCAATTAGAGTCACAAAATCTCATGCTCCATGGATAACAGATACCGTAAGAACTTTCATAAAAAAGCGGAATGTAGCCCGAACTAAAATGCGAAAAACAAAATTTACCATCTGATAGACGTTATTATAATGACCTCAGAAATTGTGTTACTAGCATGATACGGCGGGAGCGCAAAGCCTACTTAATGCAGCTTTGTAATTTATCAGAGAAAAAATTTTGGAAGGCAATCAATTTTATGGGGATCAACAAAGGCATTCCTCCCGAAATCCCAATAGCCTTAAGAGATGTAAATAAACTAAACGATCATTTTATTAATATTCCCACTATTTTTCCTAATCCTTTAACATTACAATACTTTAGAAATTCCAGATCTACGAAACTGCCTAACGAAGTTTGTTTTTCCTTTAATAAAATTTCAATGCCAAAGTTGATCTCCATAATAGGTTCCGTAAATTGTAACTCTGCAGGTGCAGATGGTATCTCCGGGGAGATGTTCCTTAGAGTTTATAAATATTGCCTTCCTGAGATTTTACATCTTATCAATTGCATTTTGGATACATGCAGCTTTCCAGACATTTGGAAGCACGCCATTGTGCGTCCCTTGCCAAAAATTACGCAACCTTTGCAATTCTCAGATTTTCGTCCGATCAGCCGACTGCCAATCTTCTCAAAAATAATTGAAGGGATAATGTATGATCAAATACTTCACTATTTTAATACATATAAGCTTTTTCCAGTATATCAGTCTGGCTTTCGACGATATTACAGTTGTGAAACGGCACTTCTTGATGTTTCTGATGAAATTCTTAAGGGTTGGGATCATAACCTGCTCAATATAATCGGCCTCCTAGATTTTACACGTGCATTTGACACACTAAATCATGAACTTATTTTGGCCAAACTTTCTTTTTATGGGTTCACTGTGTCAGCTTGTAACCTGATTAGAAACTATCTACAGGACAGATCACAATCTGTTGTAATTGATAATGCAATGAACAATTCCGATAAGAAACTTCTCAATAGTGGTTGTCCTCAGGGAGCTAAACTAAGCTCCCTATTGTTTATTATCTATACAATTGATATTTATGATAGCTGTTCTACTATTAATTTAAAAACATATGCCGATGACACGCAGGCTTTGATGTCTTTTCCAATAACAGAGACAAATAAAGCGTTTCAAACATTTAATATAGAATTGAATAAGGTTGTAGAATGGGCGGACAATAATGCATTAGTTTTAAATTCTAATAAATCAAAAATTCTCTTAGTTGGCAGTTCCAATCGTCTTAGTAAAGTTAACATGGTTGAAAGTGGAATAATAATTAAAGGAAATGTCCTTCCAATAGTTGAAGTGGCTAAAAATCTGGGGGTTTTGATTGATTCCAATTGGTCTTTTTCAACTCATGTTGCAAAAAAGTGTTCAGCTGCATTTTTGAGGCTTCGCCAATTGTTCCCTAGCCGACGCATTTTGCCTACAAAAATAAAATTAAAATTATGTGAGTCGCTAGTCATATCTCATATTATGTACTGCATTACGGTTTATGGTCCATGTCTGAATGGCGATAACTGGCGAAGGCTTCAGGCAGTGCAAAATGCGTGTGTGAGATACTCGTTCGGGATAAGGAAATACGATCATATCACTCCTGCATTTAGGAAAGCCGGTTGGTTAAAAATTGAAAATAAAATGTATATTCAGATTCTTTCTCTGCTATGTCGGTTACTATCCAATGAGTCTCCAGAATATCTTTATCTAAGGATAAAGATGCTAGGTAGCTCGAGAGCCACTTGTCGTAAGGAAATTGGCTACACAATCCAGTATCTGCAGTATCCTGCACATGCAACTGCAAAATTTCGAGGCTCGTTCTCTTACGTAGCTGCGAAGGCCTTTAATGATTTACCCCTTGAAATTAGAATATTATTAAATGACAAACGTGCATTTAGTTCTAAGCTGAAAGAACATTTCCTATATCTGCAGAACACTTAAATTCTTTGCCCACTTTTAGCGTTTTCAGCGATTTGTCGTCTTTTATTTCTTCTCTGTCAATTATTTATTTTTCGTTTTATTTCTGTCATTGACTTGTACTTCTAGTCTCGAACAAAACAAAAATTAATTGAGTTATCTTTAACTTGGCGTTTATTTATTATTTATTTATTATTTATTTATTATTTATTATGTATTTTTATATATTCTATTATTAGTCTTAGCTGTGTACTATAGGTCAGACTGTAAAGCAGCTTGCGCTGTGGCTCGCCTTTTGTATGTTTTATGTACCTACAATAAAGACAATATTATTATTATTATTATTATTATTATTATTATTATTATATTGTTAGAACTAAGTCCAGTACGTTTATTCCTTGTAAGCCTCGTGTCATATTTGCGACGCTAATTTAGCATGTTAAGAAAGCCAGTAATATATTAAAATATAAAGAAAAGATTAAACTCTTACGCCTTAAGTGCATTTGACCGAAATTTATTTTGTTCTTATGTTAACATGGTTACTACGTTGATATGTAAGCTCCGCTGTCGTGTAAGCCTCCTGGACAATTGTAATTATTTACGGAAATTCCGTTCTTATTAGTGATAGAACGGATTTTTATTGAACTTAACATCAATTTTCTTAACTACTTTCAGTATTAAACGCGCATCATCAGTAATATGCGATAATCAAAACTTTTTTTTACGTCGCTAAAATAACTAAACATATAAATTTGTAACTTTCCATAATAATTTTAACTGTTTTGAGTTTTATAAAATAAATATTATTAAGTTACTATTTTTATTCTTGCTCTTTATGAGTCACTCATTCGCTAAGAGTGAACATTTCGCCATTTTTTTCATATAAAATTTCCATTAAAAAATTAAATTACTTACATATTTCACGCGTATCGATGGCTGCTGCATTATTACTTCGTATTTACGTAATTAGCAAACCAATGAATATATCTAAACTTTAAATTCTAATTTTTATAATCTTTGATTTTGTGGGAAAAAATACGTCGATTTTACACTTTTTCGAAGAATGAGCCATATATTACAAGCGTAAATAATATTGCATATTTAAACTATGTTCCTATGTAAAATTACTTTTCTGAGACTTTGAGATAATTTACGTAATACACTGTCAAAAATGACTTAATAGTAGTTATCGATACAAGTGCGTAAAAGTTTTGTCTATGAATTTTTTTAATCCAAGTTTGCATAAAGTGCATTTGAAAAATGTAAAAAGTGTATAAAGCCCTGATTTAGGCACTTTGGATGAAAAAAATGTCAATATATCTTAGACAGCCTTTAAATAAGTTCATATGCTGTTTCAGTATATTTAAATTATTTATTATAACAATTTTAAAACGTATTGAACCAGAATTTGCATTGAGCAATTTGTAACGTCTGCTTGTATTCTACTTTGCCCATATCAATTAGATTTTAACGATTTTGATACAACGACGTATAGATTCATTGAAAAGTGTTAAAACAGGCCTTTAGCATTCCATCTAATTTAAAACGCTGTGATAATAATGACATCAAAATTTCAAAACAGGCCGTACAGGTGGTTGAATAGTTGCCATATTCCGATAGATCGGCAACTTCTGCTACTACCGTAAACATTGTAAAAATGTCAAAATTAGTACATAAAAATCGTCAGATTGGTATTACCAAATTACATAGATCGAAAATGTCCACTCATGGTATTTTGATTCATGGTTTCGGTGACATGGAATAATCCGAAAGTGCTGAAACTTTCACAGAAAGCAAATTGCTTTACACGAACGAAATCCTGAACCGATAGTGATCCAAATTTCGCATCATAACAGGTGATGATACACGCTCCTGGATATGCGTCATGCTAATACATGTCAAACTTCGAAAAACAAGTAAATTGTAAAAACCTATCCTAATTCGAAATATACTGCTTCTCTATTTTAACAAGTTTTTCGATATCTTACAGATAAAAAAGTAAATAGCTTTGTTTAAGAATCTGCGAGTGTACTGTTCGATACCTGAAATATGTATGAAATGTTTTCTTAATGCAAATTGATTTTGATGCGTCATTCAAATATAATCATATTTTATATAGTGCATGTTTTAGAAACGAAATACTAATTTTTCATAAATCGCAATATCACAAAACCTTTTTCCTTTCTATGATTTGGAATAACAATATTTCATTTTATAAAATTAATTAATTTAAATAAATATTCATATAAAAAAAGCACCTTGTTATGTCTGTTTTCAAAATGTGCAAATTCTTGCCTCCAAAAAGAAGAATGAAGTAAAAGAAAGAACATGAAAATGTTCAATTTAAGCAATCAGAAATAAATGCCGTTAATATTTGATTCAGCAATTTGGTGGTCAAAATTACTATTCATATACCACGTTTTTTTGACAAAATAGAAATGCAAAATTCTAAATAAAATAAGTTTTCCAGTTATAATCAAACACAAACCCGAACTGCTTTTAAGGTATTTAAATTCATATTCAGTTACAATTATGCGTTTGATCTGAATTTGACATCCATTATCAGTATTAGTCAAACATAGATGCAACGGCAATATTTGCGTGCAGTCTTGTAAATGTACATAACCATTACAAGGAATGAGGCAAATTGCACAAACATCCCTGCAATATGAAAAGTATAGCAGTTATTTGATATTTGATTTTTAATAACTTTTGCATGATATATAAATATTACTATTTATTACAATGCTAAACCTTTTGTATTTGCTGAAATTTTATTATTGTTGATTTTGGGGCTTCTTTAATTTTAAAAATCTGATCGAAAATGGTCGAACCATCCATTCAAAAGTTTTGCAAAAAATAAGTTAAAACTAATGTAGCTTGTAGATATAGACAATATTCATCTATCACCTGCAGAGAAGCCACCTACTAATATCGGGCTTTGGCAAGGTTCCTGAAGGGCAAGTATTTCAAAAAAAGTTACAACAGTAATTTGCAGGAACATGTTCATTTTCTTATATTTTCAGTAATTTTGAATAAGTATTATTAGTTAGTATATTGAATTAGTTTGTACGTAGGACAATAGCAATATGAACAATGAAAATTCATCGCGTATCGAATGGCATTCAATAGTCCTATTGAGAACGTTTTATCTGTATCACTTTTTCGTTGGTACTGATAACAATGCAATTAAAACAAAAAGATTGTGAATATCACAGTACCTCATTGAAGCTTGATGAATTATAAAATCAAATTCACTAGCCCAATGACCTACATACGTCATGGAAAGAATGCAGTTTTATTTACGCTTCCCACCTACAATCTCTGTGGTGCCCGGTCAATAAAATCACATGCCTCATAAAAGTACAATAAAAAAAAAGTGCATCTCCGCGGAGTCATTCAATTGAAAAATTGCAGTTTATTGCATTAAATCGAATATTTAATTTCGAGAGCATGAAATAATATTAATCATAATCACTAAAAATACTTATTTAAATAACGAACAATGATTACGCATTCTTTTTGTGTTACTTTTCTTGCAATAAAATGACCTAGTACCAACACTATTGGGTGTTTAGAAAATAAAGATATTTTCCGAATGAGAAATAAATTAAAAGGAAGAATAAAGTTCTGCAAAAAATGTCTGGCGAACTATAAAGTCCAATAAAGACAAAGTTTCTGAAGAAATAGAAAAGACGTGCGCCGTAAAGAGAAAAGGAAAAGGAATGATTAATATATATAACAAAAGAGAGAGCAAGAGAATGATATAGATATTAATGGTTATAAAAAGTACAATCTTGCTGTGAACGAAAACTGCCACAGTGCTAACTATCTTTATCAAATATACAATTTCAATAACGCAAATCTATATTGTTATTAAAAAGTTGAGGCAAATTTGTTCCATTTAAATGTTAAATATTTCATTTCGTTGAAATTTAAATCAATTATGACATATTTCCAACTTAAGAGGGCATTTTTTAAACACAAATGACTTTTACCAAAACTACAGGTTATAATTTAAAAAGGAATTCTTGCTTCTCTAGAATATTTATAACTTAAATAAACACTTTCACAGTGAATAAATTTCTTTCAATTAGCAAAAAATTATTAAAAATGATTATGACTGCATGCTACAATATAAATTTTCTATTTTTAATGGTTTCATTTTAAACCGATTCATTAAATTCTAATTTTAAGTAAAACATTTAAGACTCCTTTCAGATGTCCAGTCTTAGATTAAAGTGTTGCGTATTTAATAGAATATGATTATAATTTATTTAAAATGCTACAGATATCATACAATGATTTTATGAAAGAATGGATCACATTTTGCACATCCTGTACCATGAATAGAACATTAATAGTAAACATTGGAGATACCACGGAGCAGACAAAATATAAACACTGCAGCATTTATTTATTAAAATAAAATATTTTTTCTAAATATTATTCCAGTTCGACATGATACATGATATCGAGGATTTTGGCTGGTACACGAATTTAAAATCGAGTTTTTGTTTTTTGTAGTTTCGCGCAAAACAAATTGAATGATCATAAGACTGGTGTTCTAAACAGGTGATATTCGCGATCTAGTATGACCTCGAGAAATACTAAAGTGTATATTATAATTCATTTCATTGACTGTAATTTGATTTGGAGTTTTTACCCCTCATGTAGATCTCTTATAGTGATCCCCTCTTATTCCGAATCAAGTAACGAAATCACATATTTATGACAAAAACGTAATATTGTAATAATCAATAATATTTAGTACCGTATACTTAGATGACAAAGTACATTTATTTTCACACGAATTACGTTGCAATTATTGCCCATGACATGAAAAATAAAAATATTTAATAAATGTCTAAATGAAAAATGTTTACTCACCTAGAAACGACTGGTTTTTATTCCCAGGACCAATATGCATATTTAAACCATTTTACTTTATTAAGATATAAATATTGGAGTAGAATAGCAACTTAGGTAGAAAATGTGGTATGTTGGATTCAACTACATATTTCTGGATCTTTTGAGTATAAATTATGTATACTCTACCGTGATTAAAGTCTGTTCTGTACTATCAATTTTTAACATTCAAAGTAATAAAGCATACTATCAAGTATCTTTAAACTTAATCGGGTATATCTCGAGTATAATAAGTATATCAAATTAGTGACAGCAGCACGCGAGGGGAAGATCTTATTAATTTAAATTCCCACAGAGCTCACATTTTGCGCAAATTATAATCATACGAAGCGATTCGTAAAGGAAAGGGATTAAATCAATGTGGACTAACATGTAGTACGATAAAATGAAGAAAATGTTTGTTGTGAAAAAACGCAGACAAAAATAGTAGGAATAAATGAAAAAAAAATTCAAGAACTATTGATAATACGGCTATAAGAGAACATAAGACAAATAAATCGCAGAGGAAATAAAATGGAGTGATATGTCATACCATTGATCGAATAATTAAACTCACATAAAACATAAGAATGATAAAGGAAGCTGGAAAAAACGAAGAAAAACAGACGCAGACATCACACTAGACAGAAGGACAAAGGATGAAATAGAATACTGCACTACAGGAAAAGTCGAACCAAACAAAAAAGACAAACGGAAATTGAACGGAACGATAAAGACGGATAGCATGAAAACTACAATAATGAACGGTACCGAAGATGAATAGATTGAGAAAAGGAAAAAAATGGCGAAAAACATATAAAATAAAGGAACTGAATAAGAAAATAGAAAGGAGACCTCACGCTATGGAAAAAGGAGTAATATATGAATTGGAAATTCAATATGTGTCAAAAGAGACGAATATTGATCAAAACATGCAAGAGATGAAAGAAAATTCGAAGGAATACCATGTTATGGAAATAGAAATCAAAAGTAATACGTCACCAAAATAAAAGTAATCGTGGAAAGAGAAAGTTATCTATGGTTTATTAAAGAAATACATGAATTTAGAAAAAAAATTGAACAATAAAATTTGTATTTGAAAATACAATTTCGTAATCAAATACAGATACGTTGAAATTAAAAAAGAAATATAGATAAGTAGGATGAATAAGGATTCAATGAGATATTCAATACTTCTAATAAAATTATTCAGAAAAAATATAATATTGTAAGAGATAATTTCAGTGATATTCATAAAAAATTCTTTTACTTTAAAAGATACATGTTTTCAAACCATTAACCCCTTGACTGCCAATGACGAAGATCTTTGTCATTTTTTACTTTTCCCAGGCTGCCATAAAAAGACAAATGTCATGATATAAAGTAAATAACAAATTCTGGAATTTATGTGAAATAAAACCAAATCCATTTTTAGACAGTCTAGGGTGTATCGTGCATTGTCCATTTTCATAATCGCTCTGCCAAAAAAAAAATATACATCCACAAAGATGGTAGTTTTCACAATTTTTGAAATATCTTAGTCATGAAGTAAGACATTATGTTCAATCAATTCATGCATAAAAAGTTTATAAAACCACTTGAAATTTGTTACTCGGAAGTTTTCAGGGTCGCTGATTACAAATGTGAAGTCAGATTTTGGAAATTCATAATGCCGGATTCAATATGGCGGACACTTTTTTGAAAAGTCTAACCATTCTGCTTGAAACTTGTTACTCGGGGGCTTTCGAGGTCGCTGATTATAAGTCTGATGATATATTTTGAAAATTTAAAATGACAGCTACAATATGGCGGAGAAATTTTCCAAAAATGAAACCATTTCGGTTGAAAATTTTTCAAAATCCAACTTCAAATTCGTAATCAGCGGTCCCCAAAACCCCAGAGTAACAAATTTCAAGGGTAATGGTTAGGAATGGGGAACATTTTTCCCCCATATTGAATACGCCATTTTGAATTTTCAAAATATGACTTCAGATTCGTAATCAGCATCCCAAAATAACCCTATACACCGAGTTAAAGTAAAATCTAACACATTTTTTTGTATTTTGGACATTTTTTGTGAAATTCTCGTGGCAGTTAAAGAGTTAATAAACATAATACAAGAAACATTTGGTGAAAAACTGCACATAAAATGCACAATACAAAATCTGAATATCAAATTACATACATTTTCACGCAATAGTAAAAGTTTGAAAACTTTTTTTTATTATTTTTTTGTTTATTTTCAAATAATTCAGAACCGACCATACTACAATTTACTATTAGGTATTCATTTTTTTACAACAGTTTGTATGGTATATTATGGATTCATTAATTTCGGCAGAATACAATTGATATACATCCCGTCGATACAAAATTGAATAAATTGATTATATATGTAGTTTCAAATTATTTAGAGTAATCGTAATTCATAAAAAAATATATTTATGAAGAATGTGGAAGATATACGAAACTAATTGATTTAATGTTTATTTTATATTTTTATTCAAACGTATTTAGTTAGTTCTTAAATTGACAAGTAGTGATAAACTGTTATTATTACATATCATACTTATCATATACCAAAAATATATACCATAATATAAGAAAAAATAACAATGACATATAGTCGATAATTACATGATAACTGCAAGATTAGATTTGAATGAGAAATGTAAATTACATATTAAAGCAAATCATGACAAATTGTTATTTATAGTCGTAGCCGAAAGAGGATTGAATTGTGGTACAAAAATTAACAATTGTAATTTGAGTTCGATCATGTTATATACTTATTACAGCTTATTTATTTAACATCTCTATGGATTTTGGGAATGTTTTTTTTTATTCCCAATAAAAATTTTAGTTTATTTCTAAAAAATATTAAAAATTATTAACAATAAAATGTATTATGACGGAGTGGACATACAAAAAAAAACGCTAAAACATGTTCTTATTTTATCAACTTGATACTCACGCAGGATTAACTCCGCGTCAATATTTCCAAAACCGTTTTTAAGTGGACGGTTTTCAGAGAAATACGTTTTTGTGGCTCCACGTCTTTATTTCACATGACAACTAATCATACGGTAGAATAGAACACGATAATTGATCGCACAACAAAATATCACATGGACAAATAACCATAAACCAAAATATCACTGCGACAAAAAACCAGTCCAAACAAATTTGATCGTTACACGCGGAAATTCACGGATATTTTGGCTCCGCCATTTTTGGCATCAGACTATTTGACCCTGGTTTTTGTCATGAATTATTTTAGATAAAAATTCGTACACTAAATTGGGGGAGACAGAGAAATGGCAACATGATGAAACTAACCTAACCTACTAAGCTCTGCCAACCCCTAATAAGGTCTAAAAGCATATGCGCGTCGTAAAACTAACCTAACCTCAGAACTCCGCTTACTTCTGATAATGCATAAATAAATATGGTTGTACGAGGAAATTTTTATTTGTGTGATATTTTATCAGTGTGATATTTTGTTATTGTGATATTTTTATGCGAGACATTTTATCATTGTGATAATTTGACATGTGGTCAAATGTCCGTGATATTTTCTCGCGTGATTATTTGTCCGTGAAATAAAGACGTGCTACCGTTTTTGGGATTAATTTTTGTTGATCAAAAAATTACGCTGTAAAATAAAAGATCCATCGAGAATTTGCAAAATGCTACAACTGTCCTAGAAGAACACGAAGTACTCATATATTTATATTAAGTTACAAAAATGAGTTAAAATAAAGTTACTATTTCGGAATATTTTTTCATGATTAATTAAAGCTGGCATATGTGGCAAAATGATCATGTCAATTTTCATTTGATACAAAAATCATATGTTCGGAAAATCGATTTTTTTTCCGCAAAATTGAAGCATATGATCATACCTTTCAAAATGAAACATGCCTCAACCTTAATGCATCTTTTCTACTTTTCACTCATCATGATTTGGTTTATTATTGTGTGTGTTATCCTAATATACACTACCATAATATAACTACCTAACCATAATGTACACTAAATATTGATGTTCTAGGTGAAAAGTTTTCTATTTCTTGCCGCTATAGAATGTCCTACACAGTGCCAGTAATAATTTTAGTCATCCTGCATGTTTAAACCGCGACTACTTTAATTATTTCTTTCGTGTGTTTCTATTATCTTACCGCGAAACTAAAATATTTCTGTAGTAACACTAACAAAATTTCGCACTCCACATTACCCAATAGTGTTAGAGCGATATTATACGATAATTGCAATAATGAGCACTATTCTACGTACTGTAATATAAATTTATTGTATTGTGAAATTAAATTTCTATAATATGGTTTACAATACAAGTTTCGTAACGACACTAATTACAATATTCTGCTGAATTCCGAAGGTTTTAAAAAATATGGTACACGGCACAAATAAAATAAAATTAAAAAATGGCGCAATTTTTCTAAAAATATTCGTTATGCGATAACGAGTCGTCAGATACCTGGTGGTCGTTTTGCCTCTGACGACGAATTCGTTTCGGCGATAAGCGTCAAGCGATGTGACGGTTGTCTGGACGATGTTTGTAATCGAGTAATTAGTATCGTTAATTACCGAAAGTTACAGAAACCAACAGAAACTGGCGAGAGACGTTGGCGAGGGAAAGAGCTATGACAATGGCGTTCAGCTCACCGAAGATCGTTAGGATGCGTGATCGCACGTGTACCGGAAGTCGACGGACCTAACAGGCGGACGGGCACGTTTGTTAGTCTCCGTCGACGTCATTTACAGGACTGCCACTGCTCGTTCGATTTGCGTGACCGCCGGAACGGCTTATACGGACACAATGGAAAACTATGCTATTAATATTGCTAGATCTCAAAATTAGGCTATTAGACTGTTTACTCGCAATTCCTTAACAAATAATAATCATTTCTCAATACCATAGAAGACATTATTCTCTAATATAGTAACATGCTATCGAAACAATGCGGATTAAGAACAAAAACTGTAGCTTGGTAGAATATCAGTCATTCGAAAGGTCACACAATAATTGGGCTGATTGCTATTTACATACGATACTGGGTTGTATAAAAGGGTATCAATTACATCCATTACCGGCTTTTCTATATACTTTTACAATGACAACACGTATTATATTAAGCCAACAAATTGAATATTTTTTATCATTTGTTTGACCTTAGGCTACAGGACTGAATACCGGAAAAATTAACTTTCGAATATAAATATTGACTGACCTAATGACAAAACTTTCTAAGAATAGTCTTTTTATTTTCTTATTTTATTATAACATCTTACAATGAATACTTTCTATAATTAGGATGTGATATGCATAATGCAGTCAGTTTTTCTACCAAAATTCTTCAACTTGGATCTGGACTATACCTACTGAAATCTTGTAACAATTAGCCTCATATCTTTTACAATTACATAATTTCTTTACTATAATCACTTTTTTGTAAGGAAGAAGCATTCCACAAAGAAATCGCAGAGAGACTTTGATCAGGTTTAACTAATTTTATCAAAGAACGTACAAAGTTTCAATTTAGCTTAAAAGATTCCATCAAATTTAGACGTGCAGTTTTAAACTTCAACCGTTTGTGGGAGAACGCGTTTCTAAATTTACCTAATCAAATCTAAATAAATCTCTTCGGCTATGTAAAAATGTATTAAAAATCGATTATTTGTATACTATAATCAGATTATTCGCGATTTAATCAGACGTACTTATAACTCATCAAATAACGTCGAATATCGCTATTTACTTCTGTTCAAATGCGTTTCTACTACTTTTAATATTACTTCTGGGCTTCTGTACATTTCAGATTTGGCTAATAATTTTATTCATTCATTTTTTAAGGTTTCAGATAATCACGTTTTCCAAAAGAATCTGAGGCTCTCGTAGCAGTTTCAGTCGAATATTTGCGTAAATAAAATACATGGTTTTATATTCATATAATGAGGACATGATGAAACTGATAGAAATGTAAAATACTTTCTCAACAAATAAGACCGCTTCATCACTCTCTCCAGTCCAGTTTCAGATTCATTTTAAATTAAAGAACATGTTTCCTATCAATCGCTTCAAACAATATATTTCTGTCATCTCGCATTTTTCCAGGTTCTCCTTATAAGACTCTTCAGTTAGTTTACCTGTGATTAAAAAGAGACAATAATGGATCCTTAAACTATATAAAAGAGATAGTTTTATACCTATCAGTAAATTGATGAAGACTTAAGACTCAACAACTTACTAACAATAATTCCAGAAGATATTTAGTTCTTAATAAAATATTCTAGCGTCATGTATTGCCTTGATTTATCCCACAAATGTTTTGCTATGATGAAATAATTATTCTTTTAAGTGTATATGTGTATACATAAATGTTTGAAAGGAACAACCTTATTCAAAGATGTTATAAAAGTATTTGAATTCGAATCATCATTTTAGGAAGCAATGTTGCCCTGTCTATATTTAGTCTGTTTTTATCCTGCATATATAAATTTGTTTCTGTGGTAACATAATTTTATTTCCACTACCAAACCAAGCTCTCACGGATATTCAATAAATGACAACTTAATTTGTCTCCGTACTGCTGAATTTAAGAGGATTCCAAACTTAACTTACCATATACGCCCAGTATAATTATGTTATATTCTTGTGTAACGAATCAACTTGCTTAATTTATTTTGTCATTATTGTCATTAAGCGGGAAATAATTCCTTTCCTTTATTCTTTTATAAACGCTAATAATTATACTTGAAAATGCATATAATTGTTTTTAAATGTTTAGTTTACTTTAGGTTCAAAGTAAATGAAAAGAGCCACTTTAAAAATGTTTCTCTTCGATTCTGAAAAAATTCTAGGTTTTGGACAATCTCAAAAATGGTGGTGCGAAACCGACCCCAGTATGATTCACAGTCAACCCTCTATTTTTTTTAGTGAATTGCAAAAAGTAATGAACTTTCAAGTTCTCATGGTAATTTATATCTACAACTACCAAATCGATTACTACAATAACAACAACTAGTGTTGGCGTGGTGCCTCGCTCGCTTCGCTCGCTCAGAAACTTCGACCCAGTGGAGAGTCGGCTATTCCTTAAGAATCGTTTGTTTACTAACAGCTTTCAATTATATTATAAAATTATATTGATATTTGGGGGTCCAATCATATTTAGGTCCAAGTGGCTTCGATAGATATGTTAAAACAATATAGTGTTTCTTATATGTATGAAAATTGAAAATGAGCATTTTCAAAACTTCGACCCCGACAACAGGCCAGCCGAAGTATTAATAAATAAAAGTTGCAAAACACTTACTTCATACACTTGTATTCTAATAGACTATTCGATGCATATTACATGTTTACTGTATTTTACTAATTACTGTCTGTATTATTATGATATTATATATACAATATATATACATATAATTCGTCAAAGATATCTTGAAAGTGTCGAAAAGATCTATGACGGATATCTTATAGATATCTATAAGACATCTTTTAGATATATCGAAATAGTTATTTTCGTATCAAGGGCGTTAAAGAACTTTGCGCCCGTAGGTGGTCACCGCGCCCGAGGGGCTGGCAAAGACTACCCTTGGAGGGGGGGGGGGGGTCGAAACGTCGAAATTTGATGAAAAACAATAGGGTAATTTTTTTGCCGCGATGACCAAATTCAATACTTTTTCAGACAATAGTCATAAACATTTTAAACCAGTTTTTATGGCATTATCGTTAACTTTAGGAAGAAAATGCAAAAATCTTTTTTGTAGAGAATTTCATGCTCTATCTTTTTTGTTTGAAACATTTTTTAATAAAATTTGTATTTTTCAAAATAAATGCAAAAAACTACAAAGAAACTTAATTGGGGCTAATTTTTTTTAGTAATGGACGGGTGGATCTGCCCCAAAATCTAATCAGATCTAAGTTATGCCATGACGCGTATTTAAAAAAAAAATTTATGTCAATACGATTATCCGTTCGCGAGTTATCGCGAGACAAAAAAACGGGACGTACGTACGTACAAGATCACGGACACAAATTTTTTTATTGTTGATTTGGGTTCCTTAGTGTCTGAAACGTCGACATTTTATGAAAAACTATATGGTAATTTTTTTGCCCGAAGTGACCAATTTCAATACTTCGTTCAGACTCAGTCTGGGACGAAGTAATTTACGCTGATTCAAATTTAGCAACATTTCACTAAATTAGCGAATCCTTCGCTGAAATGGGCGGTTTGGCGTTAAAAGATTGTAATTATCGCCAGAAATAATGATTAATAGCACTATACTCAACCACTACATAACAGAAATAGTAATCGGTTTCGGTCCACTACAAAAGAGGGTAGGTTACAGACCACTCTGACACTTGTCACATGGTGGCTATATTTGAAAAAAGAAATGATGCGTTGATCAGGATTTTAGAAACCATAAATATTACATAAACATATGAATGAAGAATTATTATTCTATTATGCGATACGTTATTTTTTTTTACCTTGGCATATATTTTGTAATATAATTTGGCACTGTGGAAATTTACGACTGACAGTAAAAAAATTTGCCAAATCATGGCCTCTTTCCATATACCCCATATTGTATTAAAGATGGATATTTTACTATATATATATATATATATCTTTTACTATACTGTTGTAGTTTTATCCAAACGAAAAAGAACATCCTTTATTGTCTATGTCAAATGATCCTACTTCGACATTTGTTTAAGGCACTTTCGTTTGTTTGACCTACGTGATGATTATCGGTGACAAATTCATTGAAAGGGCGCCCTGTTACTTAGGCGTCGTCATAAAAACCGAGATAACTTTTGTTCTAGTAAGAGTTACTAACTTTTTTTAGGCCATGCCAAACTCGGAAAGAGGTTAAACTTTAGAATCAGTCGTACTGTTCACAAGATAACACGAGACAAAAAAATGGGACGCGAGTACAGACGTATCATTAGTCATTAATATTAATATAAGTGCATCTCGAGTGACAAATAAATATATCAATTCAATTTGAATGCCGTAGAAGGTTTCATCGAATATGTAATGTACTTATTATTCCTCGTGAAGTTTCTACACTGAAAAATTTTCGAGGGAGCTAATCCTCCGAAGTCGGGAGCAAACACAATCGTAACATAATTAAATTAATAAAATACGATCAAACATAAAAAAAAAGGATATTTTATGTTAATTTCGTTTCGAGTGATCATTCACATGTCCATGTAACATTTCCAGATGCTAAAATCATCTAAAAGCTTTAAAAATTCGTTCATATGGTTGTTAAAACTAAAATTTTGTATAATTATTTTTTAAATTTACTATTTTAAAGTCTCAAAATATTACATGCATATTTGTAATTATGAAACGAAACAATATTGACAGAAAAAAATCTCTTTTTTAATATATGGTCATATTTTATTAAGTGAATTACGTTTCGACTGTGTTTACCCCCGAGTTTGGAGGATCAGCGCTCCCGAAAATTTTTCCGTGTACCAGGGCATAGGTCACATATTACAAAAATTCAACGACGTCGCGATAGGTTTAACTACGAAACTTATTTGTTATAATTCATTTCCACTTATGGAAAGCAGCAAATAATTCATTCGATGTTATTTTTAGTTTACTAATTAAATCATTATTAAAAGTAATTTCCATAGCTCAAGTAATTATTTTCATTTCTTTCGTAATATCTTACACGTAATTGTCAGAAACAGGTAATTTGTATTAACACCATTGTGTCTGGCCTTTCTTTTTACGACAGTTTCTCACTGGTCGACCATAAAATGTGCGGACTGGGAAGTGTATTTTGAAGTTTTTCCACAGCGATCGTTTCTTCTCGGCAAGCAACATCAATGAAGTTTGTATCTTGTGCACGTGGTGTACTGTGTATCCAGGTTGAGTTAGTGACGAGCGGGCTGTCGCCTCAATGTGCCAGCTGTTCCACTACTAGACGAGGCGGCCGCCGTCACTGCCTTTTCCGCCCCCGCCTTCTACTCCTTTTTGGAGGCTTCGAGCTTTAACAATCTTGTATGACGCGGAAGCTTCCGGGAGGGCCCCTGATCGCGGGATCGTGCATCGCAGCTGCCTCCATGACTTTTCGACCTCCACCCTTTACCAAATTTTAACTTTGCGATCAAACATCACCGATTGAAAGACCCGACTTACTTTTTTTCGTTTATCATTTTCATTCTAGAAATACCGAAGAGAACAAAGATGTAGCACGGCACAATATATTTTCATTACTTTCGGCCCTATAATCTCTGCGTTCGGCATAACGTATCTCCTTCAAAACACATATTAATATTAGATAAAAGATACTAGAGAAATGATAGCTCAATTTTTCTTGAAGCAAATTAGACTTGAAATCTAATTGAGCATGTGAACACTCTACAGGAATTAAAAATGAGATCAAACTGTTAAGTATGCCCCGTGGTTTGGCAATATTTCAAATTCATGCATCTTCACTTAAGGCCTGGATTATGTTAGGTTAGGAGTTTTGGCTTTAATTTAACTAAATTTAATATTTGAATAGTCTTGGTATATGTCGGTCAACTTACTAAACAAAATTAAGTTAAATTGATTTTAAGTGTCTATTCGGTTTTCGATGGAAAACACATTTGACATATTAAATGTAAGAAGCCGGGATTTGTGTAATTATCGCCGACAAAATCTCTGTTTAAAACGGGCTGTATAAGTACGTATAAAATAATTAATATTCATGGATTTTGTTTCCCTCTAGCGATAATCAATTGAACTAATGTCTATTGTAAATATTTTGCGTTTCGTCCCGAGAAATACCGTACACAAATCCCGGCTTCTTACATTTAATATGTCAAATGTGTTTTCCATCGAAAACCGAGTAGACACTTAAAATCAATTTAACTTAATTTTGTTTAGTAAGTTGACCGACATATACCAAGACTATTCAAATATTAAATTTATATTTTCAAGCGGTCGAAAAATTTATTGGATGCTTTCGCATCAAAGTATTAATTTAATTTAACTAAGTCATGAACACCGAAGACTTGTGTCACATAATTGTGCTAAATCGAAGAGCAGTTACTTCGGATATAATCCGCGACGGCATCTTTTCTACATTCTTTGAATTATCGCATATAACAAGAACGATCAATTTATTTCTTAACCGAAGTCTACATTTTTCAAAGTATATATGTTATTTTAATATATAAATATATAAATATATTTATTGTATTTCTTCTACAAATAATAATTTTAAGGGTTTTCAAAAGTGATACCGAACGATTACGAGTTTGACCGTATAAATTCTTTACTTCAATGTAAGCTTCAATTTTATCGGACAATTTGTGTTTCTTGCCATATTTCTTATTTCAGGCAAAATTTAAAGAAATTTTCAATAAACAAACAACAACAAAAGTTGGTACAGTGTAACGTTGTCGTCTAAATGAAATACACAACATCGAGTTTTCCTCTAACTTGAACTTAAAAAAAAATTGAAAATTAAAAATAAATTGAACTTAAAAGAATCGAAACTATGACATTGCTGAAGAAAATGTATCGATAGATGGTCATTTCCACTTATTTGGTCGTAGAACAAATGTCGCAACAGTTATATACAATTCTTATAAATATTCAAATATAATTTAAGAAACGATTACGAGTCATTATTTTAGATATTTGATATATTTGAGATATTTGGCATATTTGACGTACAGTATTAATTAGGCATAATTTGTATATGCTGAGTAGGAATTCAATGTGAACGTTTCCAATTATTATGACTGCGGGAATCCCCAAATAATGAATTGATGAGCGATTGAGTGAAGGTACTTCAGTTCTAATTCTGGTTTTGTTTTTATACACCGTGTAACGCCCACCTATTATACCCTGTTTACCTGGAGGTGAATGCTGATGAACTGAACCAGAAGTTCCTCTTCCAAAATTAGATCTGAGGCTTAGAATTTAATTGGCAAGCCATTAAAGATTCGAAAAAAATCACTATTTTTGAAATAACTCGGTTCTTTTAGAAGTTATGTTAACCAGTCAAAGTTCATATTAAAGTTATTTTTTAGTTCTACAATTCATCTCGGAGGCTCTTTGACCTACATTGAATATTTCTCTTTTATAGCCATAAAAAGGGAGAAAAATTCCAATTTTTGCGATTTTTCTCGTCCAACTTTTTTTGCTAAACAACTAACGAAATATCACAATAAAGAAGTTGTAGGCCATAAAAAAAAGAACAATTTTATCCATAATCTGAAGCAGTTCGATAAAATTTAAACCCACAGGGAATATTTTAAAGTCGCAGAATTTACGAAAAATTTCTTGGTATTCGCAAAACTCGTTTTTCGCCAATTCTATGACTTTAAAAGGCTCCTCGTGGTTTTAATTTTGATCGAATCACATCGTATTAAAGGTTGAATTGTTCGTTTTTTCAAGGCCTACATCTTCTACCCTCTTGATATTTCGTTAGCTGTTGAGCAAAAAAAGTTAGACGCGAAACAACGCCAGAAGCGTCATTTTTCCCCGTTTTTGGATATAACAAGAGAAATATTCAAGGCAGGTCGAAGAGCCTCCGAGATGAATTGTAGAGCCTGAAAATTTCTTCAGTATGGACTTTCGCTAGTTAACATAACTTCAATGAGAACCGAGTTATTGCAAAAATGGTGGTTCGATGGCTCGCCAATAAAATTTTAAGCCTCAGATGCAATTTTGAAAAAGTAATTTCAGGTTCAGTTTTTCATCATTTATCTCCTAGTAAACAGGGTGTCATAGGTAGCGTTACACGGCGTATTTCCTATCACATTTTTTCATTTAATGAATTCACGTTGTAATTCAAGACAGCTGTTTTCGAAGATTTAATATATATTCTTCTGTTTAAACTAATTTAATGCGTAAATTTCGGATTTCATATTCATAATTTGTTGTTGAAAATATATTATATTCAATATTTGAGCGTTAGCAATAGAGCTATTATTGAATTTATAATATGTATAGCGATTATATTAGTAATATTTTTTAAGAAATAACGTTGTTGATATTTAGCGATGAAAATGTTGTGAAAAACTCTACCTGCAGAGCATCACAATTTTGCAGGTTATGTCTACTATTGCGCAAGAACATATTACTAAATTATTATGTATGAAAATTGAATTGAATTTCTACTTAATTTCTATTTACAGATCAAATTAATTTTAATATTCAATACAGGCTAATACCATCTTAGAATTTTAGACTTTTCTCTTTTGAGATATCTAAATTAAGGCGCCTTCTAAAAGAATACGATTCTGTATGCTCAGTATCTTTTATAAATATATCTTCGAGTCACTCGACTTTGCCCTGTGAATATGCAATGTGCACGTCTTCGGTCTAAAAACTATCGATACGCTTAGATAGCTTCTTTCAAATTTATTGATTTTTAAAATATACAAGAGTCTAATAAAAGATTTAAATAAATAATTGAAATTTCTTTTTCTTTAACGTTGCTATATTTCTTATTTGCAATAAAAATAATTCCTTAGGCGAAACGGAATTAAAAGTGAACGATATAAAAATGTAAGCAATTGAAAAAGCACATTTTTGGAATAATTGTAGAATATAGACTGACATTTATAGACCAAATAGCCAAAATAAAAAAAAACGATGTTACAGAGCTACATGCACATAATAAAATTCCTAAGGTGGTATGATGAAGAACAGATCCTGAAACGTTAATGATATTATGTAAATGTCTTATATAGAAACGATAAGTATGTCCACCATGCAACTTTTGACGGAATGCTTTTATGGTATGCCACAAACCATAAACAGTTGCTATGAATCTTGTTAATCACATAAATAATTGGGCATAACGACTATACTGGGGCGAAGCGACGCATCTGAGTTTTTCACACATATCCACACCGATTATTCCAAACATGAATATTTTAATTTAATATTTCCTTTTATTTATTTATTTATTGATTTATCATTATTGCATAAAATTTGCGAGAGCTGCAGGTCGACTTCCTAGATGGCGCGCCATACTTCACATTTGTGTATGAAATGTAGGAACTGCAGAAACCTACACCAAGTACAGCAATGTTCATGAGTCGATTTCCGCCAGATAAACAATATTTTCAAAACGGAAACAAACAACGTGGCTCGTCTTACCAACAGGTAGTTGCTGCTAGAAAACGAAATCGAAAAATTGTTCATCGGACGAGGATCGAACTCACAACCTATGACTACACTATTAATTTTAGTACTTGTATTTACGTATTTCATTGCATACAGTGAGGCGGAGGAAGGAAGTCAATGTGTACAAAAATAGTGTCGCCTGTTTATAGAAGGTTTTTTTGGCTTATAAATATCATTCAAACTGATATTGTATGAATATAGCTATTATAATGCTAATTTCAATATTATTCTGGGATTATTATTATTTTTTTTCGCGGAGAGAAATACGTTAGTCACCATCATAGGAGGATTTGTCAAATCCGAATTACATATCTATCTTGAGTACGTGTGGGTGATGCTCAATGGTCGATGTAATTGATCCTGTCATATAAATTCCGTAACGAAAAGTCGTAAATACTACAAAATTCGTAACGAAAATTGGCAAATGTTTCATATGATCCGATATATGCGGTGAAACTGAAATACTGATTAGTAAACATGCAACATCTAAAAGAAATGTAGAAAAGAAGTGAACTCAATCCAACTTTACCAAGCATTAGCTCCCATTGTTCCAACTGATTAATAATAAATTACTTTTCAGAAAGAACTATTAAGTTTTGGTTTACTAATTATTGAATTGTTACAATCATTAATTTATTAATGCATCGGTGGTACTTCATGTAAAATTTAATCTGAATTCAAACTAAATCTGAACCAACAATCGACAATAAATAAAGTGGGAGTACATTCGGTAAGAAATGAATGTAATCGGTGTTAAAGTTATTTTGATTCAAAATGTCCAAAAGTGGTAAATATTATACCCTTATTTAAATGAATTAAAGTGATGTCACATGAATTTATTGAAAATTAAAATTGAAAGTTAACCATGGTTATTTTGATACATGTGGAATAAAATTATTTACATCTATCATAGTAAAATAGTACTAATAACATAGTCAGAATATTAATGTTACTTTAATTAATTACTTTTTGTGTAACGATGGTGTAATTTTGCAATTTCGTATTAAATACGAGTTAGCATTTTTTACAGTGCAGCTACAATTTGATCCATTGCTCCTCACTGTATACGAAGTTTGAAGAAACGAGTGACAAATTCAATGTCCAGAACTATATTTAGCGCATAAAAGTTCGTTCTGGATACCACATTGCGTTGATATGCCGTTTCAGGAGCTCGATGATCTAATATTTCTGGCACCATCTAAAAAAAATTCACCCCGTACATAATTTTCAGTTTCCGACTCTGAAAATTATTAAAATGTAACGGAATTTCCGGTTCGCGCGACGAGAGTTTGATTCCTTTACCGTTTCGAACATTTCATAAAGGCTAACCGAATTTTAAGAAACGATAACTGTGTAATACGGTCAGTTGCATATTTGATGCACGTGTGTTAGGTTAGGTATTTTTAACAATAATGATTGATTTTGAAAACATTTGTTCCGAATGATTTCACCTTTTCAAGACTGCAGTTTATGCAATATCTACATAAATACAATATTGCACTCTAAAATTATTGGACTCAAATTTCAGTCCAAAGGAGTAGAAAATGGGGTAGGCCGAGTTCGACTACATTTGAGTTCTTTGGACTCAAAGTGTAGTTTAATGGTGTCAATAAATACGAAAAAAGAGAAAAGCGACTGAATATCGTATAGTTACTACGCAGCCAGCTTTTTTATTTCAACTCGCTATAACATATTCAATTTTGAAGGTTTTGAAACGAATAAAAAAAGAAATTGTTAGTTAGAGATTTCCGCATCTAATGGTAAAATAATAAATTATATATCTCAATAAACAATAAAGTTATTAATTTTTTTCTATGCAACTGCAAAATATACCTTCTGGCTCTTCGTTTATCGGGAGAATTTCAAGTATCCGAAAACTGTCAGCGAGAAAGTTGTTTATAAAGGTATGAATAAATTTTCTGGAAAATTCTATCTTTATTGGTGTAATAGTAAAAAAGTAATGAATGTTTAAAGTTGGTGACAGCCGATGACCAACGCGTTATGTGCTTCGAGGCCCTGAATAACTTCATTGTTTATTGAGATATATAATTTGTTCTTTTTTCATTGGATGCAAAAAACTCTAACGAACAATTTATTTTTTATTCGTTTCAAAATTCTCAAAATTGAATAAGTTATAGCGAGTTGAAATAAAACATGTTTGTCAGTCGGCCACGTAGTAACCAGTTTTCGATGCAGCATATAATTACACTGGTAAAGGGATTCAAACCTAGCATGAAATACCCCAAAGGAGCAAATGTGACTCCAAGAGAGTAAAATTGAAGCCTATATAGGAGTGAAATTTAACGATTACTGTCTCTTGGATTCGGCAATTGAATCCAATAATTTTAGAGTGAATGATTTCACCTTTTGACAAGACTGTGCTGTCATTGTAGCATAATTAGATCACCAAAGAATCAAGCTTATGGATTGATTCCTTTGTGTGTTTAAATAAAGAATTATATTCCATTATTATTAATTAGAATAATAATCACGCGTAGTATAGGTAGTATCATACAGGCGCCAGCGATCACATCACCGGTCCTACATAACCGCGAGTAGGCAAATTGCGGGTATACAGGCGCAGTCCGCCTTTTAGTAGATATACATATATTTATCCTTTTATTTGCGAATATACTAATGTTATTTCTACGATAGAAGTAACAATTATATGTAAATTTTGTAATTAATTGTTTTTTAGTTCCAATAAAGAATATATTATACCTACCTACCTCTCGAGTCATCATTTACTTACCTGGTAACCCGAGTAGAAATTTGTTCAGGCTCTGATCAGGGTGTAACGCTCTTGGTCAGGCCCTGATCAGGGCCGTAATAAGTTTTTACTCGGGAGGTAACTCAGTTTATGCAATATCTAAATAAATACAACATTGTAAAATAATTATTTTTCAAAAGCCAGACTTCTGTTGCATTCTAATTCTACTTTTTCCGAAATAAAACGATTGTGTTATTCTCGAAGCACATCGTCATATTGCAATATTCGCTCAGATACTGGAAAATGCAAAAGCGCAATAATTATTTATCTAACTGCCTGGTGGACCATTCGCCGAAATGATTGTCGACATTGACAGTGGTATTGACGTAAAAATAAACAGCATCGGGCGCTTATACGTGGATCCCATTACGCGGAAAATACAAAAATGGTAAAAGTCGAAGTAAACGCGGGCGCCAGTGACGATTTCAATCTCTGGGGGACATTTGCACTTTACTGGCTTATCCGCGGTCGGATATTGAACAGTGGTGAATGTTACGAGGAACGAAAGAGAAGAAACCGAACTGCAACGAGAGAACCTCGAATAAACAGGATTGAAACGGGCGAAACAGAGACGAAGCAGCAAAGTACGGGATATTTTATCGTACGGAATTACGCAATTTATCGCTCGTTCGCCACGATGTGTGTACCCACCGACCTTTTTTCCCTAGGCACCATTTTATATTCTCGCGTAATACAAGAACCTACGTTATAAGCTACGTAAGCGTTTTCTGCTTTTTACAGCGATATTTTAAACGTAGACGATTTCTCCTAAGCAGAATCCACTCACAGCCCTTCGAAACTTCATTTTAAGTCCTCGATTGTTACCTAAATGAAACGTTCGATTTTTATTTTATGTGTCATAGAAACGTCTCTCCTTTGCGCATGTATAAATGATCTTCAGTTCAATAGGCATATTTTTCCAATTCTTTGCACCATCCCACGTCATTACCGTGATAGTAATGGCCGTAGTTAAAACCCGATAAACTACTAACCGTATTAACATCTGATACTAATTACACATGCCAACAAAATTTATACCCAGAAATCAGACTGTACTTTTCCAAAGGTTTTCGTTGCGCTGAATTCAAATTTGGCCACAGAATTCTTCTATCACGTTTTTGAGATATCCTAACCTAAACATGAAAAAAAACACTGTATTTGCTGATATTTAGTAAGTTTTTTTGTGGCGGAATAAAGTTATTATTTGCAGTTTAACAAGAACAATATTAAGGTGCTATTTTTCAGCTATAAAATGCTTTTTTAGACATTCCGATACGATTTTTTTTTATCCGGTTATGGAAGTTTTTTTCAGGGAACAATTACGATTTTCATACATAGTAAATGTGTAATTCCATGAAAATAACTAACAAACTGAGACCGACTTTCTTGCTAAAAATTGTTCTATTACGTCAAGATAGCCTAACCTAAAAGGGCAAACAACACAGTTTTTGCCCATTTTCATTAAGATTTTGTGGTGGAATACATTTTTTATACCAATTAACAAAAATCAGATTAAAATGCATGCAGCAATAACCTAAGTATATGATTCCGACGGTTTTCGATGTGCTGAATCATAATCTGGTCGTATAATTGGTCTGTGGCGTCTAAATTTTGAGATATCCTAACCTAAAAGTAAAAAAAACGAAAATCATAATCATACCTTGACAGAAACTTCGATAACTCATTGGGAAAAAAATCATGCGAAATGACTAAAAAAGCATTTCAAAGCTGATGAAAAACGCTTTAACCTGATTATTGCCAAAGTATGAACAAGAATTTTTTTCCGCCGCAAAAACTTACCGAATATGAGCAAAAACAGTGTTTTTTGCACTTTTAGGTTAGAATATCTTAAAATCCTGACGTGATGGATCAATTCTGAGGCCAGATTTAGATCCAGCTTATTGACAACCTTCGAAAAAGTATAGTCTGATTTCTGGGTATGGAGATTGGCTTCCAGTTCTGCAATCCGTATCAATTACCGAAGAACAACGATCAATTCAGTGCAGATCAAAGCTGTTGGATATGTATAGTTCAGTCTAATGGAGACCAGAGCAGCCAATTAGTCGCGGCATTAGAGACCAGTAGAGATAAGAGCAGATCAGAGCTCAAAATTTGATCAGATCTTGATCAAAGTCGGTCAGGACTTGGGGTGTATAAGAAATATTTTCGTGATCGCTATTAAACCAAAAATGAATGATAACGATTTTCATAGCAAACGATAAATCGAATCACTTATAAACATGACGAGAATCAAGGAATGACCAGTTTTTTTCGTGTAAAAAATGTCTTTTATTGATCAATATTGAATAGAATAGGATTTCTTAAAATAATTTAATAAAAAATGTGATCAAGAAGTGCCATTTTTTTTAAATAATTCACTTTTTATATCTGACATTTTCTGTTGACTGATCGTCATCAGAGGTTATACAATATAACATATCCATATTAAAAAAAGAATATAGAATTTTTTCCGTTCGTTTCGGTTGAACTTCGTGTAAAATGAAAATCTTAGACATCAAAAACTATTGAATGACTAGTCATATTAACATAACCGATATTTCACCAAATATCTTGGAGTCGAACTGTGAAGCCCAATTCTTAATAGCATTTTTAGGAATTGCTACACGATATGATCGACGAGTACGGCACAATAGCATGTTACCTGGAACCAAGGACGGAAACGCCTTGTAACTTGCAATTACACATGCACCTCAATTTTTGCCTGGATTTTTATTCGAAAAAAACTGATCGCTTCTTAATTCTCGACATATTTCTACATGATCAAGAATCTGCCTACTTTTGTATCCGAAAATTGTTCTAATATTCATTTTCGGAGTGATTATGCGAACATTTCTTATACACCCGAAGTCCATTAAATTTTGGTATTCGTGAATCCAGCGTAATCGATTCAGAATGGTCAGAAACCGATGTCAAAACGATCATTTTTCGATCTCAATCAAGTCGAAAAACGCTCAATGATCAAAAAAGACTAAGATAATCGACCATTTTAAATAATCAATCGTTCGTGTCATTTCATATTTGATATTTATAATCAGCGGACCTAAAAACCCGTTAGTGACCATTTTAAAAAATTTCTTTAAAATTTTAGAAATGTCGTCTGCCATATTAGATCCGCCATATTGAATTTTCAAAAGTGGCCTCATGTTTGCACCAATGAGCCAACAAATTTAAAGTAATTTCCGATCCTGTCGGTTAGTTAGCAAAGAAATAACATACCAAATCAGCTCTTTCAGCGCGAAGTACACATCGCCATTTTGAAATTTTAAAAAGCGACAACAATTTTGATGACAATATTTTGCGTTTCCTTGTGGTTTGCGTCGATCTTTCCGGGTGTAAATTGTAGATTTAAGAAAAAATATTTTTAAAAAAATGAGCCGAATCATTTTGGAACGAGAATTGTTACAAATCCCATCCTTAAATTGATCAATCCTGAAACGAAATGTCAGAAAGGCGCCAAAAAGTGGATTGAGAAAATGGAGACCATCAATAAAAACATATAGAAATAAATTTAATATATTATACAAGATGTTAATAACTCTCTCTGTAACAAGAACTTTGTATGTCTTGTTAATAATTTTGTTTTAAAGTCGTTATTTCATATTTTCTAAATTATACTACATTTTTAGAAAAGTTATATAAAATGTAAAATCTTTCCTGGACTAGGAATCGGTGATTTATTTTCAATTACACTCGATTGTTTTCGAGGATAAAAGCACAGGAGGATTTGACGGGGTTATAGGCGAAGCTCGGTTAATTTTAAAACCATCGGATGTGGTGTCAAAGTAGTGAATGTGGTCTTTGCTTCGACGCCACAGGTTGTTGTAGGTTGCATGGTTTGGAAAAAATAGACCACGGGATTTTATTTTCTTTGAAAATAATGGTTTAGTGCTATAATGCATTCGTAACAGTACAATTTCAAATTCAACTTAATTGATATAAAATATTACTAATAACTAATAATTAAAATATATAACTACAAATGCGATTTAGATTATAGATATCAATTCCTTTTAATATGAAATAACTAATGTTTATTCTAAAAATAGCCATATTATGTACTTATAGTGATATAATAACTATAAAAATTACATTTTAGTAACTTTAACTTAATTGAAAAGGTTTTATCGCCAAAACCTGAAAGTTTAACTTCTCGTTTGTATTCTTCAATTAATATGCTGATGCTATTATTTTTGTTTACAAATATCTGGTTTTCATTTTTAATCGGGTGTACTTTTTGTATTTCGAAAATTGTGATTGCAATCTTTCAGGGCAAATGGATCATTCTATGCAACGTTATTTCTAATTAATTAACTCCATGTTGAACTTTATTTTAATTTAGTGAAATGTTTCGTATATTTTTTAAATAACACGGATAAAAATATTTTGAAATCTGCCCGTTACGAAAGAGATCAAATACTGTAATAACATTCACCGACATTTAGCTGTTTTTTTTTCATGGATTGATTGAGTTAATCATTTATCTGTTCAGCTCTTTGTTCACAACTACATTTACAAGTACGTCCAATTTACAGGTGAAAATCGAATCTCGAGTTTCGGAAGATCGATTATTCGAGGGTTTCGAGTACCCTTGAAGACCCTTGATACATTTTCGAAATTATTTATGCCGCGACAGAGAATATATGACGCATGAAAATTGTGAATAAAACTCGTATATTTAAAACATAACTTCGTGGACATTGAAAATCATTGTCCCGTGGGATACATAATTGTAATTTATTCGTTTATTCGTAATTAACTATTTCGCTGAGTTAAAATGTGTTCGAATATAATATAAAATTGAAAACGCGTAACTGAAGTCGTTAGTAATAATGAGTTATTGATCCGAAACATGACATTTTTTAAATTTCAATGTTGTTATTGCAATACTGACTTGTACAGGTACAGTGTTAGTACCCTAAACTTTGGGTATAAAACATACAGTATTCTACATTTTTATTGTAGGTATTTTTAAGAAATCCATAAATAATTTAAGATAATTGTACATAAGCATTAGCCAAATATACTACTCTGCAATTTAGAACCTCTTTTGTTTTTGTTTAAATCTGCGAGACATAAACAATCTCTCATCACAATTATCCTAAATAAGTTCCATATTTATTTCAGATATGCAATAATGTCAGCAATTAGATAAAATTTGATTATTTTGAAAGTAGTGTAACTTTGAATGAAAAATAAATTAAATTAATGATCAATGTAACAATTGTATTTCATTTGTGTAATCCGACAGTAAACATCTTTTTAATCAATCAACTAATTCATACTCACTCAAATTGGGAAAGACCAGAAGAGACCGACATTTCCTACAAGGAAGACCCTAAGTTCGAGATAGTGTATGTCGGAAACTCTCCACGTTGTACTTCAAGCCGGAATAAGGAAAATGTAACGCAAACAGCAGGGGTTCCGCCTTTAAATTCGAAGGGAGTAAGTTCTAGGCGTATCACCGTCCCAAAGATAAGAATGTAGTGTGTATCAAGAACGAAAAGGAACTTATCATGAAACCGTAAACTTTCATTGTGAAATTTGGATTAAGCAAAATTAAGGTACTGTTAATTAAATTAGATATCATGTTGCGTTTACTAATTTCGTTCTGTAAGGTATGTAATAGATAATGTTACTATTAAATATTATATATATAAAACACAAATTAAAATATATATATAAAAATTTATAAACAAAAACTCGTATGCTTAATTGGGACAAAAATGTTAGTGATTATTGCTGATATTTCAATATATAACAATTGAAGTTACATTGTTTTTGTACAATCCTCGATCAATAAAGCTACGTTATTAACGCTAAATGTGGAGTTTTGTTTAAACAAATTTTATTTTTCATATGAATTTGATGTCCTCACATTAAAAACTTATAAAGTGAAAAGGAAAATTAATTTTCGAATAATTTCTTTTTACGCCATCAAAAATTTGCATTCTTTCTTACAGAATAAAAATATCGAAACTAATTTTTATTTATAAACTACTGTTAATGATGTATACATAGAACAGGTTAAATTACCGACTGCTGAATTGTAAATTATCTTTCTCCCCTTGTGAGCGCAAAATCGTATTTTGCTCCCTATATTAATATATTCCCCAATTGCGGAAGCAAAATAGCAATTTCTGTCACTGGGAAACAGCAGATTGTGCAACAAGGGAGCAAAATAGGTGTTTGCCGACCAGTGCGAATATGATTTGTATATAAATAGTTAAGGAATTATTTGAAATATGGGTTCTCTTTCCTCTCACGGTAATAGCATATGCAAGTATTGTTTACCTACTGGTGCCTATTGTAAATAATCACGTTTCGCGGTAATATTACACAACCCGACCATTTTCTCCCTGTATTTAAATACGAAACCGTATAAAGATAGTACTTAGTACATTTTTATTATTGACCGATTTTACCCAGAAGAATTATTTTAATAATGTTTTAAAAGTACTCTAAACAGCAAAATTTTTCACTTAAAATGATGTGCTATTAAAAAATAAAACAAAATTTAAAGGCTGCATTATAATAAATGCATTACAATTTTTCCAACGGTTTCTCCTGTGATGACAAAAACTCTTATGCACAATTCAGTAGTATTGTGAAGATACCTGAAAAATGTAATTACCATGATCATCAAAAATGACGGGCATTCTTCACGATTCTTAAAAACATATTATTATATTTTGGAAATAAATTACAGGCAAGCTCGAAAAATTTGATACGACTAAAGTTGAACCTGTGACCTTTCAATTGCCGGTCAAATGCTATCCAGCATTCATATAAGAATCGAAAGAAAAATGTCTTCATCACGTCACTTTTAAATTATGGAAACAAATTTTTGACAGAAAACAGAAGAATTGTTGGAAAAATTCAAATAAGATTGTTACCTTAAAGTATTTTTAAATAGCATACTTGTAAAAAGTAAAATGTGAACATAAAAAATGAAATGATTGATTACTGTAAGATTTGAGTATAGAGGATAACTACGAGTATAAGAGATTTCGCCGCAAAATGGGAAACTGATAAATTACATTGGTCAACAGTGAAATTCTTTCGGAGATGAACATAGCTAAACTTTGTCAATTTTGGGTCGCTGAATCCGAATCCGATAATACAAAATTTTGATTAGTTCTTGTTTCCAAGATATATTGCGTCAAATATCGAAAAAAACATCGTTTTCTACTATGTTTGAGGAGGTATAGCATTAACCCTTTGAGTCACACATTTTTCCTTTTATCGAATTTAGCTCAAATTTGTTACTCGGGGGTTTTTGAGGTCGCTGATTACGAATTCGAGGTTAGTTTTTCGAAATTCAAGATGGCGGATCCAATATGGCGGACAAAAATTGTAAATATAATTAGATTGGGACAAAAATTGCTACTCGGGGGTTTTCAAGGTAGCTGATTACGAATCCGTGGTTCGTTTTTCGAAATTCAAGATGGTGGATCCAATGTGGCGGACAAAAATTTAAAATATAATTCGATTGGGACAAAATTTCCTACTCGGGGGTTTTCAAGATCGCTGATTATGAATCCGATGTCAGATTTACGAAATTCAAAATGGTGGATTCAATATGGCCTTCACCGAGATATAAAAATCGAGAATTTTTATGAAAATGCGTATTAGAGGGTTTTTGGGATCGCTGATAACGAATTCGATGTTGCATTCTTTACAATTGTGAATCTGCTATGATAATGATAGAAATGTCATTTGGGGGTCATACATTACGAATTTGATGTCAGATTGCCAAAATTAGAAATTGAAAATGGCGAGTAACAGTTGCACTCAAGATGTGTGGATCAATTATGCGAAATATTATTTGAATATTTCTCTTTCTCGGCATTACCCAGAGCTAATAACGTGGACGTGAACAGTACTAGCTCCATTTTTGTTGTTGTTGTTTTTATATTTTTTAACATCTTACCTACAATCAACATAAAATTCATATTCAGCGTGGCTGAAAATTCCCTAACACGCTTTTTCATAAAAAATTCTCGCTTTTTTACATCTTGCTCACAGCCATTTTGAATTTCGTAAAGCTGATATTGAATTCGTAATTATCGACTTCGGAAATCCCCAAATACGCATTTTCACCACAATTCGCGCTTTTTTACATCTCGATCACCGCCATCTTGAATCAGCCATCTTGGATCCGTCATTTTAAATGTCATAAAGCTGACATCGGATTCGCAATCAGCGACCCCGAAAACCCCCTAATACACATTTTCAACAAAATTGGCGATTTTTTACATGTTTCTGACCGCCATATTGAATCCGCTATTTTGAATTTTGTAAATCTGACACAGGATTCGTAATCAGCGACCCCAAAAACCTATATACCCCGAACTTCAAGTCATTATCTTTCAAAATAGCGTCAAAAATGAATTCTTTCCAAAAAAACATGATTTTTTTGTGTTTGTTTATTTATATAAAGTAAACAATAAACAATTATGTATTTTTAGTCATGTGGATATGTTTTTTAAGTACTAAGGTAACAGAAAATAGCAAAAAGAACGATCGGAATACGTTAACTTGAACGTAAATTGAAACTCAAAGAAATCGAGGTAGTAACGTGGGTTGCTACCGTGACTCAAAGGGTTAAACGGAGACGAGGTAAAGACTTCAATAATGGCTTAAAATAATGCTTGTGACTTCGACTTTATGGGGGAAAAATGTAACACAATAAAAAAAAACCTTGCCTTGAATGGTCATTTTTCTGTATGCATGAAACACGGTCCGACTTTGTACGGATGTAACTACTGCAACTATTATGCTTTAAATTAAAATATTAGACGAGCGGGAAGTTTTGCGGTTCACATTTTTGTGATGAACCCTTTTTAATGAAATTTGGTATACAATGGTTTTCGGGATCGCTAGTTAGAAATCTCAACTCAAATTTTGGAAATTAAAAATGGCAGATCCAAGATGGCGGCCAAAAATTAAAATGTTACTGTTCTTCTTTAAAATTGTATACATGGTTTTTTTGAGACCGCTAAATAACCCTTGTATACCAAATTTCATTAAAAACATCACAAAAATGTGAACCGCAAAAGTTCCCGCTCGCCTAATATTTTAATTTAAAGCACAATAGTTGCAGAATTTACAGCCGTACAAGATCAGACCGGTATTTCATTCATACAGAAGAATGACCATTCCAGGCAAAGTTTTTTTTTTATTTTATTGCATTAAATTTACCCGCATAATGTCGAAGTTACACGCAATATTTTAAGCCATTACTGAAGTCCCGACCTCGTCTCCGTCAAAATGTATGCCTCCTCAAACATAGTAGAAAACGACGTTTTTTCGAACTTTGACCCCATATATCCTGGAAACAAGAGCTAATCAACATTTTTTATTATCGGATTCGGATTCAGCGACCCAAAATTGACAAATGTTAGCTATTTTCATCTGCTGAAGACTAAATTGCTTCAATTTTGTCGACCAGTGTCGAATAATTATTTGTTAGAGAGTATTACGAAAGCAAATATCAAGTAGTAAGAGTCCGCGTCTGTTGAAACACAGCAAGGTGTAAACTATTACTACTTAAATCATTGCTGCATTTAATACTGTATACGTTTAATGTTCGACTTCGATAGCGATTAAGGTATTATAGATCCAACTCCCAACGAATTTATTAGTTTCGAAGTTTCCATCTCGAGAAAATCATCCATACCCTTGGACCCAATCATTTTTTTACTTTATTAGAATAAATTTTTACAAAAATGTGGTGGCAGAAGCTAAAACATTTAATCCTCCTGAGGTAGTATGACAGGCAATAATATTTTGTTTTAAAATATTTTTGTTTTAATATAATAAATTTAAGGAATTATCCCTCGCTTTAATGACTTTCTTTAGCATATTCACTGTTTTGGCTCTCGGTCGGATACACTCTAAAATTATTGGACTCAATTGCGGAGTGCAAGAGAGAGTAATCGTTAAATTTCATTCCTATAGGCTTCAATTTTACTCTTTTGGAGTCAGATTTGCTCCTTTGGGATATTTCATGCTAGGTTTGAATCCCTTTAACGGAGTAGTTATATACTGCATCGAAAACTGGTTACTACGCTGTCGGCCGACAAACATGTTTTATTTCAACTCGCTATAACTTATTCAATTCTGAGAATTTTGAAACGAATAAAACAAGAAATTGTTCGTTAGAGTTTTTTGCATCTAATGAAGAATTAACCAATTATATATCTCAATAAACAATGAAGTTTTTCATGCCCTCGTAGCACATGATGCGTTGGTCATCGGCTGCCACCACCTTTAAACATTCATTACTTTTTGACTATTTGACCAATAAAGATAAAACTTTCCAGAAAATTTGTTCATACCTTTATGAACAATTTTCTCGCTTACAGTTTTCGGATACTCGAAATTTGCTCGGTAAACGAAAAGCGAGAAGGTATATTTTGCAGTTGCATAGATAAATATTAATAACTTTATTGTTTATTGAGATATATAATTTATTATTTCACCATTAGTTGCGGAAATCTCTAACGAACAATTTCTTTTTTAATCGTTTCAAAACCTTCAAAATTGTCTATGTTATAGCTAGTTGAAATAAAAAAGCCGTCCGCGTAGTAACTAGTCCTGTCTAGGCGGCATTTAGTCGGCTTTCTCTTTTTCCGTATTTATTGACGCCATTAAGCTACTTTTTGACTCCGAAGAACTCAAATGTAGTCCAACACGGCCTACACCATTTTCTACTCCTTTGGACTGAAATTTGAGTCCAATAATTTTAGAGTGTAGATCGGACAGACAATTGAAGACATTACAAGACAATACTTTAGACAATACATGGCATTGCAACCGACCCCGAACCAGTCCTCCAATCTACTCCCCATAGAACGCCTGGACCCCTCCATGTCGCATTTGCACGGGGGTCTAGAAAAAGTACGGAAAACCCATACCGAAGGAGTCGACGAACTACTTTACCATCACATGATAACCTCTGATGGTAAAGCAGCTATCTCGCAATGCTCTTTTTTCTCATCTTCCAAGTATGGATCGCCAACCAGGATACTTAACTTGAAAGATCGAAGTTATGTCAACGACAGAGCCATTAGTGTCAGTAACAAATATATAAAATGTAGAAGTTAGGAATATCCAAAACTTAATTACAAATCATTGTAATTTGATTAAAACTTTTAATATCACAAATAATAGTTAGTATTATCAATAAAATGCGATAGGCTTCCAAAGCATTCTCAATTATAATGACTTAAGTACTAAGGTTTAGGAATCCCACCTGAACGTGCTCGATCAAATAAAGTTCGCTAGGATGTTTAAAATATTTTTATTATATTCTAAAAAATTGTCTTATTACGAAGGTAGATTTTAAAATCACAACACTTTATAGAAGAGGAATCTTCTTGGTCGAACAGTTTCTTCTCGATCGCGGCGATCTTCACGAGGAATAAAGAAGGCATCCAGGGCACGGCGTTTTCCATTAGACGGGATACTTTTTTAATACCGCTATTGAGATTTGTTTGCCAATGACAATGCCGACTACCTTGGAGCTCGGGCACAATGGAAGGAAAATTAATCGCCGGAATCTGCCTCGCGCCTATATATACATAAGTATATGCGTACATTGTAAAAGAGTCGGCTTGACTCGGCTCGGCCTGGCTTTTATGAAAAAAAAGCAAGTAAAAGAGGGACGAAGATACGATGAGATGGAAAAGGAGAAAGAGAGAGATATGACGACAGCCAAGGTGGGAGGGAAAGAGGGAATACGACGTCATAAGTCAGCGATTTCGTCTGCTACATTGACTCGCGAACTCTGCGCCTCACACTCTCGTGGTGAAAAGTGCACGAATGAATGCGCGCACAATGAAAAAGACGCGGCGCGTATGTCATTCCTTTTATCGCGTTTTATCTTTAAACCTTTGGCCGAGACCGTGTTCGCCAGCCTTCAAAAAATTAGGAGAAACATTACTCTTATCGCGAACCTTTCAGCTCGGCGTTTTCGAGCCGGTGCAGAAGGAATCGAGTCTCTTCCGCTTCAACTGCATTTTCCTTCCGGCCATTATTTTTTCTACAATTTCTTCAATTCAATTGTTGCGCGGGATTCCCTCTGTCTTACTTAGCTCCAGATACCAGAGGTGTCTGATACCAAACCTTTTTTGAAATCATTCTTCTTCCTCCATGTCGAATCAGAAAATATTACCCGTTCAATTCGAAAGAATAATAAAGAACGTTTTTATTGAAAAAGTATCGTTGTAGCGTTTGTTTCAACGAATACGGCATGCATTCACTGCAGTAAACCAAATTATCAGAATATGGTTGTTTAGCATACACAATATATGACAAAAGAAGTAAACTTGGCAATTATATAAACGTTTAAAACATTTACTCAATATGTTCCTGGAATTTGTCTCGGACCTTGGAAAACATCTCCCGTTTTTCTATTCAATTCTTTTGGAAGTCATATTATATTGCTGTACAGTAGTCATAAGTTGTCCCATCCAAAGTTGTCAGGCTGACCAAAGCTATTAATTTCCCCCGTCCAAAATTATACAAGCCTGTTCCCCCTTTTCTCCCTCCATGACGTTTCGGTTTGCGCATCGTGGCGACACTCTACAGACGCACACATGTAAACCACAATTTGAATTGCGATATTCGGCGAGGATCAGCAAACCTCGAAACACTTCGGTTATACACAAATACGGCAGTGGGGGAAGGGTGGGGATATAATTTTGGACAGTCAGCCGCCATTTTGTAAGAACTGATCCTACAACTTAGGATGGAGACTACTGTAGTACTTAATTTCAGTCATGGCAGTATTAAACAGTCACGTGAGTCCATCTCAAATGGATTTTTTAAAAAATGGATAGAAATTTTAAATTTATGTTCGCCATATTGGATCTATCATTTTGAAGTTCGCAAATCTAAGGTCGAATTCGTAATCAGCGACTCCGAAAACCCCTGAGTAATAAATTTCAAGCAAAATCCAATAGATTTGTAATATTATGTCCGCCATATTAAATTCGTGATTTTGAATTTTGAATATCGGCCAAACAAATTTTGAAATCAGCAACCTCAAAAACCACGATTTCAATGCCTTCGAGTTCAATATCGCGATTTAGATGCATTATACATTAAAATTTCCGTCGTAGTGGCACCATTTTGAAGCGGCCATTTAGATTGTAAACTTTTAGTATATAAGTCAGTATGCCACCCGATATAATACACTTCCTGATTGGGTTACGCCTTCATATAAAAAATTGAGAATTCATATCGTGTAACTTTTTTGTTTTCTCTCATTTTTTGCATTCAGGCGGCCATATTGAAAAATTTGCTGAATATAATCGAAAATTAATTACATATTCGGAAAGAGCGCACCCAAAAACAGTTGGATGCATGGAAAAATGCATTAACGCTTTCCGTAAAATCAAATGAGATGAACAACATCAACATTTTGCGCCGTTTTGGGCGTTATCGCCCAAATTTTTAATTTTAAGTCTCTGCTGTTTTTATTTTTTATTTTTCGGTTCATGTTTTATATTTATTAATGATTTTTTTCATTCTGATGATCGTAATTTCATTGCTGCGACTCTTCTTGCGTTCTGCAGAAGCTCTTTTTCGGGCTATCCTCATGGATGTTTGTCCGATGTCTAGAATAAACTTGTACAATTATCGTTAGTAGTCATTATTAATGGCAAATTATTCCTTAAAATTACATTATAAACAATTACAATGTAAAAAGTGAGGTCCGGTTTCAGACCAGGATTAGGTTACGCACCACTCTTCTATTTCAATGACGTTCTTCACTGTTACCTTCCGGAGGCGCTGCAGTTTTAATTAGGGACTTTAAAAACGAGGTCATAAATAATTACAAAACAATTGAGAAACGTAGAGGGAACCTTTACCCATCGTCAACATTTTTGCAGCTTTCCAGTTACACTATCATCAATTCAGACAACAGCGCCATCTACGCCAAATGTGCAATTTAAAACAACAGGAACATAGAAACTTTGATTGAAAACTTCAATTTCTGATATTTCTGATTCAAATTTTGGTTTGAATTTGCAAAAAATTATTAAAGTACGCTCCTTCACTTGAATGGACACGGAATAATACCAATAATATGAAATTAGTCGCTATTAACTTAATGATGTTTGAGTAAGTAGAGATAACAGGAGCGGGATACGTTTCACTGGGTTTATGTTAGAGCACATTCACGAAGCCTCGAAATGGTAAATAGATAGATGATGCGGCGTTCACAATGTATTTGTATATTAAGCCATAAGCATGTAATTCGGTTTCACCTGATATTGTGGGAGATGACGTTAAGTGATGATAACTGGAAAATGTTAAATTGACTAACAACCAAGTTATGCAATATGTGATCGCTGAACAGCAAAGAAAGTCATTAAAAAGAGTGATGCGGAACATTCTTTACGTCATGCGCTAAACACTCGTCACGTGTAATAATAATCTCCCCTTTTTTCGCGATCGCCCTGGCATAGGAAAAAGAGTTGAACCAAAATAAAACTTGCGTTTATATACATATTTTCCATTTTTTCTCTCAGCTCGTTAGTCGAGCCGCTTGCGCGCAGCGACTGCAACTTTTTAATTGGCGCGTATCGCGTGTTAATCAATTAAAAAAAAACACGAGTTCCGAAATGCGTTTTACGCCATGAAATTCTACGCCGCCTGTCGCTTCCGCCATGGCGGGAATATAAATTAACGTGCGATCAATATCGATGAAAATTAAGGGGACTGTGCGATGAACAGCGATGTCACTGTGACATATTTACAGCCTTTTCTCTCACCGAACATTTTACAACAATTTGGCTGAATAAATTATTTATTTGTTTTAAAATAATCGATTCGATACTAAACAAATTGTGTTTTATCTCTATATTTTTCCATTGAAATTTCAGTAAACATTGAGTCGTGTATTTCATAGAAATGATCAAATTTTTATATAAAAAACGTTAGCACTCGAAAATATTAGTGCAGATAAGATAGTTTAATAAATAAGATAAAATTCTTATATATTCTTAATAAAATCCCCCGATTATAATATAAATCGATGTAGATGAATGAAAATATTATGTGCGGGATCTTAAATAGCATAAAGAGAGATTGGAGGTAGATTATTGAAGGTGTAAAAAGATTTTGAAATGTTAGCAATTTAATCGTACACAAAAACAAAACAAAAATTGTAAATCACTTCTCCATGAGAGGTAAACGAAAGTAGACCCATCCGAACATTTCTAACATACCCACCACTCCTTGTTACTGATAGATGGCATTGTCATGTTAGTTGATAATAGTGTGACTGGAACGCTGCTATTATTACGATTTGGGCATAATGGTTCCCCATGCAATTCTCATTTTATTCCAAGGTTATAACGCCCAACGATATTTTGACAATAGTGGAATTAATTTCTGAGCGTCACGAGACATTTAATAGTGCTTAATATTTCATTGACACTTTAATTCATTTCTGTTTCCTATAAACGAAACTTTGTGCTGTTCAGTAAATCGCTTAACAAATACAGGGCCGATTATTATTGACTACAGAGGTTGGTTTCGGACCACCTTTTTTGAAAAGTCGAAAACGGAGATATTTCGCAAAAACACAAATAATCTAAAGAACCATTGTTGACAACGAAAACACTAACATGTGACAATACATCTAATCGGCAATTGGCATTGTTGCTTTCGAGATCAATAGGTAACAACATGAGCTGCTTAACGGGACGCTGAAATTCTGATCACACAGTGCTGACCGTCACTACTGGAATGAGGCCCTCGGGCCCAGGGTGACACATGGTAACTCGACCAAGAGGCTATTTTGTCGACGGAAAACCAATTTCTGGTCCAGATGAAGTCCAGACTTCAGCCGCCATTTTAACCGCTGCTGCAAAGGGACAAGGTTATCTGAGCACTATACACTAAGGGAAACTTAATGGCATTCTAGCTGAAGGGCGCATGCTTTCCTTTCAAAGAATTTTAACAGGGGATGCTTTCATGAATTCGAACGCATATTAGCGAGGATTTCGTCAATTTCGGGCTTAGGAAATGCGCGTGCTTTATATATATTTCACATGATATTATACGTAAAAGCAGGCAGTTAGAAAAGTATAGTATGGTTACAGTCCGTGCTATATTTGCTCACCTTCCAAACCTTTTCAGGATGAGCCATCGATCTCGCGTCTGCACACATACCACTTTCCTTTAGCTCGTGTATACCGTGGAGTGGAAGAAACTATATCTTGTGAAGATGCATGCCATATTTTCTTACTTCCCTCCTACATTACGTTAATTTTATGCATTTACATCACGGGAGTTTATTCCCTTTCATCTTATTAACCTTCCATATTTGAAAAGCTTGAATTGGTCATAAAATAGCACGAGGCAGTCCCTTCCCTTTTTCCCGAATTTCCTTTTTCTCACGTTAGGAGAACTGATGGACAAGTTGCCATTTAGAAAGCCGGTTGCACGGAATATCGATCAACTAAAATTGGGAAGGGAATTTACCGGACCACCGATTTAAAAGTGGCCGTGGGTCAGTGCGTCTAAATCATGGGCGTCACACGGAAGGGTCCTTTCGGAAACGGGGCAACGCTGGTGGTATGAATTGCCAGCTAACTCCATCCAGAGTCAACGGGGTACCAAAATTAGCATCCTGTTGAGCTAAACCAAAATTAGCATCCTATTAAGCTTTACTTAGTTCGATATCAGCATTCATGAAAGTGGTGCCTTGGTCGCTGTTAAGAATTAAAGAAGAAAGAATTCATATGAAACCACGACGGGCGAGGCCCTGCCGAGTGGGTGATTTTTGGGCTGTATTGGATTGATGGTGAATTGTGCATTGTTATGCGTCGCGAGTTGGATTGTAACTAACTCCAAGAATATGAAAGCTATCTTATTCTAGCAGAGGTTTCTCCCACATTAACCCGTGGTTGGAGGGACCAATATTAGTAATAAGATCTGTTGCATCACTAGCCTATTTTCTGAGTCTGAAGCCACCGTGGTCCACTCGCTGTATCAATTAATTCCGAATTTGCCAAACATGAGTTGGTGTATCAGGCCCAAACAGGCACTCATCAACACAGGAGCCGGTAGTTAGTGGATAATTGCACTGGCTCATCTGCGGATTCACACCAGAAGATTCTTTGTGTGTCTTGATCTCGAGAATCCATCAGAATTTGTCGGTACATTTATTCAATGTTCGCCAAGTACATAAATTGGAATCACCGCCCACGCAATACAAAATATATCAGATTAGACAAAAAAATCGGGGCTGTCAATACGTGGTAGTTTAATGACGCAGCATTCAAAGTCTTAAAGGAGGCACTGAATATCACCCGGGAAGCGTAATCGCGTATAACTCGATAGATGGTACAGCGACATCTGAGTTTCGCATAAGGCGCGATTCCAACTACCGAAACGGGGTCAATGCTACTCAATGAGGTGATTTGTAACTGAAGATGGAAGAGGTGTGTAAGAACTCGTTGTCCATCAACGAAGAACATAACCAAAAACTGTGTTTTGCGCAGTTGATCGACCTGTATCGCCTTCTAATAATCAGCTGAATGGTTATGTTCCATTGGAATGCAAGTCAGCCAAGGATAAACCTTTTAGAACGAGAAATACGTGCGTTAACTGAAGGAATATAAGACGTGAGTTTTTTTTAAGATTAGCGTGTGCATGATAACTCATCTGATTGGGCAGGGGAGAGCCGTATATCGGCAGCTCGCGCGACGAAATGGGCTGAATCTCCATCAGTTTCATTAACCGACGTAGCTAACTCGACAGATTTGGGAGTTAAGTGCATTAGCGTGGTTCTCTGGGACGAAAGTCCAATATTGGAACATTGGTCAAACAGAGCTCATTATCTGATCACGCTACGACATGTGTACTGAGAGAAGTTTAAGGCATCACCTGCGGTAATGCGTATAGAGGAGCAGAGGAGGTGTTATGCCCTAAGACAACCACCACGCAACTTTTAAGACGGCGGCTGTTCCAAAATAAAAAACGGCCTTTATGCTAACACTCAATTTGTACGCAGTATGGCTGCCATCCTCTTCCACTGGAATGCTGCTTGTCTGTATTTAGGACAACTGATATCCCAAACTAAGGTAGCCGTCATCCTAATCGAAAAAAGGCAGCCATCTCTCATTTTGCACCGCAGGTACCTCTACTAGTAACTTAACATAGTTGAACATAAACAAAAGCTAGAGCGCACACAACAAAAGGGACTATATATTTTCTAATCTTATACGATGTTTCATGTATGACTTAATATAAATTGCTATGATGTACTCTTCTCTATTATCGAATATTTCGTTATTTTATTAACGATCTACGTTGTTGTGGAAACAAATTTTTAGAAACCACAACTAATATTTTTTCCCATCTAAATTAAAAAGTAAGACTCTATTGGGGAAATGCCATAGGCTGTTTCTTGTAGACTGCTTCAAATTATATGTTTTATAGGAATGGATTGAAGAACTATACCTCCCTTATATTTTCAAATATTTGCTTAGAAACGTGCCAAATCGATGTTTTGATTTGTAGTGTTATTGAATGAAAAACGTTGGGTATTTAAGTATCTTTTATAATTATATTTGGCTTCTAAATCGAAGTACGTGACAATAATTGCAGAAATATGCTTAATAAAATGAAATTCTCTTCACATAAATACACATAATAATAAAACCGACATATTTCAGAATTTAATAATTTCTTTCTCGATCGAACTCCTCTACATACGCGTCATCGATTCCGTCACGGGAACAACACTTGACCCGCAAACAATATCGGCGAAAATCCGCGAATATTAAGCCCGGTGAAAATTCAAAGTCTAAATTAAAAGAGCGAAGAAAGCTGAGCGAGGTTGCGTGGTACGCGGAACGGGGAGAAATTCAGAGCTTTTGTTTGTAGCGAAGTAGAATTTAACGGCGGAAAATACGGAATTCGAACACTGTCGTCGGCCATCTTTCATTTGGTGCCGGCGGCGTGCAATTTATATTTAGACGTGTAAGTCGGAGAAAAGGCCGAGAAAACTTTCTAAACAATACGCCGGCAATACCAGAAACGGGGATGAGAGGAGAGGGAAGGGTAAAACACCTCTCGATATTGCGAAACTCAAAAAAAAAAAAGTTTCAAAAGTGCCGGTAGTACACAAAAATGGGTTGTGCTGTTTTCCTACTCGAGCACGTTTGTCGAGTGTATAATTCGTAATCGTTGTAATTGCGCGCGGTATACTAGATGCAATCATATTTGCAAATTCGAATTCTTGCAAACTGCATCAAAGTCGCGCATTCGGACTAATTGTTCGCTTTATAACTTTATTAACGAATTCAGTTATGGCGTATCAGTAGCCGAGAAAATGCCATTTCCGTTTGCACACGTGGATTTAATTCCAAAGGTTGCGCTTTATCCAAGTGGCCCCAAATTCTATTTAACGATAATTTAAGTTATCATTGGCACATACAAAAATGTCATTTGCATATACATTTAATTCGCTAGAAGAAGACCAATTAGGAACTGTCTGTTACGCTTCTGAGTTTATTAATATATAAATTAAAAATATTATTCATTATACGTGCCCGTTAATATTTAGGGTGTGAAAAAATAGTCAAGTGTGGTTAGTGTGGTAAACTTTGTTCCAGAAGTTATCAAAGAAATTTTAAAATATAATTATTTTATTCATTAAATCTGGTATACTTTTAAAATTACGTTGTTTTATCGTGGAATATGTCTACACTGACGTATAAAAAATATACAAAATGTAATAAATACACAAAATTTACTATTTATTTAAATATCGATACCCATTTAGAACGCTAAATGCAAATTTTACATGTTTTAAAAGGTCGATTAACTCGGATATTAAAATAAATTCAATAGATTTTATCGAAACTTAAGATACGTTTAAATAATTAAAACTGACAGATCAAGACGTGTCATAACAATAGGAGAAATAATTGTAGAATCTATTTAAATGTAACATAATAATATATGATTATTTCACTTTCTATACTAAAATTATACTACAATCCTAACAATTTTCTAAAATGATTAAACATTTACAATAGAAGGCAATATTGTATTAACATTGTAGTATCAAATATATATCAAAATAGTTTCTGATTAACTCATGATTCATTAACAATGACATTAGAAAATTATACCTATATTCGAGAGCATAATATTAGATCATGTACACATTTTAACTAAAGCTTTTATTCGATGATATTGTAGATGATAGTATCACAAATCGTTATCGGAAATGAAATCAAGTTTCATTTATAATTTACTTACAATTTTTGTCAGACCTTTTCTTGCACGTTTTTAATCAAGAATATAAAATATATTGGTTTTGTTATAAAGTATGTCAATCTTTTTACAGCATACCGAATAGCATTTAGTACTTTTTGGAACGAATTCGATGTTTTTTATTTTTAATTTTATTGACATAGAAATATACACAGATAATAATTTGGAGAATTCATTATACATTTTATGTATGCTCAAATACAAATTGTGTTCAAGCAGTATATTGGATACCAAATTACAGAACTATTTGCGGAATTAGTAAATGAAATGACCCGTCAAAGCTGTATGTTATGACTTGAAGAAAGATTTTAAATTCTACAAAATTACTCTTTTCCCCGCAAAAGTAACCTGATAAGTACTATAGCTTAATGTTATTATTTTAGTTGAATTCTTCCAACTTGAAAAAATGTTCCTTAACCCCATTTACAACGTTTTCTTATAATATGCCATAGATAGTAGTGCTATACCATACAATATAGATCATCAATATCTGTAGTAAGCATCTGTCAAAATTAATTTAGTAATAAGAATTAGTATATAAATTTACATCCGCGTAATTGATTTAAAATCTCATTATGTAAAGGTTGGTCGCTCTTAGTCGACGGAAGTTTACTGTAATGTGATTAAACTTCTAATTGAACGAGAATCTTGTCGTCAATTCAATCTTCAGTAATTCAAGGATTCTAAATATACTTGTTAAATTCTGCACAATTACGATCAAGGGAAACCAAATTTTAAGAAAATCGAGCTCGGTAACCAAGTCTGACATGTAGTCATCGGCTATAAATACGCGTATTATATGAATGCTATTTCCAAGATGGTACTTATGAAATATTAAGTGTACTTTTTATCGTCCCTCGTTACGAATGTTCAAAGTGAATCAAAAAGACATTTTTCATGATTTTATTACATCCAGCGTTTACTTAAACATGAATGCTATTACTAATTATAACCAGTAAATAATATCTGCGGTTTGTAGTATAGCTGCTGATTTAGTTTGGTTTGACAACTAACTAAAACATTATTTATATTGTCCTTATAGATTTTAATGAATGAAGGACCTCCATCAAGTTTTTCCTCAGCTGCGTGTATCTTGGATCTCTCCAGCATCAGATTATGTCAGCAATATTGTTTTTAACACTACATTTTTTTAGTTAGTTGTAGATAAAGTAAATTTACATATTTATTCAGACAATTTATTTCAAAATTATACAAATAATGAAACATTCTTCCAGTCTAAATATTTCTTTACTTTATAATACGGCAAACGTCTTTAAATGTTTCAAATAAATGTTATTACAATCAGTACACAGACAAAAAGATAACTCAACTTTATTAAAGAAGTAATTAAAGAAGTAATTATTACTCTTTCAATATTTTGTGAATAAATTATCAGTTGTTATATCCCGAGACCTTCAAAATTATCGGAAATATTGCGATTAATTTTGAAGGTCGAGGGGTATTCGGCGGATTATTTTTTGTGACCGGTATTTGAGGTTACAGTTGAGCAGAGAGGATAGACGAATATATGAATTTAGAAGTTTTAACAAATAAGTAGCGAGTGCAATTTCGAATGCAATTTCCAGGAGCTGCCGTGGAATTTCCAGTATAATTTTAAACAAATGACCATAGAACACTTTGAATATCGCCCTCTAATTGGCTGAAATCCACTCGCAAAAAATAATCCATTGTTATGTGACATTAAAACGATACGCAACCCCATTTCGACAAAAGGAACCAGAAATTAACAAGTTGTAAAATGCTGTAAAGGAAAATATTTGCATCAAGTAATCAAGAATTTACTAACATTAGAAAAACAGTTACTCGTGAAATAAAAGACATAACCACAATAGATCAAAATAAAGTGATAATATGTACATATGTTTGAATCATTAACATGGAAAGGACCATTCAAAGAGCCAAATTTAAGTTTTTGTAATGAAATTACAGAGTATTTTGTTTCAACCATTGTAATACGAATTTAAACAATTTTTCTTCTTTTAATTCATTCAAGAGCTATAAAAATCTTGTTTAAAATTTATTTATTTTATGTTAAACAATGCATAGAGCACCTGAACACATTCAATCGTCTCTGTTAAAAATAATGAAATTTGTTGTATGTTTTACTTAAAATCAGTGAATTGAAAAATTAAGAAATGAAATTACGTTTTATATTTTAAGATCTGAAGCTAGAATATGCTTTTGACGAAGTGTAATATAAAAAATCATATATTTACAAATTAGATAAAATAATACAAATGTAATTCAAACATGGTGCCATATTTTGTTTAGAATATACTTTTAAACAACTCATATTAATTACTTAATTAATTTCACCATTTTAATACTTGTTTTTAATAATAAATTGTCCCAAATTTTTGCACGATACATTTCAGGACACATTTGAAAATATAATTCTACACTCAGAGTTAAGGGTGCAAATACAAGTTCACGAAAATGTTTCAAAAACATTCAATTTACATACCAATGAAATTCATTTATGGATAAGGAATTTTGAAAATCTATTCGAAGAAAATGCGAACGAAGCTTAAATGCAGCCACGAAGGCACGTCCAGCTTGCGGCTCATTGAATGTATATGCAAGGCCCTATTCACCGTCGACTGTCACCTGTCAAAGATTAACTTCCTGGTTCTTCGCACTCGTCCGCAGGAAATAATAAAAACTACGGGACGATGGCGAGGAAAAAGGAGATTTTCCCGTTGGGTGGACCATAATGAGAAAAGTAATTCCAATTTAAATAATATCCCGCGAGAGCGCGGAGAGAAAATATTATCCGCACGCCAATTTCCGAGATGACGTTTCTCTTCTTCTCACGAAGTACGAATCTCTCGTAAAGTTTTTCTTCTTAGTTTTGAATCTTTTTTGGATTTTTTCTGTTCAGGTGAATTACGATGGTGTAAACTTCATTTGTCGAAAATAATAGTTCACTTGTTATAGGCCACTTTCGTTGTAATTTGTCGCATTTTAATTGTTTTAATATTATACAGCAGTGAGTAAGAATATCGATATGAGGAGAAAATTAAAATTTATGTTTTGAGTTGATTATAGTCGTCTATAAATAGTCTTGTTATTGTTGTATGAGTGACCTGGTCAGGTTAGCCTGCCTTAATATTATTCTATGGAAACTGTATATATACCTAACTTAGCATGATACGAGAATCTTCAAATCTAAAATCAAATCCTGACTAGATTCATTAGTTGAAAATTAAATTTTTCATTGGAAATTTAAGGTTGAGCGGGGGGTGAAACATTTGACATTTCTTTCGAAATTACAGTAAATTTAATATAAAAAAAACATTCAGAAAAATATTTTCTAGCGGTGATAGTTGTTAGTTAGATCTTTATAGAAATAAAACTTGAGATCTCCCAAAAGCATTAGAATTATAACAAAGTGTTTTGGCTACTTTAGGACTATATAGAAACTGTTCCGCTTTTAAGGAACTCGGTGGGGTCAACTAATTTTAGCTGCAGACGAAATACTGAATTGAAGAAGAAGTGAAACAGATATATTGATATATGCACATATTTTCTTGATTAGTACACGAATTTGTAAAGTGTGTTACTCAATTGATCGTGGAACTGGTAGGTCCAAGTAAGTTTGTTGCTCCAATTTATTGCTTACCGTGACATCTTTTCTAGTCTTTTTTTTTAATAACTGTAGAAACAATTATAGAAATTTATATCTATTTGTGGTATTAGAAAATTCAAAGACAGCTTTTTATCTTTGTTAATACTAATATTATGTGATGTGACATGGATAACCAATAACCAATAACACATCATTTATTCTTAAATTTATATCCACCTATACCATGCGAATGGAATAAAATCGTTAAGCCCAACATAAAATTAAAACAATCTTATGTAATACTGAAAGGCTGGTACCTCCAAAAAAGATTAAATTAAAATAACGCCATACTTTGAAAAAGTAATTATTTAGAGTATTCCATTTTTCATTGCTACTTGGAGTGGAAAAGTCGCTCTAATAACTGAATAAATGCTTTCCTTGCAACATGTTATTTAAAGGCAAGTTGATCAGTGGTCTATCAGACTATGTTTATAAGTTTATGGTAAGGAACATTAAGATATTTTAGAATAACGGAAACATTATTAGACACTGATCATAGAATCGACGTAGACTGATCTTTAAGGACTAAAATTGGTTGAAGATGCTTGTTTTCAATTTTAACAGATTCCTCTAACATTTTGAGATAAGAGGTCGTATAATATACCACCGTTTGAATAACAAATTGTATAATGAATGAGACGTATTTAGATTGTAATCGTTATTAGTTCAGAAAATGTCAGTACTTTTATTGCTTTCCAATAATTATGCTAGAGAAAATATGCTAGGTATAACAGAAGATATAATTGACGATATTTAATTATTGGTATTCATAGTTTAGGATAAACTGAAATTACAAATTACGCATTCGCTACTAAAAATAAATGTACCATATCTACATTACATATAACATACCACATATACGTAAATGTCTGGAGGTATGTAGTATAAATTGTACTTTGATAAATGATAATTATCAAAGTTAATCCACATGCGTGAAAGTCTGGTATCGTGTTTTAATAATACCATACATAAATTTATTATTGAGCAATATGTATTCATGGTTTAGAACTCAACAATTTATTTGTTAAACACCTAAAAATTCAAAAGCATTATATTCGTTCTATATACCGAACATTCATTTCTTGAACATAGAATGAGGTTTACTATTTACGACGAGAAATAATTTTGAACACCACTCGAGTTGTACTTTGCTTCTAAAATTAGAAGACAGTCTATCACTATTTAGTAGAAGCCACCTTTATCAGAGTGTTTTCTAAATTGCTGCTACTGGCGTATAATATCCTACAGTGGTAGAGGAGTTATGGTATATAATTATATACCAGTTATGGTATATAGGTATATAATTATAATTACATGACCTGAATGTATCGACAAAATTAATAAAGATTACGAATAAGTAATGAAATAAGAGATGGAGATGAAACAAAACAATAATATTTAACCTCAAAGTATCTTACATTTTTATGAAATGATTAATGTGAGCAAATTTCCTTTCGTTAACTGTCAATCCATCTCGCTGATAAATGTCAATAAATTATTTACATTACGAAAAATTGTATGACACAAAGATACATCGACATGAAGTAAATTAACTTGCCAGTGTAAAAACTGTAATGAATGTTCGCGATACATAAACATCTACTGAAGCAAAAATGCACATTTCGACACGTCCCATGGGACGGCGAAATTACCGTCTAAAAATTCAAAACTCGAGCTTTTGTGCAGGGAGACATTTTCAGTGGAACAGCTTGGCGCCTAGTACGGCAGTAGTGCAAGAAAGCACCGGCGAGACGAAAAAGACGTCGGAAACCCAAGAGGAAATTAAATAGATAACATTTGCCATCCTAATCGAGCCGGAGCGAGACAGTTTCATCCGCGTTTAACGGTCGACGATATATTCAAAGTTTACCACGTCTACAAGCAGGAAGGAAATGACTCCTATTCAGGGACGTATTCCCCATTCTTTCACCCCTCTCATAACATAATCCAAAATTCGAATTTCCAGGTAGACCTGAGAACAAGAGGATTCGAATGTTTTTCCACATTGTCGTTGAGTATTCGTTTTAACTCAGTATTTATAGGTGTACAAAGATGTCAATAGAATATCTTAACCCTTTTCGTCCCAAAAGTCCGGAATTTGGACAGAACTTTCCAAAACGTTAGATGACCTCCTCTTTGAAATGTCGTAGAAAGAATCAGCCGACGACTTCAATGAAAAACGTGATGATCATTTTGTTGAAAAAATACTTTTTTTTTTTGTTTCATCGCAAGAATCGCTTTTTTTGTGTTTAAAAGGACAATGCTGACCATTGCAATACGTAGTATTGGCAAAATTGGCAAAATGGCGGCTTCAAGATGGTGCCTGCAAATTGTAATTTTGCATTTTCTCGCAAAGTTATCAATTATTTGACCACGTAACGGTTGAAATCATGGAGAATTTGGACGAAAAAGTAATTATAATCATTTGTGAATACCTAATCTCAATATTATTCATTCATAACCTCAAATTAGTTACATGCAATGGACTTGTACCTTTTTTTTCTAATTTTCACTGAGTTTTCGACGTTTCCGTAATACTTACGTGCGAAATTGAAAGTGACATGATTGTGACTTCTCAATAATCGGGTTCTAACCTAAAAATTGAGTACAGGACGACAATTATGTGCGCATTCCTATCTGGTATTACGACGTTTGTTGGCTTAAGAAAAGAGAATATCAGAGTAAACTAAGCAGCAAGTGATACCACAGATTATATACAAAGAAAGTCTAAAAAGCGTTTGGAGACCCACATTTTAAAAAAATGAAGAATTGATCCGGTGACAAGTGTGAAAGATGAACATCTTATTATTCAGAATGTTATAAACATTTTTGCATGGTAGGATTCAATCATTTCATAAAGTTACAAGGAGTAACCATATTACTATTGACTCAATTCACCGTTGTCATTTCTTTTAAAAATCAAATACAAAAAATGTTATCAAAACGAAAGAATAAAAAAATTGTTAAAAAATGAAAAAATACAAACAAAATTTAAGTACTAAAAAATACTAAAAAAAAGTGACTCTCCGAATAGCGTTTACTTCCCGTGGTAAGAGTCGAACAACGGCAAAATATGCATTGACGGATAACAACGTGATGTACATCGTTGTAAATGTATGCAGGTAAGGTATTATATTGATCATCAGGAATAAACAACTTTGAAATTAGACATTGGGGGATCGATGTATTTACAGATGTAATTATACTCCATTTTTAGGTTATAAACCAATCATGGATAGGTCACAATCGTATATAATAATTTTCAATTTCACACGCACGTAATGATACGGAAAAGTCAAAAATTGAGTAAAAATCAAACAAAAAATCGATAAAAACCCATTGTATATAACTAATTTGAGGTTATGTGATATTTGTGCCTCAAGATGCAAAATGACAGCTTGCGGACGCCATATTGAAGCCGCCATTTTGTTTTCTGAAAAAAATCTGACGGGACAAGAAAGGGCTGAGCAAAAAGACGCGATTAGTACATTTTGCAATGGTACGCATTGCCCTTTTAAACGCAAAAAAAGCGATTTTTGCGAAGAAACACGGAAAAAATCAGTATTTTTTTCAACAAAATGGCCATCACATTTTTCTTTGACGTCGCCGGCTGATTCTGACCACAGCGTTTGAAAGAGGACGTCCAAATCTATCGATTTTGACTAATTTCAATTTTTTCGCCGTTTGGATCAAAAGATACAGCGTTGAAAGTTATGTCTAAATTCCAGATTTTCGGGACGAAAAGGGTTAACAGAAATAAGTTGAATTTTCCAACCAAACCAGTTTGATTGCATGAAATTCGTCATGAATCTAAATAAATGGTTATGAAACACATCCCGTTCGGTTGTAAATATTTTAGTTTGGTTAACAGAAACAAACAGTTAAGTCATTACCATAAAACACATGAGCTGTGAGAAACAAAAAATCACAAGGTATCACTTGACCCATCAAACCAAATTAAAAAATCCCCATCAACTTTTAGAGGGATGAGGAAATTCAGTCCACCGTTTTGACATGGAATTATAACTGATGTATTATATACTCCATGTGAATTGTATACTTCAGTTGAATTTGAAATGTATTTACATTGTTTTTTTTTTTGTATATATAATTTAATAAATTATATATAATTTAATAACTATTGATTTTCTTGTATGTTGAATTTGTCTGTGTATTCACGTCTTGAATTTGTGTATCGAATCTACATAGAACCGGTTTTATAGTGAAATTATTGGTATAATGGATATTCAATTTATACCGGAATTTACATAAAACTGATACACTCTTTCAAGTCTACTAATTCGAGTAATCGCGGACTAATTAAATAAAAACTTAATCCGAGATTAACTCTCAGATTGATCGATGTTCGTACTATATAGCTCGCGGCTTGCAGGCCACTTCGTCTTAACTTTTCGAAGCAAACTTATTTAGATACCACAATTAATCAGTTCGGTTGAATTAACAACAAAAGAACACTTTTGTTCCAACAATTGGAAATCTAAATTTTATAACCAAACACTTTTTTTTGTAAATCTAAAGTCATAAATACGCATCACCATCTTACCATTAATGTTAATATGTATTGATATAATTTATTATATAATTAACAATCATATTGCAGGACTGCAATTTGACAATAATTACCAGTCGATATATAACAAATCACGAAGTAAAGATTGTGTAACGAAAACGAATATGATAGGCGATTCTCTACAGCCTTTAATTTTCCGCCTAAAAAATTCATCAATAACTAGTTCACTTGCGAGTTTCATGTTGTTTGAAATTTTTATATTGTAAGAAATATGGAAAGAATAAGAACTTTTTAAATGATTTTGATATGTCAATAGCAAAACGCAGAAACTTTGGGTTCTTCGACACGTTTTACTTATATCAAGTAGTAAATACAGAATGACATGTCATGTCCATTAATTGTGATTGTTGATTCTACAGTATTTTAGGTCTAAGAAGTTCCCAAAAAAAATGTCGGGAATATATAGATGCTTTACCATCAAGGCAAGTAATAGTCATTATCAAATATTTTTCGTGTGGTGGTCGGCATTTAAAATAATGAAAGCTTTTAACCGCACTTCGAGAGTTCTTTCACCCATTTTAAGATATTTTTTTAAGGGGACCAAATGTCATTTTTAAAAGTTCAATAATAAAATCCTATTTTTTGTTAAATTGCAATTTTTTCATAGGCAAATATGTATTCTCTTTGGTTGAAAGTGATATTATTTTGTATTGAAAAAATTTAGATTATATGCCGAAATATAAATGTCCTGAGAAAATAAAAAATCACGAAGTAAAATATGTACTAAATAATTGAAAACAGATATAACAAAAAAAAGGTGAAGCCTTAAACACTTAATACAGTAAAGTACAATTACATGAATTTTTTTTTAGTTCTGTCAGTAATTAATTCATTACATATACCCAGTACTCAAAATCAATAAGAACGACTCACACAATAAAGTTTCCACGATGTATTCATTATTGACTTTTAATATTTAAAAGTAAGATTTGTCTAACCGAACTAATATTATAATTACATTCGAGTATTTAGGCGAGTAAAAGATCGTGTAGCAAAAGATAGTATATATATATATATATATATATATATAGCTTAACATCAACACAAAAGCATATTTTGAGAACAAAGTGTGTATATTGTGCAAATTATAATTTTGGAAAATTGCTGGTGTATTAACTAATTTAATTGGTTAACGTCTTGAATAACACATAAAGTTAAGATATCGTCCAAAAACGTTAACCACATTCACAAATCACATCTACGTTACGTCACGCCTGGAGATTTTCCTAAACGAATGTACATAAATTTTTTAAATTGTATGACTTCAGGTGTACCATTTAGAATTCTGCTTAATTAGATATTACGAGCAGCCATCACGTTGAATTTCAGTTATATCCGAGCCCGTTAAATTACAATTTTTCTACAATGAAGTTAAATTATAATATAATTAGTCTTCCCTTTTATAAGTATAAATACATCAATCTTCGTCATCCAAACTGCTAAAAATAAATATCAAAACGTTGATTTTTTATTTAAACGGTTTTTATGAGTTTAAATAATAAGCGGGCCACTGAAAAATCTAAATCGACATTCAGTATATTCAAATCAATATATTATTATACGATAAGAATTAAAAATTTTACTTAATATTTTATAATGGATACTTCAATTTATGTATGCTTTTGCAATGAAGGGTGGAATCTGGTGCTTAGTACATACAAGCCTTGTATTTGGAACGGGCATATTAGCAAAAATAAAAAGTGCACTATAATTATAATCCTAACCCTAAAATGTGGTAAATTGGACAAATTCTTAGTAAACAAATATCAATATACTCATTTAGAATAGTAGATTTGAAACACCGAAGTTAGATAAGTGAGATAAGCCTCATTTTATTATTTATTAGGAGTTTTGATGCTACTAATAGAGCACTTGATCACACATTTATTTATGCATTTATAGCATGATAATTCTGCAACACAACTAGCAAGGTGCAACAGGTGTATAGAAAGAGGACATTCGTCCTTTTCTCCGGTTTCTATAGATTCGCCTGCAATATTGATTTCAGATCAATAGTAATGCGATGAAATTTCATTCTGATTATTTTTTGAACTCCATTAACCACGTTATTAAAGACATGTTTCCAATCATTTATGAGTATTATTGAAGCAAATGTAATTACATCTTTACAAAATGGATTTAACTTTTCAGCAAAATTAATCAGTAAAATAATTCATAAACTTGCTATTCGATTTGAAAATGTTCAATGCCGCGGTATTTAGTATATTTAGTATAAAATAGTCTAACATTAGTAATTATCTATTAGAATACATAATATTTGATTTATTAAAAAATTTCAATATTTATGTGCAATAAAAATCTTTGTTCATAAAGGAGGGGGGTTGATTGCTCTAGTTTATCAGTTTTTGACAGTAATTCCATATTAATTTAAAAAAATGGTAATAATATATTAAACTCTTCAGTTTAAAAACTATAAACATACATCATATATTCGTCTAAATAGAGTGGGCATTACTTACTTGTTGATATATATTATGTTATATTATGTATGCCACTGAATTTATACGCCCGTCAAAAAGGAAATTAACAATTACGGAGCCATAGTTCATAAATGTGCAAAGAATACTTATATCACACTGCAAATATCATAAATGCTTCCTGTGACGTGAAGATCTCCTGGGCAACAATAAAATCATTTGGAGACATTTAGACATCCTGAAGATCGATGCGGTTAAGTTACGTTGACTTCCGTATAAAAATAAAGCTTCCAAATATAAATACATTTAAATAATAATTTTACTAATTTAGATTCTTTAAATGTACCTTTTATATGTCTTTTGAATGAATATCTGTATCATTAATCGTCTTGAAATGTGTATTGCTGTACACAGTCTCTCATGCAAAGTTCTGTTTTTAATGCAGTTTAATACAACGTAAAAACAAAGCTAAAATATGATAAAACCATTAATTTTATTATACTATATTTAATTCTAGGTTCAAGTTTTTTAAAATTACCTACATACATAGTAGATTCTTTTAGGGCATACAAATGTTCGGCTTGTCATCAACTTGTCCGATGTTCTCCAACTCCTTTTGAAGATGTTAACAATCTTTGGGCGTCCTGAGGAACTCCTGAGTCTTACCGCAGGAGTGGTTTCGCGAAAAAGTTCACGTAATGAATATCCGTATTGATGAAATGAAAGCAAATTATGAATAATGACAAATTTTAAAAATAAGTTAATAACTCCTGTAAAATAGAATTTTATAATCATAAATAATGGTTAAATGTGTTCACATTAAAATAAAAGTTACAAATTAAATATTTCATTTAAGGAGTAAGTATCACTTCATATATTTATAATTTGTTCTACGATGTTCTAGAAAATATTATACATAATGGAAATACATACAAAGTTTATTTTATGCAAATTCAGAAAGAATTCTTCTAATTGCTAATTTTAGGAGTATAAAATAGCATCGAGTATTTACTAATAATGCTAAAAAGCTTTGTCAGTGATTCATCGCGCAGATGACTAAGTTAATTGAAAGTTTAAAATGTTTATAGTATAAATTATGAATTATTGCATTGTCCAATTACTCCATAAGTACATTGAGGTACTTTGCATAGACCAGTCATTTTCAACATTCTGTATATCAGTGATGGTATGACCTACCCTAAAGTGTTGTGAAAATGTAAAATATATTCTAATAATGTAATTACATTTTGATGTCGCATTCATAATAGAAATGTAGTTCATTAATATAAATTAAAAGTCAATTATTTATCATTTAAATAACAGTATAAAAAGGTGTGTTAATTAATTTGTCAAAAAGGGACTGCGACGGGAATACTTGATGTAGTTTTTCTACTAAACGTTTTATTTTATTGCATTAAAAGACGAAAATCGTGGTTTTTCGATTTTGTATTTGGTAAGGGTTTAACTTGATTACACAGTTGGGAGAATATTTAATAAACTTAATCAATTTAAATAATTAACTCCTTTATTAGTTTTATCCATGCTTATGATAATGAAATTTGAACAATTAAAAAAAATTATTTTCAATAACACCTTAATTTGAAATAAAGTTAATAAAAAGCTAACAAAATAAGGTAATCTTTTGGATTAGACACAAAACTAAAAGTACAATACTTTTTTGTTTATTTTTGCCTCCTAATCCCGAATATGATAACAGAAATTGGCTCTCGTGTGTATTGCAGCTGCTAACTAAAAAAAAGCGCTAAAAAGGGGCTTTTTTCATTTTTTTGCGTTTACCTTGAAAAATACGAGCTTGACAACAAATGAAAAATTCAGGGCAACAATTGGTCAACTCATTTATCAAAATAAATTTTTTAACTTTTCGGGGCAACAAACAGTTAAGTTGCGGTATTTGAAAATACTTTTGTGATTGGTTGTTACCATGAAATTTTTCTTTAGTGAGAAACAAGTTTTTCCTTAGGGAAAAACAGGCGCGTTTTACAGAAAATAAGGCATGAATGTTTGTTGCCCGGAACGGTTTTGCTTGTAATATCTGTTTGTTGCTCCGAATTATTGGAAGATTTAAACGTACAGTCAAGTAAAAAATAAGTCAACGTTTGTTGCCCTGAGCTCTTCAAATATTTCCAGTAAAAAATATATAGAAACCTTTGTTGCAGAGAATTTGACGCTCTCCATTTTTTGTTATCAAAATTTTTCGTATGATTTGAGCATTTACAAATTACTCAAAACATGATTGTTTGTGATCTTTTTTAAGATGGTGGTTCCGTTTGCCCGACTGTCAGTTTTTATTGTCACATTCGTTTTCATGAGGCAAAACTACATGAAAAACGTGTAGATTTTTCATTTTTAATGCATTTCCACGATCCGAAAGTTTAACAAAATAAATATAAAAACTCTATTTTATCCCATTGAATCATGAAAATATAATAAGCTTCAAAGTACATAAATATTTCCCACAATCTGTGGTAAATTTATAATTAGTATTGATAATAGATTTAGATGTCTTCATATAGTTCAATCAGATAATTTAGTCATCGTTTTACAATATTAGTTTAATCTACGGCTGTAATGTTTAAAAATACAGATTACATTATTAGCTGCAGGTTTTTAACGATTCAAAAATTCTTTTAGCACTATTTTCACTCACAAATGTTAAATTTTTATTTTATTCAAGCTGTAAGTAAATTAATTCCAGCAATGATTTAGTAATGACAAGCTTCTGAGCGAGGAACCGCGATTGCTGAAGAGGAGCGATAGATCAGGCACACAAGGATTCCAACTGTGTAGCTTAATCTCAAATTTAACATGAAATCCTTTCTTTCTACTTTATTATTGGGAAGAAATATCTTTTATGTGTTACATGGGGCTTATTACTGGTTAACACAATAAATAATAAACCACCTTATTGGTAATTGGTAACGCCCGAAAATATTGTCATCCAGCGTTATCATAACCCATACATTAATCAACACTATCATCAGCTATCATTGTTTCTTTTCAAAAAACAAAGAAATAAAAACAATGGATTAGCATCGGTCGAGGATTTTCTAAACTCAATTCTATCAACAAAATTTGCTCGTAAATGTATGTACTTTTCAAGTTATAAACGAGTTTGAAAGAATGGTTAAATGGCGACTTTAGTTAGCAAATGACACTTTTTCATAAGACAAAAATTTTAATCTTCCGTCACAGAGGTTAACGCACAAAAATATTATACTTCCGATAGTATCCATTCGAAGTTCTCCTTATTTATTAAAATTATCATCATAACATATTTAACATTATCTTAATTACTATTTTATTATATCATAGTTGGATATTGCTATGATCTTATACGATGTTGGCGAAAAAATCCAATTAGTCAAATCTCGTATTCTGCTGAATGTGAATTTATTTTCAATCAGTTGCATCTTTAACGAATTCAAACAAAATTGCACCAGTTTTTTTGGGTCGAATAATTTCTGAATATAATTGTTAACAACTGTTTTATATTAATTGGGTTATGTAATAAAATCTGACAATAAAAACTATGTTAAATTACATTAAAAACAAAGAACAAAATTCATTACAATTGAATTTTTGTTTCTGAACAAATTATTACTGTGACAGTAAATGCATTGCTACAAATTTCTGGAAATATACCCCAATAGAAGTCTACTAGTTAAAAATCGATTTTTTATTTTACGCCATTATTTAAACAAATTAGAAAAATTTTTTTTTTAATTTTCGGGCAAAGGGTTACAGTTAATTTAATAACTGTACATTACGTATAGAAATAGACATTTCTTTAAGATTTAAATTTAAAAAATTAGGCTTGTAAATTAATTTGATAAATTTCATTCCATATGGTACTGGAATCCAGATTATTAATATTACTGGGTTGGATGGAAATTCCACTAAAGTGATCTTATAGCTCTTATTAGTGTAAAATGTAGTTTTTTAAAATATTTAAAAGATGCCTTAAATAAACGCTAAAAGAAGAGTATATTCTTCATTTTACTAAGAGACGTTTTTTTTCAAAAAGTGAAAAAAGAAATTATAATTTATAGAAATTCAAAATACTGCTCTAATGCACATTATAAGTACAAGATTTATTTACTATTTTTACGAATTTTTATAATATTAATTCCTGAAATTTAAAGGTTATCACTGAGGAGTTCAGACGTAACAGAGGTTCAGCGAAGCGAAATCCATAATTATAAGCATATTTTCCCTTTTATTTTAACCTGTTGTCTGCGTTTTTTTTCAATTTCACTTCAAATTGACATCTTTTAAAATTTATACATAAAATCACTATATCTCAGGTAGAGTCCCCGACTTGACTGCTGGTCGAAATAGCGACCAGCTACGCAGGTAAAGTAAAGTACAATGCTTTTATGTCATTTCTCGCGCCAAATATAAAAAAATAGTACAATTTGCTGCAGACAGCCTTGACCTTGAAAATCGCCATTTGAAGGTTCAATTTTAGAATGATTTCGTATGTAGTTTTAATGTGCTGAATATGTAAAAAGTAGTAACAAAATGACAACAGACACCCTTGACTTTGAATATTTATATTTCAAAGCCAAACTTAATTTCTAATACAAGCTGAGTTTTCAGAAGATTTTTATACATTGTTGGATCGTCATTATTGAGCTTAGAGCATGCTGAGAATTAATGCCGCAGTATTTTACGCAATCTTAAGATATGAGATTGAAGCCTACTACGTTTTTGCTGAACAATAAAATTTTACTTCGGATTAGACTTTTTCAAGGTCAAATATGCTTTGAGGTTTTTCTACACTTTTTTTCCATTTTTAGCGCAACAATGATACTGAAAAACTATATCCAACTTTCGCTTATGCAACAAATGAAATGTGACGTCCACTGTACATTTTCAAGGTGAAGGATAGTTCAGTGATTTTTTCAGCATCTTTTTCTTTTGCTTTTCTTTTCTTTTCCGAAAAGTACATTTTCAAAATGACTGCCATAACTAAGAAAGGGTTTACTTTCAATTCTGGACATATTACAGCAGCACTATTTTTCACAATACCATCACAGAAAAAGTCTTAAAATTGTTAAATCTCAAATTAAGCACTGTAAATAAATTGAGCTACTTTTCTTAAATTAAGTCAATATTTGCGCTCAAAAACCTTGTAAAAAACTTACTTTTAGTCAATATTCAGGTTCGAAATAAGAATTTTCTAACTTAGGTGTGACAAGCTCGAAAAATGTTACTTTAAGCATAATAAACCTCGACTAAAATTAAACTTTGTTGTCTGAAAATAAGACAACAATTTAAGAAAATTAGCTCAATTTTAGACTGAAATTAAACTTTTTACAGTGCTTATTTTGAGATGTAATAATTTTAAAACTTTTTTTCTGTGATGTTACCAAAAGGACAACAACGAAACCGTAAAATTTAATTATGCAAAATTGAATAAAAAATGTTGGAATTGAAAACTACAATAGAAATGATGTTTCTTTAAAAGTTAAATTAATCATTTTATACAATCGCGGTTCAAATCTCAGCGAAATCAATGTAAAAATTATAGAGGAAATTTAAAAATAAATTTCACAAAAAAATCTCGGCGCAAGGCCCAGGTAATAGAACCTCCTTAAGGGCAATGTAAAACCATTTTAAATATAATGTGCCTAAAGCGATACTTTTCTCAATGGGAATTTTTGATTATTATTTTTTTTATTGTGTCGAATAATTAATGAGAAATTAATAAGTTCATGTACAAAGTTGCAATTAAACTCAGAATTACTTACAAAAATCTGTCGTTTAATGTAATAACCACCTTTTCTGAAAAATAAGGGTACAGGGGAACTGTAAGGTATCCTGCAGGGCTTTCCGTTCCGGAATACGAGGGTGCGAATTCCGCAAAGGGGAGATGCACTGGCTTATCTGAATGAGCCTCGAGCGGCGGACCAGACTACACCAAAGTGAAGTAACCTCGAGCATTCCACAACTTCGCCGTTTATCGGCTCCTAATCTAGTCTAAAAAATGTAACAAATGTTTTTCCCACACATCGTTCTATTCCATTTTTGAGAATTTTCCGCTTTTTTACAGTTCACTTAGAAACTTGTAATCGAAAACATCGGCGAGTACACTTTCGCATTTCGTATCGTATAAAGTATTCGAACCAGAAAACGAATTTATTTGATTCACCCAGATTTCTAAGTTGAAGCATAATGTCTTTTATTACATTTTTAAAAATAAATTAAATTGTTTTAACCAAATATAAATAAAGTAAATACAATTTATCATTTTGTCTTAAATTAACCATTTTCCAAAATATAGTTCAATTTTATACAATGGTCGTTCAGAAATAAACTTAATATTTCTTAACAATAGTACGATAAATGAACAATGAATTAATCAAGATGATAATTTAGAAATTAACATGATATTGATGTGTATAGCTTTACATAAAATGACGTTAATTGTGACATAACGAAATGGCGTATTTAATAACGAATGAAAATCATAAGCCTCCGTTTTTATGAGAGGTGATGGAAAATAGAGAAAATAGAGTTTATTTATATCGTGCAAAAACACGCAATTAACTCGACTTACCTAATATTGTACTATTTTTTAAACGCTAGGCGAGGCCCGCAAAATGAAATACATCTCAGATAACATTATCGCATTTTTATCAGTTATCGTCCTCTCTCTCGTCCTTCTCGTGATTGATCGAGCCGGGCTTTTACAATAATTACTGCTCCCTGACTTATTAACCACGGATCGACGCTAACGACGGCCATGCCTTTTAGCAATCTACAGTATTGTCAGATTTTCCGGAAAATCGATACGCGAAATACGACCTACCTTACTAAACCGTGCATCTTCTTGATAAAATAGAATGATTGAGAAAAGAATTTAATTAAAGAATACTTTTACCATTTATTATTCAATTTATAGTATTATTTTACAAACAAAAACTACAACACTAACAAACTTAATTAACATGGCACTTTTTGGTCATTATGTCTTGTTTACATTGCAGAGGTTCTTCATGTCTTTCATCGTTACTTGATAACTGCAAATTAGAAGTTTAATTCGTACTCTGTAAATTTATAAAACATTGCACCTTGCAATTATTACTATTTTAATTATATCTTTACTTATAATGTTTTTACTAAACCAAAAACAAAACATGTCAGGTATAATCATAGAATTTAATGTCATTATTTACAATTAAAGACATTGCAAAGCAAATGAATATCTAAACTCCAATTCAATAATCCAATAAATGGAGACAGCAAATCCAAATATTTAAAATAAAGGAATATTAATTAGAGAAACATCTCTAATTATTCGATCCAATATGTATTTCTATTTTTAAAATATTTTAAATTATTTTCGTTGAAATCTTTTTTCGTTGCAAAAAGAGGATAATCAAGTCAAGTGAAGACTGACGTGAATGGTCAGACATGTGACATTCCAAAAGTATAACACAAATTATTTACTTTACATTTTCCAGATTGCTTTGCACTTTTTATATAGAATTCTGAACGTTGCAAACTGTAAATTGAATATAAATGTATCTATGCAAGATAGTTTTGGGTGGGGGAGAAACTAATAATCATATATGATTTGACTAATACATATTTCAAATGATAAATAACTTTCTTTTGAAAAAAGTGATCTTTTCTAATAAATCTTATTTTTAATACTTAATATTGTAATATATAAATATCATCATGATACTTACGAAGTGTACTAATAAATAAGTAAAATTCTTATCTTCTTAATGATTATTATTACGATTTTTCTCCGCCAGTTCAAAACTCCTCTTGCAAAGAGACAATTATGGAAACGTGGAAAATTTTTATTTTTTGTTTTTCATTTGAAGAAAATGCGGACAAAATTCAAGAGTGTTCTTTTCCCGCGAGTTCAGCCCAGGATTGGCTTTTATCCATTTGCATCATTAGTTTCTAAATCTAAAAACAGTTTAATTATAATCATACAATCAGATGATATGTGATGCTGAACTAAGAAAAATACGATTATCTCCAATTGCATACTTAGGAATCTCTTGCGTTTGGCCTTTTATAAGTCAAAAACTTTTTTCCATTCATTACCACTGCTGACGCTTTATTTCTCCAACGCCTATACAAATTCTTCTGCATTGGTCAGACGATTTTCTTTCTGCAGAAGAGAAATCGTTGAATAAATTAATATAAGTAGTTGGAAATGTTCAGTTTTGTTCAATAATACGGCGTTAATATTATTTTAAGATATAATAAAAATAAGGAAATATTTTTTTAACTGGCAATAATATAAATAAATAAAAATAATTCGATCGAAAGAGGTACGTTGATCAGCCTCGCACTTCATCAAAATTGTGGATAGTGTACTGAATATTGATCAGTAAGAAAGTCAAAATTTCGAAATTTTTCTAGGCACTTATATCTATTGTTAAGAAATTACTTTTCTTTGACGCAGAAATAAGAAGATTAGGAGATGAGAGGAAAAGAGCAAGAGAAGCGAGAATATTGAGTTGGGACGAGTAGAGAGCATTTTGCATTTCACGCCAGCAATTCCGTTGGGTAATGGGACGAGCTCCAATAATATTCTTCACGTGTGGATGTGCATGCATGCACAATAGTCTTTTTTATTTTCTTATCATTCCCCATAAATAACGGCTGAGCGAAGTTTGCATTCCCGTGAGCGTTTTGACGTTTATACATTTACCGCAATGTCGGCAAATGGGGATTGGATAAATATTAACAAAATCATATGCAAATTTTCCTTTCAATCGATTTGCAATGTATCAAAATTTTAGAATTTTCTTCGACAATGGATTTTAATGCAGGTGAAATTCAATGAATACGCATTAACGCTCAGTAATAAATATGTCAAAGATGAATAAAGTGTTATTAATTTTGAAATTTACGTTTCTACTTCTTACGTATCCAAAACTGGTATTTTATTAATTCGCCAACGTATTTCAAAACTAAAAATACTTCGATTTTAAGCTTATTGTTAATCGACATAAAATGTTAATATATTTATTCAAGGATTAGAATTAACCTTTTTATTTATTTTAATTGTTAATAATAATTACGTAAAAGGTAATATGTGTTGATAAATTTAATTAAGAGGACTGTCAAGTTCTTTGTGTAAATTTGTTCTCAAGTGTAATTTTGTAATTTTTTTATTTATTTAAAGTAAGCAGCTATTTAATACTTCCAATTTAAACCATGAAAAACTCAGACTAAACAAAAGGGAATCGCTCTAAACCCCTAACAGATCAATTCCACTGTCTAATTTTCTTTTTATCGTAGAGTTTATTGAGTTGGAACGAGTAGAGAGCATTTTGAGATAATTATACAAATACCAGCCTCTTACAGATTTTTTTTATTTCATAACACGTGTTTTCCATCGAAACCCGAATTAAAATATTAGCTCCTTTCATTTTTTTTTTAATTTTGTATTAACGTGACCGAGATATACCAAGAACAATTTTTGATAATTAATTAATTTACAAGCGGTCGAGAATTTCATCTAGATGCTTTTGCATCGAATTACTTAATCGTAGAGTTTATCGAGTAATAGGTACATATTTCTCATTGAAACAAACATGCATGCTAATTTAATATCAACCATATGTAATCTGTATAATGTAATTGACATTAAGTTTTTTTAATCCTGAAAAATCGTTAAGCGAACCTCAAATATTTTAACAGTTATTTAAATGTCAACTTCATCGTTATTTGCAAGTTAAAATAAGTTCTAACAATTTTTATTCATATATATATATATATATATATATATATATATATATATATATATATATATATATATATATATATATATAATTGACGCTCCTATTCCAGTAAGAAAAATAATACTTATAACACAAATATACACAAGACTATAAAAATAATATGATAAGTAAAAAGTATTCATTCTAGTTTTTGTGAGTATACTTATATATATGCTAACAATTACAATTTTTGTCCTCCCTATTGTATATGCTATTTTTAATTCTAAAAATCTATACCGAATTTGTTTTAAACGACTAAATTAGCGATTATGAAGAGAAGTCATTAGCTTTATCAATTTTTTTTTGCTATTTTAAATTTTGAAGATTTATGAGTAGATTTGTTTTCAGGGATCCCAAAATTCTTTGGGATCGTGTTTGTTATTGAAACATCACAAAATGATAATTTTAGTATATAATACTTCGAAGTGGATCTAAAAATCATGATATCAATTTTTATATACAAAGAAATTTATTTCTAAATTATATACATAATATGCAGATTTACATCTTTAACTCGTTAAGGACCAAACCGACGCTCTTCCATGGAAGTCTTCAACGTATCTTTATCATATATTTCCAGGATTGAAAAAAAAATTCTAGAGATATTTCTAACGACAATTTTATCGAACTTTACGAATCTGCAATTCAAATATAAGAAAAATACAAATCCAAAACGCTTCGTTCGATTATTCGAAAAATGTCGGCTTTTTTTAAATAAAATTTTATTTTCAACAAGATTTTTTGCATTGAAATCGGACAAAGAGATCTCGGTAAAGTGAACAAAAATCGTCCAGAAACCTTCGACTTCCAAATGTATGTGCCAAAATTTTTAATTTCCTGATATCTATATCCAATTTAGCGATTTGTTGTAAAAATGTTGGTACTATTTCGGTGTTTCCGAAAATAATGATTCCAAAACAAAATGTTCTTGCATAACCTGAAACCATGAGGTAAAATTACATCCCTAATAACAAAATTAATGAACGTTATACATTCAAAGTAGCGACTACAAAATTGAATAATAAATTTGTTATCAAGGACGTTGCATGTGTGGTGGTATCAGATTATTAAAGAAAAGCTTGCTTTGTAATTGTCGTTTGGAAAAAAAGGAAGTATAATGTCAACATTTTTGCATCAAGCCGCCAGATTATAGATATCGTGAAATTAGCAAATTCGAGCACATCCATTTTGAAACTTAAGGTCCGTAGACTTTCTTTACTTTACCAAGATCTCCTTATGCGATTTCAATGCAAAAATCTTGCTGGAAAAAAATTGTAAGTAAAAAGTTCAATTAATTTCATGTCTGAAATGAGTGGGGTAGAATTTTTTTCACGTCCCGACAATACATGACAAACAACCGTTTAAAACTTCCATGAAAAAGTGTCTGTTTGATCCTTAATGGGTTAAAGTCCCAAAAATATAAAGATTGAACATTTTCTTCAGAACTAATGGGTCAAGAAAACAAAATTCTAAGAGACTAGTATTGGCGTCTGAGACTGAAAGGGTTAATGAACCTTCGCAGTATTAAGTAAATTTTACATTATACATTAAATAACCAATTCAAACCTTCTTACAGTAAAATTACTTAAAATTAAAGTTGTTTACACCTTAAATCTAGAGTACCACGTGGTTTTATGGTATTTAATTTCATATATTTCAACTATATTGACATTCGTTGTGGGAGTGCTGACCAAATTAGGTATTTATTTGCGTTTGCTGTTACAAAGAATTATGAAATTTGTTGGTAACTATTTACAACCTCAGCATGTCTACAAAGGTACATAATTACAAATACCATTTCCTTGTTTGCAAAAAATATTGCTAAAGCGTATCTCGGCCATAAGCTGAGTATTTTACTATTCTTCATGTACGCTTGTGGTTCCAAGAGGGCCAATTCGCACGGAAGGAAGCGAAAGATTCAGAGGGCCTTGTAAAGATATTAGGATCGAGCTGGCACACGGAAACCCCATCAGCTTCGAGGTCGTAAATTTCGCGAAGCTGCCGAAAACTCCTCGCTCGTTTTCCCTTCCCCTACGGCGCTTTTACGGCATGCCTTCGCTCCAATACAAAGAAATGTCTCTGGATATAGATTCGGATATCTACATTCCATGTACTTGAGTACGCATGCGTGAGTACATATAGATATAAATAACTTCCCATCAAAATAATCGAACTTTTTTCAATTCTAATGCATCTAAATAATGTAAGAGTTTTAAATGGACTATCGCAAACAGTGACTTAACTTTCGTCTAAATTTTATACAAATCAACGGATGATGTTGGATTAGAAGAACGATTTTAATAATGTTTTAGCAATTTGTTGTTTATGTATCATAAATGTAAACATAGTATCTGTACTTTAAAATGTGCTATATATAATCCTATATATGTACTCCAAAATAGTGGAAGCACAGATTCAACATCAAACTGCTCTGAATTTTCGAATTCGTAAAATACTGAGTCACAATTCCAAATCCTCTGACGATATTGAAAAACTAAAAATATGCCTTTTAAAGTAAACAAATATAGCTTTCAGATGCACAGTTATAATTTAATTGACATTTTCATTATGCAGTATGAGTAAAAGTGCCACACTGATATCAAAAATGTCTATACTGCCACTAAAAATTCGCCATACTTACATTGAAAAGTCTCATACTGTAACGCAATTTTTAAAATTAGCATGGTACTTTTGGGCTTATTGCAAGTGTATCTCGCTGGAACTAGTCAGTATGAGACTTTTGACCAGAAAAGTTCACTTAGTGAAGTTACAGGTACTTAATTTGAGCACACTAAGCAATACATAATAATTTATTTTCGAAAGGAATAAAGGAATAAGTTCTTACATTCAACCTTGGAAGATATATATGTAAATCCAGGTATTGGACTCTTCAGTACTTTTCCCCCAATTCAGTACTTTCTTAACTATTTTGAAATATGTATTAATTAATGCGACTGTACATTCTAAAGTGTATTATCGAATGAACTAATTCAATATTCAGATATTAAATGTTAAAATGCAATTATCGATCAAGAATTAATTTATACGATAAAAAACAGGGAATTAATACGGACCTAAACAATAAATGACTACAATGTTAACCTAGTCGGGTTTAATTTTACACTAACATCTTATTATTAAAGAAATATTTTCAACTTTTCAAATCTGGCGATGTGTACTACCATTATTACAATAATCAATACGTTTTTTCAGTGAATTTAATATAATAATAGTAACATTTATTTTACAAATGTAGATACCTTAATACGGATCTGGAAATATTTATAAGAGCTAACGTTCATAAGGTGTTCTGTAGCTAAAAATTAACGATAACGTCATACCCTAATAGATAGTAATCGATTGTTTAAAACTGTCGGATTGAACATAACGGCGACGTATTTTCAATATTGAATTACACAATCCGGGTTTGTGCCGCTCTATATCTGAAGCCGAATTTATAGCACTGGATGTTGATACGTATCAGTAATGTACATGGAACATTCTTTTGCAAATCGAACGTTAATTTATATTAACATTTTTTGATGAATTTCTTATACAAAAGATCGATGCATGTTTCTCCATTTTCGTTTTTCTAAAATGTTCGAAAAATGGCCATTAGAAATTTCTAATACTCGTCAATGCCATTTTCTTTACTTTTGATAATTCCGGTTCTATTTTTCCAAATGACTTTAGCGTAGTCTCAGTTTAAATGTAATTAAATTCTCTGTATTCGTTTTTTGATAGTTTTAAAAGTTGTAGCTATACAAAATGAGTTTGTCATTAACAATTGAAGAGAGAACAATTGAAGAAGAGACAAGACCAAAGTGCACAGCGCATACTTTCTCACAAGAAAACCTAAAAATTCCTACAAACATTACTCGTAGTATTAATAGTATAATCAAATATTAATATTTTTATTTTTTCCTCAGTCTTGTGGTAATGCTACACTGCAAAAACGGGTGTCTTATTTTGAGACACTTTCGTCCTCACTTTTAAGACGTTTTGGGGTGTCTTATAGAAAAAGATTATAAATGACTTCTTTTGAGACGCTAGAAGTGTCTTCAATCGCAATCTTAATGTACAGCTCGATATAGTCGACACATAACCTAAAAGTGTTGCACTTTTAATTTGATTTTTATCTTTCATTTATGCAACATTACATAATCTTTTCACCCATATCGGATTTACGGTCACAATAATGAATTGTTGGAATCACATCAGCCAAACAACCACACATCTACAGAATAGGTTATCTGGCTTTTATCAAGACGTCGCTTCGAGTCGGTAGTTGTCGAATATTCCCGAAGATACTCGAATCGGCAATGTGTCTTCGATTTGCCAGTGTCTCAACACATAAATGACTTAAATTAGCTAAAACGACGAAAATGCAGACACTTTTACAATATGGAGTGTTCAATTTGTAAAACAATGATTCACATCTCAAATCATACTACTAGTTTAGTGTGGTTTTAAATTAGCTTTGGGAAAGAAATAATGGAAATAAAACTACAGGTATTTTAGTTGTATTACGAATTTTGTGGTCAACGTATAATATTAAGTTTAAGACACTGACATAAATTTAATGTAAACGAAAAGAATGCGAATCTTCAAATAAATGTTTCATTACCACCGAAATTGGTCTTTATATTTTTATCCTAGAGAAAAGTATAAAACTTTAAAATATTTTTTATGTTATCTAATTTTTAACGAAATAATTATTCAATTCCCTTTAAACATTAGCTGTGAGTTATACAACGTTGTATAAATAGAAAAAGTATTATCATAAGATCAATATGCAGTAACGATAGCAATGTCTTTTCTTATAATGTCCGTTACTCCGTAATAATAAAATCAATTTCAAAACTAAAATACTAAAATATTTTGTGTGAAAAGTAGTTCTATCAAAAAGTAGCAAGACTCTCTAATTCATTTTTAAGGAATGTTATAAATTAAATAAAAGAACTTACTTAGTCATAACATGAAATTCTTCAAATTTTTAATGCAAACGGGTTCATTCTGATATCTTCTAACTATGAATTATTAGCGAAATGTCACGTTTCGTTAAAATAGTGCTATCACTCACCCTTTCGTAATTAGTATTTTACTCGTGCGATGGTAAGTAATGAGATCCAAAAATATCTGTATCTATTAATATGCTAACACTGCTTTATATTCTACTTTAGATTCGTAAAATCACTGCACTCGTCAGATGTAGAAAACGAATCGATATCGTATACATAATTCAAAGTTACAAAACTCTCGAATTTTTTAGAATGAAAGTTGTAATAACTATTAGAAAGTAAATACAAATGGCAAATACGTATAAAACGAAACATATTCATAATATTATCGGATATTCTCGTAGTGCATTAAAAATGTTAAATTTTTTTTTTCGAAACTGCGTATTTTAAACTGGCTAAAATTCGCAAATCTCTGAATGTTAGGAGTTTTAAATACATATATCTCCAACAATTAACGTAGGATGTTTTTAGCTTACATTTTGTTTTCATTAGATACACATCAGTGGCAGTTTTTTATTGTGAAATTATTAAAGTTTTTTACTGCTTTTTCTACCATATGCAACATAACAATAAGAGGTTAGTTGAAAATGTTAAAGAGAGGTTAATATACATTAATTTACATTAATGTAGCAGCTCAAATACGTACAAAATAAATACGATTCAAAATTTGACACCCAGTCAAAATTTCGAGAAAACAACACGTACTTTCCTAAACTGGACAAATTTTTGTCTAGAACTAAGTCGTTGGCCTCTACAGATTTCTTGTAAATTTATTCGAGCTGCGACGTGCCCTTATACGAGGCAAATGCGCATAAACGAAAAGCTCTTTGTCCTAAAGGCCTACACAAGAAAATACTATAGGAGGAAAACCCGTTCTTATTTTTCGTCTCTCTTTAAATCTTTTCATGCAGCGCAGAATTTTCGATGTGTAGCTGGAAAACTTTGTGGCTTCCGAAACGCAGGAGGGCGAATATATTGGCACGTGCTTTCCGGGGAATCCCAGACCTGTGTGGTCTGTTGTCGCGTTCCACGTGAATAAGTAGACAGTGGATAAACTGGTAACAGGAAAATGAAAGCCCATTCAAAATGATTTTTTAATTTTTGTCAAGGTATTACAAGTGAGAATAATATTTGATGGGAATAATAGTCTTCAAAAAACTGCTTTTTATCGGAACTTTACTTTTTTACACCATACTTGTATAAATTGATGAGCAAAATAAAGATAAATATGAAAAGGAAGAATCGGAATACAATGATTTTCTTTTTCCTACCATAAGCAACATATCAATGGTCGCATTCAGCGAACAAAAATGTTGAGTAACACTTTCTTCCCATTGGTCCGTTAGTCCAACATGTTACGAAAACTGCCCGGAGGGACCAATCAGAAGAAAGTGTTACTCACCAGTTTTTTTCGCTGAATGCGACCAATAAGAGGTTAGTTGAAAGTGATAAAGAGAGATTAATATACATTGCTTTATATTGAAACCGCTCTAAATAGTACTCAAAACACGAATAATTTAATCTCAAACAGGCAATTGGACAAGCGTTTGTGGTGCTCCGAGTGTTGTTTTTTCAACCTGTAGTGCATGAATAAGAGGTGCTGAATCAGAGCGATATTAATATTACTCAATATCAAAATGAGGAAAAATCTAATTTCTCATTGGACGTATTGCAAGATAGTTAATATAGAATTGACACCGAAATCGAAGAAAGCAATCAACAGAAATGTATGTTTTTCCATTTTCACAGACAAAAATATTGTTGTCCAAGAAAACAGAATAGAACATAATAGTGGAAAGTAAACATTATCGTGCATAACCATCTCTTTAATTAGCGATCCTCTCTGGATATAATCATTGTTAAAAATGATTCTGGTACACCAGACCATGACATTCGACATGATGGAAAAAATAATAAAACTTCTTTTTATGTAAACAAGTTTGCCACGTTTAAATAAGTGACCATATAATAATTTAATGGAATTGTGTTAGATACTTTCTGATGTTTAATAGCCATTACCTAGACAATCATATAAAATTAATAAGAAGACTAAGCAGATAAAGGTTAAATAATAGTCCAATATTCTTAACGGTTAATTTCGTTGACTGATGTACATATTGAATTCAATGATATTCAATAACGAGTCACTGCAATAAATAGAGCTAGTGAGTAATAAAAGAAACCCTTTACATATTAATTTTATTAAATGACATGTTCACTCAGACCATGAGTGAATAATTCACTTATGTCATAAGTGCAATAAATTACTCATTTAATAATTATACATTTACCTGTTCTAAAAGGACGACTCATAGTTATAACTACATAATTATCACTATATCTTTTCTGTGATAATACTGACTATAACATATTTTTTTGCTACACTCGCACGAAAATCCCACCTATCTGCTCGTAAAAGTAAGTGCAAAGTGTGCGATTTAAAACACGAAAAAGGTTCTGCTCTTGCTTACAATCTGACGACGGTCACTCATAGCAAACCAATATTTCATGGAGTGCATCACATGTAATTTACCCTATATTTACTATTGTAGTTCCTATATTTACAATTCCGAAAACAAAGATCACCAACAACTCCGGATTTTAATGATGTTTTTAATCCATGTTGAACCCAATTTGTCCTAAAAGGTTCATTTTTTCATCGATTTTGAACAACATATTGTTATCCACTTGTTCCCTCAAAAAATGCTGAAATTTTTTTGAAGTCATGAATTTATGATTTTGTGAACAACTCCTAAAGTGGACAATAAAAAGAAATCGGTTTTGCTTTCATGAAAGTAACATCCAAAAAATTGTTCATCAGTGTAGCATCACTTTTTTTGGACTCTGTTGGATGCTAGAAAGGTAATTCCCATGCCAGAATATCTTGTAAAAATAAAAATTTTAATCTTTTAGTGTCATATTCTATAAGTATCGTGAAATTCCTCATACATGAGTGCATATGGGAATCTAAATAATATAAAAAATATACGTAATAAAAATGTTATAAGATGTTCAATTTCGGGGCAGCATGAACATTGAAGACATGCATCTTAATCCAATATTGTAATACAATGATGTATTGAAGCAAATATGAAATCGTATCCTTGAGGATAAGCGAATCAGCATGGCGGGATCTGGTTTAAGGTCGACGATTCTTCATTACAAATCTTCATTAATTAAAACAAGAATCATTTAAATATTTATTGTGTACTAAGAATTTGTAAATAAATTATTTAAGACTGTTTTAGAATATTTCATATCGACAGAACTGTAAGTATACATTGTTTTCAGTTGAAATAATTAACTTACAGAAAAATTAAATTTCTTTACTCCATCAGTGGTAGTAAAATGTTACAATTGCGAAGTAAGCAACATGTTCCTTCACCTGTAAGAAAAACATTGGCATATTTGTTTGGACATTTTGCATTATATTATTTTACTAATCTGATCTTTTTTTCATCAACAATTTGTGAAACAGCTAATAAACACTTTAGTGATCCGGTATTCGTAGTAAATTCCAGAAGTCAAAGAGGCATTGCCTACTCGGGGCAGTGTGTCGCAATATTGGCAAAAACAAAAAGTATATACATATAACATCGATAAAAATTTACGTATCAGTCGAGCGCATGGGATAGACGTCACATCGTTCAGTGTACATTTGCCGATAAAACGGAAAAAATGATGAAAACCGTATTTGAATGGCTGCAACAATTTTGGCGATTAGGGACACTATTGTTCAAAAGGGAGGAAAGATACAACATCGAACATTTCGAGAAGGGATACACCGAGCAATAACAGCAGCGGAAGGAAAAGGGAATAAAAACAGGGCTGACATTGCCGAGCGGTTCAAAAGTGTTTGAAGTACATAGAGCGCTGCGCTTGCAGAGTTTTATATTTATCCTCTTCTCTTAATCGGCTGGGCTGGAAAAAATGTCGATTCTGTCAATCCGTCTGATTGCGAGTATTTCGTGATTTTTTCCCCCGAGCGTTTTGTACGAAGCGCTTTTGTGACTACCCTGTAATACGGGAACAATTATCGTATGTGCGATTATACTTTTTGCGGATTAACCTGTCGCAATGAATGTTCATAATAAACAAAAACACCGTCTAAAAATGTTGTTGGCTACTCGATTATGTGGAAATTCGTTGATCACGGACACTTTAACAATATTCTCGTGTCCACCTGGTAGTTTTAGTACTTTGTTGAAGGGTATTTTGACGCTAGTGTCTTAACCAACTTCACATGAAAATCGTAGATAAAGTAATTAAACCGGCATATGTAGAATAATAAAAATATAATTTTTTTTTAATTTTACTTTAACCCTTTGAAGCATGGTGTAGCATATATGCTCCACCTTATTGTAATTCATTATTTACATATTTAAGGTAATTAGTGATTCATTTTGCTGCAATTTTTTGCTTCCTACTACAAGAACATGTTAGGAAACGTAAATAAATCAATATTTTTAATTTAATATGAAAAAATTAAACAAAGTGTAAAAATGGTGTGTGTTTTACGGAAAATATATGTGGAGAAGAAAACGTCACTCAAATATGACGGGACTCGGTACTCGAGGGTCTTCGGGGTCGCTGATTTCGAATCTACCTTCACATTTTTTTAATTCAAAATGGCGGATCCAATATGGCCGACGGAATTGCAAAAATTTACTTGATCGAGGTAAAATGAGGTACTCGGGAGTTTTCGGGGTCGCTGATTATGAATGTGGCCGCAGAGTTTCATAATTCTAAATGGCGAATCCAATATGGCCGACTGAAATCTAGGGTGAATCTGACTTGTTTTTACATTTCGGTCGGCCATTTTGGATCCGCCATTTTTAATTTTGAAAATCTGCGGTAAGATTCATAATCATCGATTCGGAAAACTCCCGAGTAACAAATTTCAGCTATTTTCAGCGTACAGAAAACATATGCTTCAACGAGTTAATTGGACCAATTCGGTTTTATTTGAAGAATAATAATCAATTCAGAGCATGATCATGCTTAACCCAATCATATAAGTTACGGTTGTAAAATTCGGTATTATTATAAATGTTCGAATTTTGAAAGAATATGCTTTATATCTGAAAAACAGAATCAATGAAAACATAATAGATATAAAATAATTGGTTTCAAAATTCGATTTTTTTTAAGATCATAATTGCATGTACTGAATCGACTGATGTGATTTGAAATGACTTTAAAAATGTCACATGGTGTTTTTGAGTCGCTTATATTACATTTAATGTTGTTTAATGTTCGAAATTCCAGTTGGTTATACTTTAATTTGAAAAAATTATTCATGATAATAACCTTGTCAATCATTCATTACTTCCTTTGATGTAATCGTGAAAAATAGTAGTTTTCGATACAAGGGCGTATGCGTAAAGAACTTTACACACACACACGTGTGCCGAAATATTGTTTACGTACGGCTTTTTCGTGCGTAAAGTATAATCGAGTGCGTAAAGTTTACTTTACGCACAAGTTAACTTTACGCACCGAAAAGACGTACATAAACAATATTTCGGCACACGTGTGTGTGTGTAAAGTTCTTTACGCATACGCCCTTGTATCGAAAACTACTATTACGTACGGCTTTTTCGTGCGTAAAGTATAATCGAGTGCGTAAAGTTTACTTTACGCACCGAAAAGACGTACATAAAAGTATTTTTATTGTTTTTTTATGCATTTTTACAGTTTTTTTTTTTTGTTTTCGTTGGTAATTTTTAAAATATTTTTACAAATTTTTCTCCTATTTTTTTACGTGTGTCTGAAAAACTAAGTACTGCACACTCGAATCATTCATATTTCACAATTATCTTGCAAGCAATATCTTTTTTGTGATTGTTCTCTAACAATGTTCGATTTTGATTTTACGTTCAAAATCACAGCGTCATTTTCGAGCGGAATTTTCTTTACTGGACACGGTGGCGGTAACAACATTTTTAAAATAAGTGGATAAAAATCTAAAGGATCTTTTTCACGTACGAAATAACCAGAGAAGAAAACGGAATTTTATTTATTATATTTTAATTTATTGTATCTACAAAAGGTTAAAGATTAAATTTTTCTAAATGGATTGAATTTCATTTTGGAAAGGAAACTTTAATACTTGTAAAGTAATGGAAGACTAATAATAAGAAACATGCGGCATCGAGTATGAGAAGAATTTTTTTACTTAGATGCAAAACTACAGCTTTCTGCCTAAACATATTTTTTCAAATTATTTTACACATCCGACGGAATTTTATTCACCGATTTTTATTAATAAACATCAAGATTAATAAAGAAATTTAAACAAAATCTCATGAATTTGGAAATTCATGATGTCATTAAACATATTTTTTTTAAGATCAAAAAAAGGACATCTGTGGAAGCTCATTACAATCTAAAGGATCTTTTTCATTTACGAAATAATCAGAGCAGAAAAAGGAATTTTATTTATTACATTTTAAGTGGACAAAAAATTCATGATTTTTGTTATTTTTTTTTGTTTATTTTAACACATATTCGCTTTTTTCGTTACAATATTAGAAGAAGAGGGATTTGTACAATAAAAAATGACCAACAAAAATTGTTTGTCATTGTGTTTTAATACTACAAAGTCAGTCTTCGTATTAAATTTACAAAAAATTTGGTCCTTAAAGAAATCAAAGAAGTAGAAATGAAATTGTCGATGTTCATATGAAAATTGCAAAACATTTCGAACTATAGTTATTGTTTGCACTAATTAATTTTGTTAATGATGAATACTGGTTTACATATTTAATAATCATATCCATTACACGTACATTTTTATATACGGATTTTTTGTTTAAAAATGCGACTGTTCTTATCGGTTCAATTGTCGAATGATACGAGGCACTGTTTTCGATAGATGACATTTTTTAATTATAATTTTTTTAATCTGTTACGAACCACGCTCGAGCCAATATTTTATTAGGGAATCTGCGTTAAGAGCACTTGGAAAATCCCCGAGGTGTCTGGGCGAGATATAAATGCGGTACTCGCGACTGGGAATTGACGCGCCGAAACACTACGAAAATTTATATGAGATTCATGTTAATAAATAAAGCCATCCCTTCGTAATCGAATTTCGAAAGTGATGTAATTGAATTTTTTTAATGTGAAATATTTGTAAACCTAACATAAAATAATAAATCTAAAATTCCTTGATTTTAAATGTAATACACCAATGCATAAAATCCAATCAATATGCGCTCACCGGAGAGAAAATGTCCAATTATTTCTGGTAACAGCTGTGAAATTGCACAAATTCATTAAGGTCCACTTTTAATGATTTCGTAAAATAACATATAATTCCCGACAGAGCATTTCAAATGTTGCGGCTCGGCTATGTGTAAAAATTATTACGATTTTGAGTTTATTTGTAACGAGCATACTTCAGTAAAATAAATTGATGAGCTGAATAGTAAATTTTTAGTATTTCGTAATTAATTTTTTGAAGTTGCACCTCTCCATAAAAATATTCTTCATCCAAAAATAATATATTGAAATGTTTAATAAGTTTAACCGTTCAAAACTTTTTAGGAAGCTATACTTCTAAACTCTGTTCGCAAATTTTGAAAAATCTTAAAAGTCGGAGAGAAAGCCATATTGATGCAGAAAAGTTTCTAATGATTTTACGTACTTCAACAGAAGAACATTCGTAAATAAGACTGGCAAAATCTTTCAAGCTGTGAGCGTCAAAAATTTTGAAGACAATACAAGGGACGCAATAAATTCTTTTTTCGTGCATTTCTCGCTTACGGACACGAAAGAACGCGAAAGAAAAAAAAGAATAGGAATAAAGTGCGAGAGAATTGTCGAGACTTTTTCTTCGAACATGGCGCTTTAATGAGGTGAGACACGCTGGGCATTATTCGGAAGCAGATTTAAAGTTTAGCCAAGTTGTTTTTGGACTGCTGCAAGAGCTCAAACTCGGCCTCCGGGAGAATCGGCTGTAAATAATATGCTAATCCAAGGAAATCCCTTCGATTTCTTCTTTCATTCGTTCGACTTCCTCCTATCCTTCCTTTCCAGTCCTCAAATGAATTCGCTACTTATTAATGCCAATCTCTTGCGTGAAAATAGGATTAGGAAATTGGCTCGCTTGATGCGGCGACTTGAACACTGAAAACGGATTCGAAGTACCTCAGCATCTCGTCAAAGTTAAGAATTTTAAAACTACAGACATTTTGATTGTATAATGTTTTGTTGTTGTTACGACGTAAAATATAAAGAATGCGATAGCTGCTTTTCGCTCTTGTTTCGCATCCACAAGATTCTTTAACGAATTCCTCTCGAAGCATACAAAACGGTGGAGATCATATCTGGAAATGTCTTGCAAAGTGAATATGCTTGATATAAAATTTAAAAATATAAGTATTTTTCATATCTAAAGTCGTTTTTATATTGAATGCGGTGATTTTAAGATTCTTAGATTCATGGAGTAGAATTTGACATCAAAATTAAAATGAAATATCACCGCTAACACGATTTTTGACATTTTCTTGTTTTTTTACCGACTAAAATAGAAAAATAATAATAAAGTTTCTCCGCTGTTGAAATTGTTTCGACCGGAAAGATTATTACTTAATTTTAAACACTCCGGGAGTAGAACTCGATTTTGCGCCCTGCAGTGAAATCTTTGGGCACAAATTATCAAGCCCCATACTCGTCGAATTAAAAAAAAATAGTACCTATGTAACATGGGCGAAATATCGATCTCCAACGAGTGTGATTGTCATCCATTGCTTCGCTCGTACGACAAACTTCGCACTCGTTGAAGGTCGGTAATTACGCCCTTGTTACATAATGTACTATTAATAATAAAATTACTGCGTTCGACAAACTTAAGTTTGTTTCATTGTGTATATATTTTTCTTATAAACTGTACACAAATTTGAGCTCTTCAATGTCTGTCGATCCGTGGAATAATGCGGTAAATTTTAATCTAAGATAGAACATGTGAATTCCTGCTTATGTTTTCCAAACAGAAAATAACATAAAAGAGAATTGCATATATCGTTGGGTCTCTATTTTCATTATATGTGATAATATAAAGCTAGAGTTGCAAATGTTGAATTTCAAACACATAAATTTCAGGTTAGAAGTTATTTAGAAGATTTGCTTTTCATCTCGTCAATTGGCGTAATCGAGTTGGATAAATGCTTGAATCCAGTTTTTGTTGAGAATCAACAAGTGACCATTTTTAGGCATATCTTTTTATGGCCGGTTTTATATAAAGCCACAAACAATTAAAAAATGAGAACTTTTGACTTTTCACATACGGTGACACTCGAACTATTTGTTACAGAAAATTGGCAATCACTGTATTAAAATTAAATATATCAGTCTTCACATCATTTTTTTTCACGTTGTGCTATAACTTATGGAATAATATTACTTTTTATTGGGTGATCCTGCGTTTCGTTGGTTGTATCTTATATCTTATACTATATTAAATCATCAAAATAACTCGATCCTAAAATATAACGTACTAAAGTTACACATCATTAATTTATGACAAAATATAATTTCGATATATTTATAGGCAGCTATTGGAGTAAACAGTGTTAATATTACTTACCTATCAATTACTCAATTTTGTACTAAAATAAAGACATAAAGAAACTCTATTGAAAAGATGGCATTACGATTTTGTGATGACGATTGGACAATTTCTGAAGATTTGGCATGCCAAGTGTTGTTCGAGAAATTAATGGGTTGAGTTACAAAACAATTGGATATACTCCAGATATCAAAGCGACTGTGATTGCGTGAAACGACTTATTTTCCTACTTGGGGATCATCCAGCACTTTCCAATTCATCCCAGTAAAAGATATATTGCCTCTTATTTATCGTTAATTCCTAATATATCTTACCACGACAGTCCTGACAAATTATCACCGACTGGTTACATCATTGTCATGCTTACTTTTACTCCTCTAAAGCTCATTCTTGGAATGAAAATTACAACTACATATCTTATAATTACAATAAACCTATTGTTAACGACTGGTGGAAGGGCTTTGAAATAAAACGCGTGATTTGATCGGCCGCAAACTAAAAATCAACTTTATTCCGATCAATCGGTGACGACCCGATCGCGACGCGAACTTCCTAACCCGACGACGTCCCTAAACGAACTGAAAAAACCCGATCGTCAATTTTCTGCATCTTAGTTCGACTTTTCAATTTCTCGAACGTTTAAATAGACTACAACGTCATATTATATATCGATTATACTATTCGAAATACAAATACTTTTATCGAGATCGTCACCATTTCGAAGGGCCTTTTACATAATTTACCTAACAGGCCTGCTTCATTTTGAGAGGTACCCCCATTCGGGTGTGCAATGGCGTAGGGAAAACCACTTCTGTGGGAAAAAACCTACGCCGGGTACCGCAGTTGATAAAACATCGATTCCGTCCGTAACACCCATACTTGCTGACAATTAGTTGAATAAGTTTTTAAAATAGATCGATTGGAATTGTATTGTTAAAGAAACTAATTTTAATTAGGTTTTGTTTGCATTTTACTCATTAGTGTATAATACTATTTCCAAGCATGTTTTGCTAATGTTTTTGATTTCATGTCACTTTCCTCCTTGGTACACCCGATAATTAAAGGCATTCGATTTTAATAAGAAAACGATGTCGAAGATGGAAGATATTTGAATCTAAAAAAGAAGACAATTTTTCATCGGTATCAAAAACAACCTGTATGTAGTTGAAAATCGACCATGTTGCGGCCATCGGAACCTTCGTCGACTTCGAGTGGCATTCGATAAGCTTTCACGTACATAGCTCTATATGTGCACTCGTTTACATTCACTTATGCCATGTGCACTTTTAAGAATTTCCTTCTGAAAAGCCCAACTGAATGTCGGAATCGCGTACGCGAAACGACGAAAACTGCACAAGTTTCTTGAAGACTTATCGCGTGAAAAGTCCCTCGTCCTACGGTGTAGCGCGTTTCGTTTTTTTTAGTTGCAACATTAAACTTTTCGTACCCGACCACCACTTCCCTTTTAGAATATAAAATTAAGTTTAGGTGCAAATTTGTGTTATCAATTTTATGGGGGTTTAAAATAAAATTACAGTCTTTATCGGTCTAAAAGATAATGATCATCAATTTTGAAAATTTTGAAATGCTTTTCATGTAATATATCTAATTGAGAAAGTTGTTCAGAATATTTTCCTTTCGTTAGTTATTGACGTATATAAGAACATTTTTTATTATTACTGAAACTTTAAATTAGTTATTGATAAAACTATTTAGAAGCTTGAATATGGCTGATTAGTTTCGATGTTACTACTTACACAACCCAAAAGTAGTAAAATTCCCGAACGCTGTATTCATTTTAATGTAAAGCCGCGGTTCTTCTAAATTTCCCTATTCTTTCAAAATTTGAATTTTGAAATGCTCCAGTATCTTTTTCGGAAAAATAGAAGACTTTAATGGCTTTTGTTGCATTATTTATTTTTTGTCATAAAATGAACAATCTGATACAATTTTGAATACCTACTAAATGTCATACACACCAACGCCAAAAATAGTATTTTGTATTTTCTAACGTAAGTGTAAAAATCGATTTTTCTGCTTCATTACCCGATATTATAACGAGACCCTTGCATATATTTTACAGTCACGATTAGACATGTATATTCGTGATTTTGATAAGATTTATGAATGAACGGGCGATTAAGGAGTCCATAAAGAAGTGGGTATTTCAGTTTGGAAAATGAACGAATCGTCTGCGGAAGACAAGCTTGTCTTTCGATTGAAATCTACGATTCAACCTAGAGATGAAGTGGATAAATTGCCTCTCGGTGGAAAATCAATTAAAAAAATGAGAAAAGCAATCAGTTCTAAGTACAACATAAAAAAATCGATTATATCTCAGCGAACAATTAATGGCGTCTATTCATCAAATACAAAAATATAAAAGGAATATCGTACCTTTGATTTCGTTTTGATTCTGCAGTGATTTCATTAATTGTGCAAATCAATGCTGATTTGAAACAACAAACATTTTTACGAGTAAGAATTCGATACATTTTTATAAACTGATGAAGATTTTTAAAGCTTTTTAAATCATGTATAACAAATTTCATGTTTGATGTTAACTTGGCTTTGACTTTCAAAATTAAATTTTCAAAATAATTTTTCATACCGATTATTAAATGTCGTAATTAAGCTGGTTTTAATGTAATTAACAAATGATTTCTTTATTGAGCCATTATTTTGAATTTTCAAGCTACAATACTGATATGTGATGATTAATTTGGTAAGCTTTCGAACGGCAACAAGGTTTTGCACTAACTACTCGGATAAAAACAGGCACAGTTTTCCTTTGTGGTATATTGTATAATCTCATAAAGCACCTCGCATGTCGGAGTTTCATCGAGTCACCGTTCGTTTATTACACGTTTAATTAACGCGCTACCGCGATGTCAAATTGACGAATAATGAAACGCATCGACTCGTTACTAGTTTTCCGAAATCCTACATAAATGGGCCTTCTGGAATTACAAAGCAGTCGATCTAAGTTTATTATTTATTTATGACATATTTTAATCTAATTACAGTATGCAAATTATAGAATTTGTAGACTTGGACTAAAATAATATGAAGATGGTTTGTAATTATTTTTTTATAGATGAAAGACGGAAAAGTCTTCCCTTAGTTTTTAACAATAGGATTTGAACAAATAATTTCAAGGGTTATTTTAAAGGAGAAACCTCTTTTACATAGTCGACTAACGCACGATATTTAAGAATTTTTTCTAGGATATACTAAATTAAAATATTTTAAAATTTTTATGACATTTTAATAAACTATTTAAGAATTTAATAGAATTTGTTCTAATAAAGAAAAGATATTGCATACGTAAACAGCCTAACCTAAACTAGCGCCTTTTGTTTTGATCTATTTTTTTTAATTTATCGTACTACCTTCTGTATGATATTCGATCTTTTTAAGAAAAAGTCGAAATTGGATGTTATTGCATAGTTTAAAATTTCAAGTGTTTTTCATTTACAAAAATTTATTTTAAAATATGAAAAAAAAAAATGTAAACAAAATAGTTTTTAAAAAATTAATTAGTGTTGAATAGAAATAGTTTCCGAATCATATTTCTAATCGTGCTCACAAAATGGTAAAAAAGTGTTTGGAGTAAAACACGTTTAAAACATTCTACACATAAAAATACTACATAATCATAACCGTTTCTTTTTGCACAAGTCTGTAAATACTCTAGATATTGACCTAAACATTTTAGAGAATGTTCTTACTAGTTTAACAATTAAGCCTATTTTCAAACATTCGATTTTTCGAATATATAAAGAGATTCCTCCTCTAATTAAACTATTCTTACATACCTCATTAAATTTAAATTCCACTTAGGTACAGTACCGCTCAAAAGTATGAGCTCACCCTTGCGGAATTTTGGCAAAATTCAAATGTTGATATCTCATCGCCAACTTAACCTAAGGGAAAAATAAGAAAAGGGAATTAAAGAGGAGACTTTCAGCTTCTCATTCACGGTGGTTTCATTTCTATATATACATTTCTGTATGAACTATGCTCAATTTACTAAAGTCATTTTTTCGTATTATTTTTTTCTTTTTCAATCCGCTCCCATTCTTTTAAAAATGATTGCAGGAGAAATGTACACGGTGTAATCGGAAGGTAATTCCTATAGCTTTAATTTGCTTCTTTGGGATTTTATCTTTGTTCTTTACAAAAACTTATTCAATTTTGAACAAAATAATGTGATTTTTTTTCTGTCTGCTATATCTCGGAAAATTGACGTGATATAACATATATTTAACAAACAAAAAGTTTCATGTTTTAATTGTCTATTGGCCGAAATTTTTTCAAATTTTTAGAAGGAAATTTTTTTTATCCTATTTTTGTCAAATTTACGCTTTTGTGCTTCGATTATTAACAGATCTAGATTTGCTTTCAACTATGTTCAGTTTGCGATATAATAATTCACGTACACTTATTTATAAATGAACAATTAACTTTATTTTAACATTATACATAGAAAGGATCAACAATTGTATTCATGTATATATGTACATATTTATTAAATTTTGCTTTGTTCAAAAAAACCGACACGCGCTTTGCGTGAAACATCCTAATAGTAAAGACAAAAATAATCATAAACTTGATCATAGTTTAAATGCTACTTTGCATCCCAAAATGAAAGTCGACAAAATACAGTAAAAAAAAATTTCCTTCTAAAAATTTCAAATAATTTCAGCCAATAGATAATTAAAAAATGAAACTTCTTGTTTCTTAAACATTTTTTATATCAAGTTAATTTTCCGAGATATAACAGACTGAAAAAAAATACATTAATTTGTTCAAAATTGAATAAGTATTTGTAAATAAATATTAGACAAAATTCCGAAGAGGCAAATCAAAGCTATAGGAATTACCTTTCGATTACACGTGGTTCATTTCTCCTGCAATCATTTAAAAAAAAATGGGAGCGGATTGAAAAAGAAAAAAATAATACGAAAAAATGACATTAGTAAATCGAGCATAATTCGTAGAGAAATGTATATATTCTGAAAGCCTCCTCTTTAATTCCCTTTTTTTATTTTTACCGTACGTTAACTTGGCGATGAGATTTCAACATTTTAATTTAGCCAAAATTCCGCAAGGATGAGCTCATACTTTTGAGCGGTACTGTAAGTACAACAAGATTTGCAACCTACCCCTGTATAGAATGTTTGTTATATTGAAGTTATATTTACAACATAGTAAAAATGATGAAAGTACTACTAAAATGTAATTGAATGTAAATATCACAGATTAAAAAAAAATTGGCAGCATTAAAATCATGATTATCAAATTAAAATACCTAAATTTCAGCCATTTCTGATATTACGAAGTAAACAGAAACATGTACAGAAGTTGTGAATTGAATAGCATATAGGACCACCTTATACAAAACGTAAAATTCGATTTCTGATAGATTCTTTAACTTGTCCTTTCATCCACAACTTCCGTATTTATTTTTAATCTCTTCCTAGCAGCAAAATTCATGGAAAGTTTCTTATTCGCTAGCCAATAAAATAATAAAAAGATTTCCTTTAAATATCTAAAAATCTGTTCACAATATTGTTGAAGATGCATACAAAATTTGCTCACTTTTTAGCCAAGCAAAATGCTATTCGCATGCTCCAGTCCCTTAACACCGTTAGTATTGTTCCATTGGGACATGGTTTTAAAATTGTTATAAATTATAAAAAACGTCTATACTTTATATGTTACAAAAATATTCTTTATTTTTCCTTCGTGATTTTATAAATGCTAAGCATTTTTATTGGTTAAGAACTAATTATTAGACAAATATATTGCCTTAAAAATGTATACAAGAAAAAATTCTATGAAATACCTAAAAATTGTACGAGAACAAAACTGTACAATTCTGAAACAATAAAAATGTAGATGAATTTTATACAAAAATGTTTCCAACAAGAAAGATAGAGCAATATATTCCACAATTAGACCGTCATTTTCAAGAAGACAAGTCTTCCTATTTAATTTGATAAGACGATTAAGAAGAGATTGTTTTTATTAATTATAAATATTACGACAAAACAAAAAAATAATAACAACAATAATAATTTGAATTGTGTTATATAATAATGTTCAGACTGACATGTGATAGAGGTCCAAGTTTTGATGTTTTTCTATATAGTGAATTAAAAAGCTGGGTTTACCAAATCCTGCCCAATCGTTGAATACACGAACCAAAGGCCGAAGGGGCGAAGCCACTAATTTCATTTTCATTTTTCTGTTTGTCTTACCAATAAAAATGTCTAATAAAAAATGGTTAGATTTCTGCCAGAGCCGTCGACAAGAAAAATGTAATACTTGATAATATAACAAAAAACTTATATTTTTATAAAAAAATTGCCTTATTTAATTCTTTACTTCTTGTACATTTAATAAGAATATTGTACAATAATTGTCCAATAAATGCTTTAATTCCTGCCAGCGTTATACTTTTCGTAATTTAAAGTTTACTTTCAATTGATATAACGCGTAATTCAATCAAAAACCTACTTGCGGGAATAAATCAATTTATATTTGATACTCCCAGGACACAATTTATTATTTTTGGAATTACATAATAGCTGTGTAATATGAATATTAACAAAGTATACATTTAATTTACTTACATGGTTGTAAATCATATATGTGCTGCTACTAAGCTAAACTAGACAGATACTGATTTAGATTAGACTCGTATAAAATGGAAAAAATGTCGAAGCCAAACTATGTTACATTTCGGTAAAGACAATTTAACATAGAAAGTCTACATTTTGTTGGATTTAGACTATAATTAGCCTATGAGTATAGAATTAATAAATTAAAATTTTAGGAGTGGGTGGACCAATATTGTATCTGTTAATTTTGATCGGGAATTAATATTATTAGCCTTATTGTTTATTGAACCTGCTGGCGTCTATCAATTATAGAATATGTATTTATTTAATATTTTACTAGTATTTATTCCACTAAACGCTAGTAAATAAAAAGAAAAATTTAATTTATTTTAATTACTTCACAGAAAACGTTAAATTTCATTGATTACGCTGAAGTTAAAACATAAATGAAACTAACGTTCTGTTTGTTAACGGAATTTTGCAATTATATTTTGCTTAAATATTTCCCCAGTGGAATGTACTTCATTTTCTCGAACTCTCCGAATATTTGCCATTTTCAATATCGTTGCAAAAAATGTTTTCATTCGTTAAACAAATGAAACTGTAAAAGACTGTATGTTAATGTAAAATTTTGTGGATATTAAATGATCTATTAATGTAAAGGGGTACATTTTAAGGTAGTTGTTCCTCGGAATATCATATGTTGTGGGCATTTTGAAGAGAAGTATTTTATAACATTTTCACAAGTTTTTATTGTGAATGATATTATGCAAGACAAAAAATGTCTTATACTTCATGAAAGTATGCAAAGATGAGTTATTAAGCAAATTTAGTCAATATCTCAAGTTTTCATCCTTTTGCCTTGTCCAAAAGTTATTAAAAATTTTTAAAAATCGTTAGATGAATGATGGGTTATTTTTTCGAGAAAAACATTCTCTACAATTTTTGTTCCAATTTTTTTCGAGCATAATAACGCTTTCTTTTTTAAAAAATACCATTAATAATAAAAACTAAATTCTTGGAAGTCTTATAAAATATTTTCCCCCAGTATATCCATAAAACCCGGTCTATATAATAGTACTATTATTACAGTTCCTTTACGAACTAAAATTTAAAGTAAGCAAATTAAGCCAGTACATGTTTAGCAGTAGTGTAGGTAATTTGAACTATTTCTGAAAAGTGCTAGTACCTTTTACAAAAGTTAAATAGTAGAGATTATTTTATATTGATTATATATTTTAATGTCAAAAAAACATGAGTATGAAAGGATAAACAATAATGTTACTTAATATTTTTATATAATTGTTATGATTTTGTGTTTCACCATTAGTCGCCGAAACCTTTTATGCTGGGTACATAATACAGGTAATAAATGCTCAAATGTCTCCGATCGCAAGTTTGAAATCGCGGTCGAAATACATCGGATTCCAATTAGACATTCGATTAATTAATTAATGTGGGAATGATAGCATCTTTGTTACGTCTCCCTTAAGACATCGGGATTGCGAACTTCCACCGAATGGTCTAATCGAGCGCTCGGCAGAGAAGAGTGAGACAAGTTGAACATTTTCTAAGAAGTTATTGGAAATCTTAAATGAATTTCTTCTTATATATTCTTAAAGCATTATCTCTTTAGCTGGATGTATATTTTCATTATTAAGTATGCACAAAGAAAATATTATACCAAATTGTATTAGAAATTAAACATTTTGAGCATATTTAAGAAAAGAAGACAGCTGTATCACTACAAATATTCAAAATATATTCAAAATATATTCAACTTTATTTCATTGATTATTATGTTCATATCGTCTTTTTTAAATGTGTTCACCAACTTCTGATCATACCGGTGAGGTCTGATCGCGTTTGACGCACACAACTAAATGATTGATTTAAAAAAAACAACCATTCCTTTTCAAAGTACCAGACGAATTTGGTTATCCAAATGAAACAAGTTCATGAGGTCCGAATGAGTTAGTTGTCAGTACCTACATACGTACATATTTTTTATTTTATTTCGCACAGCAAATCGAAACCGTTACATCTTGTATCATACACATTAATTTACATATTCGCAAACAATATTAAATATAAACACATTTTGGTCAGTCGACCTGCACAAATGTCGTAAACCAAACGTTTGATTGCAGTAATGTAATATCCGTAACCAAACTTATGATCTACTACAATCAACTAGTTCAATGTAAAAAATGATAAAGAACATGTTTAAGTCCAGTAACAAGTCTGTATGAAGCAATGCAATTTTTAGTGAGAACAATTGTGAAATATAAGATAGATACTTGACTTATATGTTTAATGCCTCAATAATAGTGGTCACTTTTGGTTAGTCAGACCTGCAATTATGTTCTTGTACTGTTATTATTTACACTGTACAATAATTTATAGAGAACTATAGTTCCATCTAGTTTCGACGTAATAATAATCAATAATGTATAGTAAACCATAAAATAGTTATATTTGAAGTTAATTAATTATACAGTTAGTCCGGACGTTGACTTCTTTCAGCACTCGCAATCTTTCAAAATTGCGTAATTTACGTTTTGCATATAATTTACTTTTTTTATATAATAAAAAGCTCATTTCAAACCCTCATTTGCGTTCATAAATAGTACATTATGTGCCAAGGGCGCAATTATCGATCTTCGACGATTATGAAGATTGACGCCTGGGCGAAGTGATGGTAACATTCACACTCGTCGTAGATCGATATTTCGCCCGTAACCAATAATATATTTTTTGTCACGACAGCACGAAAAGTCCATCTTTCCGCCTGCAAATGAGCGCGGAAAGTGACCGATGGGCGACCGGTCCGATAAAGATGAGCGTCACCCGGCGAAAAAATGTATTTTCCTCTCGCTTACAATCTGTTGACAGTCTTTCATCGAAAAACAGTCTTTCGCGCTATGAAGATCATTAAATGTGCTTGACAGCCTTGGACCACATTACACGTTCTAAAGATGAGTCGAACTTTTCTTGTACGGGTGAAGATTATAACTCTCGCTGCAATGCGTCTGTTTCCGCCCTAGATACGTAAATATACTCTTTTTATCTGATCGTCGTATGACTCGATAATTCGTCGCGGCCGAAGGTTTCGCCCTTGGCCGAGAAATCGAATTTTACGGCCGGAGAGTAAAAAATACTTATTTCACACCCCCTGGTACTGCATAAAAAATAATATTTGAATCTGAGATTGATGATGAGTAGAATTTCGGGCCAGTTTCGCGAGCCTTCGCGTTATGAGGCGAAAATCCCATTTATCGACCTTAATACAAAAATAACCATTAGCGCATTTCTGTAGAATGATCATTTATTTAGTATTTAATGATTTGAAGGTTTGAAAACATTGAACTTGAAATCCATATTTCAATAAATATCTCGCAGAAAACACCAGAAGTGCTATAGTTATTTTTATGTTTTTTAAACATCTCTCGAAGTAAATAAATAAGTAAATAAATAATACATTAATTTTAGTTATGCAGTATGAAGAAGTTACTATATTAAAATCAAATATAAGACATGATAAACATTGTTTATTAGTTGTACTATATTTTTAATGTTTTACACGTTTCATAATGATACGAATAAACATCAAAATCAAATAAAAATTATTTTGCTTAAATAATCGGCATTTTGAAACGAGATTATATAGTTAAATATAGTTTAATTCACGCTTTGGTTTTTTTTAAATAATCGCAAAAGCTAACCAATCCTTTTTTAATTATAACATTGGTATATTTATAAAACACATTTTAGCGTACTTCAATTTACAAATGCACAAAATAATGAATAAATATCAGCTATATTTAAGCTGTTTGAAAACTGCTGGAGTATCATATTGCCATAGGAATGAAAGATAATATATACGTACATTTCAAAACTTAAAACTGCATAAAATTCAATATTACACTACCTCTTAAGAAGAGGGTCAACCGATATCGTATAAGTTTCAAAAATTTATTAATAATAAAATATTCCATGAATACATTTCATACCCAACTTCAGAACAGCACATAGCACACGTAGCTAAATTATGAAAGTGTGAAAATATATCTATAAAATACTAAAAAAGTATTTTCCGCAAAAATGATTGCAATTTTATGAAGATAAGAACATCACAAAATTCGGACAATTCAGAACTTTTCTGAAAAATTACACAATTACATTACTTTTCTGAGAGTTACATCCAATTCGTGTTCAGTTATTTTTTTTAACGAATCTTCGCTGCATTTTATTAGGTTGCATATCGTTTATTTAATGATTCTAAATATTTTATCTGGGGTCTTTATCAGTCGTGGCAATTTCTGAACTAAAGTGTGGCATAAATCAAATCACAATAAATCTACGAAATACAAATATCCAAAACTCGGACGATTCTTTCGAGCTAACTTTTTCTGTCATGGTTTATTTGTTCATAGAGTAATGACTTCAAATATGAAATAATAGTCCTGAATAAAAGGATTTAATGAAATTGGAACACAATTGTACGAAACTAAACGTACATAAAAATGTAAGCAGAAACATAATTTCTAGATAAAAATTCGAATTAAAACAATTGCTTGGAACAATACAGTAGATTTAACCAGAAACGACGTAAACGAGTGTATTTTCTACGTTGAAATGCTTTTTTACTTCACTGAATGCATAACATACAAAACTAAAATTTCATAAATATTTCTGATAAAAAATTTTTTTTCAATATTTGATTTGCTTTAACGCTTTGAGAGAATACAATAATTTTAAGGGACCGATTCAACATTCGGATGCCTTACAATTTATTGAAGTGGGACACATTCTAAACAAATTTCAATCCATTTTCTATTGCTGTATGGATGCTTCGAAAATTTCCCTTTTATACTTTAATTCCTCGAATAAAATTCGTGTTCAAATCGTTTCGTAAACTTCAAAATTAGTATAGAAAATTATAACACATAATACATTCACATTTTTGCAAAAGTTGTTACTGTTACTTACTTTATTTTCGAAAATGAATAAAGCATCAAGAGTAGTCAAGTGTCAGTCTCAGGTGATGTAACATTTTCCAAATTCTTAATCTAGACCACAAGAAGGGTAGCTTCTAACCGTTTCATTTCTACTTTTGTATTCTTAACCAATTTAAAAATAGTTTAAATTGAGATATTAGAATAAAAATTATTGCCAGATGAACTTCTTGTGAATTTTATTGAATTGTAGTCGAATTACTATAATACCAAATGGCATAATGGGACATTCTTTTTCTGTTCCACTCTTTCCAACTTTTTTCAAAGAAATTCTCACTCTTTTGTTGCTTTTGAATAAAATGCTGTTTTAATTTTACCGAAAACATAACTTAAATGAAACATGTGGTAAAACATAACCTTCGACCCAAACAGTACAAGACCATCCCAGGACGTCCTCAGAAGCACTTGAGGTGCTCCCAAGGACCAAAAGCGGACATTTGGACGTCCTCAGGAGCTCCTCAGGACATCCCGGGACGGATTGTGGTGTTTGGGAATGATAAAGAAGTAAAAAGGGGGAAAAGTAGGCTTATACGAGGCCATTTTCACTTATATTTTCATTAAATTTATGGATTTAGACATACATTCAATCTAAATGTTTAAATTTACAATTTTGCCTGAAAGCCCAATTCCATGCTTTTTGGCTTCATACAAAATTCGTGGAAGGAAATATAATGTTAGTTTGAATGAATTATTACAAATGAAAGTTTGGGTGCGGTGACTATTTTCCCAAAAACTGGTCAAAATCTTTTAGCAATTCCTTTAAAAGCGGGCTTTTGGGTGTGCGGATAAAAAACCCCACTTTAAAAAATCCGAGAGTTCAAAAAATGACCGACATTGAAAAAACCGACGTTCGTAATGCCGACACGTCAAGAAATTATAGCTCATTTTCTTAATTTTAGTAATGTTTATACGTAGTCTGCTAAAACTAATGTTCAGTTACATTTCTTTTTAGTTTTACGGAAAAGTACTGTCAAACTACATATTAAATTTACATAAAATTATTCATTAAAAGGTTAAGCCTGCAAGATTACAAGCATCTCTTTGATATAAGGAATAAAAGTGATTTTTATATATGTGCCCTGGTTTTGATACCGAAGAAAACCATATCTTTTGTGTTCATTTTTTTAACAATCTGCCGGTTCCTTATCGGAATCCAATTTCGGTAACTTTAATTACATGACCTATATGCAAAATGTAAATATCTTCTCAACTAAGTTTATTTCAGGTACCAATCAATATCTACAAATTCATCCTCTTTTCTGATCACACGTATGTGTAGAAAGGAAATACGGCCATCTTCTTGTTCCAAATTAAAATCTATTCTATTCTCGACATCGCGGATTTTTTTAACACGGACAAATGGGTATCAATTTTAGCTTCGAGAATATTGAGGTTAAGATGTCATCGACCGTGCAGCCATTACTAAAAAACTTGTTAATATTTAATGCATCTCATACTTTCATTTCACAATTGTCATATAAGTTCCTTAATAGACTATATCAGTTTTATAAATGTCTCCATAAAAAAGGCGACTGAAGCTCTTGAAAGAATACAATACGCAGTCACAAGATATGCAATGTGACGTCTCGTAAGCACCTCTACCAGTCTTTTTATCGGTGAATCAAAGCTTAATTACGAAAGAACCAAACACCTCTGTCTCAATATTCGAACAGAAAAAAAGTAATATGCTCAAACGAAATCTGCAAATATGAAACGAGCACCGTCAACACGAGACGTAAATTTTATGTCCGGAAAACGACGTCAACACAAAAAGAGTTTCTAATAAAATAGCTATTTAAGTCATTGATTCCAAAAAAGCTCTGGCCATTTAGACAGACGTAGCAAAACTTTAATAGCACCGAGACAGTTGGAACAACATGTATATGTAGCAAATTAAACTTTTCACTTAAACGGAATATTCATAATGGGATTTCATCTTCAAAGCTGAAACAATAGCGATCAATGACGCTCTCGATCTAGGCATTCAAAACACTCATCGTAACATTCTTGTTTTCACGGACTCCATAATGCTTTGAGAAAATTGAACTCCATAAATATAAACACAAGAACAAACCGAAGTAAATATTCAATAAAAGAAAAACCCAAAAAAGCATTACAAACGCGGGACTAGAGAACGGAAAGGAATATTTTTACTGCTACTACCTGGACAGGTTTAAATCTTGATCTTCAAACTTAGATCTAACTCGTGAAATAATAGGAACCATAAATAGAAATAGGTCCAATAATTACAACATGGCAGTATCAATCGTGACAGTCAACATGCTGGATAATACCAACTGCATTTGTAGTCATGAATATGAAAATTTAAACACAGTTCTTTGGCAGTGGTCGTACTGTCCGTTATACACCAGTCAAAGTCTAAAATTTGTTTCAGACCTTCACTATGCAAAATAACACAGCCCCGCAAAAACAAATGAAACCCAAGCGAAACCACTACATATACTTTTATAGAGTCTCTGAATTCGAATCCGGGGTCAGTTCGTCCCCATTATGTCAAGATCAAAGTCAAATCAAGGTCATATTCAGAAAAATGATAGAATCGTCCTGAAACACTAGATTAAGATGTTTTTGGGGTCACTGAAACCGAATCCGGGGTCAGTTTGTCTCTATACGGTCAGGATCAAGGTCAAGTCAAGTTCATACTTAGAGACAATAAAGTATTCTGAACTCTTAATAATGTTCATAACTTGAAAATTTAACTATACATGGTTAAGACAACAAAGCGGATATATAAAATATCCTTGCTTTCTGTGTTTATGGGACAATAGAGATACCGCCAATCACTGTGTCCCGAATACATGACCGGTTAGAGCGTATTGACAGGAAGGTTTTTCAAACATTTTACACGAACTTTATTGAGAGAAGAAAGAACAAAAAAATTTTTATGGAAAGTGTATGAATTTGTATTTTTATTAGTTTTTATTTTATATGATCTTACCTTATAAAAGTAGAGTTTTCTTCTTTTATAAGCAACATCTTTGAGTCCTAGTTCTTGAAAATTATTTAATCACTGTAATTAAAATAAAAAATTTTTTGAATATAAATTCAGTAAGAAAATATAAAATTTTGTAAAAGTTATTGAATTCAAATAAATAACTACTTTTCAGATGTAAAGCTATTCGGTAACTGAAAATTTCTTATTGTACAATAACACACGAGTTTGCTATCTATGACATTGTTTTTGTTTCTGTTCTAAATTTGTCGATTTTATGAAAAATGTAATAACGGTAAATAATTTTCTGGTAAGTTTGATTTTTCAAAATGAATGTTAACCGCATTATTATTTTTTTTAATGTAATAATTTTCCAGATGTTTTCGCTTAAAAGTATTTTTTTCGGTAGCTAATATTTTAACATTTTTGAAATCGAAATTATGATCATTATTTATTCTGTGTATAGTTAAACCAGTATATTTATTTTCATCCTGTAAAATATTATGTTTATGTTCCCTAATTCTGTTTTTTAATAAACGTTTAGTTTCACCAATATAGACGGCGTTACAATTTTCGCAGTTTATTTGGTATACTACATCTTTTGAATGCATAATGTCTGTTTTATCTTTAAATGGTTTGATTCCACCTATGTTTAAATTAATTGGTTTATACACAATTCTAATATTGTTTTCTCTAAAATTACTTTTGATTTGTTCTGATAATCTATTTACATATGGTATACTTATAGTTTTTTTATACTTGATATTATTTTTAGTAGGGATTAATGTGTTATATATTTTATGTACTCTTTTTCTAAAGCATTCTTCTATAATATAATCTGGATAATTGTTGTCTTTTAATAATGTTTTAACAATATTTAAATTTTTTTTTTCCTGAATTTTATGTGTGATAATTTTATTGCTCTATCAATTAGACCGAAAGCTACTCCAATCTTGTAATTTAATGGATGGTTTGAATAAAAATTGAGATATCTACCGGAGAAAGTGTTTTTGTGATACCAATCTGTAATTAGATTATCGTTATTGTTAATAATTAATAAATCTAAAAAGCTAATACTTTTATTTTTTTCAATTTCCATTGTGAAGCTAATTCTGTTTGAAATTCCTTTAATTTTATTTAAGCTATTGAAAATTGGTAAAATATCATTTAAATGTTCATTTGGGACAGCTGTAATAATATCATCTACATATCTATGGTAAAGGGGGAGTTTAAATCTTATTTTATTAATACAAATGTTTTCTATATAATCCATCAATATGTCTGCTACTAAAGGTGATAACGGTGAGCCCATTGGTACTCCAAATTTTTGTTTATAGGTTTTATTTTGAAATTTGAAATATAAAGAGTTGAAAATTATGTCTAAGCCTTCAAAAAACTCATTTTGTGGTATTTTGGTATGTTGTTTGATACTATCCCATTTTTTATTTAAAATCAATTTAACAATTTTAGTTGAAACATTAGTGAAAAGAGATACTACATATAAAGATATTAAAGTATGATTTTTAGGTAATTTGAAGTTGTTAATTTTTTTGTATATATCCCAACTATCTTTAATTCTTTTAGAGAATGATGGGATTAAAAATGATAATATTGATGTATAAAAAGAAGCAAGTTTATATGTTGGAGAATTGACTGTTGATATGATAATTCTTAAAGGATTATTAATTTTCAAGAACTAGGACTCAAAGATGTTGCTTATAAAAGAAGAAAACTCTACTTTTATAAGGTAAGATCATATAAAATAAAAACTAATAAAAATACAAATTCATACACTTTCCATAAAAATTTTTTTTCTTTCTTCTCTCAATAAACTTAGCTGAAAATTTCTTAAATTAATTTAATTTTGTATATATTTTGCTTATAGAAATAAATCTCATTTCTGAAGAGGACCAAATTCTATGGTCGAAACGTCAATTACGACTATTATTATTATATTACCTGTCCAATCTGACTAAAAAGAAAAACTTTGAAATTATGATTACTTTCACTTAAGAAAATGTCAGAAAAGAAAAATCAAAATTAATTTTATTTTACACGAACCACTGGATTGATCGTAGTAAAATGCTCCTTCCACCTCTCTACATCAAACTCGACTTAGAAATTTGTAAAGCTTTGGATCAACAAGGAAAATGTTTCGGGTATATAAAACACAATTTCAACAACTGAGTCATGCGAAAGAGTCCCAAGGTGTTTTTAATGGAACACAAATACGCAAATTAATAAGAAATGCTGACTTCGTTTCGACAATGACTGAACACAAAAAAGCAACCTAGATTAGTTTCAGAGAAGTAGAATGGTACTCGAATGGTAGCGAATTATAAAGAATTGGGGCGTTTGATGAACCTCAAGTTGTACTATTTACACTCGCATATAGATTGCTTCCCAATAAATCTAGGAGATTTTACAGAGGAGCAAGGGCAGAGGTTCCATCCAGACCTAACGACAACTTATCGTAGTGGTACACGAAGTTTCTTTGGTTTTTCCTAAGTATGACCCTGACTGGACCTTAATCCTGACTTTATGGGACAAAGTGATCACGGATTCGGTTTCAGCGACCCCAAAAACATCTTAATGTAGTGTGTCAGGATGATTCTATCTTTTCTTCCTATTTATGCCCTTGATTTGACCTTGATCCTTGCCTGATGGGAACATACCGACTCGGCATTCGAACTCAGCGTCCTTAAAAACATATCGTTATGGTGGTTTCGCTGGGATTGCCGATCATGGAATTCCACATTATGTTAAAGATTGTAAATTAGAGGTATAAAACTAGATATAGGCTCCGATAAACTTTATAACCATGCAAGTCTAACAGCGATAGGTAACCTCGATTGTGCTGGTAAATAATTCCATAAAGCGGTGCTGTTCAAACGGAACAATAGAACAAAATTCTTCATTTTGTGCAACTTTGGGGATTCGCAGCTCAAATATTGAAAAGCGGTTTAAATAGGATTTTACTTATATTTTTAAGTATGCTTTTTCACATCAAGGTGTGTTTTTACGGATTAAATGTTGTCTGATTAATATTGAACCAATGTTAGGTAATAAATCAATTAGTAAATTTGAACGACGCGAACAAGATTATCCTGTAAAGTAAACGGAAAGATATTCGGAAACTCATGCTAAGGTTCACTTTATAAAAGTACCTTCAATCAAAACCAAGATTCCTTAGTAGGAAACCTCTTGAAAGGTTCTTTTCTCTTTTTGCCAAGTCGACGCCTTGGTCCAGGCCGCGTATTTCCGGAACAATGCTCGAGTCTGATAAATGACGGGAAATCGAACGAGCGAGCGCGTCGCTCAGGAGCCTATCCCATTCAACGATTAATTGTTACGCGGCGCGTTTCAGCGCGCTTGCGGGTCTAAAAGTTTAATTGAGCGTGAATAATATTCGCGTGCCTGCAAATTTCCATGGCTTTATTCCCAGATGCTGAATGCCGCCGCGGAATCGCCTTTTAATGCGCGCCAAAGAAGCACTTTTCACCATTCTTTCCCCAAATTTGACGGCCGAGATTCATACAAGCGACAATTCAAACGAATCTATCGACAGCTGTACCCGGTATAAAGACTTTAAACTAGCCTGCTTTTTAAATTCATGCAAATTTTAATGATTTTTGAACCGCTTTGATGTGAACATGACCTCGCGACGACATAGTAAACAAACAGAATAATTGAAGCTTATTTAGAACCCTATTTACACAGGTCAACATGGTTTTGTTGTTGGGAAGTCACGTCAAGATTTTGAGATATTTGAAGTTATTTACTCGAAAAACGCGTTTGTTTGCTATTTTTGAGCTCATGTACAGAAGACCCAACATTTTTAGCAGTTTTTCCTTTCGTTGGATCATGTGGTACGACTCTTTTTCTTTAATATGGGATGCGCAGAATTCCATTACGACTTTTCTTCACCAAGATATGCCAATTTGAATTTATGATATACATGTAAACCAATTTACCTTGAAACGCTCTTGGAGAATAAGCTCAAGGTGAAATTCAATGTCATGAAACCTATATAAATATCAACAATTATATAAAATATCGATACTAATAACTAAAATCACGTTTCAGTATTGTGACTGTTTTTCGATAACGTTAATGGAATATATCTCGTAATTTCAAAATGGCCGTAACTTTGTAAAAAAAACATCTTAGGTGATCGAATAAAACCTCATTTTGAAGGTTAAAGGTAGTACGAAAAGATGCAAATAGTACAGAAGCTAAACAAAATTGTTGCGTCCTGTACGTAACCTCAAACATAGCAACACGTTTTTCGAGTACATTACCTCAAATATCTCAAAAACTTGACGTGATGGACCAATTCTGACTTCGAGTTTGGATTCTACGCATACAACTTCGTCGGAAATGACCCATAGCTTCCCAACAACATCCAAGACCCTCTTTTTGTAGACCTGTGTTATTGATCCTCGAAATTGTTTTAGCATTAATTTAACAGAAATTTATTGCGTTTGATGCCTTACGCTTTACGGATTTACAAAAAATCGATACTACAATATTATTAGTCCTCATCCCAAATTAGTAAAGTTAATTTAGTGGGATATATCAAATCAAAAATAATAGCACTAACTGAACTACACATCAAGAAAGGACTTTCATTTGAGAAATTGCTACCTGCGATTATCAATTTGAATGTAAAATTTCTAATTAAAAAATACTGAAATGATACAATTTTTGCATTGGTATGCATTCAGATATGTGTTGGTTTGAGAATTATTTGCGTTGAATAAAATACAATAAATGTCATGTTTTTAGATAGAAATTTATATTACATAATTACATTTTAGAACATTTCCGGGCTGGTCGAGTTTTAACAATTATAGAATTTTTTTTATTACTGGTAGGTTTAGATTTTTTCTTTATTGATTTTCTATTTTTGTAAGTATCCTTATCAACAGACCAGCTGTGCGGTTCTAAGGAAAATTGATTACATGACACGTGCAAACTTTTTGCATCTTCTGGTAATCAGAGACCCCGAAAACCCTCGAGTTAAAAATTTTAAGCAATTATCTCGGAAAACATTGCCGATAATGAATTTCTTCGAAAAAAAACGAATTTTTTTATATTTTTTTATTTATACTAACTAAACAATAAATAATAATGTCTTCTTAGCCATTTATATATGTTATTTTATCACTAAACTTACAGGAAATCGTAAAAAATCAACATGAATGCGTTAACTGGAATTTTAATAATGAAAAATCAAAGAAAACGTTATTTACCATCGTGATACAAAGGGTTAAAAACATTATTGAATGTTAGCGTTTTGATTTTGCGCTTTTCAAACGATCACCCATGTTGCGAATAATGTTCTTCTTCAATTGACGGTGTGCCATTGAAAAATGACCATAATTTTTACCAGTTACACAAGTGCTTTTTAACTTCAAGCATATATTTTGTTGACTTCTCTTGTGAGCACATTCTTAAATGACGTCTGGATTTCCTCCTTTTTCTGTGTACAAAATTATTACTTTTGTCTCGTAACGATTAAAGATATGCTGCACGTGCAATCGGTGAAAAATGAACTAAAATTGTTTTTTGAAAAAACGAGGGTCACATTTTAAAGGCAATCTTTTCAGCCTTTCTGAAAAGGGTACATAGCCCTCTATAAGGGTGCAAATTCTTTGTTTTTTTTTGTGTAGTACGTGTAAAAAATCCAGACAGATTAAAGAAACGCTGAAATCGCTACAGGACCAAACGTGAATGAAAATTACTGTAGGGACACTTTATTTTAGGCAGTTTTGACATATTTTTCAGTTTCAAAGGTATGAATTTCGTACTTTTATCTCATCAATGATGCATTACATATATTGATCGATATATTTGGAGTATACTTAACAATGTTGACCAGTTTAAACGCAGAAAAATAAAATAAAAATGCTCTAAAATACAGGTTATGTGCCACAGTTTGCACACATAATGTTACTGTTTGTGCACCATTTTTAAGGGATTTTAAGAATATCTAGGAATTTGCAGATTGCAGGAATTTTTTAAATTAGGTAATTCATATTTATATTAAAATTTATAACCTAAGATTAACTTTAATTAATGTATATATTTTTCAACGATTAATACACTAGTTTACAACCATATTTACATGTAAAAAATTACTGTTTGTTATTTTATTTTTCTGTCAGTTTCTGTTTCTTTTTGTTGAATTTCTCATCTTGCTTTATTGCCTTTAATCTGTTTTGCAACTCTTATACGATTTTTCATCTATTCTCGTTCTTGATTTTTTGCAATTATTCTAATTCTTTTTGTTTTTTCATTTCCTCCCGTTTTATATGCTTATAAAGTAAATAATAAGTTTTCTGATTGTCATCATCTTTTTTGTGTAGTGTATAGTAGCCATTGATCACTGGTAGCTACAGAAGGAACTTCTACAGTACTGCTTCTTTTAGTTTCTTTCTTTTTTGTCAGATGGCCAAAAGAGAACATTTTGATAGACCGACGGAATCTCATGAAGTTATATTTTTATTTCTATATTATCATATTGTAAAAATATCTATTTAGAATGACGTAACCAAACTTTTTACACGCAAACTGTATATAACAAAACTGACTTAACAGATATTTGACGAAAATTAAGTACTAAGGACGAATACTTACCAATATAGATCAACTAACGTAGATTTATTTTATGTAGATTTATTACATAAATAATAATGTTGCCACTTTTACTCCTAATTAAGTATGAAAGAGGGGCGTGAAATACATCGCGACTGAACATAAAAATTATCACATTAATTTAATATTTTTGTTTAAAAAGAATATTGCAAAAGAATTGTGACATCCTCCCGAAAAAAATGAGCTGATTTATTTATTTATAGAAAATTTTAAAACTGCCTTCGTAACGCATACGTCTCAATAAATGAATACAAATAAATTATAAATAATGCAAATTAATAATTAAAATTTGTTTACAATGTCAATTAAAGGTTTACAATTATTTTTTAAGTGTTAAAATTTCAAAATGGTTTTTGGAATATTTCATAAATCAAAATATATGCGATGGTGTGCAACCACTGGAACTTTTACCTTACTTCATTTTGTTTTGAATACTCCCCATGAGTTTTTCGTACAAATGCACCTTTGTATTAACTAGACAAAACAATAAAATGGTTGCTTATAAAACATATACTTACATTCACTAAAAGTAAGAACACAGAAACATATATCATAGGGAATTTAGATCAATTTTTATTGTAAATTCCATCTGCGATACAATAATTCCAATACGTCTAATAACGTAGAATAAAGATAAGTACGACTTTTGCAGTGCACAACTGAAAATTGCAAATTTCTATTTCCAGGAGTGAACAAACCACATGGATTTTGTGGACACGTTATTGCTGTGTAAATGTGTGAATTGACATTTTTTTATTACATAAAGTTTTAAGAAAATAAAGAATTTTGTGAATTAGAAATACAAAATTATATATAGAAGATTTTTTTAAATGCAGTGCACTATATTTTGACAGCAATATTAACCGATTTTACTAAATTAATATCCTTAATACGCAGTTTCCTATGTTCGTCTGCCCAAGATTAACCATTAATATCACTTGCAATCCAATAAAAATTGTAAAGACACTGTAATTACAAACGACACGTCCATGCATACATTTGATCAGAAAACGTCGATAAAAAAAATATACTAAAGCCTTACTGAATTATTCTATTCTTAGTTCTGGTGAAATATTGGATCGTTAATATACTTTCATCACTATGTGTTTTGTACTAAACTCAACCAGCTCCTTGTCTCGCCGGAGGTGGATGATGGGATACGTATTTGTACCAAACGAACTGCATTTTTATCCCCCATTATTTCCTTGTAGTCCGTTCCAGCGGGAACGACAATTGCTTGACCATCTTCGGTTTCGTGGAATCCAAAGACCTCCTCTACAGCTTCATTGTTTTCGTCTTTACATTGCAGAACTTGACCTTGCTCGAAATGCAACTGATTCGTAAGAGAAGGAACCATATTAAAAATCTATTCCATCCAGTATTTCCTATCTTTGTTATAAATTTGTAAATTATTTCGTTTTACCTGTCCATTAACCACTAGCTGATTAATATCATCACTAGCTATAGTTCCTTCCGAAAGCCCGAGTATGTTCTCTTCTTTGTAAATTTGATCTCCACCTTCCTGAATTATCATATGGTCTTTCAGCTCTGTTACTATCACTGCGTTATGTTGAAGCTGTATAACCAAATTGTTAATAACATCTCATAAATATTGAATAACTATATTTCAGGGTTCGGAAGTAACGCGTTACTTTTTTTTTTTATCTAATTAAGTACCGGCGTTATTTTTCTTCATTAGTACACAGCTATCCTCAAAGGGTCATTAGTCGGACAAAAATGTGGAGAAAAACGGCTTTATTTGTACAACCATTTACCTTCAAAATTTGCAAACCACGAAATCCCAGCTAATCGTTTTCTCCAAATATAGGTGATTTACAATTTTTACAGCCATTTTTCGTTATTACCGGGGATAATTGACGTCCAATCCTAAAATGTTTTATGGGAATGTCGCAGGTAAAAAAAGATCTACAATTTTTGTTTGCATCTTTTTTCACATAACCTCATAGTTTCAGGAAAAAATCGAAGAAATCGGGTTTTCTGTTTTTAATTTTTTTCGCGCTCAAAAATGATTTTTTATCCTCGACATTTTTAGGAGACTTACCTTTTCTTTTGTCCTGAATAAGCTGTAATTCTTTTGAATAATAATATTTATTCGTTTCTTTTTTATCGATTAAAACCCGATAAAAAAAACATATATTTTCAGGTGAAAAATCTAATATTAAAACTTTAGGTAATGGAGTTTTAATTAATGGCATTTGTTCGTTAAAATCTCTACTTTCAGATGATATATGAATCAATTTACATTTCTATACAAAAAAGTGCAAAAAAAAACACGAAAGTCTAAAAAACTAGATTTTTATTTATTTATTAACTGATAAAATATGCAGCATAATTACACAATAAAACAAATTACGTAATAACAACAATTTTACAATCACAGAATTGCACTTGTCTCTTTCTTTTAAATAATAATATTGATAATTAAATTATATTGATGTTGAAAATCGAGTTTTTTACTTTTTCGAGGTTTTTGACACTTTCTGGAATAGAAATGTAAATTGATTAATATACCATCTGAAAGTAGTTATTTCAACGAACAAATTCCATTAAATAAAGTTCCATTCTCTACTGATATGACATTAGATTTTTCAATGGAAAATATAGATTTTTTATCGATTTTTACTCAATAAAAAAGAAACGAATACATATAATTACTCAAAAAAATTACAGCTTATTCGGGACAAAAAAAGGTAAGTCTCCTAAAAATTTCAAGGAAAAAAAATCATTTTTGAGCGCGAAAATATTAAAAACAAAAAACACGATTTTCTTCGATTTTTTTCTGAAACTTTGAGGTTATGTAAAAAATGATGTATACAACAATTGTAGATCTTTTTTATACCTACAACATTCCCATAAAACATTGTTCAATTGGACGTCAATTGTCGCCGGTAATAACGAAAAATCGCTGTAAAAATTGTATATCACCTATATTTGGGGAAAACGATCAGCTAGGCTTTCGCGGGTTTGAAAATTTTGAGAGATTTTTAAAAAATTAGATTAGTTCATTCGCAATTTTTAAGTTTTTTAAATTTTGACTGCATCTTGTTATTACATAAAAATACTTTAGCACACTTTTTTTCTACAAATGTTAATAAAGGTCTTTGTTGGAATACGAAATAAGTATATTTTTGAAACAGTCCTAAAGCCTTAACAATTATAGAATTATGGTATTTCATAAAAATTAAAAGTTCCGTGGATTTGCCCATATGAAATCGCCTTTCATTCAATTTACAAATTTTAAATAATTTTCTGTTAGTAAAAAAGCTTTTCATAAAATACAACACGCGTTTTCCCAGCAGTGCCTCTGCAGAAAAACTATTTAGTACAGGCGGACGCGTATTAAATCCTATAAGAGGAAATTTGAAAGATGACTCATTTGAACAACTATTATTAAAAACAAACGCGGCACATTATTAAAATGTTCAAAGCATTAATGGAATAAATAATAATTTAAATAATTATAAGAAAATAATAGTTGGTAAAGACGGACGATGGACGAAATAAAAATGAAAACAAACTACAAATATAAACACTGGGGCTCTGATGAAAGCCACCGAAAATGTGAAAAGAAAGTTGTATAAGCCAGATTTTGTAATTTTGTTACAGAATTGTCGATTTACTGAACTGCTTATAAGTGAATTTAAGGATTGAACTGACAATGGATTCTGTGTTCCTCTAGTGACAAAATAAATAACTAATGTCTATTGTAGATACACGTTTCGTCCCATAATAAATAATAATTATTAAATAAAGTTGTCAATATTGATGTTATTAATCGAAACGTAAATTATGCAATATTTTAGTGATAAAAGCTCACTTTTCAAAGTTGTGAAGGTTAAAGAGGCAAAAGAAAAAGGCAGTAAATAATATACATAATAGGACGATAGGAACCTCAAATAGATACAAAAATTCCTGTTGAGTATAATTTGAGATAATTAATTAGAAAATACGGGAAATAACGGAAAGTAACGATTGTAACGATTTTTATTAACGGTTGGTGGACAATGGATAATTTTATTGGCACGCGTAATGAATTTTATATAAACTTTTATCAAACATGGATCGGTGTTTCGTCCCAGTAGCCGGATTCTGTAACTCGTTATTACGAATAACGTCGACGTTATGACAATTCCAACCAACCACGGTCCAGGATATTGTCGTTATCGACAGTAACGTTAACGTTATTGTTAATACCGACTTATAGAATACGGGCACAGGTCTGCCCACGGACTCGTCAGTTGGGCTATGTGAGGAGACCCTGTCTAAGACACGAAAATAATCGTAAATAAATATAATAAAATAAAGGATACTATTCACTCACCCATACCGCGACGCACAAAACCGGAACCGCCACCGATCCTTAGTGATCTTCTTCACGACACAAACTAACTGATATTCATCAACCGCGTTGATATTTATAAAGTGTCATGCAGGTTTGTAAACAAACACAATAAATGTAAACAAAACAATTGAAAGATTCCTACCCTATCCCTTATTTTTCTTTATATTCCTCTAAAATACCGCCACCTCGAAAGCATGGTGCCTCATAACAAAACGCACCGTTACACGGTCGTTACCAAAAAGGTTACCTTTCGTTAATTTTAAAATTAAGCAACGATTTATAACGCGTTACAAAATTTCCACAGTAACGATTAACGAACATCGATACTTTTAAAAAGTAACGTTCCGAACCCTGATTGTGGTTTAATTACGAAGTTATAAATTAAATAAAATAAACACTAATTTACCTGTTCTCCGCCCTCTATTAACAATTGAACATTTTGAACATTTTGAACACTTTCGTCTCGTATCATAACTTCATCTTCAGTAGTCAGTCTTGGTTGATTTACAACGATTGTATCGTTCATATGGCCCTGAAATAAATCGTTTTATAACAAATATGATAGCAGTTAATCACATGAAAATATCCAAATATAAAATGAAATTACTTGAGTTTGCATATGAGTATAAAGTAAAGGTTTCCGCATAAATCCCATGCCGCAAACCAAACATTCGTAAGGTTTCTTGTCACTATGGATAAATCTATGAGCATTGCGATTATCTCTGCTATTGAAAGCTTTTCCACATACCTATTTTTTAGAAATATAAATAAAATTATAGTATTACATTAGCGAGTCTAGAAAAAATCATTAATAACTTAATTACCTCGCACAAATACGGTTTTTCCCCAGTATGTATGCGCATATGTTTCTTGAAATGCTCGGGATATACAAAAGTGGCAGTACAAATATCACACTTAAACGGGCGTTCTCCAGTGTGCGCAGCTTTTATATGGTAATCTAGAAGCCTTCGTCTCTTAAACCCTTTCCCACAATCTTCGCATTTATATCTCTTGTCGTTGTAATGTGTTGCACGCTTGTGAGATTGTAAATTCGAGCGCTGACTACAATTATATTAAACATTACATACTGCGTGATAGATTAAATAAACCTGAAGTATTCGTAAGATGTACCTGAATGTCGCACCGCAAAATTCGCATTGATACGGTTTTTCACCTGTGTGAGTTCTTTCGTGATCCCGAATTTCTGCTTTTCTAGCGAATGCTTTTCCACATATACGACAAATGTATGGTTTATAACCAGTATGCACAATATTGTGTACTTCTAAATTATGTGCTGAACCAAAAGCTTTTCCTACAAAATTTAAAGAGCACAATATTTACAAAACAATTATACATGAATTTATAAAATAAACAAAACTTTTATTATCTTTTTTAGTGTATTATTTTCATTTTTTATCATCATGGATTTTATTCTATATTAAATTTATGAATATTCCTGACATAATAAATGAAATATTGCATTGAAGCAACAATAATGCTTCTTCGACCGTTTGTAATTATCAATTAACTTTCAAATTTAGTTCTTGGATTTACTTTTTTAAAGTAATATCACTAGAGGGAAACTAAATCTATGAACTAAGTTCAACATTATTTCTTATATATCCGACAGAAAATCAAAATTTTGTAACCCTTCATTTTCATAATTCATGATTGACATAACAACCCATATTTATATTTATATTTACTTCTTATTTATGTACAAAAGACCCAATATCCAAGAACTAAATTTCAAAGTTAATTCCTGACATATTTTTTAATGTACAAGAATTCAATCATTTTGATTCTCACAATAGATTCACGTCAAAAATTGAACATAATAAACAAATTAATTATTTGAATGTGAAAACATTCATTCGAGAAAATGAGAGTCTGAAACTTGATTGGTTTCATAAAGAGCCCTGGTCAAAAAGACACATACATTACGAATCTATCAATCCTATCCCATGCAGCACATATCTCTTAAAGAGGTCGTCCAGAGCTTCGTTCAAAGATATCTCCAAAAAGACCTCCTAAAAGAGGTCTAAATTATGATAATCTATAAAACTAGCTCTTAAAGATGTCTTACTTAGGACTTCTTAACATCGTAATCTCTAAGAGGTCTTGTGTTTGAGGTCTTAAATCTATCTCGTTTTGGACCATCTCTCTTTTAGTAAAGGGATGTCCATTGTTGAGGTATGCGTTTTTTCAAGAGACACTAGATGGAGATTGAATCCAAAAATGAGATCGCGCGATATTGACTGCATATGCAGACCGATAGATTATAAGCTGCCCTGGCAAAATAAGTGCCTTTACTATATTTAGCAAGTATTATCACATTTTTGTATTATTATTGCATGCTCCCATTCTATTCAATGTAATCACCATCCAATATATAAATATACAAATGATAAAAAGAAACTCCGGTAAAATGTATATAAATTAATAATTAAGGTACAAAAATAAAATCTATAATAATAATATTGTCTTTATTGTACATAAAATATACAAAAGGCGAGCCACAGCGCAAGCTGCTTTACAGTCTGACCTACTATATTTTTCGGAAATTTGCTTTTCATTTATATTATTTAGTTTATATGTCAAAGCTCTCAAATAAGACCTCTTTTCTGAGACCTCATATTTGAGAGGTCTTATAGAGCTCTTAAAATCGACGCATAAGTCTTCTTAAAGATTACTTTAAGAGCTCTTTCTGATAAGTATTTAAGACATCTTACAATTTTTAAGACTTCTTAAAGAGCTCTTTAAGACGTATTTTTGCTGTTTGCGATTTCTCAAAAAATCGGACTGATATATCGTTTAATCGACCAGAGAATATATTTCACAAATCAAACCACGAAATAGTGCAGGAGCAGGGACCGTTTCGTAGCCTTTTATAGGTCCCCTTATGCAATAAGGTGTTTCCGACGTATTTTGGGCCGCTGAATCCGAATTTCGAGGGTGGATTGCTCTCCGGATGGTCCGTCATTGTTTATAACAATTTGTTTAAACAATTAAATATAGTTTTTTTACTTTTCGCTTCCTAACCAATTTTTTTATATTCTTCGGGCAATTCTGACCAAAAAAGGTTCTATGTAACTTTTGCGCACGATGGCGCAATTCCGAGATAAAAATTCCCGATATAAAAAAAAAATTCGATTTTTGCAGTGTTCAGCACACTACTACATCGACACATGTAATTATTTTTTTTATCCACCTATGCTTAAATTTCTTGTGATCTTATATTTTAAGCAGAAAATCGTTTTAATCAATCATTTTAAACCTTCGCCATTTATTTGAGTTTTACTAGTGCTGCTTTTTTTTTAACATGCCCACATCCAGTATTGTCCCACGGCACGTTTTAAATTCCTGGATTTATCCAGGTATTTTTTTACGTATTTTCGACCGCGGAATTACAGTTTAAAATGAATGATTAAAACTAACTTTCTGCTTGAAATATAAGGTCAGAAGAAGAGTTTAAGCCTAGGTGGATAAAAAAAAAATTACATGTGTCGATGTGGCAGTGTGCTGAATACTGCAAAAATCGAATTCTTTTTTATTTCGGGAATTTTTATCTCGAGAATGCGCCATCGTACGCAAAAGTTACTACAGACCTTTTTTGTTTAGAATGGCCCAAAAAATAAAAAAAAAATTTTTTTGGACCAAAAAATTTAAAATTGCTTAATTGTTTTAAAAAATTGTTATAAACAATTTCGGCCCACTCGGAGAGCAATCGACCCTCGAAATTCGGATTCAGCGGCCCAAAATACGTTGGAAACACCTTATTGCATAAGGGGACCTATAAAAGGCTACGAAACGGTCCCTGCTCCTACACTAAAAAGACTGCCTTCCCTTTAAAAAATAAAGTGGAGTTGTGTATAAAATTCCTTGTTTTCATTGCAATACATGTATCTTATATCGAACAGACGTGCAGGTATCTCAAAACACGAATAAACGAACACAAGAGAAGCATTTTTGCAAAAAACACGGAACAGTTTACAGGTTTAACCCACGGCAGGCTTGAAACTGAACACGATTTTGCTTATAACAACACCATAATCCTTGCAAAAGAAAAAACACTGTGCAAAAAGAGGTCACCTTGAAAATTATTTTATAAAAAAAAGAGAACTCCGTCAGCATCCGTTTCGAAACACCAAAGCTACCGGAAGTTTACCATCCCTTTCTGTAATTAATCTCATCTTATCTCCTTAATTCATACATAGCAAAAATTCAAACAGCAAAAAGACATCTTAAGTAGCTCTTTAAGAAGTCTTAAAAATTGTAAGATGTCTTAAATACTTATCAGAAAGAGCTCTTAAAGTAATCTTTAAGAAAACTTATGCGCCGATTTTAAGAGCTCTACAAGACCCCTCAAATATGAGGTCTCAGAAAAGAGGTCTTATTTGAAAACTTTGACATATAACATAAATAATATAAATGAAAAGCAAATTTCTGAAAAATATAGATTCTATTTTTGTACCTTAATTATTAATTTATATACTTTTTATCTGAGTTCCTTTTTACCGTTTGTATATTTATTTATTATATTTATTTAGTATATTTATATGTTCAATAGAATGGGATCGTGCAAAAATAATACAAAACTGTGATAACACTGGCTAAATATCGTAAAGGCACTTATTTGGTCAGGGCAGCTAATAATCTATCAGTCTGCATATGCAGTAAATATCACGCAATCTCATTTTTTGATTCAATCGCCACCTAGTGTCTCTGGAAGAAACACAGGCCTCAACAATGGAAATCCCTTTACTAAAAGAGAAATGGTCCAAAATGAAATAGATTTAAGACCTCAAACACAGACCTCTTAGAGATTACGATTTTAAGAAGACCTAAGTAAGACATCTTTAAGAACTCTTTTATAGATTATCATAATTCAGACCTCCTCCTCGTCAGGAGGTCTGTATATAGATATCTTTGGACTGAGTTCTGGACGACCTCATTAAGATATTGACTTATAAATCGGTCGAAAATTAAAACCTTATCAAATGTATATTTTATAATCGTTAAAATATAAAAGAAGAATATCAATTAAAAACTCAAACTTACCACATTGATGACAAACATATTCCTTGATACCGTTGTGAGTTTTCTCATGCTGAGTCAGATTTTGTTGACTAAGGAAACTTTTATTGCACAGCGTACACTCAAATGGACGTGGACGAACCTCGTGTGTTTTTACATGTGCTCGGTGAGTATACTTCGAAGCAAAGTCTTTGCCACACACTCCACAAATATATGGACGCACACCTGTGTGCGTATTAGTGTGCTCTTCAAGCAGGTTCCTCGAACTGTACCGTTTGCCACATGTCTCACAAGACCAAGACTTTACTTGCGGATAATGAATACGTTTATGAATACGAAACAGTCGAAGGTTGCAAAAAATTCTGTTGCAAATTTCACACTGAAAATCTCCCTCCTCCTTTGCTACATGATCATCTAAATGAAACGATAAGTCTGTTCTTTTTCGAAATTCTTGACCACAAAGGTCGCATATGTATAGCCTTAAATCGTGGGCAGATTTCATGTGTGCAATTATTCCTCTAGCATCGCATTTTTCTTCTTCATCGGAACACAAGAGGCATGTATACATATCCTCGTCCCTTGAAACTATCTAAAGAGTTCGTCATATTAAAATTTTGATTGACCGGTGATTGAAATTTTTTTATGTATTATTTCACTCCAAATAACCAGAAAACGACCTTGTATACAGGAAAATTAATGTAAATTAATTATTCTAAACGTTTCTTATTATTCTTAATTTGATTAATTTAAAACTGTAATTTAGAAGTCTTCCATTTTCAGGAGTTTTTTTAACAAGAAATTCAAAACATAAGTATTATTTGTATACTGGATTAAATGTCTTTAAATCATATTTGGGTTCATTTATATTACTCTCCTGCTAACAAAGGTAATTTTTTTGATGCAAAATAGAATAATTTAAAAAGAATTTCAATCACTGATCGAACAAAATTTTGATATGCTAAAAATTGTTCTACAACAGTATTCAAAATAACATAGACTTTCGCGCCATTATAAATGTCAATATACTAAATATTTTTTATTATAATGAATGTTTTTCTATCAATTTTATCTTCAACTTTAGAAATAACATCTGATTGTCTAAACGAATTAAATTTATGTTAAACCTAATTCTAATCTTACCTTTTCTCCAGCAGTCTCAACTTTGACGTTTTTTTTAACATTCTTATTGCCTTTTTTCTCTTCAATTTCTTCTTCCTCGTGATCTTCTTGCATGCACACATCGTCATTGGCATCATCAGAATCCTCCAGATCTTCTGATTCACCAGATTTAGTGCCCGAGACGTTCTCTTCTTCCATTTTCTCATCTTCGTTTACAATCTCCTTTTCTACATTTTCTTCATTTTTACTTTCATCACTCTTTGTAAAGTATCAAATCAAATATTAATATATCATAATCATAGGATTAAATATAATATTTTTTAATATATAAGAGAACACGTAGTATATAATTGTTGAAATTTAACACTAACCTTAGCAATCATTTCGTCCATATCCAAAGCTGAAGATTCGCAGCTATCATTGTGATTTTCATCGTTTTCGGAAGGTTTTTCAGTTTCGTCATGATTCGGACTACTTCCAGTTTCAATGTAATCGTGGTCATTGTATTCCTCCTCAATCACTACTGGCGCTGAAAATTTATTCACTGTTTTCCTATAATTACCGCTTACTTCTGTTTTTATTTCTATAAGTCTTCTTTCTAATTCTTCAACCTGGAATAAATACATTTGATAAATAAAAATAGTTATATTTAACTAGTAATTGTAACGCAACTGTTTGCAATTTATTAAGAATTTCATACATGTTTATTTTTTAATTAAGTTATTTTTTGTAAATTATTACTGTCTCTTCGTATATTGTAGATATATAGGCACAATAAAAACTTTGAGTAACAAGCACTCCTCTTGATTTTATTGCAATAATAAAAACACAATTGTACATATTTTGTGTAACACAATTTTTACGTTAGATATTTTTCCACTACTTTAAATTTATCTTTTATCAAGCTGGTAAAAAACAATCAATATTTTAGAAGCGTGTTCAATATTAAATCATTTAAATTACATAATAAGGAAGTTTCTCAGCAGAAATCGGTCACTACACTTTTGAGTAAAATTAGTGAAATATATTGTTTACTGAAGTTGTCATTAATGCAAAGCCAGTATAAAATATAGTGAACGTTTCGTCCTTGAGTGTGCATAGGACTTTTTAATAAGGTTCTGTTACACACTCATCCTTAAACGTTCAGTCAGAAAGATGAAAAAACATTAGTAAAATCCTAAGCATGTCGATTTGGATGACAATATAGATAGATAAAAATAATTTTCGTTCAAAGCCACACAACACAAAAAACGTTCCTCATATGAATAAACAATGACAGATTTCACTCGTGAGAGACAAATTTGAGAAAAAAGCGAAAATAATACACGACCAGTGGAATTTCGTGTATGTTTATTATACAATTAGATTACTTCTTTAATATTTTGCAATGAAAACGGGTTTGTTTTCTAAAACATACTAGAAATTTCACAGATCGTGAATTATTTTCGTTTTTTCTCAAATTTTTCTCTCACGAGAAATATGTTATTGTTTATTCATATGAAGGATGTTATTTGCGTCGTGCAGCTTGGAACAAAAATTATTTCGTTCAAATCTTACCAAATATGTTCATTACTTCCTTCATGTGATAAATTTTACATGTTTTCTTTTTCATCCATCTATAATATCATACAAATCCAGATGCTTAGGATTACTAATGTTTTTTCATCGTTCTGACTGAACGTCTAAGGATGAGTCTGTAACAGAACCTTATTGAAAAGTCCTATGCACACTCAAGGACGAAATGTTCAATATATTTTTTACTGGCTTTACCTTAATGACAAATTCAGTAAAAAATACATTTCATTAATTTTTCTTAAAAGTATAGTGACCAATTTCCACCGAGAAACTTCCTTATTATGTAATTTAAAATAGTAGGTGAAAATAATTGGCCATTGCGGTTCCATTAATTAATTTTTATTAACCCTACATTTCGACATCTGGTTTGATGTCCTCCTCAGGAGTTTTTAACCTTTAAAACATATGTTTTTTACATTCACGAAATAATATAAAAAAAAACAATAATAAAAATAAAATTAATTATCGGTGCGACTTACAGACAGTTATGTTGATGGTGTATATAAAAAAACTACATTTTTAATGAAACGTGCTAGTCTTCGTAAGAGGCATCAATATGTAATATATGTCTACAAAATTACACATATTTTACATACATCCTTGCATTTTTACAATGGTAACTGTGAATTGAACTATAATTTCCAGCATTACAAGTAAAAGTATACTGAACTTGTATAATTTTTTTATTCAGAGAAATTATGATGAAAAGATAACGAAAATTAATGTCAAGGTTGCAGAGCTTTTTATAATGTCATTAATTATAAATTATGTTGTTAAGTATTACCATAAGCATTGAAATAGGGATAAATATAAACGATTCAGGTGTTACATATCCAATTTGCCAATAAATCGTTTTTTAAATGATGAATATCTCATGAATGTTAATTATTGTATGATTTATTTCATATTGAAGTATTATATGATACCTCATTATAACAATAAAATATATTTAGACAATACAATTCTAATATTATAAGAATTGAGCTATAATTTGGTAAATGTCTGTCAAAATTTCAGAAAATTGCAGAACAGATGGTATGTTTGTATCATGGGTCACCTTCACTGTTAAAATCGTCTTTATATTATTTTTCTAACAAATTTTTAGTGATTATAAGATGGATTCTGTTCATAGATAGTATACTCTCCGGTTGTGTACTATCATTCGTGTAAAATATTTAATAATTGTAGGGAAGAGTCCGATAGCCGGTAATTAGTTCTAAGAATGTAAAGATAGAGTTTGGCTAATTTTATAGTATTTTTATGGTACACTACCTAAAACTGTAAATTTGAGAATTGGAAGGTATTTGTCTTTACTTTAAAGGTATAGCATAAGTTTTTATTCTTCAAGCTCATAAAATGATCATTTAAAAAAATATAGGTCAGTTTTGCAGTTAATATTTACTATCATATACTAAATGGGCTAATTATTATTGTGTGTACACAATCACCCCTCAGCTTTTGATTTAGGCTAAAAAAACTTTATTTTTAACTTAAATGCCATTTGTTTTTACGTTTATTCTTCATAAAAATCCTCTCGCGAATAGACTGACATGACTACATATCACATCGTATGGTGGCTTTAGTTATGTAAAATGAATTATAGATTTATTTAGGAAATAAATAATTCTAATAACAGTAACGGAAATTACCAGATTTTGAGTACCATTTTTCAAAAATAAAGTTATTTTTTAATAATAACAATAATAATTTTTTAATAATAAAGAGACAAGCCAAACACTCGGAAATTTTAACTTACAATGTCATTTACGAAACTGCGATGGCAAAAGAGCAAGACAAAATTTTATAAAGAAACTTCTTTAACGATATGTTTATTACATTGCTTATTATATCAATTTTAAATTATATTAAATAATGGAGCATATAAATATTAATTTATTTCGAATGAAAGTCCAGTATAAGTATTTAATGATGTATTTTTACCATATACAAGTTAATTTATTGAATAGTCGGGCCACCGGACAAATAAAATGGCGTAATTAATTTTGAACAATGAAAAGGATGAATTCCTATAACAGATTCGCTATTTTGTCTTCAAATTCGCCACGGATGCATTTAATATGATACAAATGCCCACCATAAATTTCTCCGTTATTTGGCGTTTAAATGTAACACTCCAATGAGTTATCTAGACCACAATTATGTACCAATTTCAACAACTCATAATTTGTACTCCCTACGATCTTGCAGAGAACTAAATGACGCAAAATTTGCATATAACTTGGTATCACATTAATTGGATTCCCCAGAACTGAACGATTTAATAGTGGAAAGGAACCTAACCTACAACACCAGGAACCCACATACCCACGGTGCTTTTAAAACCGATTTAACCTAAAGGTTCTGGCACCTGGGATTTTCTTGTTGATTTCAATTCCAGATCATTAATACCTCATTTTTCGACAAAAAAGAAAATCTTCTGTGGAGCCGTTTTTGAAAAATGTTGATTTAAAAATTCAAAATGACGAAAAGTCAATTTTTTTCAAAAAATATTCATTTGAGAAATAATTTCGTCAGATGGAACTTGTAGATATTAAAAAAAGACATTTTTTGTATTTGTATCATTGTTCTCTACAATCAATAGTTTATGAGAAAAACGAAAAAAAGTAACTTTTACAAAACAACTTAAACAATATAAACTTTATATCAAAAAAACTTAAAAATTAAATAAATCATATTAAATTTATTTATTACTTTATATTAGTACAGTATATTATAGAATGTAATTGTTTGTCTAATTTTGTAATGTTCGGCATATAGTTAATATTGTTAGTGTGATGTGTTGTTCATTAGTGTACTTAGTAGTAAACAATGTGTCAGTTTCGTTGTGAAAATCAATGTGTTATAACGTATTCAATATGTCCTGCAAATTTGTACTTAGTCAAAAAAATATGAAGTTATTAAGCTCTAATAGATTTTTGTACTCAAAGTGTGTCGAAAAAACTAAGGTTTCCTGGCGGTGTGTGAAGTATGTTACAATTCGCTGTTTAGGGCGAGCATACGCAACTTCGACCAATTCTGATGGTATTTACATAGTGTGTTCGTTATTTTTGTGTTGAAATGTTCGTTAGTATAATTTATTATTTGTTATGTTGTAATTTTAGCGAAAATTATATTATTAAAATTATAGTTGAAATATCTTTCTCTCATTGCAATGAACTTATCTTTGTAATCTGAATTTGCACGATATAAGTAATGAAATAAATGAATTTGATATGATTATTTTTTTATTTAAGTATTTTTATAAAGTAATAAATAAATTCAATATGATTTATTTAAGTTTTAAGTTTTTTTGGTATAAGTTGTTTTAAAAAAAGTTTTTTGTCCGAGTTTTTTTATCGAAGTTTTTTTTGACGAATTTTTTGAGACATGGACCCTTTATTTTAAAACGTTTCATGACAACTGTTAAGATTACGGCTACCAATTGTTTTGATCAAAATTTAAAGCATACCAACCTTGGCAATAATAAAGTACTATATTGTCAAACAGAGTAAAAAAACTAGTCAAAAGTGTAAAAAAACTTAACAATATACGTATAAAATTGGTTTTCTCTCGCTTTTCTCCTAAACGAGAAAATTGATACAGACACAAAAAATTCTTTTTTTTAATGTCTACAAATTTAATCTTATGAGATTTTTTCTCAAATGAATATTTCTTCCATAAAAGTTGACTTTTGGTCATTTTGAATTTTTAAATCTACATTTTTCAAAAACGGCTCCACAGAAGATTTTCGTTTTTGTCGAAAAATGATGTATTAATGATCTGGAATTGAAATCAACAAGAAAATCCCAAGTGCCAGAACCTTCAGGTTAAATCGGTTTAAAAAGTACCATGTACTGTCATTGAATTAAGCTACAGTAGGACCTCTCTTATTCGAACCTCTCTTATTCTAATTGCCTTTCTTATTCTAATTGTCCAGCCTCTCTTATTCTAATAGTTCCCCCACAAGTATGCTCCCACTATCACACGAAAAGTCAACGAAAAATATTGTCCACGAATCACAAGCTCGCGAGCAAAGTAAGTGGGAGTAAGGGGAAATTTAGAATAAGAGAGGTCGGCGCCATCTTGAAAAGCTTTACTAATTAGAATAAGAGAGGTCCTACTGTACTTCCAAAATTGGAGTTATTATGCGACAATCCCAAGAGTGACCCGTGTTTACAATTCACTCCCCCGTACGGCAAGGCAAAGTGGAAATATCAATGAATTTGTAAACCACTGTAAATATATTTTACGATATGAGTAGTAGAATTATTAATAAGAACCAGCAGCTACCAAAATCTATGTTAATAGAAATGTGAGTTATTTTATATTCTACGTTTTGTTGGGCTACATTGCCATTATATTGTATATTTTGTTAAGGGTCTTTGACCCGTATAATTTATTTATTTATTTATTTATTTATTGAGATCAACGGCACTGATGTGCCTTTTACAAAAACGTAATTTTTGAAGTTTTTTGTTTATTTATTTCCATTTTCCATGATGATGACCAAGAAATACATGTTTTATTGAACATATTTATTTAAAATATATCGGAAAAAGAAGCTTTATGAACAGTGTTTTTTACACAATTTTTAATTATTTATGGATTACTAAAAATAATGATGAGTTTCTTCAAATGGATTGAATTTCACTTTGGAAAGGAAGCATTATTTTTTATGAAAGGATGGAAATTGACTCATGACAAATTAGGAAAAGCAATCATGAAAAGAATATTTTTATTACGATGTCGGAAAAACAATTTCCTTCGCAAACATATTTATGAAAAAAAAAAAAAAAATTTTTAATTTTCAAGCAACAATTTTTAACTTTTTTTCGTTTGTTTTTAAATGTTCACTATTGGATTTAATTTGAAGTTTTTACATAATTTTTAGAATAAATTTCTGATGAGGGCTACAAAAAGCTAGCCAAAACGTAATTTTTGAAGTTTTTTGTTTATTTATTTCCATTTTCCGTGCTTTTTATTACTTGTTAAAGTCGCAATAAATAAGTTATATGTCAAAAACCTTAGATAGTCGGACTACCGGACTCTCCCATATACTTTCCGATATTGTACTATCATTAGTATAAAATATTTAATAATTGTACATAATATAGAGAAGAAAACTTACCTCAGTAAAAAGTTTGAAGCATTTTTTACATATCACTAACGAATGTGCAGATTCCTCATTCAAATCAGTTTCCAAAACGGAACGTATCACATCGATCAAAAACCTGTTAGAATTAGAGGGAGCATCTTCTTCAAAAATACGAATACTATTTCTTGTAGATACCCCAACCTTGCTATTGCAAACGAGGCAACGGGTAGAATCCTTTTCTGAATCAGCAGTCATCCTGGTTCCTGAAAACAAATTACAGTAGATCATTATTATCGTTTGCATATTACAAGCAATAATAAGAACAGATTGCAGGGATAAGAGAAAACATTTGGAATTAAGAAATCGCTTTCGCAATGAGGACAATAAAATTATATGAATTAAATAATTGGAACCATTTCTCAGGTTATGTTAAATAAGAATTTATATAAAAAAATATTATTACATAATGATAGAAAAGCACGTTCAGTACAGAAGGAAAAGTCTCCATCAATCGCGAATTATTGAGAAAATGATAAACTTTGTATCGTCGTAATTATTAAAAATTTTCTCGATGTAGACATTTCCAAATGGGCAAGACGACTTTCGATGTCGTATAAACGTGTCAATGCTTTGTTCCTTCATGGTAATTCGCTACAGTAATTTATTTAAACAAAGATTTTTTCGGTAACAATGAACGATCACAAGATTTGAATAGAATCACGTGTAAACGACATGACAGCGCGCAAAAGACATGCGAAATAATAAATACATAAATGAAAAGTTGCCAGCACTGACTTGAAAATTTCGGTGTCGACGTCTGGACGATTGGCAAGGCCGCGACGCCATTACATTTTTGTTCATGCGCGCGACGCCATTGCACACATGATTGTGAGCGCGTGCGTGGAGCTACTTGCGCCGTATATGTGTTCTATATGTGCACACTTATACATTTTGCCAACTTGTAAGTACACCTTCGATCCCTTCGATTTTTTTAACCACAGAGATAATCTGCTGCGGTCAGCCACGCGTACATATATGCCTATACGTACTCACATTTTTATTTAACATAAAAATGACGCCATCTTTGTTTTCAAACTTGACTTTTTCTGAACTTTATTTGGGTATATTTTAAATTGCGTCTGTATCAGCTTCTTCGAACATTCTTTCCACATTCTTCGCAGAATACCTGAATCCCAGTTCTTATGTATGCAATTAAATACAATTTTGATACAAAAGAATAAACTGCAGTTAATATATGCGCGTGTTTCGTTCTTGTTTTGGACCGCGAAAAACTTATCACGTTCAGATGTTTCTATAACTCAAAAGACGGACTTTTGTGACAAAAGATAAACGCTGCAAACAATGCACTTATACTTTCTCATTTTTTTTAAAGCGCGCGGGGGTTTTAAACCTGCGATCTCAACCGGTAAAACGACTTTTTAGAGAATTTTTCGGCACCTTTACAATCTACGTTGTAGAAATGGGTGTCAATAATAAATCGGCGGCTTAAATGATCCACAAATATCGTGTTGTACATAAATATATGCCTCACCTTAGTGATCCAAGGGCCGCGGGACTCGGTAGCGGGCGGGAATACGGCGGCGGGCTGTAAAAATTGCAAAATGCCCGTGCGCAGTTGCGACAATAGTATATTATGCTGCTAGGGAGGAAAACGTGGGATTAGCGGCCGGAGATTACCGAGGGCCAGAGAGGGCAGCCCCATAGCATTCGTTTTGATTTCTTCCGCCAGTTCTTTATGTGAAATATGTAATAAGACGGCGCGGTGCCTCGTCCGTCGTCAGTACAGTTTCCAACCGTGTTGAAAAGTATACTTTACACGCTTGTTAGATAATCTACTACCCAACAAACGAATAAGTATACGAAAAATCTGTAGACGATTTAATACGAAATAAGTCTGTTTCTTTCCTACTCTTTCAGTTACGAATGCGAGTGTATACGATATTATACGCGAAACATAAACGCACATAACCTCAAAGACTTTGGATTGGTACCAGTACACTTAGTCGTATTCTATTTCATCGTACCCCACTTCATAGCCTTCCGTTTCATCGTCTGGACACTTCATCGTCTTGAACACTTCATCGTCTGGGACATTTGAACGTCTGGGACATTTCATCGTCTGGGACACTTCATCGTCTGGGACATTTCATCGTCCGGGACACTTGTTCGTCCGGGCTCATCGTCATCGGCGACACTTCATAGTTTCTTATGTTATTAGCTATTCTACGTGCACCAGGTCTTCAGGGTCGCCGATTAGGGGCTAGGTGATGGGATCCGTAGAATTTTATGTTATTAGCTATTCTACGTGTACTGGGTGTATAGAGTTGCCGATTTCGTGGTCTAGGTAGTGCGATCCGTAGCTTTTTATGTTCTTAGCTCAAATACGTACATCAGGTGTTCAGAGTCGCAGATTACGGGATCTAGGTAGTGCGCTACGTAGCTTTTTATGTTATTAGCGCAAATACGTGCACCAGGGAATCGCAGGTATATATGGACTCGTAGAGCTTGAATCCACCGTTGTGCATATGTCATGGGGAAACTCTGCCCCCTAGACCCTCTTCTTGTACTAATTTAACCTAACTAACCCCCTCAGGGTGTTGTGAGGTTTGCGACGCCACGTGCGACTCGGGGAGCTTGTAGTGCAATAAGTAGGGGAAAGTCGACCAAACCCAACCGGGTTGTACCTATTACCCCCTGCTCTATATCTCCCATCACGGTCGGCAGTGGGCCACCCTCCTCTACTTATTGCCCTCCATTGGAAAAGAAAATTGTGCATACAATCAATTAACCATTTCATGAATATTCGGAGGGATGCATTTTTCACGTGGGTTTACTCACATCTATTGGTTGGAGATTAGGTTATTATAAAAAGGGGGGTCTGGGGGCGGAGCCCCCCAGGACATGGGCACAACGGTGGAGCCAAGCTCTCCGAGTCGCACGTGGGTTCGCAAACCTTACAACACCCTGAGGGGGTTAGTTACGTTCAGTTAGTATAAGAAGGGGGTATGGAGGGCGGAGCCCCCATGACATAGGGACAACGGTGGATCCGTTCCCTATGGGGAAATTTTGTCCATGGGAAATTTTTTCCAGGGGAAATGTTTTCCGGGAAATTATATAGAATAGCTAATAACATAAAAAGCTACAGAGCGCACCACCTAGACCCCGTAATCGGTGATCCTGAACACCTGGTGCACGTATTTGAGCTAATAACATAAAAAGCTACGGAGCGCACTACCTAGATCCCGTAATCGGTGACTCGGAACACCTGGTGCACGTATTTGAGCTAATAACATAAAAAGCTACGGAGCGCACTACCTAGACCCCGCAATCGGCGACCCTAAACACCCAGTGCAAGTAGAATAGCTAATAACATAAAAAGCTACGAAGCGCACCACCTCGACCCCGTAATCGGTGACCCCGAACACCTGGTGCACGTATTTGAGCTATTAACATAAAAAGCTACGGAGCGCACTATCTAGACCACATAATCGTCAACCCTAAATACCCAGTGCACGTAGAATAGCTAATATCATAAAAAGCTACGGAGCGCACCACCTAGACCCCGTAATCGGCGAGCCTGAACACCTGGTGCACGTAGAAAAGCTAATAACACAAGAAAGTATGGAGCGCGCTGAAATGTCCCGGACGATGAAGTGTCGAAGACGATGAAGTGTCCCGGACGGCTCCACGTCTTTATTTCACATGACAACTAATCACACGACAGAATAGAACACGACAATTGATCGCACGACAAAATATCACATGGACAAATAATCATAAACAAAAATATCACTGAGGTAAAAAACCAGCCCTAAAACATTGAACATTGCACACGGAAATCCATGTCAGTCTTTTACCGCCGCCATTTTGGAGTTAGGACATTTTGGTCCCTCTGCGGTTTGGCGCCGGATGTTTTGGCATCAGGCTACTTGACCCTCGTTATTGTGACGAGAATTATTTTATATAAAATTTTGTTTACTAAAATGGGGGAAACAGAGAAATGGCAACGTCATGAAACTAACCTAATTTAACTACTCAGAATTCTGCCCACCACTAATAATGCCTAAAAGCATATGCGTTCTCTAAAGCTAACCTAACCTAACCACTCAAAACTCCACTTACACCTAATAATGCATAAATGAATGGCTGCACGGGGAAATTTTTAAATGTGTGATATTTTGTTGATGTGATATTTTGTCATTGTGATATTTTTATGCGAGATATTTTATCATTGTGATAATTTGACATGTGATCAAATGTCCGTGATATTTTCTCGTGTGATTATTTGTCCGTGAAATAAAGACGTGCTACCGTCCCGGACGATGAAATGTCCCAGACGATGAAGTGTCCAGACGATGAAGTGTCCAGACGATGAAACGGAAGGCTATGAAGTGGGGGACGTTGAAATAGGCTACGATGAAGTGTCCATAAATCCTTTGGATTATCGAATGATTTAAACTGAAAACTAGAAAACAGAACATTTCTTCGAAAATTATAAAATACGGAAAACGATATAATCAATTCTTCGATTAAATTAACAGAATTTAAAGCTGGTATTACAGATCGTATAAAATAGTATAAATTCGAATAAGAATCTCGAATAATCAATACGCCACTACAAAGAAACAGAATGCAAAATATCGATTCCGTATACTTTTTCGTTTATTGGGTATTTATACATGGGTGATTTCAAGATTAAGTGCAAATACAGTAGTCCCTGTCCTAATTCATCTCGCCCCAATTCACTCCTCTGCCTAACTCACGAATACTACCCGTCCAAATTCACAATTTCTCCCCCGTTCCTCTCCCCAATCCAATATCTTTCACACGACTATAGTGAGAGGGAGACAAACAAAATGCAGGGCGCGTATGCGAAGGCAAACTTGGAGCGTTGGAGGAGAAAAACGTGCCTTGGTAGGGTTACAGAAGTAACGTGAATTAGGAGAGGGGCCGCCATTTTCTAAAAACCAACCGCGTGAATTAGGAGAGGGACTACTGTACAGTAAACCCTCTCAATATTTCCGGGCAACGCCGAAAGGGGCAATGTTTTTTCAAAAACGCTAATTCCCTCACTTTCTACTCGTCCGCGGAACATTTTTCGCGCTTTGACTCAGTAATGCCGGTACGCCAAACTTGACCCCGAGAGTGTTTTATTTATTTAATTGTTATGAAGTGACATGTTCGCATAACATTGGATTTAAATTCAGTATTAATTAATATTGCTAGGTATACAGTATTATATTAAATTTTTGGGTGTTTGGTATTACACTTTCTATATTTCAAGCCTAGAACAACAAAAAATTACTATGAAGGATACAAGCGTGCCATTTTGCATTTTGCTTAGCTTGAGAACAAGGTACATGAAATTCGAGAGAAAAACATTCCAAATCAGTAGAAGGGGAACAAACACGGTCAACAAACTGGGGAAGCGGAATTATTGAGAGCGGCTCTATTGAGAGGGTCGACTGTAATTGATGAAGATCCGTTTCTTTTTTCTGTACAACATCCATTGTTAAAAATGACATTAAATTTAATGTAAGGTCAATGCCCACTAATACGTTAGATTTAATGAATTTGTAACTAAAATGTATCTTAACGTGCAGGAACTCTTAGAGCAATTTTGCATAATGTTTCATACTTAAACCAGTTAAATTTACAGTACGTGTTCATTAAATTTCAATCAAGTTTAACAATGTACATTTCCAGTGCATTTTTAATGTGCGTCTGCTAATATTCAATTACATATGTGCATGAAATTAATTAACAACGAATTATCGAGTCTTACGACAGTCGGATCAAAAAATACATTATTGGTCACAGGCGAAATATCGATCTCCGACGAGTGGCATTGTCTCACTTCGCTCGGGCAACAAACTTCACAATCGTCGAAGATCGATATAATTGCGCCCTTGGCACATAATGTACTATTATATCGCTACTCAATTCGAGAGTAAAAAACTCACTACAATTTCAGTCAGGGAATGAATACACACTGATAGGTTAGTGACTTTCAAGTGAAATTTCACTGCTTTTCGGTGGCTCCTTTAACTATTCATTCCCTGGTAAAAATAACGTGTACGATAAAGCTTCCCCGGAGCATCCCGCAATCGTTTTCAGCAGAATGTACCCTTACGTAGTGGATCCGGATTTCGGACACTTAGTGCAACCTGTAAGTGACGCTTTATTACGCAAACTTACAAAGCGTGAAATTAAACATATTTAACGTTTGCGAAACGCCCGATCAGAGGTTTCTCGGGAGTATTTTAGACGTTCATGAGTCTATTTTGAAGCGTCCATTTTTCACGGCTGCAGGACGCCCTACAGGATTTTTGATATTCATGGGACATTTTCAAGATTTCCTTCCCACACAGCACACTGTCCTGGGAGCGTCCTCAGGAGCTCCTCAGGACGTCCAAATGTCCGCTTTTACCATCCTGTTAACGTCCACAGGACATCCTCAGTACACAGGACGCCTTAAGGACGTTAACAGGACGATAAAAGCGGATATTTGGACGTCCTGAGAAGCTCCTGAGGACGTCCCCAGGACAGTGTGCTGTGTGGGTTTTGTACTTCTACGGGACGCTCGATCGGACGATCCAAAGTCGGATTTTACTGTTCATGGGACTTTTTGCGTTCTTTTCCTAATCAGTCATCAAGGGTGCCTTACAATCAACTTTGTAAGTTATAGTTTAGTCTAGTCAAAATCATAATTCTCTAATATTTCAAAAACGTTGAGAGATTCGCGAAATCTGACTAAATTTCCGAGTTTATTGAAAGGGCGGTTGATTTCAAGTCAACTAATACAGGCAGGCGTGCATACTTCCAACATTTGCAAAAATTACAATTTTCAAAATTCTCAAAAATTTCAAGAATGTTAAGAGATACGCGAAACTTGACAAAATTCTCTGAGAATTCGAGGTTAGTATAACTTCTCTTTAATATATTAACAAATAAATAGTTATTTAACTTAGTGCAACTTCGATGTGAACACGTTATCTAATAAATGCTCAGAAAAAAGTCGTACCTCTATTTTAGTCTATTCGTTATTTATGCAATATATTATTTTATAACAGCGATCGCGGCCAAGCGGTTGCGGTTCAATTTTTATGCGCGGGAGACCGGGGTTCGATTCTCCTTCGGGGCATTTTTTTAATTAATTATTTGTTTGAATTGTGTATGTTTTACACTTCCTGCACGCATATTTGTACGCTTCACATTGTATGGGCAATAAGGTGTCCGGAACTCCCCAAATGTCTAATTTAACTTTCCGTGAACCTTTTCATATCCGCTTCGAACACCCCTTGAACGTCCGTGGGACACCTTATTTGACTCTTAATGACTTTTGGGACGCTCCCATTTCTAAAAGGGCTGAGAATCAATGAATTTTCACTATTTCAAATTGAGAGAGTAGTGACCATAGAATCGGATTAAATGATATTAAGCACGCCAGAAAAATTATAAAGAAATCCTATATACCTATGTGCTGAGCATATAAACTCCTACGAAGTAACGGCTGGAAATGTTAATGAAAATAATAAGAACAGCAGTGATAATAATTATGTTGATAATGACGATGAGTGTGATATATTGAGGACGACGATGATGATGACCATATAATCGATTTTTCAAAGTTCAATCTTTTCCCTAATAATAGTTACGATCACAACCGTCTATTCCAAAACTGCAAAAAAAAGTGTCCAAACAATTTCTAAGTTATCGTAAAGAATAATATTGCCCAAATTCTCGTCTAAAAACTAGAGAAAAAGAATTTACATTGTTTGAGTTAAATATTCTGAGTATTTTACGAAACAGAAGGGAAACTGTCTACAGTTTATCTAAAAAAGGTATCAAAAAAACAATCCATGATTTTGTTACTTTTTGTATGGAAAACTGGCCACATTTTATTACTCCCAATGTGGCCCAGTTCACAAGTTTATTTGGTACGTTTTACCCGCCTCCCTAACCCCCCTCCCAATTTTACTTTACTGCGTCCCCTAACGAACGAGCCGCGCTCTACCTTAATATAATAGGAAGGGGTAAGTGGGGGTATAAAATAATTATGAAAATATGGGATTTTTTGCCTGGGAATGATAATTTACAATCATATGAATATAACATGATCAAAATCAAAATAATTTGTATGGCGCTTTTTGAAAAAGTCTTAAAAAAACTTTAAAAGCAAATTGTGATAAATTTTACACAGAACAAACTTTCATAAAAATTACATTATAAGATAAATTGTTTATTTTCAAAACTTAAGTGTGACAGCTCAGTTGACGTACGAGACGTCAAAAGTCCGTAAAATGGGTAAATTCAGTTTTAATTGTGTTAAAATTTGGTACATTTATAACTGTTGTGATTCGGAACGGGAATGTAGGGTAAATGTACCAATTACTGCGGATATAGAAACCTAATACTGCGAATGCATGTATTTCTTATGAGATTATGCCCGCAGTAATCGGAACAGCAGTAATAGGGACACCCGAAGCAATTGGTACTTTTACCCTACTTCATATTTTTCAAATTCGAAAAGAGTAAGCGGTATTGATTCGTGATATATCTCCGTATTGTAATGTTATTTTTAGATATATGTGCATGCGTATGATTCGTCTGTCGTGCCAGTGAGAATGATCAGAATAACTATAGTTATTGAACTAGTTATTCAAAGACATAGTACCAGACAAATGTTCTTCGATCCATTACCAAGAGAACAATCCAATGAACTACAGACGACACTTTCAATGTTGACTGGAAACATAAAATGAAATCAATTCGAGATAATAGTGAATTCACATTTATTATCAGTTGTTACTTGCACTTTCCTCGATTCTTATTTACTGAAAATTTATTATTTCGCACTTCGTCAATGTCTATCATGCATTAATAAAAAATTATTTCATCGTTCATTTTTTCGCCCACTTCATTCCTTCATTGTTCGTCAATTCATAACCACATCGAATTTTTAATATTTCGAATCCAAATGGCACCACGAGCGTATATAGTATAGTATCAAAATGGCAATAAATTACATGCGTCTAATTTTAAATAAAGTACGAAATCCAGAATGGAGGAAACAAATAAGAGAAAGAGGAGACGGGACTTGGTGACTGTCCTGCAGACTGGCCTTGTGGAAAATAACCTTGTAGACGATTTTCGGTGATTTCTACGTGTTGGATGCCTTGCCCCGTTGATTGTTACCTTGCGGAAGGTGATGCTTGATGTGAGTCGAGTGGCAACTGACTTTTCCCTTTCTCGATGAAATTCCCAAAGAACAATGCACCAAATATCCGGATTGATCGTTGCCCTGAATCGATTGAAAGCGATGAAGAGCTTCGCAATTCAATAATTTCTAACAAAAAGTTATGGTCCATATCGCTGAATTCAACGAAAATTAAATATTTCATAGGTGTAGATGTGAATAATTTATGGTAAAATAATTTTTGAATATTTTCGAAATGACGGTCTTAAGGTAATAATTACTGAGTTTCTTAAAAATGCGATATGCAATTTTTTTTAATTATTGCATTTAAAAGATACTGCGGGCAATTTTTTAGTAAAATTAAGTACTTTTTTCAAAAATAAAATAATTTTAAAAAATTGTCCTTTTATCAAGAAATTGACCAAAAACATTTTTCAATTTAAATCTTGGTATTGAGCTCGTGATGTCTTTTTGAAACCGGTTATGGTAGCTTGAAAGAAATGATTTCACCTTTTATTTTCAACAAAAAAATTGGCGGAGACTTGTCTTTCTTACGTTATGATTTTTGCAAAACGCAACCCATTGTGCTCACCTATGTTGAGGTTCACTTTTATCAAACTACAACATCCAAATAATTGTTATACTAGGCCATATTAAGATAGCTATTTCTACTGGTTATGAACATGATGATATCAATTAATAGTCGGTCAAATTGAAGCAGACATTTTGAAGCAAACACGTTTTTTGCACAAAAAATGCAGAGCTTGAAATTTTTTTCTTAATTTTCTGTCTATTAAGTTTTATTCGTAATATCAATTCGTTTAGAAGGATCCAATTTTATTGTGGGTTCGATATCACCTTAAATGCACTTAATTTTACTACAAAATTTTCCGTAGCCTCATTTAAATACGATAATTAGAAAAATAGATATCGCAACTTCAAATTCAGTAGTCTTCTCTGCCATTTTCAAAATATTCAACAAATATTGTCCCAGAATATTTTTTACATCTATACATATCAAATATTTCATTTTCGCCGAATTCCGCGACATGGACCTCAACTTTGATAATTTTCACATGGAATGTGCTTAATACGAACTTTGGACATTCCGCAAAGGAGCACTACCGCAACCAGCAAGATAAGTGAGCTAGTTGCCCTTAGAAGCGTATTATTCTTATACCTCACGTAATGCTGTTATAATGTTATGAAAATCCTGAAATTGTTTTGTGCCAAAATCGCATAAAAATGTCGAAAACATTAAGTCGATATAAATTTGAAATGTTTTTACGCCATAAATGCTGACAAAGACCATTTATATTTGTTATCCCTCCTTGCATTGCTTACATCTCATTCCGCAAGTTACCGATCATTCCACCCATATGAAAAACATAGAAACTAATATCAACATTTTGTATTGTTACGTTGCCTATGAATTAAATCAAATAAATGATAAAGCATATATTTTCTATATCTATTGGTACAATTTGCTGATAGCATTATGATCATCAGCTTCACTTACTTTACCTGGGCGATTAATAACGTTTTAAATGCTCTGATAATGTTCTCATATTGTTAAAATCATACAAGTAAAATATGTTTACAGCATCATAGCACTGACTGGAAAACACGCGCTCAGCACTGAGTTGCTTCAACTCGCTAATTCAAAATACGCCTGATGGTTATTAGGGATAATAGACCAGGATGGGCATTCAAAACTAAGAAGAATGGAATTCATTTTTTTAGTACGCAGTAGCATAATCAAATCACACATATACGAATTTTGAAGCTCCAAAAATGGTAAAACTTTATTTGTTAGCCAATTTGTAAAAGACTGCAGTAAAGGAACGGGTGTTTTGAATGGGATTAAAATGTGCTTTCAAGATTTAGTGGCAAAAATAATGTTACTGATCAAATTGAAGATTAAAATATATACGTATTATAAAGTTGAAAATATAAATCTTTTATAAAAATTGATGGAGGTTCCCGTTTTCACGTAACTACAAAAAGAAGTTTTTTTATACGCATAAAGTAATATTTTGAGAATGCCTAAGAAATAATTGTTACTGTTCATTTTATATTTGTTTGTGGGTTTCTTTTGAGAGCGTATAGTAAGTCGATGAGAAAGTACGTGTTGATTCGGCGATTGTCTGTGAACTACTGAATTTATTGCATATAAACTAATAGTTTCAAATACACAAACGATAATTAGAGCGCATAAATTAAAACCATGAGCAATCAAAGTTTGAATTACAATGTAATGCTTTAATAGTTATTATTGTTATTTTTCACAAATTGTTATGCCCAATCATGTAAACCTTTAAAAGTTTTTTTTGTGTTTTTTTATTTTTTTTTACAACATACGAACCATGGCCGACTATCTGATCCAGAGACCAGAGTATACTCATCTCAATGTTTATTATGCGCTGAATCCGAATCGGGAGTATCCAAATCTGTCTATTAGCTCAGGTTTCCGAGATACCCCAACATTAAAATGCAAAAATATACTGATAACGTTTGTATGTTTGAAGTTTAGTAGCTTCGAATTTTTCTTTCATTCATAAAACTATCAATAACATCTTCAAGTAGAAGCCTTTCCCTTTCAAATGGGGTTTGAATGACTCAAATCTCTCTTTTTCTGGTTGAGAAATCGCGTTTTGAAATCTTCATGCTCGTGAATTTATCGATACCGCGAAAAATTTGTATATTTGATATTATACCTTTTTTGTCAATATTTCGGATTATGGCGATTCATATTGACGTGTAAATGTGTAAACCGCATAACCCTTCGGTGTATGTTCGTGTAAGTTCGTTATACATAGTTGTTTTCATATTAAGATTTCATTTTGCAAACTGTCATTTATTCAAAAGACAGCTCTTAGTAATCACGCCTTTTCATTTCAAGAGAATCGAACTAAATTTTTTGTGTAATGCCTCAAAAAAAATAATACCGTTCAAAGTGGAAAGTACTTTAAAAATAAATTCAAAGAAATAATATTATATACAAGAAACTATCCACAGCGCACAGTGAGCTTCAAGCATCTTTTGGTTAAACTAAAATGGCGATGAAAACTGCTATCAGGGTATGATTGGTATGTCATTCAAGATCACAAAACCGGTCGTACTGAAATCGTAACTGATCCCGTTTCCAAGAAAACGTTACATTACAATTTCGAAAAATGAAAAATGTAGGAATAATGAAAATGTTTTCGAGAATGCTTTCATATACCTATACATATATGAAAACAACGACTTTTGTGCATAAATAACACTAATGACATGCAACATGCATAATTGATGAAAAAAAATTAATCCTTATCACCCCCCTCCTCCCTCCGTTACCTTCATTTTGCGCACTGTGCGATTTGAGTTTGTATAACAAACTTACATATATAGATAATGTGGGATCGTAAATAAAGATGGAAATGCTGGTAACGAGGTAATGGTAGAAAACAGGTATATTTTAGAAATTAAAATAAAGAAATACAACGCTTTAGCTCTGTTCGCGACAACGAGTACGTTACATTACAACTGACTGCCGCCGTCGCACTCCCCACTCTCACTCTTTCATAGACGGCGCCGCCACACAACACTCGCGGAACATTACGGTCTCATTTTATTTTTGATTCTCACAATAATAATAATGGAAAGCATTTATAATTAAAAACCGATACATTCTTTACCGGCAGGTTCGTACTTCTTACTTACTCAGTTTCTCCGTAGGCGTCGCGAGTCGATTCCATATACCCGCGTGATAATTGATGCTTCAATAAGTACATATACGGCCAACGTTTTGTAACGAATCACTGTCTTGTCATAATATCTATAGCCCTATATTCGTCCAATTGTTTGAAGAATTTTATTTGTAGAATTGAGTGACATGGATAAATGTGATCACGAACAAAACAGACGAAAAGTCTGTGCTCCGTGTGGCAAGAAAATTATCTTTGGTAAATCAAAACCCGAGTCATTTCTTATGTCTGAGAAGGTTCAAAAGCTGACTAAAGATTATATTAATAATAATTTTGATATATCTGATCCCCATTTTCCAATAAGCATTTGTATTTCGTGCCGACATGCGCTTGTCGATAGGGAAAAGAACATTGAAAAGAGGCCGTTGCAAAATATGCCTAATTATGAAGAGATAATTTTGCCCAAAGAAACTAGAAAGAATAGCGATGAATGCAATTGTTACATCTGTTTAACCGGTAGATTTAAGGGTCATCCAAAAACAATTAAAGGCAAAGGTCATCAACGTAATTTGCATACGAAAATCAATACCTGTAATGGGTTGTATGGTGTCTCAGATATAACTCAGCTTCCAAAAAATGATACATCTAAATTGGATAAGCCACAAAATGTTGCTAAAATATGTACAAAGTGTTTTCAGAAGATTGGTAAAGGAATAAAGCATTCTTGTAACTCCTTAATAAAGGTTCCAGCTTTCAAAAATGTCCAAAAGATGGTATCAGAACTCCCACGAAAACAGCAAGAGCAAGTTGTTACTACCGTTTTAAAGAAGAGTGATAGTTTAAATGATGTTTCTAGCAATAAAGCCAATATTGAATTAAAATTAGCTATTACAACAGGATCTCAATGCAAAATTGTTTTAAAACCAAAAAAGGAAAAGGATGTATTTTTTTCTGCCGACAAATTATATAACTTCCAAGTAAATACTCGTGCATCATGAAATGAAATGAAAATATTAACAAATTTTTTACGTTCTAATGCTGGCAAACATTCTGTTCCTGCGTATTATAATACAAAACACGTTGCTGAACAGTCACAAAAATTAGAGCACGTATACAGAGATGGTATGTTTGACTTCGACATTGAAAAGGAAAAATTTTAAGTAAAAAGACCCGCTGTTTGGGCAGACGCTGAGGATCTTTTAGCTGCTGTTCTAGAAGAGCGAAATCAGAGTGGTAATAATACTCTTATTAAAGTTATGGCAGATGGAGGACAAGGTTTTTTTAAAATCTGCATGTCAATAATCCCAGTGAATTATTCACCTGATTTAGATTGCATTGTCGATGATTCCGAATCAGAATCCGAGTTCAGTCCTCCAATAAAAAAAAGAAGTCGGTATTCTGAAGGCGTAATTAGTGGCAGAAAAGAAAATTAACAGGTGTACATCGATTAATTATGCTTTGTATTGTACCTGCTATTAAAGAAACATATGACAACATTAAACTACTGTTCGATCTAACCAATATTAATAATATTCCGTTTAAGTTTGTTTCGGACTTCAAAGTTGTCCTTATAGTTAATGGTCAGCAAACGGCAACATCGATGTACCCCAGTCCCTACTGTTTCGTAACACTAAGCGATCTTAGACTTGATGACGAAGAATCTAATGACGTTAACAATAAAAATGAGAGCAACGAAGAATCATCTTGTTTAGAAAAATGTAAAGAAAAATGTATGAAACTAAAAACGTATGGAGATTTACGAATCGATTATAAAAAGTTTGTATCCTTGGGACAAAAAAAAAAGTACGCAATGGAATGCCACAGTACTGTTAATTTACTTCTTTTTAATGAAGATGATAAAATGTATGTAATTGAGAAATGTATAGTTCCTGAATTACATATACTTCAAGGTTTCGTTAATCATCTCTTTTGGCACGGTTTGGTACCACTTCTTGGCAGAGAAAAAGCCCTTTTATGGCCTAAGAAGCTGAAATTGGTGCCTAAAAATTATCAAGGGGAAATATTTGAAGGAAACGCATGCCGCAAACTTTTGCAAGAATCGGACAGGTTGAATAGTCCTGAAATTTATGGAAGCAGCGGTTTTCTTCAGATAGTTCCATTTATATCAGTTTTTAAAGCCATGAACAATGTGGTTCAAGACTGTTTTTCAACGTCAGAAGTAAATTATAATAATTTGGATAAGCACATTCGTGAATTAAATACAATGTACAAAAGTACAGGAGTTTCCGAAACTTTAAAAATGCACACAGTTTTGAACCACTTACAGCATTGCTTACATTTTTTGGGTAAGAAAGGGTTTGGATTTTGGTCGGAACAAGCTGGCGAATCCGTCCATAGAGAGTTTTTGAAATTTTGGGAGCGTCACAGAATCAATTTGATGACAGATCCCACCTACTCGACAAGGTTAAAAAGAGCCGTTGTTGAATTTTCCTCGCGACATATTTAATTAATAAAGTATTATAAATACTTCGCAAAAGATTGTATAAAGTTATCAAATTAAAAAAGTTTTAAATTTCAATTTTGTTTCTAAATAATACCAAATGGAAAAAAAAGATTAAAAAAAACAAAAAAAAAAAAAAAAATACAAAAAAAATGGACAAAAAATATTTAAAAAAATGGAACCATACTACCACCACGTCCTCGTCGTTGGTTCTGGGTTACGCAGAGAGTGGTTAATTAATCAATTAAAACAATAAATAGTAATCATAAATCTTATGTTTTCCGAAAATAGTAATTTTACATTTTCTCAAAAACGGGATCAGTTACGATTTAAGTACGAACGGTTTTCTGATCTTGAATGACATACCAATCCTGCCCTGATAGCAGTTTTCATCGCCATTTTTGTTTAACCAAAAGATGCTTGAAGCTCACTGTGAGCGTTGGATGGATAATATTTTGGGCGATGAAAGTTACCAATTGTTCTTTGGGTTAGTTGCAAAACAGATGTACATCATAGAATATCGAGTAATAGTTCTAGAATTGTGAACTATAAAACTTAGTTACCCATTTTTTATAATTTTAAGAGAAGCCTTTTATCTGTAATATATCACGCTAAAAATGTAAAATTAAACGAAGAACTATTCAGAAATGTACTAAAAAAGGGCTGAAGCAGAAAATGTGTAGAGTTCGTAATTAAAACATTCCATGAGAACAATTAACTAGTGGTGTCATACGTAACTAATATTCTTGATGACAATTGTAAACAAAATAACATATCTGTTTCTCTTATACAACTGCATCGAGATAAATCCATGAAATTAGTTACACCTTCAATCGACAATATTTTAGCTAACGCCTGCTATTATTTCTTGAAGTCAGACCATTCGAACTAAACATGTAACATGAATTCCAAATACCCTTGGCACATCAAGTGTTCTGAGAGTTGATAGATAGCAATAAGTGCGCAGTAATTGAGCCAGGATTGGAAGGAAAACTTGAACAAACAATTTAGGAAATCTTAAAAAACTGGTGAACGTCATTCAATTACAATATACTGTTGCTCAATTAAGACCGACTTTTTACAATAGTATATTATATACCAAGAGGTATGATATTTTCGTATCGAGGGTGTAAAATGAATTTTCATCACACTGGGACGAAAGCAGCAATTTTCCTCCCGCAAGCGGGAGGAAAGTTACTTCTTTTCCTCCCTGTCATGAAGAAAAATCGTATACTTCCCTCGGGAAGTAAAAAAGAATGCCTCAGACTACATGTTTTTCACCCTCGGCTTCACCTCGGGTAAAAATTACACGCAGTCTGAGACATTGTTTATTTTACCTCCCTCGTTGAGTAATATACTATTCCTCCCGACCGCGTCGGAATGTCCGTATTCCATGCCTGGAACGCGGGACGAAAGTCGCCGATTCCGCCCGGGCGCCATTGCGCATGTGCACTTTGTTCTCATTACTCCCTAGGGACGGAAAGTGCCGCCAGCGGGAGTAATGGATGGGGTTGGAAGAAAAATAGTGTATGCCACACGGGAGGCAAGCGCGCGCACCTCGCAGGAGTGCTGCCCTTGCTATATACGCTCGGGCAGAAAACCTCTCGCTCAGGAATCGCGCGCTTCCCTCCCTTGAAACATAATATACTATTTTGCATCCGTAGCTCAACGTTCCGAGGAAGTGCGAAGCAGTCAAACAATTTTTTTTGTCATAGGGTAAGTCTATAAAATTCGAGCGTATACCCCGAATCTTCAGTTCGAAACGTTAGAAAACTCCTGTCATATTTTACTCCCGCGTATATTCAGGAGTAAAATGGAATTTTACGTGCATTATGATGAAAAATGATTGGTAGCTTTTTAGACGAAATTTACTCCATAAAAATTCTTCAATAAGAATTTATAAGAATATTAGATCAATTCTATATATAAATAAACATATCTAAAACCAGACATTTCAAAATGCAGACATTCAAAAACCAAACATTTGAACAAACAGACATTTAGAAACTAAACATTTAGAAAAACATTTTGAGGTCTCACAGGAAGGTCATTGAAGATAAAAAATACTTGACCAAGAGATTAATTTTGTAGGTCACTTGAAGGTCAAATTAGTTTGACCTTCGGATTATTTATTAAGCACATTTAGAATTCAATCCTTAATTAGATTTACAAAAAATGTACATTTTGAAATATCTGGTTTTTGAATGTCTATATTTTGAAATGTTTGGTATTTGAATCTCTATCTTTTGAAATGTCTGGTTTTTGAATGTCTGTTTTTTGAAATCTCTGGTCTTTTAATGTCGGGTTTTTGAAGTGTCTGTTTTGTGATTTGTCTGGTTTTTGGGGTGCGACACTTCATCGTCGATGTGTCCATTTTTTCATGTGTCGGTTTTTCGATTGTCGGCATTAAGACTGTCGGTTTTTCGACCCACACCCGGTTTTTGAGGTGCACCCCACAATTATATCACTTTTTTTTGTAACCATGGTACAATCTAGTACAATAAGGATTAGGTACCCATCGTAGTATAATCTCTTATTTTACCAATAGGGAAACCAATGTTTAACCTACAAATCGTCAATAAGGATTAAAAAATTAAAAATTATAAGGTATTGTACATTACTCAACGAGGGAGGTAAAATAAAGAATGTCTCAGACTGCGTGTAATTTTTACCCCAGGTGAAGCGGTAGGAAAATTGCTTCTTATCCTCCCTGTCATGGAGAAAAATCGTATATGTACTTCCCTCGGGAAGTAAAAAAGAATGCCTCAGAGTACATTATTTTCACCCCCGGCTTCACCTCTGGTAAAAATTACACGTAGTCTGAGACATTTTTTATTTTGCCTCCCTTGGTGAGTAATATACTATTATTTATGACCGAGAGGATAAGCGGCAACTTTCCACCCGCTTGCGGGAGGCCATAATGAACAATCGTATACTTCCCTCGGGAAGTAAAAAAGAATGCCTCAGACTGCATGTTTCCCACCCTCGGCTTCGCCTAGGGTAAAAATTACATGCAGTCTGAGACAGTCTTTATTTTACCCCCTTCATTGAGTATTTCACAAATCTTGCATTGCATGTAAACTTTTGGGATATTTGAAACGAAATTGTCCAAAACAAGAACAACCCAACAAACGAAAAAGTATACGAAAAATCTGTGTACGATGTAATACGAAATAAGTCTGTTTCTTTCCCATACTCTTTCAGTACGATAGAGTTTCAGTGCGATACATAAACGCACATACCCTCAAAGAAACGATTACTTTAGATTATCGAATGATTTAAACTCAAAACTAGAAAACAGAACATTTCTTCGAAAATTATGAAATACGGAAAACGATATAATCAATTCTTCGATTAAATTAACAAAATTTAAAGCTATTCTAAGCCGCAGCAAATCAATTTTTGTAATGAGTTAAATACGGTATCGTATAAGATCAAATGAATTCAATTCTGATATTACAGTTTACAGGTCGTATAAAAATAGTGTAAATTCGAATAAGAATCTTGAATAATCAATACGCCGCTAGAAAGAAACAGAATGTAAAATATCGATTCCGTATACTTTTTCGTTTATTGGTAACATTTTGCAGACAAAAAAATGAAATTTCTAGGGTAATATAATCTGAATATCCTCCTTATCAATCAAGATTTACCTATTTTTCATCAATTGCAACCCTGCAAACACAACAGTAACAATTATGTAACAACTATGTAACATTTGTGTAACAATGTAACCATTACGTAAATATGACATAACTGTTACTTTCCGTGTTTGCAGGGAATCGATCATTTTCAAAATATTATTCCCCTATTTACCATTATCTCACATTCACCCTTATGGTATCCACCGCGGTAGAAGAACCATAAAGGTACCATTCTTATGACAGAAAAGACAGAAACAGCTTCCCGCCCCTGACTTGCGCCCCTTGCGCCCACACAACCTAGGTCCTAGACACATTTTTTCACGCATGCGTCAAAATAGTCACTTGATGCGTAACGTACAAAAAAAAAACTATGCGTCTATATTCGTTGGTAAAACAGAAGAACAGACACCAACCGAAAGGAGAGATTATAGGGCCGAAAGTCGCGTGGGTGGCTATCTCTTAACCTTCGCAGTTAAAATTGTTCCAACGCTTGTTAAGTTAGAAAAAGATATTACCGATTGAATGCCTGTTTTGAATTTCTCAACCGGTGTCGATAATGAAGAAATCTGTATATGCGTGTGTTTTTAAGAGATACATGTAGCATGTACATAGCATCAACATAGCATGTACTCCAGAAGAAAAAGTAAACAAAATTATCAGCGTGTGTGCGTCGGTGCGTGGGGCAAAGTCATTTAGTTATCAAATATTTAGGTTTAGTTGGTATTACGGGGCGGGTTTCCTCGTAACCACTTATAGTCTTCTTTGCAAATGAGTGAAAATGAGTCAGTGAGTAGATATGGCCCTCTTATTGGTTCCATCGATGCTGGAACCAGCAGTGTTCGTTTTCTGGTAAAATTTCTTGTATTTTAAAACAAGTTTTTTTTTATGTGATTGCATAATGATCATATATTAATTTCATACAGGTCTTTGCAGCAAAGACTGCAGAGGTTTTGACGTACCACCAAGTAGAAATTACACAAATATGTCCTCAGGAAGGATGGTTCGAACAGGATCCTATGGAGATCCTGAATGGAGTAAAGGAATGTATAAAAAAGACAGTACATAATTTAAGGCAACTTAAAATTGACCCCCAAGATATTGTTGCTGTTGGCATCACTAACCAGAGGGAAACAACAATATTATGGGATTGCTTAACTGGAGATCCCGTATACAATGCAATTGGTAAGTAGTTTATTTTCATTAATTACAAATTCGTTTAAGTTGTGTGAAACAATTACAGAAAGAAACATTTGTTTTAGTTAATTGATTTCTACTGAAAAAGATTACATTTTTCTTGTAACATTATCTTATTTAATTGGAAACTGACAGTTATTTCAGTGTAAATTTATATTTAAGACGATGTAGCTGTCAAATTTATCAGTATTCATTACTTTCTTCTTTTATTTCTTATACCATGGAATTCCTGCCTTATGATTAGTTTCCTAAAATATACTTTAATTTTATTTATTATGATTTACAATTTATATGTTTAAAAATAAGGCAGTTCTTCCCAGCAAACCAAGAATTATTGGGAAGCATTCAAACTGATTCCTTTCATCGAATGTGAATCCTTCTTTAAAAACCTAATCGTTTCGAATACTTTAATTAAGGGTAGGCAAGCCAGAATTTAGGCCCTTGATTTTTATATGTTACACATTAGTAATTATTGTCATTTGGTACTATTTTCTTCCTAAAATTAATGTTATTTAGTAAAAAAAAAATTTTTCCATGATTTGGAATTTTTATTTTTTGAAATATGTGACATAATAACAAATTCATGCGAGAGATTGTTTAAAATGAAAAGAAATACACCTATACATTTTTTTGATGGAAAATATTTAAAATTGCGGGAGTAGTTCAATTTTCAGAATTTTATGTTCGATTTTTTAGTGCATCATACAACTTTTTGGCACCGACAAAATTTAATATGCTATGTTTCAATAAGTTTTCGTATGGTTATCAAATATAAATAATATTTCGCATCTTCAGAACTTTATTGTAAGTTATTATTATTTAATTTTTTTGTATACGTATGTTTTATAGATACGTATAAAAAATTCTTTTCATCTATATACAAAACTAATTATTAGAACATTCCTGGATCATACGTTACACCCTCAGACTAAAGCTCAGCTGCTTCTCTTTTACTTTGCACTAAGGTCACAATGAGTCATGTAATATTTCGTCATTGTATCAAAATCAATAATAGAGCCAATTTCCAAATCAATATGATTTACGGAATTGTTACAAAAGTTTACCAACTTGACCTTCTTAATCATACTCAATAAAATTATTTATTTCTACTCCTGCCTTGCTCTCGTTTTCTAAAACATTATGTTCTTCTAATGTTTCCCGATTTTTACTATTCTTTTATAAGAGATCTGCATTCATTCAAAGTCTTTTGCGTTACTTTAGCAACACTGATATCTAATATTCCAACATATTTATCAAAAGCTTTCCAAATAATGAATGAAATATTCAAAAAACTACTGAATATCTGAGTATCAAAATATATGAAAGCAGCAGTCAACTAAAATTTATATAAAAAAATATGTCAAGTTAGTTCTTCATTTATTGTAATTATTCGTCACAACCAGAGCACTTTATCTTGAGTAATAAAAGATTATATTGTAAAATATCAACAAATAACTACTGGTAGCTTACTTTTTGTTTTATTATGTAACACCCGCATAGAAGAGAAATATGTTTTGCATGAGGATGGAAGAGGGTATGAATGGATGAAAATGATCGAATTAGTAAGGAAAGAGAAAGAGAGGGAGAGAGATAGAGAGATATAGAGAAAGTGAGAGAGAGAGAGAGAGAGAGAGAGAGAGAGAGAGAGAGAGAGAGAGAGAGAGAGAGAGAGAGAGAGGAGAGAAGTAATGGTATTGTAAATGCATAAGTAGGAAAGAAAGAAGAAAATGTAATTAAAATATGTAAACTGTTGTGATGTTAATTGGAAGTCCGTGTAATCACGTTTGTGAGCACGAAAATAAATAGTACTACTATTACTAGAAGAGAAATATCCTGATGACATTTCCACAATATTACTTTTGAGATATTAATATTCTGAAGATGTTCTACAGATATTCTTTTGATATTCTGAAGACATTTTGTTCATAAAGAAAGCTTAGAAAATAAAACTAGTTATTATAGATATTTAATTTGATTTTTATTATTATGTATATGTCGTTAGATATCTCATTACGAATATAGTTTTACAATTTCGTTATAAATCTATGAACCTGAAAATAATTTACCCCGACCGAGAATCGAACGCGGGTCTTCCGTTTACTACGCTACACTTGCATATATATTATTACCGCGTGAACATTAGTAACTTAGACTAGAACGCATATTGATTATGGTGAGTCATTTCAGGCGAGGTGCGAATGTCCGAGATTAAATATTTCCAGAATGTCTCATCTGCAATGTTCTGCAACGATTCTCGCAAAACATTCTAGCGATGTTAAATTTGAGTTATATTGAGACATTTCAAATGAGAGATCTTCAGAATATTCTAAGAATAATACATATGGAATATATCGAATGAAATATTCTCAGAATGTCTCATGTGCAATGTTCTGCAATATTTTCTGAGCAACGTTTGGGCGACATCAAGTTTGAAATGTTGTGAGCCATTTCAAATAACACATCGCTAGGATATTCTGAGAATCATACATATAGAATGTTTCAAATGAAATGTTATCAGAATATCTCATTTGCAACATTTTGTTTGAGACATTTTCAGCATATTCTGGAGATACTGCAATTGCAATATTTCAATTGTAACGTTTGTGACATTCTGGGGATATTCTGGAGATTTTATTTCTATGTGGGCATATAAAAATCAAGGGCCTAAATTCTGGCATGCTCCTCCAGATTACTTCTCAATACTCAAATATTTATTTTATAACACAAATCTTTTTGAATACTTCTGGAAACATTTGTGGAACTAATTTTAAAATCTTGCGTTGTCATTGAATCGTTTGCAAATACTTCGCAATTCTTCGAGAAGCATTTACGTTAATATTTTCAACGTATCTGTGAATTCTTCTTAATTCTTGTGAAAGTATATAAGTGAATATTTTTCAATTTTTCTCAATAATATTACAATAATTGAACAATTATAGATAAGATACATAGAAATTAATAAAATTATAGCGTGATATGAATTGTATTAAAATATTTGATAAGATATACGTTTATATATAAGTAATCTTGGTTTATTAACGAAAAACTTATTTAAAAAATTACACTTAAAAAAAATATTTGTTATTCATAAATACAGTGTTTAACTTATTTGTTATTTCATGTGATACCTCATTTCATGGGTCTAAGATAGTTAAATATAATCATAATTAAACATATTCTAATCAGAGAGGGAGAAGACATTTCGAAGAAATGATTTTTTTTTAAGTAAATGTAATTTTCAAAATTCATTTATATATGTATGAATAAACCGACTCAAGATCATCCCCCTTTCGATAAACCTCAAAATTTTATCAGGTTTTATAATTAATTTATATTAACCCTTTCAGTCACAGGCGGACACCAGTGTCCCACCTAGATGCTCTCGTTTTTTTAAGGTTTTTGAACAGATAGTTCTCGATTTCAATGCGATTTTTTTGTTCATGGCTTTCCTCAGAGTCCAATAACTGTTAACAAACAATAATATTACAAAATTATTTTAAATAATTATTTTTATTAACAAATTAGTACCAAAAAAGGCATAATTTTCAAAAGAAATTCATGTCAGGAAGAACCAATCGCTATTATTATTTGAAATTCGGTATGCCGGAGTTTTTGATGTTGCTGACTACAAATCCTGTGTCAGATTTTCAAAATTCAAAATGGCGGATCTAATATGGCCTACAAAAATTTTTAAAAATTATGATTTTGTCTAATATTTGGTATATAGAGGTTTTTATGTCGCTGATTACGAACCCAAATATAAAAAAAAAAACGAAAAAAGAATACAAAACCCCTATATACCAAATATTAGCTAAATTCATTATCTTTCAAATTTTTGGTCGGCCATATTGGATCCGCCATTTTGAATTTTGAACATCTGACACCGGATTCATAATCAGCGACCTCAAAAACTCAAGTATACAAAATTTCAAAAAAATTCCGTGGCTGGAAAAATTCGTGACTGAAAGGCTTAAAAAAAGTTTAAAAAATAATAAAATTAAATAATAAGCTGAAAATAAGAAAAAAATTAAAAAATAAATTATTTCATTAAAGTCCATTACAATAATAATAAACCCATCTACAATGCAATGCAAAATTTATTTTCTTCGTGATCGTTTGTAATAATCTGACAATTATTACGTTTTTAATACCTTTTCCTTCACTTTGAACATTTTAAGTAGTTGTACATCTACAACACATTTTATTCCTTGATTTTTCTATTTAGCAGTCAGTTGCTCAATCAAACCGAGAAATAAATTCATAATTTATCATATAAAGTCCATTACATTCTATGCTTCCCAAATCTTCTTGAATAATACAGAAATAGGATTTGGAATCATTTAAAATTTCAATTTTGAATCATTCTTGATTTGCTAGGATGGTATTAAATATTCTGAATGTATTTTTTAGTATGGATGGACATGCGCACAACGGATATTGTTGATGAGCTACTTAAAAAAATTTGGAACCGAAATAAGGACTGCCTCAAAAAAATATGTGGCCTTCCTATAAGTCCATATTTCAGTGCATTAAAAATCAAATGGCTTCTGAAAAACTCACCACGATGTACAAAGTTATTGCAAAGAAAACGATGCATGTTTGGAACTGTGGACAGCTGGCTTATTTGGGTAAGTATCTTACAATAAAATTAATTTCAATATAGCTGTTAATACCGTGTCTTTTTACTAATTACATACATAGTGTATTATTATCATAATTGACTCAAATACTGTTAAGAACGGATACTTGTACGTGGATAATCATTTTTTAGGGATTTGTGATGTGTATTTGCTTAATCGTAATATTATTTCTAAAAAATATCACGTTCCAAAGTAATACTAGACAAAATATTACTGTAAAAAATATTACCAGATAAACTATTACGGTTAAAAAGATTCATTAATATTAACACATCAAAAATTAATAAATTAAAACATAAATAACAATTTATATAGTTCATAAACGCACTGCTAGAAAATAACAACCTGCAACATAATACCACATATTGCATACAACAAAGTGTTGATAAAAAAGAAATATTTTCAAAAAATGATCTATAAAAATATCAAGATAAAGTGCAGAATAAATAAAGATATTTTTTAGCATAATATTTTTTAACCATAATATTTTTATTGTAATATTTTTTAGAATAATATTTTTGACTGAAAAATTTTGTCGTAACATTTTTTTTTCATAATATATTGTACAAGTCCCAATTTTTTTAAACAATACGGATTACGAGATTCGTTCAAAGTTATGTTTATATATTCAAAGTTGTTATATTTATGCATCGATTAGCAATTTTTTACATTTTATTTTTATGTAATAGGAAGATTAAAATAATTACAAAATATACAAAAGACAATGAATTCTTGTGATTGCAAAGAAAATAGTTCAATGAAAACCTTGCCATAATTTTATTCTCTGATATGTTTTATGTCATTTACAATATGTGCATGAGAAAGTTCTAAAAAATAGAACCAAAACTTAAAATTTGTACTTGTGATCATTTTTCAAAAATTCTATTTTACAATTTGAGTGATAATCTTACTTACCTGTAATAACTATATAGTTAATTTGTTTACTTTTAGTAAACAGTACAAGTTAAAACCTTTTAAAGATTTGTTACATAAATATAAATATATGCCATTTGAAATATATTATCTCGATTTTCGTCATAAAAAATATTTAATTTCCATTTATTGGCGAAAAAATCATATCATACACTGTGAATCACAACATAATAATTAAGCTATACATTTTTTAAGTACACACGGAGAGAAAATTTCTGTTAGTTCTGTGTTATTTTTTCATTAAGATTTATGATGACATGGTTAATGTCCATGCAAAGGCGGCACAATTTAGTATCTGCATGAATCTCTGCCAATAGCGGTTTGCCCCGATAGTGTCAACATTTTTGTTTAATGTAGTTTGTGGTTGACACTTTAACAGTGCGGTATCCGGTACATTACTTCATGTGTTTTATACTTACTTGTGCATCTAACCATTTGTTGCAGCAAAGGATGATTATGTTTATGATATGTATTATAAAAATTGCAAGTGGTAAAAGTTTGCCTTGTTGGATTCGTATTTTTATCGTTACATGTATACCTGGTTAATGTTCTCTGTACATAAATAAATTACAAAATTAATTGAAGTTTTAATTTATTTATATTTTAACGAAATAAAAAAGAATTTATTAGAATGAATTGAAATGTACGGGGACTAATAAAATTCTATTAATTTGTATAGTCGTAAAAAAAATGTATAGAAGTTAATAAAAAATTGAAGCTAATTTCCATTAAACTTAATAGGAATAATTAAATTAAAGGATGCAATTTCTTATTTGTCAATAAAATTTACTTCAACAATCGTTAATTACCGATTTTTAATGAAAATCAATTGACACATCAACTTTATTTAATTCGGAATCAAAATTTTACTTACGGGCTCCGTTGATAAATTCTAAACTGAAATTTTAATGGATAACCAATTAATTTACAATCAATTTTGGTAAATGATGGCAGCAAAAAAATGTTTGATCATTTATTTTTTAACTCGGTTTAAACCTAAATGAGAGTTAAAATGAATCATTTTCAAATCATGTTGATTTCTATAAGTTGGAATTACTTTAACGATTTAATCTTTTTATTCGAACTGAGTTCAATTAAACTCTTTATTAATTCTGTATAAAAACAGAAAGCTCCACGCTTTAATATCTTTATCTTTCCTTTTTCTCGTCATTTTAGAAACTGTAATTTCCCCATTACTGAAAAGAAATTACTTAAATTCCCTCTCCGAAAAAGGGTAACAATCAGAGATTCAAAAAAAATGTTTAATAACACTTTTGAAGTAATTTGGAGTGTTTTTCACAGAACTATGGAGGTGATTTCGCTCTTTGTGCTCCTCCAACAATTTTCAATTTCGCACTTTTCAAAACAAATTCCCAGTCAGGTGAACCTAAAAACCTTTCGTGTACATCAGTTGCAACTTTAATCTGTCATTCAGTTAATACTGCCTATCATGAAGTGCGCAAAAACTGCGGTAATCTGCAGAAACTGAGTAATATTTGAACAAGTGAACGAATGTACTAAGTCTTTTAAAATGTGAGCTCTCAAAATGTATAAAAGCGACAATAAAATGTGCTTATCGTGCATTTACTACAAAAATATTATTTGGTACATGTTCGTAAAGGCAATGTACGTGGCATGGTCTTCTATAATAATACTGCGTTTATAACTATAACTGTTTAATTCTGTAATAATATGTGTTCGATTCAATTGATCATGGTCTTTTGGTTAGTAAACTCTACAACTTAGGCATTGGAGGGTTAACGATTAGATGGTTCAGTTCTTATCTTACAAACCGTTTGCAGATTGTTCGTATTCGTGGCTGCCTTTCAAACCCTTACCAGGTTTCATCTGGTGTTCCACAAGGGTCCCATTTAGGGCCCATTCTCTTTACACTATTCATAAATGATATATCTGATAGTATTAGTTTTTCTAAATTCTTATTGTACGCTGATGACATTAAACTATTTTATGAGATTGGATCTCCTCGTGATGCATCTAAGTTGCAAAGAGATCTTCACTCGGTTGTCAATTAGTCTACCTCAAATTGACTTACCTTAAATATTGATAAATGTAAATCAATTTCATTTTATAGATCTACAAAATCTTATCAGTTCTTATATGACATCTGTAACCATCCTCTAGAGTCGGTAAACTCTATTAATGATTTAGGAGTAATAATCGACTCGTCTTTAAAATTCAATGAGCATTGTGATCACGTGTTAGCGAAGGGGTTTTCAGCCCTTGGATTTCTTTGTAGAACTACTAGAGATTTCACAAATTCACATACTTTATTATTACTTTATCAGTCATTTATCTTACCTCATTTTCTGTATTGCTCTCAAGTTTGGGCACCGTATTTAAAGACTTGGATTAAGAAACTAGAATCGGTTCAGGACAGATTTATCCGTTACCTGTCATTTAATATCAAGTCCCCAATGTCATACTTTGATCACGACTGTTCGTCACTCTCGCGTAGATTTAACCTACCAACCATTGAATCTTTACATTATTGTCACGATGTTTTATATGTCTTAAGAGTTTCATACAATAGGATTAACTGTCATCAGCTTTCAACTTTATTTACTTATCGGCATACTATATATCCCATTAGAAACCCACGTATTCTTATAGAAATTTCATCTTCATCTCGCTATGGTTATCATTCGCCTCTTTCTCGTTTAAGACGTGTGAATGGAATATACTTCCCTTTAATCTCACATCTGGTTCAATCCCACAACCAATCTTGATTAATAGGCTGCGAGCTCATTGCTTAAAATATTATACTGCACCATAATATTTTATTATAATAGCTACTGATATAGCATCCCATTTAGTTGAACCTTGTTATGTTTATGTATTGAATTCGCTTTTGTTTTATTTTATATTTTGGAGGACTGTTACGCCATTATTATTATTTTATTATTGTAAAAGGCCTTTAGGCCGTTAATGTGTGAATAAATAAATAAATAAATAAATAAATACTGAAATGGTCTTCGTAACAGTTTTTAAATGGCATACTCTTTGTAAGAGGTGTCGAAATATTATGGCCTAGTTTTGGAGCGATCATGTAGATATAAAATATGTAGACATTTTGTAAAATAATGAATTGATAATGCAAAATGCATCAATAATACAAAAACTATTTATTCCATAGAATTTGACTGGTGGAGTGAATGATGGGGTCCATTGTACAGATGTAACAAATGCGTCCAGGACAATGTTGATGAATTTATCAACATTGCAGTGGGATCCAATCCTTTTAAAATTTTTTGATATACCTCGTGAAATTTTACCAGATATTCGCAGCTCGTCCGAGATATATGGGCATATCTCAGACAGTATTCTCCAAGGTGTCCCAATTTCAGGTGTACGTATTCTTTAACAAATTTAATTTTAATTCCTTATTTAAATTTTCTAATTTAAAAATCAATGTCATTTAGTGTTTAGGCGACCAACAGGCTGCGTTGGTAGGTCACATGTGTTTTCAACAAGGTCAGGCAAAATGTACTTACGGTACTGGCTGTTTTCTACTTTACAATACAGGAAAAGCAGTAAGTTACTTAATTGTATATAAATTTTTGAAAAAGCACTTGTGACATTTAAAAATTTAATTTCTTAGATCGTACAATCGTCGCATGGATTAATAACCACAGTTGCTTATCAAATGGGTCCATCTCTGGAGCCTGTTTACGCTTTAGAAGGTTCTGTAGCAGTAGCGGGGCAAGTTATAAAGTGGTTGAAAGATAATTTAGAAATATTCAATGAAATTAATGAAATTGAAGCAATGGTACAGAGTGTAACTAAAGAGAGCAAAATCGTATTTGTTCCTGCTTTTTCTGGTCTTTATGCACCGTATTGGCGACAGGATGCGAGAGGGTAAACTTAATTTTGTACAATAAATATCTACTAAAAACAACATTGTAGATTTAGTAAATACAATAACTCAGACGTTTAATAAAAATAAATTACATTAAATGAATGTTTTAAAGTATTATTAATTAATTATTATGATAAATTATGCTTTCAGCATTATCTGTGGCATTAATGAACAAACAAATGCAGCTCACATAATAAAAGCTGCGTTACAAGCCGTTTGCTTCCAAACAAAAGATGTGTTAGAAGGAATGGCGAAAGATACAGGTTTTCCACTCACAAAACTACTAGTCGATGGTGCAATGACAACTAATAATTTACTAATGCAAATGCAAGCCGATCTATGCGGTATCCCAGTAGGTGAGTTAACATCGATTCAAATAAAAATCTTTTCACAGCTGTTAGTTTGATTATTAAATAATGAGAGCATTATTTTAATGTTTTTTTAAACATCGTAAGAAAGTTCGACCAGAGATGTCTGAGATAACAGCCCTTGGAGCAGCAATCGCAGCTGGATGTGCCGATGGTGTAAACAAATGGGACATACGATTGGATTCAAGAATTCCAAGCGATACATTTATTACAACTATTTCTGAAAATGGTTAGTAAATCTATATATAAATCTTGTAACAACTATTTTGCTTATTTACAAATTATTCATTTTTATAGAACAAGAAATGTTATATAGTCAGTGGAACAAAGGTGTTAACAAAAGTTTAGGATGGGATATCGTTGACGATACCATTCTAGAGGATGGTACGTAATATTTTGCAATATTATAAATATTTTAAGTTAATTTGAATTTAACCCATTAACGTCAAGAAGGACACTTTTTTCACTTAAATTTCAATCCAAAATTTCATATGAAAATCCAAGTTTAAATAAATTGAAAGGTACATGTCTTACTATTTTCGAGGTCGCTCTTTTCAGTGCTGTCAAAATTGAGCTATCTTAATTAGAAAATTAAATATGGCGATTTAAATGTCAAAATAATGCGAAAAATCGAGTGTTCTTTTTTATAAAACATTTTTTTCTCATCGAAAGAATATTTGTCGTCAGAAAATTTCTTCATTAAACGTGGACCTAATAGTTATAGTATTAAGATCAATTTTTTTAATATTTAAAAACTAAAATGGTGATCACAAAATGGCGACTCCAATGACAAATTTCTAATTAAAACTTAACAATAGTTTTTCTTGAAAACTATAGACTTCAGAAAAAATTTTCTAAGAATAAATACGTTTTAGAATGAGTCAAAAAATCCTCTCAAATTTTTTCAGAATATATTGTTAAAATTTTTTATTTTTCGAAAATTCGAAAAATCGAAATTTTTAAAAAAGTCGTCCAAAAAATCTGAAAAAATTTGAGAGTATTCTTTGACCAATTCGAAGACATTTTTGTTCTAAGGAAATTTTGTCTAAAGTCTACAGTTTTCAAGCAAAAAAATTATTAAACTTTTCTAGATTTCAAGACTAGTATTTTTTTTTTCTTGAAAATTGTAGACTTTAGAAAAAATTTCCTTAGAACAAAAATGTCTTCAAATTGGTCAAAGAATACTCTCAAATTTTTTCAGATTTTTTGGACGACTTTTTTAAAAATTTCGAATTTTCGAAAAATAAAAAATTGTAGGAATACATTCTGACAAAATTTGAGAGGATTTTTTGACTCATTCTAAAACGTATTTATTCTTAGAAAATTTTTTTCCGAAGTTTATAGTTTTAAAAAAAAACAATTCTTAAGTTTTAATATAAATTTGTCATTGGAGTCGCCATTTTGTGATCAGCATGTTAGTTTTTAAATATTAAAAAATTTTATCTTAATACTATAACTATTTGGTCCACGTTTAATGAAGAAATTTTCTGACGACAAATATTCTTTCGATAAGAAAAAAATGTTTTATAAAAAAGAAGACTCGATTTTTCGCGTTATTTTGACATTTAAATCGACATATTTAATTTTCTAATTAAGATAGCTCAATTTTGACAAGAGCACTGAAAAGAGCGAAAATAGTAAGACATGTACCTTTCAATTTATTTGAAGTTGGATTTTCATATGAAATTCTTTATTGAAATTGAAGCGAAAAAAGTGTCCTATACTTGACGTTAATGGGTTAAATATGAAAATATTTCAGATTACATGGACATACACCAAACAACTACAATCGGATTCTACTTATTTACAACTCTGGTGGTTATGGTGGTAGCGAAATACCGAACTCTCTAGATAAGAATTTGACAAATGTAACTTCAAGCAGCTAGACACTCGCCACAAGCAATGCATTTAGAAGAAATCGATCTTCGCTCAAGATCGTGTACATAAATGTTAATTCGAACAGTACAGAATTAGTTAATGACGCTATCGAGGAGATTAGTGATATCGTTTAAAACCTGAGTCCGCAAAGAGTATATTTTTACTCCAAGTGCCATACATAGTCATATTTGTTTGAGTATTGTTGATATGTTTGTCGGAAATGACCTTTACGTGTACAAAATCAAATTATTTGTTCAGAAAGTGTTCATGGAAGCCCGCTTTTTAAAACACGTTAGTTATTTATTTCCGTTCAGCAATTTGATATCAATAAGTGATACCATATTGGAAATATGAACTTATTAACCTTTTTGTCCATTGTTCTTTTTTTGTATGTTTGTAATTTATTGCATCGAGATGGAAACGTAATATTATACTCCGAAGATCAAAGGTAGTAATTACACTGAATGTGTTCAGATTATTACTATTATATAGTGAAATGATTCTTTTAACGACTCCAAAGAATTTGTTATATATCTTTACAAATAAAAACGTTGAAACATGTTGTAGACTATTTTTATTTACCTTTGAAAAGTATTTGCCATTTTTTTGTCTTCAAAATTTAATAGAAAAATATTGTTACAAAGAAATTAAAGTGATGTCTTTGTTATACTTAAAAGTGGTTTCACAGTTTTGTGTACCACGCTTGGGTTGTTTTCGTTTTCAACTGTTACAGTCTTGCGTCCTTCAGCTTTTGACGTCGAGGGAATTTCTACTGAGGCAGAAACATCTGATGGCACCAAAACTTTACTCTGAGAATTAAACATAATATATTTAAAGCTAATTCATTGGATTAACGTTATTTTTTACAATTATATATAATATGCTTTATTTCATTTTGATAATTTTGAAGATTACTGCAGTGTTTCTACTTTATTATTGAAAATAAAAACGATTCTAGATGATATGTGCATAAATTCTAAAAAGTTAAAGTTTATTACTAAATATGAAGATTTAAGGCTGTAAATGAACCAATCAGATGGTATTTTTTTTGCACTACTAATTTTTTTAAATTTTCTCTAACGTTTGCTTCTAAAGCCAGAAACTCGCCTGGATTCATTAGAAGAATTGCAAATATGTCAGAGAAAATTTTAATTCGTAAAGATGGAAAGGATGGAATTTTTTACGAAACTGTTTTTTGGATTGTTCACGATTTTCGAAAAAAATGGAGGGCCGAACTCCATTAAAATTTTCTCTGACATATTTGCAATTCTTCTAATGAATCCAGGTGAGTTTCTGGCTTTAGAAGCAAACGTTAGAGAAAATTTTAAAAAATTAGTAGTGCAAAAAAAATACCATCTGATTGGTTCATCTACAGCCTTAAATCTTCATATTTAGTAATAATTACTACGAAGTGAACCGAAAAACTTTAATGATTCATTTGGATTAAAGTTTATTACTTTTTAATAATTATTATTCAGCAACCCAGACAGCAAAATAAAAAAGAGTTCAGAATGATTACGAAATGTGTTCTAAAAGAAGTCGGATGTCCCACTTTCTCAAGGTTTTCTGAACATGATATAAAAAACAATCGATATTGATGTCCTTAATGACTTTTAAAACCCAGGATTGTTAATTATGACAGTCTTTTTTATTAACTAAACTACTGTAATACCCGCAGTAATCGGAAATGGATTCGGAGGGATTGAAATTTAAATGCCTCTAATTACTTTTAATTCGTGATTTGTCCACCCTGGCTAAAATCGGACCGTTAAGTGTTCACGAAGTGTCCCAGCAATCAAATTTGGATAGAGTTGTATAGAATTGGATTAAATTATTAAATTCTGAATCCATACTTTGGTCAACGGTGAATCCATTTTAATACGTAAATACAATTCTATTCGTTTCAAAAACTGTTTTCTTTTCAAAAATTAAATCTGAAATACATCCGTATTCAACATTACGGATTCAAAACTATCCAAGTGTATTCATTTCAATCCAAAAATAGTTGCATTTCAAAAACAAAACTTTGAATACATCCGTATTTAGCATTACGGATTCAAAAGTAGCCAAGTGTATCCATTTCAATCCAAAAAAAGTTTCCTATTTAACCCTCTTGCGTAAGCGTTTTACCCGACTTTCCGTTACCGTATCCAGGTTTGTTATTTTACATATTTGCAAAATAATTGCAAACATTATTTTCTATGTTTTTGGGGTCGCCGATTACGAATCTGATGTCGGTTTTGTGAAATTCAAAATATCCAATATGTCGGCTAAAATAAAAAAATTGACTTATTTTTATGAATCTTGGTATATAGAGGTTTCATAAAAATAGGTCAATATTTTGTATTTTTGGCCGCCATTTTGAATTTATGATTTCTGACATCAGATTCGTAATCAACGAGCCCAAAAACCCCAAGTAGAGATTTTGAGCCTCATTTGAACGAGTTTTCAATCTTGATAAAAAATACATATTTTCGATAATATTTAGACATTTTTATTGATGTTTTCGAAAAGAAATAAATAAAAATCATCATTTAGACCAAGTCTATCTTGAAGAGGAAGTCTTTAGCTTTAATTTGAGCCGTAATAGACCCTTTAAAAGTTCCCCAGTCGAAAAATATAGCCAAAATTGTCAGGACTTATATATACGTCTTTCCGACTACGGTAAAAACCTCGTTTGGACGTATATATACGGCTTAGTGCGCAGGAGGGTTAAAAACGAATCATTGAATGCATCCGAATGCACCCGTATTCAACATTACGAATTCCAAAGTAGCCAAGTGTATTCATTTCAATCAAAAAAAAAGTTTCCTTCTTCAAACGAAATATTGAATGCCTCCGTATTCAGATGAATTTAGTAACAATGTTTTTTATTTGTACATTTGAATTTAGATGAATACCTATTGTAGTTTTTAAAAATAGAACTATTATTGGATTCAGATGAATTCATGAACCGACGCTTTTATTCGTATTTATTAATAAAATTGTATGCAGCCGGATTCCTATTTTTGGAATTTAATCCGTTTCAATTCAGCAAATAAAGCCTTACGATTGTGTTCATAAAATTGAATACAGATGGATTACTTTTTCTGAAATGTAATCCGGCAAATTACGCTTCCGATTGTATTCGTGAAATTGAATACAGATGAATTCCTTTCTTCGGAATTCAATCCATTTGAATACATATTTACGGACTATTGTATAAGTATGAATTCAAAATGAATTGAAATTTTCAATCTAATCCTATCCAATCTCGATTGCTGGGGTGAGGTTAAGAGTCGCACAAATGTTCCAGAAGTTTTGTAAGGGTGCATGAAAATATAATCGAAGTGTGAATTTGTACATTTGAGTAATCAAGTACACTTTAACATAATTGTTTGTTTAGTAATGTACACAAAGCGTTCGGTAGATTTTTACTGATTTTAAAGCGTCCGCAAAGTGTTCAATAAGTGTAAGATTTTATTAACGAGTATAAATCTAAATTAAGGCGTTTTCAACTGACTGTATTAGCGTGCACTAAGTCACCTGGACATCGAATTAACATTTATTGGCAACTTTCGACCTAAATAGTCCTTGCAAAAACAAAATTCCCCGAAGAAGAGACCCAAAAGACACCATATTAGTTGGTTTAAATCGTTCGATAATCCAAAGTAATCGTTTCTTTGAGGTTATGTGCGTTTATATATCGCGTATAATATCGTATACACTCCCCTAATAGCACATGAACCTTACAACAAGGTTACAATAACCTTAAATTGTGAGGTTGTAACATTAGCTGGATGTTAAAAAAGCTTGTAATAACCTTACGTGCACCTTACATAATATGAAAACAATCGCCCAAATTCCTCCCAGGGACATTGTAGGATAAGGTTAATTTAAGGTTTGTTGACATTAACACAACATTATCAAAACCTACCAAACATTAATATAACCTTATATCAACAGGGTGTTAATATTAAGGTGATTCCAGTTGGGTCGGTCGATAAGGTAGTAATCTACGCTAATAAATGTAAATTATGGCATTATCGGGAGTTGCACCGTTTAAGTGCACGTTTGAACATGGGATCTTATGGAAACGGTGCAAAACGGTGTAACTCCCGATCATGCCATTACAAATTATTGAATAGATTTTTCAGAATTCAGGCTCTATATAATGTAAACTCTTACGATTTTATACAATCTCCTAAAAAACACCAAAGAAATTAATTGACCAAGAATTTTCCGAAAAAAGGAAAAATCTCCGTCAATTTTCAATTTATGTCTTTAGTCTTTAGTCAAAACGTCTGCATTTCTAGTAAATGAATATGAATCTGACTCTGACCTAGCTAAGTATCTAATATGACTTTTTGAATATATTTTGTTTTTCCGTCTTTTACTCATAGTCAATTTCAGATTTAAAACAAAATGTTTTAGGATGCACTTGGTACCAAGGCTTCTTTTCATTCGGTGCCTCCTATAATTCTAACGAGTTGACAATTACATAACATAATAAAAATTTATAACTTCTGTACAAAATCACAAAATTCTTGTTAAATTCTAGTTATATCTGAGTTAAAAGTCACAATTATACTAATATGAATAGCATTTTGATTTTGAATCGTAATTTTAAAAAAATAGTAATTAAACAAATTCACTTTAAAAAAATATGTAGGGAATATAAATTGAATTTGTTGCAAATTACGTATGAAAACGTAGAAATTAATTTTCATTGTTTGCAGTACGTTAATAAAAAAAAAACTTTGTGTTAGGAAACTTTCCAATTTCAACTAAAGTTATCAACAGAGGCGCGCTTTAATATGTAAATTTTAGACCCGATTGCAAGAACTAAAGTCTTTAAAACGTATAGGTTTTTTTTTGTATTAAATTTCAAAACATTATGTGACCTTCAATAAAACATCTTTTCGCTCATGCAATACTCATGAAATAGTTGTAAAATGTTAATCTTTTCGAGTAAAAAATACAAAATTAACGACAATAGGGTAAATATATACAAGACAAATATTTACACAGATAAATATATAATGTAACTTACCAAATTTTTGTTTCGTTCAATTTAAAACGAAATGATACGCGAGCAGTAATCAAACAGACAAATTTTAAAAACACGTGCCCACTGGACAAAAACGGCAATCAATCAAACCACGCTGCAGAAACATACAAATTGATAATTGATTTCGTATATACCATGGTCAAAGTCCAAAACTATCAAAAATCAATTTCTAAAACGTTTTTCAAACTTCTGTATGTTGCGAATGCTATTACTTGATCGTATCATCCGCGATACCGTGAGATTCAATATGGCGAAAACGGTGGAAGGAAATCACGTGACGAAGAGCGGCGCGCACAAAGAATTGATGACAATTACCGCGCCTGCGCGGAAAGCGTGTAAAGCAGGGGTATATATATACTGGTCCCCCCAATATTTGCCTTCCCAATATTTGCCTTTAGGTCCCTCTCAATATTTGCCTCTCCCCTCGATTGCTGTTCCCCACCACTTCTCACAGCAGGCATCAACTGACAAACGCTTCTGGTTGACGCATGCGCATTTTCATTGTCTGGCGGCGGGGGAGACAAATTTCTTCCCCTCACTAGACAAATATTGGGGGGGGGGCGTTAGGAAAGGAGAGACAAAACGGACGAGGCAAATATTGGGGGGGGGGGGCGGACTACTGTATATACAGTGGGACCTCTCTTATTCTAACTAGAAAACTTTTTCAAGATGGCGCCGACCTTTCTCATTTTAATTTTCTCCTTACCCCCACTCACGTGCTTGTGTATGTATCGATATTAGCGTCGTAATACTTCAGAGTTGCTTTTCGCACGGTGGTAGGGGAAAGACTTGAGGGGAAGCGATTAGAATAAGAGAGGCTGAACACTTAGAATAAGAAGGGTACTTAGAATAAGCGAGGTTACAATAAGAGAGGTCCTACTGTATATATCAGTGATCAACAATATTAATGCAGGTATATCAATTAATGTACAGTGATCTGGCCGATCTCTGAAGCATGTATGGACAAAAGTACTAATCGAATAAATGAACAAAATTGTTACATTATGTTATATTCGATTTTCTCCCCATTTGAGTAGTATCTTTTTTTTACCGCGAGTTGTCGCTTCCGTATTTATACCTTCTAAGACGAATTATTGGCAACAACATTAAATTAAACTTAATAGTATATTATGTGGATATTTCAGTAATGTTATAGATTAATCTTTATTGTAAAATTAGTGGCATATTATATTAACATTACACATTAAGGTAAATTTCTGGAAACCTTTTATTAATGTTATGGCAATGTTTCGTTTTAACCTTTAACGTTGTAACCTTCCTGTAACATTAACTCAAGGTTCGGTGCTATTAGGGTCGCATTCGTAACTGAGAGAGTGGGAAAGAAACAGACTTATTTCGTATTAAATCGTACACAGATTTTTCGTATACTTTTTCGTTTTTTGGGACGTCATTATAAGGTCTTTATGAACTAATATTCAGAAAACTCTCAGAAAGTGGAATATCTGACTTCTTTTAGAGCACATTTCGAAATCATTCTGAACGCTTTTTTATTTTGCAGCCTGAGTATAACATATTTTAAATAGTGTGACAGAGAAATTTAAAAATATTGGTTGCCAAAAAATTATAAGTTCGTTACAAATGCGTAAAGAAAGAAAATACTTACAGGATTCTCATCTGTAGTGGAAGTTTGTGCTGTGGCTGTGGCAATGGCAAGCCATTCGTCCTTTCTGATGTTTGAAATTCTTAATCTCGATTTTTGTGGCACCAGAATTCGAATAATTAACGAACGACAATTTTGCGACACCTTGGGCTCCTTTGGAAAAGTCACTCTACTCTGGACTTGCTGCAATTTTATTTAACAAAAATATGGTTACAGATTTAGCGACATAAATCTTCAATTGAGAAAAGAAAATGCTAGTATCCGAGACAACAGAATAAAAAAAAGCTCACAATGAACTCTAAATGTTATCCAAAAGAGGTCAGATTACCGACTTTCTGAGGTTTTCTGAACATTAGCTCATAAAGATGACATCGTGTCATGAAAAACCTCAGAAAGTGGATCATCTTTTAGATAACATTTAGAGTTCATTGTGAGCTTCTTTTATTCTGCTGTCTAGGATATGTCTCTAACGATAAATTTTGAGGAAAATAACAAATGATATAACAGTAAATTGTAGGGTTAAATAGGATTTTAAATAATGAATAATTGATAAATGTGATAATCAAAGTTTGAAATTTCGTATAACTTGTGTCTGAATTATTCCGGGTTTCGGCGCTTTTCCTGGAATAAATTAATCAGAGTGAGTAAAAATAAAACAAAGGGCCAGAGAACAAAGTTCCGAAAATCAACATACCGAAAGCCCAAAATTTCGATATAACATGGATCCATCGTGATTTTCTTCACTTTGTCTTTGAAAATTTGGCAAAAAGAAAGCAAATTAAAATACTTTGGACTCACGTAATATCGAAATTTTAGCCTTTCGGGGTTTTGATTTTCGGAACTTTGTTCCCCGGCCAAACAAAGTTGTTGGAAATAAAACAAAGAATATGTTGAATGCAAATTGAAGGAAAAATTACGAAAAAATATGTTAAGTAAACCGGAATAAAAAACGAGGGAGACAGCCGCTTTATTTCAGATACAATTAAATTCCCCTGTAAATACTAAAAACAATAAATGGGGATCTACAGAGCACGGCGTAATAAAAATAATTTAGATTTCAATTTAAATCTAGTAAAATTAAGTTATGTATTTAATCTAACTTTTGTTTAAATATACACTTTAGTTTGAATTTATATGTCTCACAATGCATTAAAACTTTAAATACATTTGAGATCAATATATCATTAAATATATTTATCTGGACACCAAATCATAAATAAGCTACGTTATTTCCAACAAATGAAGTGAAATAATTGAGTATTAGATGTACGAATTACATTTCTGAACCTGCTTCAATGTTTCAGTATTCTAAATTGTTTTGAATTTATATAAATGTATTATATATTTATTTGAATATATCTGAATATTTTACAAATGAAATTTTTGGTCAATTTATATGAATTCTTCTCAGTGCATTCAAATCCATGACGTCCAATTTATGTGAATTCCTACAACTGAGAATTATTCTAAAATTATACTGGGGGATTTAAAAATGGAATTCGAGTGTTCAAAACAATTAAAAATCTGATTTGTTTTAAATCTATCTGCGTTTGCAATGCTGTTTTGTAAAGTTATCGGATAATTTAGAAATCCGATTACAAATCATAATTATAATTTTTAGGTACCAAATACCAAAATTCTAAAAGAATATATTCCGTAAAATTAATCAAAGATTAATAAAAAAAATATGGATACAAAGACATTGAAATTTTGGATTGCATACAAAACCGTTTTCTGTCTTATGTATGCTTTTGTATTATCTGTTTCAAATTTTATTATTAGTTTCAAGTGTGTTAAAATTTACATTTCGTATTTGGTTTAAAACTTCAAAAGGATTCCCGTCATTTACTATTTTTGTTTCATTTAAATTCACATATCTCTTAGATTCATAATTTTTACCACAAATAATTTAATGTCGTTTTTGTATTGAAATAGATTCAAGTTCATTATTTATATTCATTAATTATTTTTGTTATAAATGCATTCCCAATTTGGATGCACTTATTTTAGGATTTATGAATTTGAAATTTTAGTTGGATTAAGTTATTTTTGAATTAAAATTAATTAGGAGGAAACTGAGAACGTTTTAGAAAAATATAAAATAAATGCATTTTAATATTTTCTGAATCTATTTTCGATTGTTTGGAAGTTGAAATATACGTTAATGATTTCTTGCGAACATGTACTCAAGGTTCGTTTAAGTACAGTGTAAAACCAGGTAAATTTTTTAACTATTTTCTTCTTAAATTTTGTATTTGTTTGTTATAATATCTAATGCAGATATTGTTGCTGGGTTACATTAAAACGAAATAATAATGCTCATTAATTTAGCTCCAAAGCCCTAGAATTAACATCATGGGCACAGGTGGTTTGTACTTTGAGGATGAAACCCTTGTAACTGACAAATCTCCATGAAATGTAATGTTGCATCTCATATTTGATTATCATGAGGTCATTTAAAAAATTCAATTTTCAAGGTAGGCGTCTGACCGAAATACCAGGTTACTACTTGCGATCAAAGAGGCACTATTTACACAACTTTCAAGCCTCAAAGAGACTTTTCATAATTAAATGAATAAAAATTACTACTTTCTTTTCTCTACATAAGCTCATGTTTTAAATATTCGATCTAAAAATAAACAAAATATAATGTCGTAATTTTTGAGTCGTTTTATACACCTTTTATTATTTTTTCTGTTAACGTGATCGTGCAGACATTTTAACAATATTCATTAAACAAGACCAGTCTTATTTTTAATGCATTTGTCAATTTTAATAGGAATTTATTTTTGCTTATGAATTTTAACGAATTTAGTAAAAAATTTGTTACCTACCATAAATTTTATACCTATACAATATAGATATTTGTAAATAGAAATGGTATTTTTAACATTTTGTCATTAATTTAATTATGAATTATGTGAATACATTTGATGAATGTCTTTCCAAATTGATTCTGACAGATTATATAGGTATATTTCCGACGACCCTAGAATTAAACGTGAAATACATTCACAGATAATCTCTCTTTTTTTAAAAAAAAGGTCATAGATTTTTAACTGAAAATACTGACATTTGTGTGAATTCAGTGTGGACATTGTAAGCGAAATAGTCTATAAATGATGCGTTTAGTATGTAGCGACTGTAAGGTTTAACTACAATAAATAAATAAATATATGTCTACCTAATTCCCCCAATGTATAATTTATGTCATGAATGTGTATGTGTGTTAAATAAATACCGAGATAAATACTTACGGTATATATAGAAAAACTATTAGAAGTAACATCGTAATATGATGCAATCATTTTTTAGATCTTAATTTTCCCACATAAATATTTACCTTTATTTACTTGAAGTATTTAAAAATTTTCTGGAGTAAAATAAATATTTACTTACTATTAAATAGGAAGAGAAGTTATTTAGTATGGTGAAATATATATCTATTTCTTTCAAGTAAATATTTACTGACACTAAACAATGCATTGTTTAAATTAAGAATTGATTTTCTTGGAAAATTAAATATTTTTTGAAATTAAATAAATGTTTATTTTAGTCAAGGAATTGTTTTTTTTTTCATGAAAAACGCGAATATTCTTTGTAATAAATCAAGTTAAATTTTATTAAAACCCCTGCATTTTTTTCACTGTAACTGCAGTAGTCGCTGACATGAAGATTTAAAAATAACACGCGGAACTTCGAAAATTTGTTCACGTACATTTATAAATTCATGGAAGTATTATATAATTTATTGATGTATAATTCATGTAAGTAATGCGTTCTGTTTTGTGAAAAAGGTATTTTTTAAATTCTTCAATTAAAAATTTTGTGTAAGATGATCCAGGTCGCCACAATGTTGTTCCCTCCAAACGTTAAAATGTAATGTTTGTTTACAGCTGTTTATATCTTAACTATTTTTCCATTTTTCAATAAAAAAGTACTATTAAATATATGGACCATTCCATGTCAACCCGATCACTTGCACGACCAGAATTCTATAGCACCAAAAAAATCGGGATTGGGCTTAAAATTTAGCTTAACATGTCTACTTTTGTTTGCCACGGGGCGATTTTGAAAATCCAAAATGGCGAACAATGAGCAACACTGAAAATGAAGAAAGTCATCAAACAAAATTGTGCAAGTCTTGAAAAAAGTTTAAACAGCTTTATGTAAAAAATATCTTTTAATCCAAAACTATTATGTGTTTTAGTACTAAATTTAATATATATGTACATATCGATTGTTTGAGAATTAAAAATAGCGCAGCAAATATCGCCGACTGAATTTTAAAACACTCTGTACTCGGTTGAAACTCAGTACTAACTTAATGATTTTTGTAGTTACTAAACTATAATCTCTCTAAATGTCCATCGCAATTATGAATTTTAAGATTCAAAATGCGTGAATGCATTCATTAGTAACGCATTTCAGTTTTAAACAATTTGATACGTGATAGAAACAGTCATCATATATTGATGAACAATTTTCACACTAGTTTTTTGTAACTTGTATTTTATAGCACATTTTTATCGATATAGCTTACAAATTGCGAATTTTCGAGCGCATTGAATTAATGTCGAATTGGACAATTAATACTAACAATACAGTAAACATTTTATCCATTTCAATCCGCCTATTTGTTTCGCTAGTATCTACCTACTTGCCCGCCATTTTCGATTTTCAAAATCACCATGCGATAAACAAAAACAGGCACGTTAAGTGAAATTTTACGCCTAATCCCGATTTTTTTGTGCTATAGAATTCTGGTGGTGCAACGATACACAATTTTATTTGATGAGTTTCTTCACTTTCAGTTTTGCTCATTGTCCACCATTTTGGATTTTCAAACTCGTCATGTGGCAAACAAAACTAGACAAGTTAAGCTACATTTTAAGCCCAATCCCGATTTTTTTGGCGCTACAGAATTCTGGTCTTACAAGTGATCCCTGATCTGGTTTAAGATGACATGATGATCGTTTAAAAAAGTTTTGCAGTTTTCTTTTAAAAACTTCATGAAAATTACCTAAAAGGCAAAAATAATGCGGATAATGCCTAGCATAACAATATCAAACTGGAAAATATGCAAAGAATGCGATTTTAAAAGAAATGTAACTGATGAACTTAACTTAATGTAGACGGTACATCCCGACGAAACAGTCTATTCTAAATATAACAAGTAACAGATCCATAACATTATGCAACGGGTACTTTTGTTATTTGTAACCTCTAGTTTTATGACATTTCATTAGAACAAGGATTCAGTTTATGTTGCGTTTATCTGTCATTGTAGAATAACTAACGGAAACTTTACGTACGATTTAGGTAGGTAACATTGGATACTTCAGTCTTATCGATATGTCTGTTACTACTTGCTCGAAAACCTTTTCTGCAGTTTGATCACCTATGATAATCGAAATATCACTCGATGATACGTATTTGAGTAATATTTCCATATAAGATCGGCGATAAAACTCACGAAATGGCACCCTGGTATGTGAAATGCATATAGTTTATAAAAGGAAAAATATGTATTAATTATGAAACGAAAATGTATATAGTTGCGTGCATGTATGTGACCAAGCTTACAATAATATTTTATTTACTACAAGACCAATTACAAAAAGGGCATAATCAACAAACTCAGATTTATAGACACAAGTTTCAACATAAGTTCATTTTTGTATCCATATTATCGCCGATGGAAAAATTGTTACGGTACAAATAGCATCACATAGCTTCTTTGCGAAAAATTTTAAGTAGGATTCTCATGAGAATCTCATGAGAAATAGAAATAAGTGCCTTATAGTTGTCGTAAATAATCATTATATACAAGTATAATTCATACAAGTATTGTACGGAATATGTAAAGTTTTATTACATGACAAAAAATAATTTAATCGATAGTTTTATTAGCATACAATCATGAATGTTTTGAGTTGAAATTTTATGGAAAATTTTACATAAAAATCTCATCACAACCAGGTCAATTTTCATACAAATCGCAAATATTATCGAATAGTGTTTCCGTAACATAGTGCAAGTACTATACGACATTTATATAAAATTTACAAGGTACTTGTTTCAAATTCTCATGTGATTCTCATGAGAATCCTAACTAAAATTTTTCGCAGGGTTCAGAATGTCTATAAATTATAACCCATTATACCTTTTCAACTCGAGAATATGTAAAATCATCTGAAAACTGAACTCTCAACATCTCATGACAACGAATCAGGGCCAAGGAGATGCATTTCGCATAACTGTACATACATATAAAACCACCCGAGTAAAACTAGTTAATTGAATGAAATAACAAAGTTTTTCTTCATGGTAAAGCTAAAATATACATAAGAAATGTCTACGCCAAATGGTTCACGTAAAGCGGATTGAAGTTTTGTATTAGTAAAGTGGTTAAAATTGAGTCACCGAGAAGAAAAAATAGAAAAAAATCTTTAATTTCGTTAATATTGACTAAACAAGTTTTATGAACTTCATCGAATGCCTGTATGTGTGCTTAACACTACATTTTTTCCTGTTCATTTTTACGTCATAATTACATTCAAAACATAAGTAGTAACTGAAAAAACTCGATGGGGCAGCGAACTAAATCATGATTTTCTCATTTTTTTGACCTGTTAAATTACATTAAGTATCTACGTACAAATCGCTTCTATTATACTTTAACTAAATACCATGAGCGTCCTCCTTTAAATATAAACTCCCAAGTTTCGTAAATGTCGAAAATATATACAAATTCGTGTATTTTTTTGTACTTTTCTTTCTAATTATTCTAACGATTCGATACAGTACACCCATTTCTTTACATTTTAACGTAAAAATGTGTAGCTGATTAGAATATCTAAATTCAATTTGGGCGTTGTTTCTGCTACACTCTAAACTATCTAAAGGGCTGTAGTACCCTCACTTAATATGGAAAAAATTCGTATTAATTCTTATTCAAGTTTTCTCGTAAATATAATATTACTGTGCAAAATTTTATCATATTTTTCGAGTTTTAAGAATGTTGTAAATGTACCTTAAAAAGCTACCTTAAGAAGATGCGAGTAATTCGTGTCGTCGAACGGTAATCTTCCAAAAACCATTGCGTATAGTACCACTCCCATGGACCATACGTCAGAAAGCTGAGGCTGGTAAGGAATTCCATATAAAATTTCTGGCGAGGCATAGGCGTAACTACCACAAAACGTGTTACTAAGAGGAGCGATGCCATTTCTGGGTTTCATGTGACCGCGTGCGAATCCAAAATCTGAGAGTTTTACGTTGAAGTGTCGGTCCATCAATAGGTTTTCGCACTTAATATCCCTGAATTTTGATAATAAATTATATTTTTATTTTTGTGTAGAACAACTTAAAAATTATAAGTTATTTCACAAACTACACTACTGACTTTTAAAACTCACCCAAAATACCAAAGAAATTATTTAGAGTATGAAATGAAGATCCCATATTTCAGCGCATTAACAAAGAATTAGTAATAAGAAAAATAATTAGTTGAAACTTTGCAAGAAAATCTATGTAAAACAAATAAATAAAATACCAGTTCGTCTTTATTATTATTTTAATTAATTTGTTCGTATTAATTTGTTTACTTAAGAAAAATAATCCGTTTACTTCGAATTGTGATTTTTTTGTTTAATAACTGCCACTTTTTATATACGATCTGCATGAAATATTTATACATTATAAATTGAATGTGTTATTAGTATCTCTTTCGCATGTCCATTATTAATGGAATGCCTAATAAATGAAATGAATAATTGATATTTTTTACCTGTGAACAATTCCGCGATCATGACAATAATCGATGGATTCTAGTAACTGTCGAAACCATCGACGGCTTCGAGTTTCGTCGATGAACTTATCATGACGAATGACATCCAGCAGACTGCCATTGTCTGCATATTCCATTACGATATACACCCTTTAATAATGTTAATTCTATAAATTATCACTGATCGATCAAATCGTTTTAAAACACGAGTGCAAACAATATTTCAATAAAATTTTAAATGGGTATCTAGAACAAGCTTTAAAATAGTACTTTAAATCGTTAATAATAAAACATTATATTTTTTATAAAATATTCAATAATTAAATGACATAATTTTCTGAGTATATTTTAAAGAACCTAACATTCTTACAAATAAAAAATCTCCAATTTTTACAAAGAAAATATTCAGCGATTTAAAAAAATAACAGCTACTCTTATTTCCCATCTTCCACAATTGCATCACTTGACCGGGAATCGAAATGAATGGATTGAACTCTTCGAATGTCTTTATAAAGACTCACTTTAACACTGATAAAATGCATAAAAAGAAATTTGAAAAATCCAAAGATCTAGACGCTAAAGTGCAATCAAAGACATGACTACCGTGAAACATAAAATGAGACTTTTACGAATAATTTTAGCGGTACGATTTATCGAAATATACATTAAAAATGCATTTTGTTCGTACTCTTCTCCAATAAAAATGAAAAAAAAAACATTGTATAACGTGGTTTGAATACCTATGTGTTGTCTCTATTGCCTGCAAAAATCGGATCAAATTTGGATGTCTTAGACCTTTGACGACTTCGATCTCTCGTGGTAGAAATTTTTTCAAATAATCACCGGGTGCTTGAAATTTCGACACAATTTTTACAGCCACTTGGCATTCATGTCGATCCGATTTAGCGACCTGTAAAAATTAAATTTGTCTTTTGAATTGAGCGGATTAAACGGTATTTTATTCATATTTGAACGAACGTCTATAAAGTACATTATTTACGGACGTTTCGTTTTCGCAATTTCGGTAGGATTTATATTTTAAACTCCAACCGCTTTATTTAGTTGAGCAAAAATTATTTTTGATTAGAAATCACATTTATCTACATTTCTTTAGTAGTATATTAGTCTATAATCGAATCTGATTGCATTTAACCTATTAAGTTTTACAAAGACACATTTTTCTGGTGAATTCTGAACAGAACAAAAATTAATATTGGCGTGAAAATAGTTTACCCAATATTTTCACGCATATTATGACAGTTGATATTAAAATTGTATTTAAATTCATCTGCAGAAAATGGCGGGTAAAAAATCACTAAATTACTAGCAAGTTTTCTATTTCATGAATTTCTTTCCTATTAAAAAAATTGGTGGAAATGATTCTAAATTTATACCAGAGATGCTACCTTCAAATTGGATGCTGATAGAAAAGAAAGACAAATAATTCACCTCCATGTGATTATAGTGGAGTTTCTATTATTTTTCTGACACAAGTTTAAAAATTATTGTGATTTTCTTTTAACTTGCCATTTTTCTGAAGTCATTTGAATGAAACATGTCAACCTAACGAGCTTTCTCGAACATAATGAAGTAGGTCACATTGAAATCAATATTTTTTTTATAATTATTGACATAATGGGGGTCGAATATCAATAAAAAATGTCCTTCTTTGAAACCCGAATGATGTATTCGTTGATATATGAGGTGAATCATTTTGAACTACAAAAACCTAAATTTGTCCCAAGCAGTAAAAACCTCAAAGAATTGTAATTTAATGAAAATGTCAATGGAATATAAATGACCATAAAATATTGCAAATAAAAAATGTCATGACGAATGCAACATTATTTAACAAATAAATGAAGAAAATGTTTATTTTCCTCGTTTGGTTGACCATAAAAAATTAATTAATGGAACGGAAAAAATGTCCAAATAAACGTTTTCTCGATTTATTTAAAAAATAATCACGGTTCGAAGTGACGATAAAAACATTTTGCAATTTTCATTTAATTATTTAACAATTGTTAATTTTTTATAACCATATTTGTATTATTCATTTTATGATGACAACTATGAAAACCATTTTCTGAGTGTTTCACTCTCTAAATCTGAATTAGAACAAAATTACCAATGAAGGAGTGAAAAGTCTGTGACTGTAATTGTGAAAAAAGTACTAATTGATTAGTCACTTCCAACTAATTTCAAAATAATTATTGTATTTTTTAATGTATTATTGATAAAATAATTAGTTTATTTTGTCTAATAAATTAGTAGTTGTTTATTCTTTATTAATAAAAATGATTACTAATTCAATTAGTAGACTTTTCATTCCTTCATTAGAGGTTTTAGACTAATTGAAATTTAGAGAGCACTTTTATATAAATTTTTATTTTAAGACACCATTTCTTGAAATAAAACATTATTTACGAAATTCTATTAATGAAACCGTCATCAATATCTGACTGAACCTGCTCGCGATTATATCAAAATCTGTGCGTTTTATAAAACGTCCCTATTGCAGTCCTATATCTGCACATAAAATTTTTGCAAATATTAGAATACATATTCAAATAATTCCATTTCTATTCCTATATTATGTACACTTTCGTGATAGTTATACTTTGACAGTAGCGTAAGAACCAAATCCGATAGTTTTGCCAAGGGTATATCCATGGGTCTCCAAAACGGTAAGTTTTCTGTCAATTTTAGCATCTGGTGAATTATTGTAATTCCCTGGACTAGCCTTTTGGTCAATCAATGGTGCTGCTGCCATTTCTCACTGACAATTTTGTAAATCCGTAAAAGAAATTCTAGGGGTCGAAAATGTGTTTCACTTTTACGTTTTTCTTCATTTTAAACCTATATAAAGAAAGGATAATAATAACGTATATTACGTTTTGCATAATTTACCAATTTAAAATTAATTTCTATTCATATTTATAATTTTTACAATATGATTTTTAAACTTTCGTAAATATACTACAGATATCGACGCCATCAACGTATCATACTCACTTTAACAAACAAGATTCAATGTCTCTTGTAGAATTATTAAACGAACAATCCTAAACTAAAAATATTATTCACGAATGAAACAAAATTTGTCAAAAAATAACTTAACACGAACGATTTTAGATAGATTAATTTATCTTATATATAACTTATGTACACTTTGGTTGGATTCACTTGTAATCATAAGAATAGGTTAAAAAATATGGAATGCCAATATTAATTGATTCAACAATAGTAAATACATTATAATAACTCTTTAAACACTTCAACAATTCTGGTGTGAAATCAAGTAATGCGTTTTAAAATCGCGTAATAGTATCAAAAACATACATACTTGTAGTAGCTACATGTGTGTATTCATTATTTACTCGATTTTCTTGCAGCACTGCGATTATGTCGTTTTTTCGATTTTTCCATCCTGGCGATGACTACACTTGTAAATTTTCTTATCAACGTTAAATTAACCTACGATTTTAGTATTAAATTTTGGACAAATGTAAATTTTGACGTTCGATTGCCAATTGTCAACCTCCATGATTTTTAGAGAAAGTGCACGGAGATCTCAGACAGATGTGTGTTTACAACCTATATATTACTATTCTATAAATTCGTATAATAAAATGTTTCTTTTTAGAACACATGAAAAATACATAAGTTATGCGACGAAAAAGTAAAGTTCCATAAATAATATTGTATTTCATGCATCATATTTGTCCATTTTGGATTATATTATTATTAATGTTGCAAAATATTGGTTGATTGTTTCAGAAATTATAACAGTTCTTTTTTAAATATACAAATACTTCTTAATGTTTTAAATAGATTTATGGGTTATTTTTTAATGGTTTAAAAAAATGTTAACGTTAGTTTTAACATGTAATTTTTGAAATATTTGTTCTCCTCTTCTTAAATTATAAGTATGTGGAATAGATTAAGGATTAAGGGGTAATGGTACATTTATCTACCACATTTTCAGATTTTTTATCATCATTTTATATTGTTCCTTCTTTATTTTATTATATATAATGAGTAAATTAAAGGATTCCTTACACGGCCTATGTCCATGGGAAGTAAATAAGAAGATGAATGCATAAACAAAGTAACTAATGCTCCTTATTTACTAAACTTTAGTGGAATCATTCATTTATCTATATATTTATTTATATGCTTGTTACAGTCAATTAATGCGTAATTTGTAGTAAAAAGGTCTTCTCCGCAACATTAATAGAAGAGGTTTTCACGTATTCTGTATACAGTGTACATCATTATAAATTGTTCGTATTCTTATTCCTTCCACAAAAGAATTGGAAAATGTTAAGATATGATTTTTTTAAAGAATGTTTCGAAGCATACGTTTTTCTTTAAATGGAAACTAACTGAATGGTTTTAATCGAGGGGTTTTTGAGGTTGCTAATTATAAATCTGACCTCGTATTTTAAAAATTGTAGCAGTTTGAAAGAATTAAATTTCATGATATTTCGTGAATGAACCTACAGTAAATATTACGTATAAACATATTTTTTTTTATATGACACCATATCACAGAAGTATTTTTTATCATCAGTAGTAGAACATTGAGTTTTCGATTCGCATAAAAAAGGAAGTCTAGATAGAAAATTGCTATAGGAAAGGGCAAAACTATCTAATACAATTAGAAATCCATACATTTTCCAGTTTACCTAAAGATATATGATAAATTACACAATCTGCAAAATTTCATTCTTATCAGTTTCAGGCTATTTTAGTCATTTTTGTTATTTCCTTGTTAGGGAACCACATTTTCTTCTGCAATTTTCGATAATTGCACACACAGTATACTACTTAACTTTAAAATCCTAAATCATTTTATGATTTTGTACAAAAAAAGTATACAATTTTGTATTCAAGACTTTTAGTCATAAAAACTATAATTTTATCATGACGTATTTGTTACTTTTATCCGGTACATTGGATCCGCCATTTTAAATTTTGAAATTCTCATGTTAAATTTTCATCATTTTTTAAACGCATAATGGATGTCGATTCGTTCCAAAATATGGATAAAGGTAGAGAAAGTAGTTATAGATTATGGAAAAATGTTTTATTTTTAGCTTCATATAGTTTATCATTTTAAAAATGTTAAAATACTGAAAAATTAAAAAAAAAAACTACGTATTCATTTCTATTATTCAATTTCATTCATCTGAATAATTCTGATATGTAAAATTACGTTGAACATAATTTTGTCTTTCAAAGTGTCGAATTTTTATTGAAAACAACCTTGATAATTTTGCAGTCCATTTGGAGCAACAGGACAATTGTTATCATGGTGTTTTATTACGGTATTGTCAATGAAAATTTCGGAATATTTGTACAATTTAATTTAGCCAGATAAATCGAGAAACATCTTCATCATAAATCATGAATTCACGAATACATGAACAGAATCAAAAAAAAAAAGTAAAAATTTGTATATATATAGGAGTTTTTTGGGTCGCTGATCACGAAGCTGTCAGATTTTCCAAATTCAAAATGGCGGATCCAATAAGGCGAGCAAAAATAAACAATATTTGTCGATTTTAGTAAAAATTTGTATTTGTGGTTTTCTGGCTCGCTGATCGCGAATTCGTTGTCAGATTTCCCAAATTCAAAATGGCGGGTCGAATGTTGAAAAAAGCTTGGATTTTTATGAAAGTCGGTACCAGAAGGTTTTGGAAGTCCCCAATTTCGATTATGCACTAAAAATTGGAAAATTTAAAATAGCGGATCCAAAATGGAAGGTAGAACTTCAAAAAATAATTGAATTAGGATAACTTGTTATAATGATATTTTTCAAATATCAATGCGTAAATGGTTTGAGACGGCAAACTCACGAGAAAAAATTCCTCACTGAAACGAAATACGTCGATTAGCCGTCGGTAACATCTCCGTTGGCAGACTTTTGCCGTGAGGAGGTTGACGGAAAGCCGTTTTTTTTTTGTATTTTATATAATTTTTAACTTTTATTTCTATTTATAATTACTTCGACCGTGCATAGCCCGCGAAACAACCGTATTGGTCGAGTGACGTGTGACGTCACTTTAGCATGCTTGTCGATGGGTTGCGGTGGGGGAACGAACTTTTCTATGTGGCATGTCGATAAACGGGAGCTTGAGGGGAAGTCGCGGAACCGACCCATGTCGTAAAAAGGGGGTTCTACTGTATTGAATTTGGTCAGTTCCCGCCAAAAAATTACCCTATAGTTTTTCATCAAATGTCGACGTTTCAGGCCCTAAGGAATCCAAAGCAACAATAAAAAAATTGGTGTCCGTTAGGTTGTACGTCCGTCCGTCCGTGGGGTTTTGTATACGCGATATCTCGCGACTGGCAGGACGAATTTAAAAAGTACAAACGGATTTGGGTTTCCCTTGGCCAAACTTAGATCTAATTAGTTTTTTGAGACAATGCATACTAGATTATGGGGAGGTTTAACAAAAAAAAACGCTCAAAAAACACGGTTTTTCCATTTTTTAACAAAAAATACAAATCGTACAAAAAAATGTTTCAAACAAAAAATATAGAACATCGAATTCTCTACAAAAAAGGTTATATTCATTTCTTCGTAAAATCAACGATAATGCCGTAAAAAGCAAATTCACATGAAATTGTATTCGTGTACGCCAGGACGAAACGCAACTAGCTTGTCAATTTCGGAAGTTTTTCAGTTATAAATAACCAATCGAGCCAAAACCTTTCGCGTCCAGGGCGTAAAGAAAAACGTATGAATGTACTGGATCGCATGAACGGAAACCGAAGTATCCCACATATAAAAAAATTTATTTCCTGCAAGCCGACCTGTCAAAAACTCGACTAAACCGCGTTTTTTTAAGCATCAGCGTGAACAAGACGTGCTCATTTATCCGTGCTTCGGCTGACCTGCGGTCGGGGTCGAAGTTTTGAAAATGCTCATTTTCAATTTTAATATAGGGTGAATATGCTAATGAATGGACGACTACCAACGAATGGACGATTTTCTACATATTTCTATTTCTTATGAATGTATGATACACAGCATGCAACAAAATACATATTTTTATGTTCTTTGAACATTCAAAACAATATTTACAATACTATTGATCTTCCAGTGTTTATTATTTTGTAAAATCAAAGCAGAGTTTTAAAGCCATCCAAAACTGGTACTGAAAACGTCCCATTTGATTTAACCCGTCTATTCCTTGGGGTTTAGCGGATTTTTTTACAAACGTATGAAGACGAGGTTATTAATTAACTAAAATTATAGGTTAAACTACACGGTCATAAAGAGCAGAGTCTAACGATTCTAATGGTGGTATCATAATTAAATTTTTATAAAAGAATTCAAAAGTTACAATCGATCAAAGTGTGAAAAATGCTTAACCGTCCATTCATTGGCATATTCACCCTATTTAAGGAACAAGATATTGTTACAATATATGTATAGAAACTACTCGAACCTAACAATGCTAGAACTACCCTCTGCCGCCTTCTTTCCTCCAGCTTTATATACAAAAAACGAATACTACAAACAAATATGCTAAGAGCGTCATATGGCATCAATGCTTTCAAATATGATAAAATCGAATTTTCAATTTTTGAAATGGAAAATTGTTTACAGATTGTAATATTTATAATATTTATATTATCAGATTTTCATAAATCATTTCACCAAAGATTTTCAGATTTATTAGATTTTCGATGATTTGATAATCAAATGTTTGAAAACAAATGTTTACCTGATTTGGAAGCTGTAAATCTACAGTATGTACAACTATTCTTTTAATAACGGATTAGTTATTTCGAAAAAATGTGTTTTTTTATCACAAGGCAGTTTAACCACACAGTAAAAGTCCGAATGTACGTGAAACACATAATATATCTAGTGTACAGTTAGATGTGAGGCACCACTCTAAAATCAGCTGTATGAAATATACCTTTAAAAAATTAATATCTTTAGTAATTTTTTGCGTGGAATTCAGTGGTCATCAGCTAGAATAAAGTGTAAAAAATTTGTTTGACCAACAAAAATTTTATTTTTCGAAAAAATTGGAATTATTGAAAATGCATACGTAATTCTTTAGAAAATGTATTTTTATGTTCACCCTAATTTTGTTTGAATTTTTACATTAATTTAGAAAAATGTACTAGCATTATTTAAAAACAGGAAATTTTTATTTTTTGAGCTACAATTTATAGGTCAATCAAATTTCGCACACTTTTTATTCTATCACTACTGAATTCCCCGTTAAAAATGACTAAAGAAATAATGTTTTCAAGTTTTTTAAAGATGTATTTCATAGCGTTGATTTTGAAGTTGGTGCCTCCCTTTAACCGATCATAATACAAATCAGTGATACGTAAACTCTTTATGTACAAATACTTTCAAAAATTTACTATCAATTTCGCAAAACTACAATTCAAAGCTGTCCATATAGGTCCTTAATGGGGTTAAGTACGGTAACTTTTGGAAGTCATATTATTTAATTTGAAATTGTGGCGAAATACCAGTGAAAATCGTTGTAAATTTACAGTGATATTGTAAAATTCTTTCATTATCGATGTAATATTACATGTGCACTGTAAAATTACATTGGCTCAGTGAAATGTCCCAACCCAGTAATCGAATTTGGATAGAGTTGGGTAGAATTATATTCAATTATTAAATTCTGAATCCATACTTTGGTCAACGGTGAATCCATTTTAATACGCAAATACAATTCTAGTCGTTCATACGAATAAAAAGGTTACTTTCTGAATTTATATTAATCCAATAAAAGTTTCCTATTTAAAAACGACACATTGAATGCATTCGTATTCAACATTACGGATTCAAAAGTAGCCAAGTGTATTCATTACAATCCAAAAAAAGTTTCCTTCTTAAAAACGAAATATTGAATGCCTCTGTATTCAACAGTACGGAATCAGAACTATCTAAGCGTATTCATTTCAATGCAAAAAAAGTTTTCTATCAAAACCGAAATTTTGAATACATCTATATTCAACATTACGGATTCAAAACTGTCTAAGAGTATTCATTTCAATGCAAGAAAATTTTTCTTTCAGAAACGAAACTTTGTATACATCCGTATTCAATATTACGGATTCAAAAAACTATCCAAGTGTATTTATTTCAATCCAAAAAAAGTTTCCTTCTTCAAAACGAAATATTGAATGCCTCCTCAACATTACGGATTCAAAACTATCTAAGCGTATTCATTTCAATGCAAAAAAAGTTTTCTTTCAAAAAATAAACTTTGAATAAATCTGTATTTATTGGTATTCGTATACTGCTTCCGATTGTATTCGTAATTGTTTTCGTAAAATTGAATACAGATGGATTACTTTTTCTGAAATTTAATCCGGCAAATTACGCTTCCGATTGTATTCGTAAAATTGAATACAGATGGATTCCCTTCTTCGGAATTCAATTGATATTTACGGAATCAAAGTATGAATTTAAAATGAATTGAAATTTTCAATCCAATAGGATATCCGATCCAATCTCGATTGCTGGGAAGTTTTGGTGTAATTTTTAGATATGATCGGAATGATTTACCAATATATCAACTAAATATAGAATTAGATATGTTTTTAAAGTAAACTTATATTCATAATGTAAACCTACTGTATACCTAATTATTCTGTGCGATCGTATAGAATGTATACAGTGTTCCCCGTCCTAACGCATCCCGTCCAAACGCATATTTCTTTCCTGTCTAAATGCATAAATTCCCCTTCGTTCCTCTCCCCACAACACGATTCTTCGTTGCTAGCGTTGCTAGTGAGACATCTATACGCGCACGCTCACAATCAGTATGATAAATGCAAAGAGACTTTTGCCGTAGTGGGGGTTGAGGGAGGATATGCGTTTGGACGGGGCGGCCATTTTTAATGGAACGAAACATATGCGTTAGGACGGGGACCATTGTGTTAGAATGTCAACAGCGCCACAGCGGTCGACGAGAACGGCGAGAACCACTTTACAGTGCGCGTGTAATTTTACATTTTCCGTGCTTTTTTACATGGAAAATAATTGAAAATTACAAAGATGATGTAAAATTACATTTTTTAAAATTACATGATCGATGTAAAATTACAACGATTCCTACTGGTATTTTTATATCCACCTTTTACGCTGTAAATTTACGTTTCCATTGTAAATTTTACACGTTTACGGTAAATTTCCTTCTGTTTTCGTTGGATATTTATCGAAAACATGCAATTTTACAACGAGAGTAATAGGAAATTTCAACAAAATTGTAAAATCTCAGAAATGTAATTTTACATTTCTTTTTTACACTGTGGCACAAGGTACAAACATACGTAGCACAAGGACCAATCGCGTGTCTGCATTAAAAATATTTATATGTCTGATTGGTCCACTGATCTTGAGATTTCTCCTTATTGGTTCAAATATTATTTTGTCCAGTATTCGTCCATTACAGAAGCAGATATTTTATTTTTACTTTTTACCGCGAGATGTCGTGCTTTCTTGTAAACATATATGTAATACACATGTGTTCCGCAAAACCCACGCATGCGGTGGCGTTGTTGCATTTATTGTTTGCAGTTGTGTTTTTGCGGCCATATTTTGTGTCTAAGTTGTAACTTGTGATTTCTGTGAATTACTCTGCCCTGTTACTATACTGTTGTTGAACACAAGTGGAGCACATCGTCTCCAACAAGACCTTGTTTATTTTTCAAAGAAATTAGACTTATCCTACAATATGGCAGATGTTTTAGATATTGATAATGCTGAAGACTTCGAAGTCGATGACGACGGTGAGAATGTGATTTTATTACTGTTATTTAGACGATTAATTTGCTTCGAATCGTATTCTTTAAATATTTTGCCTATATTCAAGATTGAGTTACAATTTGTACATTTTTTTCATTCGTGATGCAATATTAACTCCAATTGTAAACTAAGTAAACACTAACCATTAATGATGCCATTCATTTGACATTCTCATTCGTGTGTATGTAAAACATGACATAAATCTAGATAATATTGTAACATAATTAGCACCTCCTTCTTATATTAGGTTGAAGGATCAATTTTTAATTTTAACAATTCTGACTAATATGCAATCATTTCATAAAATATACATGTCGATTCTGTTAATATAGTAAATACACAGTTGCATAGTAAATAAACATTTAATTACTTTACATTCTATATAAGGTATAATCTTCTTAAAAATTATTGTTTATTTGTTTTTAAAATACATTTCAATAGTGTCTCTACAAATACATAATTGATAATTGGTATAGAAATATTGAAAATGAGCGTTTCCTAAGGAAAGATGGAATAAATACGAAATTCTTATTTTCTGGTATTATGTCTCTAATATTACTTTATTTACAGCTAGATGCAATGCAATTTTATTCATATTATAAACAAATATAGACGCCTATCTATATTTGCAATATTATATGAAATACTACTATAACATATTTATTTTTCAAAGTAATTTTAACCTTTTTGTACCAAAATGATATATTAATTCTTCAAGGCAAACCTAAGCATATATGGGCATATCTCTAGAACTTTTAAACTTTGAGGTATATGAATTTTTATTTTTAAAGGCAATTGCTTAAAATTTTGTTTTCAGTATCGATCAAATAAGGATGTATGACAAATGTTCGATCGTATATTTTACACGAGTCAAAAGTCTAAATTACATTGGTCGAACATTTTTTCGTTCGAACATTTATCATACATCCTCAAATAACATAAAACAGCCTGCCTTACTTTTTAAGCTTTGTTATATGCTGCAAAAGTAACCTCAACTTTTGAATTTGATTAAAATCTCAAACAATTTATTTTTCAGTTTTTATTTTTAATGTCTTATATAAAAACAAATTTCTTGCTTGTTTCTTTATAAACGTTACATATTAATTCACTTAATAAATATATTAGAGGCATTTGAGTAATATAAAAATAATAAAGTAATGAAAAGCAATTATAACAGATTAAAACTTTGCTTGGGCCAAGTTACTCATTACAAATAACACCTTTAGGTTTTTTAATCAAATATGACTCTTCCTTCGTTCAAATGCTTTCTTTTCTCCGAAACAGTCATATTTTATAATCCCACATTCCACCCCTTTTTAAGACATGGCAAAATGTTTATATGGAGGATTTTTTTATAGTGATACATAAAAAAAAATCAATAAATAATAGTGATCTATTATTCCTTTATTATAGTGGTCGAAATTGGAAAACAAACGAAAATAAATAAAATTTATTAAAAGTTAAATTTATTTATTTATTTATTTAGATATATGAGTCGAAGACCCTTACAATAGTTGTTAGAAATTAGATAGACCATGATCTTTCAGAAATTTTCTGTATTACAAAATTTATAAATAGTGGGGACAATTACTACAGAAAATGGGGAGTTTGGTTCAGTCGGGAATTCGCCATTGACCCGAAACACGAGCTTATAAACAATACTATTGTAATCGGTCGAGAACGTTTATTACATTTCTATTAAACGGGAATACATCTCTTTATCAATACTATTCTTTTGCTATCATTTATTTGAGAGTCCAAAGTTTTAACAATAGTTATAATAGCAATGGCATCTTTTATAACTATTGTAAATGGTTACATATACTTAAAATTAAACAATTCAAAATAATATTATATTTATTGCATATTACATTGAAATAAGAAGTCTATATTGAAATTCATGACATTCGCGAATCATATTATCAGTTGCGGTTTATGGCTTCTAGATCAGGAATGCAGTTAACAAATTTCCTGTATATTCTTCTATTATAAAAGAAGAGTTCACAATAACTTTTAAGCCTTTAAAAGCTAAATTCAGTATCGGCCAATAAATTATGTACATTTTTCTGACAAATCAAGTTTCAATTTTCCATATTTTAGGGCTTTAAACTTGTGAACTACATGCAGTATGCGTCTGCCGGTATTTAAAACACTCCTTATTATTCACGGATTATCACAAAATGTTAATATAGTCACATTTAATATGTTGTTACAAAAGTTACAGCAGCCAAATTACGAAAATGTGTAAAAAAAGTTATTTCGCAATTTTGAGTGTTCCTCTTTTCAATTTGACAAAAGGCACATCCTTGTTGTCATGATTTTTCACTTCCATATAATCTCAACTACTTATACTGTGAGCACGAAAGCACACAAAGCTTTGTTAAAAAAGAATTATTGTGAATGTTGAAAAAAAAAATCATAATTGCTTCTCATAAGAAATTGTCAAATTGGACACTTGTGAATTCAGAGTTTAATTTGTTCATGATTCTAATGTGAAACACTCATTGGGGACACATAAAAGGCATTATAATCTGCCAAAATATGATGCTGCATATTTATTTCTATGATTTTTAACCTGATAAGAACAAGTGAATTAAATAGAATAGAAACATTTCTATTCTAACGAATCTCGTTTCTGTTCGATGATATTTGAATTCTAAATTGTGTCTTAAAATGAAATAGAAAGAATTAAAATGAAAATGTTCCGTTTACTATGCTCACGCCTTAATCACTATGCTATGTTCGTATATATATATATTATTATGTGAACAAAAATAACTTATACTCGAGTGCAGAAGGCATATTAATAAATGTGAGTTTAGTTCAAACAAATACTTAAGCCATTCTTTGCAGATGTTAATATACTAATAAAAAAGTAAACGCAACCATTTTATGCAGTTATTTTTGATGGAAAAAATATTTCAGTAAGGTAGAAACGCGAGAATCTCATATGGTCTCGACCTGTTCAAATGGGCCAAAACTACCAGGTCGAGACCACATGGTCAGACCACGTGGCAAAACCCACCTGGTTTGTAGTAGGTTTCCAGTTGTAGATGTAGTTGAATAATAAAAATTAACTAAAATGTGTACTAAAAATAAAATCTGGTTCAAATTTTAATGAGCAGACATGTTATCTTCAAAAAATAACAATCATTTGCAAATTATCCATATATCATTCCACATATTCTAAATTAGCCATTTCTTATTTTCAGGACTTATATTAAAAGATTCAATCACATTTTCAGAACTGTTCATTCACTTCGTTTCACTGATTCAAAGAAAACAAACATATATACATGTATCGAAAAATACTATTACACAATGTACCTGAAGTTTCGAACGTTCAATGAACGATTTTTCTCATAAGTGTTGCAGTGACAAAATAATCAAATCATTGTATAATTGCGTTTTTTTTCAGCATTAAAACGTATCCAATTAATAATTTCTAAATTTTTATGTCTATTTCATTATAGTCATATGAAGTATGTATTTTATTATAGTGACGCCCCTTAGAAATCGTTCATTGAACATTCGCAACTTTAGGTATATATTATAAATGTCTTATTTAAGAAGGTTATTGTTATTTTTATGATATTCAGTTTTTGAGTTTTAATAGATTAAAAATTTCACTTTTACATATTATTTGTAATAATTTTTCTTAATTTAAGTTTACCTGTAATATACGGGTTATTAAATTGTAATCAATCTTATTAAAAACACGTATATCAAGTCTTCATAAAGAAGACTGAAACGATTACATGTTTCAAAAGTATTGAACAGAATTTGTTTGTTCTGAGTTTAAAAACGATTAGCATCATTAAATTGATTTCATAATTCCATATTAATGCCTGGAATTGATCAAGATTAATTTGCTTCAAATTACAACTCTTCAAGAAGCATTAAATCGAGTGCAAAACCTACAAGATTAAATAGTATTAAATCACTTGCGATATTAGCTATCTGTAAGAGAATTAAAATGTGAACAATATCGACACAATATGGGTGTAGAATAAAGTATGATTGAAATTACGGCAATTGAATGGTTAGGAATTGAATTAGAATGTCAAAGGACAGAAACGACATTCAAAAGGATTAAAAAAGTAAAAAATTGGTCGATATTTTAACACATTTCAATTCTAATGAACTCTCCTTTTTTTTCCGGGAAGGTATCCTAACGGATGTCATGTTAAAGTTTAGAAGTTCTGGAAATATGCCCATGTAGATAAATGAGATCAGAATCAGATTTACCTACTTTGGTGAACCATAAATTAATACAGCCATTTCATACCTATACAGTTTATATACTTTGAAAATATATATAGGAAGGAGTCACTGATTCAATTCAATTAAAAATGATCCATTATTTTTACATATTCTTTGCAAATATTTAATATCTTCTATAAGTCTCTTGTTTTATCCGAATAACTTATGCATCCCCTATTTGGACTCCATCTCTGTAACATCAACTTACTAGAAAGAACACAACAGAAATTTATCAGATATTTGTCATCTAAAACTAACAATCCAATGTCATTTTATTCGCATAGTTATCTGTCCTGCTCGGTGCTTTTTAATATATACACCATAAAATCTACTCATGAACTCGATGATATTTTGCTTATTACAAATATACTGCACGATAGATTCTCGATTACAGAATTGAAAAATTCCTTTGTATTTCGGTGTGCATTTTATGCACATTGATTTTATAGACCACTTCTGGAAAAAACTTCTGAATCAAATTTTTATTTTAATTCGTTGATTCCTAATCTGACTAGAACATGGAATTTCTCTGTATTAATTAGATTTCAACAATCTAATATCATAATAAAATTGTATTTTAATTTATTAACATTTCTTAAAATGAAATCAGATTATGAGAGATTGCCCTAGTTCGGGTTAGTTACACGAATCAAAAAAATTAAAACATGAAACTCATATTTCGGAAACTATTATTATTGCTATTATTGACAATATAAGTTTAATTTCTAATTTTCTATTTCATGTAATTAATTGTATGCCTTTTACGATTTCAATACATATTACATTATATAAAACTCAGAATTGTAGTGTAATTAAGAAGGCGATAATAATTACATTTACAATAATATATATAATAGTATGCAAAGTATTTAAAAAAAAATCTAACATACGACTTTCTTGAACAGTATCGATACTTTTAATCGGGATGCAGAGCTTTGCAAAGTCATTAATACTATGAAAAAAGAATGTATGTCCATAAATTGTGAGTTACGACCTTTTTCGAAAGTATTGTAGCTTCCTCATTATTTAATATGTCCATTTTCAACTTATATTTATCAACTAATTTGTAACAAATTTCTATAAAATGAATCATTAAGTCATGAAATAAAATATGCATGTATCAAAAATAATTTTTGAAACTAAGCAACTTCATATTTACTCAAAAACAGTTATTTGTGAATATCTCAAAATCATTAAAATGGAGATACGGCTTTTCTTACCAAGGACAGCAGTATTCTTCTAAGGGCATTTTTGCCCGTTTGTTTATAATAAATAAATAAAAATTGTAAAATATTAAATTTCTTCCAACAGTAATAATAAACTTAGTATCTGATAGAAATTGTATTTATTAATTTGTAGAAGGAATCGCTCGTCTGAAAGAAAAAGCAAAGAGAAGGAAGGGTCGTGGTCATGGAGCAGACCTTGCTTCAGCAAGAGAGGATGTGGGACACTACGAGTCCATGAATGCAATGGAAGAGGATGACAAAGAACCTGGTCCTCAGCGCTGTAAGTTCTATATTACTTCAATAAATTAATTTAAATTACAAGATGTTTTTTGGCATTACTGAATATTTTAAATAAATCAAGAAATGTTTATTTGAACTATTAATTAAGGTTATGGTCCACAACGAGCACCAAATCCGGTGACAAACGAGGACCAAAAAATTAATTTTAACGGAACCAAACAAATCTTTAATAAATGTATGAAAATAAGTATTTGGATTAATCATATCATTATCTAAAACATTTTCAGCTGTGGAAGGTTGGATTTTGTTTATCGATTCAGTGCATGGAGAAGCACAAGAAGATGACATCCAAGATAAATTTTCAGAATTTGGTCAAATTAAGAATTTACATTTAAACCTTGATAGAAGAACAGGATTTCTAAAAGGGTACGCTCTTATAGAGTACGAAACCTTTAAAGAAGCACAGGCAGCCAAGGATGCATTGAACGGTACAGAAATCCTAGGGCAAGCAATTTCAGTCGATTGGTGCTTCGTTAAAGGTCCAAAAAAGTAAGTTTATTTTACATTTCTGTCCATTGGTACTTAATAAAATAACTTACATTACTTTTCTTTACTTTCCAGGCTCAGAAGGCGAAGCCACAGGAGGCGATAACTGGACTAATGAAACGACTGTTAATTAATTTAATATTGATTAAGATGAGGGTTCCTTGTTATATTCTCTTTAAATGTATGGAAAATATGTATTGACATTTTGATAAGATTCTGAGTATAATAAATAATTTCACGTAAACTTAGTAAATGTAATTTTTTAATCAATCATTAAACAACATTTTTTGTGTAATGTCACTGTTTTTATGCACGTTAAGGTAAAATATTTTAAAAAAATGTAGTAAATATATATGATTTTAAACATAATAATTAAGATTTGCTTTCTTCTTTGCTTGAACTTCGTTAATGGCTTCCATCAAATCTTCGTGCGTTACAGCAGTAGCATTACGCCTAAGAGCAATCATGCCCTAAAACAAAATTTATTTTTAAAACCAGTTCAAAATTATTAAGAAAATATTTTCAAAAATCCTTACCGCTTCGACACAGACTGCTTTACACTGTGCGCCATTGAAGTCATCAGTGCTTCTCGAGAGTTCTTCAAAATTAACATCTGGTGACATATTCATTTTTCTCGAATGAATCTGCATTATTCTGGCTCGTGCTTCTTCATTTGGATGAGGAAATTCGATTTTTCTGTCTAATCTGCCGGATCGTAATAAGGCAGGATCCAAAATATCGACACGATTTGTAGCCGCTATTACTTTAATATCTGCAGTCGAACTGAAACCGTCTAACTGGTTCAATAATTCCAACATAGTTCTTTGAACTTCTCGATCTCCTGCCTTTTCCGAATCGAATCTCTTCGTTCCAATGGCGTCTAATTCATCGATAAAAATAATTGCAGGAGCTTTTTCTTTCGCAAGACTAAAAGCATCACGCACTAATTTTGCACCATCGCCGATAAACATTTGTACGAGTTGCGGACCGGCAAGCTTCAAAAAGGTAGATTTAGTTTGTGCGGCACAAGCACGAGCCAATAAAGTTTTTCCCGTCCCAGGTGGCCCGTATAAAAGAACACCTTTAGGTGGTTGAATTCCAAGATTTTCAAATTTCTCTTTATGAGTCATCGGAAGAACAACAGCTTCAATTAGTTCTTGAATTTGTTTATCGAGTCCACCTATATCGGAGTACTGCTCGGTTGGGCGTTCGTCGACTTCCATAGCTTTAACTCTCGCATCGTATTCGGCAGGGAGTGTTTCTAAAACCAGATAACTATCTTTATTGACACCAACAAGATCACCCGGTTTCAAAGTTTCGGCATCGACGAGCCCGATAACAGGCAGGAAATAGGTTTGTCGAGTGGATGTTTTTATAACTGCGCATTTTCCCTTCCGTTGAGCGTCCAAGTCGACGACTGCTCCATCTTCTTCTCCCATGTCTTGAGGGTCAACATCGAGTAACTCAATTATATTTGATACTAAATACGGTAGAGTTTTGTTTACTTTAATTTTTTCCGTGTTTTCTTTAATCTTGTCATTTTGAGCTTGCAATTCGTGAGAAATACGCATAACTTCACTCTTCATTATCTTTATTTCATTATCTAAAAGACGTGTACGAGAAACGATCTCGTCTGTGGACATGCGAAGGACTTCACTTATAGATTCCTGTTAAACAATAGATTAATTTATGTTTTTACTATTTTAAAATATATTTGGTTGTAAATTAAAATTGCAAGATGTTTTTTGCCGTTTCTTCGAACAATATTTTAAATAAATCAAGAAATGTTTATTTGGACATTTTCGGTTCCATTAATTAATTTTTTTGATTCTCGTTTGTCACCGGATTTGGTGTCTGTTGTAGATCTTAACCTTAATTAATAGACAAGTCTATCACATTTGTTGATTTATTTAAAATATTTGGTTATATTCGGAATTAAACTTAAAAATGAAATGAAAAGTTAGATTTTTCGATCGAAATCATTAAAATGATTAATGATTAGAATAAGAGAGGTTCGAATAAGAGAGGTCCTACTGTATATGGCATTAATAATAATAATTCGACTATATTGCACATAATAGGTACAAAGGACGAGACGCAGAACTAAAACTAATCCGATTGTTTAATGGGTTTATTAAAAAACTTAAAGTTGTGAACAAAACTAAATGTAACATAGATAAAAGTATTTCTAAACTAAACAATTCTAATAAATACAGATTTTTATTCCAATTATAGAAATGTATTTCAATCCGATTCATGGAAAAGATAAAAAGTTACAAATGTATAAATTTAAAGATTTGTTAGTTTTATTTGTATAGAATAGTATCTTTTATTATATTTATAACATTTTAGTCTCATTGTAAAAGTAGATATTGGATTTGGTTTTTTTGCGAATCTTAAGTATACATTTGAAATTCATTACATTAAAATTTTTGGGTCTTTTTAACTTGAAAAATGTTTTAAATATTCCTTACAAAGACTGGGATAATTATTTTTCTTTTTATATTTTCCATTTTATACAGAATTTTCCTAAAACTTTAAAAAACTATTCTGAATTTGATAAGGCATCGTAAATGATATGTCGATACATTTACTAACTTAATTTTTATTGTATTATTTAAAAATTACGATCATCATCAAAATTGAATAAATTGTAATAATATGGAAAACAGTTGTTTATAAAAAAATTGTACTAAAAATTGCTAACTCTTCCCTGAAAGAAATGCTTGTCATTCACGAGAAACCTAACCTAAAAACTTGAGATAAAACATCACTGTATAAAGTTACCTGTCCATCTTCCCAAACCGACCTATCTTCCAAAGTTGCCATTTTCTCCGAGGCTTTTAATTACAATGTTTTAATTTTATACTACTATAAAGCATAAACTCCGAAAACGCTCGCCTCTTCCTCACTGTTTCCAAACTGTTCCAAGTTCCAAAATCCCGCAGAACAAGACATACATTTTACGTTTGCGCATGTGTTAACTGAGCGGTTGTTTGTACATATATTGGTTTGTTTGGGTGAGCAGCGGCTGATGCCGTGAGCTACGTACGCAAAAAGTAAATAATCTTATTACTAAATAAATTCTTAAATATAAATATTACAGTTCAAATCATTAATTGTCGTTCTTTTGAACTTTTTTTAAGGAAAAATGTTTGATAAGCTCCATGGTCCACCGTTTCATTATTTTAGTAATCTGGAACATGGGGAATTGAACCAAGATTCAAAGAAGACACTAGCGCTCGTGCGGGAAGTGAAAATGTTAAAATAACGCGAGTTACATAATACAAATTACAATAAGTAAAAGAGAATAAGATACCCAGCAATCGAATTTGGATAGAGTTGTATAGAATTGGATTCAATTATTAAATTCTGAATCCATACTTTGGTCAACGGTGAATCCATTTTAATACGTAAATACAATTCTATTCGTTCATACGAATAAAAAGGGTACTTTCTGAATTCATATTAATCCAAAAACTGTTTTCTTTTTAAAAATTAAATCTTAAATACATCCGTATTCAACATTACGGATTCAAAACTATATTCATTTCAATCCAAAAATAGTTTCCTTTTTAAAAACGAAATATTGAATGCATCAGTGTTCAACATTACGGATTCAAAACTATCCAAGTGTATTCATTTCAATAAAAAAAAAGTTGTACATATTTCAAAAACAAAACTTTGAATGCCTCCGTATTCAACATTACGGATTCAGAATTATCTAAGCGTATTCATTTCAAAGCAAAAAAAGTTTTCTATCAAAAACGAAACTTTGAATACATCTATATTCAACATTACGGATTCTAAAACTACCTATTCATTTCAATGCAAGAAATGTTTTCTTTCAAAAAGGAAACTTTGTATACCCAAGCAGCAATCCTAGTCATTTCGACCAAGCCAAAGTCAAAATGCCCTAATGGAGTAAAATTGACCAATTTTCGACATAATAACTGTCTTAAAAGTCAAACAGTCTTTATAGTCCAGAATATAGGGCGAAAAGTACGTAAATATTCCCTAAAATATGCCTAGAAAGTTATGTGACTTTAAAGTTATAAATGAGGTTAAAATTCCCAAATTGTGACCAAAAATATGTCTTCCCAGCAAACGAAAATGGATTAAAATAAATTGAAAATTTGAATTCTTTTGAATCCGGATTCTTAATTCCGTGTAAAGAATTTAAATAAATTTTCTCTTTATGTACAAAAAAAATTATTTTTCATTTTTATTATTTTTATTCAATTAAATTCTTTTTTAAACATGGTTTAAATGATTAATTACCTTTAAAAAAGCTGTTCTCAAGCGGTCACCTATCCACTGGCGACATGGACCACTGGTCTACTACTGTCGATCAGCATTTATAATGTAATATGATACTTCTGGTACGCCTTAAAATTTTCAAAACTGTTGAATTAGGCTATGCTTCCGGAATAAAAGCACACTTCGTTTTGAAATAAATTCCGTTATTATTCATGAAAAATTCATATATATACAACCGTAAGCATAGAGAGACGATTAAGCACTGACTCGGTTTACATACAAGATAAACATGTTTTTAACTATTCCACAATAAAATACATTGAAATTGTCAAATCCCAACAAAAACTTTTTAAGGGGAGGGTATACCCGAAAAGTCAGCTATATGAAATACTGGTTCAAAAATTTCGCAAAAATGATTTCTTTAGTTATTTTTGACATGGAATTCAGTGGTGCAAAAATAAAAAGTCTAAGAAATTTGTTTGACCCATAAATTTTAGTTAAAAAAAAAAATACATCATTTTGAAAAAATGCAACTACATTTTTTTACATTAATTTAAAAATTAACAAAAATTAGGGCGAACATAAAAACACATTTTCTAAATAACTACGCATGGATTTTAAAAAATTCAATTTTTTTTGAACAAAATTTTTTTTTTGAAATAAAACAATTTTTTTAAGGGTCAAAACAATTTTTATTCTAGCACCACTGTATTCCACGTTAAAAATTACTCTGGAAATAATTTTTACGACCTGTACATTTTAGTTCGAAAAAAAATTTGTTTTTTCGAAAAAATGCTTCTTCATATTCCTAACTTAGTTTAAAAATTCAAAAAAATTAGGGCGAACATAAAAACACATTTGCTAAATAATTACGGATGGATTTTTAAAAATTCCATTCTTTCAACAAAAATTTTTTTTTTTTTTTTTTTTATTTACCATGGAATTCCTCGTAAAAAATTACTAAAGAAATAATTTTTGCGACATTTTTTAACCAGTATTTCATATAGCTGACTTTTCGGGTATACCCTTCCCTTAATTGTCTCAAAAACGGCCTGAGATAAGCAAAATCTGATGAAATTTTGGAGGCTATCAAAAGGGGGGATGATATCATCGGCAATTCCGCACACTGAACTGAAATGAATTCCTCTACAATATTTCTGCTAATAATTGGATTATATACAGGAGAAGGTTGCCTATTCTGTTAAAAGAATAAAAAGTAATCTAATTTTGAAAGAAATACACAATTATTGGCAGATTGTCTTTCCAATTCTACGTCCTCAATTCAAATAAATTGACATAACCTCTCATTTTACGAAGGATTCAATTGAATCTCAAATAACATTGACGAATTCTATTTATTGGAATTGAAATCAATAGACTATAACTTCCATCTTGTAATTGATTTCACTGAATACAAATCGAAGCAGGGCAATCCATGTACAGGAATACAAACGAATTCAGAATTGAAATAGATTTGCTAAAATTAACAATCCGGATTGGCGAGTAAAAATTTCAATTAATTTCAATAAATTTCTATACATTTTCGTTTGCTGGGTTCATAGCCGAATAGACTTTTAAGTCAATATTAGAGTCCACTTGGAATACATCCGTATTCAATATTACGGACTGAAAACTATCCAAGTGTATACATTTCAATGGATTACTTTTTCATAAAATTTAATCCGGCAAATTACGCTTCCGATTATATTCGTAAAATTGAATACAGATGGATTACTTTTTCTGAAATGTAATCCGGCAAATTACGCTTCCGATTGTATTCGTAAAATTTAATACAGATGGATTCCTTTCTTCGGAATTCAATCCATTTGAATACATATTTACGGAATCAAAGTATGAATTGAAAATGAATTGAAATTTTCAATTCAATCCTATCCAATCTCGATTGCTGGGTACATTTTCGCCATGTTAATTTAGTCCGGTGGCCAGATTTGAACTACTGAGATGGGTTTCACATATAGTACAAAATAATAAAAACTTCATTTGTGTAGTGTACAAGAAACCCATCTCAGTAGTTCAATTTTTCGCCACCAGAGTAAGTTAATATGGCGAATTATGTCTTATGAATTATGTTCTAAAGTCCTCGGCCGAAAAAATAGGAATTTTCACTAAAAACCTTAAATAAAAAATGTCTGAATAACATTTTCAAAATTCGGGCTCTGTAAGGGCAATTCTAATTACTATAGATGGTTTACTAGAAAATACCAAAAACATTAATACAGAATCTGACTAAGAATTTTCGGAAACAAATAAAAATCACTTATTTCTGAAAATTTCCGGTCAGTTCTCAATTAATTTTTTTTGAAATTTACTAGGAAAACGTCTATAGTAATTAGAATTGTCTTTACAAAGTCAGAATTTTGAAAATTTTATTCACTCATCTTCAATTTCCGTTTTTTACTAGAACTTCCTACCTTACCTTCGGACCACTTTAGAAGCCCCTTAACCCTTAGAAGCATGGTGGTAACCCACGTTACCACCTCGATTTCTTTGATATTTGTTAATTTAAATTCCAGTTAACGCATTTAGATCGGTCTTTTTGCTATTTTCTATTACGATAGTAATATAAGAATGTATAAAAACAGTATTTATGATTTATAAATAAACAAACATGAAAAAACACGATTTTTTTCGAAAGAATCCATTATTGACGCTGTTTTTTAAGATAATCATTTAAAATTTGGTATAATAGGGTTTTAGATATCGCTGATGACGATACCGATATTGGTTTTACTAAATTTAAAATGGCGGCTTCAAAATGGCGGCCATCATGATGTAAAAACGCAACAATTTAATGAATTTTCATATTTTTGTCCGCCATATTGAATCTGCCATTTTGAATTTTAAAAATCTGATACCGGATTCGCAATCTGCAACCCTGAAAACACCCCAAGTAACAAGATGCAGGATATTTTAATGGATTTTCATAATTTTGTCCGCCATATTGGAACCGCCATTTTGAATTTTGAAAACCTGATTCCGGATTCGTAATCAGCGACCCAGAGAACCCCCGAGTAGCAAATTTCATGTCAATTCAACGTAAAGAAAAATGTATACTTCAAAGGGTTAATGATGAAAAGAGAATATATATTTCTCGATTCAGGGTCCGTAAAATTACCATTATACGCCTCCTTTTGGGGGCGTGAAATAAAAACAGTCTGTACGATTTTTAAAAAAAAATTCGACAAATACGATTTCTTATAATTTTCTACAATACATTATGATAATGGTGGGAGACAATAGAAAACTACAATTGTAAATACAAATAAACGAGCAGTAGCAGGGTATTACACAAATTTTCCATTATAAACACAAACATTACTGATCGAAAAATAAACTCGCTGGTCAGTGTTGCGCGTCGCAGTGATTCGTAATAGTACTTTTCGGTCCTAGGCCGTAATGTTCAATTTTACGGACCGAGTGGAGATTGTGCGTCCGAGGACTGGCGAAGCCGGTGCGAGGATCGAACAATCTCCAAACCGAGGTCGTAAAATATTACGGTCGAGGAGCGAACACAATTTTTTGATACACTGTTCGCAAAAGTTGGCACTTTACTGTCTGTTTTTAGTCCGTAAAGTGCAGAGATCAGTCTGTAAAATCACACTTTACGGACTAAAAGGAGTCCGTAAGTGTCTACTTTACTGACACGTGCATCAAAAACATCTTTAATTTGTGTGATAGAATGAATGGTCATTTTACTCCCCGTAAATCGAAACAACCATTTCACGTCCTTGGTGCAAAAAGTTCTATTTTACACCATGTACGATTTTACTGTGGTGTTTTTATTTATTTATATAGTTGGTTGAATTTATCGATATTCAGATCAATGTTTTTTCAAAAAAGTAATGAATGAAATACATTCTTTTTGCAGTTTGGACGGAAATGTCCGTATTCGTCATAAACTTAACTTAAGGTGGTTCTAAAGTGGTCTGCCGGTTAAGTAGGAAGTTTCACTAAAAAACGTAAATTAAAGATGACTGAATAAAATTTTCAAAATTCTGGCTGTGTAAAAGCAATTTTACTTACCATAGACGTTTTCCGAGAAAATACCAAAGATATGAATTGAGAGCTGACCGTGAATTTTCGGAAATAAGGGATTTTTATTTATTTGTGTCCGTGTTGCAAATGTGAAAAGTGTTTGTAACAATAATTTGGGTGCACCTAAAAATCCGACAAATCACAAAACAGACACATAAAAAACCCGACATTCAAAAACCAAACATTTCAAAATTTACGTATTCTGAAAATGTAATTAATGATTCACTTCTAAATGTGTTAATAAATAATCCGAGGGTCAAACTGATTTGATCTTCAAGTGACCTACAAAATTAACCCCTTGTTTAAACATTTTTGACCTTGAAATGGTCTTTCAGTGAGACCTTAAGGGCGGTGACCCGAGATAATTCTTTTACGTAGTGAACGCACTTCGAAAACCTGACAAATCATAAAATAGACACTTCGAAAAATTAAAAAACCAGACATTTAAAAAAACGGACATTCAAAACCAGATATTTCAATATGCAGACATATTTTGGAAGTGTGTTTTTTTAAATGTAAAGTTTTATAAAAGTCTGGTTTTTCGGGTTTCTTCGGTGCACCAAAAGTTTTGTGTTTATTGAACGATTAGTTGTGGTATGCCAAATCTTTTTCTTGAAGTGTATCAGAAACAATACAGCAAGAGTTAATTTGTATACGATTTCCAGGTGCAGGAAATTCTAAATAATTATTACAACCTGCAAAAAAGACCATTTCAAACGTCGAGTTATTTCATATAATCTTCTGCTAGATGTTATAAAAATCATAAACAAGAATGCATACGATTTCAGCGTGCACATGTGGTTGTAGTGATTTTTTAAACTACAAAATTTTGTGTAATAACATGAAATAATTAATTCGTGTATGACGTGATTTTTAGCTCGTTTTCAAAGCTCTCTAGCAAATCGAAAAATGAAAACGTCACAATGAAACCTACTTACTTAACTAATTTTGGTATGGGGTCAAAATTGTGATTCCTTTCCGCAGAAAAACAATATGGCGGATTTTATCTGAGAAAGTGCCGAAAAATCGAAAAAATATTTTTTTCGATAATTTTTTACAAATGGATAATGGATGACGATACATTCCAAACTATGCACAAACGTGGACAAATAAGTTTCAGTTTAAGGGGAACATTTTGTTACTAAACTCCATTCAGTTTATCCTATTAAAAATGACGGAAAAGTGTCGAAATGTCTAAAATAGGCGTGTTTTTCCTAAATATTTTTGAAATAAATCAACATTGATCTAAATTTTCGTCGTAAGATGTAAAATATGGATTTATTAAATATTCAAAGTCGCTTTTTAATATATTATAACATATATTAATTAACTAAATATATAAGAGGTATTCATTAAATTAATATAAAGATGAACCAGCCGAACAAGATATATTTATTGAATTCCAATACATTGTAATTTTTTAAAAATTTCAATTTATTTCAATATATTTTCAGAACATCTGTAGTTTTAAGTTACAAATTCGACTGCATTGAGCTTTTAATGCTTTTTATTTGATTTCAGGTAGCTCACAACTCCGAAAATTCTGATACATTTTGGACTTGCCTATTGAGGATACTCGACATTGTATAAAATAAGGAACTATGAATTTAAAATTATTTTGAAACTATTGTACACAAAATTAAAATAATTTATGGGTGATCTTCCTATCTTCCTTTTTGAGAAAACGCATTCTTGAACATCACAAAATTAATTGTTCTAATCACATTTTTCAAATTCTAAACTTCGGTTTATACCAATACAATACTACATATTGCTGGCAGAATCAACATTTTAGGCTGCCATTATACCAGGGTCAAGTTTTATCCCACAAAGGTTGTTTTACTTTCCTATTGCACACCAGAGTGAGAATATTTCTCAAAAATGAAGGTGACCTTTTAGGTGATCTGTAAAGGCCCTTAAAAAAACAATTCCTATATAGTTGGTACATAATTAGAATATTGAAATATCGATCAGAATTCGGACGATTAAGTCGATTTTGAAAAGTGAGAAGTCGAATTATGAAATTATAAAAAAAGTGAACATCGACTTTGTGACAGTTTTGAGTGTGTTTACCGCTTAGTGGTGTGTTGTTTTTCCACCGATTTTATAAGAGCCCATATAAAAGGCTGCAATATAAAAGTGCAAATTCGCACCGGTGCGATGCACTTTTTTACATGGGGTCTTATGGAAACGGTGCAACCATCCGTATATGAAGCTTAGCTTGCAATTGCAATAAAGTTTTGCGTAAGCCCGTGTCGCGATCGAATCGTCACCTCGTGATCGGAATAACATTTTCGTCTCTCTACCGATGAAATAGTGGTATTTTATTTTCAAGCCCTTCGTTAATTCTCGACACCAATCATTAATTCTCACCTTATAACATTTTAGTTTTTATTTTATGTTGAAGACTTAAACATACATTCAATTTTGCGAATGACTTATTTATTATTTATTATTAGTTATTAATATATAATTTCAATAATTTGATTTCTGAATTGCACATCGTATCCAGAATCATTAATGCAAAATTGATCGAAGGTACAATGTAAGCACACTTGAGCGTAGGCTGAAACGTAAGCTGATACTCATGATTATGTATCGAGGAATAGACTGTCGCGTTATCGGTAATTTCCAGAAATTATTGCTATGTAAATTGCTTATGAGTCAATATGATCGCTTCTAGGGCTTCTGGGTGTCAGTTTCATGAAGAAGCTTCCCATCCCTATCTTATTTCCATTGAAATTAGCAGGCTAAAAGTGAGCAATGCTAGTTCACCATTGCATCTGTTGGCGTAATCTGAAACTTGAAAAATTGGGACAACAGTATTGACAAATTCACCATCTTCATCTCTGATGTTGACTCCCAATACGAACCTCGAGTCGCGATAAATACACAAATCTTACACGAATATTTGCGATTCTCGACTTTCCGATGAATTCAATACTTGTGTTTTCTATCTTCGATTCCCGACTGTCTGACGTAACGAGTAGTACGTGTTAGGACATTGAATATTTTCAGAAATTAAATAAAATAATATTGGTTGAATTAAATTTCATTTATTTTTCTAGTTCTTTCAGTACCACACTGATAAACATTTGTTTCATGTTTGTACACAATTTTGTTAAAACACCAAGTTAATAACATTATATTTCGACAGTAGATGAAAATGAATGAGCTTGGGTTGAAATTAAATTAATGCAAGCAATATAAATATACGATAACAAAATATTTATAAACATTTGGCGCAGCATTACACTATTTTGAAAAACATCAACCATTTTACACTTTTATAGGTTAAAGAGCAACCCAAAATTTCACTTGTTTTCTGGACGTCAAATTTGGGATCAGACTGCATGACAAATGAAAGTTTATGATGATAGTTTACTGGTGTACAAATTTTAGATTGAGCATATATGAAAGTGGGGATTTTACTGCGAAGATGGCATTTTTGAAAATTTGACAGTTTTATCTCCAAAAAAATACATTTTACGTCAAGTTCATAATAGATATTTTTAATTTAGAATTGTCGAAAGAATCTAAACGAATTTTCAACATTTTCAGAATAAATGCAAAATTTATTTTTTCGATCCTGAGAAAATTGGTTTAGATTCTGAACAAAAAATATATCTTGTAAATTTTTCGTAAAATGCAATTTTTGCAGTAAAATTCCACCTTCGAACCCCTATATCTCAAGATTAAGATACATGCTAATTTGAAAATTTGACACGACTAACCTAAAACCAGAAAATTTTCTTTCTGTACATTTTTACCCAAAATTTCAGGTCCAAAAAAACAAGCAAATATTTTTCATTTTTTAGGACGGCTCTTCAGATTTACTTCAAACTCGATAATAATATGATGATTTCGATTGCAACAATATGAGCTCCCTATAATTCCCTTGATCTTTGATGAATTTTCTAACAGTTTTATAAATGCAAATATATGTGTCTGTTATATACCTATTCTACACGTTTTTGTTATATTTTCGAGTAGGAAAACGTAACTATTATATTAAGTTCGTGATGAAATTTTGTGTTTATTAGGGCACGAAGCAAGAAAACTTTTAGATAAATTAGTGCTATATAAAATTAAATTACAGAGTGTAATTGTTAACTCTACTGTGATAAATTTAAAGTTGCATGTTTATTCTACTGGTAAGTATGTTTCTGAAGTGTTTAAATTCAGAAATAAACTTATTCAGGTTGAATATTTAATACACTTCATTAATATATAAAAAATCTGAAGAATATTCTACAACAAGATATTGGGCATTAGTTCTTTTAAATTTCGTTTCTATTTTTATATACACAGTCATATATAAAATAATAAACTTAATATAATAGTATATGGTCTAAAAATGGTAGGCAAAGTGTATGGAAGTAATAGGCGAAAAAAATGTAAAATCTTTTATTGAACTTGAAACAGTTCTGGTTATAATTAAAAATATTTTGGGATGTAATATATTTATAAATATGACCTATTGACTTTTAAGACGACGTAGAGAGAATTAAAGTTACATTTCAAATGAGAAAACACATTTCTTAGTTTTTATAAGTTATTTTTTATTGTTATAAGTTAATAGAGACAGTGCAAACGAAAACTTTCAATATAGTAAATATACGAACGCGCAGTGCTTCTCGTTTTCTCTGTTCATGGCAGGGTGCCTGAAACTGTTTTTATTGCCGAACTATTTCAATTTGAGAAAGTCTACACTGAAGGGAACCATGCATGCTGTGAGAAAAAAAAATGGTAAAAAAGGAAACGAGGACACTTAAAGGTAAAAGCATTAGTTATTATTTAAATGGTTTATCAATTATTTTCTCGAAAAACATTATTCAAGTATATTATAACGTTTTTTTCAGATTATTATCTCGTAAGTCGTTTGTTAGCAATATTTATGGTCCTTATTTCTATTCAAAGATATCATGTAAAAATGAAGTCACAAGATTCGAAACATCTTTATTTTTATTCAAGTAATTCACTGTGACATTTTTAGTAATATTTTTAATATCACTTTACTAATTTTGACATTTTCTCATAAATATAAATAAAGTGCTTTTTTAATATTTTACTTAATAATAATCACATTCTAGTCGTATTTTTTATAGTTAGAAGAGACAAACATACCCTTTAATCTTATTTAAATATCAATCTAGTTACACAATCAAAGTTCTTACACCTTACATATTCTAATTTTAAATTAATACATAAAAACAAATAGTTGCAGTACGTATAACTTTTGCAGACACGACGACTATTTAATTGATTGCTTTTATTAGTTAAAACACATGCAGTAATAGCGCGTGCTATAATAGCCTTTTGAAATGTTTTTGTTATCTCGAAGATTCAATCTTATTTACTAAGACGTTAATCGACGATCAAATTTCATGTTCTATTGCTAAACATGACTATGCGATGACTTTTAAGGTGTAAAGATTAGTTTAATGCAAGATGATATAAAATTTGCGTGATCACTTTAATCATATACATTTTGTCACTTTTCAAGTAACACATTTATTTTAAAAATATACATTCAAACTAAATAGGCAATATTACCATGATTTTCTGGAAAGGATGCAAACCTCCTTTCGAATTACCCTCTCGTGTATTATCTGCGTCGTCTTGGTGGCGCTATTCTCCACGGGCGCGGCTGTCTCAGATGCATAATTTCAGAAATCTTCAAATGTTCTTAGAAATACACCGATGCACTGTAAAATTGACATTCGATTTACTCTCTTGAGATCGTAGGCAAATGTAACCTAAAATGCATTTACATAAAATTTCACCTATTTCGAAATTATTCCTTGGCTGTTTTAAAAACGCAGAATCCTGAAATTATATTGCGAAGAATGACTGAATTTTATTTCGTAGCTCTTAAATTTATGCAGTTAAAAATATTGCTGATGAAGGAAATTGTTGCAATATTTGAGACGACAGTCTAAGATGCATTTAATAATTACACAGCAAGAAATTTTAACCGGTAGTCACTTCATTTCACTTCAAATATTTTCAGATATATTGATATATTTAATTTCTTTGCTAGTATAGCAAAATATAGTTGTTACAAATACAAAATAGTGCATTTAAGATGCAGATGCAACATAATTTAAAGAAATTTGAAGAAGGAATTTTGAGGTCGGAGATGTTCGAAATTACGAATGTTATACTGTATACTGTCGCCCGCATTGTAGAGAAACGGAAAGAAACTCAAAATACAGAGGAGGGTGTCGAGTTCATTAACTTTCTAACAACTCCTACAAATAATTTCGACAAAAATGGTCGGCAACATGTTTTAACTATAATGGTAAGCTTTCAGAATTGGCAAGAAGTACATAAAGGAAAGTTTTAACTAATTTCGAAATTTTCTTTTAAAAACCAGTTACATCTAGATGAATTTCGAAAAGTAATACCTTGACCTATTAATCTGTTTTGGAATATTGAAAGGATGAAACAAATACTGATTCCGAATTCTTCCATATAATCCTAAAACGTGAGCGGCATGGTTAATTTAAAATATTGTTGCTGGACTAATTGAACCATTTTGACTGTTATTTGAGACGCTGGGACGAGCTAGAATCAGCAGAACTGATCAGGTTCGGCGCAAAATGGTCCTAATCCAGAAATGCGCAACTCCCAATAGTCGATTTTAACTGAAAGATAGTGGCGATTTTCTACAATCGTGTTTGTGCTGGTCAGCAATACGTGTCCAAAATAGAGTCGCAATTACTGGTTCATGCCTTCTTGCGTTCATTACTGATCTGAGCCACGTAATAGGTCACCAGAGGCGACTTGAACGTGACCCCTTTCAGATGGAAGATCAACCAACGTCAGAAATCGAATTTCCATCAAATCTACGTTCAATAGCAATATGGATTGTCCTAATTAGAATATTCACTGTCCTGTCTTATCAGACTTTATTATAATCGTAGTTGTTGTTCAATCTAGTCGCTCCAAAACTGATTCCCAGGTTAGTGTTCATACTGACTGCTATCGTTGTTCACAATAATAAAATATAACATCGTAATTGAAAGATGGTCGTACCTACTTCAAAACCAATTGTATAAGCAGTACAAATACACTTTATATGAATTAGAGTTTACTCCCTTGAAGTAAAGTTTATTCTACATAGAAATTTTGTTCAAATTCATTATTAAAATTTTCTAATATTACAATCCACATTAGTAAAATTTTTCCATTTTCGAGATGATTTAAAATTGTTTCGACAAAGCCTAACGTTTTTGGGAATCCATGTGATTACGACGCAGGGTATTTGAAATTATTTGAATGACCATCTAATGCATTTTCGTAGGGAATTGCCCTAAAACCTTATTTGTTAGTTAAATTTTATGCTATTTGTTTTTTACCTAATTATGAACTCCTTCATCGGAATAATTATGTACAATGTTGGAAAAAGCTAAACCGAATGTCTCTTACAAGTAATTCTACCCTAGTGCAATCCACAGATTTTTCTGAAACTTGACATGGTATTAAAAATCGAAAAATATTTTACACGTATTTTTTTATATGGTCCCGTTTTGCATTTTAAGGGCCCCCCTTTCAAAGCTACCCCCTCCCCCCTTTCAAAGGTAAATAAAATAAAAATGGGGATGAAATCAATATCTCAGAAAGTACTTATTAAATTTTCAATAAACTTGTTACTCGGAGGAAATTAATATTGCTATAATAAGCTTTGCATGGTGCACACAATCAATGCGCATACAATACTTTTTTTACAATTACTGACGAAAATTTACCAGATTATTGGGACAATTTAAAATTAACAAATTGTAAATTTGAAAAAAAAACACAAAAAACAAGCAAAGATTAAAAAGATTTCAAATACCAAAAAATGAAAAAAAATGGGTTGAGATCTCGTCACCACCACGTCGGTTATTCGTATGTTTGGCAAAGCGAGAATCTCTTAACTACTACAGCCTGGAAAATCAACGTTTCTTTTAGCTACCTTGCATTTAATGACGTCAGATTTTCAACATACAAAATGACGGATCCAATATGGCGCAAGGAAAAATTAAAAATCAATCAAATTGTATCCAACAAAATAATCAAAGTCAATAAAACACAACTCAAAACACATAGCGATAAGCGAAGAAATTTTGAACAATGTCATTTAAGTAGGGCCAATACCGTAATATCAGTTCATTGAAAAACATTTTTATGCTATGTTTATGCTGTAAAATATAATTTTCAATCATTAAGGGGATGAAGGAGAAAAATATCTTCCTTCATGAAAAAATTTGAGCACTGCAAATTTAATTCTATTAATACATGTTATTGATTACAGCATATAAATATTTCTCAGTCATGCACAAAAACAAATGTATCCATTGTAAAAATGGGATATTAAGACTACATTTTACTTTAAGTAATTTTTACAAACTATGTTAAGGAAAAGTCAAAAAATTAGATTATTAACCCCTCATTATAAACTCCAATTAATATTAAAATGATATATCACTTCGATTTTCTACCTAATTCAAATAGATTATTGTTTTTAGATGAATATAGCATTCATATATAAATATTGTGTTTTAAAAATAGAATCATTGTTACGCACAATATAGCAATTGTGTAATTTGGAAGCAATTTAATATTGGGAAGGTATGTTTACGCAATTCAATTACATGATTGCATGCAGCATATGAACATCCATTATTTATGACTTTAATAAAGTATTGCAAACGTTATATTTGTGTGTATACATTTTTTTCATGTGTAAATTAGCAAAACTTGAATTGTTTGAATATTTACACACTTGGTTATTTTTGTTGACAATATAATAAACAATTATTAGTTGAAACCATATGGATTCAAAAAATTAATTCCAATACAACTTAATGTTTTAATATTCCAAATTCATTACCGATCCAATATTTGTTTAAACGAAAATTGGTGTAAACTCTACTAATTAAAGTGTGATTATTTTAAAATGCGTTTAAATGTGGTTGATTAATCTAATTAGGAAAGTGATTTATTTTCTTAGCTAAAATAGTTACATAGTTGCGTCAACTACTCATAGACAGGAAACTTCACAGAGCGTTTGCTTTACTACGTAGAAACGGAAGCTAATCTGAAGTACCTCTTCGTTAGATATTACAGAGCATAATTATTATCAATTATGTAAGATGTGTTTGAACGTAAAATTTGGATATTTGTAGAATTTTGTTCGGGAAAGTACGATTATTGTAGTTCGTATTATAATAAATTTAAAAAAATCAATCAATATACGAAAATTTAAAAAATATTATAGAATCATTAAATAGGTCATCAACTACAATTTTTCTAAAATCCTATAAGCCCTATGTGTATCTATGAATGTAGCATTATTGATTATGCTTTCCGTTAATGTTATATATATATCATATAAAATAAAACTAATTGCTTAACTTATATATACTTACAACATAAGACGATTTTGACATATGGTACTGTGTCAAATTAATAGAATAAAATCCTTTTAAATCAAATTAAATGAAACAATTTCTTGATACTATAGTCATAAATATTTAAACAACTTGATATTAATTTAAAGTTCGAACATTATGTCCGCGGTAACATGTATTATTTTTTTTCTAAATGCTAAATTCGAATTTACATTATATTTTATAAGTTTCTATGTTTTATATATATATATATATATATATATATATATATATATATGAAAAACAGAAACAAACTGTTATGACTGGGAGCAGAGGGAGAAGGGGGTAAGAATAATAATTCTGATTTTAAAGAAACAAAAAAATTGTTTTTATTTTAATGTTAACACAATTTGGTAATTTAATTGTTGATGTGTTTATACATTATATATATATATATATGATATATAGGTAATTATATGAAATTATTTCATTTTGAATGTAATTCAAAATTATTTATTTTAAGCTCAACGTAAAGGGATAACAAGAATTTTGTAAGAGGCGCGAGAAGTCGTTTGTATTACTGTTTCTTATATGTATGCAATAAATAATATCCATTAGTGCATAACAGATATAGCCTGTAATTATAAATAGTAGGTTTTTAACATTTTTATATTTCGAGCTAGGTCTTGAATTCAGTATTTTACGGTTTGTATGCGGGGCGCGAAATTTTTTATTTTGCGGCCTGAGGACAATGAAATACTTTCTTAGACGGTTCATCAATAGAAAGATAAATGATATAATAGATACATTCCTTAGGTCAAATGTACTTATGACGAATATTCACAAAATTAATACATAATATTTTATATTTTACTTTTATGGAATATCATAATGCGAATAAGATTTCGCAAGACTAAACATGTATAAATTCCAGCCATGTGTAAAACTTTGTAAAAATTACACATTTCATATTGCATTGTAATAGTTCAACATTTACAAATTAAATTATTTTTACTTAACTTACTTTAAATCATAGCAGCTTCATAAAAAATGCAAATAAGAGAGATAATTCGTCCAAACCTCATTTGGAGGGGGTCTTGCTGCAGTGGTCTAAGTAATATATCAGGCTAACCAAAGATTTAGTACCAAAGGAGTTTGTTGAGTTCCCGCAAGTACTTTTGCAGTAGGTTAAAGACGCGGCCAGTATTACTCGCAAATTAACCCGACACAGGTGTCGAGCAACAAGGAATCCTTGAGATCTCCTGCAGAGTCAGGTAGATATTTGGAATGACCGTTATAATATACTTTATGAAGTGAATTTAACCTTTGGATCTGTTTGCAATACAATGCTCTACATAATCTTTTGAAGTATAAGATGCAGGTTACATCTGATATATTTACGCTTTAGGAAAGTTTAAGTTCTGTAATTCAATACGTTTCGAATAATAAAGCTTTAATTTAATAAAATTGAGAGTTAATAACCCTGCTGATTATTTAACTTAGGTCATATACTTAGGAAGATGGGATTCAGATATGAAGTTCCTAATGTATCAAGTAATATCTGTGTTAAAAACTAAATTATATAAATATATTAATTAATATTAATATATTATTATATATACTGATATTAAATCAGTATCCACTAAAATGTAACCAGTGGTTCTTGTTATGTCAATTAAGGAATAGCCATTCATTTATAATGATTCCTAACTATTTGCAATATGAAAAAAAGTTTGCTGAACCTATTGTTGACAAACTATGCTTGTGTAGGAATAATCTGCTTTACGCACTTGTTTTGTAATGTATTATTTCATAACGAGTGCGCAAATGAGTTCGCAAAATAACATTTTTGATACACGTGTCCGTAAAGTAGAGACTTTACGGACTCCTTTTAGTCCGTAAAGTATGATTTTACGGACTGATTTCTGCACTTTACGGACTAAAAACAGTCGGTAAAGTGCCTGCTTTTGCGAACAATGTATCAAAAAATAGTATTCGCTCCTCGGCCGTAAAATTTTACGACCTCGGTTTGGAGATTGTGTGATCCTCGGACCGGCTTCGCCAGTCCTCGGACGCACAATCTCCACTCGGTCCGTAAAATTGAACTTTACGGTCTAGGACCGAAAAGTACTATTAGGAATAAAATACATTATTGGGCAAATGTTGGACTGGGCTATTTTGCGCATCCGTGCTCCGAGTTAGGAAAATTAACTTATACAAATTAGATACTGCGGTTATGAATAGAAAAAGAACAATATTCTTTACTATTATCAATTACCTCTCTAAGGTAAGTGCTGAGTTTTAAGTTTATCGATGGCGAATGAATGGTATTTTCTACTATTGGATAGTAGTTACTAATAGTAAGTGTTTAGATTAATTACGGATAAATAAAAATGTGAATTGTAATGAAATGACATTTTGCATTTGTCGAATAATCAGGAAATATTGAAAATAACTACTGAAATAGTTAGTAATAATATATACTACACATAATGTCCGAATTTACAAGATTTATAAATATATTTCAAAAGCTGCAAATGTTAAAGTTTTGCTTGTTTCGAATAATTTTCGTTGTTCACGTGTTTTTTGCAAGTCAACCCTTTTTGAACTTTGGCATTAAATGAGATAACTCCTTTAAAAACATCGTTATTGCAGATTGCAACTGATGATCGAAGTATATAATATAATAGCCTTTAATAAAAGTCCAAGTAATTGCAACTGGAGAAGTTATAAAAGATAAATAACTTGAAAGAGTAAAAACGGTCCTAATTAGATTATTTCAGAAGATTATAGGCGATCTCAAGTAATAATTCGTTGAAGCGTTATCGAAAAATACACGAGTGCTGAAATATAGTTATTGTAAATGCGGTTAGTTCGAATAAGTTAAGTATGACAGTCTTTAGATTATGGTGAGGAAAATTATTGTGCATCTTATGATTTATTCATGTATTTTTCATTTACGCAATATGAATAATCTGTTCAATTTTACATAAAATTATAATTTAATTACTTATTCTATTTTCATTTGTAAAGTGGGAAGAAACGCAGAAACGAATAAACAAACTGGAGAAGAAGAAACTATTAACAATAATGAGAAATTAAGTACGTGGTATTAGGATTTAGAAAAAGGGAGTCTATTTTAAGAAATCTCTTATAAAATTGTCCTAATTTGAACCAAATAGCAACAGGGTTCCACTCAGCGTCCTGCCGGTTTAGTCTAATTAAAAAATCAACCCGATTTGGTTCAAATATAAATCGGAGCTATTTGTATAATTTAGGTTTAACAATTTAGGTTTTTATTTGTTTATATTGAGACTCATTTTATAGTAACGTTTCGACGGATTTAGCGAACTGCATTTTTATTTGTGTTTATGTATATTGGCTTACTCCCTTCTAATTAGTACCTACTTTAAATATTTGAAATACTTTTATTAAGATTATTAAGATACTCATTTTAGTTTATCGTTAATCGATTGTTAAAGTTTAGTATGGTACAATTCATTTGTGTGATGAACTTGTGAATAAATATTTATTTTCGAGTTCTTTTAAGATTTTTGGAAGAACTTTCTTTATTGGTTGTGAATAACAAACGTGAACTTCTAAGTTCGTTGAAAATCTACAGGTATGTGATATTTCATTAAGACGTCAAATCTACTGCAGATTCTGTTGTTTGTTAATCGATATTACCCTTATGCAAATTTCCAGAAGCTCTTGGTTCAAGCAAGTACACCTATGTCAAGTTTATTCAGAACTTCATGCATCTGCAAGTCCAACGCAGAGCCATCCTTGCCATCCTTGTGCTTAAGTTCTGACTCCACAGCGACCAGTATATCCCGATTTTCGGCGTTAATTGTCTTGAGCAAAAATGCACGAAATACTAATATTTTATATTGTTTAGAAAGTAACTAAGTATATTTATATCTTATATTTATTTCGTGTTAATTACACCAAAAGCAGATAATGTCTCGCGACTGAAGACAACAAATGTAAAGTTTAAAACTACTTTAGTACAGTATAGCTGTAAAAGTATCTGTTCTTTTCCAATAGATCTTATTTACATATTGGCTAACATATTTTAATTGAAGTTTTTATCACTTAGTATGCACTTCGTGTATTCTTTACAAATAAAAAGTATGGAAGCTTATAATTTGGTGTCAAGAAAAATATATATTTGTTATAGGTTGAATCGAAATGCATACATTGAAATATTAAAAAGTAACCCTTATGAATAGAAGTTCTTAAAAATTAAACAATACGTACTATATTTCAATTCAATTATGCTAAAGTAAATACCGCTTCTGATCGACAATATGGATACCCTAGATTTAATGTACTTGGGTGTCTTTGTTTCGATCGGAAATTTAGTAGCGTGGACTAAATTGGATAGTTATTAATTTTTGAGGACGAATTCATAAGCTCACGTATGTGAACTCTCATCCGGCCAGAAAATTATATTTGTTCGGACGAACATGACACGTGACGAACCTGTAGAATCGGACAGATACAATGAACACGTCAAACATTGTTACCGAATTTTTTTAAATCGTAGGTAAGCAACAATTCTTCGAATTGAAAAAAGCGAATTACAGTTTTCAAACTGAACTTTGGAAGAGGCTTCCGGAAAGCACAGGTTGAAATTCCGCACAGAATTCGTTCTGGCTTGGAAAGGTTTTAAAAGCGAGTTATAAAGGTACGGAAGTATATGTCTACATTGATTTCTTCGCCGAGAGCCACATCGCATATTAATGAAATAAAACAATATTACCAAGAATTAGAAAACAAGTAAAAATCTTGAAGTTCAATTTGTCGAAGGGGTGGAGGTTCGTTACGAGTTTCCCGCAAATTCCGACAAAGTTCCGCGAACACTTTATTCCTCATCCTCTTTGGTCTCTTTTGGCATTTTAATGCGTGTCACCCGAGTTTGCAATTTGGAGTTAGTTTTAGTACGCCCTGATGAAGAAGTTCTTACTCTAAACACCGAAATAGAGTTTACAAGCCAGAAATAAATTTCAATTATAATAGTTTCACGATAACTTATAGTATAAGTGCTGGTTTGTCAATGTCCGCGATGTATATTGACGTCAATTCATACAATTCCATATACATTGAAACATGTCTATCGGTCATAATTTTATTATTATACCCCAGCCATGGCAGGTGTGAATCGCGTATTATTTGAATCGAGAAGGATTGAGTGTCCAACCATTATAGTATATCTCTAAGATCTCAAATATAACATAAAATAAGTGATTCTGTGATATATTTTGTATTTAGCCTATACTTGCACTATAAAATAATATAATATAAAATAAAAATAAATATTAGTAAAAATTACATGTCCATAACTATATAATATGTATATATATATATATATATATATATATATATATATATATATATATATATATATATATATATATATATAATGTGTATATTGCGGGTCATTATACTGCAAAGCAGCAAATTTAATGATTTGTCTCGCCCATTAAATAAGTTATTTAGCTTGTTGAGTAAGCAACAAATTATTATTACTTTTTTATTATTAAAATAGCGACATTCCTTTAGAAATTGAATAATATTTGGACTGTATTTTACTGTTGAAGTACACAGATACTGTTTCTTTTTTCTGCGTACAAAACGATTAATTATTTAAGTGACATTTCAGCATTTGAATGAAAGTGCTGTTTTGTCATTTGCACAACTTAACAGAATCTTAATAAAAGTAGTACACCAAATTTTTGTTGCTTAAATACCAAAAATGGTTATTTTTATATGTCCTCCAAACAGTGGATACCAAGGCATTCGAAAGCGCAATTTAACAGTAGAAAGTCCATTGATTTTACAATATGATTGCATTTTATGTCTTTCTTTTTATTGTACCTTGATGTTTAAACTTATTTCGATACAGAAACTTTGGAAGAGTGAACTACACTAAAAAGTATCATAAACATAAAAGAGCAATAGTTTTTGTAGGTTTACAAATTGTAATAAAAGTTAAACAAAAGTTAAAGAGAAATCATATAATTTTTTTCCTAAGCAACTTTAATTTTCAAACTTTCTTTTTTATTTTGGGTATATTTTTAAAATATAATATTCTTCAGTAAATTATTAGCAGTAATTTCATCACAAACACCTTACATTTCTTGTTAAACATAAGAACGAAACTTTTAAAACTCTTTTCAATTTATTTTTCACGCAAAAACAATTATTCTTTATCAATGTAAACTATTATAATACATTGTCATGATAAGCTCTTATAAAAATGTATTTGTTTATGAATGATATAAAAGTCTCCAAAGCGTTTCAATTTGTATATCTAAACTTTAAATCTATTGCAAAGGTTTATTAACATTCCTTAATTTAAAAGTTTTCTAAATGAATTCAAAAATTCTAAATCAAAATGAAAATTCTGGTTCGAACTATTAGTGTACAGATTTCTTAGTAATAAACAAAACGTTTACTGAGTTTTTGTCTATTGAACAATTTTTGTAAAACCAATACATTCTAAGTTTAAGCACCAAAAAATATGTAACTCTAAATTTTATTTTATTAACATCCATAAAAACGTGTTCAACCAAATTGAACAATCAAGTAATGTTTTTTAAAGGAATAGCAGCTATCTTAAAAGAAAAAAAGTCCGTTACAAATAACGACACGCGGAAATGTAAGGCACTTCTCTTCCTCTTTAAGATATATTGCATAATTTTTAGATCACAAAGATGTCAGGGGATTTCCAAAGCTCTCAAAAGATTTTCAAGATTTCACCGAATCTAAAATTTAAATTTTCCGTCTAATGTAGGATCTAAAATCTAAAAGAATGCAAATCTGCGGATGTCGACATTACGTTCACCCTCCAATTTTAGATAAAAGAATCATGTTAAATTTAAACATATTGAAATGATGTTAAAGAACTTATAAAATGTAAACTTATTGTGAAATTTGTTAGTGAAAATAGTAATACTTAAAGTTTTATTTTGTAAAGTAATTTGGGTGTTTTAATGTTAATTTTTTTTTAATGCAACATCGTGATTAATGCCAATAAAAATTTAAGATGAGACATGTATACATGTATGTTTATAGTAATTCATTATGATTTTCTATACCGTTTAATTGACGAAATTACTATTTAATTATATGAAACAAATTGTAATTTAACCTATTCATTCGCAGAAGGAATTCGACAAAAAGTTCCGAAAAGGTGCAGAAAATTTGTTTGCCTGAAAATTCATATCTAGAGGTTTTTGAGTGTATTGATTATGAATCTAAAATATTTGTGTTTTGAATTGCAGATCACAAATTTTAACTTTAATTTAAGAAATTCATAATGATGCAGCGATCTCATAAATCACTGGATGCTAATTTCTATATTAATTGAATGAAATATTAATATTTTAATTGGACATTTATGATCCATCATTTTGAATTTTCAAATTTTCATCATAGATTCATAATCAGCGAACTCAAAAAGCCCATCAAATTTGGTAAAATTTCATATTTTTATGCACCATTTTGCCGAGGGCATTTAGAATGTCAATTTTTTCTTCAAATTCGGTTTTACCGTTCCCGAAAACCCATAACATGGCTTTCAATTTGAAGCAAGTTAAACATGTAATAAATGGTTTATGCGTCAATGCCATGCAGGACACGAAAAAATTTGACACGCCGACGCCAATGAAGGTCAATGTCGACAACTAATTAATATGAAAGGTTTATAATCGGAGGACATTTAGAAGTAATCCTTTGGATTTAATTCTGATTGAAACTGTCATTACACGAAAAAAGGTTTCTTATGCATTTTTTCCAACTTTAGTACAAATCAATTCTACGTGGATTCTTCTACCCCCCTCAGAACATGGGTCTGAGGACGTCCTCAGACGTCTTCAGGATGTCTGAATGCTCGCTTTTCACGACCAGTTCACTTCATGAAGTCGTCCTCTGTCCTGGGGATATTCTGAGAATAGTTAATATATAATGATTAAAGGGTTTGAGGACTCCTTCAAGTTTGCGGTATAATATGATTTAATGATTGTAATTTCCATTTGAATTAAACTGAATTTTGATTTCACAGCTCTTAACTATTCATAATTTCAAAATATTACTAAATGAATCTTTTTGTTTTACATCATTTGAATTGTGCATAGACTCCATATTTTCAACAAAATACACAAGTATTTGAAATAAGATATAAAAAACGTTTTAACAACGCTTGTAGAATGTCATCATTCTCTGAAAATTAAAGCACTTCCGGGATTCATGGGGTACAGGAGACTTGCGTATTTTGTAATGCCATCTTGCATCACATTCTACTGTAGGTACTCGAACGGTAATGCCATCGTAATAATACCCTGCGACTGAAACACATATACACATACACACTGGAATTGCTGTTCCGCTTAGAGGAACAGACACTCGCGAATATGTAATTTGACGGTGAAGAAATTTAACAAAGCTTTCATTGTTCTGCATAAATTGCTGAACGGAAAATAAGATCTTCCATTACCCATTGCTTACGTTGAAAAGGCAAAAATAAAAGACAAACCGGTAAAATTCAGCTTTCTAATATGATGGTAGTTATTAATTCTTCGTAATTGCACATAATTCTGAGAATTTTTATTACAATTTTATATTATATTGCAATATTAAATTTTATCCTGAATGAAATAGGAAATAAGCGAATTTAGAATCCGTCGCTAATAAATATCTATACAGGAATAGGATATTCTTTTCTAGTTAACTTTTCATGAAGCATCGATAACATACTGAGAAAAAAATTAGCAATATTTATGAAATATGTGGTTGCCTGTTAGCAGACAAATATTAAATAATGCCAACTACATTTTAGTTGTATTAACTAAATGTTGTTGAATCGATATCATGATGTAGTTGGAAACACTAATGTGGAGTTGCATTGACTAAATATTTAGGTGCTAATCGGCAACCACATATTTAATCAAAATGACAAATTTTTTCTTTACTTTTTTTGTACTTTATAGTACAAAAAGTTACTTACTCATAATAATGACTGGAAAATGAATAATGGAATCTTGAAATATCTGAAAGGTAAGTCGAATGCTTATAAATCGGTAAATAATAAGCATAATAATGTACCACAATGAAAAAATGTGGTCAAGGGTAGCAAATTAACCTGCTCATATTATTAGCACATAAATTACTCGCTTTTAATCAACATTTCGTGATTAAAGCTGATACTCGTCAAATTACTAAATATTAAATTGCAAAGTTACTAAATCCAAGTAATGTCAGTTGGTATAATGAGTAATTTTATGTAAAATGTATGATACGTACAAAATATAAAATTATGGATTATACATTTAAAATTAATGCGACACGAAATAATTTTATAGTTTTTGGTATTTAAAGTATATTTAAAACTTTTCATTAATGATTTGAAAAGATTCTAATGTTAAATTAATGTACTATATTATAATATATAATATTTTGTTAACTATCTGAAGTAGCAATTTATTAATATCATATTTTATTGAATGATAATATCGCAAAGATTTTCATATTCGAACTAAGTACAATGTGATAAAAGTACACTCTAGTTATAATTACACTTGCGTATAGAAAATGCATTCTGTGATTTACATGACTTTTGTATTCAAATGAATGTCTTCTGTAATCCAAACTTCTGAAATATAGGTACTATAACTCTATTGAGGCTGCAGTGAATAAGCTTTCCTTTGAAGAATGAGTTTTCAATTTTTACCTAAAACAAGAAGTATAGATTCCTGTAAAAACAGATCCGTATATAAGCTTGAATTTATGTACAATATAAAATTAAAATCTGTTATAAGTTAATTCTTGTTAGACATAAACACAAATTTATCAACCCATTAATGTCCAAAATGCACTATTTTGGCGGTGAACACTTCGTGGTGTAAAACATTGCAAAAAAGGTGGGCAAACAAATCTAAAAGAACTTTGTTTTTAATGGTGCCGAATTCAAATCCGACCCCAGTTTTGCAATTATGATTTATTTAAACAATTTATTTAGACAATATATGTAATCACTTTTAGCGCAAAATTTGGCTAATATCCGACTGAGATGAAATGTAGTGCTACGGAGTTTTCGGGGTCACTGCGATTCCGAATATATTAGCACAATTTTCTACTCGAAAAACTATTTCAATAGGACGAAGTTTAAGAACAGAGGTTTTTTGAAACTGGTGATTAATCATTTGCATTTAGTTCCTCAAAATTCACAACGGTGGATCTGTAAATAATAAAAGTTTGGTAAATTGTAAGTAATATTAATAAATATTCAATGCCTTTGATGAATGATGATGGAATTGCTATTTTTTAATTTTTTTATCCAGGATCTGTAAAAATTTTGGCCTTTGATCCAAAAACATACGTAATTGTAACCAACGTTCAAAATTTTTGTTTCAATAAAAATTTGTTCAAAACTCTTGTGTAATTATTGTGTAAGTCTCTGACTTCAGAGGCATACTTGTTGGGAAAAATTAAAAAACAGCAATTCAAATCTTGGTTTGCCAAAGGCATTGAATATTTACTGTAAAGTGTAATGAACGATAATTTGATAAATTACATAAAAAATCACCTCCTGCGAGAAATTTGTAATAGAGGAAGGCACAGTAAACCGGAACTCGGGACAAACTGTGTAAAATTATATAGTTAAGGGCATTGTTATAAAAATGTTAGTCCTGGACAACAATTTTGCAAATTTTTTTTAAAAAATCCGTAAATTAATGTGAAATAAGATCGAAATGTATCAATATTTAAAACAAATTTTCAACTAATCATAAAAACAATATACCAAACACACAATATTTAGAAGGAAATAGACCACTTAAAATTTGTTTGAAAAATAAAAAAGATATCCCAATCACCAAAGCAGATAAAGGTAATGTCACAGAAATATCAAAGATAGAATATTTGAACAAAAATGGATACGTTATTAAATTACACGTTAACACATACAACATCGAAATTCGAATGTGCCTCTACGTTACAAACAAAAGTGAATGATCTGGTAAAATTTTACCAGTCCCAAGACGCTACCTTGCAGAATACTAGCTTGGATATGTTTTTTAACTGATTTTTTAGTAATCATCACGAATAATTCGGTCCTGTTGCAATTTGTTCCCTATTTTTCGTTCATTTCCTGGATTATGTCATAAAAAATTGTATAAAAAACAGAACACACAAATTATGGGATACCTTCGAAAACACATCTTCAGACAATAATGTAGCTGAAACAATAAGTATTCCGCATATATAAAAGGAGTATCTGAAGAAATCAAAAGAACATTAAGACCAAAAAATATTAAAGCGGTGGATAAACCCAACAAAAATCTAGCAAGGATTAAAACATACAAGAATAAATGAAATATCATACATAAAAGTGAAGTTGTACATCAGATTCAATGTACGGACTGTAATGCAGTATGGAAAATTAAAACAAGATTACAAGAACACAAAAGAAATATTGTAGAGAATCGCAAAAATTATACAGGATTAACCATACATCGTATATTACATATAAAATATAAATCATTTATATAAAATATACAAATGCCCATTTGGAAACGCACGAAAATATATTGAGGTTTGAAATACAAAAAATATGGTGCAGGATTTAAGTAGAGTTTAATATATCAAACATCTTTATATATAAGGAAATATAATTAATAATTTCTTTTCTCTTAATTAATACGGAATATATATAAATAGGAATCAGCGTTTATTGGTAACCGAGAATAATGTAACTACGTTTTTTATATAAAACTTATAAGATGATCTTATTTTGGCCTACATTTTAAACTTTATATATAGTGCAAAAACTAATGCCCTAAGTATTTTACATGCCTCTTGTTAGTATATAAAGAAGACATGTTTGACAAATAAGGGTATAAATATGCTGTCATGAAAAAATAAAAAAACAACTGTATGAAAAGTAAGAATGTCATTACTTTTCCATTCTATGCATGTCTTTTTTACTTCTAGCAATAACTGGTTTATTTTCAACATTCCATTCCAAAATATATGTTTTTTACGAGTATTAAAGAAACGCATCAAGCACTTTACATAGTGTATTCTTTTATCTTACAAAAAGTACATTGCATAATGCCTGCATTATACTAAGTGATTATTGAACAAATAAGTTTATAGATTAAAGTAAATACTTATTTAAATCTTTGTATGTCAATAGGGACTTTATAATGGATTCTTATCGCCATAAAACGGAAAGAATTATTCATTATCATTTTTAAAAGTAAATATTATTTACTACGTGAATTTGTATTTAAATTGATTACAAATTGGAACATTTTAGTTTTCAATTCTGTTTTTCAAAATTAATTTTACAGAAATATCATAGATACTTATTCGTTCATAAAAGCTCTAGATGTTTAAAACTCTTATTCTGCATTTTTAACCATTTTTGTTATATTTGTTTTTATTTTATTATTTAACTAGCGGTATCGCCCTTTTTCAAATATTGTTTATATTTTAAATTTACAAGATTTGCGAGACCTGCAAGTCATCTTTCTAGATGGTGCTATGCAATACTGTAAAATTGATAATGGTCAGGGTTGTAATTGTTTAGTACCAGTGATCGACAGATGATCAGAATTGAAATAACTAAAACATATATCTTGCTAAGAGTATATGACATATTTTAAAATTGAATGTCGCGAAACAGAAATACAAACTTATTTTTTGGCAGAGCAGGATGTTTTATTAGCATGCATGTATTTTATATTATTTTAAAATGATATATAAGCAATAAATTCATATCATTTATAATAATTAAGTGTTCATTGCTTATTCGATTGAAATTTGGCAGATTTTGTTCTTCTGTAGTAGGTGTATAATAAAAAAAAAGAAATTGAATCCATTCTCCCCTATATTGAACAAGCCACCATATTGAACAAAATCTAGTTTTGAATATGGAAATAGAAATAAAACATTCTTTAAAATATTTACTTTTTATGTTTGAACTATACGTAAAAACTGGTAAAAACAAACAATATAGGGAAATGAAAAATTAAATTATGCACTCAAAAGAAGTTTGGGCACCACCGCGTCCAGATTTGTGCTCAACGCAAACGTAGATGTTCATCATCATCCCCAACTTAGTGCGTATCTAAAGCAATGTTTATATCGAACCGCACGGTTATGTTGAGCACAAATTTCGAGGATTGGGTTGAACACAGACCGGGTTGTGTAGAGCCAAAACTTTATAATACCATTTTGTAAGTTTAGAAAATATTCAGAAATTGGTACCATGTTGAAAATGAGTATTATGAGTTTGTCATTTTTAGAATTCCATTCGAAATAATGACACAAATATTGCTGAATATGGACATCCTCGGTATATTGTTTAAAAAGATGTTTATTCTGAACAAATAATCGATGTTGAAACTGATGTGCAAATTCTGCACACTTGAGCGTTAAAGGGTTGAACATGATACTTTAGTACAATGACCTAAATATTTATTCAATGCAATTAATTATTTAGTTGATTGTACTAACGACTTAGAAATTTCCAAAGGTAGGTATCGAAACAGTAATTGAATAGTACCTACTCTGTGCTTCAAACGACCGCGGATAGCATTGGTGGAATGTGTAACTCGTTTTCCCTTGACTGATAGAAAGAAAAATTGGAGGATCGTGTTTCTATGTAACACGCCCGCTTACATAATCGGGTTTTCGCTTGGCAATATAATATTTGACTTCCCTTCGTACTTGTACTTTGTCAACTTTCGTGTGGTCTAGTTCCTCTGCGGCGGGCGCCTGGATACAGAACGCGTAGAACATTTGCCCAGAGCAATATGTTGATCAGCGGTACTGGGGCAAGTCACGTAGAGTGTTCGTTGTGGTGTAGTGACTGGGACGTGGGAGTACAAAATATGTTCTACTAGATCCTGGAGGTCGGTACCAACCAACGGATGTACGTGATCGCAAATATCTTACAATTTTGCGTTCAAGAAACGGGTCACCCAGTTAACTTACGCACGCGTAGCCAAGTTGCAAACATACTGCGTTACACTACTACCCGATTTTGCATTTGGAAGCAGGTCCTCGAAACTGGTCGTGCTTAATGATAAATTATAAGAACGTTACATTAACAAAAACATTGTACGTGATTTTCCAGCAATATTTGTTTTTAGATGTTATCTCAAAGGACTTCTTATTTGAACCCACTTCATCTAGGGAATTTAAACTTCGAATGAATTAAATAAATTGAAATAAGAAAATATCAATAGTTTTGGGACTTTTTTCAAATTTGGTGGTCAGGACAAGCCAGCGAATTCTTAAATATTTGATGATTTTTTAGCATTTTCTTACGACTCTTCGCAAAAAACGTGTAGGTTGATATTGAAAAAGAGGTACCAATGATTGCAAAATGGTGAGGCCATAATAGCGTTGACAAGCTTAATTTCATGGAAAAAATATCGGAGATCTGATCGTGCAATATTTATCAAGAATTATAATGATGATTAAGTGATGATAACGTGATGATTAACAATGGTGAAATGCCTAACCTTAAATGGTTTATTTCTAATGTCAACATATACGACCAACATATACGTTTTTACTGACATATTTCCTGCTTTTCAGTAATTTTTCAATGTTTTCCTATCGTGGTAAAAGCCAATATGCCCAATGTTCATAACTTAGAAGTTCATAAAGATAAATTTCAACCCAGCAATCGAATTTGGATAGAGTTGCATATAATTGGATTCAATTATTAAATTCTGAATCCATACTTTGGTCAACGGGGAATCCATTTTAATACGTAAATACAATTCTATTCGTTCATACGAATAAAAAGGTTACTTTCTGAATACATAGTAATCAAAAAAAAGTTTTCTTTTTAAAAATTAAATCTTAAACACATTCGTATTCAACATTACGGATTCAAAACTATCTAAGTGTATTCACTTCAATCCAAAAACAGTTTTCTTTTTAAAAACGAAATACTGAATGCATCCATATTCATCCTTACGGAATCAAAACTATCCAATTGTATTCATTTTAATCAAAACAAAGTTTTATTTAAAAAACGAAACTTTCAATACATCCGTATTCAACATTACGGATTCAAAACTATCCAAGTGTATCCATTTCAATCCAAAAAAGTTTCCTATTTCAAAACAAAACATTGCATGCATCCGTATTCAACATTACGGATTCAAAAGTAGCCAAGTGTATTCATTTCAATCAAAAAAAGTTTCCTCCTTAAAAACAAAATATTGAATGCCTCCATATTCAACATTACGGATTCAGTACTATCTAAGCGTATTCATTTCAATGCAAAACAAGTTTTCTAACAAAAACGAAACTTTGAATACATCTATATTTATTTGTATTCTTATACTGCTTCCGATTGTATTCGTAATTGTGTTCGTGAAATTGAATACAGATGGATTACTTTTTCTGAGATTTAATCCGGTAAATTACGCTTCCGATTGTATTCGTAAAATTGAATACAGATGGATTCCTTTCTTCGGAATTCAATCCATTTGAATACATATTTACGGGATCAAAGTATGAATTAAAATGAATTGAAATTTTCAATCTAATCCTATCCAATCTCGATTGCTGGGAATTCTGTTTATGAGATTACCAAAAATCATACAGGTTCACAATATTGCATTAATACGATTAGATTTAAAATTGCATACATCATAAAAAAATGTTTAAAAAATAAATATTTCCTTTTCAAATTGTATTTTGGTGCCCTTGGTGATAGTTGCATACCGGCTAAATTATTCACAGTTAATGAGTTTGAATAGTTGTGAACCATTGTTAGGGTAATGTATTGTACTTTGCAATTAAAAAGCCGGTGGAACGAAAACATTATGTTCTTTTTACAATAAGGAAACATTGAAAAAATAAGAGAAAACAGAACGAGTTTTTATAAAAATAGTTGTGAATATTTGAGGTTAGAAGCGAACTATATTGCAGTTAAGTATTCGCAATTGGTAATTATCACATTTTCATCTTACATTTCCATGCCCTCAATCGTTGCCGCGAAAATGAAATATTACAACTTGGAAGTGCCATATTGCAATTGCTGCTTGTTCTATTGAAAATCCCACTGGAGAAGATTACAATTGCCTATTTCAATGTAAAAATGATTGTTTTAGAGAGAAAATGGATAACTTTTTTCTATGAATTTGTCGGCTGATTTTTATCACTAGATTTGAATCAGGAGAAATGATGCCATCGATCCTGATTTTATTTCAATTTTTTAAAATTATTCTTAAATCAAAAGTTTGAGCACAGAAAGATGCGCCCGAATTTCTTTTTCTTTTAGCATGAACTGGATTAAAAATGATATTCATACCTTATTTCTGTAATCTAAAGAAATCTATGTTCTAGGTCTTTAAGATTGTGAAAAAAATGTGAGATTGATTATAAATAAGAAATTTATAACTTTTTAAGCGGTCACTATAATTAGTGCATCAAAAGTTTTCACAGTTCATAAATAATTCGAGAAGGACCTATTGAATGTGCTTTTGTTTTCTCCAAACAGATTTGATAAAGTATCATCCCTTTTATCTGAGTGTAAGATGGTATCTAGTATTTTTCTCACTTTAAAATTGTCTGCAACTGACACTTTACTTTTTTCGTTTTCTTTTCTTGGTTCTGTAACCCAGCATTACTTCTGCCTTTTATCACTTACTTGTTATGGCGACATGCCACTTACTATTTCGTACCATATTTTTTATTATTATATTGTATATAAATAAAAATCTTATTTATTTTACAACATATTAATGGCATACTTTTATATATTATTATGCACATATAAAAGAAATAATAGAAGAATTTTTTTATTTACTACAACATTTAAGATTAAGTTTTCTAATAATTTGGTAAATGTTACGACTATTATTATTGCAAAATGGCTTACCAAACCAACAGGATACTTCGTTGTCTCACCCAAGAAATTTTTTAGAAATAATTTTGTGTAACAATTGTATGTTGCGTGTGTTACAAATTTATATTATTTTATATCGTAATTTATCGAAATTGAGATACAATTTCGAGACAAGTTTCTTTTGAGTCCCCGGTGGTATATATAACTCTTATTTGATCTTTTTAAGATACTCACATTATTATAAGAATTAGATAATCGTATTTATTTATTTTTTTTTTGTTAAGGTTCATCTAACATTATTGTTTGTAAAAATACTAGAGTAAACAGTTATTTCCATGCCTCGAGAGCCCGTCTGATTGTTTTATCTGAATATACTTCGCACTAATGTCTGAGTTAAGGCAATAAAGGTTCAACACATTTCATTAATAATATGTTTTTGGCGACTTCGCATTACATTTTATTGGTATCTTTTTGTAATGCATGGAACGAAGTAAAATTGGGCAGATATTAATGAGGGGATTCATTAAATAGTATGCAATAATTCAAATTAACAAAGCAATGCGTACATTTAATTTGTGATGTATTAATTTGCTGAAAGCAATGAAATAGTTATTATAATTGCTATAATAAACCTAGTTTACATGCGTGCAGTAGTTGAAATAAATATTAAAACGAACTGAAAACAAATTACAAACTCTAATTAAATATTAGTAATTGAGAATAACTTAATGTTTTTGAAAATTTAATGAATATTTAATATATTTCATTAAATGTTTATAAAAATCAGTTAAACAATTAATTGCACATATAAATGTATGGATACGTTTCGTCACATAATGGATATTTGGTAAAATGTATGATTAGCGGCTTTTCGGTTACAATTCCAGATAAACCGCATTTTATAGCCTCACTTACATCTAAGAGAGCCAATAATCACATTAAAGATTTTCTCCTTAACCTATGAGTCTATCGCAGTTAAGTTTTTCCGCGAGAAAATGTCGATGGTTGAAAGTTTGTCTCCTGATAAAAGACTATGTGACATTGACTAAAATGGAATTTAATATTCGCTGTCGAACCCTCTTTTCAAATTAACATTTGAAGTCGATAATGGATTCTAATTTAAAAAGCGTCCTTTACTATGTTCGTTGTGATAAGGACCACCGAAAGAAAAGATAATTTTTAGTATTTCATTATGTGTTATATTTAGATTTTTTCAAAATTCATAGTAGACCTTGACTTTCGAAACAAATTATCTACTTCAATATTCACATGGGCAATTAACTGTAAATAATGCGACAAATGTATCCAACTACACCTATTTGTTTATTGAATCAGAAATGTATCGTATCCATGTTATAACTCAAGAATTGATATTTTGAAATTTATTCATGCAAGTTCTCATTTAATTTTGAATCGATTTTGTTCCTATTTGTCTAAGGTTGCGATAAGCTTCTACCTAGTAGTAGCATGCGATTTTTGAAACATTGCTGTCAAATTTCTTTATTTTTACAATTGATTCTAAATTTTTACATGGATTGCACTTAGAGAATTAATTGCAATATTGTAGAATTGTCGTCAGAAGATAATTATAAATTCACACGTGCCAAGAGTATTATTATTCGCTATTTTATTAAAATGTACTCAGAAGAATATATACATTTTATTCTTCTGATATGAAAAATATGAACTTTAACATTTCACAATTTTTGTTGTATTCGTACCAAAATTAAGACGTGTAATTAAGCTGCTAAAATCCATTTGGTATATTTATTACATAACGGTAGAGTTCTTCCGGAGTACAACTTAATTTCGTGCCAAAATAAATACACAAAAAATATTACTTTATTCACAGTGTGCTTAAAGTACATCTTTACGCATTTTGAACATTTTTTAAATGCACTTTACGAACACTTGCATAAAGAAATATTGTTGACGCATCTTTTAATATATAACATAAATAAATAACCGTTTTTTCAAATTTGTGTTTTATTTTCCAGAGTATTTTATTGAAATGCATTGAATTTTCACAAAGTCGTTTTTTCAAAATTGATGTTAACACTATAGTAAACATACTTTTTATCGGTTGCCAAAAACATAATGTCCAATAACAAACATAAAAACTATTTTCTCCGCAGAATGAATGTAGAACAAGAATATCGAACAGAAGAATGTAAACATGTTTGAAAAAGTGACGTTTTTTCTCAAAAGTAACAATTTACATTATTTCCAAGACTATATGCAGTGACAAACTAGTACTGATATTATTTCAAATTTTATCGTTATATTTAAACACGCCGCGTTTTTATTAATGTAATTATAGAAATTTGCGGAATCTTCAAATTGATTTAACGATCAGGCATAAATTTTGATAAATTAATATTATTTCGTTTAGACTCAAAATAGTTATAACACTTATTCTTAGAAAGGAACATATTGATGACTGATTTTATCGACGCACTCTGATGTTTTCGTTTAGTCCATATTGTCATAATTAAACAATAAGGTACTTCATTACTGATTTATATGTTATCGTCGTTTTCTTTGGGTTTTCATTATGTTGTCTCTACGAATAATTAATAATATCAATTTTGAAAAATTGAAACTATAATTCGTCCAGATATGATTTTGCAACATGAAAATAAATAATGAGAGTTTGTATATAACGAAACATTACATCATTTGCCAAGATTTAATAAAGTTAGTTTGTAATTCTCGGGATATTTTGTTCACCTAGAATATTCCTGTAAATTTGGGAATTATTCGATAATTTTGAAGGTCTTGAGGTATTATACCCTGACAAGTGAAGGCAAAAATATTGCAATAATTTCCTCTCTGTTTTGTTGGTGTTGTTATCTATAAAATTATATTTTAATGACCAATTATACAATGGTATATTTCAGTTGGCTAGTTGTACTTCAGTAGATAATTATTTTGAAAAGTCAATCACTATATAACATTGAATACTTACATATAATACTAGTGATAAATTGTATTGAACCAGAAAGAATTATGCATATTTGTAATTTTCATTTAGTATAATTTTTACTATATCAACGAGTTTTTAGAAATAAACCACTATTAGGAGAAAACAACAATAACACAGGTCATAAAGATCCATAAAAAATTAGATTAATATATTAAAGTGGAGAATTTAAATGATATACGAGCGTAATTTATGGAACGTCATCCCTTCTTGAAATAAATATTGGAATTTCATTCACAATACCAAACTCGTTGTTCATGTCAAGAATGAATTTTATTTCGATTTTGATATCGCAAACAAATTTAATTGACTTATTTCTTTCTCTGTCTTGTATTTCCCATAATTTTATGAGAATAATACATTTCTGATAATTAATACACATTATAACGATTAAGATTTAATGGCTCGAAGAGAAAACTTGGTCGAATGTCTTTTTAACATAAAATCAGCAATACTAATATATGTACACTAATCGCTCGGATTCTCAAAACGCTAGGTCTTGTCGAAATATTTATATTCTCAGCCAATGATAAAATTAAAGAAAAAAGAAAAATTACATTCATCACTATAAAGTTAAAAATCCTAAATAAAATGTCGATTTGACAGTTACTTGAAAGAGACTAGTATATGAATATGATTTATTAGCATGCAAGTATAATTTAAAGAAAATTTATGCAATAAATATAAGAAGAAAGAAAAACTCGTTTAATTTTTATATCATCACTGAATAATAAATGTGATTTTAAAAATTCACACACCTAACGAACTCGATTAATTCTAAATTACGCATGATCATCTATTCCAAGAACACAAATTATAATTTTAATAATCTTTAATTTGAAAATTATTAGGTACGTTTAATGCTAATGTAAGTATTATTATTAAGATGTTACTTCTTTTCACTAAATTTATAGTTTCTACATACAGATTATATATCAGACAGTTCAATCAAGGAATTGGTGAAATGTGCCACTTAATTAAATATACATATATTTAAATCGGCCTTTATAATCGTCATTTTCGTCGCAGTGTTATAAATATATTTCAGCCAAATTGAAATGTTTGAATAATGCAATTACCATCAGTTCCTATTGATAGAGTCATAAGCCCGCCAATTTATTTTTTAAATTACTCAATGCATGCTTGATCTAGGGTAACTAGTTATTACTGCGGTTGTTCCTATTATTGCGGATTGTATTTCCGCAGTCACAACCCCTAAGAATAAAATAATCCGCAGCAATGGGGACACCGTAAAATTAGGGTTCTCAGTAATACCAAAGTTACCGTATATTCGATAACTAATGCTTGATAGTGATTCATTCATCGGTTTACACTTAAAAAATCGATCTGAAAAATTGTGAATAAATAGAAGTCCTCTAATTATACAAGTAAAGTGCATGATTCAGGGGACTTAGTTTTTTCAAATTCAACCTCGATTATCTCGGTCATATTTGTGTCGAAAAAATTTTTTTTCATTTTGATGGTAATTTAATGCTCTACAAGATGCATTTAACGAAATAATGATCGAAAACTTTTGCATCGTTTCCACGTTCAAAATCGTGAATGTTGATCCATCTATAACCATAGTTTCAACTATACCGCCACAAAGAGTATACATATATTGAAAATTTTTGTATACATTTTTTCAGAATTTTAAAACGGGTCGTTCTTTTAAAAAAATGTACATTAAAAGTTTTAAAACGGGGTTTTAACCTCATTCTTTAATAATACGTCGAAGCGGATATTTTCACAAGACAGTACATTAAAAAAGCTACAAAAAAACATGTGGTACATTATTCGTTAGTCATGACATTATTGCGTGTAAGTAATTTAAACATTACGGGCATAGAAAATTAACTTTTTCTAAATATACTCTCAACTTTCACTACAGTCGTTGTATATTGTCAAGAATACTTTTCTTGCAGGTACTAACAATAAACAAACGATAAAACTAAATTTAAAAGTTGTGTGAAAAAAGTTGCCGATTTCACGTGGATTGCCCCAATATGTAATTTACGTTTTTCAGTGATACTTCCTACTACACCGGCGAACTGTCTAGAATTTCCATAAGCGATATAGAACAAAATATTGTTTTGTTATTAAAAATGTTATATAGTACAATATATCCTTTATTCATGTAAATCTTTTACATGTGACTATTACTAAATATTAAATCGATAACTTTACAAACTTTAAGTGATATGTACTAATGTTCTATTCCGAAAAATTTCTAGCACTGAACTTATCTTATTTGAGATTCTATTAAGTCTTCTACTACAGAACCCCCTTATTGATTTATCATTTAATTCGTTTCAAACCATAAAACCTTCAAATTTGCTTTCATTTTCACTTTTTAATATGCGTTTATATGTTATATTATATGCTATATGTACTTTCCAATCGATTGGGGGACAGAAAACAAATGCCGCTATAAGGGAAGCTGTGATATATTGCCGAAAAAATCGATTTTTCGGTACTGCTATGAAATTTCAAATTTCAAGTCTGATGAAACTTCCAAATATCTGTCTGGCATACATGGTGTTAAGTCAATTGAAACATTCCATATTATTTATTCATAAAATTTTAAATGTGTTTTATTCCTCACTTAAAATCAGTAACTGACATTTTTCGAAAACAATTTTTTTAATCGATATTTTGTTCATTTAATTTAATACTCTTTCATTTTTCTTTTATTTGTTATGAAACTTGAATAAATTCCAGCAGACAGTTTTTAGAAGTTTTACAGCATTTGTATTAATGAATGTCGTAATTTTATTTTTATTTTCTTAATAACAAAAATAGAATCGAATATTTTAGATTTAATATGTATAAATATTTATTTCACTTTAAGAGCTATGTTAACCTAGTACTCTCTAAATTTCTTGGAGTCAGAATTCACTCTTTGGTTAGTGAAAACCGAGCAACTCTCGTGAAAGAGTGAATGTCCACTATTAACGAGTGAATATCCAGATCCACTCTTAAAGAGTTGAATATTCATTCTTTCACAAGAGTTGCTCGGTTTTCACTAATTAAAGAGTGAATTCTCACTCCAAGAAATTTAGAGAGTATATAATAACTATTAAAACCATTATGGAAACTATCTCACTCTATAGTATAAGATTGAATTTGCACTTTCTGAGATTAAATTTTCACTCCATACATAAGACTAAATTTTTAATCGATGAAGTAGTTTGAATCTTTACTTTTGAATGTTGTTAAATACATTTATAGTAGTTAGGGAACTATATGTACTATTATTCATTTCAGTACTTTATCTCCCGATCAGAAATTTATTAAGGCTCTGATCAGGGCCTTACCACATAGTGAGGTTGAAATTACATTTTGTCAAAAATGATATTAAAACTGGTTAAATATTAATTTAATAATGAGCGTTCATCTCTAAGAACGATCCAGTTTCGAAGGTAGAATTTATTTAATATTCATTAAAGCTTGCTTTATTTTGAAAACAATTACTAAACACATAAATAATATTATTAATAAAGAAGCTGTTTTCAAAATATTTATTGGATTACTCTAAAGATACATTTCTCAAGATGAAAGTATCTTCTTAAAATGTCACGTGACTCATTGGAATTTCCACGAAAAATCTTCCTCCTCTTACAATTCTTATTACACCGATTACGTGAAATCTCTATTAATTTCGAAAAATCCTATCGGTGTGATGACTTGATTGTCAAAATATTCGTTTTCTTCTTTTGATCTTCTTTCTGTTCTGGCCTGGCATTAGACACTTTTGATTCATATGGCCTAATTTCACGTTGTACTTTCCAGTTGACATTCGCAGTTATTCACATCTAGATCTGATAACAGGAATGTTTCCTATTCGTGCATTAACTTCGTTTTATCTGCACTAACTGCGCGGATGTGTCAGGAGCGAAACGACGCTCAATGCACGGGTCGAAATGGACCCGCAATCAGTTACTGTCATTCATCTCTTCCCTCTCAACCTCGTATCTTCTTCTGTAATCCAGTTGAACGTCGCTATTCCGGATTTTGTGTCCGCCCCTTTCTTTACATGGATTCAGTAGTCATTCCTCCCTCTTTTTTTTATGAGTGAGTATCCAGATTTTATGCACCCTCGCGTTACTTTATCTTCATTGCCTTCTGCACTACTTCGTACGGTTTCGCCTTTTCACCTCATTTACGAGCTCAAGTCCTTTCTTGTTTGTTAGCATTCATTCGGCGGTCGTACCAATGTTTACGTGAAGTAGTTTTCTGTTTTTGACTCTTTTCCAGATGAGAGAAACGGACGTAAGGGGAGCTTCAGTAATATCGAGTGGAATTGATGAAATTCCACATTCACATTTCCACGCAAATCTTTTACGATATTTGTCAAATACTGCCAGATTATTAGGGTATCGGTTTATTTATCCTTGCCTCGTATAATTAATAGATATCAAAACAGCACTAATAAAATGTCGGAAATTAATAACCGACGTTAGATACTCTTAGGGTAAGCTCGTTTCTCAGTAAATACGCTCTTTGACAAAATACGTATAAATAATTTTTGGTTTTCTGAAATTGAGATAAATCGAGAAATTTCTTTTGACGAACTCATTACGATTCCCCCTCCAAATTTTTTTATCCCCTTCTAGAAGTCATTAATTTCTTTGCCTTCCGTAGAATTTTCATTTCGTTCCTTATATTAGTTAATACCCTTTCACGGTCACTGTCTATTTTCTTCCCTTCGTATTTAACGAAATAACGTTCACAGATAACTTTTTGCGGTATCATTCAATAAATCTTCGAATCAGAAATGCTGTTTTTATCATCGCGCCTTTTTTATTTTGTCTATGCCTCCAGTTTTTACTAGGCTTTTCAAAGTTTTCTTCAAATCTTCCGACGGATTGTATTTATTATGGTCGCAGTGGAGCCCTCCCGTACACTTTTTCTTCATAAAGATTTTCTTTTATCCTATTTTCACCTTCTCGCCTTGTCGCCCTTATTGCAATCTCCCCCCATGTTTTACTGACGTGTCCTTGGCTTTTCAAACATCAAGCCGTTACCTATATATACACACACATATTCCTTCTTTTAGATAATCTCGACTTTGCCATGATGCCTCTTTGTATTCTCCGTTGTTTATCCAGGCCAGCACGATGTGTTATTGGATCTTATGTTCTTCCGCACCCCACGAAAAATTAGCGGATCATGTATGTTTGCTGTAATAATGATTCATTTTCGAAATTTACGATTAAGAGCGAATCCTGGGGATTGTCACAGTCCAAGAGAGCCATGATTGCATATGATTATATTTTGTAGAATTTTCATTATTTTTAAGAGCAAACATTTATAAACGAATATTGGGAGGTCGCTTGATTTGAAGAACTTTGAAATTTATTTGGTTTTTCTAAATCAATATGTGGAAGATTAATTTTAAGTCTCTAGTATCTAACAAAAAGTTTGTATACGTTTATTGTGAGACTTTACGCCTTTATTCTATTAGTCAAAATTATATATGTGGATATATAATTGGAAGTAAACAAATCTTTATTTCGAAGCACTTAAAGGGGATGCAATTCTAATAGAATGTTGAAAAGGATATGCATCGACATTTTATCTCTATAATTTTAAAAGCTAGTATATTTAAAATGAGAGAATTTCGTAATTATTTACTAATAGCAATTGTACGAATGCAACGTATATTTGTATGCTGAATTTAAATTAATTTGTAGCATATTTCTATCACTCTCCACATCTTAGATATGCACCATTTTATATTTCACATTCGTTTCTTTAAATAATGATTGATAATCTTATTTGACTGTAAGTTCTTTGTGTTAAATCTCAGGCAATTATTTCATCAACTTTGAATATCTGAATTTTAATCAAACATCCTTACATAAAATCCACCAATACTTCCACCATATATGCTACGAATACACATCAACATAAAAGAAAAAATATCTTCATATTATACACGTTTTTAGGCTAACAATTATTTTATTTTCTTCTGTAATAAATTATGCGAATAAGAGTTAGCTAATGCGAGTGTCTTGTTCAATTACTGAGCAAAATGTTCTGGAAGAAATGCATTTGAATAAGTATAAAAAATGGGCTGTGTCGAAAGTGGAAAGAAAGTGGGAAAATTCTATATCAGTAGATTTAGATCCAACTCAAAAAAGTTTATCTTTGAAAACGGATAACATGGTTTAGTGGTATAGCCAATAAAAAGAGAATCAATAATATTAAACTATTACTCTATAAAAAAACCGAATTTCAAACATTGAAAAAGCCGACACTCAAAAAACGATGACTGTCAAAAAGCCGCGTCATAAAGCTGTAATGTTCTGAAAACAACAATGTCAGCTTTTTAAATACCGATTTTTCAATGTTTGGGATTTTTGAAATTCGTTTTTTTGACATGTAGCCAAATTCATTGCTTGTCAAGATATCTCAACGCAAGTGTTTACAACATAAGTTTCTTTGTGATCCGGTGTAATTTTTCTTGAATATTTGTATTTTTAAGGGAATTATAAAAACGCCTATACATTTTCGAAAGTTTGTCAACGATTAAACCGGCATATAGTCCGTCCACATATTGAATACCTGCGAAAATAAAGGAAATATATTAAAACTGATAATCTTATATTTATGAAGTTTAGTTACATCCCCTTTTTGTCTTTCGAAACGAATTTGAGAAATGTGACTTATATTAAATAAAATCCTAGATAAAGATTAGATCGAGTCTGAAATGTCAGAGAAGTAATATTGACAACCGCATGGAGATTTTTTTTATTTTACAATAACCGACATCAGTGATTCATACGGAGATATTAAATGAGTTAAAAAATTAAATTTCATTAACTTAATTGTGTCTTATTTAATAAAAACAATCTGCCTTTATTTTAAACTGTTGTTGAATGCAGAGAGTTTACCTAGTTTTTACACAAAAGAAAAACGAAATTTAGATTTGGTATGAAATCATTGCAAATCATTGTTTTTTACCTAAAGTAATTTTATTTACAAGTGTCAAAATTCAAGAAAATTTTAGTAAATGCAAAATTTCCAAAATTATGCTAAATTTATATTGCCTGCAGATTTATCTGCATTATCGAGAATAAAATTTTCATTCATATTATTTATGGTATAATATATATGTGAGAATTGTGTAAATACATTATTTTTTCTCTATAATATATATTTTAATATTTACTATAGTAAATCTTTTTAATATAAATATGTTTCTACGTTATAAAGGTAGATTTCTGCGTTAGAAAAAAAATGTACTTTTTACAAAGCTCTATTGTACTTAATAGCTAATTTCTTATAATTTGAGAAAATTGTTATTCGTAATAATAATTAAAACTTTCTAGTCTTTTATTGATCACTTATATAATTAATATACTGGTCCAAAATACTATTTTTTTATTCAGAATAACCTCAATGTTGACACGCTATAGCATTATAAATTTAAGAATATACACATCTGTCATGCTTGCAAAAGCTGTCATACTTTTTTAACGTAATTTAGAATTGAAAACAAAAATATAATTTAAATAGAATAGGAATTAATATTACATATTATTACAAGATATTTCTTTTTTAATATTGTCAACAAAAAAGTAATTCAAATCAATTGAATATTTCACTATTCACAATAGAACTTAATAATGATATAATTACAGTATTTTGTTATCTTTATTTCGAACATTAATTTCGAGAACCTTTTCAGCAATTAACAATGGTGTACATATATATGTATAGCTTAATATACTTTATACACGTTTACTCGGGTAGTTCAAGTGCATAGGTTCATTTTAACGTAATAGAAATTACATTAAATTCAGGAACTCGCAAATTTAATCGCATTTTCAGACTCTTCTGGATAAGGGAACTTTATAATTTCACAAATTCCTTTTCATTGAGCTATAACCGTTAAGATAACTGAAGTTTTGACTTGTGGAGAGAAATACGCCATTTTCCTACGCTCTGAAGCATTTCGAAGTTCTTAACTTTACGACAAAGAATCTGACAGCGCATTTTACATGCGCACATTAAGCTCGTGAGAAATAGTCTCAGTGCAGTAAAACATTTTTTATAATGAGTTAGTTCAAAAACAACAATACATTTTGCTTCTCCTAGATATTTTATTGTTTCGCAAAGTTATGTAGTACTGAACAAAATTGCTGTTTCCTCAGTAAGAGCATTCAAGTAGTTAGGTTGTAAATTATGAAGTTATGTTTATAAGATAGATAATTATTAAAATAGAAATTAACGGTGTAGATTTGGTTATTATTATTGGGATGAAATTTGGTTTATTTTATATCGTATCATACTAGTTTAAAAGCATCGACAATGTACTGGGCAGTTTTTTCAATATTTGGATTGTACTACAATATTTCCACTATTTCCAGTAAAATTAACGGAAGACTAAAAAATCTTAACACAAGTTGATAATATTGCGTTCGTAATTACATTCATACACAATGACCGGAAGTGTTAACTGCTGCGATTAAAGTACATTTAGTTCATAATTACATAGTCGAAGTTGGAAACTACTGAACGTAACTGTCCTTATAGTTCGCTACTTACTATTCCAGTATTCTAATAGTTCATTTACATTAAAAAAATGGGTAACCACTCTCGTCGTACTTTTGATCATTGTCTAGTACAAGATAGTTTTGAAATTATGACTGCGCTAAGGGTGAGAATGGAGAGTCGGTCAAATTTAACTGGGAATTAAGGAGCAACTACGACGATTTATTGCGCAATAACGTATTATTACTTTGATAAGATTAACGACGCATGCCAATTATCACGAACAAATGATCACAAATTTATGAAAATTTATGGTGGAACTCGTATGCGACATGACACACGTGGCTTTAAAATGTGTAGCTTTCGGTATATATCTTCAAATAATATTAACAATAATGCAATACTCGTTTATTGAAGTTAAAAGAATTTACACATCCTGCACTTTAATGTAAGTTACTTTAAGTAAATAGTTAATATAATAACTAAAATAATACTGGATAATGCTGATGCCAGAAAAATTCTAACATCATTTGAGAAAAAATCCTGTACTCACCTCATATTTTTATTGCTCATTTTTAATTGCGTTTCTGTATTTTTTGCAAGGTAAGTGTTGGATTTAGAACGGAGTTATATATTTGTTCACATATAATAAACGACTCGTATCTTTGCAGGTATGTGCGCCACCGAGTAATTAGTTAGAAATTAAGTTACGGCATTTTCGCGCATGGCGTTCGAAAACCGGGTCGGATATAACAAAACTTTGAACTCATAATCTCCGAAAACGAAACAGACATACCGAATTCGGTATGTGTAGCATCAGCAAATTCACAACTTTCTGCGGTACTGGTATTCTGACAGAATCTGTTTCAGGACAATTACCGAATTACAGTCCAAGAAATATCGAATTGTTAGTACTTTATTGAATATGTCGTGAAAGCTTTAACAGAATTGCTTTCGTATGCTATTACCGTTATTCGAACTAGTAAATATTGCTTTCAACGTTTGCATCGTGTATTAATTTACCTTGTCCACTTAAAATTGGGTTTGCTCTTGAAAGTTTGAAGTGTATAACGGAAACCTAACATTTAAAATCAAAACAAATCAAGAATTAAGGAGAGACAGCATTGTTAATTTAACATTGCTCATTTAATTTTGCCATATTTTGTTTTAATTATTAACGGTCGCAAATAAATTTACAAAATTTTTCACTTCGTCGAGATTTGAACCTGCGTTAATGCGTAAAATGTCAAAATTCGTTGCTTTTCTCAAATATACTGTAGAGTTTTAGGTGTTACTCCTGCGTAATACTGTGATGCAAAGGGCTAAGACGAGACCTTAAGTCTGGGCCGAAGAAAAAATGTAATATTAATCCCTAGAGTAATAAGGGGTTATGAGACCCTGGCAAAAGTGACAAAGTGCTGTAAGTTTAACCATTTTTTAAATAAAAAATATATCAACAATTTTTTTTTAGTAACAAATTAATTGATATTTCAACTTGAGGGAATGAAAACGGTATCTGATTTTTTTCAGATTTTTTAAAGCATTTTTAGTGCCCAAAAAATCCTGTGGTTTTGTAAGACCCACCTTGTTACTGTACGGAAGCCGAAGATACTTTATTACTGTAAGGGTAAATAAAATAGTAGAATTTAATTTTTGTTATATGAGAATGAAGTCTTGCATTCGCCTGGTAGCCGTCTGGAATTAGTCGTCCAATAATGCGGGTAATAGTATGGGAAACGGCCATAGACCAAACTGATCACATGCATTTGACCCACGCAAAAGGCATACAAAACATCCATATCATAGGCATACTCATCCCAAGACATACTGGTGCCATACGGAAAATGTCGAACATTTTAAAAATAATTTTAGTCAGTAGTGTAATATTCACTGCCTATAAGGCTAAACTGGCTGGTAGCATGGTTTTTTAATATGCGAGCAGGGTACATAAGACAGTTCTAAGTATATCACAGACAGTTCACAACAGAGAGTTCTATTAAGCTTGTTCACTTACTCCTTCATGAATATTGTTCTCATATACATTATTCATCACAAAATTCTTTACATGTATGCTGATACTTTTTTACAAATCCTCATCAGCATAGTCCCTCATTCCCACCATTCCTTAAATACAGTAAAGTTCCAGAAATGTTTAATTCTTCATTGTAAATATTTTGCCTATCACCCTTTATTTAATAAAGTATACAATTGTTTGGTATTAATTCAACTTTAATATGCTTAGTTCCGTCACATGGAGTGAGTTTCATCTAGTTAATATAGATTAAAGCCAGTCTGAAATTTACTATATATAATACTTTTTGAAGAATTTTGTTAATAAAATAAAGTATTTTTTGTATTTATAACAAAAACGAACAAATGTGTTTAATCCGCGTAAAGGCGAATAACTTTACGGCAGAACAAAAATACCCGAGATTTTGTGCCATTTATTAAGATTATAAAATTTCAAAACATGAATCCCTATCATGCAAAAATGCCATCTTTATTTCTTACGTAAACTCTGAAACATTCGCTAATTCAATCTTGTTTTTAATAAGATTTTTCCTTGACTGCAGAATTTATATTTTATTAAAAACTGTATACTTCACTTTTTTGTCTGCTTTATATGCTACAGTTTATCTCCTAGAGTTAGCTAATATTAAATTTCATAAACATATTAGTAATGGAATTTTCTTTCCATATGTACTAAATTTGCAAACGTTTAAATTGTGCTAAACTTTTATTTCCTAAAAGAGGTTCCAAAGAATTAAGTTGCAACATATTTCTATGTAATTTTGACATGAAGTTCATCATTTGAAAACTATTATTTTCAAAGTAAATACTTATAATAACGTAAATGATAATATACATATAATACACCCTCTTATTATAGCACGATATAGTAGATATTCTTTTTTTTTTTACATAACATTTTTTTTCTAGTGTATCCTTCTGTGCATCATGACGAATATATTCGTCCAAACTATTTTGTTCCGTGGAAAAAGAAAAACTGATGCGTAGGAGGTTTAAATAAACTAACTTTTTAATTTGATTTTTCACGATTTAGTTGTAACTGATTTAGGAATCGAAAAAGAACTGAAAGCCCAGTGTATAAGTAATTGGAAATTGGTCAAAAGATTAAAAACGATACACTAATCATGTCTAAGTAAGTCCTGAAATTCGCCTTTGAATGTTCCCTTAAAATTATACGAAAAATGATTATGTCATTTTTACTATGATTTATAATTGCCTAAATCTTTAGAAATACTTAATATACAAAATTATGTTCAGAGACATAAGTTTAACAATGCTATGAGAACTGGACTCTTATCCGTGATAAATCTATATTATTTAGTTATTGTCATTAATTAAGATGATCATAGAATTTTAATTTTAAAATTATGTTGTAATAGAATTTTAATTTTAGAATTGTAATTTTTCCCCGCAATTAATATTGTGACAAATAAATTTCTTTTTAATTATCTAATGAAATTTGTTATTGCTTTTTCATATATAATTCGGTACTAAAAAGTAGAGGCGTTATTAAAATTGTTTATGGATTTTAGCGCTTTTAAATATTTATGTGTATATTACTATGCGTTGGATACTCGTTTAATTAAGATACAACTTATTACAAATATTTTATGTTTAAATTTAATAAATGCATTATATTTTTTAGTAAAATATTTATTACACATACTACTGGAATATTACTTAATTTACTTTCCGATATTTGATGAATGGGAGGTTTGCAGCCAAGGTCTTTATAGCAATAATATGGCACACAAAACTGTATACCAATTTCTTATCGCAATATCTAAAACTGTAAAAGTGTCTTTTTCTTTGATAGCATTATCTGGAATTGTCGAAGTCTTCATAAAATAAGAAATCCCTGTCCTTTTATTAGGTCGTAAATTTTGTTAGAATCATAGTGTCGTCCAAGAAGAAAGCGTGTACATTTTTTGAGCGATAATTTTCAACGGGTAATAAACTTTACGAGATAAAGATCCTATTTTTTTACGATTATCTTGAGCACCGCATTTAAAGGACTCCTCATTTTTATAGTCGCGCGTAAATATCGCTGATACGGATGACGTCCGCAAATACAAGAAATAAAAAATTGCGTGTCCAGTACATTTTCACATTAGAAAACTGCCCATCTAATAAAATTGGAATACAATGCGGCAGTGAAATTTCATTAGAATATTATAAAAATGGATAGTTAAATATCATTTTCAATATGAACAATTATAAAAAATATTTCTGTATTGGAAAACCATTATGATGTATATGCATGGGCGATTTATTTATTTTATTATGAGCGTTATAATTGTATCTGGAGCAAATTTCAGATGCAAATTTGGTGCTGTATTTCATATAAATGTTTCTCAAATACTATAGCTTTAATGTAATAATACAATTGATGTTAATAAAACTATATATATATATCCTTCTTAATTTTTTCCTGCATCGAAAAATAAATTTTAGATTTGTAATCGGAGACTTCGAAATCCCTATGGGTAACAAAATCATAAAGGAATTCGAGTAAATTACAAATATTTCGGTTGCCATATTGGATCTGCCATTTTAAATTTTGAATAGTGATTAGCAACCTCAAAAATATCCGAGCAACAAGTTTCAAGCGAGTTCGCGTGATATTTTTAATTTAGTCGGCCATATTGTGTCCGCCATTTGAATTTCTTAAGTCTAACATTTCATTCATCGTCAGCAACTACAAAAACCATAATGGGAACAGTTCAAAAAAATCTGATCATGGGAAATCGTTTTGCGCTATATTTGTTTATAAAATTAGGCATATTTTGTAATAAAAACATTTCCATACTTTGATTTTCAGAGATTTCGACTCTTTTTAACTCATTGCCTTTTAATTACCACGTAAAAATTGTTCAAACATAGTAAAACTCGGTGGAGACAATTTGATTCAGTTGCAGAAAATAGGCGTATAGTTAGTAGAATGAAATCCAGTTCATATCAATTTAAAAACAAATGTTTCAATTTTACTTGATTATTTTTGCTGTTTATTTATTTACCCTCTACGGAGATAAGACAATTAATTATAAGAAATAAAATTATCAAAATTACTTAACAAAAGCATATTTTTTAGTAACTTTCCAGTCAACTACTCGTTGACAATTGAGGTTGTCTGAATAGTTATTTACATCGTAAGAATCTTCATATTAAAAATGGTAAGTTTTTTTGCAGAATTAAATAATTTTAGTTAAGAATTCCCTCATTTTCAAATAATATATTAATAAGTTAACTCCTACATATCTGTTTGCTTCGTAAAAAAATTACCTTTTGAATTAAAAAATATATATATACTTTTTTCAATACAAAGGATGATTTTTACAAGAGATATCAATACGATGATTAACAGGGAAAACCATTCAAACAATTGCCATAAAAAAATTGATACAGCATAACATAAATATTACATTTACTTTCATTTAATTTGAATATCAGTCGGGTGTTTTTAATTTTAAGTGAATTCAATGTGAAAATTAAAATTAGTAAGTTGGTTTCTAAATTTCTCAAAATATAGTATTTTAACATTATATTAGGTACGTAACGATCCGATAAAATCTAATCAGATCACTTGGAATTTTTCCCGAACGTAACAAAAGGCGAAGCTAGTTATATCGATCATGTATACTCTTGAGAACTAAGAAGCCCTCGACGAAAGTGTCACAGGCATATGTCGAAGTGTCGTGACTGACCATTATCCGATAATATACTGTTTCTCTTCACTCCGAGCAGTACGTGCCAAGAGCCGAACGACATCGTTGGTAAATTACCTGTAAATGAATCTGTGAAAAGATGCTTTGAAACATCAAATTAAATCTTCACAAACAAAATAACACATTTTTATAAACATAATATTTTAAATAAGTTATTGAAATATGCAAATATTTACAAATTTCAGAAATATTTTTATACCTATTTTCAAGTTGAATTTTTAAACAACAGAATCATATTGTATACTTTTAAATATAACGTAATATACAATGGGTTTACGTACAACAATAAATTATTATATAAGAACAAAATTTCTTATTCTACCAGTATTTTTTAGGTCGTCTTATCCGAAGAAGAACACAAAAGATGTGAAAGAGGTTTCAAGTATAGTTGTATACCTTGCACACAATTTTTGAAATTTAAAAATGCAAAGGTTCTAGATTCTCTTGGGTCGTATATTTTCAGCCGTCGTAGAGTTTCATATATGTGAATTCTTATTCGATATTGTGTAATAAACGTCGTGCAGAAATGTGTCGTTAAAAATTGACACAGTTTAAATCTTTTAATTTCTAAAGTTTAGTTAACGTATGAAATTAATTTCGTTTTATTACAAATAAAAAAACTGCTATTACATTTTCCAAACTAGCAGTTTATAGATTTCGAAATCATTTTCAACTTTCAAGTAGTCTACCACGAACCAGTGACCCCCCCCCCCCCTGTGTAAATCTGTTGAAAATTACAATTTAAATGCAGCATAAAAATTTCTTCAATATTTTGATGAATAAATGCCCAACATAAAACAATCAGAATAAGATTTACATATAAAACCTTAAATGAATTTCGTATTTTTATGGTTAAAAAGTAGCTAGAAAAACAAATATCCGATAACACAGAGTCCAGCTGGACTTGTTACTCTTTCAATTAGAATTTCAGGACAGTTTTTCTTTGGTTCGATAAATATTAATAGATTCGGACAAAAATCGTTTTTTTGACCGCGGGGAAGTGGCAGAGTTGCACTAACGACTTTTCTTGCGCCAGGATTGCTAGGGAATTCCACCTCCATGTTCCGTGTACGACTCGTTGGTTCCTCAAAGGCTTCGAAGCAATTGAAAATCGCATGCGAAAACACCCTCAAATTAACATTTTGACGCCTGCCAGAATTCGGAGGACTTTGCGGCAAAGCCTTTATTATTATGCAACGGGAACGTGCATAAATTCGTCTTTAATTGAGTGCTGAGAAGCTCAATTCGGAATTTTCGGCTCAAATATTGCAAGCGATTAGCATATCAACTCTCTACCTGAAAATGAATGAGAAGTTCATGATTTACTTCTAGTTTTCAGAGTTTAATTGCTCCTCTAGAAAAAAAATCTTTTGTGAATGCAGCAGCTGAGGTTTAAAATCCAAGTGGTTTCGTACAAAACCACTTAGGTCTGGCAAAGATGCATTAGTTTCCCGAAATTCAGTTTCCCTCGTTAATATCAAATTAAAATATTATACCAGACGATTCTACTAAATTAGTACTAAACTAAAGTATTAATTTCTTGTCAGCCACCTGTTTATGTGCTTCTCGCTTCTCCAATTAAAACCGCCAATTTTGTGTATTGTCATCTTATATGTACGTAATATTATGAACCCTACAAATATAATATTCAGGACAATCATTTTACTACAATGTCACGAATCTTAAACAATTTTTGACATTGAAATTGTTACTTTCAATTTTTTATTTTTTTTAATGACAAAATATCACAAGGTTTAGCGCTTTCGAAGACAGTTAGAGTATATTTTTCCTATCTATAAAAGTCATCATCATGAATATGTAAAATTTATTCCAAGTGGAAGATTCTAAATCCTTCTGAGTCATTAAACCAAACCGTACTAATTTAGCTAGTGGAACAAGTCAAAATTCACAAATCCTTCTCAAAGATTAAGATTGCACCTTATAATAAATTAAGAAATGATCATTTATCTGTGAACACTGATGACAATTGCATTTTTGACGAATATACTTAATGAAAAGTTTTAGTACACTGTGCTAAGTCGTAGATCGAGATATGGAATAAAAACGAACTAGAGGTTTCACCAAAAGTAAAAGAAAGAATAATTAAAATGAACGACGAGAGAAAAGGGCGAATTTTAATCAGTTGGTAATCAAGGAAGTCCGTTTTCCAGGTTCCAGCATTTGCCAGTAAGCAACCAAGAAAAGAGATGGTTCAAAAAGATTGTTGCAAAAACTGAGTATTCAAAAAAGAATGGAATTAAGTTTCAAACTGGAAAGAAAGGTAAATAATTATTTTCTTAATTATTTACATAATTAAAGTATACAAAAGTACTTTATTTGGGGGAGTGTTTGAAATTACTATAATCTCTAATATTCTATTGTCGTACTAAATATGTGTATCTAATTGATATGAGTCAATTAAATAGTATCTAAATTACTTCCTAGAAGTAAATGTGAGAATAATTCACACATGTAAAACAACGTACAAGATTCTTAAATCGAATGAATTTTTCAAAAGCAGAACGTACGTCACAAACTTCTAAAAATATAATCAAAGTAGTAAGTGCAAACAACACGATTTTTTGGTTAATCCTGTACTTACTTTTAATTCATTGCTTGCAATACCGATACATTTCAAAAGTTACACTTTTACTAATTTTGAGTGATTTATATTTTGGATATTTCCCTTTGCGCATATAAATGAGCCATTTTAGCTAATCGCTTGGATAAAAATATACAATTATGAAATTCATTGGGTAGATTATATCCAACCCTTATAACTAATTCAAGTCACTATCTTACTTTTTATCACATCAAGTATAGAGAGAAAGCGTGGATTTTCTACTAGACTTTAGAATCAAGATTTGCTAGGAAATTCACCAAACGTTTCTGCGGAACGTGCTGCGCTTTTGAAAGTGATCGAGGAACATCGAAATAGAATTACGCATCCCTTAGATCACATTTACTTGTCGATTAGGGGTGGCTTAAACTCACCAATCTTATTGTCACAGAATTGATGCCCAAGGTATTTCGCCAATAAAGCACAGGTTTCGACGAGTTTCTCAAGCGTTATTGGAGTGGCACTCACTCAAGTGGACTTTGTGGTAGCTGAGAACCTTATTAAATCTTCTCCTTCGTCTAACTAACACGCTGGTCGTTAATTTGTAACAAAGTTTGCAGAAGGTATCGATTTGATATGAAATCGAGACAGTCATAAGTAAAGGTATTTATTTCACTAATAATCAAATCTCGATATTTCACAAACAAATTCAACGTTCGTTAATTTTATTAATTTTATTAAATTAAGATAAAATTCTGAATTCTGTGGCAAAGGAGAGGAACCATTTATTAGCAAGATTTGATGCCAGTCTAAATATGAACACCTGTATCTTCTGGAATCGTCGAAATAAAAAAAAAACATTTTTGTAATTATTATTCTGTAGTTGTACTAATAATTAACTATGATACTGGTTTCGATCAATTTTCTTCAAGTTTTTTAAATCTCATATTAGAAAAGTATAGTAAAGTTTAAGATATACTGGATGAGGATAAAAAAATTATGCAATAGGAACATTTTATATTGATTTCCCTTAATTTGCTAAGTAATGATTTTCAAACTTCGTGTTAAAACCAAATTTATCATATCTTTAAGCAAAATTTGGTTGTGCACAGATGCCTCCGATTCAGATGGAAGATTATAAGGCTTATTTAGTTAGACTTTTGATTGTAAATGCTTGCATAGGAAGAGGGGTTGTTTTTAAAATCGTTTTAAATATTTGTAATTCTGTTTAGTAGCGAATAAGTACTGTCTTTAGATGTTTCATCCACGAGATAAAGATTACATTTAGTGTAGTTTACATACTTTTATCTTGTACTTCTTGCTGACCCTCGAAGTTATTATTATTTTTGTCACACCAGCTCGTAAAGTCCATCTTTCCGCCCGGAAACGAGGCGGAAAATGCACGGTTGCCGCCCGGCCAGATAAAGATGGGCGTCACAGAGCGGAAAAAATTTTCGCCCGGTGACATCATTCAGTGGGCAGAAAAATGTTTTCTTATACTATTAATATTAAGTCTTTTTTCAATCGCCTGATTTAACGTATTAATCCCATTCTAGAGATACTCTTGGAGTTGGAGTTGGATCTGTAAGTAATCACATTCCTGATGTTAAACAAATTTTCTTAACATTAGTTAAAGTGATTTAATATTGTCTAACCAATAAATATGGAATTGTAATTCATACTTAAAATCTATTCGTAATGAAAATTGATTACTTCAAACATTTCTATAACGACCGCTGCTATCTTGTTTGTCATTCCGAGAGATTCTAGTGAAGCTATCGTTGATCTTTCTGTATTCCTTTCTACCTCATGTACCTTGTGTTAGTCCGTATTCTTCTTCCTCTACCTCCACATCCTCCTCGCTCTATCCAGAAAGTGAAATTATGTCTTCTAATATTTCTTCATAAGTTTTTCGGTAGGTTATCTCTCTCTATTAATTCTGGCCGAATGCAGATAAGCCTTTAAAAGAGAAACCATAAGTCCTTATAAGTTTACAATTTCGTATTATGTTTTAAAGGAGTAATGTGATCATCTAGATTACATGATAACCCTTGGGTTGTCAATAAACAATTATTATGGTTCTAATTTTGTGGATTTACAAACCAAAACATTAGAAATGCATCATGAGGACTTTTTGTGCTTATCATTTTCGAAATACAAACATTTTCAATAGTAATTGAACACGGTAAAAACTATTGCGTCTTAGAAAGAGCACTAGATGGAATTTCGGTGTATTCAAATGAGACGCAGATTTAGATGTCTATCTTTTTCATCAACGCTGGGTTAAAAAGTAAATTGGGAAAACCATAATATAGCTCCACTTAAAACTCATAAAGAAAACAAAAGGTGCGCCACGATTCTTTTTTTTAAACGATATTGTATTTTTCTCGACCTCAGAAACCCAGTGCTTGAACAATGTTAGCTTCAGGATGTGCATCTGCTGATCATAAACACTTCATCAACATCAATCACATTTCGACTTTTCTTAGACTAGATAGACGTAGAAGAGGTAGAAATTGAGATTTTGGCTTATATAACATCGGATGAGGTGAACAGGACACTTTGCCACGAGACTCATGAGAACGTATTTTCTCACTAACAACTAAATAGCTGTTTGCAAACAAATCTTGTGGGTCCACTAGCAAGTTACTACGCTATTATAATGGAAAAATATGAAACTTTTAGTCTCTAACTTTATGTCTCCAACCCAAACAAAAGAAATAAACTAGTATGGTTGGTGATTAATTAACGTTTGCTATAATAGAAACCAGAGACTTATGGGTCCTCATCACTTACTCTCTAATCCTTGGTGGTCTAGGTTAATGACGGTGTGTACTAGAAAAAAAGGAGACAGAATATTTTCACACTAGTGACTTTTAAAAACGTGCCTAAACTCTCGACATCGTGATCAGTCACATAAGTAGAAGCCGATTTGTAGCTCGATTGACAATTGGATTTAGAGTCACTAAAACTATTAGGTCGCGGAAACATTCTAAATTCAACAGCTGGCAACTAGCCGCATTGTGAAGGAAATATAGGTGCTCTAAAGCAGATTGTTTGCGTAACGATTGCTAGAGAGAGTAAGTAAAACGTATTTCTCGTTGCGGCATCTAAAGCTCTAAATTCGCCAATTTTTCATTGGAGCAGTCAAAGAAGTACAGTTCAGAGAGAATACATTTCATTTGAAATAAAAAGATTTTACGAATATTGCGCACATTTGTGATATTGCTATCTTAGTAAGCAGTGTAGACTAAACTTACAGAAGGAAGTACTCTCCGGAGTATAAATGTCTTAGTCTCCTGAGTATAGTTTGTAATGCATAATTATACCTGTTTAAGAACTACTCCACGTTCATCCGAATCAAATTGTTTGTCATACAGTATTTATGTACTATGTGAGTCTAAGGCTTGTAAATTCACCTTGATATCCATGTAGAACTTTTAAGTATCCATGTAACGATCATTAGAAAGTTAATGATGCTAAATTTGTGTCCCCCATGGAATGAAATATAGTTTTAAAAATATATTTTAATATACACTATAATATATTATAAATTACATAATATTTTGCCGATTTATTATATATGGCACTTATATTTTCTACTAATATAAATTTATATATAAAAATATATTTCTAAAAATATATTTAAATATACAGGAATGAAATATATTTTTAAAAATATATTTTAATATACACTAAAATATATTATAAATTACATAATATTTTGCCGATTTATTATATATGACACTTATATTTTCTACTAATATAAATTTATATATAAAAATATATTTCTAAAAATATATTTAAATAAACACTAAAATATATTGTAAATTATACAATATGTTGACGATTTAATGTATATATGCCACTTATATTTTCACTTGTATAAATTTATATTTTTGAATATATTTTATAGTTATATTTATGTAATTTTATATTTTCGAATATATATGCCCATGAAAGAAAATATAAGTATAAATATAAGTAATTATATTATTATATAAATTTTATTATTTTTTTTTTGTAAAGCATAAGTAAAAATTCTGCAACCAAAAATATATAATTAATTATACCGAAATATATAAATAAATTAGATTAAAATATAACAAAACGGCAAAAAAATCTATTTTTACAATTACATTTTCTTTCATGGGCGTCTTTTATATATTTTGTAGTTTTTTGTCGGATATAGAAAAAAACTGAAATTGTAAACTAATTATATTCACAAAAAAATTATGTGACACAAAATACTAATTTATAGATGATAATTTCCTTTATCTAGTTTTTGTATTTTTATATTTTTATTTTCGCAGCGATATTACTTTTATTTAGTGCTCAGAATAATAATTACAATTAAGCTCAAATAATTTTTATTTAATTTCAGTACAAATATTTATTGCAAGTCTTTTACGTGGGTTTTGCGCAACGCATTTAATTTATTATTTATTGCCAGTCCCAAAACTGATTTTGAGTATGTCGTAGGAAATGTCTGTTGGACAACTGTTCTCAAGGCACTTATTTTAATTTCGTCTAAGGCAGAATGTCTCTGCTCTTAGGATGTTTTCGAGGATCGACCTTTGAGGTTGCTCTTTAATAGAACTTCCAAAGGAAAAAGTGCCGTCAGGAGGGAAACTCCCATTGCCGTAAACGATGCTTTGGACTTTGCTAACAGCCATTGATGTTCCGTAATTTTTATTCCGGTATCTTTGACTATTTCGATCATTTTCGTCACCTGTGTATTATTTTGGCTGCATCCTGGTGAAGAGACGTCACTATCAACAATTGCCTCGTAAATTTGAGGTCTGTTATTTGACTTCATTCTTTCTATATCTTCCTCGAGTTTGTTTATTTTTTCCCGATTCTGTCTTATTTCTGTTAACAATTGTGCAAATGCATTAAAAAGTTATACATATATAGGGGAAGTAGGGGCAAAGTGGGATACGGGGCAAAGTGGGATTTTGGCATTTCGCCCTGTTAGAACATTTCCAATGTGTTTGTTTGTATTGTTTATTTACAACTGAGTTACTGTAATATAAATTTTGAAACATATTTTAGTTTCCATTCAGTATTTACCAACCGTTCGAGCATGATCTAGGAGGTCAAAGCCAATTTGTAAATTTAGACATTTTTAATTGACTTATAAGTATCAATAAAATCAGTGCAATTAAAATCTGAATTGCGTGACTTAATAGGCTTCTCTTACACTCTATTTTCGTTTTTTATTTGTTTCATTTGGGATTAAGGATGATTTTTTACGACGTGTTTAAAAAAGTTCCATTTTGGGGCAAAGTGGGTGGGCCAAAGTGGGATGTGTTCCCTTTTGATTTAGGTTCACAAGTATAAAATGGTTCGCATGTATAAACGGAAGACGGAATAACAAAATTGGTCCACAACAATAACAGAATACTTTTCCTATATGCCATTTTGCATTATTTGCATTCAAACCTTTCCAGAAGTCATTTTAACAACCCATCCCACTTTGCCCCTGGATTTCTCCAAAAAAAGTTTTTTCGTAAAATTAAAATTTGGAGTTCAAAACAGATACTTTATCATAAATGCGTTTCATAATAGGTTAGTTGAGGACCTAAATAAGGGTTTCTATACCATACCTAACCATTCTTATACCCCGTATTTTTTGTATACGAGTTTTCTTAAAACCATCCCACTTTGCCCCTACTTCTCCTATACTCATTAAGTACTAATATACACCACCTTTTTTGGTCAGTCAGTTTTTTGGTCAGGTTATCTTGGTCATTATCAACTTTTTTCGATCTTACCCTCCACAAAAGTGTTTCATTTTCTTAAAAAACAAAATCTTAAAAAAATTGGTAAGATTGGACTAGATTAATACGTGCCACCCGATGATTGAAATTTGACATTGTTTTAAAATGGTAAAAAAAAAAATTTTTAGCACTTTTCCTGTAACGTCGACTATAGTTTGAGTCAATTTTTTTTTAAATTGACAGATTTCTTTTAAAGAGGTTTCTGAATAACATAGAATGCGCAAAATAAATGATACTGATTTATTGCGGTTTTTAATTCGACGTTTTTTAAACGTAAAATGTAAAAATTACAGGTTATTTTAATTGTTTTTCTAATCCTGCAATAATTATTGCTCTATTTTTTTACTAAACATGTTTGACTTTCTGTATATTTTTCAGAAAGAATGAGAGTATATAAGTAATTAGAAGATGAGTCATACAATTTTTATTCAAACAATATTTTTAAGCAAAAATTAGATGAAAGAGAGGTGGAAAATAACATTTGAATAAAAATTGTATAACTCGGCTTCTAATTATTCGATTTAAGTCTATGATCGCTGATTCATGTTATAAAATATACAAAAAGTAAAACATGTTTAATAAAAAAAATACAAGAATGATTACTGCAGGGTTAGAAACATAATTAAAATAATGTAATTTTTCATTTTATCGTAAAAAAATGAAGAATTAAAAACCGCTCTAAATGAATATAAAATTCTTTAACTTTTTTTCTGCGTATTCTGTATTATTCAGGAATCCCTTTAAAAAAGAAATCCACTCAATAGGGCTGTGACGACTTTTATTTTTTTCCGTATAGTGTAATGGAGTCAATTCTTTTTGGAGATTTTTATTTTATAAAAAGGGGGGGGGGTGAGACCGAAGAAATTCGAAAGTGACATAAGAAGTTAAGGCTGCTTATTTCTGTAGTTAGAGATAAGTAATGAGTAAGAAGTGCTAATACTATTAAAATAGTAAAACTAACCTCTAATAACCCGACCTTCAATAACCAAAATAATTACCTTCACTGTACTTATTTTTTTGTGTGTATACCAAAGTGTATATTGTGTAATAAGTATAATATACCTTCATGCAACGATTCGAGAGTTGGTGTCTTATGTAACGTGTCCGATTTATCAAAAAATAATTTTCTTTTCATAACTGGACTTTTTCCTTCATCTTCGGAAATGAGGGGAGATGATTTCTGTGACTTATTATCTTTCAGAAACTGTAATAATTTATGTGAATAAAATAATTATTACTATGTTCTATGGATTCTGTATATTAAACGAAATTACATATTCATATAATTGGAGTAAAATTTTTTACTTACAGAATCAGAGGAAGAGTCCTACTCGTCAGATTCGGCTGATTTTAATTTTAATTTTTTCGAAGTAGGCAAATCAAAATTTGTATATTTCTTTTTTTTTTTTAGTTTCCAATGTTTTTTTAGGACTTGGAGATTTTTCCATATTTTCTCTTTGAGAAGTAATTCGTTTCGGTGACTTTTTTCCTTCTATTATTTTTAAAGTTTTTTCGAGTTCCTTTTTATGACCTGTACAAATTATATACGATATATTTCATTTGCATTATAAACATTTTCATGATTCTCAAACAAAAAATGTACAAAAAAAAAATATAAACACATACAATGAATTAAAAAACCACGTAAGGTACAATAAAATTGAACACTGTTAAAAATCAAAGAAAGATTGCAAGATGCGTTACATAATTAAGGTACATAAAATTAAGGCATTTACTTGAAATTTGCAAAATCTGTCCATTAAACAATTTCCATCCCCCTCGTGGTGGCTTTTTGGTATCGCGCCATTCAACAGCAAAAATTACAGATTCTTCGATGGAAGAATCGATGTACTCGTCGTAATCGAAATTTTTAATCCACTCCACAGGGACGTCTGGACTATAGGTGCCTTCATCCTCATCGCCATCAGCCCATTTTATTAACGCAAATAATGGCGCCATTTCGTTCCGATAGCTTGATTGAAAGTTTCGTTCGCTAATTGATTTGACAGTTGTATCATAACCAACCTTCGAGTACTTGAACAACGAAAGACTCCAAAAACAAATGTTAAATGCGACTGAAGTGAGCAAGCGTATTACTCTGCACGTAATTCAAATGGCGTGCCATTACAGGTTCTCGACACATACAGGGAGCGATTTGTATTAAAAAAGTTATCCACTATGTTGCAGAATGATTTTTCAGAAGATCAAAAGTCTTATTTACATAAAATGATTGATAAAAAAATAAGACCTCAATCAACACTACATTTCGATAATTTACATTTTTTAGGGAATTCAAGACTTATAGTAAAATTACCAGCAGTTCAATTATTAGCACTACACGCATAAACGTAAATATCACGCCTGAACTAACAGTTCAGTACTTTCAAAGAGTAATTATTGATAAAGAAATAATTCATTCTAAGGAATACGCTAGACCAGAAAAAAGGCGGAGTTATAATGTTATTTTGCATAATAAAGAAATTTTTGAAATTAACACATTTGTCGTATTAAACAATAATTGCGGTAATTATGAAGGTTTTGCGATTGGATATTATTTCGATACCGACCATATGCGAAAAGTAATAAGTGACAGAAAACTAAGCCATTTTATAAGGTTGGTAACCAAGAGAACTGACTTAGCAGCGATACCAATATCGTCAATAAAAGAAAAGGTTATTATATTGAAATTGGAAAAGATAGACTTTTTAGTTGCATGCATTCATCTTAATAGATCAGAACTACTTTCATAAAGTCTAGTTAGCTGTAGGTATATTATGTAAATAATGTATGAATAATTTGTTGTGAAGATTAAATTAGGCAATATGATTGTAAGAATGAACCTGTATATATTGCATGGAAATATACATATAATGTTATAAACTATATTATTAAGTTAGATTATTAAATAATTATTACCCAAGATTATTAATAAATAAAAAATTGTATAAGTTGAATGTGGCTGGACCTTGCCGCGGGTGTGGAATGGAATCCTCGGAATTAAAAAATCTGTGTTAAAACATTAAAAACTGATTTTGCGAAACTAGGGTATTTTCAAAAATAACAAAAAATTCACAAAAAACTATTTTTTAATATGGGCATGTTAATAATTTGAAAAAAGTGGCGACTGAAGACGATATATCGAAAATGTAAATTAATTTTTTTTTCATATATACTCTTTTCATGTGCTACATTTGAATATATGAACATGCTCGTAATGAAAAATAATATTTTTTTAATTTTTCAGATTTTTAAAAATACCACAAGTTTCGCAAAATCCACTTAAAAAATTTAACACAGTTTTTTTAGGTCGATGGTATTATTGAAATAAAAATACATATTTTTATCTTCGACAAAAAAACTACAAAAAACTTACTGAGTAAATTTTTGGTAATATCTTATTTATAAAAATATGAAAAATGATTATCAAATAAAGGATAACATCGTAAACATTCGATATTTTTGAGTCATATATTGTCCAAATTATAACATTTTAATCATTTTTTTACTAAAAAATTGGTAAAAACAAAATTAAGGAACATTTTCAAAAATATGGCACACTTTTAGAATAGAAGGCCCCATATTATACACATTTAATAATTAAATATAATTAAATATATTTGAATATAATATATGTATATATATATATATATTACATTCCGTTAAAGTAATAAAATATATACCTAAAAATATTATGAAAAGTTATATTTTGCAATATACATAGCAATTATATTATGAAAAAGATATATTTATTATGTTACAATCTGAAAATATAAAAAATTATAAAATTTTATAACAAGATATATATTATTTTATAATTATTAAAAGTATATTTTGCAAATTATATTTAGCGGCAAAAAGAATATAAAAAAAAATATAATTATGTATATTTAAAAATATATTTTCTTCCATGGTATACCACACACTGGCGAAATGTGCAAAATACATTTTATAAAAAACGTACCAGGAATTGAAAAAAAAATGTTGTTGTTAATTTGGCAACACTGTCCTCTATACCGATGCGGAGTTTGAGCACGATCAGCTGTTTTATTTGCTTACATTGCTGGATGATGTCAATTCATCATAATTTAACGATTTTTACAACAAATAACAACACTTCACAAAAACTGTCTCTCGAAATTTGCATTGAAATTATCGTTTCAAGGCACTAGTTTTCGTCGTTAGAAGGCAAGAATTAGAGACGAGAACTGAAGTTGAGGCCAAAAAATATGTAAAAATAATTTTGAGGATTGGATTATTCGTTGGTATATAAGTGTATTATTCTTTCGGCATGTTTGTGACGTTTTCTTGGTTTTGTTTTGAGTTAACACTAATTTACCAGTAATTACGCAAAGAAAAAATCGGACGTGGTAGCCTTGTGAACAGCAAGCCTACTTTGAAGGCGACACGATAAATTCGGACAAATAAAAAATATTTAATGCTTTATCGACCAATTCCCAGTATTTTTTAAAGGGATTGAATATAAAATTATTGAATACAAGGAATACCTTGTCTTAATACAATATTTCGCTGCGGATTTGACTCCAGTTTGATATCCTTTGTTTTTCCTTATGGAGTTTTACCTACCTATGGTCTTATTTGTACTTAATTCCCGGTTTTTTGAAATACACTACTATTCTAAGTATCAAGTTCAATTGCTTTACAGATTTTTCAATAGAGGAGAGGGTCAGTGGAAATGACAATGGCAACAGAAGAAGTGTACATATTATCAGACTGTGATGTTTACGTTCATATCTGACATAATGTTTCCCTAAATGTCGCAAATATGCAAAACCATGTTTTATTAACTCATGGTTAGTCGTTCCAAAATGATAGACCAGTAATATAAATAATATATTTAAACTAGAATAAAATTTTGTAAGAGTAATGGTTCCTTTTACTAGTACAAGTAACGCGCTAATATCTAACTACTAGCAATAGTTAAACGATTATTTAAGTTATTTTTTTACATTTGGTTGTTACTAATTAAATGTTTTCGATACATTCAAAACCGACAGGACATCTTTATGTGAATTATCAATTTCATTTATTGACATAAATCATTTATCGTTTACTCTCCAGTTTACATTTAATGATCAGTAAGTGAAAAGAAGAGAGGTAGCAACGTATACGCAAGAAACAGGAATATGACAAATTTATTCCATCTTGGAGATATCCTTAGCGGATATTCAGATTACAAAATATCAAAACAGAAAGTTTTTAGACGGTAAAAATTGCAAGTCAAATTTGCCGATCCTATATTTAAGCAAAATTGACTTAAATTTCTCAATAAAATTAAATTATATAAAATGTTTCTTCAAGCAATGTTTAAATTTTGTTGATAACTTGAAAATCTTGGAAGAATTTTTAATATTTTGATATTTTCTCTGCATCATTCTTGTTCGTTGTAATGGAATCTTACACTTTACCATCAATTACTGTGAAGACCAGTCGCTTTACAGTTTCAGTTGCATTCATTCATATTACAAACCTCAAATTGAAGTCTATTTACCTTGACGCGAATATTTGCAGTTGCGCATTGTTTATGCTTTGAGTCAAATGAAGTAACTTCAATATTTTATTTAAAAATTAAATTTAATAATAAAAACAAATAAAATTTATTTATAAACTTGGATAAAATCGGATGTAGCGCACCTCTGTAATATAAATAAAAATTATATTAAATAATACGTAACCTTGTTTTCTCTATAAACGAAAGAACATTAATTTTAAGACTTTGTAATTGTATGACGAAATAATACGCTGTAATGAAGATTAATTGTGAAAATAATTTATTAACAAATTCAAAGTAGATGCGAGTTTCTCTATTGATTAGTTTACTTTTAGGAATCATTGCATATGAGGTGAAAGTCAGATGATTTTTTCCATTTAATAATTCAATATTTTTACATTTCACTGTAAAAATAAATACTTAAAATGATTACATCTTAAAGCCAACCAATGTATAGTGCATAATTCTGTCCTTGTCTAAGTGATCTTATTTACATCGTATTTTTCGTTCAGTGAATTTTCTTACTTATTTTCAGATTTCAGTCGCATTTCATGTATTAATTTTTTTTTTAATCATTGATGATTACGGTTGGATCGAAGTTTTTTATCTGTATTTAAAAAAAACCTTACACACTGAACAACTTTATTTACACATTTGAAAAGTATTTGTAAACACTACGGGAGTAGAACTCGATTTTCCGCCCTGCAATGAAATCTTCATGCTCTGATTATCGATCCCCACGCCCGCCGTATTACAAAATATCGTATGTAATACGGTCGAAATATCGATCTGTGACGAGTGTGATTGTCGCACGACCGAAGCGACGGTGAAACTTTGCACTCGTCTACAATCGATAATTGTAATAAATATTTATTTTAATGTACAAAACTTTATTCTTGCTGAAAAGTTTGATTACTTTCAATAATTCTATAATAAAATAAATACTCTTTTTGTATACAATCAAGATCAACAGTTTTGTTTATGACACAATTAACAAAATAGAAAGAAGTCTCATAATTTGATCGGAAAACATCTTCAATCGAAAGCAAATGTATAATATATATATAAATGTATAATATCTCCAAATTAAAAAAACACAGTTATCAAAATGCAAAGAGCCACACCCCGCATGAATCATGACTTTAGTTTTCGTTTTATATCTTAAGCACTGATGAAGAAGTTCAAAATGAAATTTTAAATAACACAAATTTTAAATAATTTAACTGCGAAGAGGAATAAAAATGACCGGCGATGACAATTAAAAAGAAGACACAAAAATTTTCACATGTTTTCATATTGTATTGACGACAGTATAACTGTCTTGAGTAATTTTTTAAATAATTTCTTTATTATTACTCATTCTTATTATTATTTTTGCCAGTGACATTTGCTACATGTAACAAACTATCTTGTTTAGGAATAACATAATTATTCAGATTTAATCCAAATATTGTATTCATTTGTTTAATGGGAGATTTTTTTATAAATTAATAGAATTTATATATCTATATATAGTAATCTTTCAAATTTGAGGTATTTTCTTTAATTTGAAAAAAAAAGTTTCGCATCGATTAATATTGTGCTGTTTGATGTTTGCAACATATTATAAATATGGAATTAGAGGATATGCGTTTCTAACTTCAACAATGAAACCACCAGAAAAAACTAAACATAGGTGGATTTGCATACTTTTTACAGTATTCTCACCCGATTTATGTAGTAAAAAAGTAAACAATGATAATTAAAATTAGATAATATTTATATGTAATTCTTTATATTCAATAATATTGTTTATTATTCTATTAAAATACTTTACTGCTCGTAATTTCTATTATAAGTTCACAATTAACATCAGTAATTACCATTCCTTTATAATTTCAATAACTTTTCAATGAATCCAGTTATTCTTTTGTCAACTTTTTTTGAGGTTGATTCCCTGGTATGACAGGTTAATAATTTTTAAATATTGTACAAAACTATAAAAAAATGTTACACTATATCGCGATGCCATCTATAGGGGTTGTAAACTAATGTGGCTTTAATCAGCCATTAAAATTGATAAATAGATTTAACACTCAGTCAACGGAGGCTTTGCCAGTTCTCAATAAATATTAGGTCATGTTTTTAGTGCATAATAAAAGGGAATATCGTTAATTTAGCAAAAGTCGACGACAATAATAAAATACACCATTCGAGTTTGCGCTCACGTCACGAAGCATGTGATTTTCAAACTTTGAAAGATGTATCCCTACAATATTATCTACATTCAAATATAAAAACTGAAATCGTATGAAATCTACATTGGGAACAGCAATTTTGGTTATCGAATACAAAGGTTGATTCATAAAATAAATGGGCAATGCGACAAGACTCGGGAAGTGTGATTTTCTTGTCAGAATGACAAGAATGAGCTTTTTTCACTCCTACGGCCTGATGTGTTTTCGTATACGTACGGGCGTTTTCATTGGCGGTGGCGAATCGGTTAACAAGAGAACACTACGAATTAGGACAGTTCCAAGAAAAATTAATCGGGTGGGTGTGTTGTATTGCGGACCTTGGAGGTTCTGTTCAGCAGCGATTCTATGGTGAGAATGGACCTAGTCGGGATTCGAACGTACAAGGATATATATCGAGGCATGCGCACTCCTATTTTATTGATCTTGCCATAGTAACGATTCTCTCTTCTCCGACAATGTTGGAACGTGCTGTAGCAGGAAGGGAAAGATGGAACGACGACGAAGGAGAAAGACGAAGATGGGATGTAGGGTGGAAAAAGAGGAATAGTGGGATGGATAGAATGGGAGTGAAGAATTCAGGGAGACGAAGCGTGTTCGAGCTGGACCGAAAAAGCTGAGGAACAGTAGGACATAGGGAGACTCGAGAGATGCAGGGAATTAGACCATTTCTCCCCTCGCCTCCACCCCTCTTCTAGGGGTCCCCTATTCGTATCTTCCAGTCACGTCGGATCTCCTTTTCCCCGTTTTGTTTACCTACTAGACGAATGGAGAAAAGGAAAAGAGTCGTCTGCTGTGGCGATTGAGGAGACCCAGTCAAGTCAACTGGTAAACTTTATTGAGGGTGTGACAGAGATGCGAGAGACGAAACATCTTCAAGAACCATTGCAAGAAATGAAAAATGAGAGAGAGAGAGAGAGAGAGAGAGGGTCAAATAAAGGAAGAGGGATCGAATCATTAATAGACAAAGGCTCAGGCAATCTGAAGTACGAAAGAGACTTCAAACGAGTCAAGTGAAAAACCTACTACAGTTAATTTTGTTTTGTTTACTCTAAGGTACTGAAATTGCATGAGCTGATATCTATAAAAATTACCAGTTAAAGCAGACTTATTACGAGCGGGATTTGCGATTTTGCAATATGACATCCCAAACGGAATGTCGCTGAGCTTAAAACGTTAGGAAATGATATGATAAGAATTTAATATTGAAGCTAGCTACGATTAATTAAAATGAATGTAATCGAAGCGTAGCGGAAGGAGAAGCCATTATAGATAGATTCTCGAAAGGAAGATAAGGAAGTCGAGATTAATGTCAATCTTCTTATTTGTGCACGTTTGAATGGTAGGAAATCTGTTAAGACGTAACTTCTGAAAGACAGATATAATTAGAAGGGGTTTTTGTAACTGGAGTAAGTATATCGCAAGACGTGAAAATACTGGTGAGATTTTTACAAACCACGAAGCAGCTTGAATTTCCATTTAATATTCAGTTTTTGTGCTCTTTGTCGTCCTATTCATATTATTATGTTTACATGTTGAAGGCTTTCTTTTCCCGCGGGCATCCTTCTTTACCATTATGATACATAAATATATCAAGTCGCAATATTTTTGCGATACTCTGTTATACAACACGCCTTTTCCGACGTATTAACTCTCGCTACTTTTCTGCGTTCGTTAATAATTGAAAGGAAGGAATTTATGGAATACTCGCGAGTTTACATTTATTTTGACTACGAGGCAGCTGAGAATTCCAAAATGCGCACACAAGGAACGGCAAAGGAATTCTTGTCGTGAACAGTCCTTTACGGGTGCGGCAATGCTGCTGCATGAGTGACTCCGGTTTATCTTAAATCTATGTTAATTCTTAGAGGAAAACGTTCGAAGAGAGGTAACTCGCAACCTAGCCCCTTAAAAGTAGTAGCTGGGGAATTTTTGGGGTGAGCTGCCCGAGGAAAGATGCGAAAGTCGGAAATTCTTTAACTCTCTTTAAAATTCAATATGAACTTTCGAGAATATTTCGAAGGCGTATTTTTCTAACAAAGTTGTGCCAATGAAGTTAGTAGCTGAAGGATAATGTCGAGATATTATAGCGAAATAACATATCGATCTGAAAAAAAGACGAGAAGAAACGTAAATCGATGAAGCTCAGAATAAATGCGTAGTCGATAAAAAAGACAATCAGGTTATACGAAATCCCTCAAAATTAAACCAATCATGTGTGAATAATATTTTACTGCCGAGGATTACAATTAATTCATGTAGCATTACAGGATTTGTCATATAATGAGAAATAATAAATTATATTAGTTAATTATAATAATGCTGTCGTGAACACTAAACAATTATTTGGTTTTATAAGACGACGCATTTACATTGTGTAACAAACGAAAGGAACGACATTTTTAAAAATCAATATGTAATTTCTGTCAAGTTACCGGATATGCGTTGAAAGCAAGTAAGGAAGTTATAGGATTTCTCAAATAAGTCCCTTAAGTAGCATTCCGTAACTCGTTATTCACTATGACAATGATGCGATAGGGATGTTTGAAACGATCTCGTTTACTCTTTCTTTTATTATTGACAAAGCAATCCACCTTAGTTAGTAAAATAATAAATAATATTATTGTTATTTACAGCATCATTTGCTCTTAATTAAAGATATCGAAATTTTAATTGCAAACTTTACAACGTGAAAACTGTTTGTCCATATTTTGAACTGAATTGAATTTTTCAAATATGCACTTCAAGTGGTAGAGGGATTATTGAATATGTTGTAAATTACCAAGTTTATCACTACTACGATTGTAATTACATTAAGGAGTAAATCTTAAATTCAAGTTGGTTTTAACCATATTCTTAAGAATATTTCTTCATCACTTTATAAGTACGCTTTATTCAACATTGTGATTTTTTGGTGAGATTATTCAAAATAATAAATAAGAATAAAATCTGCTTTCTTAAAAACTATTCAGCTACTATTAAGTGCCTAATTTTGTTTTAGTGGGGGGATTTAATGGGAATGATTTCTTAAATTTTTTGATCATTTTCGATGTTTGAAAATAAATTGCATTTGATAGGCGTTTTAATACCTTTCCGCCCAAAATGCCGTAAATTTGACTACATTTTATTGGTCACTTTTCTTATAGAAACTAACGATGAATAATTCTGAATATTTAGATTATATAGTTTTCAACCCTCCTCTTTCCGAATCCGAAGTCCGTTTTTCGCTAAGAGCAGCAATTTTTTAAATATGGCGGCGAAAAGGCAAAAAATATAGAAAATTTCGATTATTGAATCGGTTCTTCATGTTTTTCATTACGTTCGCGCTGACCGATCATTCCAAAGACCTGGATCTGGTGGCATACTGAGTTTGACTAAAAGTCGACATGATCAGATATGCAAAATATAAGATGGCGGATCCAAGATGGCGGATTTTTCGTCGAATTTTGTGTTTTTATAGTATTTCCGACATTATTAACTATTTATAAATATTGTGGTACACTTATTAATAATTTATGCATTATATTTAATATAAGATAGAGATAGAGCAATCAGAAATTAAGACGAGCGCTAACGGCTTTCGTTTAAAACGTCATAGACTCAAAATTTATAGTTCGATTGAATTAAAATTTTCCAGAAAACTTCTTCAATCCCAGATGAATAACTTTGTCACCGAAATATTTTTTAAACTTAAACTTTGTAACACCCGTTTTTCCGTCAAAGTTTCAAAATATAATTGTTTGCGAGCTCCATTTATGATTCAATATCAATAAACGTTTAATATGTTTCATCGCGGATCTTACCCCCATGTTTCAATTATGCATAACGAGTACGCCATAAAAATGTCAAACCATTTGGTGAATTTTTCACCTAGATATGCTGCGTTTTGTTAAAAAATTTGTTGATTTCAATACTTGGTTGTGGTTTTTATTCTTTATATTGAAAACCAAAATTCATAAAACAAAATTTTATATACAAAAAATATTCAGTTCCACGAGCTCTACAAGGGCATTTTTTTATTTGTCATTTTGATACATTTACTTTTTACCGAGTATGTCTGACTATTACGTTACTTATACCGCTGTTGGCGCGGTCGACGCATTTTAGAATCGGTCCGCTCAATTTCCATCTTTCAGTTACCACAAGGCGTTATTATTATTAATGTCATCATATATACACATGTATATAACTGGTAAATTATATAAAATGCGCATATTTATAAGGTACCTAAAGGGGAAGCCGGTATAAAACGCGAAAAAAGTGGCATTTCTTTAACTTAATAAAGCAATCCATTGAAATTCTAAAAAATTAAATTTATAAACCAATAAAGTGCAAAAACTTGTTTCGAGTAAATCGACTTCAAAATAGTGATTGCTCAGCAGTTGTTCGCGAGTGCCTGTATGTTTGAGAGGGTCTAATGATGAAGACACAACCGACTTAATTTTTTATCTGAAATAAACTTCAAAATTTGTTTAGTTTATATTATATGTATATAAGATTTCCAATATTTTTTTGTTGTAAAATGGTGAACGTTTGGATTCAAAGTTAAAATCTTTTATAAAAAAAAGACATAAAATGACTTTTATAAATACAAATTCACTGTTTCTGCGTAGATAATAGTAGCGTAACTATTGTTTATAGATATTATTTAAGAAGAATTTAGATATTCTCAATCAAACTATAATGATAATAGCTTTTCTTCTTCAGGTCCCATGTCAAGTGTAATAAAAATTAGCCCGGCAAATATAATAACATATAAATGAATTTTAATAAATGAATTGATATTTTAATTGATAGCTTACAGGGTTACAAGTTTCAATTTTGAATTATTCCAAGTCGCCACAAATTATATGCAAATATATAATTTCTTCCAACTTCATGTAAATGTATGCAACTATGTACAGAATCTAATACAAGCCGGGAGTTCGTGTCGCATAATCCCAAACTTTGTGAAAATCTGTAGGAATTTATACATTTTAATATATTTACAATTGTGCACAAATATAAGAGCTTCTATGTGTAATGTACATTGTTTACATGGTGTTCTAGAATAATTAAAATCTGTATTCAATTGTATAATTAAATACATTTACGCATTATTCTAGAATCGTGTGTAAACACATTGAATGCGACGTGAGAAAATAAACAAAATGTTAATTTACCTACTTTTAATTGTGTATTTCATTATTTTATTGCATGCTGATGTACTACGTGGATTGTTATTTTCTATCTTAAGCCCATAAAAGTTATGAATGCAAATTGAAGATACTACTGATGAGGAACAGAACTATAAGAATTACTAAACTTTAAGTCGTTATAACGACTAAGAGTCATGAAACTATGTACGAAAAATAATCGTTCAAATAAAACAAAAAATTATGGGCACTTGGTTAACACAAATGGTTAACAGAGGTAACTTCGAACTGTCAAAAATATGTGAAAGGGATGTTTTGAAAATTATGTCACTCTCATATTCTAGGGATAGTGTAGTGACAACATCCTTGATCTTTCATAATTAGATTGAGAAAATGTGAAAATCTGAAAGAATTTTCAACTTTATTCGTATGTTTAAATAGTGATTTTATGGTGCTCTATAGAGATTAATGGAAGGAAAATACTTAATTTTTCAAAAGTTATATGACTAGAGAAATATAATAGATAAGAAGTAATAAAAGAGTTTGAAATTTCTAACAATAATCGAAAAAAAGTTTGCACTCCCACATGAAAAATAAATGTATGCGACATATATTTTAAATAAATGCACATATATTTTTGTTTAAAAATGTAATATGTGACATAATATGCTACATATATTCTCGCATATATTTTCATCGATTTTTTTTTTCTGTGCGGGCTGCAATGATGGCATAACAAGTTCTTATACAATTCTATCTAAATGAATGAACTGAATTAACAATGATATACCGTATAAGATCAGACAAATAACATTTAAGTGTTTATGCTGACTCGTCTCATTCATATCCGCAAAAGAACGTAAATTTCGATAAATTTTTATACAATGAAATGTATTCCCACGAAGTGCTCTTTTAAATTAAACAAGTACAAAATATTTATAATACATTTATAAATGATTATGCATAAGGTTATGTGAGCTTCTTTGTTGATAAATTCTGTTTGGTTCAGAAATATTCAGTATATTGTAAATATATGCAGATTTGAACATGTAATTAGTTCCAAATGATAGTTTTTTAGGTTATTGAATATCATGCATAATAATGTTGCAGATTTTACATTATCACAATAAATGTTTACAAAATGGGATATGTGTAAAATTTGTCTTTAAATCGAATTATTATATTGTGTCCAACGGACTTCGTACCAATTTATTAAGTAATAATACTATATTATGAAACATGGAACCAAAATTGTAATTCTGGTCCGAGCATGGTGTTCCCGGTACAAAGCGCAGACGAGTACCAGGAACACATGCGAGGGCCAGGATTGTTTTAGTTCCACGTTACATACGATATTTTATGTATCAGGAGTTTGGTTTACGAGGTTATGTGCGTGAAACGAGTTTTGAGTGCTTTATGGTATACGGATGATAAAGTAAGGTTATATGACTATGCGCATGCGCATAGATACTTATTGTGTACATTATCGTCCTCGGTCTATAAAGTAGCCGCCCCTCCATAATAACTAATTTCAGGTTCTTAAAACGTGCACATAATGCCGACTGTGCTCCTGTTACATAAAAAGCTTTATTTAATTGTGTAAATAACCAATGACATCAGTTCGTAATACTACAGGAAAAGCATGCCCTGTTGCAATGCATGTCGCTTGGTGAAGTAAAACTGCTTGTAATACAGCCCAAACTGTAAAAAGCAATACTTAATAATAATGAAAAGATATAACGTTTGTCAGATTATGATGGGGCATACGCCGAATTTTTTAGTTTAAGCAGTACTTAAATTAATATCAGAAATGCGACTGAAATCTGGAATTAAGTAAGAAAATTGACTGAAAATAAGATGTAATATACATAAGATCACTTAGGCAAGGATAGACATATGCACTACACATTGGGTGATTTTAAGATGTAATCATTTTAAGTATTTGTTTGTATAATGCACATATTGATCAACTCGCAGACAGTACCGTCTTTTTAATTGACTGAGTAATGTCGCCAAGCAAATCAGTACTGACAGAACACTGACTGCTAATAGTACTGTCATCTATACATATAGTAATTAAAACGATGTAAGGGAAAAGTTTAGTGTATTTGAATTTTCGTCATTCATGATTTTCGAACATTCGGATGCGACTTGAATTCCACGGTATAGTAATGGTCTCCATAAAGAAATAAAAATGGTTAAATTAGTGAATAATATTTCATTTAATTTTAACAATAGTGTGATAATGGAACACACAGTTGTGCGTTGATTTAGCAAAGGACTCACTTCAGTTTTGACGATAAAGAACTTAAATGATAATGTCCTTCGCCATTTCTACCATTCAACATTGACCTTGGGGAACTTCATCCTATCTACAATGTCTCTATCCACGTACAGATGAGGGATTTTCAACCTCGATCGTGCCAAAGATATCACAAAAAAGGACCATTGCTCTCGTTATCGCAGAACAGGTGAACGAATACACTAAGGTATTTATGAAAAGAAAAAGGAGAAATAAGTTTCGATCATAAAAGAAAAAAGATTATCGCCGATATGCGACATGGCGATTACCATTGCAATTCAATGGATTTGCGAAATTCGGGACTAAAAATAATAGTTTTGCCGCAAATTTGTTACTAAAATTCATAGTAGTTATAACGACCGTTAGTTTATAATTAATGGTAGCGTTGTTTCGTAAATGTGTGCGAAATGTATGAGTAATCATGCGAAGAATCAAAGGAATCGTTATTTTCTTTTTGTAAAGGTTAATTAATTATGTATTGACGTCAAAACCAAATTTATGAATATAATTTAAGGAACAAAAGTATTTCCGATCATATAAAGTAAATTTATTTAACTTCAAGTCTTTAAGTAAAAAATTAAATACAAAAATAATGCCTGGCCGCCGAAATAAGTAATGACACAATACTGCGAAGGTTTCATTTTTAGTAATTATAAATAAGATCTAATTCGGTTCATTGTACTCTTTCTGTCAATATTTTTGGCCGCATATCAGAAGCAATAACCGGAGTTCTACTAGGCACTCGTGAGTATACATGAATGCATGAGAGTGCGTAGTAGTATGAGTGAGGCGGTATGATATAAATACGAGCGTATTAACATAATGACGTATTAGTATTCCAAAGTTCGATTCGACTGGACGATAGTACCAGCCAAGTCGTAACGGTCTTGAAATTGCTATATCGGAATAATAGTTTAATAGACTGGTATTTTCACCTAAGTATAAAAATATACGATCTACTTGAACTCAAGGATATTGACTTGTATTTATACCAATAGTGCATTAATCCATTCAATATAAAACAATCAATTGATCGAAATAAAAAGTGATGCATTCGACTTACAAAAGTAAAAATTAATGCGTTTGTTACAGTAGGACATACTTGCTAATAATTCTGTAGGAAGATATTGTATACTTATAGAAATATTAATACAATAGAGTCCCGGTATATTTGCCCGCTCGGTTCCACGCCTTCACCTCCCGTCTCCTTCTATTTTTCAAAAGAAGGGGAGCGCCGCTTCTCCCACTCTCCTCAATCGCGCTATGCTCGTGACGTCACAGCAGGCCCTTCCTGAGGCCACAGCGCGCAAGGTGGGGGAAAAAGAGAGCGGCGAAAGGTAAACGTAATGAGACGAAATCAGGCAAATATGCTGGGACATAAATATAGCCAGACGCAAATATACCGGGACTCTACTGTACATTGAATTTGAATAACATCTTATAATGTTAAAATATCTCTTTTATCCACATATTCTGCAACTAATCCGTAGAAAAGTTACAATACTAATTGCTTGTACCATTGTATATTACTCACAGTCAAAGTTGAGTCAGCTTGGGGTCACAGTATTGTTTCAATACTTAAGCATGTTCATATTTTCGAAGTCGGTACAGTACCGACGTACAGTCGAATCGCAGTAGTACTAACCCAGTTATAAAATCTGAATTTCTGGATTGTGAGTTCTGTAGAAAGTACCCAGAACTGGCACCACATTTATTTTTCGAAGAAAATGCTTAGATTTACATCCATGCATCCAGTGTACAGTGTACAAAATAAGTACGTACCGTTACAAGATCTTACACTTTTCTTGTTTTGTAAGTTTGGCTGCAATTTTGTTGGTTTATGCTGTGCAAATATCTTTACATCAGATAGAAGCAAATACACTAAAGGTTTTAATTGATAAAATGTTGTTAACTTTCCGATACTCCTGATATAAATGCTACAAACTTCTATTTAAGTATTTCTGAGTTTAGTAATAATGTACAGGAACATGTCCGATTTAAAATGGCGGGTATCACATAAGGTATGGAGATACATGTTTGTATTCAAGCGTGGGAGTAGTACTAAATGGTGCAACTAGTAAAAAAGCTACAAAAAATTATCGTATTCTACACACATAACTGCAAAAACAGATAATAATTAACTTTTCGAGTACATAACTTAAAATACTTGAGAAATGACTCATAGGTTGCCAACAACAAAACCTTATTGACATATGTAATAATTCGATATATTTAAAAATTTTTTTTTTCACTCGATAATCTGCAAGCCCTGGACAGTGCTATTTGATCTAGTGGAAGGCGTCATAATTTCCTAAACTACGAGTCCGAGAGTATATCCCAGTCAGTACTCGAAGCGCCAAATACCAGTACTGACGATCAGTACTACAACATTATCGCACTTTATCTGAGTCAGTATCATGCCGGTAGCAAATTTTTAGCAGACCAGGGGGTTTCAGTTGTTCTGGTGTTTACACTCAATTGGAAACAGTGAAACTAACTGATTTTCATAATGTGAAATGTGCATAAAATACGATATGCAATTCGATGGCGTTCGTAAATTGCTCGAACTCTGTGCATAATATAATGTGCATTATATTAATAAATGCTGATAACTCAGTATTTTATTAGTATAGTATAAGCATGCGGATCAAGCAATTTCACACTTAGCATTGTTTATATTTATATTGAGATCATTTTATATCTTGAATAGAATATCGAAGAATATAATGCGAGTATTACCTGTAACGTAATTTAAGTAATACGCCACTGAAGCCATTTTCCAATCTTATAACAAAAGATAAAGTTCATTTTGATATCTATTAAATTTATTAAAATGGTTTAGTGTGACGATATATCTCCTTCTTTATTGAGATACCTCACCACGTCTACTATATTACGAAGCTTCTATTCTATTTTTAGAAAAAGCTTCACTCTATCTTAATATCGAATCAAGTTTTACTACCTGAATGAAGTAAAGCTCGAAATATATTACATAGTGCTTCATTATTGAAACAAAGATAGTCCTATAATATATTTACATACACTTTTCGACATGCGTAATAAATTCCAGAGTTAATTGTGAGTGCTTAAACGCACACATTGTAAATGAAGTCTATTTTCTCCATACCTTTCCTCATAAAAAATATCTCAAGAATCATTCATTTTTACGGACTTCGCAGTGGCTTTTCCCCTTAAGCTTTGATACTCGGAAGTAGTACTTGGATGGTGACCGTTTGATGGTGCACTTCCTACGACTAAACCAGGCGGTCATAAAAATGTTACTAAAGCAAGAACGATCTAATCCTTTATCCCTATTCTTAATATACCATAATTTTATAACGATATCGCAGGTTTATGTTGTTACGGATAAATTTATTAATTCCAAGTTAAATTAAAGATTTCGACAATATTATGGTCTTTTAACTATACCAAAAACTCTATCGGCAAAGGTGAGTCTTAATTAAACAATTGGTTGAAGAATTTTAGTTGTTGAGGTATAGAACGAGGATTTTGGGGTTAATGTTTGCTAATTTACTATTTTTATTACTTAATTTACAGAATAATGTGTAGATTGTTAGAAAATTGTGGTGTACAATCATTAATGAGGCTTTTAAAATATGATACTATTAAAATGAAACTATGCAAAATAAAGAGAAAATGGATATTCTTACTGAATTATTCAAATTTCTTCCCATGTACTCGGGTAAAAATTATTTTTATACAGTTCCCAAAATTAAGTCACGAAAATGTACATACTTATGAATAAAGCTACGGCGTTTAAGAACTTCGGCGTAAAATTATCGTCTGTTCGGAAAGAAATATTTTTCTTTGTTTGTATCGTATTTTTTAGGCCGTGAATATTTAATGTGTATAAGTGAGTATTTTAAGTTATGTATAATTTAGGTTATGAGTATTTTAAGGTATGAGTATTTTAATTGGTGGGAAATGTGATGTACAGGTACATTTTACTCAACTTTTTGAAACAAGAGCGAACAATTTTCATTAAAACTTATTCAACCTATTTTATTAATAATAAACCACCCTATACCATTTATATACACTAAAGTCCGCTTTAAGAAAATAACAATAGCGTTTTGGATGTGCGAATTTGTAGCAAAATAGAGGGTTTAAGGCACTGCTTAAGTAGTTACATGCTGGCGGAACGACTTTCGTCGAGGTTCTGACTTAAATAGTCAGAACTACTTAAATAGTAACGAACGGCAGGTATAGACGGTGCTTGATCTATATCGTACTACTGAAGCAGTAGTACTAACTATCTTTGTTTTCGTGTATTTATTAATTTTGGAAATGGTACCTTTCCGTAGTAATATAAAATTTTCTTACGCTATCTGGACACAAATTCTATTTGAAAAAAGGTGACTGAAGGTTTTTGCAGCACAACAGTTTCATTATTAGCCAATGTTGGGGGCATAGTGAAATTGTATTATAATATTTTGATCGGAATATGGGTGAAGCAGATTATTCATATTCTGTTTGTTCTATATTTTTATTTGTATTGTAAATATCATCTGTTAATGCAGTTCACAACTTTATGGATGACACTGGTAGAGAAATAGAACCAAAATAAACATTAGAAAAAATATTTTTTGTCACACCAGCACGAAAAGTCCATCTTTCCTCCCGGAATTGCCGTCCGGTCTGATAAAGATGACCGTCACTAACAGATATCCTTCAATCCGTCAAAGTTATCTCGAATACCATCGCTTTTTAGATCTGAATCGTCGACATTTGATGAAAAACTATAGGATAATTTTTTTGTCGAGGTGACCAAATTCAATACTTCGTCAGACAATAGTCATTCGCATTTTAAAACAGTTTGTATGGCATTATCGTTGACTTTAGGAAGAAAATGTATACAACCTTTTTTGTACAAAATTTAATGCTCTATCTTTTTTGTTTGATACATTTTTTAATAAAATTTGTATTTTTAAAAAATAAATGCAAAAGCTACGAAGAAACGTAATTGCTGCTAATGTTTTTTAGTAATGGGCTAATGGATCTGCGTTAAAATCTAATCAGATCTAAGTTATGCCAAGACAAGTATTTAAAAAAAAATTATGTCGATACGCTTATCCGTACTCGATATATCGGGAGACAAAAAATCGGAACGTACGTACGTACGGACGCAGGTACGTACAAGATCAAGGATACAAATTTTGTTATTGTTGATTTGGACTCCTTAGGATCTAAAACGTCGACATTTGATGAAAAACTATAGGGTAATTTTTTGCCGGGAACTGACCAAATTCAATATTTCGTCCAGACTATTTGATAACCAAAGGTGGACGTAACTTGCGATTTAAGCTACTACGAAATACCCCAGAATATAAGGAATTATACGAGAATATTGTGGTTTACAAGATGGTTGTCCGCCATTCTCGATGCACCATTTTAATTATAGCACATGCAATGTCAAATTTCCGATAAGCTATCGCAAAAATCCGTGGGTGTTGCATTTCATAAAACTACGAGATACTAAAAAGTACTGACTTATAGGAGGTATTTTTGGAAAGGTTATTCCCGATTTTGAGCTAAAATAGTAATGCTTTCTTTTCCGATCATCATCTTACATCATAATTCGACGAATGATACTTACAAATGGTTCCTTGGTATGAATGCGTGAAGCAACTATTAGGGGGGGGGGGGTACCATTCGGTACATTCTGGATTGTGCTCTGATTAACTTAAATTCGTATTAATTTTGTACAATCTTATTTAATGGATTTTGGGCATAAGTTTCCATTAAATTGTGGATTCAAATTTGATTTAAAGAAAAAATACGTGGTAAAGTTCATTTTGCATACGATTTTTTTGCTAAAAGAAAGAATAACATTTTTTTTAACACACAAAACCAACCAATTACCACAAAACATGCGATAATGTACGCAAATAAACGTTGTATGCAACGAACGACCGAACCGATGTTTTGCCGACAATTTTTTGTAGAAACGGAAAGAAAAATCTAGCAAACTTATAAGTAGGAGAATTTATGGTGAAAACTATCAATATAAAGGTTTTCACGCAAGCTGATTGACACCAATACCATTTATAATGAACAATAGAGATCATTCGACGCATTGGTAAGGGAGCTATAGCTTGATAAAATGGCAGCGAGGCGCGTTGCAAAAACTTCACCTTATTTATGCACTCCTTAATACGAGATAGTGGAACCGTCCAAACCCGGTGTGTTTTACCGACAGCTATTATGTGATAAGAACTCTAGAAAAGTAATTACAAAAGAGAGTAAAATGACCCATCGCCAGGAGCGACTGCGTGTATGTGCGACAGACACGAAGTAGTGAAGAGCTGAGATTCTAGGAGGAGGCCCGCCGAGATAGGTGGGAATTCAGAGCCGCAGAGTGATGAGAGTAGAGAAGAACCAGAAAGTGAGCACGAACCACTTCCAACTTCACCAGCCGTTAGGCGGAAGGTTAATTCATCCAGGTCACAAGTCCAATGAACCAAAATATGTCTCTGTGCCTTATGTTTCACCAGCATTCTCATGCCCATTGTTACCTGCGACGTTCCAATGTTTAATTAACCGCTTCAGGTTGGAACCCATTGAAGAAGTTTATTGAAGTAAACTGGCTGACCGTATGGCCAAGAAATATCAACATTCGCTTTAAGAATAGTTTGCGCTTAATCTTTCGCCACGGATTAAACTGCTCGGAGAAGATTTACGAAGGGTGAAATGAAGATTGGATGCTGGCTGAAAACTGTTCATTGCGAAAATATTTTATCGAAACCTTTCTCTATCAGGCTCCTGATCGCTCCATCAGTTATTCTCGAATAATTGACCCGTCGTCTTCCACAAATGGTAATATACTTTTCAACCGTCTAATCCAACCTTAGCTATCATGAGAGCAATCTAAATTTCGAAAGTGTAATTGAAAGGAGTCGTGGACAAAACGTACGATTGCAGGTAGAATTGCAATGTAATCGTTAGGATTGTTTCAGTGACTTTCGGATTGTCCCCCAAATTATGATTATGATGTCGCGAGGATGGGTATGAGTACATCGCTCCAGAATCATCAGGATTATCAGATTTGGGGTGGATCTAATTGCCAGAATCCGACTTCGTCGAGCGAATTGCTACCCGCAGACGTACTTCGTGCCGGAAAATGGCATGAAAAGTTGCTAAGTCGGTACAAGCTTGAAATGCAAGACGCTGAACATCTCACGAGGGCAGTCTGCAGAGAGCAGCCGAATTTGGTCGGGAGAAAGCGCCGACGAGTTAGCTGCAACTAAGTGGGGCGGTGACGTCGTGCACAGGTCGCATACCGGAGGAAACGTTTGCGATGGTACGGGACGGCGGTCGGGCGCATGCGGCACAATTACAACAATCGTCGAAATAACCCAAAGGGAACGTCGAATCCGAAATGCTTTCGGGAAATCCACTTTAGAAATACACTTCTGCAAGTTTATAACATTTTTCCTCGTTTAGAGCCGAATGCAGATAAAATATCATTGCCGAGACGAGCGCCGGGCGAGTCGGGGAAAACAAAAGATACACCCGGGTCAGTAAGACGCGACAGGAGATATACGACGGGGACACTTCTCCGAAGGTGGATCTAAAGTGGAACGGGGAGGCCTAGGCATCTGGAAGCAAATAGAAGCAACGAAATACATACTAAAGTTTATTTACGGGTAAACAAAGGTGTGCGGAAAATGATGAAAGGGGAAGAAAATAAAAGAATAAGACGAGTCTTGAAATACGGAGAGAAATGAGGCAAGCAGAAGTTGTACGCGTACGGAATGATGGAAAGAATGGGAACGTTACAATAGGATGAGGCATGGTAAAGAATAGGCAAAAATGTGGAAGAGAGAGAGAGAGAGAGAGATACAACGAGTGAGAGGAGGAAGGAAAGATCTCGCAGCAAAGAGCGAGCGCACATTTGTGCCGCATGAATAAAACTATGCGTGGTTTACGGAACTTTCGTTTGCCTGTGCTAGTTTTGTGTTTCGAAACAATGACGAGATAGTAGAACGATGCTGAACAAAATGCGTGGAAAGTGAAATTTGAATAATGCAAGTAATGAGACAGTGAAATGATAACGAACAGATGAAGGGGCAGAGTAGAAAATGAGGAATGGGTTGATACCCTCGCAGAACAGCAATACAACATATTTTAATACTAAGATACTATATGTGAACACTCGTCATGATCCAAAAATTACAAATTTCAGTTGTGCGTTGTTACCGTTTTTCAATTTTATGTTATTTGTAATAGTTTTGGAAAGCTTTTCTATATAAATGAACTTGTTTGCGTGCAACATCAACAAAAATATGTTTATTCTTAAAGTCTTAGAAACCTTTCATTTTTTTGTCATAATTTTACTATCATCAATTTAGAAAAATATGTTCTAAATATATCTATGAATATTCAAAATGCATCATTTATTAGCAACCGGGGACCATACACTATTTGCACAGTCGGAAATTTTGTTTCTTCTCACATTAAAAAGCGAGTATTCTTAAATTAAAGAAGCTAAGAAGGGTTTGAATATTTACTCATTGCGACGTGCTGTATCTGCATTCATGTACACAGGTATATGCAATGTGCCAGAGTGGGGGTAATAGTGGAAGTAAATGGTTTACTGGTTACAAAAAAAGCTCACTGTTACGAGAAAGCCACTAGTGTGTGGTTATACTGTACAAGTATGAAATCTTTACATTTCAAAGCCAAAAAATATGCCAAAAAAGCGAAAAACCAAGAGTCACATCACGAATTCTAGGTTACACTTTGTAATGTAGCGTTTTCACAACTTCTTTAATGTTTTTGAAAATTTTACATATAAATAGCCAAAAACGTAAAAACACGCGATTATAAAATTTGTTGTTCCTTTCAGGAGGATCTAAGAAAACAGTGTTACTTCAGTTTTCCTCACTTGCGCATGCAGAATATGTTTAATTGACAAATGAAAACCAGTACTTTTTAATACTCAAAAAAGGAGTAAATCTAGACGTAAAATAAGACCGTTGCTTATAACTAACAATAAATGACCGATCTTTTTTAATGACATGCTCCCCATTGACCAAAAATAATATTGACATGTATGCTCGTTTCAAAGGTCAAAAATAAAAGTAACCTCAAAAGTAACTTGGAAAATTATTTTTTAGGCCTTTACAAAGTGCGATGTCCACAAACTCATACCCTAATCCAAAAACTTCATATTTAGAAATAGGTTGAAAGACGAAAACTATGTAATTTTTACTTGAAATAGAGCACACTTTATATTTCATTCTACCGCGTTAATTTGGTTAATTCTCAGTTCATATATTTAATCGGTGTTTTAACAAACTCAAATAATCCTCTTCACTCCAATATAATCAGTTTATTCAGCTGAAATCAACCGTATTAAATTCGTGATTTAGAATTTTGAATTTCTGTGAATTTAGATTGGCAATCAGCGAAAATATTAATTTTTAAACGCATTGCTACTGTTGAAAGTATGAAAGCTGATCACTATGCAGTAATAAATTGTTAATAATGTTTTTGAATACTTCGGCAGTTCACGACTAAAATAAGATTACGTGTCAAGAGAAATTTATATACAACTTAAAGCCAATATGCAGTCCAAAACTTAAATATGAACAAAAATCTGGGGAAATTCTGTTTTTTATATATACTAACATCCGACATTTCACGCAAATTGGTAAGCTTGTAACTATATTGGCCTAAGGCCCATCCCTACATCGGAGCAGGACGTTTTGGCGTTCGTCGTTTTGGCACCAGGACGTTTTGGATTCGTCGATTTGGTGCAAAATGTTTTGGCGTCAGATTTTTTGACGCCAGGCGTTTGGCGCCACTACTGTTTCTTAAGTAGCCAGAAGGTTATCCATAAATAAACCACGTTAAGTTTTTTCAGGTCATGTTTGGCCCTACCTCCCTCTACTTATTACCATGCAGATATCAACCTGACTCTCTCTCTCTCTCTCTCTCTCTCTCTCTCTCTCTTTCTCTTTCTCTTGAATGTTATGAAACATTTGAGATGTATGTAAAGTATAAAATATTTGAGTAAAGTAGTGGTGACGTTGTATTGAACGTTTTTGTTCCTCAGAATTTCCCCAGACAGAAGTTCCATATGCAGCCATATTCTTGTAAGGATTATTAGGGGTTATCGCAGTTCTGACTGGTTAGGTTAGGTTACTTTTAGGGTACGCAAATGCTGTTAGGTATTATTAGGGATAGGCAGAGTTCTGACTGCTGAAGTTAGGTTAGCTTCGTGACGTTGATATTTCTCCGCGTCCCCCTTTGTACTACACAAACTTTGAACTAAAATGATTCTCAGGACAAAAACCACGGTCAAATAGTCTGTCGCCAAAACGGCGGGCCCAAATCGTCTTGCATCCTTACACACACATCCCTAGTAGAGAAATGAGCGAATTCTGCAAGCAGACTGAGAGCAGATCTGCTGAAGACTGTAAATGGAGTATGTCCGAATTTGCGCGATGATCTGCCGTCAGATCCTTCCTAAACAATCGAAAGTGTTAACTAACTGCAGAATCTTCTTTGCTTTGTTTTCGGAAGGAAAACTTTGGTTTCTTTTATAAAATAAATCGCAGTCTGTGGGAAGAATCTTCATCGTTATGAACTCTACCTTAATACGACGGTATATGTCAAAACCTATAATAAGAATCTTCGCTATAACCAATTGAAACTCTTATTGAATGCAGTCTGCTTTACTGCGTCACCATGGATTTTTCAGTACAAAATCATGAAGATTCGAATTTTTTTTACAAAAAATATTAAAACTTAAAAGATAAGAAAAAATTATTTAGTACGGTAAATTATCGGCAAATTGCTTTAAAATATTCTATAGGAGATCATATACATATAGCGTAGAAAATAGCCGGAATTTTGAAAAATCGATTAATAATTTTTAATTTACGTTTTTTTTTTCACAAATTATTTGCACAATTTTTGTGCAATCATGGAGTGTTTAAAATGTAATTTTGCAATATCAGATTTTGGAATATTATATTCAAAAGAATGTTTCTTAAAACGAATAAAAAAATGAATTATGTCGATTATTTTAAAAAAGAGAATCTGAAAATTTGTATCAAACTTAGGTATTCAAGTTATTTATTAATCATTAATTTAAATGAATTGTATACCGAATCTTCATTCCAATAGTGTATAATATACTTTATAATATACTATACATGCAAATTGATTTTGAAAATTTGTAAATCTGAAAATTTTCAAAATTCTGAAATATTTCGAAAACGGTAAGTCATACCCGAAATCTGACAAAATTTCAGAGGTTGTCACAAGGAGGAATGACAAAATTTCTTTCAGTTTGACGATTTCTTAGGTTTAAATTTTATCGAATCGCAAAATGTTATTGGAGTAAATTGTAGGCTTTTTCAAGCTAATTTCGAGGTAATTTTACGCTATGTATAGAGAGGACTGAGTTAGATTGGAAAAATAACAAAAAATGGAAAAAATAGCGATTTTTGTCCCTTTATCGCGATTTTGGCACCGTTTACCACCTCATTAATCATGTATCATCGGTAAGCCAAAAAACAATTTTTTTACGGACACCCTAGTGTATACGTGTATGTATGTCAGTATTATAAATTTCAGCTTTCAAACAAATTTCTAACTTATGAAATAGCAATCGACTGAATTTCCCTTAATATTCTAGTCTAGCTAAACTAACATTCTGCTAATAGATTCTTCCAGTCATCTGTATGAGAATCACGTACCATTTTACCAGACATAAGAATCTGCATTCAGTCTGTATTCAGGTATCCCTATGCAGATTATTTATAAAAATAAGCTTCTGCTGAAGATCTTCTATACGACTGCATTGAGTTGACGTGAAGAATCTTGTGCGAAGAATCATCCATCAAACTGCAATAATTTTAATCTCAGATTGTCATTACAGAATCTTCTTTCCTATGGTCATGAAGATGACTCTACTAGGGATGGCAACATTTTGTATAAATTCGCAACTAACTTCAAAAAGTGATGATATTAGCCTTTCTTTTTTGATAATATTCAATATTCATAATAAATTCTTTGTTGCAATCGATTATGTAATACATACACAAATTTACAATACTGCCTTCATCACTCTTATAATGATGGATACAAAGTTCGGAGGGTTTAGTCCAACTTTAAAACGAAAATTAGTCCTATCATAAGAGTGTCTCAATTTTCATTCTATTAGGAATGAATTTTCATCTTACAAATTTAGCGGAAACATATTACAATCGATTAAAGTGAGGTCCATATTCTTTAATAATATTTTCAAATAATAAATAAAAACTGAAAACATATATTTCTTTAATTTTGCAAATCACTAGATTATTTGAAGGTAAATGGAGCGACTTCCATAAATAATTACAAATTCATTATATCGGTCTAAATTGTTGCAAGGCGCAAATCGAGCAACTTGAACCGGTCACTTGGAGCTCGTTATTGCAATAGGCAATACCGCAGATGACCGCCGACACAATACACGCCGAAATCTATAATTATGACGTGAATATTGAGGTACGTTACGAAACACTGTCTGTTATTTGGGATAATATCGATTACAATGCTATAGCTGCGAACATTACGCAATTTACTTTTAATGAATTAAATACAACATTTTCAAAATAACAGACATGTTTCAAATTTGCTACCTATCTACTATAAGTGAGAAAATATTTACTAAAAGTGTAACCATACAATAGATTATTTGTATGGATCAAATACTCTGTGCGATTTTGAAAGTTATGAAATACAGAGCTATTAACAATGCAATGATCTGAATTTTGAGTCTCCTTTTAAAAATTTTGAAATTCTTTTATGACTTGATAACTTTAAAGAAAATATAAGTAAATTTAAAGAAAAACCAGGGAAATCGCATGGAAATAAATTTTGTAGGACTTTATGATTTGACATAATATATGTTTATTATCAACAATAAATTAGATCTAGCTTTTTAATATTTAATTACAGTCTACAATTCTTAAAGTGAAATTAAAACATTCAACGCGTTTTTATCAAAACAGCATTTTCGGAGTTTATGTCGGTGATAACTCGAAACTAATTATCCGATTTAGCTGAAACTATAGGATATCCTTATTATAGTATTACCTTCTATATGAAATGAAAATTATTATAATATTTCATTATTTAATATGAAAAACTGTGATAAAATGGCGGAAAAAATGATTTTTTCGAAAAAGTTACGCCAAAAATGCAAATTTTTTTTTCACTTTTTTTTCAATTCATCTACTGACTGTGAATGTAATTAATGTAAATTTTTCTAATTTTTTGATTTCATAACAAAATTGCGACCAGGAGAGCCGGCATAAGCAAAACACAACGACTTTTTCAACTCCATCTAACGGCCGCCATTTCGTTGAAAAAAATGTTAAAAAATATTTTTGTATACTACATGAATATACTTATAATTTTAAAAAAGTTTCGATTGATTTGAATAAAAACTTCCCCTTGAAAAAAAATTTTCAAAAATGATCCCCCTTAAGAGACTTTAATTTTAGAGAGTAACTGTATCCACAAAACGTGAAATAAAGCCGATATCTACGGTTTATGGCATCTAACGTATTTCGTTAAATAGCTAACTGCAAAACAGAAGAAGTTGTAGAGGAGGTGGATCTCACTGGGAGCATTTGAAAAATTATTATACCGTGCATCGTAGTTAGCGATAAGTTTTTATTTCATTTTCGATTCAAGATGGTCTATCCAGTACGGGGGATATATTTTGAAAAAGGGGTTTCTGGTCGTCATTATGAATCCAATGTATATTTGCTGAGATTCAAGGTCCCGGGGTTCAAGGGTAGTGGTGAAGTGATCTATAATTCGACGTAGGAATTAAAAAAATATGTAGCTCCTAATTTTTTTTAACCCTTATAAATTCATTAGCGTTTTTTTATGTAACATTTGGTAATGTACCATTTTTACTCTATACAATTTGTGAAGTATTAAAACAGGTTGCAATTCATGATGTAGAAAGGTATCATTCCTGTATCTGAGCCGCATTGTTTCAAAACGAAAAATGAATCTCTTATGTAAGAGTACGGAAAATATGGGCATCTCCTCTCTCTATTTGTTTACGGCATCTATAATGTAATGCAAGAGAAAATTAGACGATCTGAAAAGGAAATACTGCCTTGACATGTAGTCTCCTAATCATGCATCAATATAGTAACGTACAGCGGGTGGGATGGGGGTGAAAATGAGAATTGAAAAAATTTCATTCACATGATAGAAAAGAAAACGAGAATAACACGAAAGAAAGAAAGATATATGGTGAAGAGTGCATGAATTGATGATTGATGATGTGGCATTGGGGTGGAACACGAAACAAGACCGTGTGTTGTTAGAGAATAAAAAGGAGTTAGAGGGAGAAATAATATCAAACGATCGATATACAATTAGTTCTAAGATCGTAAAGCGATTTGTTGCATTTGTCAAAATAATACTATCTAAGTCGGAACTGGTAGAAATTTTGTCTTTTAAATAGTAATGCAATATTTGACTAATACAGTAAAATTATACATATATAATATTATCATTACCAAAAATTTGCGCGGATATTTCTTCCGACCACCCCAGACTGATTCAATTAGTACAATTTTCTACTAACCTAAATTAATCTGCTTACAACATATTGATCTCAATCTACTATTTGCAATTAGTGCAAGCAACTTATATGACTAAACTAATTCATTGATCACGTTCGAAAATTTAATTAATTTAATATTATATTGGAATTTTTGTCAATGCAAGGTTTATGAGGTAATATCAACCGATGGTAATTGGCTGAAATATTTTCCAACGTTCTTTGTCGAAATCATTTCGATTCCCGTATAGGCTCTTTCGCGCCCAAAGGTCCTGGCGTCTACTGAATGTTTTTCTAAGTTCCTCATTATTTTTTCTGCATTTTTTCATATATTTTCATATATTTTCAATTTCTCTATATTTTTCATATATTTAATACCTAAAATTAGCACTTTTAATATATTCATTTCAAAATTTTGTTTAAAAAAAACGTACATTAACAAAAATTCCAATATAATATAAAATTAGTTAAATTGCTTAACGCGATCAAGGAATTAGTCTAGTCATGTGCGTTGTTTGTACTAATTGCAAATAGCAGATTGAGATCACTATGTTGTAAGCAGATTAATTCAGGTTAGTAGAAAATTCTACTAATTGAATTGGTCAGCATTGGTCGGAAGAAACATCCGCGCAAATTGAGCACGCAATGTACTTACTACTACTACTGATAGTCGTCGATGTGATACACAGCAGAACATTTCAGGGAAATGACTTTCTATTTTGTATATGAGGGAGATTACAACCCCTCTCTCAGTACCAGTAGTTTATTGCTTTTGGAATATTGCTTATGGCCATGTAACTCAGCATTTTTTACCTTTTTCCCTCCCAAAGGTGACGTGATATCGAATCGAAAACTTCATTTCGAAACTTCATTTTTGTTTAATTTTCAATGTCTTAATACTATAAAACGACACATAAAAAAACTAAAAACAAACTCTTTCAAAAGTAACGGAAATAAAGAGTCTGTCTGATTTACACTCGATATGATTTTATTCGAAATTCCAAAAAGTACAGTTTGATTCCACAGCTATATAATGCTTTAAGAGAAGAATTTCCGAAGTGATTCATATCAAACGGCATCATAATCTATTTAATAAAACCGAGGACGCTGTTGATTTAAATAAGTCATGTATTAAGTGTTGTGAAATTAAAATGTCACCCCCCCCCATCTTAAATGCATATGTATAATTACTGGTTTTTTAAAGATCAAGTTATTAGTCAATTGGGTTAATGAAGCGGAAAATTCCTCAATATTCATCTTGATAAAGGACTCAAGATTGTCCAAAATGTCGACAAGTTACCAAAAATAGCAGAATTGTACTGAGAGTTACTGACAAAAATTAACATATTCTACTTGCAGTAGTAGGTTCGTGACCTGTTATTGGCAGTAATGTTTTCAGTAACAAATTCTGTAGGTTAAATTTGATTATTTTTTATATTTATCATTCCTACATTTTATTTCTTTTTATTCGGTCCCTATATTATTAGATCATTAGTTGCATGCACAGTAGTAATCACAGACTATCACCCCGATTCATTCCGTTTTATCGAATTTGAACTGACGTAATTCTTCTATTACACCGTACATTTGGCACCGATATGATCTTACTATACTAGGTAGATTTTTAAATTAACATTTTTGATAATGAAATCCTTTACGAAAATATGAAATTATAAAACAGTATATGTATGTTATACTCTCAGGGACGCAATTTTCAAAGTAAAAAAGAATTCACTTTAATGGAATTACATACCAAAATAGTCGTTTTTCAATTTTTTTAAGACATAACATAACGATATATATATATATATATATATATATATATATTTAAACATGTTTTTAATGTTGATAGGTTGTGCGTTATTTTCGAAGTAATTTTGTGCGTGGAATCCTAATTTGAAATTAAAATCGAGTCATCCCGTTAGAATGTTTCGATGTTTGACTGTGGGTACTCGAAAATTTATTTCTTTTTTTGAGGTTATGTACAGGACGCTGAAATTATGTATGGCGTTCGTTATTATTGAACCATTTAGTACTACATTCATCCTTCGAAATGAGGTAATAATCAAACACCTACGATTTTTTTCTAATGGTTATGGCTAGTTTAAATTGTAATATTTCTTCCAGCAATATAATAAGTATTTTCAATCCGCCATATTGGAAATGCGATATGAATTTCCATGCTATAGAGAGTCCAATATCGCTTCAGCATATGTGTCCAAAGACAATTATCCAGTAGAAACATTGTTGCGTAAATGCCATAACATAGTAGATACAAAATTATCAGGTGGTTGACTAATAGCTCATGGCAAAGGATGAGAGTGTTCTAAACGGTTTATATAGTAAAATAGTATACATCCAAATTAGTTGCATTCTATATGTAACAAACAACAAAAATTTCTCTGGTATATATCCTCCTATATATCTCAAAATCCTAGAGTCAAGGGCTGATTTGGCCATGGGATGTCTGACCTGTGTTTTCACTCAACATTTTATGCGGTGAAAATCTTGCTTGGATAATAAAGTAATTCCAAATTTGATAGGTAATGAACTTGTTAATAGGATCATAATTTCGATAATTATCGGCCTTTTTAATATTTTTATGCTTTTACGTTTTTTTTTCGAATTTCTAAGAAAGTCTCTAATTTGTTTGCACCTGACTTTATTTGGAAAATAATTCTAAAGAATAGCAGAATATCAATATTTCTTATACTGTAATTCCAGCAATTTTAATTCATAAAAATAATACAAAATTGTATTTGCATACAAGTTTATTTGAAAAATTAACTTTTAACCCCGTAGCTGTCAGGGGAAAATCAGCTTTTGTGTTCGAACAAAATTTTTATTGTTTTACCCTATAATTTTAGTCTTATGGTTTTGGAGGTCGCTGAACCCGAATCTGAAATCGGATTTTCAGAATTCAAAATGGCGGATCCAATATGGCGGACGCAAATTCGAAAAATGATTCGATATTTATGAAAGTGTGTACCTTAGAGTTTTTGAGGTTGTTGAATTTGAATCTCAAATCAGGAATCCTAAAATTCAAAATGGCAGATCTAATATGGCGGAAGCAAATTTGAAAAATGGGATCTTCCTACGATGATTCATAAGATTGTCAAGTGGTATAACAAATGATGCTTTCAATTGGCGATGAATGGTTTGTTAAGGTTTATTCGTTATAATGTATCCGAGCTTCAGAAAATTAGAGTCCGGACTCAAATTCTAAATTCGCCATCACGAACATCTATTTTTCGAATTTGCGTCCACCATATTGAATCCGTCATTTTGAATTTTAGAAATCCGATTTCAGATTCTGATTCAGCGACGTCCTAATTACCCCAAGGTATTCATTTTCGTCAAAATCGAATCAGTTTTAGAGTAGGCGTGCGACATATTGGATCCGCCATTTTGAATTTTGAAATTCCGATTTTAGATTCGGATTCAGCGACCTCAAAGACTATGATTTACCAAATTACGTATACAATCGATGAAGTGTAAACATGCTTTTTTTCACATGCGCACATACATATGGACATGAGGCAAAAGTGGCACGCCTTTTTCTGAGCATATATGCGTCACTGTCGATTAAAGGATTAAGAACTCATATATATTTGACTTTTAGGACTATGTCCGCGAGTGTCATTTTTCAAAATTAATGATCAAAACCTTTCCAGATTTTGTAAATTTATAAAAAAATTATATTAAGTGTTCATCATTACTTGCAGAACAACTTTATCGGTCTGTATACATTTATCTTATGTTATGAAAAACAACAAACAGATATTTGAAAATAATCGTGTCGACGACCATTTTCGTATATTTGACATATTGATTAATTTTAAAAACGAATTACTTCATGCCCGGCAGGTAAATAGATTTCAAATTTTGCATACAAAACTTCTGACATACTTATGTGTAAATATATAAAATTGCAGCACATCAACTTATATGTCAAGAAATTAAAGGAATTTTTGATATTTTCATTGCACTTTATGCTATTTGTCATAATCGACTTTTTGCGGAAACGAATTTCCATAAAGAATAAATTTGGTTGTACCGGAAACTGGTTGATTTTGGCTCGGGTCTCGGACCCCATTTCGATTAATCTCAATACCGAAGCTTGTGCCATGTATCTCGTGGGCAAAGACCTACTTCCACAACTGACCATTTGTAGAGCTCGGTGAGATAGCCGAGCCAAATTCGATTCATTTTTTCAGTCCATCTGGGTTGAAATTGATTTTTCCGGGCAACGGAATCGGGTACAATCCGGAGGAATTGATCCTCCGGTAATTGTTTCGAAGAAAGCCCCCATTCCAGTTTTGAAAATGGAAAATCCTGTACAATAACCGAAATCATTTGCCACCGGCAGGTTACGCGGACCAACTGGTGCCAGAAGTCGACTGCGAGTACGAAGGGAAAAAGGATAAGAAAAGTCACGTCCGATAGGTAGTGAGAGGAACAGAAAGGGAAGAATAAATAGAAAACAAGTTCGCAGTGGGAACTGGTCGTAAAATCGAGGCGGAAGAGGAAAGGCGACCAGAAGAAAACGGAGGGAGAGACACGCGAGAGACGTTGCTGGGAGAGGGAGAGTATGAAAGAGTCCGTGAGATGGCGATGGATGGTTGCAGCGAGGGTGGAAGGATGAGAATGCGCGGGGTTTCGAGCGAGCGAAAGGGAATGATAGGGCGGTATAACGAGGCCGAGCGAAACGGGGTGAGAACGGGGAAGGGACAGAGCACGCAGCATCCCCAGGAGAGAGATGGAGCAAACATGGATGAGGGGAATGGGTATGCATCTGTATGTGTGTGTGAGAGAGAGAGACCAATGGGTAAATGGAGGAAACGATGGGGTAAGAGAGAGAGAGAGATCGATGGATCCTTGCACAGCATCGTTGGCGCGTTCACTCTGGTGCTCAGCGCGCGCTGCCGTGATCTCTTCTCTTGCGAGCCCTGCGTTCCTCAGTCCAGCGTTGCTCGCTGCGAGGATCGCTTCCTCTGGTCAGCTCTCTCTCCCTGTGGTCATTTCTCTGTCTCTCCTCTCTCCCTATACATATTTTTCCGTGTCGCATAACAAACGGGGAGAGACATTCGCGTCGCGATCGTGGATAGTGGACCCCAGACGAAAAGGTTCGCGGCACCCTGGAAAAGCCAGCGGTGCACATACGAGAATCATCGAGGTGATCGAAAGAATCGGGAGCTAAAGAGAGAGAGAGGGAGAGAGCTTTCGATATTGGAGCGAAGGGTAAAACGGTCACCTCTTTCGAGAGTCGCAGTGCGTTTTTTTTTATTCCTCGATGAGGAGTCGGTCGGTCGGCACGACTGCCCCCGTAATCGTCTGCCCGTCGCGAGTGTAGCTCGATGTGAAGTGTTTGTTGTGGCGATTCGGTTCGAGGGCGAGAGGCTGGAAAGCCACGGGCAGAGGAGCGAGGCCAAGAGCTTGCGGGGACCTAACGCGACGAGGAAGGTCGGGTAATCGCGACGAGAACTCGGAATTATGTCGAGGCAACGCTCGCTCCAGGATGACGGCGAGGCAGCACCACCGAGACAGTGAAGAGCTTCCAGTGCATCGCGGCCGCGACCGCCGCGTGCCGTGGAAGCGGAAAGCGAGCGACGTCCACGTCGTCTCCAGGAACGGAATCGTCGAGAGAAAAAGGCGGGAAGCGGCATGCTGCCCAGGATCGTCGTGGACGATTCGCACCCGGGCGGACAATCGAGGTACTTCCGGTTCGTTTTGGGAAGCTTCTGAGAGCTTCGGGGGAGCTCGGAAGCTTTGAGCGGTCCAGGGACGGAGCTGCGGGTCGCCGCGAAGGTTAGAGCCAGAGGATCCGAAACGAGCGCCGACATCAACGAGACAAACATGAGAGGCTGGACTCTCATGGCGGCGATCGCCCTTGCTGCGTCGGGTGAGTCACTCAACACGGAGCGCCCCTTCCTTTCCGTTACTCACGCGAATTATCGCAGGACCAATTAACAATGACACACGAGATTCGTTGGATGGATCTCAGACACAGGGATAATACACGAGGCCACATACACACACGGGGGGAAACCGTAGCCAACCGTACGGTTCTTTTTATTTTACAAGGGGATCACCTTTTCTTTATTATCGTTTCCTTTTATTCGAGTTATCAGTCGCTGCCGCGAATCGAGTGCCGTGCTTCTCTGTTTCAGTCAGTATTAAACTTCCGATTTTACTCCTTTGGTCTGTCTTGACGTGCTGATAAGCTCTTCCCTGCACACAGGGAAATTGCGAACCGAACACGCTCTGAAAAATGTCCCTTAAAGATAGCACAGGTCCGGAATTAGCTTCCGACCGTTATTAAAGCACTGCTTCGTTTTCAATATCTCATCTAAAAGAGACTTCAAAATTGTACCAAGGCGAACAAGATATTAATCGACAATTGTCCTAACCTAGATATTATTATAACTATACAAGTTTTCACAACATATGGTTTTCTTTAATATTATTTTATGTCGACTTTTCTGAACACATATGGGACTAAATCGCGACGGGATCTACAGTTTATGAAGGTGGAATCCGAACCATCTGAGCTTTGGCGTTATTAGACACTTATAAACAAATACAGAGGTATCCCGATGACAGATGGCAGGCAATATATATTTCTTAACTTAAAAGGTTATATTAATATCATAGTAATGCGGTTAGAACATTTTACTATTAAGGCGAACGCCTTCTTATCTTGTACGATAGTTATTTTTACTCATCGTTGCCATATGTCCAACCACTTTTACTTATATTACTTTTAAATAAAGCTCCTTTTCGAGATGACTAGAATGTTCAATAATGTAAAAGTACTACTTGGGAATTCCACCAATACAAAGATTCTAAGACAAACGAAACTCATGCGAACTTTCGATTGCTTCAAAACTTGCCGTTGTGCAAAGCAACGTATGACTGTTGTACGACCAAACGTACGTCTGAACTACTGTATTCAGTTGTTGCATTTGGCACGGCCGTAAGGCATACCTGTATAGCGCTAGTAGCAACAAAAATAATTATAGCAAAGTGACACGTGTTTTAATTGTGTTTCAAACTCAAAATCATAATTAAAGTGCATATATTTCATCAATTCGACTTTTTGAAACGATAAATCGCGGAAAATCAACACAAATAATGACACGGATCAAGATTAGTTATATCTAGAAACTAGACTATACTTTTCTGAATGCTTTCCATACACTTAATCTAAATTCAGTTGCAGAATTGCTCTAGTATATCAGGATACTAAGATATCCTAACCTAAAATTGCAAAAAGCGAGCTTTTTATAAAATTTTTGAGGTTACGAATGGCAGGTTTATTTTTCATATTGAAGCTCATTGGGAATAATTTGTAAGTCTTTTCATTTTGAAATTTCGATTTGGTTTAAAATTGTTTAATATTCAAAAAATCATGAAAATAATATATTTCAGGTTATATTATACTCACAAGTCGTCAATAAATTAACTATTATTCCAGGTATTTGTTAATTCCTGCACTTTCTTAGTTCATCTTCTTACATTTTGTTCCTTTACGCAGTAAATTTAAAATATTTTTGTGCTTTGTTAATCGAAAACGTGATCTATGATTTGAAATGTTTCTTATTTGAAAAAAAATGTTTGTTATAAACCAAAAATTAAACAATCTCAGCGAAAATAAAATTTTTGAACACTTCTAACTCCATTTAAAAAAAATGAAGAAAACATGTGCTTTAAGATCCTGAGCATTTCTTGTGCAAAATAAACATGTCATGAATCTATAACCTAAAAATTGAGGAAAATCAGTGTTTATTGCACTTTTTGATTACTGGATCTTCAAAACTCTATGTGATATAGGAAGTCTGCTACTAGATTTAGATTCAGCAAATCAAAATTAAAAAAAAAAATTCTTGTCAGGTTTCTAGGTAAGGAATTAAGTCTAATTTTGCTGGCCTGTATCATTCTATTGAATTAAGTTTTATTGTGATATCAGAATTAATTAATTCAGGCAATAAATATAAAATACATTAGGCCGGTATCATTTTTGTTTATTTTATTTTACGATTTACTGTCGTTGTAAGGTTATATGAACAGCAGTTGTCATAAGAATCCCATTGAGTTGTTATTTATTCCAGAAAAATAGAGATTTCTTTTTGTGTTTCATATCTCAAAAAGACTGAATATTTTAAATATTTGTAAAATTACCAAACTTAATAAAATATACTGAAAAATATGATTTTGAAAAAAGGATCTGTATACTAAACAATATGTTCTATGCAATAAAATAACGATTCAAATGGTTGAAGTATTTGTAATCCTAAAATTGAAAGAAAATAGACAAATTATTTATTTATATTTTATAAATGGTTTTTTTTTATTTAACGTTTAGAAATCTTTCTTGAGTTTTTTTCTATTTTTGTTTGAAGTATAAAATATACATACCTTTTGAATGGTTTTTGTTATTTGTGAAAGACAGCTGTAAATAAATTGCTAATAAAATAGAGAAATCAAATAAATAAAACATAAACAATGGTATGCCTATTGCCGAGCATATTATGATGGAATTGTGATGATGTACGAATATTTTTCAATTTTTTCAAAATATATTTTTTCTAAATTACGTTCAGAACTATTATGTCACAAAGATAACACAGATGGAATTTTTTTGAAAATGTTGGATTGTTTTTTGACAATGAAAAGAACGAGGGTCAAACTCTAGAGATTGGGTGCGTCAGGAATTGAACCCGAGACCTTTCGATTGCCGTTCGAAAGCTTTTCCAACTGAGCAACGCGTCTACTACCGAATTTGCAACAATAATTTAGGTTTTCCATTTATATTACTTTTGTGAAATACAATTTTTTATAGCCTATTTGCAATTATCTTTAATTGGGCAGACGAGTTTCCGACATTAGGGAAAAATATTACTAGAAAAAAATATTAAAATATTAAGATTATGATTTGTTTGGTATAAGGCATGTCATTATTTATGTTTCATTTAAACGACTGACGAGTATAAAAACACATATTAACACGTAGAGAAATCACATGATTTTAGAAGTTGTACCAATAAAAAAATAAATGATTATTGTGTTTAAAATTAGGTAGCAAATGTATGTTTTTTTACACACTAGTTAATCTTAAACTAAATGCTGTTTTTAAATAATTTTATACTTAACTAAATTTTTAAAAGCAACACGAGTCTATTCAAAATTAAACAAACTAAAAATAATATATTTTAACCTTATTTAAACATTACTGAATTTCGTTGTATATTTTAAATAATTTTTGTAGCAAATTAATGTTTGTTACCATTGTATTAACAATCGTAAATAGTGTAGATAAATAATATCCATACATGTGTTTGTATATTTTATAAAAGTACCTCAGCATTATTTTCCATTATAAACTGTCGGCTTTTAGATAATTTTATTCAAAAACATTTTTGCATTTAATTTGAACAATTACGTACATTCTGCTTGTTAATGAAAACATCAAAATCCAAACACAAATCTGTTTTCTTTTTCTACAAATACTTTGATTTACGCCTCGGGTGTTTATATAATGAGAAATATGTGTAATTTTACTTAAGTTTTCTGTGTTTCTTCTTTATTTATTGATTTAACATTACATTTTAAAATAAAGTTAATCAAACCATCGAGAGAACGTTTCCTTGATCATAATAAAGATTTACTTTCGATGAATTAAATATTTAATTGACATTTTTTAATTAAGTATTAACTTACATTATCAAGAACATTATTGTTGTGAATTGTCATATCATAAAAATATGTTTTTATTGTAATATTGGGAATTTAATTATTTTAGTCATTATAAATGTATTTCATGGAAAGCTAATATCATAAACTAGTTCATAAAAATCTAAAATAGATTGATGATCTAATTTGATGTATCCGAAGTTCCATATTAATTTGTTGACAAACCATCAATTAAACTTTTTCTTTAGGCGTTGCTTGCCATAAATAATTTCGCATTTATTAGTATATGATGATAATTATTGAATAATACAAGCTTGGAGTATAATTAATAATATATTGCATTAAAAAAGATTGTATTATACGTGAACAAATTGTGAAATTAAATTAAATATTAACAAAAATAAAATCTACGATTATTATTATACTCTGAATCTCCTTAAAGAAATGGAGCAAATAAACAGGAAACATCCCTTCAAGCTAAAAGACGAGTCACATCAACACCTACCTCATAGACTGACAAATATATAATAACTGTAAAATATTTAAAATATATTCATATAAATGTAAAGTGTTAATTTAATTTTATAATAACTTGTATATTTCAAAACCGCTGGAAAATATTTGACTTAAATCTTTAATAACATTAAAGGCGAAATTTTCATATTGAAATCTGTTTTTCTGCGCTAATTTTTTACGATCACTGCCTACCTTTAAAATTATAACATTTAACTAATTTAATGTAATTAAATATCTTATATTTTGATGCAAATATTTAATGCTAACTATTTTATGTTTTCCTGAATTTAATATCATGTTTATGATGATATCAAAGTTTCAAGTGACTGAGGATGAAAATTAAAATTATACCTGAAGTTTATAATAACAATAATAATAATCACATTTTATTTTTAAATAAAGAAATAAATGAATAAAAACCTGTTGTATCTTATTGTACAAAATAATAATATGAATGATATTCTTATTAAACAAAGATTAACAAACTCTTCTTCTTAAATAGTTTACATTTAGGAAATAGCAATTTTCATATTTATTTTGCCACGCACGTAATAAGATAATTATGAATTTACTATAATCAAAACTTGTTTCATTTTAAAACCTATACTACAATAAATTTTACATTTATGAGTCGTTATTTCTGTTGATAAAAGTTTTGCAAATATTGAAAAAACTGGTTCTCATTTTACAATGCACGAATAAAATAACAAATAAATCATGTTTGCTGCAAATCGAATTTATTCTACATATTTTACAAAAATGTGCCATAAATCGATACTTGAAGAGCATGAATATTAAACTAGGCTAATAAATATAATTATAATAAAGCTGCATAGTTCTAATGAACATTCTTGCACAAAATTACAAGATAACCGAATACCAATATTATATCAAAATGTTATTTTGTAATTGTTATGAATAAACAAAGTAAGTTTTTAATAGTTCTAGATCTTTATTAAATATTTGACTCACACGAGATACCCTGATTTTTTAGAAAGTATAAGAATAAAATATTTCTGGTTATTTATTTCCTATATACCAGATTCATCTAGAAATTAAACAAACAAAAGCAAGATAAAAAATCTTTAAATATAATAAATTAATAATAACGATTTAATACTTATTTTTTATTATATACCTTCATATTGAAGTCACGTATTTGGAAAGATATTCCACAACACGTACATCTGCCTTACTGTCAACTGAATACGCAACGGAACCTAGCAACCACAAAACACATATGAATAATGTTACAGAGCCTGACATAATCAGTACGTAGAGGCACGAACTGTAAAAAAAATTAGTCTGGAAAAAAGTAAAAAAGTCCTTCATTTGCAAAATAACTGAAAATTTTAAATTAAATATTTTATACATTATATTTATGCATTTAAATTATGACATTGTAAGAATTTTCTTAAATATACTCTTATAAATAACACTTACAGCTTAAAAATATACAAAAATATTTTATAAATAAATAAATGAGAAACAATAATTGAATTAAATGACTTTTAGTACACTTTGAAATATTTAAAATATGTAGAGATAAAAATATTAATTCATAATTCACGGCGACGAAGTGTTTACAGATTTAAACTGTAGTTTATATATACGAAAAGTCCTGATTTAATACTATAGTTTTGAAGTCTAAGTTTTGAAGCATATATCACGGCAACACCTTGCTTCAAAAAGTGTCAAGGAATATTATAACTGTAACATATTAAAATTACTATAATAGCTTTTTCTTTAAATTTATGATACTCTTACAAAGATAGGCAATGCATCGCCCGATGGCAGACGAATTTTACCACATGGAATAAGTATACTACGAAGATATTAAAAAATATTCCGAAATGTTGAACATTCTAAGGGTAATCACGAAAAGGTGCGACATTTTTAGATATTCTTTAAGAGCTTTCAATTATTAATGACTACTGAAAATAAAGTTTTAAATTATCTTGTTAATTTATCAGCGAGTGTTAGCAGCAGCTGTGTCAGTCGATTTATTGACTAAAATAGAGTTAAGCCGCATAACAGTTACTATACACTTTTGAACTCAAATTGATTTGACCAATTTAAGTGAATGTTTCGTTTGCAATAAAGGTATTTCAAACGAACTGTTTTAGAATTGTTCGGTTGATGTTTTTTTTTATCACCGATAAATTGTTCCTTTGATCCCTAAATACTTCGTAAAACAATATAAAGAAGAAAATTTACTCTGTAATATTAGTTTACGTTACTTTACGAACAAACGTTTTTAAAACTACGTTAAAATTTTCCTACATTTTCTATACAAAGCCTCTTTTTCCCTTAATTCCACTACACATAACAGTACATTCCGGAAAAGGCATTCTATGATTTGGTATGCTTTCACGCGAAATGTAGAGTCATTTTACTGTGAATTAAAACGTATGGTCATGGCAACGTAATTGTATGCAATACTAAAATGTATTACACAGTCGAACGTTTTGAAAACTGGTTGAGTCACGATATTGCTATTTTAAAACATTGCGCATCTTCTAAGTGCATATAAATAATGCAATTTCTACGTAACCGTGTGTTCATAAATCATAATGTTAGAGTCTATTTTATTATTGTATCCGCCTCATTAAATTTCATATTTATGCATATTTTACTTATGTAATAGTAAACATTATACATTTTTATATTTCAAATTGAGTTATTCACTAAAATTGCAAATATTTATACAATATGTCGTATATTCCATTGTACCCGAAAATAATTAAAGATTTTGTATTGGGTACAAATTATTTTTCCAAGATGAAAATTTCTTAAAAACAATATAATTGCCTTGTCAAATAGACATTGAATGTTTATGAGCAATTTTGTAGAACGAACATTTGTGTCAACATTTTTCTTCCGAGTCAATCCCCAAACTCTTATATGCATAAATCTAGGTCACTGGTTAACTGCAAAATATGTTTTCGAAACTAAAAAGATCATGATAAATGATTTTCTTAAGATTACCCGCTGTTTTTATCCTTCTATTAATGAAATATTCACAATACTTCCAAAAATTACTATTAATAATCTATCGATGGTATTCTATTTTAAGTTTCATTAGACAGATGCTAATTTTTCAAAATTAGTGAAAACCAGGTCGTACTGAAAACGAAGCAGTGAACTCTATTTGATAGGTGATTGATATGGTTTATTTTATTCTGCAACTGCACACGTTGATCACATTTCAAATAAACATTAGCAGAAACCTATTTTCTCTATTAAAATAGAATATGGGGACATTCAGAGCGCGTTATGTCTCATATTGTTATCGTTCTTATACTACAAATTTAAAGTTTAAATAAAATATAACCACGAAATAAATGTATATGCATTTATTAGTAATTTGCTCACTCGTAAAAAATGTGTTTATGAATTAATAACAACATATAAGTATAAACACATTTTCAGTTATTCCAAATTGAAAAAGGAATTTTTTAAATTGTTTTGAAAGCATTTCTGACATTGCCTTGCAAGGAAAATCAAGGGAAGTTTGCTAGGGAAGGCCATGTCAGAAATGTAATGATTTTCATCAGGGATATCGACCAGACGAATATAAATATGTTGCAAATATAAAGGAAGACGGAAATGTAAACTACTTGTGTTTAGAATGCATTAAAAATATATTTTTGCTTATAAGCGAGTTATTCATAAAACTCTATATTTATTATTTATATAAATATTATTGATAAATTGTCAATTATCTAAAATAATATAATTTTCATACATATATATTTATCATTAAACATTCATACACTTGCAATTAATTTGATAGTAATATTTATTAATAAACATAACTGAGCATTTTTTTTGTTTATATTATATTTTTATGTTTTTCTAACAAATTACATTACACAGCAATCACTTTTGCCATACCTAACCTAATATTTACAAAAGTTAATAGTATAATAACTTACTCCCGAAATTTGTTGGAGTGAAAATTGAGCCACCTTCTTATAAGGACACTTGTTAACTCTTTTAAGATTGAAATCTGGCACTCTTAAGAGTGAATTTTAAAATTTACTCCAAATGAAAGAGTGACTCAATTTTCACTCCAAGAAATTTAGTATTGTAAATCAAGAATCAAATGGATATTGTATTTTGTATAGATAAAGACGGACTAGAAAAATTTGTTTATCTTTACTTAATAACTTACGGATTTAAGAAATCTCATAGTAGATAATACTAATGCGATGATTTTTAGCAAAGTTAGCATTTTTTTACAATGTTTTTATCTTCTTACTGTCTCAAAATCGACTGAGTACAAACAATGCACGTTTTTTGGTAAAAAATATAAAAATACAATTAAAATATAGTTTAACTAAATACTGATATAATATATTAGTAACGGTTTAGTTTAGTGATACACATTTTTTATGTGTTAGAATTGTGAGACAAATTACAACATTCATTAAAAGTTTATGTTCTTCAATTTTTGTTTTCATAAAGCATTGAACTATAATTTTTAATTATAATTTTTATTACCATTTTTATTCTTTTCCTTTTATGCTGCTATTGTAAATAACGAAGTATTTCTGAATACAGTGGCAAAGATAATTAAAATATTAGAATTTTTTTCCAAAGACAGATCAAATAATTAATTATGTATAATATATTTAATACCACTATGGAACTCATATTTATTTTTATATAAATTTCTTTTATTTTGAAAATCTACGCGGAAAAATCACACACTTGGTAACTAGGACTTGGTAAAAAATTCGACCGGTAATCGAAAGGTGAACATTTTTCCCAACGAAAAATTCCAAATAACTCTGAGCTAATAAATGTACAGAATTTTGCTAGGGAAAACAGTTCGAAAACATTTTGAACCCATAAAAATAAACGTCAAATTAAATTTAAATCGGTTAGTTTTCGATGTATTTTACACGGATAAAAATGAGAGAGATGTCTTTGAAAATCAAGATCGTCATATCAATATCTGAAGTAGGATAATTACAAGAAAAAGACTCCAAAAACGAACATGAATTCTTGATTGAAAAACATAGAGCTTACTTCCACGCGTCTTTGATGGTATTCAGATCAATATTAAGCAAATATATTTTTCCAATATGCGGCAACATATTAATATACCGTCAATTTCGATATCCTTTAATGGATGTTTTTTATATGTAAACTCAATAGCTGCCATTTATTGACAGTTTCGAAAAGTTATTAATATGTCGATATGTTATCGCTTAATTACAAAAGTATATCAATCCATCAACTCCAATTTCAGAAAAGCAATGCACTCGACCTCGATTAATGTTATGATATGCAGCAACTCAATTAATCATTATTTTACAATCGTCGTAAATTCCATCGGTATGTGCAGTGATTTTATTATTTTGTGTTCTTCTAAATCGTTATTCGTCGAAAGCTTCGTGCTCTTCGGGGTGCAAATTACAAAGCTCCGATCGTTTACTTGACGGGGAAATTCGTTCGAAAGTGAACCCCTTCGTATTTACATTTCCCGAAGGAAAATAGGTCGCGCCTGTGCAAAATGGGGGAAATTACGTCTGCGAGCATGCGGGATTTTACGGGCGTTGACCGATCGAAATGCAGCGGCGACTTTTCTTTTTTAAGTGAAGCGAAAAGCGTGAAAAAAATATGCTCGCGTCGTGCGTCGTCGTCGTCGACGAGAAGACCTAACTTTACCCGGCTCGACGACGACGTCGTCACCTCTCGTCGGTATATACTATTCGTCGGTCTGTGCGGTCAGATACATCCCTAACCGTGTTTTTCCGCGATGTTACCGCGAGCGCCGGGAAAAAGGCGTGTGTTTCATATACTCGCTTCCGATAGTATAATGATACTGAAAAAATACACCAACGTCTTATAGAAAATAATATCATTTTTTACTTCTTTCTTCTTATTCTTATCATTTTTATATAACATTTCACCCCTTTAATTCATGCTTCTTTCGTAGACAGAAAAAATGTCTTTCTAATGCCTGAAGAAATCGAAAAACCACTCATTTTTATTAATTCTAACTGGTGAAATTTAATGTTAAATCATGCTACATGTATAAAGATACTTAGACTACATCTGTTTAGTTTAGAGGTGCGCATCAGACAGGAAAATTCTCGATCTTATCAAGATCTTATTTCGGGATAACAATCGAGAGGCCACTTCTAGCTCTTATGATCGAATCTGATATGGAAATTTTCCAAGGCGGGATTGAAAGCAAGAATCTTGAAACTCCGATTGATATGCTTATGTCCCATTTTCAAGATCACTATTGACGAAGTCTTGTCTTATCTCATTGTCTAATAAATTTTAAATATGCTTGAAATTCAGTAGAAACCATCTGGAAATAGTATATATAGTTTTGCTATGATATCACATAAATTTTGCAATATACTAGGCCCTTCACTACGAACTTTTCGGGAAAACACATTGAAAATACCGTACTATTCCAAGTTATAATTATTTTTATTAGACTTTATGATCCAAATTTCCAATAGATTGTTATTGCTTTTTCAACTTACCATTTGTGGCATTTCCAATGTTTCTGATATATAAAATATTGTTATAGTATTACTTAAAGTATATACATAGTAGTGCTACCATAATATTAAATATATTATATATTTTTTATTAATTTTTCTAAAGTACTCTCCTAACGTATACAATTTGTATACAAATTTTAATAGCGTTTTTCGTATTCAGTAACAATTTAAAACAAAGAAACATTTTTATTATTCAAAAAGTGTTCTTTTAATTGCAGTTTTTTACATTTCATTACGATACCGTGTGGTAAATAATAAGAAGTGACGGCATGATCTTTTAAACGTTTACCTGTTGCCAGAAAATAAATGGCATTTTTTATTTATAAATGTTACTGCAAATAGTTCCACAGCCAGCAGAAAAGCTCTTCAAAATGTTGCTTGGATCAATTAAAAAAATGTTATAACCAAACAAAAAATTAAAAAAAAATATATATATATTCCGCCATTTCAGATCATTTATAATGCAAAAAGTGGGTGATATTTGTGTTATATTACTTTCTTACAGAAGTTGTATAATCTTTTTGTTTTTATGTCGATAAAAGTAACCGAATTTGAATTACGTTTTAATAAATTCAGATGTTCTCTATGAATGGAAACTGTTTGAAATTAATAAAAACAGAATATATAAATAATGTTTGTAATATTAACTGCATAAAAAGTACACAATGAGAAATGGAAACCTTGGTAAATTTGCAGCCAACAATTCGATACGAAACTTACCCGTTTGTTAAGATAATATTTGACTATTACTTTATATGTTGTTACACAAGTAGTAGACTATTGGAGTTTTTTGAATTAGCTTAGAATACACTTGATATATTTCATTATATCTCAGCCTGTCTACGTGAGCGTGAAAAAAAATTGTCAACTAATCTAATAAGTCGTTTTTACTAGCTTTCGTAACACTGATTTATTAAAAAAGCAAAAAGTATTCCAAAGGGGTATTGGTCGCTTTGAAATAAACTGATATAAAGTATGATTAATAATTGGATAGATAATTAGCTGAATTGATGTAAACATTATAGTAAAACTTTCAATAAAGTGAACACTTTATCCGGAAGTTTTAAAGATTTCAAAGGTTGTAAATATTATACCTTGGAATCATTCATAACATGTAATTTTAATTATTTTATTTTGAATTATTAAAGAATTTTATTTTGAAGTACTAAATGAGTATAAATATCTTAATCTTTATTATTTAGAATTGAGCGAGGTCAAAAAGTAACAACCTATAGGTGTAATTCAAAATATATTAATTAATAAATATGAAAGTGGTTTATAAATGTCATAAAGTGAATTGCCGATTTCAATGATACTAATCAAATGCTTTCACGAGTTAAGGGTATTAATATAACTTGTATTTTCAGTTTTTCAAGTTAGGAACCTATGTTATCGATAGTATCGTCGGAATATGTTTCAAAAGAAATGTTTATCTATGTGTAGTTATTACCTTCAATAGCACACTTTATTCCATCCATATTCCCGGAATATTCCGTTGGAACATTTGGAATGTTCGAAAGTAATATTCCATCCATATTCCAGGAACATTCGGTTGGAATATTTAAGGAACATTGAAATATCCAACGTTTGGAATATTCCAGGAAGATTGAAATATTCTGCATCATAAATATTATTAAGCATTACAGATTGAACATTTTATTGACATGCTTTAACAACTCTATCATTTAATGTACAGGGAATAATAATGCGAAATGAATATTATTTTTTATGCTGATTTTAGAACATTTCTTTTATGAAATCTAAATGTTGGAGAGTTAAGCCGGCCTTCCACTTAGCCGCTCAATTAATGACGTAAAAAATCTCCACCATATATTTGTATTTTTAACAATTACCTACTAGATTTTTAGGTTAATAATTGTGACACCTCATTGAAATATTTCGAAATCAGCTTAAAAAATGATATTCATTCAATTCGCATTATAATTTGATAGTTTTTGGAATATTCTAACAAAATTTATATTGTTTTTAATATATCTAATGCAGAGTATTCCAAGGGAATGTTCCTGGAAAATTCTGAACGTTGGACATTTCCATGTTCCTAGAATATGAATGGAATATTACTTTTGAATATTCCTAATGTTGCTAAGGAATATTCGAGGAACATGGATGGAATAAAGTGTGCTACTAGGGACATACTTAATTTCTCCCTTCACATAACGTATTTATCGACTTTTAAAAAACTAAAGTTACCATAGTCATTTACTAATGTAATTTCCATTAATTTTTTTAAACAAAAATCACGACCGCAATTGATATTTTATAAAACTGTGTTAATAGAAACTTTTTCCGACGCATTAAAAGTCATAAATAAAACATTGCCAAGTCGTTATCCTTCGAGGAGGGACGGAATTCTGAATTTTGGAATATTTCATGCCCTCTTCTTCTTATTTAATTGATACAAATCGCCTCCTTGGCAAAAATATGACTTTGTAATATGCAGCGCTATCCCACACAGATAAATACTGAAATCGGAGTATGCGCAAACGTGTTCTACGAGGCGATTGTGGGATAACGTCTAGTATCCGATGTATCCGTAAGTCTAAAATTTGACTCCTGCTTCTATTTTAACTCGATAAACTTTGCATAAAATATCGGCACACTCGGTCGTGTTTCTTGTGCTGCATTCGCGATATCCAATACATTACAGCGTAGTTAGAAATCGTTTCCGGTGGCTATTTTATTTTAGTTTCGGTTTCCATTTTTATGATGTATTCCATTCGGGAAATTTTTCATACGCCCTCTTTTATCGTTTACGATTTTACTCAACATTTTTATAGGAATCTTATGCGAGTCAAGAGACAAATTTTACGAGAATTTAGCAACGCAATTCTAGTCCGTATAAAAATTCGAGAGCACGAAGTTCACGCCGAAAAAAATTATTTTTATTTCACAAGAAATGTTACAGAGTGTCGTAACTAAATAAATATTAGCTAAGCTTAATTAACATTATATTGTTACAAATGATTGTAAAATTTAATGATTTTCTCGGAAATTATTATGTACTGGCGTTATTGTTATTGTCGTTGAGTAAACTTTTTGCGACCCTTCATCATTTTTAGAAAACGGGGTTATTTTGAATTTATTTTTCATATCTTTTATTCGTTATCGTGCAACATTTTTTCTTGGAAACAAATGTAAAGAGCATTCGTACCCAGATGCGCGCAATTAATCGTACTGCTACGGTTTTCGGTGGGATGTGAGATCGTCGTGGGGGAATGTCGGACACATTAGACTCTCGCACTTACTACATGCACATACAAACACCTACATGAAATACAGGGAATCTGACCTATATGCATTCGTGTTTAATAACAGGCGCTATATCACTAAACTGTGCTCGGCGTTTTAAATGACAAGAGTTAAAACTTAATAACTAAAATTACAAAAAACAGATGTAAATAACGATGAGATGAGTGAGGAAGAGTAATCGCGACATACGGGACGGGAAAATCGTCGCTTCACACACCTTCATACTTTTTTGATACTCTGGATAAACACACAAGCTCGTAAAGTTTCGCATACGCATACACACACACACACACACACACACACACACACACACACACACACACACACACACACACACACACACACACACACACACACACACACACACACACACACACACACACACACACACACACACACACACACACACACACACACACACACACACACACACACACACACACACACACACACACACACACACACACACACACACACACACACGCACACACACACACACACACACGCACCGACACATACACACACACGCACACACACACACATGCACACAAACATATTGACATATTCGTATTTTAAGTATATACTGATTTTCAAAATGCTCATGCGGCATTTTTTCTCTTGAAGAAAATGGCCATTTCAATCCATTATTATTACTTGCAATATGGTGTCACTATTTCGAGAATATAATGTAAGATTGTGCTTCAAAAGCTTTTACATGTTTCAACGTTTTTAGGAAATGGAAGGAAATTCTTATGAAAAAAGCGATAAAAATACTAAGTCATGTAAAAATGTAAAGGATATATATTTTGCAATTTCCTACAATTACGAAGAGAATGGAGAAAAAAGTTGTTTTCATTAATAACGTTGTCGACACCAGCTGAAAGAGACATTTGGGCAATATATTTCGTGAAATTCAGCGCATTTGTCACGTCGCTGCTTGTCAATAGATTATAGATAACCTTCTTCGAATCCAGAAATTGAAAGTGACGTAGGATCAAATGTCAGGAACTCATTCCAGAAATGAGTTCCGCATTTAGATTTTTAATCTGAAATTGAAATCTTTGTCGAAAATATATGGGTTTTATGAATCATAATGTTTAATCCCGCTTATCGGTAAAGTCATATTTTTTATTTGAATATGCTTTACGCATTAAAACGTATTTTACGTTCTGTTTTATTATATGTTACGAACAAATTTTTGGTATTTTTAAATTGCAAGTTATCTACAGTTACGAGGTTTGGACATGGTAATTCGATAAAATGCGATAATATTTCATTCTGTTTTTTAAAGTTAATTATGTATCAATACGTGGCGTCGAATGTAATTTTGTTTAATCTTTTAGCGACATTTATATTTACTATATAACTTATAAATAGTTTGTAATTGATTATATGCGGATTACTAATTTGGTACACCCTATTATTGATGTGCAAATGGTATTTCATAGTTCTTCATCAAAGATTGACTTCAATATCTAGATACGTAGAAAACTCTACACCCGAGTGGAATTGGTCCGATTTGACCCCAATAGAAACAGGGTCCCAGTTGGGATCCAGCCTGGTTAACCCGATTAAAAATTCGAGTCGGGTTTCGGATACAACTAGGGTAACCTGGTCGGGTTCCGATCATAGTCCAGCCAATATAAATCTGACCGCTATGTAATCAGGGGAGCGTCGGATTCCGGACACAACAAGGGTAATCAGACTGGATTCTGGCTAGTGCCCGGTTGAAAATTCTACTTGGGTATTTTTAGAAAGTTTATTTACACTATAAATATAACTTTCTTAAAACAAGTTAAGATATAGTTTTCAATCCTATTTTCTTGGCTGGAATATTTACTTTCAGTTATTTTTAATTCTTTAACAAAAAGTTTTAATATCATTTGAAATAAACTGAAATATAAATGTCAATTTTATACATTTTGTTTATTATGTTACCCAATAAGCATAAGCCATCTCGAATAACTAGAAAAGAGCTGTGGTGACCAAATACAGTTAATTTTTGCTGTAACATAGTCATCGCAGCAACAGCTGTTTCAAGAATTTCGTACATAAATAACGAGACCAATCAGAGCTATTAATACAAATTTCTTCTCAGTTTATAGTAAAGATTGACATGCAAATTCAGTAGATTTTATTCACATCGATAATCAGTTACACACAGTTTGGTTAGATTTTAGAGCACAAATATGTGAAGAAGAAATTTGTCTAAGTATATAGAAAATCTGATATATATTATTAGTAATAGCATACTAAAAAGGAAATTAATTATTAGGCGTAGAAAAATGTAATTTCTTGGTAAGTTTTTTGTATTAATAAAACACTTGCGATTGTTTCCACTTTATAAAATTTTTTAAATAAATGCCATAATTTAAAAAAATATAGTTTCTTTTACCTATATTGTATACAATTTCACTTTATTGCACACAACACATTATTTTCCTTGTTGATATCATGTACATACTTTACTCCATGTTTATTATTTTGTTCCAAAATATATTATATTAATTGGAATTAAAAAAAAATGAGTTCAAAAATTTCCCTCTAAATTTGACTAGTTTATGCTTTAGTTAATACCAAATACACACTATGGTAATCCAGTCTTTGTTGAAGTTTATAATCGCATCGATGTTTTACTACTTACATAAAAGGACGATAAAGCTTCAAACCTCTAGTTATATTTTATCTTTTCGACTACCAAATCTGGCAATTAAAACTTCATAGAAAATATTACCATGTTTACATTTTTTGGAAATCGTTGAAGATCGAGATTTATAAATGTTTTTACTATAGTTTTCAAGAAGTAATACATTCTCTTAAATTAATTACAAAACACGCTCCTTTATATAAAACTCGATATACATTACTCTAAAAAATATAAAAAATAAAATAGGTATAACAAATATAAATGCATCATTTGTTAAATAAAATATAAATAAAAATTCAGACTTAAGAATGCTTTTTTCGAACAACGAAGGTTTCAGTTAAACATGTCTGACTACTTCGACCTGTTACCACTTGCTGCAATATTTTTCATGAAATTTTTGTCTGGAATTTACGTATTGGGAATGTAAATGTTGTTTTTGTTTAATATGTCAATAATAAAATGTCAGAAATTCACGATCTTTTGATATTGTGTTAATTTAAAATTATATATATTTTTATTTAATCAAGTAGTAACAGGCGGCATTAGTAAGGCATATCGTCCACTGCAGGAGACTTTCCATAAATAATCAAGTTTCTGATAAGGCGCAATAATTCTTTTGTTTGATACTCTTTGTTTGGTCGAGGTTGTTTAGATGAGGAACAAAATTAGCGTTACATTTTCTAAAGAATTATACAAAATTTCTTATTAGAAAATGGCTGTATGGGATTAGTACTTACAGACTACATTAAATTCGAAGAAAGAATTTACGTCCGGTGATTATGCCAGGACTTGTTTCACGAGGTAATATTACGTTTGAATCATCTCGGAAATGGCGTAATTAGCCACAGACGCTGGCAGATTAGCCTTTTATACTTGCATATCCGCTTCGAGGATTGTTTTCCATGATTTGGATCCTAATGAAAAAACTACACCAACTTGACCCTGATACTTCTGTTCTTGCATAGGTTATGTTTCCTATATCTTCTGGAATTTATTTTTAATTTTGTTCCAAGGATTTTTCATTTCCTATCTATAGCATTTTTACAAAACTACAGGGTAATCGGAACTATTATAGGTGTGCTTTCAAAGTTTTTATTAATTTTTGAATTCTTCTTCAGTGCACGACCCGTCGTCGTGTCCCAGGAATGTCAACTTATTTTTCCATCAGTCTAGCAATCATTTTAATATTTTCTATTTATTTACAAGTTATATATATATATAACTTGTAAAAAAAATTACTGAATTACTATATTAGTTTCAAAAACTAATAACAGTGACGGAAAAGATTACAATATATTTGAATCAAATTCAAAATAGAAACTTGCGTTTGAGATCAAAGATATTATTTTTATTTTTGAGTAATAAGCATTGAAATAATGTTAAAGATCTGAACTTCAACATATTCTATCAAACATTGTTTTCATCGATTTTGGTTTATTACTTACTTTTATTCAAATCATTTTAACTAGTAAATGTAATATTAGCAAGATAATATACGGTACGGTTACTCCCTATTAAAATTTGTTTAAATCTTTGAAATTAATGTTAAATATGACTTAAAGTACAATGCATTGATGAGTAACTAAATATTTAGTAATTATCATTATTTCTGCATAAATAGATTAAAAAAAACAAAAATCCAGATGTACCATGAAATAAAATTATAACAAACGAGCATATTAACCAAATTTTAGATTTTAGTACAAGACGTATATGATTAATACTCGTGTCGTTAATATTATGAGCTTCATATAGAGAATTATATTTGTAGAATTCCTTAATTTTGGTTTCAAAGACGTTAGAGACTATAATATATGTTTTAGTACGTGACAAGAGAGCTTCGTAACTATAATTAAAGAGTATAAAACGAACCTATTCATTCCTTTCCATACTAAAATAGTCCTTATGTCAAATAAGCTATTAAACGAGACATAAACGTCACAAGGTTGAATAATAAGCTTATGACGATTGTTCTGAGATAGTTAATGTCTCGGTAAATGAACGCATATAAAAAGATTCTCGCTCGAAGGATATGAATAAATAAAACATACATTATAAAATATGATTTATGTGTGTTCTGTAGAAGATTGAAACTTTCAGTTTTCCCGCGTTACTTAGAATGCGTTCTCTGATAAGGCATTGTTGTATGTGTTGCATCCATTATTTCCATTTAGATTTAAATTAAATGACAGTAAATTCGTTAATATATTAAATATCATATGGAGATTTTAATTTTGATTAACTGAGGGCTAGTATTTTAGTTGATTTAGTTGATGAATCCATTACCTCTTTTAATACTTTGTTTTTGGTATTAGTGTACTGAAGAAGAAATTATTTTAATTGTACAGAAAGATAAAGATTCGGCACTTTTCTGTGATGATTAAAAATAAAATTTGAATTTAAATTATCCCGAAGAATTTAGTTTTATTGTATTCTATCATGATAGTCATAGTATGTCCATATTTATTATCTGCTTATTTATTAGATCATCCTTATCCTTAGATCTTTTTTCGATATGGCTTTGGAATGCATTATACAAAACTAAAGTTGGAATCCCATATTTCTGAAAAACGGTTGAAACCTAGTCCAATTTCAACCTTTATAATTTAAAATTTAAAGACTAACTAATATAAAACAAATTACCAATAAATAAATATTTTTCAATTTAATTATATTTACAATCATACAGTTTTTTCAATCCTTTTTCTCAATTTATATGTATTCCCTTATAAAGACTAAGTTTTCGAACCTTATTCCATCGGTTTTATCTTAAGGTAAAATTTATTATGCTTAGAAAGCAACAACAAGGCGTTACAGCTTTCTTTGTAATAACGACTGATGTTAAAGTTGTTTGTGTTTGAAATCATTTAGTAAATCCGCTATATTTTTTACGTCCTCTATTGGAATCACTTCAATTTTCAAACCACGGTCTTTTGGAAAACAATGTCTAAAGAGACGTTAAAATGTGGTTAGATACAAGGAAAACAAAAGAAAATAGGTCATTTATGAAAACTGCAGAAAAAAATTGGTATTATAGCTTTATAAATTATATAGCCTAGTTGTTACTTTGGAAAAAGTCTTTGTTAACATTCTATTTATGTATTATTATTTTTAGAATTTTGTTCTATACTACTCATAGATTCCCGAGATTTCAAGTATTCTAAAACAGTACAATAAAGTTAAGATTTTACCATTTCACACAGAGGTTCTCCATGAAAATTTACAATAAAACACAAATTTAATCTTGTATACATTGAAAATAAAGTTAAAATTTAATGGCAAACGGTACGATCGACCTTAGTAGTGAATTTTTAACTTTCTTTTCAAGATAAGAAGAATGTTGCTGGCGTTAAAATTTGACGACACCTGGGACGCGGGTTCGACATAAACAAAACCTGCATTTTTTAATCCTTCTATCTCAAGTATTCTAACATCGCGAAGCAGCGCGAGCATTTTTAGCCCCGTATTTAAATTTGCAACAGCAAAAAATTCACGAAATATTGCTGCCGTGAATTATGGGACATAACCGTTGCGAAATTTATGGAATATCTAATGACTTTTTGAAGTGTAATTAGTAGTTTTTTTATTCGTTATTATTAAAAATGAGTTCAAATGTTTTTGGCCGAATTAAGTTTTTATCGCGGAGCATTGATTACCGGGTGGATTATAATAATGACCATCTCCTAATTTTCGGCTTACATAAGAACTAAGCTTTGGTATGTTTGTCGATAACGTCGCTTATCGCCACTGAATCGCCGGCACGGAACAAACGGTGCGCCAAATGCTTATTACGTCGACGATGATAGAGATGCTGCAGATCGAGCGTAATGCAATATCGCGATGGCCAAGAAATTGTCGATTTAGTACAGTGTGCGATAGTTGCTTTTGATCATGGGCCGCTCAATTTCGACAAATGGCTTAAAACCTTTGGACTCGTTCGCCATTCATCCGCAGCATTGGCTTTTTGGATAATTGGTCTTTCATCATTCGAAAATCTTGATTCATTCCGGACCATACCTACCAGTTTTACGGCCACGATGGAGATCCGTCCGTCTGAAATATTACAACTTTTTATTAAGCGTAAAAAAGCCTGATGTACAAAAGTACTTGCCTTCACCGATATAAAAACTTCGGTATAAGTGAAACAAGTTCTAACTTCATTTTGTTACGTCGTTAAAAGTTAAAATGATGTATTACTTACCGGATCAATTCAGAAGAATATTTCATTATTAGCTTTAATTACTTTTAATAAGTTTAATATGCAGTTAAATTTACTTTATGTACACAATATTCGCAGTAAACATAATGCATTTATATACGAACATGACATGATTTTGTTACAATAATCTATACTTCGATTTCAAGTAACTGAGAATTAAAAATATAACATATTAAAAATCGGAAAGTGGAAGACTTTCTGAATAAGTCTGATTTGAACGATGATCCATCACAAGGTTTAAAATTTAGGTAATATCTATAAAACTAGGTATAGTATCTCTATTCGATTTATTTAGACCAGTTTCATTGTTTCTTAATTTCTCGGCTCTTTTAAATTAATATAATAAGTACTGATAGTTCTTGGTGTTTGTAGGTCCTTTCCATTATAATATGTAAATAAACCATTGACCTTGAACCTTGAACGTTATTTCAAGGTCAAGGTTATTTGTGTGAATGGGGGCGATTCTGGAATCGTCACGGTTATTATATTCTTACCTAAAATATTGTGCTCTTTCCTAATTTATACAAAAAATAGGAGTTCCCATTTAAAAAGATAACCTTGACTTTGGAATAACCTTGAAGTTCAAAGTCAAATTCAGTTGTACCATTAAATAATCAGGAAAAAATCCCTAAAACTTTCGTAGTATTTTCCCCAAATTAAATCCCGCCGAGATATTTCGCTATATCGGAACTTGTGGATAGCCTTGATTGTATAACTGTGCTGAAACTTAAGAAATAAATGAATGTGAATTAAAAATCTGTTATTTATTTTGGTTTTTAATAAGAATTGTATACTACCTTTTAAAATTTAAGCACCGAACGTTTGAAAATAATATTAATTTTATTGCACGATTCATTGAAGTGTATTCAATAAAGTAAAGGTATAAACACGTGCAATGAATGTGCTAAAAAATACGTATACAATCTATGTAAATTAATAAACAAAACATTTTGTAGAGTATGTCTTCTACTAGTAGTAAATCTACAAGAAAACATTCTTTACAACCAAATATTTGGCATACAAATAAAATAGTATTGATTGAAATCAACGCATTGGATGTTCATTTAATATTCCCTTACTTTAAACTCGCAAATTTTGAGAACAATTTCTTAAAGTAGTTAATAAATTCATTTTTAAATGGTTACATAACCATAATATTTTAGATTATTAAAATTTCTTTTTACGATCGTAAACATCAATGAAAGTTTAAGAGCTGCCTTTGTATACTTTATATATTTCTTTTATTGTGTTGCAAACTTTTCATGTCTGCATATAAAAGTTCATTAAAATCGGGACGTTAGCCTTTGAGATTAGGCTAATCATTTCAAGGAACACTGATCGAAATATCTTACAAGTACTTTTGTAAATCTTCCGTAAGCGCACTTCCAAATGAAATAGTGTACTACACTATTTTAATCTGTTTTTCCAGCTGATTATGAATATTCTAATAGAAATCTTAAATAAACTGTCATAAGCTTTATTTTTTCTAACAGTTTTTTTTATTTATTTTAAAAATACTGATCTAATGAAGACATTTTTCAACAATAAATATAGGACATGAAATTCTTTTTAAAAAAGGTTGTATACATTTTTTCATAACTACAAAGAGAAGCACGTAAAATAGAAGTGAAAATGATCACAATTTGGACGGAGCAGGGTCTCCAGTGGTTCGCATATTAACAAGTTATTACATTCTTCAGTTGAAAAGTCAATAAGGACCTATATTTCACGTTAAAATATTATGAACACAAATTGGTTGCAGGTTGGACTAGTATTAAAAATGAAGGTTGAGGGGTCTGGGAACGGAGATTCCCAACACAAAAGTTTCTAGATTCACATTGTCATTTAATCTGAGTGAAATATATACGATTATACATTCTAAACGCAATCTCACTCCCTAACTCCCCCCCGTCCTTTACTACCCCGACCTCCAATAGATAAGCATTGCTGAGAATCGAACCCACGTGACATTTGGTATTTGTAATTATCGCAAGTATTATAAATTTATCCAAAAATAAAAGCGGCTTATAAGCTTAAATATTAAATAGGTAGCTAATTGATGTCATGTACGTTCATTTTTTAGGGCATTACTATTGATGTTACCATAAAATTGCATGCGACAGTTCCTGTACATTTTATGGTCTACCTTTTTTTAATTAAAAACGCCTGATTTATATTTTTTAAGATAAATGAAAATTGCTAAAAAAATCACTTTGTCGGTACTATAGCCGTAAAATCCGACTTGAATTGTGAACAATAATTTTTTAAATTAAGATCCCTGTTTTTCTAAGGAATACCGTTACTTTATACGCAATATAGCAGTTTTCTTCTTCATGATCGACATAACAAGATATTCCGCTCTTGTAATTGAAATTGCAAAGCCTGAAACATTGCATTAAATTTCGTGGTGATTAATTTGAAAACAAAGGCATTTTTTAGACATTTGTTAGTATTTTACCCAATGTATAGAATTAAAATAAAAGAATTTGTTAGAAATTTTTTGGGTTAGATTCATAATTGTATTATATTTGACTCATATTCGACACTTGGCCAGCTCTGGTACCAGCACGGACAATTTCATCTGAAAACTTACCGAAATATAATCAATTTTACTTTATTTTCTATGTTTGACTTCATCCAGATGACTAAAATTGCTGCTTGGAAAGTGACAGACGCTTTTTGGACTAATTATAATTACTTATCATTGATTGATTAAATAATTACTGATACGAAATTACGTTAGTTTTTTATCTCATTAGTATGTTTGTACGGAAAGCTCTCATCATAATATAGTAATATATCCCGATTTGTCATGTTCACTAATATTCGTAATGTATAACGGAAATACCTTCATTATTATGTGTAATGAAAATATGATTTAGATAATTGGGTCAAAATTGAATGAAGAATTCGGAATGTTTCAAATTAATCCCAATTAAAAATTAATTACTTTTAAGCGATAATAATGATATCTTATTTTATTTCGTTTTTATTTTATTGTTGGACATATAAAAACCATCATTACCTTTAAAATTATAAAAATAATAGTTGCGACAACCAATTAATTCGCCACGAAGTTTTCTTTCCATGCAATTTGTTTGAGATCATTTAGAGTTCTGCCACTTTAAGGATACCACGACGCTTGCTTATTTACTGTTGGATTTCCTGTAGGTTCGAAAGTCACAGTACCTTCAGTTATTTGAGTTTGAAAGTTTGTTATCGTGTGGTATTAATAGTATGTTACTTCAGGTCTAAAGTTTGGCATTTAAATGTTGTCACTTTAAGTCAGTTTATTTCAACGTAACAACCTATTTCTAATTAATAAATACTTTTATTTAATTTCCTTAATTTCTTGCATAGTTTAAAATCAATTTCATCCGCAATCAATTCAACTATCAGGAATATTTCGTGTCTAGGAACATATTTGAAAAAGAATTAGATACTTGATAAAGTCAATTGCCAACAAATCATTAGTTTTGAAATAAGAGCTCGCAAATAAATTCGACAAACGTTAAAGCGTTCTGAAAACAATTTCGAGCGACAGCGAAATGTCATGAGTTAAGAGAGATAGCAAAACAATGTATAAAATTGAGGACTGCAACATTTCAGCGAAGTAGCTCCGTTAGAGAACAAGAAGTTTGTTTTGCAAAAAAGTGTTGTTTGAGTTTCGATGCATCTCCGGCTCTCAGAAGAGATCGATACTGTGTCAGGGACACGTATTCGCAAGAGGCCGGAGTCAAGAACGGAGTTCACAGTTCACCGACCCACCACTTTTGTTTCTTAATAATCTACATTTTTTAACTTTTCCTCATTAACATAAAGTAGCTACTGATCTCCGGTATTCTCGAACTTTGCACTCTTGAATGCGCGAGTTTTATGCCTGGACTGTTGGCTTTACACGCGCCCCATACGTTTTAAACGACTGAAATCATTAGGACCAAAACTTTTGTTACCTTGAAAAATGAATATTTACAATATGATGATTCGTATTTCATATTCATTTATTACGAAGTACATAGAATAATAATTGTATATCACCACAGCTAAAGATAATCATATTTTTCATTCATTTTGAAAATTGCTTCTGTCAGCTCAACTACAATTACTTGCTGTAGCAAGTCAAATGATAAGATTCGATGCAACAGTTCAGTGATTAAAGAAAGTAATTTTATTGACGCAGGAAAACGGCAACATGGACGCGTCGATTATTAATAATTCATCCAATTTCCATTTGCACGAAATAGCAAAGCCAAGATAATACGAGTATAACGGCAATTTGAAAAATTGAGAAAACCGCGCCCGGCTCTCTCCCTCTGCCAAAAGCTAAGCGTCACGATGCAAATCGATAATCGCAGTAGGTCAGGCCCTGACATGAAACTGTGCCAAAGTCTCTCCCCCTTTTCCGCCGCTTTTCATGCACGCTTTCTCGCATTCGCCAAGGATCTTCCCATTTTCTCCACTGTTCCATCTACTCTTCACCATTCTTTTCTTCAAATATCTCGAAAGCTCCGGTAAAATTAATAAAATCACAATTAACGTAAGAAGCTTGTTTCTTTTATATCTCAGAAAATACATAGATTATTATCTCTTTTTTTAAACGGCTCGAAAATTAGAAGATCAAAGACGATGTTTTTTCCATATATTTTCAAGATATCAGAAAAAAATGAAAAAACTTGAACCCAGCGAACGTAGCTTGAGCCAATAATGCGAACAAAAAGCTCAGAAATAAATTAACGCTTATTTGCGTTCCTGGACCGAGTTAGAGTACCAAGGCTGCAACGCAAAGATCGAGTTTTACATTTTGTGGTACGCCACCAGAAATTAGGCCGTATAAAACTTATACTGCCAATCACCAGAACAATTCCAAAAATTAATTAACGGTTCTGCACTTTTTCCTCAAACTCACCGAACTGCGATGCTGGAAATAATAATTCACACGGCATGCGGCAACAATAGTCAAATTACGTTTCCACGAAACTAAAGACTAATTTGCTGTTTTCATTGGTTCAGTATTTTACGTCCAATTTCGACTCCAAAAAAAGTAAGAAGAATTAAAAAATGTTGAATTGATTTATATATCATTTAAAATACATTCCAGTTTTTATTAAATATATCAAGAATGGATATCAGAAACGAAAAAACTTTGATGTCGCAGAAGATTGTAAAATGTAGTTACGGATATGTCGCATTTATTAAAAATTCAACTAGACGAATCACTTGAACATGAAAAACATTTTCCTGACACTTCACCATCCCAGCCTTATAGAAATTTCATCGTCCGAGACACTTTACTATCCGGAACGAATAACCGTTTCGGACTTTTCCACACCCGGGGACGTTTCGTCTTCCCATTTGACGAGGTCCCATACATTGGCTTTTGTAAGAGACCTTACAAACGGCGGCGCAATTCATCCACTGTTCCTTCGACTCTGACTCTAACTTAGTTTTCTGAGCTTTCAATACAATAGATTCTTTCAAGAACTTTATTGAATCTCTTCAAATACTTCCACGTGGACATCATCCTGAATTTCACCATTAAGATGTACATTATGACAACATCAATTCTGCGGATATCAGAGCCATATTCAGATGAAATTGCAACCATCGATCTAACTGAGCTTAATTGAGAAGCAGGCGCGAAAGTGTCAGAAAAATCAATACCAGGTTGTTGCGTGAAATCTTGAGTAACGATCCTCGTTTTCCTTCATTGCATTACTGCAGTTTAGTTGAATTTATTCATTATGCAATGCGAAACCAAAGCACGTATTGGTCGCATAATCAATCAACTAGTTTCAAAGTGTTATTGTTAACAAGATTTTTGAATTAAGAAATTACGCTTTATGATTTCACAAACTATAATTATGAATGTCAAAGAGACTTATCCTTCATGAATTGATTGTTTTACATAATTTTTTGGTTATTACAATTGTTTACTAGTTGGAGATTTTTATTAATTATTATACCTGTTATTTAAAACTGAAAATTATGACCAATGTCGATGAACTGTTTATTAATATCTACGGATTGTTGGATTGAATCGATTTCATTTGAAGCTGTCAGAAGTTAGCAATTGTATGAACAATTATGAAAAATTTTGTATTAGTAAAACAATTTCTATCACATATAGAAGTAGTATTTGATCGGATCTTTCACATGGCATTGGAGTTTTTCAAGTCCACCCAGATATATTGCATATTTAAACATGAAAGTATTTCTTAAATTTCATTTCAAAATTAAGCTATCTCTTAAAATTAAGTTAATGTTTAGGACCAAAATCTTGTTTTAATATTTGGAAATAACTTCTAAGCAATATTCAGGTTATAATGGGTATTTTTGTACCAAATGCGTAAAATCACGGGAGCGACAATTTTTTTTTACGTATCCTTATTGCGTCAGAAATAAGAATTGAAATTATATTTGACCCTAAAATAATAAAAAAATTGAGTGTGTAAAAGTAAAACTTTGCGCCTAAGCATTCACTTAATAAATACATTAGCACAAGTTCAAACTTAAACTAAGTATGACAACACAAAAATAAATTGAAATGATGCTGCATTTGAAACGAAATAATGTTTAAATTCTATTCCTTTAAGTGGTCATTAAAACCGGCCCCGTCGATAACGTCCCTGTCTAACCTAAAACCTAACCTTAAACTGTAGATTAAACGGAAAGAGGTTGTCAACGGGAGGTTCAAAACTGGGCAAGAATTCGCAAGAATAAAGTTATAAGTCAAAAATGGGTACCCAAATAGCACACTTTATTCCATCTATATTCCTAGAATTTGGAAAAACTTTGGAATTATTTCAAAGTAATAATCCATATTCCCGGAACAATGAAATGTCCAACGTTCGGAATATTCCTTTGGAATATTCCAGGAACATTGAAAAAGAATCTTAATTATCTCCAGATTTTAAATTTAAAAATAAAAATAATCTCCGAGCAGGAATCGAATCCTAGTACACTAGAACTTAACCACTTGGCTATAATTCCTGTTGTCATTTCTTTTCAAGTAACGAATAGTTGATACCGGAAAGTAATTAAAAAATTGTAATAACTTTAGAAACATTTTGACAAATTAAAAATAGAACATAAGCAAAAAATACAATCTGAATTTCAAAAATATCGGAAATACAATTTACTAAACATTCGATAGAGGACATTTACATATGTAAAATAACCTAACCTTGGTAATGTAACACATTAAATAATAATGTTTAAATTAAGCATAATCGTGTCACAAGTATTCCAAAGGAATATTCCGAACGTTGGACATTTCGATGTTCCCGAATATGATGGAATATTACTTTAGAATGTTCCCAAAGTTCCAAAGGAATATTCGAGGAATATTGACGGAATAAAGTGTGCTATTTGCGTAAACAGTTCGTGTTGTTACCGGCGAAATTTATTCTTACGAATTCTACTTCCTTACTATTATAATATGCTATTTGTTATATGAATAATCTAGTTCGTCACTGTAAAAGAGCCTTAAAATAGTAGGCTATTGTGAATTCACCTTTAGAACCTATGCTGTTTAATGAAAATGTGACGTCGGTAACAACGAATTTTATTAAAACGCCCCTTACATTCTTTAGTGTTAACGTGATAGAACCTGCAACCTTAATTCGGTTTATCATTTCATATGTAATTAAAGTAGTAGAACACATTATTTGTACATCATCACAAAGCTTATTTGAAGATTTACTGGCTATTCTAAAAGTTTATTAATGTGTATTTACTGATTTTTTTATAAGGCTATATCCGCATTTTTTCCGGAAATTATTTGTTTTATTAAAAATATTTCTAAATTAATATTTTTTACCATATCTGTTTATAAACCTTTAAACGGTTTACCTGTTTGCTTCATGGAAAATCTCTTAAAATCCATAAAAGTTTAAAAGTCTTACGTATTTTAACGGGAATACCTACTGGTGCTCATCTAATGTAAATGCTAATAATATTCTTTGTACCTCATATAAAACAGAATGTTATTGGCTTACAGCACCCGAAGGCATAATCTCAAGCAAGTCAACAGATTTTACTTTCGACTTTTCGTTTCTTTCTGAATGTAGTGTAAATAATATTACTTTGTAAATATAATTTACAGAAGTTTTGCAATGACACGAAATTACTTCCGGACTCCCGGAAAAAGAAGTACTGAAAATTATTCCATGTTACTAACGATTATTTAAGTGGACATTTCGTCTGCCTATTTATACCTTCAATCCGCTTTTCTTTTTGAACTTAAATATTTATGTTTAATACAAACAATACAACTAAAGTACAGTAGGCACAAAGCGATGAAGGTACGGCTTCTTTTCCAGAACAATTTGCGTTTCATTTCTCTAAAAAATAGGAAACTTTTACAAGAATTACTTCAATGTACAAGTTGCTCTATAATTGGAATTCTGACTTTGGGTGGTATTATACTTCCAGGAGTTCCAGGTTGCTCTTATATTAGGATTGCTGTTTTCTTGTATTCAGCTTCTTATATTAAGAACCTTAGAATCTACTTTCTCATACCGACGCTCAATTGCTAACTTGGATGTTTAGTGATATTTGAACAGATATTGTAAAATATGAATATAATGCTTTTAATAAATGCGTATTTTTTATGATTTTATGAGTAACTTGTTCAAATCTTTAAATTTGCAGCAGTGTATAATCCTTGTTAGCCTAATTTGTTTTTATTGCAAAACTTTTTTCTAACAAATTGCATAATTTTAGTCGATCTCTCATACACACTTTTACCTCACAGGAGTTGGAGGTAATTAAATTTGCCAATTTGGCAATCAGTTCGTCCACTATCCATAGCTCCAGTGCTTGATTCAATGAACCTCTTGAAATTTTCCGTTTCTTCATTCGCAATTTTAGCTTACATTGCTAAAAAAGACATAGACTTAAATACCGCTGAATTGCAAGACTTTTTAAATAATTTTTGTAGTCATTTTTTTAACGGTTCATTCATTTGATAACCTGGAATCTAACTAAATAAAACTTTTGAATAATAGCTTAAATAAAGAACCTACATTGTAATATATTTCATATTAATCTACATTCTTAACGTTTAGAACGTTGGGGTTTTAAAAAATTTGCAAATGGCATTTTTCTATAGAAATATTGTCTAAGGCACCCAAGTTAGGGTCAAAATAAGTTAAGATGTTGACGAGTCAGACCCTTGATACGTAGAGAGGTATCCTGGACAGCTTAGGTGGATACCTAACTAAGACCACGTTTTAGAGAGTTTTTTCTAAAGAATCCTGAAATCCATATCCTTATCTAAAGTAGCGTATTGATTTACAAAATTAGATTCGATGCAGTGACAAGTTAAACCTAAAATACAGTCACTGGAGCCAGACACTGAGTCGTCCTCGAATTTTCATCGTGTTGCTACCTTTGCATCCCCATCCGTCTTTTTTATCTCTAACTTGTGAATTCTCAATCTTCTAGACATCATTTTCAAATGGAATTCACGGCGATACCTCGAAAACTTAGACAAATTATATCCTCATTTTGAATAAAATTGTTTTGGATGCAAAATCATATTAAGGCAGATCGATAACCTTATAATACTTAAATTTAGATTTTTAAAAAGTGGGTACAAAAATTTCCTTGCACCTTTGAGCGTTTTCCGACTCTGAAGGTTTAACAGGCAGGAATGCAATTTCTAATATTTACAAATTCAAGTATTGTTTTTCTTAAACGAAGAACACACAGAAAAAATATACTGAAAATCTACTCCAATTTCACTAGATCATTTTGTAGATCGTATAGTTCTCCAGTAACAAAGAGAGTATTGAAATTTAATAGACGACGGATTTCTCACAATACGGTTTATCTGTAATTCAAGTAAAGCATCTATAGAGTTGGATTTATTAAACTTCTGAAATTTCAGTATTCTTCTGGAATAAAAGTAAACGGCGCTATAACCAGGTAATGAATAAGTAAACATAACAAATAAATAAAAATCTATTTCACTGAGTATAAACTATGTGAATATTTTTAAAGATTATTAAGATTTATTTTTGCCATATTTTCGCAAATAAAATATTTTAATATCGTTAACGAATGCTGCAGATGAATACATACTTAATATTAAGATTCAACCTCAAACTAATTTTATGCATGATTAATTCAAATTACAAGATCTGCAAACGCAGGAAAATTAATTTAACTGGATTAAAGAGCTGCTGAGAATCGGGTTAAGAGATGTAGGAAAGGTAGGCAAAAGAAAAAAATGACGAGTACCTTGTGATTTGATGACGGTATAAAGGCAATACGATCTCGTATCCATTACCTTAAACGCAGGGAATTGGAGAGTCACGGAATTCGAGAGGCACTTCATTCAAAGTACACATAGACCCGTCAAGTTTTATTTTGCTTAAGTCGAAAGTTGAGGGGTTGTAGATGCCCTGGCAAAGCCTTGATTCCTAAATAGGAAGAGGCCGTGATTTAATAAGCGTAATTGATGCAATAAATTATGAAATGAACGAAAAGTCGAAATGTTCAATAATTAATACAACATGCAAGTTCTTAAATAAAAATCACATTTTTAATACTTGCGATAATAATTATCGCTAATTGAATTATTTTTTATTTAAATATGATTTCTCGTAAATCTGTTATAGATCTAAAGTGATTGGTGATCGAATATTTATAATCATTTCATAACTTTGATTCTTATTATTTCGTAAAACTTAAAAAACGTTTTAATGCTTTTAGTTTGATTTCTAATATCACTACACAAAATTAAGCAATTAAGTACGCAAAAGAAAAATTACAGGCGCAAACTGCAATGCAAATACCACTTTCCCAGCTTTTTATGCGCTTTGTAAAGCAACGAGGTGTGACATTTCATTGCGCTGAAGGTATACAATGACGTAGAGTAAATTCATTGTCTTTCTCTTTTACGTTTCTCTTATTACATTCGAGAAGTGGACATTTTGACGTAACTATTAGTATAAATTTTGTTTTAAATTAGCCACTTATTAATTAGGTTCCAGATTTATCAAAAATTAATGGGGATAACCTTTGCGTATTAAATCTTAAAATTGTAAGTGAATTTTGGACGAAAAAGTATATGCTGCTATTTCAAATTCAACGAATTTATATTATAACCGAAATCGTAGAATTATAAAAAAGTCGTTCTTCGTTTATTTTAGAACTGTTATATTCATCGAATTTTTTACTGTTAGTGATGAAAAAAAGGAGTTTTCTGATCATTTTAACATGAATTGAGGTCCAAGTATTAAATGTGGCATTTTTAGCACTTTTTGAACCATTACTTAGGGGAAATACCACGATATAAAAAATTTCTAGAAAGCTTCCATGGGTGCGTGTGGAAAACCGACAAAGCAAAAAGCCGATAGGTCGAAAAACCGACAGTCAAAATGCCGACATTCAAACAGCCAACGGGCAAAAAGCCGACACGTCTTAAAGCCGACAGGCAAAAGGCTGACACATCGTAATTCAGGCAGTCAAAAAACTGACAGTTCAAAAAACCGAAGGTAAAAATCCGACGCGTAAAAAAACTGACTGTCGGTATTATGACTGTGATTAAAAGTCTTCGCAGGACTATCATTTCTGATTTATGAAAAAATAAAGGCCGAACTTCTTAAAGATTCGATGCCCTAGGATGGTTGTTGGCAAAAAAAATTAGAAAATAGTTATTCCATGTTCTTTCGTCAAAGGTAGTGAATATTGCTTAGTATTACTTATATTACGTTTATGTTTTGATATTCTATTTTAGAGAAGTCTATTTTTTCCCCTAATATAAATTGAATTTCATTGAATGAATTTTATTAGATACACAAGCCAACTTTGTTGTACACGGAAAAGTTGTATAGAAAATTGAAGTATAGAGATAAGATTGTTGATGTACAGAAAAGTCTTGCGAGGAATTTTTGACTGTCTGTATTATGGCGTGTCGGCTTTTTGCATGTTAGCTGTTTTAATGTAGGTATTTTAACTGTCGGCTGTTTGAATATCGGTATTTTGACTGTCCGTTTTTCGACCTGTCGGCTTTTTAATTTGTCGGTTTTTGGACTCGCACCCGCTTCAATGAATGAGTTAAACTGAATTAAATAATAGTCAAAACTTACATACAGAAATGATTTACAACGTTGTTCGTCCTCTAAAATTTGTTACTTCAATTATTAATTATTAATATTTTTCAAACGTTATAACATAATTCTTGATCCCCACTTACCTTTCTTAACTCATAGCTGACAGGTAATCGATAATAGTGGGGGAATTTGTCCGACCGCCACATTGTATCAATCATTTTATGTTGTTATCCCTAAAACTAGATCTGTCATGAGTAATTATTATTTTCACTAGAACAAAATAATTTGACAAATTCAGTTGTCAATTATTCTATATGTAGTGCAAAAAATGTTAATTCACGTTGGTTTAACCTTAATTTGAATGGAAGTGACCAAATCGGAAAAAAGGAGACCAACAAATTCGGCGGAAAAATGTTAAAATTAATAAAAATCGATTTCTGTAAGCTAGTGTAATAAAGGCTGGTTTTTATTTAATTTAATTAATTAATTTTCAATATTTAATATAGTAATTTTTTGTATTTTTAATTATTATTGCATGTTAATGGTTAATTATGAAAAATTCCTCGTATGAGAAAATAGGTGTAGGAATAGAGAGGGTCGTCAACTTTTAATGTGCTTTAGGAGAATGACATGTGGGAAGTATGATGGAATATTTGCAGTTCGAGCTTTAATTACTTCCGTGCTTAGAAGCTGGTCCACCGACTAAACGGGCCGGTCGACGGGCGGGAGCTTGTAAACGGGCTTCAACGGAAATTGCCAGGCCCGACTTCCGGCCGAGCTTCGTCGGCAACCCTCGAAATTGCCGGCCGACCAATTGCTTGCCTCGCGCCCGTCGCCAGACCGAAAAGTTCCGCGACGTACGGAAAGACAGAATTCGATTGTTCACTGACACCTATAATTTTCATTGATTTTTCCAACTTTCCCAATATCACTCACTCTGTTACCAAAAAAGAAGCTATCTAGCAGTCTTGCTGACGTGACGAGACTACTGAGACCAATTTTTCGCATTGTGTAAAAAAAAACGATTACAATGCGCTCAATTGAATTTTTCAACAAATTTTAATAAGTTAGATAATTTTACGATTCTTTTTCTTTGACTACATATACCTAATTTGCAAAATAATTGAAAAATTTTAATTACAAAAAATATTTGTCTAAATATTTAGAAACAAACAATAATATTGATTTTTTTTACTTACGTTGCCAATACCAGCCGAGTTTAAATGTTTGTGATCAATTTTTTTAATTGTATTCGATAAAATATTAAATAAATTAATTTAATAAAAGTGAAATAATAAATTTTAGAAATATTTAAGGTGGTTAGACTGCAGAATATCAAATACTTAATACAGTTTCCAAGAAAGTCGTTTTCACTATTAAAAATATTGATGAAGAGGAAAAGCATTATTCTTCTTGAAAAAATTCCAACCGGCAAAAATAATTTGTTAAGCAACTTTTGTTGTGTATCCACATTTTGTCCAACTCCTCTGTCAAGAATTTTTAAAAAATGAACGGATTTTAACGAATTACGCCTTATTTTGTCAAGAAAAAGATTCTCTTTAACTTTACCGCATAATTTTTTTAAAATTCTTCTGATCACCAAAATTACTCAGAATTCGTAAAAAGCAATAGTTCCTTTTTAAAATAAATAGAGATAATTTATCTTTGGCTACGGAAATTTGAAAATACGGTTAATGTTTTTCTGTTTCTGGTAAAATTGTAGAGAATCGTTTTCTCGAAAAAATAAGCCATCATTCGTTAAAAACCGTTCATTTTTAAAAAATTCTTAACAGCGGAGAAGAAAAAATTTGAATCAATGACAAAAGTCGCTTAACAAATTATTTTTGCATATTTCAGTTTTTTTCGAGTAATATAATGCTTTCGCTTTTCAACAATACTATCTAGAATGAAGATTAAAGTCTTAGTCAACATACATTATCCCGAGGTCTAATTATCTTAAGGGATATACGCGACAATGATTGATACATAGTTATTAAATTCGTTACGTATATTTGTTATCAAATTTATTATTTAGTTCTTTAATAACATACTGTTATCATTCTCCTTATTAATCTTGCATAATAGAATGGTAATTAGCTAAATGAATGATAAATTATAATTATTATATAGTAGGTACTGTTAAACGATAAAAATGTCCCCTTTTATGCAAACAACTTAATAAAACATATTGATACTGCCAAGATGACAAGATTTCACCAATTATGGGAGTGGGGTCATATTAAAGAAATAAAAAACTGAAGAATTAGATTAAAATATCATTTGTTTTAAGTTATTAATTTGTTAATTTTAAAGCCGTGTATAAAATCCGCTAGTTTTTAGAAAATTTACCACATACAGTTTACGGAAAATGCGTTTAATAAAAAAAGCTGATAGGTGATAATGAATGGCCAATGGAAATCAGGATTAATAATTTCTAAACGAGTTATGCTTGTTAGATATTTCAGCCTTTGCATTTAAGGAATATGCCATGACAATGCGTTTGAAATATTTCAAATGCAAATGAAAAATTCTGTCTGCACATGCAAGAAAGTTATTGGACATTCACTAAAATATGACTTTTAAAACTTTTATTACTCTTTATAGTCCTTTAATGACAAACGAAAATGTCATTTATTTATGGTTCAAATTACTATAAATGTTAGCACTTTTGTTCATAATAAAAGTAGATCTTTAATGAAGGTATAAAATAGTAACATTTTTCGCAGGATATACTACTTAAAATGATTAATTTATACTCTTGGTTTTGTAATAAATTCCATAAACTGACAACGACATATTAAATTTAGAAAATCAGTTATCAGAACATCAAATAATTTAGAAACGTATTTTTATTAAAATCAAATTTTCATTTATTTGTAGCAAAAAATATTACAAATTTTTTCTGATAGCATCTTGAAAATCTCAAATATACTCAGTATTCCAAAATGTATAGTAATTTTTCCTATAACTTATATCTGTCTCTAAATTATTATTGCCCGCCATAATACAATTTTTTGTTACACCTAAGCAAATTCGCAGTCTTTTTGTGCCTGTAAAGAAGTCGGAAAGGCAACGATGGTCCCGGGCACCACAACTGCGCTTCTGCGCATGTGCAAAGGTCTATCGAGCATTATTTGCCGCCCGCCGAGTTTTTTCTTCGCGACCGCGAATTTTTCTACCGGCGTGACAAAAACTTTGTAATATGTTATAAAAAATAATCATGGATTTACTGACAAAGATTTACTTTTATACATGTACCTATGAACAATTTTAAGTGAGTACACAGAGGAAAGAAAATAGTTAATTGAATCATTTTATAATAGTAAAACGATTTAATACAAAAAGCAGTTGAATTTAGTATTTTACAGTACTTAAATCATTCGTACATAACCTTAAACGTCAACTGTGATCTTCCATGTTGTTAATTCTACCATTTACACATATTAAAATCGTTTCTATTATTTCTTCATTCTTCCATTAACTCTTATTTTCTCTCTGTGTATTTCTTCTTCACACCATTGTAACGAAATTGATAAAGAGATTAGAATAAGGCGAATAAATTATTTAAGTATTTAAAAACGCATACCAATTTCTTTATAAACATAAAAGGTCTTCTTATAATTTCAATAATATGTTCATTAGTATTGTTTAAATCACTTAAATACAAAAGAAAATTCAGAACTCTTCATATCACGTTATTTGATATTATCTAGAATTATAGATAAATATTCGAACTATCGTAATAAATATTTTTCAGCAGATTTTTTTTCCTTTAACTGTCGTTATATTTTCCAAGCGGGTATAATCGTACATATTTCATGGCATTTCACGTCCATTCATGGATTATTAATGACTTTGTCGTTGCCGGAGAATTTGCTTATCTTCTTATCCCCCAGGATGTACTAACATTTGCCAAAGAATCAAGCACTCTCATAACGGTTTCACTTTGTTACGGTTTGTAAGATTTATTGAAAAACTTTGTACAATTCTCTTTTGTTTTCTGTACTAGGTGTAAATCACGTTCTCATAAGCTTCATTAAGTAAGCTAATGTTCTTGGAGTTGAAGTATACATTGTATAACATAATATGAAGTTCGAATCAATTTAAGAAATGATATCGAATATGTGTTTAAAATTAAAAAGAAATATATCTTTATTAATATAAATGTTCAGAATATGAAAAGAATTCTAGGTATCTTAAGTATATAATTATGTGAAATTACTTTTCTCTTCCTCGTATTTGAAAAGTTTCTTTTAACGTTAGACATTTACTCTAATGTACTCAATCAGTTCACGATAATGCAAACTTATTTTGTATTCCAAATCAGTATACATTTTATAATATTGGTTAAAAATCTTACCATGAAATATTTTTTTTAAATTCATAGATTTAAAATATTTTAAATAGAAGTTTTCAAAGGAATAATACCAAAGAAAAACTGAACTATTTAAAAGAGTACTTTAAAACAAAGTTTCGATGGAGCACTACGTTGAAGTAGTATTTAGTCTCTGCATGGGACGACTGTTAAAAGTGTAGTTCGAAATAAAGTTACGGTTTTCTCTGAAACAGCCGAAAAGAAATAACAACAAACATTCGGCACATTCTCTTCGTAATTAATCTATACTGAAACTGGGCTTTTGAAACATATCAAGAACATGTAAGTTAGTAAAACTAAGAAATTATCCAAGTATTGGAAATAATGACCGACACCATATTGCATTATATATTAAAAAACTATAAAAGAAAGAAATGAGATTTGAATGAAATTCGGTTAGGGCTGGTAAGTGGAGGGTTTCATGAGAAGAAGCTACTAAACGACCTGCTGGATTCGTACAACGTGCTGGAGCGGCCGGTCGGCAATGAGTCCGAACCCCTGCAGTTGAACTTCGGCCTTACGCTTATGCAAATTATTGACGTTGTAAGTTTAAGTCTCACACAACAAACGTATGATTTTCAAAAAAAAGCATCAATATTTATGTCGTCGAATTACCTTTCACGCACCCACAATCACACCTAAAAACACAAAATCTTTTCCTATTTATAACACACTTTCACATCTCTCATTTCTGCAACTTGCATCATTTTTGGTTGTTCTTTTTTCTATTTCTATTTATAATTGCATTTCAATTTCAACACTTTTCTAAATCCTGATTACCCAATTTCTTTTTCTTTCCTAATTTTCTTATGTAAGTTTTACGATAATGAATTGCTACTTTGTTTGGTTTTACGTATGTATTACTTTCGTTTTGAATTGCCTGAAAAGTCATGTCTTGTCGAGCATCGAAATTGTCGGAGTATTTTGAATTGTTCTTATATATTTTATACCTTTGGCTGCGTTGCACCTTTCTTGTATCTTATTATTTTAGTTAAACTTTCATTGACATTTATATAAAAAATCATTCCTCGACTTACCTCGCTACTCTGTTTTCTATTTTATTCTTATACCGTTTCGATTTCTATAAGAACGATTATTATGCACCGTGGGGTTGACTGCATATATGCATCCAAAATCATATGAGTAGAAGTTACGTATGTAAGCATAGCGTAATAGAGGATTTTCTTTTGAAGATACTTTCCCGCCATTGCAAAATATTCTGACAGATCAATGGCGTTCATTATTTCGGTTCAACGGATTTCATTATAATACTGATTCATCAGTCCACTTTTAATGATCTTCATTTTTCTTCTATACCCTTTTAAATTGTATCGATTTTGAGATTTACCCATTTTTCTTTTCCAGCTTCAATAATCAGTCAATTACTCGTGTCCTTTCTTTTCATTTTTCTTTAGAATTTTGGTACAATTTTCATTATTTCACCAGGCGACTTATTGAAATTCACAATTTTCATTTCATATGTTTCTAAAAGAACTTTTAAAAGTAAAGTTTTACCCTTAGTATGGTTTAATTAAGTTCTTTAAAAAAAATAATTTACGCTCTCCACAATCTGGTTTATGATCACAACAAACATTGAAAATTGTATTTCACACAAAAGTGCTGTGCAAAGAGACGAAATTTTGTAACAACGGATCCCAAACTACTTTTGCAGTTTCCTGATTATTATTGTCGACATCGAAATTAGATTTTCTAATACTTAGAAAAGTACGTCAAACGGGAAAAAACTAGTTAACCTAAATCAAAGTATGGTAGCAGAGTTTTCAAGAATTGAGTGTTAAAATTCGAGTCTGGAATATTGCAAATATTGTAAAGTGGTCTCTTGTTCCAACTGTTCGAATCTCCTGTGTTCGATTCCCTTGATAGCACTTAAAATGTGATGACAATTTTTATTTTGATCGGTGGACTATGTCTTTTACTGTTTCGCGTATGCTGAAATCAACTTCGGTTTATTCCTAACACAAGTCAATGTGCTTATCACAAACTTTGTTTTATTTCAATTTTAAAAAGTGTGATACTAAATATGCCTGCAAAGAGTCGTTAAATACGATAAAACAGGAAACTGCAAACGTATAAAAAAAAAGATTCAACAAAAATTAAACTGAAAATATTTGTGATGAATACAAACTTCAAGATGTGTGATCTGTCTAAATCAGGTTTATGCAGTATACCGAAATTTTGAGAGACTACAGAGAAATTACATGGTTTTTCCAAAGATGTAGAAATATTTTTTTCTTTCAAAAATAATTGTTTTACGGATTATGCAAAAACTAGAACTATTTGTTACAATATTTGTTTTCAAGTATATTTCAATTCCGTCAGTACAAGCCTGAAGTATGTGCAACAATGGAATAAAGATAACTATTTTATTGCATACGATTCAAGTTAAAGGATTTTATTATATTTTTTGTAAATTTGTCATATTCGAAGATATAGTTTTGTTGTATTATAAAGTTTAATTGTGACTTCAACCTTTGATATACGACACATGGTTGTAAATTAATGCTTACAACTTTTATCGTTCGAACTGTCAGCATTGAATTCTAAAAAATAGTAATAATTTCAACAACTCTCTTTAGACGAGGAGAATATCGAGACAAAAGATTATTTTGTCTTGCTGTTGTGAGTTAGAAATGGAACCGAGTCTTTTTGAAATTGATGCCCAATGAGAATGACAGTCCTCTTAATTTCAGTCATTAGAATTTTTCAACAAAAAGTTGGATCGAGGTAATTTTTTCTGGACATCTAACGAGAATCTACCATCACTTCTAATTTGTTCATCCTCTCACCGACCTATCCACGCTAAGAATTCTAGAGACCCTTCGTAATCGTTTTACAAAATTCATTCTCACGATAATGATGCTAATCACCGTGAAACTATAATCTCGCAATTAGTCGAGGGATACGGCGGATTGATGACGGTAATTCACTTTTAGAATCTGCAATGAATTACTCGTTCTTTTAATTGATCTTCTCTTTTATTATCCAATCTCTGCCGTAAAATCGTTTATATTTGTCCTGACACTTTAAAAGGCGAACAAGATTCGTTTAATCCGAAGCGGAATAAAATATTCTATTTTCTACGCCATCAGCTGAAAATTTTGATAAATTCTTCATGACCCTTTATTGTCAACGTCGCGATCTACTAACATGATAGAAATTTACTTTTCATCCTTCAGTTTTAGATGAAAAAAGGAACGCTGGGGAAAAGTGGGTTTAAAACAATTCGACCATCAGCGAACCGCATTCTTCAGGATTGCGATCGCGGTCGCCAGCTTGGTAGAACCAGTATGCCCGTTTCCTGTTGGCGCATTGACCTAACGAATATTGAAGTGCACCCACAAATGTCCCGGAATGTTGAAAACGCTTTTCGAATTCCGACAGTGAAGATTTTCCTTCAAAAATAAGAAGTTGTCTGCACGTCGGTCTCGCCTAAAAGCAAATTTTTCCGTTCGTACTAACTCTTCTGTTTCTACTTTCTGCCTCACGCTCGACCCTTTTACTTTGTCTTTTGAGTTCAACTCTTCTCGAACACTTCTCCTCTTCCGAAATGTTTCACAATAACACGACATTCCGAACTTACCGCAGTAGTCGGTAGAATTTGATAAACGCATTTTTCGTAATTAATATACATCTGATACAATAAATTTTTAAACGTTTTCCCTAAAATTATCGAGTAGTTTACACAATAGCAAACATAATAAAACCAAATTAGGTGAGATAAACGCTACAAGAACTGTACATCAAAACTCATTTTGATTCAATAGTCATTTCGTTGTGCTCAATTGAATTTAACCGTCTTCAAAATGCAATGGTATTTTTGATATAAAAATTTCCATTACTTTTTTACAGCAGGCTGTTCATCAAAGGAAACATTATAATGATAATTGCAAGATTTGAAATAAAATTTTAAAATATTATGATAAATATTTTCTTAAATGAAATTGCTTTGCGTCTGGCATTTTTCTGAGATACTTCTTTCGCAATCGCATCAATGGCTTTTGCAATTTGCATATATACTTCAAAAGACGTTGAAATGTATTGCATTTCATTCTAGAACTGTTTCTTGGTTGCATTCAAAAGGAAAAACCGGCGTGATAGCCGAAAAAATATCGTAATTGAATAATTTTTAGTGACTCTACAATGGTTCTTTCTCTTCTTGAAAACAAAGACATCATAGGTTGGACATAATAAATAAAATAAAATAACAGTAAAATCGTTTAAATATCAATTGAGCTACGCTATATTAGATAAAAGAAGCAACTATTTTATGTTATAAGGTATGCATTCAAGTACCATATTTATTCATAGGAAATTTGATAAATTGGTGGTCAGTATGGATAAATAAGTATTACAAATATTGACTACCTGCAGCTAGTGGATAATTTGGTTAACAGCTGCTAATAAATTGACAAGATAAGAATACGTTCATTTATATTATTGTGAAATGTTTAATTGCAAAATTAAATACTTTGATTGCAGTTTTTGTAGTCGTTATACCACATTTAACAACATTTAAATATAAATTTCACGGTTAAAGTAAATTTTGGTTTTATAGTTACATATTGATTTACTTATACAAGCAAGAAACTATTTCTCTGCATCCTCCCTTGCACTTTCCTCTTTAAGAGGTTCGTTAGGTGTAAATTATTAAAAGTACGAAACTAAGTTTGCTGCTACATATCGATAAGTTATAAAACTGATGTTAAGTGAGCGGCACCGAATAGCGTGCATCTCAAGTGTATTATTAAACATCTGGTTACAGTGATGTTTCGTAATAATATAATATATACACACCTTCTGTTAAAGTGTGAACAAATTAAGATGTGGGAGAGAACGAGGGAATGCGGCACACTTAAGAACAACTTAACGCGTCATAAAATTTATATTACAACTAAATACAGGTGTAATGAAAGTTCAGCTCAAGTTTGATGAATTAGACAGCATGGCTGGAAAACTTATTGTGTATGTTGTAATATTTATTCAAGTTTACGATAATTCCCGTTTATTACTGTTAATGCTTTTAAATAAAAGTAATTTTCAATATAAACTATTGTATTGTTTTAAAGTAATTGTAAGTAATAGAACACAACGAAATGATCCACGTAGGATGTAGAATTTCTTCTTCTATGATCGTTACAATTGTCATAATTTCAAAATAAATTATCTCAATTTTTCAGAGATTCTTGGTGACAAATAATGAATAAAAACGCAAAAAACTACACTACATTCGACTGAAAGTGTGACTGTGCTAAGCCAAAGCATTAGAATGTGGTATTGATTCGACTCTGCACAATGCTTACGTAACGGTGTACCATATTGCTCACTATGGTGCCATATTGCTCGTTCTCTCCTACTAAAACATACACAAACATGTCGAGAAACTACAATGCAAAAACTTATTCCACTGGTTTATTTTAAAGTAAAACAGACACAGTATTTTCTTTTGAGATTTTGACTATATTTGAAATAAAAGTATATGATTTTTTGTTATATTTTACTTTAAAATCCTTTTAGTATTACATATTCCGTACCTAAAATGTCTCGACAGTGGGAACAAAACATCTCAGAATGAGACACTTGTTCTTACAGAGTAGTAATTTAATGTCGCGCAAATTATCAGTGCAAGGAAGTTCTCGCGTGTTTCCGGCGCTTCAGACCGAATATCCTGTTGGCCTAAAAAAGAAAAGCATCAAATAGCTTTAATCTCCTTCATTACCGTTAAGTGTTCCCTTTTTGATGTTAAATTGAAACTTGTATTAAATTCAAGTCTAATTACAGTTTTGCAATAAGTTTATTTTAATTAAACGTTACAAGTTTCACTTACATAGAAAAATGTAATAATCTTGGTCTTGCACTAGACCACTGAGGAGTAACACTACCCAAATGCCATGTGCAAACTTCTTTAAACTTAATATAATGTTTTAGTGGCTGGGTTTGACTATAAGGAGTGCAATACGATTTATGTAAGTTAAGAAATTAATTCAACTATCTCACAAAGAAGTTTTTAAAAGTTATAAAATATATGAAGGTTTTCGGAGTAGTTGATTACGAAAAACAAAACATTGTTAGAAAATAAAATATGGCTTATCTAATATGGAGAACGATGCAGTAAATGTTTGTGGTAAATTACTTAGAAATCCCTTAGAATATGCAGTTTTTTTTGTGTAGCTGATTACGAATATGAACTAAGTTTTCAAAACTTAATACGGAAGATGAGAATTTATTGAATTGTCGAAAGTGGCCTTCCTACAGAAAATTTCAAACAATGCTCAAAATGACTGATGAACTCTTTTCATACCGCTTTCTGCTGATGTGTCATTCGTACCAAAATATAAGTTTATGTATGTATTTTTTGTTAGAATGGTGAAAGTATTATTGTAGATGGAATGTTGTATGACCAAACGCCTAACAGCTTTTGCTTGGTCCGGGAATGACCGATGCGGTGGTGACCAGTATTCTGTTTTTCTTTGAACATTTTAGTATTTTGCAAACTTTAGTTATTCTTAACTTTTTAAAATGATATACATCGTAGGTGCAAAGATAAGAAAGGCATCGAAGGCATTAAGATTATTTCTATAACTACTGATTTTATTTAGACAAACAATTACAAACAATTTTAAAATGACACAAATATTAAAAAGGAATAAAATATATTTCGAAAAGGAAGGGAATAGTTCTAGTTACGTCAACGCTGGTTATTCCTGGATTTGACAAAGTCTTTTCAGTTTTGTGATACAACATTGTATCTATGGTGGTATTTTCATCAAATTTATATATACATCATCGCATAAAAATAAAAAAAATGTGTCGAATAACTGCGAGAGAAGCCTTTAGATATTTTTATTATTTTACTCCGTTCAAGTTGACTTTTGAAAACCTCGTTCATATTATTAACCTGTTAATATACCAACATTCATATTTTCAAAAAATTCTAAGCAACTCGCAGAAATTTTTACATTGGTCCACCATGTTAGGTTAGAAATTTATTATTTCTTTAAAATTACATGTTATTCATAACCAACGGCACCAATAACTTTTTTATACCAAGTATCATCATACTTAAACTTCTTTATAAAATAGCTAAATTCAAGTCTTAAAATAAAAAAGGGATCTTATATACTTAATAGGTAAAATGTGCCTTTAGCCCTTTAAGGACGGAAGGGACATATTTTAACACCGGTTTGAACGTCGATAATTTGTGTATAAACGCATTTGGACAAATTTTTCCTCCACGGTTTCTAACGTAAAATTTTATCCTCTTTCAGAATCTTTGAATAAAATTTTCATAAAATGAACCGCAAAAAAGTTATACACATTTTTTTTTGTAAAAAAACATGGGTTTTTACATTGTCTTTTTTATTAAAACATCACTTTCACCACGAAATGGCGTTGGGGAACATGTTTATGGTGAAAATATCGCGTCCCTGGAAATTCAGGATTAATATGTACCGTGTGCCAATTTGTATTCAAGATGGCATCTTTCAAAATGACGCCTGGAAGCTCAAAATTTCTTTCAAACCTTAAGAAATTTTTTTTCTTGAAAACTATCGACTTAACAGAAAATTTTCTAAGAACAATAATGCTTTGAAATCAGTTAAAGAATGCTCTCAAATTTTATCAGAGTGAATTCATACACTTTCTGATTTTTAAAAAATTCGAAAAATCGAAATTTTGAAAAAAGGCCTATAAAAAATTTGATAAAATTTGTTGACGTTTACCAACCAATTCTAAGATATTTTTGTTGTGAGGAAATTTTTTCTAAAGTCTATAGTTTTCGCGAAAATAATTCAGTAGTTTTGAAATCAAGAAAAGTTTAATAATCTATTTTCATTAAAACTATACACTTTAGAGAAAATTTCCTTATAACAAATATATCTTAGAATTTGTTGAAGAATCTTTTTAAACGACTTTTTTCAACATTTCGATTTTTTTATTTTTTGAAAAATCAAAAAGTATATCAATTCATTATGATAAAATTTGAGAGTATTCTTTAACTCATTCCTAAGTATTATTGGTCTTAGAAAAGTCGATAGTTTTGAAGAAAAAAATTTGTTAAGTTTTAAATGAAATTTTGACCTTTTGGAAGACGTAATCTTGAATTATAAATTGGAGCACGGTACATTTTAATCCTGAAGGTCCACGGATGCGATATTTTCACCATAGACATGTTTGCTAACGACATTTCGTGGTGAATGTGATGTTTTAATAACAAAGTAAATGTAAAGAAACATGTTTTTATACAAAAAAAAAACTTTTATAGCATTTTGGCGGTCATTTTATCAAAATTTGATTAAAAGATTCTCAAAGAGAATCAATTTTTACGTTAGAAACGGTGGAGATAATATTTTTCCAAAGGCGTGAATCTAAAAATTACTCAGGTCAACATGCTTTTGTTGTTGGAGGCTGTGGGTCATTTCCGACGTAATTTTGTGCGTAGAATCAGAATCCAAAGTCAGAAGTGACTCATCACGTCAGGATTTTGAGATATTTGAGGTAATTCACTTGAAAAACGCCTTTTTTTTGCTATTTTTGAGGTCATGTACAGAAGACACAACATTTTTAGGAGTTTTTCCTTTCCTTGGATCACGTGGTACTACTCTTTTTCTTTAATATGGGATGCGCAGAATTTCATTACGACTTTTTTTCACCAAGATACGCAAATTTGAAATTACGATATACATGTAACAAATTTTCTTTGAAATGCTCTTGAAGAACAAGCTCAAGGTCAAATTCAATGTCATGAAACCTATATAAATATAAACAACAAAATATGGATACTAATAACTAAACTCACGGTTCAGTATTGTGACTGTTTTTTTGATAATGTTAATGGAACATATCTCGTAATTTCAAAATGGCTGTAACTTTGTAAGAAAAAATCATAGGTGATCGAATAAAACCTCATTTAGAAGGGTGAAGGTAGTACTAAAAGATGCAAATAGTATAGAAGGCAACAAAAAATTGTTGCGTTCTGTACATAACCTCAAACATAGCAAAATTATAGGTTTTTCGAGTACCTGACCTCAAATATCTCAAAAACCTGACGTGTTGGACCAATTCTGACTTCGAGTTTAGATTCTACGCATACAATTACGTCGGAACTGACCCACAGCTTCCCAACAACATCCAAGACCCTCTTTTTTGTAGACCTGTGTTATCGTCATTCAAATCGGTGTTGAAAATATGTCCCTCCCGTCCTTAAAGGGTTAAAAGAGTCGAATATTTTAAAACTTCTAATAGAACCAGTAATTTAAAAAAAATCAGTATATATAGTTTGGGTAGCGATACTTAGTAAGTTGGAACTTTGCCGAATAGATTCCCTCTGCGAGTTATCTAAGAAATTCTTATACAATAAGGATTTCTAGAAAGGGTTTTCATTTCCGGGCGAAAATAAGATTTCGGCACTATAGAAAAGTAGTTCAACGAAATTGCGAGTGTCGGATGTAAATTAGGTCTGTATTTACATCAACTTGTCGGAATAGTACGGTTGCTGAAATGTGATCCAAATGAGATCTAAAATTTTTCGTTAAAAAATGCATAAAAAGTGTTATCGACAACTACCTCATATTTCTTAATGAAGGCTAGAAAATAGAGTTTTCGGGTAAGTACCCGCCGTGAATTTTACCCAAGACGTCGGCATTCTCGTTACTAACGAGTCACGCGAGAACTTCCTTAGCGATGACACGTCGAATGTCGGCGACAACACGACAATATATTGACGGCGAGTAACGAGACACCTGATACATTTTCGTATATACGAAGCTGACAATCTCGAGGCACACCGAGACATATGCACTTTTCCGAGCCCGTAGCGGGGCGTCCTTGAGTGTTTCTCTATATGCTCTACTTGCTCCTCGTATGGTAAACCATTGCTCCTAAAACAATCGAATAAATCATTCTCTATAAACGATCCGCTGTGCATGTTAGTGTGTAGAATTTGAGCGATGCACCGCGCGCCCTAGTTATCGATTTTGACATTTATCGATATTAAATTTGGCTTAGCGAAATTTAGCAACTCGCACAATTTAAGGACAATCCTTTTCCCAAACGATTAAGCAGTACTCTAATTGGTTCCTTCGCGATATCCGGCTTCTGCTAATGGGATCCTGAATTTTTTAATCGTCGGCGAACTTTGAATAACCGCTGGCGACCTTGGAATTTCTTACAACCGAGTTCCAGGTAAGTCTCGATTGCCGCTATTTTAACGTTCAATTTTTTAAGAATTGGAAGTCTGCCGTATACTTTAAGCCGCGCAATGCGGCCTTGTGAGACCTCCGTCGGCAATCTCTTTTGTTAATGGCTTTTATTGTTTGTCCCGAACGTTCTCGTATGATACCGTGCACGAGCTCTGGGTGGGAATTCGGCATGGAATCTTGTATAATTTATCAAGAGAAATGATCACTTCGCGATATTTCAGGAGGGACTTGAAATGAAAAATGTCTTTCCATAGAGGGCCCTTGTAAGCCGGGCTGAAAATTCTCAAAAGATGCGATAAATTAAAAATCACACGGTTCGAATGTTCGGCATGTGACCGACTCACCTGGAAGTAAATCTAAAGCCACTGTTCAAAGAATGAAATTGAATCTAAATATCAAATGACGATAGACGAGAGAACGAGACAAAAAGTGAAAACTTTGCAGAATAACTTTCTCGTGATCGAATTATATCGGTGATGAAACTATTTGAGAAAATACGAGGAAATCATAATATTGAATACTTAATAGACACGCGAAATACCTGGCACAGAAATAATTTGACGTTTCCACGTGCTTTTCGTGTAAACAGTCCTTCCAATTTTAAACGCATAAAATTGCAAATTCTTTCAGTAAACTGGAATTCAAATATAAAATGCCGCGACAGAATCAAATTCGATTCTCGAAATCTCGGAGAGAAATGCTGCGTGCCCTATTAAATAAATACATTGATTTAAAAATGTATTGCAGCATTCAATAATTTAGAAGGCCTTAAAACTCTACCTGAAATACATTTTAGATGAAAGTGGTTTCAAAGATTTATTCCGAAATACTGGAAAAAGGTGTATATACGGACGGTATTTTCGACCAAATTTGCATAGATATTAATTCGTCACCGTCAGTGCAACGTACAGAAGAAAAAGTTCATTTTATGAGGTTTCTAAACTCAGCATGAACATATTAAAAAGAATAAATGGCAAAATATTTTAATGAAATATAAAAATGTTTTTAAATTAAAAAATAGTTTAAAACATGACATCATTTTTAATTTTTCTGGTATATACGAATGTGCATAACATACATTAATATATTAAATTAATGGTGAGTAATTCCATCAATCAATTATAGGTTGAGAGATGACAATATGTCCCGTAATGGAGACAAATAAGTTTGTGTTTTATATGAAGACTAAATTTTCTCATTGAAAAATGTAAAATATAACCCTTCATTACGTTGAAAGCAGTAGAAATATACTTGTACACGATTCGTCGCTGTTATGATAAAATTAATCCCCACATTATTTTGTTTACTTTTTAAACACCGAGAAGAGCGATATATAAACATATACCTCTCGTGGATTATTTTATCTGCAAAAAACCACTGGTATACATCATCATGGAATGGATCAAACAGGAAACATAAATCACAGACAAATAATGTAATTGAAGAATTATTTACTAACAGAAATAAGCAAATAAAAACCACGACGATGAAGAAAAACGCAAGAAGAAAAAAAATAAAATTATCTTTCCCAATTACACATAACATTTCCGGACATCCTCAAACAACAAAAAATACAACTTGTATAGTGCATTTTTTGTTTTCCGATATGTTATTTCATGCAATGCTCCCAATAAAAGGCAAAAAACACGGAATTGGAAAGCAAAAAGGTCTCGTTATGCTCGAAAGTAATGTTCGTTACATGTTGCTGCTAAATTGTCATTCGTAATAGAAACTAATTTATCATTTTCAATATGAGTGACATTTGAAATAAACGCTTTGACCGTACTGAAAACTCTTTAAAAAAAAAGAAAGATACAGTGTTCGACCATGTTGCAAAAATTTCAATTACAATACAAAAACACGAAATACTGATAAACGCTAGTTGATGTTGTTTATCTCGTCGTGGTCCATCAACCAAGAATCTCGTCATCAGACACAGGACAGAGTAAACATATTTCAGTGCAAACATTCTCACATAATCGGCCCCGTCAACAGTTTGCTGTGCGATCTGGCCATAGAGACCGAACCGTAAACATCTTTCGAGAAGACCATTTGTGTCTCCAACCAGAGGATAACCGTTGACTTACTTATATATACTTGCTTAAGCTCTTAAAAAGAATTGTAGGGGTATTGAACAAAAAGTACCAGTAGAATAGAAAAACGGTGATGTCAGAATCGACATCTCGAAACAAAGTTGTACTACAATTCAAATACTATACTTATCAAACTCAAAGATCAGTCAAAAGATTTTATAAATGTTGTACTTGCATGATAAAATTAAAATTTTAAATTCGTATAAAAATGTTTTTCGAAATTCCAGAGGACTGTATGCATAAGACATGTTTATGGACACTTAACAAATTTCGAAAAAAAATCATAAAATTCACAGGTCATGTCGTTTTTTGTAATGGAAATTGAGCCCCGTTTCTGGATAATTTTGAAAGTCTGTTTATTTTAAACCAATGACAAATACGTGAAGTAAAAGAATAAATTGAACAAAAATTTGATTTATATCTTCAATAAAACATGGCCTTATTGTACAAACAAATAACTTGTTATTGTGATGGTAAAACATTTTTTAGAATTCATAATAGTACATTTAAATAATCCCTCATATATATATATATATATATATATATATATATATATATATATATATATATATATATATATCTACATTTTAATAAAAATAGAAATTGACAGAATAAATAAATAGTTTGCTAAATTACTATTTCTTCGGATTAATCTCAACATGTCTCACGACACTGCCTGTTTCTACTTTGTATTATTATACGGCGAACACAATATTCAAATTGAACTCAGCACTGAATGTTTTTTTAAATATTCAGAGCAAAATATACATATGCATTAAATTGGAAATATCGCTAAAAGTTTATGAAGCCTTCATCCACAGCGCGATAGGGTGCAGTAGATACAGACAGTAACAGTGAGACGAACATTTCACGCATACAAACAAATTGCCATGTAAAATAGGAGCCATAAGCATTATTTTAAGCTATTACTGAATGTGTTACCTCATTTCTGTCGAAAGATATACTATCTCAAACATTGCACAAAACGGCGTTTTTTCGAACTTTGACCCCGTGTTTCGTAAAACCAAGAGCTAATAAACAATTTTCATTACCGGATTCGGATTCAGAGACCTCAAATTAACAAAGAATAGCTCATTTCATCTCCGAAGCACAAAATTGCTTCAAATTTGACCAGTGGTATCATCAATTCAATATTGTGCCATTGTGATTGTTCAATAAAAGGAGGATGCCCACGGGTATAGGTAGTTTTGTGTCCTGGAGATGGAACCTCCCTAATTGGCATATTTGATTAGGGTATAATGGGAGGTAACACCCCATACCAAATTCGATGGCCCAATCATAGCAGAACGTCGAGAAAATCGCTGTAGAAGTCGCGGATTCTACATAGAAAGTGCAGTAACGTAAGTAGTAATATTCTGCACCGTGTATTGTTCGTACTTTTACTACTTAGATTCCTGCATTTTTCTATGTATAATCCGCGACTTCTACAGCGATTTTCTCGACCTTCTGCCGTGATTTTTTCATCGAATTTGTTATGGGGTGTTACCTCCCATCATACCCTAACCGAATATGCCAATTTGGGAGGTTCCATCTCCAGGGCACAAACCTCCTACACCCGTGGGCGTCCTCCTTTGTATATTTGGGTTCTTCCGTTCTTACGTGCGATCATTATTCGTAACAAAGTACCGGGAACATGGTATTGAAACCCATTCCTCCATGTTAAGAAATGTAATGTCAAAAAATATTCTGCAAAAAAGTGACGATTATAATATTAGGATATGACAGTTTGGATATGAAATTCCTCCAGAGCGACTTACGAAGAGCATCCGATTATGGATTTGGCGCACTCCAACAAAAATATAGCGTAGAAATTGAATAAAACGCTACATCCACACGCGATTATCACAAATTTGTAAAGTATTATTTTGTGGAAGCAACTTTAGTCGTTTACTGGACTATACAACGCGCTTAAGAATATATTTTGAAACAGAAAAAGATAAATATCATATAAAACTGGTGTAAATGAATGTACAAAATTTCAAGGATCCCATTACAGCAGCAAACACGTCGAATATTCCCGAGTCCTAATTGTTCCTATTCAAATGTGCAAATTTTGCAAGCTCCACACATTTAACGCGCTCAACATTGAACATTACGTTAATCTGCGTGACGTGGTGCGTCGCTAAAAAAGTTTTTGCTCGCACAAGAGGCGTTGGCGCTCATCGCCGCTGTGCGAATTCACGAAACTAAGTATGCATTTCAACCAAGCTCGAGCGCCTTTCAGTGCCAAATGTTCGCTTTATCTGTTCACTGCATGCGCGCCTTGATAGTCATAATTAGTCGAGTTTATACGTATGAACATCTAATCGTCTGAACTTTCTAGATGTCTAGATGTAGTTTGTGAAAAATGTGAGATTTTCCATGAACAAAAATAATAATATGCCTACTATAAATATGTAATATACCAATTACAATAATCATGTTTACATATAAATGTATTTGTCTTAGGCATCCTTTCTTTCAGCCATGACGCAGCGATAATTTAGATAAAACGCTTTTCAGTGCACTACATCGAATTTCAGGTCACCGCCGCACACGTGCAGATGGATGCTCCTCGAAACGGTAACATTCCGATAATATATATCCCGCCAGTGCCAGAAAGAAAACTTCCCACACTTAAAAAAGCGATAAATCACTCACGCTTGATTTATCGCGTTACATCGAATTTAAGACCTAATTTCCAAGCGGTGAATTCTCTAGCGCGCAGAAGTGCAGAGTTCTCGTTGCAAATTCGCCTTATACGCAGCTTTTTTCACCCGCAGCAGTCGGCGGGAAACGTCGTAAAAAAAGAATCGATAAATCACTTCCGCTCGGTTTACCGCATTGCCGCCAATTTGAAACCCGAGTTGTCAGCGCATAATTTCCTCTCAGAAAATCCGCGAATTGATTCTCATCCCGGCGCGAGGCCGCTGCACTGGTAAGAGATATGGAAAATCGTACGGGCGCGAGCGTCAAGCGTCGGCCGAGTAATTAAAAAAAGCTCGGTGGGAGCAGAGAAACAGGGACGAACGAGAAAAACATTATATGTATGCACCGAAGGAACAAAGCCGCTCGTACGCTTCCTCCGAGCGTACATTTTTACGTATTTTCTTTTTTTTTTATAGTTTTACACCGAGCTTTCTCTCTTTTTGTCAGCTTCCGGGTATGCCGACTGAAGATAGTGATGCCTTTACCTGCGTTACCATAATGGCGCTCCGTTGGAGCTTTTTTCGCCGCTGACTTTCAGACTTGGTAAGTATTCCGCTCGTGCCGCGACTCCGCTGTCGAATTTAATCTTTAAGCGGTGGTTAAGATGCAACGACTATGTTTACACAATCGAAAGCGAAGAGAGAGGTGCGTAATAAAGCTCTTGTTTTTATCCGCGAAAGCTATATATTTCGACCCACGTGGCGTATCATTAACGCCGCGACTTTGCGCAGCGGTTGTTGTTGTTACTCTGGAACCCTTATCTCCAGACAGGAACGCGAGAAACGACGCTCTCTTTCTTCTTCCAGTTTAACGAGCAAAAAACCGAATAGCTTCGCTAATTCGACCATTGTTTCCCTAAAATAACACTACGACAGACGATAAATTTGAATCCAAGCTTTTTATTTTTAATTCGCAATACTTATGGCGCTCATAAATTCGAATAAATGAAGAAAAATATGATGTTCCTTTTGGATATTCACACAGGAAGTCTTCGTGAATAACAGTACTAATAGCACTAAATATAATTACAGGAACTTCTTACAAATTGTGTGTACCGAAATAATTACATGTGTCTATTTGCGTCTTAAAAGGAAGATGCCCACGAGTCTAACTGATTTCCGCCCTCGGGACGGAACTTCCAAAACTGACAATTTTGGGTAGAGTAAGCTGAAAATTAACACCTAATGAAAAATTTGAATGTTTTACCATCTGGGAAAGTTTAAAAACTCCTTGTCAAAGCCGTGAATTATACATAGAAAAATGCTGAATTCTAAGTAGTAACAGTCCTATTGCGAACAACACACAGTGCGGCCTATTACTACTGAAATTACTGCATTTTCTTATGTAAAATCAGCAGATTTAACGGCGTTTTTAAACTTTTCTACGTCATAAAACAATCGAATATGCCTGTAGATGTTAGTTGCCATCATACTCTAACCGAATTTTTTGGTTTCGGAGATTCCATCTTGGAGGCAGAAATCACCTATACTCGTGGGCATCGTCCTTTGTGGAACAAACACGTATTTAATATAGACAAGATGAGTTTTTGGAGAATATGTAGATATACCTCTTTAGCGTGACACTAATGGAGGGATCTGCTGCAGTTGATAGAATATTACTTTAGCACGTGAGAAAATTTTTTGAAAATGTATATACCAACTCATAACGCAGACCCACAAAATAATAGATGGAAGTTTTATTTGACCAGGTCTCATGTATCATAGGTTTTTTGGTCATTATCAGTTTTTTCAGTACGAATCTGCAATCCAACCTACCCCATCACGTCTGGATTTTTCCTAAAAAATATGGCGGATTGTATGTTACAGATAACATTTTATGAATATATTTTACTAAATCTTAATATTTAGGAATTTTAAGGATAACTGATTATGTATTTGAAATCAACTTTTAAAAATACAAAAAGGCAGGCATGAGGTGGATGGCAAATTGGTAAAAAATTGGGTGACTGCGTAGAAGAATAGCCTAACTCAATGTAAACTTAATTTAGGGGGGGGGGGTTGGTATGTACTTTTTATGAAATCTAAATATTCGAGTTTTTCCATGCAGACTCTCAATTACGACATTTCACAAAAATTGGAATACGGGGGTTGGGCACTTAACAATAGGAAATTAAATTTTCTGATTCAATATTCAATTTAACCCATTATCGCCCAAGATAACACAAATTTCACCAAGATGTTCGAAATATTTCTTGACATTAAAAAGCAGTTCAAAGGGTTTTCTTACTGAACGTAAAATTGATCGCTCCTTCAGATTCTGTTATCATATTCTGTCTACAATAAACGGACAAAAAGTTATAAACAATTATACAAAAAAAAAATGCGATTTTTTCCTTCCCAAACATTTTTTAATCAATATTTTCATGTCAAATAAGAAAAGTCGTAGGGTCAAAGCTTAAAATATCGTGTCTTTAATGCCTCAGCTATTAATATTCGTAATAACATATGGGAAAATTAAAGATGGCGGCTCGAAAATGGCAACTGAAGCTATTTTTTTTTTTAAATATTAGTGTACCAAATCTTTAAAAATAATCCAATCTTGATAAAACTTAGTACCCATACATTTTTAGGAACTTCGAGTATTAATTTCACATTATTTTAATAAATATATTAAAATGACAAATCTAATAGTAGTAGATATTTGTAGTAGTTAAAAAATTCTGAAGTCTTATATTTAAATATCGCGTACTAAATAAATGGAACAATACATTTGTTTTGTTTGCTACAAAAGATATAGTTAATTTTACGTCGTATTATTAGTAAATGTTTTACTTTTACAAAACGGTGATGTAATTACTTCTTTGTTTACACAATTATGGATGCAGCAAATTAATCTCCGTTCAATTTTAAATAAAAGTCCTTCACCGAAATTTTGCTGCAGAACGTATCTTGAATTGTGCAAGCTTTTATTGGTAGACTTCAAATGCCTCCTATTCAACATTTTTTAAATCGATCAGTTTTGGTTTCGGATTTTGTTGTTTAACATTGAATGAGGATCAATTTTATCCACCTGTTCTAAAGGTTCTTTTATATACTCGTTCTATAGCAATAGCCTATTTGTTAGAAGTTTTTAATAAATATGTTTTCGTTGAAAATTATTTAAGCGGTTTCTGGTAATAACGAACAATTATACCCGTGATATTTTCAAAATACGCCGATGTTCACACCCCCACTTTGACTTGATTTACCGGGAATCTCTTCGTAACCTAATTCTCTGATCTGACCCAGACAATTATATAACGATCTCTCTTAATGTCGAGGGGGTTTTTATATATCCATAATTTACGAATTAAATCAGTTTATTTAAAAAAGGATTATGTATTTACTTGTCAGAAAGCAGTTTTCAACGAGAAAAGAAACAACTTGCTATGCAATATTTCTTATAAATAGATATTATTTATTGTGCATTTCGAAATAAATCGTCCATTATTACTTAGAAATTTAACTCAAATTTTATTATTCATAAAATTTTGTAGAAATAATAATTTGCTAATTTGAATACTTGGAATAAATCGCGGTGAAATCTAAAAATCGCAAGTAGTAACGCATTATATTTGTCAGACGCTCGCAGACATTTATTACTATTTCGTAAAGAGTTACTTACATCTTTACAGTTTAATGAAATTTTTATAGAAGAATATTAAAGTGTTTTATATGAGCAGGTGTTGTCATTGTTTATTTTGTCACAAAATTCAAAAACAATATTGTTGTTGAGGTTTTTTTAAAAATATTTTCAAGAAAAGGTAAAATATTGTCCAATCAACATTTAGGTCACTTTTATTATATTTTTAATAAATATATCATAATTTTTTTTAATCTAGTTATTCAAAACAAAGCTGGACAGCAAGTCCTATAAAATATAAAATTAGACATTTGTATGTAATACATAAAAAAAAGAATATTTCATAAGAATGTAGTCTGCAAGGTCGATCTGCAAAATCGATCGAAGTATCCAGTTCACTAAAATCAACATGATAGTTCAAATATTCTTGAACTCCATATTTTCCAAAACAAGACATCAAATATTAGACTTCGGTTATACTAAATTAACGAAATTGAGTGATACCGTCTACGAAACATTTCCCTATTGACCAAAGTATACTGAGCTATACGAATTCACTGTAATATTTACAGACTGTACGGAATGTAGCACAATTTCAGATAAGAAAACAAGAAATGATAACTACAAGTATTCTCATATATACTTTATTTGAATTTTATTTTATTATATCAGTTCGTGTACTCTCCGTTCTCCATTTGTATTGGGTTACATTACTTCCGACGAGTCTTTAAACAGATTAACATTCAAAATGGCACTAAATAAAAAGATATAAAATACATTGGTTAATATACGTATCATTTAAACTCAAATTTCAACTGATCGCACTTTCTACTGATATAGGATGGCATAATCTGTTGAGAAAAGTAATTAAAAAAACTTTAAACCCAAGGGAAAGACTTTCCAATGTACGAAAATCGGTTTGAATGGATCTAAATCCCGCTTAGACGTGGTCTTTACTTTGCAAGTAAAAGAACCGTAATCTCGAAAATAGATAAAATCCAATCATGTTTGTAAGGAAAGATGTATCGAGAAAAGTTAAAGGGAAATTAATATACATTGGCTTACTAATCATAAAAATGCATTAGGATAACATGGCAAGAAAAACAAAAACTTAAATAATGTTTACAGTATTAAGAAATTTTATCAGCTTCAGATATTCGCGTAACTCTGTAGATTGACAATCGGCTTAAATAAGCATACATAATCCATGGTACAATACAAACCCTGGAAAAAATGAGAAAATCATTTGCGATTAAAAAAGATCTTAAGAGAATCCTAATAATTGATAAGTATGAGCCAAGTAGAACGGTGCATAAAATATTATATACATCTGATAGATTAAAATTTCAGCACATCCGACATCCCATTATGAAATAAATGAGGTGAATCAGTCGAAGAGTTTAATCCTTGACTACTAAAGGAGGTGTAGATTATGTTTAATTAGTAATAGTGGTAGTCGGGAAGAAGTGTTAATATAACACATTGGTGTCTTATATTTCTCTAGAATCCACAGACAGTGATCAATCACTGTGAGCATCGATCATCCTTGAGGTCGAAAAAGCAACTAAATCTCTCAAACCTAAAAATAATTGAGAAAGATGCGCAAGCACTCCTCAGAAATATCAAAGGTTCAATAGTAGAATTACTAATGACAATTATGGAAATATAGTTACGACAATGCTAGCTAATTTAATAGTGATGTAAACTGAATGGGTACAATGAGAAGTTAATTGCAATGCTCAAGCCAATCTAAAGGACAAATACAAAAGGGAAAAACAGAAAAATTTGCAAGACAAATTGCAGAGACGTACGTCATGGCTATGATTCTCTAGTACCAAGTAATAAGAATTCACGGAGTAATTACACACACGGACCACTAGCACAGGTATGTGAGTGTGTTTCTTCGTTCTTCATGATCTCCCTTTACCCCGTCAGCATTATCAGAGAGATCCTTTGTGAGTCTTTCCTCCTCTGCCGAGGGTTAACGAGTAGGTGTCTGTCCGCAACTTGACAAGATATCAAGCGGCACAAGAGGGAGGGGGGGGGGGAGGAAGATAGTACGAACTGTAATATTCCCCCGCAGGGTCAAAAACTTTGAATAGCGAAGAGTTTTTCTGCATTTAACATTATTTTTCCTGTGTTCAGCTAATCGACGTAAATTAATTCAAAAATTTTCGTAGTCAAAACTAATTATTCATTTATTAAATTATAAAATATTTTTAACATTTTAAAAGGACGTCACGTATGGAAAGAAAGTTGTGATTTATTGGTTACTATTAAATTTTAGTAGTTACTAGCCATTTTTCAATAGTTACCTTTTACATTCAATCGGAACTGAACACTATGAATTGTAAAAGAATCGTGTCGTGAATATTGGACCGTTAGTTACTTTTAATAACTATGTCAGTGAATACTGCGTATATTTATTGTATCTTTTGTCAACATTTTCTAATACTAATTATTATGTACCTATTAAACAAATAGTCGACGAATATTATCTCCAAAGTCCAATAATAATCAGTAGATGGTTTAGAATTAGTTTTTCTTTATTGAAGAGCACCAAGGATGACATTTATTCACAGCTCTATTTGTAGGTTTTAAAGAAATTTGAAGGAATACTTTATATAGAATCCAATAACCAAAAGTATAATGGCAGGAAATTATTAAAGAGATCATAAATAGTTATTACCATTTGGATGAATAGAAAACTGACATCGACCATCTTCAAAATAATGATTATACTGCTATACGAGATATTATATAATGTCCGAATTTACTGGTTAATTATTAAGAATAGAACACATCTTAAATTTATTACGAATATATTGGATGGAAATTCTGTTTTAAAGAAGTAACTCTTCATGATGCAACCTCTTTAATATGAATGGGACCAAAAACTGAACGTGCGAAGAACATAATGGATAATCTCTGTATACAAAACAGGTGGATGAAGAGTACGTCATCATGTCACGGACGACTTTTTGCTTGGAATACGAATATTGCATTTATAGCATAAGGGCAAAAAATGGACTTTTTTATTACAGGTAGAGCAGATGTCATAACGATAGAACATTGAAAGCCTTTCTTCGAAACATATGGACCGACAATCAATATGGGTAAAAAATAATTCGTCGGTATAAATGTTAGCCGGCATGCAAAAAATAAGCCAGAGGACATAACGAATAAAAAATGCTTTTTGATCCATCGACGCTCGACATGATACGCTTGCATCTACCAGGTCGGTATTAAAACCTGACACTTTTATATACGTGTCATGTAACATATCCAAAAAGTGAGACATCGAATTTATGCAGTTTATTATCTGTATTTAAATGATCGAATGTTTATCAGTAGAGTACACTATATTTCTTAAAGGCAAGACTGCCATAGTATCAGTTTTCTATATGGATACTTATAACAAACGTTGTAGTTTATAATTCAAAGTATATCAATGATGAATGATGACGCAAAAGCTCAAATTTTGGAGACCTTGTATTCGCAGATGTGATTTCTGTTTTATAATATAGATCTCACTAATGACACTACCGACAGTTTCAGGACAGCAGAGCATGCTTATTGTATAATGCATATACGCCAGAGTTCAATATTTGAATATTTTGCACCGTCCTCGTGTCACTTCCATTCAACCGAACATGACGTCTCATGACTTAGCTTTCCCTTGAGGAATGCTATCGCAGAGCTTGTACGAAAGCATCACAAAAATCTGTTTTCTCGTAAACCGTATGACAGTATGCCAATTATATGACAGTAGTCCTTTACATATTTTCATTTCTATGATAACGCAATACTTGCGACGTAAGAAAGATATAAAGTTGATATACAAAAAACGGACAAAAACGAAAAATTAATCAGTAAAAGATATGTTTAAAAATGTATGGAACAACTTGTTTCTGCTGATATTTTATTAAGGCCCGAAAGAAGCGCCAGAGTGTTTCACCGGACTCTCACGGGAAACTCGAGGATACAAATTGACATTGACATATAAGTTTCTTTTCTTATTGTTATTGGCGATTTTATGTTTGATAAAATGTAAAATCCAATTATGAATCTGCAATGCGAGTAGTTTTATAAGATAGAATTTTTTATTTTTGCATATATAACATTTGAAATAATATGAAATAATATCATCGTTCATGCCATTTTTTATTTATATGTTTTTGTAAATATTTCTCATATTTGACATTTATATAAATGAGATTAGATATTATTTGAATTTTCTTAAACTGTTTTTTCTCTTGCAATTCGACCGGCAACTGCCAATAATCATATTTTGGTTTATAAATTAATAAAAATTCCCGTCAGTTTTAGTTTTTGCAATTTTCGGAAAGTAGTTTCCAAATATAATTTCCCATATATTTTCACATTATAATTCGTATCTATAGGAATCTAGGGTCGCTGATTACGAATTAAGGTTAGAATTTCAAAATTTTAAATGGCGGATTCAATATGACCAACATGTTTTGATGACATTTTTGGATTTTCAAATAGCTTTTATTGGAATTCAAAATGAACGTGTAGTTTTTATATAGTCTGGCGTTTATTGTTCAATGTAAACTCAGATGTCAAAGTGATGTGTCACTTGAATGCTCTGTTCGTCTTGTTCAAAATTTATTTCAAAATATGTTCCTTCAAATATAGACTGGCTATATTCAATATTCGACTTATAATTTCTAATTTATTAGCTGTCCTCAAAGATTATATACGATTTTTCGTGGTTAGGTATTAGGTTTATGAAATTTTTAAAGAGTTGTTAATTAACATATACTTAAAATTCAGGCTTTCACCTTTTTGCGCCATAATCTGAAAATCGTAAGCTGTAATTTTTAATTTATTTGAGTCAAATAGTCAACAGGATCATACGTTTTCTTCTAAATATAAATTCGGTAAGAAATTTTATGATCCGTAGTTTAGGTTTTGATTAAAAATTGAGTAATCTGCCATAACCAAATTGCATGCTATCGGCTAATAAATAAAACGACACATTTTTTACTGTAAAACAAAACACCTTTTTAAAAGAATTTTTTATTTATTGAATAAAGCAGTCAAAATAAACAAATACTGATATAAAAAACTCACTATACCTTTAAAACTTTATGATTATAAAAGTTAACAAACATATCTAATCATAAGACGATTGAAGGTTCGAAATTAAATTGAAATAAAAGTCTGCATTAAAATCTCAACTTTATAAACATATTAAGATATAAAACTTGTTCTTGTCGTATTTCTTCTTTTAAATCTACATATTCGTTTTTAAGCATAGACTGAATATCTGACATATTTTCGAAATTTATATTACAGTTTTTTAGCGCATGTTATGTAATAATTAAATTTTTAATTTAACCTTTCTAGCACTAAAAATTATATATTATATAATTATTATATATTAAATACTAGCACGTAACAGAAATCCTGAAAATTTATTTGATCAAATATATGTCGGTATGTCATGCATATTAAACATTTGATAGTCGTGAATCACGAAAAGCTTCTGTAATTTAATTCTTAGCACTAATGACGAGTCTTCTTAACGGAACACTTTCTCCGTAATTTTTTGAAAATCCTAATTAGGCGCGGAAAGTCGCCGCGGTTTAAGCTTTTTCCATCCTTCTTTTTTACCGGCCGCACACAATCCGAAGCGAGTGACCGGAAATGCAAACTTTTAATTAACTAGTGGCAGGGTCGTGGTTGGCGGCTCGCTTGGTGGCTGGTGGCAGGAAGGGGAACTTGGCCGTTCACGCCCTATTTAACGGAAAACAGTTCGGTCTACGACGACCAGGAATTTTTGTAGACAATGGCGAGTTCTCCTACCATTACGTATTTCCGCATGATTGCCCACCTCTTTCGATCCTCTCCTTATCGGCCTTTTCCAAAGGAAAAAAAACATCAATGTAGAACCGATCCCGAAGAAAACGTCGCGCACGGTCGATAAATAATCGTTTTGAGTCCATGAATGATACACTCGCCAATAAAAGTGCAAATTAATGCATTATTATAAGACTTTGGGGATTTATTAACTAATTACATCAAGCCACGATCATGAAATACGCGTGAAAAGAAAATCCGAAAAAAATAACATCCAACTTCCGACACCGAGATGAGCAAACTTAAGCACTTTCGGGATTTCCGCCGTTTTACACGCGTTCGCCGTTCGCACAATAAATTCGGATAAAATCGATTAACGAACTTTTGTTCTACTCTTTGCACTACGCGTTGCGATTGTGAAGCAGAGAAAGGATTCTAACAGATTAATTGTTTTATAATTATAAAATTATAGATACCTATGTACTTTTGAATGCAAAAAATATTGATGTCATACATTAAGTGGCATACAGGTATTCATGTAATTTCTTCTTCTGTCATTTTTTGGACCCAAAATATATGTCTTGGTTTTACCATAATTTCATGCAATTAGTTTTCAATTGATTCACGTAATAACAAACACTTCACATTTTACTGATGTTTCGCGAACTGATTAATTTTTCATTCAAGAACTTCTTCTGCCTTATTAACCGAAATAAGGGGGTTTTCTTCTGTTTCCTGTCATAAACAACATTTTTTAAAATATGGAATCTTTCGGCAATAAATATAACTGAATCCTCAATATTCTAAAATGTTAGAAATGCTAAGTGCTATTCCTCATCATGCAAAAGCAAATTATCTTCAGAGTAAAAAAGTAACGTGTTTAGCACGACCTATATAGTTCTAACAGAAAAAGGGCAACGTTCGCATTACAAGGGTGAAATATGGACTTTCTCGTTCGTGTTTTTTGCTTTTGACGTAAAAAGAATTTGAGAATAGCGCATTTCACTAGGTGATGGCATGTGAAGAAAAATCTATTTCCACTATGCTGTCTTCATGAACAAATGTATAAAAAACAATAATTAAAGTAGAGAAAGATAACTATCTTCCATTCAACTAAATTAGTCATCATTGACAATGGTCGATAAAAAACACAATTACTTGTACTAATTAATCTTCGGTTCCGTAAAAATACTAATAATCAAAGAAATCGTTAGCAACGTCTGGTCACCATTCTGCAAAATATTGATTACAAAATATAATTTTATAGATTGCATTTAGAGATAAGATGTATTTTTCGAAATTGATATTACTTTTATTTCTTGAATTCTAAATTTAACTTTCTGTAAATAAAATGTACTAAAATCGAAATTATGATTAGTAATATTTGCAGAGTTTATTATGATTCTGTGTAATAGATCTGTTATGCCAAAAAACGTCACCTTTTTGAATTTTCATATATAGTACAGAATGTTCAAATGCAGTAAAATCGTATTTTAAAGCTTTTTCTTGTAATTCTGAAATTGAAATTAAAAAACGAGATAAGCTGGAGGTCTGATTTGAAAAAGAGATAATACATGTAACTGCAGCTGCTTCAAAAAGGAGTTTTTCTCTCGGCAACAAATAGAATAAACTCGCGGCACACGTTGTTCCTTAAGATAAGAATACTTTTTCAAACAATGTTTCATCAATCGATTTCTCGTCAGAAACCGTCAACGCGCTACTATAGAGCAGAAAACAAAATGGTCCCTTGTCCGCGGGCCTCGCTGCGAGCGCGTACCCCACTTTGAATTATGTCGACGACCCATTTCTTTCTAAATGATAATATTCCATTGTCCAAGAGTCGCTAATTGCACTAATTAAGTTGAGTCGTCGGTCGGTCGTGTTCCGGAAAATGGGAGTTTTTTGAATTAAGAATAAATATTCAAACTGGAAATTACTCCGAAAATCTGAACATTTTTTTAGGATAGAATTTTTTAATATTCATTTTAACCAATGAACGTTTAAATGATATATTTATAAAAAAGATCATTAATTGTGAAACGTTAAAAACTCGATGTAACTGAAATAACTAAGTAATATGTCGACATTTGTTTGATAATGATTTCGAACCTAGAGTAAGTAGATTCTATGTAGATCATTATCTTATAACCGGATACGCAGTCAATTTACATGAAATAATAAATAGGATCATTTAATTTAATGATTGCCTTGTTACGGACAGGCAACGGTGTCCTCTTCATTTAAATTAATTATTTATCAAATTCAGTTTCAGTCTTATGGATATTACAGTTTTGGCAAATTTCAGAGAATTGTGAACTTTATGCACCGAAAAAAATGTATTTTACTATTTATTAAAACTTGTCTTTTTAACTATTTCTTAAAACTGTTAAAATATATTATACCCTTTAAACACTCGCCTTTTAACACCTGTTTACCAAATGTTAAGAAAGTCAAAGGTCTATTAAACTCTCCTAATTTAAAAGAAAGGATAGATATGATTAAAAGGCAGTTTACATATTTTCATTTGATAGATTACTCACAAAAACTTTAGTTCTTTTAGTTGAAAAAAATAAAGTCTAAAATAACACGGAAAATAGAAAAATTAAAGTATCTACTTAAGTAGTAAGATGTGGTACACGCAATTATTTTTCGTTGACACTACTACTTAAATGTCTGGCCATGCTATTTAAGTAGTAAGACCTACTGCAAACCGTTACTTCTGCAGATTTTATTTCTTAAGTAGTAGCAGCAACAACTACTCTTTTTCGTGTATTGGATAGAATAACGAAACATCTTATTTTAATGTCTAAAAGAAATATGGAAGATCCTGAGAGTAAAATAAACTAGGAAAGTCACTACTCTTAGCATAAGGACTACGTATTCTTAATTTAAATTGAAGAGGTTTGTAATTTCTTCCTTCCTGACTTAACCTTCAAAAGTGATCAATTCGGTTAAAGTTTCATAAGAGTTTTCTAGAAAAGCAAACTCGATTGTTTTATCATTTGAAAGAGTTTAAAGAATCATTTTTGAAAATTTGGAAACAGGCTTATCTTATCGCACTTTTTAATGTCTCAAAAGTCCCCATCCTTACAAACTGCCTGGAGGAAATGGTTGGGGAAAATGTGGCCATTTCGGATTTTCTGAAATAAGTCGAAAAATATCACTTTAAATGAAAAAAAAAGAAAGATATGAAAATTGTAGCTGAAGAAATTCTGTACAATTTCGTTTTTTAAAAAAGCTTCTACGACCAATAGAAGCCCTGTTTTTTTTTTAAATATTGGCAGTTTGGCGGAGCAACTGTAACGCGCGCGAGGATCGGGCGTTTTTCGTTTATAAGTCAAAAATAACAATTTGGATCGCAAAATGCTTGTAATAAAAGTTGTAGAGGATAAAATTACGAATAATTTTGTTTTTTTATGTAATGCTGAACGTTCAATAGTTACGGATATATGAACGATTAAAAAACAAATTAACGCACAATCGGAACTGTTTTTTTCGATAAAATCAATAATTACTCGAAAAATGTTCTTCGTACGTGAAAAGTGCATATAATGAGAATTGTAGTTAATGAAATTTTTAATCCATATGTTTCCAAAATTATTTTGATCACCAATCCACGATGGTACAAAAGAAAAATATGAAAAATTGTTATTTTTATGTACTTTTTTGTAAATAAGTATTTTTTGGCTATATTTAGACAGTAGTACCAATACCAAGCATTGGTTGGAGTTTCTACGATCAATTTTTGATCAGTTACAGCCGTTTGAACTTTCATGCAAAAAAGTCAAAATTAGTACCAATTTTCGTATCTTTCTTTGTTTGGATTAAAGTGTTTTTTTCGAGTTATTTTATAAATCCAATTCTTTGGACACATCGCCCCCACCATTTCCCCCAACCAGCTTGTACGGATGGGGACTTTTGAGACAGTAAAAAGTACGACAGGATAATCCTGTTTCCAAATTTTCAGCCAGCTAGTAATTTTTTAATCCAAATTTCCCCAATTTACTGTGGGCCAATTACGGGTATTATATTAGATACAGTGTTATTACACCCAGGGACCTTCTTCTACAAGTTTAATAGTCAGGCAAAAACTTTTAATTTTACTGCAATCTCATTAAGAATCGTTAAAATCCATATGCTCAATTATTTTGTTGATTTATCTTTCTCAATGTTTTCATTGTACTCGAGTACGAATGTTAGCATAAAAAATTGACTAAGTTTACTTGGTATGCAATAATCCTGTATTACACTTGACGTCCAGTCATACAAAAAACAGATGTTTTAATTCATAAAAAATATTATGCTTTAACCCATGTTACATAAAGCTGAAGAAAACGAAAGTATTCAAACCACGTTCTATCTGATACGTACGGATCGTGTCTGACCAATACGGGATTTACTACTAGATTATTTGATAAGGCCTAATATATGCCATTGTATTCTTCTCTTAATGTCGATTGTAATATAACATCATAATACATGTTTGCGCTATAAAATAGCTTATAAATCAATGTTAAATGCAACTGTCAAAGATTTAAAAAATATAATTATTTTAAAGTTTATATTACTTGATAAAATAAGAATATGAAAGTTACGTTAAAATTCGAAATCTCCAATTTTATCGTAACGGGCGTAAAACGCGTGGCATTTAAAAAAACACGCATTGAGTATTTTAAGGTCTAAAAACAAAACCCGTTCCGTCGTTACGTTCGGTAGTTACACTTCAAATATTACATCACGCCGTGGTACGGTAGGGACTGGTGTCGCTCCTCTTTCTTCTTTTTATTTTGCCAATGTCGTTCGTAACAGACTGCGCGATACCCTTGTGCCATTGTTTTGAAAAATCACACATGTGTTTTTAAAAATGCCCTGGAGAAAGATAATCGATATCGGGATGGGCGAGAGGGAGGGAGAAAAAGTTTTTCCTCCACGGAAGCGGATACGGAAAATTGTGTAGGGCAGGTCGAATGCAGAAGCAGACATATATCCGAGTGTCGCCTCTCCTTCGGTCTGAATTCTCGATGTTGGGTCGAGCTTGAATGGCGCATATCGGAGGTCAATAATAGAACAGCAATAACAGCACCGAATATTCAACCTCAACCGCACAGACCTATCGTGCGCCGCTTCCTCTATATTCGGACCTGATACCCTCGACTGCCGCTCTGCATTTGACTTACCACGAAACATATGTATTTGACAATCCTCGATCAATGCCGACATTAATTGACACGCCCGATATATGCGCATATGTTTATTATAAATATTCGACCAAAAGTAATGAACGCTCGCTTTTTGTAATTCCGTTCTCCGCTGGATGCTGATTTGGATGGATGCACGTCCGTAATGATGCTGTCGATACGGATGATGCTCCGTAATCGGGTTGCTAACATTGTTATTGTACTGTTAATAACGATGTTTTACCCGTCACTCGTCAACGGCGAAATAAACCCGGAAACATCCGCTATTTTCAGGCGTTCAAAACTATTGTTGCTATTGCCTATACAGCCTCCTCACGTGTAACCGCGCGTTAAGAAATCTGTACACTCAAATAACTACGAGTTAATTTAAAATAACGGTGGTGTTTATCATAATAATATTATAACATCATCGATGAAGAAGTAATTAATTATTCCATTTTTATTTTATAGTACCCAATTTCACAACAACTTTTCATTTACAAACTTGTCATATCCCCGAATTCTTTGATGATATTGAAGAAATGAATTGGACATTTACTAAAGTACACAAAGACATTTTTAATTGGTGTATTCAGATTTATTTCAAACTTTTTTTTCTCTGTTTCTGGTTTATAATGGTATGCACTCAAAATGTTATAAACTACTATTATTATTATGATTAAATCTCTCTCTCTCCCTCTCTCTCTCCCTCCCTCTCCCTCTCTCTCCCTCTCCCTCTCTCTCCCGCTCTCTCACTTGGTCCATCATCTCCATCCATTAAAACCCTCTACCATCTTCATTTAGCACTTCTATATTTTGTCCTATCTTTTCCTTTACATATTCACAACTTATTTTCAAATACTCCATATCTTCTGCTTCCCTCCCACATAGCCTTTATTTTCTGTCTTCCTCTTTCATCCAATATTTATATCCCTTCTATTCATTTCCACAGCTCCATCTTGCTATTTTAACCATCTTTCTACCTTCTTTCCTTCCGCATCTTCTGATATACTCGGGTATACCAAGAACTCTTTTATAGTTCTTCTAAGACCTTGATTTCCTTACGATATCCCCTCCCTCTTGTTCATCCACCTAAATGTCTCTTTCTCTCTCTCACTCTCTCCCATTTATTTTCCCCCAATTCTTTTAGACCCATTTCACTCACCCCTCCTCTCCACAGTTAGTCTCTTTTTCCATACGTTCTCTTGTCAATTCCTTGATTTCGTTTATCCTTTCTTCGTTTATTCTCTCCTTTATGCACCCTTTTCCAATATCTCCACCTTCTCAATTTTGTAACATTTCTTTCCATCTTCCTGCTCTCCGTCCCGTTTCCACTCTTATAAACTTCTATAATTATTCATTACACTTATCTTTAAATGTATTAAATATTTCTCGTTACAATATTATATATAATAAAACAAGAAAGTTTCTAAACATTTAAGTAAAGAAATTTAGTTTATTATTCTTTTCTTTTTTCATAGTAAAAGACAAGGGCGTTCAGTTAAAATAGTTTACTTCAATATCTACAAAATCAAAGTCGACGTAATTTTTAACTTTACTAAATTAAATCAGAATTATTTAAATCAACTAAGAATATTCGAAAAAATGCTATTTATTCATATTTTGCAAAGATAACATTCTTTTAAAAATAATGCAAAGTAGTAATATGAAAATTCATGAAAATACATACTTTGTAAATGAGAATTGAATACAAATCTACAAAATATATCAACTGAAATTACGTCAATAATTGAGGTAAACATAAATTACATCAATGTTCCTGAATCATATTGAACCCGCTGCAAAATTATTGAAATTAATTAATCGTTTCCATTTTTTATAATGTGTTCATTTATCGAAAAATTTCGGTTTGCTCATTCAAATTATTCTATAGATACTGAAATATATTTAATCCCGTATGTATAAATAATCCAAAAGCAAATAGTTAATTTAGACGAAAATAATTCATCAAACGATTATTCAAATCATTGAACTTCGCGACTTTTAACCGTAAAACTTGAAAAGCAACAGATGAAGAAGAAACATCATAATGGATGTGTATTCTAAAATAAAATTTTCAGTGACGTGTTCACTATATAGAAAATAAAACTGTATTTTGAAATATTTATACTCTTTTTGTATACTTACGATATTTTTCGTAGTTACTTATGTTATTTCAGGTTAGAATATTTTGAATTTTTATCATAAATTTCTGCAATTGAATTGTTATATACGAAAATTGTTAAAAAAATAATTAAGTTAATTTTTGTTAGGGTCTTTGAGAATTTGTAAATGTTAACAACTATTACTTATACCACTCCTGCGCAGAAAAGCCATATTTTTCATTTAAACAATTTTGCAGCTTTTTAAACTTGAACTAAACTAAATAAATTATAATTTTCGGTTGTCCGTATTTCAATATAAAATGCAAGAGACTCCCGTATGAAGTACGACAAAGAAAGTAGGCTTTAAAAATAAAAAGTTACTACAAACTGATATTTTCGTCGTCATATATTATACACACTAGCCTACTTTAAGTTTTGAAGTGCAAATTGTGTAACATTTACGAAAATGTGTAAAGTTAGTCGCATACAGACTCCTTTAATGGTGTCAAAATTTTATGGGATTTCGAAGTTCACGCATGAATATTAAATGATAAAGCTATCCTGATATAAGAACTTGAAAACAAATTTTTATTAAAACTAAAAATGGTGGTAGTTATATAACTTAATAAAAAGTTTTGATACTAAAGCACGAAATATGACAAGACCTTCGTATCCTTTTAATGAGAACATAAATTAATTGAGATTTTTACATGTTTATTTCAGTATTCTTTACATTTAGTTATTTATACTGTATTGATGAGTTATGGTTAAAAGGCGATTATTATATCAATACTTTTTAAAAACTTCATGAAAATTCTAAACATACATTTATTAAACTTTATTGGCAGTATGTATAAATATAGAGGATATATTAAAACAATAGAAATTACCGTTGTGGACCAAATAATTATTCAAACTTAATTCATTGGCCATTCCCGGAATGGCTTTCAATTGAGGAAACAAAAGAAGAGACAATTTTATCAATTCTTCGTAACTATTGAGTGAAAAGAAAACAACTTCGAACTCTTAACGGTACTTCTTAAGTCCTTTTTAAAGTTTAAGATTTTATTGGCACGTAAAAAGTTCTCGTGGATAATTCTCTACGTACAATAGCTCACATTTTTATATAAATCTAATTCTTTTTTTAGTTGTATAAAAAGCCTGGGAGGAACGTGTGTAGGTATTCTCTCTCCATTTCTCTCGACAGTTCAATTGAACAGCTTAATTTGGAGTTATAAATAAAGACTATTGTTTTGTGGTTGGGCAGTCGATGAAGTTTTAATAGACATACAGACAACATAAACCACATGGAGAGGAGTGGGACATTTTGATATGTTCATGAAAACTATAGAATCGGTTATTTTTAAACTTCATTCGCTACTCATCGTCCATTGATATGCATCTGCAGGTGACATAAAATAAGATAATGTATTTGTACGATGATATTCGTTTTGTTACTATTTTAGATATCTTTTTATTGTATCGAGAAAGTTTACGGTATTATTTTACGCGTATTTATGTATGAATTTATATTAGGGACGAAACACGTTTCTTTTAAAAATATAAAGTATCCTTTTAAGAAAGCTGATATTTTACTCAGCGTTAACCATACTTCTGAGAACGTGCAGTTCATATTTCCTATCGATCCAATAAAAATGTCACCTCAGGAAATGTTTGACACTTGTTCGATTATCAAGTTGTCATTCTATGTTTTCATATATTTTTAAAATTAACGGTGCTCTTTTATATGTGCCAAGTTTGTTATTTATTGTACTTCAAACAAAAGTCAAGTTTTAATTTAATGTCCATTGTACTTCTGTCAAATAGAATTCAAATTATAGCAAAATTGACTTGAATTTTTAAAAAGGGTGACCAGAGTAGCAGGCAAACAATAGGTAATTTTCGACTAATTTTTTCGTATAAAAGATATCATACAAAACATCTAATATCAAATAAATAAAAGTAATATTAAACTAGAAAGCACGTGTCGAATACTGAACTTGAATAATAGAAAAATATTAAAATCACATAAAATGATAGGGAAAAATGACATCAAAAATTTAAAAACGTTTTGCAATAAACTAAATTAACCGTTAATCAAACTAAAAACTTTCTTGGAAATTTCACGATTTCAAATGGTAATTTTGGGACAGACTTGCAGAATGTGAAACGTTGCAATTTTTTCTCACGATCAGTTCTTGGAATTTTTACTATTCAGACAGTAAAAGTTACAATAAAATCTACTAATTTTTACTTGGAAAAATTGCAATTTTTTCCATTCCACAAGTTTGTCCCAAAATTACCACCTGAGAATTGCCTTTTAGGATTAGAATGATAAAAACAAGTATAAAGAGCGGTCATTAGCAAAACGTTATTAATTATAAAGTAATTGTTGTATTTTCATAACCAGAAATAGTATTTTTCGATACAAGGGCGCAAAATGCAATTTTATGTCGTAGCATGTCAAAAAATATGATATATACTTACCGCAATTCGAAAACTACTAACTAATGAGATTAGCAATGCAAATTTTAGTACGTTATTCTTGATTAAGTAGACATTCAAAAATACAAAAACAAATAATTTTTTCGAACGCTTTACACTGGTTTTTCTTTTCGTAATGACCCATGAAACTACTGAAAACCATTTCAATATATGACACACGGGATAATATGTAATTCTCTCCTTAAGATCGATTAGGTAAAATTTGTGAATGGAATAATATACAAGACAACAGTCTTACCGGTTACGTGAGAAATTAAGGCGTCTACCCTAATTAGAACTTGCAATAAAAGACAGTTTTTCAGAATTTTTTAAGCAGTTTTGTAATGTAAAAATTGATATAGAAGTTGTTACACTGCATTAATACACTATCGAAGTACATACAGAAATTTTGTTTGTATATTAAAATGATAGTTCAAAAAAGTTAAAAAAAAGTGTGTCCGTGCTGTTTATGAAATCTCTAGGATGGATGGTCTGAAACAAAAAAAAAAAGCATGTTAGATTCAATATGTTAATAGCTATAGCGCATATCGAGCGAATTTTATTTTTTGAAAATTGACAAAATGGCGGACACCTTTCGAAAAAAAAACTTTTTTTTTTACTGTTTTTGGCAAAGGAAAAAGAGTTAAAATTAAAATTTAAAAAATATCTCCATATGCGCTGTAACGGTAGTAGTACAGAATATGTGGTAAAAATTTCATAAGGATCGGTCGAGTGGTTTCGGTGATTTTATATCAACAAGGCATCGGAAAACGTTTTGAGAAAAACGCGTTTAAAGTATTTTTAATCAGCGATGCCTACACCATGCATTATGCCTTCCTCTTCTTCATAACGTTCATTTTCACTTTCGAAAAGTGTAAAAAACAAAAAAAAGATTTTTTGAAAATTCTAATTAAGGTAGGTTTAAGGGTTCGATCTCCGAAATATTAATTCAGACATCATTTGTAATAGCAAACTAGTTTATTGTAACTTGTGCGGATATAATTTTTTAAGAATAATGAAAATTATTTCATTTTTAAACAATGTATGTAATAAAATATACATTATTTAATTATTTTTTATGGTTATTATCTTTGACTTTTGCCACGGTCATTATTCTCCACTTTCTTCTTTATTATATGTAATGTACTCTAAAACTTGTTTTCGAGGAGACGAAAGTAAAAATACATAATTATGATAATAACATAATTACGGACGACGTTAAAAAAATATGCATTATAACGCATATTTTTAATTTATTTTATGGAACATGATATTTTAAAATCCATTTAGGCTCTTATATTTATATAGATATGTATATATAGATTGAAGTAGGTTCAATTACTTTATGTTACATTCTTATATTCTGAGTGCGCTAGTTCCAGTACTCTTTTTAATTACAAGATAAAACTTTCAGCTGACAGTTTTGTGTAATCCGCGTTTCATTCTTGCAGTGTTTAAAATTCGAGCTTATTGATCCTAAAGTAACATATTTCCTTTAACATATTAATTTTTGTTTTCAGTGCAATATAATTTACGGACAAAACATTGTAAAAAATGACTATTTTTGTACATTTGAATTCAATTTCTGTAATTATTTTGAAAAACGCGGTGGTTTGTAAAAAGATGTACGCATAATGAACAAGATATATTAAAGAGTAATAAATATTTTAGTACTTCACACGGGTACGGGTCGAAAAACCGACAAATCGAAAAGCTGGCAGGTCAAAAAACCGACAGTCATAAAGCCGACAATCGAAAACCCGACAGTTAAAAAACCGACATTTCAAAAAATGACTGTCCTCCTGACGATGTGTCTATATTTTATGTGTCGGTTTTTTGACTGTCGGCTTTATGAGTGTCAATTTTGTGACCTGTCTTTTTATGTGTCGGTTTTTCGACCCGCACCCCTTCACGCGTTAAAAAATAAATGAAGTAAAACTTAACAAACGCAGAGAATGTATCTTTCGATAAATGATATTCAATTAAAGATCGAAATTAAGTAAATGTCGGTATTTCACGCTTTTTAGCGAATAAGTGACTGGAATGAACACTAATATGTAACATTTTAATATCCGATTAAGTTTCTTTGTTATGTAGAATTGATGTGCATCTGCCGGGAAGTCATTCTTGCAGTAATGCACGTAAATAAGTACATGATAAGAAATAAAGCGGACGAATAATTGTTTCATTAACAAGGAAAGTATTACGCCGATAAACAAGCATTGTTATAATGCTCATAGAGCGGAAAAATAACTTTTTTACAACCCTCTTGGAACGCTAACCAACGTAAAACGCACTCGAAAAATACTTTCCTCATTGTTTCACTGGTTATGGGTCGAAATAAAACTGAAACTGTTTTACGGACTGCCGGAAGTTTGTATTTGCAAGCAGACGACACTGAAGTCCCCTTCACAGAGTAGAGGTGGCGACGGTGGATGCAGCGATGAGTATCGATAATGTCGAAACGTCGATAAATTGTGCTTAATAAAGTATACTCGAGAGCGGAAACAAAGGCCGGCACGAAAAAGTAGTCGGCGCGATTATTGCGGAGATACTATTGATATTGTCCTCCCTGACTTTAATGCTCTAATGTTTCCATCTAACAAATATTATCTACTTTTTTTAACGAGACGTGGCGAAATATTACCTTAAAAACGACCATTCGTTATACGACGATGCCTCGTTATTTCAAGTTTCCTGTTCCTTAAAAATCTTCGAAAATTTATTTTGCAAATTTATAACTGTCAAAACACTATCCTAATTTAACAACATTAAGGGAACTGAATTTTTATGTCTAAATGACTCAAATCCGTTTTAAAAATGATTCCATAAAACCAATTGAAATTGCAGTAAAAACTCAGAAAATCCATTTGTTGGAAATGTCAGTAAGAATTGCACATCAAACTCCAGAAGGTTTTGAAGTGCGAAATCTCCAAGGTAGCGTTCTATCTTCGCAAGTAATCTAAATTTAACATGATTGAAACACTTCTCTTCGCATCTCTGCACTATTGAAATAAAATCCAAAAATATCAGTCGAGAAGATTTGCAAAGATAGATCAATCCAGTCTATTTAGAATTCTTGTCATTCGAATCTTCTAAATATGTGTAATTTAGAGTCTGAATTTGTGATTTTTCTTATTATTACGTTTTGTATAATTATATACAAAATATTATACATGTGTGTATAAAATTATAAATTATTAGTATAAAATAGTTCGTAGCCCAAGAGATAAATATTAGAATTTTCTTGCATGAATAGTCAAAGTATACGAGACATAAATTTGCAATAGATCGAAAACTATATTAATACACCCCTTTATATCCATTTGCATGAAATAAGTATTTCATCATTAGTTTTTATTACGAAAGGATGATAATCAACCGTGCAGACTAATTGTAAATAAATAGCATAACGATTTCGTATTAGGTCAATGGACTCATAAAAAAATCATCGTCAGACGTCGCGTCGAATTCTTTGTGTTTATTTATAGAGCGTAACGATTAATTATTTAGATTTTATTCCTTTCCGACAATTCCCAGTGGAATTTTAGAGTCACTTCTAATATCTGCAACGTTCAATGTGTTCTTGAAATTAATATCCTATATTAAAGATTTGTCAAATATTCCGTGTTCATTGCACTACAATTAAGTTCTGTAGAATTGGCCAGCTAATTAAAATTAGCCAAGGATTACTGTCCTTGTTAATCAAATCTGATGATCGAATGTACTGCGGCTTTCTTCAAGTCCAGACTTTTTCATTCTAAGATAAAATAAATAAAGAAATATTTAATTAAAAGAAAATAATAAAAAAATAAACACCTCTGAAACCCACAGTGTAAACAGATCTGCATTGCTAAAAGTGATTAGTGGATGGTTACTAACATAGTAATCACCATTTATCGAATTTGCGAATGATTTAAATAATTAACCATTGGTTTACTAAGATAATTTAATTAATAATCAGTTAGTCAGTCGACATTAATTACCGACTTACCATTTTCGTTGTTCACAATATTCATGTTATGAATAAATGAAGAATGGACGTTAGTCTAAAAATAGTATTTTGCGATGTTTATTTAACCATAGTTAAATAACCGTATTTCTAACTGTAGTCAATAAAAGTATCTAATTAAGCAACGTAAAATGCCATAGAAAAATTAATACTAAGAACTTTTACTTGTCACAAAATGGGCCTTGTTGCCACGTCTGCATAGCGCGGTGCGCAAACTTAAAAATTCCATATCTAAGGGGATTATTTACCAATTGTTTTTTAAGAAAAGCTTTTAGAAAACTTTATCAAAGTGTACAGAACAACTTTATCGCAGGAAGTTAGCCGGATCTTAATCTTCTTCACAGATTTTTTCATTGAATGTAAACAACCATATCCGTTGGTAATTAGCATTTGTGATTTTTTGTAAATAAACAAGTAGTGTTTTGAAACAATATTGTTATTTGGCCATAATCGATATTGTATACAGAGTATGCGCCTCAGATTTCAGAAAGTTGTACCGAATAGTTATTGACATAAAGCGATTTATCTTTCACGGAATAAAAATTTCTTTTCTCGATTTATAGACATCTGCTTAAAAAGTCATAAACAGAAAAAACGTCCATTTAATCATCCTCTAGAACATAATATTTTTCTTTTCTTATTCATTTTCATAATTGAAAAAATCTATTATGTAAATGATTGCATTTTTTGAAGACTAATTTTATTACTATTTAAAATTAAAAAATAAAACGTTTTTTAGACAATTTTTTTTAGAAATTAGATAAGCAGGTGTTATATTTTGTTACTCAGAAAAGTTACGTTTTAAATTTAATATCATGTAATTGATTGCATTACGTTTATTGGAATTTGACATTTCACAGTTTATAAAATAATATTATTACTTTCCAAAAAAGGGCTACATTTCTAGTCTGTTTGTTGATGATGTTCCAAAACTGCAAATTACTTGTTTATATAAAAAATTGCTCGTATATTTATGAGCATCTAATTTACGACCATTGAGTATATTACATATTCACGAAATTGTTATTTAGAAAAGTTATAGCGTAGTCCATCCGCAGGGAGACCGTACATTTTAGGATGGCAGCGAGATATGTTTTCGCCTTGTTCGGTCTGTCGTGAGTGTAAAATCATGTTTTCAGGTCTTGCGGAGATGAACTTTGACCATCATTTTGAAAATAACAGTTTGGTTCTGTTTTTTAATATATCTCATGGCCGCACCGCCCTTCTCTATGCAAAATTCAAAAATTAAAATTACAGGTTAAAAGACTTTAACTAGACCGTTTTATCAATCAAAATTTCCGATTTTTATCGATTTAATTACGATACATATTTCTACACGATTCTTCTTTTATTTCCGCTATTTTGAATAATTGTTCTCTGGCAATTACGCAGCTAATAGAAAAACGCTACTTATTGACTACTACAACATGTTAGCAATTTAATCTAAGAAAATAGTAGAAACTATTTTATTTATTACGAAGAAAACAAAAGTACAATCAGTCCAATAGTAATTTTAGTATCCGTCTCAAAGAATAAAAAAAATGTTATTAAATAAATTAATTAGTAGTACCAACAAGTATAATCTGCTGGTTTTTATAATCATTTCCATTAATTATTGACTAATAAACCGCAACTTGTGGCAACTTATGGCAACAAAAGATAGTATTTTTGTATAGGCGATCAAATAAATAGAACAAAAATCTTTGGCCTCATGATAAGGAGTACAACGTTCTCGAAACGTTGAAGATTTTTTATGCCACTCGGAAAAAATGAAATAGTTGGCACTACTGAACAGGTAGTAGAATAAGACGGCAGCCACTGTTTTTGTTCAATTTTACTATCTAAATAGTGACTAAATTAAGCAGCCAAACCTAGTATTTAAAATAAACCAAGAAATGTTTATTTGGACATTTTCGGTTCCATTAATTAATTTGTTCGTCCTCGTTTGACACCGGATTTGGTACCCGTTGTGGACCTTAACCTAATTAATACACAGAAGTCTATATATTTAGAAAAAATAATTTATCATAAGGCGATTGAAAGAGATTTTATCTATTGAAAATATTTTCCAAATATACATTTCTTGACTTATTTAAAATATTCACGGTTCGAAGTAACGGCAAAAAACATCTTTAATTTAATTCAACTATTTAAATAGTAAAACCAGCTATTTATTTTTTCCTATGCAATTATTCAAATATCAATACTGGCTATTATTGTCAAATTGAGAGCGAAAGTGATTGATTTCGGGTTTAGCATCACAAAAGAGGTCAGAGGCATATAGTAAGCATTGTCATTTAAATTTACTAATTTCATAGTTATATCAACTATTTTCTTTTCTTATGTATAGTAGAATGAACTCCTTCTCTCGATGTATGCATCACGTGGTATACTGCAATAGTAATAACGATTATTGAGCAGTATATTTAACAAATTTGTTAACACTCTAATTAGCCAACTATTTAAGTACGAATTAGAAAATTAAATTATATTATTCGCGAAAACCATATAATTTAGAAATAACTATCGAATGAAAACTGAGATTATTTCGTTCATTAAGATTATTTCGAGAGATCTCAAGAGTACGGAGAGATATCCTAATAATAAGCCGAGCATTGACGGCTCCCGGAAACTAATTTTACTCTGCCAGAATCACTCCGTATTCAAGTATTCATTATATCTAATAATGAAGAGTGCACCACACGGGTAATATGCGCGATTCATTGATTTAATGCAGCAAATGTAAATTTGCAGCGAAAGAAATAGACTTTTAAAGAACGAATATACAATTTGGAATTAAATGAGAATATTAAAGATTCTCTTAACGATTAAATTTTGCCAAGTATATTTGTTTTATTTCACATACGTATATTTATCTACAGGCATGGTTAAATATAATATTTACCACATTATTGGCGTTCAGTGTGTTTAATGCAGAATGCCGTTTGCATCGCGGTAATTACTGCAACAATATGGTGCATGGCGATAATGATAAATCCCATGCGAATTCTGAGGGCAGATTTCGCAAATTGAGGAGATTTCTCCACAGAATAGGCCCGTGGTGCGTCCCTTTGGTCGTAAAAGGAAACAGAATACGTAGTTAAATACTCTCTTGGAATTCTTCGAATTTAAAATATAAATATCTCTAAGACTCGACGTGAAAATTTGTACTTTTAACCTGAATTGCATTAATTAAAGTGGTACGATCGTTACAAGCATAAACGTATTATTGAGCAAATAACCATTAAAGTAGAAATTCGGTGCTCTCCAAACGTATTTATAAATATTACGTTATCAATTGAACGCTTTACTTTTACCCTAAGGTATCTAATAATAAAACGAATGCTTGCAATTGAACACTAAATATCATAACGATATTTAAAAAATAGCAGTATTTTTATATTTCAAATTATATACGTTTCATTTCTAATCACATCCAATATAATGAAAGTGTAAATATAAAAAGGGAATTTATTAAAAGTATAGGGTTTCACATATTACATAATTTTTATAAGAATCTAAAAAACTATACAACATGATAACATTTATCTTCTATAAATAACAAGAATCCACGATGATGAGTATCCATGCTGATTTATATTCTTTCAATTATTGTTTTCCCATTACTGAAAATTGGACCATATTAGCTTCGGGATTCGCTCTACTCCATTCCTAAAAGACAATGAAATGTTAATAATTATTCTTAAAACTTGTATTTTTTGTCGAACTGCATAAATGTCCAGAAATGTTCCGAAGGCTCGTGCAGATTATTTTATATATATGTATATACAATTAGGTTGTCTTGTACAATCGTTCATTCCTAAACAATGTTAGTAAAACCTCAAAATTCAAAACATAATATTAATTTAACAGACAACTGTATAACATACAATTAAATATATAAATAGTAAATATCGGTTTCTACATTAATTAAGGATAGATTTATTAATAGTGACTCAACAATATATTAGTAGGCACATTAACCCAATTAACCTCTAATATGAACCTTTCAAGTATTATTGTTTAAATCTCAGAGATATAAGATAATGAGAGATGGTGATTATATATTTTAACCAATCTAATTGAAACTCCAAGATTTTAGTAAATATAATTCAAATCAGAGAAATAAATATCATTGTAATGTAACTATCTTCTTCCTCAATAGCATACTTTATTCCAATCACATTCCCGGAACATTGGGAATATTCCAAAGTTATATTCCATTCCTATTCCAGGAACATTGACATGTCCAACGTTCGGAATATTCCAGGAACATTGAAATATTCTATATAATATCATAAATATTACTAAGCGTTACAGATTGAACATTTTATTCGCATATTTTAAAACTCTATTAATTAATGTAGATGGATTATAAACGATTAACAAATATTTATATTAGCAACAATTACCTATACTAGATTTTTATAGAAAATCATTTTAATAATTGTGACACCTTAATGAAATATTCTGAAATCAACTTAAAAAATGATATTCATTCATGTCCATTATTATTTCGTCTATATTATTTGATAGTTGTAGACGAAATAATTATAATATTTCTAATGGAGAATAATTCAGTGTTCCTGGAATATTGTGAACGTTGGACATTTCAATGTTCCTGGAATAAGGGTGGACTATTACTTTGGAATATTCTCAATGTTCCTAAGGAATATTCTATGAATATGGATGGAATAAAGTGTGCTATTAGGGTAATAATTGTGACACCTCAATGAAATATTCTAAAATCGGCTTGAAAAATGTTATTCATTCATTTCGCATTATTATTTCGTCTATATTATTTGATAGTTTTTGGAATATTCTAACAAAATTTATATTGTTTATAATATTTCTAATGCAGAATATTTCAATGTTCCTGGAATATTGATGGAATATTACTTTAGAATATTCCCAATGTTCCAATGAATATTCTAGAAATATGGATGGAATAAATTTTGCTATTAAGGTACTTTATGTATTTGGTTAACAAAATATATCAAGCTGCCAATAATGCGTAAAATTGGAAAATTAGGATCGTATAAAAAGTTATTAATTTATTTTACACCAGCTGTGATCTATTAGTCAAGGTGTAAATCCTCACTCAATAACTTTATGTATTATAAATCCGGCACGTATAAACACTAGAATTTAAAGTACCTTTTTATAGGATTGGCTATGTCAGGAACAATCAAATGAAACTAAGTTATTTATTTTACTATAATATTTCAGTTTTAAATTTGAATTATATTCCTTATGCAATTCGTCCTTTCCTAGAATACAACATTAAACAATGTGTAACTGAATTCAACATTCATTTAATAACATTGAGAGTAAAGGAGGGGCGATATCTACGTCTCAAAATCCATTTAATACAATTGAATGTGAAATTTTAATTTGTAATTGATATTGAAATAGAGTTTCTATATGCCGATTGAACTCTCTACACAATGTACTACGAATTACATTAATGAAATGTCGTATGTTAGAACCTGCACAATCAGTGGTCAATCAGGAGGTACAGTGGCGCATTCCACTCAGCAACACCTGTGAGATTACAATTTATCTACCTTGACTACCTATACATATATATACACACGTATATATACTACTATCTGGGGAGCTTAACTACATTCCATTCTGCTAGAGAGCACACAGACAAAGTAGCCAATAACAACCTTCAGAGAGGTACGTCTACTCCAGCGAGCCGGCAGCAGTTGGAACACGCGAATACTATTTCACGGAATGGCATCTAAAGAAAGCCAAAAATTCGAATCTTTTTTCAAATTGGACAGAAAATCTCGAGAGAAACTTCTGTAACGTTAGGCTTATCAACTCCGGTGTATATATTGCACAGAGGTCGATATTCCCTTAACAGAAGGACATTCAATGGTGAGACATAGAACAGAGAACTCCCACATCGCATGTAGCAGTTTCGGGCGAAATTAAATTTCGCAGGAGCTTTGTGGTGTGGTTAACTTCATAACTCAAGACGTTAATTTAAGGTGCAACTGTTTCATACCAAAAATAAATAACTGGTTCCCCAAAAATATTTAAGGATCAAATTTTTGTTTCTTTCATTCAAGTGATTTATTGTGGTTCAATATTTTCAAACTAATTGTTTTAATAAATTTTCAAACATAATTTTAGCTTGATTTATAGTTATAAATTATCAGAAGATTAAACTGTAGTCTAGGTTAATTGATAATATAGTGAAATCCGTTATCTTCCGATGCACCTGTAATGGAAACGAAATTGACTGGAAATGTTAAATAGGTTTTCTATGAATCATTTACATCAAAAACACAGGATAATGCTAGAAAGAAATTCGAGCATACTGTTCAAGTGGTCAAAGATCGACAACCTTCATCTCCGGCGAAAATAAAAAAATTAATCTTTCAAATTCATCACACCAGTCTTATGGACTTGACTAAGGAGTGTGAAATATCGGCATTGCCCCTTCAAGGTTTTTTGGCGAATATTTTAGATAGGAAAAGCAGCGCTGCAAAACTGGTGCCTAAGGATCTGAATTTTCTGAAGAAAGAGCATCAGCAGCAAATTACTCTCGAAGGTGCATCGGAACCAACTTTAATTCCAAAGTTGGAGAAAGTGGGTTTTCTCAACGTGGCATTATTCGGGGACCCTGTACGAACATTTTGAGCAAAAAAAAACAATAAACATGCGGGGGGGGGTGAGGGGTTTGGAAAAAAATCTATTTTTGTAAAAAAATAATGGTAAAAAGGTTTTACTGGGCTCAATTTTTATCAAATCAAATCGATTAAGGGGAGGCACCACCTTCAAAATCAACTCTATGAAATACACCTTTAACAAATTTGAAACTATTGTTTCTTTTGCCATTTTTGACGAGGAATTCAGTGGTGCTAGAATAAAAAGCGTAAAAAATTTTTTTAACCCATAAATTGTAGTTTAAACAAAAATTTGTTGTTTTGAAATAATGCAACTAAATTTTTCTAACTTAATTTAAAAATTCAAAAAAATTAGGGTGAACATAAAAACATGTTTTCTACAACCACTAAATTCCACGTTAAAAATTACTCTAGAAATAATTTTTTTGACCTCTAAATTTTAGCGCGAAAAAAATTTGTTTTTTCGAAAAAATGCTTCTACATTTTTTTTAATTAATGTAAAAATTTAAGAAAATTAGGGTGAACATGGAAACACATTTTCTACAGCCTCTCGTATGGATTTTAAAAAATTCCGATTTTTTCGAAAAAGAACATTTTTTTTTGGGTCAAACAAATTTTTTACACTTTTTATTCTAGCACCACTGAATTCCACGTCAAAAATTACTAAACAGATAATTTTTTCAAATTTTTTAAAGCTGTATGTCATACAGCTGATTTAAAGGTGGTGCCTCCCCTTAAGGGGTCAGATTGTAGGTTTTTTTAGCTCTACAACTTTCTCTTTGGTGCCATTTCGCTATCTATTAACCGAAACGAGTTAGACGCAAAACACAGCAAAATTTGCTATTCCCCCCTCCCCCCCCCCTTATATTCACTATAAAACGAGAAATACTTATTGCCGGACATGACGCCCAACTGTAAAAATACATTGATTACAAAAGGCATCACAGTGGCTTTATATTTGTTGTACGTGTACAACCGCGAGTTGCCGCTTTCGAATTTATAAGACGAATTAATGGCAACAACATTAAACTAAACTTAATAGTATATTGTGCGGATATTGCAGCAATGTTATAGATTAACCTTTATTGTAAAACTAGTGCCATATTACATCAACATTACATTAAGGTACATTTCTGGAAACCTTTTATTAACGTTATGTCAATGTTTCGTTTTAAGATTTAACGTTGTAATCTTCCTGTAACATTAACTCAAGGCTCTGTGCTATTAGGGGTCTATGGATGTGACAATTGCTAAAGTAGTGTAAGGTCGCATCTTTAACGGTCTATAAAAAGTGCATGGATGATTCAGTTAAGCATTGTCAGAGAGTATGGAATACAATTAGACCCACTTTGTAGGTTTTGCTTTTTTTGATGAGAAAATGAGAGATTATGTGTTCTATTTATATTTTCGAAAATCTGTTCATGTGTGATGCATTCGACGAGTTTCTGTTCTTTGTTTTCTATTATTTAATCGGTTTGTGGAGATATTATTATGCACATGCAGAATCGGTCCATTAGTATTAAATCTATTATGAACAACGACGCGCCACGACAAAACGCTACACTTCCACCGTACGCACTAGGGAATATCGAGCCGGTGGTGGCGAACGAGAACTGCCAGATCTGCTGAAATTACTCGTTCCACATCACTGGGCTGATAACGTAACGTAGCTCGATATCGTCCTCTTTGACCGAGATGCGCGAACAATATTCGTTATCGAATTCTCAACACCTGCGGAGCAGAACGTCGCCGTCGTCCTCGAAGAGGTCGAAAAGTGGACCTCGGTATCGAGATCGCGTTTACGAGCCGTTCGAATAACACCAGGGATACCAAGAGCCAAGCTCGTAATCCTGATTATTGGCGTTTTAGCGAAACCGTTTTTGAAAACCCGAACGTCATACCGGCTTATCGGTAATTTGCGGAGTACATCGCGAGCCAGATGCAGACGACCGTTATCCCTCGACACGGTTCGTCTCCTCGGGTTACACGAATCGTGACACCTGTAATCACCCTCTTGGAGGTTTAAAGGGAAGTTACGGAGTTGAAACGCCGCCGTTACGTCGGACGCTTGTTATGTGAGCCAAAGTCAATTTCTCGGCATTTTCCTCCTTTAGTGCCCTGTCGTATTTTCCGTTTCCAAGATGTGTGGTCTTTGACACATATTGATGATCGATTTTGTGCCATAAAATTATTTCCCGGACATGTGTTTCTCAAGTTTAAAACTAATTTAATCTTTCAAACTATTATAGGGTTTATAGGTCATAGGTCGAGCATATTGGATTAGAAACCGTAATTACACTGCAAACACGTATGCTGCAGACTTTTCTGGTATAAAAAACGCGTTGCTCTGATCCAGTCAAGTTTAGATCCAGTTGTTATGTCTACTTATACATGTTGACACGATAAATCTACCATTCGAATATAAAGTACGTTTTGTTCCAACCATTTTGAAGTATCTTGCACAATAGTACATCAAATAGTAATTTATTTAAGAACTCCCTGGCTCAACTTCTGGCGCTACAACTCCTACCCCTATCATGGTTGGGTTATTTCGAGGTGCTCCCATAGGATATCCTGGTGCTCGATGCAGCGTTTTCCCTGGGTCGGGTTCTTATATCAAGTATGCGCTCAATGGCCAGAGGCTCCTTCGTTCTGGTGTGCAGGTACGTCGAACTCGAAGCCTCTGGTGGCACATGTGACAATGGATAAGAGATCTCTTGTGGTTGTTACGAGTGTTACAGAATTCCATACTGCGAATGTAGCAAATTTCCTTTCAATGTTAATCTTGAGAGTCGACGTGATTACTTTTTGGATAGCAAAGGTCATTCCCCCAAATGTTTTCGATCTTGGATTTCAGGATGCGACAAATGATCAACTAGTGACACATGATCAGCTAGCCTAGCAATAACAATTTGTAGATGTAGTCTTTGTCCATGAAAAAAAAAATCATCTGATAATTTCAAATTCTCTAATAAACCCAATGTTGCTTTTGTTAAATAGCCTAGTAATAGGTTGACGTCTCTGTCCATATTAACATGTAGTTATGTCACAGATTACTTTAAATTCCGCAGATAAACACTTAATCTAAACAAACTATCGGATCTCTTATTTGAATTTCAACGACATCCATTTACAAGCCGGTTAAGGTCACGTACCATCATCATCCCAAGTGAAGTCCATCTCCATATAAACATGGCTGGTTATTCCATAGCCAGATGGTATAGTAATTCGAGAGGCAGATCGTACATGGTTTAGTGTAAGAGTAGATTACTGCAGCTTTCGAACCAACAGCGCGCAGCCCGCATATTAATTCGTCCGCACATTTTGTGATTATTCCAGACGTTTATTGAAATTTCTGAAATATCTATATACACACATCAAATTTTTTTGATTAAATTAATGTTTTATTTTGGTTTATGTAGGTATCATGAAAAATTCGTAATTCTACAGCACATCATGGTATTCCTGCTTTAACACCATTTAAAGAAAGGTAAGCAGAGATTGTCAAGTACCAAATCCATTTAGCACTTTGTTCTGTTGAAGTTCGTAAATCATTACACGCAGTTTAGTAGACGGTGCGATGGTCGACTATTTGAGTTAATTTCCCCCTTATTAATGAGGGTATTTCTCACCTGTAAAAATTGTGCTCATCCAGCAGTGATATCAAGAACGGTGGCTACTAATCCTCTCTCCACATCATCGACCTGAAGCGCTCATAATTCAGATTATGGAACCCAAGCCAGTCACTGGGCTTTAACGAGGAGGCTCGATGTGGGAAGGCATTTAGAGGTTATCGTAGTATAATACAGCACATTTCAAATGATGCGCGAACAATTTGGAAATTCTACCCAATAGGTCTAACCAAATTTCAGTTTCTTATGATTTGCGAATTCATCTTACCTTTCGAAGGTTCTAGAAAGTATAAATCCTGATAAGAGTCTATAATATCTTCTTGAAATTTCATTGCTTCTTGATATCTATGAAATATACAATCAAGAATCACAGAAAGCTCGAAAAGCCCGGTCAATCTATTATTTCCCACTTGATACGGCTTCTTCACAATACGTAGCGCACCGTTATAAAGTTTCAGAAAGAATTTTCAACGGCTCCATCGAAGGTTTTACGGTAGGATTTATGTGCAAATGTAAACGAAATATTTCCACCCGACAATGTTTTCTCATGATACCAGGATGAAAAGGAATCAGGTTAAGAACTGAGGAAATGATTTAGTGCTCCATAATGGAATGTCTTTCTTATTTCTTTGTTGATTCGCTCACATCGGAAAATGAAATCTGAAAGGTAGCTACTATTACGTAGATGCGACACCAAATTTTTCCGTGTGAAATATCCGAAAGTAACGTGATATCGGTCCCGGAGAGGTTGGAGCCCGCAGCGCGGTGCTAAGTATAACTTGTATACATAAACAAATAATCCGTTTACACGTGCACCTAGAATTTCGCATAAAACACTAGGTGAATTTCTCTGGAAAGGCAGGAGGGAAAACGCAAATAAGAGATTGCAATATCGGAAAAGCGCCCGGGGCGGAAGGCATTATGTAAAATCGATGGATCGAAAGGAGCCGTTCGGGAGAGCCGGGTCGTTCGCTCGAAATAAATCGCGACATTTCTACCGAAATTAAGGTATTTCTTCGCGCAGACCGTGGCTTATTAGCAATAATAAGAATAACGTCCGCGTCTCGAAGCCTTTAGAAATGTATTTTTATACACCAGCCCTCGCTCGGTCGCTCAAGCCCGGTAGGCGCACACGGTGTGCGGCCCTTGTTGATCGTTTTCTCCTTATCCCAGCAGTCGCCAACGTGTTTCTCTCGCTCACCACGCTGCTTTTCCTTCTTTCCTCGCCGCGAATGTTGCCTCTGCTATATACCAGTACTGACCCAATTTCCCTGCACACAGCGCGCGCCGACCACCGCCGCCGACGCCGCCGCCGTGGCTGAAATATGGACTGCGCCGCGCACCGCGCGTGGTACATATCGACAAGATATATATCGCCACCATAAGCTCGCCACCTTTTCATTTCCAATTCGTTATACCATTCATGAAATGCGGATACTTTTCACGCTACATTCTGGCGCAGATCTTCTAGATCCCTTCCGCAAGATTTTCTGGAAAAATTAAATTTCTCAAAATCAAGTTACATTTTTTTCCACTGAAATTCCATACCGTGTTCCATTTCAGATGAAAATATAGAGTAGGTTCTTTTTTTCTACAGCCTTCATTTTTTTATTAAACTTTTTTCATGGCGGGCGGCACCATAACAATTGAAGTAATCTTCATGAAGTTCGTACTCGAAAATATGATGTAAAGTTCTAAATTTTTATATGTAATTTTCTAGAATACACACATACGAGAATATTTCATTTGGGAATGTTTATATGACATGTGTCTGCAATCGTTTATTAATAAATGGTTACTAAGGTCAAAATCCATATATGGGTCAACTTTAGCTGCTTGCGCCGACCCGGGAAAAAAATACCTGAATATGCAACTAAAAAGCTGAATACCATTTTCACATATCATTATTAATTTTTCAGCATAAATCTTTGACTGTAATGGTTGGCAAGCATGCAACTAAAGTCATTAAAATGCAGCATTACAAAAAAATTAAAAATAATAAAATATAAGGTTCTTAAAAAAATTAGCATAAGACGGTTTCGAACTGTGGACCGCGACGCACAAATCCAATGATATAATCACTAACAAGTAACACTACCCAAGTGACAGACGCCGATTGTTCCGAAATTTTGATATGTTGTAGTACATGGAAAACTAAGAGACACGAATTTTTCTTTGTCGGCGGTAAAACTTTTTTTGGAGGAGGGGGAGAGGGACAGCCCCCTGAAAAAAGGGCGTAAAATAGAAAAATTGCGATATCTTTAAGACTACTGAAGCGAATGATTTTCATTGTAAAAGTATAGTTCGATAACAAACGAAAACCAGGATAGGTATGTTGCGTGGGAGGGGGGGGTGGGGAAGGGTGTAAAATTATTATTTCTATTTTACCCCCATTTTAAGGGGGCTGTTTCATCCCCTAAAAACGTTTTACTGCTGATAAAAAAAATACGTGTCTCTTAGTTTTCCGTGTAGTGCAACATTTCCAAATTTCAGAAAAATCGGCGTCTGTCACTTGGGTAATGTCACTTGTAAGTCGTAGTCAATACATAATACTCTGGCTGGTAACTTTAATATTTCTCCTGAGCAGTTCGTGCTCAGCTAATGCAACGCAAAAGAAGAATAGGATTTAGCCATGTTCATGATTAAAACATGTTCCGTACAGAAAAAAAATATAAATTAGATACAGTAGAGTCCCGGTATATTTGCGTGTCGTTATATTTACGACCCAGCATATTTGACCACTTCCGTTTCATTATACTTGTCTAGCGCTGTTCTCTTTTCCCCCCACCTTGCGCGCTGGGGCCTCGGGAAGGGCCTGTTGTGACGTCACGAACGTAATGCGACTAAGGAGAGTGGGAGAAGCGGCGCTCCCCATCTTTTTACAATTATAAGGAGACGGGAGGGGAAGACGAGGAACCAAGCGGGCAAATATACTGGGACTCTACTGTATTCTGATCAAACCAAACCAAATTATAATTACTAAGTTTCTTCAGACCCAAATTATTTTTTAGCCTTGACTCATCGTAAGTGGGGGTTTTCAGATTGCAACATCATTTAATTATGGTTTGAAGTAGAAAATAATTATTTTACGGTGGAATGAAAAACAAGCCGATTTATAGCGTTTTCTGCTTACACTTCAACTCATTCAGTGTTCTCATAACACCACATGTAAAAATGTGCACTGAATCGGCATTTCTAGAGTTCACGAGAGTTTCGTGTAAATAGTTACATGGACTCTTATGGGAACACTGTATCAGTGTACCCGTAAGCAAAAAACGATATTAGATTTAGTAGAAACGATATTAGTATTCAGAATTGTAGTGATTCAGTCAATTCAGATGTCACTATAATCATAATTATCATCAAATTAAAAACTGCTCAACAACTGAACGAACAATGATGTTGTGGTGTAATGTCAACATTTTAAATTACGGAACAAAAGAAAAGGTACTGCATTCTGTACGGGACCAAAAAGAAAACAGTAAAAAAACGCATTTTGCGAGTAAATAACCCGAAATACTAAAAAAATCAGACGTGATGGGTCGAGTTTGATATCGGTTTTGGATTCTATGCAGAATATTACTTAGAAAATAAAGCATAACAAACATTTTTTAACCTTTATGAGGTATTGTTTGTTAACACGATTCAAAATTCCAATATCTTTTAATGTTATTTCCTCGTTGATAGAATTTGCATAGGATTTATTGTGTTCACTGTTGACTTGATTTAATTATTATTAAATTTTGATGATGTTCAGATTAATTTTTATTTTTAAAATACCATATACAACTTATCCTATATTTCCAAGACTATATCGCACTGCTCGTTCTCGATATAATATTTTTTTAATGATGTATTTAAATTCTTATGTTTACTGTACTTCACGGTATTTATTATGGAATAAAAAATAATTCTTTTTACATGTATATTAATCGTAAACTTCAATTAGGGCACTCGGGAGATTGGTAATCTAGAAAATGTTTTTATTACAAATGACACATTTCGTGTGGATTATATTACATGGTTAGGACTCTCATAATATTTTTCGATCAATACTAGAATCGGAACAGCTGCCTGAAAAAGCTTCTTTTAGGACCATACTACGCACTATTCGAGATCAAATATTTACTCCATAAATGTATCGTCTATATAAGGCACTTAATATGATCAAATATTGCATTCCGTATAGTTAATACCGTTACATTTTTTAAAGTATCTTCTACGATCAATTTTCCGCTATATTACGGGCAGAGAATTGGCCATATGCGACCAATTTATGTACTGGGATGGATGGGTTTCGACGACCTGAACATAGATGCAAGATTTACTTCGTTTTTCTTGCCGAAGTTCTTAAAAAATATTTGTATGGGAATTATTTTCAATCTTCTCGTAAAATTATAAGTCCGTTAAACCGTGTTTACATATAATATTGCTTTATAGTTCTCCAAGTTATAAAGTTTATAATATAATCTTGACACCAACATTCCTCAATAAAAATTCATGTGTTTATGGATAATTGAAAAAGTAAAAACAATTCATTTACACCGTTCTTGTTCTTTTCTGGAAATGTTCAAATTTTATTTTTACAATCGTTCTTTTTTTCTTGCTAATAGCATTTGTTATTTTATAAAATTTCCTTGATTGTTCTATTACAATTGAGCTCAAATTGTTAAAAACACACTAAGAAATGATCTTTAAACAAATAAGTTCAATGATATTCCGTACGAATTTGGATTCTACCAAATATTTGCATAAATAAATTCTATAATCTACTAATATACTTCAATCATAACAGTAGGCATTTACTAACTTGAAATCATTAGCAACATCATTTATTAAGATCTACAGAAAATACCGTAAATGTTTAGTCAAGTCTAGCAAAATATTTGAAAATTATATTATATGCAATAAAAAAAGTAAAAATCTGCCGGTCTGGCCAGTATCGCGTGCGAACTTTTAATTTTTTTTCAACAGAGCCATACTTTTATCGTTGCAACACGCTATCTTCTAAACGGAAGTTCGCATCAGCACTTTTATAAATACCCATAAAACTTTTCTATATAACGCATCACAAAAAATTTAATTTAATGTTTAGTATAAAAAAGCTATATTTTTATACTGCAATTTTGAAGCTGAGTTTATAATTGTATATATTTCATATTATGCGTTTAATAAATATCTTTATGCTTTGATATTAAATATATTTGCATTTTATGCGTTAAAAAGAAATGTATATTTTTCAAAATAATGTATTTATTTTTTAATTTTATACTCTTGTAATTAAAACTACGTTGTAATAATGGAGCAATTTTAATTAAGTAGCAATAAATACATCAAGTATGGGAAAAGGTTTTAAAGTTACCTTACCGGAAACTACTTACTTCGCTTCGTTGAAAACGTTAAAAACACGCAAGTGAACTTCAAATCAAAACCCAGTAAATTCAATATCATGTTTCAAAGGATGTAACGAACATATCAAAAGGAACGACAGATATGTCAAATTTAATAATAAAGCGATGTAAACCTGAATATATTTTCCCATTTTTGAAATTTTGCACAGCAGGAAAATTTGACAAACGAAATATTATCATATAGGATGAATAAAACAACCAGATGAAAATTACCAAAAGGTTTCCGTCAGTTCACTGAGCTGATTTACATTCACTTTTGATTTCTGTTCATCCGAAGCCGCAATCAGTGACTTAAAAAATCTCACGTCCATTGCAGAAAAAATCAGCCAAATAGAAGTGATGAGTGCTTCAAAGGGTCATCCCTTTGAAGCATACTGTTTTTTTTTAATTTCCAAGGTACCTTTTTTACATTTTGGTTTTTTATTGATGTTATCAGGTTAAGTTGATTTAAAAAAAGCTCGCTATGCAGTGCGTAACATAAATTTCCGTTCAGAGGTCGCTCAATTATTAATTCCATTATTAAAGAGAAAATATATAATAATCTGTTTGTGTTCGAAAAGTAGGCTAAAGAATAGTTTTTTTTTTCATTCGATTCCAAAAGTATTAATATATAAATTCTGTAAATATCGATCAGTAGAATAATATTGTGTTACTTTATAAAAATAGTTTTCTTTCTGAATAATTTAAAGAGTACGTAATAGAAGACGAGAATGCACCTTCGAAAAAATTAAAATCAGTATCAGCATGGTTTCCAAAGATTTTCACGTATTTTTTAATTGAATTTGAAAGTAAATTACGATTCAATTCGTAACACAGTTTGAAGGAAATCTCATCGACGTGAATTGCATTTAGATGCAGGTATAATAATCTAAAACCAATTAAACCTAGCGCGATACCATTAGATCAATTTAGATTTATTTTACTTCATTCTGTCCTAGTATATTTAACACGTCGAAATTTCAAATTACGCCATTTCGTTTAAGACTAGACAGATAAAAAGTATCACTACTTCCTTATCTAAATAGATCTTGAGAACAATTAATGTAGAAGCGTATTTTAAATGGAAAAACAGCACTTTTTAAATATGTGAAACTTTACAATTATATTTTATCATTTAAACTTCAATTAAATATAATACTTATTTAAATCTACATTTTCGAAAATCAAAATATTTTGAAAGGCTGTTTGTAATTATAATTATAATTACATTCGTTGCCTTTTTATCTCAAGTGTTAACATTCTTGACAGCAACTAATATATGCAACAGCCATTAAACTCTTAGCAGAATTAATGTGAGTATTACCATTTTAAAAGATTATTATGGGTAAGGGTAATTTAAATATTAAATTTCGAGTGCTATTCTATTCGCCTTTACAATTTTCATTATGCAATTAACACATCGTAAAAGCATTTTTTTCGACACTCTTCAGACAAGCTTTTCACTTTAAAATAATCGTTAAAATTGTTATTACTGCATATACAATTTTTTTTTAATTATTTTGTTATTTGTATTTAACATTAAAATGGGAATGAAGTAGATATACAAGTGTGAATCAAAAATTGGAATTTTAAAAAGATACACATTATAAATCGGGTCAATTCTCCTTGTTCCGCATGTGCCCAATCGGGCTGAACCGATTGGACATCATTAGTCAATTACTTAACTCCGCACTATTAAATATAACATTTCAACACTATAGTGATTTATTTGTTCTACTGGAAAATACATTAATGTACCAATTATAAAATCAATTTTAAATCTATTTTTAATATTTATAAGCCTACTGGATATGCTGGAAAACTGCTTTACTCGACTCTGGTGTTTTTTTCAGAAATGAGCTAAAATTCAAGAGCATATTATGAATGAATTTGGTAAGAATAATTGAAATCTGTTTTCTACTGTTAAAGCAACTACGATTTACGAAACAATGTTATTGAAAAAATTATTGTTGTTCTTATTATTATCATGACTGTTTAATTATAGTCAATTGAATCTAACATATATGAAAATTAATTATCATATATGAACTCGTTATTTACTAATCGTAATGCAGTATTTAAGGATTTAAGGTAAATGTATATTACAGTCAATTGAAAATCTCACATTTTTTATATGCATGCTGTATGGTGTAGTTGAGTGTGATAATTATTGTATCTACTTGATATTTGATTCAGTCCCGTAACTAAAAAAAACCCTACATAAAATTTATTGCTTTTTCAGGATGAAAAAAATCAGCTGCTCATTACGAATCTTTGGCTCAAGCTGGTGAGTAAACCCTAGAATTACTTTACTGTATTATTAACATTGATACGTGTAATTTTCATTTCTATATGCTCTGCAATTTTGTATCCACATCAATCTTATTTTACCATAGCATTTTAAACTAAATAAAGATCTGTTGCCCATATTATTTCTGCAATGCAGCATATGTTAATAAGGCATCACATGATAACAATTACTAACATTGAAATGATTTTTTAAAGATTGTGTAATATAATAAGAATAATAAATCTAATTTGATATTTATGCACTTAAAATTGTACTCGTTTGACATTATTCAACAAAATGAAGAGTGTTAAATTTTTAGATAAAAACAAATCAGAGAAAGATTATATCATGAATTTTTTATTATTTTGTAACTTTCTCGATAAACTAGAAGGAGTTTAATTAATAATTATACGAGTATTATAACTCATTATCTTTTTGTTATGCCCTCTTAAATAATGTAAAGAAGAAAACAAATTTGATAATATTTGATAAAAAAAGTTCTCCAACGTATTGCACAATATTTATTTTGAGTGAAATCTGAAAATGTCAAAACATTTTTATATTTTTACACATTTTGTCAGACAGGATATTATTTTATTACCTTTTTATGTTCTATTGTTCATACAATCCTTTATCCTCTGAAAAGAGAAACAATGACATCGATATATTTATTTTCAATGTACAATATTAGAAATGATATAATGTAATTAAAAGAACAATTATATTAGCAAGAGATTCCTATGAAATTAAGTCGAAGATTTTTCTCAAGTGACTTTCACTTGTTGATATATGTTTGTAGGGTTAGTGTGATGTCAACAGAATAAGTATGTTTAATTAAATATAATGAAATCTACATAATTCCTAATCCGACAAAACATGAGTAGTATACAATTGAATATATAGAATTGTCTACAATTATATATACATTTTCCGTCTATTGAATTGATGAAATTGTACACATTACTGTTCAATAATATATAATTGTATATATTACGAAATAAATTAAATCGGGAGAAAAAATTAGTGTTGGAAGGTGGATTCGAACCCACGACGTTCGGATCGCAGGGCGGCATCCTGCACAGCCCTGGTACAAATTCTGAAGGTTTTCCTAGTCAGGATCTCTTCAGGCAATATACATGTTGCATGTAATGTTGCAGCCACGTAGAACCCTAGCCATATTGGAAAAAGGTCAAAGTTTCTACCGGAGCGATTCATTGAAAGATAAGAAAGTTGCTTTATAGGGCAGACATTTTCTAAGTAGATAAAGTGTTTTGGTTGAGACCATCCATTTCACTTAAAACATCCATTTGTTTATTAGCATCGTGGTTATTCAAGTTAATAAAATGGGTATAATTAATGTAACTTCACGAACTGTTCAAATACTTAGCAAAGCTGATGAAATATTTAGTAAATTTAACCAAATATGTGACTTTCAATGCACGCACGAAATAAATGACAATGAAATATTTAGTAAAACTGATAAAATATTTGGTAAAGTTAACCAAATGTACATGTTCTCATTACACCAACAAACTAATTATTACATTCAAATATTCGATTGAATTACTCAAATAATACGATTATTGATTAACATATACAATATTGTATACGCTTGTAAGGGGACTAGGTTGAATTTTCAAGTTAATGAAATTATATTTTGGTATACAACTACGTAGACACGAATACAAGTAATTATGAACAAGTAACGTTTCATTCCTTTCTATGCAAGTGTACATTAGTGTAGACTTGTAATAATTTGCATACAATTGTATACGTAATATACAATTCTATATAGACAAAAATTCAATTTATATATAATTGTATATTTTAGAAGAAAATTCAAAATACGGTTGACAAAGTCTCTCTTGTCTGCCTAAAGTGATCATTATTTTGAACCCCAAATAAATTAAAATATATAATGTGGATTTATTAAACCATCGCGGATCTGTGATTCTGCTAATCTTGCACCGAATTTTATGAAGTATATCAATATGGTGTTAAACAACGTATCAGATAATTGATAAAACTTAAAAAACTGACATTTTATCTCTCTTGCGGGTACCAGCAGTAGACAAACAATGCTTACTTTTATTAATTGTTTTAAATTTCTGGATGAACATTGAGAAATGAGGAATACAAATATTCTGTGCTTTATCCTCGCAAATGGTAAAAATCTATGAATGAATGTTGATTACGTAATCTGATGATCAATGGAAAAGACAGAGATGATATTTGCAATGGATTAAAAAATTGTTAAAAAAATAATAACTCTCTGAAATGTCAGAAACTGTCATTAGATGCGGTTCTTAAATATGAAAAATATTTACTCAAAATTAATTTCATTAGCAATAAGATAACATTAAAGAATTAAGTTTTTAGTAGGGATCGTCAAACGATGTCGTAGCAGTTTCTAACGCTAATACTGACTTACATATACGTACTTTAAAGATAGTAAATAATACAGGTCTTTCGCCTTTTAGAGATTTTCTCTAATCCTGATTATTAGGAAAGGAAGGGAGAAACAGCCCAAGAATAAAAGCTGCAGTTTTTTGTTAAAGTAAAGACAACAGCACTTTCCTTGATTTTTTGTAATTTCTAGGATTAACATCAGAACTGCCATGTAGTACCTAATCTGTTCGAAGTAAAGTAAGGTATGATTCATATATAATTACTACGTTCATAGTACCAACATTAATTGCAGCCCCTTATATCGATTTAACAATAAACAGTATTACAAGCTTAATATCAATTAAAAAATGGTAAATATAATAAAAGTTATTACTGTAAGAATATCAAATGAAATTAAAAATTCCTGACTCTTGTTAGATATCAGGAAATATCCGATTAACATTTTTTAAATCTATATAGAACGTCACGAGAGTGCTTTAATGTGAAGAATTTCAAAAGAAACGAGACTCGGGAATTTTATTTTGAATTTATTAAAACGATACATTAATGAACTTTTTATACAGACATTTTACAGGAAAATTTTCGATAAATTTCCATCAGCTACATATATTTGGTTGGTTGTTTTTTCGATTAAAATTCTTCCTGTCACATTCTTCGTAATGCAACTTCAGTTCGCTTTTCACAAGTATTCTCTCAAACGACAAAATATCATGACGTTCGTCGTTTCGCATGAGTGACAAACTTTTCACTCGCTTGAGGTCACTTTGTCGCTCTAGTTCCGTACTCCGATATAATATTACATTTCAGTTAGTTCTGATACAAACATTATTTAGTACAATATGAAGAATGACCATAGTGATCATAGTTGAAGAATTTTCAACATGAATGAACCGTTAAAATTTGTTTAGAAAACAATATTTGACCAAAAGTTTGCATGCGAAATGTCGGTATAAAGTTTACTAGGACATTCCCGTAATTTATGCTAGGTACAAAAAGAGATCCTCACAGCTGTGTTCGCCAAACTCAAGAATAGATCGAGAAAAAATTCAAAAATAAAAATCTTAAACTTTTCCGGAAATTTGGCATTGTGTTTAAAACATGTGTATGGAAAATAAGAGTTTGATACATGATGGTACGAAATTTGAAAACAATACCTACTAAAGCATTGTGCGAATTTTTCGAAAGTACTTCAAGCACAGAAAGATTGGAGTGTACTTATCAATTCGTCATCGAGAATAAAACTAAAAGCATTAAGGAAACGTGTGCAAACTTGGCCAAAAAGACATTGAAAAGTTTGTGGAAACTTTCTTGAAGAATAGCAGATAAAAAAGAAGGAAATGTATGTTTCCTGGACGTCAAGCACGGTAAAATCAATAGCAAAGCATGAGTAAAAATTTTGGATCACACAAACTTGTCAAAGTTTATCAGTTCGCGCATAAAGCATATGGACGTAAAACAAGAGTTTGCTTTATAACGCGTCATCGAAATAAGAAAAAGCGTCATATTTTGCAACAATTGATTACGAAAACAAATGTAAAGCTGTAGAATATTACTGTTTTAGTAATGTTTTCTATTTCACAGAAAGATTTTGAAGATGTCCAAGTATTAAACATATTTACGGCCAGTAACCTAAAAACATAATAAAAACGTGTAACATTTTTAATGTTATCTATTATATGCAAAATAGAAAATATTACACTTTGAATGATTCTATAACGAAAAAATTTAATGTAAAATAACAAATTTTTGCTTCCTGTGAATCACTACGTGCATCGAAGTGTATAAGGGCCATTCGTAATATGAACCGTTCAATGTAAAGTTTTAATTATTGGAAATAAATGAAAACAAGAATCCACTTCGTTGAAATTTTCATTGAAAGAGAATTGAATCGATGCCACTAATGCCACTAATGCCGTTAATGACACTAGTGATTTTACCAGTAATGCCATCAATGATGGTATCATTCCCTGGATAATACCGTGGAGGGCATCCGCGGTAATTCAATTCCAACGCTTGTTTTCGAAGAAATGACGTGAATTTTAAATGTAAACTTTAGTGGATGTTTGAAAACTTATCAACAGCTTAAAATTACGGAAACAAAATTACACTGGCATGATGAATATTAAATTGTTTTCAAAATACCTGGGTCAGATGGCATTTTGGCAAGTATGCAAACAAATATCAGTCTAATCGATACCTCTGTAAATGCGAGGAAGTATAGGAAGTAATTAGAAAAGAAATGTTTATGTAAATTATGATTTTATTATTATAAAATAAGTCTAATTAATAACTTATTGGTTAAATCATTAAAGATGTTGATGTGGTATTCAAAGAAGTGATTATTAAAACTCAATATACAAACATTATTCAAATACACAGATTAACTACAAAGAAGCGATTACGAATAAAATTACGTAAAAATACAATATTGGTATCTTCGTAACGGTAAAAATAATGAATGTGCCTGTGAAACAAAAAGCATGTTAAGCTCTAGAATACACATAAATACAATATTCTGAACTAAATATAGGTATAACAGAACACGCCTTAGAAGGTACGTAATTGATATTCATTCTTGAAAAAGGAGAAAGAAAGAAATATATTTTCTACATGTAACAATTTCAGACATAAAATGATCAATATCTATAAATAAAATGAAACCGCCTGAAAATTAACGCAATTACTTTACATGATGTAAAAATATTCTTCTCTAATAGTTTATCAGAAAACCGATTAGAGACAGGAATGTTTAATCCTGATATAATAGGTTGAATATGGTTTTCCATTCTTACAAGCTATATTTCAGAATCTCAATTCCTGTCAATTAAATAATTTGTGATAATCGCATGATATTAACAATATAAACAATTAAAAATAAGTAATAAAAAATACAAATTTGCATCGCATGATGTAACTATGATTCGGTGATTAAAAATGACGAAATAAATATAGTGCTCACGTTAATCAGCGAGTAGTTTTTGGAATATCATTCTACCAGCAATCCAAAAGTCGCAGGTTCAATTCATGCTACAGCATATTGATTTTCTGACATTTATCGTAAATAAGAAAATAATTCAAAATCAATTTTCCCATCATAAAAACAGACCGTTGGTACTAACTGAGCAAATCAGTATTTCAAAAATTAAAAAAAGTTAAAAAAATTACCACTTTTTGTAATTTGTAATGGAGAAATCTCGCACCTAAAAAAGTTATATAAAAAGATGCTTATACATCCCTTTGACACATTGAACCAGGTTATGCTACTAAGTAAAAAACACTAGCCTTTTCAGAAATAATAAAAAATAGTTAAATAGGAAATTGTCCTGTAGGATATTTTATTGATGTAAACAAAAAAGCAAAACTCGAAGATTTTAACCCAACATCGAATACTACACTAGTATACGTAAATTATCAGTTAAGTTAGAGTAATAGAATACTTTTCAGAGATTACAGCGTATTTCGAGTACTAAGTTAGGTGTAATACCGAAAATCATTATATTCTTTTTATATTTTTAATGTAATGTCATCGCGGCAAATGTATGGAAAAACGATTAAAATTAGACAATATTTTTCCAGAATTTTCGGCAGTGTGATGCACGTACAGAATCTATCATATCGACAGCCTCGTTAAAGCATGCACGCTCACGTTTTGGAAAATAACCACGTGGCGATACAATTTTATTGAAGTGATTTAATCTAAATTTCATATTTGAACGAACATTTTTTTATTTTTCTCACACCAAACAAAAATAATATTTAAAAAAGCGAGCGGAACCTGGTGTAGATAATTCGCAACTCCATCTTTTGCAATATCACGTACATATTCAAATGTGAGAAAAGTGATATTTTACGAGTTATTTCTAGAAATACGTTATTTGCGTTTTGCTTAAAATTTTTATTGAAAAAGACTAAATAATTACTACGTTCTTATACTTTTTCTGAGCAATAAGACTCGTGGGTGTCGATGCAGACTAGTGTGGATGTTCTTCGGAAGAAATTCCCGCAAGCCGCGGATTAGCACCAGTTTAAATTGGAGCAACGAAGATCGACACCCACGACCACCAAGTGACCAGAAAGGGGGTTTTGGACAATCGTAGAATAGTTAGCAGAAGGTGCAGTCAAGTGAGCAAAAGGGTTTTGTTGCGGACGAACAGGTGGTATAATTGCAACCTGACCGGCCAAAGAGCGCTGAAACAGGCGTAACCACCATTAAAAATTTTGCAGTATTGGTTACAACAATTCATAAGCCATAAACAACAAATAAAAGTAAAAAACTGATTTAAACTTCAATGTCTATACAATAAATGGCTATGCCTATAAATTGGGACTCACCCGATTACGAAATGTAAAATAAATTTGCCTACATCCTGTGGTTATGTACAACAAATGTGATTGTCTTCTACATCACGAATATGGTTTTATATTCTGATTCGTACACCAATTAAAATTAATGCAAACTTTTGTAAAAATAGCCAAAGAATTTATCAAAATTTGATATTCTAAGAGAGTCATATTAAAAAATCCGTAATGCAGCAGATAATAGTAAATTTCTAATTTGATGAAAAAGACAATCGGTAATTTTGTTGTTGTATATACTAGTGGATAAGACCACCTAAGTAAGAATCAGGACAATATTTATTAATTGTAAGAAATGCTGATATTTGCAAACATATAATGTTTCTAGTTTTTTAATAATATTATGAACCCAGATTTATAATTAATAATATTGTCGTATTGTACAACGGTTCCTTCCACCCTAACATATTGAATAACTATAAAATGACTACTACTCCTGAATATTGACTAAAACTACATTAATCATCCCGATTATCGACTTCAGGCCTCTTATATTAATGATAAAAAAGCCAGTAAATTAATTTAATTTCAATCTTTATATTAGAACAGAATTACAAAGAAAAATATTGCGAAAAAATGACCTTCGTATTAAGCAAACTTAGCAGAAATGTTCTTATCCATTTAACAAGAATAGAAACGATTTTAAACCATCATTGGCAGAAGCAGTAGAGGATCTTCTATATTAAGAAAGATAATTTACTTTCCTGGGAAGAGATATTCCAGAGAAATGAGTATTATTTTAGATAGACGTATTTTTAATTGAGATAATATTTCTGGCAATGTAATTTAAAATATCACGTGCATTATTATTTCAACATAGAACATTTCCTAATCGTAATAATTTTTATGGCGAATGTTAATTATTTTTGTACAGGAATAAAAATGTAATTAAACCAAAAACGATTGAATTAGAGTAAAAAAGTTAAGTTGAAATTTATTTTCGGTTTATTATAAAACAACCAATAGAAATAAGTACCCGAGTTCATTGCAAGTAATGATACATAAGATAATTATATTAATTGTTTCAGACCTTACTATACCTTTTATAAGTATAATAGTTAAATAATTGCAACTAAAAAAGCGCTTTTGAAAATATTTCTGATGTGATGAATCAACTATATTTAACTTGAATAAATTGGTATAAATTGTGTAATAATCCCGCACTTATTAAGCAATTATAACAATTATTTATTTTAGAAAGTTTACAGTTAAACATATGTTTGATTTCTTTTCCAGACATACCTTTTTATAAGTAGTTGCGATGTAGCTGTAATTTAGCATAAAGTAGCCTTTCTTAGTAAAAAAAAATATTTGAAATTATGATTTACAGGTTTAGAAATATAGACAAATGATATAATTTCTAATCAATAAGTTTAAATAACATAATGCGAACTATAATACATCACTTTTTTATTCGAGTACCCAAACAAATTTTTTGTTTCGTTTCACATAGTGCAGACGCAAACAAAAATGGATAATAAGTTATATTGAAAGACAATTTTTTAATTTAAATCTTGAAACTAAATGCAAATCCATACAACAATCGAGAGATCTTGATAGCGTACTGATTATAGTAGTAGGATATGATAAAAAAAGACGACCCCAGGCACATATGATATATGGGAACAAAAGTGGGTACTCCTGATAGTTTTCTAAAAAAATGTTTTGGGGTACATTTCGAGCTTCAAGCAAAAGAAGCCACATACGCCCTTATCATATTTTATCATACATGAATCAGAAATATGCATCCGAGGATCAAAACGTGTATACTTTCTTTACATACATGATATACGCCTGTACGTGCGACATCTACAAGAGTCATCGCTTTCGTGGCAAAAAAATTCAACAGGAGCGCAATGTAGGAAAATGTTTGTAATATTTCTTTCAAAAAATAAATGCAGGACTGAATAATATTTGCAATCTCACCGGAAAATGTAAATTCGTATATCATTTTTATTGTCAATGAACAGTAAACAGTTCAATAACCTCTTTTTGAAAATGTAACTAGAAACAAGATATGTTTATGAAGCCAAAATGTCGCATGAAGTTCAACTGAAAGTTTTCAAGGAATTTTCAAACGAATAAGTGTCCCAACATGAAAGCTTTATGTAGCCTTTGATAGAGAATCCGGTGCCTTTGAGTTAGATGACAATTAGTGAGACTTAATGGTGAATGCAAGTGGTAATATTATATTGTCTGCTTTCATGAATTATTGAAAGCTATTTACATAAATTTATGAGAAGAATCAGTCCTATTCAAGAAGACGTACTCGGTTAACCACGCTCGTAACTTTAATTTATAGCGTTTAAATTAAAAGTTCGTAAATGTTACTTCATTGCTTTTTACTGCATTGTTCCCAAAAACTCCGCTTAAATTCACTTCTATGTTTTCAAAATTTGCAGCATAATTTACTACTTTTATTTCCCAGCAGGTGACATAAATTGAATAATTATTTGCAATATAAACATCTATCAATATTCTTCATAAATATCAGTTGATTTCCGTTCGCATATTCATTTTTAGATGTCGTCATTAGACATGATGCTTTGATCTATGTATAATTTACATTGAAATGTTAAAAAGTATATTAGAATACTGAAATTATTTTCCAAAAAACATAAAATATATGTTTCCTATTACATTTTACATACAAATTTTTATATAACCACGATTTTTATACCTATTGATTATTATGTGCATTAAGAGAAAAAATGTATATTTGTTATATATGACAGTCGTTATTTATTGTATTGTTTGTCATTGTTTATTTTATTCATGATCAGATTCTTCCAAGTATCTCATGCCAAACATGACATACAACAATTTCAAAAAAAGGACGCACATGAGACTGCGTGTTGTAAATTTAAAGTTACCTTCATATTTCAAAGGACGAATGTCAAGTTATTTCATTTTTTAAGCCAGTTCCAATGTGTTCTCAAAAGAATAAAACTTGCTATACCCGACCACTTTTTTCTTCTTGTGTGTAGAGAGTAACGGGTACTCCCCTCATACTAACAATAATTTATGCTTATTTTGTCAAATATTGCACCAATTTTTTTAGCAATTATTATATATAAGAAGATGATTATGAAGCTACATGGACATATGAGCAGTAATTCGTGTAATTGTTATGTTTATCTGGCAGGGCGACTTAAAAAACGTACAAAATGACAAAAAAGTAAGGGCCACCTACGATCAGTATCTAACAATAAATAATAGAATTCTAATAGCGGTTGTGCGTCTTCCGATAATGATAAACTTCCTGCGGTAACGTCGGGTAACTTAAATAGTATGGAATGCACGTTATACCACTACGTCCTAAAGTTAGCTGAACGAGGTATATTAATTAACGTATGCAATTAATAATTTTAGGAAGTGTAATTGTACCTTATATAAATATTATAATAAAATATTTTTTTTAACCCTTTGAAGCACGATGTCCTTTCTGTAGGACACCTTTTTGAAATTCATTTTTTTATTTTTCAGTAGATTAAAATTGAATTTTAGTGCAAAGTTTGCCTGTTGTACTTCGATAACATGTTTTTAAATGAAAACAAATTAATATTTATTATGAACAATGTATAAAAATTACGTGCTTTTTTTACGAAGAATGTATGCTGAAAAGAAACCGTCGTTGAAATAAGACGAACATGGGTACTCGAGAGTTTTTGAGGTCGCTGATTACGAATCTGGCATCAGATTTTCAAAATTAAAATGACGGATCCAAGATGGCCGACCGAAATGTAAACCTGTACTTGATCGAGGTGAAACTCGGTACTCGCGGGTTTTCGGGGTTGATGATTACGAATCTGGCCATAGATTTTCAAAATCCAAAACATCAGATCCAAAATGGCCGACCAAAATTTACTTGATCGAGGTGAAATGGTGTACTCGGGGTTTGTTGAGCGAATACAACATGACGGTTGAAAATGTAAAAAGTTATTTGACCGAAATCAAACTGAATACTCAATAATGTTTTCAAGATAAAGTTTAGCAGATTCAACAAGCGGTCACGAATGCTGAAATTTCATAGTTCTTATTTTACAACCTCGAAAACTGTTATATTTTTGAGTGTTGAAAATCTAAGATTTGATTCGTAATTTACGACCTGAAAATTCTCGAGTACCCATTTTCATCTCGAGCAAAAAAATTTTTTAAATTTTGTCGTCGATCTTGGAACCGCCATCTTGAATTTTGAAAATCTGAGGTCAGATTTGTGATCAGCGATTCCTAAAACCCCCGAGTAACAAGTTTCACCTATTTTCCGAGTAAATAAAAATATATGCTTCAAAGGGTTAAAGACGGATAACTTGTGTAAATGAAACTATTTGTGAAGTTGCTCAAATTGATATGATATGCAGGATGTCCACGAACTGGGTTACGATATTTCAGGAGGTGATTCTCCATCATACTTCAAACAAAAAAGTACCCTACTAAAATTGGATCTGAGGCTCACAATATAAGTTACGGGACATTGAAGTTTAGAAAAAAAATTACTTTTTTTTGCAATTACTTGGCTCTCTTTTAAGTTAGTTCAGTGAGTGAGGACTCATTTTCAAGCTTTTTTTTTAATCCGTAAAATTAATCCACAAGAGCATTTGACCTGCTATGAGTATTTCTGAAATGATGGCCTCAAAACAGAAAAAGGCCAGTTTTTGACGTTTTTCGCAAATAACTTATTTCGTAAAGTAGCTGACGAAATGGCACACAGAAAGAAGATGTAGAGATTGAAAAGAAGATGAATTCGCCCCCTCATACGTTCAATTTTAATAAAAATTGAGTCAGCGGGAACACTGTTAATGTCGTAGGAATGCCGATAATCGTGCACCGTCAGGATCAAACGAGTTTTTTGCCAATTCTACGACATTAAAAGTGTTCCCGCGTACTCAATTTTTATCCGAAACGATCGTACAAGGGGGCAAATTCTTTGAATTTTCAAACTCTACAACTTCTTTCTTGTGCCATTTGGTTAGCTTTTTGGCGAAATAAGTAAAATGCAAAAACCGAAAAAATTGACCTTTTTTTGTTTTTGAAGCCATAACTTTAGAAATATTCATCGTAGGTCAAATACTCTTAGGAATGAAGTGTAAGACTTTAAAAAAACTTGAAAATAAGCACATACTCATTGAAATAACTTAAAAGCGAGCTTAGAGTTATTTAAAAAATAGTACATTAAATGCCAAGGGCGCAATTATCGATCTTCGACGATTGTGAAGTTTGTCGCCCGAGCGAAGTGAGGGTAACAATCACACTCGTCAGAGATCGATATTTCGCCCATGACCAATAATGTTCTTTTTGAACCTACTGTCGTAGGACTCTTTGAAATATCTTGAAATATCGTAACCCAGTTCTTGGACACCCTATATAATCGACAAATAGTATGTAAGGTCAATTTTTGATATTTAGAGAATGCAATCAACTGAGATTTAATTACATCACATTTTGAATCTATAAATTCACTAAATGGATTCAATTTTAAATCTATTGAATTCTAACTAAATGAAATTTAGACAGGTATATGTAACACATTTCGTCAATGTATGTACATTGACAAGGTATGCGCTGTTAAAAATAGATTCGCATCCAAGCTCGGCTAATTTGGAAAACCAACAAATCACGGAATTCGAAATAAATAGGATGCGATTTACCAGCGGAGAAAAATTTGGACAAAATCGCGTGCCATCACGCATTTGCGCAGTCATCAATTGACCGCCGAGCGAAATCGGAAAGCTTCGTGTCGAGGAGATACGTGCCTATCCGAACGACAAAAAATGAGTCACGAATTTTATCAGTGTCGCACGTGTAACTGGGATCGCATGCGTCTGGCACGTTTACGATGACGCGCTCGTAAAACTGGGTGCAGGAATGCAGCTACGACAGGCGCTCGCGATTAGGATTCCCCGAGTTCTCCGTAGCAGCTGCAGCCACCGGCAATGTAATTGAAATCGCTGGGATTCCCGATCGAGTGAATCCTGCAGGCTGCGCCGGAAGTGCGGCTAGTCCTTAAACGCGGTCGGGCCGGGCGCTGCGGACGAAAATCGGAAAGGCGACTTCCGCTTTCCCTCGAACCTCTCTCTCTGGATCCCAATTCCTCCAAAATTCTGCCTCTCTCCAGCATCCTCTTTGCTTCCGTCATTTTGGCTTCGTCCCGGACCGTCGCAAATATTTTCATATTTGAAAAACCACGAATATGTACGCGCAAATATTCCAGTACAGAAACTAACCTCAAGTTTTTTTTGGATAACTCGTAGGGACATCATCGACAACGAAGTTTACAGAAAAATGTGTATTTGTGTAATGAAAACGACACGCTTCGAAACACGTAGACGAAACATTCCGAAAGTTAACTTTCAATGGTATGTCGCACTTTCAAAAGTTTCAAACGTATAACATTTTTTAAACAATAAAGGAAAAAAGGATAAAATAATATTACCTAAATTTTGTTTTATCCAGACATTTTCGTCGGAATTTTGTCCTTTGAAGGAAGAAACGTTAGTAAATCTTTTTTAATTACTACGATTGGAAAATGTTCATTTTTTAAAATATTTTTGTTGTTTTGTTTCTTTTAATATTATCTAATTAGTGATTACTATCATTTGGAATTCATCAGCAGTTCAGTAATTTTTCTTTCTATAAACTTTCCATAAGCCGGTAATCATTTTACCTCAATATCAGCTGGAGAGAAATCGAATATTGAAAATGAGACCTTAATTACAAAGGAAGACAAAACTGATAATAAAATTGATGACGTTTCAAAACTGGTCATCATGTAATATATATATATATATATATATATATATATATACAAACAAAAATTACAATGCCACATGATGTCCAGTTTTGAAATCAATTTTATTATCAGTTTTGTCTTCTTTTGTAATTAAGGTCTAAAATGGTTGCCTTGGATAATTCTTCTGTTCTGAAAATCATCAATCTAACAGGCGAAGAAAAATTGACTTTTATATATATAAAATGTGGAGTGATATTTTGATGTAAAAAGAAAGCAAATCCATCACTTCTTAACTTTTACGCCATTGGTTACACGATTCGTGTAAGTACTCGGCTAAAGCGCGCTTCTCATTGGTTACCGGCTTTAACATGGGTTCCCCTATGTTTCACCTGGATATATATATATATATAACATTATGAATTTTCAATATTTGATTGCTCTCCAGCTGATACTAAGGTAACTTATGGCATATGGAAAGTTCATTCGAAGAAGAATTGCAATTACTGACCACCTGACGAATTCCAAATGACAGTTATTCGACCGGCAATCGAAAGGCCCCGGGATCGTACCCCGGTTCCTCTTAAAAATGTTCTTCCGAGTTCCCCGCTTTTTTTCCAAATGTTTCTGCACATTTTCGGATTTGTCATATTTTTTTAATATTTATCACCATCAATCTGTATTTTTAAAAAATTAATTTTAAAAATAAATATTAAAATAGCCTCGAATACGGAAATTACACAAATTTCGAAAAGTAGGCTAAAAATACTTCTGGAATCAAAACCAGAAGTTCTCTGCATTTACCATCTTTAGGAACTGTAATAGTCATATATGAATTTTAATTAATTAATGTTAACGGTTCATTTGCAGAAATGTATCATTTATTGAAAAAAATAATTTAGATAATATTATTTTACTATCTTTTTCCTTTATTTTTTATAAAATGTTATACATTTGAAACTTTTATAGTACACTGTTATTCAAGGAAGGATTGTACCATCTCCTTATAACATTACACATTTACTAGAAACAAAAAAAAACTGTTCTTTTACGAATAAGGTTTCAGGTGTTTTACGAGAAACCGTTGCAAGTAACATTTAATGAGACGATACCAATCTCTCTAAATAATAATAATCAATTATAAAATATTGATAAAATACTTGATACACAACCTAAACCAAAAAATGTATACCCTTTACACCCTATACAGTAAGGCCTCCCCTATTCTAATTTCTCCTATTCTAATTGCCTCTCTTATTCTGATTGTCCAGCCTCTGTTATTCTAATCGTTTCCCATCGATTCTTTGGGAAGAAAAAAGCTCACAATCGATGTGAGTGGGTGGTAAGGACAAAATTAGAATAAGAAATGTTGATGCCCTTTTTGAAAAACTTTATTTATTAGAAAAAGAGATTTTGTCATTGAGGTCGGAAATCAACTCAAATTAATTAAAATATAGTGCATGCATATTACACCGATATCTTTTGAACTCATTACAAATTTGATATTGATTTAGTTTTTTGATAACACTTCATCGATTTATGAGGCCGATGGATAGTAAATGAATAAAACATGCCTGTCAAATGTTGCTTCATTAACAATGAATAGATTGTTCATAGAATAGAGAATTATAGATTATTATTAATAGCATCAAGATCGGTATGATCGTGTGTTATTCCCCAATAATTATTATTAAGTATTAATCTACGTAGAACATAAATTTGTATGTGGCAATATATTAGTACTAATTTTGTGAATATGGATTTAAAAGAATAATAACATATTATACATAAAATGATTTCATTTGTACTTTTGAGAACTAAATATTAAGCAGTAAATAACAATTCGGGTGTTAAAGCGTACATGCTTTTCAATTTAATTATTTTTAGTTATATGCCACATTTCGATGCTAATTGTTTAAAAATAGGTCCTGCTGTCTTTCAAGAGTTTAGTTTATTTATAGATTTAAATCGTTCATATTTGTTATTCTTCCGGATTTATAAAATCTTTTTTGAGCTCCATACCGAGTAACAAATATTTTTGTACTGTTTCTTAAAATTATAAAGTCAAAGAATCATAAAACTTATTTTCATAAATTCACGCTGAGCATGTTGAAAAACATACATGCAATAAATTAAAATTGTAATAGGACGATAAGTTTAAAGCAACAATTGAAACCGATACTTTCATTAACTGCAATTTTTTTGTAATCGATCAATTTAGCTAATTACATATTATATGTAAATTATGTTGAATGATAATTATTTAGCAGCAACCAGTGTACTAACCTTTCTTTTAATTCTTGCAGAATATGTAAAATAACAAATTACTTAATGAGCGATAAACGAAATATGCAAGAAAAAAAATATTAATTTTAATATACGTGTTTATTAAATTTCATAAATAAGTAAAAACGTAAACAATTTGTTTGAGAATAAAATTTCTTTAATTTTGAATTTGAATGAAGTGTAGTATACATAAAATTATATAAAACAGTATTTCATCTACATAAATTCCGAGTTTCTGTCACTAGCCATGATAATTGGTAAATAATTATTATAAATAATATTTAAAAGTATTTTTGTTTTCAATATGAGAATTACAAGTAATGTGCCATTTGATTTTTTAAAAATGCAATGTGTATATTATCATCCTGTTTATTTCTTCAAGGCGTCCTAGGCCTTAAGGATGTCCTGCAGAGAATAATAAGATGAGAAAAGACTTGAAAGTCCCCAGATTGGATGTCCTCAGGAAGTTATGCTGTACAGGAGACAGTATTTTATTATTTCTGTAATATGTAAATAACTATTACAAATAGAATATCCTTCAATTTTATTTACAGCATTCTTGATTACTAAAAATATCAAATAAATACATAAATTAATTTAACGACTTACAACTTTAACAATGTCTATATATTATAAACCTTTTAAGCAGCATTTTGGAGCTGTGACTTTTGTCATTAAGACTGTACTATAGTCTTGTTGTATACTATTTTTTATGTATGTATTGTATTGCCAACAAAGTCGAGTGCTATTATTATTATTATATTATAATCATTGCAATCATACAAATATGATAATTCAATTATGAAGTCAATTTTGACAATCTCAAATAGAGTTTTGAGAGAACTTAGCCCAGTAAAGTGGGCCAATATTTCTCGATTTGGATTAATAAATTAGTAGCGTGCTGAAAATGTGGAAACAGGCTCATCTTGTCGTACTTTCTACTGTCTCAAAAGTCCCGATCCGTACAAACTACATGGGGGAAATGGTGAATGAAAATGTATCCAAAAAATCGGTTTTTCTGAAATAACTTTTTTGCATGAAACGTCAAACAGCTGTAACTCTTCAACAATTCATGGTAGAAATTCCAATTGATACTCATTTTACAGCTAATTTCGTCCTCTTCAATACACTTCTAATACTACTACTGTCTAAATGTAGCCAAATAATACTTATCTACAAAAACGTACATGAAAATAACAATTTTTTCATATTTTTCGTTTGTAGCGTCGTGGATTTATGATCAAAATGATCTTTTTATTAAACATGTGGATTCGAAATATTATTGTCTACAACATTCATTCTATGCACTTTTCGCATACAAGTCACGGTTTTCGAATAATTATTGATTTTATCATTAAAAAAGTTCCGATTGTGCGTTAATTTGTTTTTTAAACGTTTATATCTACGTAAATATTGAACGTACATAAGCATTACATGAAAAAAAAAAGAAAATTGTTCGTAATTTCATCCTCTACATCTTTTATTCGAAGCATTTTGCGATCCGAATGGTTATTTTTTACCTATAAGCGAAAAACAAGCGATCCTCGCGCGCGTTACAGTTGCTCCGCAAAACTGCCAATATTTAAAAAAAATATATCTCGGCGTCTATTGGTCATAGAGCTTTATTAGAAAATTAAATTGTGCGGAATTTTCCCAGCTACAATTTTCGTATCTTTACTTTTTTCCTTTAAAGTGATATTTTTCGAGTTATTTCAGAAAAACCGATTTTTTTAACACATTTTCCTCCCGCATTGCCCCAGGCAGAGCTTGCACAGCTGGGGACTTTTGAGATAGTAAAAAGTACGACAAGATAAGCCTGCAAATTTTCAGCCCGCTACTAATTTTTAAATCCAAATTTTCCGATTTTACTGGGCTATAACCAATAATGCGGTCAAAATTTTAAAAATTTGTGCAATGTTCACGAAAATCTTTATTCAGTTGTTTTTGGTCACTGAATACGAATTTGATGAACACAGTGACAAATAAAAATTGGAATCTTCGAATAGATTGCATTCAGCATGCCAAAAAGAAACATGTTGTGATTTTCGTGAACATGCAAGATTTTAGCAATTTTAGTGTTTCAGGTTGAATCCGCCTTTTTTAATTACAAAAAACGGATATAAGATTCATATTCCGCGACCCCATAAATGCTTTTCAATACGTTAACATTGTTTAAAATTTTATTTTTGTAAAATTCTTCCTTCAAAGGTCATTAATCGCTTAATCGCGTTGTACAGTGTAGATTTGACTGGAGGAAACTATATTGCATAAATAGGATCTTTGTGTCTTCTTTCACAATTGTGATTTCTAATGTTACCAGTCCAAGAACAAGTAAGAATACCTTACGCTTATGAAATTCTGTATGACCTAACAATTGTAAAAATGAAAGTTTCCTCATGTTGTACATCATTGTTCATATTCTCGAATCAAAAAATCCGTGAATAATATATAAAGAATCGCGAGTATTTACGGCTTAGAGAGGATAACTATCCCGTGCTAGTTCCCTACAGACTTCTCTTACACTTAAAAACATTATTCGCCATCCTAAATGTAAATGCGGCTTTAAGAAGGAAGCGGCCCTGAACCACGCCATGTAACATTGCAATGCGTATTATTGAAATACACTGATCCGATCTACTTACATAGGAATGATAGTTGACATATTGGATTCAAACCTTTTTTAATATTATATATACACAAAATGTTATCCGCTAATAAATTCTGAATATTTTAGTTTCTTTACTAAACTATTATAAGATTTTTCTGCGCTAAAAATTAATGTCACAAATTCCATAGTCTATAGCGAATAAACATTTATATTGCGGTTTTAAATTCGAAAGTACTGTACATTTTATAGAGTAAAACTATATTTTTCATATAAATCAGGTGTGACGTGAATGACCATTTCATTGCATAAATGATGAATGTAAAAAATCTATTGAACTTTATTCGGCTTCTTTATAAGTAATTCCCTTATATGAATGTTTTTATGTTTTTCACTGATGACAACTATTTTAAAGTCCTGGATAAAGAATATTTAAAATGTTTTTTAGTATTTGTCAATTGGTTTTAATTTTAATTGTTATTACAGTTGTTCTATACATATTGGATGTTAAGGCTCACTTAAGATTCCCCTAAGTTCCGCATTATATTAACAGTTTCAATATTAATGACGAACTTTCCGTTATACAGAGACTACGTTACGTTGTATCGATTACACTTGATATACAAATTAACTCCATAAATCTGATTTAATACAAACATGTCGGTTATACAAAATTAGTAATTTATTGAACATGATATTAATGAAGTTGACAAAAATTTATTGAGTTAAAAATCAATATTAATTAATTATTAGTGTTAGCTTTTGTTTAAATTAAATGATGTTATTGACTTGATCTACACTATTAAAATGAAACGACATTACGTACAAATGTTCAGGAAAATATAAATGTGGTCATAATAATAAGATTGATAAAATAAATATTTTGCTGCATTAAACAATAGTCAAACCTGGTTTCTTGCATGTAATACTGACGTTCTTGTATACAATACTGAATAATATGTGCATTGCACTACTTTCTCATTTTGTTTTATTATTTCATTTGCGTTTTCACATGAAATTGTTTACTAGAGAAGCATATTATAAAAATGAATAAATAAATCGAACGGGCATATAGAAATATTTATACTTTTATACTGCATGAAGCTCTCTTTGGTTTTCGTAAAGGCTGACAGTCCGACGTAATCCAAATTTGTATCTAATACATTTTTTATCGGATTGCAGGAGTGGAATGACGTGAACATGAGGTGGAACGTTTCGGATTACGGGGGCGTAAGGGATTTGAGGATACCTCCGCATCGGCTCTGGAAGCCTGACGTTCTCATGTACAATAGGTGAGTTTCATATTTTTAAAATATTTTTTAAAATATACGCTCCGATATTTTGTCACTACTAAAAAATTATGTTACCAACATTTAACGAACCGTCAAAGGATTTGCTCGACGATTGTTAATAATTGGGAGGGTTCAAATATCTCATTTAACCGTTTTCATACTCGTTTTACAGAAAATCAAGTAACTAACACGGATCGTTTCCAACTTTTAATTTCACATTATTTTCTTTGAAAAATATTATGAATTGTGTGGGATTGTTTTGTTATAATCCAAACATGTAGTAAAGTTCCATTTTCAATAATATCAATTATTTTCTTTAACTTTTGTGTTATTATGCAAGTATTACAGCGGAATTTTAAGTATACATTGAGCCTTCAGGAATTACGATCATTTTTGATAGTTATAAAATTACAAAAACTATAAAAATGTGCGTAAGGCAAAACATGATACTTTATTATTCAACATAAGCTGTATATTGATACAAGAATAAAAGAACATAAAAACGGCTTGAAAAAGGAAACAGGACATACATCACTTAGTAAACACATGTTAGAGACTGAACACAATTTTAACTTTTGCGAATTCAACATACTTGACAAGGAACAAAATTGGTACAAAAGAAACATAAAAGAAATTATATATAGAAATCATAACAACAATAGTATAAATTTCAGATCAGATATAAAAATTCTTGATTTAGTTTATGATAATCTAATGAAAAAGACATAACAATTATCGTCTAATGACATTTTTCAACCATGTTTAATTAATTGGTATAAATGAAGAACAATTTTTTTTTTAAATATTATTTTTTCATATTGAATCAAAAAACCAGAATTTTATTCAAACGTCCGAAATACCTAATAAATTATTGTCTTTACTTACACTTATTTGAAAAACCAAAATATAATTTATGACTTTTGGAAGTGTAACGGTATAAATGATGTCTGAGTCAGCTGATAAATAAATTAAGACCTACTCGGTACGTGACATTTTTTTTCGTTTAATATACTATTTAATTGTATTTGTTATTTTTATCTTTGTACATTTTTTAATAGAAACCCCTAAACAGGACTTGTCATCAAGTCGAAACGTTGGGTATTAAATGTTTTTGCATTCAATTAAAATTTCCAAAAACATAATTAACAACTGAATCATAATGGCCTTATTTACTATCCTATATACATTATTATTAGCAGTATATCCTATTACCACATGATAAAGTCTACATTAAGAAGTAGAATTTGTTTCCATGTTAGTTTTGTCGTTAAAATAATATGTCGACCTAATATAGTGTAATTTGTTCAAATGTTTTTTTGATTTTTCTATACGGGTGATTTCAAAATAAAGTGCAAATTTTTGTTGGTCCTTTTTTCTTCACAACATATATTATATATTAAAAATAAGCCTAATTCATGTATCATGTTTTAATAGTATAATAAAATATTCTTTTTTTACGTTAAAAATTAAAAAATTATTAAAAATGGAAGTATAATATTCCGTGACCGAAAAAAATAATAGATTTTATTTTTGTTGACGTTAATAGTACTAGTACTAGCAGCTAAATAATTTAAAAAAAATCGTGCCGATTATGTAAAATGAAGTAGGTATATTACGTGTCTATATTAAAGTTCTTCACATATTTGTGCAGTGTCGTTGAATTTTGAAAATTGATTTTCGTTTACAGATCGAATGATTTACAGTTAGTGAAATCCGGTATTTTTTTAATTCATTTAAATATTGTGGTAAATAAGAGCTAATAATGATATTAATATAGTAATTCTACATTGTGATTTTTAAATTAAATTGTGTTAAATTTATTAAGCATGCAATAAGCAAGCTTCGCGCGTACTCTTTTACATGTAGTTGCCGTGGCATGTCGTAATAGCATAAACAGTTGCATTTATGCCATTCGATGCGTAAAATGCTATTTTACACACTTTTGACATTTTTCGGTCGCATTTTACGCACTCAAGTGACATAAAATATCGTATGAAACATGTGCGTAAATGTTTATTCCGCGAATGAACTTTTACGCACTAGTTTCATAATATACTATTTAAACATACTTGCAATGTTAAAATATAAACTTTTTTTGCATCTTAGTGACATAATATCAAATTTTCAATTATTTAAATTTTAAGACACAACAATTACGAAAATCACGAGTGTAACGTTCCGTGGCATTGTAACGTCCGGGGATCTCTTACGTTTTTATTTTTATCTCTGGTATGGAACGACGTATCGACATATAAACCAAAAATCGAAAATACTCGTACGGCATGGTGACATCTATAACCGTGACTTTTAGTATGTTATTTGACTTGGCATTTTAGTGGTCAAACCGATAAAAACTAACTTAACGTTGAAAGTACATACGCATCCGTTGAACTTTACGTTAATTAAGTTAATTTTCATTTGAACATTATTTACATAAATGAAAATGATCGGGTAAATATTGAGATCCGTAATAACCTTAAAAAAAAGGAAGCAATTTATAAGAAATTTCGACGTGCTTTTATCTCTTTTTTACGATTATGGCAGTAAATATTGACGGTTGGACAAGGAGATTCTATTTTTAAAAACCCGCCACAAAAGTGATGCTCATAAAGAATAAATTTAACGAAACATTTGTTTAGTCGAAATATTGGACTTCAAATTTGCACTTTACTAGAAAAACAGGTAAATTTAGCGTAAGGATCAAATAAACAACAAATTCACTTTTAGGCTGTAAAATACTCAATCAGACGGATCTCTGAAAAATTGACTTCTTGTATTACAAATTACCAATTTTAATTGTTATTTTCTGCGAATCGTCACGCTGTTTGCGGATGCTAAGTGACTCTGAATAATATACACAATTATCTTGATGAGGACTCAGACATTCTGAGATAATATCTATCTCGATAATTATGGCAGTAATAAAAAAAGGTTTATTTTAAAATACTATTAGTTATGACAAGAATATCAATTGCGTTGAAATAAAATAGAGTCAGCGGTAATGCGACTCTCAATAATTGTCATAACAAGAATAAAGTTAAGAAATATTTAAAAACGATCTAATATTTATTATTTTTTTTCATATAGAATTTCATTATAGAAGTTAAGTGTAATCTTGTATTTTCTTATAAATCTCGAAGCAGTACAACAGGTTGATCGTTCAGTTGACTATTTTGCTTTAATCCATAAGTTTTAATTACTGGGTATTACTCCCTTTGGAAATATTGTAATTACAACATTTAATGTTATAATCATTATGAAATTACTACACACTTCCATTATTGTCTTATGCGCCGGATATTAAAGTCTCAGGAGAGCCGTCAATTTTATGTTATGATTTTTTACGGTGTCGTAGTTTACCCAAAGTCATAATGCGAGTAATCATGGCCCTTGCAAATGATACAGTTTTCTAGCAAACTTTATTATTAATGAAACGAGGATTCGCATGAAAACTAAATTAATTGACCTATTTTTATTTTCATATAAATGTAAATGCTTTTAATTAAATGCATTATTATACAATACAATTTGCATAAACCTAGTTAAATATATGTATTCGTTAGAAATGGAAAGCAACGTACCAAATAAATACTGAACTCATAGTGAATTCATTTAAACGGGAATTTGATGTTAAACTGGTAATACCACACACTTATAATGTACCGCTATATTATTCAAATAAGGCTGCACTGTATACCAAAAATTCAATATCAATATATTTATTTGAATTATTACTTTATTTTAGAAGAATTAGCTGCATGCCGATCCGTAATTCCAGCATAAGAACTTTTCATTTTCAACTATTTATTTTACCTTTCAAAGCTAGATTAGTTCCATTAATGACGTGACACTGTTCCATTCTATATTGGTATTTTCTTATTGTTCCTGATTTTCTTATTACTGTTCCGTATTTTCTTATTATGTCCTGAGACTATTTTGTCCCCTCTTACTTCTTCTTAACCTATATTATTTTCATAAACATTTTTTTTTTAACTTTACCTACTCTCATAATGGAATTTTACAATTAATCTTTGCTATTTTTCCTGAAATCGACGACTTCCAGAATTAAATATCTCCATTTTTATGAATACCGGTAAACCAGTGTATTGTAATGGTTCAAATTATATTAAAACGAACGAGATTAAATCTCGTCAAAGGAAATATTCTACGAACCACGAGATCCAACTTTTCTTAAAGTCGGAAAAACAATGGAGGAGAGTAAGGAGAATTTCATTTCTCCACTTGTACGTGCAATATCTTCTAAGTCCACTTGTAACAAAAATGCATATAAATATAATGCCAACAATAAGAATTATTCTTAAACTTTGAAGTACGTAATTGTTAAATGAAAATTAATCATAAATACCTTCCTTTCTAGTTTTCGAAAAAGGATATAATAAAATATTTTTATATGTTCATAGGATGCTTTATCTTAAACTTACAAAAACTGAAGTCTAAAAATACGATATATTATAGGCATTTATTTTTTCTTGCAAGGTATTATTAATATAAAATTACAATTTTATCCTTTCTTTTTTACAATTTTGTTATCATCACATTATTGTTTTGGCATCTTATAGAAGATTAAATGTAGCCATGTATTCCCGGGTAGAAAAAGAGACCAGTTTCTGGGCAGCTTTGCAGAATGACTTTAGAGGTATAAATGTTGAAAAAAATGCAATTTCCATCATTCGTGCAGTATAAGGCGTAATTATTATTGATTATTTACTTGTTAAATACGATGAATGTAAATACCATTATTTATATTATTTATAATTGTTTTCGAATGGGTTTAAAAATAAGATTTTTCTACTGCCCTTTTCTTGATTTGTAATTTTTGTATTCTTATATCCCTCGTATCCCTCAGTATCAATATAAATAAAATATTTAGCTCAGCGATACATAATGTATATTTCAAAATTGGGAAAATTGTATTTCGAATTCTCGAAAAATTGTGAAGTAAATCTTCGATTTATATAGTTACATTATGTTTGTACGTAGGTTGAAACTGTATAATGAAAAATTGTATTACAGTATTCGTTCCATGATAGTTATAGGAGAGGAAACAGAAAAACGAACCTAATAGCATGGTAATAAAGACCATCAGAATTGCAGGAAGTATTGAAAAACTTAGCTTTATAGATGAAAGTTTTAAATTTTGTGACGCAATATACTTAAATGGTATCTACCATAGAAGTTATTTTACTCTTTCTACATTCGTTTTTTTTTTTGCTTATATTTTTTACTTCTTTTGGATTAGCCATTTTTAAGATGATCGAATATCATACAGAAAATCGAAAACTTGCCGAACGTAGATAAAAGAAAAAGCAGAGAGTAAATCAATTTATTAAATCTACTTAACGAATTGTGGTTTATATTTGAAAAATAATTGATTAATTTAATTGAAATCAATTATATTTAAGACGTATTTACGTAATAAAGTCAGATATAGTTAAGAAGAATGGATTCAATCATTTGGAATGGAACCGGTCACCAATTTAATTAGCTTCTATCGACCAAAACTAATTCGTAAAGAAAAATGTATGCACAGAGCACGTTTAAAAACGTTAGGAGCACAAAAGAGATAAAAAAAATAAAACTTACATTTGTTATTTGTGCCGTTATTCTTGCAAAAAGCATACAGTAACACGACTTCAAACCGAACCTCAAAAGGAATCGCAATACGTTATGCAGAAATACGTGTAGCAATTAACTCACTGCCTTATTTTATCTATTACAATTTCTCAATTTTCATTATAATATTCAATTACTGTAAACATCAGTGTTTCTGAAAGAATAATTGCAAGACCTGTTGCATGTTTACAATTGTATTTACCCGGATTTCGCTATTCGAAAACATAAATAACTAATCCATGCCATACACCATTTATGTATATCGCTTTACAAATCGTAAATCTTTGTAAAAAAAAAACAAATTTTCAATGTTTGTATATTATTGCTACATTTCATTACGTCCTGAAATTTTGACCATCACTGAACACCAGATGGCGCCAATACTCTTGCACGGAGCGAATACTGTTCATGAAGTATTTAAGTGGTAACAGTTGCGAAAGGTCGTCCGTATACTGATTATGAATAATAACTAACCAAATTTTACCAAAATTTTTCGTCATGAATTTCCCGTTTTCATAGGGGTGCGGCACAGAGTAGGAAGAAAAATTGAAATATTTCGATATATAATAAAAGGATCTATCGAAATACGTTAAAATGGGTTTTATAATTACTCTATAGTATAGAAGTACAAAATTTGTCCTTGTTTGAGAACATGACTCCCATAGGCAAAATCTAAATTTTATTTGTGTTTATGGAATAACATCAAGAAACTTACATAGAATTTTTGTTTTAAACTGCTGAAAACTTGCAGATTTAAAAAGTATTGACAACTTCATACAAAAATCATCCAGTAATTGTGTATACAAAATATTTGGACTTTAAAGAAATCCTATATATTTATTTGAAAAAAGAATATGAAAATAGTTTTGAACATTGGAATCAATCAGTGGCGATGTTTGCGAGCCAGGCTTTTGGCCAATTAAAAAAAGGGCTTTGAGAAAAACGCTTTTGAAGTATTAAGAAAAGTGGGCGCTATTGGAATAGAATTTATTGAATCAAAATTCGAATTGATATTCGTGTAATAATTTGAATATCGAGAAGGTTCTCTTATTCGAATATTATTCAAATACCTTTTAATTTTAATTTCATTGATTATAATTATAAACATAGGCAATTTTCGATGAATACAAACTATCAATGGTTGCATATCATGAAGTCCACCAACGCATATAGTGCATAAGTATCTCGTTATCTAGAAGTGCGTATTTATACTGCATCTAAGTATTTCTTTTTACAGTATACTTAGTCTACTTAATCTGCATAAATTAGTGATAAAATCTGGAAGTGTCGAAAATGACGATAAAAAATCTGTACATAAATTCTAGAATATTATGTCTTCATATATTATTTCGATAGTTAGTGACCATAAGGACTATGCTCCGTTAAATTAGGGTATATAACCAACTTTTGGGATTTTCGATACGAAACAGTAGAGTTTGAAAACAATTGTTTAATTAAATCGTTCTGAAACATACACGAGTCTAAATCCAACAATTTTAGATATTTCGATTGTACCTGAGTCTAATGATGAATTAGAAAAATTGGTTACATACTTTGCTGAATTTCAAATTAGGCACAATTTAGAGACTGGTGTCTGGAACATGAAGATACGGTACCAACCACAACAAAATAATATGGTTTTTTCGAGTGTAGGGAACATTGCCATGTTTAATTGCTAAAAGCCTATAGTATTGTCTCTAGCAATCTTATACTACGATAGGAGAGTTTTGTCAATTAAACTTAATTTAGATATATTTTGTTTAATTTCATTTATTTAACTTGAACCTGCATTTTTTATATTGTAAATTTAATTTAGATTTCTGTTGTAAATATGCTTATTATTCCTCAAGCTACTTATTATTATTGATTTTTTATCGACGTCTTATATTGATGTAGGTTGATGATGATGATCGTGATCATGTCATATAATGAAAAAATAATTTGATAAATTGTTTATGACAATGGTAGCTGATCTCGCTATTATCAATGGCTTAACCCTTTGAAGCACACATTTTTCTTTACATGGAAATTGGTTAGAACTTATTACTCGGAGGTTTTCGGAGTCGCTAATTACGAATATGACTTCAGATTTTCAAAATTCAAAATGGCAGATCCAAGATGGCGAAACAAATTAGGAAAATGTTGCTTGATCGAGATGAAACTGGGTACTTGGGAGTTTTCGGGGTCACTTATTCCGAATATGACCTCAGATTTTTAAAATTAAAAACACCGGATCCAAGATGGTGGACCAAATTAGTAAAAAGTTACTTAATGGAGATGAAGCAGAGTACATGGAAGTTATCAGAATCGCTGATAACGAATATGGTCTCAAATATTCAATATTGAAAATGGCGGATCCAATATGGCGGATCAAAGATTGCAGACCAAATTAGGAAAAGGTTGCTTGTTAGAGATGAAATTGGGAACTCGGGAGGGTTTTCGGGGTCGCTGATTATGAATGTGACGTCGGATTTCCAATATCCAAAATGTCGGATCCAAGATTAGAATTTTAAGGCCTGAGTAAAGAATGTACCTCTAAAGTAAGTTTGATGCTGTACAATCGTTACGAGGCCATACAATTTTACGGCCAGGAATCAAAAACAAAAAAAGTATTAAAAAAGAATAAAAAAAGTATTAAAAAATGTTAAGAAAAAAACAAAAAAGGTCTAAAAAAAGTGGAGCTACAGGCTTACTATGTCATCGTCATTAGCTCTGGGTTATGAAGCAGTCAAAGTAAATTTTAGTATTTCTTAATCTCAAAAATCTTCAAAAATGTTGAATGCCATCTTAGAATTTTAAAAATTCGAAATGTATTACATATACGTATTTCGGGGCCCCAGAAATCCCAGAATAAACGTTTTCAGACATAAAGTGTTATTTTTAAAATTTGTGTACTCACATTTTGAATTCGCCATATTTAATTTTGAAAATCTGATCCCGTATTTGTCATCAGCAATCATAAAACCCCTTAGTAAAAATTGACATGAAAATCGAAACCGAATTAAGATGGAAAAGGCTTTTAAAAAAAAATGCATTTTTTTAGTGTTTGTTACTTATAACACTTTACAACAAATGAAATTTGAATATTAGTCACAGAATATTATTGACAAATACTTTAGAGAAAAACCAACCAATATTTTTAAATACCTCCAAACTAAATTTTTATGAATGAAATTATCTGGCAGAAAAGGTGGTCGCTGGGAGGACCACCGCGCTTCAAAGGGTTAAATAAAATACTATTATTCTTCAGTGATTGTTAAAAAATGATATAAATATGTAATCCTAGACGTATTAAAATATTTTTTCAAATTTAGCTTTGTAGTATATTTTGTACTTGGTGAAATACAATTTTCAATATAAAATCTTTAAATTAAAAGAGAAATTACTTCTGAATTAAAAATGTTTAATTTTCATATATTTGTTCGACTCTTCGTGGTTTAATATATTATTTTTACGTCTCTAATGCATTTCTTGAAAAATAGAAATATCAAAACTGATTTATGTTAAAAAGTTCAAAAAGATAAGTCGGCCTAAATTCGATTCGTACTACTTGTTTCATTTCTTAGAGCACTGTGCACACATTTTCTATTGTTTTGTCGTCATTTATACATAATTTGAAATAAAAATTAGCTTTTGAAAGAGTCGAGTAAGAAAATTAATCCAAACAGAATGGTAACTAGGAAACAGAGTACGCTTGTGCGTGTACACTTTTCAGTGCCGTGTATAACGAATTTATGCTAGTTGACAAAGGGGGACGGAGAAACGGCTCGACTAAACTCATCGTAAGCAACGTTTTATACGCCATGAAAGTCATAAAACTAATGAAGTCAAAGATGCTCGTAATGGATGAGTAATTTGCGAAGGAGCTCATCAATCCGCGATTCCGTGCAGCCGGCGCTTTTTCCTCCATCTCGAAGTTCATTTGAGCCGTTGCTCGCATGCGGCGGGAACTCTTCGCATTTGTCTTTATGTACTCGTACATAAAGATAGTGCCGCAGGAAAAATTTCGCGATGTAAAACGCACGCGGAAATCCGCGAAAGCTCCTCTGCGGGTGGCGGCTTAAGATTTATGTGTGTATATATGTATCTATTTGCGGGAGCGCCGACGGGGTCGGAACGTGCCAAGAAATAAGAATCGTAGCTCAAAAGCGAGCTAGAAGCCCCCGTAGCTCGGATATCGGTATCGCAAGCACGTTTTCCACAGCCGCGGAAAAACGTACGAAACGCGCGCGTCGTTCGCTTCGCGGTACAAATACAAAAGTGGCCCGCAATTTACCACCGGGATGAAAAGGATCAACCTGCCCTTCGTTTCCGATGTCGTCCGCGGCGTCGCACGCGTCGACCTCGATCTTTTTTTTGTTCGTAACCCCCACACCCTCTTGTGGCCCCCCAATATCCCCCAGCAAGCTTTTTCGTCGAATGGGCGCCGGCTGCACCGAACGTCAAACGGGGCGATTTTTCCGGAAATCCGGCGAGGAATTATAAGCTTTTTCCTCGCTTTGAACGAGAAAAACGAGGTCGACGGGTTTTCCGGAACAATTTCGCGAAAAACCACCTCCCGACCCAAAGTGGGGCTTTGACGATAACACTTTTATCTTATCATTTGAGATTATTGGCGAGTCGCAGTGATTACAGGAGGAAGTGTTTCCGGTTAAATCCACTTTGGACTGCGGCGTACGTGTTACTGCGAAAATGCGGTTAACCACACTGCGCCGAACTCCTTCCCTACTGTCTAACTGCTGCTATGTGAACTTTATATTTATTCGATTAAGTCAATTCGACGATACGAACGCTTTTGCTCCTTTGAGCATTTTCCACGGCTGCCGCAGTACGATCGCAATCCAATTGACGGCATCTAACAGTCCACCTAACTTCGTTTCGTATCTGAAAATTCGCGAAAGTAACCGTAATTAAATTTCATTGTTCGGTATTGACGCGAGCTGAAAGTCGACTTTTTTCGGCGAGTTCCTTTTCAAAGCTTCCTTAATGAATCGTTCTGATTTGTGACGAGTAAAATAAAATTGCCTCTGCGTTATCGGAATTTATTCAATGAAATTCCTGCAATCAGCCGAAAGTCAACCAATTATGCCGGTGACATTTCTCGACAGTGAACCGACTATAATATGCATTTGCAATATACCGTAATTGCTTTACAAATCTGGTTAAGAGTTGCATGATGCTGGAATGCAACCTATCGACCACTAATCAAACATTTTTAGTCCAACACATAAATTCTTGGGCTGCTCGATAACGATAACTAACATTACAGCTTTTATGAAAACAACTGTATTCACCATTAGCAAACAAAATTTGAAATATTTCGGAAGCATTTCATATTTGAACCAATTCTTATTCTTTTATTAGTAAATATAAATATGAATTTGACATTACATAATCCTTACATATTTATATTGTCTAATCTGATACATAGTCTATATACTAATCTGCACTCGATACGTCTGTTTATCAATATTCACATAAAGAAAGGAAGATATTTATTAAGACTGAAAAATGAACTAAGTCGATTTAAAAAAAAAGTATATATGCCTCTGGATCCTATTGTCGTAACGATTTCCTTGGCATTACTGGATAGCCAGTGTAAATAGATGCAAAACACATGATTACACCAACTAATTAATGTACTCAAACTATTTAAATTCTTTTCCCACCCGATTTGAATTTATTAATTTTTTACATTTTGTTTTCACCATTTATACTAAGTATAATAATATATCAACTATTTAAAAAAATTAAAATAACAATAAAAATAACTACAAAAGCCAGTTCATAATATTTGTGATTACATTCATGTAGTTTGAAACAACGTATCTGCTAGATTACTGGTCATTCAAGTAATAACATTAATAACCCTAAATATTTGTATTAACTACTTAATAGTCATAATTGAACTTTTTGATGCCCAAAAAAATGGCACCCGAACGCCTGATTTTGTATATTATTTCTTACTTAGGTAACGCATTGAAGTTTCTAAAAAGGCAATTGCTCACTGATTTCGTATTTACGTTTTCGGGATATCTGATTACAAACTTGACGACATTTTCAAAATTCCAAATGTCGCATCCAATATGGAGCATCCCTAATAATAGCACACATTATTCCACCCATATTTCAGGAAGAGTGAAATAACCAATTCCTTTGGAATATTCCAGGAACATTCCTTCGTTGAAATTGAAATATTCTGCATTAGAAATATTATAAACAATGTAAATTTTTTTAGAATATTTCTAGAACTATGAAATAATATAGGCGAAATAATATTGCGAAATGAATGAATGGCATTTTTTAAGCTAATTTCAGAATATTTCATTGACGTGTCACAATTATTAAATATACCCTAATAGCACACTTTATTCCATCCATAGTCCTGAAATATTATTTTTTTGAACATTGAAATGTCCAACATTCGGAATATTCCTTTGGAATAGTTTAGGAACATTGAAATATTCTGCATTATAAATATTATAAACTATATAAATTTTGCCAGCATATTCCAAACACTATCAAATTTTGAAGCTGATTCAGCATGTTTCATTAAGGTATCACAATTATTAAATGATTGCCTAAAAATCTAGTAGATAATTATTGAAAATACAAATATATGTGAATTGTTTATAATTCCTCTACATTAATTGATAGAGTTTTTAAAATAAGCGAATAAAATGTTCAATCTGTAATGCTTAATAATATTCATCGTGCAGAGTATTTCAATGTTCCTAGAATAATCGAAAGGAATCTAGTAGGTATATTTGTTAAAAATACAGATATATGTTATCTTTTATAAACCCCCTGTACATTAACTGACAGAGTTTTTAAAGTCTAGTACTACATTTCTAAACTTGAAATATGAAAATAATTTGATTTATATAATAAATGTTTGATTATTGCAATGAATTTTACTTCATAAGCTCACATTTTTCTGAATAAATTGCGCGGAAAATAAAAAATTGTACGCGATTATTTCTTATAAAATGAAAACGCACAAACATAACTTTTCATTATTATTATTTCCCACAACGCAAAATGCTTATTTAGAGATATTTTATTTAAATATAGGCGCACTCAGAAAAATTGAATATTTTGAAAGATTACCATCGAAAAAGAACATTTTGGATGGGGCTCCTTCAATCGGTTCAGTCAAAAAGTAAATAGTCTCTTTCCTATGAAAGTTTTGAGAAAAAAAGGAACGTAATTTGTTTGTCATGGAAAAAGGAATCAATTACTAATCAAAATATTTCTGGGATATTTGTTTATACTTACTGCGTTATTAAAAGAGTTGATACTTTTAAATTTGATACAATTAAATTCAGCACTACTAAATTCAGTTTAGATAGTTCTTGATTTTTAAAATACAATTACCATTAAGGTTGACATCTGAAGAAAGCTTAAAGTGTTTAAGTGAACTCGCTGCTCTTAATTAGACATTAGCTCTAAAAAAATTGCAGACATCTACGGAATTAATTTGAAATATACAGTGATTACGGGTTATTATTACATAATCTGCCATGAAATGAGATTTAATTCATTATGAGATATTCAGATGCTGGAGAAAAGCTTTAATTAAAAATAATTTGCTTCTCAAAAGATTTTATTTTGTACGTTGGTTCAAATGAGATTCTCTGCTTTATCAATTACATTAGAAAATAACAAATAAAAGTTGTATTCTCTTTCGTAATACTCGCTGGGAGTACTATTATTAGAATTAACAATGATTGAATAGACAGCTGTGATACAATATGACGTAGTTATGTACCAATTTTTCATTTATTTATTATTATTTAAGCATTGCCAGTAGTAGCTAGCAAAAATGTTGTTCTAATAGTCAATACAACTTCGTGATAACATTACTAATAAAATTCTACAAATTAACTTTTATAAACCTATTTGATTGTATTTATCTGCAGACATATCCATCATATACTTATCTATCTACCTCGTTTAACCAAATTAGTATCTTAATAGATCAATGTATGTCGATGCAATTTTTTAAAATTATTAACTAACAAGTCGTAAAAAATAATTATAACTAATTCCGTTTGCCTACAAACATTTCATGTATATAAAAACAAAATAACTGTATGCAAATACTTTTCGAAATATGCGCTGTTTAAATGCTTTAGTTAAAACAAATGAACAAGAAAAATGCAAATTTGTAATTTTATTTTATTACTTTATTATTTTGTCGTTTCAATTAAAAGGTTTATAGTTATAAAATTGCACATTTTGCTACTGAGCATGTATAGATTAAACCATAACACCTTCAATTCCAGAGTTTTTTGTGGTTTTGTAAATAATTGATAATAATAGGTAAATTTTGCTAATTTGATACTGAGGATTTCCTACATAATATTATGTTCATATAAATTTGAATTGAAAATTTTGCGGCAAATTAAATTTCAAATAGAGAAAAAGTTAACAGTCACATTTTCTTCTCAGTAATAAAATATGCTTCTATACCTGAACAAGTTGTATACGTGATTATCGTGTAATATGTATACCATTTCTCTAATTTAAGAATTAAATATATACCGATGACTGTTCGAAATCATATTAGGGGGTTCTGTATTAACTAAAATGAATATACCCAATATTTCCTTTTCATTCTCATTAATCCGAGTATCCCTAATACTCCATAGCGAGTCTTTGCATTAGGCCACGTAATATCAGTTCACGCATATTTCATGAAATCCGATCATGACCGCTATAAATAAAAAGGGCGTGTACAGGCATTGGGTAGTTTAATCCAAGTATATTAATACATTTTGCGATTTAATATTACCTATAAAGCCTGACAAAGTAGACAGTTGAATAATAATGATATAATTACTAATTTTATGATGAAAAATATTGTTAAAAGATTACGATAAAAAAATTTATATCACGCTAACAACAATAAGACATAAAATTAAAAGAATAATACTAATGAGATGATTTATTAGTTAGTGCGCAGAACAAGTAAATCATTAAGGTTTTAATACGATACAGTCGAATCGGTTGATAAAGTATTCTACACATTTTTAGGGGACGAGAAATCACACTTGATGTAGTGAAAATTTAGTTATTTTTTTAGAATAAAATTTGAATTTCGAAAAATTAAATATTTATATTTTTGCAACAAAATACTTGTACTTTTTCGCATTACATATATGTATTTTGAGGAGCATTTAATAAATACCGAATCATTTTATTATTAACGAAATTATATAAGAAATTAAATTATGAAAAAAAAAACTATATATATGCTGATCAAATAACAATTTCAAAAACAATATTGTTAATATAACATAGTTAAAATTCAAGTTGTTAACAATCGTATACAAAACCATGTTCTGAACCTAAATACATCACACTATTATCCTTAATAGGTCAGATAAAAAGTTCTTCATAAACGAATTTTCCAAAGTTTCTCTTTTATTCTTTAGAATTTTTATATTTTGGTATTGTAACGGATAAAACATAAAACACAAAAATCGTATATTTCATCCGCAGAAACGCGTTAGAAAGAAGTTTGGTAAGACTTTAAGTTGGTTAGTTCGTACGCGTAGTCCTGTGTTTCCTGGACCATTTCTCAACTGTCAACTCGGAAAATGAAAATCCCTTTAACGATTAAAGTGTAATTAATAGGTCAAATCACAAATTATAATTATATATAGTGTGCGTTTTTTCATGATTTTTGATAGCTTTCAATTCAGAAGTGTAAGAGTTTACATTACATTTTCACTTCTCAAATTCGTAATACGTATTCACTTTTAATTTATTCGTAATACAAGAATTTCATGGACGAGAAATATTTTTGTTTTTGGTGGATTTAGGTTCCAACAAAATTAAAAATTTATTAATAAAATGATCCGAACATAAATACACATTACATGATACCGAAAAGAAGCGGTGTTGAAAATTCCTTTGAAAATTGCTTCGTAATATTATTTTTTACGATGGAAGAGATAGCTTTATTGGAATTCGTGAACATGATAAAACAATTAAAACACTCAGCGTTTCATTTAAATTTTGGTTATAAATACAAAATAAAAAATAGTTTCAAACACATGTTCTTATTGTACTTTTAATATAACGTTTTTCCTTTACTATAATTTGTTTATAATATTTCAAAATTCGAAAATATAACAGACTTTCAGAATGAACGAATTAATATACTTGTTTAGCACTTGTTATTTAATTTGTTTTCCTTAGAAATTGTTAAAGAAATGAACATATTTTTATGTGCTATGTGTATAATAATCACTGAAGACATTACTGAAGAAATGTAAATAATTATTGCTACTTACAATTTTATACTGACATTTTAATACTACAAACAGTATTATAGAATTTGTGAATCATATACCATAAATACATGAATGAGGTAAACTTTAGTTTGAATTTACATCTTTTCTAATTATGGTCTTTTTAATTTACTATTGAAATTCTTATCTTATTGAATGGGAAAGTGAATAATAACAATTTGCCTTTTATAGATATTTCAAAATAATGGAATTTAATATAGCTATCTATATAAAACGAAAATTGATTGATATAAAGTACATGGCAATTTTATGATTAATCGCGTGCGGAAGAAAATTCCAATAATATAAATGTAACTTTTCACTGAAATTTTCGACGAACGTTGATCTCTTTTAGACAGTAATAATTTACGAGAATATTTAAAACGAAATGGACTGAATAAAATCGTTATTGATTCATTATTAAACTTGAACGCGTTTCGTCAAAATTACTTCTAGGTCTGAAAAATGAACGTGGGCTCGTTTTAATCCGGAAATTTATTTCTCCGATTAAACATTTTCGAGTAGCAAATTAAATTTTTTTAATTATATTGATATTTAAAAATGTTCATGTAATGGTTACTCTATATAAAGCTCACTGACAATTACATTATATCTATGCACTTTTTAAAATTTTCATAAAAACAGTCATTTTCATTTTCCAACATTCTGTTAGATTTTTTAGTTGAATACGGTATATTTTTGTATTAATCCAAGTATAATATTTAACCGGACTCTTGCCAGAATCCAGCCCTGGCTGTTTTCGGGATCGGATCGGGCTTGCCACGCTTTTCTGAATGCTGGTAGTCAGATTTTTGATACATTCCAGGCAGAACCCGACCTCAATTTTTAATCCGGTTAACCAGACTGGATCCCAGCTGGGGCCCGTTTTCTATTGGGGTCAAATCGGGCCAATTGTATCCAGGAGGCTCCATCTAATTCGTGTTTGTTCTCGATTCCATAAGCTGTCACTATTTCAACGAAAAGATATTGGTTTAAAAAAGAATTTGTCTTTTTATTTCCCGATCAGTCATGTTATCGAAATGGTATCTAACAGCTGATGCTGACATTTTCCCAAAAAAAAGTGGACTACATTTTTTAACGCATACATTACAGTATAGGAGGTCGTGATCTATATTTAAATACAGATTTTTGTGTCAAACTCCAGAAACTGCAGTACAATGATATAATATTGTAATTTCAATTTATACATTCCACCTAAATTTGATGTAAATGCGTTGTCACATAATCAGATTAATACAAAATTATTCAGTATATACGGTCACCAACTATTTAGGTAGACTTTTCACACATTAATAGCATTGAAACATTCTAAACAAGATTACGCTTAATGAATTATTCATACGTCAATCACATACATCATAATATTTTTATAATTACTCAGTAATTTTTTAATTTGAGATTAATGCGCAATACATCGTTAAATTCAATATTGCGGTTCATTATTTCAATCCACATTAGAGGTATAAGGCTGAAGTAACCGAATAGTACGGTTGAAATTAGATTGTTAGAAGTTCAAGCAGCGTGAACCGATCTGCTCACCGCCATTTGTCGGCTTTTGACTTATTAAGTAAGTTATGGAATAATGTTCCATCAGTTTTCCCTTTTGATTCACTCTTCGATTTATGCAAAATTCCAGATTTTAGAGTTCCATCTTCACTCTAATATTTTCTGAAGTTTGACGTGGTATTTCCAGTTTCCCTCCGAAACTTTACAAATAATAGGAAATACCTTCGTAGTATATAATCTGTAATAATGTTAACCAATGACATCGATTCATCATTTCAAAATAACAACTTTTTTAATAATAGGTTAAACTTATTGAATAAAATATTAATTACAATGTTCTTACCTTAATAATTCGAGTTTTCTTCTTAACAGAAATAGTTTTAAGATTAATAGTGACGAATAATTTTCTTGATGCATCCTTCAAAATTACCAATATTTGATTTCAAAATATTGTTTAAAAGAGTCGGTAAACTAAATATTTTGAATAGAAACGTATATTTATTATAGATTTCGCTTCTTCACAAAAAGTTACGTAGATTTTACCTATTGTTGACAGATGGCACTGTCATTACCCAAATTGAAAAAATGATTCCTTGTGCCGCTATAAATGTAGTCAGTCTCAAAATGTCCCATCAGTATCCGCTATATTGGAATAAATAGTATTCAAAACTTTTTTCGAAACATTTATTCAACAAAATTGAAGGGATGTCTTAAGGGAGTTCTGAAGAGATTCGATGATCAGGTTGGCTTTTATGCTAAAAACTCTAAGTTAGAAATGAGTATCTCCATTTTTCGGACTCTGTAAGGATAACTTGCATATATATCTTCACCTAAAAAATTCTAAAGAATTACATTAAGATTGATTCGGACATTTTTAATTGACAGTTTTTAGCGCAAATTTTTTTGTGACTGTAGGGGTAACTTCATCGAAATTCCAAAAAAAAAAAACGGCGAAAGTTTTCAAAAATAACTTTCTATAGTCCTCGTAAAATTCGTGTTGTTATCGTGAAATTCATTTTTGTGAATTCTCATTCGTTTCTGAACCGATTTCCCTGAAATTTGTCTTCCAATCCTAAAAAAATACGTAAAATAGCTTTAAAATATTAATTCGATGTTGATTCTCCCTAAAACATGCTTTTTTATAAAATTACAGCATGGTTAAAACAGCGATATTTAGCCGAACTTAAATTAAATGCTGTTTTATTCAAAGATGGACCAAGTTTTTGTTGCATTATATTCAAAGATAAGTGTGGGAAAAACCACAAAACTTTTCATTAAGTTAACACACGGTGTGGTTTACTAGATCTAGATTACTAAGCCGAGACCATCAATATTATTTTGAATAAAGTCGCATCCGTATGAGTTATTCGCGATCTTTCCTATACGCATTTTGTTTTACTTACAGTAGGTAACGGGGCATAAAGTTTGCGTTGGTAAGGCAAAGTCGAATTTTTCCAGAATATGTCAAAATGATGTGATTATCTGCCACTTTTCTCAACAATGGATTGTTTGCTGGCAGTTTTTTATAACTATTGTAAAGCAAATATATCAAATTAAAAAGAAATTATAGGTGCATATGTATAACATTCTCTTTATAACAAATTTTAAATGCTTTTAAATAGGTTTACATTGACTCCGTAGACTCCGTCTGCTTCCATAAAACCTTTGTATGCTAGGTTTGTGGTATCGATGCTGAATGTTTTTCGAATTAACATTTCACCCACACTAATAACACCAAGTTCTGTTTTAGTATGTCAATTAGCTCTTTTTAAAGTGTTTCATACTTTTTTTACATCACTTTATAATTTCTTTGCAAAAAATCAGATAACTTCATGTTTGCGTTTTTCTCGTGTTTTCAAAAATGGAGTTACCTGGTTTTTCAAGCGACCACAGATTGCATTTTCAGAATTTGAAATAAAGATAATCACATATATAATAAATGAATTCTTTTCATAATATATACGTATCAGATATATAACAATAATATATCTACCGAATTCTTTGGTAATCATCTAGTACGCCCCCTTGTAAACTTAGATATTCTTCGGCTTCATGAAGTTAATGGATTCTATAAGCCGTTGAAATTTCAAATGTCACAAGATCTTCACTTCTTTCACGCAAAGCATGCAAAGTACTACTAACATTTTCTATTAACCTTAATTGTACGGAAATTATTTTATCGTTAGAACTATTTCGCGGATTCCTCACAAATTAAGTCCATGGAAAAATTCTGGGGAAGATTTCAGGTTTTAGTCTAGGAATTTTATATTTCAAGTGGAAAAGGAAAATGAATTGTAGATGAAAAACATACTTTTGTTTTATAATCAATTAAGCAACTTTACTAATAAACTGTCAATTTCTGACAATAGTTATTTTCTCTGCAACAAAGTTATTGTGCTTTCTTATCCATACGATATCCTCCTTCGAAAAATGGTTTTGACAAACACAATAGTTACTGCTAAGTTGAACATCAGTTCTCTGAATAGCAAATTGCCACTGTATTCTTATATCATCATTTTGGGGTACTGGAAAGAATGATGTTTTATCAAAATTACTTTCGTAACCCGATGTACATGCCAATGGAATAAAGTGGGGCATTAAAAAACTTTTATTTCTGAAAATTGTTTAAAAGCTAAAAACATACTTTCATATACGAATAACGTTTGAAATTCAAATGCAACTGCCATGTATCCTAGGAACATGAAAAAAGTCTTTAGGATCTCCAGTGTGTATATGTAGCTAGCGTCATCTTGGGGTAACTTAGGACTACCCGACATAACCGTATGACGCATAAGGAGTTGCCCCCCATGCCTGTGTCATAAAACTCAAAATACTGGATTTAATATGGCGACTCTTAGGACATAACTTAGTTACTTCATATTACATTCCTTTTGAAAAATTCTTTTTAAATTTGTTCCAAATTCCAGCCCTCCAAAGATTAAAAAACAGTTTATTTTTAATGGTGCTCCACGCAGTGGTCTATCCTATAGTCCTGCAATTTTTTTTTACTAAAACGGTTCCGGAAGGCAAAACTAAACGGGGCAATTATTTTTGTAATTACTCGCTGTAATTGTCCGACTGTAATGGCGAAAATTCGAAATGTTACGGTATGCGATCACTAATAACTCCGAAAACTCGCCATTACTCGAAATTGAATAGTTTCCATTTTTTTGCCCGCCATATTTAATTCGCATTTTGAATTTTAACCACAGAATCGTATTCAACAACCTTATAAGTTTATAAACTTTATAAACGCCCCTGTACAACATTTAAAAACGTTATGTTTTATATTTTTCAAGAAATTTAATTTTAAAAAAAAACACGATTTTTATGTCCATAACTTAAGAAGAAACAACGAAACCTAATAGTGTATATTATTATATAATGCCTTTATTACTTCGACCCAGACCGTGGACGACGTATTGAATTTGGTCAGTTCCCGGCAGGGTGGAAATAACTACGTCGACATTGAAACAACTGAAACGATATTTTCTAATACGACGAGCGTGAGGCTCGACAATTCGAGCCCGAAGGTTTCGCCCTTGGTCGAGAAATCAAGCTTCGCGCTTCTCTTAACTGTTATTTATTAATATTTCCCCTGACATATGGTGAGGATCGAAGTTTTGAAAACGCTCATTTTCACTTTTTATACAATTAAAGTACCCCTACTCCACTCCCCTTCTTTCCTACCTAAGTTACATAGGGAATGATCTCATAAGGGCCACTCTTTCTTCCAGTTCCTGGTTATGTTACATTGGAAATGTTCTCGTAAGCGCCAATTTTCACGTAAAAAACTACAATACGAACTCGTTTTATATAATAACTAAAAGCGGTACGAACGAGTATTGACGAATAACAAGCTCGTCACAGGGTTGAAGTTTCTAAACGAGCGAAGTGAGCGAGGCACTAAGCTATCACTAGTTTTGTATTGTACGCTGAACAAACTCACCACTATTGGTATTGATTTACACACACAAAAAATACAATAGTTATTTTTGTATCAAGGGCGTAAAACTAAGGGATTTTTATGGTCGCTGATGACGAATCCGGGGTCCGATTTCCAAAATTGAAAATGGCGAATTCAAAATGGATGTACAAACATTTTAAAATTAACGTGTATTTATGGCTGAAAACGTATATGCGGAGATTTTTGGGGCCCCGAAATACGTATATGTGATACATTTAAAATTTTGAAAACTCTAAGATGGCAGAATAACCTTTTTCTAATGTGGTCCGCAATCATAGATCCGCCATCTTGGATCCACCATTTTCAATATTGAACATTTGAGACCATAGTCATAATCAGCGATTTCGACGACTCCCGTGTACCCAATTTCATCTCGATCAAGCAACTTTTTTTCTAATTTGGTCCGCCATCTTGGATCCGCCATTTTGAATTTTGAAAATCTGAAGTCATATTCGGAATGAGTGACCCCGAAAACTCTCGAGTACCTAGTTTCATCTCGATCAAGCAACTTTTTCCTAATTTGGTTCGCCATCTTGGATCCGCCATCTTCAATTTTGAAAATCATATTCGCAATCAGCGACCCCGAAAACCCCCAAGTAATAAATACCGACCGTTTTCATGTAAAGAAAAATGTGTGCTTCAAAGGGTTAAAGTGTGCTCTTATCGGGATATTAATAAAACCGTTGGAAGGTATAAATGGAAGGTTACATATCTAATCAACACAAAACAAACTCGGCCGGGGAACAAAGTTCCGAAAATCAACACACCGAAAGGGCAAAATTTGGACATAGCATGGCTCCAGCGTGATTTTCTTCACTTTGTCTTTGAAAATTTGACAAAAAGAAAGCAAATTAAAATACCTTGGACTCACGCAATATCGAAATTTTAGCCTTTCGGGGTTTTGATTTTCGGAATTTTGTTTCCCGGCCACAAACTCAACATGCATATTCAACATTCTGAAACTCAACATTTAACAAACTCGACATTTTCAATCTCAACATTTTCAAACTCAAAATTTGACTAAATCAACAAATAATATAAATAATATAAAAAATAAAATTGTCAAACATTACATTACAACAAGAATAAATATAAATTACAACAATTATTAAAATGTCTTGAGCATTTAACACAATCATGTTAAATTAACATATACCATTCAACGGCATATCTATCATCACCTAACCTAACTTAACCTAGCCTAACCTAACCGAAATACTAATTTAATGGAATATCTCCGTGGATAAACAATATTCATGAAATTCTTTAATACATTTGTATTATTGAACGTTATTAACATAGATTTAAGAATTAATTTATGTTACAATTAATGCTATTGCACTTGCTTTTCAAAATACAATATAATTCATTAAACTAAAACTAATGTTAAATTTCTTAAATGTTGAAATCTAAATGTTGAGTTTATCGAATGTTGAGTTTGCAAATGTCGAGTTTGAATGTTGAAATTGCAAATGTCAACATTTCACAATGTTGATTAGACCTGTTACCAAATGAAAAAGTGATGAAGACGAGGTTAGCCGAATAAAAGTAAGGAAGCGGCAGGTAATAGGCGGGGAAACAACATGAAGCTTTGTCTAATTATTATCGACCTCCCCAAGGTGACGTGCGGCGCGTCGGCGGCGGTGGCGGCGGCCTCGGAGATTTAATGTACCTGCGGCATGGAACGAGTTTAGCATCGGCCGCTACCCAGGAGCGTGCCTTGCGGGGGTGCAGAAGGGTCGCATCGCAAATTTCGAGTGGCGGATAGCTCAAGTTGGATCGGCGCCAAAGTAGGCAATATGCATTAGCTTTCGCATCGCTCGTTTGAAATTCGAGCCAAAGCAGATTAAATTCGCGTTCGGTCCGATACATAACGAACGAGCGGCAAGTCTTCTCGATAGAACGGACAAATGTCGATCGGCGGAATTCGCGGAACACGCGGGAATTCCGGCATTATGCCGGGGGTGCTCAGTACCGGCGTTTATTGGAGCCCTAAATCACCCAGCAACGGCCGGAGTGGCTCGCAATCCAGTCACGGCTGTTCGCCCGTCCTATCGAAAACGCGAATTTTTCAAAAGTCAAAGTTCGAATTTCCCGCGCCGCCGCCGCCGGTGCCACGGCCCGCTGGGAAATTTATGGCTTCTGCGTATTAATGAATTCCCACTTCTTTTCTCGACGTGTAATTTATGACGTTTCAATAAAGTTCGCCGAAAGGGATCCATGGCTTTTTTATTTTGCCGAACAATGGACAGTATTTTTCATCGCCCCTATCGAACCGTGCATATCTGTGCCGTAGTTTTAGGGAAAACAGGTGTCTGACCGTTTAACGGTTCGACACGTGAATTATTGCAAGAGTTTGAATTATTATAATATTCTCTCCTTACTGAATTGTTTATCGTAGGAATGGACGTGATTCTATATTTCAAAATTGTATACATGTAAAAAAACAAGTAGTTATAGCCACTATTTCAAATAAAACGGTGCGACACAAGTAACTTTTCATTGCCGTTACTACTTAATCCTTTTACAATGAAGGCGATAATCAAGTACAGTGTTTTTTGTTTTAAAAAATAACTTTGTTTCAAATATTTGCTTCATATATTGCGACAACATGTTTGGAAGATAAATAAATTAATGTTTTTCATTAATTATTTGTGTTTATTTCTTTATAATATTAAACAATTTCTTCAAATTTTTCACGATTCTACGATGGCAGAAAGAACTATAATATTACTTGATCATTGTGAAATTATGCTCTTCAGGGTAATCGGGTTACTGATTATTATGAACAGGGTACCAGAGTGTCAACATTCAAAATGGTGGATACAAGAGTACCGACCACAATGATTATACAATTATTAGTTACTAAATATCTACTTATGCTCTAATTTTTTGTATTTCCATTCGATTTCGCGAGTTGTAAAATCGACCACTAACATTACCCATTTTCATCAGCATCAAGTAACTTATTATATTCCAGTCCTCGACCTTGATCCACTAATCTGAACTTTGAAAATTTGATATCGGATTTGTCATCAACGACACCAAACACACAAAAAAGAAGTCTTAAAATTGTTAATTCTCAAATTAAGCACTGTAAAAGGCTTAATTTCAGTCGAAAATTGGGCTAATTTTCTTAAATTACGTCAATATTTGCGCTTAAAGTCTTACTTTCAGACAGCCAAGTTTAATTTTCGTCAAGATTTATGCTCAAGAACAATTTGTCGAGCTTGTAACACCTAAGTTAGAGAATTCTTATTTCGAACCTAAATATTGACTAAAAGTAAGTTTCTAAAACTAAAAACATGGCTTTGAGCGAAAATATTTACTTAATTTAAGAAAAGTAGCACAATTATAGGCTGAAATTACAGTGCTTAATTTGTGACGTAACAATTTTAAGACTTTTTTTCTTCGAAGATTTGGACAAAGTATTGAATTTGGTCACATGGGTAAACAAAAATGACCATAGTTTTTCATCAAATGTAGACATTTCAAAGCCGAAAGAAGTCAAAAATGAAAAAAAAATTGTGTCCGTGATCTTGTATGTACATTTATCCGTCTGTATGTGTTTTCGCGCGCTGTATCTCACCAACGGTAAGACAAATTTTAGAGTTCAACCCCTTTGTTCATGAGTTTGTCGTAGTCTAGCTTAGATCAGATTATTTTGTTGAGTTGATCCATACTAGATTATGGAGAGGTCGAACAAGAAATGCTAAAAAAGTACGTTTTCTTGTTTATTATAAAAAATATCAATCACACAAAAAAATGGCTCCAACAAACAGGTAGACCATCAAATTTTCTACACAACAGGTTATATACACTTTCGTCTGGATCGAAGCCACTAGTTTATGCTTGATAGTATTAATGATTGTTAGTATTTCTATTCCATAAGTAAAAACTACAAACGGTTTGTTCTGTCTCACCTTTTTACTTAAGTTGCATCCGTAACTACTTATCACAACACGTTTCAATTCTGGTGTACAATTCGGTCTCTACTCCAAAAGTTACAGATCGAAATGCAACCTGAGTATATACAGCGTAGTATTTAGTTACGAAAGTATTTCTGTATGGGTAATCGTAGGCTTACACTTTTGGCAATATCCGAAATACTGAGAAACTCGCAATAGCAGTAAATTTTACTATTAATATTACGAAATTATCCTTGTCTAAGAAAATTAATCATTTTCTACCGATTTCTAAATTATAATACTATTGTATTCCGAAGTCTCCTTTGCTTTTTTACAAAATTAACTGTTCTCTATTACTATTCAGCCCCTGGTTCTATAATACATTTCTTTTATGTACAGTTAATAGCATTGACAACCAACATTGCTAATTGCTTATATTTTGAGCAGTCACAGTTTTGTGACGGAAAATTTTTTAAATAATATAAATAAAGCTGCAGATTAGATTACGCGCTCCGAATGATTTTACAAACTGTATTAATTAATAGAAATCTGCATTCAACAATAACCGAATGTGCACCTCTTTGTAACAAAACTGTAATTTATCAAATTGATTTAATACTTTCAAAATAATTAATTAAGAACATATTTAGATTCTATTCAATGTAAAGTGAAGACATTTTAAAACTTTTAAAGTCTTCTTGAGATTTTGGTTAGATTAATTAATATAAATTTTCAAATTCCTAGTCACGTTATCTAAATACACCTTCCGAGTTCCCTGCTTATTCTCCATCATATGTTTAGTTATTATCCGTCATATTGTCCGTCAATTTATTGTATCATGATTTAGCCCAAAAGTAATTCTACACCATTTGTATACAAAATGTATCAAGTTTGAACAAAATTGTTTATAATGAAAAGTTAGTTACCTTAGTTTGTATTTCGTTGATTGTTTATATAATTTAGTTTAAATTACTGAACTAAAAATTGTTGGACGACTTAACATTTCAATGCGGAAATGAAAGTGATCCGAAAACTTGGAAATTATAAGGGACCGAAGCTGAAATCCCGAAGATGATTCCCATGTTCGCCGAAATTCTGTATCGGCCCAGTGTAATTTCCATGTTTTCTTATCCATTCCATATCTGCATTGAGATTTTAAGTCCCCCTACAGCTTTTTATGGTTTACAAAATCTGAACAAAATTGTATAAAAATTGAACAAAAAACAAACTTTGCAAGTAATTTGTGATTATAATCACTTACAGGGTAAATCTTGATACAATCAATTGTATATTTTTAAGATATAATTTGTAACAAATTTGTTCACTTGGGGTATTAGAACGTACCTGAACTATATTCTTCAGTTGGTGTAATAAAGTAAATTAAACGTTTAATCGTACAATGTAAAAAAACGTCCGTTACATCTACATTAATCCATCATATTCTACATCTATATATACATAATATATAAACATACACCTTTAGAAAAATGAATGTACTGTACAGTGAATGTACCTGAAATTTCATAACATTTTTAACAGTGCATGCTGAATTAATTGATTCGGTTATTAACAAATCCTTGCATATTGTTTATACAGCTAAAAGACACTAACTGAACTGGCTGCAGAGTGCACTCGATCATTCGTTTTTCTGATATTTTACTAAAAATTCTATTAAGAGCACTCAAAATAGTATATGATGGGCAAGGTTGCCATTTAAATACTGATCAAATGCTTTTTGAAGATACTCTTACTATTTAAATGTTAGGACAAATACACGTCAATCCAATAAATGGCAATAATTTCATTGTACTTTTAACATTTAAAATTATTTAGTAACAAATTACTTAATTTTAAGCAGTTATATAAAATCTGCATATTCGTAATATTTAATAACTCCCAGCATCGACTCCAATTATTTACGACGATATGTCAAATGGTATATATTCGAAATAATTGGTATTAAATAATAATTAATATTCTCTTTGTCGAATTAGTTTATGAAATGTGCACACATTAATAAAGGTGCTCGATGTTATCTCATTTTTTATAGAAAAAAGGGGAATATATTAAATTTTTTATCCACACATTTTATTTCGTGCAATGTACTAAAACCCAAAAATAGTACTCAATAAATTTTTTTTTGTCATAGATTTAATGTTAAATGAGAGAAAGTTCTGCAAAATAAATCACTCCGAGCAGTAAAACTTTGACTGTACATTTTAAAATAGAATGTCATTGGAATGGACAGTGGAATCGGAAAAATTATTATAATTACTCTTCAGTGAGCAGTGTAGATATGGCTCATTTAATTCGTATTTGCAGTTAGGGGAAATGTCATGCAACTCTACAGTATTCGAATTTAATATACACAGTAATGAAGCATGCATTGTCACAAGATAGTAATCTTTAGTTAAAACTACCAGTAATTCATATCTTGTTTTTATACAGTAACCGAAGAATTGTACCATAAGCTAGTAAAGACAAGGCCTGCAGAAAAACTGGCCAGTTACTAGAATTAAGCGATTTGATGCATTAACCTCAGACTTAGTACACTTACATTTTTCATTGTAAATTTTGTTCTGTGCACACATTGAATAATTTTGTTTACTTAGCCATCTGGAACTATTGGTCGATAATCGATAGTAGCTTTTAAAATATTTCCAGTGCAAAACTAGACTGGTACTAGCTAGTGATATTTGGGTAGTAATATAACGGGTTACTAGTCGTAAACTGCATCCTACGTTATACCAGGAACTAGCAAGTTTCTTCGTCTATCTTTCGATTATTATTATTATCAGGAACCTGCCAATGCCTTGATTTTTTCCAAGATGAATTGCCATACAGAGAATTATTATAAATGAATGTGTTTTTCTATACAAACGTAACGTATTACATTTAGTGTAGCCATGAGGAGTACTTAATTTACAACATTAATAAGTGAAGTCGTAATTGAAAATATATCAGGAATTGATGAAGTTCACAAAATGAAGGCTTGACAAAAAATAAATCATTTTACATAAAGTATGTAAAACATCTTACAATTTTTAATACATCTTAAAGGTGTCTTTTTAGTTTAAAATGTCAAAGTCTGCATTTAAGGAGGTTCACCAGGTACCTACCGAGTCAAATGTGGAACGGACGCCAATATGACATCGGTGGTATGCTTTCTAAGACGTTGCCGTCCGTCAACATAACAAAAAATGACCCTTTTAGCTATTTGTTTATTTTATTTCTCGTCTCTAAAGGTAAGAAGAGACGTATTTCTTTCTGCAAATAAAATCTCACAAATTTTTTTATCAGCAGTATAAATTTTACGAAAAACTCAATGTTAATTCAATACGAATTTCATGAATATATACATGTTCCCATAAAACTCAATGTTAAAGAATCGTGAACATTTTTATTAATTTCTCTGCTCTGAAGGTACCTAGGGTCTTGAAACTTAGCAGGCATTAATTTCTTTAATTGTTTAACCTACTATAATTTTTTCGTTAAATTCTCAATGTTAATTCTTTGACCTGGTGAACCTCCTTAATTTGATTTCTTGAGTTATTTATTTTTTACGTATAGTCGCAATTAAAACTATTTAAAAATGTCACTATATAGTATATTACCTATCTAGGGCGGAAACGATGTGATTGCAGCGACGGAGATGAAGGGGTTGAGCGAGAAGAAAGCTACTTATCCCCTGAGGGTCCTTAACATCGCCCGAATATATTCAATGCGTTTCCGCCCGCGATATACACAGTACTTTTTATCACACCTGTAAAAATCCTCCTTTGTGGCGGGTAAATTTCCCCCCTTTACCACTTTTTACAGCTTTCCAAACATCAAAATAGTACATTATGTGCCAAGGGCGCAATTGTCGATCTTCGACTATTCTGAAGTTGTCGCCCGAGCGAAGTAAGTGCAACAATCACACTCGTCGGAGATCGATATTTCGCCCGTGACCAATAATGTATTTTTTTATCCGATTGTCGTAGGACTCGATAATTCGCGGCCGAAGGTTTCGCTCTAGGCCGAGAAATCGAGTTTTACGGCCGGAGGATCAAAAACACATTTTATACACATCGGACAGTGAAAGATGGTTAGCGAGTGAAAATACATTTTTCCGCCCGCTAACTAACGTCACCAGGTATTCATATGAGCGGGCTTCAAACGTCACGTCCGCTGTTACGGGCGGAAAGGCGGCCTTTTCGTTCAGGTGTAACAACAAATATTCTACGAAAAATGAGCATTTACTTATATATATTCGCTTTCCAATTACGAAGATACCCTTGTCAAAGAGAAATAATAAATTTGAAGACATTAGTGAAAAAAAACGTTAAATTTGCCTTGTCAAATTTGAGGAAGTACCTCAGTGCGATAAACGGCTGTGCCTCTTGGCTACATATGGACCGAAACAATCGACAAAAGTAAAGAATGGTTTAAACTTATAGTGTCAAAGTTAAGAAAAAATATATATACGTCTTTGGTAGCAAGGAACGTTTCTGGAAAATTTCAAAAATAGAATCGAACATTTGAAGAAAAGTTCGTTTATTGAAATAATTCATGAATAACGTCCACCGTAAATAATCCGACAAGCCCTCGAAAATCGAATTCGGTAAACTTTTGCAATAGAAGCCCCGAGGTGAAAAAAGTGCGAAAGCTCCATTCTCGGACTCACGCTTTCTCGGAAATCCAAAAAACTTGTGCGATTTCTCGGAATTCCGACTGGCGCCATGACACTGCAGATTTTGCAGTTTTCCGACTCGCCCTCCTCCCTGCCCCTTTATATCTCGGGGAGATTTGATTTGGAAGTCTCTGCGAGGAGGGCCGCAAAAAGCGGGGTGGGTCACCACGGAATTTTCTTTCTCGCTCGGTTTTTCTCTCTCGGATTTCCCAGGGACGTAGGAAGAAGAGGCGCACCCCGATCCGAAGGCGAAGGAGACTAGGTGAGTGAGTTACCGAGAAACGAGAGACGACCTGTAAGGAGGAGGCGACAGAGCAAGGGGGCGGAAAGCAGCACAGAATTGTGTGGGGCCTGGGGGTATCACGGGGGGAAGAAGCAACCTCGGATTCAAAAAGAATGAAATAACGGATTGGGTTGCGGCCAACTGGCCGGTTTCCAACCAATCCGCTCGTTCGGTGCGATATGCAGGACCGTAGCATTATATCCGACTTTTGGGAGGGGCGCGAATGGGAGGGCTACGAACCCCCCTTTCCGGATATCTCCCATTCGAAATCACATTTCACTCGCAGCAGATACTCGGAGGAATGCACCGACCGCCGATCGATTGCAGCTGCGTTGCCTTCTCGCAACGCGACGTCATCATTCGGGAGATTGATAATCCAGTATCTCGGCCAAAACCGTGGAGGGATTTTTTGGTTCAGCTGTTTTCGCAGCATTGCCGGAACCCTACTTTGAGAAAAGCGCCGGTCAAGAGAGGACTGAGGACGATGCTCCCCTGGTCGGCATTCAGAAGGTCCGATTCAATTTGTAGACGGCATTGTGCGCGGAATAACATGCAAAGTAGTCACTTCCATGCCTTTCTAGCTCCGCGTAATGTTAAAACTTGCTTAGAGAAACCTTTTGAGGTCCGAAAAATAAATGGATTTAAATCATTGTAACGTGGAATATTGCGTAAGATGCATACGACCGCGACAGCTAATATATGTTTTTCAAAAGATATAAAACAGCTATTTTACTTTTTCGAAAAATGCATTTGTGTATTTTCTACTTTGACAAATTTCAATTTATTTCCAAGTTTCGTGGCGTGCGGCCGTAAAACTGAAATTACGACCATTTCTTTGATCTGCACGGCCTTATAGTTTGAGACAATATAATGGTTAGGACATCCAAACCACTTGATAATTGATACAACTGCTAAAATCAATTTTTTGTCAAAAGCTCGTATTAGTTTCCCCAAATAAGTCAGGCCCTAGAGCAATTCATGCTGCATTTGCACTGTCTACAGAATTTTGATGTACACATTTTATGTGTCTTATTTAGTTATTTATTATTAAATACAAATCTGACTACGAGATTGGTGAACGAATTAGATGAAATTTTTTATTTTTAATTCAATTCTTATTCCAAATTTGTCAGTGATATAGAAGTCAGAAGTTTGGCGAAAGATCTGGCAAAATAATTTAACATGCGTGTGGTTAGGGCGCGTGCTTTGCGAGGGAAGATCCCAGGTTCGAATCTCGTCGAAGGTAGAGTAGGTTTTTTTATTTATTTGCGAGTTATAACGAAAGTTAAAGGAAGATTAAAAATATTTTTTTTTCATAAATTAAAAATAATTTAATTTTAGTAATGTATTGGCAATATATTGGAGAATGCTGTTTAGGGCTATATTGTCCACATATTGACTAATTGTGAGTATTATAGCGGCAATATATTGCCAATTGCCATGGCCAATATATTGCTAATGTATTGCTAATGCTTTGGTTTTCTACGCAGGTGATCTAAAAAAAGATGGAATTTTTCATGATTATTGTTTTATTTTCAAAGAAAATTAAGTACAAGCTGGAAAGATCTGATGCGCCATGGCTCGAACCTGCAACCTTCGAATACCGAACGAATGTTAACTTACTAAAATCATCTTCTCAGAGTTCGTATCATTAATTTTGAAATCTTATAACAATCTAATCATAATCGTAATTAGATGACATGCGTCACCATACTTAAAAAAATATCAGAGAAATGCCATTCTTCTCAAAACCATATTGTTTTGTCAACAATTTTCTAATTTCGAATGAGAAAACGCTGGAAAATTGAAATAAGAGTGTTGCAAAATTGCATTCAATTTACATGGAAAAAAAGTCTTGATTGGACAAACCAACTTAAAATTGGTTAGATAACAGTTGGTTATTGTAGCTATTTACTGGGTTGATAGAACTAAGGAAATTAATCGGGTTAGTTCCTTTACTATTTACAGTTAGTTAGACCAGGTAGTTAACATAAATAAACGCAATTTATTCAAATATAAGCTCGTATTTATTTTAGTTTTAACAATATGTCCAAGTCACTGAAAACTTTTTTTACATATGATTGTTAGCTTCTTTACTGGTCCCGAAGATAATATCCAAATCCTAGAAAAAAATTAATACATATATATAGTTTTTTGTTGACAGTATTTTAACGAAATTAGCAGGTTTATTGATTATGTAAACCAAACCATGAAATGAAAACACCCAAAATAAATTCGTAATGCACTAATTAATTATTTTTGCATGTGCGCATTGGACTTACACTAGAATACCGACTAAGGAATTCAGCACTGAAATTACACAAGATTTTCCAAAAGAAGTAATGTTTAACAACAAAATCTTTAAGATGAATTCTGTTATTTGAATATGAAATATTTGTTCGCCTTCAAAGCAGACAAATAAACTACAAAAACTTTCGATTTAAAATAAAAATGAATTTGCATATCTTTTCAAGACTGTACTAAAATTACAATTAATAAAGCATGACATTATTTCAAGATCAGAGAAATGACGTCTTCGCAGATCCTAAGAAAATACCTTAAGGTTTACTAAGAAAATGAATTTAAAACCGATTATTAACATGATTAGAACTTTTCATTGTCATTGGGATATCTGATAATCATTTCAGAGATAAACATTTCATGCTTAATTGCCTAAATCTTTCTAAAAATCAATCCCTTATATCCCCGTAATAATTAGAGCACACTTTTTAACGGTGCAATAAAACCCTAAGTGGCACCAATTTTGTTACCCACGACATCCAGTAGATTATTGAAGATTGTTTTGATTAGAAAATATTGTTTCATGTATAAGATTAAAACTATTATCTCCAGGAATTGTATGATATATTATATTATTAACAAAATACTCAATCCTTATATTCAATATTTCGATTGATGACAATTTAGTTAAGCTATTGTTAATTTAAATATTTTATTCATTTCATCTTTTGGAGTCAAAACGGTACCGAGATTTGATATTCCGAATTCCATTGTTTAAGAGGACTCAATTTCCGAATCAATTTTCGTTTGGGGAGACGCGACCAGCGATGACACAAATTACACGGATGAATGGTACTCTTGTAACGTAACCATCAAAATTAGATTGGATTTCAATACTTCATTCCGTATATGTGTGATCTATTATTTGTTTCTAACTAATATTTTGACTTCAAGCTATTCTCCCGTTCTCGAATTCTGTCGAATTCGGTGTTCTCAAACAATTACGTTTTGAACAAACAATTTATTCATTCAAGTAAACACTTATGTATGTAACCGCAGATAAAAGGTTTAACTGAACTGAACAAATATTTGTAATTAACCTCTTTTTTCTTTTTAATAAATTTTATTGATTTGTGTAAATAAAACTTCAAAAATGAAAGAATTTGAAAATATCATCGATGAGTTAAAATAACGTTTACACACTTCAATTCGACTACATTGGATGCGGTATTTTAAATATTGGAAATACATCACCTTCGCGATCGTCGAAATTGAGTTCTTATTTATACCAAAGACCATAAATATGGTGTTGGATAATCTTATATAATTCGGCCTTCTGTTTTATTTCTCATTTGTAAATAGAGGGGTTAATCACAACCTACCCACGGACCTTACACAACACCATTTCCCTTTAGAACTAATTGAACCATAAAGTATCCAAAGTACAAAGAAATCTATCGAACTCCACATATACGTAATTTTATCGTAATTCTACGATACCATTAATGTATTGAACCAATGTAGGTTCTACACACTCTTTCAAAGTCCTGTCATTGTTAAAGCATTTCCCCAGAAAGAATTACTTCAAAGTAACTATTACCAGGAAGCTTATCGAGTTTTTTTTTATTTCAAATATATGAACCTAATGCTATTAGGAAAACAAAATGAAGTAAAAATGGTCATCGTCTCTCAAAGGAGCATTTAATTACCAACTTGAAACGTTCGAGACTTCTGCGGTTTAAGAGCTTATAACAAGTTTACAGCACTTACAAGCTCCCGGGTTATCATCGCAGCCTGGGCGAGAAGAATCCTGTTAGTTAAAAGAATCGCCGGAGCCAACTGTACCTGTATTTCCTGCCAACGTTTCCTACCGACAAAACACAGGCGGCGAATTTTCCAGCAGATGTTCAACTAAAGTACTGGCAAGTTGAACAAAAGCTCGGAAGGTCGCAATAGCGGTTGTTACACTCACGATGATAACCCAGGAAGTTACAAGAATTTGTGCGTTAACTTTATTTGGTGTACTGATGTTCCTTTCTAATTGTCTTCAAAGTAATATTAGAGAGCTTTTATTTAATCAGTTTAGCAATTCACTTTAATATTAAATTAAAACATATTTCAGAATAAAAACCGTAATATCAACACGATTTATTTGTAATTTTACAAGTAAGAATTAAATTTACAAAAAATAGCCAATATTTGTGGGAAACTAAAGGCTGCAATGTGCGCAGGCACATTCGGTTTCTGAATAAATCTTCCGCATTGAATTTTCTTGTAGTACACGGCCTATATGGAATTTCTTCGGTTGCTTATGTGCAGCATAATCTATTTTACTTTTAAAGATATCGAAAAACTTTTTGATATTCAATTTTCAGGATATCGTCTTCAAGCAATCCGTGGATTCAATTTAAACTTAGTACATTCGCTAAACTCTATATCAATATAGCGTGTAAAATTCTAGGTACTACTAAAATACTAATTAAATAAAGCGGTATATAACTTTAATAATTTTCATCAAACATAACTTAAAATATAAAATTACTTTTATCTTTTTATAAATGTGTAATATCTTACAACTACTTTTTTTTAACAATAGTTGTATAATTCGTTAAAAATATGATCCTACCTTAGTTCAACCACACTTTTATCAAGGACGTGAAACAGATTTTTTTGGAGTACTGGGTTCTTTAAATACCTATTAAAAAGATAAAACGGTTGTATTAAACAGTATGTAACAAATGTATGTATATTTATTTTTTGTCCAGTTCAGATTTGTATAAAATATGACATATGAAAAGTAAACGTTGTTCGTTACACAATGTCCAAATGCATCAATTCTCTTTTACGCGCCAACAAAGAAAATTCTAAACGTTGGTGCAGCAAAATCGATTTCGTCGTTCCATTCAATTTTAGTTTTGAATATCCCTTGTATTTGTCATTACTTTGTGAATTATACGCGCACCCATTATGTGCAAGTTTCGGAGGGTGTAACCAGTGCACGCAGGGAATACGCATTTTATTTTCCACATATTGCTTTCGCCCTAAAAACGTACCCTTCCTGAACGCATTCTCCCGATATGAAATTCTTTCCCCTGTAATCAATCTCTCGAAATTACATTTTCCAAAAATGCACTCCCCTGAAATTGATTCCCGTTAGCGTTCACCCTGACTCTTATTCTCCACAAAATGGATTAAATACGTACAATTGCTCAACAATGCGTAGTACTTTCTACTGTTTACCTTCAATTTCAGACAAACTTTAACATGAATGTATTTTCATCCTATTTTATTAACCAAATTCGGAAAAAAAAACAGTTTTAATTTTAAATTACAAATGTGTTTTACACCATAAGTTTTTACATAAACTTGCCAGTCGTTTCAAGTAAATTGGTAAACTTTACACATATTTGATTTGTAACATTAAGAGAGTACATCCTCGGGAAATAACTTTACTTCACATAACTCTCAAATGACGGAAAGAGAACCTGATTTATACCAATGGACCAAGTGTTCTAATTTCCTGATTAAAAGATTAGCGTAATAAAGGATATATTTTAGGGTACGTCACAATATCAAAATTGTGATGCAACATTTGTCGATTTGGATAGAGAAATATTCTATTCTTAGAAAATTGCCATTCTAAACTAATAATAAAAAATGTCTCTAAACAGTGAAGTAAAAGAATTTAAATAGGTTTTACATTTCAGTAACACCAAAAATCCCGATTATGATAATTATCAAATTTTTTACTTTTTTACATATTTTTGATAAATATTTTAGAACTTTATGTTTAAAATTACTTGTTTAAAAGAAATTTATATTGAAATAATGGAATACTAGAATATGAAAATGACGTAATAAAATTACCTACAAATTACTTACTTATTCACTAATCAAATCTCAGATGGCTCCTCTTAGACCTGAAAGTTGAGATTATTTACATAGGTTTGTTTGCTAGTAAAAATTACGGATATTTCACGAAACAAGCCCGAAAGGATATTTGGAACCATGAAAGAAATGGCATAGGGATTCAAAAATATTATTAAATGTAAAACTGATGTTTCCATTCAAGGCTTCGCAGGAGTTTTAACTCTCACAAATAAATAAGCAAGCATAATCTACGTGATTTTCAAAAAATCAACCCCTCATGGCATGAAATACGGTTAGCGGAGGGTGTAGGGGGATAAGAAGGGTAATGATATAAAAGTCCTTAGTGATTCATCACAAATACCAACCCACACCCTTAGACTTTCAGAAAGCTGAAGTTTCGGGTACAGATTGTATTTGCTTTATATAAAAAAAAATAACCAGGAATTTCAATAAAACCCTTGTATTGAAAAAATAATTTAAAATTAGAGTCAGAATGCTTTTATGACATTTCTATATAATGTTTTCCAAAAATTCAAGAATTAATTGTTACTACCAAACATAACGACAGAATTTGTTCATATATATACGATAATACTATCCATATTTAGTTCCTATTTTGTCTGTAAAACGAAGTACTTACTAAAGTAAAATACTAGTTCTAATCAATTTAAATCACTTCGTAAGACTACTAACGTCACATTTATTTTTCTGAATTGTCTGCAAATTAAATATGCACTTTGAATCTGAAAATTACCTTACGGCAATTAAAACCTGGAAAAATATTAATTAATACCAACAAATGTATAAACGAGAAAGACAATAAGTTGATTTTTAGATTTAAAGTGCATGTTTAAATTACAGACATACCACTTTTCGAAAATGTTATAATGTACTATTTTTTAAATAAGAGAATAGCCTGCTTAGTAAACATAACGATTTTATTATCAAATAATAAAGGCAAGATTCTTCAAGCGAATAGTGTTACATTTTCCATTGTTATATTTCGTTTTCACATTATTTTCGATATGTGCTTCTAGCCACAATTTACAAAAAATGCGCCAAGATAATTTATGCTTGATGAGCTTCATGCTAATTAAAAATTGTTTTAATGCTAGCTAATCATTAACTAAGAATGTTTCGAACAACTAATGAAATTAAGATCAAGGAAACATTCTTGTCTTTGTATTCTTTCAACTTATGATTTTGAATCCCCAATTTAAATTTAAAATTCCATGTCTACCATTGGAATGTTTTTACTAAACAATTACAAGATATTGAGTATGGTTCAAAATTAGAGTGTTTAACGATGCCAAGTCTAAAATAGAATCAATTATTTACATCTTAAAATAACCCTAATAAAACGATTTAAAGTAATAGAGCGTAATTGTAAGTTGTAGAAACTATAAAAGATAATTCATTTATGATAGAGAGAATACTTTTGAAGCACCAAAACAACGAATATAAAATGTATGCTTCTCAAATGGACGTATGTGAAGTTGCAATATATTCTATACAAAATCATATGAATAATGATAAGAATAAAATGTCAACCCAAATACACGTTTCCATCAGTAACGTTCAACATACGGCAAATTAATGTCCGAAACGTGTTCTTTGTGTTGGTATACATTTCAATGAGCATTTGGAACATACAAGACGTAGCGTGGGAAATCCATATATATGAAGAAGTTTGTGAAATTCACGTTCCACACGATATATTACGTGATTTATATCAGTTATAATGTTTATATTATATAGGTATAAATCACAAAATATGTTCACATGTAATATGTAAAACTATGCACGTAGATTTCACAAAGTACTCAACGTGCTCATTTCCCACGTTACATCTTTTCTATGTGTACCTATATATTTTTATGGACATTTTAGGATGCAGATTAACTATAAAATAAACGGCCCATAATACTTTGCAACACATGTGATAATTGAGCTAAAAATATACAAACTAATAACTAATTTTAGATAAGTATCCAAATTCTTTTTTCAAAAGACTGACGAAGTGAATGAAAGTAAACATTTTTTAATACTTCTATCGACAAACACAAATAAATGAAATTAGAATAAAAAGAGTTTTTTTATTATATAAGCAAATAAATTTTGTCTAATCATATTACTGAATTTACTTCACGACCAGAAGATAACATTTTATAACTAAATATATTTATAAATTTACACAGCTGTCTAAAAAAAAGTCGAGATTTTGTGCCTTAAAAGTGCGCGGCTAACATACAAAATGGACAACAATTATTTAATAATTGCAGCAGTTTACATTATTAAAAGTTGAAATTGTTGAAAATATGGAACTTTATAAAATTAGATAAATATATGTTGTAGTATTTAATTCAAGATTATTTTATAGATAATCCACAGGTAAAAAATTTTTATAAAGATTTTATAAAATATCGTGTACAATTTATTTACGAGTACTAAGACATTCTTTGTACAAAAAGTCTCTACGATTTATCATTCTACAATCGCGATTTATTCATAAATTTCAAACTAGTTGCTGTGTTTTTGAGTTCATCAAATTTCACAAATTCAAATCTGACGAATCGTAACATCACTTTTGTAGATAATGCAAAATAATGTTTTGTCAAATAAAGTAAATTTGTATTTTACATATTCGCATAAAACGAGTGATCTTAATGATATGTCTGGATTATTTATGCCAATTTTGTTCAGTACATTTAAGAGTTTCAATTTATTTTCAATATTTCAAAAATAAAATGTATACAACTCTTATATAAAATGTATGCATAGTAAAAATTTTACGCAATCCATTTTTCATTTTTTAGCACAGTAAACATATGATTAAAATGTTGTTTGGCACCTTGGCTAATAAGTAAATTATTTTTCACTCAAGCATTTTTATCAAAACTTACTATTTATCTGCATTTTGCATTAAATTTAAAAGAATCGTATGCTTGCAATTAATGAAATAGAAGTTGTACCGAGCACTTGCGAAATTCGGCCGGGTAATTAACCGGCCAAAATCATTATCAAAAATTCATAATATGGAACAAAAAATCCTAGCGAGTTTATTTAAAAAAATAATTTCAAATATATTTGAATTTAAATGATTAAACAAAAATAAAAAAATGGGGTCCAACAGTTTTCCATCAGTGTTGGTGCTCCAAAAAATTTTTAGTTCAATATTTTAAATGAAGAACTGCTGAGAATATATACTGATATACATCAATTAAAAGTTTTATTTTGTTACTTTAAACGATGCTCCGCGAGTTTTCCAATGCCATAAAAGAACTATTTGCTAAAATATACAAAAATTCTAGTATTATTTGTAGGTCAGTTAGTTTGCAGAACAGCAGCAGCTGTAACTTGCCTTTTGGCATATGACCTCAAAATTATGTATGTATTATTCTAGAGAATATTATTTGCCGATAAAAACGTTAACATTACACATTAAGGTACATTTCTGGAAACAATTTATTAACGTCATGGCAATATTTCGTTTTAAGCTTTAACGTTGTAACCTTCCTTAACATTAACTCCAGGTTCTGTGCTATTAGGGTAGTATCATTAATAATACTAATAATCATAATAATAATAATAATATGTATTATAAAAAAATCGTATAGTTAATACGATTCTAATAAAATGTATGGTAAAAATCATTTTTTAATAATAACGCTATTAATGAAGAGGAAATACATACGGGTTAAAGCATTTAATATAATTTTAAAATAGTTCTCCCCTTTTATTTATTTATGTTTTAAATAAATATTAAATTTTTATGTTTCTGACCAATATAGAACTTTTAATAAACATTTAATACCATGTTGGATACAATAAAAATCCGTTATTTCATTAGTTAGATAATTCAGAATGTTCAAGCACTCATGCCCGGTACGTAATATCTTTTCTTTGTTTCCCTCGTGTTTTTACTTTTAAAAAAATGTTATATTAATAGTATTTTACAGCAGGAATATTGCATTTAGTTAGTAGTCTACTTTAGTTAATCGACAGAATGGACAGAAAATTAAAATATGTACATAATACGAATGTACAATGCATTACACAAGCATATCTCTGTTAGTGTACCGGAAAGTACATACACGCAGTAATCATCTGCTGCTCGGGATTATCATAATTAATAAAATTGCGAGGATGCGATAACGAATAATTGTTGCGGCTGGTTTCAAGCCATTTTTGTCCAAAAATAATGCAATAATGTAATGCATGTAAATTCCCGTACACTTTTCTTTTCTGTTTTTTCTCTTTTTTTTTTATTTTTAATTATCCTAACATTTTTTAAGTCGAGTCACTCTCGAAAACTGCCACCGTCCTGATTTCAGGCGACTCGTTCATTCGAATTACGCGGCACTCGCGGGACGCCATTAATTAAGACGGTTTCCGCACGGCGGCAAAGTCGCAAATGTGCTTTCGCAGCTCCGTCGGGACTTGTCTGCAAAGCGCATTCGCGACAGGGGCTGCTGCCCTTATTAATTGGTAGGAATAGTCATAAACTTGCCGAACAAATGGAAAATGCGCGAAAACTGCGTTTAATTTTCAATTTATCATTTTCGCAACTTTAAACGCGGGTAACGTTGTGGCTAATGTACATATTTACCCGCTCGCTTAATTCCAATCTCCCTCTTTCCGCGCGCGTTGTTTAATTTACCGCACCCATTCGGGGAACTCGATCGAACTCATTGTCCAACTTTTATTATTCCACTTCCGATATTTGGCTCTGCCCATGTCGAATGTATTTTTTAAAATTTGTAACGACAGAAACGTGTAACGCTCGGCTTACGATTTTGTAACGTTGTAAAAGTTCCGAAAGTCCTATAAATAAGCTATCAATAAGTACAGTCAATTTTCTTAAACCCCTTGCAAGTTTGGAAAAATATTGATTTTTCGCCCAATTGTTGTAAAAAATCGCCTCAGTTTTATTAGAAGTTAAATGGTGAAATATTTAAAAAAAACAAAGAGTAGTTATTCAACTAATTTCATATACGAATTATGATTGGAAGTACACTGAGAGAAATTATTTACTAATAGTTAAGAGGGTTCTAAACTGGTCGGCCGGTAATGTAGGTAATTTCACTAAAAAACTTAAATTAGAAAAGACTGAGTAACATTTTTTAAATTCGGGCTTTGTAAGGGCAGTTATAAGCACGATAAACAGTTTCCTTGAAAATACCAATTATATTAATTGAGAACTGACCAAGAATTTTGAGAAATAAATGATTTTTATTTATTTCCGAAAATTCTCGGTAAGTTATCAATTAATTTCTTTGGTATTTTGTAGAAAACGGTCTGTAGTAATTAAAATTGCCCTTACAGAGCCCGAATTTTGAAAAATATATTCAGTCACTTATTATTTACGGTTTTTAGTGAAAATTTCTACCTTATCCGTCGGACACTTTAGAAACCCCTTAATGTAAGCTAATTTCAAGGCTCTTACATTAACTGTAAAGTTAAAAACGATAGGTAACTTTGAGATGAAAATACTAGTACTTTCCTGCATGTCAGCAATAATATTGTACATTAACTCATATATTTTAACATTTAATGAGCGTTCGTTAACTGTTAATAAATCTTACATTATATTCTGCCGTTTTACCTACGCATGTCAACAACGCGACGAAAAATTCGCAGAAAATCGAATGACTGCGCATGTGTATGTTTGTTTATCTCTGTTTCGGTGAAACTGTAAGCGCGTAAATATGTCACGTAACGATCCCAACATTAATATTTCAAATTCTTATATTAACTATTAACAACACAAATTTAACCGAGTATCAGATTTCTGTAACTTCAGGAGGCAGTACCTTACCTTAAGATCCAAATCTAAATTCTGTTAGCTTTACTATGAAGCTATTACATTAACTGTAAACAAACATTTCTCTCGTAGTTAATTTCACAAATATTTATGATCACGACATTTTGAAAATGTCACATTGACCCATAAAGAAAAATATTGTTTCTTTTCTATTTGCTGATGTTTGAATCTTTTATGGTACAATATGTTGCATTTAACCGTTTCTTATAGTAAAATAATATTGTCTTCATATGAATACGATCAAACCTAACCTACAAAACACCTGGCTTTATAATATACAAATACATCCCGCGAAGTACGAACATTCCTCTTTCTATCGTGTGTTTTCGAGAAACAACGAAATTTGTACATATACACAAATGTCTAGTGTGAAAGAACTTTTGCAATTGTGGAGAAGCGGTTCATATTTGGAAAAGTCTCATGGTATTCGACATTTGAAAAGGAACACAAGTCTGCTTTGTATTCAGAACAATGTTTTGCTTTATTGAAGAACACCACGCCTTGAAATTTCCTAGATTTCCTGAACTTATAAGACGAAATTCGTTGTATACATAACCTAAAAAGCAAGTAGCAATAATTTTTTACATATAAATTTCAGGCCGTACCTTTTCGGAAGTACACCCATTTTTTCTTTGTTACAATATATGTAAATATTGAAAAGTTTAAAAATGATTAATGACGCCAATCTATGAAAACACGTATGGTTTTTATCGCTTTCTTTCATTTTATTATTAAATAACTAAAAGAGCCATTTTGAAACAATGCGTAATAATATTCATAACGAACTATGTAAAATTATTGGCATGGTAATTGAGGTTTCCAAATATGAACTTGATATCCACCAAGATAGTAGAACAAAAAATAGTTCAAAATTTATCCCTATTTGCTTTTGAGTAATATATTCCGCTTCTGGTATATGCCGTGTTCATGTCAATATACTAGTTCACACTATATCTCAAGGAATTACTAAAATGAAGAAGCTCTGTTCCTTGCTTCTTCTTGTACTAATTAGCCATAAGGTGGCATATAACTAACCGAACCCACCTCTACCACTCTAACCAGGCACTACCCTCATTTTACGTAAACCTTGGTTTCATGTCGTGTAACTTGCTGTCGAAATTACTGGAGTTTAGGCGCAAATAAGTGTTTGGCTAACCGATCCCGCAATTTACATCAATTAAAAATGTTGTTAATTATGCGGTCATTTAATTGCTCGTTTCATTTATTTTCGAAAGTATTACATTTCGTCATTTGAAACGTAAACGCTGATAAGCTTTTTCTTTGATTATTTGACGACCAAACGACTCCTAGAATAATAAATTTTTTGCGGCAAATAAAATGAATTACAGGTTAATACCTCGATTCCCCTTGAACGTCTCGAAAACTTGCAACGTACATAAGTAAGCAAAGAGCAAAATAACTTTAACCTAAACATTTTTTTTAATTTACAATCCAAATTAAATTACTCTCGACTGGATAACATCAAAGAGTATGATTAAGGTCTGTACATGTTATTATATGTAAAGTAGTAGCGTTAGCGTGCATATTTATGCCGACATAAGATAATATTATCGTTAGTATATGCAGAAAGCAGATTATGGGGATATACGAGTGATAATAATCATTTTCTGGTTCGTTTACAAAATGTTCATATACAACAGTGATTTACGCCTTTGGGCTGATAATATTAGGTATGCTTTATATTTTCTCAGTTGGCTAAGTTGATAACTAAGTTAATAACAATTTAATAACCAATATTCCCTTTTTTATACGATATTACCAAAAGATGATTTTGTTTATTTGTCACCAATTTTGTTTTATGATAGATACTATCTGTTTATATATTTATATTAATCATTATTCTAATAAACTTATTTTACAGGGAAGTAATTTAATTAATCTTAAATGTATTTTCTCTTTTAATTTAAATTACGCAAGACAAAAAACCAAGCTTATATTTTCTAATTAATGCATACGTCAAGATCATGAGGGCGTTCTATCAAAACGTAAAAACATGCTGAAAATAAGTGGACATAAAAACATTTATTATAATGTGGTAATACAACCATTTTACTGTAATATATTCATAACTGTTAGTATTTTCGATACTTTCCAATTTACAGAAATCTTACATTTTATTACAAATTCCATGTAACTGCAAGTACAAAAAATGGTGGTATTTTAAGCAGATAAAAATAAACATGGTTTTCAACAAAACAAAATTAATGCTCAATGCAGCTTTATGGATATACGTTGTCTTATTCGCACATTTAGCCACATGAGGAAGAAACTTATTCCACATATACTTCACCTAATGCCATGTCCTTAAATTGCAAAATAGAAATCCCCAAATTACGAGGTATTCTGTACGAGTATATATCATCATTTTATTGTGGAATACGTTCTTGAACTTTAAAAGTAGGTTAAATCAAATACTAATAATTTCTAATAGAGACGCGAATTACTTAATCCCATCGTAGTGCCATTAGAATTCGAGCCTTCAAGTCTGCTATGAATACTAAAATTGAGATATATGAACCACATAAATCTAATTTTCGAGATTACTCTTAGACAATTTTAGCTTAAACTGTAAACTAGAATAAATATTCACTTTCAGTGAACATATGTTATTGCATATTCTCGAATAATTCCCCAACAAAGGAAAGGTCGATATAGATTTTTAATTTTATGATTTCTAATATGATATTTTAAAACGATATTAATTGTTTTGAAAATGGAAATGGATAAACTATTTGTTACGAGTACTATAACAATAAAATTATTCTAATCACTCCTAATGTACTACATCACAAATTATAAAATGTATCCTAAATATGACTATTATAATAAATCAAAAGCACTTTGTTTGAAGTGATAGTTTGATTATAAATTTTAAATGAATTTTTGAGTTCAATGCGCTATTTGAATTAAATGTTTCTCATTCAAATGAAATTCAGTACAAAGTCTAAGGAACACGCAGGTTGATGGATCAAATGTAATTTCATTTAGTAACTACAGGATGTAAACATGCTTCCCATTTGACGTCTTGGATCGAGTGAACCTCACAGTTAGTAATTAAATACGCGAACTGGAATAATTACAATAAAATGGATAGAAAAGTAAATATGAAGTTTATATTAAGTTTTTCTTAATTCATAATTATACAATGGTCTAATTGATTGTACATTATATCCTCCTCGTAAGTTAAAAAAATCCATAAGAGATTTTAATGCTTATTTATGAATACAGACGAAGCAAATTATTTCCATCGGTTCGAACTAAAAATTAAACACCCTGCGCTTTAATCAAAACAAGTAATTTATTATGTAATATCTAAAACATTACACAAATAGAATTACAACAAATAATGTATAATTTGATTACCACTCAAATTATAACGAAAAGTGAAGTAAAAGGTAACAGAACACTTCTTTTTTTTTAAATATTTGAAGCGTTTAATAAGTATGTTACTGTATAAATGTAGTTTTATTTTTAACAAAATAAAATCGATGTAGATCTAACAAGATCAAATTAATCTTACTAATAACCATATCTCTAGAAATCATCAATGTTTGTATAGCACCTAGTACTAATATTTGATAGATCTTATTGACGGTTTAATACCATAACCGCGATCTTCTTTAATCCGATTTTTATTTCTTGGGACCGTCCATAGCAAGCACTATAACAATAAAAACCTTCCCTAATAATGCAGTTTTTGGAAAAGGGACTCGTCGCGACACCCACGTCATTCCTGCAAATTTCTGAAATTAAATGTTTATTCTATTATGTCCAATTTCATATTCACGAGAGAACGTTATGTTGATACTTGATGTTTCTAAGTAATTAAAAACGATTAACACAAACTAATGTCTTTTGTCATTTGAAATTTGATAAATGTTAGGCATCAGTTGTTGCCATCTATATTTTGCAGAAAAAAGGTATGCCTGTACGGCTTTCTGACAAGCCAAAAATTTTAATCAAAAAAACAAGAAGGAAAATTTAAAACTGGTATTTATAGTTTTCAAAAAATTAAATCGGAAGGGTGATTAACAAATATCCAACACAAAAAATCAATAAGATGGCGTTAACATACCGACAAGCAAAAAGCCGACAGTCAAAAAGCAGACACAACGTCATACTAATATAAAAAGTTCGAAAAGCCAATAGCAAAAAAGAGCTTTTCTAAATAAAAGTATAATGTTGTATTTTGACTATCCGCGGGTTTTTGTTAATATCGATTTGTTTATTTGGTAACATTTCGACCGTCGCCTGAAATGTCCATAGGCGGTTTACCACTCACACAAATAAGTACATTTACTACAGTACGTAATTTGTCGACATTCAGTTAATAGAGTGACGTTATGTATTATTTGACATTCAGAAAGATTTTGATCTACTTTTCTTATTTTTCAATGACTTACATTCCAATCTTCTCTCATAATTTACATTTTAAAATTTCCCCGTCCTGTCACTCTCACATTTCCTTGGACTATTCAATTTATCATAGTCCAATTGAGAAGTGTATATCCTTTCTGATACGTATAAGCAAAATCGATTTTGGTTGTATCTCGGCACAAAATTAAAAGATAGCGAATTAACGTATTAATTATATTAACTAATATTCGGGATGTTTTGCATTGCGTCGAAAACCGTGCACTCCGAATATTTTACAGCGGATGTGAATTTTTTATCCACTCTCTCAATTTGAAACAGTGAAAATTCACTGATTCTCAGTGGCACTGCGTGATTGTTCACTGTTTGAGTCACTGAAATTGGTTCACTGCTTTAATCAGAGAAATAAATTCACTGTTTGAATCAGTGATATTATTTTACTGCTTTATTGTTTTGTCATCTTTTGGTTTTTGTGTATGGGTTCATCATATTTCTTCAAGACGTTAAACAGTTCATCAGTAGATAAATCAGTTATCTCCTAAGCTACTGATATTTCTCTTATAGAAAAACATAAACCTAAAATAATCAATAATTTAAAAGTTTGCACAAAGCAATATTCTTTAATTGAGAGATTCTACAGCACATTTTTCGTCTGCTATCCAAGTTTTAGGTTAGTTTACGCGCGTCGTTTTCCTTTCCAAACGACTATCGGAAATTACAAATTAGTTTACTGAAATCTAGGCAGTGTTTTCAGTAAACCAGTATTTTTTTGCGAAAATCCTTACTATATTTATTGTACGTACCTTCTATGATGCGTTTAAATAGAAATTAAAAATTATTAAATAACCTTGACCGTTTGTTCCTACAATATAAATGTAAGTCACTGGTAAAGCAGTGATGCAAATGTAACAAGTTTCACTGTTTCCTCAGTGATAAAGAATAGTAATTTGTTAATTTCACTGTTTACGTAGTAAGCAGTGAATATTCATTCACTGATTCAAATAGTGAACTTTTCACTGTTTCAAATTTAGAGAGGCACTGCATACAAAAATACTATTGAATTGCTTCAGGACACTATCAAACCAAAAACTATGGCGATGTTGATGTTGTACGATAAAAACCTTGATGAATGAATAACAATGAGGGTCATAATAATAACAGCTGGCAACATCATAAAAATATGTGATTCGCAAGAAAGATTTTGTACACGGGTCACTGCGGAGAAAATGCTCCAGTAATAATTTCCCATTAGGATTTTGCAAGTAGCGCCGAACTCGTAAATATTCTGGAAACTTTTTCGGGTAACCGGCAGCAGGAAATACGAATTTGGAAAAACGCCCAGAAGCAACAAAAATCGAAGAGCAGCTCCCTTGCTCGGCATCTCGCCGGGGGTAAATTTCAATGCGCGAAATTGTTTTACCCGGGAAATGTCGGCTCTGCATTGCCGTTCCGCAATGGCGTGCTGCGAATGCCGTTTAGACGTGCGCGGACTACTCGATGACAAATTTTCCAACAGTGGCAATATTTTCTCTCGCTTCATTACGTTCTTTTATCCGATTACACCCATACGCATTTCCTTCAACGAGAAATGCACGCCGAACGTCGAATGCCGAATGAAAGAAGTCGGTCCGATTCTGCCTTTTCAACAAATTCTCGATTGTAGCATTGCAACCGTAATTGCTGACCTGTCGGCACTTGTTATTCACGTCAGAAACCCTTTTGCTTTCGTCGGATTTCCAATAACGAAGGAATTTTAATTTATATTCGCACATAAATTTATTTATGTAATAACGAAATTATACGGGTGACGTGGGATTGGCTAGGTGCAAATTGTTGCTGACCAGTAACAAGTGTACTTTTTTGCAAATATCTATTTAAATTACAAACTGCTATTCCAATTATGGAGTTGTTTGTAAACCCTACTAAGTCACTACTCCCCAATCTAGTGTCCAGTTATAAATTCGATTGAATAGAAAAGTCTAATCAACATCATCTGAAAACTAAATGGCTCATGTTGCACAATCTCCTGGTAATGTCCTCGGAAACACGAAATTTCCGTCTTTGTCGGTCTACTGATGTCTTGAGGATAGTTGTAGGACGGTAGCAAATGTTTGAACATCCTGAGGAGCAACTCAACAAGTCATGACATCCTGCATGGGTGCTGTTGTACATTAATGTTTAATACCACCGCTAGATGGGATATATCTCTCGCAATTCACTTTTCCTTTTCTTGTATATATACATAGGCATTTCGCCCCTGTCTTACGATATTAACGATGGACCAAGTACAATTTACATATAGAACAATTTTCTTTTACATGTCACATTAACTCGATTATGCCTGGAACTATTTTATACCTGTATAAAACTCTGGTCGTATCTATTCTTACTTATGCATATATTATCTGGTCTCCCTATAAACAAGTTACGTTTAATCAGCTCCAATCTGTCCAACATAAGATGTTAAAATATATCTCTTCTAAAACTGCCTATTCTATAAGTTACATTAAGCTTATGAACCAATTATGGAAACCTTTAATTTGATGCCAGTGCGTCTATGATCTCTTATTTTCTTTGAAAATCGCTTATAAATCCCCAGCACTTCAAACTATAGTTTTAGCTTGTCTGCCTATTGTTTGCGTAATTTTTGGAGCACTGTTTTTACTTCTATTGAGGAATGTGATTTGTTTCGATCCTTCAAATTTTAAATTCGAGCCCATATGAAACAGTTGGATTTGTTACTTTAAACACTGCGCGTTATGTCTGCGTTAGCTTATGTAAATAAAATAATTAGTTCTTCCAGGAGTTGGTTTGTTACCCAAATCGAGTATCCAGAATTACCATAAAATTGCAATTCTCGCGGAAATAGTTCATAATGTCTAAGATTGGTACTTAGTTATTTATTACCTGTTAAATGGGCGATATCGCCCTTTTTACAGCGTTTTTGACCCATACTACTTAAGCTGCAGGCAGTCTTAACAGATGTCGGCCATACTTCACATTTGTGGGGGAAATGTAGGAACTGCAGAAACCTACACCGAGAACAGCAGCGGTCATGAGTCGATTTCCCCCAAATAAACAATATTGCGAAACCTAAACAAACAACATGTCTCGTCGGTCCAGCACCGAACTGATGCTTGAAAATCGCGTTCCCTGGACGGGGGTCGAACTCACGACCTACGATGTCCAGTGCGCTACCGCCTGAGTCACAAACCCAATGGTATTGAATATAACCACACAACAAGAATGTAATTTAGTAGTTAGTCCCCAATTCTTTCAGAAATGTTTATGATTCGAATTAATGTAATTATGAAGGCGTTCATTCATGTTGGTATATCTTGATTGTGCGGCAGAATTTACCGCAGTGTGATTTTAAGGCTACGTGCGAAAAGGTAAATATACATCATAATTTACTGAGTTAAATAATCAGTTTATTGCTGTTGGCTCGGACATAGTCAGAGTTATTGACATATGTATACAAAATATATATGTATAATTTTGAGATAGGGATGGTATTCTGTACCAGATACGATAATATCATGAAGGTTACTAAAAATATATGATATATCACGTCGCATTCAAGCATCTACAAAATCTCTTTTGTGCTGGTTATGTTTTCCGAATCTTATTAATAGCACCATCCCAATTAGTACTTACAAAAAATATTGTTTTATTCTTATTCTATTAATCAGTAGTAAGTGGAAGCTAAGAACTAAAGGGTTTAAATTTAATAAGTCAAGAAGACGATAATTAAAATAACTTTGAACTACTTATTTGTTTGTTTAGAAATGCACATCAGACTAGGAACTAAAGTTTTCTTAATCACATAAAAATGAGCAATTATGGTTGAGTAAAAAATAATTACTACTCTCAATGTAATTATATGCTTAAGATGAAAAGAAAAAGAAATTTCATTTAAAAATGTTATTTGTTCCAGAAGACTTAACATTCTTTGTAGCGTTATTAAATTCTACTTTGAAGTTTATTTCTAGATTTTACTATTTTATTTTGGTATATTGTTATATATAGTTTTAATATCCAAATATTTAAATTATTTGTGTGAAGTTTTACTGCTTTCACTACTGCAGTGTAACAAGATTCTACACAACTTTCAAATCAAGTAAAGATGTTGAGTAAACTGATGTTTTAATTATATTATTACATTACGATGCGATCTACATCTCATCTGTTGTTACGATTTAACTATATATTTTATTGACCAGAATTTATTGTCTTCATAAATTTAATAACTTCGACAACGTAGATTGTTTAACAAAAATAAAGTCCTTTTTAACATTTCCCTGTGACTATTTAACAAAAAGACTGACTAGAAACTTTTTGAAGAAAATTATTTTACATTATTGCTTGATGAAATTAGTATTATGTTACCGTGGATTATGTAAACATTGCTCAAACGTAATTTTTAATGTATTACAGATCAATATTTCGGTTAAAAATACTTTATATACTTTATCAAGCAACGGTCAACAAGTTCATGACCAATGGCCGTCATTAGCATCTAACGTCATCATAGAGACAAGTAGATGCCAGGCGTGATAATGCACAGTATATCATGAATGTGTCAACAATGCATCTTCAACAATGTACATCTACATAGCATTATTCTGTCGAAACTTTGCTCTAACAATATTTGAATAAAATTGAAGCGTACGATGCAATGTTCACTTCATGTCAAGATGATGAATTATATGTTATCGGTGTTTACTCATGATGAAATTTCGGAAAGGCCATGCTACTTTCTGTTCTCATTTTACCCATTGAATGGCGGCAAACGCTTCATAGTTTAATAAAAAGATCGCACCTTCTCTCAGCATTATAATAATTAACAAACAGAATGTTGATAATTCTAAAAAACTCATTATTTATTAATTTATCATAAACTGTATATTTAACTTATGGATCAATATATCAGTGAAATAAATATGTTATTTTTATCACAGCAACCGGATCCGTAGCATTTTTATCACTGAATTCTATGTTAATCGAAATGTCAACATTATAAAACAGGGAAAAATTAACAAAAATATACATTGGCATACAGACTTCTCAAAGGACATTAATTATGCACATTTACCAAACCTACAAAAGTACAATTGAAATCTCGTTAAATCAGCATTCCGACACTGACAACACTATGAACAGAATAAAAAACAATTGTTCTTCAAACATGAAGACCCTATAGGGCCAAATGTCAAACGTCTTTTCCAACAGATACGAAGAAAACTTTTAAACAGCCATTTGCTTATAATTGTAGAAATTACAATATCTGAACTTTGAAGTTGTAAAATAATGTGTTATTACATAACTTTGCTTGTAATTACTACGCATTCTGTAATGATATCAAATAAATTAATCTTTTACTAGAATAGTAAAGATTCAGAAATAAAACTTTCACTTGTTGCATTCAGTTTTAATCGTTTCAATCACAGAAGGATAACAGCAACCAACCAACATGCACTTGATTTTGTATGAGCCCATTCTCGATTTTATTGGAGTTTTTGTTTTGGCCTAAAAATTCCAAATGTTAAAAAACTATAATATTGGATAATTTTATAAATTAATTATTGTCAATGAGAAATTCGTTATAAAAAAAGGCATACATTTCAGAAAATTTTCATGTCAGGAGAATGTAATAGTTATTATTCAAACTTATAATGGTAGATCCAATATGGCCGACAACAATTTTGAAAAACGATACTTTGTAACACGTATAGTTTTTGGAGGTTGTTGATTAGATGTGCGATGTCAGATTAAAAAATTCAAAGCCGCGCATCCAATATGGCCGAATGTACAATTCCAAATTTCTAAAATTACGATTGAAAGAGGGGGGGGGGGGGACAAAGAGAGGATACTTTAATCAGGTTAAAACTGGATCGAATTTCAGCTGATCTCGTGATACTGAATTTGTCGAGTTATTGACATCAAATCCCTTATTCAAATTGTAAAAATTCGAGAATGACGGAAGGGAAAGGAGAGCGGCACAAAAGAAGGGGAAGGGCATTATGATTTTTAAATAGATTAGAAATGTCAGATTTTAGCAAAATGAGTAATATGAATATGCTAAATTTCGAAAAAGAAACTCCTGAAAGGAAAGGGGAGGGGGATAATACATTTAATTAGTTTAAAGTTGCATTAAATATATGAGATTACTCGCATATTTAGCAGTAGTTGATGTTTCTCGATCATGTTCTATCTTTCCCAATTTTTCCCGATCTTTCTTGTTTATTCTCAATCTTTCTTGACGTTTGTCGATCTCTCTTGAACTCTCGAGTTTTCTCGATCTCTGACGATCTTTTTTTATCATTCACGATCTTGCTGGATCTTCATCGGTTGTTTTTGATCTTTCGCTATCCTCTTCGTGCTTTCTCGATTTTTCATAATTTGTATGGATCTTTTTCGATCTTATTTATTTGGATCATTTTTGATCGTGTTCGATATTACTCGATCGGTATTGATGTTTCACGGCTTTCTTGACGAAACCAACATCAAAATTATAATATAAGAATAGTGCAAAAGTTAGGATTTTTTTATTGCGAAAGCTTATTAGCGCACTAATTTAATACGTCACACGCGTTACGGAAGTCAATATTTCGAAAACCATTATTTTCATTTTTACTATCATAGTATGAATATATAATATGTTTCAGCAATTGCACTATTGTTGAAGATGTTCTGCAAATCTACTGTATTAAATGTATTATTCATCAATACTTTAAAATAATAAATTAGATGATCGTGTTGGTATTGAATTTTCAATACATCCCATGACTTATTTTTTTTATGATTCCCGAATCAAGTCTACAAGTGACGATATTGGAATTTATCAAACACTTGAGACAAATATCATTGATAGTTTTGAAATGTTTTAACTTTAGAAGTTACAAATTACATAGAATAATTTAAATATAGAATATCTTACCTTCCTTAAATAAGTCCACTTTCACAATTTACTAGATTAGTGTAGAAATTGGGTTTTATAATATTATATTATGAAGATGACAGATTTTAAATCCATAAAAGGGCTGAATGGGACACATGGTTCCAAGCACTATGTCATACAGCCTTCAACAATCCACGGGTCGTCTCGTGTATTTTCAAATACATCAAAAAATATATTAAATGTGTCAAGTAAATTAGAAATGTCGTCTTTCAAACGTACATTTTTCATTTTATAGCACTTTCTTGAAAATGTATTTTTAACACAATTTTATACATATACAAGAATTAAGTCAAACGCAAACTTCTCTTCCTCTTTACAGTGCGGATGAGGGTTTCGACGGTACATATCCGACAAACGTCGTCGTGAAGAGTAACGGGACTTGTATGTACGTGCCGCCGGGTATTTTCAAAAGCACCTGCAAGATCGACATCACTTGGTTTCCGTTCGACGATCAGCGATGCGAGATGAAGTTCGGTTCATGGACGTACGACGGTTTTCAGGTACAGATATTATCAATTTACTGAATTTGTGTACGTATACATCGAACGTATCAACTTTACTATTTATGAAGACGGTAAATAGGTAAATGGTACTCAATAATTTCAATATCTGACGTCATGCAGAAAATAAGAGCAAACTTTTTCAAAAGTTATTGTTATCGAGATAAAACAATCGGTTTCATGCATATCTACCATTGCTGTTCAACTAAGAAGTTTTAAATGCGTTAGCAAGTTATTGAATATTCACTATTTTTACTTTTTCATTTTTTTGTGGTTGCAACACATTTGCATCTTTTATTCATTCTTCGTTCAGCCTCCAGTTTTATATATTTCCGTATTTCCGATGGCAACATGGTACTACATTAAGTCTGAGTTCAATGCAATTTGGATCTTACATAATCTCCTGTCTACGATGCAAAATTTCGCATTTGGAGAAAACTTTGTTATGAAACAGAATGGTCATAAAAAACGTGCCAAGCAATTTACGAAGTGATCGAAATATGCATTTTCATTGCTCAAAGTTTAACAGAAATATAATAAAGTATTATATTTTAAACTATCTATATAAAATGCAAAAAAAGAACTTTTTTTAACTGAGTACTTGAGCAGTGACATTACTAGAATTTCTTATACTTAGGAGACAATTTTTTAATATTTGTACTCTATCATTACCAAATTTGTATCCTAAATCAATTGATTATAATTAATTATTTGTGCTTATGAACGTTAGGATGTAATTATAATTCCCAAAGAGCATAGAAATTGCATAGACAGAAAACAATTTAAAATTATTAGAGCACAACTTACCTCACTACCCTTAATTGGCAAGAATACATCATACTATTGGTAGGCACTTGCAACTCAGGGCTTTCAGCATATAACAATGCATGAGGGAATCATAAAGCATGAATTTCACAGTAACTCTGTAACGTCTTGTGTCGAACTATATAATGTAACACGAGCGTTCCTCCAATTTCGAAATGTTACGATTCAAAACGTTGAACTTTATTCTCAAAATATATTGAAATTAGGATCTAATTTTAATATCATTGCTTTTTAATAAACTCTCAATAAAACACCACATATTTGATAAAAATCGATGAACCGCTGTTACAGTAGTATTATAGTCAGAAATAATCATATTTTTACAATCAACATAAATATTACAAAGATAAAGTTCAGAATAAACTCAGTTGATTCCATCGAATAAATTTGAATAAATTACGCTGAGAAATGCATATAAACTAAATATGTTCTCGATATTATTGGGTTTTTTGCTTTTTTTCAACAAAACTTTGAAAACATTCGTATAATTTGAACCACATGTCTTTCAAAATAAAATATTCTTCTACATTTCGAGTTATACGCGTAACTAAAAAAAATCCTACATGACGGAAAGTCGATAAACTATGCGGTACGAATGCTCTGCTTATGACAATATGATGTTACATGACAAATTACGAACTCAGATCAAATAGGAATATATTATATAGAAGTAGATTTTGATCGCTCCATTTTAACGATATTTTTATTTATTATTTTCTGTCGATATTTTTAAAATATACAGGCTCTCAAAAGTCGAAAGACGTGTAATTTGACAATTTTACACAACCTTCGGGATATTGTTTCCATGTTACGAATATATGGAAACTTATTTTCAAATAAAACTTATGGAACTTCGATAGCCTGCGTCAGAAAACTGTCGGGGTTATTATACTGAGCATTTAAAATGTTACTCGATATTTCCGTTAATATTACTCTAATAAATTAGAAATTCTGGATTACTATTCCTGTCATTTTTCTAAAAAGAAAGAAAATTTGCTAAAAAACCTGCAATATTTTTCTATGATATTCAAGATTCTTATCCTCATTTTCGTTAATATCAAGACAAATAAATTAATGCTCTTTTATTATACGCGTTTAGTTGGACCTTCAGTTACAAGATCCAAATGGCGGTGACATCAGTAGCTTTATAACGAACGGCGAGTGGGATCTTTTAGGTATGTATAAAACATTATTTGATGTACTTAACAAATAACATTGGTTGCAAAACGTGTTATCAAATGCATTTAGGTAATGAGGGCTGATTCTTTAAAATCATCGTCAAAATTGGATTTAAATGTCTTTGAACCCAAAATAGCGGATTTGAAAAGAAATCGCCGACAATTTTAACATTGTGCACATAAATTGTTCAAAATTCTAAGAGAATTCTTCTTTTTCCGTCTAAACTCGCCCTAACCTCTTACAAAAGTTATTACAGTCACTTATACATAGAGAAAAAATATAGTTAATGGAATCATTTTACAAAACATTCCCAATACAAAAATGGGGACCTCTGTATCCCACCAGTTTTGAGGTTCCTCTTTCGAATGGAGCTGATAAAATTTAAAAAAAAACTATTGAAAAAAACGCGATTTTTGATCTACGATTATCTTTTTAGACAATTTTTCCTGTGATACGTACCGGTTTCCGATCACCGGTTAACCTATCAGAAACGTGCTCCCGACAGTTTTTCCTAAAAAATATGCTTTTATATATTTTGATGTTTGTTGATTTGGATTTTAAAATGGTGCCTGAACGTAAAATTTTTATTAAAGAGTGTGTTTGAATGTGTATGCGTGTGTATGCATGCGCGCGTGTGCGGTCTTTGGGAATGGACTTTGATGACCTCCAAAAGGATTATTCAAACTTCACTAACTTATGTTACGATTTTATATAATATTTGTAATGAAAATAAAATAAAGGTGTAAAAGCTTAAGAACAATTATTTGGATACTGTAGGCCTCAAACTGTAAAATCGAAACGAGAAAATATTTTAAAACACATTCATTAGTTTGTTGTCATATATGTCTAAAATGTTGAAATTCTTCAATTTTGAAAATTGTTTGAGGTTCAGAAGCCATTTTTAAAAGCCAAATCGACAAAAACCAATATAAGTGAATATAGCCTTATACTTTTGAAGTAAAACTGTCGGAAACACCTTTCCGATAAGTTAGAAAGTGATAAAAAATCAGTATCACAGTGAAAAATGCCTTTTAAATAAATCTTAGCTCAAAAATGGCGTTTTCTTTAATATATTTGAAAATGAATGTATTAAACATCATTTTTTGAAAAACAGTTTTCTCGTACCACTGGAAGGAGCGACCTAAAAAGTAGCGTGATTTGGAAGTCTCCATTCCTAAAAAATGTTTATTGCATACAAAAAACGATCTAAAAATCCGTGTGCAAATTGTGCATATTTGAGAGGTAAAGGTAATACCCACCGTAATATCACATTACATAATCTCAAATGTACCGCAGTTGTACAATCGAATAGTCATTTTAAATATTCGTAAGTGGTAAAATTGTACGAAACAAAATTACGAAACATATTAAAAAAATTACGAAAAAATTTCAAAAAATTACCAAAATATTTCAGAAAATTACGAAACTCTGTTCTGCATTAGATTCACCATTTTTAATTTTGAAAATTGAATATTTTATTTCAAAGCCACCATTTTGGGTTTAGAAAACATTGTAATACAATTTTGACAATCGGATGAATCAAAATCACTTACGTGAAAATGGTAGACTTGGTTTCTTTCACGTTATTATTAATTAATTGCCATATTGTAATGAAGCTCAGAAAAAAACGACAAAATGTGTACCTCTAGAACTTAATGCAATATAAAAGCAAGCACTCTAAAATAACTGCAATAAAAAAAGGAGAACTGTGCCGGATCGTACTATATAAGAATTACAAATTCAATCAAGAGCGGATGTTAAATTTTATAAGATATATTTATTTAATATTCATAAATCTATTGTCAGGCAAAAGAAACATAATACAGAATCTTTTATCGAATATATTCGATGATGCGTCTGCACTTTGATCTTTGAAACATTCATTTATCTTTATATGATAAAATAAGATTGCATACGTTTTTATCGTTTCGACTCTGGTTTGAGTCCTCTTCAAAAAGTTATTAAAGAACCGATTTTGTTTACAAAACTGGGCATAATTTTGATTACAAAAACACCAAGATCCTTGCAAAAGAAAAGACTCGAAAAAAAGAGGTCACTTAGAAAATTATTTCATCAAAAAAGACAGCACTGATAACATCAGAGCTTGAAACATCAAAGCTACGAAAGTTCAGTATCCATTTCTGTAAGCGATTTTGACAAATTTTCATAATTTCGTCATACTTATTAACGGTTCTTGTATTTCTTAGTGCTAATTCATTAACACATTCACAAATCAGAAACCCGTGTTTGCAGATACGACCCCATTTGCACCGACTCTTTCAATAACTTTCTGAAAAGGCCTTAAATCAGAGTCGAAGCGTTAAAAACATATGCAATATTATTTTATCGGTAATATATATATATTTTTTATTTTTAACAAATTTTGATTCCCACCCGGTTTGTTGACTTGGAAAAACTAATACATTCATCATATTTAGTTATACAAAAGGTCGAAAAATTAATTGTATTCAATTTTAATATATAAAAAACAATTGCATTTTTTTACTCAAGAATTAGTGAATGATTACGTAGTTGACTTTAAAGCATGAACATTTAAATTGGCGCATTGAATTCGAAAAAAGTTAATTGGACGAGATGAAATTGAGTAATCATGAGTTTTCAGAATACGTATAGCTCAGATTTTCGAGATCCAAACGGGAATTCAACCACGTTGCTGTAGTGGATCCTTAATATGAAAATTATTGAAACTGACGCAATACTAGACATCAACAAAAAAACAGTTAATTCAATGAATTTACTGAAATTAATCGGTCATGTTTTTACGACCGTTGTGCACCTACTAAACTAGTAACAAATGAATTTGAAATATCATTCATCTAATGTTGTAGACACATTTCTTAGATTCTAAAATAACCAGCCACTATTTAGAAATTCTTTGAAATTTCATTTTTGTGAATTAAATTATATGATGAAAAAACTGAAAAACTTTAAAAAGTACGGATTCGTAAAATTAAAAAACATAGATTATTTTAATGTAATAAATTTCATATAAAACAACGTAAAAGAGGTTTGAAATTTCTAGTATCCTATTAATTCAAGAATGAAATAGGCTGCTCTCATTTATTAGTTTTCCGAACTAAAGAGTAATATGGGCAATGTATAATTTTCTAGTTCTATATGAAATTAGACTATCCATATAGACTTAAACTATTTTCAATATTTTAAGTAATAAATTTCTAGTAACTCTGGAACAATTACAGCAATATCATATTTCGTTTTCTGGTATGAAAAATCACAGTAAATAGGAGTTAATTCCTGAGATATTCATAAATTCCAGCATATGAGTGCACATGCAATGTTAATTAAAAGCTTTTATGGATAAAGAAATACATTAATTTATTAAATGAACTGCTAAAATTCGCAAGTGATTTTGATATTTAAAAGTGACAACATACTTCAAATATTTCATGAACGTTGTTAACGCGATTTAATCGCGGGCTTACCGTTCACAAATTCATTAATTCATTTTTTACTGGCAACATATCGAAATTGTAACCGCGTATGCATTAAAACTGATTGCAATATTGGAATTTCAATTTCAGGATTGAAAGGTTTATTATTCGGTGAAATTTCGAACGGCGCAATTTTGCTACATTGGTTTATCGTATTTTTCAGGTGTGCCGGGGAACAGAAACAAGAATTTTTACAACTGCTGCCCGGAGCCGTATATTGATATTACGTTCTATGTTATAATAAGAAGACGAACGCTATACTATTTCTTTAATCTCATCGTGCCGTGCGTTTTAATTGCCAGTATGGCCGTGTTGGGCTTCACATTGCCACCTGACTCCGGCGAGAAACTTTCGCTTGGTAAGTACGAAATTAAAATAACTTCTTGAGATATCAAATTCAGTTTAATATGCAAAATCTCGTGAATTTATCGTGATACGTACATGAATTCGGTTGAGCGAATACAAATGAAACTGAATCAAAATTTAAACGGCAATAAAATTTTGCGTCTTTTCTTATAACGAACAAAGATGGAATTTGTACATGGTATAGTTTTTATTTCATCCAACACTATTTTGTTCTGACATCCGAAACCTGTTTACCGTCGTAAATTTTTCAATATTGTTTTGAACATTCGACCGGCAATTGAAAAGTCCCGAGTTCAAATTCTGGCACATTTTTACAAAAAATGATAAATGAAAAATGATTTTAATAAATGTTTATATAATTTATAGGTATAATAATTTATACAATTTCCGCCAATGTGATAATTAACATTTTATATACAAAAAAAAATCAATTTATTATGAACTCCAGCCGTTAAGCTATTATCCAGCCATTCTGGCCTTAGAATAAAATAAAGTTGAGAAAAAATTAAAATATTGACGTGCATAATTCCATCTTTTTCATAATAAGGCATTTATATTTTATACTACAACGTTACCTACACGTTAAGTTATGAATTAAAATTTATAATTAATTTAGAAATGTAAACACTTTCTGTAAAACACGTATTTTAACATTTATATTAGGATTTGTTGATGACAACGACTCAGAAGAAAAACTTTGTTATTCACTCAATTATTTACCTGCTTACTTTTATTAATATAAGAAATAATTATTATGCTGCATATTTCGAAGCAAGTGAAAAATAATTACTTATTAAATGCTGTTCATGTTATACTTTTTTTTATTGAAGAATTCAAGTGTATGTCCCTAAAATGAATGAATTTCCATTAAGTTAATATCCAATATGGAAATAATTACTTTTGCAATTTAACTGAAGTAAATTTTCAAAAGCTTTAAGTTGTGATATCTTAAGTAAAATACTATAAACAACAAGCTGCAAATAAATGTTTTATTATAAATACACAAGATATATGAATCCAGAAAAGATGTTCCAACTATACGACGTTCAGGAAATTTTCAGACTATTCACACCTGCATATACAGAAAATTCTTTAAATTATGTAATTTTACAAAAAAATACTTAAATTGTTCTTAATTTAATGTACCTTAGTAATGAAAAATGCGGAGGAGTTAATCATTAAAATTTAAAGTTTGTACAATAGTAAATGATTTTATCATAATTTAGAGCAAAACTATATTGAAAAATTATTCAGGTTTTGATGATTTAGGAATATTATATTACCTTTTTAAGAAATCATATCGACGAACATGTAATTTTTGCAATAAAAGAAATAACTTATATTTATTGTTATAGGAGTCACGATCCTTTTGTCACTCACAGTGTTCCTCAACATGGTAGCGGAAACGATGCCTGCGACATCCGACGCCGTGCCTCTTTTAGGTAAATTACTAAATATTGTGCATTTTTCAAAATAAAAAAAACATACCAGTGATTGCACTTGACAGATCTCCGTATCTATAGGTAGGGAAAAAGCATTATTTAGGTGCCAATAATTGACAATTTTGAGCTGAAAGGAAACAGTACCAAAAAATATAACGGAACATATTTTTTTAATAATAATGAACATGGAAGTACCAAAACCAACTTTTATTCAGCTTACGATGGTTTATATAGTGTTTGCTAAACAGATTAATTTCATTTTAATACATCATTCATGTACTCAATAAGCATCAATTAAACATTAATATATACAAATTTGAATAATTATTTTATATAATACCTACCGTATTGTCTAAAAAAATGTAAAATATACGTTCATTGCCCAACATCACGAATAGAATGCGTTCAAATTGCATTATAGGGGAGGAAAGGGAGGAAAAGTAGTCTCCGGAATAGTGATTTTTATCAAGGATTATCAAAATCTGAATTTGTCATCTTATTATTCCAGGAGAGGGAGTATATAGGACATTATGTTTTTGACAGGAAACACATTGACACTATTAATTTATCATGACCATAGAGAATTATATAGAATGGCGAATCCATGCGGCGTGAAATTTACGAACCCAATGTAATTGGGTATACCTACTTTCGATATCGGTCGATATGAGATAGAAGGTTAGATGAAAATCAAGTTTATGTGGGATTTTTTAAATCCGGGGCGCTATTGTCTTCTCAGGACGGTAAATATTCTTGATGGTAAGACAGGAATACTTTTCTAATTTCGTCAATTCTTCTGATTACCTTTAAGGGTTGCTTTGCTTTCGTGTTGAACTTTTTCCGGTGCCATTTTATATGATCTAAAAAAGAATGAAGTCATTGATTATGAAATACATTTTATAAACAGTTTATATTTATTTTTTTGTTCCTTCTAAGAATTTCCTATGTCTAACAATTATATGTAAAATAATAATCGGGGTGATTATCTGTTTGATCTTCAGTAATTGATTGCATACAAATTAATTTATTTTATAATTATCTAACTATTTTTAAATACTTTTATTCTCCGTGGGGCTTCATTACTATGTCAAAAACGTTTAATTTATTATTTTTTCGAATTTTGTTGGTTATTCTGAGGACCGTTACAAACCCCCGTCTTCTTTATTTTTAAGTTCTTACTTTTTTATCTTACCTCGAACGTTCTTCTCAAGTAGTTAAAGGGCTGTATACTTTGTTACCACAAGAGTTCCTGAATTTTCACAAATTTACTTATATAAATTTCCATGCATTCAAGATAAAAGACGAAAAGACAAAATATATATTTATTCTTGAGGGTTTCAGTTGATTACGATGGAGGTATGCCTCTAAATTTCTTGGAGTGAGAATAAATTAAATACTTTTTCACGATAATTTTCACTGAATAGTTATCAACTCCACAACTCAGAGGGAAAGAGTGAATATTCACTCTTGTTAGATTGAAATTTCACTCTTAAAGAGTTGAATATTCACTCTTTCACGAGAGTTGCTCGGTTTTCAATAATCAAAAAGTGAATTCTCACTCCAAGACATTTAGAGAATGGTTTTCCCACAAAGCCACTAGTTGATATTTTGAATTATACCAAATAAAAAAGGTTCATTGTCGTCTAAAGTTATTAGTTAATAATTAACTATTTGAAGTGATTCAGAAAAGTTAGTTCTTATTAATTACTTATTAATTACGCATTTTGCAGTCATCTCGTAATGATAACACAAATATGGACACATATATTTTACATTTGCAATCACAATTTAGAAACAAAGTTATAGAACTTTGCTTGTGCAAATCTTGATATTTATTAATATACTGTTTTGTGTACAAATTACGACAAAATGAAAGGACCATGTAGAAGAATCAATATAATTTTGTTATTGTTTGCCATTATAATCGTTAATTAACAAATTGGTGTCCGCAAATTATGTACATACTTACGTATCGCTACATATATTAGTGATCAATATAATAGCTAACTATATTCAGATATTTCATGCTTGCTTATTAATTCATTATATCGTGGCCTGGAAAGTAAATGATAAATCGAAGAACTATTCGAAGTTTTGAAATAATATCGATAATTAATGTTAAATATTGACTGTGTTTATGTTTACGTAGTAGAGCAATTTTAACATATATTAAATCATGAATAACGGAAATTTGCGTTTTGAACCCAATTATTATAAATAAAGTTATGTTTGTTGTATAAATGGATTGAGAAGAAAGTTGCGTATGTTAAATAAAATAATTATTGTATTTGTCGCAAGGTATACTTGAATTGAATATAAATAACATCATAAAACATAATTTATAGATGTAGTAAAACATATATGAGTAAATCGTTATTATTAAAAAATATTCAATTAAATTCATGTTTAAATACAAAAATTTTTAATTTATTACAAATTACTAAAGATATTGAATTGCTTTAAATTTTAGGGACATACTTCAATTGTATAATGTTCATGGTGGCCAGCAGTGTGGTTAGCACAATTCTTATATTGAATTATCATCATCGCAATTCCGATACGCACGTAATGTCGGAGTGGGTATGTAAAAATTTGACTTACAATTTTGACTATTGTTGAATATTAACTAGACAACTTTTGTATTTATAAAATTAATATTTAATCAACTTTTCTCCTTTTAATTGCATTCATTCCAGTATCCATCTTATTATGAATATTGTTATGTTTGAAATAACTTTCAGTATTTTCCTGTTAAAAATAAGTTCACTGAGGTCGCATTAAATGCTAGTTTATGCATTTACTTATACATCTGTGGAGACAATAATTAAATGCCTCATCACTGTTAGATTTCAGTATTATTATCCTGTCTCAGAAAAATGACATAAATCTCACCTATCACAGCATATATTTTAATAATTGTAAAATTTCGTCGAAATTATCATGATATTTGTTAGCATAGACAAATAATTATGTACTTAATGTAATAATGATTTGCTATTCATAGGTGCGAGTTGTCTTCCTATATTGGCTTCCTTGCCTACTGTGTATGTCAAGGCCAATTAGCGAAGAAGATAAGGAGGCTCAGAAATCCCAAAAACCTTCGCCTGTTACCACTGGTATGATTTAACTCTAATTATCTGTTAATATGTCAGGATTCTGTGTCTCCAATTATATTAGAAATAAGTATCCAATAGTTGACACTTTCCCAACATGTAAACAAACCATCGAACTTTTTAAACTCTTTATTTATGTCTGGTTTAAGCCGGAATTTCTAATAGAAAACGCAAATATCTCAAGAAATGACTGAAATGCAATTTTCGAAAACTTTGTTCATTATTGATTTCACCTCTTCGCCACAAGATATATTGTGTATTCGAAATACTTTTCCGCGATAATTTTCAGTATGTAGCGCACGTTCAAACTTTTGACATTAGCAAATTTGAACGTCCTCTTTCATGAATAGGTCGAAAATCGATATTAATAATTTACCGCCTTCAAATATTTGGGATGTGTTTATAATAGACCGAAATATTTCAAATTTATGTTATATATTCAGGAATTGGCAAGCGTGTTATTCGGGACAAAATTTGAATAACAATCTTCTAGTAATATTTTAAGAACGCATTTTTAAAAATACATTAAAAACAAATGTGATCTTGATTTATATTAACTCAAACTTTGAAATGTATAGTTCATTATAGATAATTTAAAAATTGTATCATGTTTCAGTATTCTTGTTGATTTATATTTTCAAAAGAAGTGACCCCAAAATGTGCCCGTTTTTTAGCAATTGAAATTTGGATTGATTGTAGTTCCAAAAGTTATGGTGAGATAAAAACAAGAAAAAAATTTCAAGTTGAGACGATACTTCCATCTTTAGTAAATAGGGGGTCCAATATGTTAAATTATAGCGTTTTCTAGTATCACCTGTATCGAGTATTCTGAATGTCAAGCCGCCTCAAGAATACCATATTTTTTAAATAAATTATGAAATCGTGTGGGTGTCTGTGTCCCAAAGACCTCTACACACGCATTCTCACACTCCAACACAATGAATAGAAAGAATCGGAACTGTGTGTAAATACGACATGAGGTTCGAACCGTAGATTTATTATGACTGTCTATCGCATCCATATTACACACATACACGATTACCCGAACACACTCACTTACGTAGACACACATAAACCCACATGCACATACACCCACACAATTTTAAAATTGATTTTAAAAATATGGTATTCTTGAGAAGGATCGTCATTCAGAATACTCGGTATACAGGTGATACTACAAAACGCTAGAATTTAAAATATATGACCCCCTATTTACTCGAGAAGAAAATGTCGTCTGAAATTACAATTTTTTTCTTGTTTTTATCTCACCATAACTTAACTTTTGGCAATATAATTAATCCGAATTTTGGATTCCTAAAAACGGGCACTTTTTAGGATCTCTTTGGGGTCACTCTTTACTTGCTTCTTTTTTTACTGCATTGATCGTTTATCCAGTTTTGTAAATATATGACCTCTACTGATCGTAGATAATCAATAAAAAATTTATTTTTTAGACTACAACTGTGAAATGAGCTCTTCTTTAGGTCAGTAATGAATTGGTAGCTTTTCGAGAATAGAGAGCTAAAGGCACTTCTTTCAGATTCCGATACTTGTAGCTTACATTCTCTAAACTAATTGTCAATCATTTTCATAGATTCCTGAATATAAAAAATAGTTTAGGCCGAACTATTACTTTTATTAAAATATGCAGTTAAAATACACAAAAAAATCATAAGTTCAGGAATAAAAATGACCAAAACTCGATAATGGTTGGCATATTTGATTGAATTTTGTAAACTTGTTTGTCACTATTGCTTAACACTATTTTAAATAAAATGTAGCACTTCTAGACAAGAACCATCTAAAGGGTCTATCTTGTCAGAGTCTACTAATATATAAGAAGCAGTCGTGTGTTATTACAATATAAAAATGTTCGATTCCAATTGAATTAAGAAGCCGTTAAAACGTCCAAATTCAGATTGACACTGGGCGATACGTTGAAAACCTTTTTAAACGTCGCCTTTACTCGTTTCCTTTTCGATCGACGGGACTCAGAATTTAATTTCTCAAAAGGCAACGAAGGGAAAAATTCAGTGCATAGCGTTGAAATCCAACGTGACGTGCGGGAAAGTGTCAGACTATTACTCCGGGTAACGCGCAATTTCTTTCCGTCCGTCGTCTCGTAGAAATCCCCTAAGAATTAAGATCGCACCTCGACTGTCATCCAGCCTTGGGTTGGGCAGAGTTATTCGATAGTTTGGTCATACCTGACGGAAAATGTTATTTTGGCCAAGGTGCGAGCAAAGCGTACGGGGATTTGGAGCTGCACCAGCGTTCGAGCAAATCCCTGCTGGCGAACGTCCTGGATCTCGAGGACAACGCGCTGGCATCTCACAACAACTTGTTGAATAACGTGTTCAGCACCCCGGGGCCGCATCATCACGGGATGGGCCACGGACATGGCCACGTGCACGCGACGCCGCATCATCATCATTCGCACACGGCGACGACGACGCCGCATCATCAGCACGCGACGCCACTCGCCCAACATTCTTCCTACCCTACGGCACATCAGCTCGGACATACGCCGCATCATCATCCGCATCCGCCGGAGACCTCGCCTGCGCCACAGGTCGAGACAATCCTGCAGAGCGCCTGTTTCTGCGCTCGATACGAGCTCGCCCTTATTCTCAAAGAAATCAAGGTGAGTTCATTTTACATACATTTATATCAACCTTCCAATCTGGTCCTAACAACCACCAAATGATCCACATCCACATTAATCAAATAGCAATGTAGCTACTGATCCTTACTGGTAACTGCTTTGATCTACTCGTATGCAGATGAATACAATCAAATCAATCCGCCCAATTTTAGTCTACAATCATTCAGTTTCAATTCTATCGAATGATTAAATTAGATTTTGATTGGCCTTCATGGGTTACAAGAATCTGTGGACATTTAATGAGATGTAACTTAAATAATCGCAGTTGTCCCTAATAGCCAAATATGGAAACAGTCGGTCTAGTTACAAGTCCATAGATCAATCTCTCGTCCTACTAAAAATTGAAATAGTAAAACAATCTACAAGAACTTAGCCAATTTACTTAAATAAAAAATGAAAAATTATTGGAATTACGTTCCATTGAGAAAAAAGAACAATTTAATTTTAGATTTCGGCCATCACTTTGGCTATCTTCAAAAAAATGTAGTCAATTGATAAGTGTATGAGCTAAAAATGCGTTATTATAGAACAAATATTTAGCAAATAATGGAATTGCCATAATTATGAACGAAGTGTCCTGTGAATTTAAATACCACTTTAGCAATAGTAGAAAATGAATCCAGTTTCTATCCAGTTTACATTTTTCCCATGTTAAAGTTATAAGGAAACTGGGCAGTGTAACAAAAAACTGAATAAATTTCTACCAGGGACAACACCATTGCACATTTAATTATTTCAAGAACGGCGAAAAAATTGAGCCATACTTTGATACCAATTTAATTAAGGACACACAAATACAATTTTTGTTTATATATTACAATCGGCCATTTCTAGGCGCAAATTGTAAGCGAGCAAGAAAACTGTACTGATTAACTTATAACCTAGGAGAAAATAACAAAGACTAGTTTTTACCTGTTTAGATCAACCCATAAACTAAGTTCAATCAAATCGACATCTTGAGTTTCCGTCGATTGGATCCATCCGCTAACTTTTTGTTAAAAGGTTTTGGTTGGAACTCACGGGTAACATCCATCACTTGAATTTCGATTCGTTTCCATTCAAATGATTGCATTTGATTAAAACAACTATATGTTCAGTCAATTCAATGTGGAAATTGTAACCGCATAAGAAGGATATTAATTAAATGAAATTCAACCAGAAGTAGCAATTACTAATAGTTAATACTTTAGATTTATTCAGAGGCAGCTCAGATCAATAAAACCAATCAGTCGTTTTTCAAGGGATTTGATCAATCCACCAATTTCCAGTCGAACGACTATTTTTGATTTGGAATTCATTTGTTATACTAATAATTGAACTTCGATTAATCACAATTCAGATGGTCCCAATTGACCTAAATTCAATGAGAAGATGAAACATTATATTCAGTTCTACCACAGTCGGTCAATATACGATGCATTGAAATTTGAAATAGTACAATAACCCGGATGAAGTGCTCCGGGTTTAGTTTAGATTAGTTTCCATTTTATACGGAAATTCTAGGAGGATAAGAGACATCATATCGATATCAGAGATATCGATTAAACAACATTCTACCAGAAATCAATAGATCGAATGTCAGTCAGTTCGATCAATCGGTTCACTTTCTGTCGGTGAAGGGAAATAGATTTTAGTTGCAATTCATAGGTATCATCAATCAATTAAATCGATTAGTCAGAATTCAAATGTAATAATACTATTTTGTGAATTCATCGGTCACTTTAGGATGCAGTGAATGTTGCAATAGTCAAACAATCCAAACCAACTTCAGTAGATTCAATTATAATCAGTCAAAGTGACTTAGATTTCTATTAGTGAATCAACGTTATTCAATTCTATGTGGAATTTACAACAGGCAAATCAAATATGTTGATCAAATAATTACCAAAAATAGGAACAACTAATCGTTAATCGTTTTGATCTACATAGAAGCAGCTGAATGTAATAAATTCGTTTGATATACTATTCGCTAGTCGACTGATAGCGATTTTGATGGAATTAATGACTTACGTTACTCAATAAAATTTAAAGATTACATTTGATATTGATTCGAATGCACGAAACAACATTAAGTTCAGTTGCAAGTGCATCCATCAAATTTACAGTACATTAGAGGTTAAAATAGTAAAATAAATCCGAGAAACTGGTGGCGTAAGTAGAAACTGAAATAGTAAAACAAAGGCAGGAGAATTTTGTTCTCATAATGATCAGTTAATACCAGGGAAAATAGCTGAATTGCTACAATGTAGAAAAATTCCTCTAGTTAGCAGATATACTAGTATATCTGTGCCGATCTTCTCTTAAACCACAACTATTTTTAATGAATTAACATGAGAGGCCTTCCTTACTACTAATCTAGTGCAGCCCAGTTTTTAAAGTTACTACCTCCGAGTCAAGTGTTAGCCACTAAAAGCCAAGATTCGTTTAGTCGTATAATTTTGTTCATTACGTGGTAAATAAATTTGTTGAAGGTAGCTTTTTTTGAACATCGTGGATTTCGGGAGAATCGTTTGTTGGATATCATCGTTCTCAACACTGACTATTTATATTTCAATATTTTTCGAACAAATTTTCACATGCACAGGTTATGAGTGACTATGAAATAATGATGTATTAGGGGTTACTGTTTCAAAAGAATGAGTAAAATACAGAAAAGTGATTTGAAGTCAAAGATAAATCTTGATCTGGTGGGGGTGAGCATTTTAAAGTCTCTTGGAAGCAAATGGAAAAGAATTGACTTGAGGCAAGATTTTATGTATTTTTTTTATGTATCCGGTCATTTAGCTTCTCGGTACTGATTCTAATGGACCGAATGCTTAGCTCATATCGCTCAATAAACCGTGCAAAAATATAATCTGATTCGTGGGACATCTGTTTTTTACTGGCCAGGTTACCAATAAAAAGCAAGTGTCAGTAGTTGATCGATAGCCAATTAAAGGCAAGACATGGCAGCCGTAAAGGTTTAAGATAAAGTACATCTACTCATTCACACTGATTTAGCAATCTCTGGCATTTATTTCAGCGTTACTTACAGACATTACCGAAAATTGTGAAACAGTAGACAATAAACAAAAATCTAGAGTTTACAGGCTTCTACGCGGAAAAAAGAAATAGATTGTACTATTAAATAGATATTTAACTAGTAGACTGGACAACCTAATTTGTCCTGCTCTTCAGTTAGTATTTTCAAATATTTTACTTTTCCGGGTATCTAAATTTGATCAATATCATATTTCTACTAGTGGTGAGTTTACGCGATTTAAAATGTACTTAATATGCGAAATCCAGATTAGAAATTAATAAAATTCAAATAAAGGCTTATTATTGGACTAGAATGACTATCAGTCGCAGTGTTATGCTGTCCCTTTACCGAAGTATCTCAGAGATTATACAGCCTTCCAAGAATAATTGTAGTTTACGTCTCGGTTAGATTAAATATCGGACAGGTTACTTCGGCCTAGTTAGATATTAATGCAGTATCGATGTATCGGTAAATGACAATTTAGTAATAATTTGATAGTTTAGATTAAATTCTGATCTATTGTACATCTGCGTGGAACATAATATGATAGGAGCAGGTATGATCACAAGCTTGTCAATGAAATTGCTCCTAAGTTTATGGAGCAAAATAGAGTTACCAATAGAACTGAGTATCTTGGAATCAACAAAATTATTTGATATTTAATATGTCAAATTTAATTACAAAGTCTAAAACAAAATTTATATATTTCAAAAATTATATAGATAATGCCGGTAAAAAATGTACTCAAACTTGATAGTTCCTTTAAAATTTACACAAATATTTGAGTAACAGAATCATTAATAAAATTCACGTTTGTCTTCAGAATGAAGTAAAAACTGGCTTGTTATCGGTGGTACAAAAATATATGCTGATTTAAATTCATAATATAACGGACTCTCTCTAGAAATGTTATATTTATTATTTGATATATTATCACTATAAATGGACATCAAAATTTAATTCTGTTTTTATAATAATATAAATTTTCTTGACTGGTTTTCTACCTGAAACAGACAATCGATTTATTTTAAATGGACTATATACACTGTTATGCAGTAATATTTCCAATGTTGAGATTGTCAATAATCAAATAGTTGTTCTCATAATTTATTTAGTAAAAAGTCCTATGTAAATATTTACTTGCATTACTGGAATGTATAGTAACACCAGGACTAACCGAACATTCGAGTTACTATCCTTCAAATTAAAAATGCCACGTTCAGAAAGTAAAATAACTGGAAATAATGCGATGATAGTTAGTAATGCAAATTTGAAATGGTATTTAAAACGAGAAGAAATTCATAAATAGTGACCTCTACAAATCATTACACTTCCTTGAATTTAAGTTAATAATTATTGTAACAAAATTTGTATATGTATGATAAAATGACAATAACCCTTGATGCAAAACTTTAATATTGTCATTAACAAAGAACATTAAGCTACTGCAGTTTATCAATAAGAAAAATTTTAGACAGTATTTCATGAACAAACCTGTATCAACATTTTATAACTATACAAATTATGCTTAATTTCATTTCTACTAAGTGGAGTTTTATATAGTAATACATCTCGATCAAAATTTGTGAACAAATAATTTAAATAGGGAGTGATTCAGTAATATACGTAAATTAGTAATTTTTTTGGCTGCTGATTAATTTTCCTTATTCAGAATAAATAGATTTTTCTGTTCGAAACTTAAAATCCTCTTTACGTTATCAATATTTTTATTTACACACTTGAAGTTTAACTTTTTATTCCGTGCCAAATGAGTTGTATTTCCTTTTGAAACACCAATCTTCAGTTTCACATAAACGATAAACGTATTGTATACAAACAGGAAGAAAAATTCATTTCACTACCTTAAATTATACACCTTTATATTTAATTACATTTTGCCATTTAATTTCATCAGCATATTAATCTACAATGCTCGACAGACGTATGAACTACTTTTTTAAACGTAATTCTGTATTGCCTTTTTCTTTTATTACAGAAGCATAAATAACATTGATATAGTTTTCAATATATTTTGCACGTTATTAACATGCTGCTAATTTTGAGGTTTATCTTGCTTGTACAGAATTTTCAATATCTTATATCACGATAAAGTAACGCAGCAAAAAAAAATGTCTATGGACCATCCTAAATTTTTTTAAATATACAAACGCAATTACAAAGTTATTAGAATTGGAATTCCTTAATAATATGAATTATTTATAAAAATAATATGACTATACCATTAATTTTTCATTTGAAAAATCAGACTAGTGTTTTATTGAAATTATGGTATATTTTTCGCATTAAATGTTCTGCAAATTTCGTATATCTTTGTTAATGAATCTCTTCATTTACGATATTTTTAGATAGCATGAACTTCAAGTATGTTCTGGCCTGCAACAATATTATATTATTGTTGAAAAGAATAATGTACTGGTGGGCAAACTACTTATAATTACTAAATATTGGGCATTCCACGTCAAATCGGCAACTTTTTTTCACACCATTTTTAATTTTAGTTTTATCATTTGTATACCGTTAGTACATGCAAAAGATGTATTGTTGGTCATATAAAATATTTTAAAATTGACTGTAGTGAAAGTTGTGAAGAAATATGTCATTTTCTGTTTTCGCAACGTTTAGTTTATTTAAGCGCAAAAGTATCAGGTCTAAAAATTAATATAACACGTTTTTTGCAGTTTTTGTATCGCCTTTGTTGTGAAAATAAGTGATAAAAATAAAAAAGAGATAATCGATGTTGAATTTGAAAAAAATAAGTCCCCTGTATCATACGTTTTACACGTTAATCAGGGGACTTCTTTTTGTTTACAATTTTTTAACTCGATTTTTTAATTGTAAACCGATCCACAGCCAAAATTTTAACTATACTGCCATGGAGACAATATATTGAACCTTTTTTCTGAATTTTTTTAGAATTTTAAAAAGTGTCCTTCCTTTAAAAAATGTAAATTAAAAACTTTAAAACCATTTCTTAACCTCATCCTATAACAATACGTGAAAGCGAATATTTTCACAAGAAAGGCCATCAAAAAAACTGCAAAAAACATGTGTTAGTAAAAAAAAGGGGGTAGTAAATGAGACACCTCATTATACATGTATTTCGTGTAACTCGTAACATGTAATAAAACGAATAAATAAACGAAACTCCTCGATATGACTACAAATTCGAGTTATGTATTAGTTCAGTTTTCAAGTTTTGATTTGGACGGGCATGACTATCGAAATGTCGAGGAGGATCTCATTTATTATTCCTTCGAAAAAATCCGGAGATCAATAGACTCAACTAAATTCGTATTATGAAAACAAAAACACCGAATGATAACATCATTTACATCGTATTATTAAGTATATAATTTGGTATTATGATTTAATCTTTCTTTTATATTGAATTCTTTATCTGCGTATTATAAACAAGGAATCTAAACTAGTTAATGCTCATAAACTATAAAAAGCTCTAGTAATATCTGATCAGTGATATTCGTATTCCAATTTTGAAACATTGCATTGGACAGCAAGATTACTATAACTGAATTTAAGCAAGCATATTCTAACTGAATTTGACAGTTTCAAAGGTTTCATCCCCATAGGAAATTTACCTCATAACGTGTCATCTTCGGTTGATCAATTTTCAGATTTTCTTCAATTCAATATTAAGTTAATTTGAATATCAATATTCTGTTATGAAAAAAAGTAGTCACGGATTTAAAATGACGAAATTCTAACCAAAATTACATAGTAATTTGTATATTTTCAATTACGCCGACAATCGACAGGTGCATATTGTAGTATTTAATAGTGATCCATAGATTTTACAAACTAAACTATAACGAGGCATCATTATATTATTGACCAATACTCCTGTGGATGATCGGCTGTACACAGAGCGAGGCGTGGTTTAGCTCACCCAGACTCTGAGCGCCTGGATGACCTGCAACCCGACATATACTTGTTTTCTGTAAATCAACCAGAAATAATGACCGCAATCGGGAATCGAACCAACGACGTTTTCAATTATCATTTCGAGAAAATTGGGATTGACACCTAACCACTCATGATTATAAATTCTCTCTATTATGTTTACAAATATTATAGACAGCAATCCTGCAGCATATAAACAAAAATTATTTCCATATCGAATTTTTTTTAATATTAAAAAATGAATGATGTATTAGAGTTTTCACTACTTTCAGTAGTCTTTTTATGTGCTTTATGTATGTCCAGTAAGAAAATAAATCATTTATGTATAGTGTAAAATAATAACATTTAGTCATGTATGATATTTAGGGTTTTAACTTGTCAAATCTGCTCTATGTCGATGACGTAAAATAATGTACGCACTTGGGAACCTTTTACTTAAAATACACAACCGTATCCAGTAGTAATTATGTAATCAATCTTCTTAGCACGGTGTAATGCTTCGTGGTCCTGTGTGTTTAAATTTGTTTTTTTAACAACTTCAATCAACTATTTTATATGCTAAAGTAAACAACTGGAAGTTTTGTTCACTTACTAAAATCTTCAATTTTACTCAGAGACATTTTTACGTATACTTTCTGCTGGCCCAATGCTGGGTTGCATATAAAATTCGCGACGACGTCTTTTCGTTATCGTTCATTGTTAAAGTGACGTTTTTATTCCATAACATTTCCCTAATGTACAATCCATCAACAATGTGTTTGTTCTACTATACAAAACATTTATATAAGCACATCTTCACTCCATTACAATTTTGAAAAATTAGTGTAATCTGAAAAGGGTAAATGCTTGTTTTAGAGGAAATAGACCATCTGTTTTGTAGCTATCATTACTTATTGAATCTAACAGTTTTTTATGTTGTACTAGTTGGTACATCAGCGTGGTACATTTCATAATTTACATCCACTTTTTTGCAACTAACAATTTTATTCGTCATCTACGTCATTGCAATAATTCCATTTTTGTCCTTGGTGCACAATGTACAGTTTTCCATATTCTTTTCTCTTTCTATCACAGATACATAATGCAGAGATTATTAATAATAACATTTTTGGTATTGCTGTCGTTATTCTAGATTTCGCACTCTAGGGCGAATGTTACGTGGTATCTTCGTATTGGGCCCATCTTATTAAAAAATATCTTCCCTAGTTCGTGCTTAATTTGAATCAAACTAGTGTGATTGTCACGCTGGCGAAAATCGATAATATCGCCCTTGATACATAGTGTGTGCTATTTTATGCGACCACAATAAATTATATATTGCATTTAAATTCCACGCCTGTTCTACTATGAGATCACATGACGTATTTCCGATTTGATTGTTTCAAGGTCTTGAATGAATGTTGCGAATTCATGAGGGCTGCGTAACTTAATTGGTAATTAGATTAGATTCGATTAGTAGATTAGATCAAATCGCTCGAATTTGGTGGTCATTTTTTTGATAATCAAATCATTTCATATTTGCCATCATTAAAAAATTTAATTATTGCAAACACTTTCCTTGTAATGGAGTAAACAAGCTTATGACATTAGATGAGCAATTGTTAGATAAAAATTAAAAAAACTGTGTTCGAATTCATTGCTCGTTATAAAACTTTAAATGTATAATGTTTAAATATCTTTAAAAATAATTAATTGCTTTACTGTTTAAATCGTACTTAATAAAGTCAGTATTTTTAAGTTCTTCAACTTACGGAGTTTTCTTTTTGACAAAGAGAACGAATTTATGTTTAGGTATAATTAATATGGAGCTGCGGTTTTTCGTACTTTTTCCAGTTCGTATTCTTCATTACGTGCTGCTTCATAGAATGCTTCTCCATCATGCCAACTGTAAAGATGAGAAAGGTTTAATACGGCCCTGAGGTTTGCGACTTCGTTGCTTTTTTCGAGTGTGTTTGACTTGGCGAATCTGAAGCTAATAATCCTGCATAAACATTCGAGGACGCTCTCGGTTTACTGCTAGTCAGCGCAAAGTCGAAAGTTTTCGGTTTACTCTGCACATCTATTTTTAGTCGCAACTCTGCAATTGCCATTTCATTTCTAATTTAGTATCAACGTATGTCCCGTTGAATGTTTTACTAAATATTTCTAATACTTATCATACAATTTTAATTCCCACATCGTTAGTTATATTCTTTAAGTATTTTCTTGCTCAAATCTGAAATTAATACAGATGATATGCAGTAATAAATTACGTGCCAGTGATCTCGATATTCCTCTTGGAATCAGTTTTCTACATTTTCCTATCCACTTTATATCCATGTAGGCGAACGGACACGTTTCGCTCTTCGAATTGCCTGTCACTAGATTATAGCAGTAAAATATTGAGTTATATCATAAATATAAATGAGATGAATTTTGTGCCCAATTTTCAACCGACTGGAATTGCCCTCCTGAGAAATCACGAAAAAATATGTAGGAGTCTATGTTTTATAGCATTATCGTGATTTCTTAGCAGACAAAATATAACTAATATATAAAAAATTGTTTATTACCAGTTTAATTATTTAATATTTAATTAAAATTAATTTGTACTGCCTGCAAATAAGGAATCACTGTTAAATGAAATCATGATTATTTTACAATTTGTTATAAATCATAAAATGTTTTCATCAGATGTTTATTTTTTTATTATTTATTCATGGGTTTATCCAAAATAATTCTTTTTGATACAAATTTTGTGTACATATTACACAGTATCCAGTACCACATTCAATTTAGTTCATTAACGTATTTAACCCTTAACTCTAGTGGTAATTTTACAGAAAGGGCCCAAATGTAGAGAAAAAATTGATAAATTTAACTGGAAAAGAAGGTCTATTAAACAAATTCAAACCATTTCGCTTGACACTTTTTGCTCGGAGATTTTCGGGGCCCCTGATTACGAATTTAAAATCAGATTTGAAAAATTAAACTAGAGGATTCAATATGGTGCAGAATGCAAGCAAAATTTAAATCATTTTGCTCGTAATTTATTCTTCTGGGTATCTAATACGATATTTTAAATATTAACCGCTTCGCTGTGAGGAGAAAAATATGAAATGTAGGTAAAAAATGTTAAGAATTTTTTAAGCTACCAAAATTTGTGAGATTGGGTACACTTGGGTTTTCGCGATCGCTGATTACGAATATGAAGTCCATTTTTAAAAATTCAAAATGGCGGATCCAATCTGGCGAACATATTTTGTTGAAATCTTTGGATTCTGTTGAAACCTGTGACGTGTTGCAATTGTTTAAAAAATAAATTTATTTAACATTTCATGTCCTCAGTTACGATAATATATTCACATTTACAGATAATTTAATAAATTATCATACATTACATTTTTTTAATGTTTTTAACACTAGATGTGAAAGATAAGAGTAACACTAGATTTTTAACACTCCCTATTCGGAGAATGTAATTTACACAAGTCATATTAAGAAGAATGTCTACTTGTTTTTTGTGCTTTTTTTTGAATGTACGTCTATAGATGTACCCTCACACTCAAGGGGTTAAATGTTCTGTCTGCATGGTCTATAAACAAACTCTACAATATTCGTTTGACCCATTGTATTCGTCATATGAGATTGTTCAAAATTGTCAGTTATATCTCCAAAAATTCCTCTGCAAGTTTCAAATAAAATGAAAATCATTTTGAGTTTTCGCAATCATCGACCCCGAACACAATTATTCACGTGAAAAGGGTATTTTTTAAACTTTGTTCTTTGTAATAACAATTAGTTCTATTACCGTGCTCTAAACTTTTAAAAAATGTGCTCCATAAATGATTATGTCATATTTACTACAAAATCAACAAAAGTAATGCAATGGCCTAGATTTCTTTAGAAATATATTATTTTCTTGTAACATATTTGTAGTGTGTCGTCTTACTAAATACACAACAAGATTATCTTGAGACCAAGAATCCCTATATGAAACCCTGACCAGATGTGAATTATTTATGAACTTTTTTAAAGTGATTTTAATTTCATTTTAAATAATTTTTTGTAATTCTTTGAATATCATAATTATATGTTTTTACTTTAATTGAGATCAAAATTTAAATACGGATGGCATATTGATGAAGAAATTAATGAAATTTTATAGAAGCTTTATCGAATTTATTTACTGAAGACATTGCATTATGTCATTTGTCATCATTTTCGAAAGATTAACTAGAATTTTTCTTATATTTTTATGCAACTAGGAAATTCAATTAGGAACTTACGAAGTTATTCCATCAATCACATTCTCTACTGACCGGAAGACTTAAATTACAAAGTGGGTTTTTGTGCGAACTCTGATTAAACTGCAATTAAGACAAAAGGAACATTATTCCATATAGCCTGCAACTGGGCGCTACATACAAGCATTTATAATACAATTATATAGTCATTATTACTCAGCTATAAATTATAACTTTATTTTAATCTGTTGAAGGGAATAAAGTATTACAAAATTATAAGTTTTAATAAACTAAATTGCAATGAGTTTAAATTAATTCCTGAGATATTTTTGCATGTAAATAGATCTCTAAATGATTGGAGTCGTAAAATATTGGCAGTGTAATAAAACAAACGTTTCACGTATTTTGAATTTGTATCATAAGCGAACAAATATTATTTTTAGTATTATGTATGGTAAAGTTAAGACTTTACCATATTTTAAATGAATGATATTATTTTGAAAAATCGTCAGTTATCGATGCTTATGTATAACGAACTTTAATAAAATGAAAAGAAATAAAACATATTAGAATCGCCCATTTGGATGTGCAGCGCGTTTTCTCCTCTCCGGGGCGTTGTCGTTGCGGCATATGCAGTCGATATGTCTAGTGTAACAGGTTCAATATTTTCGTTTGAAACTTTTTAACAAAGTTACTTTGCATCTAGTATTTTAATCGTTAAAAATTGTTGAAAAATTTTAAAAATACTAAAAATTGTGACACGTATATTACGAAATATATGTAATGATCTTTTGTAACTATAGTTAGGTTATTTTTTCCATTCATTAGCTCTATAAGGTTAATTACCTGTTTCCAAATTATCGGTATGTACATATGGGAAAGGTTTTGTTTATTTCTTTTCGAACGTTGAGCTTTGTTTAATATGTTCATATGTTTTATTTGTAACATAACCATGTGTTTTTAGTGCAATGTAAATACAAGAGATGTTTTGATATAAACTTTAATGTTTTTGTCGAGTTAGAAAGTTATTTTTATAAACTATTTACTTTTAACATTGTTTTCTTTGTAAACATTACACACAAAAATATGACACAAAGAATCTCTTTATAATATTTATTTCTCCAAATATTACGATTCTTACCAATCAGTTTTTGATAAAGAAAATTTTTTTTAAACGGTATTTCCTCAAGTTACTCGTGCAACGGTAGGGTATAGATTTTTCCAGTACCAAAATAAAACTTAATAAAAAATTAATTTTCTATTTCATTACCAAAATTTACTTGAGGTTGGAACTCATCTGGAAGTTATGGTTTGAAGGGTAGGGAAAATAATCGCTTCGTACTTGTATGAACGTTGAATCGTCTGTCCATTCTATTGCAGTACTCATCAATCACGTCTAATCGACATGCAAGCGCGTGGTACTGCATAATTCACTTCTATTCCATAGAATTCACTTGAATGCAAGCCACATCCAATCCATTAATAAACATACCACAATAGCTCGATAATTAAAGTATGCAGTAAATTAATTTTCACACGAGCGAGATGATCTATGTGATGATTAATTTATTTATCAAAATCGAAGTGTTTATGGTTATCGTCTAATAAAACGATTTTTTTTAATATCGTTACGAGATTCACTATGGACAACAATTTGTTTTGATAATTAGTGACGAACCTGTTGGAATGCAGGTGATTCCCTTTAAGGGTGTAGCGTTCAAATTGTGAACGGGTAAGCTCATCACGTTGCAATAATTCTGTGTTACAAGTGTCGTATTAGTAAATTCCACGCTTAATTTGTCCATTTTCACCGATTCATATCAATACCGATAATTCATTTTAATATTTTATTCATACGTAAAAAGTCCCTTTCGACGGAATTTTTATGCAACATCTGTTAAATTAATTACGAACACTTGAATTACAGATCCGTAATGTATTTGTCCAATGTAATATTTGTACGAATCAGCATTATTGCGTAAACTGGTAAATATCATTGCTTTTAATTATTTTATTTTACGCGAATAATATAATTCCAACACGGGATGTAATAAAATAAATAATTATCGATTTAGTCGAAAGCGCGAAATAGGCAAAACATTCATGAAGAATTTTTGTTAAAATATTCTTTCAAATGTTTTATTGTTCAGCAATTTTCTAGAAATTGTTTAAGTGATGAATGTTCAACGAAAATCAGATAGGCTAAACATCCAGAGAGAATTCTTGTTAATAAACATAATATTCATAAATTTAAAAATAAAATAAAATTTAATTTACACATTATTATTCAATATCAAATTGTATTTTGACAACGTAGTGGCTCTCCAGGGGTCTCTTAAGATATTAATTTGCATTTTACACTTTAAATAACTGAATTTCAATGCAATACTTTATTCTTGCGTGAACATAAACATACGATAATTTGATTTGAACTATATCATTTTTTAACCGTTTTGACGGGAAAGTAGTGGGGATACATATCTCAATTAAATAATACTTTATTAAATTATCATAATATCGATAGTAGGATCCGATTATGATATTTGCCACCGTTTGTAATAAAAAAATATATTTCTTCTTTCTTGCATTTACAAATATCGGAAGACATTGTTGCAATCCTGACGTAATCTGAAGGGGCGAGCTTGATTCACAATCAATATTTCCACCAAATTTGATGGATTATGTAACGATAAAGAAGTACGGTGTTGAAAATTAGGCCACAAATGTCTCTCCCATCCTTAGGGGGTTTATGAATGTTTCGACGCCTTCGGATGACCTAATCCCCAAACGTACGCCAATGAAAAAGTATTCTTATTGAATAATATATGTGGAAAACAATTTCTATTGATATTTAACTAGAATATGATTAGAGTTAAAATTTTCGTGTAGAACGATTCCAATTTCATTTGGTTTTATTATCAACTTTATTAACGAAAGTTAAATCCAATCACTAAAGGTCTATTATGAACCATCTTTAGGTCTAGGTGTCTTCATCAAGGAACTATATTTATAAATTCATCTAAAAACCGTTCATCGGTTTGATATTTTAAATGCTTATCTCGAAGTTTAGGTATCTTTCGGGCATCTTCCTTAAGGAACTCTGCTTTTAACACTAAATAGGGACGTCCAGATCAATGCTATGGACTGTTCTACTAAGTATTGGTAACATTTGAGTTTCTTCTTCGGAATATATTCTGTATGATATCTAAGAACACGTATTTATATATTTCCTTTTTCGAACTTTTGTCTTAAAACATTTATATCATACTCTATATCATTGTTCGTCAATATATGTACTCAAAATGGATAAAAGTGAATTAAAAAATGTTTGCATAAAAGCATTACTTTGGTATATTTTGAACTTTCAAAACAATGCTGACACCAAATCGAAATTACAGACTATTCTAAATTTTAGGTATCTTTTGAATATCTCCGTGGTGGATTGTGCTTTTAATAATCAATGCTGATCATAAGATGGATGTCACAGATAAAAAAATAAATATGACAAATCTTCTCGAAAAACTATTCAATCTTTGATTCTTTCATATATTATTAATTTAGGTAAACATACATAAAAATAATTCTTTATTGCATTGTTTTGTAAATAACATGATATCAAACTTATATTCTTGTTATTACATTTTATGGTTTTATAAGTTGAAGATAAGTTGAAGACTTCAGAGTAGTCTCCAACATCTGTCATCATAGTTTTCTGACACCTACATTTCGAGTTGGTCTAATAGCATCAATCTGGTGGTCACTATTCAGTGTTACAAGCAGAGTTCCTTAAGGGAGTTGCCCGAAAGACACCAAGACATTGAGGAGATAACCATTGATCCTCTGATGATGATTATTACTTTATATAAATATCATTCCCGATGAAGATCTCCAAAAGACACCTAAGATGGTCCACAATATTGATTTAGTCATTGGTTTTAACTTTTTAAAGTTAATAATATTTAAAATTGACGTCATGAAATCACGCGCAAAGAAAAAACAGCTGAGAAATGGTATTACTTCGGCCAGTTATAACTAAATATTAGTGCCAAGTTCTGTTGATGTATAGTTGCTTTATATTAACGCCTTGTACTTGAGTTATTAATAAATAATCTTAGAATCATAATAATTTAGTTTATTGTTTTTACAAAAATCTGGCGACGAATACGAGATGCTATATAATGGCAACCATTGTTTGGCACATCTCGCGACTATTTAATAGTTTATAATCGTGGTTTTTGTTATAAAATAAGTTTAAAAGCTCTTTTTTGAAAAAAAAACGGCCATGTTATTTCGAATTTTTATTTCAGGATCTAAAAGAACGAGCTTGATACCACAAGACATGCTTTTGACAAATTTCCTAGCTTATCTGTTTATAAACAAAATTGGGTTTCAATTGTGTCCCTCCTTAAAGAGTTAATTAACATAACACAAATCCTATTTATTAATTTATAAATTCTTTACTAATAACTATAAAAATAGTCCCAAGTTATCGATGATCATACAGGAATTCTTATACAAACATACTATATCAAAAGATTACTATACATTAAAAAAATATGTTCTAAATAAAACAAATTTTAGAATAAACTATTATGTAATTTATTATAACATTTTCATTTGTATTATATAAGAGTAACATAACATTGATAATTTTATTTTCAATATTTTATACGTTAAAATATTGAATATCGAAGCATCTGTACACTATAGAATGGTTTGTTGACCACGGGACGTTCTTTATGATTCATTTAGGGCATCAGAAAAGAGATTAAGCAATCTTTTCACGCCAGTACTGCAACAATGGGAAACTACTTAATCAAACTAGTAGAATGATGATATGTCTTGCACAATATGGCAAACTGGGAAGTGTGTAGAGTCCATTTCCATCGTGAATAATCGATTACATAAAAAAATCCTATGTTAAGTGCAAATACTGATTAATTAATACCGAAATCTTTTCGTTGTAACACACGTGCAAAATAAATATATACATAAAAATGAACTCTGTAAATTTTAAATTACTTCTTCAATAGTAATTAAATATAAAGACTATGTTTTAAGCATGTTTTGTTACGCGTGATTTGTCAAAAACGTGTTTTTTTTTATTTTACGGGCAAATCGCAATCCGCCATATTGGATCCAACATTTTGAATTTAAAAAGTTTCTAATTAAATTCGTATTCAACGACCCCGAAAACCTCAAAATAACAACTTTCAGAAATATTCGATGAATGTTTGTAAATATTTCCCCCATTTGGGAACCGCCATTTTGAATTTGAAACATCTGAGAACGAATTCATATTCAACGACCTCGAAAATCCCCAAATCAGAAGTTTCAGGAAAATCCGATAAATGTTTGTAAATCCGTGCACAATGTTGGAGCCTCCATCTTGCATTTAAAAATCTAATATCAAAGTTATACTCAGCGACATCACAACCCCCGAGTAACAGATTTCAATAAAATTCGACAAATTTTTAAAAATTCTGCCGCCATATTACATCCACCATTTTGAATTTTGCATTTCTGTCATCAGAATTGTAATCAGTGACCCCGAAAACCGTTATGCTACATATTAGAATCCATAAGCTGTTTGGTTCTTCAATCATTTATGTAAAATAGAAATCTTTCTGAATATAAAAATTTCATTTTCTCATTAATGACGTCATTTTAACATATACCCAATGCTATATCTTTCAAAACAAGCTTACGAAAAATTAGCAACACATTGTACATGATTCTTGACAGCCCTGTTAATGTGCTAATGAAAAAGAGTGATTTTTCATCCTATTGGCGGAACGATGGAACACTATTTGCACCATCGCATCTGTGTTTCAAAGCAAAGCTGCCACTTTTTACCATTGTAGGTTCTTTTCCTTATATAATTCTGAATTAAACGTATGAAGTCGAAATAGCATATTTAAAAGGTTATTTTTTTAATGATGGATTGAATAAATGAAAGATAATTTTTCAGAAACGCAGTTACGCTAGGTTCATGGCAGTTTTTTTTTGTATTTTCACAATAAGCACATACCTCAGTAGCATATTTTTACAAACGTCTATCATCAACGAGGATTCTGTCCAAGCCCTAACTCAATTGCAAAAAAGTTATTTTTTAAATAGCAACTTCAAAAATTACTTTTCGTCGAGTACGCAGTGATATCGTTAAAAATGTTGCATTGCGAGTATTTTTTTCAACGATAATAGACAACAAATTGCCTAAAAACTATCATAACATATATATTTTTATGTTAGTTTTACATATTAATACTGGTATTCGCTCATTACAGTTTCCATTTCAATCTTTCATTGGCAGGTACTGTAAATATTCCAATTTGCAGATAAATCCTCATATACAAAATCTTTACGTACACATAAGAAATGTGTTACTACGACCAATATCTAAAACATTGTCGTTCGATTTTCTATATAATAAGGCATTACTCTAGAAAATAAAATACGAATTGTTCCCTAAGTCTGGTAAAAAATCCAAAGTCGTTAACGCCAACAGACCTCCTAAAATTAGACGAGCAATATGAAAACAAGCACTACACAAAAAATATGTCATTCCGAAAATACTCAAAAAATAAAAAATAAAAAATACAAAACATAAAAAAAGAGCAACTATATACTGTAGTTGTGGTTCTTAATTCCATTAAGGGAAGAAAAATACGAGATTTTTAATTTACATTACACCAATAAAAAAAATAAGTCTATAAAATTTTAGATTGGATTCCTGCGTCTGATAAACAAAGACATAAAAATTATACATAAAGGTAGATTCTACTTTACATTTATCACCATTACATTGCTAGACTGTTCAAATGTTTCAACTTATAAATACTAAAAAAGACCGAAAAGTATATGAGATCAATGCCAGTTTCAAAGTAAGCAAAGCCAATCTTGAGATTTGTCCAAAAATTAATTATAAATTGAATGCCATAAAATACATTTTATAACCGTGGCCTTATACCGATATAGATACGCAACAAGGCTCGTCGACAGAGGGAAATAGAACCTGTAATTAATTAATAACGTTTAAGCATATATATGTAACAGTAGAAAAGGGTCGTTTGGAGACGATTCATACTCCAATATTTTTTACAACTTAATTTTTACTCACATTTCTTGTTTTCCATTAAAAACCATTGTGGAATTTTTCTTAATTGTATTTTTTGTATGGTGACCGTCTAAACCAAGAATTATTTATGAATATTATGAGAATTGAAAACAAGCGGTCGAGAAATTATATTTGTTGCTTATGCAACTGTTTACGTTACACTAAAAAACTCTTAGAATTTATCAGAGAACGGACTAAATTTTTTTTCGAAATTTTTCGAAAACAAATTAGAATTTTGAAAAGAATTTTGAAAAAAATTTGTCAAAACTTCATTTAAAAAATCTGAAAAAAATTCTCTATATTTCTCGGTGAATTCTAAGAATTTTTCATTCTTAACATTTTTTAAAACAAGCTCATAATTTTGTAGGTAGAGCGTCCAGAAATTTTTCAACAAAATGTTCACTGAGGTCCGCCATTTTGAAAACGACATTTTGAATGGTGAATTAATAACCATCCTATCTTTTAGTATAACTATTTACTCTACCAGATATAGAGATTTAGTTTGATTCGAACACGGTTTCATGTTCAAAAATACGATTATTTGAACAAATGTTTTCAAAATTCCAGAGTTTTTTATGTTTAAACCGGCATATTAAAAAAATGGCGGTAGATATGGCCAATTTTAAACCGGATTTAGAAAGCTCGAGAAAAAATACAATGGATGTGGTTATATCAAAACGATTGAGTGACTTTCTCCATGAGAAAGCACTTGATGAAAAGAAGTCATAATTTAGGGCATTTCAGGACGGAACGGGTTAAATAACTTTAGGGATTTTACCGATATAAACCGATCTGCATCTACTGATGATACCAGATAATGGTGGAGAATGATAAAGGATTGCGATGGTTGCAATTCACGCCTTAGAATGACCATCGTACGTAAATAGAGTGCCTCATCATATGTCCTCATCATCTATCTTAATCATTAGTGATCATCACCTGCTTTGCTAAATTTAAAATGAACCATTGACATTTGATCCTTTTACTACCTAAATTCAGAGAGTAAAATCGAAATTAATGCTTTCGTTTCTTTCACAGATAATCACAGATCAGTTGAAGGACAACGAGATACAGACGAAGATATCGAATGACTGGAAATTCGCAGCGATGGTTATCGACAGGATGTGCCTAATCATTTTTACTCTGTTCACGATAATCGCTACCATCACCGTCCTCTTCTCGGCGCCACACATCATCGTCACGTGATTTTCAAGACCCTCACGAAAACGTAGACGAAGACGACGCAGAAGAAAGGAAGCTTTCTCACAGAGGTGCCGCTGTTGTTACTCACCTAGGGAAAGAAAACTGATATCTCTCTTTGTTATACCTCAATCGATCGCTTTGAGTTTTTTAAGGATGCTCGCGCAATCGCGAGGCGCATTTTAAAATGTAAACGACAAAACAAAGCGAAGCGAAAGTCGAGGAAGAGAACCGGTGGCCATTAAAAGGAGGATGACGAATTGAGTTTGACGTGCGAAAGCTCAAAAGCTCTGTCGTAAAACGCGTACTAAGATCTGGGAACTTCCTTGACGGAAGAAGGTACTCACGAAATTATTGACGAAAGAAACATAAAGCAATACAAGAAAAGGTTCGAGTTTCGCCGCGTCCTTGTGTCACGACATTAAAACAAAAAGAAAGCGAGATAAATGGCCGATCCGATTAGCGACTTAGCTGAAATCGTACACGAAACCGCCTTAGTGACACGCGACAAATACCCTTTTCGTAAGCCAAAAAATATGCTTTCTAAATTTCGCGGGGCCTGTTTGTACCAGTCGCGACACATTATTTACCCTTAGATTATTTGCAAGTCGTTCATTTTAAGTCGTAACTTTGTGTCGATTTGTAAAATTTTACAAACATACGTGTACATGTGCGTGTTCGATTGGCATTATTGCTTGTTTATCCATGCTTGTTTGTGTTTTTCATTCGTGTTAAATTTTATCCTTATTCGTCGGGGAAAGCGACCCTTTTTTTCGACCTTTAAAAAAAAGTTCGCCCCCTTATATATATATACGCAACACGCGGGCGCACGCACAGCGGTCGAGGAGGCATCAAGCGCACACATGAACTTACGTAAACTTTCTCGAGTAACGTGCAAAGAATATGAACTGCCAAGGTGATTCAAATATGCCAGTGAATTTTATTAATCCGTACATACTATATATCATTAGGATATTCATACATACATAAATAAAGTATATAAAATCGAGAACAAGGAAGTGCGATAAAAGCGACGGTGACCCTGGCGAAACGCTTGAGAGAGAAAGAGAGAACGGGATTTATACTACGATCCGAACGTCGTACGGGCAGTGCCGGTGATAAGCGATAGCGAATATACATACTATACATATGAATAATATAAATAAAAATACAAAAAGTTATACATATTATACATACACACACCACACGTATATATACAATATATACATATATACATAGCGCCGTATTATGAATCACGATTCTCTCTTCCTAGGATAAGCACGCGATTGTCCCTTTGAGGCGTAATTGTTATCGTCATTATTCTTAGTAAGTACCTCGTTCACAACTAAAAGAATAAAAGAAAACTACCAAAGCAGAAACACGCGAGTTGATTGACAACGTTCATGTGCCGCCATCGCGCTGGGCGCATTCATTGACGATTGCTTTCGTTCGGTCGTTGTGAACTCGTTTTTACGGATAGGTCTTAAGGGTGTCGTTTTATATGAATTAGATGATAATTTATTAGACGTTTTTAATAGTAGATTTTACATGGTTAATGAATCGTTCGAATTTAATTACTAGGACTAACTCGCTAGTTATTTAATATACATGTATATATATGTTGCGACGTTAATTACTTCTTAATTCATATCATAGAGAATCGAGTTTTCTTCCTCCTCTTCCTCTTCACGAATCAATCCACTCGAGAGCGAGTGACGAGTTTGCGAAACGAAAACGAGAACCGGACCCACGCGGGAAATGTCGTGAGTTTCAAAACGATTTTTAGAACGCAATTCAACGATTGTCGGAATTTGGTGAAAGGGAGACTCTTTCGATGGAGGAAGAACCAAAAAAATCTATCGTCTATCGTTTTAGGAATTTTGGATCCGCGTAGAGCACGCGCGGGTACCTACTCGCCGATTTCACGGAGCGATTCGTCATTCCGGAAAGAGCGAAAGTACAATCTGCCTACAGACACTACAGAGATTTCACTCGAGGAAGAGTGACATTTTCCTCTGGTTGAGTGAAATCCTCGTCCTGAACGAACGGAGAAAATTTTCCTTTAACACTTCACCACACAAAGTACTTCCGGGGCTGACTGGAAGAAGTACTTCCAAACGTCGAAAATTAGTCAAGGAAGTACAAATTAGGAAGCTGAATTGTTAAGGATAACTTTTCTTCGCTCAGACAGGTCGAACGGTCGTCTTCGAAAGGCGCAACCATTTTTTTTTTTTGAAACTCGACGCGCCATTTCGAAACTCGAAGTTTTCGGTTCGCGCGCAATTCGTAGGCGTGGAGAGGAGCCATCTTGTAACGCGCGCTCGCGCGTGATATTTCAACATTGACGACGCGACAACCAATCACGTTAACTCTTAAATAAGTATTAAAGTTGCGAGCTAATCGAAGCGAAGAAAAATGTTGTTGATCATGTTAAAGGAATAAAATTAACTACGATAATTACTAAATAAAACAATAAATAACTAAATAAATTAACAAAGATGAATAATGAAGATAAACGCGAGAACGTGGAATATCGCGCTGCGAAAAAAAATGACACGAATTCCAAATTTCGATCTCATGCGAATGCGAAGTAATGCGGGAACGGCAGTTGGCGCAAACGATGACGATTATTGAAAAACTACAACTATATGCTATACTACAGATTAAACAAAAATAAGAAGTAACGATTAAGCAGGAATTTGGTCGGTAGAAAAGATTGCCTAGCTAGGTTTACGGTTCTCACGCGAGATTTTTCATTTTTTCGGTCGCTTAGAAGCGCTTCGAAATCAGTGGAAGAACACGCGAATCGAGCCTCCAAATAGAGAAATGAATTTTAATCCCATCGATGATGGATTATACGTATCTCGTAGATTCACGTATATTCTGCATTGACGAGTGCACCGAACGAAAATCATTATTTTTCCACTGATGGTCGAAGAGACGATAACCTTACACCAACCGATACATACACACATACAAAAGCTGAACGCGCCGAAGAGAACACGATCGTTCATAGACAAAAATACATTATTAAGTACATTGAAATACATAATAAATAATTACCGATTTCAAGGAGCGTGCGGAGATCATTGATTTTTCGGTGACGTGCGAATTTTGTATCGGTCAAATGATGTTGACAATCGTAGAAAACAAAAGATTATTTACGGTGCGTACTCCGATTAGTCAGCAATTTGTTCCATCGATCGATTCGATTAATTACACTTTGACTCTTTGATCTTCGATTTCAAGTGAGTTCGTGAATTCGCGTGTCTTTTTCCGCTTAATTTTTTCAACTTCGCTTCGAAACGAATTGATGAGTTGTAATCAAGTGGAAATGCGATTTCAATTCATTGGAGTCAAATTCCGGCGGTAGTTAATAAGATTGGTTTAATCATCATTATAGAAAAAGAACAAAATAGTATCACCGACAGTTTTGAACTAGACGTTCCAATGAGGTACTCTTTCTTCAAATCAGGATCTAAAATATTAAATATTTAATTTTCTATCCAATAAGAATTTTAGACCGAAGTAGATTTCCCGTTAAGAACCTGATCAAAAGACATGTTTTCCCAATCAGAGTCCTTCGAGAATGCTACAAAACAGACAACTTAATTCCTCTTGTTTGAATACAATTAGTGATAACAATCATGAATGATTTGTTTCTGAAATTGGCACGTGTTAGTTACTAAAACTTTAATCGGATAAGAGAACGCGAATTCCAAAGTTTTTCGTGGCTGACGAAAAGCTGATCTTTCTACGTGTATCTTTTCTCCAGTTTCTTCTTCGAAGAAAAGTCGACTAATCACTCTGTACGCGTCATCGGGGAAAACTGTCGCGTGCTCCGCATTGCCCTTATTATCGATTTAGCGATGATATTCTCTAGCGAAGAAAGCTTAAACTAAACTAAACTCTCTTTCGACGAAAGCTTATAAAGCGTTATAAAAAAACGAAACTATTAAACGTGTACCGCTAAACATAATCTATACATATTTAAACTATTGAAAGCTAAACTCGTACTCGTATAAACACTAAAATAAAATAATGAAATAATAAATAAACACTAAACGATGAAAAGAGCGCGCAGAACACTTTGCAACACCATTCGAAAATCGGGAGAACTTGGGATCGGGACAGCAGGAACGTGAAAAGTCGTTGATGATGTAATAGAGAAATTTAAAGTAACGACACATCGCTATTGTGAGTTATTTTCTGTACATTGGAGAAAAAACAATTGTCAACAATGTTTCATTATTTAAAATATGAATTTATAATATTTTTGCTAATCTGACTGGTCTAATATTTCCTAAAATTGCCTGTAAATGTTCACTTATATATTTATATTATAAAATGGAATACTCCTTACTTAGTTGTGGCGGGCAGTTAATAAATACAAAATATTTCAATTTTCTGTTTTATTTTCCAACGTTTAAGCCTCTTGCGGTCCATCCTCAGAACTAATTACGATACTTTCCAAACATCATATAATCTGAAAGAAAAGGGGGAAAAAAATTCGTATACAAAAGGTAAAATTAAATAGAAAATTAAATTATATATTTGTTAACTGGACGTTACAACAAAATAAGGAGTATTCAATTTTATGTTATACGTCGAATAAACCACACATCCTGTTGTTATACATTGGGTTTACGTAAAATAACGTTCTGACAAGTCTTTGTGTGCAGAAACGACGATGCGGATTGCCGACGATAAATCGAATTGTATGTTAAAGAAAAAACCCGAAAATAGGCCCGGAATAACACAACATTGGAAATAGCGTAGCTGATTGACGAGATGATAAAAACGCAGGTGAAGAGACAGAGACAGACACATGACACACACTGGAATGCATACGCTCCATTATGTTAGCAATATCGTACTTGTTACGATTTAAAGGCACTCGAAAAGTTTATGTCGTTTCTATGCTTTTGAATATCGCGCTGAAAACAAAATATACATATATATATTTTTCCAAACTCCCCAGTGAAGTCGAATTTTAAAAAGCAAATTGAAAATAACCTAATAACGTATACGAACGGTCTTGCGCAACAACGGGGATGGCGAAAATCACGAAGAACAATAAAAGGAAAAAAAACGAAGCAAACGGTAATGTAAAAACGAATTGTACAAACCATAAAAGCTGCTTTTCAATTGCAGGATACACGAAGCACTTGCACGTTTCGCACGCGATTCTTATAAACTGACAAAACTCATTGTTTACGGATGTTTATATATAAACGAGTAATGTAAATTACTATTCTATCTCTATCTCTCTATCTCTCCATCTCTTTATATCAGAATACGTAATCTCCGACTTACACACGAAATTTCAACGAGCGGAAGCGCGCATAAACGGCGAACGAAACGAAGAAGACGCGAAAGACGGATAAGATTAGATTCTGCTGTAAATGAAATATATTAATAATAAATCTTCCGAAACTCTTATCCCCTACAAGTAATGCAAGATGAAAAAAATATCGGCCGCAAAAATATCGGGCGTCGAAACTGCGAATCGCGTCGGTTATATGAAGCGAACGAAACGAATGTGTAGGCTGATATACGTTGGGAGTCGTTCGAAAGGACAAATGTGTGCAACGGTAAGCATTTGCGCCAAATAAATATAATAATAATACGTAATTATATATAAAGAGTGTCTTTTTTTACTGTGTTTTGGATTCATTGGCTGGCGCGATTTAAAACAAAAAGACGACGATTTTCTTCGGCCATGAGCCGTGATCTCACTTTTCAGACGGATAAAAAGAAATTAAACATTTTAGCGCCTCGACGAACAGCCTGGTCTAATAAATAGTAAATTCGTATTGAACAAAAGTAAATAACTACAAAGCACGTTTGTTATATTTCTACGCTGGGCTCTTGTTCGAGGTACTTATCATATAATAAACGCGTGTTGATTAATATACGAGAATGATGAATCCCCTGTTATAACTGGTGAGAACAAAATCGCCGCATTGTAATATTATGATTATTATTATTGCATTATTATTATTATATTATTATTATTACTATTAAACAATTATTACGTTATTATGAAATTGTTGAAATAAACGGAACGACAAAAAAATACAGCGTTTGTTATTTACATTTTGCACCTACTCCCAACGCACTTGCGAGCATTATCTCGCAGTTTTACTTCTTTTCGAAATACCATTAATATTCAATATAAAAAGCTGATCAAATTATCTTGTAGCGCACCACTTTGTCAATTCTAATCTCTCGTAATACTAAAAATAGTCGATGTATGTGTGGTTTTCCAATAATATGCAATGCCTTATCAGAATCATTTCGAACCCTGAACAACAAATTATAAACGCTTGGATAATTAGTCTCATGGCAATATGTAACACTAAACCCTATAGAGACTGCCAAATGGTGCCCTAATTGACATGATGTTTTGTTTTCGACAATACCAATCTCCAAAAGGTAAGTGTAAAACTTGCATGAACCAAATCGACCGTTCCGATATGGTGACTCATTGCAACAAAAAACTAAGTATTAGCAAAGCAATGTACTAATCCACAACTTTATGAAAATGGTGTTGAAACTGAATGATCTGATTTCTATATTTTCGTCAGCTTAGTAGAGGCTGTAGTCACAATATACAATTCTAAGAGAGAACATGAAAAATTGAAGAATGTTGGAATCATTGGCTCTAATTAAGCAGAACTCTTCGGATAGTTAAGGAAGCTCATTCTATTCCGTAACTAGATGAGCTTCCTCTACTAACATAGCAAACCGGACTAAATTCGCCTTATTTTTTTATAGTTGTATCATTAAGAAACGTGAATATGGTAACAGAATATGAATGAAACTAAGGCTAATTTTCATAATTTATTTTAATAGGATGAAGCAATTTTTTATTGTATTTTTTTTAAATATTAGTATAAGTAGTAAAGTATATAAATGCTTGTTTGTTTAATAATATTGAAAGAAAACGTCAACGTTGGGTCGTGGCTACTGATATAAAGCACTTCTTGAAGTTCTCAACCTGGAACAAAAAATGAAAAAGATTTTGAAATTACACACTAGTCTAAATCGTAGGACTTCACAGAAAATTGGTTTTTACAAAAATATAGTCAATATGAAGGAAAACATGTTTTTTATCATAAAATTGGTCTATTTTCGGCCATAAAAGGTTAAAATTCAACTTATGATAGAATTCCTACGTTTTGTACTAGAAAATATAATTAAGAACCCAGAAAATGTTACGGCGGTCGGTTAAATAATGAATGTGCTAAAATCATGCCTACGTACTAAAACGTAGTTTCGGGAAAAACTGATTTAAAGTTTTTCATCTAGGACATCTATCACTTACTTTTAATCGGCGATGCCTGACTTCTAATTTTTCTCACTACAAAAACAACAATAAAATTGCAAGAAACATACGCAATATTAAATACTTTCTTGTCGCTAGAAATACTTTATGGAGGCATTGACGATTTCGAACGTTTGTAATTTCTATTTTGAGAATTCAAATATTACCGACATCTAAAGATCAAATCTAGTACACGAAAGAATTTTCTTATTCTACAATAAATATTTCAATACAGTTCTACGTATAAGTTAAAAGTATTATGACTCAAACCAATCACGATATGTAAGACACAAGTTATATCATACCCAGGCAGCAGAAAATAAGATAAATATTATAATTTAAGGTGCGGTCGGGAGTTACACGTGTTCGAAATCGAGAAATCGACATTGTGTTATCCATCTATATTTTGCCTCTTAAAAACAAATATAGCAATAACAATTGGCGCTCGGCTATATCCTGGCCGCTATCTTGAAAAAAAAAACAGACAACAATCGTATATTTTTGTTATAATTTTTTGCATTTAACTTGTTATATATGAATTGCACAAAAAATATTTCTAACCAAAAATATACAGCATGAAATTTCTAATAAAAAAGGTGGTATGTATTTGTAATCGTATTCGCAAAAGGAAGCCCGTAAAATAGTGATGAAAGTAACTAGTCACTTTCGCTTGTGTGCTTTTAGCTGAGTTTCCTGCATTTTCCATCTATCGGTAACAGATACCAATATAGATTTAGCTCGTTTAACCATACCAACGAGGTCGTCGATAAAATAAAATGGTTAAGTGGTAATCTGGTGATCCTAGCAATTGAAATAAAATAAATCATAAATCTGAGTTCACTAGGAGCCACATTCTATACTCTTCTAAGTTGATTGAATGGATGAAAAAAGAACAAATTCGATCTTAAAGTACGTTCCTGTAATGGTCTAGTACGCCTCAACTCATGCGAGTTAGGCCTGTTTACAAACTTGTCCCTTAAAACAGAACAGTCTTTATTGCCACCAACTAAACTACGTACAAGTAGAAGATCGTAATAGTGGTGCAGTGCTGTAATAGTGGAAATATTAAAAGTACTCAATATTAGGCCTAAATCATGACCAAAGCGATCCAAAGGTGTAACAGTTTTCCACGACTGGTACCTTAAGAATTGACATTGAGTCAATTCCAATTTCGTGATATTACAGGAGAGGTGAGACGTCGAAACAGATGAGCAATAAGTAAGGGTAGGTAAGATCAGCGTGTGATATTAGTCTATTATGATACATCTGCGGTAAACTCGTAATTATTGCATGAGTACAAGATTTAAATTATGAGGCTAAGGCGAGTGCTTTAACTTCGCACGAATGCAGTTATCACTAGTACGCACGAGTATCATATACTATTTTTTTTAACACGTTAAAAAAAATAGTATACGATACGCGTGCGCGTAGGTGATTCGCGCACGAGCGGAGTTGGCGCCCGAGCGTAGCTAGGGTGCCATAGACGCGAGTTATGTACTAACGTTATGTACTATTTTTAAACACTGTGCGGAAAGTTCTGGCTTACCGCAAGGAGAAATGTACGGAAAATTGAACGGAAAATTGAACGGAAAAGTGAACGATTATGGATATTACCGAACGGGAAACCTGTACGGTTATGGATGTTACCGCACGGTTTAGTGTGAAACTCGACCTTTCCGCAAGTGTTTGAAAAAATAGTATATGATACTCGTGCGGATTATTGATAACTTACCACACAATGTACTATTTTCAAACATTGTGTGGAAAGATCACCCCATGAGTTGATAAATTTTCAGGGAGTACAAAATGTTCATCTGCGGTGGAAAACACAATATACGTTTCCAATATAAACAAACAACGTGATTCGACTCACGCATTACGAACTTTGCTTAGAAACAAAGAAAAATTATTTATTTACCGCACGGGCAAACAGTACGATTACTATGGATATTACCGTACAGTGATTAAAATATGATCTTTATACATATATTATACATACGGGATCTCCATAAAACGCGCGAAGAAAGGCATACAAATCCAATAACTTTGATAGACTTATTAACAACATGCAAACAAATGGTTTTGAAAATTTAATGATTTGTGAAATAAAACTCCTAAATCTGATATAGACTCAACTGATTCTAGCTATAAACGTTACAACAATTATAAACACAGTCAAAAGTCTCAATATGTTTAGAGTAATGCATCGCCTTACATTTCTCTGCATTCAAAGATAGGCTATTAGCGCCTCACCACCATAAGAAAGCGTTTAAATTTTTCTGAAGATGGGAAGCATCCATTGGCGATTTTATCTCCGATAAAAGCTTCACATCATCAGCAAATAACAAAATCTTCGAGTATTTTAATTGAAAAATAACGTCATTGGTGTATAAAATAAAAAGCAATGGACCGAGATGGAACACCTAAAAAAGTAGAAAAACTAAAAAAAAAGACAAGGACAAAGGACAAAAATTTCCGGTTCAATGAAAATTTTGTCCATTCGGGGGTCGGCTCTGTGGTGGAGAGGTACAAGACATAACTAGGCAGACACACAACACCCACCCGGAGCCAGTCCACCCTGCCCCAATACCGGTACCGCAAGTAGATTCGGCGGTCTGTGCCGTAGCTAGTATACAACGCGGGGATTATCCCATCTTTATCCGAGATAAGACCTACGACCGACCGTAAATAAGACGCTAACGATACCGATAACTGCCAACGGGAGTCGGCAGCGGTTTTAAATTCGTACCTTCGCCTAGTAAGGTTTCCTGGTTATTCCAAACACTGAACGTAAACGGAGAAAATTGCACGGACGGGGATTCGAACTCAGAACCTTCGCTAGGTTTAGTTTCCCGCCGCGCCGTCTACCAGAAAAACTAGTTGATATAAAACATTTTAAACTATGCGTGCGTCAAAATGATATGCGATGAAACCCAATGTATAAAGGAGCACCCATGCCGAACCTTTTAAGCCTGTCAATAAGAATCGAATAACCCCCCCCCCCCTATCACAAGCTTTAGAAAAACTAGGTAAATTGTGTCTTCTTGATAATGGCTGTAAGTTACAATCCCATTAATTGATATAATCGATAAAAGATGCTTGTCAATATGGACCTATCCCTCACAAACCCATGCTGCAGTCTCGTGATGCAGTAGTCACCCTCTTAAGTCATGCCATTTTATATGACCTTCTTAAGTCACACGCTCGGGGCAATATGGCGGCTGACCCTCTTAAGTCATACTTCCCCTGACCTCCCACCACTGCTGCTTTCTGTCACAGACACATACTTCAGCCCGAACTTTCGTGTCAGGACTCAGTCCAGTTCAGCGTAATCTGTTGAGAGCATGGCTGGATTACATGAAGGCATATGATTCAACATCGCAAGACCTTTTAAGATCGTTGTTCAAATACCTTCATGTCCACCCAAATATAGAGAGAAATGTAGAGGACCTAATGCCTGTTTGAAAAACGAGCTTTGTCATCACTTCGGGTAAGCATAGAACCACATCTAGACTGGTTCAATGACAAAGAGGTATTGCCTCTATCCGTTGCTCTCTGACAATTTCTAGGGGGCATGTGTGGGCGGCTTGGTGAACGTGGTGCATAAGATCACCCATCTATTCTATATGGATGATCTTAAATTATTCGTATCTGGTGAAGATCTATTACATTGATCTCTGAACATCACCCTCGCATACTCGAGAGAGATATAGGTATGGAATTCGGATTGGACAGACGTGCAGTCGTTCATTTGCAAAGAGGAACATCAGACTTCATTAATACCGATATGGAGCTCGTCACTGAAAAGTTATCTGTCATCTTAGTGCCGAAGAATGCTACACATACCTAGGCATGCCTCAGAGGCTGTCCAGGATGTGCAGGCTGCTAAATTGACCTTCTTTAAATAATACCGGCGCTTTCTCCGTCAGATATGGTCATCAGAATTGACGGAAAAAAATAAGGTGGCAGTCACGAATATGTTGCCCAATGCTTTATTCATTTGGAGCACTTAAATGGAACGTTGATGAGCTATGGGGTCTTGACCGATGCATACGGAAGACGATTTGTATGCAACGCAGTTTGCATCCAAGATCTTCCGTGGAACGACTAGATACTATCATCTCTGCAGCGCTTACGGTATTTACGAGAACCTAGTTTTGCCATATATGTCCCAACTGATATTGAATCCGTAGTCGAGAATGATACTGGACTTACTCATTCCAGACTAGCAGGCAAATATTAGCCAATAATCCTGACATTGTCCTTGTTGGCTTTGACGAATAATCCATCTACATCATCCAGTTCTCTGCGCTAAAAGAGATAAATGTAGTCAGCAAAAAGGACGAAAAACTGATGAAATATCTATTACAGTTCGAGATCCGCAAATGTTATCGAGGAATTATAGTCAAGCTCGTTGTGCTTATAATTGAAGTGCTGCGAGGAATGGGAACAACTTTCCTCGAAAACACCAAAAGTATTCCGGCCTGTCAACAATGTGCAAATTCCACCACAGGCCGAATGCAGAAAGCAGTGCTTCTGGGATCACTCCGTCTACTGAGATCATACGAGATCCTGTAACCACTAACCCAACGGTAGATGGAGTGGTTGCAGTAGTGTAATGGCCCCGTGCAATTTGCAGTGGAAGAGATGAATATCGTAGTTCTTTTCTTGTGCAGACTGCGCACGTAGATTATGGAGGGACAAGGAAGTTTAGGGTGTTAGTCAGTAATCCTTTCCGCTAATATCAAAGGTAAAGGAGTTCGAAGATGGGGTTTCCCAACGTTCCCACCCCCCTATGGTGCTTGATGCACCCCGCCCCCTCCCCCCTAAAAAAAATAATAATAATAAGGGGGCGAGATGGTTACGACGGCATGCAACTTGTTTCGCAACCTGACCGTCACTGAAGGTTCTGGGTTTGCTACATTACAATCACTTACCTCATGGTTTAGGGTGTGGTTGCAGCAAAAGTTTACGTTGATCTGGTAGAGATTTTTCACTTTTCTGATCGACCGAGATAAGACGCCAATATTGTTATTGAAGTTATTATTAAAATAATAAAATAACAATAACAATACAACGAAACGATGTTGACAAATGATTTTTTGGTTTAAAACACAATTCTAATGTTTGAAAAGTTTCCATTCTATTTATAGTAATCTTAATGATTTTAATTGTGAAATAATACTTCAATACTTTTTTTTATGCTTTACGGAATATAATTTAAGAAATATATTTATCAAGTGGTGACAAAGCCAACCGAATACGTAATGTGAATGTTTCGATTGCAACGACTGATATATACTCGAACCTGAAATACATGCTGAAAGGACCATTTTTCATACCGATGCCATTCAACGTTGCATGCGAAATAGCTTTAGTTTGGACTAAGAACATCATCTCACACGTGTACATTGTTTACGTAACTATCCCGCCAATCTCTCAATAAACCCAATTAATTTTACCGTTTTGAGCATATAGATGTTACGCAAGTGACATACAAGACAATTTGATTCAAAGTAGTATCTCTGTTGATAAAATGAGAAGGGACATCGAGCCAAGCTGACATAAGCCATCCATCAAAACAGATGTACATGGATCAAAGTTGAACTTGACCTCTTTTCTATTCATTTTAGCCTAGTTTATCAAGTGGAATCCTATGCCGATGCTTCCCCCATACTGCCCTATTTAGTTCGTACAACATCGTTGCAGAAGATTTTACGATTGGTCGTTACGATTTTGTAGATATTTAAAATATCTTTTTATTTATTGATGTCAAAAGCAAGACATTTAATCATTCATCGTATATTTCTATTCGTAAATATGGCGCATTTGGCACATATGTAACTATACACTGCTTAAATAAATTAATTATACAGCTCTGTTCATTTGCTCTATTTCACCATTCCCATCATGATATTTCCATGATGCTCTTCACCTTCTCCATCAATGATATTTCCTTGGATGTTTCCCACTCTTACTACTTATTATTCTAAGTAGAAACTTTTAAAATTTACCTTTATGCCATGCCTAGTGTTCTGGGTTGATTTTACCAAATCTTGCACCTTATTCCTTTTCTGATTTGATATTTTTTAGAATGCAATGAATTAAATAGAATGCTCCAAAATATGACAATATGAAATTTTACAATGAATCCCGCTTTCTATCATTTATTCACTATTAGTGTGGCGTCAACTTTGTACATTGGATTAACACAAATGTTAACCATAAAACGTTTAATTTTCGACTAGCAAAATAAAAAAAAAAATAAACACACGATACGGTTTTATGAATATTCTTTATCTTTTAAAAAATCTTATCACACGGTTCAATATTTGTTTATATCATTATAAGAATCACTGTTGAATTTTTAATGAAAACAGTGATTATTTAATTATATATGCTACTGTGCATAATATCACAAGAATGTATTTAATAAACAGATGAAAAAAGCATTTAAAAGATAAACATATATCACTGTTTAAAGCAGTAATTATTAGTCTGTGCATGGAATTAATTAATTTTATTATCTTTGTGCTGTAAAAGACCACCGGCAAAGATAGAAATATTTGAAATCGATCTATCAAAGTGCGATATGTGAAAATGCTCTTATCATAATGTGAGACGCATTCCGTTTTGCAATTCATAGTGTAGTTATAAAACTGTTTTTAAAGAAAATACTCTTATTTAATGCCACTTTTTCGTTTTTTTTTTTTAGATCTTTGCTAAATTCATCAGTTTGATAGCTTTTAACTACTTCTTGATTATGTCACCTTTTATGTTATGAATATAAATATATACAAGTGAATATCGAAACAAGTTAATTCTGAATTCATTAAAAGATAATTACAGGAGAGGAATTAATGAAGAAACGTAACCCACTTAATTTTAACCAAATAATCAAATTAGTAAGAGACGTATGTCGAATTTTTTCGGTATATTAAAGTTTGCCGGAACGTGTACATTCAATAACAATTTCATGAACAAAATCACGAAAAAATATAGTTGTTTAACGGGAAGAAATGGATGTTACCCTGATAACATGCTGATAGTATCGGGTATCATCTGTTGATATTCAGTGCCATCAATATGTTATCCGGTAACATCAAGATCTTATCGGATGCAATATGTTTTTCTCGATGTTATAATAAAAGTTTTAATTTCAGTTTTTAAACATTTAAAAAAGTGAAAAAATTTGAAGTTATAGTACCCGGAAGTACTATATGAGTATATTTTAGACATGGAAAAAGATCATCTTTTAATATACAATTTATATAATAAAGCCTTTTAAGAAAAAAAAATTTTGATATTTTGAAAATTCTACTGTTGTGTCTAAAACAGATATTTCTTACTAAGTAAACGATGCTTGATTTTTTATTGTATAACTGCATATCAAATTACAGCCTATAAAAAGACGTGTCGAAGCTTTATACACTATAATTCTCCAACAGTAGTTGTTGACATGATGCGTCATTACAGATAAAGATAATTTTTATTGAATGTTTATCAATGAAAAAAATAACATTTTTATTGAATGTTTATCAAACATACATTGCTTACACGCTCTGAGCGCCAGCAATCGCAGTCATAAAGATCGTATAATTAATGACGAGCAATGCGCCGGACTTCAATCTTCTCTATGAAGCGAGCAGAGATTCCGGAAGAGATTGACGGCCGAAGGCCGCAGGGTCGATATTTTCGTTTCCTCTTGTATGATGACATATGATACCGTTGCAGAATTGATTTTTTACTTTTCTTTCATCATCGATTTTCACTGTTTGAATGAAAGCAGTAAAAGGACCGAATTCACAATGCAAATCAGATTGTAAAATTTAACTTTTCAGTATTGTCTTATATATGTGTTTTACATTTTTTTGTTGTATTTTTTATAATTCATATTGAATTTATATTAAAACGTCTTATATAGAATAAACTTTACATTAATTCAAACAATTGTAATTAAGTTTATCAGTTTATTAGTCGAATAATAAAAATTCAATTTTAATATTTTTGATGGAATTTAATATTAATGCAGCAGATGAATAGCTAATATGAATTTCCATTTGATTGGTTGGCAACGATGTAGGCGCACTAAATTGCTTATTCGAGCACGTTTGACACACAGCTATCTATAAATTATAGTAAATAATCCATTCTAAATATTTGTAAATCAATAGTAATTGGATTTACCTAAAAATTTTAATTTTTATTATCTAATATAGTATTATTTTAACTGAAATCCCGACATATAAAAAGTACATTGGCAGTTACAACATAAATAAATAAATAATCACAATACTATCATTCAATAAATTTAGAAGATATTCGCCAGACTAATTAAGTCTAATACATGCAATTGGCTATTTTCTTTTATTGCAACTATTTTATTAGAATTATTTAATTTCACGTTATATGTTATAATAAATATAAATATGTAATTTCATTCCGTAAACTGTATTTAGTTATATAGTATCTCTTCATTGCAAATATAATTTACTTCAAATTTAAGGTTTCAAACTAAAAAAAAAGATGTTTTCGTTTAAGAATTTAGTTTCTATGGTTTATTATAAATAATACATATATACCAATGACAATTTTTTACGTCACTAGTAGACAGGTTTATCGTCTAATAGGTTTATTTACATATTTCTTAATCCAAGAAAATATTGTTTAAAAATGAATATAAGTTGTCAATGCATTTTTTTTTTGGCGAGGCTTAAGAAACATCACCTATCATTTAATAAATAAATTATTTGTCTAAGAAATAAGCAGATGCAAATTTATTAGTTCAATAAAACATTAGCTAATGTTTAGATTTCTAAACCTTGTTAACAAACATTAAAAAACCAGACTGACAACTTAAATAAATGCGTTGATAGTACCGTAGAATTTTAGTGAATGGAAGAAGTTCTTTTTTCTTTCTTGTTCTTCTATCTTTTTTCACAATAACTTATTATATAGATATCTTACCAGAAAAAAATCTCCAATCATTAAAATAAGCAACCATTCATAAGATTTCAACAAGAAATTTCTTTCATACATTTATATCCGAGCAATTTCAAACATCTTGATTCTATGCCGATATACTGTAGCCTTGACTGATGTGACACAAATATATATTCCAAGTTCTATGTCAGAGATAACTAGCCAATATCAAGTCAAGCTAATGTCATACGACGTATCTCTCTATGTTTTATCGTCTTTACTAAAAAATGAAAGCAGTGTCGGAATTTGCAGTAATTGAAACTCAATAATCCAATAACTTCTACAGTACTAAGTTGTCATTACAATCAGTCATTTATAATTATTTCAATCTGGAACAAAAAGTCAGTTTTTTGCACGGTTTAATTTGATATTTAAATCTCCGCATTTCTCAGATATTTATTTCATGAATTTATAACACTATGCATAATAATTTATTGATTTTAAATAAGCATAAACAAAATAATAATATATACAAATTATGATCTTTAAAAAGAAATAATTTTTGTGAAAGCCACCGCTATACCATATTTTTTACGACGCTAATTAAAAATTGGTGCTCAGAATTTTAAAATTGAAAATGGATGATCTAATATGGCGGACAAATATTTTTTAAATATTCGACTGAATTAGACAGAACTTTGTAGCGGGGTGTGCGAAATAGGAATTTGATTGCGGAAATCTAAAATCCAAAATGGCGGATACAATATGACGGACAAAAATGTTTAAATTCCCAATAGCATCTTGTTTTTCTTTATTTTTTGAAATCGCTGACCGGAATCCATCCTCAGAAATATTAAATTCAAAACGTCGCATCCAATCTGGTCAATAAAATTTTAAAATTTCAAATAAATTCTACGAAAGTTAATATATACCTAAATATGTTAAAATACACACTAATTTAAAAGTAAAAATTGGGAATCAACAATATTGGATCTGCTATTGTAAATTTTAATATTTGTATGACAGATTTATAATCAGCGACCCCAAAATTCTCGGAGGAAAAATACTAACGCGATTTAGATGTGCAAATCGTGATACGAATAGTTAAAATATTTCACAAATGTATATCCGATATATATCTGCCACAAGAATCTTTATTTATTTATTTGTGTTACTTACTTGTTTGTTTGTGTCATCATCAAAATGATGTTGGATGATACGATGAAATTTTCCGAAGCTACAGATTGACGGTGACGCACTATTTGCACAAATTACTCCGGGTCTTTAAAAAGAGCATTCACCATTTGGAGATGCATTTTGAAAACGTGAATATATTTTCGTAATCAGCAACTCAATAAAGGTTCGGGTACTGAAAGTCATAACAATGAGTATTTTCACCCGTCACTTTCGATTATCTAGAATCTAATCTAGGAGAAAAAGTACGTAGTCATGAATTTCGCAAAAATATAGTGATTTGTGTATCAGATCCTGGTGGCAAGACAATTATTATTCAAAAATCGAATGTATGTGCTCTTTAGTGCACGCTTTATTTGAACTATTTGGGGTCATTTGAAATTAAGTCAATCGTGAGTTTTATAGACTGTTGTGAAAAATCATTAAAATTGTATTTTTCTAAAGTGTTCCCTTTTTAGATATTTCTAAAATCTTCAAATTATTTTTATATCTATCACTAAAACTGATGGAAAATCTCAACGGAAGAATAACCATTTAGAATAATAATAATATTTATTAAACGTATTTCAATGTTTATCGGACGTCTTAAGGAGCTTTTGATAAGTATAAATTGCTTTTTATATACATAAAATGTTTTTTAGATTAATCGATGTACTTCCGCATGTAGTGCGTGGCACATCTTCAAAAGTCAACTAAAATAAAGACATAGTCTATGATCTCGCACAAACGGCTCTTTATCGTCAATATATTTACCCAACTTTCATAAAGATTTCCATTGTCTTATTCACTCCTTATTGATAAAATATATAAGGGAAAGACATAGTGCTCTGCTTATCACTTATACTAGGCATATGCGTAGATGGCAAACTCAGTAGCTCGTAAATGCTAATTCAATTTTTTACACGTCAGTCTGACAACTCCGCGCATCCAGATCATTTAAAGTTTTAATATCGCCTCCAAGTTAACATCTCTTCCAAAAAGTTTTTCATCTACTACTATTCAGTAAGTACAAACATTTATGGAACTTTTTAAAATTAATGTTGTTCATTAAAAACATTCTATCGGTACTACTGTTTATTGTTTTAGCTTTTTTTGTTTTCGTCTAGTTTATTCGTCTTAGCTTATAATTCTATCTTAATTTTACTATCTTATACTTAATTATACTAAGTACCTTTTTTACGAAATTGATTGTTGTAATTTATTTTATTAGTCTATTAATATTTTAATATTATCAGAATACATTACACAATCTTTAATAGTTTTCAAACTATGTATAAAATTATTCGACTTTTTGTCCTAGTGATCTGTTAATGTGCATTCACACACCCACACACTTTTACCATGAATTTGTCTTCACATTTAAATCAAATTTGGCAATAAAGCAGGCTAACTTTCGAGAGTCAGAACTGACATGATGTATTCGTTCCGAAACTTGATATTTTACGTGAATGGTCGTTTAAAATATTTTTTAATTATGGTAACGTCCGGTAATTGTTATTCAATTATTTTGTGATTTGCTTTTGTAACTTTATTACACAATTTCTAATTATGTATCTCAGATAATTTACTAGTACGGTTTAAAATTATGCTCAACTAATTTTGAAAATAGCTTTTTCATGTTTGCAAATTTTTATATATCCTTTAAACTTTCTCATCTTATTGTAGTGTTTTATTGATTCTATAAAATGCATATAAAGTGAGTTCTTCCAGTCAGATAGTAGAGAATGCCGTGTTTAATATAAATATTCTGTGTGGAATTAATACGACCTGACGGGTTAACTCAACCACCTAACAAGTTCCTTATTTTATACCGAATACAATTAGTGTAACCTAGCTTCACTTTGAGCATAGTCCGCTCACCACTCTGTAGAAGTAGTTGTCGTTGTTGCCTCTAGAACGATAACCGATATGCTTTGTTTTCATGATAGAAGTGTCAATCAAATGCCATCGATTACGATGTATAGTTTATATAATTTTATATATCGTTTGCAGTATTTCGGAAATCCAGTCAATGTGTACACATTCTGCTAATAAAGATACAAAAAGAGTTCTGACAATGATTTGCAGGTTAACTTAATCTTTTAATTCAGACTAAATGTAACCAGGCCAAGTTCTGACCAGACTAGTCGGTTGAGTGATGTTTTGAGAAACGTGAGAACATCAACTAAATTCTAGTCGGGTATCTGGAATGTATTAAATCCTACACAAAATTCTGTACGGAATGATATGAAAAAACTGTATGGATTTAGCATCTATTAAACAGAATTTATTCCAAGAAAGTTTGACTCTATACCATATAAGAGAGTATTTACATAACAAAATCACAGCGTGTATCGAGGAACGTTTTTCCTAATTAAATTTTAAAATATTTCAAATATTTGGATTTGAAAAAGTAAAAATTTTCATTGACAGTGTCTTGAAGAAATGACCTTGATATAATAGTGCAAATTTATACCTTACTTTTGTTATAAGTATCTATTCTATCCATTAATAAACGCAGAGACATTTTTGTTCAGATTGTACGATAAATACGGTTCAAATTGTTTCCAATTTCATTTGTCAAATAATCACCAAAAGAGTCTTAATTTTCACAATTTTCCGGTAAAAATGTGAGTGGAACCTGCCATTTTATACGTGCAATTTTTCAACACGTTCCGTACAAAATCAAAAAATCTATGGCTCCATATCTTGAACTCTCACAAATAGCTGTCTCTTAAAATTGTAAATGCGAATAAATAAATAATAACTGAAGAAAGCACACATTGGTTGCCGAAACGTTTTAAGAATTAACATTTTCGTCGTTTATTCTATGAACCGTGACACCGAAAACCTCAAAATTCTTTTTAAAAATTTTACCTATAATCTCCAAAACAATTCTAAACACGTTATGTCATTTTGTTTTCAAGATTTGACAGTCTCTTTTTATGCATTACAGCATTAATGTTTTTCGGTGTTGTTTAACAATGCACTACATGTAAATTTAAAGCTATCATTTTTAGTTACAAATAAATTCACTATCTATAAGTGCGAAATGATTTAAAAATCATTCTGTTTGATTTCTTCTTGACCGCTTATTAAATAAAGTGCGAAAACCTTAAGGACTTCTAGGAGGTTCTTGGTGAGACAGTCCAAAAATAATTTTAAAAAACAATTTAAACTCTCGATGCGAGCCTTCTTCAGTATAATTTAAGACTTATAAATGAAATTGAAATTTAGTTACATATCGAAAAATCCGTTGATGGAAATGTGAAAATTGTCCCCAGAGATGTAAACGACTGGATTTTGTTCGTCTTCTAGATACCGTCTCACCAAGAACCTCCTAGAACTCCTTAAGGTTTTCGCACTAAATTCAATATCTTTTATGCAATGAAAATATATAAAACAACACGAGTTTTAAAACGATTTCTAAACATAATCTGATTAACAAACTTTAGAAGCATCTTAACGTTTTGAAAAGAGGCTTATCAAATCACATTTAAAGAGCCCATACTTCAGACAAAAATGTTAATTACTATGATATAATTGATATGATTCTTATTTTTCAGACAAAGCCACAACATGACGCAACCCGTTTGCATACAAGATTTTGAAAATTATGCACTCAACAAATTATCACCAGCAGCACGAGATTATTATCAAAGTGGGGCTGGCGCAGAAGATACATTGAATTTAAATAGGAATGCCTTCAAAAAGTAACGTATATGCATTGTATTATCCTTTTTAATTGTTTTCTTCACTTTTTAGTCTAAATGTATTACAGACCGCTCTAAAGAAAATGATAGTTTTTTATTAATACTATCTTAGTATATGATGATGAGAAACGGTAACTGATAACAATAATGTGATATAATCAGGTTGTATTAGCAATGGTAGGCTAGCGATCGTGGAGAGAGGGCATCATCCATATATCCTGGATTTGAACCCGTGCTAGAAAGGTTCATCTCAAAAACCCGAATTTAAAAAATCCAAAACATTGAAAAATCGACATTTAAAAAGCTGAAATTCTTGTTTTCATGAACATTAGAGCTTTATGACTAATTGGCTTTTTGACAGTCATCGTTTTTTGAGCGTCAGCTTTTTGAATGTCGATTTTTCAATGTTTCGGATTTTTGAAATTCGGTTTTTTGACATATGCCCTGCTAGAAGTTTTACTTAAAAAAAAGTTTTGACCAAAAACATAAACGACAATATTTCATATTTAATTCTTCTAAAAATGATCGTACTTGTTAATATACGTTTTTGTTTTCGGTATTCTGTGTTTTACACATGAAAACATCTTCTTTTGTAGTTTTAACTCATCGATTTTTACATGGTCCAGGCAAGCCAATTCTTTTTCTGGCATCATTTCCTTTCTGGAATTGAGCCCCACAGTTGAAAAAAAAACAGAAAAAAAAATTGGCACGCCTGGACCATGTAAAAATCGATGGGTTAAATTGTCGTTAGTGCTTCCCCTTACACAGTCATAATTTTCTAAATATACTTTTGTTTCAAGCATCCTAAACTTCATTACAGTAATTAAACTTTTAGTTCATTTATATACTTTAGAATTGTTATTTGTGTTGTTTAAATGCAGTTGAGGATCTATTGAGCTATTGTTAGAAAGTTAGTCAAATTTACACAAAAAATGTTGTTTAGTGTATGTATTAATAAAAACCATTCCATTTGAATTATGTTAACATAAGCCGATGTCGCGGTTTATACCATCAATAGACCAGGTTATAACTAAAATAATTTAATTTTGTAGGGTGTTATGGAATATGAGGTGCAACACCATTGGTTTCTCGCTCTTTCTGACCTACAGTTCGATATTGAACAAAATCGTTTGCTGCCATGTTTGTATCCACAATAACTTGTTTTTGACATGTAACTTACGAGAAAGCTCGCAATCAGGTTAGCTGTACATCCATCGATTAGTTAAATTTCTCGAGAGAATATTTTTCGCGCTTTATTTTATGTGTTTCTTGTTGAGTTGTTAAGTGTTTTTGAACACCCAAAGATATTTTGTGTTTTCACTGCATTGTATTGCATACAAATCAATTTTTGCAAAATTCGTATTTGGGGTGATGTACAAAATTTCTTTTTTTACTAGTTCATCGATATTTTATGATAAAACACGTGTATATACAGGGTGTCCAAGAACTCAGTTACTATATTTCAAGAAGGTATTCTCTGTGATATTAAAGACTAAAAAAACTTCTGAAGAAAATCTTTTTTCTAAACTTTAATTCTGAACCTCAGATCCAATTTTGGTAGACGACTTTTTTGTTTGAAATATCATGGAGAATCACCTCCTGAAATAATGTAACCCAGTTCGTGAACACCCTGTATTAGGGAAAGTGGTTTTAGTTTTAGTTATATTCCACGAAACTAATGCTAACTAAATTAAACCTACAAAAATAAAGACATCGCTCCTCTTGCGAATTTTAAGCAAATTTTTGTCCTCTTTGGTGGAATTTTCACTTTTCAGAAGTCATTCTGTATCTTAGTGGACATTATGTTGCAATCAGATTTGGATTAATTGGCATTGAAAAATCCTATATTTAACATTTAAAGCAATTTACATACTCGAATTTTACAAGTGTAGGGCACCACGCAACCTTTATCGACAATGCCAAAACAGACGTTTTCGAAAATTCAAAAAATGTTTAATAAAAATTTTAAATTTTGAAAATCTAAACATGCAGAAGTGTTTCATATTAATTCCTTTAAATTATTTGATCTTGAAATATTTCGAATTTTGATGGTTGGCCATATTTTTCGATCATCTCACAACACCCTATATGTTAATTTTAATTTATTTTAGCTAAACTATTTCCGTGACGTCAATAAATACTAAACATTTCAAATATATATTATGAGGTCTTGACCCACGGATCGCATTACCTAGGCCCCGTAATCGGCAACCTTGAACTAATCTAGGAGCTACCTTTGTTGCCGCTGTCTTTTATATGTTCCCACTTGAAACAATATTTTTTTTATGTATTTTTGGCCGCTGAACACGAATTTTTTGGGTGGAATACTCAAAAGTGGTCGGTTAATTGTTTATAATAATTTTTTTAAAACAATTTAACAATTTTGTTCCTTTTGCCCCGGAAAAAATGTTTTCATGTTTTTTTTTGGGTAATTTTGAACAAAAAAGGTCCTTAGTAACTTTCATGTAGGATGACAACTTTTGGAGATAAAAATTCCCAAATTTAAAAAAAAAAGTCGATTTTCGCTATTTTTGACACACTATCACACTAATACCGATGTTTTTTTTTTAAATCCACCAAGGCTTAAACTTTTCTTCTGTTAAGGTAAACGTACCAATGACGAGACACGTACCCATCGCTAGACAGACTAAGTGATATTCGTTTGTTCTCTAGACAAGCATTAGGTTGTCCAGCTATAGGATCGTTGTACTAACCGTCCAGCTATTGGTACGTTTACCTTAATATACTTTAAGTAATAGATTCGATTTTGACATTTTTCAAACATTTGTATAATTGTTGAGGCCATAACTTCCAGCGGTTTCGTAGTGTTGATCTGCACTAATCCCCCCCCCCCCTCCTAAGGGTGTTCTAAAGTTGTCCTCCGATAAGAAAGGAAGTTTCACTAAAAAACGTAAATAAAAAATGACTAACTCGATTTTTAAAAATTCAGGCTATGTAAGGGCAATTTTAATTACTATAGACGGTATTCTAGGAAATTAATTGAGAACTGTCCGAGAATTTTCGGAAATAAATAAAAATCTCTTATTTCCGAAAATTCTTGGTCGGTTTTCAATTAATATCTCGAATTGCTGAATACGTCTCCACAAGACTAAGAAAGATACAAGCAATATTTTTATAAACATTATATATACATAGTCAAATTTTGGTACATTTTACATAAACTGTAAATTTTGCTGTGTATAACTGTATTTCAATATTTCAATAAAAGTACTCACAATGCCTATAATCTAAAATCACCAGTACTCGTTAAGTCATATGTACTTTTCAGAATCAGAATACGACCTAGGATGTTACGAAATGTATCCAAAAGGGACATCAGCACTGTTGTACTCGGTCAAAAAGTATCAATGCCTCTAGGCGTGTCTCCCACTGCGATGCAACGAATGGCTCATCCAGATGGTGAATGTGCAAATGCTAAAGGTACAATCTCTAAATTACAAATAATGAATTTAATTTTGGGCATGAAACTATATTTCTTTGCTCTTCTAAAATTTAAGATTGAAATGCATTGAACATTTCAATAATTTTCCAGCATATCCATCGGTTCTTTAGCAAATACAATGCACTATACGTTACATGGATGTTTTTATTGTCTTTTAATAGATTTCTAATCACTGCGATTAAGATCTGTAACAAAATGTCTTAACAATTATCCCTTATAGAAGTTATCACAATGTAAGAACCAAAAATGTATTTTTACTTGAACACATATTTATTCCCAGCAATACAATACAAGTATAAATTTTAATAAAAACAGCAATTTGCCAAATTCACTATTTATCATCATATTATGTAGCCAAAATTATGTATCATATTTATTGATCTAAAATATCCTTTTTTCTGATAGATTAACAGTATCTAGTGCATATTTTACGTGAACCAGTTAAAAAAGAAATTCTAATTATGAAATATTCATGGAATATACATAAATAAAAGAAAGCATCTTTTATATTTTAAAAATAAAACTGACAATATTATTTTAATTAAATTGGTTATAAACCGGGCTTCTGACCTACCAGGATGTACCTTTCCCCTCAATACAAGAAAAAAAAAATTTTGAAATTTTTCTCCCAATATGAAGGTGAAAAACTTGGAAGACACTGGACTCCCTTCCACAAGCATACATGGAAACTTCAAGGAAAAGACCACAGGTTCTCCGAGCGACCTCTACGTTTCGGATCTATCGATCCCTCTTCAGGAGGCAATGATTAACGAGACAGAATTCCAATTTTAATTTTTTCACCTTCATATTGGGAGAAAAATTTTAAACAAATTTTTTTTTCTTGTACTGAGGGAAAAGGTACATCCTGGTAGGTCTGAAGCCCGGTTTATAAACAATTTAATTATTATTTGTAAATTTATTTAAAAAATCATAATAATTTAATTTTATTCACAATATTATTTTAATCAAAATAACCTAACACTAATATAAATCCATACCTTAAAATCATTACATGAGATATAAGAAAACAAATAATGGAGTTAAATAGAATTTTGTCCAGGATGAAATTTAACAAATAATAAAGTCAAATTTGGAGGCTTTTATCCTGCAACGCAATTGGTGGTGATTGCATGAATCAATCATTTTAACGTGGTTGAAATATTTCCCAAGCGCCATTTATCGAATTCATTTCGAATCTCAAACAAGTGGCTTTCTTGAAAAACATTTTTGACAAGGTTCTAAAGTGGTCCAACGGTAAGGTAGGAAATTTCACTAAAAAACGTAAGTTCAAGATGACTGAATAACATTTTGAAAATTCGGGCTCTGTAAGGGCAATTCTAAGCACTAGAAAAAGTTACCTGGAAAATACCAACGATATTAATTGAAAACTGACTGAGAATATTTGGGAATAAGTGATTTTTATTTATTTCTGAAAATTCTCCGTCACTACTTAATTAATGTATTTGGCATTTTCTATGATACCGACTATAGTAATTAAAATTGTCCTTACAGAACCCGAATTTCGAAAAATCGTTTCAGTCACTTTTTATTTACGGTTTTTAGTAAAAATTCCTACCCCTTATCGGTCGACCACTTTAGAACCCCTTTTAAAGACGTGTTAAAAATGCTGACTTGAGATTAATTCTATGAAAAATATGAAGAACCCGAAAATGTGTGAAAAGTTCAGAAAAGATAACGGGGAAGTTGAAAGAAAATTCGACCGGAAATCGAAAGATCACAGGATCGTACCTTGGTATCTGTCGAACGTTCTTCCAAATTCCTCGTTATTTTTTCTGAATTTTTTACATATTTTCTGGTTTTTCATATTTTTCATAGAATTAACATCTCAAGTCAGCATTTTTAACATTTTTCTTTAAAAATGTTTTTTCAAAAAAGCCGCCTGTTCGGGAAACGATGAAATGGAAATGATTTCGTCAGATGGCGCTTGAAATTATTTCAACTACAGTAGTCCTTCTCTTATTCTAACTTCTTCTTTTATTCTAATTTTCTCACTTCTTCTAATCCAATTTCATGCATACAACATAACCTAAAAAAACTCTTTTTAAAAACAAAAACATTTTACAATAAGTCAGTTCGGTTATCTGTCTAATAAATCATATTGTGTAAATTAACATTGATGTGAAAACCCCTCACAAGATCCTAGAAAAGTGCAAACGTTTTTGGCGGCAAATTAGAATACGAGAAGGAGACGCCATCTTGCCTGTCTGGACAAATTAGAATAAGAGAAGGGCTACTGTATGTTGAAATGTTTGATTGATGCAATCACTACCAATTGCGTTGCAGGATAAAAGCCGCCAAATTTGAATTTATTATTTGTTAAATAATGGAGTTATTTAAAATTTAATTGATTAAAATTTGTACGTGTCATCACAGTTTCCACTGAAACCATTTCCAATTAAAATTAGAAAAATACAATCTAAGAAATACAGGCTTTACCTTGTAAGCAATATTTTTACTCCAGCAGCTGTTTATGTTACTGTTTTGGAGTATTTTGACTTTTTATTTTCCTTGTTGCTAAATGAAATTTTATGAAATGGAGTGAAAATAAGTTATTATTACGATTACTAGCCCGTCAGTTTATACATTGGAATATGTGGCCTACACACCAGTATCAACCAAATACGCAATAACGACTGGGAAATGAATAACCATTGCATCTCTCTCTTTCAATATTTATACTTTTTATACTTATTCTAATGATAAAAGTATACAAAAATAATATAAATTTATTAACAAAGTCAGAGCTGCAAAACAGTTCTCAACATTATATATCACAATTATGCAATTATGTACAAAAGGAGTGATTGAATATGCTCCACTCTTTGTGCGTTTGATTGTTTTAACTTATGACAACGAAGTAAGGCACGAGAGTTTATTTACAGATATGAGGTCACCTTCTAAATTAAAAAAATAACGCTTGGGCATATCAGTAATATTGTAGAATCTTCAAAAGGCTCGCAAAGACTAGCAGGTAAACCATTAGCATCAAAAGTCAACTTTTGGTTTCCTCTTGTCCCAGTTATTTATCGCTTTCATATTTACATGCTCAATTCGCCACTTTTGCGTAGGTGAGTGAGAATTACAGTTTGTGATGAAAACTTGTTTTGTCGCTGGGTCTGCATCAAGACATTTGTTCATATAACCATGATGCAACATTTGCTTTTCAACATTGTACCTCCACAATTGATTGCCTTGACTTCCATGACACGGATAAAGCGTTACAGGAGACTTTTCGTCTCCCTTTGAAACGTCTAAACATTCGGAACGACCTTTTGGCCGAAAGTCTTTATGCCATGTCAATTCAAATTCCTGTTCAGCATCTGGAATTTGTTCATTTTTGTCCTTCTGACAACTATCCAAAACGATTTCCTCGTCTCGTTTTCGTTTCTTCGCATCGAGGCATAGATCGGATGCTCCAATATTTCTTATTTCGCCAAAGGCAAAGTCATCCGGTTCGACGGGGGGATAAACGTCAACTAGATCAAAGGCAATCTTTTCCATAAACCACTTGAAAGGTTTACATTGAAGTTTGTCTCGCAACGCTTTCTGTTCTGTTAAATCACCCGGGTCTAATGTTCTCCAATGAGGTTTTCGAAGATATAAATATTCGGCATATTCATCCATCCAAACTTGTGCAACTCGTTTGTAATTCTTTCCAAGAAAATCTCCTCGTCCAGGATTAGGAAATGGAGGGAATTTTCTGTATATGTGGCCAACCCTTGAACATGGCGCATCAAACATCTGTCCACCGCATTGCCAAATTTTAAAAGATAACTCGTACTGTTCGCCACCCCATATTTCGAGACCAGGATCGTATCCACCTAGTTCCCAAAAAAATTTAGCACTAATTGCAAATAATCCCCCAGCCATGATGGGACTTTTGAAAGGTTCGGATGGATGTTTTAAATCCTCTGGAAGCAATGGCAGTCTTTTGTAATATAGTTCCCAGTCAAATGCTCCTCTAGCACCTTCATCTTGCGCTCTGTATTCGAAAGTTTCAAAAGCGATAACGTCAATAAAAGGACATACGCAAGTTTTATAATCTTTAGCAATCGGCTCAAGAAGAGGCGGAAGCCAGTTAACATTCGCTTCAGAATGTGAATCAAGGAAGACTAAAATATTGGCCGTTGCCTTCCTGGCACCTGCTAAACGACCTCTGATAAGTCCAGATCTTGTTTCCAATCTAATTACTTTAACTTTTGGCAAATTTTTCTCAATATATTCGTCTAAATTATCTTTCAACTCAACTTTAGTGCTGGCATCATCGACCAAAATGATCTCTTTCAATAGCGATGGTGGTGAACGATTAATAACACTCCAACATGTTCGCATTAATGTACTAAAGTGTTCATTATGAAATGAAACGATGACCGAGACAGGATCAAGTTTCTTTGCATATTTTTTGTCCTTACAATCAGAATGCCGAATATCAGGCACAGAACGATTTAAAGAAATATAATCACTGAGAGCGGCATTGAAACCGTTTACTTTATATAGATCAGCCTTCAACTTGTCCGAAAATGGTCCAGAAAAAGCTGGTTTCCCTTGCTCTCCCAAGCCGTTCCGATTTTTCTCTTCTTTGATCCTCTCGTAATCGTGCCAATCGATTTTCTCGTCATTTTCCTACAAACATTAATATAAAGTCAAGTATTTCAATTTATATTACAAAAGAAAACACAATATTTTATTATACACTGTGTAAAATTTCGATTTAATTTTATAGTGAAATGGTGGAAATTAAAATACCAGTGAAAATCATGGCTTTGCGGTAAAATTCCTACATTATCGATGTTATTTTCGGTTATTGGTGAGAAGGAGCTGACTTGCTAGAGCGAGGAACAGACACATAAATTCCTATAGCACAATTTACAGTGCGCTTTTAATATTACAAAGACGATGTAAAATTACATTTTTTTAATTAGTAAGTAAGTAAGTAAGTAATTTTATTTATGGCTCGTGCTGATGCTACGTAGCCAATCAAATAGAATACAAGTAAGATAACAAGTGTTTCAATACAAGAATTAGTTGAGAACGAATTAATACCATCAGGGATGAAGAGCGTGGAAATAGTAGATATACACAATCGATGTAAAATTAACACAATTATTACTGGTATTTTTATTTCTACCTTTGACGTTTTAAATTTACATTTCCATTGTGAATTTTACATGTTTATGGAAAGTTTCCTTCTATTTTAGGGTGGTTTTTAAAAGAAAATTGTAATTTTACTAAGAAAATAATAGGAAATTTCAACAAAACTGTAAAAACACAAAAATGTAATTTTACTTTTACTTTTCACAGTGTATACTTAACAAAAATTAAATTATAAATAGATTTAAATTATAGCAACGTAATAAAATTTTTTGTTTGAGATATTCAAGCAGATATTTTCATTTGGTATGCGAATGTTTCATAATAAATATTTTTGTACATTATAAAATTTTACCAAAAATTGGAACAAAAATAAGTTCAAAATAGTTAAGCAGAAATAAAAATAAAATGTCAGTCAATTAAAATTGTTAGATAAAGAATACATTGTATTCATTCCACGTCAGATTTACAACTCAAGATTTTACGTGTTACGTTCTCACATTTTTGTACGTATGCGTACACTTACGTACATTGCTGTACAATGTCATACATTTTTGTACGTTTTCTCACATTTCTGTACATATTCATACATTTCTCTAAGTTTTCAGACATTCCTGTACTTTTTTAAATGTTTTTGTACCTTTTCATACATTTCTGTACGTTTATATACGTTTTCAGACATTTCTGAACTTTTTCACATGTCTTGGCATATCTCGGCTAATCGCAGCTCAGATTCCATCAAAAAATAATTCGTGTTGAAAGTCAAGTCAAGTATACAGCGCCAAAAATGTATATAAATGTACAAAATCATACAGAAACATACAAAAGAATATAAAATGTCTGAATTTGCAAAAAAACATTTTTTTACGAATTTCATGTCTGCTAGGGAATATACAAAAAATATTGTAAGGGAGTAACGTTTCTTATTTAGGTGAATTTTACGATGAAGTAAAAAAAAATACCACAATTTAATTTTCAATACAAATAATTTATTTTTAAGTTGGCCATGATTTTTTAAAAATTTGTTTACACTAAAACTCTTCATTTAACTATGTAGAAGATACTGTGAAAATTTCACAGTGGTAGTTTTAGAACTTATCGAGTTATGAACGATTGCTCAACTTCCATGCTGTGGTTATATCATGAAAATAAATATAGAATTATTCATTAATTTATTAAAAATTATTTATTTTAGTTTTTTTTTTATTCATTTAATATAAATTGTTTAATTAGAAGAACAAGTCTGAAATTCTATAAGAAATACAGTAGGACCTCTCTTATTCGAACCTCTCTTATTCTAATTGCCTTTCTTATTCTAATTATCCAGCCTCTCTTATTCTAATCGTTCCCCCACAAGTCTTCTCCCACTATCACACGAAAACTCAATGAAAAATATTGTTCACGAATCACAAGCTCGCAAGCAAAGTAAGTGGGAGTAAGGGGAAAATTAGAATAAGAGAGGTCGGCGCCATCTTGAAAAACTTTACTAATTAGAATAAGAGAGGGCCTACTGTATTTGGTTTGCACATATATGAACTCATTATTATATTTAATAGCAAGTAAGTAAGTAAGTTTATAAAAATAACAGGATAAAAATATTAAAATTATTTTTATAAATAGGGTTCCTTTTGAAGTAATAAATTTAAAATACATAAAAATTTAAACTTTACTTAAATTAACTGACGCTTTTAATCAATATTGTTTAAAAATATTTAATATAATTTATCAATTAAAATTTAGTAACAAATTAAGTAAAATAAGTGGTGAATTTAAATATCTATACACTTACTTATTTATTTATATAAACATAATAGAAAACAAGAATAAATTTAATTTTTGCGGTAAAAGCCTTATAAAATCAATTAATGTTAAATCGCATATTGATTGATTCAAGATACAGCTTTTAAAATTTTTTAAATCGAGAAAGGGTTATGACATCTGACAGAACACTGCAACTGTCAATTTTCAATAAATTTAATTTATTGCTTATTTTTTATCGTGAATTCACTGTTACATAATATTTAGTAATAAGTGACCCAGTAAAATCTCGTTAAGAAGAAAATTTTACATGGAATAAACAAAAAAGTATTTTGCTGTTTTTCGTGAACTCTACCGAATGCAGTTTCGGCTTTTTCCATTCAGTACAGTAGTAAACATTTCTACACAAACATATTATAATGCGAGTTGCAAAATATTACATTTCTCAAAGCCATTTTACGCAAATTTTTCCTGTGCTTTTTTGCATTATGTGACGTCTCGTTAAATGGGTTACTACACTGATCAGAAAATTTGGAGAAGCGTCATCACAGCTGTTCAATGATACAAACATTCAACTGTTTTGCAATCAACTGAACAAACCCCGACCATAACCACAGCATGGACGTTGAGCAATCGTTCATAACTCGATAGGTTCTAAAACTACCACTCTGAAATTTTCACAGTATCTTCTACATCGTTAAATGAAGAGTTTTGGTGAAAAAGTTTTAAAAATCATGTCCTACTTAACAAAAATTGAATTTGTTTATAAAAATTAACAATTATACGTATTGACAATTAAATTCTGGAATTTTAATTTACTTCATCGTAAAGCTAATTCAAATACGAAACTTTCATTCCTTAAAATATTTGTTGTATATTCTATTGGTTTTGAGTTATAGGCATAAAACTTTGAAAAATCATATCTCGAAAATTTCAAATATCATATTAAAATAAAATAACACATACATTTTATTTTTGTGTCTAGAATAAGAACAAAAATATACCATTGGAAAAAAAATCTTGTGTTGTAAATCTGATGTGGAATGACCCATATAATAAATACATTTAAGGAAGATATTTAATAAAATAAAAACATGTAACGCTATTTTACTTTCGTATTGAATATTTCTTAAGATAGTTGAATAATGATAAAATTAAGTAATATTTTCTATTTATTGTAATACTGATTACAAGTATTTAGTTTTTGCAAATTTTTGTTGTAAGTATAGAAAGATTTCAATATTTTACGAGTGACTTTTGAGGTTATTCGAAAACACAAATTTCAATCATTCATTTTAACACTAGTTCGAACATATAAAATCATTTCAAAATTTCACATTTTATGTTGTGAATGGACCTCCATAAATTGTTTAAACTATATTCTTTGTGAGTGAATATATAAACAGGATTGAAAAAGATAAATAAATATTCTTCATTTATAAAAATTAAATAGATTTAAAAAATAAACCTTAATTATACATTTGATAACATTATCACATTCAAAGCAGTGTTTGTTTGTGTTTTGTAATTATGGAATTTGTTATCATGTGACATAATTTACTTTAAAAAAGATTAATGTACAATTAAATACGAGTAATTAGTAGTAATTTATGAATATTAATCTAGGTTTACAAATTACGAAAATGTCAATGTAAATTTGTCAATTTTAGTTGGTATATTTTTAGGTTATGTTTGCGAGACAAAAATTCGATAGATAAAATTCAAATTGAAAGTACTCGAAATTCAAATCCAGTATAATTTGAATCTGATGTAAAGGAATTTTTTAGAAAAATTAGAAATAATCTTGAGTAATGTTTTTTTATTGTACCTCGATCACGTTCGGTGCATCCGGCAATATTGGTATCTCTTGAAGTTTATCTTTCTTATATGCTTCGAAGTTTTCCCTTGCATTACCCAAGTGCGGCCTCCAATGATCGAGAGCTCTTGGGTTCCGAATTAAGCGAAAAGCAACAATCGTAAGAAAAACTGTTAACGCTGCAAGAGCGAGAAACTTTAACCAACTTATTAAATTCCTCCTCATTGTTTTAGGGAATCGTGCATCGCGCACTACTCAAAATAATATTCCTCGATAACGTTGATCAAGTCGCGGTATTGTGTTATCTATAAAATATTTGACACAAGATAACCTCCACTCGTCCACTGGGCATAATGCCGAAAATATTTCTGTGTACACTTCCACCTGCTATTATCTTTTCTTTATTTTTATTTTACGAACTTCACTTTGTATGTCCATTAGTCTTGATGAATGCCACGCAACACCTCATACGTAGCATCATACGTAAGTGTACGAACACATGGGAAGCTGACACATCTTGTTCTATGGCTGATACCACACCATATTTGCAACATCGGCGAACTTCGGAAAAACTCGGTTCAAGATCAACCGGTCTGTTTCGCGAACTTACTATATACATATATATTACTTTCGCATACCCGGCACTATGCACCGACAATGAAGATGAGTTTGAAGCTGCAAAATTCCAACTAAACATTACGAGAAAATTGGCAAAATGGAATGTGTTGGAATTGATGGAAATGCTGCAAATCCATTTTATTTAAAATCCTGTCTTATCATTTATGCGAAATATCATAAATTTAACCTACCCTACCCTAGCGAAAATGGGACACTCTTTTAAGTGTCCATGAAGTGTCCCAAAAGTGCACATTCATAAAATGTATTTGAACACTTTATGCACTCTTAAATGACATTTAAAAGAACGAAAGTGTAACCTAAATGTGAATTTGGACAATCGAGTGTCCTAAAAATGTTCGGTTTAATTTTTTTTTTTCAAGTATACAGAAGTGTTAATTTAGTTCTCTGCGAAAAATAAAAAAATTAAGTTCAAAATAGTTTAGCATAAATAAAAATAATAAAATGTCAATCAATTAAAATTGTTAGATAAGGAATATATTGTGCGCAGGTCATTCCACATCCAGAGTAAAAAAAGTCTTAAAATTGTTACATATTCAATTCAGCACTGTAAAAGGCTGAATTCAGCCTAAAATTGTGCTAATTTTCTTAAATTAAGTCAATATTTGTGCTCAAAATCTTGTTTTTTAGTTTTGGAAGCTTACTTTTAGTCAATATTCAGGTTTGAAATAAGAATTCTCTAACTTAGGTATGACAAGCTCGAAAAATTGTTCTTTAAGCGTAAATCTCGACTAAAATTCAACTTTGCCGTCTGAAAGTAAGACTTTAAGCTCAAATATTGACTTAATTTAAGAAAATTTATTAAAAAAATAATTTAAGAAATACTACAAATCCATTTTATACGAAATATCATAAATTTAACCTACCCTACCCTGACGAAAATGGGACACTTTTAAGTGTCCATGAAGTGTCCCAGAAGCGTTTTGCACATTCATAAAATGTATTTGAACACTTTATGCAGTCTTAAATGACATTTAAAAGAACGAAAGTGTAACCTAAATGCGAATTTGGACAATCAAGTGTCCTAAAAATGTTCGGTTTAATTTTTTTCTCAAGTGTACGAAAGTGTTCATTTAGTTGTCTGCGAAAAATTTTACCTCATAAACTCATAAACTCATGAGAATCACATGAGAATTTGAAACAAGTACCTTGTAAATTTTATATAAATGTCGTATAATACTTGCACTATGTTACGGAAACACTATTCGAAAATATTTGCGATTTATATGAAAATTGGCCTGATTGTGATGAGATTTTTATTTAATTTCCATAAAATTTCAACTCAAAACATTCATGATTGTATGCTCATAAAACTACCAATTAAATTATTTTCTTTCATGTAATAAAACTTTACATATTCCGTACGATACTTGTATGACTAGTGTATATATAATGTATATTTACAACTATAAGGCACTTGTTTCAATTTCTCATGAGAATCCTACTTAAAATTTTTCGCAGGACAGTTTGTCTGAAACAAAAATATTATTTCCACGTTTATACCGTGAAACGATTCTCAAGTTTTGTTTATAAATGAAGAATTTTTAGTATTTTCCTGAGAAAAGAACTAAAAATAAATATTAAAGTTGCTCTAACTGACTACTTTTATTTTTCTATATTTATACACTTACAAAATGACAGAAAAAGTGATATAAGGCGATGCTTAATATTCCATTGTCCTGAAGGGTAAATTTTGCAGCTTTCCCGTGAGTGTACAATCTCCAGCAAACGAAAATTCATTGAAATTCATTAAGTGATTTTAAATAAATCTCAATAGATTTGAATTGGTTTACTTAGCCATTAAATATCTGTAGAAATCTATTCAACAGAGCTGTAAACATTGATTTTCTATTGTTTTAAAATCATTGATTTCAGTACGTGCTTATTATATTATTGAAATTCATTCAATTTCATTGGCTTTTGCATTTTTTAATGATTTTGTATTAATAAAAGGTTATACATTTTATATATTAATTTTTCTAATTACTTATTATTACATTTTGGTATATCTTGTCCCATAGAAAGGAAATATTATTGCCAACACTTAAATTGTAGTAATTTTCTAGTACCATGGTGTTTTTCAAGGTGTAAATCTGACAGAATACCGAAAAAGATTTATTATTTTTATTTATTAATTAAAATCTTTCAGAGTATATTAGACTATCTTAAAGGGGTACCATTAAGTAGTAATCAAAGCTAAAAAAATGTAAATTAAAAAGTTCTGACTTTTTTAATTCGAGCTTCGTAAAGGCAATTCTAACCAATGTTTACTAACTTGTAAAAAGAATCAAAAAGCAATTAAAGAGAATTGGCCGAGAATTTTCTGCAATACATGATTTTTCGATATTCGAGAAAATTCTCGGTCAATTCTCGACAAATTTCTTGGATTTTTTTTAAGGGAACATAAAAAATTGTTAGAATTGTCTTTATGAAACTCAAATTTTGAAAATTTGAATCAGTAATTTTTAATTTTTATTTTTTCATTACAACTTTCTTCTAAATTGATTTACAAATTTCAAAAATTTGGGTGAACATAAAAACATATTTTTTTAAATTACGGATGGATTTAACGAAATTAAATTTAAAAAACAAATTTTTTACATTTTTTATTTCAACCCCACTGACTTCCGCGTCAAAAGTTACTCAAGAACGAATCTCTTTGACCCACTAAAATGCGCTAAATTAATTTAAACATTCAAAAAAAGTTTGGTGAACAGAAAAACGTATTTCCGAAATAATTACTTATGGATTTTAAAAAATTCAATTTTTTTGCGAGGAAAAAATTGTTTTGGGTCCAAAAATTTTTTACAATTTTTATTATACTATCTTTGAATTCCTCGTAAAAAATGTCTAAAGAACGAAATTTTTGGTATTTTTTGAACGATTGTTTCATTTAAATAATTTATTTCCATTAAAAATCATTTACCTCCCAACCTTGCTATTAGTAATAACCGATTCGATTTCATTCATATCAGTTGCATTTTCATCTAATTTTTTTTTCGATTCAAAATCATTAAATTTGTTGTCCTGTAATAATTAACTATCCATTCAAATTTATTCGCAGCAAATATAACTACTTTTGCATTGAAATTCATTCAACTTGCAATTATTCTATTCGTACGTTTCAATTGAAATTCATTCAACGAAATCATTTCTTAATTCTACTATTTCCCTATTCAAAATCATTAAATCGAACAACTTTTTATGAGCTATTAACCATTCAAAATCATTGAAACACATTTTCTCATTGAAATTCATTGCAGAAGCTAAGAAAACGAATTTAGAAGTGATGGACAATCGAATGTCCTAAAAATATTTGGTTGAATTTTTTCTCAAGTGTACGGAAGTGTTCATTCAGTTGTAATAAAGGGTCAATTTTGCTGCTTTCCTGCGAGTTTATAAAATGGTGCTCGTTATCGGGTTTTTAAGTGTCTCGTAACACTTCCCTTGATGTATGCAGTGTCACACAATTTTCAATTTGATGGACATTCAAATGTATTGAAGTCAGAAACTAGTTACAGTGTAGGACGTCACATTTTTATTTATTGTCCAGGTGTCTTTTTTTTTGCAAGGACTGTTTGGGTCGAAACCCTGCAAACACAAAGTAACAGTTATGTAACAACTATGTAACATTTGTGTAACAATGTAACCATTACATAAATATTACATTACTGTTTCTTTCTGTGTTTGCAGGGAAGTTTCCAATAAATGTTAATTCGATGTCCATGTATCTTAGTGCGCACTAGTACGGTCAGTGAAAAATGGCTTAATTTAGATTTATACTCGTGAATGAAATCTTCCACTTATTGAACTTTATTGAACATCTTTGTGGACATTTAAGAAAACAATTACGTTAAGGTGTATACGAACACTCAAATGTACAAATTCACACTTCGATTACATTTTCATGCACCCTTTGAACACTTCTTGAACTTTTATAGGACGCTTAATTTCAGACTTCAACACTTAACGGTCCGATTTTCGCCAGGGCCGAAAAAATACTGTAGAACACAATTCAGAAAATTCTATTTACGAAGAAAAAAGTAGCTAAATACCTGAATATTAATGATATAGAAATAATGAGGGCTTACAATTTTATTAAAAATTCTTAAAACAGTAAGTAATATTGCGAATCCTGTGTAACAAGACCTCGTCCTAAATTTAACCTTGTATGGTTTCTGCACCATTGTACAATTTTTATAAAATTAAATTTAGGGCGAGGTTTTTTTACACGGGATTTGCAATATTTCTTACTTTTTGAAGTTTTACGGAAGTTTTGATTGAAAATGTATGCCCTCAACATTTCTATAATCTTGGTTTTCTCTTCAAAGAGAACTAAATCAACTGGAAAAATAATTACAAATTAGTTGAGTCTCGGTTAATCAGTTCTCCTCATAAAAAACCGAATTAACTGGAAAGAAGTCAAATTATCTTGGGTTTGCTCGCTCACGAATCGTTTTTTTTTTATTTAACCCTTAATCGCGACGCATGGGTCGTTTTCGAGAAAGTTCAAATTGTACTTTATAAATTGCATAACTGTAAGCATTTTTAAACGGTAGGACATTTTTGTCCTAGGTAGTGGGAAGAAAAGGCCTTAAAACAACTGTCGGAACTAAGGGTAAAGTTATTAAAAATAATATTATATGTACTTACTTCTGAAGATTTTGGAACTATGTTCAGCCACTGGATGATGGAATCAAAAGAGAGAAATAGATAAAAAAACAGCTTGCTTGTTAAACGAAAGAACTGAATTTTAGTAAAATAACAGTGACATACTCCGCTTCAGAAGTTAGAAAACAATTTTGTAAAATAGAGTCCTATCCAAAAGTCGTAGACTATTCAACCAAAATTTAGTAAACAATTTTTTTCTGTGTACTCTCAAAGATTTCTCTGCGAAAATTGCAAATTAACCCTCAGCTTCTTCCATAGAATTGACTTTATATTTTTGCTAAGTTTTCAAGAATGTTTTGGACTCTTTCCTCGGCTTACGAGGATCAGATTCCTGGGTCATATTTCTTTCATAATAGCTCTAAATATAGCACAAAATGAGCTAGCCTTTTGATTATTTTGTACAGAGTATTTCAGTTCTTTTGTAGACAAACACTTTTTCACCAATTTGTTAAAAGCTATGATAGCAGCCCCGCAGGGCACCAGTATAAACTGATGAGTATATAGTCTTTCTTCCACTCGTGTTTAGTGGAAATAATCCTATTGTGGACACGAAGTTGCTTTTCATATTTGTTCTCGTTTATTAAGTCTAATATCACCTGATGTAGTAAATGTTATTTAACAATGAAGGTACAAGGAAAAAACAGGTTTGGACATACCAACCAAAGAAGTATAGTGAATTAAAATATTGATAGGTCGACCATTGCTATTGTAAGAGAACTTTGCATATATGGAAACCCTTTCAACAGATATGGTCACAGCAACCATAGAATAGTTGGTGTGACCATAGTATGGAAGGGACTAATTATCAATATAGTATGGTCAAGACAAGCATATCTATGGTTATAACAACAGTGGTGTTTTCCGTGTTAATATGACTATTTAAATTATTATATTTAAATACTATTATGTGGCCGTAATTAATGACGTTAATGTTAATCGAAGTACCAAATTTTGGGTTTATTCAACTTTTGTTATTAATTCCTTTGAATCTCCCCGCAGGAATTAATCTAGAATGTCTTCATTTTAGTATCAGATTAGATAGTAGGTACTAGAAGAATTATGAAGTATTCATAGTATTTAGATATACGAGTATTCGGAAATGCTCAATCACAAGAAATTTAATACAATAAACGAATATAGAAAATGATTTGTTTTTAACAGATAAAAATACTTCTCTAACCTTCTTAACCGTGTTTCTTAAGAAGCATAATTGTGCTTGAATACTGCTTCATTTACAGGGATTCACATTGTATTTGCTCTACTTTCGAATTCCATAATCAGCGAAATACAAATGAATATTTGAACCATTAACAATTATTGCATTTTCAATACTTCTCAATAAATGTTGTAGCTTGCTGGAACCCTTTACTCCCAACGGCTGAACAAAAATTGAATCGCATTACAAAATGTTTATTTCGATACTCCTTTGATCAGTTTTGAATTAATAAACGATTAGACGAAATCCTTTAAAATCTGTTTTAATACGCTATTGACACTTTTACGTACTTATTTTATTATTTATTTACGCTTTACAATATGCTTCCAGTTGACTCCAATGGAAAATATTGAATTGCAGACACCATTACTGTATTGTAAATATACATATAGTTTGGGCCTGAAATCGTTGATTGTATTAATCTGACGTGAGGAATGATCGTGGTACTCCAAAGTGATCTGTTTTTCACGCTAACGCGATGCATTTCCGTTTTATATTGTATTCTTAATAACACGTTATTTGCCATCTTAAGTCACTGTATAGTGGTCGTTGCATAAATAATAGCAATTAGTATTAAATGCATTAACTTGGTGCTCGTGTTTGCACATTTTGCAATTAAATCTACTTTTATTTAATCCACGTGAATTCATGGAATTTTCAACTTGATATTATAAATGTTTTCGAATGTATGAGCATGCATCTGACATACCTCTCATATAAATTACGTATAAATCCATGTATGATTAACTCTAGAAAATAACAAAATAATTAATACACATAATTATATATTGGAACAGACACTTTTTTAATACAACTGCATTCATGAGAGACCAAAAAGGAAATATACAAAAATCCATTAACTTTAACATAACTATACATTAAAATGATGTCTAGGTACATTTATATGCAATTCAATGGACGTTTAGAAATTTTAAAGCACATGTACAATTTCGTATATTTTATATTTACATCAATCTAAAACGAAATATTACCATATATCAACATTGAACGTGGCCTGTAGAAGATAAGAAAATATTGGTTGCTACGAAATTAGATTCAATAATTAATGAGGGCAAAGTCATAATAAAAGGAGTAGTAAATTAGGTTTAATTTCACTTTTTGTACATGTATCCCATGCTGAATAATTAGTGGTTTGAGATAATTCGCAAGTTCAATTATTGAAAAGTTAACCACATCAATCATTAGAGGAGTTAACTCATTAAAAATGAAATTATAACGAAAATCATTTCTTTTAGTATAAGCATTAGGTCTTTTACATCACTGGTTGATTTATTTTAAAAAATAAACATAAGTGATATGGACACTATTTTTTGTTTTAAATTAGTTTTTTATATTAATATTTGCATTTTTTTTAAGGACAGCAATGTCCGTTTCATAAGTAAATAAATGGATAATAGTTTACAATTTGATAATATTTAAGGCAGGGGAACAAAGTTCCAAAAATCGACACACCGAAAGGCCAAACTTTCGATATAGCATTTCACCATTCCTTCATTTTGTCTTTGAAAATTTTGCAAATAGAAAGCAAATTAAAATACCTTGGACTCACGAAATATCGAAATTTTGTTCCCCGCCATATTTAAGGTACATAATATTCGTTGACGAGCTTTTCGAATTCGGTGTCTTCCCACGGGAGATATTTTAAGTAGAAAATGTCTGTTCATGTGGGACAAGGAGTACACTGTTATGTACTTTGGACATTCATACATTTTTTCTATTTATTTTATAGACGAATGCAATTAACTACTTCATATTTTTTTTTTAAATAAAGAATATTAGAAATGACAATTCATTTTTGTTTAGCTGCTGAAGCTGCTGGGACAATCTTTACCCTATCGACAATTTCAACTTCTAGTATTGAAGAAGTAGCCAAGGCCGCACCAAATGGTATTAAATGGTTTCAGCTATATGTTTATTGCGACCGAGAAATTTCATTAGGATTAATACGTCAAGCAGAACGTGCCGGATTTAAAGCTCTGGTTTTGACGGTCGATACTCCGATGTTTGGTGACAGAAGGGCCGATATAAGAAATAAATTTTCTTTGCCATCGCATTTGCAGTACGTACAATTCAATAAATAATTATTGCTATGTAATTAATATCTTAATGCTTTATTTGCAATTATCAGGGAATATTTTTTATCTTCTATTGTAGGCTCTTGAAAGGATTATTCCAAATGTTCTACTTCCTTAAGTAAAAATTCATTCTTCGTAGTGCCTCTTAAACTTTTATAATAGGATGAATTTTCAATCCTTTAAGGCAAAAGGTTTCATTATAATGCCAGTGGGATTTCACTTCTTACATTTTCTAAAATTCTACGAAGTAACGTTTTTAACGTTCGATATATTCGATTGTTTTCTATTAGTCTGAATTGATATTATAACAAGTAGTTTTTGTAACAGTTATTTATATTTTTCGACAAAGTTTATTATATATTCTACGGTTTTAGTTTCCCCTTGATCATTCAATAAGGCACAATATTTTAATTTTTTAAATTGAACCGCAATGTTATAAAATTGCAAGACAGCATAAATTGTTGATGTCATCTCCTGATTTTATGAAAAACGATCATCTATTTTTCTATCCATCCATACCCTACTATTTTTGGGTGTATTCTTTCCGAATCTACATTCAATTTTCGATTATATTCAGCCGTTTTTCAATATGGCTGCCTGAACGCAAAAAAGTAAAAAAAAACAGTAGGGTATAGAAGCATAGAAAAATGCATTGTCGCTTTGTATAAGATCAAATGAGATGAAGAACATCAACATTTTATGCCGCCTTAGGCGTTATCGGGTTAAGTGAAACTACATCAGGAAAAAGAGTTAGCTGACCGAACATGCAAGTAAATAGGTTTACAAACTATAATTTGTAACCACTTCCTATCTAGTTTGCAAGCCTAATTACTTATTTGTTGAGCTAGAGTCAATTCTTTTTTATCACGTAGAAAGTAATAACGCCTTTTTAAGGTTATCCCCTGTCTTTTTGTTTTATTAATTTACTAAGAAATGATTAACTAAAGGATTGGACAAATTCGTAAATATTAACTAAATACGTTGAATTTACTAGATAACTACAGATTTGTTATAATGACGAAATATTTTTCTGAATGAAACTATATGTTACGCCACTATGTGAGTTATCAAAGACGGAAATTAATTTATCGCAAACTTCTTTATGTACAAGTTAACTAATTAAGTGACCACTCTTATGTCACAACTGTCTGTTACATACGCAAACAGTTGGGTTCCTATTAACATATTAGTATTTAAGTAATGAATCAATCTGAAAATCATGCATATAAACTGTGTTTTACTGTTAATATAACTCGAATCCATGATAGATAATAAGAAATGCTAAGAATACTTGCATTTTCATTTAGACGAATTTTACTTTTAATAAGATCTTTTCTCTTTAAACTATGTTCCATAAACATATGTGCCCATTATATTTATGTGATTTATTGTTTTTTTTTCTTATGCAGATTAAGGAATTTTCAAGGGAACCTTTCAACTAAAATAAACAAATCTAATAACGGGTCTGGATTGGCTGAATACGTTACGAATCTATTTGATGATTCTTTAAGTTGGGAAGACGTTCACTGGTTAAGAAGGTGATTGCAATGACTAAATTATTATAATTATTGTTATACAATGTAAAATTATAATTTTGCAAAACCTTACAAAGGAAATTATTTTCTTTATATTCTATTACAATATTATTTATTAAATATATTCGAAATTATTTTTTATTTAAATATTTATGTATAATACATATGTGTAATTGAATATTAATAACCCTTTCCATTTTACGAATTAAGTTATAATTTAACCATAGAATAATCTATAACAATTTATTGAATAAAAAAAAACAATATTCTCCTAGTCCTGGTTTGAATAAAAAAATTAAAAGTAAAGGTTAGCGTATTGAAACTTTTTTTTCGACGAGACCTAGGTGGCGCACTAAACTATAAATAAAGTCACATTTTCCTTAGTGATAAACTGATGATCTATACCTACAAGGAAATCTGAATGAAAACCATGGAAAATTATGATATTTGTATACTGTGAAAAGTATTGTCGTTTCAGTAATTTTAGTCCAAATTCATACTTTAGTGAATCTTTGTCGCTTTTGAGATTTAACGCCACCTAGCGTCTTAAGAAATAATGTATGTGTCTTTATTTTTTTTATTAATTTAATTATGATGGCAAATCTATTATTTCGCACACATGATTGTTCATCATGTACAAAAATATTGTATATATTTTCGTTACCCATAGAGTAATAAGGTGGGTCTTAAAGACCAAGAGGCTCTTTCGAACATTGAAAGTGCTTTAAAAGATCTGACAAAATTCAGGTACTTTCTTCAATCCCTCAAATTTAAATATCAATCATAATATTACGGAAAAGAAAATTTTTTTCATATATTCAAAATCAAATTTATTGTTCATATATTTTTATTTAAAAAAACGGAGCAATCTACAGCACTTTATCACTTTCGCCTGGGTCTCAAAGGCCCACCGTATTACTCTAAGGGTTAATTGTATTTATTAATTTATATGATTATTATTAAATCTACGAGGCTTTTTACAGCGTAACGAAACTTCCCATTGTTTTAAAAGGCATTTTAACCGCTGAGGATGCAATTCTAGGGGTACAATGTGGAGCAAAAGCTATCTTAGTTTCAAATCACGGTGGGCGTCAAGTCGATGGTACTCCAGCTACGGTATTAACTATAAAAATATATAAACTTGTAAAGTAGTGGTTTTCTTAATTAACTTTAAAAAACATATTACATTAGATTATACTTGTTTAAAACCAGACGTTATAAATTTATGTAATTTATCTTTACTGTGCTCTACGTTTTGACTTTCATGAGTTTGATGTTCTCATCAAGGGTTTCAAATCACTCTTGTGGTTTATGTTCTCACCTTAAGTTATACTTGTTGCTGGCATCTGTTTTGTATAGATTGAAAATATACAAGTTCATAAATATAATTATTATAACGGAGACGTTTATTTGTAAAGCAATTTTTAAAATTTGGTCAAAATTATGTCAATACAGAGCACAAGTAATGAAATTCTGTAAATTAAAGATATTACAGCATATGAAATATTATTAGTGCTTATAGTAAATTGCGTTCTGATATATGTAAGATGACTAATTCTTTATTTAGATTGAAGCACTACCTGAAATTGTAAAAGCTGTCGATGGCAAAGCAGAAGTTTATCTAGATGGTGGAGTAATTCATGGAACGGATGTTTTCCGAGCATTAGCTCTAGGTGCAAAAATGGTAAATATATAAATATAATGTTTCAATTATACTTAAATGTTATTTTAAACCGTTATTTCAAATAGTCATATTTTATGTTGAACATTGAGAGTTTATTTATTGGTGGTTAGTTTAATCTTTGATGATAAGTTAACCAAATTATTTCAAAGATACATTATTAAATTCTATTATTAATTTTATTTTTTTTTTGTTATACGAGATAAGCTTCCAATCTACTTAAAGGTAATACAGTTCGATGAAATGAGGAAAATTCGTCAGAAAAATTCGCTATCTTCCTATCACAGGAAAGTAGAAACATTTTCCTCGTGTCTTCCGACGATAAAATTACTGCATTAGATAATTTTAATTTCTTAATCTGGATGTATTCAATATGTGTTTAATTGTTATTTTCTGCAATTAAATAAAAATATCACTGAAAAAAATGCCGGAAAAATATACAGGTTAAAAATATTATAAAAAAAATGATTATAAATAAGCTAAGTTAGGTTAGGTTAGATTATGTTAGTATTCTAGTAAACCAACTTCGCGTGACCTTCTTCTACATAGAACGTTTAACTTAATTGTTAAAATCTGATAATTAAATATTTTGCTTGGGTTAGGTTAGGATATGTTAAGATATGTTAGGATATGTTAGTTATGAAGGTGTAATGTTTTATTATTTATCCTTTATTCGTGAAATATATTTGGATTCTTGAAAAACTGAAAATTATGTTTAATCCAATAATACTATTCTTTTCTAATGTTATTCTTATTTTTGCTTAAAATTTATAAAAAAAATTTATGAAAAATCTGTTATTTTAATGAAGTAATTTGGTTAATATTATCTCATAGAAATAGCATATTTCTAACTAAACAAAACTAGAAAAGTAAATGTAATACTTTTTTAAGGTTTTCATTGGGCGACCTATGTTGTGGGGATTAGCCTATGCGGGGGAACAAGGTGCAAAAGCTGTGTTAGATATAATGCGAAAAGAAATTGATATTACGTTTGCGTTAACAGGTAAATGTATTTGTTTATATTTCTAAATTTTTACATTTTAGTGTTAAATAAAATACTTTTCTAATACCCATGGGTAATGCTAAATATTAGTGATGAAAAGTTTCTTAGAAAAATTATATACATTAGAGTCAACATATTTTTAGTGAAAATCTTGTGAAATATAACCCCTTTTTAACTAAAATTAGTTTTGGTGACATAATTCGAAAAGTCCTATATTTTTTGTTAAAATTTTTGAAGTTTTACGAATAAGTTTTATTGATATAGCCACATGTTCAATTTAATTCATTCGTAATTGTGAACTCTGGCGCAAAAGATTTCCTGATTTTTGTATGAGAAACAATGAAAGGTTTTAACAAGAGGACATTATATTTTGAATTATCAAATTTACAGTAGAGATTATATCTACTAATCAACAAAAATTGTTTTTAGTAATGTTAACAAATCACAATTTATTTCCACAACACATTAATGTTGGTATTCTCTTTCAGGCTGCAGAAATGTCGAGGACGTAACTCGAGACATGGTTGTACACGAATCATTCTACAGTCGGTTATGAGTTCAATTGATGTATGCTATATTTAAAATCAACATAGTGTTATTAACGAATTTTATTATAACTTTTTACAGCGTCATTTATTTTTATGGACACTGATTAATTTAAATAAAATGATATAATGTTCCTTATTTATTAAAAAAGTAGTCCTTGAATATGTCGAAACGAATTCTGTTACTCTTCGATCACCTCGTACTCTACAAAATTATAATTTGCTAATTTATAGTACCATAATTAATACTTTTTATAATAAAAATGAATAGAAATACACATTACAGTAGTTTTAATTATATATAAAAAGAAATGTGGTATGTGGCCTGAAATAAAACCAAGCAGAGTTAATAAAATCTAAAATAAAAACAAAAAGTTATTAGATTTTAGTTCTGTATGGAAAATACCATTGCAAATTTTAAAACGAAGAAAAACGACATTTACAAAAACTACATTTGTTTACTCTTAAAAACGATTTATCAATTTTTACTAAGATTTTCTCTATAATTGAAAGAAAAAAGTATATGTATTAAAAAAATAAGTTGGCCAATCTCATGCTCGAGTAATTTTCAGAATGCTAAAGCTGACTGATTAAATTCGGTTTATTACGGATGGTAAAAAACCCCGGAGTTCTTTCATTCACGTGAAGGTAAGAGGCACTACGAGATCTGTCAGATGTTTGTACCTCATTTACACACACACATGTTCAACTACTATATCCGCCATATTGCGAGCTGGCAATCATGAAATTGTATACTAAAATCATACGTCAAAACACGTCCGTTGGGATATGACTTAACATGTGTGTCCGTGAATCTGTGCGTGTGCGCTTACTAGTCCATTTTAATGAATGAGATTGCCTACACTAGAAGGTGAATTTGAATGTAAGAAACTATTGCACTAATTAACGTGTAATTATTAAAAATAAAAAGCATAAGACACGGCTTGTTAAATTACTAAATAATCAATACTTAAATAAGACAATTAAAGTTTCAAATTTCAATGAGTAATTTCGTCAGAAATATTTCATCTAAATATTATCACGAATTATTTTATCGATTTTTTATTTAATTTGATAATCTCATAGTTTTCAATTAAATACCGACAGGTTTAGATTAACAATAATCTAAACGCCTAGTTTTTGCCCTGTTATTGGTCAACACACTTAAGTCCAGGGAGTCAGATAGGATCATGGATTGGAAGTGGGAGAAGAATTTGTGGAGGAAATTGTTTTAGCCAAATCGTGTAGGTAGAATAACACATTATGATTCTTTTTAGTCATCATCGGCGGAGGAGTATCTAAGGTATTTTTTGTAGGAAAAATTGAAACGAAGTTATATTTTAATATTCGTACGTTTATTCGTTTGGAAAGCCTATCAGGCCTTGACCGTCCTCTTCAGTTCGAAGTGCTCTGGTTTAGTGGTTAAAATGAGGCGTATTTATACTGCATATTTCCTATTTACTTTTATGCGTTGGATGAAAAGGGAAGATGAGATAAAAAATACAGCGTGTAATCTTTTTATTAGTTAAAAAAATGTCCCAGACAAGGGTTTTCTAATGTTAGTATTTTTCGTTTGATATTATCAAACTTTAGATTCTGTTGTGAAATCTGAAAAACCCTTACGAATGCCAGCATCCATAAGTTAATCTTCTTCGTTCCTCCAAAACATCTGATATTAACTTTTTAGTCTTTATAATAATAATTCAGGAAATTAGCGTTAAAATCAATCCAGGCAATTTATAGTTTGCTAATTGAAAAATAATTGAAAGTTTAAAATTTATTGAATTACATTTCATTTTTATTTTAATCTTAGCTTAAATGTAATATTGTTGATTTTTAAATTTTCTCGCTTGTCATGTAATGAAGAAGAAAGAGGAGTTTTTATGGTTTGGCTAGGTTTAATTTTTTTTTAAGTTTTGAGCTTGTTTTAGCCGTATTTATCACTGTAACAATACATTCGTAATTTCAATGTCGTTCAAGTAGTATAAGCTGATCATCCTAAAAGACTCTAAGACTTCAGTTATTCTTTATTACTTTAGTTTTTTTACTCGTGTAATATAAAATATCAGGTGTATCGATAGTAAATATAGTCCAAAATTAGTTCTTAGATTTTCGATTGCACTTCCGACGACCCCTGATGGTCGATGCATTGGGAACGACCGAATGGCTAAACGGTTATTTTCGTTTGATCGTGATCTAATTGCATCGGTCAGTTGAGTGTCGAACGCCATAAAACATGTCAGTTTCATTCATCCTTGGACGAATCAAATAATTCTTTGAATTTCTTGACACTTTTCAAAAGACATACATTTTCTCCATAATAATTTCAGTGGTCCTTGACATTAGTGTTTGAATTTTGAAGGAGATTTGTATCTAAATAAATGTGTTTGTCGTGAATGTGACATTAAGCTTGAAAGTTACTTTATTTCTTCAACAATTAATCTAGTAGAAACAAATCAGTAAGTATAATATTTACTAAACTTAACACGTGATTGCAATTTATTTTAAACTAATTAAGAAATTGATCGATCTTCATAAATAAGTGTATTCAGTCAATCATTTAAAATAATTAATTTAATTAATTGATTAATAATTATAAATAGTATCTTACTGTTCGTAGCATGTAAAATGTAAGGTATACTGATATCATAATCATATTTTTAAATGAATCAGTTTGACATTTTGCAAATTAAATAAAAAGACTTACTTAAAAACTGAAGATAAATAAACATGATAATATATGAATTATTATTAAATCATTCTAAAACCCATGAATGTTTTCTAAAAATACTTCCGTTTTTATAAATAATTTGTAATAAAATTATATTTTTAATAAATACTGACTTCATAAAAAAATTAATTATTTCTACCTGTAGTCTACAGTATTCTAGTGATTTACGTTTAGTTAAGAGAATAGTGACAGTTTTTACAAGACCTTGGCGCTATTGGAAATAATTTCACATCCTCTTCAAACTAATACTTATCAATGTTAAAGCAATTTAACGATGCGATTATATAAGCTTAAGTACAAATGAGGAAATGCCCCCAATGCGGTTCTTCCACAATCGTCTTGGTTATCTATATCATCTTCATCAAGGTTTTTAACAATATTGATCTTCTATTGTCTCATCGCAGCTTACACAGGGTTGGGGGAATTACAGCGTTGCATATCAATCGCTTAAGTAATGATAGGAAAGGCTGTCCGGTGCTTATTATCGTGAACTTCATATCTATTACTTTAGTCGTGCACTTGCCATTCTAAGCAACACATCGAATTTTCAAAATTCAGGTCTTTGTGTATTAATCGTTGATATCCGGATAGCAAATTATCTATTGGTACCCGCACGGACACTTAAAACTTCCTAATGGCAAAGTAAGCAAAGTATTACATGTGTACACGTTAAGTATAATAAATTATTTAAAACATTTTATCGTCCTCGCAAAGGCTTACTTTTTCAAGTAAATATTTAATGAATATACATTGCTCTCATTTTAAATACATATAATGCATAAGCGTGATAAATAAATTTAAACACTATTAGCTTCATTTAATATAAATAACAAAAAATAAAAATATAAAAATTCGCAACTTAAAGTTATGAGGAAAATGCGGACGCCTCTTTTTTTCTTGGGATGTTCGAACACGTGTTCGGCGCAATTATCGTATATTTAACCTTATCAATAATTAGCGTTTATCTTAATCAATAATTAAAACTCGAATATTACCTTTCAATGTAATTTGTATTCAGTGTAAAATGGATATATCGTAGTAGACTTTTTTCTTATACTAGTTTTACAATTTTAGGAGTAGAAGTAGAGGTACCGCGTGATTTCATTTTCTGCCTTTTCCGTTAATAATGCATTGAAAAATCGATGTAATATAATTATAATAATAATTATAACTTGACTATTATTAAAAAGATGCATTTGCTAAATTAATAAGTTGATTAGCTAATACATTTGACTAATTGTTTGGCAAATCAGTGTATACGGAAATCTACACCAAATTCTCGGTTAGCGTGTACTGACAAGGAATAAAAAATGTATAGTTAGTAAAATGCAGAAATAAATCATAAATGTTATTGTCCATCAAGTATGCCTTGCAATTGCACGTAGAACTGTTCGCGGGCGGTGTGATTAATGAAATATTATTATAAACTACAAGAAGGCAATTAATAAAAATGAAAGATAGCGTAAATTGGACGCCAATATTTGTTATCCAAGAATCCTTTGGCGTCACAAGGGGAAAAACTTTTTGCCCTGACATTCGTTTCTTAATTTATCATTTGAAGATAATACTCGAAGTATTCTCAGAATAAAAGTATATATGTTACGTTAAAAGTCTTTCTACTAACATCGATTTATGTCGAAGTCGTCTACATGAATTATCATCTTGTCTAATCTAAATCATTTCCTACTAAGGATCATCGTAGATTATTATATTACTTTAGAACATCTTTGAAATAGAAGAGAAATCCTATTTTTAAATATAAATGTTACTAAACGATTTGCGGATGTAAGTTTAATATATTATTAAAAATGAAATTATTTTTACAAATCCGTAGAGTTACAATGTCTGATCTTGTGTGCGTTCAAGATTTTGAAAAATTCGCATTTGATCATTTAACGCCAGCTATCCGAGATTTCTGTAAAGGAGGTGCCGGTGAAGAAAACACTTTAAAATGGAATAAGGAAGCATTTAGAAGGTATGTTATAATATTTTTATGTTACATTATAGTATAGGAAATGTGTGCTAGTGATGGCACAGCTGAACATTGATCGCTAAACCTTCTGAATAGTAGATATCTACGGCAGATCTGCTCAGTGGGTGTTGTCACGGGATTACATAGTCAACTTTTATTTTATTCTTACTCAATTTGTGTCTCTTTATATAATAAAAATATCCATTATACAGTAGAACTTCACTTTATTGTCCTTTACTTTGTTAGCGCCTTCACATTATTAGCAAGATTCCCTTCACGTATTTAGCGCAGGTGAGGTTAGTTCTTCTTCCCTCTTTCGTAATTCCAGTGTCGCGCCTATTGTGATAGGTGATACGGCTGGAAAGTGCGCAAGAAACGATGCGCATTTGTCGGACAACAAAGTGAAAGGCAAAACCCCGAGTAGGACAATAATGTGAAGTTCTACTGTATTTATTTTTTTCTTCAACAGTATTCATATTTGGTTCAATAAATAAACAATTGACTTATCAGAAACCAAACATTGTGGCTAGTTAATCGATCGAATATATTTTTATTTTATTTTAAAATATGCACTGGATTAAATCTTGCAGTGTTCCTTATATCATAGACTTCAGACTTTTTTTATTTTAATATTTTTGCAATTATTATTTTGTTGGTAGATTTATGAAATTAATAGCGAAATTCGAATTATATGAAGAATGAGTCTTTCACTCATTATACTCGTTGAATTAATGAGAATATGCTGGTTGAGTTATGCGTAATTATGTAGTAATCAAGATTTACTTTTATTGCATACATGATTTATTGCAGTTCGGAGGATTTTTTTAGTCACTGGATATTATTTTCTAGTTCAACTAATTTTGAATGAAAAAAAATATATAGGACAGCATTTTAAAAACTATATATAAACACATTTTTTCTACATAGTCTAAAATGACTAATTTGATTGGGACTTCCCAACTAAGAATTTTTTTTACCTTATTGGTCATCCAAAAGTTTCAGAACTTTTTAAGAACCTGTCAAGCTATATAAAACCTTTTGAGATCGTGTCCATGTTGTTTCCAAAATACATACTACCCAAAATGTCAGCTTGTGTTGGAAATCGGACGTCTTGCATTTTATACATATTTAAAGACATTTTTAGATCTCTTGAGGTTGTCTTCCTCAGAATTAACCATAGAACTTTCTTAATACGGAAATATTTCTAATGAATAACATGAAAATATTTGAAATATGTTCTTTGATTCGTCAAGTGACTAAAAAATTACAAACTATCATAGGTTACAATAAAGATCGATGAATGAAAATTACTATACAAATTTGATATACCATAATAATTGGCTATAATCATCGATAAGCAATTTTCATTAAAAATATGTTGTTAAAAATAATTATTTCTACTCTATTTAATTTTAGTTGAAAAATTGTTAAACTAAGAAATATACAAAGTAAAGAGACATCTTCGCCAGCTTACTCCGTCCCAGTTGTCTATGTGTCTGACCCAGATACTTAAAAAAAGCTTTAAAATAATAAATTCATTGATCGCTAGGGTATAATTTTACATTTTTTGAACACGCGAGAAAAGCGCATTTAAATTTTTATGCATATTTAGTTTTCTAATAGTTGTATTTACATTCAATTGGATGGAATTCAGTTGGATTCATGTTATAATGTATGCGCAATAAAAAAGTATAATTGAATCCTATTGAAGGTGTAGAGTTGCATAAACAAATCGATAACTGAACCAATTTCATATTTCTCTTCAGATATCATCAAATTGTCCTGTATATTCTGATATTCCGGGCAACTAGTGGAGTTACTTGTTTGTTCCTTGAAAGTGGTCATCGTATCATTTTTATTGCTTAAATGCATATGAAATATGATACTTAGGTACTCAAAGTTTGATCTGATAGAGACCTGTAAAAAATCCATGTTTTACTTTTTCACTTTAAACAACAATTCAGTTACTTTGTTTTTCCTAGCAGGCACAAAACCATACAAGTAAAAGAATTTATTATAACGATAACAATAACATTTCAGAATTAAAATCCGTCCAAGGATGTTACGAAATGTGGCAAAACGAGACATAAGTACAACAGTGCTAGGACACAAAGTCTCTATGCCATTGGGAGTTGCCCCTACTGGGATGCAACGACTGGCTCATCCAGACGGCGAGTGTGCTAATGCTAAATGTATGTAAATCCTGAATACCAATGCTATTATAATGTAATTGCAGCATGTGATATACTACTTATTTCACGTTCTGGATAAATTTCTCCATAATTAGGAAAATTCATTAAATAATATCTAATAACAAATTTCGATTTCAAACTAATAGTAATAAATATACTTTCAAATTTTATGTACACGTGATAAATATATTATAAAATGTAATCAACGTAACTAAAATGTTTGTAGCTGCCGAAGCGTTCGATACAATTTACACACTTTCGACGATGTCAAATTGCAGTATAGAAGAAGTTGCAGCCGCAGCTCCAAATGCACTTAAGTGGTTCCAATTGTATATTTATTCTCACCGAGATATAACGTTGAACTTAGTACGTCGAGCTGAAAGAGCAGGATTTAAAGCGTTAGTTTTAACTGTTGATACTCCAGTATTTGGCGAGAGGAGACACGACAGAAGGAATAAATTTACACTTCCGTCACATCTCAAGTACGTAACATTGATATTTGCATTGCAAATACAGAACGTAACGAAAATAAATAATTCAGGATTACAAAGAAATCGATAAAAGTTTGTCTAGACTAACTTGGTGTATTATACATATTTTGTAGTAAATCCATATTGATTTCATCGAATTCGCATTTCTCCTGCACTGACAAACACTTATTTGACAAATTCAACTACCATTGAGAAGTTGAGTCGAGAATAGTTAAAAGAAATACTTATTTTGTTTGTTCATGTTGTTAATTTTACTATTTTTACTTACGTTATTACTTTACTAGGCAATTAGACTCTAAAAAATGTTTTTATATGTAGTAGAATTAACTGCCTCAATGTCGTTTCCATAACTATATTTTTTGTTGATTTAACTCCTTTATGGTTGTAACTATAACCTATAAAATATCATTGAGGACCTATTGAAATACTTTCTGTAGTTAAAAAGTAATCAAATCAACTAAGAATGTTTTTCAGTGTGATCCTAAAAATCGGATTCATTTTAAGGGACAGGTTTATAAATATTGAGGCATTTATTTGCATCTTTTTATATGTGGGTTTTCGCATGCCTGGTTAATATCAAGTGCTATTTAAATTATCTAAAATTATTCTAGTTTTAGAAAACTGAGATGAATTAAAAGGCAGATTTTCGAAATTTAAACGCCGTTTTGTGTTTCAAAAATCTGACTCGAAAAACTCAATCAAGAAGCCTCATAGAACGCTAAATTCTAAAAGTAATGCGTCCACTTTTGGGCGGATATTTTGAGGTTAGGAAATGATTATGGCATATATATATACATATATGGAGACAAATGGACTTTAGGTTGGTGCTCAGCGACCCAAAATATGTGCAATACGTCTGATCTAATCTAAGAAACGTTTTATTGATTGATTTCTGGGCCTGTATACAAGGAACAAAATAATTTCTGAACAAGTTACTAAAATCTTCCGAAGTTAAGGATATCAGAAAATTTTCACGACAATTAGTGAACAAACACAAATTTTGTGTAAAATTCCCAGCAAATATTACCAAACTAGGAATAAAAATCCAAAATTTCTGAAAAACTTCAGTATCTTTTAGAGAAAATTTGAGCAATCCTTTCAAAATGTTTCTGAAATCCTCAACTTTAAAACATTTCGATACTTTTCACAACTAATAATTATTCTTTATAATATAAATTTGTTATCATTTCAGATTAGGTAATTTTGAATCTCTAACTAGTGATACCGGTATAACTAAAATCGAGCAAGGACTGAATGAATATGTTGGAAAACTCTTTGACCCTTCTTTATCGTGGAGTGACATAGAGTGGTTAAAAAGGTAAGGACAAATACATAAGTATATGTTATTTATGCACAGTTCATAGATATAAATCTAAAATTGTAAATAAAGATTCCAGTACTTTTATCACTTAATTAAATTTTAATGTTGTACACGAAAACTGTTTGAAATTCTATTTAAAATGCTTTGCCAATATGTAAAAATGCACGTGACTCAGCCTGTTAAAAATTAATTGACTTATCAATATTAATTATTATCAATTATTTATCGACAATCAATTTAACAGTTCTCACTTTGATCGCCAAGGAAAAATATTATCAGAGTGCACGTGTTTTGTTTGATTGGTTTTGTGGTATTATTTTTGCACTTTAATGCTTTTATATACACAATACTTTTTGAATAATAAAATACACTCTGCAAATAGTAAAATAGAAAATTCTAGTATGACGCATTCCATGTCGAATTAGCACCTTTTTGGGACATATTTTTTTATTTTCATTTTGCTACTCTGTTAGAACGCACAAAATAAACTACTTTGAACGATACATAACCTTTATATAACGAGATTATGGAATGTTATAGGACTTTCAGCATAATTCGATTTGCAATCCTTCGATTCAGTTAATTTATTTAAACACGAAATGAATGAGACAGAAAATTTATGCAGGTATGGTTTTTGTAGTTTTTTTTTTAATGATCTTTCTGATATAAATATTTATTTCGATGAATTTTTAAAGGAATGATCCAAAAAATCCTTTCGAAGATTTTAAACTTATTTTTTTTGAAGGTGGACAGTTTTTAAAATTTTGAAAAATTTCCAAAAACTCCTCTATTCTTTATGTTCCGAACAGTATTATAATAAATTTGGGTTTCGGCGATTTTATATGTCAAATATCGAGTTAATATTAATCGCAAAAAAGAATGACCTTGAAATACATGAAAATGTACATAAACCAAGGGCCTTATTTTTTTCAAATTAAACCTCGATTATCTCGGTTAATTGTGGTCGTACGGAAATTTTTTTTTCCTTTTAAAGAGAATTTCTTCCTCTACATGATTCTTTTATGAAAATATATTTATTTTTATTTCTTACTAATAATAAAGCTCAACAACTTTTAGAGACGTTAAAATGCTCATTTTTAACTGCGCTACATGAGTCAGGTAATATTGTTTAACGCTAAACAATTAATATAAAAAAATGGCAGTATTGAAAATCGAATTATGCTTAAAGTCTTATAATATTCCATAATCTAGTTATATAAAGGTTATACTTGGTTCAAAATAGTTCATTTGCACATTCTAACAATAACAGAGTAGCAAAATGAAAATTAAAAAATTTGTCCAAAAAAGTTGAGATGGAATGCTCCATCTTATAGTCTTCGACAAAATTTTAATATTACACTATTCGAGAATCACCAAAAATTGAAATTAGAAAAAACGTAGATAAATTCAGGACACAAAATACACTGTAAACAATTATTTTGTATCCCGAAGAGAGGTCACCTAGTTTCGGTAGAGTGATTGTGTTGGTCTCCAGGATTTACGTAGGATTAAATTAATGTTAAAATGCCATTTCGTTTTTAAATTATCGTTTTATAAACAATTGATTTAATTTAATTCTAGCGATGAAATGCTACCGATGAAGTTACCGCTATGTAATTAATTTTTCTTTTCAGCATCACGAAGCTACCAATCATCTTAAAAGGTATCTTAACGTCGGAAGATGCGATACTCGGAGTAAAACACGGTGCAAGCGCAATCTGGGTTTCAAATCACGGCGCTCGTCAAGTTGATAGTGCACCAGCGACGGTACGTTATATATAATTTTAAAATATTCAACTATCCGGTATTTAATATAGTATAAAATGAATATTTATTGATTATTTTACACCTATCCATAATGAGTTACATTAAGGAACACGTTACATCAAAAGCACCTCTTTTTAATTCTGCATTCGCGAAAAGATATATTACATAGTATTAGCTATGTATTATTCAGGCGTCTTATTTTGTAAAAAAACATCATGCAATTGATTAATGACATTTGTAACACTCCGGGAGTAGAACTCGATTTTGCGCCCTGCAGAGAAATATTAGGGCGTATATTATCGATTTCCGACCAGTTTGCTGTCATCTTCGCACTTGTCGAATATCGCTAATTGCGCCCTTGTTAAATAATATGCTATAAGTTCATTTATAAATTAAGGGTGCAGTACATTATGCAACTACTGACTAGCTTCACACCCTACATGAGTTTCATGCGATATTTCGTAAACAGATTTGTTTAATTTTATTTTTTGGTAACATAGATTTTGTTTTCTATGTCACAAAACTACCGATTTAATGTAGCTATACACAATAGCATGAGTTACCAAAATAACAGAAACTTATAGTGTAATTAATACGGGAATAACATACTGCGATATGATATTTTAACATGTATTGTGAATAAAATTTTTCCTTGTTTTAGATCGAAGCTTTACCAGAAATCGTTAGAGCTGTGAATGGAAAGGTTGAAGTATATCTGGATGGTGGAGTCACTCAAGGAACTGATGTTTTCAAAGCTCTAGCTCTGGGTGCAAAGATGGTAATAATATTGAAATTTTTCTATGAATAGTTATATCAGTAATATTCTATCAGTAAAAAATATAAAAATTAATTTGGATTCAAATTCAACAAAATTCTATTTGCTTCTCAAATTTAATTGCATTTCATTTTTGTAATCTAAAGGATAATGATAATTATTCATTTCAATAGTTCTATTAGTTTGTGTTATAACGAAAATAATTTCTAAGTAGTCATATTAAAAGTATTTAACTTCTGTATCTTATTAACACAATATATCATTCTTAATTAAATTAAGTAGCGTATGGAAATATGCATCTTTTTGCGATATCTTTATTAAGAACATTTATAAAGTAGATACTAGATATATAATTGTATTTACATTTCATGATTCATTGAATAGGTACCATTCCAGATCTTTCAATATCGTTTTTGAAAATAGTATGAAATTTTGAAAAGGCTTTGTACACTGAGATTATTGATTTACCAGATGTGAATATCATATCTGGTTCAAATACCAAAGTTTCTATATATTTCTAGACTACCATAGATAACTTAGATAAGTCAGTATAACGATAACTTATATTTCTTTTACACTAGTAATTTATTATTTATATAATTTCTTAATACTTTTTAATTTTGCAAAAGTGTAAAGTTATTATTAAATAATTCAAACATGATTTTAAACGACTGAAAAATATCAACTAACAGATGTTTTCGTCAATTTTCGAAATTCTCCATATTAATTTTCAAAACCTATCCAAGATTCTACTGGGATATTTATTTTATTATTTATATTATAGTGTCTCCAAAAATTAACGGGAAGACTGTATTTATATTTGCAGGTATTTGTTGGACGACCAATGATCTGGGGTCTAACACACGGCGGCGAAACGGGTGCAAAAGCTGTACTAAAAATTCTGAAAAATGAAATCGACAACATTATCGCATTAACGGGTAAAACTTTTGCATAAATTGCCTTACTAATATTATTAATAATAATTTTAATTTTTAACTTTTTGTACGCATTCAAATATATTGCCTACAGTTTTTAAAAACAGCTAATGCAAATTTTTATTGATATTTTTGAAAGTTTGTTTTATTGAAAACCTCGCGATTATAATCACAAAAGATTTACTGATGTATCGATTGATTTTTCTGTTTCAGGATGCAGATCTGTCAGGGATATTACGAGCGATATGGTAGTACACGAATCGTATTACAGTAGATTGTAAATCATGTAAAATGTTCAATTCGGCTAAATTCAATTTTTTAAAACTAATTATTTTAAAGTTAAGTTATTGTAATTTAATTGTACATTGTAAATTTATGCAAGAGTAGAAAATATAAATTAGGAAATAACACAATGCGTGGAATAAATCAATTTGTAAGAAACATGCTTCTACAACTTTTTACCTGGCCTTGTTATCAATATTAAATTCCTTTTTCTATTATCTTATTCCTTTGAGACAATATAAAATTTATATTTAAAATACTACGTATTTATGGAATAACGTAGAAAGTACCTTCCAAAAAGATGGTCAAATATAATGAAAACATCTGACATATCTCACATATATAAAAACGAATTCTTAATATCGAGAAGAGTTTTTTGATGAATAATGTTTCTCATGTAATATTTCGTATATAGTAAATTTCTCTGGCGGATTTTGTACTTTACAAGAAGTGTATGGTTGTATTCAGAAGTATAATTATCCAAAATCTTTGTTCTTAATAAAAATTTAGGTACCAAGAAATGCTGGTGATTACGTCGTATGGTTGTGAAAATAATTATTTTAAATCTGTAATTTTGGAATATTTAAAGGTTTAAAAAAAGTTAAACGTATCAATGCAAATAAATGTTATAGATGGAAGAAGTTACTTAACTCAGATTGTCGGCATCTTGTCACAGGCTTCTTTTTAAAGCCTTTAATCCGACTTGTATTAACGATTTGTATGTCAAAAATACTTCAGAAACGGGTTAAGATAATGAAATTGGAGCAACTTCAAATTTGAGATATTTTTCCGTCAAGAAATTGAATGTAAATGTAGCACCACCATCCCTCTACATCTTGCTTCGGCTCCTCTTTTGAATTTTAGAGTATTTACATTTCCCATTCGGAAGTCAGCAATCAGATAAGAACTCTTGCAATAAGTTTCGATGAAATCCGATATAAACTATAAACGCCTTCCCTCTCCCGTACCTTCTCCCCTTCCCCGTTACCTTCTACAATTTCCCAATTTTGACAATCTGAATACGGGATTTGATGTCAACCACTCAAAAGATTGTGTCTAGACAAAAATTGATCTAGTTTTAACTTGATTAACATCCATATCCTTTCCCTCCCCCCTTTTCAATCGTAATTTTAGAAATTTGGAATTGTACATTCAAATCTCCGGAACTGTAAAAACCCAAGAATAAGATGTTTTAACCCGTCAAGTCCTAAAACGGCATAAATTCCATCCGTTTTCCAACGTACGATTAAAGATCCAATTCGCAGATGAATCTTACATTCAGTTAAACAGCTCAGTTTTGTTCCAAACTCTATATCGGATGGAATTTTTTGTTGTACTGTAAAGTTTTATTGGAATTTTTAAAAAATTCAAGATGGCGGATGATTGACATGGCGATTTATAACGAAATTTCTTATTATTTTCTCAAAAATGATTGGCTTACGACAAAAGTTGGTACACTCTAAATTTCTTAAAGTGAACGTTGAGCCACTTTCTGAAAAAAGTGACTTTTTCACTATTTTTAAAGTCAAAATTTGACTTTGCTAATAGTGGATGGAAATCTGCCACTCTAATAAAGTGAAATTTCCATTTTAGAAATAGTGAAAAAGTCACCTTTAGCAAAGAGTTTACTTTCAAAAATGTTATGAAACAAGTGTATATCACGGGTTTTGAAGTCACTAAATCCGAATCTGAAATCAGGTTATCGAAATGCCAAATTGCAGACAGTCCAAAAACTTGTAACCTTCCAATTTTGGCAAGGTCTACTTTTCTCGGATAACTTCGCATTTTCCTGAGAACGACTAGAGAAATCCGATGTTATTCGATATCCTCACGACTGACCTTTCGTTTCAAGATGACGACAGTTAGGAAATTTGAAAGGAATAAAATTTGGTCGTAGGTTAAATTAATGACAAGTAAACCAACACCGATGAATTTGACTGAAATGGTATGTTCAAATCAAGCCGTAACAATTTATATGAACCGAATGTCTCGCGTTAACGGTAATGGTTAAATTATCTTTTACCTTTTTGGGAGAGTCAGTCTAACGATACAAAAAAAAGAAACTATCTCACTCTACGTCCAAGTAACAATAATCGTTGCCTGTACGAGAAATGCCTATAGTTTGAAAATAAGGCCTATCCACCTTATTTTCCTCTAGCTACCGACTCTCGTGTCCTTTGTAGAAGACGATGCGATGGGTCCTAGAAAGAAACGGATGGTCCCTCACTCCACGTCAGAGTAACAATAATCGTTACTTAGACGGGAGTTGCCTAGTTACTTAAGAAATGAGGCTTATCCGCCTTATTTCTCACTAGCTACGTTGGGTTCGGGATTCTGAATTCTATCTGAAGGCGCCGCCGACGTCCTCGTCCAAGTCAGTTTCGGACTTACCGACCTCAAAAACAGTAATATGCCAATGTTTGTTGGAAGCCAATCATTTTTGAGAAAATAGTAAGGAATTTCGTTATAAATCGCCATCCTGGATTTTACAAAAATACCAATAAAACCTTACAGTACAACAAAAAATTCCACCGATATAGAGTTTGGAATTGGAACAAAACTGAGCTATTTAACTGAATGTAAATCGAGATTGATCAAAATAAAAATGAAATGAAAATTAACGCGTTTTTCCAGGAAAACGCCATCATATTGGAAAATCTAAGAGAGATTAACCAAAATTATGATATTCAATTAAGATTCATCTGCGAATTGGATCTAAAGTTGTTAGTTGAAAAACGGGTGGAGTTTATGACGTTTTGGGACTTAACTGGTTAAATTGCAAGTGGGATGTAATTCCCTTGTACATGAGGGCACTGATCTTTAGGAATTTACTCCCATACATTTTCAGAAACGAATTTTATTTTATTTTATCTGGGTATATAAAACGCGGAATGAATTATTTTAGTTTTTTTTATAAATATTTTGATTTTTTATGAATACCTAAATATTTAACATATACTCAAAACCTTGAGACTTTTCTGTAAGTTAAAGACTTAAAATCACTTCAGATTAGTTTTAAGAATTGTACATCTATAAAGAACTATAAAATTGGCCGGCTATCCAGTGATCTTGCGTTTCTAAATGAGCGGATTTTACATAAGAGAAACATACGAACCAACGATGACATCTTGGAATCTGCATTGTTTTCCGAATCATGCGGTATTTAATTACAAACAAGATCTGCAACCTCAGCTTGTTTGTCTTGAGATTTGAGCCTATTTTTCATTCATTTGTCCATTTAACGTAGGGAAAAGATGAAGTTGTTGAAATAAGAAAGTAAAAAACAGTGTATTTTATATTTTATGTATATTATATATTTCTTTTTCATATACAGTACATATGTATAGAACGCACAGCATAGTCACGTCAGGGTGAAACAATGTCGACCTGCGCTACGAGTGCGCGGCCCTTTTTCTTTTAGGATCGTTACTTATAATGTATGCATCTTTATTATTCAAACTCCAGGAATAAATCGCCACCCCGCCTTACAGCACTTTGTCGTCTAATTAACTTGTCGGCACCGCGTCATTCGCAACATGTAGTAACAACACTTTTTGTTGAATATTAACCTTAAACTCATATTGACTGGGCTGTCGCGTGCTTTCTTCTCCTCCCACAACATTGTCAGCTTTTTTTTCAATCTTTTGACCTAAAACGTACCTAATACGTCTCCCACGCTCCTCGTAAAATACATCTCGGCATAGAACATACGCTGTTTTTCCTCATTTTTTTGTTAATGATGTATGTATGTATATATACGTCATTACAGTTAATAGTGTATATGCGCTTCTTTTTTTTAGACAGTATATAGCTAATATAATTTTTTTCTCCCTACGTGTGCTCACACGCGCAAGTGCGATACACGTATATGTATGATATATTTTATATATGTATATATATACATGCATGTACACGCATACATACATTTGCTTTGTTTTCCGATTTTTCCTCATTTAGTTTTTTGTACACAAAATTTACTGTATGCATTTCGCTTTCCCATCACTGCGCTGCGGCTACGACTCCCTATGCGTGCGAAATTCGCTACCAGCGCGGTTTTCACTTTTTGTCTTCTTTTTTTTTATGCTACTCGTGTTCCAAAAAACATTCTACTCGCGATATGCACAAGTGCGACATAAATGCACAAAGCGCCTCCGAGCGGTAGATTCATCAACTTTCCGCTGCTCATTTTTTTTAGATTTTGTAAATACAGAAGAATGTCAGACATCAGATTATGACGCTTTTAATGTTACAGGAATATTTTAACCAACAGAATGTGTTTGTTTTTTGAAGAAAGGCAAAACACAATGAACATCTGAAGAAAAGGGACATTGTCACAGACTGTAAATTGATGATTCTCCCTTCGAACGGCATTCCATCAATCGAGATTTCGATAAACTCGTTTCGGCACATTGGGTTCTACGGAATGTCAGTGTAATCGTGTGTATGTGTATGAGAGAGATTCGCTCGGAAGCGTCCTGAAGGAAGCTTCAGGGGGTATACGGCAAACGGATGTTCCATATAGGAAGATGTGATTTTTGAGCATGTGCATCCGGATCCGGCGTCTGTGCAACGAGCGATGTTGATGATTTTTCTCGACAATTTTCATATAATTGTAAGAAAAGTATTGTTGAAAGCGCTCGAGAGTAGCAAGCAAAGCGGTCGCGACATTGAACCTTTCAAGCTACGTATGCCAATGTTGAAAATGAGCATTAATCGTCAAAATATGTTGCGTCCTTTGTGCTTCTATGAAACATTCACGTTGTATAACGAATGCTACGCGACACCAACTACCCACAACAGAACTGTATTGACGTCGAATGGCAGTACAATAATTTTACTTCCTATAAATATCGCGCCTCGAAACAATACCGCGCTTTCCAACAATTACACGAAATATTGAATGCATTCTTCCAAATATTTTGCACGAAACGTTTTACTTACAGGTGACATTGGCCAGTTTGTTTTCTAATCGTTTCGAGAAACGTCACACTTCGCGCACACTTGAACAGTTCACTCCACTAGTCGGTTATTTTATTGAAAATAGCATTTTCAGAACACGAAGTGTGCGCAAAGTGTGAACTGTATACAGCCGATTTACGAATCACGTCTCATGCACGTTTTGACGTAATCTTCTAGCGACTGACGTTTAATTAAAATAGCTTCTAAATGTTCAATCGCGTATGAGACGTGGGATTCGGTACTCGGCGAAGTAAAGATGAAAGTTTTCGCGAAACAACATCTCTCGTTGCAAACTTCCGCAACGCGTATTCCCAAAACAACTCGTGTTTCTAACAGCGATACGAATTCGATTATTATATTCAACACTTACACAGTTAGGAGTTTTCTTCTTATTTTTTTATATTTTTTTTTTGTTCTTTTGTTGTTGTTGTATAGCAAGTGATCGGGGCTAGAGGTAGAGAGATGCGCACCACGGAAGTAGCTGTTTTAATCCAATAAAGCTACTCTTTATAGAAGTGTAAAATTGTTTTCATTGGTCCAGAGAAACTTTTCTCCTGGTAGTCCGTAAACGCGACACACGTCAAAACGTACATCGCGTTCGAATTGTGCACGAAATTGTATTGTTGTTTATTAGTTATCGGCCAAAATCAAAAGAGTGAATAATATTTTCGGTTGCCGAATTTCTGATAATGCAAGCTGCGAACGTTTCTTTCGAGTAGGAACATGATATGCATAATTTCTGAAACAAAGAGAAATATTTTGCTGGACCGTCGAAATGCCACTTTTTTTTGTCAATTCTATTTTGCATCTTATTTCACGAGCGTGAAGCTTGACGCGATGCACTTTTTCACGTGCAGATACCTTCTATCTGTGACTTCGTCTTGTAGAAACTATAGCGAAACGCTCCTGCTATAAAAACATGTTTTTTAAATAATCATTGAACACTGAATTATACGAATTGTTATCCGGAAACGATTATAATAATTGACATTTATAAAACACATTAATTTACGCAATGAACATTTCTAATAAAATGTACATCGATAACTCGTTACAAGTTTCTTCGAAGAGCTTGCGACAAACGTAAACGATTCTAAAGTAACATTGAATGCATTTCTAATGCTTTCTGACTCGTTCGAAACTGTTGAAATGATTGCCAATCATAAAATGAAGTATCTTTGTATAAAAAACAAAAGGTCATTTCTCAATAACTTCACGAGGATCATAAAACATCACTGACTTTTCGTTAAGAATTTGCACTCTCGAGAAATGTATCCAACAGTTAAGAACATTCCAGATCGGCACCAGCCTTAGTACGATACGCAGTGTGAAAATTTCGCGCTTCGCTAAGAAAAAGCCGCTTCTCTAGGAGAGAACGCTAAAACGCTACGTACGTGATTCTTATCGACACCGTGAGTTGTTGCATGTCGTTCGGTCAGTCGAGATCCCGTGGCTTCGAAAACGGTGAGACCTCGCGCGCGTTTTATTTTTTCATTTAATTAGGGTATTGTTTATTTGTTAAATATATTATATATGTGTATATTTAAGTTTATGTCTGTTTATTAACATTGGCTTCCATCATCTAAAGTCGCGAGGAACGAGACTGACGTAATACTAAAGTACTGATCGTCGGATGCTCGCGGAAAACTAGTCGATCCGTATACAACATTAGCCGCTAAAACGTAGACCAGTTTCCCTATAGGGTTTACTTCCTGTGTTTTTCTTAGGTTTTTGCTTGGTATTTCCACTACAACCAGTAAGAACGACAACACTTCACGACTAAAGACTAGAAACACCGAAACATCGAGGTGTGTCTTTTTTATTCGTGTTGAATCCCAGCGGTCAGTCTGAATCTAATTGACAATGTACGAAAGGTTCACCACGTCCGCGATATTACAATTCCGGGCGTGAAGGCTCCGCCGATGAAGTCCGTTCAATTGTTTCCACCTCTCGACTATTTCTTTCGACCATAAAAACCCAGTATTCCTCCCGTATTTGTCTTCGAAATTTTCAACCCCATGAATAGTCCAAGAAATGTCGAGAGGGGAAAACGAAGAGTCAATCGTGTTAAAAAATGAAACGGAGCGTCTTCGTGAGCGGAGTCGTTAATCCGCCATTAACGTATCCTATCGTACCCAATAAATCGTCCTTTCGATTAGCAGCTTGCAGATGATGATTTTACCTGCGCATCTCCATCCCGAGGTATATGTTTATGTATATATATCAACCGTCTAAATGCTTGTAAAGCGAGGCCACTCTACACAACCGATTTCGAAACGAAGGAACAGGGAAGGGGGATATATTCGCGCCCTCTATATGTTGTTCTTTCATTTCTCCGCGTCGAATGTCTCAGCAACATCGAACATCAACATTACACCGATGAAACATTTAATCGTTGTCCGGTAGCAATATCACGTCGTTATTATCGTCCCTTTCCCAGCCCTCCCGCGGATACTCGCGATTCGGAAACAAGACCACGATTTTATAGTCGATTCACGTCTGATGATCTTCTAGGTCTAAAGTGCTAAGAGGCAGTAGCACGATAATCATTTTGTTTGTTTTTTTTTAACGCTCGGTGTTTTATCCGATTAAGGTCTTACTGTGCTGATATGTGCGCTCCCGGATCCGTTACTCGGAGCGCGCCGCGGAATCGTCCCTCGAGGACGCGTGGCACTTTGTCTTCGTTTTGTCGAATATTCGAGCGGGCTTCCACCCGCCGAATGAAAATGAATTGATTTCCATTTAAAAATTCCGACGTTCAAAAGCAGCTTTATGCTTAAAATTCTAAGTCTAGTTCGTTCAGTCTACACTTACACAAGGCAGATTACAGATTAAGCTTTAACGAAGAAATTGAAATACACTTTAAACGGTCATTCCGTCGATTACATTGGTTATGTTCAAGCACAGATAAAATCGAGGCTATTACGTTTAAGTTTACCTTCAAAATATAAAAAGCTCCTGTTCAAATGGAAGACATTAACATCCTAACCTCAAAAGTTAGATTTTCCAATTATCTCTAAATTGCCAACCTTTTTCTTTCAATTGTCAAAACATACCTAACTTTAATTACCTTCATTATGAAATAATCATTCCACAAATGCTGAAATGTGTTCAAATTTGCTATTGAGGTTGGATAGATACTAAAATAAACCAATAATTTCTTAAATTTACTTAATGCTACAAGAATTGTCAAGAACCAACGATCCAAAGTACGAATTTGAAAAAACGTCGAAAAATCCTAACCTCAAAAAAGATTCTTGAATTTATCTCCTTGTACGATCAACCAAATCTGTTTAAATTTTATTAAATTTATGAAATTCACTTCAAAGGTTTAGAAACCAACTTTGAGATACGTCACGAGTCCTCAGCACCGGTCTTCGACAGCATCTTCACATTCAAAACGTTTCAATTGCTTGCCATCGTTAAAGCACAATCTCCCAACAAATGCCATTTCAGGTATGAACTTTAAAAATGTATTTAATAAGCATCATTAAGTTTATTCCACAGAAGTGCACTGCAAGCCTCTAATTAAACTTACGAGTGCCGTTTAAACATTTCTTTTTTTTTTTAACATCGTTACACAATACAACACGTTACAGTCAAGTAATAAAATTAACATAAAAAAATGTCTCGATCCATTTTCATTGAACGGGTTCGCCCGGCAGCCACGAAATACATCTGAAATTGACTTAGCCGCCGAATGAAATAATAGTCCCTCGCTTTAGCGCGACAGTATATAAAATTGAACAACGCTCGAGATCCGAAGCGCGTCGATAAAGCATCGGGGAGCGGCTCGGTATCACAAGAGCACGTCTAGATCACCTAAGTACGCTAGACAGTCCTAAACGCATCGACGCATTTTCGGGCGATGCGTTGGGCACCCTCATCCAAAACTACGCTAGCAAGCTTTCTGATTTTACTGGTATAATATATATCTCTATATTTGCGCGTGCATACATACACCGGTATATATACGTATTTATATATGCCCGCGCAAATACTTTTAATCTGTTTCTCTATTATAAAAGTTCTCGGGTTGCGTGTGTTCTAGCTTCGTTAAAATCGCATCGGGCGAGAACGGATTTTCAACGCTATTCGCTCGTGATAACTGTACGCGCATCTCAATCCGTAATTCTGGAACAAAAAGAAAAAAATTCACCCCGTCACCGGTGCGCGTTTATCTCCCCTAAGAGTCGCACCCCATCTTCTTCGTCCTCGTGCGTGACCTTGGTTCGCCATGCTTGTATCGAATGCGTGTGCGTTTGTTAAATCGCGAGTCTTAACGAGAGCGACGTAGCGCGCGCCTTAGAAAATTCGCCTCGAAAAAGATCCTAAGGAATGATTTCGCTCCACTCCTGAATCCAAAGGAGCCACTCGAAGACTGTCGAGTGTCGCGGACGATTTAAAAATCTCGATCAATCTCAGCAGTTTCAAGAAAAAACGCCTTCCCTTACATCTATTAGGCTCTTTTAGCGTTTCTTTTGGTTTTTGAATAGCGAAATCGTAGAGAAAAGTCGTCCCGATCGGGATAGCGGCCAAAGACTGAACCTCGAAGCGGATTTTTTAAAGAAAACACTTCGTCGAGTCGTCGCGCTCTTTTGTGTTCCACAGTATCGTCAAGCGCGAGTACGACGCTTCGAACGCGCGCAACTTCTACGCTTATCGTATGTATACGGTTGCAAGTGTGTGAAAGGCGTGTGTATTCGTGTGTCCTGTCGGCGTGAACAATCTTTCTCCTTATGCAGAGCGCAATAATCACTGCAATACGCTCGCAATAGTATGTATATATATGTATATATTTACATTTACTATCTACATTATCTACACATCAACAAACGGTTAGTTTTTGCATTTCGACCTCGCGTAGCTTCGGGGAGCTCGTGAACCCGCCGCGTTCGCCGTCGCGAATCTTCAAAAAATTCTTGTTTTGATCGATCGACGCATGGCGGCGCTGCCGGTGTCACCGATCGGCTCTCTCCGTGCGTACGATTCGAAGCGACAAGCATCGAGGTATAAAACAATCGGCACGGCCCCTTCCGCCCGCGAATTCTTCTTGATCGAAGGGGCGATTTGCGGCAACACAATCATATATGCATATAAAATAATATAATAAATATCCTAACATAAAAAAGGAAGTTGAAAAAAAAACCGAGAACAAAACAAGAAAGGTAGTAATGATCTAAACGTTCGAAAAAGTCTATGTGAGCCGAGGCTATCGTGATGAGAACAAGAATGTGACTCCGTTCGCTTGGCGCTTTTCTCGTCCCGCCTGCCTCTTTCGTTCCTCCGTATAGTGGCTGATGCCCCTTATTCGATCTTGGCAACCGCTTAACTTCTTGTATTCTTCCGTTAAAATCTTCATGTCGTTTATCCTTCGTTTCCGACTTGTGTTTTTCTTCTTTTTAGTTGGTGTTTGTGTGTGTGTGTGTGTGTGTGTGTGTGTGTGTGTATGTTTATGTGTGTGTGTCTGGGTATGAAGTGTTTGGGTATGAGTGTGTGCGTTAATGTATAATTTGTGTCGAGCGTCCGTGTCGCAACAACCGTTCCTCGGCACTATATCGACTTAGTCTTCCACTAATCTCTCCTGGTTTTAAACGGTGCTGCTGATTCGTTCGCTATTAAATAGCCGCTGTTCCTGGACGCTTTCAGGTTAGGTTCGGCGGCTCGGAGGACACTGCTGATTGGAACGGAGCCGTATCCTATACGAAAGCCCAGCATTCCAGCGTCTTCACGACAAAGTCCTCGTGCGGCGCCAGCGGGTCGTTCCCGTATGTGCTGCACGATTGTGTTCTACCTTGGTACAGATCTCCATCAAGCCACAGTCCGAATTTTCCGCTGTAATTAACAAACGTAACAATTAATATTTAAGTAACAAAATTACGTATGCAACTATTTCCATATTTTTGCCAACGTTCACTTTAAAAAATCAGAAATTTAAGAGTTGTGGCGGAACAATTTGTGTATAGCATAGCCGACGTTTGAACAAAAGGTTGGTTTTGCACTATTTTATAAAGGTAATCTACTCTCTAAAATCCTTGGAGTGAAAATGGAGCAACTCTTCTATTGAGAGTGACATTTCACTCTTCTAGGAGTGGGATTTTTGTCATTCACTCTTGATGGAGTTAAATGTTACTCTTCTTAGAGTGAAATTCTCACTCTTAATAAAAGAGTGGCTCAATTTTCACTCCAAGGAATTTAGAGAGTAACCACTTGGATATCAGAAATCGAATCAAGTAATAATGAAAATTTTTGTCAGATGAATACCTTTGTACCATTGTCACCTCTTTAAAAACAATGCAAGGTTCTTCATAATCGAATAAGAGTGAGCTTTAGCACACACGTTATGCAGTTTTGTCCGTCATAATAGATTTTTAGACTACAAAAATATTGTAAATGTCATGAAAAGCCTTCATTTTTACTTTACTGGTATTGCGGTATCCTAGTGAATTCATTATCTTTGTAAAATGTCGAACAAATTAGTATTTTTTAAAATGTTGGCATTTTGGGCGCCATTGTGGATGGCCACCATGCTATACAAAAAATTGTTGCCTACAACTCTGTAGTGTAACTATCAGAGCCAATACAATTTGGATTCATTGAGAAAAAAGTAAAAAACTTAATCTTTTTATAAAAAACATTAAAAATCGAATAAAAATACTTATTTGTAAACTTTCTAAACTCGAAAATCGAAACGTGCGTACAAAAAAAAAACACATAAAAAGCTTAGTTTGAAAATAAAATGATTTGTACAACTTATTTACGTATGAAGTTGAAGTACAATTTCAAAACGTCTCGGCGTTAAAGGGTTAACATTTTTTGTTTGTATTAGCTAATAAAAATAAAAATTATAAACTCTTTAAGATCATTTTGAATAAACTTGTAAGAGAATTAAAAGTAGAAAATTAATATAAATTTATCTCTACAAATGTTGTCTTCTTCAGTTTGATTTGTAGTAAGAAAAAATGTTACAAAAAAGCATATAAATAGCATTTTTCCAATACATTTTTTTGTAAGTACATGTTCGGTTCTAATATCAAAAGGTAGAATGATAAATTAAAGGACCATAAAACCACAGATATTGTTGCGTAAAAATCGAGCTTCATTTTTTGGAACTAAAATTTTTATGTTTCGTTGGAAACTATTAACGATGTGCAAAACAGCAAATGTAATGATAAAAATTGTTGAAGAGCTACTGTAATATTTAGGCGCTTCCGATTGATATAAACGATCCTTTAGTTAATATCAAATTTGACTCATTATACTTTTTTTTTTTAAATTCTCCTCAAGAATTGAATACATTACATTAATATTGTTCAAAAAGTCTAAAAAACAAAGATTTTTAAACCATGTTTTGCAAACATTAGCGAAAAACAATTATTAAGAAATATTAAGATATTAAAATACGCATCGTATTAAAAATGAATTTTGTAGAGAAGAGAACTTAAAAAATACTCACTCTCCAGCACCAATAGCCAAGCTTTCGTTGTTTCCCTTGATGAAATACAAATTATCGCCAGTCCAGTTGTAGGCTTGGAACCTTGGTGTGAACCTGAATAGTAAGGATTCACCTGTGCCATAGAAATGGTCGCTTACCCGCAGCGAGCATGACGTCAAGGCCCCAAACACCTGAAATAAAAAATAAAACGTTTATTTCTAATTCTTGAAATCTACCATTTCACTAATCAGACAAATTAATTACAATTCGCGTGATTACAATTCTATAAAAAATGGAAATTATATTGCACTGCTCGAATTAATTTTAGAAAGTGACTAAATATAAGCAATTAGAATTTGTTTCATTTTATCTTTAAATTAAATCTGATTAAATAAAGGTGATATTTGCATTGTGAACATTGCAAAACTTGTGATTCATGAGCACGTAAAGATTAATTGGACATACACAATTCGAGAGATGCCAAAAATCTTTTATTGGCAAAAACAAATGATTCTGATTCATCTTTTGTTTGCCACTGAACCGATTGTTGCATATCTTCAATATATTTTCAACATTCAAGTCGTAAAAAACAATCAATGATAGAGAATCTATTTTAGTATAGAAAATACAAAAGTAAAATAGAATTAAAATTGCGAAATTAACTGATTATCATTTTATAATCAACTTATTTTGTATTCTTTTATAATATGTAATTTTTAATCTCTTTTTAAATATTTCTTTAATACATCAAAGTTAGTAAAACACCCATAACTATGAATTGAGCAATCATTTGGAATTAGCAAACTATGATCCTTATTTAGACATGGAATAGAAACACCGGCCAAATCAATAACACATCATTAAAAAGGAATTCAAGTTGAAAAAGCTTTTAGAAGTGACATTGAACTTGAGGGACGTTGAAAGGTCGTTTCTGATTTATTCAGAAACGGACATGAGAAGCTAATTATTTTGTAATCTTTATTTCCGTCAATTTTTTCATGATCATTTTATTAATTATGTAATAAAAGTTGCCTTCGTGCTGAAACGGATTGTTAAATGCAGTTTCTATTTATAGAAAGTTATTTATGTGTGTCTCGAAATGTTTGTATTAAGACTTGGCAGGCATTCGTACTCATGATATAATTGTGTAGCCGAACCGGCTAGATCAGGCTCGATCTGGCTGGTAAATATTGATAGAAACAATAAATTACTACAAATCTTAAGCCAAATTTATCGTTTTCTTGTAATCGCAATACGTATTGCAAAATACTAAATTTGAAAGGGTTTCACATATAAGTTGTTAGCAGATGTTTTACGTCAACATTTTGATGTTAGTGGTAACTGTAAACTATTCCTGTCATATCCTTCTGTCATTTGTCTAAATAGTAATAATCTTTTGTTTGTATTTAATTAAAGCAATGATCTTACATTTCCTTCTGTGTCCTCGACAACCAGGAGAATTGGACTCTCGACGGTGGCCATCTTTCGGTACATACTGTTCAGGCTGAACCCGTGTTGACTCGTACTAAAGACGAGGGTCCACAGGTAACCTTCTGCTCTCGCCGGCAAATGGCGACAAAGGTGGTCCCGGTGCTCGTCGCTAAGTATTTCTGTGGTACCAACAAGTTCTGGTGGCACCACTTCGGTGTCCAGGGAATTGGCGCTGTTGGCGTAAAGAGCTCGTCGGAGCTCCTCGCTCATAGACAGCACCTGAAAATCAATTTTCAATAAGTTTCAAAATAAATTTACAAACATTACGCTACATTCATTCATATCTGAAATGTCAAGACTCTCGTAAAAACAACAAAATTGAAAAAGGAATATAAAAATTACGAAAATATGAACTTTACATTACCATTAATGATGAATTATAAATATTACAGTGATGATTTTTACTATTTAAACTTAGAACGTTCATCGCGACGTATACGCAGTTCTTGACAATTCAGTGGCAAGTGCACAACTATTCTATTCTAATTTGTCTAAAGACGCAATCATTTGTATAATTACATCAGCAAGTGATATTCCAAATACCGTTATTATCAGCCGTTTCTACATATTATCCGTATGCAAATTTATTCGGGAAGCAAACTTTGTTTTTTTTTTACCATGGAAAATACGTTTCATTACCATAATTATCAAAGAAACTTCCGTGTCAGGAATGCAACAGTCGGCTCGATGTTTTGAATCGTCACTTGTCTGATGTAACTGATGTGTTGGACGTGACAGTTTTTATTCCATTGATTAGAAGTTACGATTAAGGTTTCTACGTAGGGTAACTAAATCTAAAACTAATAACATTCTAAATTCTAAATCTAGACACAACTATTGATCACATTTTGACAAGACTACGCTAAAGAGGTGTCATGTTGTTATGTATTGTTAGTTATTGTTTTCTGTTGGACACTTTGGGGACATTTGGTAAATTTTGTACGATAACAAAACATTGAAGTTAGTTTTATACAGTCATGATAGAAAATGGGGCCAACAAAAAATTTCCAAAAGCTACCCTCATTTTCTATCATCAAATCACTACTTAACATTTTTTTAAATATTAACATAACTCCGCAGATAATTCTTATTAACTGTTCATATACCGCCACCAATTGTTCATTCATATAACTCTACTGGGATACAACTGGTAATAATTAAATAAGTCATTGAATATACTGTTTCATCAAGAATTTTCTTGGATATTTCGAGAATTATTAAATTCTATCCCAGCATGTCATATTGCATTTAATTTCTTAAAGTATATAGGTAAACTCCACATGTAATCTAAAATACAATTTCTTTATTACATATGCCGATTGATAAATACGTTTTTTTTAAATAACTTCAACAAACAATTACTCATACAGACATTAAACAGATCACGTAACATGCCACGACCTGAACAAATGCGTAAACTATACTATCAAATTGACTTATTTTCACAAATATTCCATCCCCTTAAAAAACAAACATTCCTTATGAATCCCTACGAATTGATCATTAAATGAAATAAAAATGTTAATCCTTCATTGCACAAATTAAAGAGATTTATTAAATTGATGATGTCATGGTAGTAACGAATATTCTGATGTATTATTTTACCTACATTCTTTATTCGCTTTTATTCATTCATATTAGTTGATCTTTTTAGAACTGAAAAGGTTGATACTCATCACGAATTTTATTAAAAGTCTTTCATACATTTTCTTAAATAGATAATGAAATGAAATAAACAACAACACTAAGGGCCATCTATTAATAGAGGCATCATGTATTTGAACATGATCCACGTGCGTCAATAATAAGACAAATTGAATATAAAGAAGTTAGCTAAATTTAGAAATAAATCAAGTTTCACGATGAGACAATTAATTTCAGAATTCTGCGAATCCTCCTTATTCTCACCCTTACTTCGTCGCAATTGCCCTTGCGTCTATTGTAGAGTCTCTGATTTATTCCATAACCTAACATAACGTAGCGTGATAGGTAACTCGACCAGAACATCTCCGATTCAATTACATACAAACACGAGATGTAGATACATATATTTAATTCGATCGAGTTATGCCACCTACGCACTCTTGAAATGGAACTTGGTAATAATGGAAGATTGTAGTTTCTTAGGAACCGCGCACCCTACTTCCGGTTGGGGTTATCGAGAAGGAAGAGTATTTCTTGGATTGACATAGCGTTTAGGATATTGTGCGACTGAATTTAGGATCATCTGACGGAACAGATGAATAATTTTGTCAGCTACTTGTCTAGTTCCTCGAAGATAAATACATTCCAAACGATTGGGGTGATGAGTATGATAAATAACCTTGCCTTTGCTGGTTTGTAACATATCAATCTTTCAGGACTATTGACGCTGATAATTATTGAAACTGCTGATACAATTAAGGAATTAACTAAAGGTAAACTAAAATTTTCGATTTTATAAACTTCTAAAGTACTACTTCGTCAACAGTATGACTCAGTGGGACTTGAATCCAAACGATCTACTCTTCGATCGTACAGTTATGTCGAAACAATGACCGGAAGGCAAGAAATTAGGATGGGAGCAACTAAAGTGTCGTACCTTCATCAGGATGCCAGATTACTCAGGGTGTTTTTCGCTTTTAACGATTCGTTTTTCGAGGTCATCTTTAGATGCTAGGCGGCCGTGTGCTCAATGACACGTTACCGCCTAGTACGTAAACTTACCGATAGCTTCTCAGCATACTAGGTAAGCATGAGCGACATTAATTAATCGTGACTTAGTGAAGCAATAATAAAAATCTTCGCTGCGTATCTATAACAGATACTTCCGGAATATTGAAATTCTAGATGAAAAATATGTTTTGAGTGCAGAAATTTAATTAAAAAATCATCTTTCATCTCCCCAAAAATTTAGTTAGTCAAAATAACGTCTTTATGACATAACGTCGAAACACAAGTTCCAACTTCTAATTATTGTTCGAGTCAACAAACACAGGGAATGAGGCAAGACCGCGTAAACAACAGAAGCCCGAGATAAAGAGATTTCGTCTCTTGAAACTGGTGAATGGGATTAAAGACACGACAAACACGCAGATGAATTTTATTATCACAAGCCAAGCTTCGAGAACGATTGACGCCACGCGGATTATCATAAATCATAAATGCAATTACAAGAAAACGGCGACCTCTTAATATGATCTGCTTTGGCAGTGTTTTCTCCCACAAGTATCGAGATCGTGGATTGATAATACTCTAAGTAGATCGGGAACTTTTCCCGGGCGGCATACAATATTGCCCATGCAAACAGATTGAGAACAGTAAATACGAGCAATAATTTTCCAAGCACTATATCACTGCTACGTTTACTTAGGCAAATATAATAAAACGGTAGGACTATCAGACCGGAATATTTCGAATTTTTCGATATTAAACGTATCAATCTCATACATTCGTTTGAAAACAACAACTTTATAGCAGTTTTGGATGTTTAATGACTAAGAATATTTGTAACTGCAGGAATTTTCTGCAACTCTTAAAAACAAAATATTAAATTGTCTTAGCCAACGCCACACTATAAAGTTTTAATATCCAAACAATTAAAAGTGTAATATACCATTACCAATGAGAATAATTTAGTATTTCCGAAATCAAATTTATTGACAGAAACGACTCCAGGGTACCGGAATTACTCTGCTTTATTAAAAAAAAGGGCCTTCAATGCAAACATTTTCTTATGTATTTTTACCCACTAACTGTTTCTGAGGTAACTTCAGTTTGAGGCCATCTTTTGAGTTAGAAATGCCCTATAAAAATGGGTTTCATACAAAATCAAAATGAAGGTAATGAATGCTAAGAAATATTGACAAATTTATTAAATAATTTAAAAAATTGAAAATTAAAAAATAATCAAACCTTGAAAAATGTTTACTCTTAGATTAAACTTATACATTACTGACAATTTATCTCTTTTTGTGATCTTCTGACTTTCTATATAGAAAACATTTATTTATAGAATATTTTCATTTTTTAATTTTAATATAAAATCAGTTTATCTGTATTCATTTTGACCCTTTGTCTTCCGTTTCTCTTCAGATTTATATCTACGAAAGGAAATCAAATACTCTCGCAACATGTTTATGTTCCATTTTTTTTGTTGAGCTTTTTAATTATTTTGATGTCTTGCAACATTTCACCATTATTTACAAAAAAGTAATGATTTTTTAGATAATATTAATATTAAACGTAAAAAATACATAGAAATTCGAACACTGCAAATGTTCCAAATAATTAATGTCACTGACATTTGCATATCAAATTTGAAATCTAAACAGAAAAATTTCGAAAATTATATTAAATCTGAAATAAAATGTTTGCAGTGCAGTGCTAATATACCTGGCTTCCCTGATAAAAGCGTATCCGTCAATATTTGGAACTGGACTATTTTACATTTTCTGCTTTTGCATGACAGTAAAGTAATGTTTTTATGAAACAGTTGATATGTATACTCAATCGATTGGAAAACAACATGGAAGTAATTTACGGCTCAATTAATTATAATTTCATTTTTTTTAAGTTTAAAAGAATCAAAATGAATATTTATATAATCTTTATTACTGGTGTACCATTGTAAAGACAAGTTTCGTTCAGTTAATATAACTCGACAATTTGAATAAGTTGAAAAGAAATTTATAATCAAATTTGTACTTTAACCCAACATGTTTATCATCATTAACTTATTACTCTATATAAAAAGAATAAGATTTCAGGTAAAAATATTTGACACGGTTTTTCGATCATTACACAGATAGATTAAGATCCATCAAAGCCCCTAATACAAATGTTTTTCTCCTAGATTATTTGATGGGTAATTCCATACAAGGCCATTGTTTCTATTAGATTTATTAATACACCCGTCTTAAATTTATTAATATTTCCGGACGAATAAACGTGATTGATGATTCATTTTAATAAATCATGAAATTGAGCAGCTGAGCATGCGCCGTTTCGCGTACTCGTACAGGACCGATATCCGACGTTTTAAATCAAACGACTTTGAAAGCCTGAACTTTATAGCATGCGATACAGAGGAAAGTCGAAGCACGGTAATAATAATTATAAAGGCGAATTAAGATGAACGAGCGAATTGAAAATGCGTGCGGCGCAATGCGTCTGAGTAATCGCTTGGATGATTCGAATAATTCCAAGCTGCAGTTTTACTATAGGCTGCATCAATCTGCGTCACAGACTGGAAAACTACTGACATTATAAATGCATGATGCACGGTGTGAATTACATCGTTAAAAAAATTGAGAATATTGGTCAAATAGAGACAGATGAAGAAAAACGTCTCAAATGGAGACGTTCATATGCGTTGTTATAATCGAGCGACTAATTTCCGTCAACATATATCTACATGAATTTATAAACTTAGTAAATGCCATAAAATTACTCCCAATATATCCACATGTTATTATTACTTAGACTAACAATGTTCGTAAATCAAGATTATAACAACTTTGAGTTTTATATTAAAGACGACTAAACTAGGCACTTTCCGCAAGTTGCTCTATGAGCGAGATAATCGCTATATTGCATCTGTGATAAACACGATAATTGATATAACTTATATGCAAATAATGTATGAAATTGATAATAACACCGACATTTTACATTCGTTCCGTCCAACATTTGCTTCGTTGCTTCTATATCCAGACGATTAATATTAAAAACACATCTCATACCTTGCAATTATTTTTTTCCCATCAGAATAAGAAATTCTTAAATGATAAATTAACGTGGCCAATTATACCACAATTAGCACTATACGTGACAAATGACATAGGCGCAAATCATTTTAATTTTTCTCTCTGGTAAGAAATATTGACAAGTCATTGAAATATTCACAAAAAGTCTGGATTACGTGATGTTGGTGAAATATATCTTTTTATGATCCTTAATTAGACATTCCTAAAATACAACTAATGATAAATTTGTCAAGTGCACGTAACTTTAAAAATAAAATGTTTTACTAGATGTCAACATTTGTTTTTATCAGTTACCTCTCTCTGTTTTAATTGTCATTTAACACGAGAATTCTTCAATAAAAAAGGGATTAAATGAATTAAAATAGTTTTTGCTTGTTTTTTATATCAGCACACTTGTTCGTCTTTATTATTCGTACGCATAATGCTAATTAAACTTCAATGTATATTCTTTCAAGTTACTTTTATAACTCTGCGATTATCTCCAAAGAGTTGTACTTTTAAATCATTTGAATGCTTTTTTAATTAGAATACTTTCACTAATCCCGTGGTGAAAGGTAATCAAACAATGTTATTCCAACAAAAAATTACAAGATTTCATTAGTATTATCTAACTAAAACTAACGGTGTGTATAACTAAAGTCGTCAAAAGTCACGACTTATTAAGAGACTGTGTTAATTGGAATAATAAGTCTTATGCGTGCAATGACAACGAGATTCGTAGCGGTGTAGCATGGTACATTCTGTACATGAAAAGAGGCAATCGACCTTCCATTCTTCTTCCTCATCAGATGCGATCATTAAGCAAGAAAAGAAAAGCAAAACGTCCAAGCGATCGATGAACGGAAAATAAGAAATTATATATACGACACGCAATGACGTGCGAAAACAACCGGCTTTCTGTCACGTGTATCAAAAGAAATCAAGGTTTTTATAAAAAATGCATTCAAACATATTCGTTTGCAAACGACGTGGATATTTTATTCATGATACAATTTCCCACTTATCAAAAGTCATTTTTATATGGTAGAAATAGAGGGTTCGAAAGAGGATTTAGTACCCACCCTTAAACTATTAAAATTGTATTTGAACAGATTGATCTCTGTTATGACTGATGGTGTCATACGATGTCGATGATGTCTAATTTCATTGTCATGAAAATTTAATTCGTACGAGTTTTCAAAAAATGTTAGTTTGAAAGAAAGTGGATGAAGTAAACATATCATTTTAGTCACGGATAATAATAACGCTTTCGCAAATTCAATTCCATAACAGAAAAGATAACCTTCACAACGATTTCATATAATTTTTCTCTAAACGCAACTCTGCAGTAATCATTAAAATTAAATTTTATATTTTTCACGACTAACGTTGATTCAATATTTACATGAACGATAAGTTTCGTTAACGATAACTAATAATTTTGTGAAAAAAATACAAGATAAAAATGGATTGCGAAATATTTCTCGGTTGTTTTCCTTCTAAAACGCATTCAGACTTATCGCCTATTAACGTTTCGTTTATTCGTAACCTTTATAAGCCGTGAAAAAACAAACTGAAAAAAAGCAGATAACATTCTTGTGCAGGGCAATTGATGACTGGTTCGGTTCAAATGGTGCCAAAAGAGCCGGTGACGCAGATTCGTATCCTAATTTCAAAATGGCTATATAAACCGTAACATCCACGGGATCATTATAAATTTAAAAATACAGAACGAAAAACAAATTGAACAGAAATACGGGGAAATCTGGTACGTATTCTTAGAGCATGCGAACACGTGCGCGATAACTGCCTTGTTTTTCCATCTTTTAATAGAACGTTCTGCCGAGCCAAGAATGTCGAATTACACAGGGGTCTTCGAGCGAACAATTCACCAAGTATTTAGAAAATGCTGATGATGAATCGCAAAAATTACTTTTTCGTAGTACAGACTCCGTCAACGGAAAAGAAATGTTTGAACAAAAATTTCAGACATCTGTACTGAAATGAGATAATAATAGATTTCATCAATTATTTATTAGTATTATTGCATTTACAAAATACCAATTACAGACATCATTTCACACTAAGAGTACTATTATTGATGTCGATTCTAATGGCGAGTTTTTTTAAATGTCCTAACTGGGTGAGAAATACTCCTAATAATTTAGTACAGTTTCTTATTTGGCGAAAATCAATTTCATAGCACTGGAATTCGTCTACGAATTTGGCTTAGGTATGCGCACAATAAGTATATCATTTATTGATATTGTGCCTAATGCAAACTTCAAACAGTAATCCAGAAAAAAGTTCGTAGCCTTAGGTTACCTTGAAAATGGTTCTATTTTTACGCTTCATTCACTACTACTCGAGTATCTTCTATTTGGTGCATAATGCCAATGCACGAATGTAAAGTAAATATGACCTGTGCATTTGTTTTACACTTTGATAATTATTACTTTTATGAGTCATTTTGTTATGTATTTTGTCACAAGATTAAAACTGTGTTTTTATTTGTTATGAAAAATGAAGTTACATTACAAAAATTTTGCAATATCATATCTTTTTATCTTTTTATAATCTTCATTTTCACATCTCCTTAAATTTCCAGTAACAGTCGCGACAGCATCAGTTCTAAATACCGCAAAAATTCCACATTTTTAATTTATCGATACATGGTTATTATCGTGAAACACATGCACCAAACACAAAGACGATAATACCCGCGCCGTAGCTCTAATATCAGTACTAATCGTTGACGAAGAAAACAGACGAAGAAGAATGCAAACTTCCTACAGTGAGTCACGTATATTTCAGTAGGTAAGTTCTAAGCTATAATTGCAGGTAAATTTTATTAGTCATATATTTTCTCTTAAAAGTTGACCTTTTTCCACATTTACAACCAAATTACTAGACGTTAAACTAACTATCAAAGACCTGCACAACGTTTACCTTTCTAAATCTGAGACGTGAGCCAAAATTTCAATAGTATATCAAATAACCTTTTCATCATATGTTTACACAGCAAATCAATCGTTTCAATCTGGTACTGATGATAGTATACTCGGAATAAGATACACAAATTTGTGCCAAATCTATTTTTGCCAACGTTATCTTCGACGCCGACTCATTTTGTCCTTTGGTTATTGAATAAGCGATATTTTGCATGGGTAATATTTGCAATATTTATAATTAATATTGATAGATTTATTTTTATTTTACTGACGTGCTGCCAAGTTCATTTATAACATTGGATAAGCAGGGAAGGAAGCGAATTTTAATGTGGCAACACGTCAACGTTGTTAGTTATATCTGAACGTATAAACAAGCTTTCCATTAAAATCTCCTTTTCGAGGTGAATGAATATGCGTATCTTTTGCTTTCTCTTCATCGACGACTTCCCGAATCACATCGATAAGCTAATTTTAGCATCAAGGAGAAGCGTCGTTGCTGAAAATGAACCAGTTCAGTTAAAAAGGACGTATTACCTGAATTGGTAATTTTATTGCACGAATCGACATAAGATGGAAGCTATTGACCTCCGACCACTTTTGTAACCGCGCGGGGTCGTTGGTTACGTATAAAATTCGCAAAAATGTTTGTATCCTTATCCCAGATGTAATTAAATTTGGAAAATTTTGATGGTAAAAAATTGAAACGTGGCCATTAATAAGTAGCACATTCAGTAAATCATTTCAGAAACTCAAAGTGTCATGACTCTTCGCTAAATTATCATAAAAAAGTATTAGTTGTCTTCTTTGTATTAGTAGTTCGCATTCGAAAAAATTAATATTTTCTATTGTCTATAACAGACTAGTAAAGAAGCAAAAATTGTCTCTTCACAATTTTACTTTATCAAACAAACATTTTCTTTGTTATACTTCATACTATTTACTATCAGAAAGACGTCAATGCAGATATTTAAAAAAATATACTCGACAATACATGTGCGTTGAATAGAATCATAATTTAATAATATACTCCAAGAAAAACTTTACAATGTTATTTTTATTAAAATAAAAATAATTAAACGTTACATAAACTTATTACAATATCAAAATTAGTTTTTGCTGGCAATCTTGATACGGAATATTTAAAAAGATGAAACACGTGGTTACCTTTCATCAGAAAAAACGGTGTATTGGAGAAAGTTTAACACAAATTCCTAACGGATCAGGTTTGACAGGTACAATAGGACATGATGACCTAAGGTAACATATTTAAGAAAATCAGCTGATGCTTACGTTCTTTACGCACGTAGCCCATCAAACTACTGGCTTTTAATGAAGTGTTTCATGCACGATTAATGATCTGAAGTCTTTAAAACGTAAACACGAAAGAGATCGCTTTCAACATATGTTTCTGTTATTTAAAAAAAAATGTGAGTATCAGGTAGGATACATGGATGGTGTTAATATTAATGATCAATTTTGCTCTTGAACTTGGACGTATTTAAAACAAATTTCTTCAACATTAAACTTTTTTTGTAAATATTTTATTTTAAATTATTCAATTGTTTAATTTCAGAATAAATAACTAATTTTAATAGATAGTTAAGAAGCTACTTTATTAAATTAAACTAATCTTTTCAGAGCAGAGATAATTACTTTCATCAATTAAAAAATTATCTCAAAATGCCATTGCCTCGATTGAAGGTTAATTACCTGACAATATTTATAAAATCTGTGCTTTAGTTAACACACATACAATACATCTTTTAATTCACTGTAAAAAGCCATTAATACCTACAATGCCCATTTATTGCAAGGGTTTAATCACATATGAAATTATACTTTAATCGCTTATAAACTTTTTAACCATTCGAGAAGATTAAATTGAAATAGTAAAACATGCCATTATTGATCAAATAATTTTATCGGGTCGTGAAAAATCAACGTCATTAGTTAGTATACTCACGGTGCTTACGATTTGCTACAAATTTCACGCGTCTGTTTCTAGCATACACGTAAGCACAGGTAGCAGCAATTTTTTTCTTATCGGTAGTTATATATTAAGAGGAAAGTATGACGTAAGTAGAATATTATCGTTTAAAAAATATAAACTATGCCACGTATTTTCGCGAAATATACATATCTAATAAAGTACAAATTACTCATAAAACACGATAAATAATTTCGATATGAAAGAAAATAGCTTTTGTCAATACATACAACAAACTTCACCGAAAATCTTTGACAAGTTATGAAGTCTGATTAAAATTAACCAAATTTTTCAACGTTACAAAATTCGAGTAATTTTTAACAATTTTTGTTACGATTACTGATGAAAATTTCGGCGGAAACAAAATGTAAAAAACATTACTAAAAATTTTTGTAAACATGAAAGAATTGGAACTGCATGACGTTTTGATTTTGGAGCCGGAATTAAGAAAGGTGAAAATCTAACTTACTGAGAACTGATCGATAATAGGAATCATGCGTAGAATTGGGCAGCAGAAAATTGTTTTGATCAATATACTTCTAAAGGAGTGATTTTCGGTAGAATTAGCAATACCGGTAGTGAATGTTACTATACTTAAAAGTAGTTATTACGCAAAGTATAGTAAACTTGTGTCAATTGTTTTGTAAATTATGAAAATTATTTTTGGTGTTGAATTTCACCTATTTTATAAAAATAGTCGCAATTTTTTCCACCGACTTTATTTTGTTATACAATTTATCAATGCGAAATTTTTAATAAATTGTTGCACCGTTTACTAAGGGGGGCTTTTAGTTTTTGACAAAAACTGATCATTTTCTGAGAACATTGATAGGAAGCCGCAATTCAGGAAAGGGTGACGCGAATACCGACCGTACGCGTAATAACAGTGGTACAACAGCGATTTCATACTCGAATATAATGTAATTATTAAATGATGCATAATATCATCTATAAATAGACGTCTACGAATCTTTGAATGATGCAAAAGAACTCGTTAAATGCAATCTTACATTATTCATTTAAAATAAGTTAAGTTAATATAACTTAAATATTATTATATGTTTAAAACAGAATAAAAATTTGGTTTAATTTGAAACTATTTGCCATGCTTGTTCCCAAATAGCACAATCCATCCCGGGATGTCCTGAGGAGCTCCCGAGGACGTTTAAATGTCCGCTTTTCGACCTCGGGATCTCCTCAGGGGATCCTGAGGACGTCCTGGGATGGTCTTGCACTGTTTGGGTTTAGAATTCGCACAAGATCACGATCCCTAAAATAAAAAATTCTAAAAAGTAAAAAACTGGTTTACCGAAAGCATAACTGAGGAGTGTTGGAAAACATAATTCAAAATCGTCCTCTCTCGTTCCCTTGTGTGTGAAATTTTGCATTCCTCCGGCATTGCTGATGTATTGTTGCACTTGGACAGGATGCGACGTTGCGATCAGTTCGATTCTTTCATGCGGAAATCGAATGCGAAAATAGATCAATTTCGAAAGCCGAAGTGTACCGGAAGTCCGTTTCGCGCAGCGATCACTTAACAACTGAGGTTCGCGCGTATCTAACGCCGGACGTTGTGAGTGCGATCAACGGCCTTATGATCGTCGGCGGATCCGCTGCGTGTATAATACATGCGTATACGTGCGTTCGAATGTGCACAGGGAAGTGTCGCACAGGGCCGGTCCTTTCTTTTCTCCCACTACGTGGGAAGCGACATCTCTTCATCTCGTGGTACCTTGTGCGGCGCCAAGATCAAGAAACTGCCACGACCTCGAAAAGATCGATCCTGTACGCACCCTATATATAGATTTCGAGTGTGTATCTCCGCACGCTAGTTACCATTTTAAGATTGCGTGGATGATGATGGAGATGCAAAAATATTTTTAAACTGCATTTCGTACCAAAAGAGCGAGAGAGAATGCCTTTTAATGTCTTTTTAACCTCTTCAGGGACGGCTTTTGCTCCGTATCGTTTTGCTGCTCTCTTCCTTCATTTCTGTCAGTATCAGTATCTCACAATGTAATGCCCGGTGTTGTGTATTCCCGAATATCAATTTGAACCCATATCAATGTATAGCAAGAATTGCAATATGTATTCTTACATTTCCAATACATTATAATAATAATTACAATAAGTATGATACCATTTATAATAAACATAGTAAATATTGCAATACACGATGTGTTGTTTCTTCGACGGTAGGTTAACATATATAATGTAATTATGTCGGTGTGTCGGTTTTTTTGAAAAAATAAAAAAACACTTTTCTTGAAAAAAAAATGTAGAAGAATGTATTCATGGGTGAACCACGTTTTTAATTTAGTTGTAAAAAGTCTTTTAAACACCGTTAGGTGACTTATTTATATTCAAAAACAAAATGCTAAATTACGCTTCCGCACCATAACCTTTACACTGATAAAAAGAAGTGGACCGCTTATGGATACAAAAAGTGGTCCACCCATGGAAATGGAAGCCGAAATTAAAATGCATTAAATTTTTCGTAACATTGAAATATTTGTAAACCCTTCAGATATGATGAATTTCAATGTTTAATTTACAAGAACAAAATTAAACTTACCTTAAAAAAGTAAATAATGTTTGTTAATACTCAATTGAACGCATATTCATTACGCATATATGAAATTTGCCATATATTCATACAAAATGAGTGAAATAGCTTTAAAATCGATCAGGACTTAAAACTATACATAGCGTTTGTTTAATTTGCATATTTTAAGTTAGGAACTGATGCTATCGACCGAGACACATAAATATCTTGTAAGATACCAGATTCAAACAAGATATGACACAAAAATTATTATAGATTTTCTCATAATTTGATGATTTAACTTTTTTGTTAGTAATGTTTTGTTCAAAACTTGGCTAAATGTTCCTTGACCACTTATTACTGACGTTTCCGGTGATCAGTTTTACCCACCATAGGGGTTCGGAAACTAAGATCAATTGTGGGTATTTGGACTATAATAAGTTTTCAAGAGGGATTCCAATTCGTCATTCTTTTGTGAAGATTGTCAAAATCAGAGCATGGAAACGATCATTAGCATTTTCAAGGTCGAGAAATTTTCTACAAAAACATGAACATGAAAAAAACATGTGCTCGATTGCTTATTCATAATAAAATCAAATGATTTTGACCAGCTTCATGTTACTTTCTAAAAGAAAAAAGAATCATGTCTAGAAATAAAATGATATAATTGATAGATTGTATTCTTGTTGAAAGCCAATTGTAATCCTAATTTAAGGGTGGAACTGTCGGTAATGTTAATTCCTGTTTTGAAGAACTAAAATAAAATTATACTTATCAATTTTTGAAAACCAATTTTCGTTTTCAAGCAAATAAAAAGTTAACAATTCTCACTTAATTTCTTTTATTAACCATCCAAAAGTAAAAAGTCTCTAAAAATTTCGAGTCACGGTTGTTACAACTTTAATCTAGACATTTCTTAAATGAACAAAAGTAAAGGAAAAAGTACGTCAAAAATGAGGAATGCAAAACGAGAAAAACAAAAAATAAAAGCTCGTGTCTTCATTTCCGATGGCTCGGAAATAGCTGAGATCATAAGGGTGTGTGACTCATAACGAGCGGCTTTTGCATACAATTCACTCAGGCATTCGATAAAAAAATATCACACGTATCAACGATTGTCGCTTCGTATCCGACATATAATACAAATTCCTCGAGCCTAATCCCGAAAAATCTTATTTTGTGAAAACAAAACTAAGCGTCTTCAAAGACCGATTTTTTCATAAAGAATCTGATTTATTTGTCATTTGCCAAAAATCTGATTCACATATACCAATTTTTATTTGCTATTATCCAATGAAAATTCACAAAATTTAGTAAAAATTAAGAATTGGAATATCGTAAACATGTCATAATAAATATTTTATCGTTTAAAAATATATAATTAAATAGCTGTCAACAGCCTTGGTTCATAACGCAGAGCTGAAGTTTGTCATTTGCCATTTGCAATAAGGTTATCTCATGTAGTGAAGGAAAACTGCTATGTTCGTATTTTTTATTACGATAATTTTCATATTTATCTCGATGATCGTTGTTACTATTATTAGTATTTCTTCATTAGTAATCATTTTTACGTATTTATTAAACCATGATTGCAGGTACACAAAAAAAGTGAGTGAAACTAAATCTTATCTTAATGTGTAAGAGATCATTTTATCAAATACAATAGAATTACAAATTGTATCTTTGGTAACATGACCTAACAGATCATGTTTCATAAGAAAATGAAAGTAAAATTCTTATATTGTGCGACAATGAACGAATTTATGGATTGAGGTGCAAAAGGAAATAAAGATGTGGCCTATTTTTTATGCCATTGTCATTGTCGAAATTCTTTTGTTAAGTCAGTAGAACGTCTTTAATGCAAATTAGTCATCTGATTTTGGCAATGTGTCCTATTATTAGGCAATTAAGTCGCGATAAGTTAAATCATTACAAAAAAAAAAGAATATTAGTAAACAATATAAAGAAAAAATTATAAAAGTAATACATAAAAGCGAGAATGTTAATATCTTTAATCACTATTTAAGGTACCATGCATCAAGAGATATAAACTTGTAATAATTACAAATCGTGAATAGGAAATTTTGGCAAATTATGCACGTAAATCATTTATAATAACCTATCATCGAATGACCGACCATAAACCGTACGTTTTTAAATGCCGAGCTCAATAAAAACAAGAAGAGAGTCGTCTCATCCTATTCACGATGTGCGATAAGCATGACGTCACTGCTAATGATCGAAAATATATTTTTTAACTGGGCATCGAGATAATGATAAGAAGAACATGTACCGACATGTCACTTCGGAGAAAAAACACGTTTTTACAGGTTTTTATAGACATAAAAAAACAGGTTGTATAAAATCGTCCAAATAGATTGTATTATCTTAGGCGTTCACCTATTAATAGTTAACAAGAATAGCTTTTATTAGTTTATATTAGTGACAGTATACATTTCATAAACTATTATTTATGAATCATGAATTAAGAAACTTTTATCTTAGGTACCGTTAAATTTAATTAATTACTTTAGTCCGATTATCACAGTACCATTTTTCATCTCTATAATTTTTGGTATTTTATAATACGTATTTACATATTTTATAATACGTGTTTACAGTAGCTTCAAGATTCAACACTTTATTACGAAGCATTTTAGAATTTCTGTGAGTTGACCTTAGACTTTGAAAGAATGTATTTAAATATTCTGGATTGCTAAGCAAGATCATAACTTATTAATTCCTATTTGACATAAAACAAATGAGTATAATAAATTCATCGAAGAACGCAATTTGTACTATTATAATAAAAATGTAAACAAGGAAATGTATCTTATTATTCAATAATTGTTCAATACCTCACACTGACCTATCCATTCATTGCTTGGGTCTTCGAACCAGGAAGATTATTACAAGGTTAGATACATGTACGTATATCTCCTTCGTTACGGTTTCACAACTACAAAATAATTATGTATGCAGTAATTCGAACGGAATCTGTATTTTTACGTGTTCATTTCTTATGTACACAATTTCAAATTAGCAATCTATAAATTTGTTTTTCTTCGCTGTGGTTTACTTATATAATACTGAAAATACTTAATTTCCGTTTATGTTTCCTATTCAAAGTTTAGTTCAAGCATTATGTTCATTTAGTTCTTTGGTATTTATAATATCATAAAATGACTTGAACAAAAACCAATTTAATAATGGCATATTTAGCATTGCCAGTAACGTGTGGGAAAACTGCTTGCGTGCAAAGAGTGTTCTTAATTGTTCAAGTAGTTTATTACTATAATTTACATCAATATTCGGAAAAAAAGACAGTTGAAAAAACTTACTAATCACTACAGAATATTTGTACCTTTTCATTTAACACCTATAATCAATGTTGTTCTTTCAAAACCTTAAAATATATATTTTTTCTGAATAATGGAATTACCTCAAATTCACTAGACAATTACACCCTACACTCAAGAGTAATTTATTAATAACATATTAGTTGCATTAAATAAAATAATACTAAAAAATTCTCACTAACCATTTTCAATAACAGTCTTCGTCAAATATATAGTAATTGTAATTATATAAAATCATCAAATAAATATTTACTTAGTAAAACCAGACTAAAATCGATAATGGATTAACTAATGTAAATAGCTATATGTTATATACTGGTTCTTATTAAAAGCATTAACTCGGAAGGATTAGGATACGGTACCTAGATCTGTTACTTATTAAATAACAAGTTGAGAATATTTGTAGCAAAAAAAAAAAAACATTTTAAGTGTACGTACTGATAGAAAACTATTTCAGTTGAATTTACTAAATTCTTAGGTACTTATTTTTCTGATCAGATTTACTTGTGCAAGTAGCTTCGTGCTCCTAGACCCGTACGTGAAATTGGTTGGGACAACCAAGATATATCTATACTAACCAATTGATTAGTTAGTACCTAATTAAAAATATAAGCGATGTTTTTTATTTGGACATGTTCGGTTCCATTAATTAAATTTTTGGTCCCGTTGGTCACCGGATTTGTTGCTCGTTGTGGGCCTTAACATTAATTAATAGACAGAAGTCCTATATATTTAGAAAAATTAATTTATCGCCAGACGATTTAAAGAAATGTTATCTATTGAAAATAACTAATTAGTAACTAGTTAGTAACTAATTGTTTGCACCTTTTAATCGGATAATAACCAATGATTTCTAAGTGAAACGGTCTACTTAGTCGGCTCAACTAAGTCTCTTTTCCGTGTGAATGCATGTACCAAGAAAAACAGATCTGATGGAAATAAGGAACGATACAGAATAAAAATAAGTACTAAGTCAAATCTAAGTTAGTCACAAATTTTGCTAATGCTATGACAAAATTAATCGACTGAGAATAAAAGTATTTCATAATGGCATGTCGGCAAAAAACGTAGTTTTGAAACATAGATAAAACGACTTGGTTTTGCTAATGACTAAATTGGTTCTCCTAACTATAGCTCTTTGGTCCAGATGACAAATTGGTTGCAGCAACTATTAGCAAGTTGCATGAACAACGTTATGCTTGTAAATTAATCAATCGTTCAACCAATTTCTTGTCAGGAGTTCAGATTGGTTACCTCAATAAAGTCGTATTTTTCTTTAAAGACTAGTAATTACTAGTAATACCTTGGTTTGTTTTCATTAATCTCTATAGTAGATCCCATTTCTGGACCCCTTAGTTTTTTATGATATACCTTAAATGAAACTGCACTTAAAGGTCTTCATTGTCTTCTCGGACACTTTCCATCAAAAGTCGAGACTCAAACTGAAACGACTCAAGTTTTCCGAGTCCCATTTAAACGTGTGCACGCGTAAAGCACGCGCTCGCAAATTGAAGGGACGATGATGCGAGAGTATACGTGGGTAGCTTCCGTTTTAGAAACGCAAGATCTTACTTGATGGACGGCAGCAGGCCGAATATATAAATATGTACTATGTTCGCAAGCTACTCATTTCAGTAATTACCTTGGCATTGTCGTCGGCCGAGCGAATTTCAAAGTGACCCGAAACTAGACATTAGGCGTAATCCGCCGGAAACAAGACCGTCTAACTCAATCCTGAATTATCAACGTACGTGTTGTTAAAAGCGTCTCGTACAACTTGCGCAAATGCTTCTTTGGTTATTTTCTTTTCTTTGAGATTTTGCATCGGCCAAAATAGCTTAATTAAATGTTCACTGGCCATATTGCGTTTGCAAGTTTACAGAAGATTGGTTTTTAATATAAAGCAGAAATTTAATTATACTTTTGTTAAATTTTATTTCTGCCAAGGCTAATATCAATTTTGTTAGTTGCGAATATTAAAAACAAAGAAAAAGTTTATTAATAACTTCTCTGCAAGCCAATCAAGTGAGTGTCTCCGTGGAAACAATTGTTATTGCACTCTATAATTTAATCAATTTTATTTAAATATTACAAAACTTACACTTTAGATTAAAAAAATTAATTGCAATTATAACTACGTCAAACACGAAAAAATAAGCTAAATCAAAACTTGTCGGAAGATTTTGAAAGAATTGACAGCCGCTATCTGCAGCTGGAATGTGGCTAATACTTTGAAGATACAGCTGGGCTCCGATCCTCCACCTGTCAGAATATCCTGAGATCGAATCCCGAGACGGCATTAAAAATTTGATGACTATTTTGGATTTATATATAGCTTTGATTAGTTTTTAATTTATCCAGTGTAAGGACATTGTTAAATTTTACCATACAATTTTTTGTTTCAATTGTAATGAAATTTCGTTCACTAACAAGACAATCTTTATTGATTTTCTTACTAAAAAAGTAGTTCTTCTTAATAATTATGAGTCCACCGAACCGTTATTGAATTTGTTAACTTAATTGTTTTTAATGATAGTAAATAAAACAAGGGTACTTTATTATTTAGGTTTAAATATTTAGGTTTAAACTTTACTTTAATTACGTTAATGAATAGCAACTCAATTTAAGTAATTATGTAGTTAAAGAGTAACATTTAACGAATTTGTTTCAAATCAATAATAGTTTTTTTAATGCTTTGGGATAGTTACAAAATGGAATAAAAAGCAGCTAAGAAAAGTAGTTAAATTGACTAAGAATTTTTTTACATGTTACGGGAATTTAATTAATACACCGTGCAATAAATAAAGTAAAGTATTTTGAAAAAGGTTTCTAAATATTGTGTTGGGCCAAATTATATTTTATTTTTCAATCTCCAATAAATTCAGAGTAAAATCTCCTTAGTTATGTAATCAATATTTGAAAACATTTAAGAAATTCTACTAAACGTAAGAAAACATTTCAAAAAAATTTAAGCAAAAAAAAATCGAAAATTACGTATTTTCTAAAGGTCCCGGCAAACCTTTATAATGCAAGTCATGGCAAATAAATTATTCAAGTTGTCTCAATAGTTTAATTTTCCTATCCAGAGGAAACTCGAATGAAAGAAGACGACGAAGTACGTCTCAAGAAGGATTGAAATTACCTTGCAAGAATTGATTGCGATTGACAAATTCCAGGTTCAAAATATAAAATAACAAGATCCCATACACAACAAAAATATCAACTACAATTAATGGCTATATTTGTACAAATTGACGATTGAATAATATCTTCATTAATAACAATGTAGACAGATTTGAAGATAACAATGTAGAAAAAGCCTCAACGAAAATAAAGTCAAGTGGTGGGTGTTAGGTCTGTGACGTAAAGGTTTAATTATCCGTCCCGTAGATGCGATCGGATAACATTTGTTTTTGTGTGTATGTTTTTCTACTGCATCGATCTCACATTTGTTCACTTTTGTAATGTTATTCTCTGGTAAATGAAAAGTAAATCCATAATGACGTCAATGGAGTCCTCGTTAGAAATCCCCAAATACGTCTTGCGCCACTTTCTGAACCGGCGGGGCTTTGCACCTTGTGTCCGAGCTTTTCATATTTTCCAGCACGAGTGCGTTCGATTTTCCGATTGACGTGCAAGCGTTTCTTGTCGTTTGTTACTTTTACGGTTTGTTAGACAAGAGCCAAAATCGATAACGCGACTTCGTGCATATGCAAAAGTAATGACGCGCTCGCGCGACCAAAAGCCAACGTCCTAACGTGGCGCGAAGTCCGTGTAATGCAGGCGGCCAGTGACGTAACATTTTTTATTCATGACTTGATACACTTTTTATACTCCAAGAATATGGAAATTGTTGATAATGTTTTAAAGTTACACGATACGATACTTTCTTAGTAAGTGACGTAGTAATTGACTCGTTTACTCCTGTTGAGCATCCCAATCTGGAGATAACACAGGTTAATTTGTTCGAATACTTAAGAGCGATAACTCATATTTAGAAATGATTTCCGTCATCAATTTTCGCGCTAAAATGAAATCTGTTCTCGAAATTGTCCTCAGTCTAGTAATTCAGAAATTCTTGGCTTGCAATCACTAGGTTAATGCATTCAGTAACTGGTGGTTTCGATACTAACTGCTCAGACATCGATTATTCTGTATATTTTTCATTTCCTTTCCTTCCTGTATTATATACAATTATAGTCTTAAAACTTAGAACGAACAGACGTAAAGGAACCAAAAAAGAACCGAAAAGTTGACTCACAGAAAATTGGTAATCCCGGTCAAATAGAACATGTAATGTTTTCTTACCTCATCTGTTCTAATTATCTTACGTACTCTGGATAATTCATGATCAGGTTCGAATTCAGTATACTAAATATAGTTAGAATGTATTTCTCAATTTCAACCAAAAAATAAACTATTTCAAATCGATTAGTGCAAATTTTATATTGTCACTATGAATAAATGTGGTAAAGTTTAAACTCAATATAAATTAAACTAAAATTTTGAGGAATTTCTTCCAGTAAAAAAAAAACATTTTTTAAATTTTATTACTTTGATCGCCCGAATAAAAAATATCAAAATAGTTAAGTTGTACGAAGTATTACATAAAATAATTTAATCTGTAATAAAACTCGAATCTATCATACTTATTAAGTTAACCCTAATTGACATAATATTTTGATAATATAAATAAACCAAAATTAAACAAAAACTTTCGCCTTAGATATTGTATAGGAATTGTTTTTACATTTTTGTAAAGGCAAGTTTCAAAGAAGTTTGTAACGTCACAAGTTTTTCTTCTTATTCAAAAGACAAGACATTTAACTACTTTTTTTTTGTATTAATGAAAGTATAATTCCATGTAGATATTAATAAAAAAAGTAATAGTTTCACCTTCTGTTAATCAAACAATACTTTTTTTTAATTAATTTGTCATCTAATTAACGTATCGATATTTTTGAAGGTTTTATAATAAAACAGAATTTACCCGCAATTATTGAATAAAATACGGAATTTCCTGATTTAATTTTAGCCTTAAAATGAGTGAGTTTTCTTTAAAAACGGAAAATCCGAAACGACAATAATCGTTAACTTATGTTAATATAATTTGTTCATTGGCAATCAATTGGAATCATTAGTTCTAATGAAAATTGCTGGTAAGAATTGATTGTAAGATAGAATCACAGAAAACGAGTTATTACAACTCAGTTAAAATTAACGATACATCTGCAGAATTCAAGTGCTAACGAAACATTAGTTAAGTTTTCAAGATAAAGAAGTTTTCTTTTTAATTTTAGAAATATATAAATCTTTACAGATCGATCTGAATTTTTTAAAATATATTAGAAATATATTTATTAGACGGATAATTATTTAAGAAGTTGCAAAAAATGTGGTACACATTACATATAAAGGAAAAAAACTACCGTTTTTATTGCAGATAAAAAAGTTTGGTTCCCTTCATATAAATTTATTTTATACTCATATACTCCAATTGTAATAGCTATATTACAGAATTCGAATAAATTATATCATTACACCAAAAAATGTGCCTTATTTTCTTTCTCTATTCGCTCGAAAAAAATTCAAATAAGCGATTATTGTTATTTTGTTTAAAATATTTGTGCATAATTGTTAGTATAGTGTATGTAATTTGTAAGTGCACTTATGAAATTAAAAACCTTAGTATTTTTTTACAATATACTCCAAAAATGAACTAAAAGTTTTGTTAAAAAATTTGCTACAAAAACGTAACTGAGACACATAGACCTAAAGCTAAAAGTTTAGCAACCAATAGTACTAAAAATTACAGATAATACTATCGCAGTATTGTAAGAGATATATTCTATCATCATTCCTGGCTTACTTATTAACTTTTGATTATGATTTCTACTGACATTTGTAGGCGGAAATTTTCGTATTTTTGCATTTTTTGCGTATTTGCACTATTTTCTATAAACAGACTCTTATTAGACTTCTCACGATAGAATCGCTCTCTATAAATTGCATTTTTTCAAGCAAATAGAGAGAAATTTAATGGGTAAATTCCGTAGTCAAAAACGTTTCCAAAAACGAAATGTTTTCTCAAACGAAAACAACAGTTACTTTCCTAAGAATTCCATTTTTTCTATCGCTCCTAGTTTTCGAGATACTAAGAAATTAAAAAACATGTTTTTTTCCAAAAAATAGTCATAACTCTTGTCAGAAAGGTTACACAAAAATAGCCGAGCAATCAATTTAAAGGTAAAAGGCATACCTTTAAAATCGGTTAGTTTCATTACCATACTATTATTCGTTTCAAATTGGCAAACAATGAACTAAAGATAAAAAAAATGTCTAATTTTTTCTTCTTCGTTTTTTATAAATATCCATACAAATCTGCATTTTGCGTCTTTTCAATTTGTTCTCTACTTAAATAGAAGCTTCTCTACTTAATTGCAATAACCTTTCAGATGTCTTTCGATTTTGTATGCTATGATAATTTTTCGCAACGATATTCAACTTTGAAGTTTAATAAATTTCTGCTTAGATATGGTAAAAGTGGTTACAGGGGAGTGTATGTATACATGGGAACTGCAAATTTTCTCCTTTTTAAGTGAGATTTAACTCTTTTAGAGTCGCTATTATTGAATAATTCGAAATCATTTTCTCTCTAGAAAGAATTTATCACTCCACAAAATTAAAAATAAAATTAAAGTCATGTAAAATTTGAAACAGTTGTTTATTTTTTTAGTTGAAACGACAGTTCACACATTCACAAGAATCGAGTTTAGAAGACGCAACGTCTACCAAAAACTATATTACAAGAATCTCGGCAGATAAGAAAACACGTCTCGAATCTTTCGAGATGACGTATGTGCTCCAGATGGAAGAAGGAAAAATTCGGGCTTTGTTACATCATGACACTTGGGGAAATACCATTAGGAAATCGTTGGTCCTTTCTCCCGAGATGAGTTGTTACGGTGTACAAAATATTCTAAAACGTATTCATCTTACTATGAGGCATATTGGATGATCGCAGGTGTCAAGAAATCTTACACGTTTCCAAACCGTAGAATGCCAGCATGTGCCGGGTTTCAGGTATATAGAAACCGATCTTTCTGTTTTCATCATACGTAAATACGACAACAGACTTTTCTCCGTTTTCATCTCCTGACATGCCACGTGATGTTTACGTCTGAGAGGAAGTAAAAAAAACAAGAAGAGGCTTACCAAAGCTAAATACAACTTGTCGACGGATGTTTTTGTGTTTTGGAAGTTTTTCAACTTTAAACAAAATCGAATTGAATACAAAAAGTTATTGAAACAAAATACCTATTTTAATACTAATGTAATAAAAATAAAAAAATTGAACAATATTTGCATCGTGCATAAAGTTAACGAACAAAAAAGGCGAGAACGAAATAACCCCATTATTCATTTATATACACCTTACTCATTATCGATTAGTTCAAATCCAGCATGGAAACATGTCCTACATCAACATTGAAACATAATTGTCATACATGACGTCATATTTTATTTTTGTTAAATATTTATCGAACTTTAACTATTTCACGTTATTTTTTATCTTTTTAAATTGTAGTTCCAAGTTAAATTATTAAATTTAGCAAACGTCCTTTTTAAAAACGTTTATTTTAATTTGTTTGACTTTCCTGAAAATAAATAAATTGAACATTTAAAAAAAAGCGACATTTATTGTAATCATTCATTTAATTAAAATAACAAACACAAATATCGTCTGTATTAGAATCTTTTCTAAGTTTTCATTTGTTGTAATTTTCATGAATGTTTTCCTGTTTTTTTATGCAAATTTCCATGAGATATAGCAAGAAGTTCCTGACATCAATATTACATTTCCTATCTCTATCCATAGATCTTTAAAACAGCGACTCCACAATTTTTTTCAGATATTTTAAATAACATAATTTGCTGCTCGCGATGTTTAAATAATTTAGTACCTTATGCACTGTGCAAAGTTCAGACGTACTTCATAATAATACACCGTATCATGTTTATTTTAAAAAAGTATTATGTTTTTGTAAGTTGTTTTTCGTTACTAATTTTTTTATCACATTACTTTAGTAACTATCTACTATCTACTTTTTTCTCTCTGTGTATGTACTTGGGAAATGTTCAATAATTCTAACAGAGGAAAAAAGTATTGTTTACCCTTCTGTTCTACGCTCTCAATGGTATTAAATTTCACACAGAACCCTTTACACCCTTCCCTCGACAACCTCGACAACATTATTGACTTTGGATAGCAAGAAAGTATTGTTTTCACTGGAAGAATCCTTGTCATTCCACTTAATACTCTTTTAATAAGGCTAAATAATTGTTCGATGGTTTTTTATTCTTTCATTTTAATAGCAAGACAAACTTCCTACTTGAATAATGTAGACATTAAAAACTAATGATACGTTTGAAAATGATCAAACACAAGTCCTAACATTCTTGCTTAACACGCGTTCAAGTCATAATTGTCGTAAATAGCAGATCCTATACCTCAAAGATATCGCTTATAATTTTTCACCCCTTACTATCTGCGGCAACAATAACGCATTTACGCTCCGAAAACATGTACTTAATTTCCTCAAAGAAAACACTGATCCATTTCATTGATACATTTATCTGTCAATTTTTATACCATAAACTACAGTGTTATCAGTGTCTGTATACAAGTGTGGGGCTCATCAGAGTATAGACGCTAAAGTTCCGCGTTTAAATCAGGATGGACACACGATAAAAAGAAACATTATCACCAACCTCCCATGTACATTAAAGATTAATTATTTCGTTCGACTAAATAAATAAATCGAAAAGCTCATTATTCATGTGTTATCGATCACGTGCTTCTAATTCGCGCTTCAAGTAGCGACCGTAAACTTCTCGCAGCGAATCGCCAGTGAATCGATAAATCAAATAAATAGCAGATGATGATAGGTTCTAAGTGGCCGGCGACCATTATTGAACAAACTGCGTGTAATTATACGTGCAATTTGCACAAAAGACTTCGACGAATTTTTCAATTTGCCGTTTAGCGTAATCTTAACATTTTTATATGTCAAGTGGCGTTAGTATGTATTGATATATGTTAAATGAGGAATTAGGAAGACCGCCGATTACGATGTACTGCTTTGAGAATATGTATTCCTAAGGATTCAATCGACGATCAAACTGGTTTTGTTTTCAATTAGCGTTACTCAGAAAAAATTATAGGCTTTATGCTTATTATAAAAACAAACGAGGATAAGAAGAGATCTCGAAAAATTTTACTTCTGTGTTGCAAAAATGTTTTGGTTTATAATCATCCAACAAGTAATAAAAATAACAAACTTTTCCAACAATATAAGGATGATGTTAAACAAATCACTTTTATCTACCGAAAATGTTGGTAATATACTTTTAATCATGTACGTCTTAGGCGTCAACGTCCATTGTTCTTTCATTTTTCTGATCTTAAAAATCAGTTTTTATTTTTTTCTCTCTTCGTTTTTAATTTCCCGCACAACTCACACACTTATTTACCCAATATATAATATTATGAACTACCGAACGTTGTGAAATAATTATAAATATAAAACAATTTTTTGAAATGAAAACCTCAAGAGATGCATTCTATTTACAATTTTGTTTGGAATGTCATATCTTTTTCATTCGCAAAACTTACAAATTTAAAAATGACGTTCATTACTTTGAGGCCGCCCAAATTTCATCACATATTCACCAGTAACCCCAAAAACCTACATTTACCAGCATTTAAATTAATTAGGTGTAGACACAAAATGTCAGAAATAAAAAATGTTAAGTATTTGTTAATCGATCATTTTCTGTTTAAAATTGTTACTTTTTTGATATGCCTATGTACAGAATATATTAAGTTACTCATAGAAATTAATAGGATGAAATTATAGCCAGGAATCGCTAAAAGGAGAACTCAAAGAACAATAAGCGCCATGCGAGTTGTTATTTATTTACTACGTATATTATTATATTGATCCCGAATTTTTAAAAGTGAAACAAAGACCTATTATTTAAGTTTATATAATATTTCTTGCTTTATATTATTTTTAATTAAATATTATGTTGTATTAATTACAAAATTTTATTTTCAAAAGTCATCAACATTTATGACTCCGGAATTTCGTTCTGAAATATGAAGGAAAATACTTACGAAAAACAAGATGTATTAAAAAAAAAAGAAAACGAGGAAAAAATGAGGGGGAAAATTGACAAAAACATCAACGAATGATAAAAGAAATGAGAAAAGAAACTTGTGACCTCCGAACCTCCACTCGCTTCTGCGATAAGGCTGCGTGCTCTTTTGAGGCTGCAACGAATAGCTACGAAATCCAAGCTTGAAATTATTTGTTAATTTTTGTGACTTGCTTTTTTAATATTTCATAACAATGAAGATAATCCTTCGACCCTTTGTAGCGAGCAAGCAACAATATAAAATTCCATCACACTTGAAATTTGAAGTGATAATTTATGATGAAACAATTACAAAACTCAAATTGTGTTGACATAAAATAATAAAATGATAAAAATGTAGATTTTTCCTCTTATTTTCATATTTTTTTAATGTCAAATATTTTGACATTCTAGCAAATTTTTTTAACGTAAGTTCTGTAAATTCCTATGATTAAAAAGTCACTTAATATGGAGTGAAAAATCAGATACTTTAACCAAACAGTAAATGTTTCTTCTTTTAATATGGGATTTCGTTCCTTCGAAAGTGAGATTTCATTTTTTAGGAGTAAAAAGTCGCTCGGAAATGTGGCATTCTTTTCTTCTGGATGTTCTTTATGAAAAGATTACTTTATAAAGTACGAAAACGAATTGTTCACGCCATAAAATGAAAAAAATGCTGTTTATTTTCAGTATACACATTTATGAATTTCATAACTACTCATTGATACTACATCCTCCCTGAATTCTCTCAATTAAAAGTAAAATCATGTAAAATTAGGAAAAACTGTTTTAAGTCAGTTACCCCCTGACACTTTTGTTTTACATTGTTTCTTTGTTTTATAGTGTTTATTTTTTAGTTTGATCGAACCAAAACATTACACAAACATGAAAGTCACAATAATACTAACTTCGATATTCCAATCGGATGTAGAACATTCTGACTTCATTCTAGAGCTTTCCGAGTCCCAAAAATAGAGTCACAAGTTCATCTATATATATATATCGAACACGTAGACAGAAAATGTAAAAATCTTTCATTCATAAAAATCCTACAAGTCAAGAGTTTCATCAAGAAAATGTGGTTTAAACCATCATTTTTAATTTCGAAATTTCAATGACGCATTCATCTACTTTGAGCTAATTAAATTTCTTATTCACTAATATCTCTTGTTACTTCGAATTTTGAAAAGTCGATTGCATATCGAAATAAAAAAATCAGGCGATGTTTACGCGGTATTTGTAATTAAATTACATATTACTCAAACGGGCATGCAATCAAAAATATTTTGAAATTGATAATAAACTATCATATCCAAGAAACATTTATCTGTAGTTTCTCAATTTCACATGCTGTCAACAAAGTTTTTAGATGGATTTGGATGATGCATCCAATTGGATTTTCGTGTCTCAAATTAATAAAATATCAAATTTTAGAGTCTTTTAGAAGTTTCAGAAGTCTTTTGGATCAGAATATTATGTTATGAACTGTTGTCGCTATGGATATAGACATAGACAAAAAACACACCAACATTATTAGCTTTACATTATCGAATGTTTTAGGAATATGCAGTTAGTAGTCTTGTCAATTACATTCCTAATATGCACACGCAATTAGTATAAGTACCTTAGTCCGCTGTTTGAGGAATTTTGAGATTTTTGAGATTGGGTTCGGGATCTTCGTTTTCGGCATTTTGACTAGATTTGTTTCAAAATAAAACCACGAATAAATAACAATGTCTCGTGTTCTCCCAACGACCACACAACGATTGACTCGTTTATATTAAAAAATGTTTCAGCTTGTTTCAGCCGATAGAGATATGTCCCTCCCTTGCACTACTGTTTGCGGTATGCCATTTTTGCACCCTTTATCGTCCAGTGTACGAGTTGCCGGCGGTCTTCGATGGCTGCACTTAGATTTGTGCACCCTTTAGAATATTCGAGAACACTCGCTGCAAATACCGGTAGGTTGCGCGTTAGGAGATGAATTCGCGAATCACTTCGCGCAACTCCAACATCCTTCTGGTTCGACACTTGGCACAATAAATAAAAAATCCAATCCTTGTTTGTTTTTTCGAAACTATTTGTTTACGCACCGATATTTGCGATCGGTTTGGCTACATTTCACGATTGGCGCGCGTTGCGATCGATTTGTTTCATAAGCGTTGGGTACTCCGATGTGACTAAAAATTGGGATAGGTCCGTCTTTTCTTTTGGATTGCCAAAAATAAACAGAGCTTGCGTCGCGATGACCGGAGTATAACTGAGCGTCCGCGTTGTGTCGGCCGATTCATATACAGAAGCGCGTGCTGGCGGCTGTTGCTGCTCTCCCAAACGATTTCAGCCAACCATCCGAGGCAAAGGTTCGATAAGACTCCGTACGCACCGGCCTGTGCGCAGCACGTGCGACTTTATTTTCCCTCTTTGTCATACCCATGCAAAATCCTATATTCCCCAGGGGTTGTCAAGAGAGAGAGAAAGAGAATACCTGGAACTCGTACAAGTTTGGCAATCAAAGCCAACTATGACCGTCCCTCGTTGAACCCAAAAAAGTCACGCACTGTTATTGGGGCATATGCGATGCATCACTCGGCAGGTCATTAATCGTCCATTGCAACGATTCAGCCAAAATAATGTTGGAACTATATTCGAGTACTCGTCGTTGGGTGCAAAATTTAATTTTACGCCCAATTTTTTATTTGTCAAACTTTGCACCTCTAGAAAGTAATTGCAACACCCCAGCCAACTTTTTTCGAGTATTTTTTAATTTCAAATTTAATGGAGGGCAATGTTTCGAATTCTTTATGACCTTGCGTGTAAAATTAGTCTTTTTGAGGAATTGCTGCAGAATGACAAGGAAAACTCGTTTTAAAATTTCTGTAATATTTAGTATTCATAGAATCATTTTTTAAATTTATAGAAAATATTCAACCTGTTCTGGTGGTGAAAGTAGAATGAAATTCCATTTATTCCTTAAACTATTATACAATTTTGGATAAATGTTATTGTTGCAACTAGTCTGCATAGTTGAATATGTCCTCAACTGCAGTAGTCGCAGTAAATATTCTTAAGTTAAAACAACCATGTAATTGGTGGAATTAATAAAGTTTTAACTGCACCCAGGTGGAAATTGAATCTCGTAGAAAGCTAGTTTCTGGCTAGTTTTCCCTGCCAGCCAATTTCTAGACAGTAACTGACTAGTTTGTGTAGTATGTATCTAGTTTCTGTCTAGTTTACGCCAAACTAGTAAAACTAGACAACATTCCACCTGGGTATATATGCATTTAATACTATACTAAGGTAAATTTAATTATTAATCATTAGCTTTAATCAAAATAGAAAAAGTAATTACATCAAAAGTATTTGTCTAACCAAAAGTTGTTGTTTTTGCTCCATTCAGGTTTACTAGGGAAACAAAGTATTAATGGAACAATAAAAAACGTAAAAATAGTAGAATAATAGTAGTTGAATTAACATCGCAAAAAGTTGTCCTTGACAAACTATAATACTGTTATAAGTAATTTAATAAATGTTATTGGATTTATTTACTGTTCATGAATATTTACGGTAGTTCATACCCTGGATATTATATGTTTGGAAAACATTTTTTATAACACTTCCAAGAATATCATGTCCATGAATTATATTATTGTTCAAGAGAGACATTATTGTTCATGAAAAAAATTCAAACTTGCAAAAATTATATGTTAAACAACTTTTGTTAACAATTCAAATTTTCTTCGTTTCGCTATGATAGAAATTTTAAAAATTGAATGGATTTTAACGAATGACTGCTTACAAGAAATAGATTCTCTACAACTTCACCTAAAGAATTTTGCAAATTTTCAAATCGAACGTCAAATATGTCTATTTATTTATAAAAAAGTTACCACTTTTTATAGTTTGTGCGTAATTTTAGTGCTCAGGCAATAAATTTAGAAAAACTCGTTGGGTGAAGTTGTAGAGAATCTTTTTCTTGAAAAAAATAAACCGTCATTCGTTAAAATCCTTTCAATTCTTAAAATGTCTATCATAGCGAAACGAAGAAAATTTGAGTCATTAACAAAAGTTGTTTAACATATAATTTTTGCAACTTTCAATTTTTTTTTCATGAACGTTAATGCTGTCTCTCTTGAATAATAATATAATTCATGGACACGATATTATTGGAAGTGTTATAAAAAATAATATCCAGGGTAAGAACTACCTTAAAGTGACTATTTATCGTATTTTAGAATCGGGAAATAGTAAACGGAACAATATTATTGTTTTTTAGTATAGAAGTAGTTAATTTAACTATTATAGACTTTGTAATCCTGTGTTTTACTTTTGTAAAATGATTCCATGAAATTGTCTTTTATTCTAAGTTTGCCAGATAATATTTTTTTTAAATACGTTTCTTATTTACATGTTTTACTTGCAATGATATGTTGTTAAAAAATGAAGTTGCGCATTGCAAATTATGATAATTGACTAAACATTTACTCTTAATAAAAAACAAGTTAATTTTTTTTACAAAAGTTCACTTGTTTAAAGTGACATTTTACTTCATCCAGAGTAGAATTCCACTTTTAAATTTAAATGAAGAACAATATGTTTTGCGGCGTACTTTCCATACACGAGTAATACAAAGAAAATAAAAAATTATGAAAAAAAATTGCTGCTTCAACTTGGAATGTCTCACGTGTCAGACAAGACATCGTCGTATTTTTAGTTAAAGTTGATCAACGAATGAACTATTTTCAAATGATAATTTACATACGTTAATATATTCGAAATATTATCCCCGATTCAACAGTAAGGAATAAATCTATACATAAAATATCACGGAATGCAATGAATTCATATAATAATTGTTGTTATTATTCATTTTCAAAATGTAATAATGTAAATGAAACCAATGAAATGTTGCGATTGAAATTAATTATAAATAAATTAATAAGTAATACAGGTCTTGCCCTTCAAAAACATTTATCGAAAATAAAATTCCTAAAACTCAGATTTTTTATCTAAACTTTATAACATCAAATGCATAGGATATTAATTAATTAATATACTTTTCTGAAAAATATTAATATTTATAAATCTGTAACTAAGTGATCGACATTTCTTATCAAACTTTCAAACTGTCAAAAATACTAAATTACAATTTAATACGAGGGCGAAGATCAAAATGACGTCTCCAAGCATACAAAGGAAAAATAGGCAGATTTAAAAAGTAAGTGAGTAATGGTTACAAATATTTGCTATTGAGCTGGAGCAAATCCTACACAAAGGAAAGTTGTTGAAGATTTCATTTTTTGTACAGAAGACGTCGTGATCATGGAAAACATTTCAGAAATAATGGATCTGACAGCTTAACGGCTTTATGTTTACGAACTTTTCTCATTAAGCGTTAACCACATCTGTAGACACAAATTTTAATTGACATTACTTTTACAACATTTCACTAAGTCCAAAACTTTTGCGATTGTTTGATGACTCTGGAAAGATTTTCCGATACCTCCAATAAATTTTCATAAAATGCTCCCACGAAAAAATATAAAACAAAATATTTGAGTTTCAATCAATATAATAAATACGATAAAAATTCCAGTAGGAACAAAAATGAAATATGATGTTTATCTTTGAATAAAATGTTCATCGAGTCTTTATATTCGTATAAAACTGATTTAAAACATTTTACCCGTCATAACGCAGTACATGTATAACCTACTTCTCAAAAGTTCAGGCCTTTTCCGAGCGAATCGATTATTGGAAAACATATATTTTCCTGAAACATTATACGAATTCTGTTATTAAAGAATAAAATAAAAATTTTCTTAAAATTAAATAAAATAAAATAAAAATCATACTTTGAAATATAAAAAGAAATAATTAAACATGAATGATCATTGCTACACATCGTTTTTTATATTTCTAACATCAATGAATAATATATATTTATACCCATAACATTCAAATGTTCATAGTTGAAATATAATTAGTCTTTGTAATTCTTTGTATTATTTCCTCACTAATAATCACTATTATTTTAGCAATTTGGTGATATTAGTTCATAGTCAAAAAAGTAATAGTAATTGAACATACAAATTTACGAAATAGCAGCAATTATTTTTTTAAAAACACACAAAATTTAAAAACACCAAAGATGAAAATCGACATCACTAAAAATTATAAATTACGAGTTCGAAATTTAATATACATAATTATTATTTACATTTCGTAATCATCGTCATCGTGTTTGGGTAATATTTTCATAAAAAAATACATCATTTGACATGAATTTATCGATGATTTCAATCGTATCTTTCAATAAGTAATAAGGAAATTATCGTAAATCAGAAAAACAATCCAATATTATTCTCACTGACATAATCAAAGAAATTGCGTTTGTGTATGCAATTCAAAATTCCTTGCATTAATAATCTGATGTTATTTATATGTTAAAATATTTTATTGAGTAATGATATTTATATTATATTTTAACATTATATTACATATAGTATTTCTATTCATTAAACAAACGTAAATTAATTAAATTTAAAATATTGTTGTGTTCCGTGTTGAATAAAAGCAGTCTCTAGTCTCATAGTAGTTTTTCTGAACTCAATAATACGATGTACATCACTATCGAAGTCTATTTTCACCTAGAGTTCGTTGAATGATGACAAAGGGTTAGTTTGTTGACACGAAACAAGCTTCAGTTTTTAACTGCATTATCATTGCATTTCATCGATGAATTTTCATGACAGCGTCTGTATTGACAACAATGTGTGACGCAATAGTAATTTACAAACAATTGTGATGCTCGTGCATACTTATTACTTTTAATTAGTACTATCGCATGCTGCAACTTTCACGAATCAACACTGACCTTCTTTACACTATCAGTCACCGTTTCGATTTGCTGAATAGTCCCGTAGACTTTAGAATTGACACTCATGTTATGTAAAGAATATTAAACACCGACCGAATTGGATCAATTTTTCCGGTACAAACCGAAATATTTTAGAGTAAAGTACGATAAAAATGTATTTAGTAAAATATAATATTACCAAAAATTATTGTACTTGATAAAAATAGTTATTTCATTTAATCCAACTATTTTAAAGTATTTTAGTAAATTTGATCGTCTTTCATACTGAAAAAATGTAAATTATTGAAAACATTTATTTGAATAATCGTAAGTAAATAATTACTTACAATAAACTACGTCAGATTTACTGCAAAGGAGGAAGTTTTCGCTAAATATAATAAAACTATTTTCTTTGTTTATGTAATTTTTTTAGTTTTTATTGTATCTACTTCAATATAAAAAGTTTTTTATCTTAGTCATTCAATAGTCATTTGCTAACGGGTAGAATAATATCTACTATTATGGCTCTGCTGTTCTACGCAGTTGCGTCAACCATAGCATATGTGCTAGAACCCCCGTAGCCGCCGTACTTGCTGCAATATAATTGATTTCAAATTTTCTTTCAAAGTCACCGTCAATTTTCACAATTTTTTAGTAACTCTTATATCGTGAAACGATTTTACATACACTTAACACGTAAATTCTCTGCATATATTAATTACGAACTATTATAAATACTAACTCTTAGTTCAATCAACTATTTTCGTTTCGTATCATGAATTGTTTACCGATTAAATTTATTCTTAGTTTTTAACTGGAAATTTGTCTAAATGTTAATAACCATTTACTAATTGAATTATTTAATTATAATAATATTATATCAGAGAACAAAATTACTTGGTTTATGACTGATGTAAATAAATTTCGAAATTTTATGCGCTTCTTAATCTCTTGTATTAAACGTTAAATCACGCATGTACATATTTTGTTTCGTGCTCAAATTGTTTATTGTCATATTACTGCACTAAGCATATTTTAAACCCAGCTATTAGAGACGAGTTTTATAACGATTATTTCACGAGTGGATTATCACTGAGGATTAGTTATCGCTCCTAGGATAATAAAATTATCTTAGTAAACAAAGGATGGCTCGATTTGGGCATGATTGAAAATATACGCCACAGAGTTGGCATTTGTTTGTAGCACGCGATACTCGAACGACATATATCGATGTTTTGCACGTTGCAACACTCCTGACCAGAGATCACGTGGCGTGCAAGATTACAAAAATCACACAGACACCAGTTAGCCACACGAGGTTTCGTCGAGAATCCTAATAAAGCACGAGACTGCATCGAGTGGCTACAATGACCGCCAACATGTGCAACTTAATCAAACATCGAAAATTTGTAATTTTGAAGATAAATTTAAGCTATTTTTTCTGCAGCATTTCAACTTTGATTGCAATATTTTCTTTCATATTTTTCTGTTTCAAATATGTAATAATTCTTGAAAAAATATAATTGTAACATTATGATGATATGCATAACCAACCTCTTCAAATTGGATGAGGCTTCAAAAATGAGTAATGGTAGCAAAAAAACATAGTCGTCAATTTTAATCTGAATCGCTATTAAAATGTCAAATACATCATTTTTATTATAAAAAATATGGTAGCATAAATATATAAATAAAAATATGGATAATTTTATCGACTTGTCAGGAAGTAGTTATAATAACAAAATTAAAGTTATTTTGAACAATGATGATTTTTTAATACAATGTTGCGTATGACGAACGAATGATTAAATTTCTCGTCATAGTGAATACGCGATGAACTGCGGCTTCAACATGTAAATACAATCGTATTATACACACGTACTTTTTTACTAAAACGTGTAGTCGTTGAACTAATAATTACATAGGATTACATATTTATGAGATTGCAATTCGTCTAATTAATGCGCCTGTTTTGAATAATTTAAAATCTGCTACGAAAACATCATGTTTGAAAAAAAAAGTTTATAAAACTTGCTTATGATTTTTTTATAAACTGGTACGATAAAAATAGTAATTTTTCGCCCTTTGACGACTGCATGCAAATGAGAAAAGTTTGGTGATGGATATAGACGGCCGTTGTAAAAATAAAAAATAAAATTCGAAATCGGTATATAGTTTAATATGACTTTATTGTTGTCACACGGTCAACGGTTTAAGTAAGTATCTACAATATGAATAGCTCGTATAATATGCAAGTGCCATGCCGTATCAAGGAGATATTTCACCCGCACGTTATAATGATCACCAATTTTAATTATTTTGAAGTTTAAATAATATATTACATGTATGTTAATAGTAATAAGACATATTTTTAATTTATATGCTAATTATTACTATCAAAATTTGATCTGAGGATCTGTTAGAATTAAAGAATGTCTTGTTCTGACTTTAAATAGTGAATATTTTGTCATTCTAAAAAAACATAACTTCTAACAACAACAAAATTCCTTAAGATTATGCGCCATTTTAACAATGAATTTGAAATGTACTTGTCAGAACTATTGTCATATAAAAATACTAAAAGCAATGCGAAAAGCATGAGAACTCCATGTTCATTCAATATCTTGACTTTGTAAGTTGTTAAATTCCTGTTAAATTAATAGAAATATAAACAAACGTTTGGGTATGGGAATTTACAAAATTATTCATCGAAGTTTCGTAAAACATGAACCTCAACCTAATTCCAGGTGAAAACGGGTCTTAGAGAATCTGTTTTTCTATACTTTTTTATAATTTTTAAAATCTAATAACTTGCTAAACTCGTTTCGATACATTATAATGACTTAGGAATGAAAATATTTTATGTCAAAATAAACAACACCTAAAAAGTCAATAGAAAATCCTAGATAATTGAGTTTCTTCTAACTAAATTTAACCGGGTTTCTATTTAAAAATGACGTTGCTTATATATTCAAATGTATAAACGGATGAACATAAAAAAGCATTTACATCGACCACAACCGTCGGTAAACACTTCACAAGGGCATCCTCATCATTATTATTCTTCACATAATATAGTTCAGCACTTAATCGAACGTCTACCATTGTTTTTAAGATCGCACTTATCTAACTTATACGAAATCAGTACAATAAGTGTCATCATTATACCAAGATTACCGAAATCGTGGGAACATACGCTATTTCGATTTTCAAATCCGAATATTAATTTGACCCCCTACCATCAGGTAATTTTCAAAAATAAATCGCTTCTACTACGAGAAATTCACATAATCGATCGAAAACTGTCGTTTACGACCTTCGACTTTTTCTCATTATCTCGCTGCATGTAAACATTGCTCATTCTGTATTTATAAAGGATACCACTCTGCACGTTTAGGCGTCTAAGTGTCGAGTTTAAAACGACAAATACGACATAAGATGAATGTGATTACGTAATGATTTTCCAACTCGATATATGAATAAAGCCGATCTTTTAATCATCGACGAATAGATGCGCCAACTGACACGTACGCGGAATATTCAAATTGAGTCATCGATATCGCGTGGTACCACATAGATCCACACACACCTTCGAATGGAAATTTGGTAACGACTTATCGAATATAAAAAACGAAAATACAAAATTTATCAAGGGCTTGTATCAATTCGGTCTAAAAATAACGAATCAAAAATATATCTATGTGCGTATAACGTGCGCGAACTGACCAACAAACATTGATGCGGAACGATCATCACGTGATACAAATCTTTCGATTACTGGATCTAGATAAATTTGATCGATGAACGATTACGCTATCTCCTGTCAAATAATACCTTCAAAATTCTTCGTCTTCTCGGCTTTAAAAGTCGCTGAGTAAACATGCTGATGGTATCGCATCTTTTTTTAAATTAATTTAAGCCTCGATTTTCTTTGAAATAAAACTGCCGATCTTGTCGATTCCGAAAATAGCCAATTGCTCTAGAAAACAAATAAGTGATAACTTCAATGTGTTTTGGTTCTATTGTTCAGCCGATGAAACTTCATTATACGCCAAAATAAACTTTAGAAGACCAATACACAATGTTCCCCATACGTGTATTATATAACCTCGATTTCAAAAAACTTAATACAGGATTTTGATTATAACACGGTCGTCGTAGAATGCATCGTTAAATAGCTATTTTAGAAATCTTTTGGGAAAAGATTTCCGCAAGTTTTCAAAAGTTTCTCATGACGGAATATTTTACTGCGCCTTCGCAATCAATTTTATTGGTAGCTATTTTCGTTTATTTTTAACTAAGTTAAATTTCAAAAACAATAGCTATCAATTCCTGGGGAATTTTTATTTCGATACGAATGAAAACAGATGGTTTTGTATCATATTTCATGAATAAAGCCGTTGATCATAAAAAGTCAATTGCATGAAGATCATCTTTCTGCGCGTAAACTGGCAGCCGCGGCGCCCATCATCGTCAACGGCGCAATAAATTACTCGCTTCATTAAATTTACATACTTCATTTGAAGAATACCAAAATACAAATTTCAAATGAACTTGAATTTGCAAATTTACGAATAATGGAAAAGGCATTTAATTATACATTTCTTGACGTCTAATTCATCAGTGAAATCGTTATGCCGCAGTTTAATATTTGCTTACATTTATCCTAATGGATACAATTTTATTTTTATTTTATATATGTTTTCTTGGAAAATCGACTAACTTATCTTTTCATTGCCATATTTCATTAAATTAACGATAGGTAATAAAATGCTAAAATAAATCGTTCGAATTGCCTAAAAGTTAAATCAATGACACTTAGAATGTGCTATTTTTAATATCAATAAAAAGCGTACTACCACAATGATCTCATCGTTTATATTCTCAGTAAAATGTGCCATATTACAGGAAATACTACGATGAAAATCATCAACTTCTGTTTTCCTAACCATGACTTTCAAACAAATTTGTAGGTTAATTGTACAAAAAGGGTAAATTTATTATTCTTAATGACACATAAACACACGCAAATTAATATCATGAATATATACGGCAATAAATGTCAGAAATAATATCTATTGTGATGAAGCTGTTTCATTTAAAAAAAAACATCGATTTGTGAAAATATAAACTACTGACTTTTAGAATATATAATTACTGGTGTATTATATTTAATATTTTACATTTTAAAAATTAATGAACTGTAATTGTGCGTCTAAAGAAAGATATTTAAGAATGTGCAACTAAATATTAAATTCTCAATCGTTAATGTCATGAGATTCTGTTCGAGGTTATTAATATGCACGTAATTTCCTTCTAAACGGTATAAAACGAAAATAAAATACATTCATTACACCCGAGTATGTACACGTGATACATTTGTTTAATTTCAAATGTATCAAAAATTTCTTTTATTAAAATTATCTAAATAATATGTTAATCATGACGTTAATCCTTAATCTAGTATTGCATTCATTCATGTACACTTAAGACATATAAAAAACAGCAGCTGTTTCGTCACTGATAATAATTTAGTCTGGTGGCTGCCGCGAAATTCAGAAAACATAATTACGAATTATTCTCGTTATATTACATTAATTACCAGGAAGTTTATAATTTCGAACTTAATTGCTAATTTGTGTTTATTTTCACATCCGAAATACAACCTTGTTCATTCAAATTTCTTTTTTTCCTCATTGTTTCCTGTGTATTATACACAAAAGCGTACAATGCCCAATCAAAAATAAAAATACTGTTTAAAAAAAATTAGCAATTTTTATTATTAGATTTTTTTTTTGAAAAGTGGATAAACATTATAATTGTTCATTTCAAGATTTTCTACAATTTCACTTCAGGAATATTTCATATTTCTTTTGTTGAAGTGACTAAAACATTTATTTTTACAAAAACACTGGTCAAAGCTAATAACATATGCCGAATAATAAAAAAAATATATATTTACTTTAAAAATTAATTTTAAATGTTAAAACACTTATTTCAGCTGCATCCAACCAAAATATGGACTACAAATATGTGTCACATTAATTCGCGCTTTGACAAGTTGTCATCATTCATTTGCTTAAAGTGTATTATTCTCAGTGACTACAGCATTTGTCATTCCTATTCATTCATGAGACATTTAATAGACAGACGTCACTAAAACTTTTAACAGGAATTTTAATAAATTGATCTTGAATCAAGGCACCTTATCAAATAACCCAATTTCCCGAAAAAGATACTCGAATTATCCATTGTCATGCTATATCGGACACTCCACCTGGAATTCGCGTCATCTGAGTTTTGGAGGTACATGTATGTGATATTGTATTATCTAAAAACATGCGATTTGGAATGACGCTGAAGAGTAAATTGAGTTCCGAGATGCGGGACTTATGTTTCGAGTAATTCGCATGCATGTTCGTTTTTATCGTACATACAGTGCTTGGTGCAATATATGATTCGTACAAGTGCTGACAATATACACAGGATCACCAATTCATGAGACTGCCATTTAAGGCACACGGAATATCGATTACAGTGGGAATCTTGCATGACGTCTTGAATTAACGCCACGATGAGATTGAACTGTTTGTTTGTAAACACAATAGAAATCATCCATCGTAAAATTCCATTCTTCGTAAAAGATGTAACATAATAAATGCACATGTGCCTGAAGGACGATTTTAATACTTCATAGGCTCCATTTTAAAGTATAAATTTAAAATTGAATTTTATAATTTTGCAAACTTCCAGTAATCTCGTCATGTCATTAACACCAAGGGAATAGAAACATTTTTTGAAAAAAATGCTTCGACAGGAACCATTCCAGAGAAGGACTTTGACAAGATGGTGTGTATGTCATAACAGTTGCAGTGCCAATCGCTCTAATAGGCGAGAATCAACGAAAAATCTTAAAAAATGACAAGAGAAAATGCAGCTTTTCTACGTGAGCTATATAGTCGTCGCATACAAAAAACAAGAAAAATTATGCAAAAAATTATTGGCTGGCACTGCGACAATTTGACAACGAGCATTGTGACATCGATATTAACGGTTGCTTGTCTATTGTTGGCCTAAGCGGCCGTACCTCGGGGTCCTGGATCTGCTCAGAGTCGGCGGATGTGCTCGAGGTCTTCAGGATGCTGTAGAATTTTACGTACGGGGCCTTGATCAGCTGTGATCACGAAGGCAACCCCCAATGTCAACAAGTACGTTCATTGTTTAACAACGTTGTTAATCGCATTCTAAAGAATGCTAAACACACACACATATCTCACGTGCCATTTGCGGCACTTTACTCTCAGTATACATTTTTTTAAACAATACTTTTCATCAAATCTCCCTTCCTGAGTGAAATATGCTCTGTACATTGATTAACAAAGTAACTTTGAAATGGGTGTGCTGTAGCACGGTACAAAATTCGGTTACAACTACTGTTGAAAATTTAGTTCGGAATGACCTGAGACGATTGCACAATATAACGTGAACCATTGTTGGTCGTAATATGAGCCGAGTATTCACAAAGGAAGAGAAATTCAACGCAAGGACTCAAGGATCCTCGGCTTCGGGTGAAAATTGCATTTACCGTCTGATCCATAAAGGAAGAGTTTAACAGAATTTTCTTTTCCTGAAAGTTGTTTACTAAACTATAAGAAATATAGTGATTTTGAGCCTCTGTCCGATAGTTAAATTACAATTTAATAAAAAAATTGAAAGTACAACAATTCTATTTTGCTCATATTAATCGACAAATTCTTATTTCCCAATCATACAACGATAAGTACTTATTAAATCGGCATTATAAAAAAGACTTTTATTAAACTGCCTATAAGTCACTAGAATTATATAGCCTCTGGGTAATCCCCAAATCTTTCGTGAAATATGTAGTCTACTTTTTGAAAATTTGATTTAAATCTTTTTAATTAATCATACCTAAACTAGGTAATATTCAGTTCGCAAAAACCTCGTAAAAATACTTGCACTACCGGACAGTGACAGAATTCACCTTGAAAGATATTGAAAATAAAGTTCGTCGAGTTGAAGTTTATCTGACGGTTTATTTACTCCCGACAAGGCCAAGCTCGGCCACAATTGTTCGGGAAACCATGCTTAGCGATTCACGAAAGACAGAAGCTGCCGGATGCTGCCAAATTACGGAGCACCGTGCCAAAAGCTATTTTGAGAAAAACCTCACGGACGCGTATGACCGATCAGCAGATGGGTCATTTAACAGTGGCAACGGCCAAATTCTTGTTTAGCATCTGAAAAAATCTGTCGTCGATGGTTCGCGTCACGATTCTTAAAGAACTACTTCATTATGATTTTTCGTAATTGAAATAGAATGGTTCTATCACATTGACACAGTTTAAAACACAGTTGAAATACTGTTGGAAGTAATAGATTTTATATTAGTTTTATATCGGTATGAAAATAACTAACTTTGTGAAAACCCTAAACTAATACTTAATAAAATAAAATAAACTAAAATATATATTGAACTAATTTTTTAAAAATAAAAATTGTATGTGGCGATCTAATCAGAGTCGATTATGTGAAAAATGGTTCTGATTTCATAGGTAATGTACATATTTATCAAAACGACACAACAAAATTATTTAAATTGTTAGGTTAAGATTTAATATCCACGACGAAACTGTTTGCACAGGTACCACCTCCAAAGATCTATTTTCGTTACTTATTTAACATAAATTGATTACTCATAATTTGTCTATTTGGTAGCTGTTACAAAATTTGATGAGCAATTGTTTTTGAAAAGATTCCAGAATTAATTTCGACCTAGATTTACATACTTGAATTATGACCAGGGCTATAAATCTTTGGTTAATTGCGATATTTCGCAGTGGAATCATTTGCTTGCGGCTTGCATATTGCGTATCAACATGAATTATTTAATTCGTAATACTTACAAAATAATCATCACATTTTGCATAAATCGTCATATCTTATATATCACATCGAACAAATTTTTCAGCTTCTTCATTTCACTTTCTTGGTTTATTGCCGATTTTCGTTAAAATATGACAACTCTTTCATAATTTCTAAAAAATAAATATTTTCAAAACGGCCGAATTATTATAAAATGATTCCACCGTGAAATATCGCATGTGTCTAATTTATGATTAGTCGTAATCCGAGTATGCAAAAGTAGATCGAAATCTATTTCCATTTTTTCTTGGAGATGCAGATTGCTCATCGAAAGCACAAAAGGTGCTAAAATAATCAAACGATGAACAATCTGTCCATCCACACTTAACAAGTCTAGGAAAGTGTCGGATGCCAAAAATCACGAAAATCTTTAGACCACGTCTTACTTGCAATTAGACAAGATATTTTTACCCACAATTTTGTAGGAAACTTTTAACTAACATTCCAAAATAGAAAACAGCGAATTCCGGGTCGTTTCCGACAATATATAGGATCATTGATGACATCATCGTATTTGTTTCAATTTGTCGGTGTGTTGTGAAAATCGACCGGATTAAAATTAAAAACATTTTGTTTTCAGTCTTATGTAACATAAAAAAATAAAATAGACAGTTTGCTTCATCATAGTGATATTCATGTCATGTTAGCGTATAGCGGGATCAACAAGAAATTTCAGAAATATTATTTTCAAAAAACAGTATATATCCCAAATTTTCAACAAGCTTATTTTTATGTGAATCAAAATTTATAAAGAGCGTGTTATTACTCAATTTATATGAAGTTTTTGTTAATAAGAGTGCGTAATCTGAGTGCATATGTATCAGCACACACAAGATAGTAAACATTCTTAGGAACCTCACAATCGGACATCGCGTATGATATAATCAGATAACTGTAAACGCGATAAATAAATGAAAAATGTTTAGATAATAAAATTCTATTTTTTGCCAATTTACGACACGATAATATTATTTGGAAAGTAAATGATGCATAAAGTACAAATCAACTATACAAATGTAGCATTTATGGCACGACTCTTACAAAATACTGTAATCCATAATTCTTGTTTACGTTTACGTCTACGATTCTTTCAGTCTAGGATTTTTTAAGGCAAATTATAATTTAATATAGTGACATGTAAATAAATATGATTCACTACTTTAATATAAGGTAAGAAAGTATAATTAATACAAGAAACATTTTACGAAATAAAACAATTAATTACATAATTGTATCTTATGTGTGATTTTTATTATACATTTTGTCATTTTTAAATGTACATTTCTCCCAAATAAAACGAACTTATTTATGTATTTACATGTTGTATGAATTTTCTTTCGGTATGACAAAACCGCAATATGCTAATATTACATACACATCATTCTTTAGATGAGAAGTTTTATTTTAATAGAATTGAAAGAATAAAATAGTACAGTATGATATAAGTGCATTAAGTAACGCATTGCACTAAGTAAGCATTTAACGCACGCATTTGAAAAAAGTGAATTTTTTTTAATTCAATTTTCATTGCCGAAAACGCATTCCTGTCTATTTTTATTTTAAATATTTTACTTCAAAAAATGGAAATTTGATTTGAAAATGTAAGACTCGTTTTTATGTTATATATCTAATATTCGATTTTTATAACCCACAATTTTAAAGATAATTACGAAAAATATAAGTCTTTTTCCCAAAAGCGGGATGTAGATTTAATAAGTTGGTTTAATATATTTGCGATTGCTAAGGAAAAAAGATGATGATGTTTGGAAAATACGAGAAAAACGCATTTAAAGTTACATATATATTTTTCTAATGTTTTTACTGGGATTCATGTTACAATGCATTAGTAATGAAAATACAATTTTGAGGATTGCCTGGGTCTGTTACCTGGTTTCTACACAAAAATTGAGTTACCCAATTTTCCCCAAAATTGTACGTTTTTTCGAGTTATGATCATGTAAATGTGGATCTCACAGCATAAGTATTCTACTGTGCATGGTATAAAAAAACGCTTTGTGGATATCCAGATTATTATTACAATTCGCCTTTTCTACGTTTGATGTTAGAAATAATTAAATTCTTTTTTTATCGTTATAAATACATTTCGTAAAATCGTTATTTCAATATTAAAAGTATGCTTCATCATCAATTTTCTAGCACTTTTCAGATATTATCGGTTTATCCTAAACCCTAAACATTCAGATTTTTTTCGGAAAACGCACGTTACCCTGTTTTTATCCATAATGTGTTATTCATATTATTGTTAGCATTTAAATGCTTATAAAATGTGATGCTGAATCCGAATTTTGATTTGTTAGAGTGGCGGTATGTAATAAAGGAGGATGCCAACGGGTGGTTATGTCCTCCGAGGTGTAACCTCAGAAACAGTCCAGTTCGGATAGACTATGATGAGATGTAACACCTCATATCAAATTCTATTATTGTATGAGGTTGGAAAGTTTTAAAAATCATTGTTGAAGTCGCTTTTTGAATTTTGAAATTGCAGTAATCTAATTAGTGACAGTCTGCATAATCGTTTCTTTGTAACGGATTAGCTGTTACTACTTATATCAATGCATTTTCCTATGTAAAATCCGCGATTTCAACAACGGATTTTTAAACTTTCCCACGCAATAAAACAATGAAATTTGGTATGAAATGTTACATTTCATCATACTTTGTCCGATCTAAGTAGTTTCGGAGGTTACACCTAGGGGGACAAAACCGCGTATACCCGTGAGCATCCTCCTTTCTTCTGTTTGGGAGTTTTTCAATTAAAAGAAATCTTATATTTTTCCTAGCGACCACATATATATTCATATTTCTAATGAAAGCAGAACCATTTTAATAAAATATTTAATCAAAACTTTGCATGTACACTTCGTGCGAGTTGTACAACACCTTCTTATGAAGGCAAGATCACATATTCTACTGTGGTGTTATGTGTACAATCAGTCATTGTGCAAAATAGAAAGATGTAGAAAGATTGTTTATAGATTGAACGACAAAATGATTCTGACTTATGACATTTAACCCTTTCGCTGTGAAGACCGAAAACTCGAAAGTGGGCTCAAAATGTTACGATGCTTCCGGCCAATTTGAAATTTCTGTAGTTATGGATGTTTATGTTTTCGAAGACGCTCATTACGAATTTGGAATCAGTTTTCAAACATTCAAAATGGCGGATCCAATATGGGGACATTTTTTTTTAATTCAAGCCGCCATATTGAATTTTCTGTTTAAAGTTTTAACAATTTGTCTTCAAATTCAGATTCATCGATCCAACATACTCAATAAAACCTAACTCTGGTTACATATGTTTCTTTATTCTTTTATAATTACGTACATGATGAAAAATGCTTAAAAATTGTTCGATTTTGAACGGCCATATTGGTTTTCACGTTTAGATTTTTCGGATTTGACCTCAAATTTGGATCCAGCGAATCAAAATATCCAATAAAACATAACTTTGATATACATGTTTTTTTATTCTCTGTTTATTCAGTCTTTTATAACTACGTGTATACACGTAGTCCACAGTGAAAGGGTTAAACGAATTTCTGATTTGATTTGGAGGCAGAACCTTAACTGATCTAAGTTAACAATAAGCACGATTTTTCAACGAATACTCGCCAATGTACGTCATATTGTTTTCACTTACGGTGCCACAATGCTTATCATACGATTTTAATAATCTCAAGTACATCTGGGTTACTACTACCGACTAAAATCATTACTTCCATATATCTTTTTTGAAACCCGAAATTGTGAATCGTTGTTATGCTTACGTGTAAACAACCAAGACTGGGCCAATGAGATAGAACCATCATTAATTTTCCGTTTCGAAATGTTTTCTATAGACAATAGGCAAGATGAAAACTGCAGAACTCACCTCCCATGATTCGCGGGTCAACTCAGATATATCATCGTCCTCTCGACCTTTAGGTTTTCCATCTTCGGTGACTTCCCCAGTTTCTCGTGGCGTCAGTTCCGGAGACAGGTCGGTGTCCGTATCTGATAGAATATAACCCCGCTCTCTCCAGTAATTTTCGTCGAGCTCGCCATAAAGTGACGGCACCCACGCATGGATGAACCTATACAGATCGTTCACCCTGAAAATCAAATAAAGGGATACTTTTAAAAATAAATCCATCCAGGAATTACAACGAAAACATGTTTCAGTAACGAAAATATACAACTAGGCTTTAGGCAATAGTTAACTAAAATTCTTGGTCATAATTCCTTACCTCAAATACAAACTAAATTTAAGAAATTACAAATTTGATCAACAATAAAGAAAGTAAGGAAATTGATCTCTTATAATTTATATTACAATTTGAACCATTTTTCTGATAAGGTAATATATAATTCAACCGCCAAACTAATTATCAACACGGTTTAGTTCTGTGGTCGAAAGACACAATGTTCCTTAACATAAAGGCATAACTGCATTTTTGCTAACAAAAGACCGGCATAATCGCATAACTGCCAGATTGCGATAAACAATTGACATTCATACAATTAAAAATATTTTAAAATAGAAATATTGTATTTAGAACTTTTAAAAAATAAAACTTTCGCACTCAACAAATGTATATATGTAATTAAATAGTAATATTTTTGTATTGTAAATTGAACGTTATTTAGATTCTACTTTCGTTTTAGGGTTATAAAGTATGTCTTTTAATTCTATTTTCTAATTAGGTATGGAATAAAATATAAATAATATGTGGATTAGAATGCATAATAAATGTATTTATTCTGTTTACCTTCGTCACAATCATCCGATTCTGACTGAGATTCGTACGTCGCTATCAAATCCATTTTGACACTTCGTAATACACAAGTAAATATGCTGCCTAGTCGCATAACTACATCGAGAAATGCGGTTAGGCTAGACGAAATACGCTAAATTTTATATTAATACATGCACTTCCCTCAGTAACATGAACGTATTTTAAGATTGTATTAAATAATAAGAGTGAATTATAAATGAGAAACAAATTTATTGATTTTCCGATTTGAAACATACATATTATATAAATGTGCTGCCTAATCACATAACTGCATTCAGAAATGCGATTCCGGTAGAAAAACACTAATTTCATATTAATTTATGCACTTTACTCAATAAGATGAACGTGTTATAAAAATATATCACAAAATAAGACAAAATTCTAAATATTGAACAAATTGATTGCTTTTCCGATTTGGGAGAGCTAAGTGAATATTAAAAGCCGTTTCTCTCGGAATCATGACAGCGTCAGTTATGCTGTTATGCCTTTCGACCCCAGAGTTATGGATCTAAGTAAGACGATTTATGCTGTATTTACTGTTTATATGACAAGATAAAATTACATGTGTACTGTAACAAAATGTAATTCTTATAACGTAGAAAGAACAGGGATTGCAGCACTTATGAGAATGACTACAGGTACCATTCGATGTACCGCCACGCGGCAAAATAAACAAAAACTCAGATTTTTTGTATCTCTATATCTTTATGATTAATAATACAACAAAAACTAGACATTTCGTAGTCTAAATAATGGGCTTTTTTTTAACAATGTTCATTAATTAGACAGACCTTACTTCCAACAATTATTATGTGGTTACTAATTGCACGCAGAATTTGATAAATGCAAGAGATGTATGATACGCGATACTTATAATTGATTACATTTTTTTCTTACAAATTCACTAATTTCATCATAAAACCGTAAACTTATAATATTTACTATAATTTGAATTCTTCCAGAAATTTTTCCGTGAATTTTAAATGCACATTCAAATGCATACAATATACATGTAATAATGGGTCAGGCTGTAAAACAGCACTTAATGCTGTGCCTCGCCCCTTGAAAAATGTAAATTAATGTATATTGTGTCAATAAAGGCGTTATTATTATTATTATTATTATTATTATTATTATTATTATAAACATATAAGTTATCGGAAATATATTTGCAAAGTTTAAAATAGATTCGAGCCTTCATTTATTGAATATTTGTAATGCATTTTTCTGTTTCAACCAAATACATTTCAGATCCGTATTAAAATGTTGGTATAAAATCTGATGTATTATGTATACTATTGTGTATCTATAAAAGTACTGTCATTTTTAGCAAATGAATAATAAGATAAGTATTCAAAACTAATTAAACAAATAAATGTTAGGGTTATAAATCAATGTCATACATTTTCGAATAGTAAAATTATATTTAGAAAAATTACGAATAGCTATTTCGCACAATGAAATGCTCTGAATAAATTTATCACTATAATATTATTGCCACTAATAATGAGACTTCTTATAAATATAATTACAAATATAATAAATGTAACATATCGAATGTTCCCTAAATTTTAATTAACGTATATGTCCATACGAGTATTCTTATTATCCGCTCGAAGCATAATCGTAAAGATGATATAGAATATTTTTACATTCATTTGCTTTCAAATTACAATAAAATGCATTAATTTGTTTGAAATACCTAGTTTGAAACACCTAGTTTGAAACTTTAACGTATATCCCAATTCTCTAAATACAGGTTAAGGTCGTCATTACACATTTACCTGAACTAATTTAATCAGTTTTATGTTTAAAAAAATAGTACATTATGTGCCAAGGGCGCAATTAACGATTGTGAAGTTTGTCGCCCGAGCGAAGTGAGAGTAATAATCACACTCGTCGGATTATATTTCGCCCATGACCAATAATGTATTTTTTTATCCGATTGTCGTAGGACTCGATAATTCGCGGCCGAAGGTTTCGCCCTAGGCCGAGAAATCGAGTTTTGCGGCTGGAGGGTAAAAAAATCTTATATAATAATAGATCGTAATCGCTCTGAAAATTATAAATTGGCTGGCTTATATTTTCTTTACTAAGAGTAAGACAAATACTTACGGTTTAAAAATTGCTTTTTATTTTATATGGTTTGGAGTTACTCTAAAAATGAAAAATTTACGTCCTAGTAAAAAAATTACTTGCCAGTATAACATTTTTAGACTCTCGCGTACTTTTCTCAAAAAATGTAGCCAATATTTACATCTCACCTGGTATAGTAATAAGTCTAATAAACAACTTGTTACTGTCTAATTAAACACTCACAATTCATGACGTTCAAACATGAAGAATCTATTTAAAATACTATAATTGTTATTTATTCCCAAGACAAAAATAAAAATATATTCATTCAATAACAAAAACTTTTGGCACTTTAATGTTGCAAACATTATTTTTTATAAATGATTCAACTAGGAAACTCAACAACATTGATATCCGCAATAAAAATAGTATTGTTTATATTTTGCAAAGAATTGCTCGATATTACTAAACGCAATGCAGCACCTATGTTTACGTCATATTTTTTTTTAAATACCAATTTATATTTTATAATAAAAACTGCATTCAACTTAATGGTTGGTCATAAAAAATTATTCATTTCCTTATTAGAAAAAAAGTTAATTGAAATCTGTATAAACTTTTGATTTCTTATTATATACCTATAATAATTATAATAAACTAAAGAGCGCCATTTTTTAATTCGTGGCGGTAACTTATCATTAAATATCGATAAATATCAATCAACTTACCAAAAAAACGTCTTCATTTTAATTATATAAATCTAATTTATTTCCATTTAAAACATTCAGCTCTTCAATATATTCACTTGCAAAATGGTTTATATTTTTAGATAAAATATCAGCAGTGCCCAATATTCGCGATTTTTCTTTCAGATCAAAACTGTGACATCCGCATTTCCCACAAATGATTCTGACTATTACCTCCGACAGTCAATCACGTACCCTGGGAATTCTTAGAAAAAAGAATTGAAGAAATTCCGCCTGTTATTTGAAATAAGACAAAATAACTAACAAATATTACATAATTCAATTAGTTACCCGGACCAAAGAGATATAAAAAATACTAAAATGGCAATTGAGAAAAGATCTAGCACACTTTTTACTACTTTTTTATCGCGTGTTTCATATCTTAACACACTTTTAATACACCAATTTTATACAAAAAAAAAGTAAAGAACGATTTGTCATCAAAAGCAATTATCAGATAAATTATATATTTTCTCATGATAAAAAATATTATATATATCTATTGTGAAACGTACTTTTCATCGTGAATATTTCTAAACCAACGAATGTTTTACAACCAAAGTAATATGGCGTAATTTATATACATATTAATACCGCTACCACTGACACCGTTATATACAAATAAAATTGTCAACCGGCATTTGAATGCAAACATTACATAGACATTAAAAAGTTATGTATTTATGTAACGTTTAACTGTTCGTTGTAATTTGCAGCGAAATGTATTTTTGAAATCGTTCTTTGTTTAAACTGAGGAAAACGCACGTGACACTTGAGTTTGGCAATCGCAAAACAGTGGTTGTCATTCTCACGATTACACACGGAATCTAGTTGTGCAACTTGATATTACGAAAATAATAAACAATCACCTTATTAAACAAAAGATATATAAACATTGAAAACATGAAACTTTTTTACGAATTGCGTAAAGTGCAACTTGTCACGGAATAAAATCGCGATACTTGTTCGATGATAGTCCTCTATTTTACTGCGTAATTACGTATCGTGGTGTTATATCTCGACTAGCACTTCAGTAAATCCCAATGATAAACTCCCAAAAATATTACTTTGACTTATTAAATATAGAGTAATGTTACATTATTTTTATCACGGACGCTATTATTTTAATCGACGTTTAGTGTGTACTCAAACTCTAATAAGACCATCTATTATAAAGTTTATTATCTCAATGATGGGTGTTAATTTGATATTAATTCGTTTCCTTAGTGACATAATTAGAATGTACAAAAAACGTCATAAGTGAAAAGTGAATTTTCGTACCTTGTCCTAAGAAAAGGAAGTGCTTGGCCAGCATAGCGTCTTACACTAGGCACATAAGAGCCTAAATACTGGATAACCCCAACCATGCTTCACCTGACTGACTTGTCAGACGCGAAATGTCCATTCGATTCCACGGCAAGTAATATTTACACTTTAGTTATCGTTACGAACGTATAACGGTTTCAAACAATTGTAAAAAATTTGCACAATTATTAACAAGAAAATGAAAAACGTTATCTTAAAAAACGACTCTGGAAGAGTTCTTAAGCACAATGCTTTATTAATCGACACTAGCAATAAAACGGAGTCACTAGTCGCTGATTGCAAAAGAAGTTTCGAACGCGAACTGAATATATTTCGAAAATATAACCTGGACGATTTTAAGAGACGTCGAAACGTGCTGTCTGATCGAGCTTCAATTAAAACGGGCACGCTAACGAGGGAAATACGTGGTGGGACCGAATATTAACCTAACCTAGAGTAACAGATAAATATCGCGATAAACATAAGCATCGAAGTAGATATGCCGTGTAAACATAGATCCACTCATCTCTGGATACAGGTGTTTCTTTTCTTTTTTTCCAGTGTGGACTTGATAAAGTATCCCCCACCTCATTTACGTGTATTTAACAATCTGACATAAAAAAAAACTTATCCATTTCTTACAATCGTAACGCACTTTTGAAACACGCGGATAAACGAGGAGCGACATCAGACAACAAAACGAATGGACATTGACGTGAAACTGACGTGTCACGTAACGAATCACGTGAATCCAATCTCACAGGCACGTGAGGCATGACAAGCATGGCTCGTAGTATTCCCGCGGTTTTTCAAATTAAATAATGAAAGATGCGTATTTTTACATTGTTTCGAGATAATTGATTCGTTTAACTAGGCGTGTTCAGGTGGGCGAATTGGCTCGCGCTAGACTTTACCACGTACTAATTATAGAACTAAGTATGTATAGAGAGCGCATTTCTGACGCATTGCTTCCCAGGTGTCTACGTTTAAGCGCAATGATAATTTTATCATATTTTCGAATTTTCTAAATGTTTTGGATTTACTGTTGGTTTAAGAAATTAAATCAGTCATTAAAAGTGCGTAGCAAACCTAACAAAGAATTGTAAACATTTGCATTATTTTCAACATAATAAACGTCAAATCGCACATCTTATTCAAAATAAAAAAAGAATTATGATAATCGCTTCAAAAGTTCAGATAACTACAGTACCGGCCAAAAGTTCGTGAACGCTCTTAATTTTCAAACTTGTCAACACAGAAAAAAATAATTAGTAGATTCTACCTAGAACGTATGTAAAATTTACCGAAAAAGTTAAGTAACCATTATCAATAAAAATAATCAAATGAACAGTCCTAATTTTCTGTAGTTTATCTGGAATTTATCTTTTAAATGCTTGATTAACATCCATGATGTATTAAAATCTAATCCAAGTAAACAAACTGACATAATTTTTATATTTAATATAACTAGCGTCAATGTTCTTGCGAGTGTTGTTGTAGAATATCTAGCCTAGTTTTTCGTCAATCTATGATTAAACATTATTTAAAAACTTATGAGTTAGAATACTATTTATTTATATTCTTGAATAAATTTTGCTTTTATATGAGTCTCGGTAAATTTTACTTAACTAAGTTCGGCTAATTCTACATTCCGTGAAATACTGAGTTGTATCTCGAAACCCTTTGACGATATTAAAAAAAACTCAAAGGATATCTTTTAAAGTACATGGATAAAGCTTTCATTTGGTACTTTCACTTTTACTTTAGTCATTATTATTTCGTAGCTGTCAAGTTTTCAAAATGTTGAATTTTGCAATTTTTTTCTTAACGCTGACAAAAGTGTAACAAAATTTTATAGCAATTGCCAATTTTTTCATGAATACTACAATTCAAGACTTTTAAAATGGATTTTGTAAACAGTCGCTACGATTTATCGTTTCACAGTTATGATTTTTTGAAAATTTTAAATTTACTTGTTGAGTCGGAATTTTTCGAACAAATCGTAAAAGTTAGTGAACATGGAATTTATTGGTTGTTTCGTGAATCGCAAAGCTACGTTTCTTCTTAATATAATGCAAAATACTAAAATTTATCAAAAAAATACACTTTTGTAGATTCTTGTCCATTCTGTCGACAAAAACGTAATAAAAGTCTATAAAACTTGCAAAACAAACGAGGATAACAAATCTATTAGTTATAAACACTAAATACAAAGCAGTAGTGAAAATTAAAGTGGATTTGGAAAAAATATGTATTCAATATTAATTAAATCTAATAAATGTTATTTTCTGCAAAATATGACAGATTAATGTTCATTTCAGTTATTTACATGATTTCATTTTGTTACATTTTGGACTTCGGACTTGTAGTTAACATTGAAAAAGTATATTTTTTTAATAAATTCTAGTATTTTGCATTAAATTAAGAAGAAACGTAGCATTGCGATTCCCGAAACACGAGTAAATTCCATGTTCACGAACTTTTAGCCTTTTTTCGAAGAATCAGTCAAGAAGTAAAATTTAAAATTTCCAAAAAATCATAACTTTGAAACGACAAATCGTAGTGACATTTGCGAAATCGATTTTAAAGGTCTTGAATTGTAGTATTCATGAAAAAATTGGCAATTGCTATAACATTTTGTTACACTTTTTGTTACACGAAAAAAAAAGTTGCAAAATTCAACATTTTGAAAACTTGACAGCTAAGAAATAATAATGTCTAAAGTAAAAGTGAAAGCACCAATTGAAAGCTTTATCCATGTACTTTAAAAGATATCCATTGAGTTTTTTAATATCGTCAAAGGGATTCGAGCTACAACGCAGTATTTGACAAGTTTGTAAATTCAGAGCGTTCACGAACTTTTGGCCGGTACTGAACATGTTTGGAAAATCTCCGGAAAATGCGTTTAAAGTTCCATATATATTTTCCTGTTTTTTTTAATTGGACTCGGGTTATAATGGACGGGTGTCGAAAGTTTAGAGTTGTAATAAACAAGTTTTAAAATATCATAAGATGATAAGCAAGGTCAGTTACCCTATTGTTATTTAAAATTTGAGATTATGTAGCATGATATGAAAAAGAGATATTAGTAACTTTCATTGTTAGTATATTTCACCTTTTCTAAGTTAACTCAAAAATAAAGAAATTAATCTATTCCTTTTTGTCTATTGGTTCAAAATTTAATGATACAAACTTTATTTAAATGTGACGCGTTCTGAAGAAAGGGACCTAAGCGTCCGAACGGCAATTATGAGGAGAGGAAAAAGAAGAGGCGAGACTGCGGCGCAGTGTTTCCGATATCTCTTACTCTCTTTCTGTACACTACTAACTCGAGTTAGGAAGATATGCTGAAAATTTCAGCGCAAAATATTGAAAATTGAGCCGTTGGTAGCATATCTTTTCCCTCTCCTGCACAATTATCGTTCGGACGCTTAGGTCCCTTTCTTCAGAACACGTCACAAATATTATTTTATTTTTTTCGTCAAAGACCAATTTTCTGTTTTTTTTTTGAGATAGCGTTAAGCTATTCCTAAATAAAAACAAATCTAGTAACTTCGTTTTTCGTATACAATAGTATGGTAAATAACAAATCCCTCTTGTTTTCTATAGCTTTTCAATTTTATCAAAAAAATATAGTTACCTACTTTTTTTAGCAATTGATGTTTATTATATCGAAATAACAATTTGATATAAAAAAAGCAAAAGAATTGAATTAAATAGAAATACATTCAAAGTTTTTAAAGTTACACTCTAAATTTGAATGATCTGAAAACCATTAATTCGTAAACGAAAAGTGGATTACTTGTACATTTAGTAGTAAATTTTGCTAATAAAAATTGAATTTATGACCTTTCGTGAAAGATTCATTCATTTTCATCAGTTCTACATGAGTTATTAGATTGGAAATCTGACTTTTATACAATAGTCTTCTGTGTATATACCGTCAGTTTGTTACACGTTAATTTTGTTGTTTTAATCCTAATTCGCTGTGCATCAAACAGCTTCTATGATTTAATGAATTGTATTGTTTTGAATCCAGGCACTCCGAAGGCCATATGTAATCGGGACAGCAATAATTTATCTTTTTTTCAAACAACACAGAAATTGAGTATACCAAATCGAATTTTGCCATTTTTTACAAGATGGTTAATTGCATAAAATTAAATAATTTTCATTCGTCCGAAATCATAAATAATACTAAGAAATTACAAGTATGGAATTAATAATTTTCAAAATTCGGTATCGATTTCAAAAGGTCATTTTGTTCGAAATTGTTCCCCGGAACAAATCAGAATCTAAAACAGTGGAAATTCACTGATTCTTAGTGAATAGCCATTGATTGCCACAGTGTCAAAGGAACCACTGAGAATCAGCGAAATTTCACTGGTTTACTCAGTAAAATTAAGTGGCTTTAACAATGACATTCATTTTGAGAAATAGTGAAATTTGTTCCTCGTTTCGGTATTTATGCAGTGAATATGATGAAAGTCAGCAGTGATTTTTCATTCACTGATTTAAATACTGAGTTTTTCATTGTTTCCAATACACTGAGAGAATTTTTCTAGTTAAAAGTCCCATACTCTCCAGTATTAGCGGATAATACTTGCAGTATGCGCAAAAGTGCCATACTGATATAAAAAATGTCTATGGCCATTCTTACATTGAAAAGTCCCAAACTGTAAGGTAATTTTCAATATTAGCATTGCAAGTGTATCCCGCTGGAAATAGACAGTATGGGACTTTTGACCAGAAAAATGCTCTTAGTGTAGAGAGTATATTAGAGAAAATTATTTTATAACACTTCCAAAAACTTAGGTTTTATTATTAATGATATTTTTTAAGAAAGAAAGAATTATTATAGTCCAAAAAAGTTGAAATGTGCAAAAATAATTTGTTAACAACTTTTGCTAATGACTGAAATTTTGTTCTTATTCCCTTGCAAAAAATGTTTAAACAAATTTCAAACATGAATGGATTTTAACGAATAAATATAGAGAATGAATTTTTACAAATTTTTGCTTCATCATGAAAATTATTCATAAATGTAAAAAATTAAATCTTTTTTTAAAATAAATAGCGATTTTGTTTAACTTTATTAAACGTTTTGACAAAGCAACAAGACGAAAATTTGAGCCTTTAACATAAGTTGTGTAATACATTTTTTTTGTATGCATTCCATTTTCCTTCAAGAATAATATCTTTTGTCTTCAACTATATTATCTATAATAAAAACTAAGTTCGTAAAAAAGTTATCAAATATTTTTCTCCAATATATCGACAATATAAATCCCAGCGAACAATTAGCTGAAGTATTACTTTTTCTCGTGAAATTTTCAAATAAAAAAAATGTTAAGTTTATATCAAAATTCACTCGAATGCAAAAATTAGACAAAAATTAATTTCAATTATACAACGCGAATACCACATTTAAAATGCATTAAATATTCATTTTTTGTTGCAACAAAACCTACATTCTCTTAGTTCTTTATTTAAACTGAGATTGTCATACGTGCCAATTTCAAACTTGGCAATCGCAACACAGTGGTTTTCAATCTTATGGTAACATATATATTCGGAGATATAAGAAAAGGGTATATTTAAAAAATAATAAATAATCATCGAAGCTTTGAAATAAATAAATTAAATAAAACGATTTTTAGATGAGTATACTTTATTTTATAGCGCAGTTTTATTGTAATACCGTGAACTTTAAATGCAAAGGAAATGACAACATTACTATATAAATAAACATTTTGCAATAATAACTACCCACAGTCAATGTGTAAGATTTTAACTCTCAGAACTAAAACCCAAAATAGTTCGTTAAATAATCTAGTACATTTATTTCCTTATAAAAATTAAGAATATTTCAGTACTACCGTGGCGTGATTTTTATTTTGAAAGTAAATGCATGTAAAGAATATTCTCGAAAATAGATATAATATTTTAAGAATTGCGTAAATACATGGAAAAAGAATCAATTGATAAAATCTTGTATTTTGTATTCACCGAAATGTTTCATTATTCATGCACATATTATTTTTGGAATTCATTGTATTTGTTAAGCGCATACTTAACAAAGGAATAACTACGTAGCTTTTGATTATCATCAACAGAAAAATAAACTCTCGTAAAATTACCTCTAATAGTTAAAACTCGTTTATTTACGGAATTTTCTACATTTTACATTCAAAATGAAATTCGTACGCAAACAAAATATCCTGGTAATTTTATCGTATAATATCATTAAAAAACCTTTCCATCATGTAAAAAATATGATCTCTGAAAAAGGTAAGGTTGAGATAGATTGAGGAGGATATCAAATAAAAACTGAAAAATTTGCTAAACTGTTCTCAATGAATTACTGATCTTTTGAATAAATGTTTCATCTCGAAAATTTGTTGCTAAATATTTTTTGTCATAGACGCGAAACCTTTAATATATTTTAAAAGGCATCAAGGGAAAAGCAACAAGTGTTTTGGCAAATAATCGTACTGGATATAAAATCACGTTTATGTCTTATAAAAAATTCAGTGTTAGCAGGCATTTATTATTTAATCGAAATGAGTTCTTCATTGAATATTGGTGGAAATGTTTTATGCAAAAGTGCATAAAATGAGATTATGTATATTGAGTTTCAACACTGTCACGTTTTATTTTTTCATTGCAATTAAAATTCTACGTTTTTTGATGATCAAAAACCTTTAATACAATTAACACAAATTGGACAAACAAGATATTCAATACATATAATGCATTCATTTAATTTGAGTACTTTATATGACAAATATTAAACGCTATATACAATTATTAAATTATAAATGGATATTAACCATTCAAAGTCAAGCGAGCTGAATTTAATCAAAATAAATATAAATAAGAAGATACCATAAAAAGAATGTCAGAATGCCTAAATGTATGAATTGATTTGAATAAAATAATATTTATTAAGACATACTTAAATCAATAATGTTTAATAAAATAGAAGTGTAATTTCTGGATCCACTGGTAGATCAAGATAAAATTAATTAAATTTTTATACAAAAATGAATACATTTCTATAACGTTTTCAAAAATACTATTGTTAGTTTCTAATAGGAATTGTCGTTTATTTCCCTTGACCTCTTTTAACTGTTGGAATTTCAACTTGGCAAGTAAATCTTTTTGATCGCATTTTAATTGTCTGCCAAGCAGTAAATTGATGGTTATTGAGCTATGATGACAATGTATTCCGTTATCAATTCAATTATTTTCCTGAAACTTCAAAGCTAGGAAACATATTCTAGAAAAACACTTTTTGAATGAATTATAAAGTGCAAACAAAACCTCATTTTCTAAATTTGTTACGTATAAATGTATATTTTTTCTTAACTTAAGAGGTTTATAAAATTCAACATTTTGATGTTTGATATTTATTTACACCAGGTTATACATAAATATTGAAAACAGGGGATGTATATTTAAAACTACAACTTTGACAATAATTAATTTTCTTGTATTAAATTGCTGTTTATCGCGGACTCAATTTTTATCGAAATCAAAAATATAAGGGGGTAAATTCTTCGTCTTTTCAAACTCTACAATTTCTTCTTGTGTGCTATTTCATTAGCTATTTGGCAAAATAAATTATATGCAAAAAAACACAAAAATTGACCTTTTTCTCTTTTTGAGGCCACAACTTCAGAAATATTCCTCGCAGGTAAAATGCTCTTAACCCCTTAACTGCCGCCGATGACGAAGATTTTAGCCCCGAAATATTAATTAGTCTAACGAAGTCAATAACACAGGACCACAACAAACATTTTTCGGTTTGACATTGAAACGGACTAGGCGATTCTTATAGATTTTGGGCTCCTGAATTCGAATCCGTGGACAGAATTTGTCCTATACGTCAGGGGTTTTTTATATTCTAGGTTTTAAGTGTAAAAAAAAATGCTTTTTTATGCATATTTGCTACATAACTATATAAACCAACGATTCGACCACAGAACGAAGCCGGACTAGACGATTCGTATAGATCCTGGGCTCCTATTAATTTTACTCCTTATTCTAATTTCCCTTATTCTAATTTGTTCACTTCTCCTATTCTAATATTTCCCCTCACGCGTTCTCCCCATCGCACCTACAGTACTCCTTCCCTTATTCTAATTTGTCCAGTCAGGCAAGATGGCGGCCTTCTTCCCTTATTCTAATTTCCCCTTCTCCTCCCTACTTAAAATTGCTGTCTCACTTTTGTCTCTTTTTCTTTTGTTGCGCATGCGCCGTTATTTGTATTTTGAAAATCCACACGTTAACACACATCAGTGGGGAGAACGCGTGAGGGGAAATATTAAAATAGGAGAAGAGAAAAAATTAGAATAAGGGAAGACATTAGAATAAGGGAAGGGCCACTGTACTACTTTTCTTAGCAGCACATATGACATATAACTGCGCATGCTCTGCGAAAGAGAAAGAGAGAGGAAAAGCGAGACAGCAAACGTTTAGTGGGAGAGAGGAGAAAATTAGAATAAGAGAAGAAGGTCGCCATCTTGCCTGACTGGATAAATTAGAATAAGAGAAGGACTACTGTACCTGCTGTATATTTGTATATTATGGTTGTCTATTATTTATGAACGTATTTTTTTTTTTTTTTATATAATATTAATTGTCTTTCATGGAAACAACAATATTTAGCACAAGTATATTTTACATTTTATTCATTCAATGTAGAAAAGTTTTAAAGCGATTCTAGCATAAGATATCAGTCAAATTTTCAGTCTTTTCAAAAAAGTGAAAAAAGGTTCAAAATTATGATTCAACAATTATGAAGTAAATACTTTTTATATAAGATAATCAGACATTTTTAATTTGCGTAGCCTTTTGCATTTACAGTAATAATTTTCTATAACGACAAAAAATAAAAATATCTAGAGTTTAATATCAGAAAATATCAAATTTACCTGTTGCGAGGTACGCTGAACCAGTATTCAGGGCGAATCTTCTTCTTTCCATAGCTCATTATTGGTGTCGACCATGGGATTTTTTTGTCTTTTGGTCTTCCAGTCCGAAGTCTCAGGTACAATGGTGGATCCTCACAGGAACGTGCAGGCCTTGGTATTAATTCTGTTACAGTAACACACACAATTAACAATAAAAATAATAAAATTTCATTAAAGAAAAAAGTTATTTTTTCACAATTCAGAGAAAAATACAATAGACAACTGGCGTTTATTCACAGCGTACAATTTCCAATATACATTTCATACTTCACAATATATTCAAGCCAATTAAATATGTATTTTTCTGGTTTATTACAGTCGTATATTCCAAAATAATTCTTGACAATGATACAAGGATGGTGTATATGATAAAAAGCGCCAAATTAAATGAGGACTAGAAGCAAAAGAAAATAAAGTTGATACTATAAAAATAAGTAGAAAGAATTATGGCAACAAAAAAATGAAAAATGAAAAGTGTAGTGGTTGGAGAATTATATTTTGAACCTTCTGCTATACGTGAGGTATTTCTCTTTAATGACACTATCTACTTGTTTCAAATGCTACAGCAAAAGTCATGGTTCAATGATTCAAGCAGGGAAAATAAAGGAATCAAGGATGATTACTTTGAAAGCAAAGTCTACACTAAAACTGCATCTATCAGTGCCGTTACCATGTTTCAATTATTCTAAATTTCACGATTAGTTTTTTCTTTTAGATGAATATGATTAATTATAAATTATTTCTTTATTCAGTGTCCCCTAACTTTTATAAATTATCAAACATATGATGAAGGAAACTGGATTTACAGTCTGAATATTACTAAACCATAATATTACGGTGACAACATATTACGCAGTAAAAATATTATACCGAAAGAATAGTATGTATAAATTTTCTAATCATGAAAATAAATGTATTGTTGATGTATGTAACATTTGATATTGTGAAAGGTTAGATCAGGTCAGGTTACGTTAGTTTAGGTTAGGTTAGGTTAGGTTAGGTTAGGATAGGTTAGGTTTTGCTCATATAGTATTAAAAATTCTCGTAACTCCATGCATGTAGTAAAATACATTCTACACCGTGTGGAATTTATTTTATATATGTTTATATGTGTTTAATGAAAAAAGTTAATTGCATGTCGTTTAAATTTTTTATTCATAACATTTTTTAAATGTAATATTTTGTATCGTAATATTATGTATTGTAATATGTAATACGTACTATTTTGTTTCTTAATATTTAGATCTGTATTTTGAAACTGAAATCAGTTTTTGTACATCTTGGAAAAATGTATATGAATATCTAATTTTTAAATTATACCCAATTATGCGACATCACACCCAACACATTACAACGCAACAGAACATAAACGGAGCACTCGGCACAACAAATATGCATCTTTTTGATACATTCTTAAAAATATTTACGATAGTCCAAGATTATCTAGACACCAGAAAACAACAGATATACATATGGAGACGCAGTAGACAGATAGGAAAAGAGCGAGATCAAGCTAATACTGTATGAACCTACCGAGGTCTTCGAGTTCGGGAAAATTAGGTGCTTGGACTAGAGGGATAACAGAAACAGATGATATCAAAGTATTAATATGAATGTCCAGTATGCGCATCGTGAAGCCGGCTGTGTAAAAGTGCAAGGACAATAAATCTACTTTGCAACTTCTAAAACATATATCTGATGAACTTAATGTACGTACAGTTATGAGCACTTCTATTTAACATCGAACATCTAGGTGAAATGGAATGAATATCATACAACAAATGAATTTTACATAACGGAATTGTGTGTGTCTTGCTATGTTCATCAGCCACAGCAGGTTTCACAATGCTTAAAATATCAACTATACATCTGCTATCTGACGATTGCAGATAGAATTGAATCCTTAAATTTATATATTTTCCAGATGAAATTGATTAGTGCTGAATATAAACAAGTAAGGACGAATGAAAGTGTTTGAAATGCATATGCAACATGTTAAAATTTACTCTCTTGGGTTTTAAATTTCTTTTCCTAATTTTTAATAAAATTGTAATTATAAATGAAAATTATGTCACTCACTGTCAAAGCTCACAAACAGTTCGGGCATGTCATCGACAGAAACCATACTGCGATAATCTAAGCGGGGTGGCGCAGTTGCAGTTTTATTGCCGCGACTACTGTCAACGCTACTGCTGCCTGAGGAAGTCATCGGTTGCTGCCACATGAAGGTACCCACTGATGAACGCCTGAAATTCATTTCATACGTTAAATTACCATAAAATTTAAATCCAACTATGCTAACAAATTACGAGTACACACTAATATAAACATTTTAACTGTATCATTGAAACACAAGAAATATAACTTTAGTACTCATAATTTTGAAGCTGCATATTTACAAAAATATAAAGATGTGACATTTAAGATAGAAATTGTCTTAATATCAAAATTACTAGCAATATCTAATCAAGTGTGTTGTATATTAGTTGATGTTGAATTTTGTTTTGTAAGCGCATTCATCCTACTACTAATAGCTCTAATGTATGGTGTCAGGTGCTCGACGCGTTCAATGAAACAATCGTCGATTACCTGCGTGTAAAGGCAATATAAATAGACGATCATCTTTCACCTCTTCATTGACCACTGAACTGCACTGTCGAACATCGGAGTGATTTGCTTAAGTGAATATATTAGCTACAGATTTTATGGAATTCTGCATGAAGAAAACAAACCAAATGTTTACAAAAACTGTAATACTAAGTTCTAATTGAGGGGCTGCGTTGAAGAATGACCTATCTTGCTAAATATTCGAATTAGGCCATTCTTCCATACAATATCTTAATTGTACTGTAGTAAATACATCAATTTTTACTATAAGCTGTGGACAAGAGTTATTTAATTTGAGGGGGCGATATTCACACAGATGTCAACGATACGGGATGAGAATACAGTACTTGAAAATCTAACTCCTCTATTCCAGATTTACTATAAATTTTCTATATAATAATTATAGCGGTATAAAATATTTATCACCATTGGAAAGGAATAAAATGTTCCAATATTGAATCTGTATTTCGGACCAAATTTTATTAAAAATTTGTTTTCAAACGTTTTAGTAATACTTTTTTCTTTCCATTAACAAAAAATGGCCAAAATTTAGTATATTGTCAGCAAAATTGATTGAACAAGATAAAGGTAAACCATCAACGAAAGCGTCTTCCTATTTTTCATCAATTTTTTTTGTGATTTGATTTATAGGCTCGTGTGACATTTTGTTTTCAAAAGTCGACCCAGCAATTTTTAATTTAAATTTGGTTGCGTATGTTGCAAAGATTACTGTTTTATTGGTTTCTTCCGTAAATATTACAGGACAAAATATTATTAGAGAAAATATTATGCCAAAATAATTCTCAGGAAACGAAAATTCATTCACTGTATCATTTCTGAGTAGGTTTTTTCTTCGTATGAAATGAATTTCAATTAGAAAATACTTCAGATATATTTTACTTTTTTATCATTCAAATTTATTGAAATTAAATCATTTGAAGCGAAGATAACTATTTTTTCATTGGAATTATTTCAATTTCCAATTGTTCTATTTGCAATTTTCTATTGAAATTCATTAACGATGACGCTTTTTCCATTCCACTTTTTTCCAATTCAAAATCATTTTTTTTTTTTTTTTTTTTTTTTTTTTTTTTTCAGAATAATTACAATCTGTCTTTTGACATTCAGTAAGTGGTTTAGTGATAAATATATAAAAATATAAAACGTGTAGGTAGTCACCCATTGGTTCGTACCTTTGAATTTCTGATCTAATGTAGATTTTTTTATCTGGTAAGAAAGAAAAATACTTAAGATTGGGTTAAATATACAACTAATTTAATATTTAACAAAGAAATCTCTTTGTTGAGTCCAGTGGTCTGGAGCGTTTGAGTCTTCGTTGGTCAGCTTCTTCTGTATGGAGCTTTTTGGCGACATTAAAAGTAATAGAAATTAATTTTTTCATTAAAATTCATTCAAGAAGTTAAGACAACTAATTCAGATGTGATGTGATAAATTTCAATCGACTTTCAATGAATTTTCATTTACTGGGTTGTACAATTCATCGTAGGACAAAATATTATATTCCAAAATATTATTCGTATAAAATATTATTTTGACAAAATATTACAATAAAAAATAGTGTTGGTTTGAAATCATACTACAATATTGATGGGGAGTTTGTGTTTCATTCCAAGATGCTTATTGCTCCGGCTATTGTTCGCCCAGCGTTTGTTCGTGCAGTATTCCAGTGTTTGATTTATTGTTAATATTTTATGAAGAAGTTGCAGCCGATTGTTAATTATTTCATAGAAACTTTTGGATCGAAAATGAACATAGAAATAAGTGACATCAGACAAATTTCCAATCGAAATATGGAATTATCATGATTCTGTGTTTAATGGTACTCCTAGAACAAATAATCTCATGGAAGATTGGCTAATGCTTTCCATCAACTTGCAGGAAGACATCATGAACAATTAGGACGATTTATTAAAGTGATTAGACCCCAGAATATCATAGGCTGACGAAAAATATTTAATGACGTTTCCAAGAATTGAATTTTCATTATTAATAACATTGTTGAAAAATGAAAGTATTATTCTTCTTGAAAAAAAAATTGAAATGTGCAAAAATAATTTGTTAAGTCACTTTTGTTATTGATTCAAATTTTTTCTTCCCCCTGTTAAGAATTTTTTAAAAATGAACAGATTTTAACGAATGAAGGTTTATTTTTTCGAGAAACAGATTCTCTTTAACTTTACCACATAATTTTTTTAAGATTCTTTGTCTGATCACGAAAATTACTCAAAATTCGTTAAAAGTAGTAGTTCTTTTTAAAATAAATAGAAATAATTTATCGTTGGCTTCGGAAATTTTAAAATACCTACGGTAAAGTTGTAGAGAATCTTTTTCTCGAAAAAATAAGCCATCATTCGTTAAAATCCGTTCATTTTTAAAAATTCTTAACAGCAGAGAAGAAAAAAATTTGAAAAAATAACAAAAGTGGCTAAACAAATTATTTTTGCACATTTCAATTTTTTTTCAAGTAGAATAATGCTTTCACTTTTCGACAATATTATTAATAATGAAAATTAAATTTTTGGACACGTTATTAAATATTTTTCGTCAACATATCATGTTATGGGGTCTAACTACCTTAATGTTCGTCTTCGAAAGAGATCATTTTGGAGCAACTGAACACTGGTCGTGTTGTTTCTTGTCGGAAATGAAAATGAATAGAAAGTTAAAAATACGAATTGAAATGAATTCAAGTGAATTAAAATGAATTGGAACGCATGAAAATGATTAATTGAATCCACTTTTTAATTCATTTTAATTCACTTGAATTCATTTCAATTCGTATTTTTAACTTTCTATTCGTTTTCGTTTACTGGGTTTTCAGAAATGAAAGAAATATGTTGATTATGATGCTCGTATGAATGTAATAGTGCATGGGATATTTTGGAATATGTGTGTGCTGTAGCTCATAACGTGTATGTATAATTTTATTAATGTGTTAAATTGAGAATGTACAGTAAATAAAAATTCATTTTGCGTGAAAAATTTATGTACATTTCGGAGAAATAATATATTGTTCTAATAATATTTTGGAATATAATATTATAGTGTGATATTTTGGCCAATAATATTTTGTCCTGTGATATTTAGGGGTAGAATCTTTTTTCATCAACTGACAACTTTACCATTTCTCAATCGGTAAACTGTAATTACACAAAAAAATTCAAATACAACCCTGCAAACACAAAAAGTAACAATTATGTAACATTTACGTAATGGTTACATTGTTGCATAAATGTTACATAGCTGTTACATAACTGTTACTTTTGTGTTTACTGGGAAATTCTCCGAAAATTTGTAAAAAGTGAAGGTTCTAAATCGGAAGTTCTGATAAATATGTATAATATTTTAGCACAAGGATCAAAATTGTAATTAATCAGATCGAAATTTGGCCGCTTATATTTTTCACAAGCAGATAGGTCGGTAACTGTTCTACTATAAACTCGACCTTCTGTCGGTAAAACAGGTATAAAAATACGTCACTGGTAAAGGATGCAAATGTGCAAATAACTTACAAGTTAGTCCCAAATTACTCATACTTTTACAATACCCTATTACTTTCTGAAGACTAATCAAAGAAAAATAACAATTATATTTACGTTGGGCAACATTAACAATCGTATAAAAAAATAGAAAGCTTACATAAGTAAGTAACTTTTCAAACTGAACTGGAAAAGGAAAACATTTTCTAATTCAATATTTACATCTGAATATAATTAATTTCATAATTAAAGTGTATAGTTGCTTAACACTTTGCAATAAGCAAATATTATTAACCCCCTCGCAAACAAACGTCCATTCGTCAGCGATCTAGTCTGGAAAACATCTGCACTGTAAAAAATCAAAATGAAATTTACACCGCAGTGGTAAAATTCGGACATAAAATTTGATTAATAAAGTTAAATTGAGCATAGGATTTTTTCCGAATTGAGGTTAAAGTTCAAGACTGCGTTGTAAATATACAACGTTGAGTATCTATACCAAATTGTGTACTCTTACGATGTTATTCATGGGTAATTTTTTTGCCCACATTGAACTGTAATTTTAGAAATCGATGAAAAATATATAAGATTATTTAAAAAGTAACGTTTCGAAAGTTACAAAGTTACAATATTATTATTCGAGTATTTGCGTGCCTACTTCAGGAGTTCCACAAGGTTCCCATTTAGGTCCTATTTTATTTACTTTATTTATTAACGATATTATCCATTGTGTTCGTTTTGGTAAATTATTATTAGTTGCTTATGATGTTAAAGTCTTTTTTACTCTTAACCCCCTCAATGATGCATACCAGTTGCAGTGTGACCTGGATGCTATATACTCGGAAAGAAATTTTAAGTCAATGCGAGAGCATTTTGGGAAGTAGTAGTTACCGCACAGATTCTGATGATTTTGAAATGACGGTTAAAATTCGAATTCGTTAGAAAGAAAATTTTTATAAACAGATCCAATTTGAGGGCACCTTTGAGAATATTTATTCATAATTTCTAGACGATATAGTTATTAATAATTATTTGGAATGATCTATAAACGTTGTTGAAACGGAAAAACTTGGTACTTTTTTCATTCTAAACCTTCCGCATCGAAAACAGTGCAAGATATACTAAAAATGCACTCAACCTTTTTTACAGAGCACAAAATTTCCTAAATAAAAGTCAGTGAGAGCCCTATTCTAAAGTTAATAGATCCATGAATAACGTTGGAATTTTGTTTTACAAGTTAATTATGAATATTTTAGAATTTTTGTAAAATATGAGGCATATTCCATCGTTGCTCGTGGCTAAGCTATTAACTTTAGCCTAGGGCCCTCGCTGACTTTTTTGTAGGAATTTTGTGCTCTACAAAAAAGTTTAAGTGCATTTTTAGTGTATCTTGCACTGTTTTCGATACAGAAGCTTTAGAATGAAAAAAATACCAAGTTTTTCCATTTCAACAACGGATTATAGATTATTCCAAATAATTATTAATAACTATATCGTCTAGAAATTATGAATAAATATTCTGAAAGGTGCACTCAAATTGGATCTGTTTATAAAAATTTTCTTTCTAACGAATTCGAATTTTAACCATCATTTCAAATTCGTCAGAATCTGTGCGGTAACTAATATGTACTTCCCAAAATGCTGTCGCATAGACTTAAAATTTCTTTGAATGTGAATTGAAAGTGGGTAATTTTTTTGCCTACGCTCAACGTTGTAAAGTTTAATTTGATTTTTTACAGTGTGGGCGCAAGAGGGTTAAAACAGGAGTTATGTCCCAAACTGCTGTTCTAGACAACATTTTCAGTCGTAAAACAGATTTTCAATGAGCACTGTCGTATTAAACAAATTAAATTCATATTAGGCACTACTTTTTTGATTATTGAGCGATAAAGTTTATTACTTATAGGTATTACTCGATACGTAACTGCACATACACACACTGCATTTCTAAAGACTGTATCCATTATTAAATGTGCTAATTTAGTAACGACAAAGCTATATCGAAAGAATATTGAAACACATTGCATTGTATTCTTCATGAAATTTACCATATACACAGTGTATAAGTGTTGTCTATGACAATTCTACGTGACGAAAAGAGCCATGTGGTATACGATAAGAACAGGTATAACAACGAATAGGAATGCAGCGCCATCCACACTCACCCCAGGATGCCCATCGGGCCCGGCGAGAATTGAGGATTGCTGGAGTCTGAGGACGCGGTGAGCGGAGGAGTGCCTCCGGCCCTACCGCTGCTCTCCTCGCTGGGAGTTTTAGCGAATAGGCCGGAGCTAAAGTCACTCACCAGGTTGATTGGCGAGCTTTTATGTCCGCCGCCGATGACATATTAGTAGTTAGTCAAAAACCTTCAGAGGATCGATAAACGCGAACATGACGCGACAGCCCGAAAATCCTTCTCGATTGATTCTCATAATTATGACATATTAGTTATATTTATAGAAAATAATTTTCTTTGATAATTCAAGCGAGAAGAATTTCGAAACTATTAATTTAATGCTCATTGCGATTAAAAAATAATGCGCAGGCGCAATTTGCCAAGTCATGCCTTCAAAAAAAAGTTTACAAAATATATTTCAACTAATTGCTTATTTCTGCCAAGAACGAGCGTTGCTTTCTCTAAAACGCGAATATAAGTATATAAAAATATATAAATGTTTCATTTAGCTTCGGACTCACCTGGAAAATACTTTACTGAACACGGAGGAGTGATGACTGTCAGCGCTGTTTGGAAGGCTTGACATTTTGTCAGATGACGATTTGCTGTCTCTTTCTTCATCTTTACTGTCACTCGTCAAACCCTCCATCCATGAGAGTGGATAAGAAAGTCGTTTTAACATCTATAAATCATATTAATATTCCAATTAAGATTTCGGTTTATATAAAAATGATTTCATTTCAATATGAACTGAATAAACCCGAAAGTACAGTGGCCCTCCCCTTATTTTAACTTTTCGAGTCAAGGAAGATGGCGGCTTCTTCCCTTATTTTATCGCTTCCCCTCATCCTCACCACTGGCAGTATGAGAGAATAAAAACATAGAGAGGAGATATACAGTAGTCCTCCCCTTAAGTTCTACTTTTCAGCTATTAAGATGGGGCTTCTTCCTTTAAGTTTAACTTTCCCCTAACCTCCACTACCAGTTTTTTGTGCTCCTCTTCCCGTCACGGGGTAAAATAAAACATATGGCAAGAAAATCTTAAAACTTAAGGGAAGTAAATTGAAGGGGAGGACTACCTGTAGTGGCGTCCTCCTTCACCTGTATGCGCAGCAAGCGCAAATAGCAGTCCGCACTCTTTTGAAAACTTTCAAATGGCGAATGGTGGGGGAACTCACGAGGGGAAGAAGTTAACATAAGGGACGAAAAAAAGTTAAAATAAGGACGCAGTTAAAATAATAGGAGTTAAAATAAGGGAAGGGTCACTGTATTTTGATTATCAAATGATTTAAACTCAAAACTAAAACAGAACATTTCTTCGAGAATTATGAAATACTAAAAACGATATAATTAATTCATCGATTAAATTGACAGAATTTAAAGCTATTCTAAGTCGCAACAAATCAATTTTTAGTTAGAAAGAAACAGAATGCAAAATATCGATTCCATACATGTACAGTGGTCCTCCCCTTATTTTAACTCCTATTATTTTAACTTTTTTTCGTCCCTTATGTTAACTTCTTCCCCTCGTGAGTTCCCCCACCATTCGCCACTGTAATCATTTCATTGAGGTTATGTGCGTTTATGTATTTACAGTAGCCCTTCTCTTATTCTAATTTGTCCAGACAGTCAAGATGGCGTCTCCTTCTCGTATTCTAATTTGCCGCCAAAAACGTTTGCACTTTTTTAGGATCTTGCGAGGGATTTTTACATCAATGTTAATTTACACAATATTATTTATTAGACAGATAACCGAACTGACTTATTGTTAAATGTTTTTGTTTTTAAAAAGAGTTTTTTTAGGTTATGTTGTATGCATGAAATTAGATTAGAAGTGAAAAAATTAGAATAAGAGAAGAAGTTAGAATAAGAGATGGACTACTGTATTTGGTAAAAAATCGTACACAGATTTTTCGTATACTTTTTGGTTTGTTGGGAACTAAACACACCTTATTTTTACGAGTTTCCGTCTTATCATCATCCTTAGGCTCATCTTCCTTTTCCTGTTCTTCAGCGTTACTATCCAAACTGAACGATACTGAACTAGCCTTTTTCCGACCATTTATCACCGGTAGAGTTTCGAGAGTATTGCTAGTTACATTGGTCGGAGCAATCGTTATTGGTGGTACCCAGTCGGAAGATAAAACAATGTCAGCATCGGAATAATTCTTTTTTGCTGGAATGTGTTGCACCACTGGTATGGGAGGAATTGGTTCGCGAATGTCAATACCGGAATCGTGGCATGACTGTTTGACTAGAGAACCTTCCTCGTCTTCAGGGATGGCCTGTGCTTTTGATGCTTCCGCCTTTAAGTTGAAAAGATATGAATTTATTAAATATCTCCTTAACATTGGAAGAAAACTTAATATACATTGAAAAACTCACTTTATCAGAATTTAAGGAGTCTTGTTGTTCATCGTCGATTGAGAATGAACATCGATCTTTACTAGGAACTGCCCAATGATGATCAAGCATGGAACGCCTGCGTTCCTCTAATGTTCTGCTCGCCTGACCACCGCTGGCTTCTGTACTCTCAGTTTCCTTATCTTTATCTTTGGTCGTAGCTTCATCCTGTAATTAAAATGTAATAATTTTAAATTCTTCTTTTATATTTGTGTTAATTTGAGTATCTATTATAGTAATTTTACATTTTGAAGATTAGTGGGAGTGACAAGGTCCCTATCGAACGCTTTGGGAAAAGCATCACCCTCCCTCTCTGCACAGCTGCACACACTCTCGCTATCATCGGCAGCCAATTCTGGAAATATTTCGTCCTTTCCAGGCGACTGGCATTTTCGAGAATCTTGTGTCGGCTTCTTCATGTAATAAATTTCTGGTTTTTTATCTGAATGATTTGATTGTGTGTGCATGACCCTCATATGTGCAATATCGTAGTAAATAGCTGCATTCACAATGAATTCCATCGGTGCTATTACACCGTACGATTCAGCCCCATGCTCTATTACTAGTGGATCTGATACGTTAGGGTCAAACATCACTGCGTTTGGTGTTACTAACAGCACGCCACCTACAACACCCTGCAACAACAGTACGTATTAAGTAACTAATTAATCAGTTATTAATAATGTAATTGTTTTATTTGTACCTGTCCATCAGTGATGTGGCGAACGTTGATTTTCAAAAATCTTTCTTTGTATGGTTTATCTCCGTCATCCATTGCATTGCCTTGTGGTGTTCTCACTCGTTCTAAGTGTCCTGGTTTCGGAGAAACTGGTCTCAGACTATCAAGAAGCTCTGCAAAGAAAGTCTGTATTATTTTCATTTCTTAATAAAATTTAATATACTAAATTTAATATTTTTGTAAAACTTAAAATGTCAAAAGAATAGGTTCATAAATTCAGCTTTACTGAATCTATATAGTAAACCGTTTCAAGTGTAAATGTCAAATAGCCACAAATGTCAGGAAATATACGAGCATCAAATTAAAGTATTAGAAAAGAAATATGGTTAGTTAAGAAATATTTATTATTTTAGAAATAATTTGTCCGAATTAACATTTCGTAACGAGAAGTCATTATCGATAAACATGATGCAGTGTTTTAATTCGGTTAAAGTAAATATTTTTGCTTTATTCTCTGCATAAAACTGTAAATATCAGATCGAAATCAGGATAGAAATATACAGACATTTTTATCCATAATGAGGTATTTTTATCCTGTTTTCGATCCATTTCTACCCTGCGAAAAATTTTAGTTAGGATTCTCATGAGAATCACATGAGAATTTGAAACAAGTACCCTGTAAATTTCATATAAATGTCGTATAGTACTCACACTATGTTACGGAAACACTATTCGATAATATTTACGATTTGAAAATTGTCCTGGTTGTAATGAGATTTTTATGTAATTTCCATAAAATTTAAACTCAAAATATTCATGATTGTATGCTCATAAAACTACATAGGAAACTATTTTCTTTTATGTAATAAAACTTGTATGACTAATCCACATAACACATGATATTCACAGAATATTTTCAGTATACAGTCGGACCTCTCTTATTCGAACCTCTCTTATTCTAATTGTCTAGCCTCTCTTATTCTAATTGTTCCGCATAAGTCTTCTCCCACTATCACACAAAAAATATTGTCCACGAATCACAAGCTCGCAAGCAAAGTAAGTGGGGGTAAGGGGAAAATTAGAATAAGAGAGGTCCTACTGTATACTCGGTATATCTTGCTCGATATACTAAAGATATTCTAAATAAATGTTGCGATATTCTGAGAATATACTCCGAATATTCCTATGTCCGCCCAAAATAGGTTCTCAGGATGTCTTCAGAATATTATTCACGATATTCTGAGAAAATGCATAGTATATAATTCATACATTTTCGATAATCAAATATAAAATATTCTGTGCTTCTCTCCGAATATATTTGTAATATATTGTTTGGCTAACCACAAGATTGCAGTTAAAAAAATCGATTTATCCTTAACAAAATATAAAAAACATTTCACCCCTTGAGAATATGAGGTTTTATACCAAACGTACATGTTCGATTGGGCCTCGTTAAGTTTATTTACTTCGAAGTTTCTTGCAACACTTCCATAACTTTATTTATTAACAACAGTTTCCTTTATTTGCATTTTAATTCTTTATAGCCATCTTTGTCGTGGTAGTAGACCATTAGACTTTCTGACAGGCATCGATTTACTTGACTGTCTCAGGATGTTACCACTTGCGAGAAAAGTGCCAATACGTCTCATGACATATTCTGGTTTCGATATTCTGAGAATATATACAGGATATACGATAGGTGGGTTCGTGCTTAACGTGTATGTGTAGGAAATTCAGGATGACTTTGGGATATACGGCTAATATACGAATTTCGAAATAAATATAATATTTCGTTTTGGATATTCTGAAATCTATATGGGATACATGAACTTTTATATGCTGTTTATGATATTCTGAGTATATTATGAGAATATTCGGATATTCACAGGAGATTTTCGTATGAATTTCAAATATACGGAGAATATCATGTGTTATCTGGGTAATAGATGTATGATATTATATGTTTTTACATATTTACGACAAATATAAGGTACTTGTTTCAATTTCTCATGAGATTCTCATAAGAATCCTACTTAAAATTTTTCGCAGGGTATCCACTTTTTTAAGCAGGGTTATTACATATTTGGCATATTATTCCATAAGCGATTCATACATGTGTATGTACCATTATGCACTATTGACTGCATCGACAAAGGTAGTCGAGTAGGTAGAATGTTTATAATTAAAATCCATGCTCCCATGAATGAAATATCATTAAGAAAGAAATGTTTTGTTTTTTATTGTCACATGTATTGAATAAACTGCACAAAAATACAAAATTTTAATATAGAACCACATAATAAATTGTCCATATGTTAATTAGAAATTGTGATTTAAAACTGCTTAGAGTATAAATGTATTGAAGTGTACGAATGTCTTCAGTTTCGTCAACTAAAAACATTAATTTTGCCGCACGCATGCCTGCCATGAACAATGGAAAAAGAGAGAGAGGGAAGTATATGACAGGCGCAATTGCCACAAGATGAGAAACGTCATGCTCCCTGCTGCGCTGGCCGCGAACAGCTGATCGACTATGGGTATAAATATACTGGATGACCGAAAAACACGCAGAATATCAATAAATCGGAGAAACAGGAACAAGATGAAAATTGTATGTAAGCTTTCAACATGTACGTAATAAAATTGAACAATACTTTTTATTTACTAAATTTGTAATATTTCAAATAATTTAAAATTATTTTTTGTTTAACGCTTTTTTTCCCAACATAAGAGAAACAGGTACGCCAACATTCCAAAAGTAAAAAAAAAAATTCTTTCTAATGTAGAAACTGAGCTGATGTTTTTCTTAACTTTTGAAAAATACATTTCCGACTATTTAGAAGCGTGCTCTATCGATTCCCGTTAAGAAAATAGCCAAAAACGACTATTTCTACAAAAAATTTTCAAAATAAAAAAAAAGTCATGTTTTGTTAGGTCTTTTTTTTATTTTTTACGATTTTCTCCACCGAAACGGAGTTTAATGAATGAAATGCATATATAAAATGTGATCCCGATTGTTGAACATGAATAATATACTAATAGAATATTTTTTAGAAACAATGGCCGATGCAAAATGGCCGCGAAACGAAGCAGGTTTTTTCAAAATTATTCATTCTTTAAAATAGAGATCATAGAATGTTTTTTTTTTTAATTTTATAATGATGATGTAAATATTGACTGGTTATGGACGAAAATTATAATAATTTTGAGTTGATAAATCCAAAATGGTGGATTCATAATGACGACCATATGTAAATTGTACCTCTTATATGAAACGTTATTCCATAAATGTCTTTCAAAGTTTACATACGGTGGCCTTTACGGATCCGCCATTTTCGATTTATCAACTCAAAATTATTATAATTTTCGTCCATAACCAGTCATTATTTATATCATCAATATAAAACGTAATAAAAAACTTTCTATCATACCTATTTCAAGGAATTAATAATTTTGAAAAACCATTTTAAATCACCATTGCTTCTAAAAAATATTCTATTGGTATATTATTTATGTTCATAAATAGGGATCACTTTTTATATATGCAAGTCATTGATTATAATCCGTTTCAATGGAGAATATCGTGAAAAATTAAAAAAAAAAACGACATAAAAAACTTTGCGTTTTCTTTGTATTTTGCAAAATTTTTTCAGAAATAGTCGTTTTTTGGCAATTTTTTCGACGGGAATCGATAGAGCGCACTTCAAAATAGTCGGAAAATTTTTTTCAAAATTAGAAAAAATTCTTTCTGCTTCTCTCATTTTTGGCAAACAAAGAGTTAAAAGATATTGTGTTTTTGACATTCTTGTAATTATATTATGATTTCATGATTGTAAATTCATATTTTATTATAATTAAAATTATTGTTTGGACCGTAACTAATAGTTGAATACGAAAATTTAAAATGACATAAACAATATTAATGTGATTTTCTATTATAAATTTGTAATAATACAATTTAAACAATTTTTTTAACAGCTACATGATCTAAATATCTGAAAGAAATATTTTCAAAAATATGTTACAAAAAAATGTTAGTAGCATGTTGTTTCGTTTTCGAGAAAATTGTTTGTAGTATATAGTAGGTTCGAATATTTTTTTTAGATTTTTCGATCATTATTTAAAAATATATTATTATATAAACGTTCTTTAAAACTCAAACATGAAATGGATACAAATTTTTACAATAAAAAGACCTCAAATGTTCAATTGTTTATAACTTGAAGAATTTTGAATCAATCAAAAAAATATTTGGTACAACATTTTATCATGTCAAAAATTATGCACACTAAAAGAATTTTTATCAAAAAATTCTTAAAAATAAAGCCTTATTTTTATATGTATTAAAAATTTTGAATTTTTAAAAGAAATTACTGATCCGTTTCACGTCGAATTGCTCATTAAGGGGGTTCTAAAGTAATTCGCCGGTAAGGTAGGAAATTTCCTTTGAAAAACGTAAATTAAAGATGACTGAATACAATTTTCAAAATTCGGGATCTGTAAAGTTAATTCTAATTATTATAGACGGTTTCCTAGAAAATATCAAAGACATTACACTAAAAATCACTTATTTTCCAAATTTTTCGGCCAGTTCTTAATTAATTACTTTGGTATTTTTTAAGATATCGTCTATGGTAATTAGAATCGCCCTTATAGATCCTACATTTTTATAAAGCGCATCAATAATTTTTTATTTACGGTTTTTAGTGAAAATGCCTACCTTATCGGTGGAGTACTTTAGTAGAACCCTCTAACGTTGAATGCAAGGCCGATTTCTCAGGTATTTTTATATTGTTCCAACGCTTGAAATATATTTAAAAAAACTATAAACACGTCAAAATTTATATAAAAAAAAATGGTTCAACCATGGATTTAAAGACATTTAGGCAGCAAAAAATTAACGGAAAAATACAATTACATAGGACCACGAAAAAAATTTATTTTGAGATTACTTAAATCAGTAATAGTGGATCTTATAAGATTTTTAGCCGTTGAAAACAAATCCATTATTCGATTTGGCCCATCACGTTAGGATTTTAAGATATCTGTTCCAAAAATATTCAAAAATATACTTTTTGGCAATTTAGGGGTAGGATATGTGAAAAATCTGAAACCATGAGTTAACTTGGGTAAAGAATTCGTTTTCAGCGACTAAAAATCTATAAAATCCTCCACTTTTGATTCAAGTTGTGTAAAAAAAAAAACATTTTTTGCGTTCTTGTGATTTTTTTTCGAGAAGTACCTTCAGTGATTAGACACAGGATCGCAAAGCAATTTTTTAGGGGAGATAACTTGAATCAGAGGTAGTGGATTCTATAGATTTTTGGCCGCCGATAAATAATTATAGTTCATCCACTGTACGTCCAAATTTGGTCCTATCCAAATGTCACTTGGTCATAATATGGACATATCATGGACTTGAAAGGTACGAATTCTTTACGTCCCATGTATTATGCGCCGAACCTACAGTGGATGTGCAAGTGTTAAATGGGATGTAATTAACCCTTTGAAGCACGGTGTCCTTTTTGTAGGACATCTTTTTGTAATTCATTTTTTTTATTTTTTAGTAGATCAAAGTTGAATTTTAGTACAAATTTTTCTTCCGTACTTCGATAACATGTTTTCAATGTAAACAAATTAATATTTATTATGAATTATTGTGTTAAATTGTTTATAATGACGAACAATGTATAAAAATTACGTGTTTTTTTACAAAGAATGCATGGTGAAAAGAAACCGTCGTTGAAATAAGACGAAACTGGGTACTCGGGGGGTTTCGGGGTCGCTGATAACAAATCTGGCATAATATTTTCAAAATTAAAAATGTCGGATCCATGATGGCCGACCGAAATGTAAAAATTTACTTGATCGAGTTGAAACTCGGTACTCGGGAGTTTTCGAGGTTGCTGATTACAAATCTGGCAATAGATTTTCAAAATTCAAAATAGCGGATCCAATATGGCCGACCAAAATGTAAAAAGTTATGTGACTGACATCAAACTGAATACTGAAAAATGTTACATTTTCACGATAAAATTTAGCAGATTCAACAAGCGATCACGAATGCTGAAACTTCATAGTTCGTCTTTCAAGACCTCGAAAACTGTTACATTTTGGCTGTGATATTGAATCCGTCATTTAATTTTGAAAATCTAAGATTAGATTCGTAATCTATGAACCCGAAAACACTCGAGTACCCAGTTTCATCTCGATCAAATGAATTAATTAATTTTTGTCGGGCATCTTGGATCCGCCATCTTGAATTTTGAAAATCTGAGGTCAGATTCATGATCAGCGACCCCGAAAACCTCTGAGTAACAAGTTTCAGTTATTTTACGTGCAAATAAAAATGTATGCTACAAAGGGTTAAACGAAAAGGAGTCTTGTAACATCCAGAATACCTAATTTATAAACAAATTTATTACAAATATCGATATGCACTTTTCTTGCTTTGGAAGTTTGCTTCATTTACGAGTTAAATTATTATACATGCATAAATTGCTGTGAAAGTGCTTTGACATTTAGAGAAATTATGCCTCAAATTTGACTTTTCGGACTAGACTTCAAGAACCGACCTGTAATATTATAGATACTATTATTTTAGTATATCTTCTTTTTTTTGTTTAAAAGAATCGTTTGTGGGATACGAAAATTCGAATTTGAATTCTTCTTTTAAAATATTTTCTCTGTATATAACTGCCATGCTGTTTTTTATGCGCATTTGATTCCAGAATTTCATATGACAGTATTGGAATTGGATGAAAAGGCAATAACTGCATGCGCAGAAATCATCATAAACTGCACAATGAAATATGCTTAATGCGCAATAAATCCGATTAGTATAGTTACGGGAATTTAATGCTTATTTGTCTAAATCGACGTTGATCAATCCTGCAACTTTATACGTACAATTGTCGTTTGCAGAATGTAAAACTGGATAATAGCCGAATAGGCATTTCATCCTTGTCATTCTATAACTACGTACAATTTGATTTTTATTTTTTTTTCCGATAAATGTGGATAACAAATATTTGTTATGTGAGATTAGAACCCTATTGATAAAAATGAATAATCTGGTTGGTGTTACTTTCAAATTTAACGATTATTTATATCATAAAAAGAAGTATGGACAATTTTGAAAAGATCCAGGACTATGAAAATGCTGGGGAAATATTGATATTTTAGAGGACATATTTCATGAGGACGTGAAGAATCGCCATTGCTTTTTGGATTTAAGTCACAGTTCGATATTTCGATACGAAATATTTTGATTGTATTGCAATATGCAATGCAGATGAAAATAATCAATTATTGATCTATTATTTTAAAAAAATTCAATTTATATATAATTTTCATGGGGAAATTAACTATCAATATTAAAAGTAGGATTTAAGACATTATGACTAAGGCTAGTTAAGGACTTATTGACTGTTTTAATAAGAACTAGTTTTATCAAACAAGCAATACCTTTCTCGGTATTGTTTAACTTGTTCAATGGTATTGTAGCATATATGGAAATCCTGAGTAACTTCTATATTTTGCGACGAATTTATCTGAAACTTCGTATCCTATTGTTTTGTGGGTCGCCGAATCTGAATATAAAGTCAAAACTGAGTTGAACAGTGAAATCAGTAAACCCTTATTTTTCACCCCCTTAGGGAATTAAAAAATAAAAACTATATTTGTGAATGAATTCAACAATCGAAAAAACTCTCAGGGACAGCCCTGGTAGAAATCTGTCTAGTTTTTTGTTACACTACCCAGTTTCCTACACCTTTAACATGGGTAGAGGGTAAAAATGTAAACTATATAGAAACTAGCCAAAACTAGATTCATTTTCTACTAGGGAGATGTCGCTGCAAATTAGTTAACTGTCATCTACCACTTTCGGATCAGAACTTTTAAAAATAAGCCCTCAACCAGTTAATATTTAAATAAGCTTACAAGAAGTCGTTTTCCTTTGTATTTATAATCCATTCTTTTCCTAAAGATTGATTTTGACGTTAGATGTTCATGTCAGAATTATGACCCGGGATTATGAAGTATTGGAAAATAATACTAATGATGAAAGATCCAACCAAATGATGATGACGATCGGTGAAGTATAATGATGTAGGATGTAGTCAAATGAATTTCTTGGACAAAAAATTCGTCATTCTACTCTCTTCCAACCATTCTCGTCTATCCTATGTAACATTTAACTGTTAAGCAGTGACACTATTTACTACAGAGCTCAATCAAACGATATATTATAACTCTTATAACATGTGGACAATTTGTATGTCTGGATCAGGCAGAAATATGTCTAAATCGTCTAAAATTTAGACAATTTCTAAATAATCCAGGCCTGTGTCTATGTACTACATCCGTACATTTATTTCTTCAGAGATGGACTTGTTTGAGATAAGAAATGTTTGAATTTCAACCATTCGTTTACTGTTCTGAGCCAGAGACCATAAATTGATAGAGCAACTAACAAATAGTTTCAAATGCATCCTACAAATTTGTTATGCTAAACTTTTTGCTTAGGACCAGTTAACTAGTTGTCAAACCAATAAGTCATATGAAGCTTAGATTAGTTGACTCTATCAATTCGTGGTATCTTTATGATCTAATTATTTCCGTCATATGTAAATAAAAAAAAAGTTTGGTCGGCCAATTATTCTTGAATTGAATAGTTAACTGAATAATTTACCTTTTTCTTCCAGTGGCAGGTCATCCTGAGAGTCGTGATCACGGATGGGATCCGGGCTGGGTGCTTGCTCGGAGTTTCCATCAGCCAATGCGCCTTCCCCTTTGGCAGGGACCCACAGCTGTTGTCCGGAATAAATAAACGTGCTACCGAGTCGATTAAGTTTGCTCAACTCGGAAGGCGTAGTGTCGAATCTCGCTGCCACGGACGTAAGCGTGTCCCTGTCTCCCACCTGAAATTAAATTGATTGTTACTTCTTGATCAGCTAACTAAAAGTGAACTTTCAAAACATCACAATGTTATATATACAGTCACAATGTTTTATTTTTTCAGTATTTTGGTTTATTGAGTTTCAATTTCATTGATTACACATTTCTCTTACCATCTGAATGTTTTCATAAATTCACAAATATGCCTTTTTAAAAGGAATAGATAATTACGCTTCATTCCTTTTAAGTTTTATTTAAAAATATTGCAAATTATTGCGAGTTGTAAACAAATTCAATCTTTTAGAATCTCAGTTTTTATTACTTCAAACATATGGACTTGGCGGAGTATTTTTGAAATCGCAACGATGTATTTTTATTTCTTTCTTTTATAGTTATTAAATTTATCATCCATAAGAATCATAAATTAAATGGTATTTTATATTTTATTATGAACGTCGTATTTTTATGCACATTTGTATAGCAATGCAACTTTTTGTCCTAGTTATGCGTTCTTTCCTTAGATAATGACTGACAAAGAGTCCCATTACCAAAGCTTCCCAGTGAAATAAAAAGGTTTCTAGCGCACAGGGGAAGGAAGAAATCTTTAAGAACAGAGATAGCGGGAAAGGGCGCACGGTGATCAAAAGAAAACAAAAATTTCCTGACAACGAATGGAGAACGGTTACATGTACTATTATGAAGCGGAAGTATGCTTCATTTATACACGAAAATAAAAGATGGAGTGCAACGTGGAAATTCCCAAATTTTGAAATATTCCGTGGAAAATTCCAAATTTTCGTAACATTAGTGTATTTTGATTTTAGCTTTCACTTTCAATGATTTCAAGTCTAATAAGACGTTCAAAATAGCGGAATTTAACAAGACAGACTCGATCCGACAAAAATCCAAGGCTGGTAAAATGAAAATAAAATAACGAACAAAACCAAACACTCATAAGCAGTAACTGCGTATATTACATTTTAAAAAATAACGTTCATTCTTAAATTGTAAAGGCTCGCATTACTGCGAAAGTTAATATCTTCAGGTTATTATATTGCTCTTTTCTTTAATTAATTATTACAATATTACAATAAAAAAACAATAATATATAATTCCTTAATTATATTAATGAATATTAAAAAACCACCAGTTAGTAAAATAATTATATTTCGATTAATTTCATGTGTACATACATTCAGGACTTTATTTGGAAGTGATACTGAATAGGGTCTAACAGTAGTAGCAACTGTAGTATAGCTAGTTTATTAAGATTTTAGGCGTGGATAGGGATGGGTGGAATTTCGTATTTTAGTAAATTGACGAGGTCCTTTCACTTACATGAAAAATATTCCTGCACTAGTAACACTGGTCTAATATGGTTTATATGTTACTACAACAAGTTTAGTTTTGGATCATGTTTAAAATCTATACGGAAAACATAAATATTGAAACTGCATAGTAAGACATCCCAAAGGTAGTTGTGATGGGTTAATTAAATGATTATTAACTACTGGGTAAAGGAACAGATAAAAATAACATGTCGAGCATTACTTCGACTCTAACAATAGGTCGGATGAAGCACCTAGGCCAAAAAAAATACCTTATAGGTTTTTATCAAATATCCATGTTTCAGACCCTATAGATCACAAAAATAAGTACAAAAATGTTTGTCCGTGATTTTGTGCGTATGTAACACATTCTTGTACACGCGAACTCGAAAACCGAAAGACAGATGCAAAAGTACTTCTAAAGTGAAAACTCCGAAATCTCACGCCATACAAGTGAAATGTCACCGCATAAAAGTGCGGATTTGACTACTTTAACTAATTGAAGTCCAATTGGCAATTTTTTTATGTATATTCATTTCATAAAAATTAAAGAGTAGGTCGGACGATCTTATTTGACATGGCCTAACTTAGATCTGATTAGTTTTGGAGGCTGATCGAAATAGCTGTAGAGGAGAACGATTAACAAACACTGGAAAAAACACGGTTTTGCATTTATTTTCAAAAATACACATCGCGCAAAAAAAAAACATTTACGACAGAAAGATAGAGCATCAATTTCACCGCAAAAAAGGTTATATGCATTTTCTTCGTCATGACACCCGCAATGTCGTAAAAGAACATAAAAATGAACATAAACATAATTGACTTAGCGCGGCCAGCATGTTCCGACATGATAGTTTAAAAAAACTAATTTAAGATTTATTTTATTCAGTGTATGACAATTTTTTTATCCATTAATCCTTCGAATGGCTTACGGTAATCAAGAGCGAAGTTTAGAAAATAATCATTTTCAATTTTTAAACATTTTGAAGACAAGTATTATTAATAATACTTAAAGGAATCCGATTTAATCATACGCATATTTTTATTTATATAAATATTTCTAGAAACTCACTAGCCAACTTGTATCAGTCTGGTTAAACATCACCATACCTGGTCAGTCTGATCACGACCTCATCTTAAATTTTGACAAAAAATTATTAGTGAACCAGAAAGTATTATAGGAACAGAAGATTTTTGGCCAGGCCGAAATTTCATTAGATTTAAGATACGAAATCGACAACTCGTGACTCTCTAAATTTCTTGGAGTGTGAATTCATTGCGTTTCGAGAGAAAATTGGGATACTGTAATATACAGAAAAGCAACTCATTAACATAAATAAATTGCTATTTGCTGAAGAATGGCTCAATTTTCAATTTGTAAAAAGTCAACTCTCACTCTAAAAAATATTAAAAATGCGTCTGCCGCCAATTCCTCATCTCCAAGAAAGATATTAGGAATTTCTTGTACATGTAACATTTTTTTAAGTTTTTCAATTTGTAGTTTTACCTGTAACCGTCTTTAAATTTGCTCAGAATATTTATGTTCTTTCATTTAAAATTTATTACTAATAGATATTAAGACAGTGAATGATGTCGCTGTCCATGAAACAAGTTCCAACAATATAATTTGTAATAAGACTAAAAAATATCAAACAGAAAGGAACTCCCCTTTTATAAAATACGAAATCCATAATCTGTACAGTTTTTTGTTATATTACTCAATTTTCGTATAACTTAAATAAGTAAACTGGACAGACACTAGCCAAAAAGTAGATTCATTTTCCACTAAGGATATTTTATTTAAATATTCGTATCAATTCAATTATTTACGCCATGTGGTATCTGTTAAGTTAAATTTTCACCCATTAGCAAATAACAGGAAATGGTATAAACTACATGTCATTTGTGCAATGAAAACTTGCTGCAGCAATCACATGGATTAGAAGTAATCAGGCAACTATGCGTCAAGCTTCTAATCGTCAGCGAATCGTTATTGGAACGGTCAGTGTTTGTTGCACGATGACGAGATACTGAAATAAACGACCTGATTCTATATTCGGTTTCAAGATTGTGCAACCTTTAGTAGGATAATTATCAGTGATATCGATTATCGCTTTGTAATATGCGAGATCGATCAAAGTGAAATCATTTGTGATAAATTTAGAAGTGCATTTTAAAATACCAGTTTTGCATTTTTCTCATTTTGATCGTGCTTTACATTTGTCATGTTTTAGTTGTACTGACTTTTTTAAAAGGACCCAAAAATCGGATGTATCTGCTGATTTATTGCGTTCTTAGATCATATTGTCGTTTTGCGTTTAGCAGTTGCATTCAAATCAAGTTTTTGTAATAATTAATAAGACCATAGTTTCTAACTAAGTATAGTTGTAATATTGTATAATTTAATACTACAATTGAACGCATATACGTGGCGAAATTTAAAAAAACGTGATATGTATGCCACTTGAATTTGACTCCGAGATGTTCCAATGTCCAAAATCTACCTAGTGAATGTTTTTATAATCGTGAAATGTTTTAGTTAACCCTTTAAGCGCCAAATGTACACAATTTACCTATCGATTTCAGCATCGTTTTATTTATACACTATGCATTTATTTAAAATGCAGATATGCATATCCGACTATTTTTGAGGATGCTCTTGTAAATGTGATTGCTGAAATTTTCGAAAAATTACCATTAACACATTTCTTTAAATACTTAAAAAGAAGACGCGATTTTTAGCTCCATTCTTTTTTAAATGCATTTTTAACTGTGATACCAAAAACGTCAAATCTGAAACATGTTCCCGATTGTTTTACTTACAAAATATACATTTACATATTCTAATTTAATTTGTTTTCCATTTCAAAATGGTGTTTGAATGTTGCAACTTTTTGAATTTGAAGAAATTGCTATTATATATTTGTTTTTATATAATCCCATAATTCCTCGAAAAGTGATCGCAGCACCACCAATGACCAGTGTTTTATATTCGTCTCGAAAATACTTTCAATTGACCCATGTTGACATTTAAGATTTTTGGCCCCACCCCGTGACCTCTTAGATTTTGTTAAAAATCATTTCTCGTGTTTCATGAGTTTTCGAAATACTTGACCATTCCCGGACTTTTTTCCATGAATGTATATTGGAAACGAATATTGTAAATAAAGATTGGATAAAACACTAGCATTATCATCTTGGATTTTATAATTCAAAGACACACTTTTATTGTGCTAAATTTTCAAGTGCTAGTAGAAAAAGTGACGAAACATTTTATAATATTTCGATTCGCAAACATTCCAACTAACACAGAAATTTTAGAAAATATTGATAGCCAATTATTGAGATAATCGTCAGTATTATTCCATTTTTTGAAAGATTTGGCGCATTTCCATGTCGTTACACCCACGTAATTGATGAACACTCATCATAGTCTTCCCTATCTAGATGTACAGAAGAAAATCCTGTATTTTGTTTCAAATTGAAATGTTACTTATTAAATTAACCTATTTAATAAAATTGTATCGAATAACAATAATATTAGAAAACAGCTGATGCATCTTTGATAGCCGTAAACTGAATAAGAAATCAAACTGACATAATTCATCGACGAAGGTCACATTAATTCCTCTAATCTTCCTCCTCCATAGTGAATTATAGCTTCTACCGCGTTGATACCGTGGCTTATGAAGCTCTCGTAACTTCATCGAAGACTCGATTTACAGCATCCGACGTGCATGTATGTATATATACGTCGTTGCGACACCGGAGATATGCTTTAATTCCAAGTTAGGCCACCAAAGTGTACTAAAGATGCGAGTGCAACGTTATCTTTCTGTTTTAACGAGCTATGTGTTCCTGGAGCACCTTATGAATTCACTGAATTTCTTTGAAGGATAAGTTGCCATTAAATAAGTATGTCCTACGTTTTTGTAACTGTGCAGTACGGTAACATATTTAAGATAAATAACGGATGTAATGTGAATTCTGCGTATGTTTCAAAGATTACACTACATAGTAATATCATACACAAATGATGAATAAGCACGTGGACACAGTTTTAATAAAATCGAAAGATGTAATTCAATACTTAACTACAAACAAAATAATGTCGTTATTTTAGGGTATTCGCAATAATGTATACGTATATATCGATGGCTAATACGAAGAACCGAAAATCTTAAGAGTGAGGCGAAAAACCGGACAACTCGGTTTTGGGACGAAGAACAGGACATTTCGGCAGTTGCGATGAAGAACTGGTCATTTCAAAACTTGCTAGGATATAATAAATCGCTATAGAAAATCTTGAAGTGTCCGGTTCTTCGTCGCAAGATTGTCAAAAATCCGATTCTTTGACGGAAATTCTGAAATGTTCGGTTCTTCGCCGCAAAACTTTCGAAATGTCCGGTTCTTCGTCTCACTTTTGAGATGTCCGGTTTTTCTTACCAGCCATCGAAATAACCTGCCTGAATCTTTGGTTTAAAATGCCCACTTGATAAAAAAGGATAAAATATAGTCATTTTCTCCCGTTTTAATGACTTTATAGTTTATTCGCAGTTTATTCACTTGATGAAAACTAAAATGCTCAACAAAATAAACCGTTAAAAGATATTACAGCGTATGGACCGTAAAACGCGTTAAAATTTAAAAAAAATGGCTGTAAAATCGTTGAAATGCGTATTCTCGTATGAATTATTATTTATTTCTACAATAGTCCACTTTTCATAAAATCAGGAGTTAAGAGTAAAAATACGATGATCCGTTTGGCTTCGAATAGTCTTTCTAGAAATGTAGTGAGTAATACTTTAACCATGGATCATCATGCTGTTAACTCAAAGTATTCCTGGCGTTGGACATTGTTGAAAAGTAGTGATCACGTATATATTCTATGTACGAACAAATTGTAATTTTATTTTATTCAAAAAATAATTATATACAAATATAATATTTAGAAAAATGTAGTAGCTTCAAAATATTCGTTAGGTAATTGATTCTACGGTTCACTTTCTGTCTCCTTTAAAAACATTCGATACAAAAGTATTGCATGATGTAATATTTTCGTTAACACTCCGGGCGCGAAACGCTATTTCGCGCCCTAGGCCGAAACGGCACGAATTATTAAAAAATATTGTTTGTGTCAAGTGCGAAATAATGATCTTCATCAAGTATGACTATCACCCTCACTTCGATCGGATCACAAACTTCGGAGATCGAAAATCCCACCCTTAATTAGATAATGCACTATTTTTCGATGAATTTGTATAAATAAAAGAGTATATTTTTATTTTACACAATCTTATTCTATTTATTATTATTCGTGTATTTCGTGGAATCAATTAAAAATGTACCTCATTCCGCTTTAATATATCAGATTAATGTAGCATAAATACACAATACATTACATAAGTCAGCATAATTCTTCTAAATTATCGATGAATTATGCATTTATATAGCTTTGGCAATATTTTTGTTTTGTAATATTTTTTTAATTTAATCTTTTAACAAATAATTACTTCTGCACCCTTTAACAGAGTATGCTTATCGAAAGATTTACGTATTTATCTTTATGATTGCAGAAATCGTAAACAAATAATTCTTAGTAATATGATTACACAAAGGTAGAGTTTGTAAGCCTTTGTTTCATTCGCTGAATGACAATATTGATTAAGGATCTCGAATTACATACAAACATTACTTTTCGTATTCATATCAGATCGAATTTCTCTTAAATGTTTCCGCGAAAAATCTAGCCCAGTATCAACACTTTTACTACATTTTATACCACTACTGAGTTGAATTATTCACTTACAGAAATACATGTTAAGATTTACAACATGTATTGTAAACTTTATAATGTGTATTATATCAATTACACTATTTTTAATAATTATTGCAATATATATTATCAATTTTAACAGAAATTTTTTTCCGTATTCGAATGTGCAGAGAGTATTTATAGAATTACTAAGATATTCCAGTTTTTTCGATGCAAAAAAAAATTTAATTTGCTTTTATCATTCTGCAGAAAATAAATTCATTTAATCTAATCATCTCGCGGATGGCAAAATCATAGTTCATTATGTAAATAGTTTGTAGCAACCGTTCTGGAAGTACAATATTTTTACCGAGGATTTTTAATAGCTATTTCTAAGGCTTTTTTGTTGGTCCGAAGTTACAAGTTCGCCGTCACATTTTTAAAGTTGAAGATGTTCAAAATAAAAAAACGATTAAACATTTGAATATATTCTTAGATTTTGTATTAAGTAACGTACAATTTTGTAAAACTTAATTATTTAAAATTACCAACGTGGTAAGAAATATGAAAATAGTTCAAAGCAAGTGACCAAATCTTATAATCAAGTACGGCACTACGGTTACTTATATGTCAGTATAAAACGAGATTGAAAACATGAATTCGAGTGTTTAAAACCTTTATAGTAGAAAATAACAGTTTATACATAAATTATTGTTATTTTCGGGAGTGTACTCCAGAATTGATCATGTTAGTATATAGAGAAAACGATATAGTTGCCATAACTTAGGATGAAGGAGTTGATTCGAAAATAATTAATTGTTATGGGCCGTCCCAGGGGTTGACAGTAACCAAATTTTCGTGGTCGCTTTCATGAGGCCAAAAACTTAAATCGTATAGCAGCGCTTCGAGCCCTCTACACTTCCCACGAGAGTGCCGATTACCCCTCTTTTCCTCTTTGATTCTCCCTTCCACTTGAACCGAGCAATATGAATGATTTGTGACCGGAGAAATGGTCGACGGAGACCGGGAAGACGGTTTGAAGAGAGGGAGGAAAATAGATTAGTAGGAAGGGGAGCGTAAGGTGCTTGGAGCGACAACTTGCGGATTAGTTCTTCTCTTCAAAACTTTCCTCAAAACAGGCGATAGTTTGCATAGCGTACAATATAATGCGCAGTTGCGTATATACAAGGATTAGTTATTAAACAATTTGTTGACGTAACAAATTAATTTGAAATGGAAACAAAGTGAATATCTTTATGCAAAAATTGACATTAGATTAAAAGAAAAATATACGAAATCTTTGTTGTGTAAAGTTTCAAACAATTTTATTCAATCTTTCTGTTAAAACTATCTACAAAATGTTATGCTGCCCTTAAAGTTATTGGAGTATAGTTGAATAGTATAAAATATAAAAGTTCTTTTATCGTTAAAGTGATGATGTAATATTAGCACATGCACAAACATAGTCTTTGTTTCATCGACATATTACATATTGCACATAGCAAGGACCTCTATCAGAAGTATGCTATTTATTATCTGATAACTATCTTTATAAGTCGTTAGAGTTATCAATATGGATGTTAGTATAAAAAATCCATTTATATTATTTACGTTCAAATATCGTGCAGAAACTAAATCTACAAAGATTTGTCTCGGTTTGAAGTATTGAACTTTATCAGAAACGTTTTTTTACACGTGTTCAATCATTGGTATCTATGGGCACTGATTAGGAACTCGCCCATCTTGATATAACGCCGTGTGATTAGTTGGCCCACCTAATACAAAATTTGTGGAATTATTTCGCAATAGATGGAAAGAGGTATATAGCGGCGTATCTTTAGAAACTTTGTTCTCCTATCAACGAATCGCACATTTTCCGCTAATGGCCATCTAATATATAAACGAGATTGCGCTTGAAGTACCGTCATCGCGCATCAATTTTAAAACTTCAAATTCAGGTATTGTTTTAACTGAAGATGTAACTTTATAATTTAAATAAAAAATTCAAAAATGGCTCGATAATTACAGTTAAAAATCATTAATAAACGAGGAAACATTAACCTGAAGAAGACCTTGATGTTGGGAATAATCGAGGTGCAATTTCCAAACTCTCATCTATCGATTATCCTGGAAATTAACTCTCGATATTGACACTCGAAACTTTACGTGGTAACCGCACTTTCGTCGATTCCCCTGTAATTACGTTCCTCGCGTATAACAAAAGTTTACATGATCAGCAGCTAATATTTGTAATCGACAGCAGCAGCGCTGTATCGGTCTCTCCGGGTTGGAAAATTCGAGAGAGAATACCAACGGGAACTCGCGTTAAACTCTCATCAATCCTGATCGGTAGGTATACCCTATACGGGAACACGTCGGAATCGACGGCTCGGGCATTACCGCGAAATGAATTTACAACAAATTATGTAGAGTAAAGTGGGAATGGAATTTGCACGCACAAGATACATGATAACCAAAGTACGTTACGCAGCAATTCGATTAACGAGTTAATGCAATATTTCCGCTGCCCTATTAGCTGATGCCGCGAATAATTTGAATTGTAGTGAATTTTCGGTTTACGAGTTTGCGGTTAATTCTACATTTACTTGCTAGAAGATGTAGAGTACTACACCCAAGCGTCCAATGCAAACAATAAGTTGTGTCTTGGTTTCAAACATTTGCACGAAGACAGAAACAAATAAACGAGAAGAAACAACAAAAAACACACATAGCATTCCACGAATGTTTGGCAGTTCTAGGAAAGTCTGGTGAGTTATGACATTTTTCACTTCCTAGTAGAAAATGCGACCAGTTTCTGGCCATTTTTTCTGGTCTGCATGCTATATCTAAAGAATCCCAGAAAACTGGTCAGAAAATGGCTTAATTTTCTACCAGGGTTATTTAACAACTAATGGAGTTTTATAGTAGGCGTCAAGACGTCTGCTATTTATATTGAATGGACCTTGTTCTTCCAAAATATTGTTTATGTATTTGGTGCTGTAGTGAAGACTCAGGATCCAACAAGAATGATAATAATGGTAAGTGCTGCACCCCCTAATAGTTTGCCTGGAGCGACATTATTTGCGTAGGTGTATTTGCTCCTAGTACGAAAAACACCAAACGCTATTTGAATGGTAGATCACGGAAAGTGGTATAAGGTCAAAATTAAACCACCCATAAAAAGCCAATTTTTCCAATCACGTCACCATAACCATAAGAATGTACATTATTTTCTTTGTTATAAAGTTGCCTTTGCTTGAATGTTGCTGCAGTGAATATGTATTTTGGCATTTTCAATTACACCATCACATGCAGCGACTATAATGAATAACATAATGTTTCATATAACACAATGCTGATATACTTAAATGTGGGTTTCTGCAGTTTCCCATATTCTCGATAAATGTAAGGTGTGGTGCCATCTAGGAAGAGGACCTGCAGCTCTCGCAAAACTTAAAAATATTGTGTAAACATTTGTGTAAAAAGGCGATTTCGTCCGTTAAAATAATAATAAATAAAAAAAATAAAAAAAATTTGTAATAAAAGACCAATTTTTCCATCTTTATTCTGAAGCGATTTAAAAGACGTATTTAATTGTAGATATGCACCCACACTTTCTTATTTATACTTAAATGCCCTTTTCGCGATTGATTGGTAGTTAAATTTTTCCGATTTCGAGTATATTTCAGGTTGTTTTTTTTTTAATTTGTATAAAAGTGAATCGTTTATCAATTTTGTAAATTACATTACGTTTTAATCCTTTATATGCAATAAAAGGGCTGATGTTTATATATCCGACGGTATACTTTACGTATAAAATACATATATGTATATAAATATCAAATTCACGTTTAAACGATGTTTAAAGCCTAACATTATGATGTAAATGTCATGCTGAAATTTCTATTCAGATATAACTTTTCCAGGTCGGACCTCATTTTTCGTTCAATATTTTCGAAGATCTGAGTCAAGGAAATAAAACATGTGCTATGTCACAAAAGATGCAGGACGACTTTTGAATGCAAAATCCCCATCTTTCACGAGCTGGTTTAAAACTTTGCAGAAAGAGCGTTGAAAATAACATTGCATCGTAACGGAACTGCTGCTGTGCTCGTCACAGTTAGACTTATATACATAGACAGATGGTTAAAAAAAGTAGAGTAGGCTAAAGTAATCCAGTGAATGTTAGGCACAGAGAAATTCATATTAAATAAATAGTAGAAAAAAATATACATCATTTATTCAATTAAAATAATATTATTAAACACATCTATATAAAATACAATATTTAATATAATCGTTGATAGTGCAGGCGGAGCGCCTTGCTTTCAAAAACGAATCTGCACACAGAAAAATTATTTAACTGTAATTAGAATTCGCTGTGATTAGTTTGTTGTCTGCACTTCTTAAAAGTTAGCAGAAGGAACGAATACTTTGCAAAGGCTGCTCAGAATTTAGGGAAAAGAAAACAAATGTGACAGTATCGCTAAAGACAATTTACTGTCAGTGCTTAGCTGTGCCTGAGACCATTTCAAATTTGGCTTATTTTTCCTCTGCAAAAGTTTCCCATAAGAGTATCTAATTAAACATTTATGAACTTATCTTGTTGCATATGCTCGAATATTTGAAAACATCCACTTAAAACAAGCACAGTACGCATTTGGCACCGCTGAAGACGGGCGACGAATGACAGATTGCTCACAGGTTTTGCTTGACCTTCGATCGGTAAAATGTAAACTCTTAAAGTTTGCTTTTAATTGCAATCATTTAGTTCACGTAAAATCTATCTTTTGATTTTGGATCCACATATTTCCAAAAAATGCGTTTCCATTCCATTGTTTTTTGCTGATCGTGGTAGATTAATTAATATTTAAAATCCTACATAATTCGTAGGTAAATTAGTAATGTTTACAACGTTTTAACAATCATAAATCAGCTTTTTTCACACCCTTTAACTTGTTATATTTTTTTTTCAGTCAGCTTTTCATATCCAATGAGAAAACTTGTTAGGTTTTGGAAACATTACCATATAAGGTAGTAATTTGGAGATTGACATTTATTATGTACAAATTTGTCATTATTTCTATCCAAAATTACTGTACATTTTAGGAATCATTTCAAATATGAAGAACTAATTTTATTCACTTTTACTTGAAATGTTATATTTTGGTAAATGGGAATATCTGTTCTCAAATGATCTGTAAAATGTCCTGTTGTACTGTTTTAATCTCCACGTAGGTTTCAATAACTGGCGTGCATACTGTTAATTCTATGTATTTATTTTAAAAGTTCTCCTATGATACAAGCATAGATTCGTTTTTAGATCGGTTTAAATAGAATTAGTCAAGTCACAAAACTAGTAAAGAGTATATCATAATAAACAACTAATTTTATGTTGAAAACATTCGTCTGCTCTTTACGCTTCACACCATAACCATGAGTAGATATAGAGATATGCCCAAACTCAGTTCAAACAAATGTGCTTTTAGTGCAATTTTTTTAAATATATGACTGATAATAAAAATGATTTGAAAAGAAAGTGCTGCGGTTCAACAGAAATAACTATATCGTAACTTTTAACTCGATTTATGGAGTCTTGAACCACTCCAGTTGTAAACAAATTTTAGGTGCCTGGAAGAAGATCATCCCTTTTGGACGAATGTTTGAACGAACATCCTTTTCTTTGCTTAGATATCTAGAAGAAATCCATTCATCTAAAGATTTACCTTTCTCAAGCGATTTGGTTTGGTTGTAATGCGAAAACTTTAGAATACAATAACCATGCGTTAAAGAATTCGGATTCTTTTATTTGTTAGCCAAAAGATTCTGGTGGTCTCCTAGAGAAGTTAGTCGCGCGAGGACGGTAATTGCAATCGGGAGGCTTAGATTTCGAGTCCTATTGCGAATATTGTTTTCGATTTCATTGACGAATCGTATCCCGAGATATTGTTAACTACGTCGCGATGTTTAATAAATAAGTTGTTTATTTCATCACCGATTACAGTGTTGTTTATTTTCGTCGATGTTCGCAACAAATTGATTGTATCGTTAAATGAAATTTTTGGATCGCAATATATTTACCCAATTAAACGAACCTCTTCGAAGTTCGAACGATACTAGATGTAAGGTAAGAAAGCGAGTGTTGAGTGGGTCTCCTGCGATGCATATTGTAACAATGAGTGCTGTGGGTTTAGTTTTTCGAAATCCGATTCTGAGACTCCGAATTCCTTATAAGACATTACATTCTCATGTTTCTGCTCACAACAAGGGGTTCGTATTAAAAAGTAGTGCATTGGTCTAGAATTTGTTAGCATTTAGTGAAAATCGTGTGTCAAAAGATTCGTTTCAAAATCGGTAACAATTTGTCACCGAAAATGTTGGAACTCGGGTAAAAATGCATACCTTGATGACATGATCTGAGCTTAAAGTATGATTCCTATTTGTAAAACCGTGTACTAGTACGACCCTGAACTGTGCCAAATAGTCGCAGTGCAGTATGTGGGCTTTATCTAGCGGTAACCAGACATAAAGCCCGAGCTGCGCAGCGATTTGATAGGGACGCATCCCGCAACCACAGTGCACTGGGGGGATGCGTGGTAAACGCGGAAGAAGAACAATCAGATGTTTCCGTGCATCCCATGAGCAATTTGACGTCATCGTTCATTTTCCTTCGTTCTTAATGAAGAGCACTACGTTGTCGATTATGCATTGACAGTCGCGCATCAATTATCTTTTATAGGCAGAAGTGGAAGTTAGGTGCACTTCCCTTTCAATTGTTTTAGAGATGAACAACGTTCAGTATCGTGTATCGTCTAATGTTAATCGTTCATAATCATCTTTCTGTCCATGCTCTGCAGTTTTTACACACAAGTGTCATTTAAAGACGATTTTTCTAATTTACCATTTATTACTTATTATAATTTTGGCAACAATTGGTTATATAAATTACAATCCAGTTAATTTTGTATGAGATGTTCCTTTTAGGTAACGCGACATAAATTACGGTAACTATTGTGATACCATAACTGCTGCTAAAAAGTTACTAAATAGTTGCTTAACGTATTATATTTGCGTTAGTTTCTACGAATTTAAAAATTACCACTAACCGTTACAATGAATACGGGCGACACCCATGGTTTTAATAATTCTTACTTGAAGATTTATTGAATGCGCCTTCTTTACCCTTGACTATAATTAGTCACAACTAACAGAAACCGTTGAAGTACCCTTTACATTTGGTCTGAATATTAGGCAGTGTCGGACCGCACTGGTTAAGTACTTCGTCAATCAATGTCAATCTAGCTGCATGTTCCTTACATTTTCTAATTTTTTTTAATTCTTTTTTTTTTATTCTGATTGAATAATAGGTCCTTCAAACTTACTACTTTAAAATCGGAATACAGTTTATCTACAATGCGCAAAATTTTGAAACTGTTGTTCCTTCCGCACCAGAATCAGTATACGTGTAGTATATACCTATACCAAAACGTTAATACAGTTACAAACTTTCGTCCAGGACTGATGAGTTCCGCACGTCCTTAATCGTCGCCCGCGCATTCTGTGAGGGTAGATTAGTTTCTTTAATCGGTACAACTTGCAGACAAAATTAGGATTATGTGCGCTTTGGGGTTCACCGTTCTCGTTAAAAGTTAAGTGGACACACCAGAGGTGTTGCTATATGCTGATTCTGCATCTCTAACGAATGTGATAGTTCCGTAATTAAAACAGTTTCATCGTTTTCAGGAATTACCTACGTATACAATAAAAACGAAACTAATTTTTGTCATTAGCACGACGAAAGACAAATTATTCTAATCCGAATGATATATAAAATATTAATTTACGATTGAAAGATTTTATTGACTTCAAAATGTTTTTTTTACCTGAATAAAAATATTTCAAGTTAATAAACGATTATAATTTCCAGGATGCGATTTTTATTTTCAAGAAATATTGTATTCAAATAAGTATTTTCAATGAATATTGCGTTCTGTCCTCGTGGCAATCGCAACTGTGGGTAAAGTACATTTTCACACACGAAAAGGTCCTGAGTGACATACATATTTTTGGATAGTATGCGTAAAATTCGACTTTCCGCACCTGAAAAAGGCGCACGAAGTTTACACATACTATTTAAAAAAAATTCTCGTCTTCGATACTCGAGTATAAACATTCGACTTTACGCACCGCTCCTAACTAACCGCATATTAAAATGCAGTGCGGAAAGTCGAATTTTACACCCTTATATCGAAAACTACTATTTAGGCATAGAATTTCAACAAAATTCTTTAAGTGCTATGGTTTCAGCATGAAAACAGGACTTGTTGTCTCGTTCCTTTCCATTATAAAAATATAGTCAACATATATGTTTATATACAACATTTCGTATCTGATGGTTTATGAAACAGGTTAAAGTTCATATGTAGGCTGAAAGAAACGTTGCTGATGCATTACGCACGTCAATGTCGAGTACGTCGCACCTTATAATAAAATCCAGGAATTGTGAGCTGTATATATATCCGAGATGAGGGTTCTATATTTATATGCGAGTTTTATAAATCGGATAAGTGTGAAGATTACTCACCGCGTATGCGATCGTATTGACGGGTTGTGAAAGACGACCGTGCTTTTTCTCTTGCGACGATCCATCCTTGCTCTCGTTGTCGGAATCTGAAAAGAGAGACGTAAAAAAGTGTAAGTTATCGCTCATTCGTAATTCCTCTAATTTTAGCAGAATATGAAGTATGCAACATTTGATAAATGCGATATACCGTGTGAAACTAGACGTTAAATGACATAATATGCTAAGTCGTGCTTTCTAGGACGTGTAATTATAGAAAAATTTAGGTTTCGTCAGATCCCGTAAGAATACATGAATTATCGGCCAAAATATGAAGATGGTATACGATTGATGCTATGGATCCTGATCGAAAGGATGTTTCGATTCTGCTTTAGAATTTAAAAAATTCATACCAAATGTTAGAGTAAAATTTCAGTCCGTATAATCCACTGTTGTAAGTGGTTTCGACCATGTTCAGTTCTTTTGAAAAATCCCTGCAATGTCATCTAATGTACAAAACATAACCTACTTCGTAATCTACTCTAGTAGGATCTGTTCTTTTTATACTACAGTAGAACATATATGCAAATGTTTAAGTTCAATTAGGAGCTTAATATATTTCCAAACTCTTAGAACAGCATAATCTACGTTTCATTTATTCAGTAGGGCGCCTCTTTAGTTAGGGCATAGAAATGCAGTTGTATTATTTCAAATTTACCAATTTTATGTTATTTCTGAATACGTTGAACAAGTTCAAAATTTGAGATTACAGTACAACTTCACTTTATTGTCCTTCACTTTGTAGCGTCTTCACATTATTGGCGAGATTTCCTTCACACATTTAGCGCATGTAAGGTTTGTTCTTCCCTCTTTCGTAATTGTAGTGTCGTGGCTATTGTGATAGGCGATACGACTGAAGGTGCGCAAGAAACGATGCGCATTTGTCGGACAGCACAGCGAAAGGCAAAATTCCGAGTAGGACAATAGGCCGGGGAACAAAGTTCCGAAAACCAAAACCGCGACCGGCTACAATTTCGTCATTGAGTGAGTCCAAGGTATTAATTTGCTTTCTTTTTGACAAATTTTCAAAAATAAAGTGAAGAAAATCATGCTGGAGTCATGATATATCGAAATTTTGGCCTTTCAGTGTGTTAATTTTCGGAAATTTGTTCCCCGGCCGGACAATAAAGTGAAGTTCTACTGTATTTTTATGTTTTACTGTTTTTATGTAAACTCAAAATGGTTGATTTAAAATGAGAATTAACAAGAAGTTGGGTGTTATAATACACTTTGGAATTTTACAAAAATGAATGCCTTATGTGATTTTTCCAGGTCCCTTACTTTATCTAGCTCGAAAATGTGTCTTTTTTTTACTTTTGAAAATATGGCATCAAGCAATTTATAATACCTATTCACAGATTGCAAAAATTAAATAAAATACAAATAATTTATATATATATATAAACATTATATAGTCTTCACTCCTCGTACACGTAAATTTTCATTAAACCGCAGTTTTTTGTTTCGACAGGCAATCTATCAATAATTTGACGATTAGTGTGTGAGACGTAACGTCGGAAACATACGTATAATATAACGATAAACAAGGAGTAACATGCGCATTAACGTTGCGCGCAAATGTCAAACGTTAGAGCGGCAGTGAGTAATCGTCGTCAATTTACTATGTTTTGCAAGGATTCCGTTTGAACGACCTTTGCACCGATTATGATTGATTTTATTGTGCACATGTAAATGCTCGTTAAAAGCAGGAATAGATCCGTAAATATTTACGACGATATAACTTCAACAATTAACGAACGTAGGAAGCTAAAACTGCTTTTCAGGCTATCTTTTTGATTACCAATTGAATCTTGAAACTATTCCTCAATTAGAAAGACGAGACAATGAAGTACTGCAATTGATTATTTTTATGATGCTATTATGCAAGTGCGCACGTTTGTGGACATTTCGAGTATGTACTGCTCAAAAATTAGTGCATCATTTACTGAAGGAAAAAAGAATGAAGATGTGTCAACCACTTATAGGTGAAAAATACACTTAAATTAGACTTTTAGGTGCTTTTTCCAAATATTCTTTTTCCAAAGAAAGCAATTATTTCTATTAAATGGTTTATTCTCCAGAGTATTTATAACTAGTTCTCTCGTTTCATATAATCATGACGTATAAAACATTCAAATCTTCTTGTGTGATTTTCGAAGCAAAAATTAAAAGGACTCTGTTATACATACGTTGCAGAATGAGTGCGCCAATTCAGGGAAGGCAATTTCCAGATCATTTTTCAAGAATTTAGTCTTACTGTAAGTATCTTGATTATGACGTGATGGAGAAAAGTATTTCGAAAACCATTGATATTAAAAAAAAGAAAGCTGAAATACGTGAAATGATTGTTAAAAAAATCTTTTTGTGGGGGTTCGGACCACCACTTCTGGAGGGAGTGGGGGCCACATTTGAAAGGTCTCTTCGAGACGAATATAGGAAACCACTGGTCATAAATGGCACTTGGATCACATTTCGGGGATTATTCGATTATTACAATTTTGAATTTAGTAGCGATGGAGCAAATAAAGATTTCGAACATCGCCGAAACACGTGAAATAATTTAAAAAAAAAAGAAGCTGTCCGTACAATATAGCTTTATATAATTATTTCTTTATGTGTACTGATTCAGAAAATGTAATTTATTGACAAAATGAAACTGCAGTAATTTGGCGCCCGTTAAAACCATATCGTAATCCAAATGTAAGTTTGGACTGTTTGTATTATGGCCATCATCCACTAACATCGCAATTAAAAATGCAACTCTTAGCATCACTACTTATGCAACATATTGCATACATTTAATTTTGCTCCCCCCGACATTGTAGCATCCATTACGAACAATTTTAGGTTTCATCATAAACTTAAGACGTACGTGTGACAAATACGCAATGTGTCTTAATTTTCTGTATTACATCAAATATTGTCAAAGTCTTTGAGGCTTTGAGTCTTGAATCGAATACAGTTGCAAAAAATGTTTTCGACTTTTAGACATTTAGCTTTTAAGATGTTTGTAATTCAAGATGCATTATAAAAGAAATCAATTTAAATGTCTCAGCGTCTTCTATTAAGACATCCTTAAAAGACCCGATATTGATGTGTGATGGCATGATTAAGAATGAAACGCAGTTAATTGTTATTAATTTGCATCTTTATGTTTTTATGTTGTCATATACAATATTTTTAGTTTAGTGTACCAGTTCGCTTATTTTAAGTTAGTCGTAGAAACTTTTGAAACTGTAAAACTAAAAGTATTACTAAATCAGTGGTACACAAATTTGAATTTTCATTAAATTTAGAGGTTACTTCTTTGCCGACTAACACCTGGGGTTCACATTTTTGCATCTTTTAATGTAGTTACGAAACACGTTTATGATTTGTGAGACGTTATCTTATTTCAAGAATGAAATATACATTTAATAATAGCATTATCACTTAAATATTCGTTAATTCTTTTAATTGACGTTAACGGGTAATGCATTGAGAATTAAAAAACAATCATTATCAAGAGCATGAAATACATATGTATTTGTAAATATATAGTGAATGCATAAATATTGTATTCCTAGAATTTTCTTATACACAGTACCGATAACATATTATCTTTTCTAAATTGAAAACATAACTGGAATGAATATAAACATATAACTTTATTTACTCGAAAACGAATTAATCTTTACGACGCGATATATAATACTATGTACGTAGGTACTCAATATTTCGGTTCTGAACAAGATTTTCATGTAGAAAATAGTCAAAGCTAAACAGATCAAATGCAATTCTGAACTTGAAAACCAATTATTGTTATTTGAATAAATTGAAGGGATAAAGTGGTTGAAAGTGAATTTTGAAACAATAACTAATGTCGTAGTAGTAATGTATTATCAAATTTTATTAATAACACTTTTATTGACCTCATTGTACTAATAAAATTCTTGAAGTTCTTAACTGTTTTTTTACGTGACCGATAGAATCCGCATTTTTATAAATTTCTCCTTGTTTTTATTAAATGATTATTTGCGAAGGCCGTTCCAAAAAGGAAATTGGCATTGGTATATGTATGCGCGTATTTAGAGTCGTTGATGACAAAAATTTAGAATTTTAAATTTAGATTACCAGAAAATAGATTATAAAAAAGGATGAAAAAAGATATGAAATATTAAGTCAGTATTAATTCTTCATATCGTGTATTCTCTGTGTTAGAAAGGTGATAAGCACTTTCTTAATGATCTGGGCGTAATTATCGATTTTGCGCGTATTTATCGATTTTGCGGGTATTTATCTATTTTAAGAAATATCGATTATTATGCTCGAAATAGCGATTTCCAAAAAATTATCCATTTGGTCAAAAATAAGAAATTCCATCCCTCATCCCTCGTAAAAATAATTATAACTACAGTTTACTTTCCTGATCTTGCATTTTATGTTACTTGTTCAAAGAGGGTGTTCCGCAAATGGTCAGTCAGTTTTATGATTATGTACGTAGTTAAACGTGATTGTAAAGTAGAATTCATATTTTCTACGAATCAGGGATTTTCCCGATATCATCTTTGGCATCACAGAGGTGCCAAGCAGAATTTCAATGACCACATGCCTGACCTCAAAACTTATGACATCAAGAATACCTCTATTTAATATTTCCATATGTGATTCCATATATATTTTGTAAATAATCTTGATACATTACAGAGAATTATTGAGAAGAAAGCAACATAAATAAAAAGAAAACGTTTGAGACTATACGTAGATTGTGAAATAGAACATTACGATACAAGTGCGGGAAGTGCACGATTTCCACACTCAAATCAATGCGCGGTAAATGTCTCACGGAGTAAAAAAAATAGCATATGATACATGTGCGAACTAGTCGACTTTCGGTCCCTTCCTGCACTTCTATCATAATGTGTAATTGATGTATATAATATCATGTATATTGATGTATTTAAAATACGAACTGCATTTTGCATGAAATCTTTACAGAAAAAAATGCATGTTAAACTGAATCTTTCCTGTGACTTAATGTAATTTAATTATATCTATTTCGCAATTATAATTTAAAGCAAATATAGAGTCGTTAGTAAACCTTTGATTCTGTTGCTGAACCACATATTTTATCAATTAACGAATCCTTGAATTTCAGTGCATTTACAATGTTATTGATATGCGTAGATTAATGATTGTTGTCGTTTTTATCGCATTGATTAAAAGTTATTATGGAGCACTAAGTGGTACAAACATTTAATGTTTCGGTCTTAATTTGGAGATCCTCATTAGAATCAACTTTATCTGTATAACTCTATCGATTGTTTCTTATCTTTTTCCCTCCCTGGAATATAAGAGTACTATCATTCATCATTTAAGATTCAATGTAATTATTAAATGAAGTAATTTTTATTTTCTGAATTCTGTGAAACCATCTTCATATAAATTTCTGAGTTGTTCTTAATTTGAAAAGATAACACTATAATATCATTTTGTTTTAATTTCATGCTATATTTTTGTACTAATAACTCATATTATATATGAGATAATATTCTAACATTCATCATTTTTGTCAAATGTATATATTATAAAATTTTATATAAAATGCACAAAATATTGTCTACCACTCTTAACCATTCAAAGAAGAAACGTTTGTTACAATGTTAAAAGCGTGGAGTGAACCTAATCAGTAAAAATCGGCGGTTTTAATTTTTATTTGCGAAATTGACGCGGTTTATATCTGCGACCTTATACACTAAATAATAGATACATATATTTTGGGTCACGTAGGACACCGTTCAATTTGCAAACAAAGCAAATCGATACCATAACACCATATTTAGAGATATTTTCCATTTCAGCCTGTGTTTGTAGTTTACACGATTATCATTATTTGCAAGAAATAGTTGTAACTTCGCTTGAATAATTCACCCCGTCTACAGATATCTTGTAAACCTTCCATCGGTGTTAAATTTAACACCTCTTATCGGTCTATTTCACACCGGTAAAGTCTTACCTACATAAGCAATGCAGGAACCAAAAAACCAACCTCGAATTTGGGTAATTATTTCTAAACTTGCATTGGCGTAATCTGGGGCTTCTCTTTTATTTGCTCTATATTTTTTCCCTCCTCCCTAAAATATTTTCTAAGTTACTTCGATTAAAATAAATTGTCAAGTTTTTTTGGATTTCTTAAGCTCGGTTATTTTAATTTTGATTAAATTTAAATTATTCAATAGTAAAGATTTCTGATATCGTTAATATGAACAAATACGAAACAAAAAATATCGAAAAAGAAAATCGAGATTTCTATTTTATGTTGAAAATGTGCCTCAGAAATCTTCAGATCATGAAAATATGCAATGTACACTGTAAAAAAAGTCGATGTAATTTTACAGTGAAAAAGTGGAATTATAAATACCAGTGAAAATCGTTGTAAATTTACAGTGATATTGTAAAATTCCTTCATTATCGATGTAATTTTACATGTGCACTGTAAAACGGAAAAAATCAGTTCTATATTTACACGGCAGTGTAATATTACAATTGGACTGCAAAATTCCTCGAGTTTTGCCGGAATTTGACATTTTCCGTGCTTTTTTACATGGAAAACAATTGAAAATTACAAAGACGATGTAAAATTACATTTTTTAAAATTACACAATCGATGTAAAATTACAACGATTCCTACTGGTATTTTGATTTCCACCTTTTACGATGTAAATTTACGTTTCCATTGTCAATTTTACACGTTTACGGTAAATTTACTTCTGTTTTCGTTGGATATTTACCGAAAACATGCAATTTTACAACGGGAGTAATAGGAAATTTCAACAAAATTGTAAAATCTCAGAAATGTAATTTTACATTTCTTTTTTACAGTGTAGTTATCTTTTGTTAAAAGATTATAGTTCATCCTTTCCAGTTTCAAAAATAGTTCTATACCTCATCATAAACATAGATTGCGGATACCCACTTTTATCCGAAACAAAGGTGAATAGAGTTGTTTGTACATCTAATTATTGCCGTCACGATAAAACGACCGTTTTTATCCGCGATACCGTTTATTAGCTCCACCATTTTGAAAAGTATCGTCTAGCCCACAGACAAGCAAAAACACCTGTTTCATTTGGCAATGAAAAGTTCTAGATACAAATCACCATAATTAGTATTCCGAATACATAATAAATGACCTCATTAATACATGGAAAATCATTTGGTTGACCGAGTTAATGAATTTCTCACATTATTATCTTATGTTATTAATTCCAATTATGTTATGCTTTAACAATGCGTATAATCAAATTTCTAATATTAAATTGCGTATGGACATCGCACCTCGATCCCGACCCGAGATGATGGAGTTAGGGAACTGTTTGTTTGTTGGTTCATTGTTTTCGCATTTTATCTCTTCGCCAGGAACATTGTCATCGGTGAGCGAGGGACATGGAAGGATGTACAGAAGGCCGCCCTTGCCGTTGGCGTCGTAATGAACGGCGTAGTCCGCCATCTCCATCTTCACGATGCGGACATTGCTGATGGTCTCGTAATCCTCATAATCGATGATTTCCCATTCCGAAGCGGCCACAGGAAAATCGAGCTCATGTTTTTCAATTAACGATTCCATTTCTCCACCGTCTCCTTCCCAAAAACTAACTCTGTGTTATTCGTTACCGGTAATTTTTGTCCGCCATTTTTCATCAAACTTTTTAACGAAATTGGAATGAACGGTTTAAAGTATTGATCACTCCGGTACACTTTTTCTCATTTTATATTTTTTGTTTCGCAAAACTGAACTGTTATTGTCTGTAATGACATGCACATTCCATAACACTATTATCTAATTCACTTAAATTCAATCACAAACAAATTTAGTCACAAATTGTAAATTGTATATAATGAAACTGTTAACAATATACATGCACTTTAATCCGTATAATGTTGATTAATTACATTTCCAAGATGTAGTCCTTGCGTTACACAACTGTTACAGGTTAACTGTCACTAGATAATACATGTTAGTAAACAAATAACGGTATACGGCCTAAACTCGTCCTACCGGAGAAAATGTCCGGTTACTAACAATGTAACGAACAAAAATTACATCACTAATAAAGGTAATCGCACTTTATGATTTCGATTCTTGAAGAGGTAAACATTCGTTTTGAAGCACCGGCTACTTTCTGTCTGCTGTCGAACTTCGAACACCCGAGCCCCACGAGACCGTCAGCCAATTAGACAGCACCGGCTAACCGCGCTAACCTAACCTAACGACTGGCTAGACACTGTTCGTGGAAAATGTCACCGAGCGAGATTGCGCGCGCGTTTTGTACGGGCGGTGACACGTGACGTCATGCGACAAAAAACCAACAACTCGTTACTTTATGTACATATACCTGCATATACGGATTACAGGCACATAAATAAATATGTGCATGCAAGTGCCGTAATGCGTTAAGTTGTTCACAACATTGGGCATGGTCGAAAGTAATGAAACTCGAGCGTCACAATAATGCTGCAGTCGTTATGGTTTCCAGCAATCACGTGGGAGTTTCCAACAAACAAAACATGCGTTTCTGTATCCGTGAAAGTGCGCGAAGTTTTGACGAAACGTTAAGCTGATTCACGAGGATTTTATGCTACATGCATACATTGTTGGTAAGTTTGTAGATTTGTATAAATGGCGGACCATTTCACGGTACCAAGAATCGAGATTCAACACATTGCAACATTATGAGCCGCCTTCGTGCACGAACTGTGAAGTGCATCTGAACAGTGCGCATTCGTTTCTGATACTGAGAGATACCGTCGGAGACAAGGAAGCAAGCATTACTAAAAAGGAAATAGAGAGGGATAAAAGTGTAAGAGCAAGAGACAAGCAGCGAGAGAGTAAGGCCATGAGTGACGATTGAGATTTTACAAAGTCCACCGAAGCGAACCGAGTCGTGGAAGGCCGGTGGCCGCCATCTTGTTGCATCACAGTGCCGGCGCGACTGTTCAAATTAAACAGTACGTTCATTGTCGCTAAAACATATTAAAAGTAAGTGTTTTCTTATCTCTATGCCCGATTTGTTCCAATATGAACTCTTACATGAATTCGAAACAGATTTGACACATGATATCAGCAAAAAGATAAGTAGAGGAATACTTTGATTCGTATAAATATACCTTTCGGTACTATAGCAGTAAAATCCGATTTTACGGCCTATTTTTAGTCCTAAAATGATATTTCATGGTCACGTGAAACATGAATCTGCGCTATTAAAAACATAACCCATACGGTCTGAATGCAGACCGCGAAATCGATTTTTTACAGCATACAGTACTGACAAATAATGTTCGACACACGGCCGTAAGATTTTACGGCTTTGTGTCGAAAAATACTATTTTTCAACTCCATCCGCGAAATTTAATTTCACACACTGCTTCTAGTACACGAAGGGTCCTATTTGCAATAGTGCGCAAATCATCCACTTCTACTTATATGGCAATGTCATATTTTAACATTTTTAGCGTTCGTATTGTTCATTTTTCTCATAATCGATCGTTTTTTTTTCAGAAGCAGCTCATCTGAAGTACTTGTGCATGTTCAGCAGTATTATTCCATTATTTTGTGACAGTTTTGTAAAAAATTGTAATGTTGTCTTTTCTATAATATAGGTTGTTCCGTAGTTCAAATTTTGGCCATCCAGGAATTTTGAAAGAAAACGATATTACCACAGTTAAGAAAGAAAAGTAGACTAGAAAACGTCTAAGTATGTACCATATGAGTCATTCTTCGTCCAATCGATCACGATCTGGCATCACATTTCCGATTTTGTTAAAAATTGCAGAAAAGTTAGTACTTGGCATACATATGAATGTGGTAAAGGGATTTTTCAAAATGGCGGACATGTGAAATTTTCACAAACTTTTTTTTTTGAACACCCGCGAAACTCGGGCGTGTGCTTATTGGAAATGTAACAATGCATGGAGTCCATTGCTACAAAAATCCTTTTTTGTAAATCGGCATTTCTTCAACATTACTTAATTTGGCAAATTATTTTCTTCGCTATAAACAAATTTAACAATATTTATGGTCAACGGCTTGCACTATACACTATGCGATTAATTTTTATAATTTTTATAATCGGGTTTTAAAAAAAGTGTCTCAAGGGACCCACGTCTCTTCTACAGTAGAATAGTGCTCATCTTCAATTTTCGTTTTATGTATCGTCATGAATTATCTGAATGTGATTTCCGTGGTTAAAATTACGAAATCGCAGTAAAACTCACAATGTTTATGATTTGTTTCTTCGTTTAATAATAGGTTACTTTATACTGCTTTTTTCACTGACACACTTTTATACATATTTCGCACTGCTCTGGAAACTTCGACCAAGATGAAGGAGAAATGAAGAAGTCTAAAAGACATGAACATTGAACATCATTCAAAAGTTTACTTAAAAGAAGAGAAATGTACGCGACATAGAGAATCTAGACACCAGCAATTTACTAAACTATAAAATTGTTAGGGTGTAAACATTTGTGTGTGTAATATCATCCGTACACCCACCATCAATTTAAAAAAAAAATTGTGTTCTCTGTTAAAGAATGTTTAAGGGTGTATTTTTATATGATATATACTAAAATCTGACATGTTGAGTGGTCTACGAGAAATGCCATGTACAATTGACCGAAAGATTTAGAAGATAAAGTTTGATGATTCATGATCAATATAAAAGTTTCTGTTACGATTAAATGTGTAACAGGTGTTCGGATATTTATGGGCGACATCCGCCATCAAACTATATAATGAGGCACCTGTATACAATCATACTGATCCTCGAGAAGCGCATTGACGGCATTGGATGACAAGATGTGCAGCCAATCAGAATTCGTAATTTTGTCGTTGTCCAGAATAATAAGGATGATTTCATTGATGTTTAGAATAAGAACGGCAATTATGAAAGCGATGAGTTTCAAGTTGATTTGCTACATATATTTTTTGACTAATATATCACAGGCAGTTGATATATGAAAACTATTTATTACAATAATGAATGATATAACTCAATGGCTGAAATTATTCTGAAATTAAGATACCATTGATGATTACGCTCGTTTAATGTTTGCGTTCTCGATCGTTGTAGCTAGAGTTATCTTTCATCGGAAGCGATACATTTAATCGCATACCAAGATGAACGTGAACAATACTTGGGCGTCCAATCAACATTCTATTTAACTACATTCTACACAAAAATATGAGACGCATGTAAGCCTAAAGTAAGAGCCTTTGCTTATTTCTTAGTCATGCTTTTGGAAAACTCTCGAGACGCGAGATAAACATAATATAATACTATTGTACGTGTATATACAGCTGCACGTCTGAGGGCTGTAACTTTTGGCGGAATTCCCAAATTCTAAGTCTCTGGGTAGTTGAGCTGCCGCTATATGTATTCTGCATTACATCTTACGAGCAAGGAAATTGTTCGTTCAGTGAATCTAATGTACTAGTGTAAAAGGGAGTATAAAACCTAGTTTATGTATAAGATTTCTCATTATTTACAGTGGAAAGAACGTTTTATAATATTTGCATCGATTTTCATGATTTATGCTGCATGCTATCCATACAGATTTTCTAGAATTTTATGTATTTAAGGTTTATACAAAGTTTAAACTCGATTGATAGATGGAATTTGTTTATGTAAATGCAAAAAAATGGATCTCTAAATATGATATTAAATTTGGAAAACATTGAAGAAATTTTCCTTTACATATTTGTTAGGTTTTATATATTGGTTTTGTATCAGCAAAATTTCTAGCCCGAACTGAATTGTATATGTTTAGACGATATCAATATCAGCATAACGAGATTAATTTTCTGTATTGTGCGAAAACAAACGATAATATTCCACAACCTATTTGTAGAAAATAACATACATCACTAATTAAAATGACTTCCTAGTAAAAAAATGTTTTTATTGAATGATCTTCTAAAATAATAGAATTGAATCCCTAGAAAAACAATGTAATTGCGAAGACGACGACATAGCTTATTAGTCACAATTAAACGTTTAATGACATTTATACGATTAATGCCCAGAAATAAGGAAGTGCGTCCTTTTTGTAACTTATAGCTGATACCAGATATTGATTTAATGACATTTTAAAAATCTAGGTATTATATATGCCTACCGTGGAACACGAAACAATTTAATCGTAATAGAAATAATTCTACGTAATCAATTTCAATCATCAAACACGTTCGAATGTAATAATACTAGATTATCGATAGTAGGCGGTCCAAGTAGATATATTAGTGTTAAGATATTGACATGCCTTTCGTGATGCAAGCATATTTCAAATGAGAATGTACAATCATAAATAATTGATCTTATATAATCTATGCCCATCCATCTATCGCCACTACTTCCTAATATACTAAATTAAAAATAAACAGGCGTGTCGTCGACCCTTATATCAGCAAATATTATGAATATGGATTCTGTTTTTGTTTATATGTTTTAAAGAAAATAAAAATCCTTTTTCTTATACTTTTCCATTATCTTCATCTCAAAACAGTACAAAATTATTCAAAACATTATTTTTCTGAGTTCCATTACTCTCTGTTACATCAAACGATTAATAAGCGATTTGTATTTATGAGAAATCATTTAAACTCCGATTAATTAATTGTCCTTTAACTGGATTTTTAACAAAACAACTAGTAACAATTGCATCAAAGATGTATATCACATAGTTGGAAAAATATAGTAAAAACTACTATGAAAAATAGTTAAATCTACCGCCTTCATAGTCGATTTTATTATAATTTTGTTACACCAACTATCTCCTCATAGTTAAAAAAATCAACTATATAGAATGATTTAAATAAATATGACAAATATAGTTAAAATAACTATAATCTAGTGTAGTTCTCATTTCACACTATGCCTCGTAGTAAATCTTTACATTTACTATTATTCATAGTTAAAGTTCGTATTTACTATAAATCCATAGTAAAGGCTGCCACTCTCCGTATGTTTTGATGCCGCCAGGTGGCTTCCAGGTGTTTCACAGCTTTGTTTCGTCGAGCCCGTGGCTCCCGTTATTGAAGTGGATATTCATTTGGTCATAAGAAGGACCGTCGGGCGTGTCAAGATATGATAATACATAATGCATCTCGTATACGCACGTTTATCTATAGACTAGTTACACAACATTGAAATTTGTGTGTATAATGGCATTGCATAATACATTTTGAACTGACTAGAGTGTGACATTTACAAACTTAGCGCAGTATTGATTGTTTGTTTTTCTCTTTATTTCCTTTTTTATCTTAAACAAAGAACGAAGGGGAAAAAATGGACTTTCCATATGCTAGGATATATATAGTTTACAAATATTTTTAAAAAGTAAATATTAACTCCTTTTCATATTTTGTATGAAAATTTCTTATACAATTTCTCTCAGTGAAAGTAGTAATTTTCTGAAATGACTATTTAAATAGTTGAGTCTATTTGTCTATTATGATAAGTAGCATTTTGTATCATGCAACATAAGTTAAACTTTACTATTTCAGAATAGTTATTTTAACTATTACCATGCCTGGTCCTCATTTCACACTATGATTATTAGTAAAAAAAAATGGTCATTTCAATTACTTTTTTTTTATGAGTGGAGAACTACTAATAAATTTATGTAGTAAATTCAGATACTACATAGTACTGTTAATAATAATTATGATTTATATTTTTATATTTATTTATACTTATCATTACGTCATATTCTAAGACTATATCATATGATCATATGATCATATGACTATGTTAAAATCGGAATGTAAAAGAATGCGAAATTATATACTAATCGAAATGTTCTGAAAATAAACTAACCTAGAATAAACGATTTCCGACCTGAGTCAAATGTAAAAATGTGATTTTTATATGTTCAAAAGTGTTTATCAATATGTATAATTTAATGTTCCCATTCATCATAATTTTCGAATGACGTCAATTCGCGAAACATTTTCTATTGCCAATATAACTTCCTAGTTTATTCGTTTTTCTATTTTTGAAGCCAAGTTGAATGATGCCAATTTATACTTTCGAACAGTCTGCTTTTCATTCAAATTCGTTTACATAACATAAAAATTTAAGTAATAGCAATAGGTCCTTAATTAAGGTCGACTTGTAACAGACACGCGGTAACGGTTATGGAGGAAGTATTATTTTTAAGTAGATATGTTATTATTAGAAGTTTACTTTATATTTCTGTCTTAGACATTTAACTAAGGTTAATATTACTGACGACGTTTCAAAACATGTTTACAATATTATTCCAACGTTAAGGTGTGATGAGTTTTTCGATTAAAACTTCCGACATTACTTGGAAATGTTACTATTAAATAGTGTTAATATTATGTAAGAAAACTAATATGCAGACAGTAGTTTGATTTCGCATATACAAATTATATCTCTGAATTTCATGGATTAGTAAAGATCATTCATCGAGAAAGTAATTGCACACTTCAAGGTACGTGTTACATTATCTAATGGTGAAAATTTACGGTTTTGCAAAAATGACTCCTTTTTTGCTTTGAAAGGGGTAAATATTTATTCAAAGAAAGTTACGCAGGTTCAAATGTAACTAAATTATTGATGATAAACGCTGCATGCCTTTAATACTCTGAAAATCAATTTAAAAAATAGTTCTAGTATGAGAAATATTGATAGATATATTAAGTTTAAGGTATTAATGTTTACGAAAATTCACATTACAGTTTTTCTTTATATTTTAATATAAAGCATCGAGAAACTAACTAAATTAGTATAGTGGTTAAAAATACATGCAATTGATTTGCTAATCACGAAAATTCCTCCCCAAATGATTCCATTTGTGAATAAGGAAATCAAGGGTAAGCTGTTATATATAAAAATATCATGAGAGGGTGATGAACCCCTAAATTACTACAATATATATAATGTCTCATGGAAAATGGACGGCACATTTTAAATAATTTTACTAGACAATTTAGTTTAAGGTTACAATTTAATCTGACCCTCGGTATTTTTAAAACAAGTTTGATATCTATGAATAAATATTAAAATAGTTTTGTTATTATATGATGACTTTTATCGTGCTATTAGGCAATATTTATTGACTGTTTATTCGTTCAAATATTGACACCAAAATGTTATGCATTTTTTCAATTTATTTTATTAAGTACATCTAATTCGGTTTAGTGTCGTATATTAGTTCTATTGTTTATAATAGCATTGATTACTGTCAAGTTAATGTTTTGCTTCTAAGTAATTTTAAACGAAAGATGATTTGTTGAGCAATTGACGGAAAAGTGAGTGGATTCGTCCAAATTGGAATGTTATTGTTTTAATATTATGTATTTCATAGAATCTACTTCATTTTTATGTGTAATTAATAAATTATCAAGTATAAAACTGCTCATGTCAAAACAGTTGAATAATTTGCTTAAATTTCTAAGATAAGCATTTTATTTGGATTAAAAAAATATGTCATCGACATGGTTTAAGAATTGATACTTATAGATGATACTTATATGTTTTATTATCTCTACCGGAAAGGCAGCAACCTGCTCTAACAAATATAAATAAGAAGGAAAAAAAAAAGACAAATCATTTTTTGCAGTAGGTTTGCTAAGAAAATTTAAAAGATTTGAAGTACTGGCTAAATATATTAAAAACTATATATTTAATATAACTCTTATTTATCAATTAGTGCTAGTACCATATTTAAACATTTATTAGGTAATACGAAGTGCATACGGCTCTAATCTTAACTTGATTCAAATTATTATTATTATTTTAATACATTCGTTTAATTTCAAATAGAGTTTGTATCAATTTATTTCATGATTTTTGTTGTTATTAATGATGGCGAGAGGTGTACCGCATACAAAAGGAGTGTATCGTTATTTATAGGCGCTCCAATAATTTCAGATTTGTTCAGTGATTGAAATCGATTCTTTAAAGCCTCAACAGTAATATGCAAAAAGATTTGAATTTTTATTGACATCAAATACGATCCAACAGGATTTCCTCTTTTTTGTGGATAATACCACTCAAGCTGTCTCTAGTACTGCTCATTGGATTGTGAAACTGCAGATATTTTTTCGTTATGTATTTCATTATACTTAATTTTCAAAGTGAATTCAATGAAGAAATGTAATAAGTTGCATATAAATAAGTGAATGACACTAATATACAATGTCATAACCTAGCATTTTTCTCAACCCCTTAACCTTCTTCTGATTTTAAGATTTAAATTGTGTTCGCTTAATTTAAGTTATTAAATTTTAAGTCGTTCTTTTATTTTACTTTATAGTTCTTATTGTAGATAGTATTATTTTACACTTACTAGTTTTATCTCAACAACTTTTAATTTCAACGATTTATCTATTTTGTTTTTCCTAAATATTTCTATTAAAATAACAAATCTTTGCTAATTAGTATCGACACAGTATCGAGTTTAATTCTTAATAAATTATATATAGTATTTGGAAAACACAACCTTTACCTTTGGTAACCACGAATAATATATTAAAAAATACACCCGGATCATTTTAAATCATTAGATACAAATTCAAGTATTACACACACGTATAAAAAAATATCAATGTTGTGCATCTGTATTAATTGAACTGTTAGTATTTTTCTGTAAAGATGAACGTTGGAAATCTTACCACACATTTTACCCGTTGTTGTGCACAAATCCGGATATTATCCCCGTTGAAAACACATATAAAGATTTTCCATTTTTGTGGTATATCCGACGCGTTAACACAGTTTCGACCGATTTACTAAACGGCTCACTCACGACTACCCGATATTCATTCTTTTTCTTTTCACCCTAATAGTACAAAGAGGGGAAGAATTGGCCTCATCCCACAGGGATACGACACGATATGGAATACTAGGGCGATCAAGCAGCTCAGTCAGATCCATTCCGGAAAATCCTTCCTTCCTATATTGTCACTCAATGCGGCTTCATGTGATGCGATTTTTATTCCTTTATTTAGATCGAGTGCAAGCGTTGCAGCTTATTAAGTGAGGCAATAGAAGCAAGTACAATCGATATTATAAGCAACGGTTCTACATACTAAGAAAACCAGGTCTTCAGAAAAAATTTAAAAATTTTTAATAATTTGTTAATAATAGTTAGTCATTTTAGTAATTTGTTGATGGTCTATTTTCGAGAAAAAAATAACATTGATAACACAATAATACTTATATTATTGTAGGTACTTTTTGATATAGAAATTATTAGGCTACATCGCTATTCTACAAAAGTGAAATCATGTAAGAAGACCAAGTTCTTTCTCGTAAAAAATGTAAATTACATATATATATATACGACGTAATATAGATCAGAACACGAAATTTGATGAAAAACTTCTTTGAACTCAACGTACGTACAATTAACAATTAATTAAACGAACTAACATTGAAAATAAACAGATATATGTAGACCCTTGTCTCAAGCTTTCCTCCACTGGCTTGTTGAAACTAGCTGCACTTTCTACAAACTTTTTGGAGTGAAGGAAGAAATTATATTTATTTAACCATCTATTTATGAAGCAAATTAATTCAAAGGGGCAGTTTACACGACAAGTGCTATCTATCAGTTGAGAAGCATAAATTCAATCGGCAAGTTCACCTCAAATGTAAATTTTGGTTAAATATTAACTAAAGTTCATTGACATTGCACATTTTATATTTAATTTAATTTTTTTTCTATAAAGGATCATTCTTCAATAACACATTCTGGCTTAAAAAATGCGATACACGATACAGTCAAACTGTCCAACCAGCTAATCGGCACTTCGTTCATCATGTTTCCTAGTGGCGCCAAATCTAGCAGCTGTTGTAGATACAATAGTTTCACATTCGTTTAGTGTGGGCCTTGCGCATGCTACTGAACCTTTACGGGCACTTTCAAGGCACGAATCACAGGTGGGATCAGGAGAATAGAATTCTATAATATTATCGCCGAAATCAAGATAAACGATAAAACCGATATTGATATCTCGCAAACTATTGACCCGATTTAGATCGGAAAAATAAAAAAATATTAGGCAAAATGATAATTCCTAAAAGTCATTTTGTAAAGCATAGAAACGAACTTTGTATTCTAACTATTGCTTTAAAGCTAGGCGAGCTATAAAGGATAAGTAAGTGGTCGCTCCGTTATATATGTTGACGTTTAGGAGAGACCTTGGCACGAGAAGCTACCGATCCTCTTGATTTTGAAAACTTGCAATGATTTAAAAGTGCTCGAACTAGGACTGTGTTATTCCTACGATCTTAAAATAAAAAATATTATAAAAATCTTGATGTTTATTTCAATGTAATGATGGAATAATACGCATAAGCACGGAATAGTACATTGTGTATTTAGGGAGGAAAGTCGAGCATTACAGCGTGGGTGATATTGAAGAAGGGCAAGGGATGCCGAATCATAACAAGCACCGCCCAATATGTAATATGATTTAGTTATTTATAAATATTATAACCAATCTATTTGTAGTTTTTGATATGAAAGGAGATAGAATTAAAACGAATTGAAACTGATACGATATTAATACATCGTAATTGCCGAAGGTAAATTAAGGAATTACATATATGACATGTATATCATAAAAATCTATATAATTTCGTAAATAACTAAAGAAACTAATGTTCAGGTTTTCTACATGCAAACCTTTATACTTTAAATACATGATATAGATAGAAATCTTCGTCACTGATGATTAAAAATACTCGGATATTTATTAATATTTTTCCTAATGTTAGAAGATTTTAGAAATAGGTATAGGTATCACATAAAATGTTGTATTTAATTCAAACGCAAGAAGAGAGCCCTCAAAACATTGTTTAACAGTGGAATTTTTCATCTAAATGCCATTTAAGAGATTGTAATTTATAAACGCTGATGAATGTAATTAAATGTCTATGAGAATTTGATTCTCGCACACGTGTACTATTTTTATACCATATTCTATAGACAAACGAGTCTACCAGATTCTACTGTTTCGAATGTTTGCCTTTGTTAATTAATTTCGAAATGTTTGTATGGGTATTTGTCAGAACTATTATTATTTGAAGAAACATATATTTATATATTTAAAATGTAACTGATAATTGCCATACTAAAACGGTGCTAAAATATCATGAATCGTATTACAGTCCGGTTTATAAAGTGCCTCATTTCTAATAACAATGTTTTAAAACAATTTAAATTTCACGGGAGTATCTATTTACGTCGCATCGTTCATGCATTACATAAGAAATATATAATTTTAGCGCACGAATAGGTCGAATTGTCAATATTTTTGGTTCACCACTTTTTGCTTAACTCTGGCACATCTTGAATTACGAAGCAGGATGTGATGTCAGGTTAAATTTCGTCTCATGAAGTTTGGGAACATTTTTATACATTTATGTCAATATGATTTACATATTTTCATTACGGTTACGACCAATATACATAGTTAAATGCAAGACCTAAATCTGGACTATGGATGCAAGATCGAGACTAAGAACAAGATTTTCTAGTCTTAGTTCTGGTATCGTTTTTAACTTCGCTAAAGGTATGACCAGAAATACAAAAAAGTGACGTGGCATGGCGAAGGATAAGGGGAAGGAAGAACGATATGACACTACATTAATTAGGTTTCTCATCAGAAAAAAAAGCAAACAGCAAAGTCATAGACAAAATTATTTTTGATCAACTCATGTAATAATGAAATTAAAATATGAAAAAATTAAGAAATTAACAGAGTTCTATAAAGGTAATAGGAAAAACAGGAATGGTGACTTTAAACTATATTTTCTGGTACCTCCGCACAGTTGCTTATAATCGTATTTTCTTCAGCAATTCAGAAATCGTGTGTATTTTTTGCAATCAATATTTAAACTGACCCCAATTAGAAAATCTTTAGAGATACTTTGTTCCACACTTTTATGACATTTTTGGGTGTCTTATAGAAAGACGTTATAAGTGACTTCTTTTGAGACGTTAGAAGTGTCTTCAATCGCAATCTGAATGTACTGCTCGACATTTGATACATCACTTAAAAGTGTTTGATATTTATGTGAAAATGGATCAACTTTCGTGTTCTGTTTGGAATTTTTGGGCTAATTGCTTTGAAATCTTAATTAACCATGTGATTATATATACGATTTGCCAACACAATAATGAACCGATGGAATCACATCAGCCAAACAACCGCACATCAACAGAATAGGTTATGTAGTTTTTATTAAAACGTCAAGACGCGTCGCTTCGTCGCCCGAGCAAAGTGAGGGTAACAATCACAGTCGTCGGAGATCGATATTTCGCCCGTGACCAATAATGTATTTTTTGATCCGATTGTCGTCGGACTCGATAATAATTCGCGGCCGAAGATTTCGCCCTAGCCCGAGAAATCGAGTTTTACGGCCGCGGAGGATAAAAAAATGTCTTATTTACGATCGATTGACGTAAATAATCTTCCAAATTTTGCGACACTTTGCAACGAAGATATATTAAAATGTTTATTCTGAAACGACATTTTTGAAGTGTCTAATGTCTTCAAATAAGACGTTCAGAAGACACGAGTTTTTGCAGGACCTTTAATTTGCTATTTTATTGAACTATTTGAATATTTTTAACTATAAAAATGATCTTCCTAAAAAAAAAGCCAAAAAAATTTTAAACATGACATCGAAAACCTGTAGGAAAAGTATTATATTTTCCAAAGTAGATAATTGTGGCATTGAATGTACGTAATTAATGTTGGCTGTAAACTGCGTTGAAAAAATATAGTAGATAAATTAATTATCAACTACCGGGTAGTTGATCAGAAAGTAGTACAATTAACTATTTTTCTAAAATAGATAAATGTAGTTCGTATAGTTCATTTCACTATTTTTAATTCCTAATTAAAATACAACAATTATATTAAATTTCGTCAGCGTAACTATTAAATTGCATTCTAATAACGATCTCAACAAATGTATCAATTTCAATAAATATTTACATGAACAGTAGTATGTAAATGCTTGCTTGAAGCAATGAAATATTTTTGTCTATTAAATAAATATTTACTAAAGATATTGGAATCCCTCGGAGTACACTTGAATCCCATGGAGCAAACTATTGATATCACCCCCAATTAGGAGTACCTTTATAACATTAAGTAAAAATATGAAAAAAATAAGATTTTGCGAACGTAACGCGAAACAGCTGTTTAATTACAAGGATTTTTTGTGCTTAGCAGGCCGTTGCGCGAAGTAATCATCGGCATGAAAATCACCAGCGGTAATCTGTCACGAAGCTAAAATCCCGACGTTTACCGGGGGTTGTGTGTCTATAGGTACGTGGGGCCTCATCTGGTTGCGAGGATAAATAGCCGTTGGATTTAGCCTCAGGACACGCCTCGACGCGGGGGGCGTTGTGCGCGGATTCTGCGCGCAAACTTTATTAAATGTCTGTACGGGTCAAACACGTGAGTAACCTAGATTCTATCGGTGGATAGGTGCATATACATACGGAGAAACCGAATTCGAACAGTGGCGGCGACCTGCAGCAAACTATATATGTATATATATGCATGTGCGTAACAACACGTGCGCCGAAGACGATGAGGCCGGTACGTCCGGAACCCGACATCGCGGAGGCTGCAGCGTGTGTTGTCTTGGTCGTGTAGGGTGAAAGTTGACTGACAGCTCAATTGTTACGCGGTACACAATGCTTTGTCCACGACTCAGCGACCTATACGTACGCGACCAACAAAAAAATCCTTTTTATATATATATATATATTACGATTAAAACAGTTAAGTTACACCTTTTTTGGCGAATACGACGCTTCCGGACATGCTTAGTTTTGAAAATTCTAATACTCTCGAAATTTCTTCTTGTTATGGAGCGAGCGAATATTGGGTCACTCTAACCTGTAAAGTGCCGGGGTGGTCACTCACTACCCTGCAAACACAAAAGTAACAGTTATGTAATAACTATGTAACTTTTATGTAACAATGTAACCATTACGTAAATATTACATAAATGTTACTCTCCGTGTTTGCAGGGTATAGTCGCTAGAAAAATAATTGTTTTTTTTTAATTCATAAAACATGTAACTCTAAAACTTTTTTTCGGCCTAGAATACGTAGAAAATATACTGAAAAATGTACTTCTTTTAACGAAATATATTTACCTGAAATTGATTTACTTGAATCAAGTAATCATATTTTTTATTCAAATAAATTTTTGTTGTTTTAAGATATCATTTATTTCCTTCAATTAAATTATTTTCTTCGCTTATTATGTATCTTACATTAAGAAAATATTTTCTTGAGTTAAGATCGATCTTTTTCGGTATTTTTTGGCCTTTCTCGATCTTTCCAATCAATTTCACTCTTTTCTCTCGATATCTAAAATCTCTTGATCTCACGAAATCAATGGAGATCAAGACAGATCAAAAAAGATTGGGGAAGGAGCAGAAACATCGAGAAAGATCAAGAAACAATGAGAATGATCGAGAAAGACCGAAAAAGATCAGAAAGAGCGATCAAATCGATAAAGCTCGGAAAAGATCAGCAAAGATCGAGATACATCGTGTAAGGAGATCGATAGAGATCAAATCAACAACAAAGATCAAGAATGATCGAAAGAGATCAACAATAAAGAGAGATAAAGAAAAGTCGAAAAAGATCAAGAAAGATCGAGAAACATAAAAGAAGTTCGAGAATAATTGAAAAAGCTTGAAATAGATCGAAAATGATTGAGAAAGATCAACAAAGATCGAGAATATCAAGATATATCGAGAAACATAAAAAAAGTTCGAGAATTATCGAAAGAGCTCGAAAAAGGTCGAAAAAGGTCGAAAATGATCGAGAATGATCGAAAAGATCGAGAAGGATCGAGACTGTTAAAAAAATGATCGTAGAGAAATACCGGTATTTATCAATGATAAAAATCATTTGGTTAGTAAAGAAAATTAAATCCTTTTCTTCCTGCTTTACCGAATTTAAATGGTGGCCGACTACTGTAATTTTGTGACTCTTTTTTGCGATTTTTTTAACTAAAAAGACATTTTCTTTTAAATTCGCTTTATCAGATAGTTTCACATAGCCCTAAGGAACAAATATGTACGATTAAATGTGTAGAATTAATTAAATATCATATTAAAGTTTTTTAGAGCATTTTGATCAAAAAGTTGCCTTAAATGGCCGACCACTGGCCGGTTTACCTTAAATCGAAATTTTACATTTTACTACAACAATTTTGATTAATATCGATTAATTTCAGCAATATTTAGATAAAACACGAATTTTTAGAAATTTTCACATTTTTCCGCCATTTTAATATGATAAACTGAATGAAGCACTACAAAAAAAATTTCCTCCTTAAATTGCAACTTATTTGTCCACGTTTGTCCATAGTTTGAAATGGATCGCCATCCATTATCCATTTCTAAAAAATAGTTGAAAACAAACATTTTCCGATTTTTCGGTACTTTTTCAGATAAAATCCACCATATTGTTTTTATGCGGCAAGGAAACACAATTTTGACCTCATAAATCAATATAGCATACCCAACAATAGTAAATTAAGTTGGTTTCATTACAATATTTTCATTTTTCGATTTGCTAGAGAGCTTTGCAAATGTGTAAAAAATCTCGTCATCTTGGACGTTAATGGGTTAACTTGAAGAAATATTTCCTAGATTCAAGAAATTTACTAGTTCGGTTTCTCGTTGTTCTTAATAGGTGGCGAATAAATTATTATATAATTATAAAAATATAATATATTTTCCCGGATACTTAAACAATTCAACATACTTTATTTGTGTGCATTTTAAAAAATTCCTCTCAAAGTGGTACTCGACAAATTAAGTTCGTAAAGAACTGTAATTTTGTAAGTTCTTAGAGTATTAATCTTTAAGAGTTTATGATAATAACTCTAGAAAATATGTAGATATGTCAACTTCTTTCACGTGCAGTAGATGTGGAGACAGACGGCATTTGCTTTTTTGAATAAAATATATAATAGAGTTATTAATACAGTTTCTAGTTTCTTATTATTTTATTACACCTCTCTACTTACGAATTTTGTCATAAGTAACGGCATCAATAAGTAAAGTGAAAATAAATTAATTTAAAATATATTGAATAACTGCAGTCAGTCAATAATGATATTTAACTAAATGCACGTTTATTAAAAAAATATTATTATTTGATTTTAAGAGGAGGAAAAGTTGTTACAAACAATTTTCGAAAATTTTTATTTTAAAGGACTTACAGATACCTTAACGTCGAAAAATCACATTAACCCATTAAGGATCAGACAGATGAAACACTGTGATCAAACACTTTTCCATGGAAGTTTTCATAACGTCTATTTATCATATATTTCTAGGTTTGAAAAAATTCTAGACCTATCATTTCTGACGTCAAATTCATTGAAATTTTCGAATCTGTGATTCAAATTGAAGAAAAATGCAAATCCAAATCGCTGCGTTTGATTATTTAAACAAAAGTCGTTTTCTTTTTAACTAAAATTTTAAACAAGATTTTTGCATTGAAATTGCTTAAGATCTCGGTAAAGTGACAAAAAGGGCCCAAAGGTCTAAAACTTACAAATATATGTGCTAGAATTATTAATTTCACGATATCTGTATTCAATATGATACAAAACAAGATTTTCTTGTATTATCTGATATCTTAAGGCATGTAACGTCGTTGATAACAAATTTATTATTCAACTTTGTACACTCAATGTAGAGAACCCAAAATTCGCGATCAATGATCCAAAAGCCCTTATATATAGTTTATTATGAAAATTAAAAAGAAATTAGATTGGTTATTGGCCATTTTGATTTCGCTGTTTTGAATGTATAACATTGATTAATAAATTTATACGAATATATTCGTCATGGTGCACAGGAGGGTCAATAAGTCTAAAATTACCTTCCGTATTATATCCGTTTTTATTTTAACAAAATTACAGGCTTCGAATGATGTCTATAGTTTAGCGCGTGCTAAGAGAATTTTAAGATTAAATCAACTATCTCGATATTTTGTACCTAATTATTCCTAGATTAGCTTGATATTGATATTATTACTGACTGCTATATGCAACCTATGACTTCCGTCTATACTATGTAATGAATTTTGTGACTAAGTATTACGTCAGACCCCCGGATAAATGTCTACACTTCTTACATTGCTTCAGATTGGGCTGCCGAAAATTAGGAACAGATCGACGTGCTTTCATCACAAATATGGTCATGAAGTACACGATGAAAATAAAAATTCTTTAAAGTATAAAAAACAAATTAAGTAGACAAAATTTAGCCGGTAAAAACTAGTGAATTACATAGAACTTTGTCGAATTATTTAGAAAATCGTACTATTTTTTTGCTATTGTCTAAAATACATTCTGTCATTTCATTTACTTTACTATTAATTGCATTACAATGCATGTAGTAGATATTTATGAATGAACATTGGCTAGAAAAAACAAAAAATATTTTGTATGTGTACACCTTGTGCAATGTTTTATTTTTATATTTTTGTTATATTTTGTTTTATAATTATTAAGACACACGTGGATAATGTAGATAAAGATTTTTATGAACTTAGTGGGATAGTTTTCAACCAATAATACAATTTGTTTTTAATAATAAGTGAAACGAGTAAACAAAAATGAGGACTACAATTATTCTTCTGATTTTTTAGTCATAAAAGGCAATCATGTAAACTATATGAAATAAATAAATTCATAGGTGTTCACAGTTTCTCCGTTACACTTCATGCACGTTGGTTAGCAGTTGTTAAGGGGCCAACGAATTATATAATCTTTAGGGAAATTTTCAGAAATAATTCAAACATTATTAGAAGTAACTTATCTGAATGAAAATGTAATGGGAAATGGAAAATAATAAAACAAAACATCAGTTTCTTACTTTTTTTAGTTATTCTCGAAATTCGGTCACCATTCCACAATGATTTCTTCTATTACGGTCTTCGAAAAATGCTCAAATTTCGAATGATTCTGTTACTTAAAAGAAATGTCGAAAAATAAAATATTGAATAATAATACATTGGTATTCTGATACGATGTAGTTAAAATAGTTAAAAATATCGACTTTAACTTTCTTTGACATTCAAGCTGATACTTAATTTACAACCATGAAAGAGGCCTTTAACAAAAGGGAAAAATATGTATATTTCAGAAATTAAAAATACTGAAGATAAAAATAATATCCTGTGATGACGTGCTGCAACCGCGTCAAAACATTTTTAAAACAAAACACAGTTTTGTTCATGGCAATGAATATTGCACAATATATAAATATTTATAACAAGTGTTCTAAAGCGTAAACTTATTAAATCGATTTTTCAGGATCGCATGGGCATTTAAATATTTTAAAGAATTTTGTACTCAAACTTTTTGTGGGACAATATTTATAACAGTACATTGAATCAATATCGTTTTAAAAATGCACCACCTTTGTATTCCTCTGTAACTATAGTTGAAGTTTTGTAGTTAATTTTTAAGCAAACAAAATTTTTCATTTTTTTATTACGGACATTTTGGCTTTTGTGTTCGTATGGATACCACGAGGTATTTGAATAGTTTATTTAGTGCATCTGTGAACATGTACACGTGCCGGACGTAAACGAAGGTGGAAATATCAGACTAACATATGTTAATTTGATTCTGTTCTTCATAGTTATGCGGAAAGATGATAATGGCACATTGTGCAAGCAGGGAACAAAATAGGTATTTGTCGACGAGTACGAGTTTGATGCGAGCGAAGCGATTGCGTGCATGTTACTCCCGTAATATTTTGTTTGTTATTAAAAATTATTACAAATTTGCAAGATATTATTGATATTACCGATGGAACGTTTTTGCAGGGAATTTTTAGAAAAGTTAGTATTTTTTCCACATTACTTTACATATATGCAATTAACTATTCTCGTTTATGCTAGTTGAAGATATTAAGTCTTGAAATTGCGAATATCTAATTAACAATATAAATTCAATACCAAAAAATATACATTATATAATAACTGCAATTTAACACATAGTTGAATCTAATGGAGTGCAAAACTTATTTTATAATTTATCTTTTTTTATAAGCTTATTTATTTGTGTAATTATAGCAACATTTCAGTTTTTTCTCTTGAAATAACGCTTGAACTTAACATTGCAAAAACATTGGACCATTTCTTTGTCCTAGATCAGTTTAATAACTCGACTTCCAGTAAGTAACAGAAAACAGGAGATTTTTAAGCAAAAAATAAACAAAGGATTATATTTATCAAAGGGTGTCATTGGGAGTACTAAATTTGAGTTGAAATAGTGGATCTGATGTACAAATCATCACAAATCATTAACAATAGTAAACTTAGATAGTGTTCACCGTTTCCAAATAAAATTTTGTGTTTCAGGGCAAATTGTCACGGGACCCAAATGTTATTTGCCATAATGTGTTTCAAATTTATTTAATAAATATTATGTATTATTTTAAGTACCAGAAAAAATAAAATTTGCACCAATAATTGAATTCGTTAGCCTAATTTATATTTACCATACAAAATCTTCGTCATAAGCCGGAGTTAAGGTAGCTGGACCCTGAACACCTACTTTTCAAAATTTTTTGGATTAACTCAAATTAATTAATCTCGATTAAATTTTACTGGTATTTCCCCAGTGATCCAATAAATTAGGATTAGGAGGAATGCTGTAGAACGTATTGCACACTTTGCAGATCATTAAATTGTTATTTATGCCCTGAAGCCCCTTATATAAAATCGCAAAGTGAATCAAGTACTCGTTGGAGTTAAGGGATCCTCAGTTCGTCACCAAGCCGTCTATATGTACGTGAATATATAATTGCGAATGTAATCGTAAATAATGATGTGCTCGTACACAGTAGTAGAGAAACGTCTCGTATAGCGAAGTTGCGTCTCTCTACCCCCTTGGGAAATTCCTTGCTGCATTTACTTCCCCGAATTTCCTACATTCCCACTAAGATCTGCGAAATACGTGCTTTAATTACTCGTAAACGAATCTTCGGTGGTATATTTCTCTGGGTGTTATAACCAATGTACTCCACCAAAATATATATAGTAATTCATATATAAGCTTGGGGCACAGAAAGACTGGTAAATTGAATAGCCCGGGTTCGACGGAAGGTAAAGAACTCGGAAAAGTAGGTTAATTTAAACTTCGTATATATCAAGAGGATCATTTATAACGTAATCGCGAATAATTAATACAACTTTCCGAAGGAGAAAAACTTGGCGGAAACGAAACTATTGCTACGTAATGATAGAAATGGCGCGCGAAGGAGAAGAATACGCTAAAATTACTATAATTATATAATCCAATTAAGCCGATTAGATTAATCGATAGTCAAGCGCTCCAGATCGGAATAATCATTATCCTTCCTTTGTCTGAAATCGTGCATTCAGAGTTCACGGCATGTTTAACAATTATATGAATTGCGTGGAACATGTCGACTTTATTCAGATTCGTGGTAACCTACATATGTGCAAGTCTTGTAACTAATTCGTAAAGAAAAATATGCACATAAACAATACATTTTTATATCTATCATAAGAAAGTTAATAAAACTCCCGTTTAATGGTTTTTTAAATGTAATCCTGTGCGTTAAAGTATTTTTATTTTGATTGTGATTTAATACATAATAAAAAGTCAATATAAACAGGAGGCGCCACGCAAACGTTATTGACGATGTTCGAATTTGACGCTGAATAAATATTGAAATGGTTCGACGGCTGAAAAGTGTGACATGAATGGAATTAAAATCATGTAATAATGTATCAAATATTAAAAAAATAAAAATGTACATTCATGGTTATTTCTGTAATTGGTGAAAAACGAGTGAATGTCGAATTCACAGCAGAAATTTAAATTTGATATCGATATTCGTGTAATGTAAATAAAACGAATGCAATTGTATTAATGTTATTAGCACTTCTCTTCGGAGATTCACATTTCATTTTTATAATAAGATATTAATATTTCTTTTAAGACATGCAATAATTTTCTAAAAAAACTACTTTTACCAATGATTCTTACTTGCAGTTTTTTAGGTCTTTATTTATGTTAAATTATTGTATTTCTTTTGCAATTGAACTTTAAACCCTGGCTAACCGAATCTCTTGAGTTTGGAGCTGCTTTTTTTTTAAATTTCAGAACAACCAAGAATTTCGACAAAATCGATGTATATTTCCTTTACTTCTGATATCATTCCATGAAAGTGCTTCCGAAATTTCGCCTGATTTTAGACGAAATTTTCAAGAAAGGTCAATTTCAGAGTGTAACAGTATTAGTTATTAGTTGTTCCTATCTTTCTACGAAAATAATAAGATTACAAATTATTGTACCCATTTCATACCTTACATCATCATCCTAATTGTACAAATTTTACTATGAAGGTACGATATACGAAGTTCTTGACTAGTCAACCGAAACTCAGATTTATTATTGATTACTTCAACCAAACCAAGTGCAAAACAGGAAGTATAGACGTCCTAATATACTCGACATTTTAAAAAAAATTAAACAGTTGTTAGAGAAAAAAAATACTCCTTATAATTTAAGATTGCTGAGCGATTCAAAACTAAACTACATGATGTATATATTTTCTCACAAAAGTCAGGGCCCACTTTGAAGTCGAAGATATCACGAATAATCTCATAATTTTTTTATTCAATTTCTTCTACAAACAACTGAACTTTATTTTACTATCTAAATAGTCAAGAAATTGCTTAGCTTACGATTTTCTTGATTTATAAAATTAGTTATAAACAGCTTGTAAAAATATTTATTAGTGTATACGGTCAAAAAATAAGGTTTTCAAACATTTTTTCTGGCAGGAATACGCATCAATAAATACCTGAAAGCTTAATATATCGCGTCCACGAGGACTAAGCTTTGACTTTCTCATATATACTTTTTTAAAAAATGAGGATGGCGGACCAATAATGGAGGTCACAAAAATTCTCTTTTATTCAAATATAAGGCAGTATTTGAATTCTCTGAATACGAATCTAAAGACGGATTTTAAAAATTCAAAATGTCTGATCCAACATGGCGGACTATTTTTTAAAATAAAATAATACCCATTTAAAACAGATTATCCGGGGGTTTTGAGGCCGCGAATTACAAATTTGAAGTCAGATTTTGTAAATTAAAATAAGTATTGATATATTTTTTTTATATATAACGCTGTTTGCAGCACGGTTCAAAGGTTGGACCGCCCCCCCCCTCCACCCAAATTACGGTACGTAATCTATAGAAATATCATACATTACTTCTTAATATGGGCATAACAAATATATGAAATAATTTCCAGTAAACGAGAGCATTTTTCTGGAATTTCTTATATCACGCTATGTTGTTGAAACATATCTCGGGGAATGACGAAGTTTTCTATATTTTGATGAAATATTTACAAAATATTTGTCAAAAATATGTAATTTCTTCTAGAATAAAGTATTTTTTCCAGAAAAATCTATGAAATATCTGCATTTTTAGAGTACATCCCCTGCAAAGAGTATGGTAATTTTTTCAACACTACTTTGTGATTGTAAGGACTTGGCCTATGTAAGAAATATCTATTTTAAACTTCCAACAAAGAAGTTAATTTTGTTTCCTATTGTTTTGCTGCTATGTGACAGTACTTTTGTAATTTTACAGCATTCGTTAAAAGTTTTCAGTAGATATTTCTTATAGTACATGTTCGTTCATCTGAGTTGAAATGCAAACAATGGGTATATGCGGGTCATAAATGTTTGAGACAATGTATGGAAATGTACCAAAATAGATGTAAAAATGCCGATAATAGCACTTGATCGAATATTTCATGCGTTCCAGTTAAAATAAGTAAGTCAATGCAATACAATTAAGTGAAACTGTCGTCTCAACGTTGACGCGATGCGACGACGTTGAGACCTTCGACCGCGGAGTAGTAAATCAGGGCACAAAAGGCGCATGAATTACTTGCACGTTAGATTTTTGCTCTTGCCTTTCTACCTATTCATAAACTGTGATTGCACCGCATGGAAGGGGTCTAATCGTCTTTGTCTGCAGTTTATCTCCAATTTTTTTCTGAACAACTTTAAAAGTTGCCAGCGGTTGTATATCAACTTTAAGGATCAAATAATGTAAAGGTTTGGTTTAATTTGTTAGACTGATCGTGTGAAATTAGAAAGTAGCAAAAATCGTTCAAGCTATTCTCTAATAAAATTTAGTAATAATTTCAGATATTATTACTTGTCTGCTGTCTTACATTTATGTTGAACTTCATTGTAATGTAAAAACGTAATGTCGATCCATAAAAACAGCGGTCCCAAAGGACCACGCACATTTTATACGAAAAAAAAGTTGAAAATGGATGCAATTGAAATGTAATGTAATTCAAAGCATCTTGATAAAAGTTGTCATGGGTGCAAAGCAAAAAAATTGACATTTTTCGAGATGTTAAGCATTAAACATTAATCCTTAGATTTCTGAAGTCGCTGATTATGAATCTGAACTCGGATTTTAAACATTCAAAATGGCGGAATCATGATAACGATGCTATCATAACGAAAGTAAAATGAAGAATCTGTAACAAGGAACTGGACTTTTGACATGATGGCTAAGCACCGTTAGACAATTTAGAGAGAAGAGGATTAAAATAGGAAGATGAAAAAAATAATAAATCTCCTCCATAGAGTATTTGGTAATGAATAAGTTTGCTATAAGACAGGAAACCTAATGCAAATCTGCAGAATTTATTCTGAAGCAATTTACATCAATGAGCATCTCCACACTTTTGACTTATGATTCATTTATTAAAATATATAAGAAAGACATTTGAACCGATGATTTTGTGGGCCCGTGATATTTACATTTTCTACGCACAAATATAGAACAACCTATTGAAACGATGGCATGTTTTAATCTATGATTAGCATCAATATTAATATATTTCTATTCACCTAATTTAATTAAAAATTAGCAAGTTAATATAGAGTTCTTAAATGTTGAGCACATGCTTCATTATATTCTTCTTAAGTATGTACTCCTATTTCTATCTTTTTAGTCACCAATACTTTGCAAACTAGTTTTCGAGATTGTTATACGAATTCGAAGTTGTAAGTCGAAAACTTTCCAAGGATATATGGAAGTTTTCTGGTTATGGATCAATTAGTCTAAATATGTGTTGTTATAATATTAATTCGGTACTCTACATCAACATAAAAATTGTTGAATTAAATTTTCTTCAATTTAGTAATTATATGAAACATGTTCACTTCCAAATAGGCTTGTTTCTGTTATATTTTAAGAGTAGTCTATCACTGGTTTTAAATCAAGACTTACTTTTTTCATGTCATAGGTTTTATATATCGAAAATAGAAAATGTGTCAATTAATCCCGAATTTGCGAGTACCAAAATTTTCGTAACAAAAAACTACAAATGGCTTTCGGACTATTTTTATTTAGCATTACGTTACGGTAGAATCGATGTTTTATCGACTGTCGGTACCCGGCGTAGGTTTTTTACACAAATGTGGCTTTTCCTACGCCATTGCACACCTAAATGGGGATACCTCTGAAAACCAAGGTGCCCTATTGTAAAGGCCCTTTACCAAGGTGACTATTTTGATAAAATTATTTGAGTTTTGAATTATTATAATATCGGTATAGAATATGATGTTTTACTCGATTTAAACGAATGTGCAAAGTTAAACTATCCGAGAAAAAAATGAAGATCGACTTCGAAAAGGTTAAGTTATAAATGGACATATTATTTTATAGAAAATATATTGTTATACATTCGTAATTTGGAATTCTGTGCTTTATATCAAACCTATCTGCTTTTTGTTTTGATAGTCAGTTTGTTTTAAAGTCGGATTTTGATTATCTTTAATGTGTCAGTTTTTGATTAAACCTAGAATACTAAACATGTCATCGGCGTTTTTATTAAATAAAATAAACATTTAAAAATAATATTATCGTCATCGATATTAATAGGAATAAAATTACTTAATGTTTCTTGACGGATGTTTGGTCCACGGCAAATCATAAATTTTTATATTCAGTCGTTAGTGTACTGTCGTGAATCAGGAAATCGAAGATAATACGAAGAATTAAAGATATGCATTAATTAAACAGATCACTCCTAACTTCCCTAATATTAAATATCCGATATATTGAGGCAAAATTTCAGAATTGCAAAACTAAATAACATTACAGAATTCTCTTAGGTTACGCAATGGAATAATATAAGTTAAATGGTGCTCTTTAGAGTACGCGTCAATAACCCGGAAACTTGGCAGAAAGTCAAAGGTATTAATACAAAATGATCTGAAAACAAAATATTTTGAAATCACCTTTAATATGTTTACGTAGTTGATTGATATTTATTATTTCCAAAGACTTTTCGAACAAAATAAAATTTGAAATAATAAATAACGTAATGGTATTTTATTTTATTAATAAGAAATTATGAAAAACATATTTTTTATCGGCAATGTGGTAGAAGATATCGGTGTTGTGTAGTTGTAATAAATGTTTATATCGTGGTTGGAAAAGTATATTAAACAAAATAATCATTCGCATTTTTACAATTTCATAAAATTGTTAACTATACTTTGTGCCTTTCATAAGAAGGGAAAATCTTTATCCAACAGTTTTAAATCATCAAAGGTTGTCTTTTATTCTAGCTGCTAAAAACCTATTTTCCTATTATAGCAGAATGTAAAATATCCTTTCTTAGATTCGTCTCGTGAACTAATATAAAATTTATATACCCACATTTTAACCGTTAAAATGTATGTGATGGAGAATGACCCGTTTCGTATATAAATATGAACCATTATTTTTTCAAAATTGAAATGTGAATGCAATCATTTATTGGAATATTTTGTTCGAATTGGTGGATTATTTCTATAGATTATTGATCGAACTATGAAATCTGACGATTAAAAAAATCCTGGCGTCACAAAAGCTCAATGCCGCCGATTTTTTTGCACTTACCTCTTGAGAGTTTATCGATGGATTCGAAGCGGCCCTCGACCTTGTTGCGAAGGGTATCCAAGTCGAACGGCGCCGTGAATCCATGATCCACGCTGCGACTCTTGCTCCTGCGCAAACATTATTTATGCGTTATGTTTTGATCGTAAAAGTAACAACTAAGTTATTCTTTCAATGGAACCAGGAGCCAAATTTTAAATTTATCTTGATTTTGGATTTTTTAAAATATGTGTGTTTGATTCTTTAAATTGAAAATATACTTTAAATAATTTCTTTTGTACGACTACATGGAGAATTATATAAACAATAATTGCCATTAATGGTGGTAGTTCGTAATTAATTTATTTAATACAAATTAATGTCAAGAAGAAGGGTTAAACAAGATTTGATAGTTTTTTTTCCGCATTCAAATTTCGAACCTTTTCTCAAATTTTGATAATATTGAATATTTAGAAAACGGTAGTAATACTTCGGTGGTCGAAATAATTTCGTTACTAACAAATAAAAAAAAATAGCCGTCGAAATAACACTGGAGCTTTCAGAATTAATTTAATGGGTACTTGTCAAAAAACCGAATTTCAAAAATCCGAAACATTGAAAAATCGACATTTAAAAAGCTGACATTGTTGTTTTCATGAATATTACAGCTTTATGACTCATGGGCTTTTTGACAGTCATCATTTATCCACATGTGCCCAATTTAACCAGTAACATCATAGTGTTGAATAAGGCGAATGACTTTTACACCTATTTTTATTTTCCAATTAATTAAAATTTGATATGATTTAGTTTTCAAATTTTGATAAGATATTCAAAATGTTCCGGAAGTTATTTCGAAAAGTCTCTGAGAGACCAGTTTCTCTCAACTTAATTGCAAGTTTTTGGTAACCCATAATTTAATCCATTATTTTGTATTTTTATATTTATTATTACAATAACAACTAGGAATTAAGAACTATTTTCATATGTTGAGACAAGAATTGTAGACAGTAGCTCTATTGTTAGCTCGGTGAGAAATTTCTGTTTTGTGTGTAAGAAATATAATGAACATCTGTCACAATTTCACAAAAATCGACATTTTAAGTTAGATTTTATATTCTCAAATTCAATTGTTTTTATTATAATTTTTGATTCGTAAATTTATTGTCTACATAACTGATCATATATTATCAAAAGGGTAAATGAGAAATATAGGAGTATAAATTACTTTACCTGGTCGTAGAAGTACATTATTAAATTATTTTATAAACATCGGTTGTTGGTGTCGACAAGGTGGTCGAACGCAATGATGCACATGCTAGGCGCAAATGGTCGAAGCCTGGCATTTACACTATTGAAAATTGGCATGCGAAACACAAACGGGAGATACGACACTATGGCCGGTGTGTGACCGAAGTGATTATTCGTTACCTTTATATATACATATAGATATGCGAATAACGACTGCATCGACACGTTCGTGAAATAACAATGGATTTTCAAGGTGCGTTATTATTTCGTCCTCGGGAGTGCCTTCGTCGGTGCTTCCGTGGAATAAACGCAAACAAACGTATATCGTATCTCACCTTTGTGCCGAAAAAAGAAAAATTAAAACTGATACGAGCAACAAACCTGAAGAACGATGGAGCGAGGTTTTCCGTGGATCTCGTGTGTGTTACATCAACCTGGGACATCCGTCGAGACCTGGATTATGATATGAGAAAACCAAAAAGGAAAAAGGTGAGTAACATGCGAACTAAGTGCAAAAAACGTGCTTAAAAATTAATACTAACTAAATAAACAAGTCGATATAACGAAAAACATACATTCAGTAGCAAAATATATGTGTACATGATAAATAAGGAAATAACGCTAAATAAATATAGAGCGTATAAAAATGATGTAAAATTAAAAATGCCATTTTAAGCGAATATCTCGTGCGGGTCTACGAAAGCCTGTAATTGGAAAATGTATTTTCTTGACAACTGGTTTCGTGCAAACAAGCTGCCATTCGGCGCTAAGACTAAAACATACAGGTAATTCGCCTTCTTGTCGAAAAATAGATTAAATTAACGCTTACTTTTTCTATAATAAGCTGAACGAATTTCAGACTGTCTGACCAAATAAAACGATCAAAATTAAGAATAATCGGCAATAAAACCACTTTTTGACTATTTTTCTAAAATATCGAATATTTAATTCGAATATAGTCAAAGTAAGAGCTAAATACTTAAATTCGGCTATTCCATCAAAAGATTTGTCGTCATAGAAAAATGAATACAAGGATACTAGTATTTCTATTACTTTTCACGCAGTAAAGTTACTTAATTTTAATATAAATATTATGAAAACACAATTATTACATAGTATTGTGTTCTTTTCTATGTAGATCAAGTCGTGTATTTAAAATGCATCTACTATACTTTTAACAGCTTTGCGTTTCATGCCGAAGAACCGATTTTTTGTTTGCGATTCCAAATAAATTACTAAACAACCTAGTCAAAAAGCACGTATATGTCTAACGCATCTAAATTATCAAGCTTCCGTTTATAATTTGTGCATTTAATAATTTCATAAATTAATTAGTATCGTGCTGAGAATTTTTCGTCAGTAAGTTATCAGTCGGGCTAGAAGCTTTCCCGCAAGTGCCGAAATCCAAAGTAGTAAGAATTGAATTGGTTTAATAGATAAATAACTTTATAGAATTTCATAATATGTCGAATGTATATTTTATAAAAATAACAATTATTATTTTTAACATTCTATAATGTATATCAAGTGGTACTCCGACTATACATCAGACCACTTTTAAATATGCGATATTTCATCACAGAAATTCAACATAGGAATTTTCAACGTACAATGATTTCAACACAAACATTTCATCACATGACCATTTCAACACGAACCAAAATCAATGCATTTAAATAAAATAATTGAGAATAACAATTGCATATTATACACGCAAAAAAATACAAAAATCTAACCTAAACTAACCTGACTTAACCTAACCTAATGTTATAACCTAACCCCTTTTTTTGTTTTCGGAGAGGGAAATCCATTATGGACCCCCGGGGAGTGTCCGACTCGAACCGACTAAAACCACCTCCCTCAGCCAGTTAACCCAACCTAAAATAATCTAACCTATTAATCTAACCTAACATAACCGAGCCTAACCTAACCTAACCTAACATAACATAATCTAGCCTTAACTTAATCTATTTTGTTAAAATGTTTAATATATTATGTTGAAGTGATCTTGTGGGGAAAACATACCTTGTGTTGAATAGTCGCATCACCATACCGTTTATTTATTTATAAAACGATACCGAATTAATTAGCAAAAAATACTGCTATCAGTTAGGGAAAAATTCTCATAATTTAATTTTAAATGATCTAAAGAATTCAGTTTATTCGGCATTGCATACAATTGTTAGGAAATATATAATTAAAAAATTTCTTGTATTGAAATAAGGGGTTTAAGACGATTTTTCATTCGACTAAAAAGTATTTAAAGAGATCCTGTTGTGTTTATCTTCATCATACCCAATTTTTGAAAATGGTATCAATGTATTAGAAAATGGGACGTTCATGGGCACTGGTAAATATTTCGTAATAAAAATTTGTTAAAACTATTTTTCTTCGGGTTTTTGAAACAGATTTTAACAGGCAATGACCATTTTCCAAAACATGGGGCTATGTGGGTTAATCGCCAATGAACCTTCAAACGCTGTGTTGAAAAATATCAGATATCCACTGAATCTTCATTTCCATTTGCATATTCGAGTGACATTAATTATTCTCGATGCAGCCTGATCGGTTAGTTGGCCATTCGAGTGCTCTCTGCGCATTTTCTTTTTAAAAGCCATTCGTTGTACAACGTTTGTCCAATGAAAGATCAAAGGATACGCAACATATGTTGCATGCTGGGAAACGCTATTTTAATTTTTTTTCATCGCATTTGTACATGGAAAGTCAAATAAGCGCGCTCTTTTGCACAGCCACGCTCAGACAATTTTGACATGGGATACGGCTTCGCATCGCGCTTCAGTTGACGAAATTAGTCGCCCGCACGTCCGGTGCATTTAAAAAACTCCCGGCGTGATCGTAAAACGGCACCCTCTTCGACAAAATGCGATATTATTTTGGCACCGACGGCCAAAGTACGTGCCAGAAGCCAAATTGTTGACTATTTACACGGGCGTTTGAACGAGTATTTTCTACAATACTTGACATTCGGGAGGGAAACGAGTATTTTCTCTGTTCATTTTTTTTCAAGTATCGTTTTTCCTGCACGCCTTTTTTCCAATTGTTATTTTCAATACGGTTATCACTGAGGAAAAATATTCAATTTTGAATGTTTGCATTCCACAGAGTTATATATAATGAATGCCTAAATGAATTCTTATTGGACAGTACAAGAACATCTTGCATTCAATTATTTTGTGATAAATAAATAATTTTAGGAAAATTATAAATTCTGACATATTTTATATTGATTCCTTTAAATTATATAATCTTCAAATATTTCAAAATTGGATTATTGGATGTTTTTCGAACAACGAAAAAAAGATGCACATTGATGCACAACACCCTATAGTATAAAAGTGCAACAGAAAATTTCATAGGTGGGAATGAGATAACCGTTATCGATAAAGGACTCAGAGGCAACAATGTTAAAATCATTATATAATAAGATTCCTAGAAAACTAGGATTTCCGAAAAAACGTATAAACGAAATTCTGAAGCAAAGTGAATAAGAAAAATATGGACCATATTGGTTTCGACATTTTGTCATTCTGACATCAGAATTGTTTAAAAAAATATATTTCCGAAGCATGATCTTACTACTTGATCTTAGAGCTTGATCTTATTTTCCTCGCCTCTTATTTAAAAATCCTCTACAAAATTGACGATTCATTTGAACATCATAGTTTTAATTTTCTTGATTTATGTCAAGTTCCTGTTAATTAGAAATCTTCTGAAAATAATTTTGATTGCATATCAATATTACGCGTGTATATTTTTATCCTCAGAATTGCGAATGATTTGAATATTTCATTGATGTCGTCATATTTCCGGAATATACTGTTGAATAGTTCACCGTCGGTTCGTATAATAAAATTTTATTTTCTGTATCAATACTAGAATCGAAACCGAAAATGGTATTCCGAACCAAAAGAGAGACGATGCATTGATTGCACATTGTTGCGAGGGATTTTCCTCTACATACCACTACAATTCTGTAGAAAGAAATAAAAAAGGTCGCCATTTTTCAGAAATGAACATTTAATTTTATAAGTTGGACGTTACGTACTATCAAATATTGTTATCCAAAACAAAATTCTGCATCAAATACAAAAATAACACATAATAACAATAATTATTATTATACATGATGAAACAATTAAGAAATTTTCAATTTGTATTTTTTCCATGTACGAGAGGTTTAGTTTCACATAAACGTTAAATCTTTAATAGTTCATTTAATTAACTAGGCAAAATTGCATTTTTTTATTATTTCCGCATTTTTGTCAACTATAACATTCTCCATTTTTCCGTGCACAGTGTTGTAAAAAGATTTTATCATTTATTCTCATTCAAATTTTGTGAATAATTCATTAAATTTATTCAGCTCATGCCTGACTTACTCAGAAGGGTACTACTTTAAGTAAAATGAAATTTCTCAGCAGTACGTGAAACCCCAGAATAAAAAACGGACTGAAATCCACAGTATTTAAACATAAAATGCACTAAATCATTCTTTTAAGAAAAATCCTTTTTTAAAACATTAAAATTAAAGTTAAAATAATCCATTATCTTGCTGGTACAATGACGCATTTTATGCTTGTGAATTCAGAACGATTATACACACTGTCATGTACGGGCACTTGTCCAATAATATGTAATATGTTTTGTCCGCGTATATATTCGTTGCTCGCGTATTCATAGATCATTCATTATCGCCTCTGATATACATTGTGTACCAGATGTGTGCTTATAGTATTAACACGAGTACGGTTATCCGGGCACAAATCAAAACTAATTAATTAATTAACGAAATGATCCAGGGAAAACTGCTCGTTTACGTGAAAATATTTGTAAATGATATTAATTCGAGACATTGCGAAAATAAGTGCTGATGCCCCTGACAGAAGCGAATCTTATCGGCAAATATTACTCTCGGGAGTGGTGTTTAAAGATTATAAAATGATCGACATATATATATATACAAACATTTCAATAAGTCTAATATATTAAAAATGTTAAAAAATTACGAAAAATCATTCGCTGGCTCGATTTGTGGGAAACATTTTTTGAATTACGTTATTGGCAAAGTGGAAAGTCATGTTTTCATCATACCATCACATAACCAAATTACCTTTTCGTTATTTCTAAAATATTAGAAATCTTTGATTGTAATAATTGCAGTACACTTTAGTATTTTGAACACAAAGCTCAACATTTATTTAAAATTGTGTTTTTTTACTTAGTGGGTTTTCTTGCACGAAGACTTGTTATTTTTGCTGTGCAACAATGTTTAGATGTTTAAATCATCGATGTTGAATAAAATAAGCGGAAGACTCTTCTGAATGTAATTGTACTACAAATGGAAGATTTCACGATGGTTAGCAAAATAATTTTATCATTTGAATTTCTTCAAAATTCACCAGTTTAATAAATCATCATATGCACTAAACGCAATAGAGTGACGTTTTCTACCGCAAGTCCCTTTTTTATTTTTCATCGCATAGCCCCACCCAATATTAGAAATATTTTACATTGAAGTTTTAAAATGAAGAAGAAGAAAAAAGGTGTTTTGTTTTAAAATGTTTTATATATAACATATTTAATTTTGATGGTATGTCAGGTGATCTTTGTATATCTGACATGTGTTAAAAATATGTACGTATTGAAACCACAGAATTCAAATAAAAAAATCCCCCCTTTAAAGAGTATGAAATAGGAAAGTTATAAAGGTACGTATTAGGGTTATTTCATAATTTTACATTGCCGTGCAAGCGGTTTGTCCACGTTACATCAATCACGTGTAATTGTTGAGATTTAATCTGTCAGATAGTTCCAGCTCGACAGTTCCTCAAGATAACAGCTGGTGACATCGCAAATCCTTTTAGTTTTTTTTAACATAGCAATAGAAAAATACACGAAGATTTATATTACGAAATGTAAATTAGTCTATTGTTTTTATGTACACGTTTCAATAAAAAAGGCAATATAAAGAGATACATCGCTTTAATCATTGAACACGTATTCACTTGTGAATTAAGTCGAATTTACTTTTTCAGGTTTCTAGGTTATCGCCACGTGCCGTATAGCTTACTTTTCGAAGTTTCGCAAACATTGTCATTCGCATCAGAGTTCTGCCGGTCCGAGCTGAAGAGCTTCTTCAAAGTTTTTCTTTTTATATGCTATGATATATAGTCGCGATTGGAATTTACCGATATCGGACAAGCGAAACCTCGTTTAATACGAACAACTAAATAAGAACGAGAAACGCAGTTATCAAAAAAGCCATTGTTGATATTTCTTTGTTAAGAAAATAAATTGGTAAAACCCAGTTTCGATTTGGAAAAATGTAGTCTTGGAGTATTCTGCATTCAATTTTCCTTCCAGTTTATTCAATATATGTATTCAAGAATGCACGAGGAATTTTGTAATGAACGGAAGAGAACAATTTTACGTAGTTTACAAATTATTCAAGCCTGCAATTTTTCCGCAAGTAGTTTCCTCTTCGAATTTATATTTTCGGGACTTACGTATTCCAAGAACAATGTCTTCCAATTACAGTTTTGGACTAAACATTAAATTACCTTAAAAATATCGGTTGGATTCGAATTGACAATCGTGGAAGTTGTACCTGACAAAATAAAATTTACACAAATATTTTTGGAGTCAGACAAAGCTCGAATATAAGTGCTGAATAATATTTCATAAAATTAGCAGGAGGAAATTGCAATACGAAACATATGTGAGTTCAAGACATTTTTCTTCTGAGTAATTCAATACTTCAAATAAAGTTGATACATCTTATGGTAGAAAGTATTTTCAACACATATTCTCTAACTGAATAAACAATGTTTCATGAAAATCTTGTGAATCACCTTGATACTACGAAACTCAGCATTTTTTGGCAAATTTTGATCCTAGTAAATTATTGGTTGCGGAAAAATAACTGCTTCCAAATTTTCCTCGTCTGAGTAATCTGGGAGTAATATAATCCATAGAATTAATTTGGCACGTGTTTTAATGACAGATGGTCCTTGTTAGTCATATAACAACAGACTCTCTGTATTCAATTTCATTGAAGTATAACTTGCGGAAACGCGTGTATTAACCTTGTTGCGTTAATGTTGACCTAATGTCGACTTAAGAACCAACTTTTTAATGAGTAATAATCTACTCTTTAAAAGTTACTATCTCATTGAGAATTGTCAAGTATTAGTGAATTACGTTTTAGATAAATTAATTTAATTAATAATATTTGATTAATTTCGCTATTTTTATAGTCGCTGTCAATAGTTCCAATGTTCAATGAATTTAGTAAATCAGTCGTGAAATGATTTCCCCGCTGTCAGTACTACTACATTGAGATTGATTTATTACCAATAAGTCAAATATTGTTCTCTTAAATGAAATTATGAACATACTAGTTATTAAAATTTAAAGATTTATAGTTATTTGTAGTTTATAAAAACGAGGACAATACATAGACATTATTGAACCTTGGTATCGAAAATCACGCTCGGTAAAACGTCTAGCACGTAACTCAAGGATTGGCTCGACTATATACATTAAAGGGTTATTTGCACATAGTTTGTAGAAAATTGCATGCTATTACTAGGTGCTACGTGACTGGTCAAGCATTGACTGCCTTACTTTCGTGTCGCTCAGCTATGGATTATTGTGTGTTCATCTAGGATCCCCAGACCACGAACGTGACAAAAATATACAGCGCGTGCAGAGGATGTCACAATAAACGACCCGAATGAGTTACTAAAAACTGTGGAAAGAACGGATATTGTGGTAAACGCTGCTACGATCAAAGAGATGATATCCCCATAACGTGTATCAGAAAATATTGTATGTTTCCTTCAGTAACAATGCCTCCAAAATCAAAGACTATTTTTTTACATGAATCTTTTAAAACATTTCAATCTCGTTTAAATTTGATATTATTCACTAGTTCATTAAAACGCTAAGTATCCATTAGATTGACAAATTTATGCCTCTCAATGGAGCTGACATATCAAAACTATCTAGGTCTATCTGAAGTGGACAAAACTCTCTTTAACCCATACGTACTATCTGAGCAATTTAAAAAAACTAGTAAGATATTATATGACTGTAGAACGCGTATGGACCTATGGATTTACTTGGCAGATAAATGAATAGTTTTCTGACCCATTATTTGATATTTTAAATCTTAATGACAGGAATAAAATCTTTTCAGGTGCAAGGATGTCAGAAATTAAGGTACTGATGTTCCCATTACTCTGATTGGTTGTACTTAAGGTAAGTACATTTGTGTCTCCAGACAACATAGATTGGGCTGAAGGAATACAATTCCTAAAATCAAATAGTTGACATTGTCTGTCGATGCAAACACACTCTTAATGTTCACGATTGCAACATTACCCTATGATGATGATCATGTTCAGGGTACACGAACAGCCATTTCTGATGAAAACCATAAGGTAATATCATCATTATCAGTTTCAACGCCACTTTCAAAGGGATTACTACATAAGAAAAATATATCCTCAGGATGTCCACAGATATCCAAAAAAAAATACGAATCTCCTTGAGATCACCAGAGGATGTTTTAAATATCATTAGCACATCCAAGGGATATAGAAAATTCCCCCTTTTCCTGTATCTTCAAAGATGTCCGATTCGAATTATGCACAAATTTTCGAATTTGTAAATCCTCACCATCGATTTTAGGAATGTTATGTGTTTTATCGTAAGGTTCTATTCATTTTGTGGACGTTTCGGAGAGTCAAATGTTGACAATTTTTGATAACCTTTCGAGTTTTGTTGCATTTCCGCCTTGTATTTTTTAAATTTAAATACTTATTTTTTCTTCAATTTCATTAAAAAATTATCAATTGGGTTTAAATCCGAGTTCGGTAAAAAATCTGTTCGATACTGGTTATATCTGGGCCCGAAGAGGAACCCGTTTTGATTTTAGAAGGTATTGAATTCCTTCTGTAAAAATCAGAGTCTAAATATATTATTCAAAATAGTATAAAAATTTCAAAAACAACGTATTTAATTTGTAAAATTATCAAATTATTTGTTGAGATGTCCATAAATATCCCTGAGATATCCTTCAAGTTATCTGCCAGAGATTCTAGGGATGTCCAAGTAACATCATCTGATATTGCCTGCATATCCTAGGGATATATAAAATTCCTATTTCTGGGATATATAATTGGATATTCGTTGGATACCCTAAGGATATCCAGGATGTTCTGGACGTCAAGAGGCCCTTATACGGATATCCACGGAATAAATTACCTTGTACGGGTCATCAACAACAATCTTCTAGTTAGTAAAGATACCGTCGGTTCCTATCGGGATTTGAAGCAAGATCAGAATCCAGTAAATAAGGATCATGCTCTAATGAAGTAGCTAAAAGGATCCATGGCAATTGGACATTAACCATCTTAGGACATTTGATCAGTCATTGATCATTTCATCATCCAAATTTCACAAAATCTACATCAATACTATAAAAATGTATATTTCTTGTTTTAAATGTCTACTTTCTTATATTACATAATAAAAATGTGATGAAACTGATCACTGATTTCTGCGTGGCTTTAAATCGATTGCTCATATAAGCAAAAATTCCTAATTAGAGGACAATAAGGTCATTGTCGATCCCCATGATCGTATGATGAGGTGCATTATATATGTGTGGGTAGTACGTGCCGGGACTTGAATTTTGCGGCACTTCTATATACGAGTCGATTTGCCTAAACAGTCCCTCGCGCAAGCCGCGTCCGTCGTTGTCGTTGTCGAACCCCAGCCATAATTCTGACCGATCGACGAATTGGGACATCGATTTCCGGCATGTGTCCTTTACATTATTATTATTCTACCAAGCTCGATCAAATATGCGCCGTGAAAATCGACCTTCGGCTGGGCTTATGCGAATTTGAATGCTCATTTATTATTCCACATATTCCGTAGTCTCTTTCTTCCTACTTCATGGTCATTTATGCGGGAGTCTTTTCATATTTTAGAGCACGGAATGACCGCGTGTTGATTGCTTTTCCTTTCAAAATAAGCGTTCCACCTTATTGTTCCAATCGATTACACTATACGTTCTGATTTTAAGGTTTCGTTTATGCGTACCTCTCAAAGTATCAAAACATTTAGTTAAGGTTCAGCAAATTGTGAGAGAAAATACAAACATTTATTAAATCCATGTCAATGTTTCGCGTGCCGGTCGAAAAACCGACAAATAAAAAATCCGATAGGTCAAAAAACCTACAGTCAAAAAATCGACAATCGAAAAGCCAACAGACAAGAAACCGACACTTCAAAAAATGACTCTCCGCTTATCGATGTGCCGAATTTTTATTTGTCGACTTTTCGATTGTCGGTTTTATGACTGTCGATTTTTTTATCTGTCGGTTTTTCGACCCGCACCCAATGTTTCATATATATCTTGATGAAAGGCAGTAGATATTACATATACACAAAACTTTGACTTCTTCGTCAAGCTAGATGGTGCTGATATCTATCATCAACATCTCCCGTAGATCTGTTAATCAAATAATAGTTTGCTGCAGTAATTATAGTAGTCTGTAATTTCAAGGGCCACCGTAGTTTCGATTGTTAAATGTTTTGTCCATGATATATCGGTCTTCGAGATTATTTACAGGTATGATGCACCGCCTAACAGCCCTCGAAGAATATTGACTTTGATGGAAATAATTCCACAGGAATTCTCAAAAATGTCACTAAAGCTGTGGTATTTTTAAAAATATTGCAACCAATAGATCAGTTAGTCGTACCAAATACAACTTACAAAATAGAATCAATGTCAGTGATTACAGCTCCTGATTCTAGTGTGATTCTCTTTACAAAAATAAAGTAGCGAATTTTAATTCAGGAAAGATTAGTAGTACTTAATTATGTACGATCTAAAGTTTCGGTATTATGTTTTTACAATTTTAAGGCTTTAAGGGCCAAAACTGAGGTGTTGCCTAATAAGGTCACATGCTGTTATCTTGATAAATGACAATGTTGAAACATTCCTACTAAATTGTCACCTCTACTTGCAGATTATTAGAAACGGTTGAAGATAACGACAAAATAGCAACGCAAAGAAGATAAGTTATGAACTGTGACAAGTATTAAAAAAATCTAAATAATGTACAACAATCAGTACGATAACACAAGAAATGATAAATATGCGCATAATTAATCGCCATCAAAGTCAACATAAGGTGAATAATACATTTCTAATAAAGCATTAATTATCGTCACAATTACCGTCAGAATCACATTAATCATAAAGCGCCTGTGCAGCAGGAGTCGCGCATTTACAAAATAATCGAAATAATTCGCGAAATCAAATTTCCGAGTACGTCTGTCGTAAATCACGGATGACACATACGCTTCGCATATATTAAATGATTTAAAATCTTGTTAATCGATTTATCAGCATGTTTGCTTTACGTAGGTGTTGGTGCGTAAGTAGAAGCGCCGCAGTAAGGAAAACCACTCGGGAAACTACTGAAAGTCAGGGATCTGAGAGGGGAAAAACTCGGGGACACTGCCCGGATAACAATGAATTAATTGTCGTTAATTCGCCGCTTAGAACTAATAACAGCAATAAATTGTATCATTATCGTCTGACGCGATATCGCGTGCGGCCGTCCCCGTTCAAACCCTGACTTTGAAATTCGCGTAGACGGCGAGTACTTACGCTTCCGGCCATGAGACTTAACTGTCGCGATCTTGAACGTTCCTACATTAAAATTCAGGAAAATAAGTGAAAGTAAAAGACGTGCGAGCGTATCGTGCCCACTTTGCTTACGTAAATAAATTATAAAGTAATCTGTAAAATTCTCAGGTGACATAATAGGCTTTTACGTAAATCATAATGCACTTCTTTGCAATTTATTCGTATTTGTACATTCCGACGTCATTTTTTGTTATTTTTGTGCTGGTAAAATACGGTCCTCTGATGTGGTGATTTCGAGATCAAGGTGTTCATTTTTCGTGTAGGTATACCGAAAAATACGGTTGCGAAATGTCTCAATTTGATTGAGATATTGCAAGGTTAGGGTCAGGATTATTAATTTTTTTCGACCGTTCAAATTTCTTATGCTGCGCCAATAAAGTTAAACTAAATACGCCACCTGACATTCTCAGTTAGTCCTGTATGTATATACACATAATTTATCTGGATAAACCTTTCATAACGAAACGTACAAAGAACTACCTCACTCAACACCAGGTGTCGCCAAAAGTCATGCAATCTATTCCGCAACTGGTTAGATCAGTGGCATAGAATCAATCCAACGTCAGTAATTACGGAACTCGTTTTAAAGTTTGCTCCTTATCTCACTAAGAAACAGTCCACAATCTTTAGTCCAGATGTAGAAGGCGTTAATGTCACTATTCAGTTTATCGATGATGTTTTGAATAAGACTCAATGGGGTGGTCAAATAAAACTGGGTGTCATCAGCGAATACTAATGTAGAATTGCGACAATGACAAAGTCTTGAGAAGATGCTATTAAACACTATTATGAATAAGATTGGTCCTAGACTAGATCCTTGGGGAACACCGGAAGAAGTGAACTGGTGCTGTGCAGGTGCCATCGAAACGTTTGATGGTCTGCGATCGACCAGTCAAGTATGAGAAAATCCAAGTAATAGCCAGATCATCAAATCCAATTTCGTCATCAATTATATTCATGCAGATCATCATCAATGAATATCGTCACGTACATTTTGACTAATCCCGTTCTTAATGTTGACATTTGGATTACGTATTAATGAATCCAATGTAACACATATGGCAAGAATAATGGTTAGGTTTATCCAGCAGCTGTTAGGAATTGCAGTAACCGTTAGACATTTTCGCCAGAGACCGGTAACTTTCCAAGTTTATTTTTATCGCGAAATCACACAATCGGTTTTCCCGATGGAGAGAAATCTCGAGTGACCTCTCTCCCTTCCCTTCAAATCGTTTCGCCGCTTTTTTGCACATTACCGGCCGGCTAAAACTTGAATGCGTTCGTTAAACCTGGCTACCGACCAGACTGCGCGCCTTCATTCTTGGCTGAGAGAGAGTCAAACCGGTCGGTGTGGAATCTATTTTCGATGCTATGTCAATAACGCCGGGCCACGTACAGGTGTCATTCCCGCAAAACAAAGTAAAGTTCGAAAGCACGTTCGAAACATTGCGTTACATTTTTTATCAACTTGTTGCAATCATCGCTTAATCGATGTTGGCATGATTAACATTCGTAACTTTCGCAGATTATAAGGGTAAATTTGTAATAAATTACATCAATGCTTCAATACGTCAAAAGACCAATGATTTTTACGTCATCTGGAAAAATACAATTTTTGTAAATTTTCGTTGAATACTGTGGGAATACTTTGGAACTTCACTGAAGCGTATGATCTGTATTTAAGAATTTTCGCGAAACTTACTTTTTACGAACACGCATCGAATAACACCGAAAGTTTGACACTTGGTTTTTAATTGAAGAGAAATCAGAAAGTTAGACAACTCATAAATATCCTCATTTGCTATAATGTACAGTATGTAATACGATCATCTTTCTGTTTTTTATTTCAGCTGACTTCACAAATCTGCAGTAATTACCGATTTTTTTCGGGTATATGTTCCTATAACGAAAATATTCTAGATACTTCATTAGCCTAAAGATTAAAAATTGATGAATTCAAGCATTCAAATTTGGAAATAAATTTTCATCTTATAACTGCGTTCTGTACGACTCAGTTTATCACTACTGGCACGAGATCCGAAACTGACCTATAACAGCTTTGACCTATTATTACTAGTGGTAATGTTTGCGAAATGCTGGCAACAATGCACAGACTCTCTCTGTTTTTCCGGTAGCAGATGTATGGTAATTTGTCTATACTTGGTCTGGTGTTGTCCAGGTAAGAAGAACTACATCGAACAGTAAGAGAAACGATGGATTCGCACAAAACATGGAGAATTCGAGGAAACTTCGAATACAAGATAGCAAACTCACATAAAACTAAGCTTCGATTGTTTGAAATATCCTACACTCCTATCTGGAAAATATATACTTATATCTTGCATCAATATTTAACCACCAATTAAAAACGCATGGTTATTCTTGAATTACTTTCTTTTCTAGATAAGTTTTAGTTTGAATTCGTATACGAATATCGTGAAGTTGAAACGTTAAAAAAAAGAACATTAATTTTTAAACAAAATAGAAATGATAAATGTGTTCTTGACATGAAGACAAACATTTAGATATAATCTTGGCATGTACATTGTTAATTACTTGGGTGTGAACATTCAAATAATTATTCATTTAGAATACTGTTGATCCTTCTTCTAATGTTTTTGGCGTTAAGTCTTATGGAACACGAAATCAAATTAGAAAAATGTGCCCCTTATATAAGAATATAAGTTTTTACCTATTGCTCTAAATTTTTATTTGTTGTTTTTCCCCAAACCATTCCAGAATATTAATAGTTACTTAGCTGTGAACATTGCTACAATCAGATTACAAAAATGGCAATCATTTATTGTACCCATAATTTCTGTCTCTAATTTTTATTGAAGTTAATTAGAATAATTTTTTCGACAAATTTTCATTACATGAAATTTTTTAGCCCTTAAGATCACAACTTCTACAATTAAAACTAAAATTCGAAAACTCAGTTATAAGAAAAAATAAACAGCATGGCAGCAAGGTTTATGTTAAGGTAGAATACAAGATTATGTCGTTAATGGTAAATTAATTGTACAGATAAAAATACTCGCCAATGCTTATGATATAAAATTCAGTGATATTTTTTAACTTCCCTGTTCAGAATCACCTTCAGTTTTATATTTTTTTATTTGATTTTGAGTCCCCTTGAAACATTTTCGTGATATAAAGGTTACATCTCGAAGGACTTCTTTATCGTATGTTGCAGTCATTCTGCTTTAAAAACGAAAATTTCCTTGAGAAAATGATTCTGAACGTCATCATTTATGGGATATTTTATATTTCATAGATTTCAAATATGTATGTTTCTCTTAAAACAAATGTTAACTTTTTTTCTTTTTAATCGCACTAAGAGTTATTACAAATGAGTCATTGAGATACTTTTACATTTTTAAAAACATGGATGTCATAATACTACACTGACAAATTAGATATACGTCTTTTTTATTTTCTGTTTTTTGTCACATTATAAGTAATCACAAAACACCTTGAAACAAATAAGAAATATTTTTTTTTATCCGCACTTTATGTTTCGTTTTAGTTTCGGGCGTTGTAAATATATTCAAATATTGAAATAAAATATTAACTATAATTAGTTAAAACATTCCTAGTTAAAATGTCATGAATACTCTGAATATTTTGTTAGCTAACACGTAATCGACGGCGATTCATGAGGTTTTATCTAACACTTCTTGAAACTTCAACGCAATATAGAGGCCTTATGGCTGTATTGAAGTACGGGATATATTTCGTTGAAATATCGTATCAACTTACTTACACTTAAACATAGATATGTCTTTTAATATCTCCTTTCAAACTTTAGTGTAACTTCTCTAAACCTTCAATATTGACTTAAAACATCACTGAATTGGCCAGTAAATTATAGCTGATCTTTATATTCTACTGTAAATATTTGAAAACTATTTTTACACTCGAGACCAAATCATTTGTGTCAAAGACAATTTTAAAAGGGATCCTGGTGATATGTCAGCATTATGCGAAATGTTGACGCCATCGAAAATTCTGCTGCAGTTCATTTAGAAAATACAAGTTCCGTTAGTATCATATGCACTTAATAAATGCACACTAGAAACGAACATATTTGAGTAATAATGCTTAAATTTAAGTTGCGTTGTGTAATAGTGCCTATTTATATATTAATCAATTGCGGCAACATAATTCGATCTCGTATTTACATTAAATAAATCTGAAAACATGAATATTCATGTTACATTACCAATTGGGTACACGATTGTTAGTAAAGGTTGAATTAAGGATAATGTAGAATTTCGAATGGATTATATTGCTATTTTGAAAGGAAATATTGCCAATAATTTTCTACCAAATGCAAATTTAATGATCTGATGTATTCATAATAAATCAGATATTAAATTTGAACAAGGTGGAATTGGTTTACTAATTCCAATTATTAACAAAATTGAACCATTATGAAATTTATTGAATTGTTGATGTGACATAATTGAAGCTAATTACAACGGGTTTATTTATTTTTACGCTAAATCGTACTTATTTTCATTTAAATTTATTAATAGATATTGCCCATTCCTGTATTCCTGTCATTTTTTTTAGTAATTGTTAATCGTACATAACCAAATATTTTCACATTTCGTGGAAAACTTTTTGTTTCTTTCTATAGAATTCACATCGCAATTTGACAGTAGTATCGAACTTCCTTGCATTAATAACTAATTTTCACCAAGTTAGTGTTGTGAACTTTGTTTTGTATGCAATCAGAAAGTCGAAATCATACTCTGAAAATACAATTGCGTAAGTTATTTATTCCACTGTAACAAATTCGACTAGTTTACTTCAATGAAGTTAACATTTTCGTACTGAAAATGCGAAATGTTATAAACAAATTTCATCATTATAGCACTGATTTTCAATTTTTCTAGTAACCGGAAAATTGAAATAACTCTTCTTTCTAAAGTCGGTAATGAAATGAAAATTCACTTTTAAGAATAACGAAATTTTATCATTCTTGAAAAACCGTGGATGTTCATTTCCGTTAAGCGAGATTTAATTCTTTTGAGAGTACTCAATGTTTAAGATTACGAGATATACTGAGACAATTGAGTAGTTATTTGTGTATAATACCCTGTTAAAAATCGAACCATTTCTTAGGTAAATATTAGACAATTTACATATTTACTATGTTAATGCTACAGGGGAAATGGATAGTGTAAAAAAAAAAGTGGATAGATATGTACACAGAAAAAAAAGTAAAAGTAAGTCTTAAAATTGTTTCATCTCAAATTAAGCACTTTAAAAGGCTTAATTTCAGTCTAAAATTGAGCTAATTTTCTTAAATTAAGTCAATATTTCAGTGAATATAATATGTAAATATAATATAAGTCTTACTTTCAGATAGCAAAGTTTAATTTTAGCCGAGATTTACGCTTAAAGAACATTTTTTCGAGCTTAGAGAATTCTTATTTCAAACCTGAATATTGACTAAAAGTAAGTTTCCAAAACTAAAAACAAGATTTTAAGCGCAAATATTGATTTAATTTAAGAAAATTAGCTCAATTTTAGACTGTAATTAAGCCTTTTACAGTGCTTGATTTGAGATGTAACAATTTTAAGGCTTTTTTTTCTGTGCACGAGGGAATTTTTAAAAAGTATTACTTCGCAGTTGTACAGACGAATTTTTCTAAATGATAACAATGTGTTGCAAAAGATCCATCTGTTATGAGTATATTCCTCTCAAACCACTCAGTACGTCAATTTTTGTAACAAAAACTTTCCTTTTTTCGATTTCACTCCCGAGGTCGTTGATACGAATTCAGAAGAATATAATATATATATATATAAGAATTCATTTCTATTCGTCATTATATTTCCGAATTTTTATTCATCTCATCTGAAATAGTTTTTGCTTAATTGGAAAGTGTTATTTTACTCGTTAAGAAGGAAATTCCTGTTTTTCAATATTGCTCAAATGTTGAACTTCTCCAAAAGTTTTGGAATGTTAGTAATCTTAATTTTGTGCATTGAGATGCTACCAATTTTCAAAAACACTACTGTGAACAAAGTTTCATAAACGTCTAAGACGAAACACTAGGTTTTATTGCTTATCGGTTTCATATGTACCAAAAATTATATATGGCCATATATGGGAAAACAACTCTTTAAATTTTTGGAGTGAAAATTGAGCCACTCTTTCATTAAAAGTGAAAATTTCACTCTATGAAGAGTGACATTTCACTCCGTCGAGAGTGAAAGAAGAAAACGTCACCCCTAAAAGAGTGCAATATCACTCTAGAGTGAAAATGTCACTCTTCATGAAAGGAATGAAAGGAATTCACTCCAAGGAATTTAGGGAGAACATGTGCTATCGGGTCATGTAAATAATGGAGTTGAAATAAACATAAATGTAAACAACATACATGGCCCAAAAATGTCACACGTCCAAAATATTAAAAGAAATTATAGTCCGGTAGTGGAAAATGAGATATATCGATAGTCATCGAGCTGTCAGAATCTTGCATCCATCATGATGTTGCATCAGGATATCATATTACCAGGTCTAAAGGTTGAATTCAAATACCCAAACTATTCAAAGAGTTTACATTGATTTTGTTTACAAACGATAAGTTGTAGCAGCTCAAAATTGGGTTAATGAATCCAAATAAAAATTTAATAAGGCCCTGGTTTACAGCCATCCTGACAGCTGGACGGGTTTTCGCCTGTTATTGGGGATATGCGCAGGCTATGCTGCATCATATTTTAAGGAAAACCAAGAAAGAATTGCCGATATCGTTCCAATATATGATTCGTCTCGTCGAAACGTGACGAACACCATACCGTCCCTGAATAACGACCCAATGTCGAATCAAGGCCTTTCGAACCTTTCCCCGCGATGACATAAAAAAAATCGAAATACGTGATGGCGTGCGGCGCGGCCGTACTTTATAATAATTCCGTAAAAGTACACACGATGTTAATGGCATGTCGATCTTTTAATACATGAGGTTCGTCAACTCTCCCGAGGTTTCCGGCCCTGCGCTGAAAAATGACGACCTCGGGAGATTTTCGACCTCGGTGCCGCCGTGGGAGAGAATCCAAGAGATTCGCGACTTAGAGCGAATGGGCATAGGCGGCCATTGGCCGCGAGTACCGGACCGATCGCTTCGAAACTGGTTTGCCTTTTCATACGTACTCGTGTGTCGTTACGAAATCACGAGTATTCGACTCGCAAAGCACTCGTCGACATTTTCAGGTATACTTGGATTTCAATCGTACTTTGGATTTGGCCGGATTTAATTTTATATCTTACATTAAAATTATCTCCTTGCAGAATGAAAGATGATTGTCTATGAGAATTGCTTCCCTGATAAATATTACTATTGTGAAATTGAAGACGGCAGATTCTGTCTTTTTTAATTCGCGTGTGGAATGCAGTCGGTCGGTGATTAAATACCTACTCGCTGTTTTAATCAAATTCGCTCTTAGCGACGACGTATTTTCATTTAAAAAATTATGTTTCAGGAAGAATTCACAATGAATAATTATTTTAGAGGTATTTTACCCATTTAGATGTCTCTTAACTTAAGGTTTTTCGTTTTTCGTAGGCGTTTTGGGGAATTTTTTTTCGGGTAAAATAAAATTAAATCGATTCGGGTTTTTTATATGTTACTGTTGCCGTTTAAGAGAATATAAAAACATTTTTTATTTGCCAAACAAAAATTTTGTACAATTATTTATGTAATAACGAAATAGGTGTCTACAAAAAGAGGGGTGTGGCTAGCCTAGGTGATTTTGGCACTTTGAGTCGTCTAAAAGCAAAAAATAAAAAAGATTATTATTCAGCAAATTTGTAATTCTGGTTGGAATTAAAATTAATCAATTTGGTTGAAAAATATTAAAATGGCGGACTTTTGAAATAAATAGATGCCTAATTAACATCTTTTTAATAAGCAATGAGCTGTAAAATAAACAATTATAAATAAAAATAAAATATTTCAGTTCCTGCGATCGCCACAGATGTGTAGAATAACATATCCAAAATTCAGCGAAATTGGTTGAATTGAAAAATTTATATCACCTGGGCCGATCGGATAAACACGGTTTTGAGAAAAACACGTTTAAAGTTTTGACAACACCGTTCGGCCTCCTACGAGACGCTCTTGTATATGTGCTGTAACTTCTTGTCAATTTTTGAATTTCGTTATGATTTTTTCACGGTATATTCTTAAGACACAATACTTTCGAAATATGTAACTGAACAAAAATCGATTTTTTCGTCCCAAGATACCAGACTACTACCTTAATATCCGTTAATACGAAGATGACACGATTTAAAAATATTAACAGAAAAATCGAATTTGAAATTTTTTATTTTGAAAAATCTATGCCAATTACAAATGATATTTTCTAAAAGAGGAAATTATGCATAAATATCAGTACAGTTTACTTCCTTTTATTACATAATCGTGTTGATTGATAAAAAATACGTTTGTGATATGTTTTGGGTTGTAACTACTATTTTGAAATCAGTATTATGTAAAAATATTCAAACGATGTACAAAGTATGTTGAACTCAATATTGATGTAATATATTACTTGATTTGCATATACCTTGTTGCTGTTAGATAACCCATTGAATGTCGGGTTACCTAAGTATCCAAGAGAGTTATTAGACCGAACGTTCGATATAACTTATTGGAATCATTTGACATAAAATTGATTTTTCTTTTCTTATGCAAATTTTAATTTTCTCTGATGGGAGTATTTTAAGATAATTATCAGAGGGCTAGATGCGTGAATATTCCGCATTTATCGGAAATTTTATATTTTTTTTTATTGGGAAGAATTCATGCGAATAAAATTGAAATAATTAAATTAGTAATGTAGATTCTGTGTTAGAAATGTTGTCTATTTATTATCGAAGATGTTTATTTATTTTAATTACAGACACACTCAAATTAGATTTAAAGTCTATTTTCTAAATTCCTTGGAGTGAAAATTGAGCCACTCTTCTATTAAGATTGAAAGAAATTAAACTCACTCTTAGAAGAGTGAAATATCTAGGAATTTAGAGAGTACAGGAAACTCTGTTGATTTTACAGAAAGTGACAACAGAAAAAATATGACATTCTTACCGATTTTATCTGTAAATTTAATATTAACAAGAGCCATCCGTATATTTAAGATATAATGTTGCTGTTTTCTCATGCACAATATCAGCATATTTAATTCTGTTAAATCCACAATTCTGTTAAAGAATTTTTCTGCCTGCAAAGTACTGAAATTTGAGCTGCTTTATTCTATGAGATCTAATTATATATTGGTCATTATAACATTTAAATTCATTGAATTTTATAGTGACTAAAAAATAATTAAAAATTACTATATTTAAGTCGTGATGAAATCAAAATAATTATACTTTAATTCGTTATTTTATAAGCAACGTCGTCGTAAATGATTGGTCGCAGTTTTTGAAGTGAAATTTATTCGATTCATTCTTGAAAAAGTCAAACATATGCCACAGATCTTGAAAAAGTCACTGTCACAAAGCGTCACTCATATAGATTCAAAAAACCCAAAATCGTATAAACGATTTTTGCAGTAATAGCGTATAATTTATTGAAAACAAAAAATAATAAATTAAAAGTGATGAAATGAGTTATACTTTGTTTCAATTCATTATATCCCATATTCATTTAAGTATGGTTAACAATATAAGTTAAATTCTTGTTTCATCGAATAAATGGCAACCCATCAATCAGACGTCGAACGTTTTCCGACTGCGACAAGTTAATAACAGCACTTAGTTCCGCGTTTAGATTTGTTCTAGAAAGTAATCGGAGCAAACGATTCCTTCCAAGAGAGATGAATTGGATACTATATTTGGAAACTTTCTTTTTTATTAATATAATATGAGAAGTTTTTATATATCGCTCAATGAGAAAGAGATATTTATATTAAATCAATTGAAACATATTTTTTATTATGTTTGGTACGTATTTATCAATGCTATAACCATGAAACAAAAAAATTATAATGCATAGTAGAGACAACTGCAAATAACATAATTAATATTAACTTGTCAATAGTTACCGATTTACTAACTAAAAAGAATTTATGAAGGTAGATTCAACTACATATATTTTTCCAAGATTATTCAGATAGTAAGTACAAACATGTAAAATTCAGTGCAAGTAAAAATAAACTTGATTTAAGTTAAAGAAATAATAATTAGGCCTAATTGTTTTTTTTCAGTATATTTTTGTCTCTTGCATCGTTAAAAAACATTCATTACCTGCGATTATAATTAATCATTCAAAATTTTGAATTGAATAAAATTATTGAATTTATGTCTACAATAGCAATCCATTAATCTCTCATAATAGAGTGTTACCTCAGACACATTAAAATAACTATTTAGTCATAATTAATTGCCTAATTAATTTTAGAAACATGTCCCCATATAAGATCGGTATACAGTTAATTGTTGACAAAAAATCTAACAGCAATGGGAAGATTGATAAAATTGGAAAACTTACAGAAACAAAAAGAGAGCCAAACAAGATCAAAACAAAAAATCTGCTATGGATCGTCTGAATCGGTCATTTACCGAATTACCATTCCCCCGCGGGCTCTGAGCAAACCGACGACTTAAGCCAAATTAAGTAAAGTTATTAAATCTTTCTCCGTCTCTGTCTGACTATCCATCAGTCTATCGATATATATGTCATTCTCTCCTTCTCTGTCGGTTTCTTTGTCTGTCTCTATCAGAAGGCGGATCCCAAACACAAAGTTCTTGTTGATCGGCAGCGGATCCTTATTTCCTCTTGAGGAACTCGAGAAATCTTCGAACACGATCCGTTCGTGTTATCCACGTGATACCTATTATTAGACTCTAATTTTAATCCTACCGTACTTCTGAAAGTGAGCCGCTACCTTTGCATTATTACTTGCGCTTTTAACTTAAAAGAACGACGATTAAAAAAGGATCAGACGTAACTTGGTAGTTGCCAACAGAACGATTTTTAACTTTTTGTTTGACCGATTATAACAAAAAATAGTCTAATAGACTCTAAAGGAAATATATCACATACATCGAATTCATAAAAATCGATATTTTATTTTACTCTTCTTTAACTTTCATTCGAAAAATTGATATTCTTAAATTAGCCAGTGTGAAAATATACCATCGTGACGCAATATTATGAAACTTTAAAAAAATCGAAGTCAGAATCGGCAAAAACATTGAGAATAAGCAAAAATCAAAAAGCGCACCCCGAGAAAGTAGGTCTCTCCCAAAATAATCATCTTCAACAAGAAAATTCTCCGACCGAGGTTTCAACTAAATATGTATTCGAATGCTTTGTTTTTCCGGAAGCAGTGTCCTTCGACGATTGGTGCTATTGTTTGCTACCATTTTCTATGTCTGGATTCTTTTTTCTTCTATTGTGTTTTTTGTCCTTTCTATTCTTTATGTGCCTCCCTAGCCCTTTCTTTCTTAAGCTTAAATACTACAAGTTTTAAATCTTTGCGACAAGATTGGGACGTGTATGCCTTTATATGCAGTGGGACCAGTCGAGAACCAGAATGTGACGATGTGGTTCACCTTGTTATAGCGTGTTTTCAACAATTCCTTGTCAGTCTCGTGTCATAGTTTCGGAACATAGGTTATTTATGCTACAGATTAGGGTAAAGTATTTATAAAGAAAGGAAACTTTTTAAAGAAATTTAAAGAAATATTTGGCTTATCTATCCGTTGTGATTCCTTGTAATGAGACTTTACTTAAATTTCCTGGCAAAATGACAATCATGTCATGCAGTTTAAAAAACGTATCAAAGGGAATAATAATCGGTTATGTATTCTTAGGTACTTTACATGATTAAATATTGATTAAAATATCTCTTCTTATAATATTAATAAACAATGTCACAAGTATTTTTTCCTCATGAAGATGATAATATTACAAATTAATGAAATCAAAATTAATTTGTTGGTCTACATGTTTACAGTAGGTATTGACTGCATTTCATTTAATTATTCAATCCGTTCTTACTATTTGGTTCGTGTACCATAGTATGCCATTTAGTAAATCCGAGGCAAAATATTAATTTTTTATATACTTAATTTTTTCATTCAAATTGATTAAAAAATGTTCTATAGGCGTTTGCTTGGATTGTGAAGTTACTGATCAAATGATTTCTATAAAAACTGAACTTTTTACATTTTTCCAAACTACGCCCATCTAAAGGTTAAAGTTTAAAAATCGGAGATTTCATGCTTTTGGCATAGAAAATCATAAATTATTAGTTTCATATTATTTTTTTTTAAATTGTTCATCGTTGAATTATCAATACTTAATTGCTCGCTCAATTGCATGGTTTATATATATCAACAACTGAAAAAAAATTATTATTCAAAATCGTGTGTCTAATGATATCAATATTATAGTTACGCTCTACTAAAACTCGTATTAAAGTCTGGCGAAGGTTAAACTTGTTGCCATTTTTTTTGCATAGATACTCGCATACCATTGTTCTTATGTTTCATTTACAGCATTTCAATTTATTGATTTAGTAAGCTCTCACTTCTTTACGTAATAATAACATTCCGTTACATAATTTGACATGCGTTGGGTAGTCAATCAATTATCGTGGAATTCATAAGTCTTTCGTTAGTCGTAAAACAGATGAAGCGTAGACATATTTTAATTGATCAAATCAGTACTTTAATTTCTTTTTCATTCCGTTTATAGTAGGATATAAGAGGTTTATAAATTATAAAATATAGGACGTATTATTTTAAAGAATAATACTATTCATCTGTGTTTTATTAACAAAAAAAGTCAGTGTTCTAATTGGATACAATTATTTGAGTTTTATATCTCATTTCATATAAATTACGTATTGTTTATGTCGATTTTTAGGATAAACATGTCAAAAGTTACTAGCATTTGTAGTGAATGCTTTGTAGTTCTTGATAGAAATAACTAATACTAACTAAACTAGTTATTTAAAAATTACAATCACACTTGCATGTTTAGATCGTTTGCTTTTTAACTGAAATGCCCAAAGACTGATGGATGAATTATTGGTGAATTTTTAGACAGCGAGAATCATTAGAGTTAAACAAAAATTATTTTATTAATAAATGTATTATACTTAGCTTAGTATTAGACTTCTTTTTTTTTAATTAATATTTTACGCTGATGAAGATTATTTTTTGCTAACATGACAAGATAGTCAGGAAAATTGTTATCAGTAGTTTCCAATAAAAAATTCGTCCAATATTGACCGGCAATCGTGAAACACCGTCAATATTGAATTTAAAAAATGTTTAAACTGTAAGTCACACCTTACATTGCGTTTTAAAATTTGCAAATATTGTCACTTGCAATTCGTTTGAGATGCGTGCATAGATGACAAAGAGGCATTTTTCCATTCACGCTGAATATTAAATACCACCGTATTCACCGTAAACACGCTCGTCACACGTCTAATAAATTATTCTCGGCCATTAAATGCATCATTTTGAAAAATAATTTGCCTTTTATCAAATGCTTTTTACATAATGCTTTTATAATAGTTTTTTTAATAATTTCTATTTCTCGTGCTATATTATATATTTTGTATGTTTCTTCTTTGTTTTGTTGAAAACAGAAAACCTAAATTTGAGTTTGTATATTTTGAGTTTTTAATTTCGGTCAGTAGTATACATTAATATCGCTCGTAGAGGAGGATCGAATGCATATTAACTAAAGTGGTTAAAATTTACAGATTCCCTGGTAGAAAAAGAAACCAGTTTCTGGCCAGTTTTCTGGTCTCCATTGCTTACAGTACAGAGACCAGAAAAAATAGCCAGAAATTGGTCGTATTTTCTACCAGGGTTTGTATTTCCTATTATAATAACAACTTAAATTTTGTTAACTTTGTAAACTTAAAAAAAAGTCTAAATTTTAGTTAATTTTTTAACAATTTTTTAATTTTCTTGTTAAAGAATGAATAAATTTTAACAAATATTAAATCGAATGACACTATTTTTTCAGGTTATGTAGATAAACCTAACCAAGACAGAAAAGTTTAAATACGTCAAGTGAGCTAAGTTTATTTGGATATTATCAGGTATTGTTTAATTCATTTATTATATAGGTAATTTTATTATATAGGTGATTTTATCTGATTATCTATCTTTTATTTTAAACTACAGATTCATTTAAATTGTACTATATGATTACAATGAATTTCAATGCCATATAGTACGAGTAAGAAAATAATACATATATTTTCAGCTAATAGAAACAAAAGCAGTTTTGAAGACGATGTCACATACAAACATCAGTTTTGTTATTTTCAAAAGATTTAATTTTTTTAAAGTTTGATAATTTTATGTTACGTTGTACACATTGTATGCGTATTTTTGAGAAAATTTTAGATTATTTCGCTTTAGGAATTTCTTTAAAATGTATAATATTCTCTTCAATGAAATACGTTGCAGTATTTTTATAACTTGTGATCTGAACTAACAAAATTACTTGACATTCGCCACACGAAGTGCAATTAGTACAATCGTTCTACTAATTAATAAGTAATTCAGGATTGCTATTTTAATTAGTAAATTGGTTTCTCTATTTGAATTAGCAACATATGCGAAGAAGATATTGTTAATATTGTCAGCGCTGGTTTTATTTTTTGTTATATTGTTGTATTCTATTAGTTAATTGACTAGTTCAATAAAAATTAAAATTCAATTAGCAGAACACAACTATAACAATTAATACAAAAAGATCTGAATTGCAGTTTATTTTTTGTATTTGCTTTACATCTATAAAGGACCACTTTACCCACGACCACATACTTGAGGAATATCGACGTGTGGCGGCGTGCGTAAAAAATTACTTTGGCCACTAACAATATGCATCAACAGTAATTTATATAAAAACTTTATTCACGCAATTACACGCATTTAAAAAATGGTGCTGTAAAGGCGCAAAATGACTTTCAACACAAGACTTTCTGATTTATATGTTGTCACTTTTAATAATATTTTTCGTAAATGTTGATTATTGTAGGTTAAGTATTACAGGCATTAAATTATATTTATGAATCCTTAAAATGCAAATTTTATATTTTACACCAAATTAATTAATACTAAGATGTTCTCTCTAACACCTTGAACTCGTATTATATCAGGATCACATATTTTAATTTCGTCTTTAGTTACTCAATGCATTCATGAAAGGGGAATTCTGAATTAAAAAATAATCACGGAATAGAGACATCCGGGAAAAATTTCGTTGCTTCACCCCCATGTATCATTTGGACTTCCAGGTACGATATCTCATTATAAACACCCAAAAAGGAACAATTCATGTTTTATAAATAAGTCTAAAAAATATACTTTTAGAATAAATATATAAATAGTGATTATTGAACTGCCAAAATGAAAATATTGACCAATCTGAGAGTAAAGTACAGGAAAATGACTTGAAAATTTTGTTTTTTAAAAATTACATTTCTCACTCCCAAAGGTAGGTACGAGAACAAAAAATGAAATATCATGCCTCAAAATGTGAAAAATAGTGTAAACAAAGGAACCACATATGATATTTTACAATCAGTATGATCATAATGAAAATATTTGAGATTACAAAAATAATATAAAAATTTTCAAAATATTTGTAATATTTTTTTTAGAATGTGAACAATGTGGGTGGATTTGTTATCGTAGTGCTTATGACGCGCGTTAATTCAGTTCGCACCATGTGCAGCTCCATCTACTTCTTGGTAATTATCATCGTGCCAGCAGCACACGTGCGAGTATTTCTCGTACAATTACGTGCAGCACTATTTATAAATAATTTTATCTCCCAAACCCATTGTCTACGGCATTAAGAAATGGCATTTCGCGCACGGGATGACAATGGAATCGAAGAATTAGCGTGCAGCTTCCTTTCGACGTTCTATCGCACTCGGCCTCGGTGTGTGCATAATACGACGAGGGCTTCGAGGCGCGTTAAATAATTTCCTCAATTCGAGTTCATGACCCAGAAACGTGCAACAGGCTCGAATTGAATCTGTTACGAACTACCGCCGCAAAGCTCACCGGCCGGAATGTAACAGTTCTGTGGGCGATTGCCGCAAATGTGTGCGATTTCTTTTAGCGCATATCACTTGGAAAACGAGCGATAAACTGTCAAGACAACATCCGGTTTCGCAAAATGCCATGCAAATCGAACCAATCGCAAAGGGTATGCGGAAACGATCTTCGATAAATAAGTGGCAATCATTCGATTTTACATCGGATTTAGATGATTTTCCAATAAAAAGAAAACATATTTTATATAAATTTCTATTTTTTAGCATTTATCGTTTAAAGTATGTGTGATAACGTGACCTTCTTTCAATGAATCTCAATTTATGGCATTTTCAGAAAGATTTTAAAAAAGAATAGAGTAGAATGGAATAAATGATAAAAATTAAGAAATACAGAAATGAAAATAAAAATAGAAGACTGAAGCTTTACAGTTAAATAGAAATAACTACTTATCATCATAAAAAGTACATAGGAATTTTTAAATATATCTGATTTCTTCGTAATACGATTTTCTGTCATGCTTAATCCACCATTTTAAATTTAAAACTTCTTCATTCAAGTTTGTTATGAGATGAGTAATACCCAGTAATAAACCATTAAAAAAGCATAAAATGTACTCAAATCGTCGATACATTTTTTGTTATAAGGAAGATTCAGGAATTTACACGGGGCGCTGCAAAATTTCCATGGAAATTTTTTTTAGATATAAGAAAGGAGGAACTGCAATGAAATCAAATCTAAAGAATACAACGCATAAGAGTTAATTCATAATGATTCTTTACGACTTCTAACCTAATCAATCGGTAATAATCGCAGGTTTAATTCATAAAAAGAGGATAATCCGACAAACCGAAATCCGAATTTAAATACAAGTTATGGCACTGCAATGAATCTTAGACTAGCAGTTATTGACAAAAACAATATATAGTAGAGTCTCGGTATATTTGCCCGCTCGGTCCCTCGCCTGCCCCTCCCGGCACCTTATATTTGTCAAAAGAAGGGGAGCGCCGCTTCTCCCACTCTCCTCAATCGCGTTATGTTCATGACGTCACAGCAGGCCCTTCCTGAGGCCCCAGCCCGCAAAATGGGGGAAAAAGAGGGAGGTGACAGACAAATATAACCAGATAGAACCGGGCAAATATGCTGGGACGTATAATCTATATATCTCGATGTAATGTATAAATATAGCGAGATGCAATTATACCGGGACTCTACTGTATTGTATTTTTTGTATTCATAATTGAACTACAATTCCTATTTAAATTCTTCAACTCACAATGCAAACAATTAAAAACCTTTCACCATTGTAGTTCTAAAAGGACCTACATTGTAATTCTAGACCTTTCATTCTTGAGCGAAGTTTATTCAACCATAAAAACGGACTTCTGTGTGACTTTTACTCTTCAGGAGGAAGCATGAAAGTTATCGATACTTGCCTATTTTAGTTACAAGTATTTGAACTGCAGTTATTATTTCGGTTATGTGTTAACCAACCGAGGCACGAGGTTTTCGTCTGCGACCGAAGGCCGTGTGATGTAACGAAATTTGTCACTGCTAATCCAGCGGCCATTTCCTCAATGATTTTATTCCCGCGGAACAGGTATCCCATATTGTAAAGGAGTTACGACGTTCCTATGCATATATATGATACTTTTTGCAGATGTAACCGGTGACTATATGAGATGTGACAGTGCTATAATATGAAATGTTATTGTTCATGCCAGATAATAATTTTAAACCCCTTTTAGAAACGTGCGCTGGGAGTATTTGAAATTCAAAATTGAAATGCGAATAATTTATAATCTTTAAACGTACGTCGATAGAATTTAATTAAGTATTGTATTCACATGTGACTAATACATTTTTGCATAAGGCAATAGTCACAACTCAATAGAATCTTATTTATTACTATTTCAAAGATAGATAGAAACGATTTATTATTCTTATAATGAAGACTTTTGATCAGTAAAATGTCGCATTTAATAAATGAAGTAGAAAAACTTCATGCATTTGAACATCGAAATATTAAGTATTTAAAGATGTTATTTAATGTTCAGAAATAATCTATTTCGTTATAATCTTAGAGGTATTTTGGGATAAATATATCATTGCTCAGTGCAGTATGCAGTGTAATTATTAGAACAGTTGGACTGTATTCTTTTTAATTCTTGATATTAGAATGTTATTTATAAATTTTCTCAGTAGAAATTAATATTACCAAATTCAAAGGAAGTTAATGTTGGCTTTCAAATGACAAAAGTAATAATACCAATAATAATCGTTATAGCAAGTGTAAGCATAAACATAAATACACGACCTTAAGACGAAGACTAGATTTTGGTCGCCATTTATATTCATTAATTAGAAGATACGAGTAATTTTTAGATTTTATCATAAGCCAAGTAGTTCATTAATATGTTTCTCTGACTGATTATCTATGGAAATCAATATTTCAGTGCACGACATATGTTTCAAGAAACGGATACTGTAGTCAGAAGATTACACTCATCAGTCGGGAACATACATCTGATGTCGCTGAAACTAAAAGTTAGTGTTACAATATTTGTTTTGATTGTCTATATTTCCAAACTAATTTTTGTTGGAAATTTAAGTTGTGTAAGATATGTAGGAAAACTAAATTGACAGTTTTGAGTCTTGATTTTTCTCATAATTTTTCCTTTGAAATTCGATGAGCATACAAAATTTGCCAAGTGTCTCCAAGTCATATTTGTGGATCATTTTCAATATGCTTGTATTTTGATCAATGTCCATGTACTTCTTTCATTGTATTCGGCGACTCTTTCATCAGAGATGTTAAAAAATACTGGAAGGACCCACCGATACAACATCAGCCCAGAGAAATCAAGAGTTTCCAAATGTCGAGCTGGCAAACTCCCCCAATAATAAACAAATGGGTTCAAAAACTGAAGAGGAACTCCTATCGGAAAAGGTACTAAATCAAGTATTTATCGTCGTTCGTCCTACTGGTACCTTTTCCGATAGTAGTTCCTCTTCAGTTTGTGAACACATTTGTTTATTATTGAGGAGTTTTGCCAGCTCGGCGTTTGGAAACTCCGGAGTTCTTTCAGCTGATGTTGTATCAGTGGGTCCTTTGTTTTAAATCTCTGAAGGAAGAGGCCCAAAATATCACTCGTGGTCAACATTTAAAAAAAATCCCCGCAATATTGGAATGGGTTTTTAAATACCCTTTTCTCCACTTTCAAATCAAAAAAGTTTTTCTGAAAATTCCTGTTGGTTACTAGATAATCTTTCATTTCTAGTAAAGAAAAAAAATGAATCGACGAAAATTGAAACCTATTGCTGGATATTTTTTATCAAGCATTTTTCTTGCATTTGAGGTCGATCGGTAAGTTCGTTCAATCGATAATAATTTGAAACATTTAGAGTAGAAATTATTCAGTAATGTTATACAAATATTGGTCGTTTTGGACGTTTTTTTTGCATTATAATTGCGACATCCAGGAAAAAAAGTTCAACAAATAAGAAGTTAGGCTTTCAAACTAAATAGTATGCCTAACTACTTATATTTTAGGAAACCCTTTTTCGCGCAGTACATTTACATGTAATACATTTACTGTATATAGTCTATTTTTAAATAAATTTTAAGTCTTTGATAGCTGCGTAATTATGTATAAGGGTCTTATAAATTAAAAAAAAATAAAAACAATAAAAAGAAAGTGGCCTAACTTAAAAGTGATTGGTATATTTACTAACTAAAACTGGAAAACATAAATATTTAAGACGTCGTGAAGTCATTCAGTTGTTTTTAGGTTATTATTGAGTTTTTTAATGTGACAATTTGATCTTAAAAACACATTTTGGAGAAGGAGCCGTAATTGTGCAATCCCGCAAACGAAATTCAACATACGACAGTTCAACATACGACTTTTCAACGTATCATTTCAACACAAACATTTTATCACATGATTATTTCAACACGAACCAGAAATAATGGATTTAAATAAAATAATTGAAAATAACAATTGTATATTATACACGCAAAATAATAGAAAAATCTAACCTAACCTAAACTTACCTGAATTAATCTAACCTAACCAAACTTAATCTATTTTGTTAAAATGTTTAATATATAATGTTGAAATGGCCATTTGTTGAAAAATTTATGATGAAATGTTTCACGGAGAAAAATAATCAGCAAAATCAGCCGAAAAATCCGTAGATTCTACCAATTTTATCCTATAGGGACAGCTGTTGGAATTCCGTTAGGGATAGCCGATAATTTCAGCTAAATTTACTGAAAAAGTCCGCAAATTTAACGGAACAAATCTGCTAATATAGCGGAAATTTAGAGCTAAGCGCGAATTGAGTAGGGTTAAGGCTACATTAGCGGAATCAAAACAGCTAAAATTGCATATATTTTCGGCAATTCCAGCCGAAAATTTTAGCTGATATGAATCAGCTAATCCAGCGGAGTCATTTTTCTCCGTGTTGTGTGTTGAATTGTTTATGATGAAGTTATCTTGTGGTGAAAACATATTTCTGTTGAAAAGTTATGTGTTGAATAGTCGCGCCACCATTTCAGGTTAGTCTTCTTTATGCAAGTATCAATATCAACATATCATCATTACAGATAATAAAGGTATTCAATTCTGATTAATTCATACTGCATCTTCGAACAGAAATATTAATATATTAGAATATCGCATCACATGATGATATACCATACCATAAAAAGTGAATAAATCAAACTTATACGTCACATAATGGTGTCACGAGTTTATGGAAGCATAGCGATATTTTATGCAAATTCGGTGTGGACGGGGTTCAAAGCAACGGTCTTGCACGAAGGATCTCGTACGTGCATACACTATGTCGTGAATACGTATATCAGTAGCCAATAGGATGCAATGTCGATACGTCTGACACCCGGCTGGATGATCAGGAGACGAGGGCCGTTCGCTCGGTGGACGAGATCGCTTATAGATCGAGTGGCGAATATATGATATTGCTGCATCACGCCCATTATAGTCCATCTCGAGCATGGAAATTATGCGATCGTGATATGCATAGATAGGGGTACAAGGAGGGATTTTCTATTAAATATAGCAAGATTTTTACCGGCGTCTTATATAAAAAATTCAAGAAAATACCTAAAATATCGTATATAGGTGATTTTACGATCAGCCGGAGTAAAATTTGATCGATTTACCCCCAATAGAAACAAGACCCGAGCCGGGATACGGCCTGGTTAATCTGATTAAAAATTCAATTCGGGTTCTGGCTGGAATCCAGTCGGGATAGTTCGATCCCTTCGAATTCTGAATACAACAAGGTTAACCTGGTCGGGATCTGATCATAGCCCGGTCAGTATCTCAAATCTGGTCGGGCTGAAGTCGGGTAAGCGTGAGAGCCAGGCCGGATCCCGGATACAATCAGGGTAACCCGAATTGATTCCGATCAGAGCGCGGTTGCAATTTGTACTTGGGAAGTGCAAATTTCAAGTCGGTATTTCGACTAAAAACCTACAAATTTTTTTACATTTGGGGTTTTTAAAATTCTTTATGAGCATCACTTACTAAGAAATTATGTGGAATGAAGCAACAGAAAATAAGGGTAACTCAACTTTACTAAAAAAAACACCTTATTAAAACATCACACATGAATTAGGTTTATTTTGAATGTGTATACGTTGCAAAGAAAAAAAGGAGCGGATCACTATTAATTTGCATTTTATTTTGAAATCACCCACACATAATAATTTTATTTTTGTGATGCATCCATCAAAAGAACAGTATTAAATCAAAATAAGTTGATACACCTGTAATTGAAATGAATAAAATACGTTGCAATAAAATATGTAATGATTACGAGGTAATTTCAAATAGAGTATAATACATTTTATCAATAGAGATTTGACAGTATATCTAGTATGAGTTATAATATAAATTATATTTTCTGATAACAAGAGTACTTTTATGAGACCTTACCTAACATTGATAAGATTTGTATAGTTATTGATCATATATTTTAAAACAAAAGGAGCATTTCTCATACTCGAAATTTTTTAGATTTTATCAAACATATGAAACATTCTACCCAAATAAGAATTGTGGCATCGTTTCTTGTCAAATTTTGCTTTAAAAAAAATGCAGGCAATTAGCCACGAAAAATAAAGACGGATAGATGAAGTAATCCAGTTGATCTTGAAGAATCAAGTATTAAATCTTATTTAATCTTGGTTATATCCAGATCAATTTTATCAGTTAATTTGAATTAATTTATTTCGGGCATTACACTGAAAAAAATAAATCTTAATTTAAGACCATTGATGTGCTACATTTAAGATGTAACAACAAATAGCCCGATTATAAAAGGACAAACTTATGCACTGTAGATGGACTAATTTTAAGCCACTTTAATTTGTAACAATTTTAAGACTTATTTTTTTCTGTGTAAGAGTCAAATGGTGGTTGGCAGATAAATTTGTCACTGATTATAAATACTGTTAGGTGAGTTCTCCAAATAATTCGTAGGGAAAATGCATATGGTATTCTAAAATCAACGCCCAATTACTATAAGGATATCACAATTTTTGTCTACAGATCATATTTAGAATTTATTGTTCAAATTATGTGGTTTAATTTTAATTAACTTTTTTGTACCCCAACATAAGCCATATTTAGGAATGTTTGAAGATGTCTTAGATACCCATCAGAAAGAACTTTTAAACGATATTTAAGAAGACTTTTGGAGCGGGTTTAAGTGATTTCAATGTCCCTATAAATTGAAGATCCGAAGAAATGGACCTAATCGATGTTAACGTTTTAAGTCATAGGTACTTCTTAACGTCTCATTTATGTCTATCATAACCAAGGCGTTGTTTAGAGATATTTTAAGAAAGAGCTCACGAAGACCTCTTTAAAAAGTATGTGTTATTTCATTAGTTAGCAAAGGTTCTGATTCAAAAAGAATATTAGAATCAGAACCTTCTCTAAAATGAATTATAGAATTCAAAATATGTTGTGAGCGAAATCGCTAAACTACTGTTTCGATTTCCTCCTGAATTTAAAATAAACATTAAATGTTCAATTATTTTCAGATTCGGGCAAGATATTTTCAGTTCTACAAGTTCGGAAAACGTTACAACGCACTTGAACAATGATTTGCCTTTTCTAATATGTAGAATCGATGAGGAAAGGTAAAGAAAGTGGAAGACATGCAATAGCCTTTAAGAATGTTCTTTAAGCTTAAATGCTCGAAACTTGCAACGACATAAAGAATGATAATTGAAAATTTCTGGAATGTTGATAATTGTAAATAATAACACCCTGAAACTTTTTCGGAATATTATCGCCTATTTTATCGTTAAAACATTTCTTTGTGGCGCTCCCCCATCGGGTATCGAATTTTTGTTTTCATAAATACATGCCGAGTAAAGCACGATTATAATCATACCAGTAAAAATAAGCGATCGAGAAAACAGACATTGTTGTCAAATACGGTGATTTGATTCACAACATTGTTATCAAAACATTTGCTTAATTACAATAATTCGCGTTTCAAACTTATTCATTTATCGAATACACATTTTTACTTCATACTTGTTATCAGCAATTAAAATTATTAGGATGTACTTTTTTTATCACGGCGTATTGCAAATTTAGACTTGGTTATTATTTATAATCGGTGTAAACGCGTCCGATAGTTTATAGAAAATTACATTTTTCTCACTTGAGTGTTTCTGTTAAAAAAAACTGGTAAATTTTTAATGAAATAATTCAGAAAAATGTATACATTTCGAAATTTCATTTATATTATTCATTTCAATTAACTTTTTATTGCGTTTCATAAACACACACCAATATCCGTCCAAATTAGAAATGTTTTGGCCATTAATGAATACAAACGTTTCTATACAAATGTGAGTATATGTTGAAGGTGATATAGATAAGGTATACATTTTTTATCCGTAGACATTTGCTGATAAAATGTCGTTTTTTTAATTGTTAATCGTTTTTATGCTGTCGGAAAGATAACAACAAATTAAATAAAATGATATGAGTAGTGCGTCGACTTACATAATTCCAAGATGAACAATGTTTTATTCAATCATCTTCTGACGCCAACAACTATTGCTTTTACGATTATTAAGGTATTAAAATAATAAATCTCTCAAGATTTATTTGTCTTATTTTACTTTTACATTATGATCATAATCTAATTATCAATCCATTATATTTCATTTTGCCGTTTTCTATTTCTGGGTTGAATATTAAACGAATGAAAATAAATGAGTAATAAAACATGTACAGAGCCATTACATCAGAAAATAACTTGCCATTATTAACAATTATTATTTATTATTATTTATAATTTCTATAATAGAAACAATTGTGTACATTTTTTTATCGGATTTGGATATGTATAAAGTAATCTTTCGAAAAAGTGTGTAATCGTATCTGTACTAAGGAAACATACTAAAATGTAGGTAGCATCTAAGAGAATTAATAATAAATTTAATTAAATATTTATTAAAATTGCTAATATCACTACTTTTCCAAGTTCTTTACGTTATAACGACGGGTTATATAAATTAATGTGACTAATTAAAGGCGACATTATACTGCTGTTGATAAACATTGAAATAATTAATGGTTTATTAACATGTTCTATGAACAGGACGAAAACCTGTTAGAACACGAAGTAATAAACTAATAGTCTTGTCATTCTGCTTTTTTTCAGCTATCAAAAACTTCGTGTCATAGACTTTGAGTAGTATTTTTATGTTTCTTCGAAAGACGCTAAAATCTATGCATAATTAGTATATTGTCGTTTCGTGCTCGAGTACACCTGATTTATTATTCAAAATGACGTTTCTAAACACAAATCAATATAACCACAAATGCTTAAGAATTAAAAGATATGTTAAATGTTGATGTTTTCTACATATTCAAAATAACACAATAAAAATCAATTTAATTTATACAAATTTAAATAAAAATTTCTTGAATTATAAATTTTAATTGGTCACACGTTATACCATATTTAATTTATTTGCATTAAATTTACTGATAATTGATAAAATGTTTGGATTATTTTAACTAATACTCGATTCTTATTTCACATTTAGAGGGAAATAGGTTAATCCACTGCAGCATCGTGATAACACAGTTTGCAGCTGGTATACTGCCATTGTCAGGATAATAGTGAAATTTTCACTCTAAAATAGTAAAATGTTATCTTGACTACACTGTACTGTACCGAAAATCTTATTGCTCTCACCACAATTGTAGTTATTTAGTGAAAGAGGTAAGAGTATAAAGGTTTAAAATAGTGGACAAATTAATGTTTTATGGAGTTTAAACTTCAACTGCATAAATTTACTTTAAAATAAAACTAGTTTTTGAAAAATATTCTGGGAAAGTTTTGAAGTGACTGGTATATTCGAAATTTAAAAGAATTAATTTGAAGGACATTCAGTAACGATTAAATTTTATTTGATTCGAGGCTATAGTTGTGAAGAAATCCATATTTGTCATGTATATGTGCACGTTTCAATGTGGTTTTCTTTTGGGAATTATAATTTCGAATGATAATAAGTTACAAATAAAAATATCACTTTTAAATATGTTTGAATTAATTTAATTTTAGTTTAGATTAAAATTTGCTAAGATATACATTATTTCACGAGAAAATCTTGTCTCTTTTAATACATAATATTCCTCCAGAACTAGTAATATTCATTTTAAAATATTGTAAGTTACTAAACTAACAAATTAAATAAAATGTAAGCTTTAACATGAAAATCTATTATGCCATAATTTTTGTTTGTAATGTAGTAGAATATTGTTGCTTTAATTAATTAAGTAAAGCAGTTAATATTTATCAAAATTACCTGTAACAAAAATATAAATCCTGTGTCAAATTTTGTCTAATCTTGAACCTCGAATTTACTGACGACTCAAAAGATATAGTGACGTCTACAATTACGGGCAGATCTAATGATTAACTTAGATTTGAAAGCAATTGTGATTTCCGACCTAGGTTGTTAGATTCTTTTATCAAATCACTAAGAAACGTGTACACTGAGAAAATGTTAGTTGTAGAACTAATTTTATTGTATTTGGCTTCGTTTTACTGCCTTTCGTCTCTTAAACCAAAGAACATATTGTTTGGGATAAGAACGGGGACAGTTAAACCAACTAATTTTCTACTTTGAGTTAAAGAAGTCTAGTTAATGTTATTAGTTGGGCGTAGAATGTCTATTAGAAATACCTCATTTAGATTAATTAATCGTCATAATTAGTTTCATCCTATTTTCGATCTGAATTAAAATGCGGTAGTAAAACTCGGTGGAAAAAATATTTCTTTTTACGTTTTGCCCTCTTCAGAAAAGATCTATAAATCATAGTACTATATGCACCATGAAAAACTAAAAAAACCATAAGTTTGCAACAAAGGTAAAAGACGGAACAGGGGATACCTTTCTCTCGTAATTCTGCAGGATCTTTCAATTCTACAGAAATGAGTTGGTTTAATTCCTTATTTAGGAAAGAATTTAATTTCAGAACCTTCAATAAATCATGAGTCTGCAAGGTAGTACATTTACAAGAAAACTTTTACTGTGGACTTTTTAAAACAGATCAACTAATTAAACATTTGTCAGGGAAAAGTTTACGAAATGAGAACTTTGTTCAAAACAGTATTTTTACGTAAAACGAAGCTGCTAATGTTAAAGAGAGAGTAAATCCTTATGGAATAGCACCTTTCCATATAATCTCTCAACTTGTTCAAAAAATGAATCAATTGTTATAATATAAAACAGTAGTAATATAATGTAATAAAATAATGTTAAAATTACAAATAAGTAAAATTTAAATCTCAATATAAATATTGACGTTCATGATTCTTTAAGTAAACTGTTTCGTCCCAAAACGACAAAATTTGTCGCCAGTTTTCATCCTCCGTAAGTTTATGAATATCTTTGAGATATTGTTATGGAATTTAGGTTTGTTATAGTTTTTGGGTATGCTCTTTTTGAATCTGAAGTCCATTTTTCGATATCACTTTCCATTTTTTAAATATGGCCACTTAAAAGAAAGAAAACGTCGAAAGAGCGAAAACATTTTCAGTAAACTGCAATTTTTATTCGAAGAAGTTCCGGGATCATGTCAGGTCGCAGACTCTTGTGGCATAATGCCATTTTCTAAATATTGGTCAATATTAAGGTTTAAATTACAAAATGGCGTCCGCACAACGGCGCTATTGATTTTGATTTTTTTTTTGTTATTTTCGTTTTATTAAAATATTTCTGATATCTTGTCGTGTATTTTGATGAATATTTTTTTCTAGATTATTCTTGAGGTTGCTGAATACAAATCCGTTATTAAAGTTTGGAAATTGAAAATGGCGAATCCAATATGGCTAACCGAAATTTTCAAAAAATTCTCTGGTATTTAGTATATAGATGTTTTCGTCATAAGTCATATTTAATCGGCCATTTTGAATTTCCAAAATTTAATAACGGGTTTGTATTGAGCCACCTCAAAAACAATCTATATATTCCTCAAAATACATATCAAGATACCAAAAATATTTTAATAAAACGCAAATAACAAAAAGATTCCGCATAAATAAGGCCATTTTTAGGACGCCGAATACGAATTATTATTTAGTAATAAAAATTGCAGTTTACTGAAAAAAGTTTTTGCTTTTTTCCACGTTTTTTTTCGTTTAAGTAGCCGTATTTAAAAAATGGAAAGTGATATCCAAAAACGAATTTCAAATTCGAGAAGAGATACCCAAAAACTATAGGAAACCTAAATTTCATAACAACGGCGTAAGAAACCGGCGACAAATTTTGTCGTTTTGGGAGGAAACAAATTAAATTGTTACAATGGTGACATTAAATATAATTTTTTATAATTTTTTTTAACTAATTTTGCGATTTTCGAGAAATAAGGACCGAACTCTAGAGATATGTTCTTGGAGTTGAATTCAGGACATTTAGATTTCTGGTCTAACGATGTCTCAACTAAGGGACTTAGTTACGCCCGTCTCGGAGGTTTGCATCAATTATGTCAATATCTTCGGAGTGCAACTTCAACGTTGTATTTTTCCAGTTTCGTACACAATTTTTTGTATTAAATCTAAAAATTATTCAAAAAGTTGCTAAAACTCTTGATGAATGTAAATATAAAAATTATGTTCAGATAATTTGCTATTTTAGTAAGGATTCCTGATTATATCAAGAATTTTGCAGGTCATTGAGGGATGAACTGTTATATTTCTATATCAACTAGGTGTTCTGGATGTCTTAAGTAGGAATTTTTGTTATTTTATCCCAGCTATAGTTAATAAGAAAAAATTGATTTTCCGTCGCGATTTATTAAGCAGCACACATGACAATAAAAAATAATCGCGTTATCTTACACTTAAGAATGAAGATCACGCGCACGAAATATGCCTCGAACATTACTGCGCAAAACTAGCGATGCACAATACTACACACGTGGTTACTTAAGTTGACGAAGTAAATACCACAGAGATTTTAATACCCAGCTACTAGCGACTTTCTCGACAGCATCCGCGGTTCGAAATAATTTACAGCCTCGCAAGGAGCAAACAGATTTCATATATAGGCGAAATGCATTAAAGGAACGCTAGTCCGGGATCATATTTTCTGCAACAGCACCTCGTTTTCGCCCAGCTTTATCGCGTGTTATTCCCGTTTACGATCGAAACGCGTTAACGATATGAGCCACGAGAATGAGCTTTTCTGCGTTTCTTCGTGAAAACCTCCGCTTTACAGGCGACTGTTTTATGGTCGGTTTCTGCCGAGGAGCTTGCGTCTAATTGAAGCCGTCGTCGACTAAAGCGAGACGAAACAAATCGCACCGAGCTTTATACGAAAGCCGAGGACACTATTAACAGGGCCCTCCGAACCAGCTGGACAGACAAGTGGGGAAAATGGATCGCGGATATTTTCAGAATACGCATACCTTCGCAAAGTAAACATGGTGGACGTGCTGCGAATCATGCATCCCTGTTCTAGTAATCGAATACTATGCAGAAAGCTTAATGTGATAGTTTTCGCAAGCTCTCAATTTTGGTGTTCAGGTTGCTTCTTTATAATAGTTTTAAAGCTGATAAAGTCATCATAAAAAAATATCATAAATTTTTAATTTTGTTCAAATAGTTTTCATTTAGAATCCGATAATTCCTGATACATTTAGAAAAAAATAGTTAAAATAACCAGAAAAGATGATTAAATAGGCCCTTCCAATTTTTCTTTGGTTAACCCATTAACCCTTTCAGTCACAGTGGGTCTGTTAATATTGACCACCTTTTATTCACAATTTTTTCTGCATTTAAAAATCAGTTTCTTATATTTTTTACATTGTCATTGATTTTCTACATAGCTAAGGCATTGATTGAATTATAGATGTCACACATAATACTATAGTTTAATTAATTGTAGACAAGCATATATCAAAAAATGACAATTTTTCTGTTTTAAATCGTTTGTGACAAATAATTCCGCACAAACATATGCGGGAAACTTATTATTTAGACGTTTTTGGGGTCTCTGAATACGAATCTGATGTCGGTTTTCAAAAATTCAAAATGGCGGATCCAATATAGCGGACAAAAATTGAAAATCGACTGTATTACAAAAAAAGCTACTTAGGGGTTTCGAGGTCACTGAATACGAAAATGAAAATAGATTTTGAGGATTCGAAAACCTTCGAGTAACGTTTATCAAGCGATTACAGTAGACATTCAATTTTTTGTCCACCATATTGGGTCCGCCATTTTGAATTTCTGAAATCTAACTACAGATTCGTATTCAGTGACCTCGAAACCCCCTGAGTAACTTTTTTCAAGCGAATTCAGTCGATTTTCAACTTTTGTCCGCCATATTGGATCCGACATTTTGAATTTTTAAAAACTGACGTCAGATTCGAATTACGTGACCCCGAAAACCTCCCGAGTACCGAGTTTCAACCAAATTCAGTGAAAAGAGAAATGGGTGACTGAAAAGGTTAAGGGCCAAACGGACACTTTTGAATTGAAGTTTTCAACGTTTGTTGGTTATATCTTTCCGGGACTGAAAAAATTCTAGACCACTCATTTGTAATGTAAAATTGCTGGCACTTTTACAGCGATTTTGATTTGCATTTTTCTTAAATTTTAATCGCAGACTGATACAGCTCGTTAAATTGCAGGTTAGGCATGATAGGTCGAGAATTTCTTTAATCCCTGAAATAGATGACAAACAGACGTTGAAAACTCGCATGAAAAAGTGTTAGTTTAATCCTAAATAACCAGAACTCTGGTTGCTTTAACCAGAAATATTATTGGTTCAACTAGAAATATTGTTAAAATAATTATTTTTCTAATTAAACTGCCTAGAATTCTGGTTATTATAACAAAAAAAAAAGTACGGTCGTATTTAACCAGAACATTTTTTTGAGTGTATAAATTATAAATTGTTTTATTTGTTTACTTTAGAACAAAAAATCATATTTCAAATTAGAGGAAAATTATAAAAAATGAATGTTTTAAATAAAAAATTTCAGTTTTATTTTTGGAATTTAGTAAAAAATATAATGGTAAATAAACTATAAAATTTTATGTTTAACCACTTGATATTAAAATCGCTGTGTTTTCTTGATTTCATGTACTGAAATGAAAGACAATCATATTTCAAATTTGCGAGAAATAAATATCAAATAAGATGAATAAAAAATATTACTCAAAAATAGGAAAAAAATTATGTGAAAAGGATATTTTCTGTACTTTTTTACTTTAAAAAGAAAACATTCTATTTTATATTAGCATCGTAAATAACAAACAAATATAACAAATTCAAAATCTTGATTTTTAGAATTAAAGAGAAAAAGAGAAAGAAACAAAATTCAGAGATTTATTTTAGAAACTCAATTAATATTGCAATAGAGGATAAAAAGGACATACAATGAAAAATTTTATTTAATTTCTAAAAATTTAAAGGCAGGAATAGAAAAAATATTATATTTAGAGTATTTTATAACATTTGGATGCAAAGTCATAATGTAAATTTGGGGAAAAATAATAATGTAACTTATTTGTTTTTTTCTTGTTATTATTTTAAGCCTGGAAGAAATATTGCAAGATAAAGTAAAAAATAAGAAATTACCAAAAATAAAACACTACGTTTGTTAAATCTTTTTACGTTAGAGAAAGAAAAACCCCATTCGTGGAAAAATAAAAATTACGAGGAAACAAAGAAAAGCGATTTTCATTTTATTCCTGCATGTCCCTGTAATTCATATATGATTTTTACATTGAATTTATAAATACTTAAGAGAAACCGTAATCATTAATCAATATCCAAAATAACCATCAAATTTATACTTTTAATAAATTTAGCTGATTTATATTTACATTACACGACGGGTGATCAACTAATCTTCGACTATCCTCTATATCTTCTTGTTCAACTTGTTTTGATCTTGAAAATGATTATGAATTATTTAGGTAACGTTAGGCTAGGTTAGGTCACGTTACTTATGAATAGGTAACATTGTTGGAACAACTGCGGTAGGTTTTTTCTATTTGTTTTTTCCATACGCCATTGCATACCCGAATGAGCATTCATATACAATACTATAGAAAGAAAATTCATATATTCTTGTATGCACTCGTATATAATAGTATATAATTTCTATATAACAGTATATAAATAAATTTTATCCTGGAGGTTAATTTTGGGATGTTATGCAATTCAGTGATGCATCTAGAATTATTTAATGAAGTTCTTAAATATGAGTTAAATATTGAAATTTATTTATAGCATTTCAAAGCTCATGATTTAAACAGAAACTACTGGCAGTTAATCGTTAAGGTACGATATTTAGATAAAAGTGTTGTAAATAATTGTTAAATAAGATTCAAATATTTGTATTATTTGATCTTTAAGCGTATATATTTAATAAATATTGCTGGTGTGTTACCATGAATACTCAACACGACATAAAATATTCTAACGACGCTGTAATGAAGGAAAGTTGTAATTAAATGATAATGCTTAATTAATAGATTAAACTTAATTAAATTTTTCCCGAAACCTTATTGTTAATAATTCAAACTTAGAAATCAGTAACATAAAAGCATCAGCTGTTATTCGGTGTTCGCCTGTTTTCCAATTTGACGATATGCGTTTCGTTTGTGTACCTCAGAGTTCAGACATTAGCTCTTTTTATCGATGGCGTTTACGTCCACGTCTGTCAAGGCAAATAAATATAAGATACGAAAAGGGACGAATTAAAAAAACACTGAAAGTAGAACACGTACGTGTTGTTTTCTTTCATTTCTCTCCCAACAAGATTTGGACAAAACACAAAAAATTGCCGTTTATGACGAAATCAGCCACATGTACCGGTCTGAGAAACCGGTCGACGACCTAATCGCCCTCTTTCTTTTTCTACTTCCGAATCATCAAGGACGCTAAAGATAATTTCTAACCGCGGAAATAAACAGCTACATTCTTATGTTTTCTATATTTCGACAAATTGCAATATTTTAGTACATTCATCAAATCTGCGGGAAAACCAAAAATACTTAATTGAATAACTTTTTTGTTTAACTTTTAAAATATTATACAATCCAAATATACTGGACCCGTTATATCTCTGTATGAAATGGCCAAGAACGAAAATTTTTGTTTGCTACTTAACATTCTCCAGTCTTATTTTCGATATGCGGACTGTTCATGTCTTTTGTTTTTTGTTTGGGATAAAAATGTATCGCTGTGCACCTTTCACTTTAATGACTCAGCACGGATTGAAGCCATTATTAATTAAATAACGGTCTATTTAATTAAGCATACAGAAATCCTACCCATCTGTAAAATCCACACAGAAAGCGAAAAATATAAAAAAGCAAATTCTTTTAACAAAACGTAAAATTACGATGATACTCGAATGGAATTAATTTAAATCCAAAAAAAGCGGGTGCAAACGGTTCACGTGATTTTGAAAAATGCACAAGACAGCGATATCTTTGTCAAAGGAACCACCGCTTTGATGACATTATACTACGGTTCAATTATTTCGGTCCTTTGACGAGTTTTATCGTGATTTTCTTACCGAGATGACGATTGCTTCCATTTTACTGTATGATACTCACACGTATGTTCCTTCATTTTCAACTCGTTGTTGAATAAATTGAACAAAAAGAAGCCCCTAATATATGACGGAAAAAATTTAATACGTGAGGGAATTGGACTGTGCCAGTAATTGGATACATTTTAACGCAGACAAAATTAGTGGTTACAGTTAAATCAATTAATCTCATATCGCAATTATTTTCTTACTTCAAGAAAACTTTTTTTGAATCTAAAATCATGCAAGCAGAGTAAGTTCGAATCAACTAAGTTTAACCAAGTAAATATTTTTTAATACAGTACATTTTTCCAACCGTGGTTTCAATTTGAAAAAAATTGATATATTTTAACGCCTATCGCGACTGTTTTATTATTGATTCTATTGTTCTATTACTAGTTTATGTACAAATAATTTCTATGCACCTTTTTTGCAAGGTACATTTGACACTTTTTGTCTTCATAGTTACTAAAGATTTAATCTTTCTCTTTAGTTTTGAATGAAAAACAGTCTTGTACATAAATAAGGAAAAGATTGCCTAAATTTCGATCCAATTTGAAAAACGAACAATAAAATTAGGTATGGTGTTAGAAAGTCGATCTCATAAGCAGTTAATATCATCAGATGGTGCTCTACTTTCTCATTTAATTACTCGCCTTCAAAAGCTTCAACACAAAGAAATGCAGCGAAGATGTAGTTAGTAAATCTTTCTTTACTTAAAGTAGTTTACTTAAGTGAATTAAGTTATTATTGTTAGCAAATTGTATATTTAAGGAAATCAATATGAAACTTAATAGAAAATAATTAAGTTTGTGTATGAGGGCATGCTTTGTTGCAATAAATTGCAGTGATTATATAAGTAAAGATTAAGACAGTGCTATTGTTATTATTATTCTGGTATGGTTATAAAAACGAAACTTTTTCCATTAAACTTGTTAAAACATCACTAAATTAGTTCAATCAATAACAGCCAGAGCAACCACATAGATCAATATAGCAACCAACATTTCGTAGCAATCACCTAGATTTTTGACAACAACTTTTCGACTTGCACCAAAAAATAAACTTCATTTTCTGACAATAATGTCATCTGATATAGTACCAAATGTGTTTGGTTATTTATGGTTTATTTTATATTTGGACAATGTGAATATGGATATTTGATCGGACACACAAGTGTGAATAAACGCCTTTAAGTCCCAAATATGCATAATTTGCACACGGATTTCAGCATCGTTTTATTTATACAATAAAAATTGTTTAAAAATGGAAACATCTATATCCGACTAGTTTTGAGGTCGCTCTTTCGATGAGCGCTACTGAAATTTTCGAGAAATAACGTACACCACATTTTTTTTACAAAAATATGGAAAAAACGCGATTTTTTAGCCACAATATTTTTAAATGCATTTTTAACTATGATACCAGTTTCAAATCACATTCTGACCTATCAGAAACATGTTCCTGATTTGTTTACTTCAAAATTATACATTCGCATATATTTATTTATTTTATTTTTCATTTCAAAATCGCGTCTGAATGTTGACAATATTGTTGAAATTGAAGTGATTGCTATTATTTCGAATATGATAGGTTTTCTTGTGGTAAAATCATAGAAATAAATTATTACGAGTTTGGCGTGACCTATTTTGATTTATGGAAGCAGTAGTATCCCATAGATTATTAATTGGCAAATTTAACACCAATTTTGGTTATGTCAGAACTCGAAATACACATATTTCTACTGAGCACGTGGCAGTCGCCATCTTGAAATAGGATTTTATGGGATATTACTGCTTCCGTAAATCGAAACAGATCATGCAAAACTCGTAATAACTTATTTGTACGATTTTGCTACCAATAAAACCTAGAAGATCCGAAATAATACGAATTTCATAAATTTCAAAAACAATCAACGTTCAGACGCCATTTTGAAATGAAGAACAAAATAAGTAAAAATATGTGAATAAATAATTTTGAAGTAAACAAATCGGGAATACGTTTCTGATATGGTAGAAGGTGATCTGATACGGGTATCATTGTTAGAAATGCATTTAAAACAAAAATTGTGGCTAAAAAATTGCGTTTTTTTCAATATTTTTGTAAACAAATGTGGTAAACTTCATTTCTCGAAAAGTTTTAGTAGCGCCAATCGAAAGATCGACCTCCAAACTAATCGGGTTAAGAGTTAAATAATAATTCAACAGTAAAAAGATCTGTCTGTCATTTCGGTTGTTATAGTGTTTACCGAGATCATTTGCCATCTTGGCAAATCGACATGTAACGTAAACTCAACCGATTCGGTTGCAGTAACAAAACTTTTTCAATCAAACTCTTTCAGCGTTAATATATTAGGCATTATTTTGCTTGGAGATATTTTTGATAAATAGGTCGGAAGAATGAAACTCGACTACAAAAAGTAAAAAAATATACGTCTGCCACACAAGAGCCCAGGGCGTCACTTAAATTAATGAATTACGCGCAACAAGACAACAGAACTTCACAGTTTATAAATCAGCGGGTGCTGGTTTACGTATATACACGCTGGTCGGGAGCCATTCTTTTATTCGCATGCATTTAGGAAAATTTCAAGCGGCACTTGCTGTATACACGTGTGCAAAGTTAAACAGAGCCTGCCAACTTTCGACGCGAGAACGCCTGATGCTCGAGACAGCTTGGAAATATATTGCAATAGCGATGACGGATTTTTCGCGGTTCGATTGAAAATTGCATCGAGCAAAACGGCAAATTTGCATCGATCGATTAGTAATTACATTGGAATAAATGAAACTTTGTAAATATTGTTGCTCTCCCTTCGACTGAAATTAATGAGCGCTTATTTTCATTTTTCGAGATGGATTCTATTTTGCAAGTAATTTGAATTTTGTAGTTAAAATAGAGAACGACCGAAATGTAAATGTTGCCGTGGTATTGTTTGTTTCGTCCAGAATAGTAAAAATCTTACTTTAAAATAACATTGCAAATAAAAAATGTAGATGGCTCTCACCTCAATTTGTATATAAATTGATTCAGCAGCAAGTAAGTATTATTACACTATTTCATTGCATACACAGAAAAAAATTCTGAGCTGATTTGACTACTTTTTAACTACTGAAAGTATTTCAATAGGTCCTCAACGGAATTTTATAGGTTATAGTTAAAACCATAAAGGAGTTAAATCAACAAAAAATATAGTTATGGAAATGATATTTTGCCAGTTAATTCTACTGCATTTAAAAACATTTTTTAGAGTCTAACTACGTAGCAGACTAAAAACTATTCAACATGCTGGAGCGGTATATTTTTAATTGAATTTAGTAGAATTACGTTTTTAGTTGATTTAACTTCTTTACGGTACTAACTACAACTTAGCAAATGTTCTTGAATCGTATCGAACTATTCTGCGTGGTTAAAAAATAGTCGAATCAACTAAGAAATTTTCTGGAACTTTTTATAGGGGATTTATTTTTAATGCAGCTATTGGCGGTTGCTTTTTTATTATATTCGTACATGCCTTTTTGAGTTTTATGCAAAGTATCGCATTCTTGATCTCCAATCATTCGGAATATTTTTTCGTTTACTCGGTAAATAATATTAACTTGAGTAAAAATAGTAAAATTAACAACATAAACAAATTTATAAAACAAAAAAGTATTTCTTTTAACTAGTCTCGACTCAACTTCTCAATGGTAGTTGAATTTCTCATGTAAATTTTTCTCAGTGTAGTTACATTCCACACATTATCATTGTTTCATGAGAACAATTCTAGTTACTGTAAATAAATACTGTAAGTAAATGAATAAAAATTATTAAATTGCAAAGGTCAAATTCAAGAAAACTTTAAAAAAAAAATAATGAACACGCTAAAAAATTAAAAGACAATTACATGTTTATTTACATAAATTGAAAAACATCATTTGTTCCAATGATTTTTAGGCCAGTTTATGTCAAAGGTAGTTTGGTACCGAAAAGTTTTTGGCTTTGAAATTGTAAAGGGGAACTTTAATTACAACATCCATTCCCTTTTGTGACTAATTGTAAAAGTTTAGGATGTTTTGGTGAAATTTATAACATATATGCGATATGGGTCCGTGAAGTGGAGTATGAACATTCTTTTTAATTGCTGTTTAATCATTTTTGTTTTATTCTTAGTGTTGGAAATTTTCCAGAAAATTTGAAACGAATTGAAAACAAAATATTATTCCTATTTATAATGTGCTTCAGTCAAATTTATACTTGTTTTAAATTTGCTTATAGTATTTCTACGCAGAAAAATCATTAGTAGATTCTATTAAAAAGTTAAGTAACCTTTACTGAATAGAATTTACGTAATATTATTAATTTTCTTCGCTTCAAACCTGTTATATATTTTAGATTTATATTAAATACTTAATGATCTCCAATTATTCAATAAAACTTACTAATTATCGTAAATTTTCATAATTTTTGTGGTTAATAATGACTACGTCAAATGTTTTTTTTTTATAAAATTTTGTAATATTTAAACCGCTTTTTAGGAAAATTTTCTTCTTCATTGGTACTTTAACTTCAAATGGTATTATTTAAAGTTTGAAATACTATTTATGGAGAAATTGTGATAAATTTTACTATCCGTGTAGATAAAAATCCTATTATGTTAGTATTTTCTTACAGTATAAAATACGATTTTAGTTAACCGATGATTTAAAAAAGTCCGTATCATTCGACATTATTTGTACAATTTCATTGCTTGACATCATAATCGGCTTTTCATTTTGCTTTACCGTTAAGATATAATTTAATTTAATTTAACCCGTTATTGCAGAACAACCATTCAAAAGTTTCATTTCATTAAATAAAAAACTACAAATGTCGCTCAGTTATTTCAGCGAACTATTAAACTTAAAAATGTAATTTCTAAAACATTAATAAAGGAATTCAGAAATTTATTGGCTACTGATTGGTCGATGGAATGTGTTAACATCTGACATTTGAATGCTATTGTCTAAAAAACACCTGCCTATAATATTGTCTACATGTCATTACTTTAATTGGCAAGTATGTGGTGCATTATTTCATCATCAGAATAATGGAACAGTTGTAACTGCGGAATAGAATTTAAAGATGTTTCTCCATATTATTAAAAATATATAATTGATAAGAGAAACAAATTTAAAAAATTTCAAAACAAATATATTATTTAGTATTTTTTCATTTCAGTATTCGAAAAATTAATGAACCACAAAACATTCGACGTTGTAGTAATATTGAAATTGTAGAAATGTATATAAATAACTTGCTGAATGTAAAATGTCGATTAAACTGATAAATTACGCTTATTTATAATATTTTTTTCTAACGTTTTGTACAACTAATCACCATTTTTCAGATGTTTCGACTAAACGTATTACTATTTCAATTATTTACATCCTAAGTATGAGATATGACATTAATCCTTTTGACGTTTCAAATAAATTAAGTAAAAAAAAGGATCTGGATTACAATATCGCATTTACAAACACACACGATTTCAGTCATATTTACATGCTCGTTAGTTAAAAATATAATGAAGAGTACACAAATACACATGTCACTTTCGGCATGGACTGAAAATTCTATTAACTGAGGTTCCAATTGAATTTATTTTGAATAACTTATTATTGCGTAAAAAGTCTTAAATTTAGTCTTTGTTGTATGACTGTTTCCGGTGTTCCGAAAAAATCTTCCTCATTTATTAATATACGGATTAATTTTGTCTCTTGAGATTGGCGTACAAATAATTGATCTCTTGCATATAATTAGCATGAAGGTTGCTAACCTCCAAAGTAAATTTAATTGTGCTGATAATAAAAGCCAGACAATTTAAACATACGGCGCGTCGAATGCATCGGTAACCATATCGTCTGATTTTAATTAATTTCTGGATTAGTTTAGAGGATCTATTCCATTATAAAGTTAATAAAATTATAAAATATAAGACGTTTTTTCATAACTTAATGAAGACTCGCAACGAATGCTATAAAATGTTAGGGATTTAAATTTAAGATGTTTAAACAAAAAACACAGAAATCATCTTATATAATTCAACAAACAACTGCGAGATATTTTATCTGTATGTTTTATTTGGTACCTTCACTATGAACTAAATTATTTTAATGTTATTTCCAACATCATATATTTATTTCGTACAATTTACCGAAATTCTTTCGGCTTATCGTAAAACATTTGCACATTTATATTCGCTCTTGTTATTTAACGTACCATCACTGTTGTTTAATACCTTTAAAATTCTGAGAAATGTGTTGTCTTAAATAAATTTGAATGCGTGCAGTATTAGATGTGGAATTTTTATGTGTCGTTGCATCAATTTATTGTCCATAAATTTTGCGTTATCGTTTCGAGATGCGTGTTAACATTGAACAAGCGATTCTCAAAACTAACAAGCGTAGTAGATAATTTTTTCCATAAACGATATACAACAAATAATATAAAAGATACAACCAACTTTCTGAATTCATCGTAATTAAAAATCTTATTCACAAAATAGTAGTCGAAACTATTTTTGGAGGTAAAATACGAGGTAATCTCCGTTCGATAGTTTATGCGAGCTCGTAAACTTATATAAGTTAAACTAGTTAGGTGGGTGTCGGTTAAGGACGTATCGTAGTTTTTCTTGTCACCGGAAATGTACTCCCTTTTCCCATCGTCAATTTACCCCGAGATTACTCGCAGCTGCGAGAAAAGACGCTTTTATTACATAAGGGTAAAACAACGGCTAGCGATAACAACGCGGTTCTATAAATCTCGTGGATGCAGAAGCCCAGCTTTGTTCTGGCTCTATCTTATCTCTGCACGCGTCTGTTTGCCGTAGATTAGGCGCGAATTTTCGACGAAGCTGCCGTTCACTCGAAGGTGAATTGCAACTGCTGCTGCTGCTCGACAAGAGAAAAAGAAAACGAAACAATGAATAAATGATAATGAGACAAAAAACAAAAGCAATTATTCCTAGACCGATATATCGACGGTATCTTTAGACGATTTGTAAACCTGGCACAAAATGTTACCCAAACTACAGGAAAATAGTCACTGCTCGAACCAAAAGACTCACATGTCACAAATCAACAAAACAAAATTTTTACAGAAAATTTTCATAATTTATCAGTAAATATTGTAAAGTAAACTTTACGGTGGATAAATTATAAAATTGTTCATATTTGATGAAATTGATTGATTTTCAGTGCCATTTAATTTTGATCGTTTTGCATTCGAATTTATTTGAGGCAAAGTGCGAAGATTGATCGATTACTAGCCACCACGGAAATAGCAACTAAAAGAAAAAGACGAAAATCCGCGATTTATCTCCAAGCGGAATATTTTTCAACTTTCATCTCCGTTTGCTTTATTGACATGACCCGAACGCGCGCAGAGGTTGCCGGCGCTATCCGCTTTCGAGAAAACAAATTGTGAGTAGGAATTGAGTTAAATATTTTTTTAGCAGTAAAAGGAATTTCGCACGTGCTGCAGTCACTTGGCCGAACGACTGTCGCAATTGGCATAAAGCAGGTCGCACGACCGACGGACTACGGAACAGAATTCAAGATTTTATATTATCGATTGCTGCTCTCGAACGCGTACTTTTATACATTTAATGCAGGTTCTTTTCCGATAAGATAGCGAGAAATAAAGTTCTACTTCGTAAAGACTAAAAACTGCACTTAACTACTAATATTTTCATTAAAAAACAACAATAAAAAGCACCGTCTACTTTGCTGCAAACGGAAACGTTAATTTGTAGTTGGATATTTTGGAGAACCGTTTTTCACGATATCATATTTTTGTTTTTGGAAATTTTTGTTAAAAAAGTATCGTGTAATCAATAATTGAGCTGAAGGGTGAACTTAGTATGTGTAATAATTTATATTTCACACAGATTTAATTATTATTTCTTGCAAATAACAGTCTTTTTTAGTTTTCATAACTATCCTTTTGAACATCTCATATAATATAAAGTTTTCCAGAATATTCCCAGAATTTAAGTAACAAACTCGGGTGCAGCTCAAAAACCCGACAAATCACAAAACAGACACTTCAAAAACCCGACATTAAAAAAACAGATATTAAAAAAAACAGACATTCCAAAAACAGAATTAAAAAACCGGACATTTAAAAAAACAGACTTTTAAAATGACTGGTTTGGTTTTTTAATGTCGGTTTTTGAAGTGTTTTTTTTTGGATTAGTCGGGTTTTTCAAAATAGATATCGAATGAGGCGAGAAGGGTTGCACCCGACAAATCACAAAACAGACACTTCAAAACCCTGACATTAAAAAACCACACATTTAAAAAAACAGACATTAAAAAACAAAAAATTTCAATAAACAGACATTAGACAGATACAAAACAGTCAGACATTTCAAAATTCAGAGATTCAAAATATCTTATATTTTTTCAAATGTATGATTTTTGAATGTATTGTTTTTTGAAGTGTCCGTTTTGTGATTTGTCGGTTTTTTGAGGTGCATCCCTGGATTTAAATGAACGTATTTTAAAATGTCTTTTATTTGAATGTCTATACTTTGAAATGTCTGGTTTTTTAGTATCTGTTTTTTTAAATATCTTGTTTTTTAATGTCTGTTTTTGAAATGTCTGGTTTTTGAATGTCGGGTTTTTGAAGTGTCGGTTTTGTGATTTGTCAGGTTTTCGTGATGCACCCACCAGACATTTCGAAAACAGAAATTAAAAAACCGGACACTTCAAAAATCAGACTTTTAAAATATGTCAGGTTTTATGAAATGTCTGGTTTTTTAATGTCGGGTTTTATAAGTGTCTGTTTTGTGATTTGTGGGGTTTTTGAGGTGCACCCGTGACGTTTGGTTTTAATAGTAATAAAGTAATATTAATAAAATTCTATAATGTTTTACATTTAAACCAGAAGTAAAGAATAATTATCATCAGATCATAAACTTTCTCGAAAAATACTCGATATCCGTAAATACAGCCAGATCACCATAAATAAGCAATTCTTCAACTTCGGGAGATATTTTACAATTCCATAATTTATTTCTGCAAAATACGATACATTAATTACTTCAGTCAAGTTATGCATACTAAGTCTGGAAAGATGATAGATTCTTATTCAAATTTTACAATGATTACATGTCGAAAATCGCTCTTAACAACCACGGCCTTTACAAGATGGTTTTGGGAAATCACGTTGGTAACACAAAGTTTGCTAGAATGTTCTTGAACTTCCAGAAGCAGGCTATTTAAAATAAGGTATTCTTGAAATATATTAAAACGAACAAGCTGTATAGAATATTCTGGAAAATTCTAGATTTATATACAATTTTTATTTTTTACATGTAAACGAGAAATGTTCAGATATTTCATGTTAAACATTCTATAAATTATTCTAAAATATTCTTAACATATAACGATTTATTTTGCAAAATATCATGTGTGGTATTGCATCATTTAATGTTCAAACTTAATAAATTAAAAAACTTTACGTTGATTGCACATGAAATAATAAATTCTTAATATAAGAATTTACTCATGGAGTGTAGAAATTTTTCAAAATAATTCCTTAATATAATAGAGTATTTAATATTTACAGGAAGTATCCTAAATGTTCTGGATATCTTATTTCTCCTATATTTGTAGATCAAATTTTTCATTTGTAAATATGTAGTACATTATGCAACAATGATGTAATTAGTGATGATGAACGAGTGCGAAGTTTGTCGCGACATTTCGATATTGGTCCCATGTTGCAGAAGGTTTTTCTTAAGACAGGGGCTCGAAAATTTGCGCCCGAAGATTTCACTGCAGGGCACAAAATCGAGTTTTACGCCCACGGTAATTAAATAGACACTTACTGAAGTTTAATTTCACTTTTTTGATTGGGTAAATGTATATTAAAAACATTTGAACTTTTTAGTAAAATAACATATAATACATTTACTCTTGAATTTACCTATTTATCGCCATTCTTACACTTGGATTTGAAAAAATATTTTATTTCTTCTATCAAAAATATCGTGCCCTTTTAAGAAAAGAGGAGTTGCATTAAATCTACAAATAAATTTCATTTTACACCCATTATAGAATACTTTCATTATTATTTGTATATATATATTTTAAACGAATACGTTAATTGCAAAAACTGTTTAATGTAACTTATAAATATGTATTTAGTAATTAGTGGTGATAATGATGAAATTGTTTCTGCTTTAACAAGATTTGGGACGAGATTATCACCTTTATTCATACTCTTTAAATTTCTTAGATTGATAACTCTTGACGGGTGAAACGTCACTTTTAATTGAGTGAAAACTAACTCAGTCTGGCGTTTAAAATGGAAAAATTTACTTTTTTACTGTAGTGCCTCCATTTATACTCCTCAATGAGTACATTCTCATTCCAATTGATTTAAAAATTGGACTAATTTTGTCTTATATCTCTGTCCATGTCGATGATGTTCATATCAATAAAAAATACTTGTACACTCGAAGGAATGGAATATGGCATTGATATTCATGGTTTTAACATATCTTGGTTTACATGTGAATGGTTTTCTGAAATCTAATCAGGGATATATAAATTAATATATGAACACATGATTACAATGATTAACCTTGTCATGGACTAAAGAATTATATTGTTGCATTATAACTCTCAAAATTCCCTTAAGGTGAACACGACATTAAAATGGCGGAGTTGACCTTAAAAGCACGTCAGAATTAAGTTCATATGATTTTCAGAGAGAATTCACCATTACAATTACTCCGAAATGAAAGGAATAACTTTAAAGTTAATTTCTTATGGGCATCTTGAAAATAGTTTGTTGATACAGACAAAGTCCGAAAATCATTCAATAGATCAGATTCGTTTCATGACATTTGAATGTTAATAATTTATAATCTTTACAATATGTTCTGAACAGTAATAACATTCGATATTATTTGTTTAACTAATTCATTTTGCTTAAGTTATTAATAAAAACCTTTGTATTATAAAAATGCGAGATCGTTCATGAATTGGTCCATTTCTAACAGATCAAAAAACTTTCATTGTTTTTGTTTTTTAATTCGCTTTTATATATTAGAACTCATTTTAATAAATGGTCATGTAAGAAGTCTAAGTTTTTAGTTATAAAAGATATTTTTAAAAAATCGGTCTATTGGTTTATGAAGATATGTAATTGACCAGACATGTGGGCTTTTCATGTACTGGTATCTCGTAACGTTTACCTAATGCTTTGGTAACTTATAAGATTCAGCTGTCAGATTAGGAAATTGAAGTTACGCAAAACTGCTCTCAACAATTCATAAAAGAAGTTACGTAATTTCAACAAAAATTAATTGGGTTCGATAAAATACGAACCATAAGAAAGACATAACATCCAACGAACTAGTAAAAAAATACGGCAATTTCTGTAAATTTGTTATAGTAATTGACAATTAGTAAAATATATTTCGACTTAGTTTTATTGTTCATGTCGAAGAAAGTTGTAATTATTATTTGCATAATAGACGACACTGTTGATAATTAAATAATTAAATATACAATTTATACACAAAATATGTAAGCTACAAAATCTAATCTCACTTGTTCTTGCAGCATGTCATAATATTGTTTTTATTTCAAATGCTGATATCACTTAATTTATCTCTCATTTCCTCCAATTCTAATTTCCTCATTATCTCCAATTGTACCCGAACATAAAATTATCGTATTTCTCGTTATTGTCTTATCTCTTTGGACAGAGTTGTGCAAAAAAAGGTCTCGTGCACGTGTGGCATTAATAATAACAGAAAGTCGCATTCGATTTCGAATTTGACCCCCATGATTATTAATATACCTGTCGTCGTCGTATTTCTCATGTAAACCGAGACGGTGTTTGTCGATGGAAGAGGCTATCGTGTTTGACAACAAAGATATTGGCGATAATTGTCGATAATAAATCGATAAGTCGAAGACAAACGACGGCTTGACCTACAGTCGAGTTTCACGGCTGCGAGTTGAGAACCGTCGTAATAACTGTACACGAATCAGCGAATACGAAAGTCACATGAAAGGAATTTGCACGTGATTCTTTAGGACGGTACAATTTCTTGCACATTTAGACCGAATGTCGCTTTTTTTGTCAATAATGGACTTTTTTTAAGCTTTTGAATTTTTGCGTTAGTCGTGCATAATTGTCGGCGGACGTAGTTCCACGTGACTATCGTCGAAATTCATCTGCGCAAATGACGGGTAATTAGTGAGTTACATCTGACCTTCAACCGGATGAATATTCGGATTAATGGGACGTCGTTGAAGCGAGTGTACCAAGTCAAGACAAATTTTTGCAGCTGACTGCTACATGAATGATTTTAAGTTAATTTGTATAATTGAGGTGTAATTAAAGTTCTTGAGGTAGAAAGACTGTCAAATATAGTAATTAATAAAGCAATTAAAACTTACTTCAACAACGATTGACTAAAATGGAATGAAGCTAAAAGTATCCAAAATTTTATGTCATGTTACAACATAAGATGTCTAGCTACAAAAAGTATGAAAACTTCGCATGAATATTTGTATATTTAGTAAGTGATTTTCAAAATACGAAATATTAATTATTATTTCAGTCAAGACACGAAATTCATCTAACACAATAGGTACACGAAACATGTTTGCGGATTCTTTACGAATCTTCAAGGAAAACGCAAGATAAATACATTTCGAAGTCTCAGTTTCTGGTAAAACTTTAAATGAATTTACAACCTAATTATATTTATCTACGAGTAACAAACTTTTAATGGAAAACTCGAACCGAATCTGAGTCTAAAAGAAATACGAGTGCTTGCTCGATACATCGATGATGGTTCAAATATTAAAATTTTCACTTGACATTTAGCATACGTTCCTTACGAGAAAATTGAACATGGGTTTTGGTGTAGTTTTTATTTCTTTACTCATTTAGTTTGGTGATGTTTTAAAATTTACAGCTTTCAAAACGGAGACAACAAAGGGTACAGTTAGAAACCGGTCTTTTTAGGGCTTTGCGTCCACGACCTTCGACATATTCTGTCAATTCATAGGTAAGTTACATGTCAAGGCGGTTGTAACATTTTTTTTGATAGTTCAGATTTTTTACTTTAAATTTAAGTTTTAATGTACTACTTAATTGTTGCTATATGTTTATGACGTGCGGAGTAGTGATTATAGGCAAGTGTCATGTGTCTGTCATTATTTAATTATTCATACTTTTTTACTTCTAACTGCGCTAAGTAACTAACATGATATCCCAACAAAAAAATGTTAAAAAGAATGTCTTAAGAATGTAGAGAAAAAATAATCGATATGAGTTAAGACAATGTAATGCGTAAATTCGAACGTAACAAAGAAAGCATTAATTGCTATTAAGGACGTTTTTGTTTTCATTTTGGTGTAACTGAATTGTAGAAAGTTTCTTCAAAACAAAAATAAATTATTATACATTCGTGTTTGAACAATTTCTTGCTGTATAAATTAAGGCTGAAATGAAAGCTAAAACTTTTTATCTCAAATCATTTCATTGCACAGTTTAAAAAAAAGTATATTCGAACCATATCATATTAATTTGTCTTTATTTTTGGTGTGTCAGACATGATGCAAAATTATTTTTGAACGTGAAATTATATGTATTATTTAACAATCTCATGGTTCTAGTTTCATATTGTTCCGTAATTGTTTAAATGGTCTATTTTTTGTGAATGTCTTTGTGTATTGGATACAATGAACAGTTATTTAGAATTGGAAAATTCGATTTTCGGATGCCGATGAGTCATTTTTGTTGCATCTGATAATAATGTCAATAGTTGTAAGGTAATATTTTGTTATTTTTCATTATTTTCAAAAATATAAAATTATCTTAAAATATATTTTAAAGCTTTTATGCATACAGAACGTTTAGTGCTGACGTTAAATGGCGAAATTTTGAAAGTATTTTCAGCTTTCGATAATTTTAATTTTGATTGTTTTTTTTTAATTTCGAAAATTTCATGAAATAAAACTCATTTTTTATAGATTGAAAAATGAGTCACCATTTCATATATTGCATATTAAAGAAAGAGATTTCACACTTGGAGAAGGAAAACTCAGTCATTCAGGCGAGGAGTTCAGTTTTGTTTGAGAGTTTTGTAAAAAACTAAGAGGAACATGAAATGCCATATCGATCAATAAATATTAAAAAGAAATAAACCATATCTTTTCAAAAGAATATTGTGCATTTTGACATGAATTTTATTGCGCAATTTTCCGATTTGTTGACACAGAATTCATATTATTATTTACATCATGAACTTGTAAATAAAGCAATTTAATTTAATAAACAATTACAATTACTTTCCGAAGAAAGTCAGATAGCGTATAATAATAAAATTAGTAATACTAAGAGAAATTGTATAGAAAATTCCTATTTTTTTCTAAACTTTCTTATTCTTTCTACCCTTGAAACGTCTGGAAGTTAAAATTCAGTACTTACAGTCAACATTAAATCCTTATAAGTAAGCGTTCACTCTTTTATCAGAGTTGCTCAATTTTCAATCCATATTGAGTGAATTTTCACTCTACAAAATTTAGAAAGAAAAATTAGCACAAATCTAAATATAAGAATTTACTAAATTAATAGTATTTATTGAGATAAATGATGGCCCCTGTCAAGTCCAAGTGATTCGAATCAAATTTCCCATACAGTGTCTTTCTAAATTTCTAGGAATGAAAATTCACTCTTTTTGTGTGAAAATTGAGCTGATCTACTCGACGAATTAATTATCACTGTTAACGAGTGAACACGTCACTCTTTAAGGCGTGAAAACATAATTTGCATGCAGTGGATTTTCAATTTAAGGAATGAGATTACACCCTGTCACTAACGGGGCTTAATTTTCACTCCATAGTGTGAATGTCCATAATAAGAGATTGGTCTGTGTACGTAGAAGAATTATGCCCACTAAAACGCTTATAATTTATAGACGTTTCAGGAATCGTAAACATTTTGGAGTCATCGCCTCACCTGACAGCTTGAGCATTGAGAAAATAGATGTGGGCATATAATTATAGCAAGAAAAGGGTGTGATGCTACTTTATTTAGCATTAGATACTTTTTGTTGTATTAAATACATAATATTGTGTTTCCTAATTCAGATTTGAATAGGCTTAATACAACTTAACAAATACAATAGGAATTCTGTAACATGTTTGTTTACAAATTTCCAAGGTGTAATAGCATTAATTTCTCACTCATAACAAATAACAGTTATTCCGAATAATGATTTAGAAAACCCCTAATTCTAGATGACTCTCATTTCACTATTTGGGGATGGAACTTTCAATAAATTAGAAAATAAATCATTCGTGTGATCGACCAAAAATGTTACATACACGACATTGTACTATTGATGTGGTCAGGGTATGTTTTGATACCAGAAATGGATCTAATCCCACTTTTAGCAGTTTTATATAGTTTTGTGACATCAGATATTACAGCTGCATTTACAGCTGTTTATTTCTCTCATTGAATGGTAATTTTTGAAAATGAAAACTCTCAATAGTGTCCAAAATCCCCCGTTAAAGTCACTTTAGTCTAATTGTAAGTAAACTTTCATGAAATTGTATACTTATTAACATAAAGACATTTATCAATTTACTTGGGTTATAGTCAGCGTTTTATTAATCAAGTGACATCCCCGTTATCGCTGACATCATACTGGAAAAGGTATTGTGACTGTTATCGAATGTCATTGTAGAAACAATAGCCAGAGTATTAAATGACACACTGGATAAAATTGATCGGATAACAAGTCGACGACTATTTCCTGGCCTATTTTGAGAAACGAATGATATCCTGACCTTAGCCTAAAAAGCAATCGTAGAAGCTTCGTTCGCAAGCTCGCAATCTGACGAAAAGTGAAAAAGGGTCACTCCGACAAGCTCAGAATCGATGCATGTCAGATTCGTACCTGCTGACGGAATCCGGGACGAAGATGTTCCACCAGGAAGGTTTCTTCTGACGAGCGGCGTAGAGACCTTCGGAACTACCGACGTCTGCGGGTCCACCGGCTACGCCCTTTCTGCGTTTGCGATCGACCTTGGGTGGTTTTACCAATGGATGCCAGGATTTCCTGCGGCCCTTTTTCGCCTCGACTATGTCGTCGGCGGCTCTATCGTCGATTGAGTCATCTTTGGAGCCGATACTGGCCTCCTCCGAAAGGTCATTCGAAACGTAAAAGACGGATCCTCGCCTGGTCCCTTCGCTACTCCGCCTTTTTTCTTTCTTGTCCTTTTTGTTGTCGTTCTCGTTGGAGTTGTCGGTGTCGAAAATACTCGACCTCCTAGCTTTTTGCAGCAAGCTGTCCCTACGAGCTCGGAGGTCCTCGAGGACGCTGTGACGGCGGCCCTTGTTGTCCCTGAGGATGACCACGGATTCGCGTTGTTGCATGTTGCCGTTGTTCTGGGGTTCGATCAGTTCGCCGACGGTCGGGCAATCCTCGATCAGGGAAGGAATCGAATTGGTCGAGGCGAATTTGGTGCCTTGGCAGCCGTTGTTCTGCACCTCGCTGATGTACATGGTGCTGGCCATGTTCCCCAGTGGCGGCGTTGATCGTTTTGTGCTCGCCGGTTCCACGACGGCGGATTTCTTCGACTTCGGAATTGAGGAAGGAAGTCGCGGCCAATCGCTCCTTACGGTATCGACCGCATTTTCTCTCTCGTTCTTGGTTGCAATGACCGACGTTTCAGCGGCGGTTACATGTCGCGGTGAAAGCGATTTGAGGCCTCGCTGGCTTTTCGCACCAAACAGATCGGCGAAGAAAGCGTGCTTGCTGGATCCTCGCGTAACTCGACCAAGCAATTATGAAACCTTTGAGCTAGTGTACGTGCACAGTCACTGCACTCCCGGTATAGGTTAGAACACTTACTTTCTTTTCTGCGCGCAATCGCTCAACGTCAGCCTCGAGAAAAACTTCAAGGGCCGTTTCTTCTCGATCGTTGCACTTCGAACCAGCTGTTTCCACTTTTCCTTAACGACCTAACGAGTTTCCGGAACTGTTAGCCAGCACCGAACGATCCTCGGCGATCTAGAGACGACGTTTCGCACTGTTATCACCTAACGTCGTCCCTTTGGTCACTCTCGTTGATCCCTCGATCTCTTATCACTCGATCACGTTCAACTTTTGTGCGATTCGAAGCACACTCGCCCGACATCGATCCCCGTCACGCCCACGTCCGGAACGATCCTCACTCTTACGATCTCGTGCAAATCTTTCTCTGGATCCGTATAAAAAATCCGCAAGTCGCGTGCGCTATCGGCCACGGGATACGGCACTAAACTAAGCGCAAGCGAGCTGGGCTGCTTGTATTTATAGAGAGACTGCGAGTAGCGATTCTCCCTCTCTCTTGCTCTCGAGACCGTCATTCAGCGTCTCTCGCACTCCCCGACGCCGTTCCCTTGCCGAGCACACCCGGTGTAACCGAACCACTCTCCATGTGCGTGTGTGTGCGTATACGCGCCTCTCCCACTTTTTCGGGTGCTTGGTATACGAGATCCTTTGTACTTACAGGATCCAGATCCTAAGTGACCAACTATTCCATTAATGCTCGATGTGTATGTGTGTGTTTGTGTGCGAGTGTCGACCCATAGTTGAATATTCATTGGGTGATGCCCCATGCTGCGCCCGTGAATATCATCACAAGAACGTGTAATTCAGCTACAAGTTCACGCACATGTTGACCATACCTTAAATGTGTCGCTGGTAGTCGACAACTACATTCAGGTTATTCTTTTCGAATGTGCTCGAGTTAAAGGTGGAGATAATTCTCAAGTTCAAACAAAACAATACAATCTTGATTTCTTATACAACCGTGTGACAGAAACAAATGACTAGAATCTTCTGTATAGTTCACAGATTACCCTTTGTTTATTTTCTATTGTTTTCAACATTTTTATATTACCAGGATCATTTTTGTCAATGAAATGACCGAAAATTCAGATCTTGAGGATGTAAAAAAATATAAACGTTTTTCGGAGCGATTAGGCAACAATTTTTTTAAATTGTCACTTAAAATTGGGTCAGTTGGTAATTTCCGTGTGGAACTTATTTTTAATAATTATAAAGGAATAAAAATCTAGATTTTAAAATTATACACAATATACAAATTCTGCTAAAATATTAATCTGCAAAATAATTTCTATCTGAAATATGTAGTTTACTATTTAAGGTTTTAGAATTAAGGTTTAGTATTTACTACCAGTCATATTTTTATGTTAACATTACACAGAAAAAACTAGTTACTCTGTATTAAAAATATCCATAATATCAATTCAGATAGTGTACACCTGAATTTAATTATGAACTCAATTGCCATTTAGCTTTGTTAGATATTTTTGTAGAAGTGATATTTTTTTCAGGTTCAACAGGTTCTTCACTTGCAGATGCTTTCAGGAAATAAAATAATTGAATTTAAATATGAAATATTAAAATTAAAATATTATCCAATGAAATTGATTGGCAATATATTGCAGCAGATGTTAAACTATAATGCAATTGAAAACTGTATATTTATCAGCACTTTGTTTATAACTACACAAAGACTACTACTAAATTTTCATTATTACGTTTATCATTGTTTTTATCTATTTAATGTCATGTACCATAAGAAACCTTTCATTTAAAAAATGAAACAAATTATCATTTTAAGAATATTCAAAATTTTTTTCTGATAAATTTTATTGAATATGTACATAAATTTGTTAGAAACAAAAATCGATATAAATTGCATATTTTATGTTTTTACAAATACTTTTTCAAACGCTCATTAACAAATTTTTATATAAACTTTTTATAAAGTATTTATGAAGTTTTATGAAAATTCTTGACTGGAAATTAATTTAATTAATGCAGGTCCTGATCAGGTATGGAAAGTTGTGCTCTCATCCTGATCAAGGCCTTAATAAATTTCTACTCGGGTTACTTTTATGAAAATTGAATATTAAAATACGTTGTAAATGAAATTTGATACACGCATACTAAAAATGGTTGTCCTATCAGAATTTTATGAAATGTGTATCAAACCGACCCGAATATAAAAACTTTATAAAAACTATAAAATGATTTCTTCATAAACTCTTTTTAAAGATTTTATAAACATATTATTATCTTTTTTAATATAAAACTGTAAAAAAATGTGGACCGAATTTGAGGGATTCACCAGGACTCGAACCCGGGTCTTTCGATTGCCGGTTGAATGATTTACTAACATACATAAAATAACATTAGTTACTTTTATATGAACTTTAAAATGCATAATTGTAAAACATTGTATAAAAATGAATAAAATTCGGTCAACTTAAATATTACATAGCTAGTTAATATCCTGAAATGTCTTAAACAATAACTGTAATAAACCTTACGGCGTTAAGAAAGTTTTAAACAAACGAATTCTATTTATCTAAGACACTATTTGTTTAGTTAACTATTTTTATAAAACCATAGATGTAAATTTTTCTTGTAATATGAATTAAAACATTTTTTCCTTTTTTAAATGTTTGGGTTAAGTACCTAATTTAATTTCTGTTATTATATTCGTTGGCTCTCAAAGAGGTCTTAAAAACTTGGAACTTTTACATTTCTAAACAGATTTTTTAACTTTTAACATTTTTTTATTTCTACGATTGGAGAAATTGAAACAAGTAATAATGATAATCTTCAAACAACGGTAAAAACTTTATTTAGATGATTAATCTCTCAATTTTTATCATTAGAGTTCGCCAATTTAAATTAAATCATTACCAATAATTTGTAGGTTTTAGGGTTATTAATATATAAGAACTGGATAAAAATTCGATCAAAGAATGCAGAATCAATAAACGGTTTTCTTTAAAGACAAATGAAGCATATGGATCACTTCCAGATATAAATTTTAATAAAGATAGTGCAGATACAAACAGTCGAGTAACATTAGATAGGAATGAAAATACGCTTTTCTAAATTTAACCATTAACAATTTATATAGCGTATTTTGCATGCTGAAACCAACAAAATTATGATCATTATTTTGGACCACTCATTTAAACAGTTTGATCTATTTTAAAGCTCATAACTTAATGAAAATGGACTTATTTTAGGCTTCATAGATAATAGACCCTGAGCTGCTATTCTTGAGAATCACATAAAATTTAAAACCATTTAATGTCAACTGACAAGTGTGATTATGAAATAAGATGGAATGATGTAAACATAAGAAACATACCAAGTTTCTTAATGATATAAAATAATATTGAAAAATTTTAATTTCATAAGAATAAGATTTATTACATCAATTTCTATGTGAAAATAAGAAAAATTTCCTTTTCAGCTGTAAATTGCAATTTGTTAAATAACTTTCGTTCGGTTAATTACTAATTATTGGTGAACTGATAGTATCTCTCATTGTCCAATAAGTAGTGACACCTTCGTTGATATACAATATTTATAAACTATAAAACTCGTCAGAATTGACATCCTGTATAATGTGTTAACGAAAAATAGTCTCTAAATTATATAGAAAAATCAGTCCATTTAATTAATTTAACAGAATACAATGGAGTTGTGAGAGCTTTCACAGTTTTTTGCAATTTCTTTTTGGAAAAGAAAAAGAAAATAACCATGTATTAATTACAAATTTTACATACAAGTAATTCTGCTGGAATTTAGGTTTAGTGCCTTGTACATCTGACTTATATGATAACAAAAGAAAACGCTATCGCAGATGTTAAACCGTAAAAAGTGCAGATAACATCGTTGTGTCATAAAATGAATATTCAATAGTTAAAAAAATAAGTGAATGTAAACATTGTAAATGCATAACCAATCTCCCATATAGACTAAACACAAAGTTATGTTTAGACATTTCATCTGAATATAAAAAATGTGTCAAAACAAGTTCGTCGGTGCCTCATAGACATCTGACTATTCAAATATTCTTACTATTAATTCTCGTGCAATGGACAATGTGAAATTGTAGATTACTGAAAACGATCCGCGTAAATGTTCAAAATCACATTATCATCCTCATGCATCCCATTGGTTGAAAAAGAAAATATAATATGAATCAACATCCGTGTTTGTACACTGAAAAAAAATGTCCTAATTTTAAGTAAATATTAACTTGAATAGTCGCAACAAAATATTTACTGAAAATAAGGAAATATTTTCTTAATTTAAATAAATATTTACTTGCTGGATAAAATCTAATTAACATTTAGTTGAATTAACAAACTATTTCTCCATTATAAGTAAATATTTTGTTGCGACTATTCAAGTAAATATTTACTTGAAATTAGGAACATTTTTTTCAGTGTATGGATATCATATCTGCCATAATATTTCTTTACTAATTACCATCCTTTATAATTGAATGAAGTGGATGGCACGGCACACACACACACATATATATATCTTTTTGATATTGAAATTGTAGCGTAAATTAAAAATTACACTAGGCAAATTCACTGGACCCCATTCAAACGACAAATAATACGTCGAAGACGACACCTTGTTAATAAAAAAAAACGACAGTCATTTTCAACGATTTTGTTTTAATTTACTATTATTACGATGATAATAAGGCAATCGATTTTAATTTTGACGGCCGTTACAGTAAGAAATACCTTGATGTATATGTATAACGCTCTCGAAGAGAAAAGTCAAATTTCCATAAAATCTCCCAAGAGCATAATATTTCATGGGAAAATAATATTCTTGGTAATATGTCTTCATTTAATGTTTAATAATATCTTAGTGCTTTCAGAAAGGTAAACTTTAATATCATAAATATTTCAATTTAAATTATGGTAGTGTAGCAAATTTATTTTAGAACGATTAATTTATTGCTCTTATGAAAAGCCAAATGTGAATAATTTGTCATGCAGGTAAATGTTATTTTGTTTTTTCCAAATTTGATTTCAAAACTGTCTAACGTCAATATGATATTTCCGGAGAATTTAATGTTTTAATGATAAAAAATATTTTTATCTTTTTCTTAAATTGTTACATTTTCATGATACTATAAATAATCAATTATATTTAAATGCTGTGTTTTTAAGAGTTCAAAATTCTTTGTATGCCAGTAAACTCAAAGAATAATCATTTTTCATTCTAGTATCTGTAGTTGATAATTATAGTCGCCTTACATACAGGTCAGTGAGATTTGAGATCGTATTTTATCAATATTATAAACCTTTCCACGCGGATGTTGACACTGATAGAATCATTATGATACACATTGCCGATAATAACGTAATTTTCTCTTATCATACGAGGGATTCTAATTAAAACAATTAAACTTGTTAATCCTTTCACAGTAATTACAATAATAATAAATCACTACGAAAGCAGTTATTACAACTTTTTGAGATTATCACGTGTGAAATGTTTTCAGAATATTTTAGAAGCCTCGTGATTTCTATATATAGTAAAGATATTTCGAAATATTATGAAAATATTGAAGTAATGTTCAGAGTATTTATAATATTATTATTGATAAAATAAACTTTAAATAAGGTTAATTTTTTTTATCATTATACAATAGATATAATAAAATATTTACCTAATTGAAAATAATCAAATATACTTAGTTTACTTGAATTTCACTTGAGTTGTAATGTTAAATATATTAAAAATTACGTTTTTTAGTCAAATGAAATTGTCTGAAGAAAATAATTTGCAACTACTATTCTTTACAGCAACTTGCTTTCTTCTCTGAATGTAAACGTTTCTATGGCACATTACCTAAGTTCTAGCTAAAAAAGATCTACAAACCAAAACTTTATCTTACGATTTTAGTCGATTTTTTTTTAATAATTCACAATGATAAAGTATAATTAATCTCAAATTCGATAAATTAGCATTTTGAATATATTCTATTTAAATGCTTTAAAATTATTTAAATTCTTCACAAATAAAAGAAATCTAAAATATGGCTGCACAAAAAAGACTGAACAATATGTTTAATTAATTATTTAGCTATTTGTCAGTTTTTAAAAACGATGAACTCTTAGAACAAATTTTCACCAACCCTTTTATTTATTGTGTTTTTTAGTGCAAGAATGAAGTTTGCAAATGATAACTTTATTATAAAATATTGCATTATACAAATTACCTTTTAATGCGATTTAATCGAATGTATTTCATAATTATCGATGGTAAAGTTTAATGAATATCAGAAATACTCTCTAATTGTAACATGTTATTATGTGCGTAGTTATCTAAATATTTAACTTCTAAAAGTCAATATTTATTAAATAAATTGTTGACGAAATGTAATTGTTATTACTTTATCAACGTTTTAGTGCTCATTTTCATTAATCGCTTTTCTACCCATTTACAAGATGGTCCGCAAATCAATTGAAAGATTTGGGCATGCATTTATTCGCCCTTCTAAAAAACAAAAACGCATTACAAATAAAATGAATGTGAATAAAAGTATTTATTTACTTATTGTCGTAATTTGAGAAGGATAATTGAAGATAACAAATATGTCATAAAAAATTACGTTCTTATTAATATAAACTGTAAATGAATAATTATCAAGTATATTTGTTAAATAATAAATTACACTGATAAGCTATAATAAGAAAAGTAAATATTGATTAAATTTAAATCAGGTTGCATTGATTAAACGAAGGTAATTATAATTGTCTTCTGGTTGAAATGATTTCACGGAAGTACGTGCGTCATGTTGATATAAACATTGAATGTTTTCCTTTGTCATGACATGCGAAATACACCTAAAGAAAATGAACATGCTTTCAGTTTATTTCATTAAATTTCTAAAAATTTATTTAAATGACAAAAGTGGTCCAATGATTATTTTTATATTATTGTGTTACATATCACTCATTTTAATTCATTAGTTAATAATTTTCAATAAAAAGACATATCAATTAACTGAGTAGGAAACTGATAACATTTATTCATTCAATGAAATGCAAACTAATTTAATTAATTAATCAAGTTTCATTAACAGTATCTTGGATTTTCTATGACATTTATTTGCTTTCATCGCATAAAAAAAAAGATGATCGAATTAAAAATTATTAAATTAAACTAACAAAATTATTCAAAATTATTCCAAAATACGCAACTTTATGGTCAAATTTATGCTCTTTTTAAGATTTGGATTTTAGATATTTGTAGGGTTACTAATTTTTCTCGAATGCCTGTCAGTGGTGTTAATCGAACTAGATACCACATTTGGCGTTACGGTGGAAATTTTTTATTTTTATTTTCATATTTTCATATGCGCTTAAAAATGTTAAAAATCGAAAATGCTACCATATGAAAACGAAGAGAGTTGAATGATGTTACTTCCTAAAACTAGTTAGTCCGTCAATAAAATTGCTATAAGAAAATGAAAAAAGAGTTCGTCTCGTTAATTACTTTTTTATTGCAATTTTACGTAATACAGGTATGAGATAGTTCCAGATGACATACAAGTGTATTTCAGCTAACGATGACAGAAAAATTAGTGCCCATATTAATGTTGCACATGTGTTGTGCAATTGAAAAGTCAATACATTATTCCAAATTGTTTTATTTTAAATGACAACTCAGAAAAAAAATCTCTAAACTGGTTGAATTGCAAAAAAAGTTGTCGCTGATGTGCTTGACTAACACGAACTTTCATTTTTTACATTGAAGATTTTTCTTTGCAACAATGTGATATTCTATTAGTGTCTAGTCGAGACAGACGCCAGAGGCATTAGTTAATCACATTGCCGAGAAGCAATTTAAAACAATTTATTCTACACTCTTCACTACTTCATAATTTATTCCGCTAATTAATCTTGTTAAAATTTTCAATTCCATAATTTATCTAGATAGTGTAGTAGTCATAAAATGAAATATGATATTACATTATTTTTGTTGAAAAATTAAAAATGATTAGATTTGCTTTCACAACATTGTTTGCATGAAATTATTGTTCTTTTTCTAAATAAATAACATTACCACAGTGTTATCTTCAGTATTTATCACTAACGTGTATACATTATTAGTTTGACGTTTATTTTAAAATGTTTTGTTTTTGTTTTACGTCATTTTAAAAAATCTCATATTTCGGTAAATCCTTTGCCATGACCTTGGTTACTCACTAACGACTTGCAGGAAAAAGAAGACAATAATTATTAATAACAATGTTGCTTAATTCAGAGGAAATGCTACGATATTTGCAGATTTTGACGCCGTAATATAATTCTCATACATACTCATTCGGCATTGACCGAATTGTGAGAATTAATTCACCTTCGAAGTTTTCTTCGAATTATGGATTAGCGTTCGCCACTGTCTTGGATTACCAAAATCGCGTAGTACTAACACGGTTTGTAATACTGAATTAATTCACATTTTCAAATATTTGTAATAAGAAATTCAAAATTTCCGATTAAAATTTGTATTAAAAAATAATGTTATAAATGTGTTTGCATTGAGAAATCTGGAAGTCGTAAAAGATATACAACATACGCAACGTGCATTTTATTCACAAATTTACTCATCATCCGTTCCAGATTTCCTCGAGTAAGATATTTCTGAAAATCTCAATAATGATTAGCTGATTTTTACAGCAGTGGGAGATGCTTACATGTGTGTGTGTCTGTGTATTTTTATGCACCGCATGTTAAATTTTTATCCGTCGTTTAAAGTCTCCAAGTTTTATTGAACTTTCAAGCTGTCAGCGTTAACGAAAAAATGCTCGTTCTGCTGTTAATTTACGAGGGTTTCGTGCTTTTACGATGGAATGGTCTTCAGCTGAGTGTATAAATTCATTATTTTTCTTATTCACTTTTTGGTTATTTTCACACTCTCGATTTCGTTTTTTATTTTGTTTTAGCTTTTCCATCAACTAAATGTAGATTTTTTAAATTTCATTAATTTCTAAAAAAAAAGTACAGGTAATAAAAATGAGTGAACCTCGAAACATATAAAGCGAAAATTAGTATTAAAAAATATTGTCAACCTGAATGGTAAAGGATAAAGGACTAAGATTCATCAAATTATCATTCAAATTTGGCGGCTTATGTCCTGCAAAGCAATTGGTCGTAATTGCGTCAATCAAACATTTCAACATGGTTGAAATATTTTTCAAGCGCCCCCTGTCGAAGTCATTAGGATTCACGAACAGGCGGATTTTTTTAAAAAAACATTTTTTCATAAAAATGTTAAAAATGCTGAATTAAGATGTTAATTGTATGACAAATTTGAAGAAACCGAAAATGTGTGAAAAATTCAGAATAAATAAAACGGGAAATTTGGAAGAACATTCGGTAGATATCAGGATACGATCCTCTGGGATCTTTCGATTGCCGGTTGACTAAGATTCATATTTTTGTTATTAGAAAAACGTTTGGTATAAAATCAGTCGTTTGTAGTATATTAATATATTGGAATAGAAGTGTTCTTTTCTCAAAATTCAAAAATTTTGAAATATGAATATTTAAAGATTTTGCAATGGAATGGGTAATTTATTTAAGAGACTAAACAATGCAGTATAATAAGTTCGAATAAAATGTCAACTGATCTAATTTAGTTACAAATTATAACTAGTGGCTACCCTGTGGTCTTTAACTGATGTATGCCTCGACTATGCAGGGTTTGGTAGACCAAGCTATTTAGAGGTTGCATTATTATATAACATATTCAGACACACGAATCTCTTTGGACATTTCATGTCTCGTATTAAGACACATTCGTATCGTTAATGATGTTAAACAAATAAATAGTAATAAACTAAGAACTGACAAGATCTACTTCGCACATGCATTCCCATTCTCAAATCGATGTATTCCTTTAAACTCTTATGCTAGAACGTACTGGACACGTCAATAAATTATAACAAAAGCAAAAAAGTATTTTTTTAGTTTTTTTTTGGTTCGACCTTCCTGTAATCTAGTATGGATCGACACAAAAAACGAATCAGATCTAAGTTAGGCCATGACAAACTCAAAAAGAGGTTGAACTTCAAAATCGGTCGTATCGCTCGAGATATAGCGAGAAAAAATGGGACGTACGTACGTACGTACGTACAAGATCACGGACAAACATTTTAATTGTTTTATTTAATCTTTTAGTTTTTCAGGGTCCGCTCTCTAAATTCCTTGCAGTGAAAATTGAGCCACTCGTTCATTAAGAGTTAAGATTTCACTCTACGAAGAGTAACATTTTACTCCCTTAAGAGTGAAATATCACTCTCAATAGAGTGAAAATTTCACTATTCTGGAAGTGAGTTTTTTTCTTTCGTCACTCTTCGTAGAGTGAAATTTTCATTCGTAATTAAAGAATGGCTCAATTTTCACTGCAAGAAATTTAAGGCGTGAAACGTCCACATTTGATGAAATGCTATAACCTAATTATTTTTTGACGAGGTGACCAATTTCAATATGTGGTTCAGACCTTTGGTTTGGATCAAAGTAAATGCGGTTATTTAATATTATCAAAAAGTGTTAAGCATATATACATATTAAGTAATAATCTTTGAATCAAGAGACTTAACACCTCATTACTCGTATTTTTAATATAATTTAATAAATATTTAAAATTTCCTGTTTTTCAATTTATAGTAAAATTAATTTGGAAGAAACGTATGAATGTTAATATAGTCGTGTGGCATTAGGATTTGCATAATTTTGTAAAATGTTAATTAATTAGATACTGTTAATTGTCGTATTAAATTCAGAATAGAAAGTAGATCAATATTTATTAAATAATATTACCGAATAATAAACTAGTATACTAAGCTCGATTCCGATCAATTTATATACAAAATCAATACTCTGCAAACTGCACGATATCAATTGAATTCAATTAGCGAATAGTAGACAAACATATCCTAGTTTTTAAATTCAACTCAATTAAGACTAGAAAGTATAATTACCATTCGTTTAATAGCATCAATTCTTTTATTGAAAAGAAAGTGTAAGTACATGATACTCTCCGAAGATGGCGTTATAGAAAGCCGAATGTTATTTTTTCACTAGTAAATTTGATTACATGTGATTATATTTTACATATTTTATTACTGTACATTAATGATGAATAAATTATTCAAAAACCAACTAGATTTTTGTTTAAAGTGAATATCAATAATTCATATTTTTCAAGATTGCTAATGTGAACTAGATATAATGGATAATTTTCACATACTAAAAGTCTATTTAGTAATTGCGATCTGATTAAGTTTTTCTCTTCTTAAACCTGGAACATAAGTTTGGTCGTGAATTGTCACTAAAAGTAACATCTTACGGCTTCTACTTAAAGTAACTTATCTTGAATTTGATGCTTTTGAAGTAAACGGCATTATACGGAAAATTATTAAATTTATCGACTAATTATGTTACCCAGAATGGGTTTGGTATAAGTTATCGGCAAACCACCCCTGAAGTGTGAAATTAAATTACCTGAGTTTGAGTTGTGCTTCAGTGCCAAACCGCACTAGACTAAATTCGACTATGTATACAGGAGAACGATTTAACAAGTCGCAGTCACTCTGGAGAACCTCTAGGCCGTGGTCAGAAATCGAAACCTGTATTGGAGCATTAGGGCGTAACTGCTGTTAGTGATACCCATACAAGTGTGGCAAACCACGGGCCCAAATGTACAATTTCCAACATTGTTATATGGCTGGCTATGCCAATTATTTTCGCGTTTCCAGCTCTAAGTTGGAATTTCGAATTCTATATGGGACTATCGTTATGTTGTTAGTATAACCGTCGGTTGCGTAATTACGGAACTTGCTCTTATTAACGGCACTATTCAAGTCTGGGTGTTATTGAAACTAAATATTTAATAAAATGTACATTTCTATAATCGTGGATTTCTTTTAAAGTTAACAAACAGTTAAATTACTTTTTACATCTAAATTAGCTAAAAAATTAATTAAACATCGAAAAGTACATCACTAATTCAATTAATAATAATTTGTAATACCAAGCGTGAAGCAACTAATTCATAAGTCAATTATTGCTTGTTTCGGGGGAAATAGGGTGATTCCAATTATAGTTTAAAAATCGGTTAGAATATGTAAGTTTTTGATACCGTTTAAAGAGTAAAAAGTTATTTCTATTGTTTCTAATAATGGATAGATCCAACAATGGAATTTCCTTATTCTTTTCAATTTCTTTATAGTGAACTATAATCTGGGGTGGTAATCATTAAAGACTTACATCATCTCGTCTATTTAATTACACGGTATGCAACATATATGTAATGTCGTCGATGTATAGATCAAAAAATATTGGAACAAACGACAATTTCGATATGATTCCGTTTCCAAAGCGTCTAATAAATTTGATTTCATCATATACAAATTCCGTGATGTTCAAAATATCATTTGAAGGAATAACCGACTTTCTTCTTATAAAAACGTATCTACCTAAAATAATATTTTTTACTAATTCTAATTGTATATTGGTAAATAAGGAAATATATTTGCATCTGTCGTAGAGGTATGCCATACAGACATTCATGCTTTCAATATCTCTGTATCAATATTTTTTTATTTGTCTTAAATTATTTCCTACGCTATACTCTTCTTTGGGTAAATAACTACTTCCATTCTACGTTCTTTCCACGAATGAGCTGTAGGATTTCCGGCAGCTGATTGACTTGGCCACTCGAGAACTCATAGTTTCTTTATCTTAAAGATATTTGGTGTTTCTATCATGAAAAATATATGTTTATATCTAATATCTATATTGTCTTAAAACTTAAAAATTTCATAAAAAATGTGTGCTCATAAACTATTAAGTAATTTTGTTATAACTTAATAGACTGCAGTTATTTAAATATATGTTTATGTTCATATAAATATATTAACATCATTTGTTTATTTTCCTTTGTGCAAGTTCAATATTTCTTTATGATCAGTTCAACTAAAAAAATTGCTAGAACTGCTTTGAATGCCAGCAAACCTTTTCAGATACTGAACCCGGGATTTCAAAAAAATTAAAATTCAATAAGATGGGGCCATTTTTTTGCAAAAAATAAGGTTCTCAGCGTTTTTAGATAGAAAAGTGTCTTTTTCAGACAGGAATAGCATCGATAAACGACTGAAAGATTAAAATATGTCCACAAGGTTTAAGATTTGAACTTCCCATATATACGTTTTAAAAAATCAAGATGGCGGATCAAGAATAGAGGTCAGAAGAATTTTTTCTTTTACAAAAACGTATAATAATATTTGGAATCTTTAACAAATTGTAACAAATTTAAATGGCGGATCAAATAAGGCGGACGATATTTTAAAAATCTCACGAAATTTATTTGAAACCTGCTACTTGGGTGTATTTAGGATCGCTGATTACGAACCTGCAGATATTACAATAATAATAATAATAACCAGTTACAAATAATACTTCAAATTTGGCGGCTTATACCCTACAAAGCAACTGATGCTAATTGCATCAATCAAACATTTCAAAACGGTTGAAATATTTTTCAAGCATCAGAGTCGAAATCCTCACAATACCCGACCAGGGGGCTTTTTTGAAAAAACATTTTTAAAGAAAATGTAAAAAATGCTGATTGTGATGTTAATTGCATGAAAAATGTAAACATACCGAAAATATATTAAAAATGCAGAAAAATAAAGGGGAACTTGGAAGAACATTCGGTAGATACAAGGGTACGATCCTGGGACCTATCCAGTGCCGGTCGAATGCTCTAACCAACTGCGGGTATACTTTATACGTAACATTATAAATATTCCACTGAGAATTTTCAAAATCTTACTTAAGATTCGTAATTAGTGGCTCGAAAACCCCCGATAATATGTTTAAACGGATTTAGTTTGATTTTCAAAAAACTGTCCGCCATGTTGGATCCGCCATTTTTAATGCTTAAAATCTGACTGAAGATTCGTAATCAGCGATCTCGAAAACCACCAGCTACCAAGTGCCATTTTTTTCTGACCCCCATTCTTCGTCCGCCATCTTCATTTTCTAAAAAGTGTGTATGCGGAATCCAAAGATTAGACATTGTTGACGCGATATTTTATGCTTTCAGAAATTTATGGATACGTATTCCTGAGAGATGAAACGTAATTTTAAAAATAACTTAAAAACCTTATTTTTTACTAAAAATTGACGTATCTTTTTGGATTTTCATATTTATTGAATTCTGATTTTCTAATTTGAAGAAGCGATCTTTATACCATAAGAAATGGATCTATCAAATTTTTTGGGCTGACTTAATCATGGAGAATCTTACATCGGTAAAAATACTTCTTTGTCGTCCATTAATAAATGTATTCCAGTACATACAGAAAATATTTCAGCCGTTTGTTCAATAATACCATCAATTTGGAATTTACTACTATGGTAATGGCAAAAAGTGCAATTAGTTTTTAAAAATATTTCAAATATAACAAATTCGTTAATAAATACAAGTATTGTATTTGCAAATTTGTTGATGAAAATGGGATTCCGCAATGGTAGTAAGCATTACATTTTTTCTATATTGTTATACTTGCATACGTTAGGCCCCCATTTTTCTGAAAACTATAAAAAATAGTAGAGCATTTTTTATTTGTATGCCATCTTTGCGATATGTAATTTTCCCTTATGCAGACGAGTTTTTAAAATGTTATGACGATAAATGATACGTTACTCAGTGGAGACTAATTATTTTGTAGTTTTCGTCGCCGAATATAGTTCATATAACAGAGAAAGTTTGCTTAGTTCAATTTTAGTTAGATTAACGAACTACTAAATATTATTCTCAGAGCATAGTTCCGTACAGTTCCATCATAATTTGTACCTTGTAAAGTCCTGGCATCTTTTTGATATTATAGGCTTTGGCATATTTCTTTAAAATAAGTAAACATCTTATTTGTAATTAATAAAGGATTTTTTATTTTATGTAATATTTCTCTCTCTAAATTCTGAAGTCCTCTTTGAATCAAAAAATACTTTTATCAGAGTAGAATGGATTCTTTACAATTTTTTTATTCGATTTTGGGCGACGTTCATTTATCAACTTTCAAACATCGCTTTAAAAAAGGACTCGTTCATTATTTAAAAACCATCTATCACATTCGTATTTCGAAAAAGCTCTCCTTTTCTAAAAATACCTTTAAAAATGACTAACCGGTATAATTAACGCGCAAAGCTCACCATTTTCTTTGTCCGCGCTCCAGTTTCACAGTAGAGTACTGTTGAAAAGAAAATGCGTTAAGCGCATTCTCAGGAAGGACAAATGTTAAATAAGCGATTACAATGGGGTTGAAAAATTAACGAACGTTTCCCCCCTCTCCTCTTTGACCCTTAAGGCAAGTGGATAGCTTTCATGAAATCGCGAAGCGAACGTCCATGGGGATCCCCGCGGTAGAAAAAGAGCAAGCGCGTGGCACGAGGCTGTTTAATTGGCGGAATCAAATTAAGAGCGTCCGTGTTTTCGTTCTGGCAAATGGTCTAATTGGTTGCTTACGAATTGGCAAATTGTTGCCGCCGTATTACATGTCCTGCTCGTTACATATATGCATGTGGCAATGTCAAAGTGCCTTCAAATTCGACAAAGAGATGTTCATATTTTCTTCAAAAGAAAATATGTTACATCATTTTCTATATTTTAGTTAAAAGAATAGAAATTTAAAATTGTTGTACATTAAATTAGATAAAATTCGTTAATTTTTACTGAAAATAGTGGAAGGCAGAAATTTGTATTTTATACATTCTATAAAAAAGGTAAAATTCATTAATAATTTGTGGTAAGGTCATATGTGAGAATATTTCAGGAAAGTTTTTAAATTTTTATTTTATATTAGTAGTGCACCACTATTCAAATATTACACTATATTCAATCTTTCACAAAAAGGGAATTCTTCAAAAAGTCTTGTGTAAATATTTTGAATTTTATTTATTCGAATATTTTTAGATAGTTTATTAGAAGCTATGAATTAATGTTTTGATTCAGACATTTATGTTTATATAATTAATATATAATCGTACACCAGCCGTCATTTTGTGTATGTTTCTGAATTTACAGAATTTTTGATAGTATTTTAAAAATACAAATGATGCATGTATAATACGACATTATTAACTTTAATGTACAGCGCATTGAAAGAAGCAAATACTTCTGAAATTTTACAAATTATTGTAAATTCCCTTTTCAGAATTATGATTTAAAGACAAAATTTAATTCATAACTACACATCTTCTTTCTTATTCAAGGAATCTAAATACTCTTGCATTTAATGCAATCACAAGATTCTACATGGAAACACCAAAAGACGCCAAAACGTAAAAATAAAATATAATATTTTCTTGCTTGGATAACACATTTTTAATTCAGGTTCGAGAACATGAGGAGATCAATTTCAAAGCTGTCATCGCGATTTCCGATTTCCCCTAAGAACTACTTTCTCTTTCAAAATACATTTTTTGAAATGTAAAAAAACGTTATCTGCCCTCGAGAAACCGTTTACTGAATTTACTACTCTTAACAATTGATTTGGTATTGTAGGACCATAAATATAGCCAAAAAGTTTGGTTTTTGCATTTGAGGTCAGATTCGTATTCAGCACGCCAAATCCTTCGGGACAGTATTGTCTGCTTCTTGGTTCTGTTGGTCAGTCAACATAACACTTTTGCTTGTATTTTCCAAGGAACTTTTTCAATGAGTTTTACCAGAATTTTGATATCAACTCGAAATCGAATATATTATTTTTGTTATTTACAAAATTTCGAACACGTTGATAGAGCATTCGACCAGTAATCGAATCTTCCGAATCTTCTTCCATGTTCCTCGTTATTTTATCGGAAACTTTCACACATATTTTGGTTTCTCTGTATTTTTCATACAACAAACATCAGAATTTAGCATTTTTAACATTATTTTTGAAAAATGTTTTTTTTTTTTCAAAAAACCGCTATTTGAAAATCTGAAGGATTTCAAAAGAGTTCGCATGAAAACCTTTTCAACTATCCTAATATGTTTAGTTAATGCGATTACCACCAGTTGCTATTTCAAGATGCAAGCCGCTAAATTTAAATGATGGATTATGTATAAATTCAACCGGCATAAAATTCCATTTGTTATCATTTAGAAAGAGATTTTTCTGCGTGAAAATTAAATAATCAAATACAACATATGAATCTGCCAATGCAAAAAGGGTACTAACTAATTTTAGATTACTTTAAATGTAGATATTTTACATAGCGAATGAATAATACAAATGTTTAACAAAAATGCCATTTTTACGCAACTACAATAATACATACAAGATTTTATGCTTCAGGTAGTTCAATGGTAAATAGAATTAACATTCAGATTTCGACGGAAATTTAGAGGAAGTTTAAATATGCTACAAAGATGCTTCAGTTAAAATTTTGTGAGGCTGTAGTAACTATGAAGCAAGAAATAAATTATAACATTCCCGGTATTTTAACATTTGGTCTTATGGAATGTCATCTATATTTCGCAATATCAAAATAATTAACATTGAGATTCTGTAGGAAAATTGTTTAGTAATATATCGACTTTGAGCAATATCTTTTAGTACCTTTGGGAGTTGGAATAAATAAAATACTCAATAAACTTTTGACTCACAAATGTCTTCGGTTATATTATTAGTAATAATAGACCACTTGATCAGAGAATTATAAAAATCTAAATATTTATCTGACATACAATATTCTAATATTTTTAAATCAGCCATTTTTACTGGTTTTTATCGGAACTTGCTAGTAGTAGGGTAAGCTGCATCAGTGGGTAACTGCAAAATTGACCGGTTTCGCATAGAGAACGTGTATTTTACACGGATTATTCTATAAAATTATGAGCAGATAGGACTCCAGAAAATTTTTAACAGTAGATTATTATGTAGTAAATAGACCCTGCTTAACAAGAATTATGTCATATCGTTCATATTTGATATTATAGAAAACACGTTGTAAAGGCATTCAATTTTCCATTTATGCAAAAAGGGATCTACATCCTGGACTTAGATTCCTTTTTGCATAAATTGGACAACAAAAAATGAAGATTAACAAATTTAATATGCGTCACACGATAGATCTGGGCTTTAAAATTGAGAATTTATCGTTATCTAAATTTTGCCCAAAATGGTTTTAGTAACCTTTCTGTACAGAGCAATTGATATATTTCATTAAGATTACAAACTTAAATTGCACGAGTTGAAAAAGAATACAATATTTTATTATAATCATCAAATTGAATTATTTGCGGATGCTACAATGAGCATTACCTACCTATATGATTGAGGTCTTGAAACTTATATCTACACTCATAGTTAGAAGTATTAATAAAAAGAGTAAATATGAAGTTGATTTGAAATGTGCTTTTGTATGACATTAAGGCCTGAAAACTCATATAATGTAAAATAATGTAATAGACGCTTATAACTCTACAATATTTATTCTTTAGATCAGTAAGAATTACATATATCTACGCGAAACATATTGGAACTTCGAACATAAAAATATATATTACTTATAATATATTACATATATTACTAAATCAATGTCTGATTAAGATACATGGATGATACTATCTGGCGACGGATATGCAGGTCTCGATGAGGACAGAATACAAATCATTAATCGATTTGGAAGGTGCTTTGATAACAAGAAACCCAGGCAATACATTAAGGCATATACAGTACATACTCCCATGGAAATAATCAATACATACCTATCTCACATGAATAAAATAACCCCCGATTTTTTGTATGTATAAGAATGGTCGTTAATCGATGAATTAACATATATAGATATAAACATTCTGAGTAAGACAGGGATTTTAGTACATAAAATATCAACAATGGGATTAGGAAATCAATAATAATACGTTCTTCCGTCTATTGATATCATATTGTATTTTCAAATTACATTTCCATTATTGAAAACAGTAAGAATCTCTTTATTTCACACTTCGCGACAAGTGCACGTAATAGAAATTACTTTCAAGAACGGCAAAATTGGAATGATATTCCGATAAGTCGGACTTGTTAACCAATAGTTCAAATATGACAGAATTAGTTGAACAACTATTTACATATCTTCATGAACTCAGACGTATCCTGTTCCATTCGTCGATTATTCAATACCTGTTTTCGACATTTTCACGTCATCTTATAAACCATGGTATAGGCAATTATTAAAATAATTCTAGCTTTGATCATCAATTAGCAAGATCAATTTATATCAAATAAGCTAAGTTAACATTACTTTAAGCTATCGACATCATTAATTTGATCATTGGAAAATACGGTAACCCTATAATATATTTTCATAGATACCCGCACGGAAGTAAATTCGGTTATCCTAGAGCACAGACTGATAAGTAACCGGTGACTTCCGTTTATTCGAGTTTTGTCATTTTAAGTTTTGTTATTTTCAAATTCAACGGCAGTTGGGCTCTCAGAACCCGGCAGGTTCTTTAACCTGAAATTCAACTTATAATTTATATCTTGTGTCTAATTACTCCTCGGTGGCTGAATGGATCCAAAATCACTTATTCCGTGGGATATATAGTAACAAATACTTTTGTACAAAAATTCGTAGACAAATTTTACTGAAGAATTAAATATAACTCTTAAGAATTAACGGAAGAGTATTCCGCCTTCTGTCATGTAGTCGCCAAATAATTTACATACTCTGCAGGCTTTGGGTTGCTAGGACCCAACTACCGAATTGCTGCATCTGGTAAAATGACGTGTTGTTTGAATCCATCCAATCTTGCTCTAGAACCATTTTTCTTTCCATGTATTAAATCAATTTTTTGAATACTGTACGGAAAGTTCTTGTTTTTTTTTTCATGGAAAAATGTACAGAAAATGATGGATGACCGTTTAATTGGAAACTGTCCGGTAATAATTCCAATATTCAGCGAGTATTGAAACAAAATATTGTATAATACAACTGCGTAATAGTGATAATTGATTCGTAAGATATCAATCCACTCGTTTTCGTTTCCTGCCGTGAATCTTACACTTGTTCAGTTATCGCTAATTTACCGCCCTTGCATCATAACACTGACCGACAAAATTTTACTTTTTGTCTGCCTCTCACTAACGAAGTATCATTTCAGACGTTTTTTGTGCTAAAAACGATGGCACTCGCAGAATTTTGCTATTACGTCACACTTTGGAGAAGAATGAGGTTAAATATGGTTAAAAAATAAAGTTAAATTTAACCACGTTTTTTTCAATGTGTGATGTTATATCAAAATTCTGCTAGCGACATCGTTTTCAGCACGAAAAAATACTTCAGAAATGATACTTCGCTTGACAAATGCAAAATCAGTATATTAGTTACTATTTTAGATGACTATTGAAGATTTTCAATGGAAGACAACTGGAATTTTTACCTCTCAATTCTTACTAAAATATAACACTTATTTAATTTTGTCAGACGTTTGGTGAACTAAAACTCCATTAAATATTAGAGTATAGTCATGACTCGACTAAATTTCTTAACAGTTAAATCTCTTTTGATGAGACTATTTTCTCCAAGGTAAGACAAAAACGGCAAACAGTAAATCCTTGAAATTAGTAAAATTTGCAATTTAATAAACAATCACGAATTCAAGTACAATTGAATTGTGAATTTCTGTTATAGAAAAGGGTAGTTAGCTTTATGAGCTCGAATGTCGGAGGTCAGGAAGAAACAGGAGACTGTTGTCAGTGACGCGGAAGAGCAGATAATGAGATTCGATTCCAGAGACGACAACGAGACCGAAGACGAAGACAACAACGTCGACTAAAGGGGAATATCGCAATGTCGTCGTAGAATAGTCGTAAAACCGTCGAGTCTTCTCGTAAGATCTGCGGCGGACCGAGCCACTGATAAGGTCCCGACTCATTGAATCAACGTCGAGTTCGTCAAGTGTCAAGCGCACGAATTACACTTGAATGCGAGTCTCAAGAACCGATTAAACAAAGATCCTACAAGTATTTCTTTCATTTAAATGCAGAGCGCAATCGCTTTAACGAATTCGCGAAACAGCAGTAATATGGTGCTTAGTTAGTATTCCAGTACATTTCTAAGCGTAAGCACGGTTATGACTTCCGTGCGAACCTGCACTACCCTGGAATTTTACCATACAATTCCCCTTTTATCTGATCAAATCAAATTTATGTCTCGATAAATTGAATTATATTTTTCACCTTTCGTGAGGTAATTATTTTTTATTTCAATCCTAAATAAATGAAATTTGTTCTAATCGCGTGCATCCCAGGATAAAAGATATGAAACAATGTATACGTTTATTAACCCTTTCAGTCACGAATTTTTCCAGCCACGGAATTTTGTTGAAATTTTGTATACTTTAGTTTTTGAGGTCGCTGATTATGAATCCGGTGTCAGATCTTTAAAATTCAAAATGGCGGATCCAATATGGCCGACCAAAAATTTGAAAGATAATGAATTTAGCTAATATTTGGTATTCTTTTTTCGTTTTTTTTTATTTGGGCTCGTAATCAGCGACATAAAAACCCCTATATACCAAATATTAGACAAAATCATAATTTTTCAAAATTTTTGTAGGCCATATTAGATCCGCCATTTTGAATTTTGAAAATCTGACACAGGATTTGTAGTCAGCAACATCAAAAACTCCGGCATACCGAATTTCAAATAATAATAGCGATTAGTTCTTCCTGACATGAATTTCTTTTGAAAATTATGCCTTTTTTGGTACTAATTTGTTAATAAAAATAATTATTTAAAATAATTTTGTAATATTATTGTTTGTTAACAGTTATTGGACTCTGAGGAAAGCCATGAACAAAAAAATCGCATTGAAATCGAGAACTATCTGTTCAAAAACCTTAAAAAAACGAGAGCATCTAGGTGGGACACTGGTGTCCGCCTGTGACTGAAAGGGTTAAATAATGGTGGTTAGTATGAAATCTAATTATGACACCTAGATCCCAACACTTATCCTGACTCTTGCAGTTTCATTTTAATAATAATTTGAAATGGTGACCTTGAGTGTAAGGATCGATTGCCTTTCGTTCTACAACTGTTAAAGGTACGCTATATTTGGGTGCATTTTCGAAAATATTTTTGGTTTCATATAGAACCAAGCGCATGACTTTTAAGTGACCTTCACAGGACTAAGTTGTTTATGGTATTGAACGTACAATTCTCGGGTTTATTCAATTAAGGGGTTACACCACTGTAAAATTTTGAAAAAATCAAAAAATTTTTTTTTGGCTTAAAAAATCCTTTGAACCCTCTAGAATACGAAGAAAAAAGTTTTATACGTGAAACTAATGTTTTTTCTCGAAATTTCGAGCAATGCACCGAGCGAGACGGGCGACTCCGAAACGGTATTTATAATACAAACTCCAAACTTTAAACGCGTTTTTCTCGAAACACGTTTTTTTATCGCGGCAAGCAGTATAACTCAAACAATTTTTAATATTTTCACTCAAATTTTTATACAGTACATTCAAAACAACATTTCGAAGTAGAATACGTACGGAATTTTTGATACGTTGCTTTGCCGATTTTATATTTCCAAAATACGTCACTTTTTTAGGTAAAAAATGAACACTTTTATTGAAATGGTCGCCAATTAATCAAATATCAATATTTCGAAAATTCCGTACGTATTTTACTAGATATACCATTGAAGATCATGAAGAATTTTTTTATTTGTTCTAGGTGCAAATTTCCGCGGACCCCTTTTTTTTAACAGTGCATCGGCAATATGGTCGCCATTCCGCCATTTTGTGATATTTTATAATGAAAAAAATTGTAGACGTATTTCAATATATGATAATGATTTTCTGTAAATATGAATACTTAATTTAATTTCCTTCCATTAAAAAAAAATTCTCAAAAAAGAGTTATTTTTTTGGCCATTACAGTGGTGTAACCATTAAGGGACGATTGTTAAGGGACGGTATGAAGCACCATTTTAAAAACTTCAACTAAAGGGTTAAACGGCTTTAAACAGTTTGAAACTTTGACTTTTATATATATAAAAGATTCAGATAAATTTGGATTTTTATCGATTACAGCGCCACCTGTGAACTAAAATGCAATAGCTCCTAGGTCAAATTGGTGTACTTTTTTCCGGAGAATCCAAATCTGCAATAAAAACTGGGGGTTCCTATTTAAGTTTTATTGTTTTTGCCCCCACTCCACCCCCAGGGGATGGGAGAGGGGGTAAATTTAATTATCACTGGATGCCCTCCTTCGTGTCGAACAACTTTCATTCGACAACTTTTTTGATTCTGTGCATAGTTCTCGAGATATTTCGATGTCTTCAGATAAATCGGCCACCCTGTATGTATATATAAAATCCGATCCAAAAGTATGGAAACGCCTAAATATCTTAGCGGGAGTGCATTTTCGGGGAAAATGTTTTAGACAAAAGTATAAGGATTTTTCCCTGACCATTTAACGGTACTATTGAATTTGACCTTGAAGGTTATTCCAAGGTCAAATTTATTTTTTCAAATGGAAACCCATATTTTTTTTAATGGATTCGGAAAGAGCACAAAATTTTACGTCCGAATATGATATCGTCGATTTTTCCGACAAGGTCATTTGAAGGTCAAACTTAAAACTCCCAGAACTGCGAATTAACTCGGCGGGAGTGCATTTTCGGGGAAAATCTTAAATACAAAAGTTGAAGGATTTTTCTCTGGCTATTTAACGGTACCATTGAATTTGACCTTGAAGGTTATTCCAAGGTCAAGTTTATTTTTTTAAACGGAAACTGCTATTTTTTTCACGGATTCGGAAAGAGCAAACAATTTTATATCCGAATATGATATGGTCGATTTTTCCTGCAAGGTCACAGGGGTTTCCATTTAAAAAAATAAACTTGACCTCGAAATAACCTTCCAGGTCATGTTCAAGGTCAAATTCAATGATTACCATTGAATAGTTAGAGAAAAATGCTTCAACTTTTGTCTGAAACATTTTCCCCGAAAATGCACTCCCGCTGAGATATTTAGGTGTTTCCATACTTTTGGATCACCCTGTATGAAAATAAGATACAAACAGAATACAAGATAATGTGTTGTTAACGACCCTGGAATGTGCAGTAAAGAAATTATTTACAGAATTTCATAATTCGTGAAGTCTACAAAGATTAGTCTTTGGCATAAGTCATGGAGGTTTAAGAAAGTAAAGAAGCCGCGCTTCACTGATACGATGTCTGCAGTTGTTCTGCATAATCCGATTACTTGTCGATCCTATCATTTGGTTTTTATGACTGAAACGTACTTAAGTATTGCTTTATAAATGAAAATAAGATTAAGCATCTTTTGATGAGTCGAATCTAATTGAATTTCGTTCCAAAATGACAACAAATTTGTCAGAAAATCAAGGGAATAACGCCTTAAAAGTATTGTAGAAATTAGGTGTACTTGTATATTAGAGTGAATTCGTCGATTGTTTTCATTAACTGATTAAAATTCGTCTCATTATTGCATAAGTAATGATTATCGCAATTATTTGTAACATGATCTCAAATTGATTTGTTATAAAAAACTCGGAACTCGCGAATGAAAAGTGGTCTGCCGATAAACTAGGAACTTACCTAATCGTCAGATAACTTTAATAGGCATAGCTAAAGCAATTGTCGTTAACGTCAATTCCTAACTTAAATTTTGAGAATTAATCAGAAACAACGTATATTTTGTGAGTCCATATATTTTGAAGCTATTATTATTCCGTTTTTTTTATGAATGCATACATTATGAACGTATCCTACAAATTTCAACGAACTCGATTCAATGACGAGTGAGAATTCACAAAAGTAAGTTTGTATAGTGTTCAGGAAGAAAATATGCATTACGACAGGAGTATGCAATAGGACGGGCTGCATTAAGACATGGACCAGTGTACTCGCACATTTCACATTGTTTCTTCAATATATGTTCTTGTGAAAATACTTGAGAAAATATCTGAAAACATAATTTTTCAAGAAAAATATGTGTAATGACCATTTTTGTTAGGACCCTAGTGGAATTCATTACGAAAATCTAAAATATAGCGTTCTCGAATTGTCAACTATAAAAATCTATGTTTACAAATTCAAGATGGTGGATATCAAATTGACACCCAAGAGTAACAAAGAATATGTATGGATGTAGAGCTATGAGTAAAAGTTACGATTAAACAATTGTTTTTCCTTAACAAACTCGTGTTTCCTTTCATAAAATGTATCATTACATTGTTTGAGGTTTCGAATCTGAATGAGGGATCATTTTCACGTCAGAATTGGTCTCGGAAAAATGGTGAAACTTTTTCTTTCATACAAAATCAGAACCGTACATTTGTGGTACATTTTGCGTCCTCCTGGGCGTTAATGGGTTAATATGATGGGTGGAGTTCCGAAAGCGACGTACCCTAATTTTTATTGTTAACACGTATTCTTACGTAATTTTCGACGCTGATTACAAATATCACATTGAAAAGTGACGAGTTTATATTCAATATGATTTATAGTCCGCTCCTCGTAATTGTAGTCGTTTGGGACAGATTACCCCCATAATTGTTTACCGGCTCTACTACCTCTTCTCTATTTCTAAAATTGAGGATAGAAATTACATATCCATGAGCGTATAAGTGTACTTTCCTTCTTATACGATATACTTGGAGGGGGAACCTAGTTAAGCAATTACGGAGGGAATTAAGAATAGTGCAATTACGGAAGAATGCAATGATAGGGGCGACTATATATACAGGGGACAATTAAGACCCGGGATGGCTAAATATGTTATAAATCTGGATATCTTTTCGAATATATGGTTTTAACTTTTTGTTCTAACGACCAAATCTTCAATGTCATGCTATAGGTTACTATTACATACGCCTTGTTAAATATATTAGTTCTGGTCGTTATAAAAAATTGAAAACCATCTATTCCAAAAGATATCCAGACCTTACTCGAGTTTAGATGACCTTAGAGTGCCCCTCTTCAAGATAAAGACTAAATATGACTTAGTTCATATTTAAATGTAAAATTTACTACTCGTTAGATTGCCGGTGTCAAAAGGGGGTTTATACTTAAATAACCTAACCTAACCTTGAAATGACATTGAAGGTCAAGCTCAAGGTCATGTTGTCATGTGAAATGACCTTGACCTTTTTCAAAAATATGTTACATGAGAAAATATTTACCTGTCCCGGAACTTAATTGACACCATATATATTTGTAAGTGTATACAAACGAACACTTTACTATTATGAACCGAGTATATTTATGTCGGTGGCTAACAATGTTTACTAACATACGATTATGCATAATACACCGTCAAGTATGCGAAAGAAAATCAGCCGATGATTTTGTATACAATTTGATATGTGGACCAGCAAATATTAAAAATAACCAAATAAAATACAATGTTAATATTAACGAAAATATTTCACATTTTCCACGAGCAAAATAAACTACGTTTCATTAATCGTGTGCGGACGTGACGCGTGGCACATGTTCGCTGTTCGAATTTACACACAGCATGCCTTGTATGTTATGCACTCAACACGATTCTTTTTCGGCCCATGCAGTCGTATGCAATTCTCGGAACGTCGCGGTAAAAATATGAACAATCACGTCCAAGTCACTGGTATGAATGGGTTAACATTTTTTTGCACATATCGGCATTGTTCTACTGTAGACATTCTACCAGTTTCTTCTGAAAAAACGTCGTTGCACGAACTCAGGTATGTCTTTTGCAGGCGTGTGCGGTTTGTTTTCGCGGGTTTCCTCGATAATATTCCGAATCGTCGCAGGAAAAAAAGAATCCTCATAATGAAAAGAAGCTTTTATTAAAGCGTCGCATCCCACTGGACATAACGTGCAGGGAAAAAGTTTAATAATCGTCCTCGTCACCCCGCCAAACCCAACCCCGGGCACCTGGGTATATACAGCTGGAATTTAAATTAAAACCCAGCCAGTTACAGAGCGGCGATACTTTAGCCGCGCCTTCTTTGTATCGTTATTTGCTCCTTGCGCAATCCAGTCGCTATTATAGGGGGGGACCTGCGGGCGCGAAGGACGGGACCGCGGTCTTGGTATATACCGGCTGGAGCGAGGACGTACTGATTGATTCGCCGCACTCGGGATTACTTTTCTTTGACGCAGAGGGTCGAATTATTTCCACGAGTCCAACGTATATTAAATTTCTTCATGTCGACAGTTCACTCCGGGCACCTCCTCCTCTTGGACCCTACTTTTCGTAAATAAAAACAACACGAAAACTCTACCAGAGGTAAATCGCTTTAATGTACAGAGTACCAAAGTAACACTACACGTATAATCTTGGGGAAATTCAAGTACACCAGACCTCGTAAAATTTTATTCCAATTCGTAGAGTTGGAGTATATAGGCAATTACGGTGCATGGCAGTCGCGTTAATTGGTCTCGTGACTATGGCTGGATTCTCCTGTTGCTTCTTGTTAAGTATTCCGGGTATTTTTTTTTAAACAATAAGTAACGATGTATCAGTTTCAACAAGAAATGTAATAGAATTGAAAGTAGAGCTTGAATTTGACTTAAAACTGAAAGACAATTAGTGTCATTTATTTTTGAATGCATTCGATTAAGTTAAATAACCGACAATCGATCGATTTCTGCAATATGAGGTTTCTCAATATGACATTGACCTTTGCTTGTCTGTAAACTACAGAAATCTTAAATGCAATATCGAAGGAAAATTATGGAGAATAAAAATTGAATTTGAACGTCGAACATAATGTTTATGACGATTGATGATTATCATGATTGAATAAATTCTCCTTTATCAGTAACACTGGAAGAAGAAATTGTTTGCAATAAATAAATATGATACGTTTGCTGTCCCTAACTTTTGATCGGATCGGATTTAACTTTTCACCCTTTAACACCTTGCCCTTGCAGGTATTAAAACAGAAAGCAGGGGCAGCTTTTCGAAAAGAATCATCTGAAACTCTAAAATAATGAGTACAACCTAATGATTAATGATTTTGTTATCTCTAATAATTTGACCATGTAAGTAAATATAATCGTGTTTGACGGCATTTCTGCAATTGCAAAATAAAAATCCCTGGAATGCGAAATTACATGACAGTTCCTATTGTAAACCTGATGTTCTTTGCACGGAGAAAAACTGTCGGAAAACGTGTTCCTTTTTTTCCAAGGCAATCGTTGGTAATGTGGTTGCTATGGTTTGTTGTTTCTTTATAAGCCCGGGTTTTTTTACAGTTTTCCTTCAACCTTTGTGCAAAATACATGCAGTTGGAAAATGATAACAAAACAATTTTCAATAAATTTCTGTGTACCTTATTCATATATTCGATACTAGTTGTGCAGCAGAAGCGTTTGTTTAATTTCTAAGGATTTTTGTTTTCTAGAGCAAACTAGAAATATTGCCGACTATTTTGTAAGCACCATCAATTGATGGGCTTCCGGTTTAGTGACAAAGGCTGTGTTCCATAAATCACCATGGATTTCAGGTGTGGTGTGTTTTCTCTTAAAATTTTCCATTTCGTCAGAGATAGTCTACCAGTTACCCTATTGCAGCCCTTAATCATTCTATTGCTTCTTCACCTGGACATATATATGATTAGATAACTAATTTTAATATACAAACATTTTTTAAAGTCTTTTATTCTATAAAAAAATTATGATTTCGACTCGATTGTGAAACTTTCAATTCAAAATGCGTATGAATGACATCCAACTTTGAATATAACCGAATTTTCATAACACAATCTCACACAATAACATGATAATAATTCAAATACTCTCTAAAGATCTTATTCAACAAATTATGAGTAAATTATATATTCGGTATCCGGTAACATTTTTCTACTAAAATTTGTCAGTTTTCGGGATATCCGAAGATGTTCCAAAGACATCTTGCCGGTTATCCTCTACTCTCTAAATATGAAATATGGTTTTCGCTGATTCAGAATTAGAGAGTAGAGTTTCTTGAAATATCCAAGTGATATATTTAGATATTGCCTGGATATCCCAAGGATAAATAAAATTCCATTGTCGAAGATATTTATCGGTATATTTTATGGATATCCTACGCACCTCTAGAATATTCTGGATGTCAACGGGTTATTACTAGGATACCGACAATACAACTCTTCGTATACGAGTTGGATCTGCCATTTTGAATTAGTTAAATCTAACATCACAATGGCGATCAATAACCTGAAAAGTCGACAAATGGGTTCCAAAATTTTCTCCGCAAAATAATATGTAAATATTAAAAAAAATAATGAAAAAAATGGTTAAATTGTTTAGCCATGATGAATCGTTATTGGGCTAAAAGTTTTGATTATGCTTGTTAGAAAAACAGAAAATTTAATTATAATTTATTTTTCCAATAGATAGAGTTTGTATGCTCGCCCGTATGATACGAATAATAATTTGAATTTCCCGGCTTTTACTCTGCAAAGCAACTGGTGGTAACTGCACTAATTAAAACATTCCAAGATGGTTGAAGTGTTTTCCAGCGCCATCTGTCGAAATCCTTTCAATTTCCGAACAGCGGCATTTTTGAAAAACATTTTTCAAACAAAATATTCATAATGCTAAAGATCTTAATTATATATGTAAAGTATGAAAAAAACGAAAATGTGTTAAGAATTCAGAAAAAATAACAGGGAATTTTGAAGAACATTAGGTACCAAGATACGATCCTGGGAGAAAAAAATGAATATATGATTATTTTAACGAAAAATATCAGTTACAGTAGTTGCAGTTTCAATTTTCTGGTAGAGTATTCTAGTTATTTTAACAGGGAATTCTTGTATGAAATACTAGAAAACCGTCAACAAGAAATTTGTAGTTATTTCAACCAGAAAAATAAGAAGGGCTTATTTAATACTATTATCTGGTTCAAATAATCGATTTTTTATTGTTCTAACCAAATTTTGTTTAGTATATGAAAATTTATTAATATATTTCTAAAGGGAAGGACGAAACTTTTGACTCATCAACGGATGGCTGATTACTTTAAAAACACAAGCTTCACGTTAGCGTAGTATCTTAAGATATCCTGGCCCATTTTTATTGACCAACGATTAAAATGCTTAATCCTACGTTTTAAGCCGCCATGATCCTTCGCAGTACTTAATATAAGAAATTAAGTGCATCTGAGCACTTTCATTAACGTTCAGCATGCTTCGATCGGTATGTGTTTACTCTGGAAGCCGATGCTTGAATCGCAATATTCTTCGTAAATGTGTATGTTCGACACGAGTGAACTGCCGGTTGATGAAAACATGGATGCACGGTTGCTACAAGGGATATCGTTCATCGAGGTTATTAATGTTGAGTTTAAACGTCCTTTAGTTGCGAGCGAATTCATGGGCGGATAACCCTGCGTCGACTGGCCGCTAGGGACAATACCCAGTGCTTGGATTGCTGCAAAATTGGGTACCTTTTAAAAAAACGGTAATTACATCGTGAATATATTTGCAAATATCCCTGTGGGAAAGACCGGAGGTTCGTCGATGATGGCAACAAGCGCAGTGTTGTTCATAGGACGATGCCTTTACGCAGATTTGACTCCTGCATAAATGTTTCATTTGCGATTTTTAGAATCACGGATATAACGAACACATCACAATAATTTCTGCACTATGATTCAGATTTTGTATTATTATAATATATTCTTTTAATCCTGGTATTTATTGATCCACACGGAAAAAGGAATTGTTAAACTAACCGCTTAGTGCTTTCAGACCCAAGCGACAAATTGGTTGGAGCAAGTAAGGAAATAATTACACTAATCAATTGATTAGTTTTGTGTTCTATTTAATTAGTTAGCAACCAATTTATTTCTTAGAGAAACTATTTATCTATCTGCCTAAACCAAATTCAGCACCTCATATGACAACGCTAAGTAGTTAATAACTCGAAAATTTCTAATCTATTTCGATAAGATTTAAAAACAAAGTGAGCAGGTGGCCACTGTGTGCATTATTTAGTTACTGTGTCCGTTACTTGAAATTTCTTATCTGGAGTTCAGAGCACTAAGAGATTGGTTATCCTAAACTATTCCTTTTTCGCATATATAGCTTTCTTTAATATTTGTTATCACACCAATCCTTGTGTTTTTAACCCTAATCAGGCCAAGTGAATGTATTTTTAACGCATTTTGGATTGTTGAGAATATTTAAAAAATTGTAATGTTCGGCTATGACATCGGTCATTATTTTACTGCTTTGATATGGCACTTTCTAACCCTTAAAATTTTTATTTAGAACTATCTAAAAGACTGAAAAGGTAAAAAATATGTACCTAGTAACCTGCATAATCTGATTCTTGGACAGAATATCATCCTAAGTATTCTCAAAAAAAAAAATTGTTGTCGGAGTCTTTTTTGTTATAAACATATTAAATTTATGCCATTTCGCCTAATGATAAGACGTGTTGCTAAGATAATGTGACCGTCAGTATTTTTTCCGCATACGAAATAGGAAACTGGGGAATAATTTTTTGGTTCAATTGTCGACAAAACGAGTCATTCCTCATAAAAGACGTGAAATTTGTAGCGTAAATTGCGTAAATTGCAGCTGTCACATATGTTTTTCGTATTTTTCACGGTCGGGAATACGTAATACCATTCGCAACAGATGTAGAGACGGATGTTGATGCTAATGCTACACGCGGAACTGATGTAAATCGAGCAAAATAAAAATATTTAATTTTCGAAATTGATTGACTTTTTAATGCTATACAGAATATCTATTTAGAAATAATGTTACACGAGACCTAAACATTCCTGTGATAAGGGTTTTTTGTGTATGATTTATTCAATGCAGTCCGATTGAAATTTATTCCGAGATTAGGTGTTCTGGCAATAATTTCCTAATAATTGAAAGAATCTATTTTAGTTGCATCTAAAATATGGTAAGTTTCTATGAACTTCTGGAATAAAACTCAAAAGAGAATATACTGTTGCGACATTAAATAATCGCAAATTAGTTCTTTAGGTTACTCAGCCTCTAAGGAATCAGATTCAAACTGAAGAGGAAATACTTTAATATTCTTTTATTTCGCCGGAGATTCGCTAAGTTCCATACTTATGTACATTATGGACGTAAATTGAAGGGCCCACAGAAGGTCTGTTGATAGAACCATTAGATATCAGAACGTTAGAGTTTATCAAAGGGTCATTTCGTTCTTAGCACATAGAAGAATTTTTTTCCCTGATAACAATTTAACTGTTTTTAAAAGTTCAGTATTTTTGTTTTGTAGGGTCCTGACATCGTTTTTAATATTTAAAAAGTTGAATAATTTATATAGCAAAATGTGTATGGTATATTTTTTAAATTGAAATAGCCGAACTCCCTAGTGATTAGAATAGTTGATTATGGATTACTAGTTATTACAAAAATTAATAAAGCGTTTCAATAATTTTCAAGTTTCCATTTGGTTTTAAGTCATGAAACCACGTTCGATTTCGGTTTTATAATCCAGTAATGTTTTAAATTTCTAATTGAAAGAGTAATGTCTAGAATCATACGGAAAATAAGGATTACGTTGGGCAAGCAACCGAATCAGAAGAGAATAGTGCTTGGGGCACTGAAAAAAATAGTTTCACTAAGGAATAGATTGGTTACCAACCAATTAATTGGTATGAGCAATTAATCAATTGGTTAGTGTGACTATTTCCATGATTGCACTACTAATTTCTGTATCTTATGAACTAAGCGAACCCCAACCAATCCCTTCTGTTCGTGTGAGCAGGAACTTAAAGGACAAAATCACATGGTTTGACTCTAAACGAGAAAATAAGAGGACGCCTATTATAGTGGTAAATTTCTTAGAATACAAAGTCACTCTACTGGAGTGAATTTTTACTCGGAGCGACAATAAAACCCGAGGAACTCTAATTCGAGGGAATATTCACTTTTGCATAGAGTGACATTATTTTACTCCACTCCAAGAACGCTAATAGAGTGAGTGTGTTTAAAACAGTTATTTTACTCCGAAACGTCAAGCTCAATTCAATCAAGATAATTTTTTCACGTTTTGTTCACGACAGCCACAAATTCTTCGAATTCGTAATATTAGAGAAAATATGAGCGTACACATCTACCAGAATAATAAAAAAGATATGCAGTGTCAAAACGTTTCTTCAGGTCGTCTAATGTACATAATAGAAATATGCTTTCATAGAGCAAAATAAATCCGGGAATCGCGAATGCTCCTAGCGGCAGACGATTAAACTACTTTCGTCTCGTCCACATAGTTAGAAATTTACTGTTCTGCAAAACTCTCAACTCTTTTTCCATTTAAATTTCATTAAATAAGAGCGAAATTCTCATTGCAAGAAATTTAGAGAATACTCAAAAACACGTTGTAACATTTTCCAGAAATTATATAATTGATCGGCTTTACTCGGAGACAATAGTTCTCGTCTCATGATGAAATTGTGTATTGTTACTTGTTGCCGTAAACACTCCCCTATATCTATACACGACCCGCCCAAGGCGCTTTCAAGTTTAGTTTTAATACAGACCGGATTATTCTTCGTGGAATTTCAACTTTGAAGTTAAAATTTAATATAATTCTCTATTAATAATTTCAGATATTAATTTTGAATGATCGGGTTCTACCATTACAAAATCGAAAATAAAGTTTGCTAAAATGTGCTGACTACTTTTATGAATATATAACTGAAATAGCATCGAAAGGACAAAATACAAAGTTTTGGAAATAGCAACGGATTCTTGTAATCAAGGAGATATATGGGCATTGTTCTAGAATGTTTAAACTTTATGTTGTCGCTCATTATGATACCTTAAAAATTTTAAATATAACTTTGCAACACTACAGATCAACAAATTTTTGTTCGTTTTACGTGTAATAAGTCTTTATTACTAATTACCAATATGTAGAAAACAATGAGAGTAAATAAAAGTAGTGAACTTGCCTGTTTTTGGTGCGCGACACTCACTACATTTTTTCAGTTTTAACACTGAAACTTTTTGAACTTTTTTTTTTATGGTCTGTGGTTTTTTGTGGAAGTATTTGGAGATGTAAACAAATGAAAAATCCATAACTTAATGATGTGCCTCACTGAGGAATAAAATTATATACCTTCAAACTTGCGAGATAACTTTTTTTATAGTTGACAGTTTAGCAATCAACCTTAGATAATTTTTTTCACATTGGTTTTTAAGAAACCACACAACAGGGGTACATTACCTATATGATAAGAATTAATTTGAGCCTTTGCCCGAATGTGTGCCACCTATACATAAAAAATGCGACCACGTCAAACTTTAAATTTCCAAGCGAAACTCACTTTGAAAAATCAAATTATTTAATGGCACATCTACAATTTAGCTTCTAAGTACTTTGGAATCATTGTGATCTTTTCTCCTATGTTATTAAAGTATTTTTAACTTTTGTGTTTTTTTTTAATACAACAAAACACACACTTTTTGACAATAATAAAATGATTATTCTTTACAAATCGTTTTAATTTTTTGGTATCCTTAATGTTAAATCATGTATTTGGATTTCAAATTTTAATGAAAACTGACTTTGGATTTGTAATCAGTGGCCTCAAAAACCCTAACATATCAAATTTTATAAAAATCAAAGAAATTTTGTAAAAATAGTCCGCCATATTTAATCCATTATTTTAAATTTGAATAACTATTAACTAAACGTTTAATTTTATATACTAGCTTCTAAAAATTAGGCCATAAGCAAATGAACTGAATTTTTTATGTATATTAAACGTTACAAAACTAAAAACTAATTTTACGAGTAACGTAACATGTTACATTAAACAAAAAAAAAATACATTGTGTATAAATGAGTCACGCAAGGTTTTTCCTGTCATTTGATCAATTCTAAAGCCAATAAAATTAATTTCATGAATGTGCCTAAAAAAAAATGCAATTTTCTTCAACCTCAAAGTTTAAAAGTTCTAGAATAATGCCCATATAGGTAGTTTTAAAATTCCAATACATTGTCAGACATGTTCTAAAGTTGGTAAGTCGATAGTTGATACATGATAAAGAATAACGGTTTGATCGAGTCATTTTAATGATAATATTATGAAAATTAATAGATAATTAGAGTCAATTTCCTGTTATAAGGTAAACTTTTCTGCATCAGATTTTTACGCTTCTTTTGGCAGATCATAGATCTTATTATAAGAGAATTAGTTTTTTATTTTAAAATCGTTTAAGTTAATTCTTTTTATTTTGCTTTGTAATATTATACATTCTTGCCATAACAACAAGCCCCTTTGTCGATTTTACACACAATAAGAAATATTGAATAAGCTCAATATATTTAGTGTTGTAATTAGAAAAATGAACGTGTAATCGACAAAATGAAGTTCATAAATATAAATATATATATATATATATGTCATTAACATCATTATTATCAACATTATCGTTTAATTTGATACATACAATAATGATGTTCTACATCATTAATTGGTACAAACTTGCATTTTAATCGTCATGCGATGTCTCCACAATCGAAAATGCTAAATAATGTCGGGTTTTAATTTTGTCAGCATCGGTAAAAAAGCTGCATACTTATTGATAAATTTAATCACCACCATCGGACATCAATATTAGAGTTTATAACTTGCTATCCGACATCATGTTTCGAGATATCAAATTCCCCACTTTAAAGTATCATATATTTTGTGTGGTGCCCTAGCAGATGTCAAATTTTCTGGTCAGTTTTCTGAATCTCATATTTAAAGGTAATAAATCAGGATACAATTACAGAAACAGATCGTTGTCTACCGGTATGACCAAACGTTTTTTAAGTTTGTCGTTAGAGAACATGATGAATTCTATGATAACCTTCTAATACGTCTAATATGTATACCTTATGTACACTACTGATTTGCGCATATCTAGGAGCCTAATGTCGGCTACTTCTACGAATGATGCAGCATTGTTAGCCTCCTGTGCTAATCGTGAAATAGCTTCAATGTATTGAAGATATAGATTACAAGTAAACATAAGTCATTATTACACCATTATTGTTAACTGTTGTCGTTAAAAGGCAAGAAGTTTCACAATATGATGTAAACAAATATCTTAGTATTCACTTTTATTGCAGCCGGATATAGATGATATTTTCATAAAGAAACAGCTTGATATTAAACTATCAACAATGGTCTGTCTATTTCGTTGACAGTCAGAACTGTCTACTGTAATTAAACTATTGATGCACAAGGCTGTCCTTAATACTACCGGGACTTGCGATATCCAATTCTTGAGGTACACTAGCAAAGTCTAATATTCAGATTCTACAACAATTACAATCCAAAATCTGAAGAATAATTATTCACGTACATACATGGTTCGCAACGACTACGACATCCAGATCTTAAATGCAATTTGCCTCGTTTTCTAGCAAGATTTAAATATTCGAATTCTATTCCTCATGAAAATATTTAAAGGAAGCTAAAGGGTGGCTATTATTGCGTTCGAACACGGAGATGATCTTATGAACGACAGTGAAATAAGATGCGTCAGTCCACGCCGGTAGCACAAATGATTTTTCGGGTCAAGGCTCGTCATTATCGCTCGCCGTTCGCCGCCTACATTTTACCCGCTTATCCGCTATGTTGTTTGTTGCCCAGCCATTTCGTAGAGAAACGAGAAAAGTCAGATGGGAAATGTGCAACGGCTAGACGCGCTTTGCATATTTATAAACTTTTTGCGTGTCCGATTGTTATTATGTACGCGTTTCGTTGTTCCGCGCTCCATACTTCCGCAAATCCTCGAGAGTTTATTCAGTTAATGGGTACGATGTAAAACAGACATATAGGGGTAAATCCCTCTCGATCAATAATTCAGGAAGGAATCTTTACATGTGGCCATCATATCGTTAATAGCACAAGAATAAATGTTCATTTATGCATCGAACAGTGTTAAAAGTGCAGTTTTCTCCTTCATTCATCATGGCCATTGATATTATCTGTGACACATTTCCACGCCCATCTATTCGTCTTCGAGCAATTTTGTTTTCTACCATTTTGGCAACTCTTGCATCCGTGACGCAGCTCTCGGGTATTACATAATGAAAAAGCGCTCGTCGTGTCGTCATCTCCGTTGTTCCCATTCATGCATTTCTTTAGAGAAGAGTATCATTTTGAAATGCAATGACACGAGTTACTTGACGACAATGTTTGCACGAGGATATTTAAACAAGTGATAGTGCCGACTGTAACTAGTGTCAAGTCAAATAATTGAATTCATTAGTAGCGAGGAGGTGCAATTATTGATTGATTGAGCATTCGATTGAGCTGGTAAATCGACGGGAATATCTCGGGGAATATTTTCGGAACCATCTACGTCATTGGGAAAATACTTGGACAGACCGGATGGCTATAAGTCCTAATTAAGTAGGATCCCATCTCAAACATTCAAATGAACTTACGTATCAAAATATGTAAGAATTTGTAGTTAGAAGTAAAATGTTTTGTTTAACACCTCAAAAGTAATTTCCTATGTAGGAAGTTTGGGTATGATTTGAAAATTTCCCCATACGTGGTTCAAAGTAGAATTCACGATTTATCAGTTACCAAACCATCTCTGATGAAAATGAAAAATTTTAGTACACACTGTAATTTTTCTATTTTTAATTTTTCGTGTTTTGTATAAATCTGTAGAGTAAAAATGTTATTTTCACTCCATTTTCTTTATATTGTATGAATCGCATGTAACACATACCATACATAATCCATTATGAAGTAGAAAGCGTAGAATTTAATCTTAATGCAAAAATCCATTGGAAATGTCGTTATATACGTCACGAAATAATTACACTGGGTAACAAAAAATTCTTATGTTTATTGATTATTTAGGTCTAAGTAAACAAAAAAAGAGGTTTTTGTTTCAAACCTTTTTTCATTGGATCAGTTCAATGCAAATCGAGATGAAAGTTCGAAAAATTGCTTTTTTAGCATTTTTGGAATCACTATGAGTGAAAAATCTCTAGTAGGACTTAAATGAAAGCTTAAAACATGAACTTGTAAACGAAAAATTGAAAAATCACTATTAATCGTGGGGAAACTTAATTTATGAAGCACCTCAAAAAAGACTGTGGTGGCAAGAACTGATAGAAAACGATTTTCCATGATCAGATTTGTTTTTAAGTGGTCTTATTATGTTTTTTGTAGTTGCTAATGATGAATGGAAAGTTAGACTTAAGAAATTCAAAATGGCGGACACAATATGGCGGACTAAATTAAAAATATTACGCGAACTCGCTTGAAACTTGTTACTCGGATATTTTTGAGGTTGCTAATCACTATTTAAAATTCAAAATGGCAGATCCAATATAGCGACCGAAATATTTGTAATTTACTCGAATTTCTTTATGATTTTATTATCCCAGGGATTTCGAAGTCTCTGATTACAAATCTAAAATTTATTTTTCGGTACAGGTAAAAATGAAAAAGGATATAGTTTTATTAACATCAATTGTATTATTACATTAAAGCTATATTATTTGAGACATATTTATATAAAATACAGTACGAAATTTGCCTCTGAAATTTGCAAGAGATACAATTATAACACCCAGTTATTAAAATTTACAAAAACGACGATTATAGTTCCTCCACTATTAATAGTGATTTTTTAATTTTTTGTCGAAAAGTTCATGTTTCAAGGGTTCATTTAAGCCCCACTAGAAATTTGTATCACGTCGCATTTTTGACACATGAGGATTCAAAAAATGGTAAAAAGGCAATTTTTTCGCACTTTTATCTCGATTTGCATGGAACTGACCGAATTAAAAAAGGCTTGTGACCTCTTTTTTTATTCACTGAGACCTAAAGATTCAATAAACATAAGAATTTTAAGATATTCAAATTATGTTGCACCCATAGCAGTGTAAGTAATGGTGAATCCTAAGGGCAACTTTTTCTTTATTACGTTGTTCTGTATGTTCTCACATAGATATGCATAGATAAAAACTATGCTAACAAGAAAATCAAAGTGACTGATAATATTCAAATTCAAGTAGTTTTATAATTACATTCTATTTTTGATGCATTACTTTAACAAACACAAGTATAATCATTATTATCAATAAGAGGTTTCTACATTTACAAAAATTCCTTAATGTTTGATGAAGTATAGTTGATACGAGCGCTATATCAAATTACCACTTGTGATCTTATAATAATACGATATGTTTTTTATGATTATTTTAATTTCGGCGTTAAACTAGAAAGAACTGAAAATAGATTGCAATCCAATTTTATTTTTATCTGAAATTTCATTCTAATATTAAGTTCTATACAAATTTGTTATAATCCAAAATGGAAGATCTTAACAAATGTTACAGGAATTTTTCCTAGAGATATTTACATTAAATATCTAACTTAAACAGGAGATTAAATATGGTTTTGTAATAAATTTCTTTATTTCCAGTAGCAAACATGCCATGCCGTGATATGATTTCAAAAACTTTTAGCATCAAAGGTCAGGAATAACAGAATTCTTAGCATGTTTTTAAAATATCAAAATTTCGAGATTTTTGAAACCACGTTATTGCCATCTGCGGAATTTCCGAAGAAATGTTTTCCGCGTACATGTCGATTAATCGATTCGTTGCGAGCATTTTCAGTCGTCACAGGCAGACGCGCTCGGCACGTCGTAATTATATCACTCTCGACTTTAATTGAATATTTGCGATATTCCCTGTTGTTTTAACGCGCCACGTAAAATACCACTGACGCTCTCTTCGAATAGGCATTCCCCTTTGTCTATTGAATATCGTAGTGGGTGGAGGTACACGTGACGATGAACATCGTTGTGCGGTGTGTTATCCAAATCCCTTTTCACAATGCCTGTTGTATACGTATACTATTACAAAAATATGACGAATGTGATACGTGTAAAATATAATATCGCAAAAACGTCATGAAGAAATTGTCGGCGGCATGCGGTGAACAGAGCGTTTCGTCAGTTTTCATTATTTTCAGTTTTTGAGCAAATATCTTCTGAAATATTGTCAAAAATTGGGAGAAGATCGCGATATACAAGTGTATTGAAGTGGTAAAAATAGTCGAGTGGTAAAAAATTCGGAATACAATTTGAAATTTAGTGGTATAGATTCAGTAAAACATAACATATATGCGCACTATTCCCTTATTTTACGAGTTCTTATAAACATTTTTACTATTATTCTATCAATGAAACAATGTTGTGCTTTCCTTGTTGAGTAAAAGATCATAAGCAAGGATAATATATATTCGAATGTCATTCTAGGAAATAAAAATAAATGGCATAACATATTACCAACATTCAAACTGCACTAACACAATTACTACACTGATCGTTTTATATTATTTAAAAAAAGGAAAAACACCATGATTCAACACACTAATAGTACATTTCATTTCTAGTGCGGGAAATCGAGTAATTATTGACTCGATAAAGTTAAGACACGAGTGCTAACTAAGCCAGGCACGAGTTTCATATCAATCATTACTCCTGCGAAATCGCATATTTCCCACACTAGTAAAGAACGATATTTTTCCTAATACTATGCGAGAAATACTTATTTCCCGTATACTGTTAGGGAAAGTACCAAATTTTCTATACTTTATCTAAATAAACTTTTCAATTAAAAAAAAGAGCAACTTGTCGGTTTGTTTTTAGTTAGATCAGTTCTAGTGTCATTTAGTATAAAATTCGATAATTGTGGTTTAAAGTTATTTTTCAAGATCGTCATTGCATTCTAATATATCATACAGTAAAATAAAATATGACATTCATAAATATCGTATTAAACATTGTTTAATATCCATTTCAGGATTTGTTATTTTGAATCGTGTAATATTCAATGTTAAAGGTGAAGAAATTACTTTGGCCGTTGCGGTTATTTAATATAAAATATATATGTGCGCAGTTCTCGTGACCCCTTTATTTTCACATAGTAATATACATAAAATTAATAAAATAAATCATCTTTATTTTATTTATTATATTTAAACATTTTTATGTAATACCAGCTTTGTGAACATTTCTTTAATAATTTTCAAATCTGATAAATTTTCGATAGACGTGTCTTAAAAGTTGTTTCAGAGAAAGTTGAAAAGAACATCAACATGACTGGAGGGTAGACGACGCCTCACAGTACACTCAAATCAACAGAAGCCAAGGCTAGAAGTTCGATTTCCGATGCGGCAATTGTTGTTTAAGAAAAAAGTACATCGGGTAGCATGTCATTCAGGCGCTCGGGTGAACACAATGTCTGACTTTGATTGTTAATAAGAGTTGCACATATAAGTATTCTAATTAGCAGAAATATAAACAATGAAAATAAAGAGGTTGCCAATTCATACCTTGCATCTTGCTTTTTAATTAATTTAATTTATTATTTTATACGGAATATTCAATGAAACTTTGAAATGCTGATAAAAAGTAGTTGAAAGTAATATGTAATATTGAAACTAATACCCACCATTTACTCATAATATCATTCGATAAATTAAAAATTAAACCAGAAAATGTCGTGCTTTTGTTTAAAAACACGTGTATAACTTTTTCAACATTTGAAAATTGTTGATATGCACCATTAGAAAGAGTAGATCTTGGCTAAGAAGAAATAACTAACGATAAATTTCTCTCGTTGAGTTTAAATTCTATAATATAGTGTCAAACCATATTTCCATACTTTTACATAAGTTTTACATTTTTGTTTTTTTTTTCATGTCATAAAATAACACTCGTTTTACTCGACCCCTCCATTTAGGTCGCTCAAATTAATCATAAAAAACAATACAGGCCTAGTAGGAATTGAAATCAGCCACTTTAGCACTAGACAGGAGCTACTAGTGAATCGTCACATTTTTTTTGTAGTTTAGATACGCATGCGCATTACACCAAACATGGACAAAACGTAACGATTTAATGTTAGCTCCTGTTTAGTTCTAACATAGCTAATTTCGATTTCTACCAAGGTGAAACTATTATATTTTTATATTTTTATGATGTTTCAAAGGAAAAATATGACTCAATCACTGTCATTAACTTAAACCAAATGAGCGGGCGCTATACGAATTAGTAAAAGACTTTATGAAGATTTAAGGCTGTAGATGAACCAATCAGATGGTATTTTTTGCACTACTAATTTTTTTAATTTTCTCTAACGTTTGCTTCTAAAGCCAGAAACTCGCCTGGATTCATTAGAAGAATTGCAAATATTTAATTCATGAAATATGTCCGAGAAAATTTTAATTCGTAAAGATGGAAAGGATGGAATTTTATACGAAACTGTTTTTTGGATTGTTCTCGATTTTCGAAAAAAAAAAATTGGAGGGCCTAACTCGAGAGATTCGACAGGCCGGGAACCGAGAACAATCCGAAAAACAGTTTCGTATAAAATTCCGTCCTTTCCATCTTTACGAATTAAAATTTTCTGTGACATATTTGCAATTCTTCTAATGAATCCAGGCGAGTTTCTGGCTTTAGAAGCAAACGTTAGAGAAAATTAAAAAAATTAGTAGTGCAAAAAATATCATCTCATTGGTTCATCTACAGCCATAAATCTTCATATTTAGGAATAATTACTACGAAGTGAACAAAAAAAAAAAAGATTTTATGTTTGTGGTTCAAACAATCTTATTCTGAAGGTGGTTGAATTACCAAAATTAATGCAGAAGCAGCAGTTATGGGTGGACATAACCTGAATTGCGGTAACCATTTAATTATTGAATCCTTCCGATACGTTCATTAATTTTTGATTATTAAGACTGACAATCGTGTTGAAATACTAGGTACCCTCGCTCAATTGAAGAGCAACCTTGGACGGTGCACTACTTATCCATGCGGATACATTGATCGGCCTAACGAAAAGTTCCTGCTTGTCAGTCTGTGCATCTGGCATGAGGCTGGGGAATTAAAAAATTAATTCTTAGCTGGCTTCTTCAAAATTGCATATCATAACATCAGGTATACATAGTATGATGTTGTACGACTTAATCTGATCTAAAAATAGAAAAGTTGCATGCCTTTTTATCGATTTTATATTAAATAAGGTAGGTCCGATATTAGTTTGACCATCAAGTCTGATGGTAAATATGAAATTGTCTTCAGAAATTTATGTTAGAGACTTGTACTAAAACAAAACGTGTAAAAAAATATTTAAATAATATTTTTTATTTTCTTGATTGTATAATTTCAATGATTTTTAGTTGCCTCGTAAGGTGACTTAGAAAACTACTACTCCGTAGGGTGCATGATGTTGAAAAAATGTTCTTGGTTGGATTATTTGCGGTTGCAAAAAACATTTATTTCAGGGTCCACATGGTGTATTTCATTGGAGTTATAAAGTAATTGTTGGGGTAATTCACATAAAACGTTGCACATAAAACTGAACTTTTTTGTTCAGTTCTTGGATAGATGCCACGAAAACATTTTCAACAGCTCAAGTTTGTTAAATGTTGCACTAAGGAAATATAAGGAAATCTATTATTTACTAAAAGGATTATTATACGCATTACAATGTACGATAAGACGGTCAGTGCAAAATATTTTTTATCACTTGGCATAATCATATTTTTCAAACCGTATTTTCTCTTTTCAAGCAAGAATACAATTATATAGGTAAGACTTTTGTTGTTGCATTTGGAGAATAGCAATTAGAATAAAACTATAATAATAATAATAAGTTAACTTGATTGCTGACTAAAGAATTGTTTTGTTCACAGTTTAAATATTTAAAATTAATAATTTGATTCCAGTTTTATGGTGACACACATATATGTTTCAATGACGCTTAAGTCTTATTTAATTATTTTTTATCTTAAAGAGTTTACGATTCGATCTCTATCTGTTCCAAAAAAAGTTTAAAACAAATTTGCACACTTTTACCCACTCTTTCCTTGTTGATGTGCCATGAGTTTTTAAAATCTGAGACTGGTTTTACAACCAACAACCTAAGAAACTATTTGTGTACCAAATATCTATAAATTTGAATGTAAACTGAGTTTCCAATTCCATTTCATTTGCAAAGTCTACGTTTTTTAATCCTTAATTTTTTATAACCAATTATATATAGTAGTGCTTTAAATTTTATACGAAATTGTTATTCACTAAGCATCGATTGTTTCATTAAAAAAGATTAGAGCAACTTCCAACTTTGACACTACGAAGAAGAAAATAGAAACTAAGGACGCCTATAAAGTGACTTTTGTCCATGATGTATTGAAAGTTATAAAACTATTATAAGCAGAAAGTATTAATAAATAAAAAATGTACCCTTATAGTATAGGGGAATATTTAAATACCAGAATTACAAACAGTAAGGGAGACGGGGACAATGCCTCGTGAAGAAATTGAAATCTTGCCGTAGGAATGTATGAGCAGCAAAACTCTGAAATAATTACGGTACACTGTGGTAATTGTCTTTTGTGTGTAGGACAATGTTAGACATGAATATGTAATGTGTAATGTGGGAGTAATTGAAATAGTACTTTTTGCGCGCCTGTCTCATATCCCTTCATTTGCGCCATAGATATACAATATACTATTTCGTACCAAGGGCGTGAAATAAGTGTTAGGTCTCGACTGGTTGTTGCAGGCCCGAGTGACGAGGAGTCATCATATGAGGCGTAAATACTACGCCTGTGGTACGAACAATATTTTTCGGTTCCGAGGGTGTGACAATGACCAGTTTTACAAATGATGACTTAGCAAAATCCCGCGGCGTAAAATGGTCATTTTCTTTTGCGAATCAAAAAGAATGTTTACGTGATGGCGAACTAAAATTTCGAGATGTTGGATAATTTGCGTTTACATCTTCTCATCTTGTGTGAATTGTTTGCAAAACGAAAAATTAATGTAATGCTGGCTCATTTCGTGACCCACAGTAACCTTGGGTATTTCATGATAGATAGATCTACCAGAAACCTGTGTGAGTATAATTAATTGTTTACAGACAATAATGGTACGAAATTTATTAAGAAAAAGCCTTTTTAAAGAGCAGGCAGCTTTCCAAAAATGTGGAAACTCTGCAAAAGTTATTGCTTGCAGTTCTGATCATAACTGAAGCATTTCTCCATCATTTTTTTACACTTTCATCTTGGTTTATGTAAAGTTTGAAAAATCAATATGTTTTCAGAGAAAAGAAATTTGTACGTTTTGAATAAAGTCATTAAATCCAGATAGAAGAGAGCAGTATCAAGATTTACTCCGGTATCGAGGTAACTCGTTATACGAGACATGGTAAGACATTTTGTATTCTAAGCTAATTGTTTTCAAACTAAATGATTCAAATATTAGAGAACAATATTCAGAAACGTTATATCAATAACAGTATTTCTGGAAAAAATTCCTACATGTAAAATGTCACGATTGTATCTCTATTTAATGGTTTTTTAATAGTATTAATATCACTTGACGTTGTCGACGCATATGTATTCCTACACATGGCAGCTGATGTCTTTTTAGAAGCACTGCGTACTAATAATATGTATTAGATACTACTTGTTTTGGCTGTTTTTGAAGTGTCGGTTTTGTGATTTTCGGGTTTTTGAGGCCCTAGTTATTTTTCTCCGTGTAAAGCCAACAGAAAAATTAAATGCCAAACAAAAACCAAAATTCGTTCATGAATCCAACATTTTAAGAAACGTTCAAATTTGTGAGAATTCCTTTGCGTTTTATTTCCTTCAAATATAAAATAAATAAACATAGAAATCATACTAAAATTTACAAAATACACGGAAAATAATGTTTAACCCCTACAGCAAAATATTCATCTGTCACAGCTTAACCTAAACACAGTTAAACGCAGTTCGGCTCTATCAGTCAAAGTCGTTTAGCTACCGCAGTTTTTCTCTCTTACCTCAAGACTTTAGCTGCCATAAGATATATATCTCAGCAAACACAGCCTATCAATTGGACTAAATAATGGACTATTTTTCATTTCTCTTATATTTATAGACGTGAAATTATATTTATGTGTGATCATGTATTAATCTGCACTAAAAAATAGTGATTAGTACACTGAAAGAAAGGTTAAAAACCGATATAGTACGTGACTTGTAACCTTCATTACATGCGTTTATTCACGTATCAACTTTATTAATAATAAAATAAAATATGAGTCCCGACTCTGTTAACTTATTTTTCACAAAGAAATCAATTTTAACCGCAACTTGCTCGTTTATACAGCGAATAATTTGACAGCATACATGCACTTGTCTTTCAGCCAGTTATCTTTTGCAGTGACAACCAAACACCCGCAGATAAATTCATTAAGCTGTGGTAGCTAAATGAATTTTCTGTATTACATTTATAAATTATAGTGACAGACTTATAATTGTACTCGTATAATCAAACGCCTGTCAACCAAAGTATTTGAGCTAACGTAACCTAAATATTTTTTTCCGTGTAACAATACTTCACTAAATAATTTTAAAAGATGTTTAAATATGCCTTTTGAAGAATAGAATTGCGTATTCACTGCAGAAGTAGAATTTTTGGCTTATATAGAAAAATGTATGTGTAAAGATGAAAAGAATCTTCCAGCTCATGTGAACTGCAATATGGCAAAAATACGACATATCCCAACGGTTTTCGGAAACTACTCGATGGTATTGAATTACAAGCTCTAATTTCAGAAATGACGCTTCATAAAAAATCCATCGTATAAAATTTATCGTCCATATAAATTCGCTTTACCGAACGGAAATTAGCTTTGGAAAAAATGTGATGATAATAAAATGGCTTTTCGAAATCGATGATTCTCGATCTGAAAATACCGCAAAGGTACTAGTGACCTCGCCCGGGACAACTTTTCACTGCTCGATATTTACAGTCGTTTATCTCGCACTTTATTAGGCCGATTAACGTCGTTGATTATACTCGATGCAAGACACCGAAACGACGAAAAAAGGAAGAAGAACGCTAAAAAACACAATCCAAAAAGGCGGCGATATTCGTGGCCGAAATAAAGTTCATCGACACGCGAGGGCACGGTAACGTCCCAACGAGATATAACCAGCGACTCGTTCGAAGTTGTATTGTCGCATTTTTATCGCAAAGAAAAAAAAATCAGTGTCGAATTGGAACGCTCGACGATACCCATTTGTGTTTCGCGCGAAACTCGAATCCGTCGCGTCGTTTTACGTGCGAATTTCAAGCTCGGAAAAGCACCGGCGACGAGAAGAAATTCTTCCCCTTTGAGAATATCCTTTATATTTATACCGGAGCTTGCACCAATTTCTACAGAGGGACAGAAACGTCCCTCCGATATATTCGCGATATGTGATTTTCGCGAAGAGCCGTTTTCTTTGCACCCGATATAACCTGTCCGTGAATGAAACTCTCCGGTGGATGTCGCCAACGACTTGGATGTAATTTCGAGTTTCTATTGACGCGTACGTTATTTCGGCGGTAATATGAAATTTCGTTTAGAGGATACGCCCCGCGGGAGTTTCGCTACGGATTGCGTGATTTAATGCCAAAAATTGCATTCAGAGCAATACAATTTCGCATGCCGTGGTTATTAAATTCCCCGCGCGACCGCTCGAAATGACATTAATGAAAATTCAATATCGTCTGCAATCCACACAATGAAATGCAAAATGTACAATATGCATAAAACCTAATGCTGATAACTGCATCGATGATCATTTTTTAGCACTTGTATCAGAAAATTATTAATATAAATGTCATTCTTCGTGACGTATTTAATTCCACAATAGATTCCTGAAATGTCAAAGTCGCCCCAATATTTGCGTTTATTATGTTTGTTCAAGCCAAAGAATGTATCAAATAATTATTTTTTAACTTTTATTATTGCTCTCTAAATTTCTTGGAGTGAGAATTCACTCTTTAATTAGTGAAACCCGAGCAACTGTAGCGAAAGAGTGAATATTCAACTCTTTAAGAGTGCCATTTCACTCTTTCCTCCAGAGGTGTCAACTATACGACTCGGAGGGAAAGAGTGAATTTTCACTCGTGTTAGATTGAAATTTTACTCTTAAAGAGTTAAATATTCACTCATTCATTTAATTTAATACTTATAATACTAGTCTATTTTATGTTTTCAGTTACTGCTGGAAATAAAAATACATACATATTGTACATAAAAAAATAATTCAATAGACCTATAAATGAAAACAAATTGAAATGAAAATTGAAAATAAATCACTATGCTAAAGGCCGGAAAATTTATTTTAATAAAAATTTGCATTTACATCACTGAACATTTTCGTTCATTCATTTTTTATTCTATTTGAACTGATAACACGAATGAAAATTGCAAAAAAATACTACCACGAATATGACGTACACATCATCTTTGTGCAAACATTCTATAAAATACTTTTATAACTGCTCCGAACGAAAATTCTTTAAGTTATTACTGACCGAACGTGAGGTTTTGGTCAGAAATTAATAAACTTTCCTTTCTGATGAATGAAATTGTACGCTTTTAGGCTGAATTATTAAGGTTTAATAAGAAACATTTCATTGCAACTTTGTACAGAATACATTTTTTACAAAGTTGTTTGACCGTTGTAAAGATTCGGATCAGAAATTTTTAATTTAAAATTAATATCATTCGTTCAATAATTTCATATAAACATAGTTTAACAAAAAATTTTTCGTTTTTTATTTGCGATATAAAATTATTCCAGTTCGTTATTCTTCAATGTGAGCGCTTTGAGGTTCATTAAATTCGTCAGAGTCTCGATGACTGATTTGTTGATATTTTTATTATATTGAATTTTGTAATTTTGTAATTCTTTCGGAAAGTATGTTTTTTTGTCTTCTATATTCACAACTACCCGCATTTCACAATAACATATGCGAGGGGTTTTCTGAAGAAAACAAATTTGTATGTAAATAAAATTTTCCTGTAGATACTATTGCGATGAAACGAAATACTCAGTTCATTTGAACCAATTAACGCCCGAAAGGACACTTTGTTCACTTTAATTTGATCAAAATTGAATTTGAAAATAATTGAAAGGTATCCTAGTGTTTTTGAAGTAGCTCTTGAGTCTCAACCTTTTTAATTCCAATGTCGTGCCAAATTTGAAATAATTGATCCTTATTGACCTATTAGAATGTTGGGATTCTAATGAAACTATGAGCCGTCCATGAAATATATCAATTTCATGAAGAAATGCTACTTTTACGCTCCACTTCAATGAAAATTACATTGAAAAATTTCTGAATGTTTTAATTAAAACCTATCAGCTTTTTAAAAATAACTCTAAGAATAAAAAGTACACAGATATTACCGTAGAATATACGTAATATTTTCCCGATATTTTGAGGATACATTGAAGAAATCATTTATTTAACTTTTTACAAACTTTTTATATTATTTACTATACATTCAGAAAAAAATGTGATATATTCTAATAAAAAACTAGACGAATTTTAAGCACGTTTTGTTTTCCACAAATATTTGCAAAAGTTGATTTTCAAGAAGGAAAATCCGAAATTACAATATTTACAAATTCTTTTCCACGAAAATCGACTTTTTGACAAAATTAAAAACCACAAAAAAGTTTAGAATTCATTAAAAAATACAATTTTCGCAAATATTTTTAAAAGCGTGAAAAAAAAACATTTTTCCAAATATCATTTAAAAAATCTGAAACAAATTTCTATGACCTTTTGATTGTTAACATGTTTCGTAAAAGCTCATTGTGTTCCACATTTAAATTTATATAGCTTTTTCGCATATTTTCAATAAAATCTCAACATTCTAATAGCTCGAGGAAAAATATATAAGAGTAAATAAAAATATTTCCAAATGTCTCCGGAATTTTTTTTCAAATTCGTAATTTATATTCAAATTCCTGAATAAACCCTAAATAACCCCTAAACTCAATTTTTACCACGGAATCTTACAGAACGACCTCAAAACACTAGGATATGTAACTTTCATTTTTTCAGCTAATTTTTTTTAGTACTATATATATAGTATAGTACTATTGTTTAGCCTTAAAAAACATTTTCTTAAATCATTTTAAGACAATTTCAAATAATGTTATCCGTCATTTTGAATTTTGAATTTCGATGTTAGATTCGTGATCATTCAGAGTCTCTCAAAAATACCCCGGAAGACAGAATTGTAAGGAACTCAAATAGTACAGTGGTTCTAAAATAATCGCAGAATGATTTAAGAACATGGATTTTAAAGCTAACCAGTAGTGATGTACGATGCAATTGCAAGAAATTAAAAATAAAATTTGGTTCCCTAAAAAAAATAGACAAAAATGACTAAAATAGCCACGTTTTTATTAATTGAGCTCCAATTTAAAAAAATCTCGTCGTGCAGAATCAATTTCATAGTAAGATTCGTTTTCAGCCCAAAAAACCTACAAAAATCAGCCACACTTATTCTTAAATCATTTTTGAAAAAGTTTCGATTAAGAGTTTAACATGTTTTTACATTAGCTTCTTAATCAATCATAAATAATTTATTAGATTGACAAAACAATAATTTTAATCTGTTAATTAAGATGGCTCAATTCCTGACTTTATCAACGTAGATAAACAGTTAGTATCAAAAACATACATTTCAATCAATGAAATTAATGTCATTTTCAACTCATTACATTATAAATTTGTTTCCCACACTCATTGCAAATCAAATCATCTTATTCCTGATTTGATTGAAATTTTAATATTACTAATTCATCTATTTTTCGTTTGATTGCTTGGAAGTGATTTTGGTGTATTTAGTAAATATTTGGCTTGAAAACAATTTTGAACAAACATTTAAAATAATTATTTTGTGTACCTTTTAGTTCGTATTTTCGAAACTCTGGTAACATTTGCGTTGAATTTACAAAGTGGAAATACGTAATTCGTGGGGAAATATTTTCACCATATTTATTATCTGCAGTAAACAATAGATATAATCCGATTACCTAATGCGAGCTGCACACTGCACTTCCAGTCCGAGATAACTCATGGATCACTGTGGTTATTTTAACGTTTTCCCCAAGTTCTTCAGAATTGAGAGAAAATTAAATGTACCTTTTAAATTCGAGAATTCCGTTCAGTGCAGATGCCCGATTCAAATCACTCCGAAAACCTTTTTGCGCCCAGGGAGAATCGATGAGTTGAACGGATATTAATTCAGTTATGTGCATGGACGATGTGACTGTGATAGTGCAATGATTTAAAATCGAAAAACTATAAATAATATAAAAAACAAATATGGTACGTAAATACTACAGAATTAAATTTAGACAAAAAATAAAAATATATTAAAACTCAAGAAATACAACAGTACCCATTAAATTTTACAATAATCACTAGAGTATGGATTTATTTTAATTCATCAATATTCCGTACTTTTTTAAAAAGTTAATAAAAACAGTCAGGAACAAGCTATAAGCTATAGTTCGGCGATTAAGTAATATTCAATAAACCTTACGTTACGTTATTATTTAGTTAGTTCTGTATTCTTGCAATGTGTAACTTCACGTTATAATATTTTGCAATTTTTTCGTAATTTTATAAAAAATAAACAATATATTTCAAGAAAAGGAAATCAATAAACATCATATTATATATGTATAATCAAAAACGATAATAAATCATTGTTATTTCTGAAAGAGTAGGATAAGTGTTTTGATTTGGTGGAAAACACACATTTAATAAATAACTATAAATGTACACTCTGAATCACGTATTTAAAAAATTATTTACAACTGTAAAAAATTAGAAACTGCAAACAATTAAATAATACACACACGCGAACCAGAAGCGTCAATCAATTGTCACGTACTAGCGATCAAAAGTCCCACATTGGTCAGTAGTCCATGCGTTCCGGTTCAAGTTGCCCGTTTCGCCGTTTGTGTTGCCACTGATATCGTTTTTTTCCTTAGAGGTTCTCAGTAATCACAAGAAAAATAAATTAAACATATCAAAAATGACATACTTAAAAACTGCCGGTACATGCGTTGATAAAATAATTAGCTTTAAATATAAACTCGTATTTTTATGTATTAAAATAATATTATAACATGACGTTTAAAACATTCAATACAATTTATATAATTAGATTCTGCCTGGTGCACTTTTATATTAAATAGAATCAAGGTCTTTGATATATATTTAGAACATTGTTAGTTAATTTATTAAAGGAATTTATTCAAATAAAGACACATAATGAAAACTACTCGAGTTGTAGTTCGATGCGATATCAACATTGTGGCCAACATAAATTACAAATAATCAATGTAACCCGATGTCATATTTATAAATAAATCGATAAAGCTCACGTTGGTGCAGAACACATGTTATACGTTGACATTGACCAAAAGCCAATGAAAGGAAATTTCCGCGAAGTTGAAAGTAATAACTTTATTTTATTCAATTTCACATTTATTTTCAATAAAGTCAACTTATTTAAAACAATCTAAAAACCACTTTTACTCGAATAATCTACAGAAGATCCCATGAGCTAAGATTGGCTTATGTAAAGTTTTAATGCAATGACAGTATTTTTGCATAACATTTGTAATAAGGTTATTAAAATGTTTATTTTATAATCCCCTAAAGTCCTTTTTATTTTAATTTCTGTTTCAGTTTGTTGATGCAATTTCTGATTAAAAACTCTATTTATCGTTATTATTATTATAACTGAAAAAATATTTATTAAAAAATAAGTTATAAAATTAAGATTTTGTTAGCATTGCACGTGATTTTTCAACGTTTTCCAAAGGACACCTTATTACAGATTCATCGCTCTCTCCGGAAGAAATAATAATGGAAGTGAAAAGGTTTTATAATATTAGTAAGTTTAGTAATATTAATAATGTATTTTTTATTCTGGCTAACAAAATTTATAAATAAAATGATTTACGTTATGGTCAAGCTTCGAAAAAAAAAACATATAGTTATGAAACATTAGCTGATAAGCACGAATACTATATGCACATGCGCCGTATTTATCCAATTTATTACAGTACAGAAGTAAATGTTTTCTAGTTACTGCAGGACATGTTATTTCTTATTATATTACCATAATTTTGTGTACATTTTATATTGTTAAATGAAGTTTTTATACACGGAGAAAATTTGTTTGTGCGACAATTTTGGGATAAACTGATAGATTTGGGATAATATTGGGATTGAAGAATGAAGAAAATTGACAATATTTGTTGTAAAAATTAATATATTTTTTATAACTTTTACTGTTCGAATAGTAAACATTCCAGTAATTTATAATAATTTTACCAGAAAGCAGCTATTTTCTCATACTACACGTGTCCCCCAAAATAACAATATGGAATTGTACAATTTCCAAACAAATTTTTTCAGTGCAAAGATAAAGACTTTAAAAAATTGAATATAATTCATTACTCAAGTTAAGATCAGACTTTCATTCTTTTTATATTGATAAATGCATGAACACATAACACTTTCGTTTGTTATTTATGCTCTGAGAAAAAACTAATAAAACTAACTTTGGCAAAACGCGATATTATCCTGTAAGTCCAATATTGTGATAAAAAAAAATTTTGAATTGAGTGTAACATTAAAAAACTGATTAAAAAGAAGGTGATCTATTGACCTATTGGATTTCGCTTCTGCAAGTAATTATCGTCGAATGATCCTATGAAGAATTTCTATGTATCTTTTTTTTCATTGTTGTGTTTTCTTTTACGCATTCAGCAATATTCTGCCATAAACTTTCACATCGCAGTTTTGCTGATATGTCCGATTAAACTCTTTCAAATTTTTATGAAACTTTTCACCTTGCTCTTTGTTGAAATCCCTACGGTTTTGCAAGAATACGGCAAGGTGCCAATCAAGAAAGTAAAGCTTTAAATCTGTTAATCAGTTTGAGTTTTTGAACTTCCAATATATTTTCTACAAGTTTGTTTCATTCAACCACGCTCTTTTCGTCATCATTCATGTCTGACATACTATGCATCTTCAAACATTTTGCTAATTTGAGGTCAATCGAAGATCTGGTTCTTAAATTGCACTACAGTTTCATTTGTCAAGTAGCTTTATAAGTATTTAAAATAAGAATCCTCATTATCACGAAGCTAATATGGGAAGGTATAAGAATCAGAGAAGATTTTCTCCAAGATGTACAAGAGGCTGTTCAATAATTTTTCTTTTGAATCGGGAATAAGTAAACATCCAGCTGCCTAAGTTTTTATTTTGTAAAGATTGTTTCTACTTACTTGTAAACCTACCCGAACATTTTATTCACCTTTTTTTCTGAAGCTTGGCATGATATTAAAACATCGAAAAATATTTGATGAACGTATTTTATTCCATCGACCCATTTTGTATTTTATGGTTAGAAAACATCCTTTTTTAATTAAGGGAGGTGAAATCAATATATCAGAAAGTTCTTATTAAATTTTCATGAGGCTCGTTACTCGAGGGTTCTCGAGGTCGCTTATTACGAAAATGAGTCAGATTTGCAACATTCAAAATGGAAGATCCAATATGGCGGATGAAGAAACTAGAATTAAATTGAATTTTCATGAAACGTGTTGTTCCGGTAGTTTTTGCTGATTACGAAAATGGTATATTTTCAAACTGAAAAATGAAAAGTGTTAACGGTAAAGTGGATGAAGGGGAAAGGTATCTTATTCCTGGAACAATTGAAATCGACAAAATTCATTGAATTTATTCTTGTTATTTACTACTGAAACTTTTTTAATAATTAACGGCATTAGAGAATCATTGCCTAATTTTTTAAGAAAACGATTCTATACATTTTCTCTGATCAAACTTCCCTAAATTTATTTTGTACAGACTTTATAATTATAAACATATATATAACGAAAAAATTTGTAATTTTTTAAAAATAAATCTAGATTTTCAATGTTAGACCTGAAAATTTTGATTTTTTTTACAGACAATCAATCTGTCCATAATAATTTTCTTCTGAAATTAGTTATTTTATTAATCAGCAACATCTCAGTTTGTACATTTAGGATAATATATACATGTAAATATACAGTTTTTCGCCCATCCTTCTTCTTTTACTTCTACTCTTTAATACGTCAATATTCCAGTTAATAAAATACTGCATTTTACAAAATCCTAAAATACACAAGAATTACTGAATTGAAATGCAATACTGAAATACTCATTGAGGAAAAAAGAAATTTTCTAATCATTCACGTGTACATTTAAAACAGACATGCATTATCCACAGATTTTAATAAAATTCGAGTAATAACAGTACTGTTTGCAAATTATTGCTACTAAAATGCTAATCTATTTCTACTATACATTCAAAGGCATGCTACGTCTGCGATCAGTGGCTGTACTCGGTATAATCATGTATTACGATCTTTGGCATATTAATATTACACCACCTCTTGCGTTAATAAAACATGTACTTACATTTTTTTTGCTTTCTGGTGAATTATTCTTGAATAGTAAAAATAAATTACGGTACTCACCTAGAACAGAAAAAAAATGATCATTAATGAATGAAAATGTTATGAAGCTCATAAAATAGTATGGTAATATTAAATAATTTATAATTAAATTAGGTCTTAATTATCATCGTATTTTAATGATTACATATTAACACATGATGTTCACTAATTGTATTTCTTTTGTCGGATAAAAATAATTATTGTTTATCCTAGTAATTTCTTAATGCTTATATTTCTATTGTTAGTTATTGTTTCAAACAAATTACACTTATTTAAATAGATAAATCTTTATATTATCATATTGTTTGGTAAATAAATCCACTGATTCAATTGACCAATACCCTAACGAAACTTCAAGACCATCAGCTTTGATATCCCGCAAAAGTTATGGAAATCGAAAAATAAAAAACATTGAAAGAGGTCATCAAAAATGATTCCAAATTGGTTGAAAAATCAGACATATTTTTATATAAATATTTAAGTAGACATAAGATTAGTGAAATTATGAAATGTAATGTTGCATTGGCGCAGGTAAAAGACATTTTAGATAATTAAATGTATACAAAAGTGATGTCGATAAATATGTGGTAATAGTTATTCATGCTTTGAAAAAAAAGGTTGAATTAAGGAGCATTTTGTTATTAAATTTTACAAAAACAAAAAATAGAAACTGGTTGATATATACTTTTGAGCGTATCGATTTTGGAGTAAATTGAAGACAATCCAAAGTAGATATACCAAACTACAAAACTTTAAATTGTAGGATCTGGAATTTGTTTATAAAATAAGTTCCCTTCAATTTATAAAATACAATCGTTGATCAGGTCCTACGAGAAAGATGTAATCATCGACGAATTTAGAGGGGCTGATTAAATAGGAATTTTTTCACTTAAAATGTTGATACATTTCGAAATGAGCTAGTCGGTCTACCGCACTAAAAACGTAGATTTAACGAAATAATTCTCGTAATATTCACATGTAATAAAAATGTACCAAGTTCCCTGTTATGGAAATGTTACATATAACGTGCTGAAACTCTTCGATATTACTTATATTATTTAAAATATAATTCCAATAAAGAATACTAAAAGATAGCGATTCCTTTATATTTTGATCTTCTTCCGTTTGATTTATGTGAAGGTGATTGCTAGAAAAAGCGCATAAATAGTTAATGCACCGAAGTAATTCGGTTGTAGGGTATATTACGGGGCATATCGAAAATTCCAGCATACCTATCAATCGATCGCTCGTACAATGCCGCCGCGACCATAATACATAAAGCCTTTATTAGGTGCGAGACCCTCTTATTCTTTTATCGATCCGAATTGCTTGTCTGCTTCTATCCCTTTTGTTCGCTCACATACAGGAACCCCATTATCACGAGATATCAGAAACAATAGAAATTTGAATCTACAATTCTTTTGAAATATTAGAACTATTTCGCTATAGGCCATGCATGAATAATTACTTAGGTTAATAGGGATCAAATGTAAATACCCGAACGAAAAATTATTCAGGCTGGAATCAGGTCCTGATCATGAAGCCTGTGAACAAAATCAGGTCTTGACATATCTCCTTACCAGGTCTTGGTATATCGTGTAACGCTTTTTCTGTTAAGGCCCTGATCAGGCAAATGTCCAATATTTCGCATGCTTTCCAAATTTCTTGGTAAAAATATTTACAATAGTATTACGAAACAACAAATTAATTTTTAATGATTTATTACTATCTGACAAGTAAAAATGCTGCAAAATAATAAAATATTATTTACACATATCTACGAATCGTATACATATCCATCACATACAATGTGTTAAATATGCTGTGCCGAAGCATTCCTATAAGTAGGCTAATATACAAAATAGAAATACATTTCCTTAAAAGGAATGAAGTAGATGCGCGATCACGGTCTAGTGGCGACTGAACAAATTACGTAAAATTTAGAAGTTAAAAAATTCAGACGTCCTTATCAGGCTCTGAGCAGGCCCCCTGATCTGCTCCTGGTTTCTATATTTCTAAAGCAGTTAGCAATTCCCGGAAATTGAAAATAAGACAAGCCTTATAAATTCATGGGTTGGTCTTGATATGGAAATTCACAGGCTTCCCTATATCAGTTATACTTTACTTTAATATAATCAGGGTTTTATCAGGGCATATTCAGGGGAACCTGATAAGGATAACTTACTGGGACCTGATCATCTGGGTACATTCAGGAGTACCTGATCAGGAACGCCTTACTGGAGCCTGGTCAGGCCCTGGTACAAATTTACGCTGCCTGAATAAATTTCTGCTTGGGTACATGAATGATCTACCAATTAACAGATAGTTTTTCAAATAAAATCTCATCCAAGTACAAAATTAAAAAAAAACGGAATAAGTGTATTGGCTTAACCATATTTGCTT